>JANVYC010000004.1:0-2400000 GCA_027406025.1 Colletotrichum musae
CCTAACCCTAACCCTAACCCTAACCCTAACCCTAACCCTAACCCTAACCCTAACCCTAACCCTAACCCTAACCCTAACCCTAACCCTAACCCTAACCCTAACCCTAACCCTAACCCTAACCCTAACCCTAACCCTAATATATTAATAATAATAATAGTACTATTATTAATTAGTAGTACTAAATTTATAGTATAATTAATATATTAAAATAAACTTTTATTTTTATAAACCTTTATTTAAATTATAAATACTATAATATACTATAAAATTTAATAAGTTTTATTAATATTTATAATTAATTAAAAAGTAGTATAAATAAAGCTTTTATTAATTCCTTTATTTTTTATATATTTATATATTTAATAGTTATTTAAAATAAAAATACTAAATATATTATATTTAAAATACTTTACTTTATTTTTATTAATTCTTAACTATACTTAGAATTTATTAATATTTTAATAGTATTAATTATTTTAAATAACTATAAATAACTTATATAACTTATTATTTTATATAATTTAAATTAATTTAACTTAATTAAAAACTAAAAGTTCTATTTATATATAAATAAAGTATATATTATAGTATTTAACTTTATATACTATTAAATAAGTAATAATAGTATAGTTATAAATACTATTATAATTAATTACTATAAAAGTATAAATAGTATTTTAAGACTTTTAAAGTTTAATAACTACTATAAATACTTTAATTAAATAAAAAGTATAGTTACTAAAACTATAGAGTTTTAATTTTAAGTTATTAATATTAATATATTTAATAAAGTACTATTAAAATAAGTACTAATAATAGTAGAATTAAATAGTTAAATTAATTATAGTTATATAGTTAAAAAAGGTAAAGAAATAGGTTAAATTAAATTTGATAAATTTAAAGAAATAGTAATACTATATATAAGGGTATATAAAGGTATATAAATAGTATTAGTAGTTTTAAAAGTATTAATAGTATAGTTAGTAGTTTATTTTAAAATTAATTTAATACTTTTATTACTTTAAATTTATTAGAATTATATTATAGTAAGTAAATTTATATATTAAAATAAAACGTAAAATAGTTAATTAAAAAATAACTTAACTTTTAAAATTACTTATATATAATATATAAATTATTAGTTAAAGTAAAAAAAAAAGGGGTTTTTAGTAGTAAAATCTTTATTAATAATATATTTATAGTTAAGTAACTATTTAAAGCTATTAAAGACTTATTTTTTATTATATTATTATAGTAAATATAAATTAATAAAAGTATTTAATTAATTTAATAAACCACTAATTATATTATTAATACTTTTAAAAATATTAATACTATTTATATATATTTATTATTTTTTTAAAGTTATTAAGTTTAATTTAAACTATTTTTTTACTTTTATTTATTATTATATTTTTTTATAACTAATATAATATTATTATAAACTATATAACTATAGTTATTTAAACTTTATAGTTTTATTATTATTAGTATGTATTTTAATATTTATATAACTTTTATTAAATATATTAAAATTAAATAATATTAAATTAACTTTTTAAAGTCTTATAATATTAATAGTAATATATATAAATTAATTAAAGTATTTATAGTTATTTTTAAATTATAAAAAGTTTATAGTAAGTTTATTTTAAAATTTATATTTTATTATATTTACTTTAAATAAATTTTAAATAGTTTAATAATTTAAGTTTTTAATATAATAAAATATACTTTTATATTTTTTAAAAAGTTATTTTATATAAGTATTATATTAATATTAAAATTTATATTTAAATTAAAAAAATAGTTATAGTTTTTTAGAGTTTTTTTAATTTATATTATAATAAAATAATTATTATATTATTTATAAGTATTTATAGTAAATAAGTATTTATTAAATATTTTAACTTTAAAGGGTTTTATATATATATATATATATATAAATAAAAAAATTAATAAAAACTTTAATTATTATAATACTTTTAAATTAATTATAAATATTATTAAAGTTTATTAAGTTTTATATATAATTAAAATAAAACTTTATAAAAATAAAAGTTTATTTTAATATATTTAATACTATTTATTAATAATAGTAGTTATAATAATAATAATAATACTATTTTTAATAAATAATAAGTATTATTTATATATTAAATTAATGTTTATTTATATTAACTTTTAATTAAACTATATTAAAAGTATTATAATATACTATAAAGTTAAGTAGGTTTTAATACTATTTATAATTAAAAATAAAGTATTTATTAGTTTATATAAAATAAATAAATAGTAATTAATTATAAAATATACAAGTTAGTAATTAAAGTTAAAAATAAAACTCCCTTTAGAGTAATTAATAGCTTATAAACTATATACTTTAAAAAATAGCTATTTAACTATTTACTTTATTAATCTTTTTTAATATAGTACTTAAATTTACTTACTATAACGTAGTTTTTATAAATTTAAAGTAATAAGTATTTTTAATTAATTTTAAAGTAAACTACTAATTATACTATTAATACTATTAAAACTACTAATATCTTTTTAATAAACTATTTTTTTAAACTTATTAAATTTAAATTAAACTATTCTATTACTTCTCTTATAAGTTATATAATTATAGTTAGTTTAGTTACTTAGCTTTATTATTATTAGTATCTATTTTAATATTACTTTATTAAATATACTAATATTAAGTATTATTAAAGTAGTTATTTAAGTTAATAAGACTTTAGTAGTTATGTTTTTTAGTTAGTTAAAGTATTTATAGTTATATTTAGTATTTAGGGTTTTTATATTAACTTAATTCCTTTAGTATAAATTATTTATAATTATTTAAGTATTATAGCTATTACTAGTAGTTTTATAATAGTAAATTTTAATAATAATAAGCTTTATTTTATTATTATTAAAGAATTTTTAGTAGTTATAAGTTAAGTTAATTATATTAATTTTTTTAACTATAAAGTACTTATTATAGTTTATATAGTTAGTTAATATTTATAGAGTTATATTTTAGTATATATTTTAGTACTAAGTAAATAGAATAAGGATTTTTTTTTTAAATATTGTGGGTTATTATTTATATATATAGAAAATAAAGGAATTAATATAAACTTTATTTATAGTACCTTTTTTTTTAATAATAAATACTACTAGGACTTATTAAGCTTTATATATAATTTAGTTAAAAGTCTATATAAGTAAAGGTTTATTTTAATATATTAGTTATACTATTTAGTACTACTTATTAATAATAGTATTATTATTATTACTAAAAGAATAAGTAAGTAGAATTATTAAAAGCTAAAGGGGGTTAAAACTATTAAATATACTCTATTAAATACTTTTATTTAATTATATTACTTAAAAATATATAGTTATAATATATGTTTTTTAAACCCCTTTATTAAAATATTTATACTAAATACTATAAAAAAATACAAAAGTTAAAAATAAATAAATTTAAAGTCTTTTTAATAATAAAACTTAAAATACTTATATAATAATAAAGTTAAATTTTTACTTTACTATACTATTATTAACTATAAATAGTTAACTTTAATATAGTTATTTTTATATTAATAGTTCTTTTTTTATAACTTAAGGTTTTAATTATAAATACTTTAAGTATTTTTTTTTAAAAAAATAAAGGTTTATTAAAAAAACTTAAAAATAATATTTTTAGGGTTTATTAATTAATCTTTTTTTAATTTAGTTTTTTAAAATTAAGTAGCTTTATTTTTAATAAAACTATAAGTTTTAATTAAAGGTTTATTTATAGTTATATAACTTACTATTTTTTTATATTTTTTAGTATTTTTAGTTTTTTTATTAAATCTATAGATTTTTTTATTTAAATACTCTTTTTTTATTCTTTTTTTATTACTTAACCTTTTATTTTAATTATAACTTTATTTATAAAAATAAAGTTTTTAAAAATATAGTTTTATTTTAGTTTTATAAAGTTATTAATATTATTACTATTTTTAGTAATTTATTAAATATTTTAGAGATTTTAGTATATATAGAATTATTATAATACTATAATATTTACTATTAAGTATTTTTTTTAATAGTATTTAATTTAATAAAGTATTTATAAAGTAAATAAAAGTTAGTATAAAGAATGAATAAAATTAAAAAAAAGTTTAAATAATTTATAATAAGCTTAAAAGTAATTATAATAGTATAAACTATATTAATATTAGTAATTATAGTATAAACTTTTAAAACTAAAATACTTTATATAACTTATTTACGTTTTATTAAACTATAGTAAATAATATTTTTATAAATTTTAAATATATTATTATTAGTAAATTAATATTATATAAGAATAATAATAAATTCTAACTATAATAATAAATTAGTATTATAAATAAATAGTTTATTTATAAAAATAAAAAGTTTATTTTTAAAAAGTTAAAGGAAATATATTTTAATTTTTATTATTAGTTATTAATTTATTAGTAGAATTATTTATTAAAAATAGTAATATTTCTTTATAGGTTTTTAGAATTAAGTTATTATAAAAAGATTATATAATACTTTAAGTTAATAAATTAATATAATATATACTCTTTAAGTATATTATAAAATATATTAAGTTTTTTAATTTTTATTAAGTTTAATAATTATAAGTTTTTTATTTTAGCTTTTTTAATAAAAGATAAAAGAATTTATTTTAAATACTAAAATATTATTATTAAATATTAATAGCTTTTTAAGAGTTAAAAAAGTTTTTATTTTAGTTATAAAGCTTACTTTTTTAAGTTTTAAAGTTTTATAAATTAAAAAACTATTTATTAAAAAACTAAAAGTATTATTTATTTATATTTTAATTAAAGTAAAGTTTAAATTATTAATTAATAATATTAATAAAAATAAGTTATATATTAAAGTATTTATTTTAAACTTTTTTTATAATACTTATAATATATATTTATAAGTATATTTTAGTTTTTATAATACTATAAAGTAGTTTTTTAATAACTATAATAAAGTTTTTTTTAAGTATTAATTATAAATTTAAATTAAAAAGTATATAAGAATTATTTAGTTTAGTTATTTTTTTAATTAAATATATATTTATATTATATATTAACTATATATATATTTATAGTATATTTTAAAGTTATAACTTTATATTAATTCTTATAAAAGTTTAAATTAGTATTAAAATTAATTATTAATTAATTTATTTAATATTAAAAACTTATATTAAGTTTAATACTTTTTTATTATTAATATAGATTTATATAATAAAATAAAACTTTTTATAAAACTAATTTATTATTTATATTTTAATTTTATTAATAATATATAATTTAAACTTTTTAAATTTACTATAAACTTTAAAATTAAAAAGAATAATTTTAAAAAATTTATAATTTTATAAAACTAAAATTTATTTTTTAATTACCTTTTAAAATAACTCTTTTAAAGTAGTAATAATTTTTTATTTATTTAATTTAATAGTAAAAATAAAGTTAGTTTTTTTTAATTAAAATAAATATAGTAACTAGAGTTTTTTAAAGTTAGTTTTATTATTATTATAAAGCTTTTATTAATATTAGTTTTATAATAAAAAAGGGTTTATATTAATAATAATTTTATTAAAAATCTTTTTAATTTTATTTTTAAACTTATTTATATTTTTAACTTTTTTTTTAATAGTTATAAAGTTTATTAAAAAAAAGAAATTTTTAAATTTATATTATTAATATTTTTATTATAAAGTTTAATAAATATTAATTAAATAAATTAAAAACTTTATTACTTACTTTTTTTATACTATACTTTAACTATTAACTTAAAAAAAAAGTTTAATATTTTAAATAACTTTAATTTATTATATATATTAAAAGTATTATTAACTTTATACTTTATATAAATATATTAAATTTTTTTAATAGTTTTTTTAATTATTTAAGTATATTTAATAATATTTAAAGTTAATAAAGAATAGTTATTAATTTTTAAGTATACTTTAAAAATAAAAAGGGTTAATATAAAGTTATTAAAGTTTATAGTATTATTAATATTTATAATATATACTTAAAGTATAATTTTAAGTAATATAAATAGGTTTTTAATATAGTAAATTTAGTAAATTTTTTTTAAAATAGTATAGTATTTTTAAATTTTATTAATTAAATAGTAAGTTTTTATTAATATAATTTTAAAAGTAATTCTTTACTTTTTAATATATTTTTTAAATTTAGTAGTTTTAATTATTATAAGTTATATTTATTATTTAAAAGTTAAAAAGTTTTTAATAAATATTAATTTATACTATAAAAATACTTTTTTATACTACTTTAATAAATATATTTTTAAAAGAATTTATAATAGTAAATTTAGTTATAGTATTAATAAAGTAAATAATTATTTTATTATAAATATATATAATTTAAGTTTATTATATTTATTTAAATACTTTTTTTATTATAAACTATTAATTAATACTATATACTATAAAAAATTACTTTTATATTAAAAATTTTATTATTAAAAAGGGTTTTAATAAAGAATTATTAAATTAATAATACTTTAAATATAAGTATTTTTTTAAACTATAGTTTTAAAAGTATATTTACTTATATAAAAAACTACTATTAATAATTTTTAATATATTAGAGTCTTTAGTTAGTAGTTAAAGTATTTTAGTAGTTTTATAATTTTTTTAAAGTATAATATATATTACTAATATTTTAAATAATTAATAATATTTTTAATTTACTTTTAAGTATTATTATAAAGTATAGTTTAGTTTTAAAAGCTTTTTAAATAAAAACTCTATAGTTATATAAAAAAAAAAAAGAGAGTATTAAAATAATTCTAAAAGTTATTAAAGGGTTTAAAAAGCTTTTAAGGGTTAATATAATAGTTTAAAGTAGTAAACTATAACTTTATAAAGTAATAAAAAGATTTTTTAAATAAATTAATTATATACTCTTTTTAAAGTAATTAATAACTTATAAACTATATACTTTAAAAAATAACTATTTAACTACTTACTTACTTTATTAATTTTTTTATTATAGTACTTAAATTTATTTATTATAATATAGTTTTTATAAATTTAAAGTAATAAGTATTTTTAATTAATTTTAAAATAAACTATTAATTATACTATTAATACTACTAAAACTACTAATACTTTTTATATACTTTTTACTATTTTTTTAAACTTATTAAATTTAATTTATATTAAATTAAACTATTTCTTTTTTTACTTTATTATTATTAATATTTATTTTAATATTATTAACTTTATTAAATATATTAATATTAATTATTTAAATTAATAAAACTTTAGTAGTTATATTTTTTAATTAATTAAAGTATTTATAGTTTTTTTAGTATTTAAAATTTTTATAGTATTTAAATCCCTTAAGTATAAGTTAAGTATTATTTTATTTATATTATAGTTATTATTAATAGTTTTATAATATAAAACTTTTAAAATTATAAGTATTACTTTATTATTTTTACTTTAGTAGTATTAGTTAAAAGTTATATTAATTATATAAGTTTTTATAATATAATAGTACTTTTTAATAATATTAATATTAATTAATATTTATAGAATTATATTTTTTTATTTTTTTTAAAGTTAAATAAAAGAAGTAGGAATTTGTTTTTAAATATTATAAATTACTACTATATATAAGTATATAAAAAATAAAAAAATTAATAAAAGTTTTATTTATAGTAGTAGTACTTTTATTTTTAATATTAAATACTACTAAGGCTTATTAAACTTTATATATAATTTAACTAAAGATTTATATAAATAAAGGTTTATTTTAATATATTTAGTATTATTTATTAATAATAGTATTATTATTATTATTAATATATTTATATTTATATTTATTACTATAAAAAAAGTAAATAAATAAAAGTATTAAAGTATATATACTTTATTAAACTTTATTTAAAAATATTTAATAAAGTTAAAAAGAGTTAAAGTTACTAAATATACTTTATTAAATACTTTTATTAAATTATACTACTTAAAAATATATAACTATAATATATTCTTTTTTAAACTCTTTATTAAAATTTATATATAAAACTCTAAAAAAAATATAAATAAATTAATTATATAATAAATACTTTTTTAAATAAAATAACTTTAAATTTATTTAATTATTAAATAAAAACTTAATATATTAATATTATTTATTAATACGTAATTAAAGTTAACTTAGAGTTAACTATATTTATAATAATATTTTTTTTATTTAAAACTTTATTAATTTATAATTATAAAGTAGTAGTAACTATATATATTAATTATTAATTAGTATTAGTTTATATATAGTAAAAAAATAGTAATTAATTATAAAATATAAAAGTTAGTAATTAAAGTTTAAAAAAAATAAATTTAAAGTTTTTTTAATAAAAAGTTTAAAATACTTATAGAATAGTAGAGTTAAGTTTATACTTTACTATACTACTATTACTTATAAATAGTTAACTTTAATATAGTTATTTTTATAGTATTTAAAATAAAATTTTTATTAATTTATTTATTTATTATATTTTATATAATTAATACTTTTTATAAATTTAAAATAGTTTAATTTTTTATAATACTTAAAAACTATAGTTTTTTTATTATAATTTATAAAAACGTTTTTAAAATTAATTTAAGTATTAAAATATTAAGTATTTTTAATACTAATATTAATACTTACTTTAAAACTTTATTAATATATAAATAAATAAATATTATTAAATTTAGTTATATTTTACTATTAAAAACCTATTAAAATTTATAAATTTAATTTTTATATTATTAGTTTTATTAGTTATTAATTATGATTATAGTAAATAGAGTTAAAGTAGAAATATATTATTTAAAGTTTTTAATTAAGTATATTAACTTAGTAAATACTACTATAATAGTTATTAGAATTTTTAATAATATAAAAAGAGTTTTTAAAAATTACTATATAGTTTATAGTTTAATAATATATTATAATATATACTAATAAAAATAAAGTAAACTTTTTAAATTAAATTAATTAATTATAGTAATATAGTTTAAATAGTATATTAATTATATAAAAGGTTAATAGGTAAGAGAAGAAAAAAAAAGTTTAATTTAAATTAAATAGATTTAAAGAAATAATAAAAGTATATAAATAGTATTAGTAGTTTTAATAGTATTAATAGTATAACTAATAGTTTATAAATTAATTAAATATTATTAATACTTTAACTTTTATAAAGCTATATTATAATAAATATATTTATATATTAATTATTAATTAATAATAAAGTTAAAAAATATAGTAAATTATAATTAAATAAACTTATATTTAAATTACTTATATATAACTTATAAACTATTAATTATTTAAAAGGAAAAATCTCATTAAGCAGCCATAATATATATCTTTTTATTAGTTTAACCCACCTCCTTAAAATATTAACTAATCGTTAATTTACTAACATTAAGATTAAACTACTTAAATAAAAACTCTTATATTTTATTTAACAGCAAATTATTATAATACTTTAATAGCTTAAGTAACTCAGTACAGTACTAAATCTCTATTTTTTAGCCACTCTCACAGAATCTCCTATATTATTAAACCTCACTAGTAAGGTCATATTAGCAGTAGTACGTTTAAATTGTTTAGTGTATATAGTTAGTAGCCCTTGTAATAAAGCTATTATTAAGGTTAATAGATAAGAGTATTAAATTAATCTTAATAAACTAAAACGTTAAGATATTCGGGGCTATTATAGTATATAGAGTAAAATACAGTCTCTAAATAACCTTATAATTAATTTTAATAATAGCAGTAGAACACTAATTAACGGCGGTATTAGCGGCAGTGTTAATAAAAAGCTGCTGTGTGAAAAAAGTCGGATTTTTGGGCTAGATTTAGTGTTTTTACATAGGTAAGTATTATTCTACTTTAGGTTTTAGAAGCTGCTGATATAATAAACTATAGAACTTTTTAAGGCTAGGTAGGCTTTAAATATAAAATCATTATAACTCACATCTACATTAACTATACTTAAACCACTTTATTATAAAATATATTAATACTTATAATTAATTTTTAATTACTTAAAGTCCTAGTACTAAGCTATAGAGTAAAACTACTTTTTAGTAAGGTATATAAAGCCTTTTATCTATTTATTGTTCTCTACTAATAACTTATTTTTACCCTCTAACCACTTCTTTACTTAAGTAATAGTATATAGTAAGTACTAATTAGTACCGGAGTTCCTTATGTCTATAGAGTACCAGACTATATAGGTACCTCGCTTTTAAACTACCTCCCACAGGTTTTTCTAAAGACCCTATAGCACTAATAATATATAGTTACTTTCTATAATACCCTTAACTAAATTATTATTATAAATAAATAAGTACTTACCCTTATTCGTCTAGTCATCTACTATTATTACTACAAAGCAGTACTAGGGCTAGTTCTTCTACTTATTACTAGTACTAACTTAATTTAACTAAGGGCCACTAAAAAAAGCAATCCAACACTTCTTTCCACTATAAAATATATAAATAAAGTTACTTATAAAGTCCCTTTCTTAGTCAAATAGTTACAACTCAGTCTTTTATAAATTCTTAGTTTTTCTATTTTTAAATAAAATTAGTATTAAGTAAATAAAGGGTCCCTTAGGTCGTTAAAGGCGTATAAGGGTATTTTTAAGGGTATCCATAGATATATAGGGGTCACTCGGAAGTAGGATACCATCAGAGGTTAAACTGTTACTAGCAGCCATATCTTCCAGCTTAGCTTAAGCTTTTAAATTCTTAGTGTTAATC
This sequence comes from Colletotrichum musae, assembly GCA_027406025.1. Classification (NCBI taxonomy): domain Eukaryota; kingdom Fungi; phylum Ascomycota; class Sordariomycetes; order Glomerellales; family Glomerellaceae; genus Colletotrichum; species Colletotrichum musae. The sequence goes on from JANVYC010000004.1 coordinate 10,829, forward strand.
TCAACAGTAAGGGTTTCCCTATAAATTAGTAGAATTTAATTTGTTACTAACAGTATATTAAGCTTATTATAGCTAATTAGGAATTACAATAGTACTAAGGGATTTATAGCTACTAACTAAGCTTAATCTTAAAATTTTTAGTACTAAGGTATAGAGAAGTAATTCTCTATTAATTAGTAAAGAATATTCCGTTACTAAGTATAAACTAATTTAAATATAGCTAATTATAGATTAAATCTTTATTATTTAAACTTATCAACTACATCCCCTCACCTTTATACATTCACCGTCTTTATATACTATTCTTAGTATTCACAAAGCAGACTTAAACCGTTAGTTATTACTATTAATATAAACAAAAAGGAACCCTTTATTAATAAGTAAAAGGGATACTATTACTAATTATAAACTAACTTAAACATAGCCAATTATAAGTTAAATCTTTATTATTTAAACTCGTTAACTACATCCCCTTACCTTTATACATTTACTATCTTATCTACTATTCTTAGTATTTACTAAATAAACTTAAACTATTAGTTATTATTATTAATTTAAACTAAAAAGAATCCTTTATTAGTAAGCAAAAGGAATACTATTATTAATTATAAATTAACTTAAATATAGCTAATTATAAGTTAAATCTCTATTATTTAAACTTATTTACTAAATTTACTAAAAGTATAAATTTAAAGTTAAATCTAGGTTAACTTAAGTGTATACGTTCCTTATTTAATACCTACTTACAATAGCAAATAGACAGTTCGACTTTAACTCTAAAACGCGGATCTGGGTTAGGTAGTATATTCCCACCCTAACAAACCTAAAACAACACAACACAGTACATAACATCCTAAACTTAATATTACTTCTAAATATTCTAGCCCATTAACATTAAAGTAGTCCTAGAAACTATAACTACTAATAGTACTACTTTTCCGTTATTACTACTAGTTTTAGTAGGGATAGATATATATAATTTTACGCTAAAAGGATAGATTAAATAAAAGCCCGTTCTACTAGTGTATTGCTACGTAGTGCTATTAATATCGGATAGATTGTGTAGTACGTACTATTCTATTAGGGGCTTAGTGGGTAGTATTTTATTAACCTTAATTATAATTATAGTAGAAGTTATAATAGCGTACCTATATCTAAATAATAGTATTATAACTTTATAAAAAGGTTCCTACGGATAGAACCTCCTTATATAAAGTTATATTGTATAGTAAACTAGCCCCTAGAACTAATTCCTAGCGGGCAGTACAGAATACAGCTCTACTAAGTATAGGGCCTTTTAGGTTAAAACTTAATATAAAACTCTAACTAGGACTTAAGTTAGGTAGTACTAAATATATTAAAATAAACCTTTACTTATACAGACCTTTAACTAGATTACACTGTATTACTATACTATAATATACCATAGGGACTAATAAGCCCTAGTAGCGTTTATAATTTAAAAAAGCGGCACTACTACTATAAGTGAGCTGTTAATTACGTCCTTTAGTAATTACTATTATACAGTCTATTATTTACTTTATAGCTACTCTTTTATATATTATTCTATTAAGTCTATTATTAGTACCTATTTAAACTATTAAAACTTTATAATTTAAAGACTAAGTAGTTTTAAAAGTCTTTATATATACTTTATTTTTTTTTTAAAACTCTAAGTTCTTCCCCTTATTTTTATAATAAGTACTAAAAACAATTAACCCTTTTATACTCCTTATAGACAATATCTCCTTTTCTACTTACCCTTAACTACACTACTATAGAGTCGTTTATAATAAAGGTTAATACTAAAGTACTTATACTCTTACTTTTTTTTAGTTAATAGTCTTAAATTATATAGTAAAGTCTATTTAGTTAGGTTCTTAGGTACTTCTTAGTTAATACTAGTTTATTATTTCTAATATAGCTTTAAAAGGAGCTAAATATATATTTAGTAGCGTATTAAGTAAATAAATAAATAACTTATAAGCCTACTTTCTTTTTTATAACTTATAAAGTACTACTCTAGCTATATTATATACTAATATTTATATTAATTTAATTACTATATAGCCTTTAAAGCGTATTCTAAAATATACCTTAACTAACTAGCCTTAAATATAAGTTAAGCTAGCCTATATTTACTACTACCTATTAAGCTAAGTACCTCCTACTTACTCTTCTCCTAATACAAGTAGGCCTCGTTTACTTTCCTACCTATACACTACTAAGTTATATTAATAATAACAATAATAACAACGCGCCCTAGTACTAACTACTCCATACACAATACAGCCAAAGTAGGGACATACAAAGTTCGCACAAAGCACCAGTACTAATTCTTTCTTTAGAATAAAGCCCCTTAAACTAATCTTTGTTATTATATTAATAAAGTATAATAAACAACTAGTCCTAATATATACTACTATCACTATATTTAACCCTACTAGTACCTATAGCCCCTTAAAAGAATATTACTATTCTATATTTATTAATAACAATACTCCCTTTACTATAAAAAAACTATATATATTTCTAAAAGTTACTATACTTAACCTAATAAATATATTCTATATAGTAAAAAATATTTTTAATACAGCTAAAACTACTAGAATTTAACAAGAGGTTTAAAATATATAAAAGAGGTTAATCTTTTTTATTACACTAACTCAAAACGCCTATACCTAAGTAGTTAACTTTTTTAATTTATAAAAGGACATTACAACTAAGCTTTTTATAAATACCCTTTTTAACTAGTCTATTAACTAGTCCCTATTTCCTACTATTAACCTATTCGGGGAGTTAATATAACTTAAAAGGTAAACTAAACTATAATATAAGCGGAGCTAAGCTATAACACAGGCAGTCTTATTAATATAAATATTAAAGTTAATACTAGGTAATAATACTATTATATAACTAGGCGGTTTTAAAATATAGAAATTAAAATTATTGTTATATAGGGCTCTTTATAACTTATATAATTACTCCTTTATTTAACGTTATATAAATAAGTTTTAATTCGTATTTAGTTATATTTTACGTATACTCTTACTCTCTTTACTTTACTAACCTATACCCTTATATTTAGTACTAAGTAATAAGTCTATTTTAAAACTTTAAAAGCCATATAGACTTAAAATATTATATATACTTTTTATACTTTATTATTCTACTTTAGTATTAACTATAAGTCCCCTATAATTACTAATATTATTTTAGTATTTATAATTATTTTTCTATTAGTATATATACTTTTATATACTTTATTTATATTTAAATTCTAGGAATATATACTTCTTAAAAACAGATTAACTTAATAGTTTACCTATAGTTCCTCGTTTTATACTTAACCTTTTTTTTATTATATCTTTATTCCAAGATTTACACTACTTAGGTACTTAAGTAGCTACTTTTTACTCTCTCTACCTAGGGAAAAGTAGGGTTTAAAGGCTATTTATCCTTAAAATCGGTTTTACTTAAGTATACTTATAATCCCTCTAAATTAGGGTTGCAGTATACATAAGTAAGTATAAGTTCTTTATATTAGACCTACTTAGAGTCTAACTACCCTTAGCGTTCTAGTATTATTATAAAGCCTTAAAGTATAGTAAAATATTTTTATAAACGTAGTATATCTACTCTAGTTTAATATTAATCTACTACTACTTTATCCCTAATATTATCCTCTTTAATTAAGTAATTATATTAACTATACTTAGCTTAGTACTTATTCTTTATTTTATCTAAGTTTAGTAAACGTATTATAATTTCTTTAATACTAAACTATATATTCTAGTACATCCCTAGGCCTAACGTAATAGTAAATATACTAAATTCCTTAAGTAGGTTCTTAATAGTATATCTCTTTTTATAGATAATATTATTATTAAGTATAGTATTTACTACTTATTAACTAAGAGCTAGACACCTATAACCTATATAATCACCGGCCTACCTATTCCACTATAGCCCTTACTAGATTTATATAATATAGGTTTATAGCTACATTACCTAACTAGCCCTAATAAAGTTAATTAACTAATATAGTAAGCTTCTACCAAGTAGCTAGTATTTAAAGTAATAGGGCCTGCTACTATTATTACTTTTTATACTAGTATTACCCATTATAGCTATTTATATATATACTACTAATAAAGTAACTTAACTAACTACGTTCTATTACCTTTCTTTTTTCTTCTTTAATACTCTAACTAACCTTAATAGCTAATATAGATACTTACTATAACGGACACTATTATTTTAGTCCTTAGTAAACCCCCCACCTATATACTAATATAAACGTATATTATACAATCCTAACTACAGGCTAAGGCCATTTTATATACTAAGTTAAACTATATAAAAGAGGACGATATTAAGCCTAGTACGTAGTAGCTGTTTACTCTATTTAGTACAAATAGCACTTTATAATAGACTAGTAGATTAGTTGCGTACTGCGTAATATTTATATACTAGAAGATTCGCTACCTTATAAGGCATTTCTAATAAACGTTAACTACCACCCATAAGAATACTACCCATAAGAATACTATATATAAAAATACTCTACACACTAGTGGCCCTAATACGTTATAGTCTATAGAGACTAGTAATATTATTCTAACGCGGTTGTTACAAAATATTAATAGTATATCCTTACCCCTTAAGTCAAGCGGCTTACTTAATTTTAATTCTATATTAACCCCTATTATAACTAAACCTACCTATAAAGACTATAAAAAGTCCCGAGTAAAAATAATAAACTAAACTATAGAGGATACTTAGTTTTACTACTAAGTGCAGTAGAGGATAGGGAAGGGGCAATATAGTTAGTTTATTAGTTAAGTAGTAGTAACTGTTATATAGGGTTTACTTAAATTATATTTATAACTAAAGTATTTTAATAGTAATATAAGAGTTATTTTACACTATTAATACGTAATTAATAGCGGGAAAGGGAGGTTATATTTAATACTATACTCTATTTACTCCTGTAGATTTGTCCTTTATAGTATATTACTCTTACTACTCTAGTCCTAGCTTATTCTAGTTTAAATATAAGTACTCTATCTTTTTAGGGCGCGTATTAATACAAACGTACATAAACTAAATCACCTCTATTAAAACCCTTTTTAGTATTTTATACTTTTTAAAATATATATTTAGTATAACTAGGCTAGGGTAGACTTTATTATTAATACCCCTACCCTTAACTATATTACTGTTTTTATTATAACTTAGCTTTTATATTTTTAATTTACCCTTTTTTATAAAAAAAGTAATAATAATAGTAATATCTTTAAGTATAGTACTAGTAACGACTAAGTTCCTTTTGTTCTAACTAATGTAAATTATTAATAACTAGGGCGGTTTAGTAATAGGGCTAACGCCAACCTTAGTATTAATTGTGTTAAAGTAAGTATCTACCGTGCCTCCTCTTTACTACTAACAGCTACTCCTCTTCTCGCGTCGGGTCGAGCTATACTATAAAGTAGTTTTAGCCTTATTATTACTAGTAGTATTAAAGCCGTTACTATTATTAGTAGGCGTAACGTACGTCTTATTATAGTTATTATTTATATAGTTTTTATCTAAAAAGCCGGTAGTTATATAACTCTAGCTAGTTTATTTAATTTTATACTTTCCAGTACTTTTATATATATTACTTACTAGTATTAGCTTTTTAGCTATAAAGACCCTAGAGTTGCCCTTTTTATATTATAGTAGTAGAAAAAACGTCTAAAGCTACTTATTATAAGTCTAACGTTTAGTTACAGCCCGGTAGGCGTGCTTATTAAGGCTACTATTAATAATAAAAAGATTCTTAGCCTAGTTTACCTAAACTATTAATAGGAACGCAGTTAACTTCGCCTTATTGCGCTCTTTAACTATAGTATTCTAGTACCAATATCGTAACGCATTTCTATAGGCCCTTTAGATTTCTTTAGTTATACTCTATGTATTAATTTTGCAACTACTTGTGTTAACGTCTAGCCTAAAAGCATAAAATAAATTAAACCTAAGAGTATTAACCTAATTATACACGGATATAATATATTCTAAGCCTAGGTATTAATATCCTACTAGAGTATATAGTAGTAAATTAATAGGGATACCCGGCAGTTACTACTCACCTAAGTACACTATAATTTTTTATAACTATTTCTTTTTATATCCTTTTTAAACTAGAACGTTATAATTTTAAATCTATATAGGGTATTAATAATCAAAACGGCATCGTTATAAGTATCCGTTTTAAGTGTAAAGTGTGCTTATTATTATTAAAGACTATAGGGGAAGTACGGATAGTATTAAAGAACTATTAACGTTTAAAAAACAGTAATAAGTATAGGTTTTAGTTTTATTATATTAATTATAAATAAAGAATAACTAAGAAAATAAAATATAGAGAGTACGTAAAATAGGTTAGTAGTAACAATTAGTACCTTTAACTAAGCTTATTAATATTAAGGGCCTTAAAAGAACTGTAGGTAGTATTAAAGAGTTATAAACGTTTAAAAGATAGTAATATGTATATTTTTTTAGTTTTATTATATTAATTATAAAAGGCGGTAACTAGTAAAAAGAAAAGGAAAATAAAAAACTTAAAGAGTATATAGAATAGGTAGGTGGTAATAGCCCCGGCCTTACCTTCTTTTCTTAGTAAAACTTATACTTAGGTTTAACTTAGTAAGTATAATAAAAAGAGTATCCTTTTTTCTTAAGAAGTAGCTATACGTTACTAAGGGCGTTTTTTTAAAAAAAAAAAAGAATAAAAAGGATTATTAAAATTAACCGACTTATACTACCTAATAGAATAGCAAAAAAAAACCAACTAGTCTAGGATTAGCTATTACTAGTTTTAAGCCTACTTAAGCTTAAAATACATACCTATATACTAAAAAGTATATAACTTAGTAGTGGGTATTTTAATTATAATAATAAAAATAGAGGTTAGGTACAAGCTACTAATATTATTCTATTGTTTTCTAACTTTATTTTAGCTCCTAGTTTCTTAGCTACTAGGATTTATCTATATAGTTACTACTAAACTAAGTCTTAAAACCCTTATTAATTAACACTTATATCTACTTAACTCATAAAAAAAAAGTTTTTGTACATAGGATACTGTATTAAAATGTAATAATTAGTATTAGTAATAAGGATAAAAAAAATAACTAAAACTAACTTTTATTTTAGGAATATATAATATAATCCTACGTTATAACTTCTACCCTCTCTAGCTCTAAATAGCTATATTCTATCTCTTAAGCTATAGTAGTCCCTTTAGAATCCTATTGTACTTAAATCTCTATAATACAACTAAAAGCTATTAGCTTCTATATCTCTTTAAATATATTAGTAATTAAGTTCTTTACTAAGTAGCTTTTAGTACTATATATTACTCTATAGTTTTAGACAGTATTAATAAATCTATCCCCTATTTTAGTTATATTTATTTAATAATTTTTTAGGAATAGGCTAATTATAGTATAAGCTAGGATATAGGTATTATTTATAAGTGCAGTAAAATAGTTATAAAGTCCCTTATTAATACCCCTAACTTTATTAAAATATTCTTTTAATACTAAAATTATAAGTATCTTACCTCTATCCCTATTATATATATTAGTTAATAAATTTAGTTAGAACTATTTAGTAAAAGCCTTAGTTTATTTAGTTTTTGTATTACTATTAAATATTAATCCGCCCTATCTAAACTATTTATATAACATATAAAGCACAATTACATTCTTCAGCTACTAGTCGTACCAAAACTCTTTAACTCTAAAGTCTTAAAGTATAATAGTTTTTACTTTATTAAACCGGTATATACCCCTCTTCTTCTTACTCCTAACCTTAGTATCATACTAGTCTATAGTAGCGTTCACCTCGTCGTTATTAGTATTTTTAACTATAGAACAGAAGGAATTATTAAGTAGTAATAGCTATAATATAAAGAAGCTATCCGTTATTATAGAGACTAACGATATGTTTTACTTTAAAATAAACCTTTAAATTATTAAGGATACTTAGGTAAAAATATTAAACTAGTCCTTATTAGACTTTTATTAAGCTTAAAAAAATTATTAGTATTAATTTAAAATAATACTTTTAATAAAATTAATTGCGTTTTTTTTATAGTTATTTAGTAGGATAAAGTAAAAGAAATATATAATTTTCTTTATATCTTACTACTTAAAGAACTGTACCTCTAGTTATTAATATAGTATAATAGTAACCTTTTTAAAACTAAAGGTCTAAAGGATCTTACTTTATAAACTATTTATAGCCTCTTTGTTATATATTATATTAATAATAATAACTTTAGTAGAGCCTAGTATCTTTATATATTTTAAAAAGGAGCCGGGAATATTAATATTACTATTCCTATAAAGGCCTATATACTATCTAACTAAGTCCGTACTACTTTTACCTTTTTCTTTATCTACTAGTAACTAAAGAGTTATTATACTAAGGGATAGGTTGCCTTTTTAATATCTTTTATTGTAATATGTATCTAAAAGAGTATACTTATTACTATTTTAACTTATTAAAAGTAGCTTTTTCTTTTTAGTTATAGTAGTAAGTTTAGTAAAGCTAGTTCTAACTTTTAAATTGTATTCTTATATATAGGTAGCTATAAGTAACTACTCTACCCCTTTATGTAACTAATTTACTAAACTGTATTTATTGTATATATAAAAACTAAAAACCTTATTACTATTTTTCTTTATAAAAAGTAGCGTTTTTTTTAGTTATAGGTAAATAAGTATAGAATCTATAATAGCCTTTTATTTTATTAAATAGTTAATAACACGCGTTAAGTTATTACTAAAGGTACTTTACTCCTTAAGTATTTATCCTTATAGTTTATATACTAGTGTTATTATAGTAAGTAGTTTAATTTATTTATGTATAAGTATAATAATTTCTTTAAAGAATGCCTCTATATCTACTGTACTCCTATTAGGGTTAATAATAGTTATTTAGAGCTTATATATTATTAACTAAGTATATTTTTTACTATCCTTAGTAAATATCTCTTACTAAAGTAACTATTAAGTTATAATAAACTTACTACTATAAAGTCTTTAGTAGTATTATAGTATATAAAAAATATTATTTAAAAAGGCTGCTATGGAGTTTAAATAGTAATTTAGTATAGTTAGGAGTATTAGTAGTAAAGTATGGTTTTATAGTAGGTTAAATAGCTAAATAAGTTTAATAATAAGTAAGTCTTAAGTTACCTAAGTAGGGACTAACCCTAGTTTAAGTAGCTGTAACCCCGTGTATATAGCTAGCTAAGTAAGTACGTATTATAACTAAAAAAAAAATATAAAATAAACTAAGGCTAGTATAAATATATAGTATAACTTTACTAGTTAGTTAAGTACTAAATAAGCTATTTTAAGGCTATAAAGCCTTTAAATAGTATCTTAAGTATACTTAATACTACTTAGACTTATACTTATTTATTTTAATTTTAGTTTTTATTTATTTTTAGACTTTTAGTTATTTTAGAGTATATACTTAACTTTATTTACTTCTTTATAAACTAATACTAAGTTAAGAAAGATATATTTTATTCTATAAAGTACTTTGTCCCTCCCTCTATTTAAAATACTTTTAAGTAATATATTAATAGTAAGTTTAATAAGTATAGAATAGTAACTAGTTACTAAGTAGTACTATAGTATAGTTAGCTATACGTATAAATTGTTATAGTATTCTAAGTATAGCTACTTAAGCTATAGTAAGTATATTATAAATTTACCTAGTAGAGTACTTTTTAATTTAATAATTTATAGTATTAAGTAGGTTAAAGATTTTAGTTTCTTAAGGGGCCTAAGAACGTGCTATATTTTAGTATTAGCAGTTAGCTAGAAGCTTCTACACCTATCTACTATAGCGTTACCTATTGAGTATAGTACTTATTAACTACTATTTAGCTATTTAGATATAAAGCTTAAGTACTATAGTTAATACAAGTATAATAGAGGGTATAGCTCTTTTATAGTTAGGTAAAGCTAGTTAATATTAATATTAAGCCTTATAAGTATCTTTATTTGTAAAATAAAAGAAATAGAATCCTAATACTAGAGTCTTGTTTAAAGACTTTTTAGTAAAAAAAAGTAAATATCCCTTAATATACTAAGTTCATTCTCCTTAGCTATATTATCTAGAATAGTATAGTATATATCTAGGGTTATTAATATATTAAAAACGTAAGTAGATATAAGTTTAAAGAAGTGTATAAGGGCAATAAAAAAGAGGTCTAGTAATTTATTGTGCCCCTAAGCGACCTTAGTAGTATAGAGGCTTAGGAAGCTAGTAAGGCTAAAACTCTAGTCTATACCTAAAGGGGCGAAGTTAGGATTAAAGCTAATTTAGAGGTTTTTAATATTCTCGCACTCCTAAAAAAAATACTTAACTCTTTAAATACTATAAGTCCCCTAACTACTAACTACAAAGCTATACATACAGGTAGCTTTTACTAAGTAACTAACTAAGCAATACATACTACTATAAATAGTAATACAAAATAAAATAGTTTTAAAGTTTTTAAAAGGATAGGTAGTAAGTAGGCCTAGTTCTTTACTAAACTAGTACTATGCAACTTTATTTATACTTATATCTAAAGTACGTATATAGTTTATAACTTTTATAAGTAGGATTTAAGGGGATTAGTAAATAAGTTGGTCTAACTTTATACTAGTCTACCTAGCCTTAGTAGTTAGAGTATTAAATTGCTTATTTAAAGCTATAAAATACTAGATATACTTCTTTAAAACTCTTTAAATTATTTAAAAGAGTATTTTAAATAAAAAAACCTTAATTTATACCTTAAATAAAGTCGCGTCTAGTATAGCTATACTACCTATAGTTGCCGCTATTTAAGCTAAAATTAAAAGGCGTATATAAAGGTTAGTATATATTAATAAAAAGGGACGGGGACTTAGTAATACCTAGACTTAAGTACTATAAAATAAACTATTTATTTAATATAGTTATTAAAATATCTCTTAGGTGGAATAAGTAATATAGTATATTTAAGTAATAGTATAGAGATTTATTAAGAAAAGAAAGGGGAAAGGTTAAACTTTATATTTATCTACACTTTTAAAAATATATAGCCTTTAAATTAATAAGTCTTTTAAAAAGGTACAATCACCTATAATAATATTTTCTAATTCTTAAAGTAGAAATAATAGAAGTAATTCCTATATAATAAACCAGCAGGTTCCGGCATTTATACCTCTATAATTATTAAACCTATTATCCTAAAACTATATACACTTAATTCTATAGTTTAACTACCTAAACTATAACTCATAACTTTACACTTATAATTTTAAAAAATATATAGTAAATATTTAATATTACTACACTACTAAATTAATATATTATACACTATTACTAAACTAAGCCTAAGTCTATTTAAGTAAGTCTTTAATAAACTTCTTCCTTTTATTATCTATAGCCTATATTAATAAGTATTTTAGAATAGCCCGTAGGCACATCCCAACCTCTAACTAGTAAAAATATAAAAAATACAATAGTACTAACTTATCCTTAACTATCTTTACTAAGTTTTAAAACACACTATTATTAATTTTCTATAGTATTATAAAAAACTTATTAAATATTAAAATATAGCTAGTCTTACTCCAGTCCCTAAAGGTTTAATATATTAACTAGTATATAATACTAAGTAGGAGTATATAGAGGAGTTAACAACTTAGTAGCTTAGTAAGTAGTAAAGAATAACCCCCCTAGTTTAAAAGCGTTATATAACACTTATAAAATAATTAAGTTTTTTAAACTTTAATTATACTATAACTTAAAAATATTTAACTTATAGAGTATTACCTCTTTAAAAACATTAAACTTTAATTAGCCCTTTTAACTAGTAATATTATAGTACTTATAAAGCTTTATAGTCTATAAGTTATTTAAGTTATTTAATATTTTAATAAAGTTATTATTAAAGAAATTTAATTAAATTAAGCTATAGCTTTTTTAGATACTATAAATTATAACCTTATTAATCTTGGATCTATACTATTTTATATTATTATATAGTTATAATAATTTAATTACTTACTAGGGAGTATAGCTGGATAAATTAAGTATCTTTAATTAACTATTATAGTACTATTTTAACTATAAAAAGTTAATAAAGCTAACTATATTTTTATAAAAGTTATTAAAAAAAATACTATAGAATAGTAATTTATATTTATAAGCCTTTTATATTAAAAGTAGTTTTAACTTAGTAACGTAATTCTTAGTTATTATTAAGCTTTTTATTATAAGCTCTTTAATAAAGTATTAGTATAGTAACTTAACCTAGACTTAGCTATAAGTTAAGTCTACCTCTATAATTTAAGTAAATTATATTATAGCTTTAGTTTAGCCTTTTAGCTCCTCTTTATTAGTAGAGTCTTTATTATTAATAAGTTCTTTTTTAGTAGTAGTATTTTCTTTAATAATAGACTTTACTTTATTAGTAGCGTTACTTTTATTAGTAGGGTCCCTATTGTTAGTGGGCTTTTTTTTAATAGTATCTTCCTTAATAGTAAACTTTACTTTATTAGTAGTATTTCTTTTATTAGTAGTAGCTTTATTATTGGGGGGTATTGTTTTATAAAAAGGCCCTATTTTGTTAGTAGGCTTTATATTATTAATAGACTCTATTTTATTAGAGTCTACTTACTACCTTTTAGTTTTTAACTTACTAGTACTAAAAGGTAATAGTTACTTTATTATTTAATATTCTTAACTTAAGTTACTATATTTTAAACTAAAGTATAACTTAACCCTAGTATATATATTAATATAAATATATTAATAAAAAACTAAATTCTTTATTTCTATAACTATACTTAATACTACTTATATATAAGTTAGTATAAGGAATAAAGTAATAATAATAGAAGTAAAAAAAGTTATATAATATTAATCTATTTATAAACTTCCTCTATACTCTATAGAAGTAAGTTATTAAAATAGTTTATATTTATATAAAATAAAGGAAATACTAGACTTTAAAGTATTTATAATTATAATATTAAAAGTTTATATAAGGGGTTTATAAAGTAGATAATATTAAAAGTAGCTTTATAGGAGAAAAAGATATATTTAAAAAAAAGGTTTAACTATTACTACTATTACCCGCGCGTAAACGGGGTACTTATAGTAGTACTAGCTATAGAGATTCCTATATGTCTTTAATTATATAATTAGAGTTAGTATTTTTTTTTTTCCTTTTTTAATTTTAAGTTATTTAGTTTAAAAAAACCTATTACTTAACTAAGTAACTAAGTACTTAAATTATATATATAAGTATCTTAACCTACTTAAATTAGGCCGATATTTAAAAACTATATAGTTTTAAAATCTACTTAGTACCCTAGTACTAAGTAACGGTATTTTATTAAATACTATAATAGTAGTTATAATTACTTATACCTAAACTATAGTACGTATAAAACTATTTATACATAACGGATCCTACTTTATTAATAATACTTAACTTTTACTTACTAAACCTTTAAATTAATATTTATTTATATATATAAAGTTAAAATACAAAAGGAATTATAATTTTATTTATATAAAAGTAATATAATAGTAGTTATATATATATTAAATACTTTCTACCCTTATAATAACTATACTTAATAATTAATACTTAGTTTTTAATTAACTATTAACTTAAAACCCTAAAATTAATTAAAGTAACTCTAATTAAAAAGTTTAAAAAGGACTAAAACTTTATTAATAGTAAGCTTGTGCTTTATATACCTAAATTCCCTACTACTAAATTTAATCTTAATTTTAAACTTTAATATATAATACTATTTGTAGTATAATAAAGTCTAGTAAGGTTATTCTTAGCTATAAGAAGTACCCTTAAGAACTAGCGCTTTAATAAAGCTAACTTTATCCTTATTACTAGTCCCGATACAATATTAGGTAAAGCGCTAGTTTACTACTTCTCTAAAACTAATATAAGTTAAAGTCCTTAAATAAGTAAGTTAGTATTTAACTCTACTTTTATTTTTTTATTAGTCTTAAGCTCTAACTTATTAATAACTTAACAACAAAGGCCTAAATTAAGCTTTAAAGGGTATAACTATAGTTTAACAACTCTTAATCTATTTAGTAGAGAAGTATATTAGCTTTAAAGGGTAATAGTAATTAACTTCTATTTATTTATAAATTAAGCTTAGTACTACTACCAGTATACTTTTTTACTATAGTACTATAGCTATTATTAATACTAGTAACTCTAATATCCTTAGTAGTAAGGCCGCTTAGGTGGAATAAAACTAAGTTAGTTAGTAATGGGGTATTAGGGGATATTTTAAATAAAAAGGTTTTTATAGTTTAGGCTTATAGTATAAAGTATACTACTATAATACTTAATAGTTATTATAAAAACGACTTTATAACTACATAAGCAGCCTTTAAATTTAAAGTACTTATCTATTATCTAACTACTTAACGAGTTTTACTAGTACTACTACGTACTTAAAATAAAATAAAACGTCACTTTACTAAATAAGGATATTAATACATTTAAAGTTCTTAAGTCTAGATCTTCCGATTTTAATTCTAATAAATAAAGGGGAATATTCTATATTAATATATTAAAAAAGTTCTATTACTAAGTACAAATTACGGCTTTTATAACTCTTTAAAGTTTATAACTTTAATTAATAAATAAAAAACACTAGCTAGACTTAAATCTTCTAATTTCAATTCTAATAAATAAAGAGGAATATTCCGCGTTAATATATTAAAAAAGTTCTATTATTAAGTATAAATTACAGCTTTTATAATTCTTTAAAGTTTATAACTTTAATTAATAAATAAAAGACACTAGTTAGGCTTAGATCTTCTAATTTTAATTCTAATAAATAAAGGTAAATATTCTACATTAATATATTAAAAACGTTCTATTACTAAGTATAACTTATAGCTTTTATAACTCTTTAAAGTTTACAACTTTAATTAATAAATAAAAAATACTAACTAGGCTTAGATCTTCTAATTTTAATTCTAATAAATAAAGGGGAATATTCCGCGTTAATATATTAAAAAAGTTCCGTTACTAAGTACAAATTACAGCTTTTATAACTTTTTAAAGTTTATAACTTTAATTAATAAATAAAAAACACCAGCTAGGCTTAAATCTTCTAATTTTAATTCTAATAAATAGAGGGGAATATTCTATATTAATATATTAAAAAAGTTCCGTTACTAAGTATAAATTACAGCTTTTATAACTCTTTAAAGTTTACAACTTTAATTAATAAATAAAAAACACTAGCTAGACTTAAATCTTCCGATTTTAATTCTAATAAATAAAGGGGAATATTCCGCATTAATATATTAAAAACGTTCCATTACTAAGTACAACTTACAGCTTTTATAACTCTTTAAAGTTTACAACTTTAATTAATAAATAAAAAACACTAACTAAACTTAGATCTTCTAATTTCAATTCCAATAAATAGAGGGGAATATTCTACATTAATATATTAAAAACGTTCCATTACTAAGTATAACTTATAGCTTTTATAACTCTTTAAAGTTTACAACTTTAATTAATAAATAAAAAATACCAACTAAACTTAGATCTTCTAATTTTAATTCTAATAAATAAAAGGGAATATTCTACATTAATATATTAAAAACGTTCCGTTACTAAGTATAACTTACAGCTTTTATAATTCTTTAAAGTTTATAACTTTAATTAATAAATAAAAAACACTAATTAAACTTAAATCTTTTAATTTTAATTTTAATAAATAAAGGGGAATATTCTACGTTAATATATTAAAAAAGTTCTATTACTAAGTATAAATTATAGCTTTTATAACTTTTTAAAGTTTATAACTTTAATTAATAAATAAAAGATACTAACTAGACTTAGATCTTTTAATTTTAATTTTAATAAATAAAGGGGAATATTCTGTATTAATATATTAAAAAAGCTCCGTTACTAAGTATAAGTTATTTTTATTAGTTTTATTAAAAGGTTATAACTGTTATAGGGCTTAGTTTAGATTATTTAATTCCGGGTATAGTAGTTTATTCTTTATAAAATTAATTAAATATTAAAAAACGCTTTAGTTCTAGGTAATAAAGTGGATAATAAAATAAACCTTAACTTTATATAGTTCTACTTGTAAAAGCTAGGGTAGTAGGTGCTTATGGATATAAGCGGGCCCAACACTATACACATAGTAGCCCGTTAGATCCACACCCCATTATCCTAGTATTACTTATAGTATAGTTCATCCCTAAGTAGGTACGTACACTAGGTTACTTACCTAAGTAAGTATAGGTTTAACTAAACTTTACCTTTATATTTTAACCCTAAATAGTCTTAAAAAAATAGCGTTTTAATAATTCTTTTTAGCCTAACTATATATTTAACTACTAAGCATACAAAAGCCCTATATTAAAGCGAATTACTAGTATTAGTAGTATCTACCCGTCCTTTTCTACCTAAGTAGGTCCAGATAGGTTCCCTAGGCACTCTTAGTATTTTTACTACTTTTTTTAGAACTTAAGTATTTTATTACTAGTAAAACCTATTTTAAAATTATAAGTAATTAGTTATCTAATACATAATACTTTTAAATAAACTTACGCTTCTTTAACTTAGACTTTATAAGTATCTTCTAGGACTTAAGCGCGTTACTACTAGTAGAACCTGTTTTAAAAACGTAAGCTAGGTATCTCGTACGCAGAGGTTTATAAAAGACTTACACTTAGTAAACGCCTACTTAGTAGGCGTGGTACTAAGAGGGCAATAGACAGACTTAAGTATCTCTAGCTTAGTTTTTACAGCTATCTTCTTATAACTAATTAACACACTTAAAGTACAGGGCTTAGTATAAAGGAAATCGTAAACCTTATTAGTATTTTTCTCCTTAACTTTATTAATATCCTCCTTATTACTAAAAACTAAAATAACCTAAAGAATTTCCTCCTTTTTAAGCTTATTAAAGCTCTTATTTAGTACTAGTACTACTATTAGTAGTAACCGGAATAGCTTATTACCGGGCGTTACTTACCCTTCTACGTAATAGTAAGAATTCTATTATAAAAAACACCTTCTTTAAATATCTTACTATAAACTTTTTTAAAATAATTCTATTAAGTAGTTAAGGATAATTCTAAGTAGGTACTATTTAAGAAAATAGAGTTAGTTTACTGTATAGTAACTATTAGTTAAGAACTCCTTAGTATCTATTATATCTTACTTTATTAATATACTTAAGAATAAAAAGAATATAAACTTTAGTTTCCCTAAAGGGCACAATAGGTATAAGTATAGAAAGGGGGTATAGTTAAAAAGGATAATTTTTCAATAAGGGTCGCTTAATTTAGACCTATATATACAGCGGCTTTACTTACTAAAAAGGCCCGGGTTATAAATTCCTTTATAGGGGTACTATTCTAAGCTAGTAAATAATTATATATTCTAGGTTAAACTATTTAAAGGTCATACAGCCTTCAAATCGCATTAAAGCAAGTAGAGTCTCGCTTTAGCTAGCCCTTCTAGTTTTATATACTAAAGCTAAGCACTTAACACTACTTTACTTAGTACCTCTAAGCAGTTACTAGTTAAGTAGTAATATTTATCTAGGGTTATTACCTTTTTACAGCCCGGCCTTCTTTCCTTATTTCTCTTTTACCCTTAACTAGTTTTACTTAATACTAACTTACTTAGTATATCTAAGTAGTTACTAGTTAAAAGTAAATATTTACCTAGGGTTATTATTTCTTCCTTCTTTATTTCCCTTTTACCCTTAACCTATCCTACTTAATATTAACCTATAATTAACACATTCTACCCGTTAAGTAGTATATATTTACCTATAGTTATTATTTCCTTATAGGTCTTTTTTCTTTATTCCTCCCTTACCTTTTATTTATACTACCCAGTATTAACCTACTATTAGTATATCCTATCCTATATACTATTAACTAGAGCTATTAAATACATTATCCTTTAATAAAATAAGTACTAGTAAGTATAGAGGGTAACTCTATTAATTATAGATATATTATATATAACGGTACTAATAGCTTAAAGAATAAAACTATTTATAAAAATATACTAAAGGTAGGTTACTAACCCCTTATCCCCTAGAGAAAAGAGATAATGTATTAACTAATATTACTTTTTAAGTATTAGAACTTAGTATAGAAAAGAGTAGTATAACTATTCTAGGCGTTCTTAAGGCGGGTTTTAAGCCTAACTTTATTCCTAGGGTATATAGCTGTTTAATTAGGATTCTTTAAAGAGTAAAGTTAAGGAGTAAGCGTAATAACCCAAACGTTATTACTCTCCCTAATCTTAAGGATACTAATAATATTAAGGGTACTAATGCCTAATCTACTCTATCTTTCTAGTCGTTAAAGGTTATATAAAAAGCTAAATAACGGAAAATACAGAACGTTATTACCCAGAGTATCAATAATAGCAATACTACCTCTATTCTATTACTTAAATCTTCTACTCTTAGGGCTTTTTTAAAAGACATATTAGTCTATAACTATTAAATTAATATTTCTATTAGTTTTAGTTATAGCTTTAATAAACTAGTAACTCTTATTAACTAGTTTTATTATATACTAAAGATAAAAAGTATTACTATTATTAGTAAAAGGTAAACTAAAACCGTTACGCTTATTAAAACTATACAGAGTATCGCTAGACTTATCTTTAACTAGTTTCTTATAAACTACTACTCTAATTTTATTACAGTTATTTAGTAAGCTAATAGCTATAACATCACTATCTATAAAAATAAAGTTATATAATACATAAGTAATAAAATACTAGCCCTTATTAAAACACTAACTAAACTTATTTCTTATATTAGTATAGTAGATTTACAGCCTAACCTTAATATTATCTAACTAAATATTAACTACTACTACGTCTACTAGAACTATATAAGTCTTATTACTAAGCTATAGAGGGAATCTAATATTAGCTACTATACCCTATAGCGCTTTATATATATTAACTTAGGGCTGCGTAAGTAAAGCTAGTATAATAATACCGTTACTAAAAAGGTTCTCTTTAATATCCTTTAAACTAACTTAAATACCGTTTTAAAAGTTTTTAAAGGCGCTAAGTTAGTATAGTTACTTTGCTATTACTAGGGCACAGAAGCCTTTATATTTATACTAATAAATAGGTCTAGGTATATAATCTATACCCCCTTCTTAGTTAGTATCTATATACCCTAGTATACGTTATACTAATTGCGTTACGTAGTTTTAGTTATTTGTTGTTAGTCTACTATATCTCTATATTAAATTAGGTTCTTAATAAAGTTAAAAATCACAACTAGAGTATCTTTACTTAGCTTTTTAAAGTACTTAAAGTCATAGTTATTACCTACTTTATAAATAACTACCTACTCTATATTTATAAAAAGGTTATAGCTAAATTAAGCCCGTCCCTTAGTAAAAACGTAATAATTACCTAACTCTTAAAAGTACTTAGTAATCCTAGTACTAAAGTAAAGTATTAAGAGCTAAGTAGTAGGTATAAGTATTACGTAAAAGGTAGATGGAGCTAGAGTTAAAAGATATAACTTAGGGACTTAATAAGTAAACTATTGCTTATAGCTAGTAAAGGGTAGATACTAATTTTTATTCTTAAAGAACTTTAGTTTTTATATAGACTAGTTTTATAGAGGTAAAAACAGATTAAAGGTTAATTAATTCTATAAATAACCCAGTCTACTAGTATTTACTATTCCTAATATATAAGTAAGGGGTATAATACTATTAATAATAATAACTACCCTTAAGAACCCATTAGGTGTATTTTATTTTAAAGTTATTTAGTTTTAAAAGTTAGTTTAGTAGGTTACATTACTTATATACTAAAAAAATAAATAAAGAAGCCCTATAAACTATAAATAAAATTACTATAATACGTTTATTAAGTAATAAATATAAAAATAATACTAATAGAAAATAATAAGTAACACTACTTTTTATAAAATAATTACAAAATACATTTAGCTATCTTAGTATTTTGCTATACGCTAAGAGTGCAGCCCGTAGTATAGTGCTACTACGCGTACCTAGGGCTTATATCCCGCCGTCTTTGTCCACATACACCTTAAGTATCTTTACCCTTTTTTTCTTTTTTTCTAGGCCATAAGTATCCTATAACTTAGCCTTACGCTTTTAAGACTTTACTATAAGTATAATATTTTTAACTTTATTACTTAATATATCTATAATACTTAAACTTAGTAGGTCTACTAGGGGCCTAGTAGTGTTTTTATATATAAGAGTTAGTAAGGGTTTGCTTAGTAGTACCGATATAGAGAAATATAATAATAGTTATTTTAGGTTAAAGGGTATACGTAATGGAGTTAAATATATACCTATTAGGGGTATATTTAAACGGTTCCTACTAAGTATTAGAATAAGTGTAGGTTAGCTTACTAATGCTGTTATATTACAATATCTACTATATATATATAGTATCTAAGGTCTAGCGGGTTACTACTCTATTAATTATACTCCTAGACCGTTATAGTATAGTATTAGAATTAATATAAATTCGCCTAGTAAGTCTGTTATATACGTATTAGTTAATAAATTAAAACTTATACCTATCTACTTATAAGCTTCCTTAAGTTAATTAAAATATTTTAGCTGTATTACTAACTATATAAGTATATTACTATTTAAGTTATTTTACTAATTAGAAACTAGTTAATACGGTTATTACTTCTTTAAGGTATTTACTATATTTAAAAGATTATTATATCTTAACTACCTTTATACTAATAAAGTTATATCTCTGTTTTATTAATTAAGGACTAGTAGCTAGTTTTACTAACTTAGGACTACTAACTACTATTTTAGTAATATAACTATATTTTTATTTTAATTATTATAGACTAGCGACTTTAATAGCAGTAACGTAGCTGTATCTCTCCTTTAATTATAAAGGGCTAGTAACTGTAGTAGTAGCTCTTATAACTATCCTAACTAGCTATAATAAACTTATTCTCCTTTATAAATTCTAGTAAGAATCTACTAAATTCTTTTTAGCTTTAAGGTTAGATTTTTTACCTTAAAGGCCTAAAATATCCCCTATAAATACTACTATATATTATTTATATTTATTTTAAATTCTTAATATAACTCTCTAGTCTTTTAAAGTACTTAGTTTAAAAGTTTAAGTGCCTATTCTAGCTAATTATAAAGTACTAGTAGTCTTTTGTTACTTAACTTATCTAAGTTATTAAAGGAGCTTAAACTACTTATACTATTTAAATTACTTAATAAAGGACGATTATCTATATTAAGTATTTCCTTATCATCTTTATTATCTTTATTATCCTTATCCTCCTTAAGAGCTAAAATGCTTAGTAATGATAATAATATATTTAAGTCTTTTAGTAAAAAAGCATTATTAGCGTTATTAGTTTCCTTATCCTTTATAGGTTCTTTACTAGCTATAGTGCTTAGTACTAATAATAATATATTAGAGTTAAGTAACTTAAGTTAAAAATAAAGGCGCTAAAATAAAGTATTATAAAACGTAATAGGATTAATTATACTCCTAATACATTAGAGCTCTTTATAGACTAGTTAAATTATATAAGTATTAATTACTTAGTTAAGGGCGTTCTATTCTAATACCTTAGTTTATATACCCGGGTAGTAAAATATTTATTATAAACTAGTGGCTTAAGATATAGTAGTATTGTTATTAATTAAGAGTAACTATAGAAGGCTATCTTCCGGCTAGGGACACAGAATAGTATATCAGAGTATTTTAAATACTATTAAGTTATAAATAGTACCGCCTTTTTACTATAGTATAGTAAGAACAGTAACTATTATTTCTCTACTTTATCCTTAAGATAAAAGTTATACTACTATCTATATACCCGCAATTCTACTTATATTTTCCTAGTTAAAAAGTGAGTTAAAGTACTAGATATTATTAATAACTCTATTAAAAAAAAAGAACCCCTAGTAGATCTTATTAATATTAACGTTCTATTTAAGTAGTTTAACTACTTAGATTAAGGGGAAGGTATAGAACTTAGTATCTTTTATTACTATTATGACTTTACTGTTTATAACCTTTATTAAGTATAGTATAATTTAGAACTACTAGTTTAACATTTTTAAAAGTAATATTTAAAGTGCTTATAGGTTATTAAATTCTATTATTTTGGGTTTAATAAGTCTGTGTTTTATTTAAAATAGATTCTAGATAATCTCTTTTTTAAGGAGCTCTCTTTATTATAGTACTTAAGGGCTAGCCTACTAGAGTTTAAAACTAGGGAATATTTCCTTAATCTTAGTATAACTACTTATACTTTCCACCTACTATAGTAAAGTTAAGTTGCTAAATAGCTTATAAGTATTGTTTACTTTTATAAAGGCAATAGATAGTTTGTCTTTCTATAGTAGCTATCTGTTATTATTGTTAGTCTAAGTAAATACTAGGTTAATATCTTGTTTATAGTCCTTACTAAAGAGTTTTTCTCTACCCTTATTTTTAGTAGTAATTTTTTAAAAATCTAAAGGAAGAATTTTATACTAACTAAAAGCCTACTTATATAAACGTTATTCTTTTGCGTTATTTATAGTTAGTTATATTAAAGAGTTACGTTTAATAGAGTGAGATTAATTACTATTAACTCGGCTAAACTTAATATTTTTTAATATAAAGACTCGCCTATAAGATCACAAAGGAAACCGTAATAACACAGTAAAGTATAAAATTAAAAAATAAAAAAAATTTAATAGTAGGATTTACTTTGTTTATATTAAATAAACCTATTTTATTATTTAAAGGTTTTTTTTTTATTTTATAAAGGATTACTAAAATAAGTTTTTTTTTTTTTTTTTAGTTATATCTTAAAGTAGTTTAAAGCTAAAAAGAATAGCTGCCTCTATAATACCTATAGTAATTAACTTATACTCCTTTTTTTAAATTAATTTATAGTCTATATGTATTATTAGCTTTGTGCTAATATAGAGACGTAGCTTAGTTACTAAAAACGGGCGCTCTTATCTATGTATAATAACGTTTCTTACTATAATATATATACAGAGTACTATTTACAGTTCTCTTGGGCAGGTAGCCTAGCTAGTGTGTGTCTAGTAGTAGGGATGTGTACGGGGGTTGGTAAATAGTAACGAGACGGTCTTAGTGCAGGATAATAGTTTTTTCTAACTATAAAAATCTCTGTAAGGCCTAACTATAAGTAATAGTCTTACCTAAACTATATATAACTAGCTTATAGGTCGCCCCTGTATAGGGCTGTGGAACTATATAGTTAATAGCCTTTTTAGTAGTATAGCTTCTATACTCTATATCTTATATATAACTGGTAGTTATATTAGTACTTTAGCCTTTAGGGCTAGTGTTTAGCGTAGCGTATTAACTACTCTTTAGTGGGAGCCTAGTGTTAAAGTCTTTAATTATGTCTTTATTAGATTTAGTATTATTTAGGTTAACTATTAAGTCTACTCTATTAATTACTTTATACCTAAGTTAGTTAGAGTTAGAATTGTAGTAGATGTACTGACTTTTAAAAGCTTTTATAATATACTTGTTTTTAGTTTAGTAAAGATTAACTATATAGTTAATAAATATTTATTATAGTGTAGTTTAGGAGGAATCCTAGTTAGGCGGTTAGGACGGTACGCTTAGTAGTTACGGGGCTTATACCTCGCTGTACTGTACGCATCTCTATAGACGATACCTACTACTTATTTAGATACTAAATTTAATAGAAGAAGCTTTTATTAATATAATAAGTATATAATTTTTAAAGATGTGTTTTTTTGTACTATTTCGGGGTTTAGTTTTATTTAGTAGGTAAGATAAGTAGAATAGTAGTTTAGATGTTACTAGTATAAAAGTATAATGTAGAGGGAGTGTAAAGTTAGGGGTTGTATTTAGATTTAAAAACTATATAAACTTTATTTTAGGCACTACCCTAGGAGTCTACTAGACCGGTACTACTTTTATTATTTAGTTATATAGGTTTTAGATACTATAACTTATTATAAGTACTTCCTAATACTTTTTATTTTAACGTATTCTTATAACTATACCCTACGCGTTTAACTAACTAAAGCTAGAGCTTACCTACTATTATATCCTTTATTTTATACTTTCTTAAGTATTTAAATTTTAATAATTATCTACCCTAGACTACTACTACGTATTTTTAAAGTTACTTATTCTTTAAATAATAAATAGTAGAGTTTAGTTAAATTAAAAATAGAATATAGGTTTTATTTTAAAACTATTTAGCTTTAAAATATAGGGGTAGTTAATAGGGGTATAGCTAACTACTATACTATAAACTAAAAGTAGGTACTACAGTCTTTAAAGCTTTAGTTTAACTACTTACCTAAAAAAGGAGTGACTAAATAAATAAAAGAGCTTAAAAAATCGCGACTTTTATAGAGTAAATATAAACACCGGCTTAGCTTAGATTTTTAAATCTTAAATTAAATAGATAGAAAAAAAGATTCTACGTTAATATATTAAGGAAATTCCGTTACTAAGTATAAGTTATAGCTTCTATAGCTATTTAAATATTGTAACTTTTGTGGAGTAGTTATAGACGCTAGTTAGGCTTAAATCTTTAGATTTTAATTTACTACAGCTTACTATTATAGGCCTAAGTACTAGGCTATATCTATAATAGTACTTGTATTAGACGTTTTACTAAAGTTATTAACTATTTATCCTTTCTCTACTTAGACTGTATTACTCTAGACTATTAAGACTATTAATATAACCTTATTTTAGTACATAATACAAACCTCTATCTTTTTACTATATAATAGAGCTATATAACCCAATTTAAAATACTAATAACTACTCTAGTTTATATTTTAGTATTTATATTATTTACTAAGGCAATTTACTTTTAAGTACCTATACTATACTCGCGTTAGTATCCCGGTCTTTTATATACACGTGTATGTATATAGTGCAATATACGAATTATTACCCTTTTTTTAAGGGGCATTACGACTTTAAGGGCCTCTAAAGCCCTTTACTTAATACTACTCGTAACTAGTGCGTTAGTAGTGTTAGTTGTACTGTCCTTGCTATTTAAGTTATTACTTGCGATACTATTAAAACTAAGTAATATTAAGTTAGCGTTAGTATTATTATTAGAGTTTAGAAAAAAATCAATTAAATTAACTACCTTACAAGCTTTTATCTACTTAAGGGTAATATAAAAAGCTACTAGTTAGTTATTAGTATAGCTATAGTAGTATAGCTATTAAAGGTCGGGGTAACGTTACTTATAGTAGCTGCGTTAATAATTAACTTTTTGTTATTTTTTGTGTTTTTAAAGTACTTAATAAGTACTTTAATAAAAAATTACTATAATTATTAATATGTGCTTCTATACAGGAGCAAAAGTGCCTTATAGTAAGTATAGCGCTTTACTTTATATTAATTTTAACTTTTTTTTTAGTAGTAAAAGCGAGCTTTATCTTTAGTTCCTTAATTTCTGTTATAAAAGTAAGGGATTTATAAATTAACTCGGGGGCCTTTATTATAGTTATAATTTTAGTAGTAGTATTATAGTTTTGTAGATATTTATAAAAAATAAAGGTAATATTTTTAGGTTTAATAGGAAGAATAGGATATTAGGGCTAAGTATTATAAAAAAGAAAAAGTCTATAGTTATTATAAAGGGAAGGGGATTAAACCTATTAATAACTAGGTTTAAAGTAATAGTTAGGAAGAAGTATACTAAGTAGGTAATTACTTATAGACTAGTAATAAAAGGTAAGTATAGAGGTTAGTATCTAGGGAAACGAAGTATAATATACTTATAGTAAGTTATATTTAATAGCTGTATAGCCTTTAAATACTTAATAGGTATAGCTTTTTCTAGTTTTTATAACTAAGGATATACCTTAAATAAATAAGTACTAACTCCCTTACTTACCTATTTAACTTAGCCTAATTTACCTACCTACTTCCCCTTTACTTTAACTTTTTTCTAGCCTAACTCTAATCTTTCCCCTATCCTAAAAAGTTAATAACTTCTTCACCTTTTTCTCTTCTATATTAAATACCTATATATTAACGGGCCTTATTACTATATTTACCGTTATTCTAATTAGTAATTAAAAGTAGAGTACTTAAATAGCCGTTTATAGCCCGGGCTAAACTGTACATTACCTATATATAACTACAGCAGTACTTAACTAATATTACTATTTACTTAGGCTATTCTTAATACCGTTTTTTAAAGTATATAAAAGGAAGGTATTTTTAATAATAAGGCTACTACTCTTATATAGAATTATAAGTGTAATTACTTATAAATATTTAACCTCTTAGGACTAATATTTACTTAGGTATAGTTTGTACTTATAATACTACTAACACAACTACAACTGGCCTTCTAATAGTAAGTAAAAGTAAGGCAACTGCAGCCCCTAAGAGCAAGGCGCCTACGGCCCCTAAGGGCAAAGTAACTATAGTTCTTAAGGGTAAAGTAACTATAGCCCCTAAGGGTAAGGTAACTGTGGCCCCTAAGGGCAAGGCAACTACTATACCTAAGGGCAAAGTAGCCTAGTACCTTACTATTGTATATAAGTCGTTTAATAGCGACTCTAGAAAAAATAATTATAAGGCTGTAGCTACGCCTATAAAGAGCAGCGCTATACTACTTATTAGTAAAGTTTATATTATTACTTTAACTAAAGTTTTTAGTACTAAAAGCCCTAGCTTTAAGAAGGATATATTAGAAAAGAAAAGTATATATTCTACTTACGGGTAACTTAGAATCTAGTATACGGGGCTAATAAATAAGTAGAGGTTAAGGTAGTTTTTACTAACCTTAGGACTAAAAAGGCTTGGAGTGGTATTTAAGTTAAGTTAAAAATAAGTTAAAAAATAGTAACTAGTAGAGGGGATACTCTAAAGTTTTAAAGAAGGTTATAGGCTGTAAAGGAACGCTAGACTAGTAATAGGTAAAGAATAACGATTTTACTAGGTACTTAGTTAGATTAAAGTTTATATAGTTTTAAAACTCTTTTCTGGGTTATGTATACTTATATCTTTATTTACTTTTAAATATATTTTTATAGTAGGGTAGTGTGTACTAAGTTATGTAATGTATTAATATTACGTTAACGTTATACTAATACTTTATTAATATTATACTTATATAATGTTAATAAAGTATTAAAGTTATATTAAAGTAAGTATTTAGTAGGTTATTTTAATAAAATCTAGTAAATTAATAGTAATACTAGTTACTATACTATATAAAATAATAGGGATAGTAAGTAGGGTGTAGGGGATATAAGTAACTAATATTGTTTTAAATAAAGCAGGTACTTAATTTAACTTACCCCCCCCTCCCCCCTTTAAAAAAAAAAAAATATCTTAACTCTAGACCTTTCTATAGTAACTATTTCCTTTTCCCTTACTTATAAAAGGATTATTAATAAACCTAAGAATATTTTTTTACTTATACCTCTTTTATATTTAATATATACTAAATAACTTATACACTTACTAAACTATATTACTTATTATTCTTAACTTTTTTTATAAAATAGTAGACGCGTTAAATAATAACCTAAAGGCTAGAGTAAGCCTATAGTATAGTATTATACTAAACTATTATTACGTACTAGTTTTAAATTTAACTTTTTTATAAATTAAAGTAATTCTAGCTACTCTTCCTTTTAAATAATAGTAGTACGTACTTACTAATATTAATATATTATAGGGATAGAAGTTAAACCTAGCCTAAGGGGGTAATAACTAAAACTAGGAGTTAGGATTATTAACCCTAGTACGTTACGTCTAACCCTATAAGTATAGAGTCTAAATTAGTCTAGTGATACTAAGCCTTAACGCTACTTATATTGTAGTAATAATAGGGCGTTTATAGTATACAATTATATCTAGGGAGTTTAGTATCTATAAGAATCAGTAATTAATTATACAAAAACTCTTACTTAACAAAGTCTAGTTAATTACTAACTTATTATTAATATAGCTTAGTAACCTTAAAACTAATATTTATTTTATTACTTAACTTACTTTTATACGTAGTATTTAAAAGAATATAAATAAGTACTAAAAAGCACTAATAAGTATAAACAATCCTTTTACTAATATAACCCTATTACTAGCTACTCTTAAGGCTAACGGGCTAGACTAATTTATTAATACTGATATTATAGCTAGGCTTAGTATTAAAAGGATTAGAGATATATAGTCTGAACTAAAAGAAGTACTAGTAGGTGACGACGCTAATGTATTTAAAAAAAAGATTTAAAAAGAGTAGTAGAATTAGTAATAGTAGTACAAAAATAATACTAAGGATTTAGATTATAACTATTTTAGTAAGTAATAAGAGTTTAAGCTCTAGGACTATATTACCTACTATTATAAACTAAAGCTAAAGGATTTATACTTTTTTATTTAGGACTTAAAGATTCTAAAGTTTATAATACAAAAATAGGGTATAAGTACTTATCTACTTTTTACTAAATATAAGGGCTTATAAGTTACATCCCCGTTTACTTTTTTAAGTAAGTTAAAGAACTAACTAGGGTTTTCTTTTTTTATATCTAACTATTAATTAATTATTAAGTATATTTCGGCTTTTAATTAGGTTTTAAAAGTAGTTAACTATATAAATAATAGTCTATTTTATTACCTCTTTAAAATAGTAGATAAGTTTGTTTATAGTATTATTATCCCTTTATAGAAGTTAGTAGTTAAGCTTTAGTAGGCCTATAAAGCTATATTAGATATAGTACCTAAGGATGTAGTTATTTTGGATATATTTAGTACGCTATAGAAACTATTTAAGCTAGTACGGGAGATTACTAAGGCCTAATATATAGAAGGGGGACTAGATATAGAAGAGAGCTTTAGTTAAGTAAGTTTATTATACTTTAAGTTACTAAACAGATAATTTATATTAAAGCATAAAGTAAATAAAGGTAAATGCACTAGGAAGAAGGATATAGTACAATAGTATAGTACTTAGTAGACTAGGATACTAATAAGAAGCTTATTTTAAAACTAACTGTTTTTAAAATAATTATATATAATTATAAGCCTATATACTTATTATAAATTATGTATTAATAAAATAAAAGTAAGTTTTTTAAATAAATAACTCTTTATTTTTAATACCTAGAGTATATATATATATATTGTTCCCTATTTAAGTATTATAACTATATTTACTATAATAGTATTTCTAGTATTAATACGGGTAGTAGCGGTAACGCTATTTAAATTTTAATATCTACTAGTAGTGCTTTATTTATACCTAGTTTATTTTTATCTAAATACACTAGTACATAAATTTTAGTATAATACTTTATAAGTTTAAATAAGCAGCCTTAAGTAGTCCTTTATAATATACTTTATAACTTAGTAACTATTACAATATACTATATAGTTACGCCGTAGTACTTTAATAGAGTAGGATATATAGGATTATTAGTAGCTTTAAAATAATCCTTAGTTGTTAATTTATTAGCGTAATATAAAGGGTATTTAATTAAGTATTAGTATTAGTCTTAGTGTTTATTATTATTATACGTCCCTTTAGAGTTACTCTAGAAGCACAACTACTACACTTCCTACAATATATAACTAGTAGTGTTACTACTAAGTAGGGGGGTTTTTAGTAATGTAGGTATGGGGGTGCCTATTTTAGTAGAAGGATATTTGATTTTTAGTAGAGCACTATAGTACTAGGTACTACTATGCTAGCTATTAGAAGTATAGGTAGTGTGTCTACTTATACTTAGGGGTGAAATTAGTATATAAGTCTTAATAGTAGACTTTAATAGAGTGCTGTTATTATTAATCGTTATATATACAGTACCTATATAGCTTACCTCTAGGGTTTAAGGACTAGTATAAAAGAGCTATTAAAGAACTAGAATATTAGTATAGCTTTATTAAATTAATAGGTTCTTTTTTATAGTTAGTAAAAAACGTTTTAGTATTTTTTTTATTTTTTTAGTACTCCTTAATAAAAATAAAGGCCCTATCCCTAATTTATACTTATTACTACTTATTAACTATCCTAGTATTATTAAGTTATTAAATAAAAACGTACTATAAACTCTTATTTATTTTTTAGGATACTTTTTTATAATACTATAGTAAATAAAGTTAATTAATAGATATATTGTATTAAGTATAATAAGTAGTTAGGTAAGTATATGTGTATAGTGTTACTAGGTTAGATAGAGGTAATATAATTAAAAATACTTTAACTTTTTATAAAGATAAGTAGAGGTAATGAACTATTATTAAATATCCTTTTTTTATTATTTTATTCTATTTATATTATTACTAATGTATTATTAGAAAGTGGGTGTTATTATACTATACTAGTAGTTTAGTTTAGACTGTATGTGGATGTATTAAAGGATTTAAAGTGTAGTAGAGTTAATTGACTTTTTAATACTAAATAGTATTAAAATAAGAATAGGTTAATTAACTTTTTAATACTAAATAGTATTAAAAATAGAAGTAGGTTTATATATATATTTTAAGTTTAGATTGTTTTAAAACTTAAGTAATTAAATTGTTTATTAAAAAAAGGTAGTATTCTTAATCTAAGGCTAAGAACTTAGAATATAAAGCCTTTTATTTTTAATACTTTTTATAAAAGGTTACTATTCTATAATTATACTATATAATACACTAATCTTATATAGCTAGTTAACTACGCTTCTATACCTTATAGGTAAGTAGGTGTGTTACGTTATACGTATAGTAACTACTTTACTAGAATCTAGCGGGTTTACTACCCTTTATAGTAGGTTAGGTTTACTTTATAATTACTTTTTAAACTATGTACTTTTAAGTTTATTAATAGTTTGTGCTAGTGCGAGGGTAAGCTATATTCTAGTTAGGTCCTATAGCTTAGATATAGTTATCTATAGTAGACTTTTTATAGTATAAATAAGGCTTAATTTACTTTTAGTTCTAGGAGTATACTTACTAGATAATATAAACCTTAAGGCTTTTTTTAAGGGTTCTTAAGTAGTATAACTCTAGTATAAACAGGCTAGTAATAAAGGGGTTTGTAATAATTAGTATAATAGTATTAGTAAGTTAGTTATTAGTATAATAGGCTGGGTAAAAGGCTGGGGGTACTTAGGGATTAGGGTAAATAAAGTTTATAAGTATAGTTTATTAATTCCTTATAAAGTAGTAAATTTCTTTGTTAAGTTTATTCTTTAGAACGTAAGGGAGGTAGGTATACTAGTTAAGGAGCTTAATATAGCTCTCCTTTTTAAACATTACACTAACTATATCCTAGCTACAGTAGTTATACTACTACGTTAATAAGTATATAGAGCGTTATGTACTATATACGTTACTACTCTTACTAAAATAAAGGATAAGGAGTAGTTACTCTTTAAGGCCTTAGCGTTTTTATTATAATATAGTATAGTAGTCCTTATACTTATAGGTATTAAGCTAGTTAAGAAGATAGTAAAAAAAGATTACTATAGTACCCGGCTCTATTAGTACTAAGTTAAGAAACTAATAAAAAGCCCTGCTTTTTAATATAAAGTCAATACTTAAGGCCCGGGCTTTTAATACTATAATAAATATTATTTATAAAACAGCCTTAGCAATATTCCGCATCTCTAAGGGTCCTTTTAAAATAAAGTATATACTTATATTTTTGTTTAGTTTATTGTGGCTTTTAGGGAAAAACTTAATACTAGTGGGCTTTGCGCTGGATTTTTTAAGTATATAGTATAGTACGTTAAGAATGTCTAGGATACTCCTAAAATACAGTAGATTATAGTTAATTATATTAAGTTTTTTTAGAGCTAAGAGTGTACTAAGCACTAGCTCTAGAATACTAGTATTAAGTATTAGTACGTTATAAAACTAAACTACACAGAGGATGTAATTACTTTAGTGTAAGGAGGAGACTATAGAAATATTAGATGTGTTAATATAGAGCGGTGTAGTCTGTATACTTACTTAGGATTAGGATATATAGTAGACTTATATATTTTAATTATTTTATATATTTTAGTTCTAAGGTTGTTTTAAGCTATAGTCCTATAGAAAACTATAATCTTACATAGTAACAGTATCTCTTAGGCGTCTTAGCTTTTTTTAGTCTTACTATTATGGAATATAAAGTCCAGGTATAACTACTTATATATTTAGTATATAATATAAAAATAAATTAGGGTAAGTAGGAAAACTTATAAGGTAAATTGTTAAAGCGTAAGAGTAGGCCTTTAATATATATACTAGTATACCGATTAATCCTAGGGCTGTATACTAAAAATAATTAATAATTTATTAATTAATTAAAAAAATATAAAGAGTAAGTAGTAGTTTCTTTAACTCCTTATTTAGTTTAAGGATTCTGTTATTATAAGTAGAATCTAAGTAGGATCGCTAAGATATAATACTAACAATAGTAGTCTCCTACTAATAGTAGTTTCTTTACTAATAAAGTAAAGGAAAGATATTAAGGGATAGTATAGAAAGCCGCCCCCTAGAGTAGATAATAAAATTAGTAATAGTTCTTAACTATAACTTATAGGTTTCTTAGTAAAAGGGCCTAATAACCTAGTAGTAGGGTCTATTATTAAAGATTCTAAGTTTATTATAAAGTTTTAATAAAAAAGATATTTTAAATAGACTTTGTATAAGTAAACTAAATATTATAATAAAAATAAAGTAAAGTATAATTTTAATAATAGGTTAAGTAAGAAGTATTAAAAGTAGGAAAATATAAGTTGGTAAGGAAGGGAAGAAAGGTTAGTAAGTATAGTAGGTTATTTACCTACTATTTTATTATTATAAACGCGTATAAGGGTAGGGCGCAGCGGCTGTATACTTAGAATATTTAAAGACTATATAGCTTTAAAATTAATACTAGTATATAGACTAGGCTTTAAAGAACACTTCTTTTATAAAAAAAAATCTACTTAACTCTTAATACTATTATTTTATTCTAACTTTAACATTATAGTTTCCCTTTTATATAACCTAACTTATATTTAAACGTAGGGTTATTTATTAATAAAATAATATTTACTTATATTTACTATATATTCTAAAGCCGTCCTTAATATATTTTTTAAATATTTCTATAATACTATTTTAACCTTATCTACCTATCTGTAGTAACTATAATAGTATCCTCTCCGTTATTATCCTTATTCCTATTATTCTTATTATTATTATTATCTTTATTATTATCTTTATTCCTATTCTTACCTTTATTTATTAAATTAAAGGATACTACTAAAAATAATAATAAAGTTAAACCCTTATCTTCGTTCCTATTCTTACTCTTATTATTATCTTTATTACTATCCTTTATTTTAACATTATTAAAGTACTACTCTAGTTAAATACACTTAATAACGTTAAAAAAAAGTTAATTATATAAAATCCCCTTATTATTATAAAGTGTATAACTATTATTAAACTATAAAACAGTATTACGTATATAATAAGTAATATTGCTAAATATACTTTTAGTAGTAGTTAAGTACTTTAGTATATATATTAAGTTAAAAAGTATAGATAGTACTGGAATTAAACTCTTATAACTATATAGTAGGATAATTAGTTTAATAAACTTAACTTAAAAATAAAAAAGGGTACTTTTATTTATACTTAGTTTTTATTATTAATAAGAATAAATATACTCTATTACTCTAAGTAAACGTTAATACTTAAAGAATAAAAGCGTTCTTAAGTATTTTACTTAGCTTTTTAGGGGTCCGTTCTAATACTTAAGTAAGTACTTTTTTAATAATAGTTGTATTACCCTTTCTCTAATATTAGTCCGGTTTTTACTTATAAATATACTCCTTAATAGGATTAGTGCCCTTTTAAAATATTTACTCTTTAATATACTAATAGCTATTATATAAAAAAACGTTATTCTTATTATACTTAAGTACTGTAACTATAGAGTTTAAGTTATTTTAGTTAATAAGTATTATAATATAGGTAACTTTAATAATACTACTAAGTACGTAAAATAGTTTATATACTATAAGTCTATTAGTATACTTAGTATTATAGTAGGACTTTAATCTCTTAACTAGCTATTTAAAATTATCTTTAGTATTTTATAGTAAGTACTTAAAGAAAAAAGTATATATATTTAAGCGAACTTACTTATTAAAAAGGAGTATTATTTATTTTTAATTTTTAGTTATTTTTAACTTATATTTATTTAGTTTTTTAAAAAAGTTATGGACTATACTTTTAAGTTAGTAAGTATTAATTCTATTAAAAATAACTATATAAGTAACTATATTTATAAAGGAGATAAGTTTAGGGGTAGTTTAAGTGGCCTACTTAGATTATTTAATTAACTTTACTATATACTTTAAGACTCTTT
Source organism: Colletotrichum musae (assembly GCA_027406025.1). Classification (NCBI taxonomy): domain Eukaryota; kingdom Fungi; phylum Ascomycota; class Sordariomycetes; order Glomerellales; family Glomerellaceae; genus Colletotrichum; species Colletotrichum musae. The sequence goes on from JANVYC010000004.1 coordinate 45,310, forward strand.
AAGTAAAGGCTTTAAGCTTATTAGTATTTAACGAGTTAGTAGTAATAAACTAAGTAATTACGTTTAATACCTATAAGGGTATTAAGAAATATATTAAACACTACTAAAAGAGGTATTATACCGCGTTAAACATAGCGCCTTTATTTTTATAAATATAGGATAGTAGTTTTAGTATTAGTTCTACTAACCTTATTATTAGTATTATTAGTATTATTAGTATTATAATAAACTATATACTTAAAGCTAATAAATAAAGAACTAAAAAAGCTTAATAGTTTATGTATAGGTTAAGTTAAGTTAAAAAGAGGGGTTTTTTAGTATATTTACTTAGTAGTATTTTATAGAAAATTGTGTAGAAGAGGCGGGGGAGAGGGAGAAAGGATAAGTACTCTACTATATATAACGCGTCTGTATTTACTTATATTAGTATAAACATAAACTATATTAGTACTAAAGAAAACTTAAAATAAACTTATTTAGAGTTTAAATAGTTTTTAAACCTAGTAACTCTAAATAAGTAGTTCCCTTTTAGCTTATTTACTATATTTATTAGTAGTTTAAAAGAAAAAAGTTAAGTAATAAACTAATAAAGCAACCCCTAAGTAAAAAAAACAATTAGTTATTATCTTTCTATAAATACAATAGAGTTTAAAAGTTATATAACTTTTAAATAGCTTTTATAATACCTATCGGCTTTTTAAAGTAAAACGTATATAAGTAAATATAATTTTAGTTATTAAATTATATTAAAGTTTATTTATTATTTTTTATAATTAAAACTACTTATTAATAATAGTATTATAAAGCTTATAAGCTATTTCCCTAAAGTAGTCTATATTAATATTTATATAAACTTTAATACTAATAACAGTGTCCGCGATAGAATTACGTTCGGGTTTAACGTTAGTCCCCTTAGATTTTTTAATTAAATTATTAGTATACCTATAAATTCCTTTATAAAAGGACTTAAGCTTTTTAGTACTAAATTTATTTATAGTAATAAATTCAGTAATTATCTTTAATACAGCTAAGTCTAGTTACTATCCCTTTAACCTAACTCTAGTAGTATAGTTTTACTATTATATAACTTAGTATATAAGTAATAAGAGTATAAACTTATCTATTAATAAAATAATCTTTACTTATTTCTACTATATATACTAAAGCTATCCTTAATATACAGCTTTTAAATAAATTTAATTATACTATCTTACTCTTTTTAACTTATTTAGTCTATATTAACTATAGTAGTATCGTCTCCGTTCTTATCCTTATCCTTATCTCTATTCTTATCTTTATCCTTATCCCTATTCTTATCCTTATTCTTATCGTTATTCTTACTCTTATTATTATCTTTATTATTATCCTTTATTTTAATATTAATACTATATTAATTAAATAACTAAATAAAACTAGTTATATTAAAAATAAAAAGGCTCTTTATAAATTCTTACTCCTAAATAAGTATATAACTATTTTAAAATAACTTAAAGGGCCTAAGTATATAAAAAGTAATTTTATAAAATATACTTTTAGTAGTAAATAAGTATTAAAGTACCTCTATAATTTCTAGAAGTAATAAGAGTACTAGAATTAAACTTCTATAACTATACAGTAAAATAGTTAGTTTAGTAAACTTAACTTAAAAAAAGGGGAGGGTATTTATACTTAGTTTTTATTATTAGTAAAAGTAGGAATACCCCGTCCCCTTAAATAAATATTAATACCTAAAGAATATAAGCGTTCTTTAGTATTTTATCTAGTTTCTTAATAGTCTATCCTAATATTTAAGTAAAAACCTCTTTAATAATAGTTATATTTCTCTAACTATACTATTAGTTTAATTTATATTTATATATAAACTCCTTAATAGAGTTATTCTTTAGTTAAGATATTTACTCTTTAATATATTTATAAGTATTATAGAAGTAGATATTATACTTATTATACTAAAGGGTAGTAACTATTAGGTTTATACTTTTATAGTTAATTAGTAATACTTTATAGACTACTAAAAGAATTAAATTAAGTATATAAGTTAGTTTAGATATTATAACTCTATTAGTGTATATACTATTATAGTAAAACTCTAAACTTTAAATAAGCTTTTTAAAGTTAGTTTTAGTATTTTAAAAGAGGTACTTAAAAAAAAAAGTATATATATTTAACTAGGCCTTTTTATTAAAAATAAGTATTATTAACTTTTTATTTTTAGTAATTATAAAAGAGTATTTATTTAGGTTTTATAAAAACTTATAAACTATAATTCTAAAATTACTTTAAATAATTTCTTTAAAAACATTTAAGTTAGTAACTACGTTATTAATAAAAATAAGTTTAGGGGCAGCTTAAGTACTATATCTAAATCTTTTAATTATATCTATTATATACTTTAAGACTCTTTAAAAAAAAGCCTTAAGCCTTTTAATATCGGATCTATTTACTATAATAAATTAATTAATAATTTTTAATACTTATAAACCTATTAAAAAAGATACTAAAAGTAATTAAAAAAGATAGTAGTATACTGTATTAAATATAGTACTTTTATCCTATAGACTATTTTCTAGTATTATTATAAGCTATAAACTCTACCTGTTTTTAGTAGAATTAAATTATAAAAGTAGGATTATTTTATTTATAGTATATTTTAAAGTAGATAGTAGGACTCTATAGGAGAAGTATAGAGAAAAAGGAGGAAAGAAGTTAGTAAAAAAAAATAAAGTAATAATATACTAGGTAAATTCTAGAACTAAATTATTTAAAGACTAAGTAGTCTTTAAATCGGGTAGGTACGCGTAGATTAACTACTTACTGCTTTAATACTAAGTAGTCTTTAAATTAAGTAAGTACGCGTGGATTAACTACTTACTGCACGTACTCTATTATGCGTAACGCGTTTGCGTATATTTAATATAATATAAATATAAAAGAAATTTAATAGTAGATAGATTTTAAAGTAAGCTATTTAAAAACTAACTAGTCTTTAAACTTATATAGTTATAGCTTATATACTGTATCTATAGCTATTAGTTATATTTTATTAAAATTACTATTTAGGGGGAAATAAGTTCTTTTTTTATATATAACTAGTAATATAATACATTAAGATAGATCTTTAAGATAGAAGGCACTGGCTCTTTTAGTAGTAAGTTAATTCTACCCTGTAATAACTTATAGGACGCTTTAAATAAATAGCGTTACTAAGGCGTAGCTGGCTTTTTAGCTAATAAAGAAGGGCTATTAGTAGTTATATACGTATTAGTAATATCCTTAAAACTACTAACGCTGTACTACTTAGTACTTTTACAAAACTAGTACGTATATTTAAACTACCTAGTAACGTCTAATATAGTATAAAGCTATAGTGTATTAGGTGTAAGATTAATCTAAGCTATAGTTAAGTTAGGGATACTAAAGTCTGTATAGGTACTATCTATTATAGTAACTGTGTAGGTAACGTAGAGTATAAATTAGTTAAATAATATAGTAAAGATATTACTATTATAGTTAAGGGTTTAGTTAAAGATATTTAGGGTTTAAAACTATCTAAAAACAGCTATTAACCTTAAGTAGTTACTAGTTTATATTAATATAAAACTATAAATACGTTTATATAGCTATAAGGCCGTTTATTACTTACTTAGTGATACTTCTTAGGTAGAAGAGTAGTATACCCTTCCCCTATTTACTATAAAGGACTCGTAGTATCTTAGCCTTTTAAAGTATACAATTAAACTCGTCCTTATTAATTCAAAAAAAGTAAATAATAATATCCTTAACTTTAGAGACTTAAGTTACTCTTCTTTCTATCCTAAAGTTATTCGCTCCTAGCTAGAATACTAAGTTAAAATACTAACTAGTAATTTATATCTTAGTAGAACTTTCTTTTAGTAAGGTAACAGCCTTTTTAATAACTTCCTATTTTTCCTTTATATTTATTAAGTAGAGTTTATAAAGGATAAACTAATAATAGGAGTAATTAGTTTTAGTCTATAGCCTTATAACTAATCGCACTAGCTTTTAGATTTTAGCTAGTGCATTACTAACTTTAACTTATTATATAGTAACTATCCTTTCTCTAAGGCCCTTTAATTCTATAGTAAAGTAAAAGAGGTTCTCCCTTATACTAGTAAGAAAGTCATTAAAAAACATCTTAGCTATACTTACTATATTAACTAAACTAAGTTAAATTTATTCTATATATTAACTCTTAGTAACTGTGATTAGTGTATTTATTAGCTTAATAATAAGCTACGTTATATAGGTATTAAAGTTATACTTTAATATATTACTACTAAAGGATATAGGGAAATAGACTATTATAATATTACTACTCTTTAAGTTAGTATTATTAAATAGCCTTTTAATACTATATTTAAATTAAATAATAGACTGTGACTTATAGCTAAGGACCGGAATAATAGCTTTAGAGGCCGCGTTACTAGCTATTCTTACCCTCTCTTTATAAGACTCTTTTTCTTCTATAGCCTTATTATAAAGTAATGTCTTTAATAAATCATTAAGTGCGTCCTTAGTGCCCTCTTCTTCTTTCTCTTTTATATTAAACACAGTACTATTAAATATTTCTCTATCCTCTTTAGTGCTCTCTTCTTCTATAGTTTTGTCTTTTTATAGTATATTAGACTCGTTAGCGCTACTTAAAGGAGCTAATTACTTATTCTTTCTATTAAACTATAATAACTAGTTATTAAGTTACTTTTAGTTATTAGTATTATTTAAATCGTTAGGGCTAGTCTAGTTTTTGTTTTATAAAATAGTATTAGTAGATAGGTAGTGTACTATTAGGTTAGTATTCCTAACTAGGCGTTTCTTCTTTCTTAGTATTAAGAATAATCCTTTTACCTATAAGGCTATAGTAATTATTAAGGTTATACCACACCGCCTTAGGCCATCCCAAGAAAGTATATTAGTTATAGTATTAGTATTATCTAGTTAGTAGAGAATATAAAGTTAATAAAAGAGTATACCTTTAAATTTATATATAACAGAAGTAACTACTTCTTATTTATACTTAAATTTTATTTTAAAGACCCTAAAAACTAGTATTTTAATTTATTAATTAAGACCTATTAGTACTAAACTTAAATATAATACTAAAACTAAAAACTTATATTAATTAGAAATTTAATAATTTAGTTATAATTATATTTTTAATAGAGGTTATATTTAGAGACGGGTATTTAGTATAGTTTTTAGGGCCGCTTATAGTATTTATTATTTAAAAGTATATTAGTAAGTAGTATATTAGTAAGTAAAAAGTAGTCTATTCTATAAATATAGGCTTTTAAGAGTATATAACTTTAAAATTAAAAGAGTAGGAGTGGGGTAAGAGTAGCTAGGACTTAAGGGCTAGGTATAGGACATAGTAGAGCTACCTATAGGGGACCCCTAACTAGCTTCGCCCCGGGCGTTTAGCTTTTTAAAGTGGCTTTAGTACTTATATACTATCTACGGGGCCTTAGTCTATACTATAAATAACCTAAATATAGTAAAGTACTTAGTATATTAACTTTTCTCTACTATATTAGTTAATTACTATTTATTATATATAGCGCATTTTACTACTTATAATTATAATAAACTAAATCCTTAAATAGTACTTTATAGTAAAGACTTTAAAAAGAAAATTACTAACTTATTAACGTTAAAATATTTAGTTAATTACTTAGCACTATAACAATACTAGTACAAAGTAGGCTAAGCCTTACTATTAAAATATATATAACTAAAAAAGGACTAATAGTAATATTAATATTTATAGGCGAGTTAATAAAGAATTAGTGGGATTTATTTATTAGTATATTTAAATACGTTATTTAAAAGTTTAAGTTCTATTTAATATACTATAAGGATTTAGAGTTAGTAGTTATAGAGTTTATAGGTATACTTAAAACTACTAGAGGCCTAGATAGGTAGAAATAGGTAAAGCTAAGTAAGTACTTATATTTCCTTTTACTTTAAAACTTAGCTAATATAGTTTTTTTAAATTAAAAGGCTTTATTATATATTCTACTAACTATAAATAAGTTAATACTTATTATAAAAATACTAAGCCTCCTTTATAATAAAAGCCTAGTTAGTTTTTAAAAAAAGCGTTACTACTATAACTATAAAGTAAATACTTAAAAATACAAACCTAAGTCTAAACTAGAGGGTATTATAAGGGAGATTCTTTATTATAAAGGTACTAGAGATATAGACCCTTTACTTAAAAGTAATAACGAGTCTAGATATAAGTATACTATAGGTAATTAAATAGTAACTAAAAAGCTAAAAAATAATAATAATATAATATAAAATCTAGTATTATATAAAAATATAAATAAATTAATAAGTAACTAAGATAATATTAAAACGTTAAAAATATTAGTTTAATTCTAAAGAACTATAGTTAAAATAAACTAATAAGTTAAAGTAACGGATATTACTTATAAAAGTTAAAATATTAACTACCTTAACATAATAAATAGTCTTTAAATAGAGGTAAAGGGACAGTTTAACGTTATTTTTAATAACTAAAACTACTACTTAATTAGGGACTTTATATTCTACTAGGTTTTTAAAAATAATATATAGAACTATTTATACCGTCTTATTAAGGAATATAACTTAAAGGGTAGTTAAAAGTTTAATAGTACAATATACTATATAAATAAACTAACTTAAAAACTAAAAAACTTAAGTTAAGTTAATTTTACAGAACTTATTAAAAGCTAGGGACTTATTATAAATAATACCTAGTGGGTCGGGATATCCTAGGGCTACTTATAGACCTACTAAAGGTAGTATAATCTATAGAAGTATTAACTAAAGGTAAAGGAGTTTAACTAATAAAAAAGCCCTAAATAAGTAAAGCTACTAAAGTTTTTAAAGTTATAAAATATTAAACTAAAACACAGCAAAATACTAAATAACTATTTAGTAAACTACTTTACTTATAAACTTAACTTAAGTAATATTAATTTTAGAAATAGTATTTACTACTTTACTATAGTTAGTATACTAGTTAATACTTTTAAGTAAGGTATCTTTACTTTTTTACTTAAGTACTTAAACTTATAGTATAAGTAATTTAAAAGTAGTAAAAAGTTAAGTTTAAAAAGGTATAAACTTAAAGTTACTTATTAGTTCCTTACTAGCCGGGTGCCTATACTTATAGGCCTCTATAAGGCCACTAATATAAGTATTATAGAGTTAATAATTAAAGACTAACTACTAAAAATAACTAAAGTAGTTAACTTTATATAAAGTAGAGTAGGGAGGGAGTAAGTAATAAGGTTGCCCCTAATAGACTTTATTTATCTAGAAGAAAGGAGGGGTAAATATAAAGAGGTAATATTAAATAGTAAGACTAACTAGTAACGGGGGGATATAGATATTACTATAGGGTTAAAAAAGCTAAGTAATAGTAATAAATAAGTTAAGGAATAGGAGTAATTCCTTTAAAGAGGTTAATATTTAAAACTACTTTTTTTTTTTTTTAGTTTTTAAACTAAAGTAGCTTATAGTTAAATAGTATATAAAGTATTACTTTATAATCGGAATTACTTAAATAGTAAGAGTTATAAAAGTAAAACATAACTAAACTAGAGTTAAAATACTAAGTAAAGTATTAAACGGGCAATAGTTTTTAATTTAACTAGTTTAGTTAATTAAAGGACTTTTAACTTATATAGGTTTTAATTTAAGTTAATATTTAAAACTTATAAGTTATTTATAAAAACTCTACTCTACCTCTTAATTACACTTATAAATAGAAGGGGCTAACTTTATTATATATAAACCGTTTTAACTTTACTTACCCCCTTTTTACTATATATTACTTATAAGTACAAGGCGTTTAGTTAATATAGCGTCTTTATATCTTAAACTCTAATATAGTTACTAGTATTTTAAGCCTATATAGCCTTAAATTTAGTTTACTACTTAACTTAAATTAAAAAGTAGTACTATAGTTATTATAAATTAAGGTTAGGCTTTAATATCCCTTAAGTCCTTTTAAAAGCACTAAGTAACATAAGTATATATTAATATTACTTAAATATAAATAATACTTTATTAAATTATTAACTTTAAATTACTATATTAAACAATACCTTCTATACTTACTTACTTACTCTTTATAACTACTTTATTATACCTACTTTTATTAAAAATAATTCTAACTTTAGTAGGGGTAACTCCCGCTTTAATAATAATAACTCCTATCTTAATAATAATAACTCTAGCCAAAATAAAAACAACTTTAATTAAAATAGTAATTTTAACTAAAATAAGAGTAACTTTAGTTAAAATAAGAGTAAATATATAGATACTAGGTAGTAAGGTTAAAGTAGAGGGAATTTAGTAAACTAGAATTTTAGTAAGTTTACTAACTTTAAGAGTATATATAACGGGTCTATTAATAATAACAAGAGTAATCCTAGCTTTTATAATATTAAAGATAATACTATTTATAGTAATATAAATAGTAGTATTAATAGATAAAAAAATAATAACCCCTAGTTCTCCTTTATAAATAAAGATTTTAAGAAATTAAATAATAATAATAATAATATAACTTTAAAAAACTCTATAGCTCTAACCCTTAAACTTATATTTATTTTTAATTAATAAAAAGTTTATACTTAAGTTATAAGTTTAGTTAATAACTGGAATAAACTTACTAAATATATTATAGCTATTATAAAGCTTAACTTAATTATATATCTTAAGTATAGTAAGTAGTAGTCCTTAAGTTATATAATAATAGCTACTAAAAGTATTAGGGATTTTACTATAGAGGTAAAAACTAAAATATAAACAAAATTTCCTACTTATAACTAACTTAAATTTAATAGGTTTTTTTTAATATCTAGAATTTTAGTAAGAATAAGCGAAGTATACTCTTAGAGTCTTAGTATTAGTTTAATAAAGAGACTTACTTTAGGGGTTTTATTAATAAACTTAAAGCCGCCTTAAATTAGACTAAAGTTAAAATAAAAGCTACTAATACTTATAGCCTTAGCTACTTTTAACGTTAATAGCTTTCTAAATATTATAACCTTACTTAGTAACTTTAAATCTTTAATAAATTTAATACTATTACTTATACAACATCTAGTACTCAGCACTAGTATCTATCTTAGCTGTAAAATTATAGTTAATAGTAAAATACTATAAGTTAAACTCTATAGAATCCCTTATATATACTTTATATTAATAGCTAAAGAGTTAATCTATATATTCTTTCTTAACCTATATAAAGCTTTAATAAAAGTTAAAAAAAAGTTAGTCTATAAGACGTAACTAAAAAACAAATAATATAAGTCTTTTTATAATAATATAGTATATTTAAGTTTGTAAGCTATGTATAAAGAACTATTAATACAAAGATACATACTTTAATTATTTAAAAACGTATTAAAGTAAGTACGTAATACTAAATAAAAGGTTAGTAGGGGGGGGAGTATATTCTTTATTAGTACTAGTATTAAGAAATATATATAGTTAACCTATAAAATAAGTATATAAGTAAATACTATAGTTAAAAATAAAAATAACTTTTATAATTTCTTTTTTTTACTAAATTAAAAAAATACTAAGGGGCACTATAGTAGAGCATAGACTGTTAAAAAGTACTTAACTAGGTTTTAGAATAACTAAAAAAAAAAGGTAAAAAAGAATTTATTTAATACTATACACTTTAACTTACTAAGTTCTAAAGTAGTAATAAATAGTCTATTATCCCCTTAGCTCTTTAATCTAGCTGTAGAATAGAGTTTATTATAAAAAGATTCTGTACCTTAAATTTAACTTACTTAGTACTACTACTAGCTAAATACTATTTAGTTTTTTTATAAGTAAGATATTAAGTATACTCTTTTATTACCCTTTAGTTTTAATAAGGATATTTTAATAGACCCTTTAACTCTAATAATTAAAGGTAGTACTTATACTTTATATTATATTAATTACTTCTAAAACTCTTATAGTATTACCTCTAAGCCTAAACTAAACTATAAAATCTTTAACTATAGTTTATACTACTATTAAAGCTATACTATTAGTTAGAAGTACTTAAGTTTAATTAATAAGAAACTATATAGTTATACTTATTTAGTAAATAAAGGATATAATAATAATATACTAAAGGAGATTATAAAGTAAGTAACTCTAGCTAAGGCCCGTAAGAAGTTAAATACTATTTTATTTAAATTTAATAATTCCCTAAAATACTACTTAAAAAAAAAGGACTAGTATATATACTAGTAAGTAAAGTAGCGGTATACTTTATAGTTAGTATAAAAAATTAAAAAGGTAGATAAGGAGTAGTTTAAAAATAATAACTTTATAAGGTTAACTACTAAGGGCTATTTCTTTAACTACTATAATAAAAAGGCGCTACTTTATCCCTATAAAAAAGTATTTTTCTATATAAACTCCTATATATATTAAGAATTTATTAAGATAATTACTAGCCTATACCTCCTTTTTATAAACACTATTTAAATCTTTATACTTCTATTACTAAACACTATTACAAAAACAACTATACTTCTTTATAGTATTTTAATTACTATTCTATAATTATTCCTTAACCCTATTAATCCCTAATTCTAATATATTTTAATAAATAATTACTAAATCCCGTTAGTATCTCCTTAAAAAAAAACAGCATCTCCTTAAAAAGAAATAGTATCTCTTTAAAAAGAAACGTTAGTAAGAAAGGGTCTTAGCCTTATAGAAATAATTAAGATATATAGCTTTAGCTTTTTACTAAAAATTATAGTTTACTAAAATAAGTACTTAGTATATAATAACCTTAAGTTAAACTTTAGTCTACTTAATTTTTAAACTAGTATAAAAAAGTAAAAGTTTTAGTAGCTAAGTAGTAGTAAGTAAGATCTATTCTATAAGTATTTTAAGTAACTAAAGAGGTACTAGTTAAATTTAAAAGAAGGTATAAAATAGGCTTATAACTTAGTTTTGTATTTTTTACTTTAATCCTTTTATTAAAAAGTACTACTTTATATCATACTTAAATAGAAGTAAAACTAGGAATTTATATAAAAGGTTAATTAGGATATAGTTAAGTTTGTTTAGTATTAAATTAAGGAAATTACTAATACGGCTAGTATAATGGTTTTTTAAAGTAGTAGTAACGCTATAAGTATACTAGAAAAGTACTTTTAAAAAATATAGGGGCAAAAAAACAACTATACTAACTAAGGGTATACTAAGTATTACTAGTATAAATTATACTAAGCTATCTTTAATAAAATTAACTACTTTAAAAGGTTATTAAAGCTTAGTACTACTAGGGACATAAACGAGTATACTTTTAAACAGCTTTATATAAAGAACTTCTTTACGTTCTACTTAGTACTCCTATAGGTCGGGGACTACAGAGAGCTTTATAAGTACTACTTTAAAAGTAGGTTAAAGGAAAACAAAAAGATAGTTTTATATATAAAAAGGTATATATATAGCTTATAAGTACTAAAGGCAATTTTAACTAAAAGGGTATTTACTATTAATAGTACTAATACTAGGTATATAATACTATACTATAAAAATAGTCTACTTAAGAACTATATAAATTTACTAGTAAAATTAAAGGATATATAAACTATAGAAGCCGTTTAAAATATAGTTCGCCCTTAGGTAGTTAAACTAATAATAAGTACTTAGGGGTTTAAATTTTAAAGTTATATAGACTTAAAACATTAATTATTTATAAACTTAAATAAATTATTATTTTAAATATTAAAATTAATTATTTATTACCTATATTATATATTAAAGTATTTACTTAAGTTAAAATTAAACTAAATTTAAATATATACCCTTACTTTTAGGGGGACTAACTTAATATAAAGTAAATAAACTAGGTGACTCTAGTAGTTTAAGTAGTATATAATTAAGAAGTAGCAAGGGTATATAAATAATAATTAAAGGGATAAAGCAGCCTATTTATTAAAAGGGATAGAGCTCTTATTAGTACTATCTATTCTAGTCTTTATTATATCTAAATTTTTACTTTTTATACAGAAATTATTACTTAAAATAATTATTCTTACTAAAATCACACCTAACTATTACTATTAATTAATATTTTAAATAAAATATAATAAATACTATAAATACTATATCTAATTAATTTACCCCTCTAAATACAAAAAACCACAATAAAAGCAAAGCGTTATCACAGTAATTATCTAAGTAACCCCATAGTAATAAGACACAAAGAAATAAAAGTACTCCTTTAACTACTTAAAACTATACTAAAAGCAGAACGTTATTACAGTATTTATTTAAGCAACTCCGTATTAGTAAAATATAGAATAATACACATAGCTAAACTACAAATTAAAAAAAGTACAACACCTTAACTAAGGAAAGTTAATAGTTATTTATTAACTAAGGGGTTAAATTATAAAAAGAACTAAAAAAGTATTAGAATTATTTAATTTATTTTATTAAAGTCTTAGTAAAGGAAACTAAAGTAAAGAAGGTTAAAAAAGCGTATTTTTAAGCTATATTCCACTTTATAAAACTTTTAAAAAGTATATAAATACTAAACTTTCTAAAACTTAGTAAGTAATATAAATAATAGTACTATATTTTACTAGTTAATATATATTATAGTTAATAAGTATTAAGATTAGTATAATAAAAAAAAAAAAAAAAAAAAAAGTAAGTACTACTTTTAAATAAACTTATATTAATAATTAATCATTAGTTTTTATAAAGAATCAACCTATACTAAGTTTATTTAAAAATAAGGAAAGCTTAAATACTTAATAGCTAGTAGGTAGTACAAATACATAATAGCTAGTAAGTAGTATAAATACACAATAGCTAGTAGGTAGTATAAATATATAATAGGTAGTAGGTAGTATAAATACACAATAGTTAGTAAGTAGCACAAATACTAAATATTTAGTAGGTAGTGTAAATATATAATAGCTAGTAGGTAGTATAAATACTAAATAGTTAGTAGGTAGTGTAAATACATAACAACTAGTAGGCAGTACGAATACTAAACAGCTAGTAAGCAGCACAAATACTAAACAGCTAGTGGGTAGTATAAACACACAATAACTAGCGGGCAGTACAAATACCAAACAGCCAGCGGACAGTACAAATGCCAAATAGCCAGCGGGCAGCATAAATACTAAATAGCTAGTAGACAGTATAAATACTAAATAACTAGCGAGTAGTATAAATACTAAATAACTAGTAAGTAGTATAAATACTAAATAGCCAGTAGGTAGTATAAATACTAAACAGCTAGCGGGCAGCATAAATACTAAATAGCCAGTAGGCAGTACAAATACCGATATAAATACTAAATAGCCAGTAGGCAGTATAAATACATAATAACTAGTAGGCAGTATAAATACTAAATAACTAATAAATAAACAAAATAAGGGGAAAAATAAAGAAATACAAAAAAAACACAACTAACAACTAAGTAGCAGAGCAAAACTATTATCTACTTATACAAAGTTTAATACAATTAAAAAATAAGTTAAAAACTAAAACTACAATATACTAACTACAGAAATTAATACTTCTCTACTAAGTTAGTTAGAAATATTTATAGCTATTAAGAAAGAGCTAGTTAGTTGATTTTTAAGTATATTAAATATAGAGAATATAAATTATATAGAAGAGTTATTATTTATTTATATATTTAAATTTAGTATAAAGAAGTAACTATATACCCTACTTAAAAAGTATATTTTTAAAAGTAGTACTATACAACTAAGTTAAATAAAGAAGTATATCTAAAATTTAAAGTTAAGTAAAGCTTAGGAACTAGTAAAGTTTATTAAGGTCTAGAATACTATAAATAAAATTTTAATTAAACTAGGGGAAGTAGTAGTAAACTTACGTTATTTTACAGCCTAGTATAAAGTCTAGAGTTAATAGGGGGAGTTAAAAAAGGCTTATAATACTAAAGAAAAGGTTAATAAGCTTAGAGAGATAATAGGTAATATAAAAAAAAAGAAACTAGGGGAAAGGTTAGATATAGTTATAGTAAGGTATCTATCTAGTAAAATAGACCTAAAAGAGGAAAAAAAAAAGAAAAAAAGGGGTATTTTTAAATTAACTATTTTAGAGTATTTAGTTATTAGTATACTAGTAAAGTACTTTAAGTATAGGGTTTTAATTTTTATCCCTAGGAGTATTAAAAACTAGTAAAAGCACTTTTCTAGTATAGAAAAAAAGTAAAAAAAGGGCATAATAAAGATAAATAAGTTAAAGTAGATTTTATAGTATATAGTAATAAAGATACCAGAACTATAAAAGATATATAATACTATAAATAAAAGTATTATAAAGGGGTTTTTAAAAAATAAAATTATTAAAGTTATATATATAATAACTTTAGTATAAAAAGGGGAACTAAAGAGAAAGGATATTAAGGAGCTTCTACTAATAGATTTTTTTAAATAGTAGTAAAGAAGGATTTATTGTTTTTAAAAACTAAATAGTCTTTAAAGTAGGATATATTAATAACTACTTACTTTAAAGTATTTTCCTCTAAGTTCTTTCTAACTATAGAGTTAAGAAGCTAAATAAGTACGTACTTTATTATTTTATTTAGAGTAGTTTAGTTATTACTATAACTATAGTAGTTTAGCTATAGAAGCTATAACTTAGTAAGGGTTATATAAGCCTTAATAACTTACTTCTTAAGTTAACCCCCTTCTTTTTAACTATACTAGTATTTAACTATTTCCTCTATATCTATAATTCTAAAGTATATTATAAAAACTATATTCTATTAAATTATAAGCCAATTAGCTATCTAGTTCGTATAAGCTTTTTTTACTAAAAGGCTTTTAAAAAGTAGGGCGTTACAGAGCTAAATAACTAACTAGTTATTTAACTTACACAAGCTTTTTCTACTAAAAGGCTTTTAAAAAATAAAGCGTCATAGAGCTAAATAGCTAACTAGCTATTTAACTTATATAAGCTTTTTTTACTAAAAGGCTTTTAAAAAGTAAAGCGTTATAAAGCTAAATAGCTAATTAACTATCCAGCTCGCACAAGCTTTTTCTACTAAAAGGCTTTTAAAAAGTAAAGCGTCGTAAAGCTAAATAGCCAACTAGTTATCTAGCTTATACGAGCTTTTTTTATTAAAAGGCTTTTAAAAGGTAGAGCGTTATAAAGCTAAATAACTAACTAATTATCTAACTTAAGCAAGCTTTTTTTACTAAAAGGCTTTTAAAAAGTAGAGCGTTATAGAGCTAAATAGCTAACTAGCTATTTAGCTTATATAAGCTTTTTTTACTAAAAGGCTTTTAAGAAGTAAAGCATTACAGAGCTAAATAACTAACTAGCTATCTAGCTTATATAAGCTTTTTCTACTAAAAGGCTTTTAAGAGGTAGGGCGTTACAGAGCTAAATAACTAACTAACTATCCAGCTTACACAAGCTTTTTTTACTAAAAGGCTTTTAAAAAGTAGGGTAGTACTAAGTTTAATAATTAACTAAAACCCTTTTTAATAAAGTATTTAAAAAATAATATAAAATATTATATTTAAAATATACTTATATTATTTTATTTTATTTATTTAATTAATTTTAAATAATATTTTATTAAAGTATATTTTACTTTTAAAGTATTATATAAATAATACTAAAATATTATAATAGTAAGTTTTATAAATATAATAATTAACATTATTATATTATAAAACTTACTATTATAATAATAATAGAAATAATTATACTTTACTTAAAAATTAAAATATATTTTAATAAAAATACTTATATATAGTTTAAATAAACGTTTTATTAAAAATAACTTAATAAAAATATTTTAATTTCTCTAAACCTTAACCCGAAATAACTTAAGTAATAGTTTTTAATTTAAGTTAATATTTAAAACCTATAAGTTATTTATAAAAACTCTACTTTACTTTTTAATTATACTTATAAATAGAAGGGGCTAACTCTATTATATATAAACTATTTTAGCTTTATTTACTCACTTTTTACTATATATTACCTATAGATATAAGGCGTCTAGTTAATATAGCGTTTTTATATTTTAAATTCTAATATAGTTACTAGTATTTTAAGTCTATATAACTTTAAATTTAGTTTACTACTTAGCTTAAGCTAAGAAGTAGTACTATAGTTATTATAAGTTAGAGTTAAGCTTTAATATCCCCTAAACCCTTTTAAAAGTACTAAGTAATATAAGTATATATTAATATTACTTAAATATAAATAATACTTTATTAAATTATTAACTTTAAATTACTATGTTAGGTAATACTTTTTATACTTACTTACTTACTCTTTATAGCTACTTTATTATACCTACCTCTATTAAGGGTAATTCTAACTTTAGTAGGGGCGACTCCTGCTTTAATAATAATAACTCCTATTTTAATAATAATAACTTTAGTTAAAATAAGGGTAACTCTAGTTAAAATAAGAGTGACTCTAGTTAAAACAAAAGTAAATATATAGATACTAGGTAGTAAGGTTAAAGTAAAAGGAACTTAGTAAACTAGAATTTTAGTAAGTTTACTAACTTTAAAAGTATATATAACGGGTTTATTAATAATAATAAGGGTAATTTTAGCTTTTATAATATTAAAAATAATACTGTTTATAGTAATACGGATAGTGGTGTTAATGGACGGGAAGATAATAACTCCTAGTTTTTTTCTATAGATAAGGATTTTAAGGAATTAAATAATAATAATAATAATACAACCTTAAAAAACTTTATAGCCCTAACCCCTAGGC
The DNA here is from genome assembly GCA_027406025.1 of Colletotrichum musae. Classification (NCBI taxonomy): domain Eukaryota; kingdom Fungi; phylum Ascomycota; class Sordariomycetes; order Glomerellales; family Glomerellaceae; genus Colletotrichum; species Colletotrichum musae. The sequence continues at coordinate 62,095 of JANVYC010000004.1, forward strand.
TTATGTTTACCTTTAATTAATAAAAAGTTTATACTTAGGTTATAAGTTTAACTAATAACTATATAAGTCTAGTTAATAACTAGAATAAGTTTATTAAATATATTATAACTATTATAAAGCTTAACTTAATTATATACCCTAAGTATAGTAAGTAGTAGTTTTTAAGTTATATAATAATAGCTACTAAGAGTATTAGGGATTTTACTATAGAGGTAAAAGCTAAAATATAAATAAAATTTCCTACTTGTAATTAATTTAGACTTAATAAGTCTTTTTTAATACTTAGAATTTTAGTAAAAATAAATAAAGTATACTTTTAGAGCCTTAGTATTAGTTTAATAGAGAGACTTACTTTAGGGGTTTTATTAATAAACTTAAAACTGCTTTAAATTAAACTAAGATTAAAATAAAAGCTACTAATACTTATAGCCTTAGCTATCTTTAACATTAATAGCTTCCTAAACGTTATAACTTTACTTAGTAACTTTAAATCTTTAATAGATTTAATACTATTACTTGTATAATATTTAGTACTTAGTACTAATATTTATTTTAGCTATAAAATTATAGTTAATAGTAAAATACTATAAGTTAGACTCTATAGAATCCCTTATATATACTTTATATTAATAGCTAAAGAGTTAATTTATACGTTCTTTTTTAACTTATATAAGGCTTTAATAAAAGTTAAAAAAAAGTTAGTTTATAAGATATAACTAAAAGATAAGTAATACGAGTCTTTATATAATAATATAGTATACTTAAATTTATAAACTATGTATAAAAAACTATTAATATAAAGGTATATACTTTTATTATTTAAGAATATATTAAAGTAAGTATATAATACTAAATAAAAGGTTAATAAAGGGGGTAGTATATTTACTATTAGTACTAGTATTAAGAAATATATATAGTTAACCCGTAAAATAAGTATAAAAGTAAATAATATAACTAAGAATAAAAATAACTTTTGTAATTTTTTTTTTTTACTAAATTAAAAGAATACTAAGGAGTACTATAGTAGAGTATAAACTATTAAAAAGTACTTAACTAGGTTTTAGGATAACTAAAAGATAAAAGTAAAAGAGGATTTATTTAACCCTATATACTTTAACTTACTAAGTTCTAAAGTAGTAATAAATAGCCTATTATCCCTTTAACTTCTTAACCTAGCTATAGAATAGAGCTTATTACAAAAGGATCCTATACCTTAAATTTAACTTACTTAGCGCTACTACTAACTAAATACTATTTAGTTCCTCTATAAGTAGAATATTAAATATACCCTTTTATTACCCTTTAGTTTTAATAAGGATATTTTAATAGACCCTTTAACTCTAATAGTTAAAAGTAATACTTATACTTTATATTATATTAACTACTTTTAAGATTCTTATAGTATTACTTCTAAGCCTAAACTAAACTATAAAATCTTTAACTATAGTTTATACTACTATTAAAGCTATACTATTAGTTAAGAGTACTTAAGTTTAATTAATAAAAAACTATATAGTTATACTTATTTAGTAAATAAAAAATATAATAATAATATATTAAAGGGGATTATAAGATAAGTAACTTTAGTTAAGGCCCATAAGAAGTTAAATACTATATTACTTAAATTTAATAATTCTTTAAAATACTACTTAAAAAAAAAGGATTAGTATATATACTAGTAAGTAAAGTAGTAGTGTACTTTATAGTTAGTATAAAAGATTAAGAAGGTAGATAAGGAGTAGTTTAAGGATAATAGCTTTATAAGGTTAGTCACTAAGAGCTATTTCTACAAAAACTATAACAAAAAGGCACTACTTCGTCCCTATAAAAAGGTATTTTTCTATATAGACTCCTATATATATTAAGAATTCATTAAAATAATCACTAGCCTCTACCTCCTTTTTATAAATACTATTTAAATCTTTATACTTCTATTACTAAGTACCGTTATAGAAATGACGGTACTTTTTTATAGTATCTTAGTTACTATTTTATAATTACTCCTTAACCCTATTAATCCCTAATTCTAATACGTTCTAATAAATAATTACTAAATCCCGTTAGTATCTCCTTAAAAAAAAACGTTAGTAAGGAAGGGTTTTAGCTTTATAGAGATAATTAAAATATATAACTTTAGCTTTCTACTAGAAATTATAGTCTACTAGGATAAGTACTTAATATATAATAACCTTAAATTAAACTTTAGTCTACCTAATTTCTAAATTAGTATAGGAAAGTAGAAGTTTTAGTAGTTAAGTAGTAGTAAGTAAGATTTATTCTATAAGTATCTTAAGTAACTAAAAAGGTACTAGTTAAATTTAAAAGAAGGTATAAAATAGGCCTATAACTTAGCCTTATATCTTTTACTTTAATCCTTTTATTAAAAAGTACTACTCTATATTACGCCTAAATAAAAGTAGAACTAGAAATTTATATAAAAGGTTAATTAGGACATAGTTAAGTTTATCTAGTATTAGATTAAGGAAATTACTAATATAGTTAGTATAACGGTTTTTTAAAGTAGTAGTAATGCTGTAAGTATACTAGAAAAGTACTTTTAAAAAATATAGGGGCAAAAAAACAACCGTACTAACTAAGGGTATACTAAGTATTACTAGTATAAGTTATACTAGGCTATCTTTAATAAAATTAGCTACTTTAGAAGGTTATTAAAGCTTAGTACTACTAAAGATATAAATAAACATACTTTTAAATAGCTTTATATAAAGAACTTCTTTATATTTTACTTAGTACTCCTATAGGTTAGGGACCACAGGGAGCTTTATAAGCACTACCTTAAGAGTAAGTTAAAAAAAAAAAAAAAGACGGTCTTATATATAAAAAGGTACATATATAGCTTATAAGTACTAAAGGCGATCTTAACTAAAAGGGTATTTACTATTAATAGTACTAATACTAAGTACGTAATACTATACTATAAAAATAGTTTACTTAGGGACTGTATAGATTTACTAGTAAAATTAAAGGATATATAAACTATAAAAGCCGTCTAGAATATAGTTCGCTTTTAAGTAGTTAAACTAGTAATAAGTACCTAGGAGTTTAGATTTTAAAGTTATATAGACTTAAAATATTAATTATTTATAAACTTAAATAAATTATAATTTTAAATATTAAAACTAATTATTTATTACTTATATTATGTATTAAAGTATTTATCTAGGTTAGGATTAAGCTAAATTTAAGTATATACTCTTACTTTTAAAAGGACTAGCTTAATATAGAGTAAGTAAACTAGGTGACTCTAGTAGTTTAGGTAGTATATAATTAAGAAGTAGTAAGGGTATATAAATAATAATTAAAGGGATAAAGTAGCTTATTTATTAAAAGGGATAGGGCTTTTATTAGTACTATCTATTTTAGTCTTTATTATATTTAGATTTTTACTTTTTATATAGAAATTATTACTTAGAATAATTATTCTTACTAAAATTGTACTTAGTTATTACTATTAATTAATATCCTAGATAAAATATAATAGATACTATAGATACTATATTTAATTAATTTACCCCTTTAAATATAAAAAACTATAATAAAAGTAAAACGTTATTATAGTAATTATTTAAATAACTCTATAGTAATAAAATATAAAGAAATAGGAGTATTCTTTTAACTACTTAAAACTATACTAAGAGTAGAATATTATTATAGTATTTATTTAAGTAACCCTATATTAGTAAAATATAGAATAATATATATAGCTAAATTATAAATTAGGAGAGGTATAATACCTTAACTAAAAAAAGTTAATAGTTATTTATTAACTAAAGGGTTAAATTATAAAAGGAACTAAAAAAGTATTAGAATTATTTAATTTGTTTTATTAAAGTCTTAGTAAAAGAAACTAAAGTAAAGAAGGTTAGGGAAGTGTATTTTTAAGTTATATTCTACTTTATAAGACTTTTAAAAAGTATATAAATACTAAACTTTTTAAAACTTAATAAGTAATATAAATAATAGTACTATATTTTACTAGTTAATATATATTATAGTTAATAAGTATTAGGATTAGTATAATAAAAAAAAAAAAAAAAAAAAGTAAGTACTACTTTTAAATAAACTTATATTAATAATTAATTATTAGTTTTTATAAAGAATTAACCTATACTAAGTCTATTTAAGAATAAGGGAAGTTTAAATACTTAATAGTTAGTAGGTAGTGTAAATATATAATAGTTAGTAGGTAGTATAAATATATAATAGCTAGTAAGTAGTATGAATATATAATAGTTAGTAGGTAGTATAAATATATAATAGCTAGTAAGTAGTATAAATACTGAATATTTAGTGGGTAGTGTAAATATATAATAACTAGTAGGTAGTATAAATACTAAATAGTTAGTGGGTAGTATAAATATATAATAGTTAGTAGGTAATATAAATACTAAATAACTAGTAGGTAGTATGAATACTAAATAGCTAGTAGGTAGTATAAATATATAATAGTTAGTAAGTAGTATAAATACTAAATAGTTAGTAGGTAGTATAAATACTAAATAGCTAGTAAGTAGTATAAATACTAATATAAATACTAAATGGCTAGTAAGTAGTGTAAATATATAATAGTTAGTAGGTAGTATAAATACTAATATAAATACTAAATAGTTAGTGGGTAGTATAAATATATAATAGTTAGTAGGTAGTATAAATACTAAATAACTAATAAATAAATAAAATAAAGGGAAAAATAAAGGAATATAAAAGAAATATAACTAATAACTAAGTAGTAGAGTAAAACTATTATTTACTTATACGAAGTTTAATATAATTAAAAAATAAGTTAAAAACTAAAACTATAATATATTAATTATAGAAATTAATACTTCTTTATTAAGTTAATTAAAAATATTTATAACTATTAAAAAAGAGTTAGTTAGTTAATTTTTAAGTATATTAGATATAGAGGATATAAATTATATAAAAGAGTTATTATTTATTTATATATTTAGATTTAGTATAAAGAAGTAACTATATACTTTACTTAAAGAGTATATTTTTAAAAGTAGTACTATATAGCTAAGTTAAATAGAAAAGTATATTTAAAATCTAAGGTTAAATAAAGCTTAAGAACTAGTAAAGTTTATTAAAGTCTAGGATACTATAAATAAGATTTTAATTAAACTAGGGGAGGTAGTAGTAAACTTGCGTTATTTTATAGCTTAGTATAAGGTTTAGAGTTAGTAGGGGGAGTTAAAAAAGGCTTATAATACTAAAAAAAAAGTTAGTAAGTTTAAAGAAATAATAGGTAATATAAAAAAAGGGAGACTAAGAAAAAAGTTAAATATAGTTATAGTAAAGTATTTATTTAGTAAAATAGACTTAAAAGAAGAAGAAAAAAAAAAAAAAGGGGTATTTTTAGATTAATTATTTTAGAGTATTTAGTTGTTAGTATACTAGTAAAGTACTTTAGGTATAGGGTTTTAATTTTTATTTTTAGAAGTATTAAAAGTTAGTAAAAGTACTTTTTTAGTATAGGAAAAGAGTAAGAAAAGGGTATAACGAAAATAGATAAGTTAAAGTAGATTTTATAGTATATAGTAATAAAGATACTAGAACTATAAAAGATATATAATACTATAAATAAAAGTATTATAGAGGGGTTTTTAAGAAATAGAATTATTAAAGTTATATATATAATAACTTTAGTATAAAAAAGGGAGTTAAAAAAGAAGGATATTAAAGAGCTTTTATTAATAGATGTTTTTAAATAATAATAAAAAAGAATCTGTTATTTTTAAAAACTAAATAGTTTTTAAAGTAGAATATATTAATAGTTATTTACTTTAAAGTATTTTTCTTTAAGTTCTTTTTAACTATAGAATTAAGAGGCTAAATAAGTATATACTTTATTATTTTATTTAAAGTAGTTTAGTTATTATTATAGTTATAGTAGTTTAATTATAGAAGCTATAACTTAGTAAGAGTTATATAAATCTTAATAATTTACTTCTTAAGTTAGTCCTTTTTTTTTTAGCTATACTAGTATTTAACTATTTTTTTTATATTTATAATTTTAAAGTATATTATAAAAACTATATTCTATTAAATTATAAGTTAGTTAGTTATTTAGTTTATATAAACTTTTTTTACTAGAAGGTTTTTAAGAAGTAGGGTATTATAGAGTTAAATAGCTAGTTAGCTATTTAGTTTATATAAGCTTTTTTTATTAAAAGGCTTTTAAAAAGTAGGGTATTATAGAGCTAGATAGTTAATTAGTTATTTAGTTTATATAAGCTTTTTTTACTAAAAAGCTTTTAGAAGGTAGAGCGTTATAGAGTTAAATAACTAACTAACTATTTAGTTTATATAAGCTTTTTTTACTAAAAGGCTTTTAAAAAGTAAAGCGTTATAGAGTTAAATAGTTAATTAGTTATTTAACTTATATAAGCTTTTTTTACTAAAAAGCTTTTAAGAGGTAAGGCGTTATAGAGTTAAATAGTTAACTAGTTATTTAACTTATATAAGCTTTTTTTACTAAAAGGCTTTTAGGAGGTAGGGCGTTATAAAGTTAAATAGCTAATTAACTATTTAGCTTGTGCGAGCTTTTTCTACTAAAAGGCTTTTAAGAAGTAAAGTAGTACTAAGTTTAATAATTAACTAAAACCCTTTTTAATAAAGTATTTAAAAAACAATATAAAATATTATATTTAAAAAATACTTATATTATTTTATTTTATTTATTTAATTAATTTTAAGTAATATTTTATTAAAGTATATTTTACTTTTAAAGTATTATATAAATAATACTAAAATATTATAATAGTAAGTTTTATAAATATAATAATTAATATTATTATATTATAAAACTTACTATTATAATAATAATAGAAATAATTATACTTTATTTAAAAATTAAAATATATTTTAATAAAAATACTTATATATAGTTTAAATAAACGTTTTATTAAAAATAACTTAATAAAAATATTTAAATTTCTCTAAACCTTAACCCGAAATGACTTAAGTAATAACTATTAAGTTATTACTACTATTATTTAAGTAATAGACTTTAAACGTCTCCCCCTATATAACAAGTATTTTTATATTAATAGTCTTTAGGAGTAGTATATTATTATTTAAATTTTTAAGGGTCTATAGTCTACTAGGGGGGCCTATATAAACTACTTCTAGAATAATAAAGTATCCTACTATAGTTTTTATTAGTTTAATAACTTCTATTCCTACTTTATATTTACTAATTCTTATTAAATACTATTTATAAATATATAATAAACTTATCTCTTTATCTTTTAAACTAACTACTTTTAACTCTAGTTTATACATTCTCTAGCTTAAATTAGTAAATATTAAAACTAAAAAGCTTTAAAAAAACAGCTATTACTTCCCGTATCTCTTCCTTTACTTATATAAGTACTAATAACCTTATATCGCGCTTTTACTATACTATAATATAGTTAAAGCTTTTTAAGGTATTAATCCTTTATATATTAAAGGAAAATAGACTTTTAGGCTAGAAGCTTTTTAAAATCTCTATAGTTTTATTATTTCTATATACGTTTAATATTTATAAACAGCTCTTTATATATTAACTATTAAATACTAAACGTTTAAAGGGTAATCCTTTAGTAAAACTAGATACTACTAATAAAAAAAGTAATAATAGGACTTAGGCTAAGTATAGTACTTAAATTATTAGTTAGTTTTATTTATATCCCTAGCCTTACTCTAACTTAGTAACTATTTCCCTTAATAGGTACCTTAACTTTTTAATTCCTACTACTAGTTCTTTAGGTATATATACCTCTATAAAGTATGCAATATTAAGTAGCTAAATAAAAGCTATATTCTTAAATTACTAAACACATAATAGCTATATATATATACTTACTATTTTATACTTACTTAACTTATTAGTTATTTTAGTTAGTCATTTTCTATATAGCCCTAGTATTATTTTTTTAATTATACACTTTTAGTCTTTATAGTTTATTAATATAAACCCTAGTATATAGAGTAACTCTATTTAAAAGATACTTAGTTTACCCTTTTTACTATACCCTAGGTATAGTATTTTATTATATTTTTTACTAAGCTAAATACTTTTTACTAGGAGTAGAATAGTATTAAGTAGTATATTAAAAAAAGTGATTTTTTATGTTATATTAAACTATAGGATAATACTACTTAATAGCTCTAGGAATATAAAAATAGTAGTACTAATATATATTTATTATAAACTAAGTAGGTAGATAATATCTATAGTAGTAAACTTAGTACTATTTACTACCTTAAGGCCTATATATATATTCTTATTTACAACTAGTAGTATACCCTTAATATAAGGAAATATCCCTAGTACTAATAGGTTACTAAAGTCTCTTAGTAGTAGAGCTACTTTTTATTTAGCTATTAATAGTATCTTTGTATCCTATATATATATTAATAGGTATATTAATAACTTATACTCTGTTTTTATACTATAAGTAAGGGTAGTATAGAGTATAAGATCCTATTTATATTTATTAAAGGGTATAATAGTCTACTTATTATTACTAAAGTTAAACTTAGATATAGGGTTATGTCTTTTAGTAAGCTTTTTTATATCCTTAAGGGTCTATTTACCCTCCCTTAGTTAGTTAAGAAATTTTAGTAGTATATTATTTTACTAGGCCCTTTTCTACTCCTTAAGTATAATAATATTAGTAAAAAGCTTTTATAGCTTTTTTACTTCTTTTTCTTTTTAAGCCTTTTTAGTAACTTTACCCCTTTTTTATTTATTAACTACTACTATTATAATATAGTTAATACTACTAAAAAGGCTATTTTAATTAACTAAAAAAAACTATAAAAAGTCCCTAGTAAGTACTACTATAAGTATACTACTAAATAGCTTTTCTTTAAAACCCTATGGTATTTATAGTTTTTAATTAATTTTATATAGTATTAAGAGTCCTAGTATACTAACCTCGTTAATTATAAAAACGTCTTACTACTACTATCTTTACTTTACTATTTTAAAGTTAATTAAAATAATAACTTCTACTAATACTCCTTTAGTATCCCTCTTTAAGCCTACTATAAAATAAATTATAGTTCTTTTAATAATAGCTACTACTGTCCCTAATATAGTAATTATAATAAGTTAGTTTAATACGTTTTTAGTAATAAAAACCTCTTTAATAGAGTTAATAAACTATAACTTACTAGTACTACTTTCTCCTTTAATATACTATAAGTATTACTACTTATATTTAGTACCCTTTTTATTTATAGTATTATAAATAAACTTTAAAGCTATTATCTATATTTAGTTTAAAGTCCTCTTTATTTCTATAAACTAATTAGTTTTAGTAAATATATTTTTAAGTATAATATTAACTTAAACTTTAAATACTTAAAATAGTTAAACTAATACTTTAACTTTACTACTATTATTAAATAAGTCTTTTACTTATATAGCTATTAATACTTAAACAACCTTATCTCTCTTAATAACTAATATTCTTTCTTTATATAGTCTCTTTTATACTACCTTTACTATATTTAGTATTTATTTTATTTAGGTTTTTAACTCCTATAGTAACTTAAGTTTATATTATATAGAGGTACTATCCCCTTAGCTCCTAGTTTAAAAAGTACTAGTACTCTTAAGTACTAAAAATAGTATACCGACTCTTAGTAAGGATTATACTACTCTATAGGTATTATAAATAGTAACTATAGTATTTTAAAAAGTTTACTAAAAGCCCTTTTTATTTTTTTATTATATTATACCTAAAGCTAGTACTTCTTTAATACCTTTAAACTCTATCTTATTATTACCTTTACTTTTATTTATCTATAACTCTATATCCTTTTTTATATTTTTTATACTTTTATATAGTAATTAAATATTATTAACTATAGTACTTAAGTACCTAGAGAAATACTTTTTATATTAAGTTTATAGCTTAAATAGCTTAGTACTTTTATTTTTTATAAAGTAGTTTTATAAAATAAAAAAAGCTAAAAAAATAACTATAAACTTATTATTATTTAGTATAGTTTTTAATAAAACTATACTTTTTATTATATCTTTAATAAAAACCTTTTTAGTTTTTAACTATACTATAATTAAAATATTTATTAAGTATAATAACTACTTATAATTAAGTAAGTACTAGTTTTTATATAAATAATTTATATTTTAAAAGAGATAAATTAAATAAAAATAGTTTTAGCTTATTTATATTGTTTTTATAAAAAGTATACTACATTTAAACTAGAGATAAGTAGTTATAAAAGTATAGGTCCTATAGAATATACCTTTAGTAAGTATATACCTTTACTACTAGTATTCTCTTACTATTAAAGCTATAACTTATAGTCTTAGGGGCGGTTTAAAGCTATATATTTATACTTACTATATTTCTTAGTCCTACTTAGTATTAAAAGACTACTTAATATAGAGTATTAAAGTTAATATAGGCCTATTCTATTTAGTTAAAATAGAAGTTCTTTTACTTAAAGAGGTTACTATATACCTTTATAGTTAAATACTCTTAGTCTATTTAGATTTAGTTTATAAAGTAAAGTATAAATTACTATATTTTATTATTTAGTTAAGCTGTTTTTAGGTCTTCTATTTTATCTACTATATCTTAAGTTTTACTTAATTTAGTTATACTTTTAAGTACTATTTTTATAAGTATAACCCTTTTTTATATTAAAGAGTTAAGTTTTATTATATAGTTTATTATATAGTAAAGTATTAATAGTTCTACTAAATTTATTAAAAAGAATATAGTATTTATATTATAATATATAGCTATAGTTAGAGCTAAGTAGTATTAGTTAATCTAGGAATAGTTTTACTATATATAAAAGAGGCTATTACTAAACTTAGTTACTTTATACTATTTCTAAAGTACTTTAAAGTGGTATAGGTAGCAAGGCTGTTTTTTTAACTTACTACTAAAGCTGTATTTTATATAGGTTACTCCACAGCTATATATCTAGTAATAGTAAGTGACCTAGTTAACCTTATTATTATATACTAAGTTTAGTACTTAAAGGTCCTAAGTAATATAACTAAAGTTACTAAAGACACTATCCTATTAGTAATACTACTATACTTTAATATTATCGTAGTACTAAGTATTATTAATTTTATCCTTAAGCTTTAAAAAAAAGGGTATATATACCTTACTAAATATAGAGTTTAAATACTTATAAACTTAGTTTAAGTATACTTTATTCTTTAGTTTTATAACGTTAATAAATAACTAAAGTATATATATATTTATATTAAGTTATAGAAACCTATATAAATAGAAGGTACTATACTTATTTATTTTAGTATAGCTAAAGTATATTAAAACGCAACTAAAGATAAATTCCTTACTTATAGTAATACAGTACTAGAAAAAGAGTTAAATCTCTTTATAGAAGAATATAGTAGAGTTAATTAAATTATATACTAAGTATTAAATACGCCTAATCTATTTATAAAAATCTTTTATAAGTACCTCTGCCTCTTTATTATATTTAGTACAATATACTACTAGCTTTATATTAACTTTATTTATTAAATTATTTAGGTTTATTATATACTAAATATAGAGTATACTATATTATAAATATAAAGTCTATATCTTTTTTTAAAATAAAAAGCACTTTTTATTAAATATATATTAAGAATTACTATAAGCACTAATTTTATATATAAAAAATATAATATTAGGATTTATAGTAGTTTTTATTTTATAATATTTTTTAAATACTTTATTTATATCTTTAACTATAATTATTAATACTACTTATTTAACTTTAAGGAATAATACTTTACTTATCCTTAAGGAGCTTACTTATCTATTTTTTAAGTAAATAAGTATATTAAAAATAAAAAAAAATACAGGGTATATTATAAAGTTACTATTTACTTTAAATTAATATTTATTATAATTTTAGTTTATTTAGGGGCTTTTTTTAAAATTCTTTTTACTATAGTACTTTAAAAAGTAAGTTACTTATAGTTTTAAGTAGTAGCTTTTTAGTTTAAAGTAAGCTTAGTTAGAATCTTAAGGCATTTTTTTACTTAAGTTATTTAGAGTTTATAGTTTAATAGCTCTAGGTCCCTTACGGCCCTATAGAAATAAGTATAGGAATACCTTAAAGAAGAAATTAAAGTTATTAGAGTTAGTAATATCCTCCCCTTAGTAGCTAATAATAAAAGGCTTTATATCTTAAGAGTTAATACTAACTTCTATTTTAAACTAGTATAGCTTTCTTTTTTACTATTATCTCTTTATATTTATAGTTACTTATTAAAATATCTATAGCCGCTATTAAAGAGTAAGCTTATTTACTTTATTAAAAGCTATAAAGCTAGTAAATATTAACTTAAAAAGCTTAGTTTTAATATTTTAAAAGTCTATTTTTTTAGATTAAAATAAGTAGTATAAATACTACTTAGCTGTAGTATAGTAGTAGCTTTAAATAAAGCTATAGTAGCTTCTTTATTATAGAGTACTATAATAACTTTATTTGTGTTACGTATTAGAGCTTTAGCCCCCCCTTACTCTACTAAAAATATATAATACTTAATACGGATTTTATCTTTAGCCTATATAATATATAAGTCTATTTACTTAAAAAGGGTAATTAGTACGTTTATACTTAAATAGTTTTTAGTCCAGCCTTAAAAGTTATTATTACTAATAGTAATATTATAGTATAGGGGGTTATTTATCTTTAGCTAGAAGAGTGTTTACTTAAGCTTTTATAAGTTAATAAAAAGTATATAACTTAAGTTAAAAGGGACTAGTTTTTAAGAACTAATAAAGTAAATATAAAGTTAATAATACTTTTTAATAAGGGGGTATAGTAGTACTTTAACTACTAGGCCCTAGACGTTATTTAATAAAATAGTAATATAGCCTCTAATATACTTATAGTACTAACTACTTATCTATTTATTTATTTTAATAGTTAGTTTTATAATTTAACTTAATATTATATATATACTAATTAAGTGTTCCTTTAGTGGTAAAAGATTTTAGAGTTTATTAGGGTGGTAGTAGATACAACCTATACTTAGGTTATTAACTTAATAAGTAGTAAGTAGCTACTTCTTTTTTAATACTAAGTTATATATTAAATATAATAAGAATATTATAGTATTTTTTAAAAAGTACTTACTATATAAAAAGTATTCCCTATTAACTTATAGGATTTAAGCTTTTACCTCTTTATAAAGTAGTTTAAACTCTACCTATATATAATACTTAAGCTTACTTAAGCTATACTACTTATAGTAGACCTAATAGTAGTTTATCTTAAGGGTAGTAGTATTGTATATACTATTATAAAAGGCTTTAATAGTAAAAAGTGTAGTTTCTTAAGTTACTAGTTTATACTAAGTTTATACTTTAGATTCGTAGAGTCGTTATATATACTAAGTATTTAAACCTTAAATTATTTATTAAAAAATAGATTCTTTACTATTATCTAGGGAATTTAGGGTCCTAGGCCTAGTTAAGCTAGGTATTAATACTAGGTTAATATTAGTGTTTTATAGTTAAGTACTTAGAAGTAGTACCTAGCCTAGCCTTTAACTCTACCCCTTTCTAACCTATATTAAAGCTAGACTTTTTAATTACTAGTTTATTCTAGGAGTACCTCTTCTAAAACTACTCTATCTTAAAGTCCCCTATATTATAAACTAACTCGGTATAAAAAATAAATTTAGTATAATACAAGTAGGGCTTATACTACCCTAATAAGCAGTAGGTACTATAGTTATATAAGTTTACTACTTATAAGATAACCCCTTAGTAGCAGAAGACCTATAACAAATATTAGTTCTAGTTTACTTATAATATTTCTTTATAATACTAATATCCTAGACTATAGAGTAAAGTTAGTAGCTTTCTATAGAATAAGCTATAGTATAGACTAAATATTAAATATAGTTTTTTAAAAGTATCCCTATCCTTACTTTAGTATAAAGGAATAATTTATAAAAGGGATTTATACTTTTACTAATAACTTAGTACTTAAAATACTAAATAGTTATAAGCTATTTAAAGCTATAAGTAAGTATAGTAGTAAAAGAAGTAGTACTATTATAAAGAGTAGCTTAAAGTAAAACGTCCTATAGGTTTAAATTAACCTTAATTCTATAAATATTATAATTTAAAAACTATTCTTTTGATTTTTTTTTAATTATAAAAGTATCTTACTTTCTACCCCTACCTTTTATTAATACTCCCTATTACTTAGTAAATCTTAAACTATATTCTACCCCCTATTATAATATAATTTAAACTAATCCCTATAAAACTAACTTAAAGTTATAATATCCTAGTTACTAGTTATAGTATTTATAAAGTAGGTATTTAAATATTATTACTTTTTTCTTATTTCTATAAATAATAAAAAAGCTATATTATAAATTATATATCTATAAATAGAGTATTATAAATAGTTAAATCTAGTAGTATAGTATAGTATAGTAACAAACTAGTAACTTAAAGTAGAAAAAGCTTTTCCCCCCTCTTAATATTTAAATCTCTCTATCTTTATCCCCTCCTTCTTATAAAGAGCTTAAATAATTACTAATCCTTTTTACTAAAACTACTCTAAATCTTTACTTTATCCTACTATTATAAGTTCCTATTTACTATTATAGTATTAAAAAATATAAATAATAAACTTAACTTTAAGTCCTTTTAACTATATATAAAAGTAACTCCGCTTTTTTAATAAACGTTACTTTTTACTATAGTAGCTATAAGTAAAGTTATAGCTATTTAGTCTTTAAATAAAGAGTTATAAGTCTTCTACTATTAAAACTGTATTAACTATATATAGTTTAATATTTTAATACCCTTTTAATTAACTAATAATTTCCCTAGTATACTTAATAAACTACTAAATAATAAGTTTAGTTTAAATATTTCTTACTTCTATTTAGAGTTATTATTAACTATAGATAAGTAAAAGGACTAGCTTTTTTAGATTATCTATAAACCCTATTTTAACTTTATCCCTTATAGTCTATTTATAAATTACGTTAAATATAAACGTTTAACTTAAATCTATAATAACTCTTTAATACTATATATTCTTTACTTCTTTAATTTACTATTTATAACTAATACTTTTTTTTAGAATTACGGAACGGTTTTCTATAAATTTCCTAAACTAATACTCTATTATACCCCTATTTATTACTTTTAATAGGTTTATTAATACCCAAAAGTTCCCTCTTACTAATAATTCTATAATTAAACTTAATAAAGTTATATAAAACTTATCTACTATCTTTAAAATATAGTTAAAGCTTTTCCTAATAAATAGTACTATTATACTTAAAACTAGCTAGTATATAAATTACGTATATACTATACTACTAAAGTATAAAAAGTACTTAAAAAAGAAGTATAGAGACTATAAAGCTAGAATAATACTATTCCGTAAACTAAAAAAAAAGGCCTATATTATTAGTTACTTCTATAGGTTTTATAATAAAAATACTATTCTACCCTTAGGTCATAAGTATAATCCCTTGGAGTTCTTACTACTTATTAAGATTATCAAAATTAACTAAACTATAAGTAAACTAAAAAAACAAACAATATCACAAAAAGAGCCTATAACACTAACTAAAAACAAGACCCTAGGTATAACTAAAAAGGGTTTTATATTTAACCCTATTACACAGATAATCTTAAATAAGTACTACCTAAGTATACTATTAAAGTCAAGTAAGAGCTAGTAATACTATACTAAAGATTTATAGCTTATTAAACTAAGTTTTTAATTATTAAGTACTATAATACTCCCTTTTAATACTACTTTAAATAATATTATATAAAAAGTATTAAATACTAGGATAAAAAAAATTAAAAAAATAAATTTAATTAAAAATAGTAGTAATAAACTAAGCTCTATAAAGTAAAGTAAGTAGAGTAGCTTATATAAAAAAAGGGCACTTTAAGACTTACTATTCTATATATTCTCCTTTTATTAATACCTATTAATTTATTATTTTAAATATATCTATTATTTTATTAACTTTTAAGTAATATATATAAACTCTATAAAAGTAAATAGTTACTACTCTATACTATAAATTTCTTATTATTTAAAAAAAAAGAAGTATAGTAAAAACGTAATATATATAAAATTATATTTCTAATATATAAGTTTAATAGTACTTAAAACTACCCCTATAAAGTAGTCTCTTTATAAGTTATATTAAACTTATCTTTACTCTAAATCTCCTCTTTAATTATACCTAGAGTAGCCTACTACTTAAAAGTCTTAGTACTAACAAACACAACTAACTTCTTAGTTTATAAAGTAGAGTATAAGCCTAAGTCTTAATATTAAAAAATCATAATAAAACAAGTACTTACTATAACATTATTATATTTACCCTTATTAAAGAAAAAGTTACTTAAAGTCTTATTACTTCTTAAGTTTATTTAGTAAAGGTTTATATTATAACTTAAGTAGTTATAATTAAAGGTATTAGTAATACTATTAATAGCGTTATTTTACTATAAGTAAAATATAATATTTTAAGGTTAAGTAAAGCTATTAGTACCCTTTTAAAAGTAAGTAAGGCTATTAGTAGTAAAGGATAGAAAGATAATATTAATAGTATTTAGTATAATAATAATAGAATAGTAGTAGGTTAGGCGACTAATAGCTTTTCCTATAGTATAGTTAAAGTTAAGGCGATTCTATAAATAAGTAAAAACCTTACCTAAACCGTTATAAATACTTTTTACAACTTTTTTATTAATTATATTAATATTATTATCGCAAAAGTTACTAAGAATAAGGCTAGTATTACTAGAAAAGTTAAATTTATTAAAAGAATTAAAAAAGGCGTTTAACTACTAAATATATACTCTACTAAAACTTTAAAAGTTATTTATTATAAAAAGAGTAAGTACTAAAAAGGACTTAAAAAAAAGTTTTACTTTAAAGTAAGTTAGTTATTGTATAGAAAAAGAGGAGTAAGTATTAAAAAGGAAAAGAGAATAGTATTTATAGAATAAAAGAATAAAATAGTAATTTAGCTTTAGCTATATAATTATAATATTATTTAATTAAAGTAGGGTCTATATTAAAAAAAAAATTAAAAGTTAGTACTAGATTTTAGAAAGGTAGACTAGTACCTAGGTATATAGTTTAAAAAAAAGGCAAATTCCTTTTTATTACTTTTTAATTAAAACTACTTACTTATTTAAAAAAACTACTTATATTTAACTAATAATAATTTCTTTATAGCTTTTTTTTAAAAAAACATCTCTTATATTAACTAGTACGTTACGTTATATTATATTACATTATAAATTATCTCTTAATCCTTTTAAAAAACTTACCTACCTACTCTATTATAAGCTTTAATTTACTAGTTAACTAGCTTTTACCTATATAAAGTAGTTACTTCCTTCTTTAAGTAATAAACTTACCCTTTTAACTAGGAAATTATAATTTCTCCTACTATTATATACCTTAGTACTTTTAAGTACTATTACTATACTTAATAGTAAGTTTAAAAATCTACCCTTCTTTAATTCCTTTAACTTTTTACCTTTCCCTCTAACTTATATTTTACTCTATATACTTTTTTCTTATTAACTTAAAGAACTTAAGTTTACTTTAACGTTTCTTTTTTTTATATAACTTACTTAAGTTCTAAAACCCTATCCTACTTACCTCCTTTTCCTTTTACTTACCTTTTTTTACTTTTACCTTACTCCTTACCTACGTACCTACCTCTTTTTACTCTTACCTTTCTCTTTACCTATATACCTTTTTTTTATTTTATTTACCTTTTTCCTATTTACCCTACCCTACTTTAACTTACTCTAATATTAACCTCTTTAAAGTTTATTAAAGCTACTTAAACTATAACTAAGAATTTATAACTTTTTTTTAACTACTTTAGATCTTAACCCTACCCTTAAATCCTTTTTTCTTTTAACTTATAATATTCTTTACTTTAATTAACTTTAAAGATATAGTTACTTATATAGTAATTAGCCTTAAATAATCTATATAGTAATAAGAATTAAAGTAGTATATTAAAAGATTAAAAGCCTTTATCCTCCTAGCTACTACTTAAAACTAACTTTTTTAAATTCTAAAAGACCTACTTAAATATAATCCTTTTTTAATACTTTTAATAATACCTTTTATAATAGTAAAAAGTAAACACAGTACCTTCTACTTCTAGTTACTAACTTTATAAAATAAAACTCTAGCTACCTTTACTAGCCCTTAACTTTTAACTTTTTAAGTAATATTCTCTAAACCTTATAATCTTAAGTAACTTTTTAGTAGTAAGTCTTACTACTACTTAACTCTTTCCTTTATTCTATTTTATAAAAAAACCCTTAAGTATAATTAAGTACTAATATATAATAGTTATAAGTTTAGTAACTAATATAGTATCCTTTACTACTAATACTATTAACTACTTTTAAGTCTTTAATAATAAAAAGGTTAATATTTTAGATTTAAAAATAGTATAAATTATTAATATAGAGATTTTTAAAGTAAAGTAGCTTTTTATAACTACCTATTACGTTATACTTATAAACCCCTTAAAAGCCTATATAGCTATTCCCTTAGTACTTACTTAGCTCTTTTTAAACTATAAAAAAATTACTTTTATTATAAAGAGTAGTATTACTTAATATATATACTAGCCTACTAAGGAGTTTTCTAGAGCTAGACTCCTTACTTTTTTTAATTTAATAACTAGTACTAAACTAAACCTAAAAAGCCTACTATAAGAAATTAACTTATATATAAATAATAAGGATAAGTAGGCTATTAAGGATATAAAATATATTATTTCTATACTTAAGGATAAAGATAGAAAGTCCCTAGTAAAGTACTATATTAGGTTCTTTTAAAACCACTTTAACTATAGCTTTAAGTATCCTATAACGGATAAGCTATTACTTAAGATTCCTTAACTAAAAGAGCTAAACTATAGTTATATTTAGTATACTATTAAGGAAAATAACTATAAAA
Source organism: Colletotrichum musae (assembly GCA_027406025.1). NCBI lineage: Eukaryota > Fungi > Ascomycota > Sordariomycetes > Glomerellales > Glomerellaceae > Colletotrichum > Colletotrichum musae. The sequence continues at coordinate 81,124 of JANVYC010000004.1, forward strand.
AGGCCTTAATCTACGCCCTTAACTATTTTATTAAAATAATTTAAGTAAGTACTAGTATAAAAGACGATAAGGATATTAATATAGTTAAGATAGTTAGTAGTTTAGATATAGTTATTCTTTTTAGAATAGATAATATAAATAAGGCCTAGGGTAACTTAGACTAACTTATTAATACTATTAATAGGCCTAATAATATTTAGTAGTACTAGGGCTTAACTATTGTATAGTTCTTTTTAGTTTAATAAAATACTAGTTTATAAAAAAAGATAGTATTTTAATATAAAAATAGTTAACTAAGCTTAATAAAGTATAGTTTATACTATATCCTTACTATTAATAATTTATATACTAGTATAGTTATATAGTTAATAGTGCTTTTTACTAAATATAGGTTTAATATAGCACTTTACTTTACTAAACACAAGTTTAACGTATTACTTTACTTTACTAACCTATATAGGTAGAATATATAAATAGTATAAAAAGTTTAGTTAGTTTCTATATATTAAAGTCTAGATAGGCTTAATATTTACTTATTTACTTACTCTTTTTTTTTTTTACTTTTCTTTTAAACTATAAATATAGTAGGGGTTTTTATTTATTAAGGGAGTATAGTTATAATAAGTAGTAGTAAAAGGGGAAGTAGTATATAATAGTACTATTAATTCTAGAGTTTATTAGGATAGTAAATACTTTTTACACTTCCTACGCCTTTTATACTTAGTACGCGTTATACGTCTCTTTAGTTAACTCTTAAGTTAGTTTAGATACTTCTTACTTAGTAGTAGTGGCCTTAGTAGTGGCTTTATAGGTTTAGAACTTATAATTAAAGTTTTTATATATAGTAGTAGTAAAGATAAGGATCTAGCTTATTTACTTATTATTAGTACTTATTTATATTAAATATAGGTTGTATATCTTACTTTTAGGTTATTATATAGTTAGTAAAGATACTAGTTATTAAGTAGTAGTTACTTACTTTTACTAACTTTAATTAAGTTAGTACTTAATAATACGTAATTTTTAACTTAGTAGCTAGTTTTAAGTAGTTATAGTTAAATTATAGTATTTAAGTACTTAATTTTATTTTTATAGAATATTATATTATAGTAAAAGGTACTATTAAAAATAGTAATAAAGTTAAACTAACTCTTAAAGACTTAAATAATAAAAGTAAAGTAAAAAAAAGGTTTAGATATATTAATTATACTATTTATAGCCTAGAATAGGTTAGTCTAAAGCTGAGTTTTGTGGCTAGTAACTTTACTATACTAGTTATTTAAGATAGTAGTAATTTTTTATTTATATTTAGCTATAAAGGTTATTAATTAGCTCTTAAGTATAGAGATAAGAATATTTAGAATAATAAAGTTTTTAAAAGCTATAACTACTTTATAGTACTATATAACGTTATTTATTATATTATTTAGTATAGTAGTAGTAGTTATAGTTATTATAGTAGTTATAGTAGTTATAGTAGTTAAAGTAGTTAAAGTAGAAAGGATAGAGTAAAGGTTACTAATAGTTAAATTAGAAAAGTTTAATTAATATTAGTTACGTTTCTACCTTCTTTATTTAGCTATTATAAAAGTAGGAGTAGATAATATATAGTAAATAGGTAGAAATAGATAATATATAATAAATAGGTCTAGGTTTTTATTTACTATATTTAACTATAAACTATCTCTAATAATATAACTAAATAAAGATAGTCTAGTTAAAAAAGAGAATACTACTTATTAAATTAAATATTATACTATTAAGGGAATTATAATATTAGTTTATATTACTAAAGAAAATATTTAAAGAGTATTAATACTTAGCTTTATATAAAATTAAACTAAGTACTTTTATTTTTACTAGTAAAGTGTTTTAATTATACTTAATTTATTTACTATTTATAAGTAGCTTTAAATAGTACTATAAAGTAGTTATTAAGTTAGTTACTACTTTTAGTATTTATTATAAGCTTTTTAGGATAGCTATAGCTATTAAGTTTATATTTATAAGAACGTCTAAGCTTTTTACCTATTTACTTAGTTATATAGGTTACTATTATTTAAGATTATATAATATAGAGTAGTAATTTTTACTAGTACTATAAAGGGATAGGAGAGTAGTAGGGAAGGTTAGATAAAAGTAGTACTACTAAGGGTAGAGAAAGAATAAAGAGGAAGATATAAAAAAAGAAAATTAGTAGATAGGTATAGAAAATAATAAAAAAGGGTTAAGCTTATTAAATCCTAGTAGTATAAATAACTAAGTAGTAAAAGGAAGATATTTATAATATAAAAAGTAAGTAGTTTAGATAATATTAGGTATAAGTAGGAGTTAAAAATATATTAAAATACTAGAATAAGTTAGTTTATACTAGACTTATAAGTAAATAAACTAAAGAACTAAAAAGAAAATAATTAAATAATACAGAGTAGCTAAGTAGTATAAGAATAAAAGCTAAGTTACTGTGTAATTAAATATTACGTAATTAAACGTTATTTAATTAAACGTTACGTAATTACGTCACGTAATTAAACGTTATATAATTAAATATTACTATATTATTAAACGTTACTATATAAACGTCGCGTAATTAAATATTATATAATTAAACGTCTTATAATTAAACGTTACTTTATAATTAAACGTTACGTAGTTAAACGTTACTATAGAATTAAATACTATATAGTTAAGTACTATATAATTAAACTTTATATAAATAAACGTTAGTATATAATTAAACATTACTATTGTAATTATATTAAGTAAGGGTAGATTAAGTACTATAAAGTGCCTCTTTTTATAAAGTTTTTAAGTTTGTCTGTATAATGTAACTAAGATACTAATATAGGTTGTTTTTTCTAACAGAAGGCCTAATTCTTAAGGCAGCAGTATACTAGCGTTCTTTAATAGTTAAAGGGAGAAAGTAAGGGTAGTTAAATTAAATTTATAAAAAAAAGAAAGATAGAGCTAATTTATTATATATTAGTAAAAAGAGTACTACTACTAAACGACCTATATTATAATATATAAAAGAATATTATAAATAGAATTTTATATAGTTATAGGTTTAAAATAATATAAACTATAAAATAAATAAAGGATAAAAAGAAAAAGAATAGTATAATAAAGTTGCTTTTAAAGGTATTTATAAAATATAGTAGAATTAAAAAAGTAGTAAGTAAAGTTAGGTTTAATAGTTAAATAAAGAGTAAATAAAAGGGGTCTTTTAGTTACTAATAGTAATTAAAAGAGTATAAGCTATTACTATCTTTTAGTTACTAATAGTAATTAAAAGAGTATAAACTATTACTATCTTTTAGTTATTAATAACAATTAAAAAAGCATAAACTATTACTATCTTTTAGTTACTAATAACAATTAAAAAAGCATAAACTATTACTATCTTTTAGTTACTAATAACAATTAAAAAAGCACAAACTATTACTATCTTTTAGTTACTAATAGTAATTAAAAGAATATAAGTTATTACTATTTTTTAGTTACTAATAGTAATTAAAAAAGTATAGGTTATTACTATTTTTTAATTACTAATAGTAATTAAAAAAGTATAAGCTATTACTATTTTTTAATTACTAATAGTAATTAAAAGATTATAGGGTATTACTATTTTTTAGTTATTAATAGTAATTAAAAGAGTTTAAATAGTAAGATATTCTAAAACCTAAACGTTTTTACTTTAATTAGTTAAAGACGTATATAAACTTAAAAAATAAAGTACTATAAGGTATTTTCTTAGTATTAAAGTAATTAAAGACTGTTCTAGATAATATATCCTTTTAGTTTATAATATATATATTAATAAAATAACTAAAAAGTATAACTTCACTAATATACTATACCTAGCCACACCACTACTAATAGTTAACTTTATTATAAACCTAAGTTAAGTATTATATTAAAAGGTTAAAGAGTTTTAAAAAAAAGGTTAGTTTAATCCTTTATACCACTATTATAATTTACTTAAATATTACTTTTACCGCTTTATAGCTTTTGCGCTTCTTAATAAATCCCTTTTAAATATACTTAAAAGCTACTAACTAAGTAATTTACTACTTTTATTTAATATAGTACTTTACTATATACTATAGTAATATAGGGGGTAATATAGAGGCGCTTTTTATAATAAAAAATACCTCTTTTATAAATAATAAAAAGATAAAAAAGTTATTCTATAAATATATTATTAAGCTTTTTAATAGTCTACTCTACTAAAAAGCTAGTTAATAAAATACTATTATAATATTAATAACTAAAGTAAAGCTTTTAATACTTAAGTATACTACTAAAGAGTCTATAGTACTTAAATAACCTTTTAAAGAAATAGATTTAGACTTTAAAAATACTTAAAAGGTCTACTATAATAACTAGTAAATAATTTAACTTATAGTAGGTAAAGAAAAGTATATAGTTATATACTTAAAGTATAGAAATATTTAAAATATATAGTTTTACTAAGAGTATACTAAACACTTTTTTAACGTTATATATATACTTATAAATAATATACTAGCTAATAGACTTACTAAAAACCTTATAAAAAGTAAGTTTAAGTACTTTAAAGTACTTTTTAACTTTTATAATACTTTAATATATATTATAATAGTATAAGAAAAAAGAGTATTTAAGTAAAAAAAAAACAGTCTATAGGTAAGTTATTATATTAAGCTATAAGACCTATACTACTTTACTAGGTATATAAAAAGAAGTAAAGTAATTATAGTTTAAAGACCCTAAATACTAAAAATAAATATAATAACTTAAAAAGTACTTTTAAAGTATAAAAGTATTAATTAACTTTATAAAAAACTAATAAATACCCTTTTAAATTACTTAAACGTAGTTATAAATAATAAAGAACTTATTTATAAACTAATAAATACCCCCTATAATAGCCGTAGTATAGAGTTAGTATATAGTACGTTTTATAAGTATACTAATAATTTCCTTTTTACCCTCTTTTAACTTAAACTACTCTTCCTTTTCCTTTTTAAACTACTCCTTTTTCTTTTCTTTAAACTCCTCTTTTTTTTTTTTTTAAAACTTAAACTTTTTTTTTTCTTCTTTAACTTTACTTTTAATAAAAAAGAATATAAAGTTAAACTTAATAACTTTATAAAAATCGTTATACACTTTATAAACTTACTATAAAATTTATTATATTAGTTATAAACTATTAAAAATATAAAAAGGGACTTATATAATATAATTCTTTTAAAAAGTATATTATAATAAATTAATAGTATTAAAAAATAATATTTTAATAAAAATTAGTATACTATTTATAACTATTAATATAGTATATATAGTAGGTTTTTTTACTTTTAGTAATAAAGTAGTAGTTAAAAGAGTAGTTTTTAAGGCTAGAGTTAGTATACCCTTTATAAGGGGGGTTATACTTAATATTATCTTTATTAAATAGTATAAAAGTATAGTTTTTTTTATATAGAGTATAAAAGGGAGGGAGTATAAAAAAGAGATAGGGGGAAGGAGTTACTAAGTACTTAAGTTTATTATTCTTTTCTTTTTCTTCTTTATTATTACTATAACTACTACTACTACTAGTATTAGTACTAGTAGTAGTATTAAGGGAGTTAGTAGAGTTAGTAAAGCTACTATATACCTTATACTTATATATAAGCCTAGTATACTTTTTGTCTTTAGTAATCTTTACTTTATACTCCTTAAACTACTTATACTTAAAAGGTATTTTTAACTATTTAATCTTTATATTTTTATTAATAAAAAACGTTTTAAGAGTAGTATATAGAGTATAAAAGTAGTAAAGTAGTAATTTATAATTTATTAAAATAAGTATACTAAAAAAAAGAAAAAAAGGATTTTAAGTAGTAGTTAGAAAAATTATATATATCTTACTACTTATAGTTTATTTAATAAAAAATCTTTATACTTTAAGAAATAGTAACTATAATTTTAGCTATAGTTATAAGTACTCTTTATAGTTAATATAACTATAAAAAAATATTCCTTTTATATAATTTTATTTATATAACTTTAATAAGTACTTTAAACGCTTTATTTATTTATATTTAAAATAAAAAAGAAGTAAGGGATATAGCTTTAATACAGCTAATAGTAATGTTACTATTACTAAGGGGTATATTATAATAACTCCTTTTAGGCTTTAGCCTTATAAGCTGCGCTTTAGGTACTAGGGTAACTAAGTATAAATATAATACTTTAATAAGTACAGCGCCTTATAGTATAGAACTCTTTTTAAGATAACTATATTTTAATACTTATTTATACACCCTAGTCTTACTATAATAGTTTTATTAAAAATAACTTAAAGAAAATATTTTAATTTTTTTAAATTATAACTTAAAATAACTTAAATAATATTAAGAGTTTTTAAATAGTATTACTAGTAGCCTTATAAAGTTAGTTTAGTTATTTACTATTTTTTATTTTTTATTTTTATTAATAGTAGAGATAGTTAAGTTCTTTAGTATACTAATTTTTATTTTATTCTTAGTAGAGTTTAAAATAACGCTTCTGTATTTTATATATAGTTTTTTTAGAATTATAGAGTATGCTATTTCTAGGATAATATAAACTAGAGTTTAGAATACTTAATTATTAAAGTTAATTTAAGTTTTAATTATATATATAATTATTAACCTACTATTTAAACCTAAAACTATTTATAAGTAGTAGGAACGGGGTAATTATATAAGTTTTAAATTATAATTTATTATAAACTTATAGTTAACTACTTTATAATAGCTATATTTACTATTAATTTATATAAGAATAAAGGATATTATTTATTAATATAAAAATAAAGAATAGGGGTTTATTTATTTTATTTTCTATTTTTTTAGTTTTATTTAGTAACTAATATAAAAGGCTAGTATCTACTACGTAACTTCCTCTAGAGAGTCTTTTCTAAGGGGCTATTCCTTTCCCTTTTTATTTATAAAGCTTATATTTACTTTAAGTACTTTAATATTTATTATAAAGGTAGTAGGAGTATGCGCGGGCTATAAATTGTATTTTATAATAAAATGTTCTTTAGCTTTATAATAGGTATAGACTTTAGCTTTTTTATAAACTTAATAAATTAATGTATTAACCTATTAAGCGCGCTGCGTACTTACTATAACCCTATAAGGGGGAGTACTAGTAGTTTAGTAGTAGTACTATAGGGTTAGTATAGTTTAAGTAGCGTTTATGCTCGTTATTACTATATTTCTCTATAAGTTTATTTATTGTTTATTATGCCCCTAGTACCGGCCTTTTTAGTAGCTTTTTATTTTTATTTTAAGTATCTTAAGGTTTATAGTAATTAAGTAGTACTACTAAACGGCTATATAGTAGCTAGTTTTACTAATATTCTGGTTAATAGTAGCTCTATAGACTTACTAGAAGATTCTTAGTTAAAGGTAGTTTAGTTATATTTCTTTTAATTATAAAAGTCCCCCGGCCTTTACTAAGGTTAATTTAAACTTTATAAAGAATTCTATAAAGAACTATTTTAAGCTTTATTAGATATAGTAAAGTTATTTTAATACTTATACTATATAGTAGGGGTTTTTATAATAGTTAGTAAAGTAAATAAAAAATAGGTTTGTATTATACTTAATTACCTATTTATTAGTAGTATAGAAGTTATTAATTTATTTCTATATTAGTAATTCTAAGTTAAGTTAAAGAAACTACTAATAGTTCCGGGGTCCCTTAATAAACTTCTAGTTTACTTTAAGTATATATTATATTATTATTTTTTAAGTAGAAAAGATAGTTAGGTTATTATTAAAGAGTTTACTTTTTCGTAAAGGCTTTTATTAGTTATAGGTTATTTATAGTATTATAATAGTATTTTAAAGGGCTTAAATTTCTACTATATAGGTATTTTATTAGTTAGTTTATTAGTTTTTTTACTAGCTATTTTACTATTAAATATTTTATTACTACTAGTATACCCCGTTTTAAAGAAGGGTGACTTTTACTAGGTCTATATTTATTATAGTTATTTTTTTAGTTTATTAGTTTATTAACTTTTACTAGAGTTACTTTAATTAAGAAGTTTAGTAGTATTAGGGGCTAGTTATTAGTAGTATTTTAATAGTACTTTAAAGGAGTTATATCAAACTTAGAGAGTAAAAGGGAGGAGGTTTGTATAGTGTATGTAAACTTTGCCCTTATATATAGGGGTACTAGTATAGGGCTGGTCTATAACTAGACTTCTACTTAAGTATAAGCTATTAGGCTTAGGCCTGTAATATTTAAGTAGATTTATACTATTAAATTTAGAGGTAAGGTTTAACTTTAGTTTATTTAACTATATAGTATAATATACTAGCCCTATAATAGCCCTAACTTAGTCCTATACTCCGGCCTTTTTTTTATTACTTTAGCCCTAACTTAATAACTAGATACTAAACTAAGCTCTACTATTATTTACTTCTTAGTACTAAATAATAGTATTAAAGTACTACTTATTAATATATGTATAGTATTAGAAACGGGGCAGATGGATAGGGCATATTTATAGGTATCCCTTAGCTAGGAATATAGGGATGTTCTGTTTTAATACCTACTAATTAAAGTGTTTCCTTACTTTAGACCGGGAAGTATTCTTAAAAGTAGTGTGGTTTTTAATAATAGTCTACTTAAGGTACTTTTTAAGTAGTTTAAAGCGTCCCTTTTTAACGAGCCGATTATGATAAAAGGCCTTAAGTTGTATAAGGTAGCGATTCTAAAGTTTGTTATTATTGTATGTGTAGGGGTAGATGATAAACCCCTACTTGTGAACGCTAGTAGTAAGGATACTAAGGTAAGTGTGTTTGAAGTGGTCTCGATTGTACTCGGAGAGATTAGTAGGCAGCTCTGCGAGCGTGTGGGCGCTTAGGCTGCCAACCACTATATTGTATGTGTTGGTGAAGGTGTGCGATGATTTGTACGTGTGTGGGAAAGCAGAAGTTGTTGGAGTGATGGATCTGACGTGGAACGGGTGGGTGAGTTGTACTTTATACCTTAAGCATTATGTAGGTACCTAGGTAGCTTAGCAAGAATCTACACAACCTACCTAGTTTGCACAAAAATCCATTTGTTTGACTTCTTCACTGTGATTACACAAGGGCATTCCCGAAAAACATGCTTATCAGGCCAATGTATATCTATGCCCAGCCAGACTGCCTTAATGATCCTCAATGAGCAATTGCAAGGCGGACTCAATTGCTGCCATCTTCCTTCTTCTCCAAGGCGCCAACGGCCGCCAGCTGTGTGTCCGTCATCACCCCTGGCACCGAACTCTGAGGCGTCCAGCCTGTGCCTGCCTTGGCAGTTCGACCACTTGTCTTCTTCCTCTCCTTTTTCTTCGGGGAGGTGTCCGTCGAGTGATCAGGCACGGGTTCCTCTTCGTCATCGGTAGACACGTCACTGTAAGGCTCTTCGACGTCCACCAGCTGATCGGCGGTGGGGGCTCCTGGACCACCGTGTGCGGAAGAACCCCCAAGAACGTTGACAGAGCTCTGGATCGAGCTATTTGCCGCGGCTGGGCCAAGAGCTCGACGGTGGCTCTCGCGCTCGTTACGGATCTTGCGTTCGACCTTGTCAGCCTCGATGCGACGCAGAATCTTCTCCTTCATGGCCTCGTTGGCCTTCTTTTGTTCGGCCACCTCGAGCGCATACTTCTGAACGTCGGACAGGCCGTCTCTAAAGTCGAAAACCTTCTTGGCGTCGCGATCCTTGGGGGTCAGAATCTCATTGCTCTTCCGCTCGACGACCTGTTGGGTACGATCAACACCAATTGCTTCGAGGAAGGCGGCGAAATCGTCAATGCGCTTGCCATCCCAGGTGGCTGTCTGCAACTTGTAGCCGCCTTTGATGAAGTTGTGAGGGGTGTTGGCAACGATGGCGCGGTTGGCCTTCTGCTTGGGCGCAGAGGCTTTGGTCATGATGCCGTAGTCTTTGACGTCCCGGGTGATGGGGCCGTCGGGGGCATGCATGCCGACGAAGCCAGCAAGCTTCAGCTGGCTTAGGGTGGTCCAGTTCGGGTTGAAGTTTCTCTGGACAAAGGATGCAATGGCGTCAGGGTCCTCCTCGGGATCAAGCTTGGTCTCGGGGAAGGATGTCATTGCGCTGTGAGCGGCCTCGGCAGCCTCGCCTTGGCCGCCGAGGATGACTCGGTCGAGACCTCCGGCGCGATCAGCTTCCTGCAAGATGATCTGGGTGATGTAAGGCAGATGGCCCATGGTCATGCCGACAGCGGCCCGGTCCTCGGGGGAGAGATTGTTCCATGGGCGGGCATGGGCCTTGGCGAAGGGGAAGACCCAGCGCACCGTGGGAAACTGATGCCGAAGTGACTCGTGGTTTTTTGTGAGCTTCTCCGACAGGACTTTGGCTCGCAGCTCGTCGTCAGTTGTAGCTTCCGGGAAGCGATGGAGGAAGACAACGGTGTGAGTGTGAGTGTGAGTGTTGCCACCGGCCGGATCGACCACCAGCGGCTTGATGAGTTGCTGGCGGAGGGACATAGTGAGACGTTGATATTGTAGTTGCACGAAGTGAGATGCTCGGAACGTTGCCTCAAATCCCGAGGTATGTAAGTTTTGTGCTCCCTGGACTGGGATCTCAAGGGTTGCTGCTCGCTGGCAAAGCGTGTGGCAGTAGTATTTGCGTTTGTGATTTGTGGAGGAATCGATAGGTCATGGGAAGGAGGAGTGAAATTGTCTTATGTAGCAATTGAAGAGATCCCAACTCATAAGGGTTGCATTGAGTTCATCTTTCTTTCTCCCAAGCTGCCTAGATAACCAACTAAAAGGCTTTCTCAAGATACGCCACGAACCTTCCTTCTGGACACCCAACCCAGTCAAGACATCAAGGTGCCTCGGCAGGCGGTACAAAGCCCGCTCGGAGGTTCCGTCAGGTCAGTACCTCAGTAAGACTCAGTAAGTGGCTGTCTAAAGGAGTATTGTATAAGCAAGCCAATGTACTCCATTCTTTCTAGGTACCAAAGGAATTGGTCCGTGCACGGTCGGCCTCCGGCAGCTGGTAACCAAGTACGTAATCCACGTCCAGATATTTCACGAATCTTCAAGGTTGCAAAGAGAGTAATGCCAGCCATTGATTCTGTTCCCTCCCCAGACGTCATGCAGCTAGCAAACAGGGCTGCCCAATAGAACATTGTGCTCTCCCGAGAATGGTTCGTCTCATGTGTGTCGTTTGCCATACTGGGTCGTCCTCCACCTCCAACACATGAAAGCCCTGCCGCTTCCAGAAAGACACGGCGCCAGGTAGGAATGGATGGGTATGGAGGTACAGCTGTTTGACTTTGGCTTTTTGAGCCATTTGCTCCAAGTTACTGATCAATTTCGAGGCCAACCCGGCGCGACGCCATGCCGGGTCGACGTACAGCCTCACGACCTCGACCACGTCTTCGCTCATGAGGTCGAGTTGCGGGAACCGGTGGTCATAGGCTTGGTAGGCAGCAGTCGCAATGAGCCGGCCTTCTGATAGGGCTATCAGAAAGGCTCCGTGCGGGTGGTCTAGGTACGTCCGCTTGAAGTTGGCCAGCTCGCGCTTCGCGTGCTGCTGGCGGGACTCGGCGTCCAGCATCGGGAACATGTCGGCGCGGGCTTTTGCGATAAACTCCACCACTGCCGATGTGTCATCGGAGTTGGCGGGTCGTATCTCAATGCCCGTCATGGCTGTCGATGTACCGCATGGTGTTATGAAGTGCATTTTGCGGGTTTCGGAATGAGTCGCGTGTTTCAAGGGCTTTGATGGTGATTGAATAGGTATGTGGTGCGCAATTGAAGGGATGACCTCGACACGATGACAAAATCTGCGACCTCATTTGTACTTGTTGCGAAGGGACAGAACGGCCGGTTGTAGGTAAACGCCCTGCCAAGCGTCGTATCTCCACCCGTCCTTATCGGATTGCACCAGGGAGTGACTTGCACTAACGGCGGCCCGCCGCCCGCCGTCGGCCGGTGGTCATATCCCGCGGCCCCGGATTGGCGACCGACCTCTGGGCACAGCCGTATGGGCCAGGGCCACTCGAGGAACAACATACCTAAGCAAGTGTTGTGATCCAACGCGAATGGGAAAATAAGAGAATTTCTCTGGCGTTACCCAAATAACTACATTGGCAAACTCTCCACCGAGAACGCAAACGCATCCAACTGGAGCTATTAGAAACCGCTTCCATGGAGGATGATGGCCCTCCCCCCCCATTAATACCGCCTTCCAACGGCTCATCCCTATCTATTACATGAATGTGTGTAAAACAGGAAACCACAATCATCTTTGCGTACCGCCAAGGTCCTAATCGGATGACGGGCACAAGTCGTAGTTGCCATCGGCATTATTGCCCCACCAGGTTGGGAAAGGCTTGGAGGGACCACCGGCTCCGAATACCGCGAAGGAGAGAATGAACAGAGCTGTCAGACTCGCTCCATCCATGGCACCCGTGACCAGGTACGAGTAGTCTTTGAAAATGCGCGGCCGGTAATTGCGCAGGTAGAACTGCGTGAAGAAGCCTGCCAAGATCTGGCTGAAGATAACGCAGGTCTGGGACTGGTTGTACGGGATAAAGCCTGCGTACTGGATGAATTGGGGCATGTTGATATCCGACAAGGAGTAACCTCGGATCTTGGGGACAAACTGCAAGAACTCCATGTTAGTCTGGATACCACTACTACGTCCACTCTCTCACGGGGTTTCCATCTGGTATGTACTTACGTAGACGATAAGGCGGTGTAGAGCAACGATCGCGAAGCCGATGCCTAGACCGATAGGGACCATCTCGTACTTGCCGCCGATCTTGTAAAGGTAATGGGCCAGAGCCCAAGACGTTGCGTTGGTGTTGTACGATTGCATGGTGGCACCACTCCAGGCACTGTTGCCGTCGCTGTCTGTAAGCAGCTCCCGGTTTCCATTGACGATCGAAATCATAACGGCGTAGTTGACGAAACCTCCCAAAATTGTGCCGTACACCTGAGTAAGAAACATGACGCGGGGAGGAATTTTGACTGCACAAAGACGTTAGCTTGGAACACGAGCGCGCCTCTGCCGAGAAAAGCCGACGTACGGTATTCGCCCATCTTCAGGTCGTTGGACAGGTTGACCGCGTTGGAGATGACGTTGTGCGACCACGCAGCAAAGTACATGTTACCGATCGGGCGTTCGGGTAGAAGCAGGCCAGCCAGCATCTTAGACAAGTTGTTGGTGGCGATGCCATTGCCGTAACGAGAGTAGAGCAGAGTGCTCTGCACGGTGGTCAGTATCGATATTCGAGGAAGGGGTAGGTTAACTGACGAGTGGAGCGATAAAGATTCCCAGGAGAAGGGACACGACGTACGCCCAGATGGGCAACGTAATGTTCTGCGTCGCAACTACGACGATTCCGAGAACGAAGCTGATGACGAGAACGACAATGTACCACCACCAGGGGGTCTCTTTGTAATGCTTGGCCATGTGAGCGTGGTGCCTGTCGTCGTACTTGCCGTTCCTGGCGCTCTTGTATGCTTTGACAACATCGCCGCCCCAGAACAGGAAGCAGTGAGCAACCAAGGCACCAATCTAGCAAACTGTTAGAATACTTTAGGCCGTTTTCCCCCAGGATTGCCGCAAACTTACTGCCGCGTTTGCCATGAACATGGCGTAAGCGAAACTGCCAGTAAGTCTCGGTATGCCGTATTGCGCCAAGGCATCCTTGTTCAGCACGCCGCCGGTGAAGACCTTAGCGATCGGGTATGTCGAGCCGTCCTCAGAGCGAAGACGTGTCGACATGAACGGTTGTGACTTGGCATCCCAGGCATTGCTGTAGTAAATGGCGAGCATCGCGATGAAGCAGACGAAATATCCCAACGCCGCGTGGGCTTGCAGGACGAGGGGGAGCGACGTGTTGAAAGAGGTAATCTAGTTCAGCCAGGCAGGTCAGTATTCGTCGTCAAGCATCGCAAAAGGCATCTTACGTATTGCCAGTCGAATGAAAGGGTGAAAAGCCCCAGTCCCTCGTTGTTCGTGGCGCCCCCAAACAGATTGGTTAAGGTCGCAGCCTTGGCACCAGTGGCGTGCATCGCAGCGAGGCACGGGATGGACACCGAGTTGAGCCAGGGCCATATGTAGGCGGGAAGAAACTCGTACACGAACATGCCGACGAAGCTGTACCAGAACCACCGTAGGGGCTTCGAGTTCCTGAGCTCCTGCCAGTGGAGACCCTGCAGTGTCTTGACCGTAGGCAGGGTGCTCCAGTAGACTGCGTCGACGTGCCAGACGGCAATTGGTCTCATGACACCGCAAATACCGTAACCAAAAAGACCAATCGAGATGACGCTGAGGACTACTGTGGTGGCGCTCAGTGGCAAGTCGTAAAACAAGTCTTGGGCCGCAAAGACTTGGATGCTTGCCGCCGCGTTGGAGGCCGACGTCGCCGTGATGGCGCAAATGGCGTGTTCCTTGATGTTCCAGGGACCATTGTTGAGGAAAGAGACGATCCTGATCCACATAGGAGGCCTTCCTTCTCCGCCCTTCTGCCTCCATCGAGCCTCAAGTCTGTCGCCTCGGGGGAGGAAGCGGGCCCATGCGTTACCCAAGAAATAGGCGATGAGAACGATAAAGGTACCCGAGATGGTGACCGCGGTCGGTTTGAACTGCGTGGCAAGTGAGTCGTTAGTTCAACGGCATGATCCGACCAAGTCCGATGGCATCAATGGTACCCACGGTGTAGATTTGACTCATGACGGCCTGGAATGCGGACAGACAAGTGGCCAAGAAGAGACTCCGAAACGTCAGGGCAGGCTGGAAGTCATCTCGCAGAGGAAGAAGGTGGAGAGAGGCGTCTGCCCCGGTTCTGATGATGACATCGTCGCTGGCGGCGTCCTTGTCATGGCTGCCACTCTCAGAAACAGCTTGGATGACCTTGATCTCGGAATCGAGCTCTTTGCCGGCGACAATGTCGTCGATGCCGGCCTTCTCGTTGATTGCCCCATGGTCTGGCACCGAAACAACCTTTCCCTCAACAGGATTGAGCGCTCCAGCGACGATATTATCGCCGATATGATCCTGAACGGGCATGTTGTCTGTCTGAGTTGGCGTGTGTATATGAGCAGAGTGACAGAGGCCCCGCTCTCAAGGTAGAAGCAGTGCAACCGTCCGATGTGCAGGTGAGCTGTGGGACCATGAGACGAGAGCGTCTGTCCCAAGTTGCATCGGGGACGACCGAGTCTATAAAGTTTTCGGGACCCCTGCCCCGCTCGTGCGACTCCAGAGGTTCTAGATGGGTTTTCCGGGAACCTTTCTCTTTGGAAAATCCATCTCGCGTGATAACCTGGTGAAATGGACGATGGTGTCATACGGACAGAGGGTTATGCCACCCCAAGTCCTGACAACTTGGACCAACGAATTTCTGCGTTGTCCTCGCACCGGACAGGGAGCCCGGAATCTGGCAGGGATGCTCATGTAATGCCCAATTGCCTGGTAGATTGCAATGGCACACAATCCACCATCGGTGTGACACGGGATTAGGAAGGTCCTCGAGGCCCGTGTCCTGACGTGATAAGGAGCTTCCTATCCTCCATGCCGTTGTGGGAGATGTTGTTTGTCCTTTCTGTCTCTCTCGTAAGCCCTACGGATACAAGACGAAGCATTATGTGTGCATGGCGTGACCTCGGAAGGCAATTTCTAGGGTCGGTCACATCGCGGCGGCACACAAGCAAACGCCCAGCCGGGAAGGTCTCGTACAAGCGTTGCCAAGTGTTGGCCCAGATCTTGAAGCTGGAGGAACCTTTGGCAGACTTGGCGAATGTCGCCCAATCATCGATGAGGAGTGAGGAACTTTTTGTCTTCACCTTCGGCTGGTATGGGGGTGGGCCCCCCAACCTGAGCGAGTCGCGACTCGACCCTGTCCATGACGTGCTCGCGGACATAATGGCAGGCTCCTTATCATTGTCTGGGTCTTCCTCGGCAGACTTTGCCGTTTTTCTCTGCTCTGGCATCCCTCTCTTCTCTCAATTCTTTCTCTCGACTCTGTCGGGATGAACATAGGTTCCCGATCCATGTGGGCTGGGACGCGCTTACTGAGACAGTGAGACTCGGGTCAAGAAGCTGAACGGCTACTCGCACCATCGGACAAAGTACACTTTGCAGCCGTTACCACTCGGGAAGCCGCCGCAGCCGCCGCAGTCTAAGCAGTTTTCCCGGATTATGCGGGGCTTTGAAGAAGACCCCTTCCTGGTCACACTGCCAGTCTGTATCTTTAACAGATAAGGATTGCAATGGCCTGGTTGCCGCTCTCGCCAACGAGGAGCCAACGCATAGTAGGCTGCTCACGCCGCTCAGCTGCTTTTGGCATTGAATTTTTGCTTCGTGCGGAACAGAGTTCCCCGCTGTTGCCTGTCATATGACCGGCGTAGGTGCACTTATCTGGCTGGCGAGAAGAGGTGATTCTTTGAAGCCGGCCCAAACGACCAAGCTTCTTATCAGTCGGAAAACATCATGCCCGTCCCGTCCGATAGTAACGTTCCACATGAGTCGCGCACAATGTCTCCATCCACGCTAGGAGTAATTGCGAAGGCGGGAACCTCTAAGCCAGTTAGGTAGTAGGAGGGAAAGGGTCAACTACTCGGGCCGTGGCTCAGAAGACTTGCACGTAGGAAGTTCTTCTATACACACAAGGGTCCCAAATTTCAGTCGTCGTATACATCTTTCTAATCCTTTGGTTTCGTTATTCTGATTCGAGGAAACAATTTCACGGAAAGCTATTACAAGCAATGGAGATTTCAACCCACCATAATCGGAGACACACATCGGTATGTGCACCCGAACCCTACGCTTGCTGGCTTTCCAAGGAGCCGAACGCTTGTCGGGCCCAAATGAACCCCCACGGGGAAGCACTCCACTTGTGCATGTGCACGTGACGATGTAACATTGTCGTCCTGTAGTAACAATCCTCGTATGGTGAATGTTTATGGAGTATGTCATTCGTTTACAGTCTTGAATATGTTACAAAGAGAATCTTCGAGGCGTCCTTCTTCGCGCTGGCTATTAATTTGTCAAGACCTGTCCACTCGATATGATCCATATAATCACAGTCATGAATAGTTATCAGAAACCCTTAGACCACATTGACAGTCAAGAAAGACCAACAGACGTCAAGACAATATTTATTCAACTTGTTTACTTCAAAAGTATCGTTCTCCAAATCAAGAGCACTATCCACGCTGAAGAAAAACGAACCATCTCACCGGCCCTGCATCCACCTGCTCATCCACCTCCGTTAATGCCGGTCTTGGTACAAAGCCCACAAATTCGGCAGATTCGCATGAACTCAGGTGCTACCGACGAATATCATAACTCGCTGCTCAAGAGCGGACCAGCGTGAGGCCGTAGGTCGAGAGGATCTCGTTGACCGGCTGGAAGTAGGTCGTGCCGCCAACTCTGCAGTTTCCGTTGCCTCCCGAGGTGACACCCTGGGCCTGGGCGCCGGAGTAGAAGGAACCGCCAGAGTCACCGGGCTCGGCGCAAACACTAGTGCGGGTGAGGCCAGTGACGCGGCCCTCGGCGTAGTTGACAGTCGCGCCGAAGGCACCAACTGTGCCACAGTAGACACCGGTGGTGGAGCCGGAGCGGCAGATGCTGGATCCGACGCTGGCCACGGAGCTGCCGGAGACCGGAAGGTTACCCCGTCCGTATCCGTTGATCTGGGCGGTGAGGGTGGTTCCACTGACGGTGCGGACGAAAGCCATGTCGGCGCTGCCTGGAAAGACTGAGCCTGCGAAGCTTCCCAGAGCTGCACCACCGGTGGTGGTGGCAGAGTTACCCACAGTACCGCAGTGGCCTGCCGTGACGTAACCGGTCGTGACGGAGAATCCGACGGAGCAGCGGCCGGCACGGTTGATGAGGTAGGCATCGCCGCCACGGACAGTGGCAAAGGTAGACGGCATCTCCTCGACAGTTCGCACCTCGAACTCAGCCTCGGTGAGACCGACCTGCTCAGCCAGGGCCTGGGCATGAGCGGTGCTGCCGGCGAGAGCCTCGAGGACGAGCTTGTTGGCGGCAACGTCGACGTAGTATGACGCGATGCCCGAGGCAGCGGAGCTGGTGTCGCGAGTGGCAGGCTGGTCGATATCCAAGCCGTCGAGTGCCAGCTTAGCCTCCTCCAGCTTGGGGAGGCTGTTGGTCACAACCACGGGCGTGGCGCCAGCGGCGGTCACCTCGGCGGCCAAGGCCTCGTCAGTGACACCGACGTTGAGGGTGGCGCCGTCCTCAGAGATCCAGGCACCGCCAAAAGAAGCACCTGCAGAGTTGCGGAGTTGCTCGATGACCTCGATGGACCGGTGCTCGAAGGCGACACGAGCGGTGGCAGCCTCAGCGTCCAGGCCCAGGTCGCGCTTCATGGCAGCCAGGATCTTGGGGTGAAGGCTGGTAGAAGCCTCCGTGGGGGCACCATAGGCGATGGGCAGAACGACTGCGAGGAAGGTGAGAAACTTGGTGAGCTCCATATTTGGCGGTGTGAGGATAACAAGATGGATAGTAAGTCAGATGAGGCGAGGATGAGGGTGCTGGTAGAAACTTTTTGATTGAATGGGAACGTTCGCACTCATTTATACCTATCCCGACTCCAGCATCGTCAGAGGCATGACGCTGTTGTTTTTGGTGTTCAAGACTGAACTCCTACCTTGTATCAGGCATCGCGATGTTTCTCCTTCCCGTTTCGCATGAATCCGCCTTGTGCGGTACTGCAGACTCTCATGATATCCGCAAGACCTTCCGCAAAAGGCATTCGAGAAGACATGCATCCTGTGATGTTACTCCAGGCTCCTGTGATGTTAGCAGGACCTTCCACAAAAGGCACTTGACAAGACTTCTGCCCCGCGACTCAATACCACAGTGGTATCAGTCTGCTGCGTGGTGCTTTGGAGATGTCTCTGGAGGCTGTCTACCCCGCGATGCCATGGCTTACACCAAGCCAAACAGGAAGGAGTAAAGAAAAGAAGGAATAGAACTTAGACAGGAGCATTCATGGGCGAGATACCGCATCTCTTGGCAGGCATGCCAACTCACGGTTCTTAGTGCTTGGGGATTGGCAATATGCTAATTTAGGCTCAGAGCATCGGCTTTGGGTCGGCGGTATCTTCATATTTGGCAGGCCAAAGATAATAGCATGCAGGTCCGTGACTTTCGTAGTCCATAAATCGGGTGATCGACGGCTGCGGCCCGCACCATTCGGGTCGGTAGCCTACCGAAGCTCGCGGGAAATGTTATATACGCGGAGAATCCTGTCATTTCATTGCTGTCGGCAGTTATCTCATGTCATACATACTTTGTGCGTAGCGTGCGGCGGCACCTATATTGTATGGCAGTTCTACTGGAAGAGGAATCGGAAACCGGAAAGGAATGAGAACGAACTAGTACCAAGATAGAGTAAGGTAGGAAGCACAACGCCGAACGGCCAGGCGACAATGAGGCCTTCGCCATGGCCTCGGTCGGTCCTCCTATCGGGAAGGTAGCATGGTTGCTAACAAACCGAGCGTATTAGGAAGTAATCGTCGTTGCAGGCAATGGAGGTCAAGCGTGTTTAGGAAGGTAGGTACACGTGTAATAGACCCAGACCTCAGAAATATCGAGACGTGAGCTGCATGCCGTGGGAAAGACATGGCAGAGAAACTGGCATCTGATTTCTCCACCTCTGAGAGATTAGATAGTGCAGTCTATCTATCAATCAGTGTAACCCTACTATCTCCGAGTGGCTGACAGACAGCTTGCTTGGCGGCAGGCTTTTACTATTATTGGTCGAAAGCACCAGAACTCGGCGCGTAAGGAATGGGGGAATAGCTTGGCAGCATAAATAGACATGCAACTCGAAATTCAGTTGTGTTCATCTTCTAGGTGTAGCAGTATGACTTGAGTGAAGAAGTTTCCTGTTTCGGGGCCCGTAAGAGTACTGGATTCCATGCCAAGATGTTTGAACGTACTGAAATTTCCCAAGGTCTCAGCTGAGGTCTGAACAAGCTCTTCCTCAGGCAGCACCATTGTACGCCAGAAGATTCGGTGTAAACTCGGGAACACCCACGACCGAGTCCTTCTTACACAGCTCCAGAACCCTGGCGGTAACTGCTTCCACAGACTCCAATCCCGGCTCGGTGCTTTTTAAGTATAGCACGAGGCCAGACACGTGAGGGGCCGACATTGAAGTTCCTGTCAGTGCAACGTCTTTTCCAGCCTCAAGGGAAAGAGAGTGGACGTCGACACCAGGTGCGTAGAGGTCGACCTTGGAACCAAAGTTGCTGTAGCTCCAAGCAGTATTGTTAGCGGCGCTCGCCGCCACAGTAATGGCGCTGGATGTGCCAGCCGGCGAAACGCGGTTGACATCAACACCGGCATTACCGGCTGACACAACCGAGAGAATTCCCTGCTCGGAGGCTGCGTGAACCAGATTGTCAAATGCCCAGTTAGTTGGCCCGCCTTGGTTTGCAGTCAGCAACCTTCTCATCTACACAAGTTTGGGACCAACGCACCTAGACTCATGTTGATGACTGAGATAGCAGCCCTGCCCGGCGTCGCAGTGATATTGTTCACTGCCCATGAAAAGCCGTCCATGAAGTCGGACATAACTCCCTGCATGCGTCTTCCGTTAACAACACCGTAAGGCATACTGGTCGACGTGGGTTGTAGGCAATTACCTGTCCGGGAGCGATGACTTTCACTGCAATAACCCGTGCCTTCTTAGCCACTCCCCATGTTTTTGATGCAATTGTCCCGGCGACATGAGTGCCATGCCCAGTGCTATCCTCGAACGGAATTTCAGGATAAACGGTGTATCCCAGCTCCGCTCGGCCTTCGAAATCGGGATTGTCAACCCAGACGCCAGTGTCAATAACGTAGGCAAAGGTGCCTGCCCCGCCGTCGGCATCATATCGGTATTCAAACCCATCTCGAAGGCTCGCACTTGGATCGATAAGAGCGGCACTCGAGATAGCTCCCAAGCCCCATGTGGCGTTCAATTGCGAAACGAAATCAAATGGGTAAATGGGAGTATCAGGCTCTACGCGCTCAACCTGCAAGAGAGTCAGATGTCCGCCAACCTTCGGTGAAGGGTCTCGTCAACTAACCATTTGGCTTGACTCGATTTCAGCCAGTGTGTCTTCATCAAAAGATCCTGCATAGGCATGAAATCCACCAACGTCAAAGGTTCTTTCTACGCCATTAATGTCGCGACGAAGCAGGCTTCGTCTTCGATGTGCATCCCGAACCCAATTGAGATGTCCCTCTGTGTCAATGGCTGACAGCCCCGCTTTGAGACTGACGATGTATCGGTTGGGCAGCGCATGCTGCGAAGCATCAAGAGGATGGCAGAGAGCAGTTGAGATACTCGCAAGGAAGAAGTAAAAGTTAGATCTCATTTTGCTGTGGTTCGATTGAGTGTTTTCGGTGTAGATTAGTAGTTTCGCCGGTATTTGTGGGAGGGCCATGTTTTCTTTTATGTGTCGCTGAGAGTCACGCAATATGACGGAAGCATTGGTCTGTTGTGCTTGGCTTTCTCGTATTCATGAATAGCTATTCCCATCTAGGTTGGTTGAACAGGGTTGCGGCCTAAGATGCCGGTCTGATGGTACCCTACGAACACAGCAACGCCGGGTTGATCCCCACAAGCTTAAGATGCGTTACTAACGAGACATAAGGGTCGGGAGTGGGGTTTGACAGAATTATGAATATAACATGAAAGTATCTTCTTGGCATAACGATTCGCTGTTTAATTGCGTCTTTCTAAGATTATGTCGCTGAAATCTCTACATATGTGTTCTAAGAGTGGAGGCAACACCGCTCCGATGTAGGTTGGTGGCCACAGTAGTTAACCATACAATTAAGTTTATGTTCTCGTCGTGCTTAAAGCGCCTAGCTACTAAGTGCAAGCCTTCTGCCGTGTACTAGATAGTCTGTAAACTTCACTTCTCAACTCTGCGTAATTCAATTGAGTGTCGTATGTTGTTGATTTAAAAGTGAAGTTTTAGTTGTAGAGTTGCTCTCCATGGTTGAGGGCTATGCCACCTTTTAAGAGGCGGCCTTGTTCATGATAACCCCCGATGGGTCGCGGGTAACTTCGTCGCCCCATTGTGCCTCCCAACCATTGTCTGCGAGATACTTCTTCCAAGCTTCGTCATCATCGTTCAGGCGTCTAGACACGTCGGGTATGACGAAGAGAGCTATGATTGCACCTAGTACGGCAAAGCCAGAACCAATCAAAAATGCCACTTGGTTACCCTTGGAAGGGTCCGCGGCGTACGAGTTCAGGATTGCAGTGAAGACCTATGAGTTTAAGTTTAGTCCCTCTGAAGTCATCTGGAAGTTTTGAGAAGCTTACTTGGGTCCCAATCGCAGCGCCGGCTTTGGAGAAGGCAGCAATGAGGCCCATCATCTGGCCACGAATAGATGTGGGGAAACATTCAGACGCTGTCAAAACAACGGTACTGAGGCAGTGTAAGCGAATTTGCAGGGGACTCTCGAGACTTCAGAACGTACCTTCCAGGCCCTACTTCACCCAAGGTGAGAAATATGCCATAGAGAACAACGAAAAGCGGAAACACGTTTTGGATCGGGTTCATTGCGCCCCCGAGAACAAAACCCAACGTTGCTTGCAGTGTGAAACCAAGGGCCATCGTTTGACGTCTGCCGATCTTATCGGAGAGGTACCCTCCGATGAATGGACCCGGGATGTAAAAGCAGTTGATGACCACTCCCCAGCCGAGCGTCTTGACCAGGCTGTCTCCAGCATTCGCTCTGGACATGATCGTGGAGCTGAAGATTCCAAAAGGGATGCTGATCCAGTTATACAAGAACCACGTCGATGCTGTCCCGATAAGAGGGCGCCAATATCTTTTGAGTGCCAACAGATAAGGAGTTCGCTGTTTGCGCATCGCCGACTTGCGGTACGCAGTTGAAACTGCCATGCGCATTCGAAACCAAAAGATGAGCAGAGGAGGCGCCATGCCCAAAGCAAAGGAAGTTCGCCAGACGATATCATACTTGGAAACTTGCTCGCCCACGCAAAGTAGTAATAGCAATGGAACCAATGCTCCCCAAATGTACCCCAGGCTGCTCGACAAGTCTGCGAGCATGGCAAACATGAAACCTCTTCGCTTGCGGTATTTGGCATCTTCATCCGTTGCTTCGGCAGCACCAGCGCCGGAAACTGGATACTCACCTCCGGCCCCGACGCCGGCGATACCACGCGCGATGATCATCATCCAGAACATCCCAGTTGGGGTGGTGCCGCTGGATGCCGTCGACAGAGTGATCCCGACCACCAGCAGAACCGTTGTGGCGACAGCACCCGTCTTTCGACCGAGCTGGTCGGTGACGATTCCGAACAGCACCATGCCGACTATCATTCCGATGAGAAAAGCATTGGAGAGGCGCTGATAGATAGTAGTCGTCAATTCCTCCGGATAGAGAATGGCGAGCAGAAGCTCGACGTTCCCAATGACGGCTGCATTGCTGCAAGGCTGTCAGTCTCGTTTTCATTGATCGTACCAGTCCGGTGCAGGTATCATACTAGCCGTCAGAACCAATTGCCAAACCTGAGAAGAGCACCATGAGCCAGACTGATAAGGTGCTGTAGTAGGTCTTCTCTGGCTCCTCAGCCACGATGTCTGTTTCACCCTCTGTCGCTCCCATTTTTGCCGCCTTTGTTTCTCCCGCAGAAATCTTGTCGCCACCACTCCTTCCAGCGGGAGTCACAGCGGACATGACGATACTTTCACCGAAATGAATCGATCTTTCAAAAAGTAATGAGCTTCACAAGTGAGAGGAAACTTTTTTGATAAGAAATGACGTTCGGTTCTGCTGAAGAAGGGAGTGAGGGAGGGATGACTTTCGTTGTCAAGGTAGCACCTATTCGAGGCAGGCCGGTCGGTTCTCTTGAATGATTAACGCGGATGTACCGCGACCAACCATCATTCCATCCGGCCCGGTTCTCTCAATCCACCGGCGAGCATCAGTTAAGATCCTTACTTACTGGTCCGGTCCGGCGTTGTTATCCGAGGGAAAGTCATCCGCGTTATCATGACCCATGTTGGTGGCACGAGTTGGGGCCCGGGATATGCAAGTGATCCATGGTGGCTGGCTCGGTGCTGCTTGGCCGACATGACTCGTGTGGGGATCGGTCCAAAGCAAGGAATTGATCTGCGACAATGCACCCTGGGAGAGGGGGTTTGGAGGGCGAGGTCGGAAAGCCCCCGACAGTCGACTTCTCGGCACTTCATCGTCTTTTGACTTGCCGTCATCATCTCTCAGATGCCATCTTTGTTTTTCTGCTCGCATATCTAGCCTCGTTTTTGTTGGTGCCCTTCGGACTTGCCTACAGCGATGCCAAGTTCAGAGAAGCGCCGTGACGGCGCAATCGTTTTCCCGGCCTCGGCTGCAGCTCCGGCTGTAGCTCCGGCTCCGGCCCCGCAGCTCTCTTCACGCCGTTGCCGAATGTTGCCGCTCATCGCGACGTCGTTGTTTCTTCTCGCAATCAGCTATTACTCCTCTTCCGTTTCATTCTTCCATCGATCCACCGTCTACGAAAAGGTTCAGCAATGCGCCATCAACAACCTCCACTCCAACCTGTCGTTTCTCGACTCTGCCGTACCAATCACCGCCGAAGAATTCGTTGAGCGCCGCGACCGCCTGGCAAGGGCACTGGCTTCTTCGGACATCGACGCCTTTGCACTCGAGCCAGGCTACACTTTCCAGTGAGGCTGCCCAGATCAATGTCCGATGTCACGTTTCTAATGCCCATACAGATACTATGGCAACATTTCTCAGGTTGATTGGGAGCCTTGGGAGCCAGAAGAGCGTCCTTTCCTTATGCTGGTCTTGCCTCATACCTCGGAGTCCGGCGAAATCACCGCCAAGACGGCTTTCCTTTCACCTCATTTTGAAGAAGGCCGGGTCCGCATGCTAGGCATTCCCTCCAGGGACGATGAGCTTGACATCGTCGTCTGGGAAGAACACTGGAACCCTTACGAGACACTCCTCGGCTCGCGGCTGTTCAATGGCCAAAAGGCTAAGATTATGGTCGATGAGGAGATGAGAGACTTCATTGTTCGCGGCCTGGACTCGGTCGGTTTCGAAACAGTCGGCCTGAACCCCGAAGTTGAGCTTGTTCGGCAACAAAAGAGCCCTGCTGAAGTGGAGCTGCTTCGCGCTGTCAACACTGGGACTGTCGTCGCCGTCAGAGCTATGAGACCATGCCTGGTATCTGGTCTCACCGAGAACGAAGTTACGGACATTCTTAACAGTGCCTTACTCTCTATCAACTTTTCTCTCTTTTTCAACATTGTTCTGTTCGAAGAGCATGGGGCCTTGCCACACGGCGGCTTCGTCACTGGGTGGAAGAAGCTGACGCCAGAAAGCATGGTCGTCATTGACGTCGGCGCGCATTATCTCGGCTACAGCTCAGACATATGCCGCAGCTTCTTCATCGACCCTCCGAAGTCCCCATACTACAGCCTTGTGGGCAGATTCAAGCAGCTTATTGGCAAGTCGTCGAGTGATCATTTCAAGCTTGACGGCCGGTCCGAGCTTCGCGCTGAGAAACTCAGGGTTTGGGACATAGTCTTGGACGCTCAGTCAGCTGCTGCCGCTGCTTTCAAGCCTAATAACACTGCGGCGAGTGTTGACATTGCAGCACGCAAGGTCATCGAAGATGCAGGCTATGGGTACGGCTTTACTCACCGGCTAGGCCACGGGATCGGTATCAAAGGTATGATGCCACATCTATGAACCACAACAGCTCGCTAATCGAGACAGCGCACGAATCTCCCTACTTGAACAAGTGGAACAAGGACGTCCTCCTCCAGCCAGGCATGACCTTTACAAACGAGCCTGGGATCTATCTCGAAAACAAATTTGGTGTGAGACACGAGGACATCTATTTGGTTGTCGAGTCTGGCGAGGCAGAGCTGCTCACAGGCCGACGGGCAACCGGTCCGTACGACCCATAGTAGTCTCCGTCCCCTATAAACAGGTTTCTTCAAGTAAAGGAGTAGAGGACTACACGATAGAGATCCTTCCTTCAGGAACCCTATTGAACAGCCCGAGTCCACCACCAGATTCCGGCGTAGAAAAGAATATCCCAACACGATAGAATTCACCAGTCTCCTCGGCTGGGCACACAACAAGACCGTATGCAGTCCGATCGTGCCGTGTCATTGGTCTGCTGGTTGCATCCAGCCTCGGGAATGGCATATACGTCTTGCTGTCTTCCAAACCCGCTGGCCTGTAGTTGGTCCCACAATCTTTCTCTGCTGCTAATGTTGTCCACTTGCTTGGTCGCGATTCTGACCGCACCCTATGGATCCCAGCGGCCTCGGTCGCATCCACGCACTCATCGTCGTTCTCGATAAGATGCAGGGCAATATTCTCTTCCAAGGTGCTGCCTATCAAGACAAGCATGAGTTTCAAAGCCCGCCCTTCAAGACCAGAAGGTGCTAGCTCCAAGTGCATGGATTCAAAATCGACTTTGACATCTGCAAGCTTCACGTCATTGATTCTCAGCTGGATGACGGCTTCGTCTGCCCATGCCACATCCATTGGTGAGGCCGATACCGCAGCTGTGAGGTGATACAGCTTCGTCGTGAGCTGCAGAGTCCCATTCAAGACACGGCCGAAGGGGTTGGCTTCGGATGTCGAGACCGTGATGTCATTCAGGACGTATTCCGGTCGACAACGGGTGTGCGAGAATACGGCATAGCCTCCCACCTGGTACATGGGGAAGGAAACTCCATCAGACAAGTGGGCTAGTCTCGCCCAACTCCACGAAGGGCCCATGTACTGTTGGGCACTCAAGAGGCCGTCTTCGAGAACCTGATCGTTTGCCGGCTTTTATCGGGACCAAATCAGCCCTCGGTGCAAGTCTCCCTTCCACAACCCGACAAGGTACTGATCTCCGATCAAAGTCTGGAACAGACTCGCCGTCCCTGCGAACGCCGGGAGCACATCGGTTCCAACTGTAAGTGTCTTTGTACGATCAGTGTAAGCTGTCACCAGATGAGACGCCCACCTGTCATACAACTCAGTCTGCTCGTACTTCATGTGCGAAGCTGAAGGAAACTGGAACGATTCACTTCCGGCCCAACGACGACTCTGTTTCGTCTCATGGAATTCCGAGCAGGAGAAGTGGACACTGCGCTTCCCAAACATCAGCATTCGGGTCGACAACACCATTTCTTGAAAGGTCCATCCTCGATCATCCCAATTGCTTTCTGCAACATTGTAGTCCATTGAATCGACGTCGAGACAGTACCCCGTTTCGCGAACGACTGGCTGATCCAAGGCGAAGGAGCCATTATGTCAGGTCGTATGCGTGAGTTGAAAGGGAGTGTTATCTTCGGCCGCTTGTTCAAGAATCCTTGTCGACAACTTGCCGATCCCAATGCGCAGATGGTGATGTTCGCATTCCGATAAATCTTGTCCATTATGGCGCACTGGACGTCCCAGTCGCTTCCCATTCCCTGGATGATACAGAGTGCGTCCACCCAGAGATACTTCAACCCTAATTCTCTGGTGACTTTGACGGCGTCTTGGATGGAAACCGTGAGCTCAGAGAACTGGAACCCAGAAAAGCGCTGGGTCATGTTCGCTGTGGTCAGCTTTGCTTGAGCCATTGCGTCCTCCCTTTTGCCCCAACAGTAGCTGAGAGCAGCATATCTTCGATCTTCTGAAACGTCGTTCCGTTCCCAGCCGAGTTCAGCGCCCGAGATGATCTTCAAACTTTCGCTCGAGATGTCGATGAGCCTGTCTGGAAGGAAGTGCTCCTGTGCTAGGGGGTGGCAGAACGGGTGTGGTCCTCGCAG
Organism: Colletotrichum musae; assembly: GCA_027406025.1. Classification (NCBI taxonomy): domain Eukaryota; kingdom Fungi; phylum Ascomycota; class Sordariomycetes; order Glomerellales; family Glomerellaceae; genus Colletotrichum; species Colletotrichum musae. The sequence goes on from JANVYC010000004.1 coordinate 108,951, forward strand.
CTTGCGAGCTTCGCTTTCATCCAGTCCACATAATCTTGGTCCAAGTAACAAATCGGGTCTCTCAGATTGAGCTAAGATGCGACCGGCCACGCTCCCAGAACATCTGCATCACAGATTAGCCCTCTATACAGTTAGTGGGAGCAATTCAACGCTGGAGGCGATAACCTGGTGACGTTGCGCTGGGAACTATCCGAGCGCCCTTGATTGCGAAATCAACGGTCAGTCTAGTCCGGTTCCCTGAATTGATGTCAATTATGTTCTCAGGGGGCTGGGAAGTCATTGTGGTGATACTTACTGTTGTTCGAAGAAGTGAACTGGAGGTTCATCACCAGAGAATTGAGCCCCGGTCGCTTTGCCCTGGAGGACGAGCTCCACCTGTATGCCAATGAGGCCTCTACGAATCCAAGCGCGTCGACGTTGTCGAACTGCTTGCCGACGTGAATTTGGACGAGCGCGTCCTTGATCCACCGACATACAGGGCAATAAGAATCGCTCAGGCGTTGATTCAGATGCGTGAGGGAGGGCCAGTCGTCTTCCATATGCCAGTTGATGGGCAGGTCCAGGGCCTCCGTGACTGAGCCGAAGTGAAGGCTCCGGAGACCATCTTCGGACAGCTCTTCACGTCCGTCAAGGCCTTTGTCATCAAAGGGAATGGTCTGACATCGGCTGCAAAGTGAAGATATCGGTAAAATCGTACCGTAACGATAGGTCTCCATCTCTGTTGACGTTGCCCGCGAGGTAAACCACTCATCCACGACCTTGTTTAGCCAAGGGTATAATAAGTAAGTTAGGAACTCGGCGCGGGAAAGCAATAGGTCCCCAGAGATAAGCACCGGCCCGCCCAAACCCATGCATCTCCCGTGGAGTAAGCAGGCCTGGGTTGCTTCGTGCTGCTGATTCGCTCCCATCTTAACAAGTACAAATAGTACTTGACGGGTGATCATTTTATACAAGTGAGGTGAGGCTGAAGGTAAAGATGAGAGAAGACGAACAGTCGTTGAAAGAGAGCTCGAGAGAGCCTTCTCTTTGAATTGTCGTTCAGGGGGGACCACCCTGCCACATTAGAGGCGTTCGCCCCGTAATGGCGCTGGTTTCCTCCCCAGAGGCACGACGATCAGACAAGGAAGCCCCTGAGCCAGGTGCCAACTCCCCCGAGAGCCAAAGCTGCCAACGTCCCCTCCAAACACAATTTGTTTCAGTGATTCTGCTGTTTGGGTCCGTCATCCGACAAATTGTTGATAAAAGCCCGACGAACAGGACATTTCAAATTCTCGTCCGTGTTCGTGTCTTTTGACGCCTCCCGCTATCGTCCGACTTCAACATATCCAGTCGCAATGGGGTTGATTACAACCGCGGCCCTTGCTCTCGCAGCCGTTGTAGCCTTCCCGGCAGCGACAGCGCAAGAGCAGAAGCCGCTGTCATCAGACTACACATGCACACACCCTCCCTACAAGATTCAGATGGTTTCCAAGTCACCTCTCGTCATCTACATCTCCGACTTCGTCACCTCCGCAGAGAGAGAACACCTTCTGGGCCTTGCGTGAGTCAACCCACCCATCCCACCGTGCTTGCCTCGATTGACAGTCAGCCGATCAGGAGCGGAACCTTCACGGACTCTGGTGTCATGGATGCTTCCGGCGGCAAAACCACGCACCAGGTCCGCACATCGCAGAGCACCAGCCTCTGGCGGGACGATGTCGTCCGGTGCATCGAGGAGCGTGCTATCGCCTTCCAGGGCTACAGCGTGCCGAGGAGTCACGTGGAGCCACTGCAGCTGGTCAAGTATGGCGAGGGCCAGCGCTACCACTTCCACACCGACTGGTTCACCGACCCGGCACACACCAAGGCGTCGATGGGCGGGAACCGACAGTCTTCCTTCTTCGGCTACGTGTCAGCAGTCAACGTCACCGGCGGAGGCACCAACTTTCCTCTGCTAGATGCGCCGCAAGACGACAGGTGGTGCTCCTTCATCGACTGCGACGAGCCTTGGGAGAACGGCGTCACGTTCCGTCCGATAGAGGGTAACTTCGTTTACTGGGAGAATCTCCTCTACGACGGAAGTGGTGACCCGCGGAATCTGCACGCGGGGTTGCCCGTCACCACCGGGCAAAAGGTCGGCATGAATATCTGGACGAGGCAGGCACCATTGAGTAGAGAAGTTCGCGGCGAAGATTAGGAGTCGTGATTGGGGCTGGCCGGCCTGTGGAAAGCGATCCCATGTGGCCAAAGCTGGCCTGGCTCTATGAACACTGAGTAGTTGTTTCTGCGCGTGGCGGCAACATGACGAGGGCCGTGTCTTTGAAATCAAGCCCTCGCTACGAATAGAACGTCTCCTATAATAAGTTGTCTAAGGGACACTTTGATTGACTGTGGTGCTTCAAAACGAGGGTGAGTTACTGGTTTCCTCTTTTTAACTTCCATGCTCCATACCTAGAAGCCTTGGGTTAACAAGAAGATATAAGCGGACTTAACTAAATCTCGAAGCTTTTTCTGATTCCTCTACTTTTTTTTTTTTTTTTTTTTTTGGCTGCATCGGGAACCTTGCCTTCCGCAGAGGCTCAGAAGCTCGTTGTCCTGTACACCTGCACTTGAACGGTAATTCCAGATCGTCTCCTCTTGCGGAATTCTGGCAGCGCCTCGCAACTTGCCAAAATGCGGATAACGACCACATAATACAACTTTACGACTGACGGAGCGAAGCGGATGGAACTCTGATGTGTGCATGAGGGACAAGATGAGATGAACAGCAAAGGACAAGATGGAAAGCCCGAGGCCGACTGAAACGGGGCCTCGGGAAGTTAAATAAAGTGACGGAAGACTGTTCAACACGTCGGCCCTCGATCAGAGGCGCCCGGGAAAAGGAGGCAGACGGTGGCAGGAAGGCCGAGTGGCCGAGTGGCCGACGGCGTTTCCGCCATCACTTCAGCGCTACATACGGTGGACCTGCAGGGGTTTGAACGGCCCGCAAGCCCCGACTCAGTCGGCACCACCTCACTGAGTTGCACCACCTAGGTAGTGTAAGTGAAAGGCCAAGCGGTGTCTCTCAAGTGGCGTCGGCCGGTTGCACTGCACTTTAGGGACCTATTAGGACGGTGGAGATGAACCTCTCGCGATTTTGAACGTGAGGCAGATCGGGGAGGACATAGTGTGGACTTGAAGTATTACCTACCTTAATTACTGATATCTCCTTGCTGCTTCCCAGGCTACCTAGATAGTCGCAAGCAACATCCGGAAGTGGGAGCGGAAGGTCTCGTGTTGCGTGGGCAGCAGATGGTGGAATGAAAACAGACGTCCCAAAAATAGGTAGGTAGCTGAGCCTGCTGAGGAAGAGCTTACTCTGTACGTACATGGCTGGTATTAGCCGAGCTGACTGTTGTTCCTGTGCGAAGGTCAGCTGGCAAGGTACCTACGTTAAAGCCTGGCGATACCCTATGTGCGTAGTTACCGAGACTTCCACGGTAGGGGAATACGCCGCATTGATTAACCGAAGGTTTCTTAGGTAAGCACTATGTATATTCTTCCCTCTCGATTGAAGGTCTCTATGGTAAGGTACGGGACGGATACAAGTGCACTATCTCGGTATACGATGATATCACGACAGCAGGTGCCCTGCTTGCTATTGCCTACCTGCTTTTTGCCAAATGGCGAGTCGCGACACGTGTAAGAGCCACTAGAAAGCTTGACTCGTCTTGCTTCCCCCCGCCGTTGGCGCAGGGGCTGACGGGGCGTTAGGTTGTTTACTGGTGCAGTGGCGCCGGATCGGAAGGCGGCAGAGGGGAGGCACACTACAAGTGCCTCCCCCTTACCTACAGTGGCTTGGGAAGTGACGGAGACGCGGTATTAACGGACGGCGGACAAAGAATGTCAAACGGCGGGCGTGCAGCGGTGGAAGTTAGGAGAAGCGATGCCAATCCTAACGTTCGTCGGGTCTATAGTTACGTGTCAAAAACCCGTAGTGTTTCTACCTAGGTAGTGTAGTGTATCTGTAGGTATGATACGGTACGGAACAGAGGCAGGCTCGTGTTGCCAGATTGCACAGCCCGTCCGGATACTTTCCTTTACCCAGGTAGTAAGTATCTTTCCGTTGGTTCTTTCCCTTTTTCTCAGTCCTTTTCGCTCCTTTCCTTCCCCTGCTTTCCACACCAAATTCCCTTTTGCATCTTGCCCCGCCCACCCCTGTCCGTAGCCGAGCTCGCCTTACTATGATGGGCCAACCAAACGGTACGCTTGGAGCACAAGCACCACCATCCCTGCAAAGGACCTCGATACGTACCGCAGAACCCCTGTCGCGTCGCGCCCAAGGTTCCTTCCATCCCTGAAGCCAAGAGGAAATGAACCCACAGAGTGTCAACATCAGAGTTTCCCGTCTGCTTACCTCGAACACTTTGGTGGGGGGAAAACTTCCCAAGTGTTACCGTCCTTGATTAAGTGGTCGCCCGTAGTTTGCATCTTTTCCCTGAAATGTCTCGCAGTGGTCTTTCGCGTGTGCAACCATTTGCCCTTTTGCATTTGATAGACACGAGGCAAGAGACGTGCGTGGAGACTGCGCCCCCTGGACAGGTCTGCATTGCCACCTGCTAGGTACCTTGTGTGAGTCTCGTCCCATCGTCGTCGATTCTTGGCCTCGGTCCCCTAATGCCAGTGCAGGTGCATAGTACGCTAGGTACCTACGCTAGGCACCTGCATACGAACATGAAGGCATGGAAGTTGGTGAGGTAGGTACCTACTCCGTGCCTTTTGGAGGGAAAGTCTCCGCCTTCTCTATTTAGTCGCCCTACTTTACTGCCGACTCGTCGAGACCACCTGTGGAAGGGGCAATGCACGCCGGTCCCAGATAGGGTGGTACCTTAGCTTACTTGCTTCTGGGTGGTCTGGGGCCAGGTCAGGTACGACGTGCGTGCTACACGATAGTATAGTGTTTGCCCATGTATCTCTAGCTCCCCACACTAGGTATCAAATCCCACCGTCGTGGACGTGGTCCCCTTTTCCTTACCAACTTACTGCAGTCTACGTCCCGTCTAGTTTGGGCAGGTTCTCGACTGGCCTGTACGTATTACCTGGACGTCTTTTTTTTCTTCTCTGCTCTCTCCTCGAGCCCCGTCTGCTTCTTCTTCCTCTGCCTTCTCAAGAAAGCCTTGCTTGTCGCCGGTCTGTCTGTTTGACTCCGACCTTCCTCGTCCTCTTCCTCGTTTTTTGTCTCTCGCCGCGCAAGGAGGAAGAACCACCTTTCGCACTGCGGCAGCCCGTTTCAACCAAGTTACCACCTATTATTACCTCGCGCGTTCCGTCTATACTAACAAACCGCGAATTCCCTCGGCGGCTTGCATCTTTTTGCCTGGGGTATCCCCGTACACTCGTTCTTTGCTACCTACCTACCTGTCCATTCTCTTTTTTGGCCTTGCTTTGCTCTTCACTCTCAACGTCCCTCGCGTCTTTCTTCTCTTCCCTTCTTCCCGCCCCCTCCGACTGCGATCCGCTGGGCGCATACTCGACCTCTATCGACAACAAACCCCCGGCCCGCGACCGACCGATCGATTGCTCTCATCGCGAACCCGAGACCGGCGCCTCGACTTCTACCATTGTCCGTCGCCGTCTTCGGCAGCCCTCCTACCACTCGAGGCGATCCGAACCATATCATGGGCCTGACCCAAAGACGGCATGACGTTTTTCTAAATCCGATAGTCGCCTTCAGCATGTTATCCCGTCGCGCCCTCACCCTGCTCGCCCTCGTCACCGTCACCGCTGTCGTCTTCCTCGTTTCCTCGAGGAGACTAGGCAGTGACTGGGCCATCGAGGGCCCCAATTACCACCCCTTCCAACAAGGCCATGGTCCGACCACTTCACCTGCAAGTCGTCCCAGCGCCGGCCCTGGAGACCCGCCGTCCCCTCCCGGCCGCGGCTCCGGCAAGCCCAACTTGGACGACGACCGCCTCGCCCAGCACAACGTCACGAACCAAGACATCCCCTACCGTCCTCACGACCCCATCTGCGATAGCTTTCCCGACACCAGCAACATTCTTGTCGTCATGAAGACGGGCGCCACCGAGTCCTTCGACAAGGTCCCTACTCAGCTCATGACCATGCTCAAGTGCCTCCCCGAGTTCTTCATCTTCTCCGACCTCGACCAGACCATCGCGAACTACCATATCCGTGACAGTCTCGACACCGTCCTCCCCGAGGCCATGGACGGCAACAAAGATTTTGACCTCTACCGCCGCCAGAAGGCCTGCCAGGCAGATCAGCAGAGCTGCAACAAGCTGGCCGTGTCCAAGGACGAGGGATGGAACCTCGACAAGTACAAGAACGTCCATATCGCCGAGAAAACGTACCACATGCGCCCCAACTACGACTGGTACATCTACATCGACGCCGACACCTACGTCCTGTGGCCCACTCTGGTCCAGTGGCTCAAGAAGCTCAACCCCAAGAACAAGCATTACCTGGGGAGCGTCACCATGATTCGCAACTTTGTCTTCGGACACGGTGGCTCCGGCTACATTGTTTCCCAGGCCGCCATGCACGACATGATCCACGGCAAGGAGAAGGTCGGAAACCAATGGGACGTTCGCGCCAGCAAAGAATGCTGCGGTGACTACATCTTTGCCCTGGCCATGAAGGACAACGCCGATGTAAACGTGCATAATGTGGTAAGTTTCTGGCTCTTCTCCGTCGCCGCCTCTGCTTTTTGAAACTGACACAACCAAAGTGGCCTACCATCAACGGCGAGAAGCCCTTCACCCTTCCCTACGGTCCTACGCACTGGTGCCATCCTATCGTAACGATGCATCACATGAACGCCGAGGAGATTTCGTCGTTTTGGGAGTACGAGCACAAGCGCTATTCCGACCCGAGCATCTCGAGCCCCCCGCCGGTCACGCGCATCAAGGACATTTATCACGAGTTTTTCGCGCCTAAAATGGTGCCGGAGCGCGCTGATTGGGACAATCTTGCCGACGACCGCTTCTACTTCGATGAGGCCGCCAACAAGCACGAGGACTGGCAACTCAACCGCGCAAAGAAGGACGACCTGTCCCCCGTGGAGAAAGAAGCCCACCTGTCCTTTGGGCACTGCCGTAAGGCTTGCGAGGCCGATAGGTCGTGCTTTTCGTTCCAGTACAAGGACGGTGTCTGTGGCTTCAGCTGGGCGTTCAAGCTCGGCCACCCTGTCAAGAAGGCGTCTCAAGAGGAGCAGCGCCGCATGTCCGGTTGGGACGTTCGCAAGATCAACAGTTGGATCGAGAAGCAGGGCGAATGCGGGCCTGTCAAGTGGCCCGACGTCTGAGGGCGACCGACCAAACGACGAAGACGACCCCCATCGATCGACACCACCGCAGCATCGCCTCACGGTGATCTACGACGATACGAAAGGCGGCGCCGAAAGGTTGCTGCAACTGTACGACTGCCATCCAAGGCATGAGACGTGACGTATGTTTCACGTGGGTCCCTATCCCATGTCTCAGGGCGTCAAGGGTCTTAATACCGGGTGTCTTGGTTACGATGGGAGCAGGAAAACGCCTCCCCACCCCGCCGTCTTGATTCGACCTTTAGCTTACCCGACGGACGTGGGGCTAAGAGACAAGGCGTGGCGGCTATCCGGCACGGCATGTATAGAATGCCCTGCCCGACCATGTGCATTGTGTGTTTATCATTCTTTATGTGTGTATAACAAAAAGTCATGAGGGTGGCGAGGCAAGGCTATCTGGAGATGGCTGCGGCGTTTTGCATACCTTGGAAAAGACGACGACGACATACTCATTTCTGGACATATCTTGTTCTTTTTATTCGTTTTTGGGGGGGGGCGGTGGACAGACAGGTTAGTGTGTCCTTACGCAAGACACCAACGGATTGGAACCTTGCACGAGCGATAGATTTGGTTTTCGTTTCTTTTTTTTTGGCTTAGCCGTAGAACTGTCTATAAACTCTAATTCGAATGTTGTATTTTTCAACTTGTCTCTCCCTTCGCGTGCCTTTCGACCTGACGTTTGTCTTTCAATTCTACAGCGGGAGGTTTCAGATGCTGGCCGGCAGGCCGGAGACTTTCTTGACTCGGGTTCGTAGCAGTGACCCAAGACAAGACACGGGGCGGGCGGCACTCTGGCACAACGACTGCAGACGGCGACGTCACGGGACTACCTAGACGGGCAAGTCGTCCCTTGCATGCCGTCCCAGGACCTCCAGTCGAATCGACGCCGGCTGGCTGTCCGGTAGGCCCTGAAGCCAAGCTTTGCTATTCTCGGAAGCGTATCCGTACCCAGCCCCGTATGTTCTGCTCTACCCATGACCTACCTGTCTAAACATCTGAGGTGTGAACTGAACGAGGTTGCGGACTGAGCGTACGTTTTGGACAGGGCAAGCTGCTTGGACAAACCCGCCAGAAAACAGGATGGTATCATAACATCGTCAAGTATCTAATTTTTATCGGCAATAACACACCCGCACATACCACACCTTCTCACTTGCCCATCAGCTCGACTCCGCCACGGATCACGCCCACCACCGCGCCTGTCTGCACGGCCTCGCTGCCCCCACCCGCCACGCGGTGCTCGATGTCCGCCAGCCCGTCCAGCCACTGGATCATCACCTCCGGCTTGACCTGCATCTTGACCAGCTCTTCGGACAGCGCGGTGATGATGTCCGCCAGCGCCAGGCCGCGCGACACCTTGAGCGAGTTGATGGTCGTCAGGCACGATGTCACGTCGCTGGATCCGGTGAGGGTGTTGACAATCTCCAGGATGGCATCGGGCTGCGGGGCGGCGATGCAGTTGTATATCGTCTCGGTCGTGATGGTCTCTCTGACAATGTCGCTCTCAGCGACCTTGGGGGCGTTCTTTGGCTGGAGCGGTGTACCTGCAGTGCATGAGTCAGCTTGTTGCCTCAACCAGAGGAGGATTCAGGGGCAACCTACTTGATGCATGGCACGCCTGGAGGACGTTCAGCGCCCTTCTCATGTCACCCTTGCTCAGCTTCACCAGGGCCTCGGTGGCGTCGGGCAGGATCTTGACGTGCTCCTCCTCGATGACCTTGTCTACCAGCACCCGGATATCCCGCTCCTTCAGCGGGCTGAAGCGGAACCGCGTACATCTCGACAGCAGGGCGGGTGACAGCTTGTGGGAGTAGTTGGCGATGATGCAGAAGCGGGTGTTGACGGTGTACTTCTCCATGATGCGGCGGAGAGCCATCTGGGCGGTGTTGGTCATGGCATCGGCCTCGTCGAGAATGATGAGCTTGTAGGAAGCCATGCCGCCCGACTTGGCGGGGCCGAGTGTGAAGATCTGTTTCGTCGAGGCAAACGTCTTGATCTGCTCGCGCACGACGTCGATGCCACGGTCGTCGGAGGCGTTGAGCTCGAGAACCATCTGGCGCATGTTTTCGGCACCGTAGATGCGGCGGGCGAGGGCCAGAATCGTAGACGTCTTGCCAGTGCCCGGGGGCCCGTAGAGGAGAAGGTGGGGGAGTCGGTTGGAGTCGACAAACTTGTTGATGGTCGCGAGGATGTCTTGGTGACCCGAGACGTCGGCCAAGCTCACGGGGCGGTACTTTTCGACCCTGCGGAGGTATCTGTTAGCCGGGTGTACAAACGGCCATGGGAGCCGCCATTGCGCTCACCAGGGCAAGCTGTCTTCGGCTTCAACGGGCAGGTTGGCGGCGCTGCGTTTGCCCTGCTTGGCGTCGGAAGAGAAAGTGATGTCCTTGGAGACGGGGACATCGACGTCCATCTCATCCTCGTAGTCGGACATGGTGAGTAACTGCTTTCCTTGGACGCGACGGTATCAATTGGCGGCTTGCAAGGGGCGGGAGGGAGCAGGGCGAAAGTGGAAGATCGGGCCAAAGAATTGGGACGTGATGCAATCCCGGTCGCATTTGGCAGACGCGTTGCGACGCGCTGGAGAGACTACCATCACGTGACCACTTTAGCTTACCTAGCCAATAGGTGTGGACTGTGCTTATCCTCGTCTTTAGCACAGGGAAGGCAGGGGTGGCATGTATACATGGTACACGTTGATGCCCAGGCAATAGTAGTTTATCTAAGACTCTCGTTAATTGCCACATTTCCTGTTAGCTCCTTAACTTGATCAACTCACTCCATGAGCAGGACATATTGAGTCGTATTCGCCAACGACCACCACACACCATCTTATTCAGTCTCGCGTGTCGAGGCCACGCCGAAAGTTCGATTGCCCCTGCAGAAGGAATCTAAGCTGCCATTTGCTACAGAAAAGGTAAGCATTTAGTCCGGCACGCCTACATGTAATATGTGCATGGCCCCCTTCCGAATTGAGCGCATATGCGCTTTCCATCTCACCTCGTCGGATATAGACCATCTCGTCGGGTTTACATGTCGTGTTTCCTGGATCTCCACCGTGGGAAGGCCGAGCGTTTCTGATGTGATGTTACATTCCCATTCAACAAGCCTTTGGATCCTGCCGAGCCAAAGAGCTCATCTGCCCTGCCCTGCCCCTCTTAGGCGGTGTCGGCCTCGGCCTCGAGTGAAGAGTCCATGACCGGCGGTGCCGTCCTCGTCGGCACTTACAAAACGCTGGCAGGTTTCCACAACTCCGGACTGGCCGTCAGCTCACGGCCCTTCGTCCCATTTCTCCCGCCTGAACCGTCTCACTCCCCGTCTATTCCTCACTAGCACATCCACAGTCTTACCCCTCTACTCATCGTCGCTTCATCTCGGCCAACTCTGTGCTTCCCGCGCCGTCCGCAGTTGTCTTCTTCTCATTCTTCCAGAATGAAGGCCGTGCTGGTTGAGCCCGCCCGGCTGGAAGACGCGCCCGCCTTGGCCGAGGTGTTTCTGAAGGGCTTCAACGACGAATACTTTCAGACCCTATTCCCCCAGAACGAGCATGGCCGCGAGTACATAACCCGAGCCTACGAGACTTTCATGTTGTCCAAGGAACGCAAGAGTCAAGAAGGTCAAGTCTTCGTCGTTAGGAACGAGCAAGGTATGGATACGGTGTTCCGCTGGACCCGGCGGGCGGACACGCGGACATAGGTGCCCTCCGCCGAATCCCACCACCCGCCGCCGTCGATACCGCCGCGCCCCCTCAAAGCCCAAGCCCGCCCCGATCCCTCCAGAGCGCGGACGCGTGCGCGGTGGGATGCCGCAGAGACGCTGACTCAATCACACCAGGCGAACCTGCAGCAAGCGCGCTGATTTGGATCATCCGCCCCGAAGACAACGGAACCTGGTCGTGGAGGAAGCGTTGGCCGGCCGTCAATGCCGCTCAGAAGGACGAGCTGGTCGACCAGTTCTTCACCGAAATGGCCACCCAGCATGAGCACATCATGGGCAGGGACGCGCACATCTGTACGTCAATTCCAACGAGAAATCGCCCAACATTGACCTCTTATTTACACTTCGACACGATGCTAATCCGTCAAGATTTCGAGTTAATCGTGACAGATCCCGCCTACCAGCGAAAAGGGTTTGCTCTGGCGCTGCTTCAGCGAGCATCCCAGATCGCCGATGAACTGGGCTACCGCATGTACCTCGATGCCGAAAAAGGTGTGTTGCCGCTCTACAAATCCGTGGGCTACGTCGCCAACGAAGATGTAGAGCACACCTCATTCATGGTCCCGATGGTGCGACCAACGAAAGAGTAACGCGGAGGGCTTTTCGGAGTGGTGTGGACATGGTCATCGACCGTAGCTTCTTCTTCATTCTGCTGCATCTCTCTGTCTTTCTGCCTCCCTACCTCTCTCGCTGAGCTGTTGTTACACGTGCCTGGCGCATAAATCGCCTTCCAAGGGGAAAAGACTCGCGGCTAGTATACATCAGATGAAGGCCAAATAGGCCTTGGTCCCAGTTCGCTTGCTATCGCTCATATGCTACTCCGCTTCGCTCGGCTGCGCCGCCCTCTTTGACCTTTCGCCCCCTTTCATCTCAAGTCCACGTTCTTCATGGCCTCCTTCTCATTCCCGTAGGCACCCCAGTATTGCTGGGCTCGGGCGTTGTTGTCCGGCTTGTATCCCTGCCCCGTCTCAAACTCCGAGTACAAGGAAGGCCTCTGCGGCCGTCGGGGACCCCTCCCGTCATCCGCCTCCGCGTAGTCCGGAGAGTAGAAGCCCGCCATATCGGGGTATGAGGTGGCCTGCGTTTCCTGACGAGCAGGCGGCTGCCTCAGGGCATCAATGAGCGTCTGTCGTCTCGTAATTCGCTTGGGCCTCTCTGGCAAGGCCGGTGTTTCGTAGGTGTTGCTTCCAACCACAGTCGTGTCGTCCGCAATACCGTCTTTTTCGGCGATCTTTCCATCCTTCTTCGTAGCGAAGAAGATGGTAAACACCATCTCCATATCTTCCGGTCCCTTGCGCTCGCGCATGATCTGATGAGGGACGTCAAGGTTGTCGATGAGTCGCTCAATCTCCTCCACCGAGTAGTTGCCCTTGTCCTTGTCGCCAGAGTAGTCTCCTGGGCCGCTGGAACCGTTGGGAATGTGGAAGCGTAGATCCACCCGACCAAAGGCATAGGCAGCAACCACGAGGAGCTCAAACATGAAGCCGGTGGTGTAAAATACCGCCTTGCCGTAGATGACACTATTCGTTCCGGGTGGCTCCTTGTTGACGATTGCATACACGCGGATTGCGTGGCCGGCCATCAAGAGAAAGGAGCCAAAATACAGGAGAGCTACCTTGACACGCATCGAGCCTGTCCCAAACTTCTCCGGCTCGGGCCCAGGAACGCACAGACAGCCGGTGACGACGATCACCGGGAAGGCTGCAAGAAACATATTCCACCCGCTTCCGAACTTGAGTAGCTCGTCCGTCGTGTCTAGGCGGTCAATGTTGCCGACGCTGAAGAAGCTGATGATCAAGTTGCTTGCGTTGAAGATGATGAAAGCCGGGACTGAAAACAGCAACATGAGCACGAGCTGCCCGAATGCCGTGCACCAGCCCGCCTTTGGATGTATCGAGCGAACCAGTCGCTGGGCGAAGAAGATGTTGACAGCGAAGAGAAGGGCGGCACTAGTGATGGATTAGTCTCAATTGCTTTGCCCTACAGCCATTCTGAAGAGAGCGCTACTTACCCGCCGTTCTCGGTGATGAGAGCCACGAGAACAACCCCACGCGTGGTGACGATTGACCAGGTGATTCGAAAGATGCACGTCACCGTGCGGATCATACAAAAGTCAAAGACGATGTCCGATATCAGAAACTTGTGGCCCCGTTTGGCGTTCCTCCTGTAGATGGTGAGGTGGGTGTACGCCCCAAGCATGAACAGCAGCATAAACATGATCGTGACGGGAAGGTCAACGGTTCTGTTCGGGACGCCCCCCGGAAACGCTCCGTTGGCAGGATCAGGGGGTCCCATCGGAGGTCCGCCTGGCGTACCAGCTTGAGCCATCGGGTTGGGACTCGGTGACATATTCCCACCTCTCCCTGGCGCCGGGCCGCTCATGATGGGAGCAAGCAAAGGCGACGGTGAACTTCCAGCGTTTCGTAAGGTTGTTGCTGCAGGCGGTGGTGCGATTAATGGTGGCGATGGAGGTGATGCAGAAGAGGCAGCGGCAACCTGAGGACTCGTCTTTGCAGTCGGCGTCGACGGTGTGGGAGCAGGAGGGGGTGGAGGTACTGCTATTGGATTAGGGTTTACAAGAGGTGCCGCACCAGGGCCTCGACTCGCCACAGGCGGTGGAGGAGGAGGAGGAGGATGTTGAATCGGGGGAGATGGAGGTTGCGGAGCCGGAGGGGGTTGTGTTTGTGTGACTGTGACAATTGTAGGAGGGAGTGTCTTGATGGTGGTGTAGATGATATAATTCGTCTCGACGATAACTTGCGGGGGCTGGTTCTGCACAGCAGATGGTGGCGCAGCCTTTGGACCAGCAGACTCAGCAGCCTCTGGAGACGTCGAGTTCTTGTGAGGAGCAAGAGTGGCTACAGCCGGCGTGACAAAAGCTCTCGTTGATGATGCGGCGGGTAGGGCTGCTGGCGTTAATGCTGCCCGCGATGCTGACGCTGCTGCTGTAGCTCCAGATCCTCCGGCTCCTTGTATGGCGACAATGCCTTGTGTTACCAAAGGACTAAGAGCAGACAGCAGTCCAGCGATGCCGGCCATGGTTGCTTATTGTATGAGAGTGTGCCGTGTACGTTCGATGCCCTTCTGGGTTCCCTGAATCAGGGAAACGACGGAAACCCGGCTTGTGGAGACAAGTGAGTTGGGATTGATAGAAAAGGGAAATCCAAGTGCGGGAACTATGCAACCAGGGACAGATAGGGTCTCGTCCGGGAAGGATGAGGCCGTAGGGATAGGAACTGGTATGTGCTTTCCTAGAGATCAATAATGACTGAACTCTTTCCTGCATTCCGGCTCATCTGGGTTGACCTAGAGAATGTACCGTAAAAGCAGGATAGGCGACGGCAGACTGGCTGAACAAGTCGGCGACTCGGGTTCAGTTACGTGACGATGACGACGGGAGGTGCGCCAGCGATCCGGACTATCAGAGAATACCGCGACTAGTATACCGCAACGGGCAAGGCTTGTCGGTCTCGGCTGAAATGTCTGTCGTATTGAGTGAGTCCGAGTCGAGTCGGTTGGAAACACAGGCGGTTGATTATTGAGATTCCGTTTTACTTGTTCGCGGCACTCTTGTTCGTTTTCTTGTCCGATGAGCAATTTGAAGATATAAAAAACCAAAGAAAAGCGCCAGGCGCGCCATTGACACCCTTATGAGAACTGCATCGATCCCATCTCTGCCATCGTTTTGCCTCCTCCTTCTCTTCTTCGCCCACACCCACCTCTAGCTGTTTACAATACTAACTACACCACAGAATTACGACGTTGGGCAACGAATCAGCCGCGGGCCGGTGTAAGGACTGGAAATTGACTCCAGACTTTCCGCCCAGTTGCCAACTGAGGCAAGTGGTAGGAAGAGGTTTGGCGCCAAACCGTTTCAGGAGCCGTTGGGGAATGACGAACCATTTCCCTTTTGGGGAACAGGAGCGGTAGGCTGTAGTCGCAACAACTTGCCCTCAAATGGGTAATGAGCCTAGAAGCCCCGGTATTTCCTGTCTTCGTCCCGTCTTTTGTGGGTTGTTGGCTGTCTCCTGGGCTGTCTCTGCGTGTCTCCAGCCTCTGTCTGGATAGTCTGTTCGCCGACTTGAAGGATGCGGGCCAATGCGACCCATCCTGGCGGGCCTGTCAGCCTAATAAGGCAGTTTGCTGTCATTTTGACTCGAGGCAACTGGCAGGATCTCTTCACTTGGCCTCTTAGCTACGCGGCAATGCGAGAAATCCGAGCCCGAACTGCGTTCGTTGCTGTGGCTCTGGCAGCTGATGTCCTCCACACCATCATTCGTGGCAGTTCATTGCCGAACCTCAACCCTGGGCCCACCCCAAGGAATCTAGTGTTTTGGTTATCCTGGGAAAGTGGCCTCCTCCCTGCACGACACCTTCGTTGCCATTCCAACGCGATACCTTAGCATGTCTTACCAAAACGGGACCGTAAGCTGGCTTCGTGAGGCTCTAACAGCTGAATGTTCAAGCCACCACACTACCTAGTGTGGTAGTGTAGGTGTGGGATCCGTTCGCACCTATATCAGGATGACTAAACGGTTTGAGGGTGCCTGGGCATCGCGGAGGGGGTTTGGCTTTATGACTGAAAGGAACATTGCCTTTCGTGATGTCTAAGTTCCGTGGATCCTAATTGCCAACTTGGCTTGCAGGGTATTCGTCCGCTGCAGTCAGAACATAAAACTTTCCTGTCGAATGCCGGTCGGATCTGTTGATGATCCTGTATCGCGGCCGAGTATTCAAATTCCAATCCCGCCCCAAAGCCTCCACACAGTCGGGATTCGGGGTTTCTTTGATAGAAGGGGCTGCCAAGGACCTGCTCTGTGCCGGACCCTGAGTATCGGCCGTAAAGACGTCGGTCTCTAGCTAGAATTGCGATGCACTTCGGTCTCGGTGACCCTCCTTCATCCACACGAGATCAGAACTTTGGCTTGCAGTCGCAACAATATGATCGCAACATGATGCTTGTGCAGATCTGCCTCGAGCTAGCTTCAAGCTTAAATCAGGCGGGCCGCGGGATCGAGGTGCGTGGTCACTGCGCGTTTGCCAGCAGGGGGGACCGCACATGGGCGGGAGCAGGGAGGCATGTAGGGGGCGGAGCCGCGGAGTGATATGATCGCCCGTTAAACACCATCCACAGTCCTGACCTTCGCCAGTTCCGCACGGGAACGCGCTCGGTTTCGCGCTTTGGCACTTCGAGATGTTGTGATCAACGTCGGGTTGGGTTCGGACTTGCTCGTGTTCCCTGTCTGCCCGCAGAATCTCGGCCGTCTCGGGGTGGCACGCGGAAGTTTTCGCCGATCGATTCTAAGTCGCGGCGGCGGGGAACCGATCGTATTTCGTTCCGGTGTTAGAGTTAGAGTCTGTACGTGATACGTTTGCCATGCCAAGGGGGTGCAGGGCCAAACTCTGACCTGTCCTTCGGGACGATACCGACGGGCAACCCTGAACAACGCCGACCTCCCACCGGACTTTGCTCGCTTTTGTTGAACAGCGGATGGGATGATTTGCTCTTGATTCGGACGCTATGTAGCGGAGGCCAGGAGCCCGACCTGTTCCGATTTGGTCCACTAGTCCGAATTCCGTGTTTGCGTAGGCCTGAGACGGCAACCGTCAGCAGCGAGGTAAGTCAGAACGGGTTTCGAGATGCGGCGCAGGCAGACTTGGAGAACCGGGTTTGCCATTCGGTGGGGATAGATTGCCATGCTATTACTTTGCTTGTAAAGAACGAGTATGAGGTTTCGACGGGCCGAGCGATGGAGTAGACTTTTTACTGCAAGCCCTGATCTCCTTGGTGGCCTTGTTGGCTTGACAATTGCTGAGCCAATGGGTCTATGGAGTGTAGCAGCCATACTAACAAGTGGACAACGTAGTAATACTACTCTTTCCCTATCATGAACTGTGTTCCTGGAAATCGGGTTAGGCTTCAACAACCCTTGATCCCTGTACCCCGTCTCAAGACGCCGGTCATCGACATGGGGCACGCAACTCATGCGGCACGGCAGATGGCGTTCGCAATGGGCTGAAGCAAGTAACATGAATGCACAGCCACTGTTTTCTGCGACCAGCCATCACGGAAGCGCTTCTTGGAAGCGTATAGCACGTTTGAGTCGTCTTATGTCCGTGCGGGTGTAGACTGCAACGACTTCAATCATGGCTCGAGTCCTCGACCTTCCCATGTGTAGTAGAATGTGATAATTGGCCTACGTTTCACTGCAGTAATGTTGGTACAGCGCGGAGGCTTTGGTTTAGAGCGGACGTTCGGGAGACTGGTTGTTCTAGTTTAAATAATAGCAGCATCGCCAGTTCTTCAGACAAGGGACATGTTACTAGCAATGCTACACAATAGCGTGTTCTATGCTTGACGGTATTGTTGGTGTCAGGGGAGGATAGTCAGACTTCTATGCTGTCAGATTACAATCAATTGATCACTTCTCACTCCCTACCTAGGTAGGAAACGAACATACCGCAGCCGAACTTCCCGGCCGAAGACCGTGTCTCTTGTCATCGATGCTTGTCAGAACAGCAACTTTTCCGCCTGGCCGGACGCGTCAACGGACATAGTTTACGCTCAGAAAACAGCAAACCTGGTCCTTGTCTCCGCGAGACTTGGACCCAAGATTACCTGCCAACCTGGAATGCCTCGGAATCTGGCCAGCAGTACGAAATTGCCGAGTTACGTGCCGAACACGTGAAGCGTACTCGCATAATTCTTGTGCCGCATTGAACCCAAAGCGCCTGCCATTCCACGAAGCCGTTGGCCTGCACGTCGCTTGTTTGTTCGGGAAGTTTCCAAGCTGTCAGACGAAGGGCCATCCTCCAGTTTTGAGAGACGTCTCTCTCTTTCAAAAGTACCCCGATATTTTTGAAATTAGTAGACTGAGAACGCTACATGTAGCCGCAATCCTCGCTGCCCGTCACTCGGGAAGTTGCCGAGTTACCCAAAGGAAACGCAGCTGGCAAGTTCGGCGTTGCAGTGTCTGCAGGTAGTGGGGGAGAGAGAAACAGAAATAGGACGGAAGTTTCCAGCTTCCCTCTTTCCTTGTGAAGATCTCAAGAGCAGTTCTCCATGACTGCCAACCAAGTGACATGTTTGTTGAGAGAAAATGGAGCAATTGCGCGACGCTCATCCTTGGAAGATCAACTCGGGAAGCCTTCTGGAAGACGTTGATACGAACAGCGCCAGACCTAAAACGGTGATTTCATGCGTCAGTGATAGCTGCCTGGGTTTCAGAAACACCTATCGTCTTCGCATCGAATTCCGGTTTCACGCTCTCTGTCGGGAGCGACGCTTTGGCTCGCCGTTTCGTCTGATGTTACCCCTCACACGTTGACAACAACAATTCGCACTCGCAATGACACCGACGGGGAAGCGTGCCGAACACTTTCTTCTGTTTGGCTCGGTCGTTTTGACAGCTTTCTCAAGCCCCAAGGTTCGACATTCGGGTTTAACGGCCTGTCCCACCTCCCGTCCCTCCCCTGCCTCCCCTCTTCCGTCTCCGCCTCCCACTCCCAATTCCGCATGATGTATGAGTGCGCTTGTATGTTATGATTACTTTTGGCCCGAGCGTTCTTCTCTAGTTCTTATCCTCTCTCCAAACTACCCCAACCATGACTCGCAACGTCATCGCTCTGCCGTGTCGACAGCAGTCAGATGCCATATAACCAGCTCTCTCTCAGCTAAATGTCACCAAAACGAGCGGGGCGAGTTTTAGAGTTGAAACATATCTGATTTTCCTTGCCGTTCTTTTGACCTTGTCCCTACGTCTAGTACAGTGGGCAGACGGCTCGTTCTTCCCGCCGTTCATCAACACAGCCGCCCTCGGCCGCTCTGGCACATGCCCAAGCCCGTGTCTACCAGTTCTTCCTTTTATTATCCTGTGGGAAGCAAGCACGTCCTTTTCTTCTCGCTGCCCGTCTTCCTTCTCCTAAAATTTCCTACTTTGATAGGGGTTTCGCCCGCATGACACGAGCCTATCAACCAACCTGAACACGTCGATCGGGGGTTGAGGCCGCCGCGCAAAGGGTATACTCAATTGGGTTTTGTTTATTGTCGAGGGAGGGAGGAAGCACAAAAACGAATAAAAGAACGCAAAGAAGAAGGAAAAGTGCCATCGTGCCACCCGTCGAAATGGTCAACACAGGCCATCCGAGCCGGGCATGCAAGCTTTGTCGCGCGAGGAGGATCAAGTGCGACGAGACCAAGCCGTTCTGCTTGAAGTGCGCCAAGTCCAAGAGGGTATGTCCGGGCTATCGAGACGCTTTCGAGATCAATCTCCGCGACGAGACCCAGTCGACGATTCGCAAAGCGAAGTCGGCTGCCCTGCGAAAGGCTATCAGAGAAGGACGCGCGACGGAGCAGGACGCGGAGAACGAGAGCCAGGGGCAGGGACACGGCGCCAGCAACGTGACAGAATGGACCCGGCCGCCGGCACCCCCTCGAAAGCACCAAATCATTGCAGTACCGGATGACGACTGGCTAGAGAGGCATTCGACGGCATCTTCGTCCTCGGACGTGTCGCCGTCGATGTCCTATGCCTCTTCGCTGTCTTACATTAGCAACTCGGCACCAGACAGGTTTGTGTCGTTCAAGGACCTCGAGGGAGGGACGTACGGCATGCCACAGACGCTTCAGACGCCCCTCGACCAGCAGGCTACCTGCTTCTTCCTCGCAAATTACGTTCTCGCTCCGCCGACCGGCGTCGGGCGCGGGATCCTCACGTTCGTCCTCCCACTTCTAAATATACCCAGCTACCAGTATTCGCCCCTGCAGTCCGCCTTCTCGGCCGTGTCGATGGCCGCGCTCGCCGGGAGGCCGAATTCTCGGCGACTCTTCTCCATGGCGCACCTGCACTACAGCAAAGCGTTGGAGGACCTCACGCGGGCCATGCAGGACAAGGTCGCCGTTAGGCAGGACACGACGCTCGCCTCTGCGATCCTGCTGGCCTTTTACGAGGGCCTGGTATCGGACGACGTGGAGATGTCGGGATTTAAAAAGCACATCTCCGGAGCTACAGCCATCGTCAAACTCCGAGGATCTCAACAAACGCAGACCGGCGTGGGACTGAGCATGTTCGAGTTCGTCCGGGCAACTTCTGTGGGCACCAGCATCGAATCATGTTGCAAGGGGAGCTACTGCTAACAGACGAAATCCCAGATCCGGCAATACACCTTTTTCTCGAGCATCTCCATAGAAGACCTGACGTGGTGGGCGCGCCAGGCAGTCTGCGACACCATCGGCCACCAAGCCCTCGTGCTGAACCTTCAGACGACGCTGATCCGGGCCGAGGCAGACGGTCTCCTCAAGGGCGCGAGAACAACCGACAAGATCGACAAGGCCCTCAAACTTCTCCAGAGGGCGCGGAAGATGGACGACGAGCTCGGCCTGTGGTTCGACAAGTGTCCGCCGGCCTGGAGAAAAGTCATCTCCGGGTCGGCCGCTGACGTCCCCGAGGACAAGATCTGCTTCGTCTCGGCGTTTCCGGGGCCCATATATGACTATCCTAACGTGTGGGCCGCAGGCAAACACATCAACACTCACGTTTCCAGGCTTCTGCTCAACCAAGTCGTCGTCCGCTGCATCGCCTGGGTGTGCGCGCCGAGCGA
Source organism: Colletotrichum musae (assembly GCA_027406025.1). Taxonomy (NCBI): domain Eukaryota; kingdom Fungi; phylum Ascomycota; class Sordariomycetes; order Glomerellales; family Glomerellaceae; genus Colletotrichum; species Colletotrichum musae. The sequence goes on from JANVYC010000004.1 coordinate 129,571, forward strand.
CCACACCCTGACCAAGGAGTACATCGACGCCAACAAGATCGGCACGGAGCAAGTGGCGGACATCATATCGAGCACGCCCTACTTCTTCGGGTGGACGGGTGACGCCTTGAGCACGCCTTACTTTCCCTGCGGAACCTCCGAGATGCCCAAGGGCCTCGCCGGGGTTTCTTGCATGTGGCCGCTCCTGGCAACCGGCTCGAGTCGATTTGCAACCCGTCAACAGCGTATCTATATCAAGGCCCGTCTCGCAAAGATTGCGGAAGAGATGGGGATCAGGCAAGCCGACGTGTTTTCAAAGGTAAATCACCCCCGGTACCGTCTTCCGCAGTTCTCTGCGTGCTTTGATGCTAACTAACAGTCACAGCAAATCTTGCTAGGTGCGCCAGAATCAGACCACGCGATCAGTTACTATCCTAACACTTATCTTCATTTGCGTACATAGTTTAGCGTTGAAAAGATCATACCCCTTTTCGCGTTTTGCTGCAATGTCCTCCCCAGAACTCCGTAGTAATGCCGCTGAACGTGACTGCTCAAATCGCCCACCGAGGCAAGGCCGTCGAGTTGACTTCGTCTCTAAAATTCAGAGACGCCATGTTCTTGAAAATGAAGTCGAAGCTGCTGCTCCGGAAATCGTCCTTCAGGTATGCCACTCGGTCGTTGAACCACCAGAGCAGCTGCTGCCCCTCGCTCCACTCCGGCCACCTCACGAGGCCCGGTGTCCCGACGTTCGGGTCCTGGTTGTACACGAAGTTGAGATAGTACGCCCGTGTACTCTGTCGTGCGAACGTGGGGAAAACTCCGTAGAAGTTCTGTAGAATGTCTGACGCGTGATATGTCCCGACCATGGGAGTGCCGAAATTGTAGCTGTTCAAGTAGGACCATGCTGGGACCGAAGGGTTCCGCGCCTTCGCCACCGACAAGAAGGACCGGCGGGCCAGAATAAAGACGAGATCTCCCAGGATGGCCGCCCGGCGCTTGAATCCTGGCGAGAACTCGTTTAAGATCCCGGTTCGAAACGGACTACCCTCCGAAATCTGACTGTCGTATGTGTTGACAAGGGTGGTCAGTTGGTCTCTTGACGCGTTGCGGAAGTATAACTCGGACAGGTAGTCGACTAGTTGGGCAGTTGTCGCGACCTCGGGCTGAAAAAGGGCGAAAACCGTCCCTTCGTCTTCCTGGTTCCCGATGATCATAGGAACCGCCGCGTACCGACCGTTCTTCGACAGGATGTCAGGGCTGTCTCTCAGCATAACTCCATCGGGCCTCGGCACGTAGGAGAGCGCGAGCGATTCCCGCGAGAGAATACTCGGCACGGAAGCAGCGGCTCTCAGGTAGGTATCGTAATTGACGTTTCGGAGACAGTCTAGAGTGTTTGCTGATCCATTGCATCCTGCAGCTCGGACAACGGTATCGTAGATTGCTTGGCCCTTCGGGCAGTCAACAGGATCGGCCGGTATGACGCTACCGGAGTTCATTATGGCGCCCCGGAACAGTGGCCGGCCCTTGTACTTGTTGTCGCCGTCGAACAGAGCCATTTGATCGAACACCGAGATGGCCCCAGCCGACTCTCCCCAGATCGTCACTTTATCCGGATCACCCCCAAACGCGGCAATATTGTCGGCAACCCATTCCATGCCCATACGTTGATCCATCAGGCCCAGGTTGGCTGAGCCGTCACGCAAGACCTCTCGCCCGGGGAGGAAGCCGAAACCTCCCAGGCGGTAGTTGACCGACACGAAGATGAAGGGCTGCTTGGAATCGATCCCATCGCGCACAAAGCTCGCGGCGTTGTACGAGGAAGTAGACCCGAACTCGAAGCCGCCGCCAAAGATCCAGAGCATGACGGGCAGCTTGGCTCCGGGCGGGGTGCCCGCAGGCCGTTGCACCGACAATGTCAGGCAGTCTTCCTGGCCATTGAGGGGCTGGAAGATGGGAAGGGAGAGAAGAGATCCGAGCGTATCGATGATTATGTTGCTGCTCTCGGCAGAAAGCGTGAACTGCGGGCAGGAGGCGGCGGTGCCAGTCGCATCGAAGAGATTCAGGGTGTCGTTGAACTTTTGCGGAGGCTTGAGGCGAAGGGCGCCAACGGGCGGCTTGGCATAGGGAATCCCCGAGAATGTCTCAACGGCGCCAAACGACCGGCCAAGAACGCTTCCAGCTCCAAAGTTGACAGCCTGAGCCGCGCGGGGTTGGTTTTGGCGGCTGCAATGCTCCGAGTCGCCAGCAGCCAGAGCCGGGAGGAGGGTTGCCAATACCGATATCGAGAGCGACTTCATGCTGGCCTTTTCCGTGTGGGCACACGAGAAGCTCAACCTCACAAGAATACAGAGAAATGAGGCGAACATATTTGAAAGCGGTGGGGGACCGAGCTCCAAATAACGAACGGGAGGGACGTCATCGCGACCTCCCGAGGCCGATTCGATTATCCTGCCGAGCCTGCTCGCATGTCTACGCAAGACAATGTCTTACACGCTTCGCGTCGAAACGGCCCTTCCGCTCACTGATTCGACCATGACGATTCAGGACAAGTGCAGCCTGCAGTGTTGTTCTGGGGAGTGTTTGTTTCCCAACGTCCAGCACGTGAAGACGCCAACGCCAACGGCCGGACCGGAGCTGTGGGGGGGCAAGGAGAGAGATAACAAAATCGCCTTCCATCTGTTAGTCCCGGTCTTGTGTGCCTGGCCTCAGTCTTTTCGGCGAGCAGCGCGACTACATGTGCCCGTGTTTCGGCGGCAGCTAAGGCATACAGACAGCTGCAGGAGGTGAGCGGCATGGCCCTCCCCGAGTACGTACGTCTGGCATCGTGCATAGACTAATGCGCCGCATTGTCACAGCGTCTCAGCATCGCAGCACCGCCCGTCTGTCTAACGTAAGGTGACGGGCTATACACTACACTAGGTAATAGGTAGATGGGTTGATAGGTAGGTAGGTATCTGAGGGGCGAGAGGTAGGGTCGCAACGGGAAGTCCCTGATCTTCCGAGGGCCGATCACGAGAGCGTGTCATGTCAACTGACAGGTATTAGTGGCGGTTGATGCTGCGCCGAAATTGGCCAAAAAGCCTACCTAGGTGTGTGTGGTTGGTTGCCTGAAAAGCGCCTCAACGGCACAGAGGCAGATGGACGGGAGGAGGTTGGCCAACATCGATCGTATTTGCGTCTTGATTACGGTAGGACACCGGCCACTAGCTACATTGGCGCCCGTTGCTATCCGTATAAATACCTAGATGGTCGAGGCAAGCAGCAGTGGGCAGTCTGATACCACCTATCCTCCGGTCGTCTCCGTCCTTTTCAACTCGTCATCACATGCGGCCAAATAAAGCAGAGTCAACGGGAAGGGCAGGGGAAACTCAACACGTCTGCCAATCATGAATGTCTTTTCTGTTTCTCAATGCAACTCTCTGAACAAAATACCACACACCGTCTGATTCTGGATTTGTCCAGTCGGTCGTAAAAGCAGATACCGTCGTGATCCTGGCCGTCGCCGGGTCCATGGATGCACCCAAATGCCTCGTCCTGTCTATGCCGCAGAGATGAAGTCTTTCGATCGTAACTCTCGTCGTTTTACTGTGCATCCGTCCCTGCAACTCCGACTCCTAGAAAAAATAACAAGAACCAACCCGACAATGTTCATGTCCGTCCCTCCGGAGGAAATGCCATGCTCCTCTTCAAACGCCTCGTGGCTTCGTTATGCAGAGATCAAACGCTATGCATCGCCCTCAGACGACGACTCCAACCTGCCCACTTTCCTCGTCAACTAAACATCTCCGCTTCCCGCTGAGTGGCATACCGTCATTGGCGTCATCCTCGAAACTGCCGTTAAACACTTCTGCGAGGGCCTCGCGTTCTCGTCGTCGCTTCAGCCTGTCGAGTTTTCGATCCGCCTCTTCTTCCCACGTCTCGATGTTATCTTCGTCAAAGTCTCCCACAATGTCGCTGCCGAGCGTCTTGCCGAGTCTCTCCTTCAGCCCCAAGATGGGCCAGACGGGAACTCTGGTGTACTCTATCCGGATGCCGCCGTCGTCGGCCAGCTCTTCCATCTTGTCCACGAGCGTCTTGCCAGCCGCCGCGCGGGGGTTCTTGGTCGGCTCGTGAAACTTGCGGAGAAGGTCCGCAGTCACCTTGCCCTTGTAAACGATGAACTCGGATGTGTCGTTGTCGTTCATCAAAAGGTGCACCGTGACGTCGTGGAACTCGGGCTCCCCCGGCCCAAGAGGCTTCGCTCGCTGGGGGTACCATTTGGTCGGCGTGAGCACGGGCTCGGCGTAGAAGCGCTTCTGGGCCAGTGCCAGAATGATGCCGACGATGAGGGGGTCGTGGTTCGGGTTTTCAGGAACGAACATCTTGGAGCGCAACTGTTGTAGGCGCTCGACTGGAGCGTTGTACGAGTGATTGGGACCCTGTATGACTCGGTACATGGTGCGCCGTGTCGCGACGAGCTGTGCCTTGCCGACGTAGGAAAGTACCGGCTGACTGGCAGGGGGAGACGTCTGCTGGCTGGCTCCGCTGGCGCTGCTACTGCCACTGCCACTGCCACTGCCACTGGTAGCACAGTCGGCTCCTCCGCCGGTGGGGATGCCGAAAGACTCTGCCGGTCGTGTGGATGCGGATTCGAACGAGCCGATGGATCCGCTGCGCGACTGGCTCGAGTCCCAGATCACCTGAACGCGACAAGTATCGCGGTAGACCATGCCACCAAAGTAGTGGTGGAGGGAGGGGTGCATGTTGTCGCTCGAGAGCCTTTCGGGGTAGAGGGTGGACATTACGGTGCGGACCGACTGGCTCCAATAGTGGCGATTAATACCGTTGGCAAGCATCGCGGTGAGCTCGCGGCTGAGGGTGGTGGCGGCAGCAGAGGGCTTCAGATGGCATCTCGAAGGAGAAACGGGGGCGCCGCGCGGCGACTGGGGAGGGACCGGCGTATCGCAGCGAGGCATCTCAACGAAGGTCGCGCCGAGGAGGCGAAGATGTAGATCGGTCCAGCATATGGGGCGGACGAAGAGAGAGACACCGGCGTGCTCCCACATCTTGTCGTAGAGGGAGCCCTCGTCGGGGCGATAGACGCGACGTCTCCTCCTGCGCTTTGCGACCGCGGTCGATGTGGATACGGATGCGGATTCGGATGCGGATGCCATGACCGGGATGGCGCTCGAGGTCGGAGTGGTACTGATGGGCTCAGGCGACGAGGCTGACGATGCTGTAGGCGCGCTGCTAGGGATGGAGAGGTCCATCTTCGCGGTGGGCAACTCGGCGAGGCTGCGAAAGTGTCCTAGTATGAAACTGCTTGTATGTGATACCGCTCTTGAAGATGGTTAGCACGGGACTCTGCGCAGAAAAAAAGGGAAAAAAGGGCGCGGCAAGGGAGAAAAGAGAACAATGGCGAAGACAATGGAAATGATGGTCTTACTCTAAAATGAGCATCGGTTAGGGTTCAGTGTCGTGGCGCACTCCCTTTCGTTCTTTGGAGAGAATCCGACGCGACGACGGTGCTGTCCACTGTGGGTGATGAATGGGGCCGTCGGGGGGTTTGTGGTTTTGTGGTGGATAGGTGGCGGTCAGTCTGGCAGCAGGCAGCTCAGGTACCTGGAGCTACCTAGGTATATACCTAGGTGGGTAGCTGTGCGCGACGCGCTCGAGAGAGGAAAGAGGAGCGCGGGACCCCGCTAGGTCGGAGAATATCCGCGTGCGACCCAGGAATTTCAGGAATAATATCCTGCTTTCGGGCCAGAAAATATGCTGAGATCGACGATGCTTCCCAAGGGTTGTGTAGTGAAGGGGAAGAAAAGAAATGTGCGCTGCGGCGCGATGCGATGCGATGGATGCGATGCGCCGGGTGGTAATGGTGGACGGTGGCCGTTGTATTAAGTTTGCTGAGTGGCACTGGTGACTGGATGACAGCAAGCAGTGGGGGGAAAGGGGCGGCTGCTGGCAGTCACCCTACAGTGAGTGTTGTGGGCAAGAGGGTACGGATACGGAGTACCTAGGTAAAAAAGGGGGAAGGAAAGAGGGTCGCGGTTGCGGCTGGTTAGAAAAAGGGTTGATCGTGGGAGGAAAGTGGACGCTGAAACGCGGGTTGCGCGAGTCAATTAATGTCCTCCTTCATCCTCTGGAAGGCGGGAAAAATGGGAAGGAGACAACACACACAAAGACACATCTACATAAGTACACCCAACAAGGTCGTGCCGTACCTGCCAACACGGGCTCCCAGCCAGTGATGCTTGCCTTGGCCTGCCTGCCTGCACCAAACCGGCCCAAAACAGCAAGACAAATGGAATTCTACGGGTAGTCCTACCCTGCTTGGTGAAGAGTCAAGTCACCGTCCACGAAAAGGGCGCGACTTGCCACCAACCCAAACATTGGCCCGCTTGCAACCGTGGACCACAGGTGACACGCGGATCGAGCGAAGTCATGTGACTCTAGGCACCAGCCCCTTCGCTTACGTACATGACCGCGGGACACTGGAGCTTGGGCATGAACAGGGGCCGTGCCTGGAGCGGACCAGCAAACTGACTGTGGCCTGTGTGGCGTCTCGTCACAACACCCGTATATGCCTGAGTCATCAAGCAAATCCAGAGGTTCCTGTGACTGTTTTCATCACGTGATCCATCTGACACAATTACCTAATTCCGGGCATGTGGCCCGGGCACAGCCCAGCTCCTTGCTACGCCACCATTGGCAAGGTACCTAGGTACCTACCTACACCACCTGGCGGTGACGAGGTCCCTACCAGACCAGACACCTCCAGTGAGGCACCGGTGGACGTCAGATCGAGCCCCACCACTGCTCCATCGGCTGCTTGTCCATGCTTCGTGCCTCACGACGCAGTGCCGTTGACGTCTCCCCATTGCGCCCAATCCCTACCCCATCACGACCAGCTTCACCGTTCAAAGAGACCAATCCGTGGTCAAGAAGCTTCTCAAAATGCCGGTACGTCTTGCGCTGTCGCATGCAACAGATCATCCGATCGAGCGTCCCCTCTCATCACCCTCCCCCGCCGTCCAGCCATCTCCGCCGCCGCCGCTGCCGTTCAAGCTGACGATGCCCTCCTCCAGGCCTACAACTCCATGTTCAATGCCGACCCCAACGTCCCTCGTTTAATAGGCAACTTCCCCCTCCTGCCGCTGCGCACCAAGACCCGCGGTCCCGCCTACACCCTCCCCTTCCCCAACCCGCCGCTGCCCGCCAACGAGTCCCCCGACGCCGATAGCGAGAGCTACGACATCCTCGACGAGGTCCTCGCCCTCTTCCGCGCAAACACCTTCTTCCGCAACTTCGAGATCCAGGGCCCCGCCGACCGTCTGCTAGTCTACGGCATCTGGTTCGTCAGCGACTGCCTCACCAAGATCAAGCCCACCGCCGGCGTCCGCGATGCCACCAAGGATGTCATGAACCTCGCCCTCGACACCAACTTTGCCATCCCCGGCGACCCGGCCTGGCCCCTGAACCAGGTACGTTATCCCTCTCGAGATCCTCGACCACGTTTGCTAATCTCATATTTCCCGCCAGATGTACGAGCCTCCCCGCGACAGACAAGACGGCGAGCAGCTCCGGCAGTACATGTCGCAGGTCCGCCAGGAGCTTGCGGTGCGGTTATTGGCGAGGGTCTACGACGAGAACGGAGATGGCAAGCCGAGCAAGTGGTGGCTGAGCTTCACCAAGAGAAAGTTCATGGGCAAGGCCCTGTGAGGCGGCGCATCATGATGAGGAACCGGGGCGGAGGGAACATCGAAAAGAGTATGTGCGTCTGTGACTTTAGAGCGACGAGGCCAACGATGCTACCGTTTTAAACTTCCATGCAATTTTTAAAAGCCTGAATGGAGAATGCCAGGGTATCTATATGCAAGCAACTGCCCATTTCCCCTGTCCGTCGCGCATCCTGTCGCCGTCTGCGAAACCGACTCCGACTGTGCGCTTACAGTGCAACCACGACTCTATGCCTCCACCTTCCTCCTCTTGAACTTGCCGCGGGCTTCGACCTTGCCCTCCGCTGGCACGGCCTTCCAGCCCGTGAAGATGTAGCCCTCGGCGCCACCCCGACCCATCATCATCGGGTGCGTGCGACCAGGCAGTACCTGCCAGCGCTCAGCCCTGCTCGTCTGGACGTTGGCTCCCAGGAGCAGGGTCGGGTTGAGAGGGAAGTCGTCGGAGCCCTCCCACCGCTCCAATTCCTGTAGCGACTTGCCGGCCGCCTCCGGGGGAGGGGACGTCGACCAGCCAGCGCGCCTCGCAATGCTGAAGCAGTCGGCAACCTCGGTCAGCTGCTCAACGTTCTGAGAGTAGATGGCGATGGGTGCGCCGCCGGCGAGAAGGGGCAGCGTGTGGCGAAGAATGGAGATGATGTCCATGGTGCTGGCGATGACCAGGCCCGAGAATCCGCCTGCGCGCGTCGAGTCCACGATGTAGCGCGTGCGCGCCCAGCGTCTGCGCTTGCGGTGGTAGTTCCCTCGGCGATTAGCCTTCCAGGAGTGAAGCACCTCATCCGAGACCTCGGGCGGCGGCGTCGAGTACGTGACGTCCTCCTCGGGCTCCAGAAGCTGCAGCCACGAGATGGGCAGCAGGTTCGTCGCAAGAGGGTGGAGAGGAAGCGGCGGGTTCGGATTTGTGCTGTCAAAGTTGTAATATTTGAGAAGAGCGAGGTTCGGCTGGCTGTTGGGGTGGATGAGGGTCAGCGTGTTGGTAGGGGCGAAGATGGACTCGAAGTCATGACGGCGAGGTGGTTGTTTTCGGCGGGGTCGTTGTTGCAGCTGCTGTTTCGCGGCATCGTCCTCGGTCGCCGTTGGCGCGTCAGTCATGGACTCGTCGGCTTTTGTCGTTGCCTCGGCGGTGGCTTCTGTGCTAGGGGCCTCCGTGGCAGAAGCCTCCGCAGGCTTCTCCCCCTTCGTCTCCGCATCTACAGCGTCCGTCACCTCCTCGCCATTCTCGTCGTCCTCGGTGTCGTTGGGGTACAAGAAGCCCATTCTCTCGGCCATGGCCGCCGTTACCAAGCCTCCGGTGTCATCCACCACCAGCCAACGGCCACCAATCTCCGACTTGTTCAGCATCCCCGAGCCGTCGGCCGTGACCATCTCGGGCTCGTTTGTGGGAGGCGGTCCACCGAAATGGACATTGGCCCAGCATCCCAGCAGACCCATCATCTCTTCCCTCATCTCCAGCACCTTTCCAGCATCCTTCTCCTCCAGCAGCCACTTGCCCAGGGTCAAGGGGTCAAGAGGTTGAATGGAGAAGCGTCGGATGTACTTCTTCGTCTTGAGAAGCTTGTACTTGGCCAGCGAGAAGGAAGTCTTCTGGTCGAGGGCGGTGTGCGACAGCAAGAGCTTCGCGATAATGTCCTTCCCGGCGTCGGTGTTGCCCTGCTTCAGCGCCTCGATCTCTTCGGTGGTCAGGGTCTGGCGGGCAGTCTCGTCGATAATCTCGCGGCGCGAGCGCGCGACCACGTCACCGCTCTCACTGTCGACGACGGCGAACTCGGCTCCATCGGGGGCGGCAATCACGTTCTCCAGGTCGATGCCATCTTCCTCGGCAGGCTGCGACGAGGTATCGGCGAGGGCGTCGGCGTGGATCTCGCTGGCAGGAACAACGCGTAACCTGTTGAATGTCTCCCCTTCACGCCTATCTTGGATCTCGTACGTCAGGTGGAAGGGCCGGTCGATGACGAGGTTGGTGGGAAAGGAGCCCAGTTTGCCTAGGGAAATAGTGCTAGGAGGACCGGTCAATTGGAAGCCGCGACGCGCAAGTCAAGGAACTTACGTATTGGGAATGATCTGCAGCACCTTCGTATCTTCCGACAGAAGCTTAATGGAGACCCATTGCTGGGGTCTCACGAGGGAGGGCATTGCTGCTACAGTTGATGTTGGTGGTGACAAATTAGTCCGCCGCTACTACAAGAAGCAACTGCGATGGTGAAAACGCGAGAAGGGAAAAAAGTTGCTCTCGGGCGAAGCGTCAGTTGGGCTTATCGTTATCGGAAGCAACCTTGAGGGATTAGCCAATCAGCAGCTGGCAGTTGGTCCCTGCTGTCCAGGAACCCCGCGCGGGGCACTTTTTTAGGGGATGCGCCACTGGAAGCTCTATGGAATCCCCTGAAAACTCTCACGTCACACAGGTTGACAGGATCGTCCGAACCGCCGCTTCAATGCCTATTATACGGATCATTCCATTGAGCTCTGATTGGATTGAGTCTATGAGTTTGATTACCAGGTACACGGCCTTCACCCCCAGGTCGGTAGTTGTACAGATAGCTTGCTACCTACAACTGGGAAGAGTATAACGCCACAAGTTCATGGACTGGTTACTCGTCTCCTTCTCGTCGAGGCACATTGCCCGATCCGAGAACGGCCTTCGCCCGGTCGTTCATCCCGAAGAGGCGGAGAATGCCAGCCGTCACGTACAGAACAACAGTCAGCGTACCGAAAAGGGCGAGGGGAAAGAGGGTGTAGGTCGAGAGGACTGTCCATCACGTCAGTTTGTGCTTCGTTGCCGTGTTGACAAAACGGGAAACTCACAAACGACGCCGCCTGTCTGTTTAACCACGTCGAAGAGCTCGCCTCGCATGATTTCGAGTGCGCCAGCCTTCCACTTCCACGGACCGACCAGTCGAAACTTGGGGTTGAGATTGGAGCCCATGGCCCACGTGAAGAAAGCCTTGAAGCCCTGGCGCATCATGAAGGAAAGGGTCGGCGCAGCACCAATGTCGAGGGCGAGCTGGTACGCGTACGACTCCTGCTCGACCCCGTGCTTGGTCTTGAAGAAGTCGTGGCCGCCCCGAGCCTTGAGAGCATAGTCAACCTCATAGTGAGGCACCGAATCGGGATACGCCGCCTCGCCAGGGGCAACGACTGGCGACGGAACTTGCTGGGAATACTTGTATCGGAGCAGGTTGAGGACCCAAAGCTGAGCTTGCAGCTCGGCAAGCGGAGGGATGGCGCCTGTCGTGACTGTTAACGCCGTTCGAAGGATTTGATGTCAGTGGAACTAACCGATGCCAGGCCGCACGAAGCCGATGAAGCCTGCAGTAACGTCACCGCTCCTCCAGATTCCACGCACATCCAGCTCATCAGGCTTGGGATAATCTTCGCCGAGGAAGCAGAAGCGACGCACATAGCCCGTGGCAAGGACCACCACGTCTGGCCTCACGGCTTTGGCGAGTGCCTCCTCGTGTTCGCGCATGCTGCTGCACGGAAAGATGACCGTTCCGTCTTTTGAGAACGCCGACGGCCAAGGAGCCGTCAAAATCTTCCTGCCCTTCGTATCTTTCAGCTCGATGTTCATCACGAATGCTCGAATGCGTGAGAAGACGTCCTGGGATCGGCGGTCCTCGTTAAGATAGGGCAGTGCCTTGTCAGACTTGACGAGAAACACTAGCAGATCATATCAGCATGACTTCGGATGGATTGTATCACTCATGAGAGTTCCCTACAGGAGTCCACGTTGTTTCGATCTCCCTGGATCGCCCCAACCCACTGGTCGGGGCCTGGGCCAGTGCCTCCCGAGATGTAGTGAAGCCCCTTCAGCGTCTTGTCGTACACGGCCCAGGGCAGCCAGGAGTGTTGCAGCCGCTCAGGGAGGTATGCTGTGTCGAGGAAGCTGGCGATGACCGTGTCGACCGGCTTCTGATAGGGCTGAGGCTTGAAAACCTTCATCACTGTCGGAATCGGAATCGTCTGCGTCCTGTCAGCATGACTGAAACACAACCTCTGTAGCGTGGGATCCACTCGACTCTTGCCTTTTTAGCACAGAAGAAACCATCTTTGTGGCACAGGATGACCTCGCGGGCTCCAGACGTCACCGCCAGGTGAGCGAGGTCCATGGCAGTCTCGCCAGCTCCGAGAATCATCACCGAGGTATTCTGGCCGAATTGGTGTCTGCCCTTGACCTCAGACGAGTGAAGCACCTTAGCAACGTCGCCGAGGCCCTTGATGGTTGGGATCGAGGGGACATTATTGAGGCCGGAGCAGACAGCGATGGCGTCGCAATCCCAGAAGAGCTCTCGTGTCTCATCCCCGTTCTGAGCATCGGCGGCTTCGTTTCGTCTGTAAAACACGCGATGTCCACCTTTTGGCAGTCTCGAGACACGGAGGACTTCGGTCCGTGTCTCAATAAGATCATGGAGCCTGAACGCAGTGCAGTACTTCTCGAGGTATCGCACGTATTCCTCCATCGGGAGAAAATCAGGCAAATCCCGGTCGACTCTGAAGTCAGAGAAGGCCGTGAGATATTTTGAAGATACCATCTGCTGACGTCGTCAATGTCTCGTTCTTTGCACGACTTGAATGAGAATGGCTCGGCGAGCCGGGAAAACAAGAGAGGGCGATAGTAACTCTACCGCCCAGAAACACCCGACATTCAAACGCCACATACCTCAGCTTCCTCGTACACCTTGTGTCTGTAGACGCCTCCGATGCTGTCCTCACGCTCGAAGATCCGAACTTGGACGTCAGGCACCCCAAAGTACTCTCTTGCCTGGCGGAGGTACTTGGCGGTGACAAGCCCCGACGCGCCGGCGCCCACGACCGCGACTCGGATGGACTTCATGACTGGGCCGACGTCTTGCGGAGGAATCGAAATTCGACTCATGCTGTAAGCTGCTGGTCGACTGACATAAGGGTTATTTTTCGTTCTTTGAAGGAAAGTCGGGCCATACGGTTACACGGGTTCCGGCGCAAGAGGCTATGTCGACGGCCAAAAATAGGAACTGCCGTTTGTTTTTGGGTTTTTTTTTTTTTCGTTTGAATGTCAAAGCTTTTCGGCTGATTGCATGTGATCAAGGTGAATATGATGGTGAATACGACAGTTCACAGTGCTGATTTCTGAACTGGAGGAGAAAATGGAATACTTGGGGGAGAGTGTTGGGCTCAGGCAATAGGTGGGCCCAGTCTCGCTGTTCGCATTTGCAGCCAGACTACCACACCGAGGTGAGTTGACAGCTCTCTGGATCTTGGGTAACAATGAAACCAAGTTATTGACCATACACCCAAGTATATTTCTCGGCTGAGGGTATATCCGAGGTCGAGATGTAGGGGGTGTTCAACGGTCAGCCACGTAAAGTTGCACCCAAGTGATGGACAAGGCAGATACTAACAAAGAAACAACGGTTACTCAAGAAGAAGTGGACAGAACTTTGTAGGTGTTCATTGATACGTCAGCCGGCTGGTTATATGGAATATGTGAGTCTGGCAGAAGAATCTGGCTCAGCGTATCCGCCCAAACATTGCCCTGGCCCCCAATGGCCTTCGCCTCGGGGAGGGAACCGAAAGAGACAAAACAACCATTTTATCTACTGCCTCGTGCTGAATTGAGGTTGATGCATGGTCGAGGATTGGAGGATCCGAGAACGACATCGCAGGCAATGCTGACATCAACCATTCCCACTTCCCTCGGAGCTGACGTCCACTTCCAGCTCCGGTGAGATGCGAAAGGGGCTGGGGCGGCCCCCAAAGATATTTCAAGATGTTAGGTGAGGCGTTCATGCGAGTTGATTGGCCATATTCCTGCATCACGTACTTGAAAGTGCAGAACGATAGATGTGGTATCCGCAAGTGCTACGACGCTCGGGAAGTGCGGGACCAGCCAGCGGAGGGCGGATTTGTCAACTTGCATTTGCATAGGCTGCAGCTTAAGGGGGCGTCATCCACCCGCTGATAGAAAATGGCTCTAAAATATCGGTCGTGGCCGCCTTCTGATCCTTCTCAAGTAAGTCCTATGCGATGCAAACAGCGCACTCCGTTCTCCAGGCTTATCTATTCTTGGCAATTGCCTGACAGGATGTCCGTATAGAATTCTCATCCGTGATCCGTGTGTCCCACGAATGCATGTGAGCTTGTCACATGTCATATTTCTTAGGTAGACGTGGCACATTAAGCCAGTTTACACGTTGGCACTCCGTGATACTCAACTGCAGATGACCTAGTCTTGACCGGGCGAACAATGGTCATGGCGACGCCTCTCCTCGTCCAGTCTCGCAATCTCTTCTCTTGGCCAACGTAGATGCTCCCCGAACCCCGGCCCCAACATCAAAGCTACGCCATGGAGTATATGACTAGCCCATCCTCGCATAAACCACATCCGTTCCAGAGTCTTTAATGGCACTGCAACATGCGCCAGTATTAGCAGCGCAGTGGTCCTTTTCTCTCGCAGGCACTGCACGAACTCCTCCTCCATGCGATAGACACAGCCAATGATGACCTGCATCGTGCCGTCCACGTCGTAATTCGGCTTTTCTGCCGTACCGAACGTTTCTCGAAAGCACTCGGTCACGTTCTCAAGGATTTTCCTGTACGTATTAGTGTCGTTGTCCTCGGATGCCGATATCAACTGGGCAATGCCGGCCAACGCGGCCTCCCACTCCACAGTTCGATCTCTCGTCCGGGTTTCCTTTTGGGGCTCCTGTTCTTTGCTTTCTAACGGCGACGGCCGAAGCACGCCGGAAAAGATGGCATCCCATCCCATCGTCTCCACCACGATGCGAACCCCTCTCAAGAGCTCTACCCAGGCCACTTCCTCTCCGTCAGAAATGACCAAGAGGTGGCCGGGGCTGGGCTTCTTCGCGAAGCTATAGTAGCAAACGAGCGTCGAGGAGATGTACAGCGTGCCGCAGTTGTCTTTGTTGATGTTGGGCATAATTTCCATGACCTGACGAAGTCCCACGGAATAGTGCCCCTCCGCGATGTCCTCGTACCGTCGGGATTCGTCGGGCCTTTCTCGTGCCATGTGCAAGGCCGACGTGGCGAGCAGCAAGTGCAAGACACAGTGGTCACTGAAGGCCAAGACCGGGACCTTTTCGCGCCACAAAGCCAGATCGCCGGGGCACAGGTCCTTGGAGGTCATCCAGTGATGCTGCAGCTCGAGGTCCTCCACCGTCCATATCCAGGAAGAGGATGGCAACATCTCGGGGACGAGAAGATCCAAGTCCAGGCCTGAGCTTCCTGGTGTCGAATACGCACTGGGGGCGTCTGATAGAGCTGGATCGATGCAGACTGGGTCAGGCTGCTTGAATATTGCACCCCAGTCTTTGCGCGGGCGACCCCTCCTTCTTGCTTGAGTCGCCGGATTCGATCCATTCGATACGCCAGAGCTTCCCAACGAGTCGAGGGATACGCAGGCGTTGGCGAATCCGCAGAGAATGGACGCTTTCAAGCATTGTCCGCATTGCGGTTTGGCCTCGTCGCACTGGGAGGAGACGTTAGATGGTGCTACGACCGGAACAAAAGGGGCCTTACTTTGATCCTTCGTCGTTTACAGTTCTGGCATCCGTTCCTCGACTTTTTGTGCGATCTTCTCTTGGCCACATGGCATGTTGTGCAGGTACACCCGGGGCCGCCGTGGTTGCTCTTGGGGGCTTTTGAGTCGCTCATGACGGCTGGCAAGTTTGTGGCGACCTCACCACGTCCGCCAAAAAACTCGGAGTAAAGTAGTCGTTGTCCGAATAGACAAACACGCAACTGAGTAGAGCGATGGAGGGGTTGTATGAATGTAGTCGGCTTAGAGATCCATGCGCCAGGAACGGGCGGGTAGTGGTACTTTTTATCTGCTTGGCCGACTCCCTAAAATGACATGCCTGTGGCGGTGCTCTAGCAGTTGCTCGGTACCTAACAGTAGGCCCCAGTTGGCGCTGGTACTTAGGTAGGTAGGTCGGCGGTTCCGTAGTGGGTGGGGGCGGGAGTCATGCGCCCGGTTAACCACGACATTCCATCCACGCAAGTATTGCAGATGGCCAAGAGTGATAGAGCATTTGATGAATGAAGTCTGAACAGAAGCTTTGGCAACTTAAACATAGAGTCAATCCAGATGGCTTGAGTTGTAGTGACTACCTACCTAAGTTGAACATATCTGGAGATTATTAAGAAGCCCATAGAACAACTAGGGAAGACGGGAAGCTAGCCCAGCAACGGAACTGCGCCAGACGGTCACTGAGATTTGCTTCTCGCCACCATGCCTCATTTCGCAATCATTCATCGTGCTTAAATACTCTCGGCAGTGACCTCAAAGCTGCGGGAGGCTATCTTCATCTGTCTCTGTTTCATTAATCATCCCCTTGTTATGAAAGGGTGTCTAATCCCTGAACCCTGTTTCAATCGGTTCCACCCTAGGTAGTCAGAGAATCGCCATTTTCGTATTCAATACGAAAACTGCTGGGCGGCCTTCAGTCGCGCCATGCAATATTAATAGGAGTCGAAAGTCGTGTCAACACCAGATCTGCGGTGGCGCTTCTAGTGGAGCAAATCTACAGTACGTTCCTTGTGAAGGCTAAAGGCGCCAGCACAATTACACAAATTCTCAATCGACATGAGTACATCGAGAGCGAGGTAACTTTAATCAAACAGTTACCTAGTCGGCCTGCCCAACAATAATGTCTCAAAGGTCAACCGACCTAGAGAGCGTGTGCACAAAGGGAGATCATGCTCAACTACCTTATATTATGTTCTCCTCGACTTGAAAGACATATGAAAACATTATCGAGGCAATCGTTGGGTATTGCAGTAGCAAAAAGAGACTATTCTATGAATCCTTTCAAGTTGACTGTCCCTAGCCGCTTCGTAGTCCATGCTACTACTCCAGTTTACGTGGATCACTAAGTTTCATATAGTAGAATATAGTGACGCGGGATACTAGAGACTTGTGATATCCAAAGTTTCTGAATGCGTTATGAAATCCACTATTAACAGCCCTCGCTCTTAGAGTACATACTTAGTTGTGCAGCCGGGCAGACTGCCAGGGAACCTGACTTCTATACCGAACAGGCTAGAGGCTCCTTCGTGTTCGTCTAGCTTCAATCATGTGTTTGGCGTTTAGTTGAACTGGACGAGGATCAGTTAAAATGAATTTTCTGCCTATGAATGATCAACCAACAAGTAGTCCAGAATAGAACGACAGATGCCAGCTGTCAGCCATCCAAGAGTGTTAGTCGCAACGACGAATAGATGTTTTTCCTAAACAAGAGTGGTCTTCAAACACAATACGGGAGTTCCCCTATTACCGACATCCTGAGGAGCAGTCCGAGAAGTAACATCAAGCAGTGCCCAGTGTTCCCAAATCTATGCCTACCGCAATGCAGGGGTCTCAGAAAGTCAATACTTATAGAGATTAAACCACGACGCTCTTTTCGGGAGGCTGAGACAAGAGGCTCAGCAAGTAGGTAGCAGAGCGTAAGATCTAACGTAAAGAAGAGCAAAGAATGTGACATCCTCGTGTGAATTAATTGTTCACACTTATAGCATCCGAGCCAGTATCAGAAGGGACAGTTACTAACTTCAAGTTGCGGGTTCAGAGTTGGGAGTTGGCTAGATAGCCTATTTGCCACCTTCTAATGATGGATTTCAACCTCACTAGAAGATTACTACAAAGGTTTAAGGATAGGTATCATTCACAACCCTGGGTGATAAGACCACACGATTCTCTATACATACAGACACTCGTATTCAGCCTATTGAATGTCGATGAGAAGTCCCTACTCACTGAAACATGTCTCCTGTTACATCCGGCCCTTCTCACGTGAAATAAATGTGCCAACATCTTCGGCATCAACACCGTTGCATGACTGTGCTCATCGCCAAGGCAGAAAGAAGCATAGACAAGACATTTCACTTTGAGTAAGAGAAGTCGCATTGAAACATCGAGATAGAGGCCACCCGTAGTCCAAGGCATGTCTAACAACGACGAGTCACGCGACCACTTGCCAATCTCAGAGCGCGCCTCTGCCCATCCGACGACAATGATCCACCCCACGTCGCACCACCAACCCTCTTGGCATCACGACACAACACCTCGGTCTGTCGACGATCAAGTGGCGGGCACTAAGACGCTCAGCCACGAACAAGTGACCTTGGCGCCGCCCAAGCCCCCGACTCCCGTCTTCAGGACGCCGTGATCGCCGGGCAAACAAAACGCAACGTCCAATAGGTGTCCAGAACGTCCTTTTGAAACCTCATGGTCACCCGCTGCAACGGCCCGATTCTAGCTTTGCCAAGAGCCGTGACGGGTTGATTAGGGCGACGACGTACGGGATGACGGGCACCGCGGGTGCGCGGCAAGTTGTAATGGCCCTCCCGATGCGACCGGGCTCAATCTGCATGTTAAGCATGTTTCATGTCTCAATTGGAAATTGAGTAACCAAGAAAATAAGTCGCGGGCTGATGGACATTGCGACTCTGGCGGTGAGGAATTGAGCCCGGCGCGGCTGTCGCCAACTAGGTACCAACGCTTCTGTCAATCAGTGTCAACCAAAGGAAGCTAACACCCGACGATGACACCTTCTCTATCGCCTTGGCAGCCCGCCAAGATGCCGCCGCCGTCTGAGCCATCCCGTCCAAGGATCCGGGATGTGGTGCGGACGCCGTGGAACGGCCCGTGTAACGGTCTCTGCGCCGGCCACGGTGGGGAACGCGTCCGTATCCGTCACCGAAGGGCACGCGCATCGCGCGTCGCATATATCAGGCAGTTGCTTTCACACGAAGCCAAGTCCTTGGCCGTCACCCCCACTTAGCGCAGACGAGAATACTGTGTCATTGAACTTCTGTTGATTTCTGGGAACATACAGCCCATTTCATGTCTATGCTACCTATGCCAAGACCAACCTAGCCATCCGCTTTCCATTTTTATGAACATTAAATCTAAGTAGTAAATGTGCGACGATACAAGAGTCAAGTAAAGAAAACATTCCCCGCGTTGCGTTCGGGGAATCGGGGTATAGTTGCGTAGCGATTTGTTTTAAAAGTGAGGAGCGTTGAGGAACAGGCCCATGAGGACACCGCCGAGGGTGCCGGCGATGGGGATGGTCATGATCCAGGAAAAGACCAAGAGACCGACACGCTGGAAGTTGACGGCCTTGAGGGTGCCGTTGCACAGACCAACACCGACGGTGGCTCCGGTGATGCACATGGAGGTGGAGACGGGCAGGGAGAACTGGGAAAAGACGAGGACGGTGATGGCGGCACCCATCTCCATGGAGCTGCCACGGCTGGGGGAGTGGTAGGTGATCTTGTTGCCCATAACTGTGCGAATGTTAGCCTCGAGTTCAGGTAGAACTAGAATGATGGTAGCGAGCGGGACTTACCCTTCATGATGTTGTAGCCGTAGGTGATGAGACCCAGAGAGATGGTGGCGGAGAGAACAGCGAGCTGCCAGATGGGGACCGGGGCCTTGGCGGCGGCGGCATTACCGGTGCTCCAGGCAGAGTAGATGACGGCCCAGGGACCGACCGAGTTGCCGATATCGTTGGCGCCGTGGGCGAAGGAGGCGGTGCAGGCGGTGATAATCTGGACAAAGGAGTAGGTGTGCTCGACCTCGTTGGGGTACTTCTTGGCGGCGCCATAGACGCGCTTCATGCGCTCGCCCTCGGGGGTTCCAGCAACACCAGTCTGGGCGGCGTGGATGTCGTAGTGCAGACCGTAGAGGGCGCCGACGACGATCATGGCGGGGATGCGCTTGAGGATGATCTTCATGTTGTGGAGCTCGTAGACCTGGCCGGGACCCATGGGGTTGTCGCGGAGGGTGCGCATGGCCCAGCCGAGAGGACCGCGCTTCTGCATGAGCTTGGCGTGGAGTCGGGCCTCACCCTCGGCCTGGAGCTGCTTGTAGGTCGGGCCTTCGCCGATCTCTGCGGCGGCGAGAGTCTTCTCGTGGGGGATCTCGACGGCGGTGTCCTTCTTGAGGGGCTCATCACCAGACTCGGAAGACTTGGGGGACTGGTGTGTGGGGAGGGTCTCGTCGTCCTCGTCCTCCTGGACGACAGCGTAGTTGGGGACCTTGGCCTTCTCGGCGTCGGGAGGAGCGGGGCGCTTGAAGAGGAGGGGTCCCTGGAT
Organism: Colletotrichum musae; assembly: GCA_027406025.1. NCBI lineage: Eukaryota > Fungi > Ascomycota > Sordariomycetes > Glomerellales > Glomerellaceae > Colletotrichum > Colletotrichum musae. Next base: position 149,364 of record JANVYC010000004.1, read on the forward strand.
GAAGTGCCACCACTTGAGGGTGTAGTCCTTCTTGACGACCTTGGCGTGGACGAAGGGGACGAAGAAGAGGGCGGCCATGATGGCGAGGCCACCACCGGTGCCCATGGTGACGGCAGCGATGTACCAGGAGGGCTTCTTGTTCAGACCGAGGTTGGGAGAGCCCTTGTAGACGATGGAGAGAGTGCAGACGGTGCCGGCAATGAGGAAGAAGAAGGGAGAAGTCCAGACGGCCCAAGGAACGGGGTTCTTGCGAACGTGGACGACGAGCTTGATGAGCATGAAGATGATGGCACCGAAGCAGCCGGAGATGGCAGGGGCCATGCCGAGGCCGGCGAAGATGGCACCGAGTCCCTTGCCCTTGTTCCAGCCCCATTGAACCTTGTCGGCACCGGCAGTAGCGACACCAACACCAGCGACGGCAGAGATGAGGGAGTAGGTGGAGGAGACGTGGGCGGAGTGGCGGGTGCACCACATGACCCAGGTAGAGGCGGCAGCGAGGGCGCAGGTGAAGGCGAGCATCTGGACGCCGGCATTGTTGTTGAAGGCGTCGAGGGGGATGATGCCGTTCTTGATGGTATCGGCGGTACGAGCACCGACGGTGATGGCACCGAGCATCTCGAAGATGGTGCCGAAGATCATGGCCTGTCGGTAGGTGATGGAGCGGGAGGAGACGGAGGTGGCCCACGCGTTGGCAACATCGTCTGAAGGTTGAACGAGTCAGTATTGCTGCCAGACGAGACGAAGATGGATGGTGGAGTACTCACTTGCACCGTTGTTGTAGGCGTCGAGCATGGCAAAAAAGGTGCCGATGGCAAAGACGTAGGTGTATTGATCGAGCGCCATTGTGTCTGCTTGGCCTCTTGGCTGTTGGCTGGGCGTGCAGATGGGATTGGTGGTCCTCGAAGGAGTTGGAGGAGGAGGAGGAGGGGCAGACTGGTGCTTGCTGCTTGCTGCTGCTGGACAGAGAGAGAGACACACGAGACCAGATGTGAAGAAAGGGCGTGTGCGGCCAGAGACCTTTTATGTGTCTTCTTGGCGGGTATGTGTGCGTCTCTCCCACGTTTCTTGCCGACCTTTGGTAGACCAAGGTATGTAGCTGGGATCGATCCGACATGGTCCTGGTTCTCCGTAGACGTTTACTACCTACGTACGTAGGTACCTAGGTATCCTGGGATACCCCCTCCCACTCCCATGAGCGGGAAAGAGAGGCGTCAACCCAAGGGAAGGTGCAATTGCATGGTGTAGCCTGTAGGTACGGATAGACAGGTACCTTCCTGCCTACATGCCATGGAGGCAGGTAAGGTGCCTGCTCGTTCTTGCTTTCCCAACTTCCTTAAGCCGCGGGTCAGGGGTCCCTGTTGTGGTTAGCGTGCCAAGATGTCGGTATCCCTTCAGACCTCCAGTGAACCGCCGATGCCACGGACTGTACGTACCGAGGGGCCCCACTCAGCAAGCTTTCTTACCTAGTAAGTACCCTAGTGCCTAGGTAGGCAAGTAGGTATCTAGTGTAGTGTTGGGCGAGGAATCTCATCCCATGGTCCCGCGCAGATTCGGGGTACCGTCTAATGTCTCTCTCGGGGCAGGAACGACCCAATCACAAGCTCCTTCCCCTCCACGTGTGGCATCTCTTCGCTGGCGTCTCTCTAAACCTCAACACCAAAACTTCCCCCTTCAACCACCTTTTCACCTTTTCTCGAATCTTTGATCCCTACCCCCCGGTCTGTCCAACAACATATTAAGAACGCGCCAAGACCTCTAGTCCCTTCTTGCTCGTCTCCAAACTCCTTCTCGCTGCTGTCTCACACGACTCTTCTTTGCCTAGGCTCTGGCCCTCTGCCTCTCTCTCAGCACGACACTGACCCCACGCAGACTGCAAGACCGTCGCTCAACTTACCGATAAGGGCTCGCCGCTCCGTTCTCCAGAGTCCCTCCCTCCTGTCTTCCGGCCCACTCGTGTGACAGTTCCTCGCAAAAGTTTCAATCGATGCTTCGGGCCTCCTTGCACTCAGCCACCCTGTCGCCGGCAAGCCCAGTCTACTTTGTAAAGGACCACTAGGTATCTTAGGCCGAATCGAACTCCTCCTCGAACACCACCCCTCCTCGCCCCCGCCGACGCCCCAGATCGTTGATCTGCTCCGACGTCTTTCTCGTCCATCCGGAATGCGTGTCGCACCCACGTTGTCGAAAAACTTCGTCGCCGTCGCATATCTCTGCCCTTCCGGCTCTTGGCACGTCGGTCCCAAGTTGGGTATAGCCCCTCTATCGACTGTCTCATCACCACCAACATCATTCCCCCCTACCTTCCCAAGTCCACGATCGGACACCGACGACATGCAGCAGGAATCTCGCCGCCCGTATTGGCCGCACCGCACGAGGTCTCGATGCATTCTGCCCTCTAGCTGATGCCAGCAAATACCCAATCGTCGCCCACGAGACATCATCTGCCCGCGGGCTGGCGAATGGCTGGTTCCGTGGGCTGATTAACACGCTCGTACGCTAATTCACAACCACCTTAGACCAACGTAGCTCGGTCACCGTTCGAGGTAGATCGTCTGCCTGTCTTGCAGCTAGAGCGCATACCTACCTAAAGGCTACCATGGGTGTCAATCGTCAATTGAGCTGAGCCTGCCAAAGAGACCGGCCTTCTTCGCTCTCGTGTAGCCCAGCCGCGGCGGGTCCGTCCTTTCTCGCCTCCCTAGGGGCTACGGGATACTACCTCCTATAGGCAAGGTATAGCAGAGTTCGCGAGTCTGCATCTCGACGAGGCTGGCGCACGTGTCTGCCCTGCCTCCTCTGAGCCGCAGGGCCATCTCCGGTGCGTTTTTTCGTGATATCCTCGCATTGATGACGACGGAAATCACCATAACGACTGCAAATTCGCGATTGAAGTTGATGCCCCATCGCCAAGTCGGGTACTCGATTGCCAGGACGCACCCAAGACTGTCAACCCGCCGATCGGGTTCCAAGCAACGCCTGCCACAACATTGGCAACACAAGCATTCGCCATCCCTTGACGACAAGACTCTCGGCGTACCAGACTCCCAATCACGACCCTCGAATGCCCGTGGCTGCTGCAAGAGAAGGGTTGGCAAAGCTTGACATCCTTCCAGGTATGCAATCGCAACTGCTCACCCGCCTTCAGGGCCTCGACCAGGCTGGAAGAAACATGAGACCATTTCTTGTCTTTTTTTCTCGGCGACCCAAACCTCTGGATTCGATAGCTGGACACCCTCCACATGAAGTGACCCTCCGTAATCTCTTGTCGTTATTTTTCTTTGGTCTCATCTTCTGTCTTGCCCCTTTCCAAGCGGCGCCGTCCCCGAACCGCGTCCCGCCCCACACCCCGGCTGGCCCGTCCACCCGTTGGCCGAGCCCGAGCCCACGTGCTCACTTCGTAGGCCAGGACTGCCCGACACCCGCGCCGCAAACTTCCACGTCTTCGCCAGGCCAAGCCGGTTCCTTTTACCTGGGCGATGCTGGGCGATGACCCTGCAAGGATGTGCTTCTCATGGTTTGTTATTTACCACTCGGTTCCCATTGCGGCCATCTGCAGCGGCACGCCACTCGGCCTGCCAGATGAGGTACACGGCCGGTAGGGAAGTGCGCCATTGGTCCTTTTGCGATTCCATTGCGTCGCATGTGCTCTGGTCTCGAAGCTTTTTTCGTTGTTTTTCCTTCTTTCGAATCTATTTCCGCACGGCAGGGGTGGCGATTGCCGTCGGTGTCTGGGTCTGGAAGTCCTATCAAATGTCAAATCCAAAGACCTAGTAACCTGACTTGACAACCTGGTTCAGCTTCAGACCCTGAATCTTGCCACTTTCCGACGCCATGACGGAGTGGATGCCGTGATCTTCGTGACAGACTTTTCAAGTCTTTGCCTCCAGCACCACGATACCTTTCACCCCTTGAAATCTGAAATCGCCGCGATGAGTTGATCATCTGGTGATCCTCTGGTCCTTCGAGAGTTGGGCACTGTCATGCCAAGGACGTCAGAAAGACGTCAGTGACGGTCCCTTCCGCATCTCCATGTAGCGGCGTCCTTGACGCTTCGCTCGCGATGCTCACCTGGTTGACAAGCCGCAACTTCGCAGTAGCCTTAACCACAGGGGAGCCACACCAGCCGACCGCGCCCGCGAGGCCAAGACAACCCACGATATGCAGAGCAGTTACATCGACCCATTATCACTACGAGTACAGCACCCGTCATGCATGTGAGCCTGTAGACCAGCCTGCATGGAGCTACCGCTACCCGGAACCTGGCGGCCCGCCAGGGGGTTCCCGTCCGCACTTCCGGAACAGTTCCACCGCGCCGATGGGCCGGTAGGCGTTTGGTTGCCTTGTGCGAGCCTGCTTGGGCGTGACATCGGACGGTGCATAACACGTGGTATCCCTCGAGACCAGAAAGTCTTTCCTCGGGGCCCACATGTTCGCGTTGAAGACCCGACGTGTTTGTCGTTCGCAGCTAATAGCTCGTGCCTACCAAGGTCATGGCTGGAGATGAAAAGGCACTGGCCAGAAATCTCAACCGTAAGAAAAAGCAAGAACAGAAGGAAACAAAGTCCGGAGAGGCAACGCAATGTGTTGTTGATCCTATGACGGCCCGGTGCTGGATGTGAGCCGCACACAGAGGACGGTCCGCCGGAGCTCCCCTTCCCCCGCTTGGGAGAGGGGCAACAGCTCCGGGTCGCCTCCGATCTTGGCACGGTTCGCGGCTTCGGACTGCCGTACAAAAGGCCGTCGAAATTGACAAGACCCTCCGACCGAAGGATGACAGGCTCGGTAGCTGTTGTTTCTGGCATCGACCTGCTCGAGAGTGACTGAGATGACCCTAACCAGCGACCGACACAACCCGTCCGGACAACATGAAATGCATGCTTCTACATTGGTATGTTAGCCTTGCAGGAAGGAAGAGGTGTAAGGAACACTGGCCGGACCGGTAGCCTTCACGGACTCGGGGGCTATAAAGCCGACAAGGTGTCGAGACTGGGCCCGCCGTACGACGCAGGCTTGTTCTCTACCTGCACCTAGACTGGGTCGTCGAGTTCTCGAGATAGGTCGCGGTGTTGATGTGAGGCGCAAACGGTCATGACAGCGTCGAGAGATGTCGCAGGAAGATGTTTTGGGTACCTGTATGATGCGAGAGGCCAGGGTCTTGTCGGCGACGTTCTGATGGCGGCGGGAAAGTAGTCACGCGACCACGTGCGTCGGCGCGGGCATCCTCGATGATGAACAAAAATTGAAAACACAGAAGAATGAAGTTGAGAGAACACGTCGCATGGAGCCGTCGACAGAGTTTCGAAGCTATGCAGTCGCGTGTCTTCGTGCCATGGCCCATGGCCGCGAAATGTTTGAAATCCGCTCCTTTTCGATGCGCCATTTTCGAGGTGGCCTCGGTGACGCTTTGGGGAAAGGCCTCGTTCGCTCCTTCCAACCCAATCAAAACGGTACGTAGCAGCAGGTCATTCGAAACGCCACGGCCACCTGTGCTGGCTGGCAAGTCTTGGCGTAAAAAGCTGCGGTAGTTGCTAAGAAGACGCGATGGCTTCCCGTTCGCGGTGGTCGCCGAGGTCAGTCTTGGCATTGGCTCGTAGGTCGACAGCTGGAACCAGGTGTCAGCTTTGCTCTACAGATGGCAAGCTCATCCTTCCCCACAGCTGCAGACAGCTGTTGCCATTCGTGGCTACAGAGACCTCCATCGAGGCACATCTCCGAATGGCGGCGCATCGCGAGTCATTGCGCAGACTGCCGTCCGATATCAGGCGGCACCGTGTTCGACAGTTCAGTTGAGACCTCCCGGGCCGCATGGCTGTCCATGCTAACTGCAGATGACACGGAAAACTTTGACCACCACTGACGGGGGCCTATCCTTGCGGCCTTGGACATGTTTATTTCGATCTTGACGGAGGCGAGCCAACGGCCAAAGATGTTGACAGTTGTATCCAATGTGGCCATGCATTCGTACCAGATCTTACATATCGTTCCCTAGGAAATACACAAAAAGACATTCTAAACTGTCTGGGAGCGGAGAAGAGGATCGGGAGCCGGAGCTGAGACTACGAGATCACAAGGCTCCCTCGGCACCGGCCAAGTTCACCACGCGAGTGAGATGAACTTTAGAGTAACATATTTCTGCGCCGGTTGTATTTGCCTCTTCCTACACTTTACCTGCGTTATAGCTTTCATACTGAAGCTATTAACCTTCAAGCCAATAGCAATCCTCGGTGTTTTCTACTTTCCTGCCGGTAATTGGCATTTGCTGTGATGTCGGCATGCATTCTGGGGTGTTTGAGAAGGCAAATTTGACAGCGATAGTCATTCTTGTCAGCTCGGCTATTGCACTTCATACCCAAGGAACATATAAACTTTCTTCTCTTAAATTTCTAGACCAGTGTAGTTGTCTGGTTGTATAGGATGACTTCGTCCTCTAAGAAGTGAGTAGACCATTTTATAGAAATGTGGTATCCTGTCGAGTTGTGAAGAGAAGATGAGCATTACTCATTATGTCACTTAAGTCACGACATGGCAAAAACACTTTATAATACAGGTATCGTGAGAATGTGAGTTAAGAGAAATCTCTATATTAGCATTGTTGATATAGACAGTACTCACTACAGTTCCCCCGTGCTCAGATTCCTAACAATTCAACGTGTGACCGCATTCGCCTTGTTTCAATAGTAACTTCTCTCTGTATCCACAGATAATTGCCGAGCCGCAGGGTCACTAAGCGAATCGTTGAGACGATTTCGACCTTTCTACCCCTTTCTTCTTTCAAGAAGTTTAAGGTCGTTGTATTCCTCTTGCAAGTGTTTGTTAGCTTGTCTTGCCTATGTGGCAACATCAGTTGGCACTTACGCGATTTCATCCTCCTCGACCGCACGCTTTCCATCTTTTTAGTCGGGGCGTTCTTATTGAGGAACGTCTTCGCGGGGGCGTTGTGATTCCTCCATGATGGGGTCTTCTCCACGGCCTCCGCGTCTTCTTGATGGGTGCCCAGCCACAGTCCCTGCTGCGCGAGAAAAGCGCCAAGGTTTGCACAATTAAAATATAAGAGGATCGCGCATTTCCAGCTAGGTATATCATGCGTAGAGACAAGCCTGCTTCACTAAAAGATATTAGCAGCATAACCGTTTCGCGAGGCTCGCTGTTTATCACACCACTCATCCCAAGTTATTCTTTTCCAGACCAAGTTTCTACGACCCGCGTGAATAGTAGAGCAGGTTCTGCTATCTCAAGGTTGAGCTAGAAAGACATGTCAAGAGAATCTAGTTTGCGAGTTTCATACCAGATCCGCTAGTAAAGCAAGGTGTGATAGTTTGGCTAACAGACCTCGGGAGTTAATGGTTTCCTTGGAAAAGAACTCGGAAGGATGAATTCTCGTCGGATCGAATAGTTAGAATGAATGACCCGAGGTGACGTTGGCGTGTATCCAACCCTCCCCTAGTCGACAGTTTATGGACTTGCCGAAGCCACCTCATTGGCAATGGATCTTCACACCCGCTTCGCACCGTCTGGAAATGTATCCCAACAGAGTTCTGATCGTGCTTGTTTGCATCGGGAAGGTCTTTTGCAGTCGTCCATCTTCACTTCATGCATGACTGTGTGGAAAAGCCGTGTATGAGCTTGCTGCTTTCCAGAGCTAGGTACACGTCGATTTAGAGCTAAAGACATCCATGATCCGAGTCAAAAGACGTTGAGGGACCGTTAGCTGGGTTCCTGGTGGCTGACTGTAGTGTACGGTACCAGCTCCTCGGGTCATTTCCTTCTCCAACTCATCGCGAAGAAATGTCAATCAAAACTCTGTCGGAGTAAGCTCAGATGACTGGATTCTCTGGTTCCCCTCACTCTGAAACCTACAGAGATTGGCGGCATCCCACGGACAAATCATACAGAGGGCCAAGTAACAAGGGCATTAAGGACCGTTGATGTCACTTGTACACCGGACCATCCATCCACACGCGACGGCCAATAACAGCTCGCTCACTCCGCGATGTCCATTCACCACTCTACATGGCCCCCCTTCGGCCGAACATTGTCTCGAAACCCCCGGACGATTCGGATGCACATGGTGGCAGGTGCCCATCTGCTGGTGTCTCTAAAAACATTCGAATTCAGGCTCAAAAGACGGCTGCCAAGGGGTGCAAGACCTGCGAACTCCAAGTCTCATCTCTCGTGAGATCCACTCGGTCTCTCTCGACTGGCTCCCCCGACCTCGTACCCCGCACTTGTGACCTTGGACCGAGGCGGAGGACCGTTTCCACCCCCGCAATCCTCCATCTCCAAACCCACCGGGGACCCGCAAATCCCCCCGAACCCGCCCACCCGCACCCGCCCCCGCGAGCTACCCCAGACGTGGATGGCCGACCGCCCAACCTCCAAACCCCCCGGGAAACCTTGCCAAAGGATAGGTATGCAATCGAATGCTCTTCGACTCTATGTGCCCCTCTGCCTTTGCTCTAGAGATGGGGGGGCGCCCCATGCATAGCGATCGACACAGCGAATCAACGGGCGTACATAAACATCAGGCTCGAAACGACCGAGAGTACGGCCGGCTAAATGGGGGTTGGTTGGTAGTTGCTACATTGTTCTACTCCCATACTTAAGCTTTCGTCCGACCCGGTTTCCCCTCGTTCCAGAAGGTTTGTCTCTTCTGACGCGCATTTAAAGATTGAAGGCTGAGTGGTATTCCACCTCTTCTCATCGGTCCCTCTCCTCTACTCCATCACCGAGGCTTTGACCTCCCATCATCGTCAGCGCGCGAACCGCCTTTCCTCCTTTTCCCACGATCCTCAACAGAAAGAACTCGAAAATGGGCGTCAAGGAGTTTTTGAAGAGCCGGTCCTTTCGCCACAAGGACAATGTCCGGACCAACGCCGCCCAGCTGACGCTGAAGGAATCGCTCTTTCCCATCATGCTCGTCACCATTCTCTTCTTCCTCTGGGGATTCTCTTACGGTAAGGCTCTTGCATCCTTCGCAATTCGGCGCAATCCATCAACCGGTCTTGGTTCGTATGAGTTGCTGACGCGTCTTGTCCAGGTCTGCTCGATACCCTTAACAAGCACTTCCAGGTCACACTTGGCATCACGAGGGCTCGTTCTTCCGGCTTGCAAGCTGCTTACTTTGGGTAAGTCTCGCCTATTCGCGCCACGATTCTTTATTGGAGCTCGGTATTACTCGACACGGGAGAAGGAGGTGGGCTGTCGCGCATGGTACTGTACTACCGACGGGATTGCTAGTGCCGGAACTCCATATGCCCGCCGGCGGCACGGCTGCAACCCCCGCACATCACCAGTCTCTTCGCATTCATCGTGGCCGCAATCGGGGGCCGGGTCTCATTGTCTTTCCGGTAACCGCGTGCTGACAATACATCCTCCGCAGCGCGTACCTCCTCGCAAGTCTCGGCCATGCCGCCTGGATCCTGAGGCACTGGGGCTACAAGGCCACCTTCGTCTTCGGCCTCTTCCTTTACGGCCTCGGCGCTATCATCGCAATCCCCTGCATCATCGCCAAGAGCTTCGGCGGCTTCTGCGCTGCCATCTTCGTCATCGGCAACGGCCTCGGCGCCCTCGAGACAGCTGCGAACCCTTACATCACCGTCTGCGGCCCTCCCAAGTACAGCGAGATTCGCATCAACATCTCCCAGGCTTTCAACGGCATCGGTACCGTCGTGGCCCCCGTCATGGGTTCCTACGTCTTCTTCAACTTCGACGACCACCGCGCCCTCGAGAATGTCCAGTGGGTCTACCTCGCCATCGCCGTCTTCGTCTGGTCCCTCGCCGTCGTCTTCTGGCTTGCCCGCATCCCCGAGATCACCGACGCCGATATGGAGTTCCAGGCCGCCGAAACCCACGCCAGCTTCGACGACAAGCCCTTCCGCAAGCAATACCGCCTCTTCCACGCCGCCTTTGCCCAATTTTGCTACACCGGTGCCCAGGTCGCCATTGCGGGGTTGGTGCCCTCTACTCCTCTGCCTACCTATGATGTTTCTGATTCTAACAATTGAACATCCAGATTCTTCATCAACTACGTCACCGAGCTTCGCCACGGCACCGACGACGCCCTCGGCGCCAAGTTCCTCGCCGGAGCCCAGGCCGCCTTTGCTGTCGGCCGCTTCGCCGGCGTCGGTCTCATGCACTACATCAAGCCCCGCTTGGTCTTCTTGATCTTCCTCTCCTGCTGCGTCATCTTCATCACCGTTCCCATCAACCAGCATGAGAACAGCGGCATGGCCATGCTCTTCATCGTCCTCTTCTTCGAGTCCATCTGCTTCCCAACGATCGTGGCATTGGGCATGAGGGGCCTGGGCCGGCATTCCAAGCGCGGCAGTGGCGTCATCATTGCCGGTAAGTTGAGACCTCCAAATTTTCGTTACGGATCGCAACTAACTCTCCTCCAGGTGTCTCTGGTGGTGCTGTTGTGCCCCCTTTGATGGGTGTCGTCGGAGACCACAGGGGCATGGGCATCGCCATGGTCATCCCTCTAATTTTCTTCGTTCTCGCCTGGAGCTACGCATTCGCCGTCAACTTCATCCCCCGGTACAGAGATGTCGCCGATGCTTTCTCCGAGACCCAAGTCGGCATCAGGCCCGAGGCGGAGAAGGGAGAAATCGAGGCCGTCGAGGAGAAGCAGGCCGTTCCCACAGTGCGGTGAATATGTGTGAGAGTGCCTAGTATGCAGCTGGCCATCAACGGGAACCAGACTGGAAACACTGGTTTGCTGATGCCTTTACTATTACTTAAAGATACCACATGATAACTCAACCAAATACCACCCGTCTCACGAATTCCCACTTGTTCCGTGACTCCGTCCGTTCCGACATTGATGTCACCTCCAGTCAACGTTGCCCGAGTGGCCTGTTTCCCGGCTTCCCGAGACAATTCGACGGTAAAAGGTTGAACGGACACGGGAATGTCTTTGTGTTACTCAGAGGGAGATCTTATTCATCACCCCCTCCTATAGTATCAAACACCCGAGTGTGACCTGGCCCTCCAATAACAATCACGTCGGACGAAAACGACAGCGACGACGACGCAGGCCAGAGAGGACGCGTGGCCTATCAACCTACCTATTTTAGTCCCCCGCCTGTCAGCATACCGATTCGGGGCAAGGCTGCGTTGGATTTGCAACCAACAACATTGGCGCATGGTTTTGCATATCGCTCTCAAGTCTCTATTTGCCAGCAAGGAAAGTGCACTTCTGCCTATTCGCATAAAACACGCAAAGATATCCAACGGGGGCCCAAGATCCATCTACTCTCTCCGAAAGCTGAGATTCAGGAGTGCTACTCTATTTTATCAACTAAGCGCTGCTTACAGATTCCCAAGCGTCTGGAATCGTAGCAAAACGTCATGTTGGGGCATTCTCGACCCTCAGCCATGGACGCAGTCCACGCGTTCATTCAAACAGCAAAACAAGAGATCATGAGCATTCCCGATGGCTGTCCTGGTCGAGCCGAAAAGCTGATGGCCTATGTTGTGTTGCTTCTCAAGGAGCACAAGTCTTCCGCTGAGAAACGTATGGCATTTCTCGACGCAGCTGTCAATATGTCTTACGACAACATCGGGCTCGTCCCAGCGGACGACCCAGACAGGAGCGGCTTGTTAGCCAACGTTGGGGCTCTTTTTGGCACACGGTTCTCACACACTAGAATGTTGGTTGACATTGACGAATGCATTCGTCTAACCAGAGAAGCTATCGAGATCACGGACGATGAGGCCAACCTGATAACCTTTTGCGACAACCTGGCGCGCGCGTACCAAAACAGGTTCTCCAAAACTGGGATGCTGGAAGACCTGAACGAAGGGATCAAGGCAAAGTCAGCCTGTATCGAAGTCACCCCGGAGAATCACCCGAAACGGCCGCTAATGATGAGCGAGCTTGGATCTCGACTGGGAGATAAATTCGTCCGGACGAGAAGCATGGCAGATCTCCTTGAGGGCATCCAAGCCGCGAGACATGCCGTCGAGGCCGCACGCGAACACACCCCAAACCGGGGCAGATGCTTCATGAACCTGGGGAATTTGCTGAGCCTTAAGTTCAGAAATCTTGGATCGAGGCATGACTTGAATGAAGCAATCCAGTATGCGAGAGAAGCCCTCGCCACCGGCACCGCCGATCAGGGCTTCCGCATCCTGTGCCTCAGCAACCTTGGAATTCGCCTGGGTTTGAGATTCTCGGTCTTTGGTCACTTACATGACCTCGTGGAAGCTGTTCAGAGGCTGCGGCAGGCACTTTATCTCAACCATGGTCCCGTGCGCTTCGTCGACCGTTGCACTCTTTGCGGGATTCTCAGCAATCTAGCTCTTCTGCTCGGTCGTGCATACCACTACAACAGAAATATGGGGTTTCTCGAAGATGCCATATCCAAAACCCGAAACGCGATCAGGATCATCCGAATGTCCGACGATGGGGCCATGCCTGCTTCGGATCCAAGTGCTATGCTCGTCGGGCTGCCGCCGCCGGACCTGGGATCTCTCCTGGCCAACCTCGCAGGCCTGCTCAACGCCAGGTCGGAAAGGCCCATAGGCCTAGCCGAAGCTCAAGAGGCCATCAGCATCGCCGAGGAAGCGGTTGATAATTTGAGCCACGTGGATGCGCTTCGAGGTATCGGCACGGCCTTCAACAACCTTGGGGTCGCCTTTCACCGGAAGTTTTTGATCGCCGACGATGACAACAATAGGAACGCGTCAGACCTCGACAAAGCGATCGAGTGGGGCACGAAAGCCATCGAGACCTCGCCGGTGGACCATCACGAGAGGGTTTCGTGGTTTGTGAACCTGGGGGTTTACCTGCGAAACAGATACGCAAAGTATAGGAACGCCGAAGATATTGGCAGGTCCATCGAATTGCTGAGCCAGGCGGTGCTGTCCGAAGGCGGGCCCATCAGGACACGGGTAGAGGCCTGCAGCTATCTCCTCACGACGCTGGCCTGCGTCGAACACAGGAACGTCGAGTAGCTGTACTCGGTCGCCAGAGTTGGGACACGTCTTATGCCATTGTATGCCGCCTCTTCAGCGCTGAAGCCGGCAGAGATGCGATTCTTTCTCCAGAATGCCGTCGGCGTCGCGTCTGACTGTGCTGCAATGGCCCTTCGCATGGGTCGAAGCCCCTCGGAAGCACTTGAGACGTTGGAAATGGGTCGCGGCGTCGTCGCGAGCTCAGTGCAGGACCTACGAACTGACACCTCGCTGCTGCGTCAGAGGCACCCAGAGCTTGCCCGCTCGTATGACGACCTCCGATCCGAACTAGATGCTCCGGGACTTCTAGAAGCCACCGGCAATGGAAATCCGGGGCTGGAAAGCTCGTACGACCGACTTCAAAAGGCCGGCTCCGAGATGGCCCGCCTCCTTGAGACGATAAGGCTCCAGGATGGGTTCGAACAGTTTCTCGTCCCCGCAACTGAAGAACAAATGAGGGAAGCAGCATCTCGTGGCACCATCGTATATATCAACATGAGCAGGCACCGGTGTGATGCGTTGATCATTGAGAAATTAGGCGTTCGCGCACTGGAACTACCTCAGCTGACGTGGGATCGGGCTCTACAATATGTGGAGAAGCTGCAGTCGCCCGAGACGCTCATTTGGCTTTGGGATGCGGTCGTGGAGCCCATCATGGAATATTTGGGCTTTACCGAGCCTCCGGAGGATGTCTGGCCCCGGGTGTGGTGAATTCCGACGGGACCCCTCGTCCGGTTACCGCTCCACGCCGCCGGACGCCATTTCCAACCCGGCAACAAGACCTGTCTCGACAGGGTCATTTCTTCCTATAACGCCTCCATCAAGGGTATCTTGTATAGCCTCCAGCGCCCCAGCCTGAACGAGGCGCAGTCTAACGTTGTGCTGGTGAGTATGGGCGACACGCCAGAGCTGGGCCAACTCCAGCACGCCGAGAGCGAAGTGGACATCGTGGAAGGCATCTGCCTGTCCGTCGGGCTCCCCTGCGAGAGACCTCCAAAGACACAAAAAGATGTCCTGGAGGCCCTGAGAAGCTGTCGCGTGTTCCACTTCGCGGGGCACGGCAGCACAAAGACGAACCCGCTGGAGAGCAGTCTCCTTCTCGGAGACTGGAAGAGCCAACCGCTGACGGTGGAGAGCATTCTTGACACGAACTTGAGCTCTGGGCCGCCGTTCCTGGCCTACCTGTCGGCTTGCAGGACGGGAAGGGTCGAAAATGAGTGGCTAGCGGACGAGCACCTCCATGTCACGAGTGCGTTCCAGCTGGCGGGGTTCCGGCACGTGGTCGGCACGCTCTGGGACGCCGACGATGCGCTCTGTGAGGACATGGCAGAGAGATTTTATGGTTTCGTCGCTGGGAAGGAGTTCACCGACGAGTGCGTGAGCGAGAGGCTTCATCGTGCGACGAGGTCGCTGCGAGATGAATGGGTTGACGAGCAAAAGAGGCTCAGGCGGGAGCGAGAGCACAAGAGAGGTTCGGAGCGGGACACTGGGCGTTACGAGACGGCGCAGCGCATGCCTGCCTGGGTTCCGTACGTTCACTTTGCAGTGTAGGAGGGCGGATCAAGACACGGCACAGCGGGCCCGGGATTGTCCGCTCAGCGCCGTAGTGGGGCCGTTTATGCTCCAGGTTATATACGAAATACACCTTGAAGCTATGGATGTGCATTTGAATGTGGTTAAATCCAATATCGAAGTCGTATACACCACAATATAGCTCTATTGAAACATATAACAAGGCGGGCAGCTGGGTAAAACGATGGCACTTGAATCACGTGCAGCAACCCATGGAGGCCTTGATGTGCACTTCCAAGGCGCTGGGGGCCGGCCCACCTAAGGAGTCACGATCCGCGGTGTGGCCCTCCATCGTTTCCAACAAGCAGGATTCCAGCCGACCGGCGCAACGACGCGCCGGCTGGCGACTGTTGGATCGTCGTGACCAGCGGCAGCCCCGGACTCGGGCTTGCAACTGGGGAACAAACGGCCCGAGACAGCGGTCACTTGCAGATCAACGTTGGGGAGTGTTCGTGAATCGTGACAGCTGAGTGCGGATTTGTGGCCCAGGTTCCAGTATTTTGTTTTCCTATCTCAACGTCGGTCCATCTCGTGAAGCTTCTTTTTGGCACGAGAGGGTCGACATTGCTCGTCCGAAGAGAGAACCAACATGCCCGCGATGCCGAGGTCAGGTACAAATCTGTCCTGAAGCCGCCTACGGTCGCTCTGGTTGTGCCTGCCGCGGATCGGAGCAGCTGAAGCGTACGATGGTTGGACAGCAGACCTGCTTTCTCGGTGGTTACGAGTGCATATCAAATGCATTCGGAATCAACTGCAACGATACCTGGAGAGTCTTGAGTTTCTAAAGAATCTACGGGAGTACTGTGAGGCTGCTCGGTCGCCAAAGGCAGGTAGGCATTGCTCACGGTCCTTGTTAGCGGGCATAACGGCTGCCCGAAGGTTTCAACATGAGGCAATTCATCATGTTCGTCAGTGATAAGTTCGTATGCTTCGTGATCGGGACATGTACAGTGTATTGTTCGGGGAGGTTTTGTGGAGGTGGTCCAGAATTGAAGGCATCGTGAGTTTGCCAGTGAATGTGGGGAGCGGGTTGTGGGCGGGTTCACGGTTCCCCGTGGAGTGAGACTACATCTTTGTCAGGTTGATGCTATTCAAAGGGCTCATTCCCTTCCTCGATCGCACCACGTCTCAAAACAAACGCGATGACGCAGTTTCGCACCTTTGGACAAAACAAAAAGGAAGAGGAAAAAACTTCAGAGGCCTCCGCCGTGTCCTCCCGAGATTTTTTCTTGACTCCCGAGGCTCTCCTCTGAGGTATCGGGACCGGTGCAGATCAACATCAACGACTCGCGGCAGAAAGAACAGGATCAACAATGCTACTCTGCCTCAACTTCGATCCTCTCTGACGGTCATTCATCCTGACTCGTGCCACGTCGGGCGTTGATTGATGCAATTCAGGCTTATCTTGCGTGTCTCGGAGGCAGTGTGGGAATGCGTCCTATCTTGTCATCCATGGCCGCTTGATGCGTTGTTTTTTTGTGGTTTACAATTACTATTTTCTGCTTGGGTACCTAGACGGGCGCAGACCGTATCACATTGCGTAGGTCGGTACTGAGTGATGTGTACTATGTAGATGCGATTTGATCCATTCTTGGGAAGGTTTCCCGCCAGGCGCGTTTCGCTGTTATTCTCGGCTACCTCGCGTCGAAACGTGCATTACCTGCCTGCCTCTTTCTGTCCCGATCTCGATGCATTAAGACGTAATCTTAGCGCACCGAGAATGAAATCCCTCACAAAACCAAGTTTGACTCTGCAGCCTCGCCAGGGATGTTGGTCGGCAGAGTTTTGGAAATTCAGATGGCCGTCCAATGAAGACGGCAATGAAGGCCGCTACCAAGACCAAGGTGCGAGGAAGAGAGGTCAGAGAGGAAAACCCATTATCAATGCTATGCCGACCAAGGTGGAGACGGTCACCCTGGTGGTCCCCGTCACCGATGTGTGAAGGTCGAAAGATGGCCAATAATAGCGATGGTATTGGGATTCTTGGGTTTCCTTCATGCACCGTGCTCGCACAAGCAAACTCCAACAAGGTGAGGGACTTTTATTTTCCCTCCTTCACCTTGCAGATGCGGCTCCACCAGGGGAGATCTGCCTCCCAATCTGCGTCTTGTATGTCGATGATACCCCTACACTGTACTCCGTATCACTTCAAGAAGAGGACGTCGGCCGTGAGACGGGGCCCTCTTGGGTCTCACGGCCTTAGCGACCTCCACACAACGAGGCATTTACCCAGTTAGAGGTTATCATCGAGTTCCACAGTCACGCCAGGCAGGCTGGGAGGCTTGAGAGGAGGCGGGTTGGGCGGTCGTTGCCTTGGACGAGAGATAAAAAGTTAAACTGGAGAACGCGTGGGTCTCTGTCGATAGGACCTTGTCTCAGCGCAAAAGTACTCGAGCGGGCACCGAGAGGTGGCCGGGAATAATGTACCTACTAACGCGACCGATAGGAGGCTCGGTAATTATCGACTATCGACAAGCTACCTAGCTGGACAAGGATTGCGGGAGGCTCTCGGGCAGTTGATGCAGAGGCAGGATGTACATTGTATGTACTCCAAGGTTAGCACACCGTCGTACACGTGTAGTCAAAAAGTACGTACTGAGTGTCAGCGCGGCTTCATTCGCGGCTTTTCGCTATTCGAGGCATTGGAACTTCAAGTCCCAACAGGCAATCCGGATGTCTCCTGCCGATCTTGCTCCCTGGAGATGCCGTTGATGCTTCCAACTTTCTGGGCTGGTGGCTTGGCGTACATGTGAAAATTCTGAAAGATTTTTTTCCCTCTTCCTGATGATCGTTTTCATTTCTCCTTTGGTGAATAGGCAGCGTACATCAATGGGGCTCTACCGGTGAATCAGGGTCTCTCTGCATAGCCAATCACTTTCTGAATCCTGCGATCCAATGCCGAGTGAAGCCAAGGCAAGGCCAAGACAGCGCAAGACCACCTCAGTGACACCTCACCGACTAGTCGACAACGGCCAACAAGCGGAAGATTGCCGATAAGCGCTCGTGCTGTGCCTCCTCCCAACATCCGTCAAGACGCTGAAAAACTGCCATAGAAGACTGTCTGAGGCAGCCCGGGCGAGGGAAGAGCGGGCCCTTCCGAAGGCTCCCGATAGGGGTCCTGCAGGCTACATGCCTCCATCTCGCCCTACACGGTGGTGCATCGGACCCTCCAATGACATCACGGCAGGGCCTGAAACCACGTTCCTGAGTCTCGCAGGGGATGTCACCAATCAGAAAAGCGCCGCAGGGTTCAGGACTTCCCTAACGGGTCCGCCGAACGACGGTGGACGGGACGCTAGAACAACTTTTTTCACCGTATTAATTACAGACGAAGGTCCCACAGCACCAACCCAACTGCCCTCAAATCACATCGTGATGCCACATATCGGCGGGACGGTGAGTGAAGAACGGACAGCCATGGTCCATACCTACGGAGTGACAGCACGGACTGAGGTACGTGCGATTGGATGGCAAACTCGCGACTCGCATCCCGCATCCCACATCCCATCCCCTCGCATCCCATTATTCTCCAGAGCAACGACCACCAACCTGCCTACGCGAAGTTGCATATTTCCGGGAACTTTTCGGGCTTCAGAATCCAGTTTTTTTTTTTCTGACGGGGCCTCGGTGCAGAGTGTGAGACTGAGGCACCACGTTTTGATCCACCTCTTGCAGTGATGACTTCGGCACCTTGACGTCATCTGTTGAGAAAAACGTTGCTGTCGCTTAGTGCGGCTTTCCGCTGGTACACACACACCTTACCCAGCACGGGCACCGTATAGCGGACCTCCGTGGACCGTGGAGGCACGTTGGCCGCAGCCCCGGGGGGACGGCAACATCTGCCTGGGCGCGCGGCTACGATAACGGTTCGGCTGAAAGTGAAACGGCGCCAATCCTACCATGTGTGTACACCCAACACTGCATTGCGCCTGCTATTGCTACATGCTGCTGTGCTACTACCTACCGTGATACCTAGACCAACAGTAACCCCATTGTATACGTCCAGCAATGTGAACAACATGTCCTGATAATTCGGGAAAAACAAACCGAGCAGTCCCCGTTTTTTCTAGAAACCTTCTAACAACTGCCAAACGCAGGGTTGGCGTTCAAGGATCGTAATCCGTGCGTTTTCCTTTTTTTTTCTTTTGTCGCCATTTGCCACCGCAGTACACTAGATAGTCGGAACCCGAACAAGGTTGGATGAAATTTTTTTGAGGCTCAACAATAGTGTCTTGGCTATAGTTCAGCCTCATATCCAAGATCAAGACACCGTTTCGTCTGATACACAGCCTTGAATCGACGAAACCTAGATCGCCTTTCCATGCCATGCCGTGCCACCACCCAAGCTAGTCGGTGTTCGGGATGGGAGCTGAGGCCTGCGAACTGCGGCCATCCTGACTCGGACGCGGGCCCATCGGCCCAGTACCGGCGGAGACACGGCACGTCATCGGCCCATCCCCCGGCGGAGCAACGGCCCAGCGCCGGCGGAGAACTTCTACGTCATTGGCTCCAGTATCAGCGGGTCGCTGGCTCCAGCCGTAAGTTTCTAACGGGGCGTGAACCCGGCACCGTCGAGACAACGGACCGTCACCGACTGGGAACCGCCGACACCGACTCGACAAGAGGGCAGAAAAAAAAAAGAGGATGCACATGCAGAGAGATACAGACGACGTGGAGACACCGACTCGACATCGACTCGACATCGACAACGGGGTACCGACTCAGATTCGACGGGGCAAACGTCCCCAGTCTCGACGGGGCATCAACCTAGCAAGTACATTCATGATTCCTGGCCTTACACTACACTACACTCTCTTACACAGGGACGGGACATTTACGGCGGGTCCGCCGTAGGCGATAGGAAGACCCCATCGGTCCGAAAGAGGAAATGGGAGTCCATACACAGGAGGCGTCTGGAAGGATAAAAAGGACGAGATATGTCGATGGAAATGGGTCTTTCTTTTCCTATCATCCCACATCACTTCAATCAACCTTCACAAACATTCATATACCTTCATCCGCGCTCTTCAGCCGCTCCATCTTGATACCCATTCCTCCAGCAAGTCTCGACACTTTCGATTCATCACATCACACTCTTCCCATCTCAACAACACCAACCTATCAAAATGGCCGCTGTTTTCGCCTCCCGCAAGCCTGAGCTCGGTATGGAGAAGGTTATGCCCACCCGCCAGGACTCCGGCTACGCCTCTCCCTGCGACTCTCCCCGCCTGACCGTCCAGCTCAACGACGGCAACGAGATCCCCCAGATCGCCCTCGGTGTCTACAAGGCCCCTAACGGCCAGGAGACTGAGGACGCCGTCACCGCCGCCCTCGACGCCGGCTACCGCCACATCGACTCCGCCGCCCGCTACGCCAACGAGGAGGCTTGCGGCCGCGCCCTCAACCGCTGGCTCAAGAAGACCGGCACCCCCCGCTCCGAGGTCTTCGTCACCACCAAGCTCTGGGACGCTGACCACGGCTACGAGGCCACCTTCAACGCCCTCTGCGACTCCCTCAAGAAGTTCCAGCTCGACTACTTCGACCTCTACCTCATCCACTCCCCCTCCGACGACAAGGACAAGCGCATCGCCTCCTGGAGGGCCCTCGAGACCGCCCAGCGCCTCGGCAAGGTCCGCTCCATCGGTGTCTCCAACTTCGGCGCCAACCACCTCGAGGAGCTCATGGCCGAGACCACCGTCGTCCCCGCCGTCAACCAGATCGAGGTCCACCCCTTCTGCCAGCGCCAGGACCTCGTCGACGTCTGCCGCCAGCACGGCATCGCCATCGAGGCCTACTCTCCCCTGGCCCGCGGCAACAAGCTCGAGGACCCCAAGATCGGCGAGATCGCCCAGAAGTACGGCAAGACCCCGGCTCAGATCCTCCTCAACTGGAACGCCTCCCGCGGCAACATCGTCCTCCCCAAGTCCCTGACTGCCCACCGCATCAAGTCCAACTTCGAGTCCTTCGACTTTGAGCTCTCCCAGGAGGACATGGCCGCCATCGACGCCCTCGAGGAGGGCTACGTCACCGGCTCCCTCCACAAGACCGTGGACTAAATGCCTCCTCACTTGATGGGATGTGCCTCCGCGGCGCACACACACACCCCCGTCGTTCGGCATCACCGCTGGGACACCCAGCGATTTCAGCATTCCTCCCATCCTGAGAGGCTACGAAACAGCCTTTTGCATCTGCCGGCACGACGAACCTCGCACGCCGTCCACCCAGGACATGCACGGAGTTGATTTGCTACCACTGGCGCCGACGGCGCCCTCTTCCCCCGCCGAAGAGCTTTTTTTGTCATGGTTGGGAGTTTTTTGGTTTTGGGGATATCATAGATGAGATTGCATAGATTTTCAAAAGCTAGACGAGCGAGCTAGACCACCTCAGGTTCAAACCTGACATGAATTTACGGCTTTAAATGAACTTTACCTCTCCATCGTGACTTTTCAGTGTGATGTCTCGAGCGGTGTTCCATTATAACAATGATCAAACTTTTGAATTTGACTTCTCCTCTTCCAGATGGCGTCCTGAAGTTAGAGAACTCTGACAAGAGTCTTATCAGCTACGTCTTTATCTTTGGTCGGGGTCGTGTCGTGGTTCCAGATCTGTGGGACCAAAATTCACGATCCAACGCATGGGACACAGCCCGCATGTTCGTGCTGCCCATCTCCACTGATAACCCTATCTGAGGCTGGTCACGATGCATATGGGTCACGACAAGGGGCCGATAAGATACTCACGATGTTGCATGTGAAAATGCTTACGACGTCAGAGTCAGGTATTGAGTAACTCAGGTCCGGCCGTGAACACAACATGAATGTAGCCCCCGAGTCGCCATGAGAGAGCGAACGATGTGGAAGAGATTCAATCTGTGATACCTGCACTCTTTCTTTCATGCCAAACTTCATGTCAAAAGTCAAATAGTTATTGAAGAATCGCACTTTCCCAGAACCCAGAAAAGAAAATACACACCAACACCAACTTGTTGCTGAACGCAAACTGCAAATGACTACTTAGAATCATGCATTATATGATGCCTCATATGAAACTCAATGCCCCCCCGAGTCAGTCTTTCCACTGGTGTCCGTTGGCGCCATTGGTCCTACCCTCGTACTGGTAGCGCTCCTCCAGCTCAAAGTACTTGTTAAACCCAACCCCCTCGCACACCTCGGCGTAAGACAAGACCGTCGGCGGCTTTCCGACCGTGAAAGACCCCTTGAGCGCCTCCAGAGTCTCGCGAATGCTCTTCAGCTTGGCCGCAACCAATGTCCAGGGGTAAGCGACCCCGCAGTACCCGAGCTCGCCCAGGTCCTTCGCCGAGAGGTTTTCCGTCTTGCCGCCCTCGATGATGTTCGCAAACACGGGGAAGTTGAGGTCCTTGCGGAGACGCGCCATCGTCTCGCGATCCGGCAGGGCCTCCACGAAGACGGCGTCGACGCCGATCTCGACCGCCTTCCGGGCTCTAGCGAGGGCCTCGTCGTAGCCTAGGATGAGACTGTCGGTGCGGGCAAGGATCCAGATGTCGAGGCCTTCGTTCCTGGCGTCGACCGCGGCTTGCCAACGGGCGTATGCCTCGCTCCTTGAGACCACGCTCTTTCCTGCAGTATGGCCGCATCCTGAAAGACAGTCAGATACAACGATCGTATAGCGGAGCGGGGGAGAAGCACTTACTCTTGGGCCAAGTTTGGTCCTCAATCATGATTCCAGCTGCCCCAGCTGCTGCAAAGCTACGCCGAAGTTCAGCACCTAGCCGACGATCAAAGACATCAGCAACGGACTTACCCCTCCACCGTCCTCCTGACGTTCATGGGTCCTCCGTAGCCGGTATCTCCGTCGACAAGGACCGGAACGCTAGTCGCTCGCACGACCTCCTGAACCTTAGCGGCAACTTCCTGGAAGGCGATGTATCCGGTGTCGGGCAGGCCAAAAGCCGATGCCATGGCATAGCCGGCCAGGAAGATGAGCGGGAAACCGGCCTCCTCGCAGAGACGCGAGCTGAGGGCGTCGTAGCTGCAGACGTGCGCGACGATCTTGGAAGGGTCTTCGTGTGCTTCCTGCATCATCGACCGCACTTTGGATGCCTGAAAAGACGGAATACGTCCGCGCGAGTGGTTCAGGTCGATCGTGACATGGTCGCCGTCTTTCTTGATGTTGGGCAGCTTGCTCGCCTCGAACTGAAAGGGGTAGGGCTTCGTGTTGACGATGGACTTGGACATGGTTGTAATTGCGAACGAAATATCTTCTTAGTTGTGATTATTCTTGAAAGGTTGAGTTCTTAATCCGATGCGAGCTTGTATTTCAATCCCATGATAGAAAGATCTTGTTCCATTATATACTGCTTTGATCGATGAAGGACAGACCTCATGACGGTCCGAAACTCGGAGCAGTAACTTTCCAGAATTGGCTTTTGTGATGCAATGACATACTCCCTGGCCCCAAGCTCCGAGGTGAGTTCCCCGGCTAAGCTCAGTTGCTGGGATTGAGCTTCATGCGGGGAAGATGGGGCCAAGCAGATCCGCCTGCAAGGACGGGCCGACGCGGATAGTCGCGGGGTTGGCGGAGAACAATTCCCCCAATGCCTCGCGAAATGATTCCAGCTGCGTCAGACACTCTGCTTATTGCTGAAGACTCGAATAGCATTTGCGGGGTAAGTGAGTGTTGAAACTTGATGAAATCATTTATGTTAACAAAACTCTTCAAGTTGACCAGACTTCCGGAACCTCCTTTGCTACGACGTCAAGTTGATGCCTCCATGATTGACGATGAGCGACGGACAACGAGACGGACCCCCCAGCGAGACGGATGCGAGCGGCTCTCCGCGGTACAAGCGGACCTACGTCGCGTGCGACTCTTGCCGGTCTCGCAAAGTCAGGTGCATCATGGGAGAGAAACCCCCCTGCGCCAAGTGCAAGCGAGAGCATCGAGACTGCAGGTTCGACCGTCGGCCCAAGACCGCAAAGCATAGAGAATTGCCAGCTTGGGCGGGAAAGCAGGCATCGTCTCGAACTGGTGTGACCCCGACTCGCCAGACGCGGGCGACGCAGCGGGAAGCTTCAGTGCCGTCATTACGAGGAAGCGATCCAGAACTCCAGCAAGAAGAGACGGCCGTTGAGGATACTGCTCCATCAACTTCCTCGGAAAGCGGCCGCACTAACTGTCCCCCGTATTTGTTGCAGAACAATCCGTCATTCTCTGATCGAGTTGTGTCAGGTCTCGTAACCGGGTCCAGTGATGCGCTCGATGTGCTATCTGATGCTGCGACATTAATACACAACGCGTCAATCACCCCTTCATCTGCGCCTCCGTCGACTCTTCACTATTCAAGCGAAGCCCCCGTTGCTGTTCCAGTTGGTGGTCCGTCTGGTTGCCAGGGCGGCGTTGGGTTCGCCATCTTGTCATTGTCTGAACCGACCGACAGTACTCTGGACATTTGGGACAAGTGTCGATTTGTCCGACAAGGGTGGTTCACGTCTCAAGAGGCTGTGACATACATTGATCTGTAAGATGCTTTGCTCGGAGAATAGGTCCTTGTGTTGTATTGACATCTCAGCCAGGTTCTTCAAGTATCTTTCCCCATTATCTGCTGTTGTAATCGACCAGTATCGCGACCACGAAGCACATCCGACGCTGATATGCGAAGAATCGATGCTGTGTTGCACAGTCCTTATGGTTTCATCGCGGTTCTTCATGCTCCCGGGTGCCGGCGGGGTCTCTAGGAGCCACCTTATTCACAACCGGCTGTGGCACTACTGCGAGACCCTCATCAAACGAATCATCCTGGGCCAAGAGAAGATTTCTACCGCGAAGATGAGAATCATCGGCACGATCGAGAGTCTACTCCTGATTTCAGACTGGCACCCTCGCGCAGTACATTTTCCACCAGACACTGAAGGCTGGGACGCGGCACTCATCGACACGCATTATGACCGTCAGAACCGTAAGCGCATCAACAACGAGGACCCCCTAGTCCGCTGGCGCAAGGACGTGTTCGAGCCAGCTAAACGAGCCAGCAGGATGTCGTGGATGCTTCTCGGGCTGGCGACGAATCTCGCATACGAGCTCGGCATACTATCGAACGATGCTTCAGCCTTCGAGTCTGTTGTCAACAAGGATGGAAGCCGTCGCTTTCGGGCGCAAAAGCTTCTATACGCCTACATGACGCAAACTGCTACGAGGTTGGGCTATCACTCCGTGTTGCCAGAGAGTGTCTGCATCGCCGCATCGCGATCGACCATGAAGGATGCAACCGATGCAACACAGCGGTCTTGGAACATCTATATGGACGCTTACCTCGACCTCTGTCGCCTCTCCAAGATAGCCTCTTCTATGTTCTTCCAATCAACAGGTCACCTGCAGGGAGTCCTTCAGAACGACAACTACCCGGATCTCCTAGAACATTTCCACGAGTCGCTTTCCGGCTGGTATGACATGTTTGAGCCGACGTTCAAGGGTAAGTAGTTCGTCTCCGAGAAAGATGTTTCGGGCTGACCAGGTATCTAGATATGCATGATCATTTGCGAGATTCGCTTCTCATAGAGTTGTATCACTTGAAAGCTTGTATCGGTGCGATTTCGATACAAGCTGTCGTCCAGAGAGCGACGCGCTGCGCAACGAGGAGCCCCAAGGATGGTTTTGCGGTCTACATGACTGCAAAAGACGCGAGATTCCTGCAGGAAGTCATTTCAGATAGCAGTCGAGCACTACACATCGCAACAGTGACCCCCTTCAGGACGCATTTGGCATACGCGCCGGATCGCACTCGTTTGAATGTCATATCGGCATCTGTATTTCTACTGAAAGCAATCAGCATCGGGTCACCAGCAACAGATCTTCAAGCAGCATTCGAGACGCTGGGGCAGTGCACGGCGACACTCAAAACCTACCCTCCGGACGACATGGACTTTGCCATGAGGTACGCGGACCTCATAGAGAAGCATACTTTACACATGCGCAGTAGTTTCTCTTCGGCATCACAAAGCCAGACTGGAAGATACTCAGGTCAACCGCCTGGGGATGTCAGTGGGCAAGATGTGTCTGCCAGCATGGCCGACTTTGACATAGAGGCGTCGACACGTCTGTTCGATCAGGCAGGAAGCGATCCCTCAACACTGGATCTGAGCGACTTCTGGAGAGCTTCTCAGTTTGACGCCAGCATTGCGCCTTTTGGAGAGACCACCGACCAACTTTCTCAGGGATTCGACATCGACTCGCTTAACTTCTTATGGAACCTGCCAGATATTAGCGGATAGTTTCAATATGGAGAAAGCACGGTACAGCGTGCCTGCTCTGGGATCAAATCATAAGCAGATTTTCGTTCCTGCCACCTGGGTAACAAATTGTCTCTAAACCAGCGCAATTGGGCCGACGTTGTGGCGACATGCTTTCAATTTCTCCTAAGGGGATCAGACCAGATGAAAAGGTTGACTTGCGCCATGTCCAACATCAATTTCCCCCGAATGAGCAAACGTGTCAAAGGTGACGGCCCATCAGAAACATGCACTACAAGCACATGCCCTGCCTTCAACCCGTGCCTGTCATTGCCGTGCCGCTTCGGTCCGCTTCGGTCCGCACCCATCCGTGTCTCTCCATGTTGACCCGCCCCGGTCAGGTCCCGAAGATCCGCTTGCGTCGCGGCGCGCCTTAGCTCATATCTTCCCCGCATAGAAACATTCGGCATATGATGTAAAATGGTAAGGATAGTGGTATGTTCAAGGTTCGTGCGATCAAACTAAGGACAGAACGATGCCAAGGCCACCGGGGAGCCGGGAGCCAGCGGGTCATGATGTTTGGTAACTTGGATGAATTCGTGGGGTAATCTGGGGAAACGCAGGGGACGATTCGATGCGGAGCTATCCATAGAAGAAATCGACATGCCAGTATAAATATCTGTTTGTGTTGAGGCCAGAAGAGTCTCATTTGTCAAACACTCTATTCTTTCCTCCTGGGCTCCCAGAATCATTCAGCATGGCGCAATCGGCCCAAGGCAACGATCGTGGAGCAAATTCAGCCGACCCAAGGAAGGAGGAAGTTGCCGAGTGCCACCACATTGAGAAAGGTGAGGAGGGGCTCACGATGGTTGCCAGCAACGCTGGTCATACTGGAGCCAGAAAGACAACCGACCCCGCCGAGATCAAGCTCAAGAAGAAACTCGACTTCCTCATCCTCCCTGTACTTTGGATCATGTACTGGTTCAAGTAAGAGAGCTTCGAAACTACTCTGAAAGAATCTCAATAACAAGACCAAGCTACCTCGATCGCAATGCCATCACTGTCGCACGGCTGGACGGCATGGAAGACGAACTCAAGATGTCATCCACCGAGTACCAAACTTGTGTCTCCATTCTTTTCGTGGGATATATCTTGGGACAGATCCCGAGTAGTAAGCCCATCAATGATCACTCTTTTGCAGCCTGGAGGCAGACTACTAATCCCGCCATTCGCAGACATGTTGATCACTCGAATCAGGCCCTCGTTGTTCATGGCAGGTGCTATGGCGCTATGGGCCATCGTCAGCACACTTACCGCCATCGCCAAAGACTTCAAGGGTCTCCTGCTCACCCGTTTCTTCCTGGGAATAACCGAAGCCCCCTTCTACCCCGGTGCCCTTTACATGCTTGCCATGTTCTACAACCGACAGGAGATCGCAACCCGGATATCTATCCTCTTCACGGCCAACATCTGTGGAACTGCTTTCGCCGGTCTGATCGCAATCGGAGTCTTCCGAATGGATCAGGTGGCAGGCCTTAGTGGTTGGAGGTGGCTCTTCATCATCCAGGGAATCATCACCTTTGTCATCTCGATCGCGTCGGGCTTCATCCTCCCGGACGAGCCCCTGAATACACGATGGCTATCAGAAGACGAGCGACGCCTGGCTCATTCCCGGGTGGCGAGGGACACTGTCGACCTACAAGAAAACACGAGCACTTTTGCCGGTCTTCTGGAGGCCTGCCGCGATCCGCGGCTCTGGGTGCTGGTCGTCATGCAGCATTTCCACATGGCCGCCAGCAACTTCAAGAACTTCTTCCCCACCATTGTCGAGACGCTGGGCTTCAGCCGCAACGTTACCCTGGCTCTGACTTGCCCCCCGTATCTCGTCTCTGGCATCATATCCATTGCATGGGCCGCTAGCTCTGGTAGGCTCCTGGACGCGTCCTATCCGCATTCTACCTCATCCTTACAGAACTATATAGGACATTTCAACGAAAGAGTCTGGCATATCACTACCGCAAAGGTCGTAGCAGTCTTCGGGTTCATCTTGGCCTGCACCACCCTGAATGTCGGCGCCCGCTACTTCGCCATGTGCACCTTTGCTACGGGTGTTTACGCCTGCAATTCTGTCATCTTGGGCTGGGTTTCGACCACATGTGGACAGACCAGGGAAAAGAAGGCAATATCCTTGGCCCTGGTGAATACCATTGCGACCATTAGCCCTATATACACCCCGGTAAGTCGGCGATTTGCGTTGTTCTCTGCATTCACCCCGACTAGATCTTACAACTGACTAATTGCAGTACCTTTGGCCGTCCTCTGACGAGCCTCGTTACACCATCGCCATGGCTTCAAGTGCAGCTTTTTCTCTAGCAGCGGCAGTCCTTGCATGGGTGCTGAGGTTGCTGTTGGTCAAGGAGAATCGAAAGATGCTTCAGAACGGAACACAACAAACATTGCTCTATAGCTACTAGAAGTTTACTACACTACTTAAATAACTCTATAATTATTATGATTATTTACTTTTACAGTTCAAAACTTATTAAGTAACTATTAGGACCTTTTTTTACTAGGTCTTAATTACTACAGTGACTTAATATATTATACTCAACGGCGTTCGCTTCGTCGTCGTTTTCTCCAAAACTTCCATCTTTTGCTCTTTTTATTGGCCTCTTCGTTCAAATTGTTCCCAGAATTGTCCTCATCCCGAGCCCCGCTACTCCTAGACCCCCCCGAGCTCGGCACCGTGATGCCGGTTGACGCTGCAGATCTAGTCAACTCGCTAACAGCTGAGCTCACCATACGGGGTCCCAGCATTCCTTGGCTGCTTAGTTCGAAACTGGATGTTGGCGTGCTCAGGTCCTCGCCTTGGTGTTCGAATGCGGATTTCCCTTCGTGCTTGCGACTTCGGAACGGAATATACCCGAAGACTACGGCCCCTTTCTCGTTGAGTGTTGTTAGGTCTAATCGCGTCGAGCCGTGAGGGACCAAGAGCGACGTCAATGACCACTTCGTAACGAGAAATTGTACAGGGTTGGTGTGACAGTCACCATCTCCGGCATTGCTGCTACCGCCCTGCAAACACTCGCAAGACTTGAATGGGTGGTTTGGCGAGGTCCAGACTATCTTGCTTGTCATTTCGCCCGTGCTTAGGCCCGGCTCCATCCTAAGAAGGCGCTTTTTGTACAGCATCTGCAGAGTCGAAACGGAAGCAACCATGTAGTCTCTTCCCTCTGGCACGAATTTCCATTCGTTGCACAGCGTTGCGGGCTCGTCAGGGCGAATCAGATCACCAAAACCTCGACCAAAGATGGTGGTGATGCCGATGGAAGATATCAAGTCAACCCATCCACGACCCCACGAGTCCAGATGTTGGATTCGAGGATGGATGGGACCGAGTGGGTTAATGATGTCCAGAATGTCGAACCCAACAATGTGGGGGCGGAAATTCGGTGTCTGAGAAATCCGAATGCCATCTTGAGAATCACTCATGACTTGTCTGTCGATCAGGATCTCCATGGAATGCAGTATCTTTTTAACCCGCTTCTCCAGGGTTGCGTATTCGGTCTCGGATACGCCATCGCTGCGACGTTGCTTACGGATGACGTAGACGTTCAGGTCGAGATTGTCCCAGCTCTTCAGAGTCTTTAATGCTGCTTGGCGTCCGGTTACTCCATCCCACATACCTTTGAATTTCGTACTATCAAATACCCAGTGGTATGTCGACTCGGGGTCGTTTTCGTCCAGATGCAGAGATACACGGACGAGATGAAGAAGAGCAGAAGCGCCGTCGGCAAGCCAGGCACGACGATCTGCTACGTCGTGAAATACTATGGGTTGGATGCCAGCCCACTTGAGAAGGCTGGGGTAGTCGTTGTCTCGCTCAAGCCAAAATGGCTTCTCCTTCTTGTTGAAACTCATATTAAGACCAGCAACAACATCGGTCCCTGCTTCGATATATAGACGGTCAATGACGATGGATGCAGGAGGTTTTCCTAGTCCTGAAGTTTTGATACTTTGATTTGCCGCTGCGTCGCCTACTCTTCAGTCAGCAAAAAAGCATCTTCAGCATATTAAGAAATAGCTTACCGCACAAGTCAGTCACCTTAGAACACCATCCGATGACATGACGTCTCGCTTCGACCATTCTAAGTGAAATTCCCGTTGAAGCCCCATTCTGCAACGCGTCCAGTCGAGTATCGACATATGAAATCCGCTCGTCGGGCTGTTCGCTGACGAGGAGGTGCCAAATAATCATATCGGCTGTTACAAGTGTTGCGACCATGATCATGTTGAATCCCTTCATAATAATCCGCTCATCCCACTGTACCACTTGCTCGGAGCCAATGATGGTGGCCATGTTGGCTAGGGACATCTCGAGCCCGGTGTTTGGTTGCGTTCTCCGAAGAATTGGGTAGCCGCAGACTAGGACAGGGTTACAGAAGAGACGACCCCAGCAGAAACCAGGATTAGTAGTGGATGTCCCTGCACCCTCCAACTTGACCGAGAGGGTACAGGATCCTACAACTATCATGGCCTGGGGCCTTTCGTCCTGGATACTGACCTGGAGGTCCTTGATGCGAGGGGAGCAAGCAGCTGGGCCGTGACTCCCTGGAGTAGATCGCAGAGCCGAGGCCAACCATCCAATTTGTTCACTCATCTCAGCTACAAAGTACGGGCCTCCAGTAACGGAAATGGAGCACATGGATGAAGACTGAATACACGCGGTAAGTTGCGCAATTTTTGATGGCGGATGCATCGCTCTACCGCCAGTCTTGGGTTGAAGTGAATGCCGTTCCGGTATCTGATCTACAAGAGGTTATTAGTACATGCGCAAGAACACCGTTACATCAAGACTTACAAGAACATTCTTCGCCCTCAGGATGTGATAGAAGTGTTTGTATCAGAGTGATTAGAGCCTGCCCAGATAGAGGCCATGTTTGATCCATGTAGTCACTCACGGTCGCGGACTGGGCTTCATCCCATGAGCCCGTCAAGCAAAGAAATCTCGGTAGAGCATCTTCAACCGGAGGAGCGAGGCCAGAGTCGCGCATAAAGCGAACGGGGTTCCAGTCAATGTTGAACATCATCTTCACCAAGGACGGCGGTTTTCGACTGCTCATCTTACGCAGTGGTTCTTGTGCTCGCAGTTGATTCCGGATCGTCGTACCAATTTCCAACATTGCGTTGGGTTCTGCGAAGGTCAGTAGACCATGCTGGCGAATCTTGGTTAGGAGCCACTGGTAAGCGTCTGATTCTCTGATGAATTCCTCGTAGTGCGGTTGTTGGGGAAGAAGCTGTGGTTCTTCTACCCCATATTCGTCGAGTTCCCCGGCTGCTGGGGGTGACGTCTCAAGATTACCAATCCACTGCTCAAGCATCGCCTTAGGTTTCCTGAATAACACGCGACTTGGTAACTCATCATCGTCCCCATCCTCACTTAAACTTCTTGCAGTGTCTTGAGTTCCTATGTCGTCGTGGCCTAGCAGTTCGATGATGTCCCTAAGCAGTACACTGTCAGCAAGAAGGCTCCTTCAAAGGTGTTTTGGCACTTACTTCCGCTTCCGGTGGATTACAACGGATGCTCCCCATTGGAATGGGTTCGAAGACTCTCCGAGTAGCTTCCACGCAAACTCCTTCAACATAGGGTCAAGGTATTCTGTTGCAATGTCCTCAAGGCATATATCATCAGAAGCCTGCTTTATATCCCCGGCAAATTGTTTTGCAAAGACTTGAATGTAACAGAGTTTTGAGTCATCCGAGAGGGTGTCAACGGAGTACTGGGTTTCAACGTCACACTCATCCGCAGTGGGCTCATTCTCCTCTGTCTTGTTGTCAGCCAAAACACCGGAACCTTGCAACCCGTCAGGATAGGTAGCTACGGTTTCCCTTCGATTAGCTTCCGGGGTCGCGGAGGCCTGGGGCAGTGCTTGCTCCTTCATTCCTGGGTGGGACGTGGGTATGGTAGACGCTGGTATCCCCCTACTCTGAAGATCATGGTCAAAAGTAGAAAATTGAGGGCTCTCCACGCTAATCTTTCCGCCCTCACTATTGTCAACGTCCTCGAAGTGTTCGACTTCCTTATCGCTTTCATCGACTTCGCCCGTCGGCATGTTGCCCTGTGCGTTGACGTCGGCGTCCGTGATCATCCGGTCATATAAAGCATCAAGTCCAGGTGGGAAAGACTTTGTCTTCTCTAAGGCCTCAAGTGATAGACTCTGCGCTGCATCGCGTAGCCGTTCTTCGATCAGCATGGGGTTGGTTTGCTGACTGTCAGACGATTCTGACTCCATGTCGGGAACCTGGGCCTGTCTCCGTGATGAGCCTGGACTGCCTTCTGTCTTCCTGGAGAAGATAGCTTGTACCAGAGTGTTGTTGTTGAGGATGTAAGCCTTTGGGGAGTTGAGAATCCCCGGATCCATTGGCGCCCATCCTGGTGGGATTAAACGGCGTATCGCCTCTGCCTGCAATTCATCCCCTTGTTTGTTGTGTATGATTGCAAAGAGCCAAAGAGACTCCCAGTACTCCGCACTTTCCTTGCCGAAAAGCTTCCTCTTTGCTTGCAATACCGTCTTACAGGTCTTGAGAGCATCCTTTAGTTGATTGCTCGCAATGTTGGCGATGACGACTGCTTGCAAGAGTTGAAGGACGTGAAGGTTGCTCGCCGATTTCATCTTGAGTAAAGAACTCAAAATGCCAGTAGCATGGTCCCACTTATCTTGCAAACAGTAGCAAAGAGCCAACTGAATGTTAAGCTGCATGAAGTTTGAGGCTTCGGCGGTGTCTCCCGTGGAGCTCTGTATGGCCAGTCTGAGGCATTGTTCGGCTTTGCTGTAGTTCTGTGAGGCGAAGCTGTCAAAAGCCACTTCCTGGAAGTTCCGCAGAATGTCGACGTCAGAATCTGACTCCTCGTCACTGTCTTCTGAACCTGAAGAACGTTGGTCGACAATCGCAATTGGTTCCTCCCTGCCAGACACAACGGGAGCCATCGGACTGTCTGTTTCAAGATTCTCCTCTTCCGTAGACTCGTGTGTTGTCGCAAGCCTTTCTCTGCTGGATACCCATCTCTTGACTTCTTCTAGTTTAGTTTTGGTTAATGTTGGAAATTCCGAGTAGTTGCTGCTGGCGGTTGAGCTTGCTGTGATGTGGAATTGCTTTGCGGCTTCAGCAAGCCGTCCAAGGTTCTTGCTTTGACGTGTAGAGGGGTTGTCTGGGATTGCTTCTTGGCGCTTCGATACCCTCAGAGCTTCGTGCACAAGTTCGTTCAGGATACGGAGCTCTTCGAACAGCCCCTCCTGGGAGATGTTGGCCCTCAGGTTGAGCAAACTGGGCGCACCGTCAGTTTGCAAACGGAGGAAACAGAAGTTGAGGGGCATTTCTTACACACTGACAACGCCAAGGGTTGTTTGCATGGCGCAATTGGATCTCATGACCTTGAAGGTGTAATCCTGGATCTCGTCCTTGTGACGCGTGAAGTAGATGTTCATGTTGATCTTTCTCAGTAGTCTGGACAGGCCGTTGTCTTCTGGGTCGCATTCGCGTCGGATGCGGATTAGGAGGGCTTCAAGACCCCCCAAGTTGAACTCGCAGTCTTCCAGAGTGCTTGCGATATGCTTCCACATTTGGTGATCGAAATGCGCCAGAGTGAGAGCCTGATTCTGACACTCCATGACGGTCTTCTGTACCGATTCGAGGAGACCGGATAGCCGTGAAACTTCCTTGCAAAGTTCCGAGACCTTGGTATCAATGTTTTCGATGCCCTTTACCAGCTCGTACAACCATACGGAAAGCTGTCAACCGAGTCAGTGATCTCGTCGATCACCAAGGCTTCATAAGCAGATCTCAGAGGTCACTCACGTTTGCGGCAGTCTCTGCCAGGCCAACAGCCGTAGCAGCGATTGACAGGGGATCCATTGCTAGTTTTTCGGCCCATGGGCCCGCGGAAGTCCCAAAAAATGGAGTTGGCTGAGACCGAGATTGAGACGAATGTCGGGGATTGTTTTGGAGTGAGCCGGAGGGCAGACCGTTCATTCTGCCGCAAGGAACGCTTCACTTTTAGAGTAGACCGATTGTGCCTGCCAGCCTGCCTAGAAGCAACACTAGGCGCGGGAAGCCGCAGCCTGCCTCTTCACACCATCTCTGAGGGCGTAGCCAAGAACATCAGCTCGTAGCGCCACTGCACATCCCACGGCTATTTTCAAGGTCTCATTTGATCGTGTGGGCAATGTGAGACAGCCTGCTGCAGCTGGGTCGCAATCCCATCCCAATACAGCTCTAGGGGGGTTATACCCACAGGCGCTGCTCAGCGACGTGCAACATGGCATAGCCTTCGCAAGGCTAAACCCGTGAGACCTCAAGGCAGGCACGCAATGAGGCAGTACCTTGAGCAGGAGAGCATAGACAAGTGCGTGAGCCCGCAAATGGAATTTTCTCGTCATGATTCTATCCATAACACAACGTATCTTATTGACAACACTTACCTATCTAAACAATAACCCACCCGCTCACGATTAGCAAATGTCTAGGTAACAAAGTAAGCGCAGATATGAACCGCATTCTCGGAAGAATCCAAGGTTCCTCGGTGGGTAGATAGGTATGTTGTGAACGTGGCCCTTCGGCTTGGTCCTATAGAGTGGAATTTCCAAGACCAAGATACACGACATCTTCAACAAATACTTCCCCGGGCTGAGTGCAAAGGAATTAATCCTGGGTAGGTAACGTTTTCAGCTGACCATGCAACGATCTCATGCAGCACTGCAGAAGTCCTCGAGCCTCGGCCTATCAAGAAGGCGAAGCTCAAATTGGCTATTAGCGGCGTCCCGTTTCCCAAAAGCACGCCTGTTCGGGCTTCGGACCTTCTCCGCGACAATTTTGACTGCTGATATGTCGGCGGAGGGCAGCACAGCATCTTTCACGCCAAATAGGCAGATGATCAGCCCTGTAAGAGTGCGTTTGCACTCAGGAGGCCGCCGTCTTGGGAATTGGGGCTTGGGACAGCCGATGGTTCCTCAGAAAAAGAGTTGCCTTATGGCTATGACGATGTATCGGGAGACAGGAAGGATTCGGGTAGCATTGAGGCGTGTTTTCGGTGAAAGCAGGTCGAAGTGCAATGAGAACCTGGACACTCAGCACTGTAAAGTGACTTGAACCCTCCCCACTTTTCAAGCTCTACTTCCAGCTGCCTGTCGCTCTTGATTAGGTAATTGCGAGTGGAGACACGTGATACCCCGATACCTTTAGTGGTCCATAGGCGCGGCCAACGCCTTACATCACCTCCCTCAACAGCCTCGCGGGACGTCGCGTCAAATCAAAGCCCGCCCACGCCAGAAATCCATCCAAAAGACAGCCTCGCGCGTTTCGATCAAGATGTCCACCAACGCTCCGGAAAACACCGCCGAGCAGGCGCCTACTGCCCCGAACTCCCAAGAAGCTCCTGCCGCCGCCGCTGCTGCTGGAGCTGCCGCTGGAGGCGCTGGCGCTGCGCCTGCCGGGACCGCCGCTGCTGCTGCTGCGGGTGCCGCGCCCGAGGCAGTCGCACCATACCCCGAGCCGAAGGCCATCACCAGAAAGGACATGTCGCTGCGCGAATTCCTGACCAAGATGGATGACTACGCCCCGATCGTACGTCTTCTTCCCATCCCCAGAGCCGACAAGACAACATCCAAGCTAACGCTCGAGCCTACAGATTCCCGACGCAGTCACAAACTACTACATGACCAAGGCCGGTCTCCCCCCTCCGCCGCAAACAGACCCGCGCCTCGCGCGCCTTCTCGCCCTCGCGACGCAAAAGTTCATCGCCGATATTGCCGCCGATGCCTACCAATACAGTCGCATCCGAGCGTCCAACTCGAACGCCAACAACCCGATGGGCAACCTCGGCGCCGCTGCGGGTTTCCCCATTCCCGGCCAGCCAACTGGGCCTGCCGGCGCCAAGGATCAGGGCCGTGGCGGCGCGCTGGGCATCCAGCGACCAGGATACGGTGGCGGTGGTCAGGGAGGTAGCCAGAATCGCACGGTGTTGACGATGGAGGACCTCGGTATGGCCGTGGGCGAGTATGGAGTCAACGTCAAGCGGAGCGAGTTTTACCGATGAGGGGGCTAATTTTGGTTTGGAATTTCTTCCGAGGGCTGGTGTACACATATCACGGCGTTGGACGGTTTGCTTCGGCGTCTGGGAGGCCAGGAATACGGCCAGGAGGCTCATGGTTTCGGCGCGCAATTGGCGCACATTTTGCGAGCGGCGAAGAGAGAATGTTCCCGTAGACGCCCATTGACCAGCATGATGAAGGGTCATGAATGGCACGAGGCCGGTTTCTTTTATGCTACAGTGCATCTCTGGTATCTTGACATTGTTGTACATTTGTCGCTTTTGTTTCCTCCTCAGAACGCCGGCCCAATTCTCCTCTGTAGACGTCCTCTTACAGCCTGGTCCAGATGAAGGGCTTCCTCGTCCTGCCGTCCTCCAGGATTAGTCTTAGATCGCGCAGCTTAACGCCAGGCGCATTGCTACTTACGGTGAAAACTCTCCCAGCTTGTGGCCCACCATATCCTCAGTGATCGTAACGTCGAGGTAGTGTCTGCCGTTGTAGACCTGGAACTTGAGGCCGACGAAGTTGGGCAGGATGGTGGCGGACCGGGCCTGGGTCTTGATGGGAGCGACCTTCTGGCCAGGCTGGGGTCGGACGATGGGGAGACTGTTCGCTGCAGCGTTAGGACGGAGGACTTTGATCGTGGTGCGTCGTTGCATTGGGGATGGTAGGTAGGTCTTACGGGACGATGTGCGGTCCTAGGCGCGGAAGAGAGGTTAGCTTGCCGTCCCCTCGAGTCAATGCGATTCCCGAATGAGCGGTCACTTACCCTTCCACACTGATCTCTTCAGGAGACACCTGGTAGGTTGCATTTTGGCGACTCCTTTCTTGCCTTGGTGACGCTGTTTAGGATTTATCGTGCTCTTGGGCGCGATTCAATGCCCATCAGCGCGGGAGGAATCCCCGAGCTTCCAGAATTTCTCCGTGTCACGTGAGCCAGCAAGTGCCCCACTCCCACCTGTACCTACTGCCCTGTGACCCAATTCCAAAGTCCGTCCACTGAAGAGAGATCCTATCAACACCCTCCTCTACTACACTGTATCTAACACTTGTGAACATCCTTAAGTGGCTTGGCTCAACAATAGTGACGGACGACGGCGGACGACGATAACGACGAACGACAATTATAACAACAACAATAAGTCCTCAAGTCCTCAATAGTACTAAACCCAGGAAGTGTTTAGGGACGCCTACTAAGTAGACATGGAGTTGTAGCTAATAGAGGGGTGTTGAATACCAGGGGAGGGGGTGATGAATAAGATCCCCTCCACCGAATTCACACCACACCCATCTTCACGCACACCGGCGCATCAATGGATCAGAAGGGCTCTTCGGGCATCAGTAATATGCTCTCACTCGGCGCGTATTTCACTTATTATCAAGGCAGTCGGGCGCGTGGCCTAATCGCACGCTGGATTGTTCAGAACCGACGCCGCCGCCCCACTGCTAGGTAATAGTCAATATGCGGCCACATAAAAGATCATGAAGTCGCCACGTTGACCGAGGCTCAGATGAACACTAACTATACAGTGACCGTGGTGACAGCCGTGGACCGATGTTCAACCTCACCAAAAGCAGCAATACCCATCTCACAAACTATTGGGATGTTCCTGACTAATGCCCGTTAAATATCCTGCCAAAACCCATGCTGGTCTGAACAGGCGAGTTCTTCTCATCGCCTCTGAACCGGTCTTCCGATGGCAATATGAAAGCCATTTATCCTGTAACCGTGCTAGCATCATCCTCCCGGCCTCGCGTGCCAGTCTGGGTCTCTCCTGCGCTCCGGCCATGATCATCGTAGTGGGGAAGGTGGTCGAGTCGGCGATCCCTTAATTCCAGGCCACTATACCACGCGGAGGAAGTTTCCCCGGCCACATGAAACGGCTCAACTTAATTCTCCCTCTTGCGGGCCAAACATCAGTCCACAACACGTCGGCGCAAGCAACTTGCTACTTGTTGGTATGAGAAGCTCGGCATGCCAGCCAGGCTTGCTACGCATCCTTTTCTTGCTGTAATTGTTAACCCTCCTCATTGTGGGTGCTCAAATCTTCTCATCACGGTCCATTGACGCAGATTCAGGAAGAGCATTGTACAAGTCAACCATCTGCAGCCAATCTATCCCGTGCAGGGGGGAAGGCCTATCCAGGCACGAAGCAGTCTCATTCCTCGGCACTATCGGCACTAGAATCCATTAACCAGGAACGCCGCAAGGACCAGGTGAAAGACGCCCTAGGAAGTCCATGTCCCGAGATCTGCCCTTCCCTGCCGGGGCTACCCCACACGGCACATCATTCATGCCAAGCAAGCTTGGATAGTGAGGCTCGCCGCTCGCAGCTCCCAGGAGACAACAAGCTGGCCGGGCTCCCGTTGGTTTACTCTGAACTGCGTTTCCAGTTTTCCCCTGCCAGCCGTAGCGGCTTTTAGGCTTTATACATGGGACGGAACTAGGGACTCCGTCATGATGGAGCCCTTCTCCCCCTCTTCTCCGAAAGGTCGAACCACACCCTCTAAACTGTAGACGCGAGGAGAAGAAGGAGAGAAGAAGGAGAGAAGAAGGAGAGAAGAAGGAGAGAAGAAGGAGAGAAGAAGGAGAGAAGAAGGAGAGAAGAAGGAGAGAAGAAGGAGAGAAGAAGGAGAGAAGAAGGAGAGAAGAAGGAAGGGAACTGGAGATGGACCACGAGGTATAAAGCCACCCGTGCTCCTTGGCTGATCTGGGGTGGTGGTCTTGGCTTTTCTTGGATCTTCATCCGACCTTCTTACCTTCATTTCTCAGTCTAAACCCATTTCGTTCTCCATTTTCATTCTTTCTTCAACCATGAAGTTTACTAACTTGGCTCTGGGAGCTGTGTCTGTCGCGTCGGTCCTGGCGGCCCCCGTCGACAGCGCCGCCAAGGAGAAGCGCGCCGACAAGTTCCTCTTTACCGGCGTGAACGAGTCTGGCGGCGAGTTCGGCCAGACCACGCTGCCTGGACAGCTGGGCAAGGAGTACACATGGCCCAGCAAGACTGCCATTGACGTGAGTGGATTGCGGTAATACATTGGGTAGATCGACGTGGACTAACTAGAGCAGACCCTGCGGACGGCTGGTCTGAACACCTTCCGTATTGGTACCATGATGTGAGTGTTTTGTCCAAGTTGATGCGTGTATTATATGTGGTTGCTAATCAGAGCAGGGAGCGCATCATCCCCGACAAGCTGACTGGCCCGATCAACGAGACCTACTTCTCTGGTCTTGAGGACGTGAGTTTTCGAAACAGAAATGAAGCGGGAACGCAGCTAACCTAAGTATTGTAGCTCGTCAAGGATGTCACCTCCAAGTGAGCACCATCAGATGGAACTTGCCTTCGAATATGCCGAAACTGACCAAGACAGGGGCTCTTACGCCGTCATCGACCCCCACAACTACGGCCGATACTACGGAAACATCATTACGAGCACGGCGGACTTTGGCGCGTGGTGGAAGACGGTCGCGGCGCGGTTCAAGGACAACGACAAGGTCATCTTCGACACCAACAACGAGTACCACGACATGGACAACACTCTGGTGCGGGACCTGAACCAGGTCGCCATCGACAGCATTCGCGCCGCGGGTGCTACGAAGCAGCAGATCTGGATCGAGGGCAACTCCTACTCGGGTGCCTGGCACTGGGTACGCTACATGCCTTATCTGGGAAGATGAAAGGAATGAGGAAGAGCAATGCTAACCAAGGCTTCAGATCGAGAGCGGCTCCGGCGACGCTCTCAAGGACCTCAAGGACCCCGCCGACTCGACCGGCAAGCTCCTCTTCTACGAGATGCACCAGTACCTCGACACGGACGGCTCGGGCACCAACGAGGCGTGCGTCAGCAGCACCATCGGCGCGGAGCGTCTCGCGGTGGCGACCAAGTGGCTCAAGGACAACAAGAAGCAGGGCGTCCTCGGCGAGATCGGCGCGGGTTCCAACGAGCAGTGCATCACGGCCGTCAAGGGCGCAATCCAGCACCTCTCGGACAACTCGGACGTGTGGAAGGGAGTTCTGTAAGTCGTTCCTCGCCCGTTTTCCCAGGATCCCAACGCTGACGAAACCCAAAAAGGTGGTGGGCTGCCGGGCCGTGGTGGGGTGACTACATGTACAGCATGGAGCCCACGACCGGCAAGGCGTACCAGACGTACCTCCCGGTCCTCAAGAGCTTCGCTTGAAGCTCCGCCCGCGATGTCCGGGAATAGTGGAGCACATGCCGTGTGGCGTCCGAGAGTGGAGCACCTGGCCTGGGCAGGCAGGCATCGAAGTGGCTTGCGAGGCAATTGCCAAAGTGCCCTGCCTCGTTCTTGCAGTATCAAATTTTTTAGCATGTAGATATTCTTTGGGGCACTTCCCAGTGTACACATCTGGAACAGAGGCAGCTTGTCTTGAGCAACATTCCGAGAGCATTCAGAGAGTATGCAGCAGTTCAGAACGTCTCTACTTGCCTGTTGTCTACGACGACCGAGGTCAAGGACGTTGGTTGGTGATGCATGATCAAATCTCAGCTGTGAAATGAGGCAAAAGGCGAGCTGTCTCCAAAAGGCAGGTGGCTCGAGCGGCGGGGCGGATACTGGAGACAGCGGAGGACAGGATTCCCCACGCTGCGGTGCAATTTGTCGAACGTGTCCTTTGCGGCCTGTAGTACTGGGCGTAAGGTACCTGGATAGGTACCTCTTGGAAGGCTTTGATGTGTTGGTTCAAGCATACCTACCTACGTGTCTGCAGTAGCCTACGATTCGCCTCCAAGCTACGGCTTGCCACCTTGCTAGATACCTACCTAGGCCAAAACGTTCGCGCAGCTGTAGTTTGAGAGGAGTAGATGGACGTGCTACTTAGAGGTGTTGGTGTGTGTCGCGTGAAGGGTCGCGTTGCATGAGGTGGGAGAGGCCGTCGGAGAAAAGACGGTACCCTACAGATAAATGGTAGTAAAGCAGGGCCATTGAAGAGAAGCAGAGAGAAGCAAAAAGGCAAATTCGCAATTCGCCATGCCTCTGGACCCCGAATCCAGCCGCTAACCGGACAGCGCTAAGTGAACTGCACACCAACCACTGAAGCACCATCAGCTGTGCTAACCAGGTACCCAGGGTACTTGGCGTACCTAAATACCAATTGGAAGTAACTTGGTAAGTCAACTCTGTGGTTATCACAGCCATAGGATCGTAGAAGGTACCTCTAGTGTAGACGAACCCCCGGGCAGGTACCTTGGGAGCACTCCACCTCCACCGTTTCGACCACCTCACCCTCACGCCGCCTCCAACGCTACAAAAACTCGCCCAAACTCCCATCTCGCGCCGCCTCGCCGCTTCGCCCTCTTTGCATCCAGCCAACCAGCCACCCTTCCCATCTCGCCTCCCCGCAAACCATCTTCTCCTTCTCCTCGCATCGTTGCAGAGGTTCAGTCTGGTTCATTGTTAATTCTCTTCCCACGGGTCAATCGCAAAAACACCGCCAAAATGGTCAGCCCTCAGATGTACGTTGCGTCCCATCGATACTGCCTCAGCCCGGGTGTTTCGTCGCATCGCGAGCAGAGATTGCAGCAGACAATGCCCTCGTCAATCCGAAAGGAGACCCGTAGCTGACATGGCCAACAGCACCAACCTGATCATCATGCTCGGCATGGTCCAGGTCTCGCGCAAGGTTCCCTTCGACGACCCGAACGTCCTGAACATGTGCCGCGCCGGCTACATTGCCAGCAACATCCTGATTGCCATCCTGTACCTCTATGTTCAGGCCCAGATCAACAAGAAGAAGGGTATGTAGCCCCGTCCGACGAACAGCGAGCTTTCCGCCGTTCGCATGTGAACCCCGCATGGCTAACGTCTGATCCCTCCAGATCTTACGACCCTCAAGTACGTTGAGCCCGCCCCGATGGGCTCCTCCGAGGAGGGCAAGCTCGTCACCACGACGATCCACGCCTACGACACTACCCAGCTGCGCGCGGCCTTCCGCTCCCAGGCCATGGGTATCGCCATGATGGCCTTCATGCACGTCTACATGAAGTACACCAACCCCCTCCTCATCCAGTCCATCATCCCCCTCAAGAGCGCCCTCGAGAGCAACCTCGTCAAGATCCACGTCTTCGGCCACCCCGCCTCCGGCGACCTCAAGCGCCCCTTCAAGGCCCCCGCCGGCCTCATGCAGGGACTCCAGTCCGGCCCCGCCCAGAGCGACAAGAAGGCCATCGAGACTGCCGAGCGCGCCGGCCGTGGTGGTGCCAAGGAGGAGTAAAGAAAGTTGGCTTCCTTTTCTCCGTCGTCGAGAGCAGGTTTTTTTTGGGATACAGTAGGGGTTGGGTTTCTTGCCGCAAGGACGCTTGCCGTCGCGCGTGTAGACGGTCTGTAACGCCGGGTGGCAGATAAACCCCCGCGGATCCTCGGAATGGCGATTCCGTGTAGATGTCTAGAATCATCAGTAAATGCACACTAATCCGCAAACTCGTCCAGCCTTTTGCAGGGCATCTTGTCCTATTTCGCAAGTCAAAGACTTCTCGCTCCCGGCCACCCGAGGCGGAAGCTGCGGGTGGCGTCAGCAGCGAGAAAAAAAAAAAAAGAACTAGGCACGTGCGTTCGCGATTCGGTGACATAATCGATCAGAGGCATTGGCCCCTCCATCGCGCACGCCTCTCTTTCCACTTACATCTTCCGCGCACCTTGTAACCCCGGATATTCCCAACTTCAGAGTCTCGTCTTCTCTACAAATCTCTAGTGAAAATGGAGCGTCCAAAGACACCACCACCGAGGCCAAATG
This sequence comes from Colletotrichum musae, assembly GCA_027406025.1. NCBI lineage: Eukaryota > Fungi > Ascomycota > Sordariomycetes > Glomerellales > Glomerellaceae > Colletotrichum > Colletotrichum musae. Next base: position 191,937 of record JANVYC010000004.1, read on the forward strand.
CCTCCTCCGCGCCTGCCAGAACACCCCCAACGCCCGAGGTCACTCGTCGCATGGTGCGCCGCCCGCCGGGCTTCCCCCCAGATATCTCGAAGGAACGAAACCCACTAACAGTTTGACAGGAAGAATCCCGCCTCCGCTCGAAAGCAATCCGCGACCGCCGCGACGCCGAAATCGCCGCCTCGGGCGCCCCCTCCGCCCCCAAGACCTCCTCGGGCTTCGTAGCCAGCGACTCCGTCCACATCACCAACGCCGGCGCGGCGACGGCAGGCACCAAGCGCCCTCACTCGTCCATATCCACCGCGCCGTCCACCGTCAGAGATGCCCGCGAGGCCGGCGCCGTCCCGCGCCCCGCGCGCAACTTTGCAAAGTTCGTCGACTACAACATGTCCTCCATGACGGACACCAAGGGCGGCTTCCTCACGGCCGAAGACGACCCGCACAACACGGCCCTCGTGCCCAAGGTACGCCCCGGCCCGCCCACCGAGGAGAAGCCGAAGGGCATGTCGTCGCAGGAGTGGGAGCGCCTGCAGCTCCTGCGCAAGCTCCGCCGGCAAAAGGCCGGGCCCTTCGAGCCCGGGCTGAGCGTCATCGACGCCGACGACGCCGCGCGCAAGAAGTGCCGCGAGTGCTCCAGGCTCGAGATCGACTGGGTCTGGGACGAGGTCTTCGGCGTGCAGCTCTGCAACACCTGCAAGGACGCCAACCCGGATAAGTACTCGCTCCTGACCAAGACGGAGTGCAAGGAGGACTACCTCCTGACGGACGAGGAGCTCAAGGACGCCGACCTGCTGCCCCACCTGTCCCGCCCGAACCCGCACAAGTCGCACTGGCACGACATGATGCTGTTCCTGCGCTTCCAGGTCGAGGACTACGCCTTCAACGTCAAGTGGGGGTCCCAGGAGAAGCTCGACGCCGAGTACGAGAAGCGCGAGACCGACAAGAAGCGGCGCAAGGAGGCCAAGTTCAGGGAGAAGCTCAACGACCTCAAGAAGAAGACGCGGACCGAGGCCATCAGGCGGCAGCGGGCCGCCGGCGCGGCGGGCGCCGGGCCGCACAAGTTTGGCGACTCGGTAGGCGGGGGCAAGCACGTCCACGACTGGGGCCGAGCCGTCGAGAACGAGGAGGGCATGTCGGTCAAAAAGTGCAACGGGTGCGGGATGGAGGTCGAGGAGCTGGAGTTTTAGACCAGGGAGGTCCACAATGTCACGATGTACAACATAATGAGTCGGTTAGCCAGACATGAATCACGAATACCCAGAAGCAAGCAAGCAACGCGGAGTCACAGCCAAAGTCCCATCATCTTCTCATTCATAATGTACGACGAACGAATAACTTCAAAACGACGACAGGCGTAGCGGAGGGTATCGACAAAGTGTAATGAACAATGCCCCAGTACAATATTACAGCAGAACGTGAACTTCCAACCGCCCAAAGCTCACGCTCGTATCCTGTCCCCTTACACACACACACAAGCGCGCGCCCACTCGACCACTCACTCACTCACACATACAGCCATTTCAGCGCGCCTGTCCACTGCCACAACGCTCCAGTCCGCAGCTTCGTGCCCAAACATCCCAACGTCCCGAATCATACCATGCATCGCGAGCAGAACCGTCTCAGAAGAGGCCGTTCCCAAGAGCATGCGACCCAATATCAAAGACGCCATTTCGACGGACGCTATGCTTCTGTATATTTGCTCTCCTCTTTTTTTCTTTCGAGATTCGCCTCCATCATCTACCGCGCAAACACCTTGACGACTCCGTCGCCGCCACCGCTGACCACCCACTTGCCGTCTTGGCTCCAGACGACTGAACACACACCCTCGCCGCGCATGATGCGGTGGCTCGTGATTTCTTGCGTGCAGGATCGCTTCTCGAGGCTCCAGAATCGAAGGGAGGCGTCGTGGCCTGCGCTGATCAGTTCGCGGCCATCTGGGCTGAGCGAAAGACTGGAAATCGACGCTGGGTGCGCGAGCATGTTGTACGTGCATTGCCCTGCGGTTCTTTAGCTTCAGGCCCTGTCGGCAATTATTTGGCATTTTACTTACCGCTGTTGGCATCGAAGAACCGAACGAAGCGGTCTTCGTGTCCAGAAATGATCACGCCCTCAACGCCAGATCCCGCCATGGACCTGCCTCCACCCGTAGGCCCGCCACCGGCGCCGCCGTCCTCTTCAGACATGCCGCTCTGGGGCTGTTCCAGGCCGAGGGTGGTGGCCACAACAGCGTTGACGCTGGTGTTGACAGTGCCGTCATACGTCTCCGAGCTGTCCATGGTTCCGGTTTGTTCACCTGTCCTGGTGTCGTAGACGAGAATAGCTGCATCCGAGTAAGAGACGACGAATGATTCGCCATTGGGGCTGAGGGGCGTGATGCAGGTAGGGCTGGCGGTGGATCCATCAGATCTCTTGATGTTGTGCACAAGCGTATGGTTGAACGGCGAGTTCGACGCCATGCTAGGCTGCGGGGTGCTCGAGAAGGCGCTGCCGGAGCTCATGGAGTTGCCGCGCACACGTCCTCTGCTCCCCGTCGGCCCAGCCCGGTTCGTGCCAGGTTGAGGAGAAGTCAGCTGGGGAGGCGCGCTGACGGCCCACAGACGGACAGATCCGTCGGCACCTCCAGAGACGAGCATGATACGGTCGGGGCTGCCGTACTGGTTGGTCTGTCCAAACACACTGCCCAGCGTCGTGGGCAGCACGCACACCGCCCAAACGGCGTCGGTGTGTCCTTCGAGCGTGGCCTTGGGGTCAACCCTACCCCGTTCCCAGACTCTGATGGTAGCATCTTGGCCGCCAGAGAAGATCCAGCCGTCGCCCTGAGCACGTCCGCCAGTCGAGAAGTTCGGAGAGGGCGACCAAGAAGTCAGGCAGAGCACGGCTCCGGCGTGTCCACGGTGAGAGAAGTTCGCAGTCACGTCGAGATCGGACGCAGCGTTCGTTTGACCGTGGCCGTCGACGCGGGGGATATGGAAGCGCTTGATCATGCCGTCATCACCTGCGGTGCAAATCTCGGGCTCTCCAGGGCTGCCACCACCGGAGAAGATGACGGTTCGCACAGTGTCAAGGTGGCCGCGCAATCCGAATCGTAGCTTGAAGTTTCCGCTCTCGGACTTCTGAGCCGCAGCGTTCAGAGACAGTTCGTGTTCGGCACTCCGTCTCCTCGACATGGAGCCTTTGCGGCGGTGGGCAGCTGGGGTTCGGTTGGGTGACTTGGGAAGGTTATCCGCGGTAGGGAACGCATCGGTATCGGGACGGTTGCTCAGTTGCTGGAGAGGTTGGGAGGAGTTCGACTCGGGGAATGCCCCTTCCGGGAACTCCCATCCGTCGGTTTCGGGAGCTGCGCGACTAGTCTGAGGCTCCTCGGTAGGCTCAACATTGCTGACAGACTCAACTGCGTGACTGGGTCTCTGCATATTGTCGTCGAGCATGCGTGCGGTTACCGACATGGGCTGGGGCCATTCATTTCCGGCGGCGTACATGACGGGCGGAGGGGCTTCGGCATTATGGACAGGGACCTGCCGTTGCTGTTGCTGTTGCTGCTGCTGCTGCTGCTGCTGCTGCTGCTGCTGTTGTTGTTGTTGCTGCTGCTGCTCCGTGGGCCTCATGGGCAAGCTCGTGGGCTGGCTTCGTTGCATCGGCGGCGCGTGGTTCGGGGCAGGAGGCGGGCGGTTCGCTTCTCGGACATGGTTCGGCGGCACGAGGGCCGATGAGGCGAAGGGAAACGGTGGCTCCTGGACGGGCTTGCCGCCGGGGATGCCGAATGGCTCGCCTTCACGCAAGTCCTCGAGAATGGGGAGCGGAGGAGACTCGCGGGGAGGTAGAGGGTTGGCCGGGGTAATCATCAGGTACGTAAACTCGGCCTGGCATTGGTCGAGGAACGACTTGAGGTCTGCTCGTTGCGACTCGTCCTCGCCCTTTTCGACATCGATCTCGTTGCCTTCGGCGTCAGTCGGCTTCTGCTTCGAGGCTGCGTACAACAGTTAGCACATGCATCTGAGCCAATCCAGCTTTCCTGCACTCACGTCGCAACTTCTCCTGAATGAGGGCGGCGCGGTCCTTCTCGGCCTTCGCAGCCTCCTCGCCAGCCACAGAACCGCTCTTGAGCTGGGTGGACTGGTCCTTGACCTTCTTCTCGAGGATGGTCACGTATTTCTTCAAGGCCTTCTGAGTGGCATCGGCGCGTCGTGCCTGGCCCTCGAGAGCCGCTATCCTCGCCTTCATCTCCTGGCGCTCAATCTCCCACGCATTCCTGTCTCGTTCGTGTCGGTGCCATTCGGTCTGAAGGAAGCGCATAACGCCTGAACAGGGTTTTGGGTCAGCAAAAGAGTGCACAACAAGACAACCAAGGAGGTGGAAGAAGCAGACGCACCCTGCAGCGTGTACTCGGTCGCATGGGGCTGGCCAGAGCCGTTGCCCTGCATCGCGCCGCCCATCTCATTCCCTCCAGGCATTCCCATGCCGTTGCCGACGTTCGCCCCCATACCCGGGACCACCTGCCAGCTCATACGCGCGCAAGGGGCACTGGTCCCCAACCAAGCAGCTCAGCACTGCTAGAAGGCGTGAAAGGATATCGAGAGGGAGGTTGATGATCGTCGGAAAGATAAGGCCAGGCGAGCGTACTGTCGAGTCGTCTCGGAAGTTTCTCTGTTCGGCCGGCCTGCGAATTGAATCGGAAGCTGCTTATGTGATGGATGATTCGAGTAAGGCGGCGAAGAGGCGCTCCGTCTATTGCATCTATCGATAATCCACAAGGAGCGAGAGGGCGCGACTCGTCGTGAAGCGGCGTGCGGGACCAAGGAGCGGCTTTCGTCGTCGTAGTCGTCGTCGTGTCGGGCGTAGGTTTGTCGTGTCGATCGTGGTTTAAGCAAAGGTGTTCGTCAATTCAAGCCCGCCGGGCACCAGAGGCTAGAAGGACGGGTTGCGGCGGTGTTGGTAGTGGTGCTGTGGTTGTGGTCGTGGTTGGAGCTGTGGCCCCCCCTGGTCAGTTCAATTGGAGCTTTCCGTCGTCGCGCGTATCGACCAGGGCAAGTACCACACAGCACAGTATACGTATACGTATACTTTGCTCAACGCAATTGGCTCCAGTTGAGGTCGAAGGACACCGAGGGCGATTCGAGGATGACGACGGGAGGTTGATAATTGCTGGCGTCACCCTGAGGGAAAAAAATTGAACTGACGGGAGACGATGTCTAGGCAGGTACGTCAAGGAAGGTATTGCGTCTGTGTCGTACGAAAGGGAAGGAGCTTCGCGTCCACGCAGAGATTTCGTCGCTAGGTCGCGTAGGTTGGTGACTGTTTTTTTTTCCTCCCCGGGCTCCCATAGGTAGAGACACCTAACTGCCTGCTGAGATACCTGGCTGGATCCTGGACAGGCGGCCTGACAGCACAGAAGCTATGCTGTACTGTACCTATGTACCTACCTTAAGTGCTATGTGTATATTGGTAGGTCTGTAGGTACCACACACTGTACCGGCTTCGCGCTGTGCTGTGCTCCAGTGTGCTGTGCTGTGTTGTGTGCTGTCAAGCTCCCCCAACGTGCATTACCGCTAAGCCTTGACCAATCAGAGATGGCGATGTGGCCCGTGAGGCCATCAGGCAGCCATTCCACATGGTCTCTTCAGGGGCACAGGCCACATATGGTTCTTCGAGATTATGTAACCCGTTATCAGCTGTCGCTTATCGCTTGCCTAGGTCAGGAGCCAGGGGTACGGTAAGAAGCGACAGTATCATCAGACACTGGAGATGCGCATCGTAACGAAATCATTCCTATCTAAGTAGAGCCGCCCCCTTCGGAGCATCCAAACCCAAGAATAGACTCGGGCTGGTGTCCAAACGCGCTCCCCTAATCTACACCCAAGCCGCCCACCTTGGCCCCCGTATTACTGCCAACAACTGGAACAAAGGAAAAAAACGAGAATTGGACTTTTATCCACCCGTTGCATGTCGATCAAAGCCCAAAGCTACTCCGTTCGCATGCCCGTGTAATCACGCCTCCCATCGAAACGCAACCAACCCCATTCTCCAAGGAAACGCGGCCATATGTGCAGTGTCTGCCCCATGGTATCATGTCCTCCGGGGCTCGTTTCCCTCCCTCATGAAGAAAGCCCAAAGCCAAGAGGCCAATGTCCTCGAATATAGGCCGCCCACAACAGCAGAGCCTTGCTGCACTGTATGCTGTCGAAATGTCCTATGTACTTGATATCGTCATGTCGTCAATAGGCGCGGTGCCAGAAATATGTCGTGCTGCGTTTCTCACGCGTACTGCGGCTGTCTCTGGCACGTCTCGACGATGCGCCGCGCGACGGCGATGATGTGCGACAGGTTCTTGAGAACCGGGTCATTGCCCGAGTTGTTGCTGATGAGCACGAAGAGACCCTCGACGCGAGTCACCAACATATCCATAATCTTTGGTGTAACTTCGCGAGCATCCTCGTCCTGGCAATCCGCTGTTAGCATCTGTGGCCCGGCAAACGAAGAAGAATCAACGCAGCAGCGATATGAGAGACCTACCATGTTACCAAGCGACGCCTGCAGGCTGTGAACAACCATTTCGAGCCAGGCAATCCTCTCGCGCGTGCACGTCTCCATGTGAACGCTGACAGTGGCGCTCACCGTCAACAGGACGAGATGAGGCAAGTTGCGAAGGAACTCGGGGCTGTACTTCGACATGTACTTATCAAACACTTCCTGCTCACGGCCAGACTGCATCCAGCGGACAACGGCCTCCTCGACTCTCCCCTCCTTCATGGACTGGTTGACAACACCGATGCGGGCTTGCAGGTCCGCGTCGTACTCATCGTTGGTGTTCGCAACCGTCAGAGCCTGGGAGTGACCGTAGCCCATGGACTGGTGCGAGCCGCGGTCGGGGCTCTGGACACTGCTGTAGGCCTGGCTCTGGGCCTGGCTGGGGACCTGGCTCGGAACCTGGCTAGGAGCCTGGCTGATGACGGAGGGGGCGTTGTAGGAAGGAGCCGAGCGGTGGTGAGGGACCTGCGGCGGCTGCTGTTGCTGCTTCTGGTGCTGCTGTTGCTGCTGGGCCTGGGCCTGGGCCTGGGCCTGAGCCTGAGCTTGAGCTTGAGCTTGAGCCTGGGCCTGGATGTGAATCATCTGCTGCTGGAACTTGAGGAATTCGTTCTGGAACTGCTCCTGCGAGGCCGCCATGCTAGAGATCGTGCCAGTGAGTCGAGTCACGATAGCAGACAGCTGATCGACCTTGTTACTCTCGGCAAGGCGCTGGGCGTTGAGAGCCTCCATCTCAGTACGGTGCTGCTTCTGGAGCTCGCCGGCGACGCGCTGGCAGGCCTGGACGGCCATGTTGGTGAAAGAGGGGCCGAGGCGAGCCGTCAGCGTGTTGACGACCTCCTGCTGAACGCTGGCTGCGACGGTTGCGCCGACTCTGTCGGAAATGACCTTCACGAATTCGCCGTTCTGCAGCGCGTGCTGAGTCGCGGAAGGAAGGGCTTTGTGAATCTCTTTCTGGATAGAGTGCGACACCTGGGCGTTCATGCTCTTGGAGAACTGGTCCGAAACCGCCTTGGTAGCAACATCGGAAATGGCAGGAATGACTGCAGTGCTGAACTGCTCGTTGATCAGAGCGTGGAGCACCTTCTGCGTGTTTTCGTTGAGGACATCGGAAACCACGCTGAGCAACTGGTTCTGGCGCGACTCGAAGTCGGCCTCACGCGCGCGAAGACCATCCTCGATGCGAGTGTGAAGGGTTTTGAGAGACGAGTTGAGAAGGCCGTTGAGGTTGCTCTGCAGGCGGGACTCCATGCTGGCGATTGCGGTCTCGACAGACTCTTGGGTGATGCCGTTGGAAGACTGCTGCTGCTGCTGCTGCTGCTTATCCTTGGAGTTGGAGGGTCCAACACGAGGAGATCCGTTTGACTGTGGGTCGGCGGCGGCGGCTGCGGCGGCTGCAGCAGCGGCTGCTGCCTTCTTCTTTCGGCTCTTGCGCTCCTGCTTCTCTTCCTTTACGGGAGGGGCAGGAGCGGGCGTCTCGTCCTCCTTGGGCTCAGGCTTCGCAATCTTGACAGGAGTCACAGACTCGGGTCCACGACGAGGGGTGTTGTCGTCTTGCGAGGGAGTGTTCTGAAGCTGAAGCAGAGACTCCTTGGCAATGTTGCGTGCGGCAGGATGGGCGCCGTCAGCATTCTGGTGGGAGGATTCGGCAGGTTGCGCGGCGGGCGGCTTGAGTCTAGAGATGGCGACTACGCCAGCGTCAACAGCATCGACAGGGGCGAGCACCTTGTTATCCTTGGACCAGCCGAGCTCCGCCTGCTTGATCAGGAGGCACGCGACACCCTTGGAGTGCATGGCGTAGAGTTCGAAGAGCGTGGGCTCCTCAGTCTCCTGGGACATGGCAGGGTTGGCGAGGATGTCAAGGCTGCGCAAGATACCGCGGTTCGCGAAGGAGTATTCGCGCACGCCGCTGATAACGGCGGTCGAGTCCGGCGCGGGGATGGTGGTATCCTGGGCCACGAGGCGCTGGATGTATTCTACCTGCGATACGCTCTTCAGGTTGTACTTAGGAGCCGAAAGATGCGCAAAGTAGATAGAGTTGCGGGTCGGGTGGCCAATGACGAGCATGCCGGTAGGAGGATGGTACATGACGCTGCAGACGGCGTCCGATTCCTTGCTGTGAGGAAGGTTGAACTCCTGGACCGGCTTGCCGAGCGCGAGATCCCAGAGCTGCAGGGTGTGGTTCTGCTTCATGCCGATGATCATGTAGCGGAGGGCGCAGCGCTTCTGGTACGGGCGGAGCTTATCGACCAGCAGAACGGACGTGGGCCATGCCTTCTCACCCTCGGGCGTGCTCGTCAGTGTCATGAGAGGCTCCTTGATCTCGAGCGAAGTGTGAGCGGGCAGGGGCCTGCGAGGGTCACTACCCTCCTTGGCGGCAGTGAGGTCGCGGACGTCCCAGAACTTGACGCGTCCGGACTTGTCAAGAGACACTATCACGCTGTCGTCCTGACTGAACGTGAAGTCTTTACCGGCCTTACCGGTATTGATCTTCAACGAGCACTGCTTGGCCAGCTTCTCCGTGTCCACAACGCGATCGTGGCCGGGTTTGAAGAGGTTGTTCTGCATGATGAACGTGGGCCAAACGATGTTAATTGACTTGCCGCGGCCGACCGCAAAGAACTCGGGGTGGATCGTCGACGTCCGGGCGCGAGTCTTGAGAACACCGCCGGGGGCGTCGCCGCCCTCGTGAGAAGCCATCGGGGGGAGGGCGAAGCCGTACTGCTCTGGGTGGGCGTCCTCGATGTGGTCCTTCTCGCCGCTCTTGATCTGCACCCAGTAGACCGTGCCGCTAATGCCGGTGCCAATGATGGCTTCGCGGTGGATGCCGTTGTGATCAGGGGGGGTGACGGACATGGCGACGTTGAAGATGCGGTCCTTGGTGTCGGTGAAGATCTTGGCATCCTTGCCGTCGTCCTGGCGAATAACACGAAGACCACCGGCCTTGGACATACCGTAAGCCATGTAGTTCTCGGTCGCGGTGTAAAGGTTGCGGTCGATCTGGTCGAACTCCTTCTTGAGACGGGCAATGTCCATGATGGCGTCGTCGCGGAACTGCGGGCGGGGCTCGGTGGCGCCGTCCTGCAGAGCGATCGAAATCCAAGGCTTCATGGGGAAGTTGTAGACCTTGACGGGCGCGGGAGTTTCCTCCTCAATCACCACAATCTCGTCCTGGTCGGCACTCTCCCAGCTATCAGCAACGGCATGGGCAGCAGCCTCCTCGACAATCTCCCGGACCTCCTCAGCAACCTCGGCAGAGACGACCTTTTCCAGGAGGTCCCTGTTCTCCTCGCGGTCGAGCTCCTTCTTGATTGCCTGGGCGGCATGATGGGCGCTCTCCTCGAACTCTCTCTCAGTCCGGGCAGTGTCCATATCTTCGAGATCCTGCAAGTACTCCGGTCGCGACTGCTCTTCCTCAGCGCGGGCCAGGGCCTGCTGGGCCTCGAGGTCCGCCTGCTCGGCAATGTCTTGGACTGCCTCCGAAGCGGTCTCCCGGATCTTCTCGGCGGCGGGCACGCTCGCAAACGAGGCGGTCGAGCCAGGGGTCGGGTTAGCGAGCTTGTCAGCAGGCGAAGAGCCGTGTCCGAGGCTGTGGCGGGCACGTTGGGGGGAGGCAAGAGGGCTACGCTCGCTGGCGATGCGCTTGGTCTCGCTACCGTGATGGGAGGTCGGAGAGTCGTGGGTCTTTTTCAGAATCTGGAAAGCCGGGCCGGCAGGTGACTGGCCAGCAGAGTGTGGGGCGATACCCGAGATGGAACCAGACTTGGGTGTGCGGTTGTGTGGCGAAGTGATCTGGGACTCCTCGAAGCTGTTGTTCGCATTACTGCCGTAGCTATACTGGTGCTTGTGGTGCGAATGCTGATGCTGGGAGTGAGCAGCCTGCAGATTCGACGACTCCTGGGTCGAGGGAAACGAGTAGGTGCCGTAGTTGCTGCTCGACTGGGCGTAGGTGCTGGGGTCGTACTCGAACGAGCTCGAGGGCATGTGCGACAAGTTAGGAGGGGCTTGTCCGGCCTCGGCGAGGACTCTCTGGAGGATGTTCTCGCCGCCCTGTGGCAGATTGGAACGAGACGACTCGGTCAAGAGCATGTCGTTCTGGCTAGGCTTCGGGCGGTTGAGCAGGTTCAGCAGGTAGGCGCGGGTGTCGTCGGGAGGCGACGATGCGCCGAAAGTCGAGAACGAGCCGTTCTGGTTTTGAGACGGCTCAGGACGCGACTCCTCGCCATCGTGGGCTCCTTTCATCAGAGCGGCGAGAAGACCGGTGGGATCGGCCGGGGCGCGGGCGGGAGCGACAATCTGGGTCTGGATGGACGAAGGCATCGACTGGGATTGAAGCTGCTGGGGCGACTGCTGGTGCTGAAGATGCTGCTGCTGCTGCGCCGTCTGCTGTTGAAGGTGCTGCTGTTGAGGGGAAGGCTGAGCCTGCTGCTGCTGAGGCGACGCCTGCTGCTGCTGCTGCGAAGCTTGACCGGCGCCGGAAAACTTGAGCAGATTCAACAGGTTGGTGGTGCGATCGCCGTTTGAGGGCACGCTGCCACCGGGGGGCGTCGGCGCCGGAGGCATGGGAGACACCATGATGGCGCCGTAGGGGCGAGAGGGTGTTTCGACGACGGAAACGAGGGACAATTGACAAGGCGACCCTTTCGTCGTGACACAATTGATGATTGTTGTTGTGTGAGGGGATGAGGGGATATAGAGAGGTCGTGGGGAGGAAAGAGAGGTTCTCGAAAATAAATTTTGGGACGGAATGGATGACTTGGGAGGCTGGAATCTCAGCCCAACCCAACACAACCCTGTAGCGCGCAGGGGGGTGACGTGGTAGAAGCTGGACGGTTGGCGGGAGGGACAATCAAAGGGCCGACCGAAGGACGGGCAACCCAGCGACTGGCGAGGTTTGTGACTACCTATGAGCAATAGGGCGGGCAGGACTGGGTTTTTGTTTGGGTTAGTAGGCATACAGTCAGTGTAGAGGGCCCTCTCTGTACAGGAACCGACCACTGAGCTTGGGGCAGCAATGGGCGTGCAAGAGCCAGCCCGATCAGTGGGTGGTGCAGGAAGGCGCGGGCGCGGGTGGTGCCTGACTTAAGACCTAAGGTTAACAAAGGTAGGTGTCTAATGCAAGGAACTTTGTGAGCTCACCTAGATGCTTAGTTAAGAGAGGTACCTGTTGCTGGTAGAGTAATAGAAAGAAACCTTTAAAGTGTGAGGAAGTAATAGGTAGATACCTAGCTTGGAAGTTGGGTGCACCAAAGTGGTTTCTACGTAGGTACCTAGCTTTGGGCAGTAACTAACAAGAGCTGCTGCTGTACCTAGCAACCCACCTAGGCAGGTGCTCTCTATTAGAAGCTGTTCCTTTCTTTGCTGGAGCAACCACTGAAGGTTTTGCGCTGCAGGTAGTAGCTCCACCCTAGAATTCCTGTGCTGCGGCCCTGTGCACTTAAACTCGGGCAGGAGCAAGTTTCCACTTGACAGAAGTGAGGAAGGGGGGGGAAAGACCACTGATAATATCTGACATAAGCAACTCTCGAGTAAAGTAACCTCTTCGCTGTGAGCTGCAAGCAGAGGGCACCACCAGCATACCGGGCCTGACACGGAAAGCCTCCATTCCATTCCACCCGCAATCGACATCGCCAGTGCCAGGAGAGAGAGAACAAGCTCCTTGTCTCAAATCCACGACAGATTATTTTAATTTTTTTCTTGTTCCGTTCGCAAGCAGCCTATATCCAACACCCGTCTTTAGCATCTTCTACCTGCCCTGTAGCATCTCACGCCCCGCAGACCACCAGGAAACGGCGAGGCTACTGCCACGAAAGTACTACGAAGTCATACACATTAGCACCCGAGGTGACTGGACAATCTCGTTCCATTTGCAACCGGCACGTCTGTTTGTATCAACCCGACGAAAGACTTGCGCGCGGCAACGTCGCCGTTCTCGCTGCCCAACCCCCCAAGGGGGAACAACCACGGCCTTTGGCATCCTGTCAGGGATCACCAGTCTGCCTCATATACGTCACCGAAACCCGTCGCTCGTCGCCCGTCTCTCGTCATCATGTTCTGTCTGCGAAGGTAGGCAATCCCATTTGGCTCCTCTTCCCCTTCCCCTTCCCTTCGCCGCGCCCAGCCCATCGTCCGTCACATGCCGGCTAACCCGTGACGCATCCAGCTGGCTCCCGCTACTCTTCATCCCGACGAACGCGTCGCCCGCCTTCATCTTTCTCTTCTTCATCTGCACCTACTTCCTCAACCGACCCTGCGTCTACTGCAGCTTCCTGCTCCTTATCCTCTTCCTCACCTCGTGCAACTGGTCCGACCGCTGCTTCTTCGACTTCAGCAGCAACTGGTTCGAGCCTCGTCCGCCGACCTCCGCGCTACCCGACGTCGACCCTAGTACCTCCTTCAATGCTACCGTAGTCGAAGTCATCAACTCGACTGCCAGCGCGCTGGCCGGCGCCGCCGCCGAAGAGCTCGCCAGACAAAGACAAGAGTGGACGGGTCTCGGCATGGAGTGGCTGCGCAGTCTGCTGGGACGGAGGGAGTGGCGGGTGGAGTGCTTGGACATCAACATTCGCTTGTGATGAATGGACTGTTCAGGCGCGGCTTGTGAGAAGAAGGGAGAAAATGAGTGCTCATGAATGACGACTAGGTTCGCGTCCGAAGGCAAGGCACAGCCTTGAGGTGTAATGGGGAAGGAAAAGTTCTACAACATGCGGTATATCGGGCGGGCTTCGAGGTGCATACTATGGCGTTCTCCGTTCTGTGTGTGTAGGTTTGATCATTGGGTAGACCGGTCGGCGTAGGTACGGGCTGTCCCTCGGGGTCTGGTATGTCGTCAGTAGCCCGCCCAGCGTCAGTATCTTACAGCTGTTTTTGAAAGAATCTGTAACATTCCGTTTCCCGGTTCTCTGTCAACGTTGATTGGGACGCCGGATTACAGATCCGGGGCACGAGTCCGCCGTCCAAGGGTGTATTTAGGTTTACACGTGGACGGGTAGAGCAGAGCGAGATCCACCGTATTCCGCTGGCTGGCACATGGCAAGGCTGAAAACAAGCTTCTGGAGAACGACGCTGGGCACAGAGATGCTCGGCATGCTCGTGGTCGCTGGGACTATCAAGGACGTTATGTTAACGGCACCCCGCGTATACCGTACGGGCCGCAAAAGGGGCTGAGGGCTCGTCGTCATCCATGAGGCTCAGCGTCCAACGTTGCTCTATGAAAGGTCGTGTCCCTTGCCCGGACAGGAGACTAGACGGCGAGGCATCTGGCCCCGTTCCCATCGGCGGCTTCGCGTAGGTCACGGGATCCAAACCATGCTAAGCTTGCGCGGCAGCCCGGAAGAGGGTGCGGGCGCCGGGCGAGATCACCCACGGCGGGGCGGGATCCAGGGTGCCGCCTACGGGTGCGGAATCGAGGCGGTGCCGGCGGCGGCTGTGTCCCCGTATCCGGGAGCAACACCCCCGCCCCCGGATATTCAGCCCGCCACGCCGCCCACATCACGACAAACTCGACGCGCGTGCGTGGGAGGACCGCCGGGCAATTAATATCTGCGAATCGCACAGAACCTGGGAGGTGCATGCGGGTTGTGGCGCCAGGCCTCCCGTCCCGGCTGCCGTGCGGCGTCTTACAGTCCGAATACCCGCTGACCACAATTACGCGATTCGAACAGAGGCGCAGTAGCCCGTTGGATGGGCTTACTTAACAATGGGCACCATTTTTAGTACTTGGGTGGTGGGACAGGTCCGATGACAATGCTAAGTAATGATAGGAACCGTCCACAACTGTTGTTTGATTAATCCCACCATTGTATCCGTAAAGAACTGATCGACGAACAATGCAGTAGACAAGGGGTGGAAAGCAGTCGAGGAGGCCCATGCCATACATGACGGCAGACAGACATTGTTGCCTTTGATATCCGCAATACTCCTAACAATGTGTGGGCGGTGCAGGTGCGGGTGAGATGAGCGCATCTCGAAGGATTCCGTCGAGATACGGACCAAGGATTCCACTCGACGCCCGACGGTCGAGCGATATGCATTGTGACGGAGTGCTAAGGCTGTATCCGATCCAGTGCGCGACTTGGGCCGGGAGAGCGGCAAGGAGCCAAGAGACTGCCAATCTCCAGCCGCCAGCTTGTGTAATCATTTCCCCAGCCTTTCACACCCTCTAACCGTCGTCCTCCTCGGTAAAGGAAGGCCAGCACGCGACAAGCCGATCATGTCGATGTTGAGCGAGTGAGGGGTGTCTAGGCGGCCCATTCCGCCGTGTCGGTGCCGAGAGAGGCAGCCACCATCGGCCATCCTTTGAATGACACGGCAGATATCGGATGGCATGGCTGGCCTCAGGGCTTGCTTTTCAGCCTGCGAGCGTCCGAGGTTAACTACCTTTGCAAGCTGGTTGCATTACAGTCACCTATAGCGCTCCACGATGCTTGACTTTGGAGTTAGATCGGTAGGCCCCGGGTAGCAGTGCCGTGCCGACTTCCATACATTGCGCGGCCAGTGACGAATGGTCCAGTTAGTAGACAACGGGAGGACCTGAAACTCGGACCGCGAATGCTTCTGGTGCTAGCCGCCAGAAATGTCAAAAGTCCGGGCGGTTTTAGCGACTGTGAAAGCGCCAAGGGGTTGGGGGGCTACAGCCTCTTCCAGCGTCTTGGACCGCCCAAAGAAAAAGAGGCACAGCCTTGCTCCGGAGGCGGACAGTGGGCGGCGGAGCGGAAAGCCTTGCGTGGGTGTGCAAGTGTTGTTCGAGGACAGGGGAAGCACAGGTGCCGTGCGATGCGGTGTAAAGTCAATTCATTATTCGCGTCATCGGGTCTATGCATCAAACCGAAGAACGGTAGAGATGTAATTAAGTATCGGACGTTTCCCGCCAGCCACTGTTCCAAAAGGGGGCAGGCACCGCAGGGGGGAGGAAGCAGGCCACGCGTCACTGTGGGGCCGAGCTCGTTGGATGCCAACGGGTTACACTACGGTCACGGAGCGCTGCCTCTGCCGGGGATTAGGAGCTTCTGGGCTTCCAAGTTGCGTTCCATCGCGCCATCCAGGAGGTTCGCAACTCGGCGGGTTTGGCTGTTCGGGTTTGAGATGGCGGGTTCGGACGATTCGCATCGGCCACCATATCTTCCAACGGTTCGTCAGCGGCCGACTGATGTCTCGGGCGCTCATCCTTTTTTTCAGACGATGCAGACAGGAGGCGGCGATCGCCGTACCCCTATGTACCTACTTTATTTAGGGGTCGGTTGATAGCCATAGCTTGACGGCCCCCGAGTGTGAAATGCAGCGAAGCCTCGAGCATGGGGCGAAGAGCCACCGAGAAACATCGTATTTCGTGCAGAGAGCAGGATTCTGTCCTGCAGTCTGACCGTCTGACAGCAGGAAACTTGTGAGCCAAGAGGCGGAACGGATTTCGTCGTCGTCGTTCCGTATCTCGTACACTTCGTACTTACGTACCTGAACTGAGAGCGGAGGTACTTACCCTGCCAGAGTGCCTATCCGCCCCCTCCCCCCAACGCAAAAGAGGCGCCGAGGAAGGCCAAGGTGGGGCCCCGACGCAGGGCCTCGGATCATTGGACGGAGAGCGTGAGGCCAAGGGGTGCTGAAGGCCACCAAACGTGCCAAGGGGGCGGATTGAGACTCCCAAGACCGGGCCAATCTCGCTGGGAAATGTCGCTGGCGCTGAGGCGGCCGGCCGTTTAGGCCCCCTTGGGTAAACTACTGTGGTAGAAGCCTAAAAGGAATCTATAGCTGAAAGGCGTGTACGTAGCTGTATCACTGTTTATTTCTCAGGACCTGGAGCAACGAAGCGTGTTCGTCGACTCAAAACAGGAGGAATATTCACCCAACATCCAACGATTCTGTCTGCCAATGACATCGGATGACATGAGCATTGTTCGGAGAGCATTTCGGATTGCTTTCACTAGCGTTATGGTAGGTGGATTGATAGAGGGACGGGGAAAGGAAAATAGTGTCGGGCACGCGACAGTCAATAGGCGTCGTCTCATTCGCCTACGGATGCAAAGGGCCCGTCATCGATATTCCAACCTTGCAAGTTGCTGCGGTGAGTCGCAGGGGCCACCGATTGAATGATGATGTCCGGGGAGAGGGGGGCAGTTGAATTGTGATCATTCTGGACCCGTGATATTGGGTGGATTTGGATAGAAACCTAGGTACCTGGTGTAATGTACAGTGGACGGTCCCATTGTGACGTTGTTGATTGTTCACGCGCGCGCGGGAGGAACAGTTCAGGGTGGCAGGTGGCAGGTGCTCGCCTGCCGTTTTGGAAAGAGGAAATACGCTAGTCTTGCGGAGTACCTAGGTACCTAGGTATCTACCTGGAAGCGATCCAACGAGTGGGGCCCATCCGAGCTTTCCACACAAACACTCGCACTCACACTGCAGCCGAGCATCCTCTTACCGCGCTAACTCCGGCCCCGATAGTGATATTTAGTTCTGATGACTTGTAAAAATTGGTACCTAGGTGCAGCGACCACGGCATGATCTATCCGACTTTCCTCCCAGCTAGAATGTTTGCGTGTTAGACTTTGCGGCTGACGGAGACTGTCCCCTCTGCAAAATGCTTCTGACATCAGACGGCTGAGACGCGGCGGCGACGCTCTTCTTTATGTCCAGCTCGAAAAATAGCCCAACAGTGGTGCATGGCACAACGCGACCGACCTCAGGACCCGGTAATTGCTTATCGAGTACGGAAGAATCGCGAGGTTTGTGGGGTGCCGGCGCTGACGCCGGAGCCACTCCTTATGCCGCCAAGACCGCTAGCGGCTTATGCGGCGACTGGGACCAAGAAACCGACCACCGCCGCACCGCACCAGGGCAGGAGGAGTCGGACCAGGAGCAGCACACGACACCTCCTTGAGCCCCTGGGCAGTTGGGATTCGGGAAAAGTGGTGGTGGTGGTGGTGTTGGGAGAGAGACATTGCAGCGACGACAGCGGCAACAACCCTGTGCCCTCACGCGACCGGCTGCTTGTTGTGGTGGTACTCGGCCAATTTGCAGTGAAGACCGTCGTCCGCCGAGCCACAAGAACGTCGAAATCTCTGCTACTCGGCCCATCCCTGAAAGACCTACCTAGGTAATACCCAACTACCTTACCCCGTCTTTCCCGGGCCACACCCACTAGCAACCCCCGGGCTTCTTCTTTTTTTCATCGTCTTCTTTTTTAGTGCAATTATAGACAATCTTTATGTGTTCATCGTCGCGGGAACAGTCAAAGACGACGCGGCCTGACAATGGCTCCCGAAGGCCGGCCACCAGCCCCGGCAACCCAAGCTAGGGGCTTCTTCTTACGCGGGATTACGTATGCCACTTTACCAGCGCACGTCCGATGGTGATCCAAGAGCAGGTAGGTTGAGCCTTGTACACTGGCACGCCCACATCAAGGAATGTGGGAGAAGGCAATACCACCGCCAGCCCGGGTCCCCATTGTCGTACGTATGCCCAAGTACGTACCACCGGTTTATCTGCGAGGCCATGTAAGACAGGGTAGGGCGGCAGAAGGAGAACGGGTCCCTGCCGTGTCTGTGTCTGTCTGGTCTTTTTTGGCATGTTTTGTCGCATTCTTTGGGATGAAAAGTTTTTTGTTGTTTCTTTGATTCTTGAGGGAGGATAATAGCACCTACATGGGATGGGATGGCAGAAAGCAAGAGTCTTTTACAATACTATGGTTAGATGCATCAGTACTCCGTTCTTTCGAGTGGATAGATATGCACCGGGCGGCTGCCAAGGGGGAAAGTACGGAAAGGAAAGCATGGATTAGAAGAAAAGCAGACGGCCCAGGGACTTGGCAAGGCAAACAGGGTAACAGCAAGTTACAACGTAGAACTGAAGGAAGTGTACGGATACACTACAGTCTATCCGTACCCCCAACTGCACCGCCATGCGTTTGGCGGGACTCTCGCCTAGGCTTGGAGGGAGGGACTGTCACTACCTACACACTACCTTGCACTAGGCAGGCTGGTTGGTAGAGGACGGGAGTATTCCTAGCTCAGGCTTCTTCTTCTTCCTCCTCCTCCTCATCCTCCTAACCCCTTCGCTGCAGACACGCCTCACAGAGATCCAATGTTTCTCCACACGCCACAACCTCCCGTCTCATCCATTTCATCCCACATTTACATATCATATGCTGCCTCTCCCGCCCTACCGCGCTTTCACTCATGTCCCCCTCCGCCCTCTTCCTCTTGCCTTATACGTCTTGGCATCCGCGTATTTCGACCTTCTCCATTCTCGAACCTACCCAGGTAGACTTGTCACCGTCTGGACCTCCTTACCCACCGCAGGCACAACCGTCTCCATATTAGACCCCTTTCCTCAGTGTATTCCACTATTCCGTATATCACTATTGTCGTCGCTGTTGCCAAAACCGCCGTCAACCTGAGCTTACACCGAGACCCTCACCTCAACGCACCGCACCGCGTCGCACTCTCGTCTGCTTAACGATACCCACGACTTCACAGTACGAACGAAGGGAAAAAAAACGATTGCTTTTTTCAGTCTTTACTGCGCAGTGATACCCCTCGAGCTTGGTTTATTCGTCGCTTCTTGAACGAGTCACCTGGTTCCTGTCATTTCGAGTGCTACTTCGGGCCTGCTTCCTACCGCTTCGGCTCGCCACAGGCAGAACATTTCTTGGCACACGAGGCCTCCTACGCACTCGACAAACGGCCGCTCTTCCTCCATTTCTCTTGGATTGTCTCGCCTCTAGACTTACCAAGGCCTTCTATCGACTGCGCAAGCTCACGGCCAGCTTGTACTCCAACCCAGAGGTCGACTTACACCCGCACAAACCGCCAACATGCGCTTCGCCCTCGCTCTCCCTCTGGCCCTGCTGGGCCTCACAGCCACAGTCGCCGCCGCGCCCTCTAAAGAGGTTAAGCCGGTATCACCACCCGTTCTCGCCAAGCGTGAAGACACCAAGTACTTCCACGAGCCCTGTTGCGGCGAAGAGCTGGGCCACTACGACATCCGCTACTTCAAGGAGGCCGTCCCCTACGACGACCACCGCATCGTCCTCCGCAACCTAATCCGCTCTTACCTGACCATCACCAAGAAGCTCAAGGTCGAGACCTGGCTCGCCCACGGCACCCTGCTGGGCTGGTGGTGGAACGGCAAGATCATGCCCTGGGACTACGACCTCGACGTCCAGGTCTCGACCGCCACCCTGTACTGGCTCGGCCAGAACATGAACCGCACCGAGCACGATTACGAGTGGACCGACGCCCAAGGCAACGCCCAGAAGGAGCGATACCTGCTCGACGTCAACCCTCACGGTACCGACAAGGACCGTGGCGACGGACAGAACATTATCGACGCCCGCTGGATCAACATGGCCAACGGCGCTTTCATCGACATCACCGGCCTCGCCGAGCGCGACCCCTCCGGCATGCCGGGCGTGTGGAGCTGCAAGAACTACCACCGCTACCGCACCACCGACCTCTTCCCCATGCGGGAGACCGAGTTCGAGGGCGTCCCCGCCATCATCCCGTACGCCTTCGAGCGTATCCTCTCGGACGAATATGGTCACAAGAGTTTGGTGACCACCGAATGGCTTGGGTAAGTTTCTCCAGACATCTGCACCCGGCCTCCCGGGGCTTTGGGACAACGACTAACACGAGACCGCAGACACAAATGGGAGCCCGAGCAAAAGGAGTGGCTCAAGGTGCAGAAGCCCGAAGACCAGAAGCCTCAGTAAGGCAGATTGACGTTCTGTGACCAAGTTCCGGACGGGATGGACATTTGGTCTGCATGCGCGTACAGCTTGCAGCGTCGTTTACAAAAGCACATGGGCATTTTTTGGCGGCAGCGATTTGCGTTTTCTTGCGCACGCTTACATGCATGGGGTGGCGTTAGGACATGGCATGGCATGAAATTAAGGTGTTCCAGGGTTCAAGGGTACGGACAGGGAGGCACTCGGACATGGCCTCCCTCTTGACATTTTTTTAAGCACAACTTCACGAAGTCGGAGTATCTCTGTACAATGACAGCATCGCCCATTGGGTAGATACGGGTTGCGGGTCGCCGAAGGACGGAATAGACTCGAGCGCAACTAGAGGAGAGTGTATGCTGTGCATCTACAGCACAAGATACCCAAAAGATAATCAGGGTTTTGATGGCCTCAGAAGTCAGAATGCGCGCAAATCATGTAGAAACGTGAATGTTCAGTAATTATACGTCTAGTAATCGTGCTCATGATGACCCAGGTTGATGCCAACGCCGTCGCAATGCTCCTTTTCCAAAACAGATGCAATCCGCTTCCCATGATGCTGACAGTCCCTCCGACTCATAATCAAGAAGACCCACCACTTGGTTTGCCGCCGTCCCTCCCCTCCGTGTTCATTCTCCTAATCCTCTCTTCTGCCGCCTTGGCCAGGATCTCGCGACGACTCAGTCCCCTGTTATCCGCGGCGTTGCCGCCGACGACGAAGTCGCCTCCCTCCCAGCCGCCGTGGTCCTCGAACTCCTCCTCCTCTTCCTCGTGGGGCGCATGGTACGACGGCTGCTGACCGACGGTGTGCCCACCGTGCTTCCAGTCGGCGCGCTCGACCTCGCGCTCGATCTGATGGCACAGGTCCCAGAAGTTCCTGTCGTGGGGCCCGTGGACGTTGTGCGCCAGCTCGTGGCACAGCGTCTTGCGGATGGTTCGGTAGTCCCTGTATCCGTCGTGCGCGTCGGTCCTCAGCCTCAGCTCGATGACCTCGCCCTGGTTGCGGTTCAGGCCCAGCAGCCTCGTCGTGCCCTCGTGGCTAGACTGCGTGTTCGACAGGGGCTCCATCTCGGTCAGCAGGCCGACGCTGAACTTGTGCTTCGTCATGGCCGCGCGGATGCCCGGGTCCGCCTTGAGCCTCTCGAGCAGCGCCAGCGAGCGCTCCGGACGGGGCAGGCCGGCGAGGGGCCGCACCGAGAGGAAGGTGTAGGTCGAGTCGGCCTGCGCCTTGGCCTGGTCCCTCCTCCGCGACGGGCGGTTCGCCCTGCGCGCGGCGGTGCGGGCGGCGTTGCGCCGGGCGGCGAACTCGGAGGCGGCCTGCAGCGACTCGACCTCCTTCGCCTCGACGCCCATGAGCATGATCTTCTTGTCCTGCAGCCCGACGAGGGACATGTCCGGGTCCTTGAACGGGGGCTTGAGCAGGCCGAGCTTCGGGACGATGAACTTCTGGTTCGAGGGCGGGATGTGGAGCGCGTCGTGGACGTCTTCGGAGAGGTGCGTTATCGTGCCATCGCTCGGGTATTTGAACGTGTGAGAGGTGTTGCGGTGGTTGAGGGTGATGGTGATGACCTCGTCGGAGGAGTCTGAGGAGTCGTACTCCGACTCGTCGATATGCGCTTCGGCCATGGTGGGGTATTTTGCAGTCGCGGGTTTCGATATCGAACTGTGTAGGTAGTTTACTTTGCTGTGTGGATAGATGATTTGTATGCGATAACCCCTACAAGCGGTTGAGAGGCACCGCAGATATATACGACAGCGATAACTGCGTAGAATGTACAGGAAGCAGACGGGATGAGGCGCAGATGGTCACCGGTGAGGCCGTCCGCGATGGTTTGTCAGAGAGGCCGCACAGGGGCACAGGCAGCTTTGTAATACGTCACTCGCGCGCTGCTAGGTGGAGTCCGATCTCCGTCGCCTCCAGATTCCCGTTGGCGGTGAAGGACTTAATGGTGGGTCCGACGGAAAAGCCTCGGGGACACCGACTGATTATCTCAGCAGATTTGAAGATGGCCCGTGTCCTGTTTGTTCCTGGCGGCTAAGGCAGGCAAGGCAAGTCGGGTGGGTCTATGGACGGGAATGCACCTTCCATTCACTGCACTTGCGTGCAGCAGCTGCAAGGCGTGTCTCATTACCTAAGCTGAAACCGCAGGGAGCGTCCCGACCAACCAAAAACAGGATCTGACCTTATTAGCTGTGCAGTGGCCAGCTGGCCAGGCCAGGTTGCGGCATGGGCCGTCGGTTCCAGCTTCCAATGAGCTTGCAATCGCGTTCGTGTCCTTTCGACAACCTGGAAACAGTAGACAGCGAACAGAAAAAAAAAAAAAGCTACAAGCTCTGCCGAATGCAGTAGAAGCTCCCCCTCCCTGGACATATCTCGACTTCAATCCTTATCACGACGACAAACGACGACGCGACGACGGCAATTCCCTCCGCTGCCGACAACAACAACTACCCAGCTCTCTCCGGTCGACCACGACGCTCCGCCGCCCGCTGTCACTGGCAGCTCCAAGCTCCGATCCCATATCCGCTCGTCGTAGTTCTCCCCGATTGCGATTGCTCTCCTCCAAACCGCAACGATGCTCAATCTTTTCCGTATTCTCGGTACGTGTCGTCGCTGCTGTCCCTCGCGACTAGGGGATAGCTATGCCAATCGACGTTGGCCTCATTGACTAACACCCGACGCAGGGGACTTGTCCCACCTTGCCAGTATCGGCATCCTCCTCCACAAGATGGTTCAGTTGAACGTGAGTTCGCGATGCCTCCCATGTCGTCACCGGGCGACCTTATCTAATCTGTCAACAGAGCTGTTCCGGTATCTCGTTCAAGTCGCAAGCTCTCTATCTCGTGGTCTACATTACCAGATACCTTGGTACGCTTATCCCAGTCTCCCCAGTCCATCCGCTTCCGCTAACACCACCGCCACGCCAGATCTCTTCTCGACGTCGAGCCTATGGAACCTCGTCTTCAAGATCCTCTTCATCACCTCCCAGGGCTACATCATCTACCTGATGACGACCGCGTACAAGCCCACCAACGATCCCAACCAGGACACCTTCCGCGTCCAGTACCTGCTGGGCGGCGCCGCCGTCATGGCCATCGTCTTCCCCTACTACTACACCTTCTGGGAGATCATGTGGGCCTTCTCTATTTGGCTCGAGGCCGTCGCCATCCTGCCCCAGCTCTTCATGCTCCAGCGCACCGGCGAGGCCGAGACCATCACCACCCACTACCTTGCCGCCCTCGGTATCTACCGTGCCCTGTACATCCCCAACTGGATCTACCGCTACTTCACCGAGGTCCACCACAAGGTTGACTGGATTGCCGTTGTCGCTGGCATCATCCAGACTGTCTTGTACAGCGACTTCTTCTGGATCTACTACACCAAGGTGATGAAGGGCAAGAAGTTCAAGCTCCCCGTCTAAAGGTGCATCTGTCATCCTTTCAAGAGAGTTTGGCCGATTGCCCAAACATGGCAACTTGGTCCGGACGGCAGGTGGCGATACCAAACAGAGAGTCATGGCATACCGCCAGATGCCGTAAGAAGTCTCGGGGCCGATGGTCCAATGGACCTCTCTACCTCTTCCAGGCTCATCCCACACACAGAGAGAAACAAACATCGGATTTCGGGCACAAAAACACAAAAGTTGGGCCAGGCGACAGGGTACGGGATACCTTTTTCCATGCAGGATGGATGCATGGCTGGCGTTAAGAAAAATGGTTAGTTTTGCATGGGGCGGCCAGGTCAACCAGCCAGCCATCCAGACACGCTTCGGGTGTTGGTTGGACTGCTGACGGAGGCTCGCAGATCGACAGGGTCGAGGACAAAGGCGAATGAAAGACCAGGACATCACTGGTATATAGATGGTCAATGTGAAGAACGTTTCCAAATCCCCAAACATTTGCCCACCTCGTTCTAACCACCTATCCCGCCCGGCACACCCACATTCCATTGTCGGCAACCGCGTGGACGACTCGTGTGCTTTTCGGCTAGCTCGCCGGTCTCCGAAATCCTGATCTTGTTGTCGGGTCGGAGCAAATGAGGAAGTCCCCTGTAGGAAACTTGCCTTTCGTCCTCTTTACCCGACTAGGAGGCGCGCAGGAGGACCCTAGCAGAGGAACCATTCTCTTAGAGTTGGTGGTCGACTCATATTCACTACCATGGTAGCGGGGGAAGGAGGGATTAAAGTCTTGATGAGTTCTCATCTCCTGCACGGTCACGAGTTCCCCTTGGGTTCCTCCGGCCACCCCGGCGATGGACGGTTACCGGGCCCGAGTCAAGCAAATAGTAAACCTGGCGGCAGGGATGTGTGACACCGACGAGCTCGAGGATCGACGCTGCTAACAGGGGATCCCGCAATTGTAATTACCTCCGCCGAGAGCCTCACAGAACCAGGGACCCAGACCAACTTTACCTTTTGAGACAACGCCAGGCTCGGAACACAACCGAATATTGATGCCGTGAGTTATAGCAACGCCCGCCGCCAGGCATAAACTCTTTGCGCGCTTTCTGTCAGCTTCTTGTTTCCAAATCCCCCCTGTGAAACCATCTGTGCATTAACACCCTACCTGGGCGTCCCGGGACCGGGGGCGACTCACTGACCGAATGAGAAGATGGGACGGTTCGTTCGCGGGCCCGGATCTGATCTATCAGCATTCGCCCTTGACCGCCATCGTGGACTAACGGTCCGCCGTGCGGCCCCCCGTCCCTTCTCGCTCTCCAATGAAGCCGACTGGGTCGGCCAACTATCGACGAGGGGCCACTCCTCGACCAGAGAGATGGGATGCTGGCGATACCAAAGAGGGCAAGGTCCGGTAGGGCGAGAGTCGTGGAAACGTGGGTCTGCCACGGTCCGGACAACGTTGTTAGGACGAAGCGGCGCCATAACATGAGGGAGGGCCGCCGGCCAGGGCGTCTCGTGGGGCTGATTCTTCTCTCTCTTTCTTGGATCGGTGCTTTTCGTGGTGTTGTTAATTCCTTTTGTTCGGCTCGTTGGTCTATTCTATTGTTGTTCAAGATCAGGGCCCGGAACGCCCGAACCAAGCAAGGCTCGAGAGGTGGAAAGATAATATGTCATCGACGCAGACGAGGTACACATAATCCGACATGAGATCATGGTGAAGGCTTGCCTCCCACGATTACTACTGCTCTCTGCTTGGGTCTGCTTCGTGTTAGCGGCGGCAGCGGCGGCAGATGATGGCGACAAAGGACGATGGGCAAGATGGGTCGACGGGGGAGATGGACGATCACCAGCACTGCTTCGCCGGAGACGAGACTCGGGAGGAGGAGGAGGAACAGGAGAAGGAGGTGTAAGACGGATGAGAGGCCTCTTGATGGGACCGCCAGAACCACCCACGGCATCAGTGGACATCAACAAGCCCATCCCGCTCGAGAACCGTGTCGTCCTATCGGTACCGACGCCAGCGGCACTCTTCGGCAGACAAGATCTCTCCAACCCGGTCGACGCCATCAACCAGGCCTCCCGCTCGGCGCAGCAGGCCATCGCCGCGGCGTCCCAGTCGGCCAGGGAGGCGATTCAACAGGCCAACGACCAGGTCCGGCAAGCCCAGGACAGGCAGCGGCAGGCGGAGGAGCAGGCGAGGCAGGCCAACGACGCGGCGACGAGGGCGTCCATCTCGGCCAACAACGCCGTGGTCCAGGCCCAGGCGAGCGCGAGGGAGGGCATCGCCAACGCCCAGAATGCTGCAAGGGAGAGTGCCAGCAGGGAGATCGCCGCCAACCTGGCCCTCGTCACCAACAGCGCCTCGACACAGCTGGCGTCCCAGATCGCGAGCATCCAGGCCAGTGCTAGCTCGAGCGCGGCAAACGCCATCGCCGCTGCTACACAATCGGCCAGTGCCGCCGTGGCGAGCGCCCAACAACAAGCCCAGCAGCAGATCCAAGCCGCGAGGGTAAGTGTCTCTTCGTTATTATCACTATGTACCTACCTGTCCACGGTCTAACAAGTCACATATAGGACGACGCAAACTTGAGGATATCACAGGCCCAGGGGGCAGCCGTGTCAGTGACGCAGGCGGCCCTTGCAGTCGTGGGGGCCATCATCGGCTCGTCACTGCTTACAATCCTCGGCTTCTACATATTCACCCGCTATCGTCGCGGCAAGCGCAAGGACAAGGACGCATCCGCGGGCCGCATTCGACGTGAGATCAGCTACCCCAAGCAGGACACGCTCATGACGACCAACGCCCTGGCGGGCAGTAACGGGTACCCGCCGGATATCAAGAGACCAATATCACCGAGGAGGCCGGACACGGCGCGCACTACCGGGTCCGGACCCATGGGCTACGCCGTGAGTGACTATGGTGACGGGGGGCCCAACTTCTCGAGGACGACGACCTTCGTCAGCAGCACGGCGCCGCCGCCGCAGATGGGAATGGGGGCGGGCACGATGCAGCGGGAGCCGTCCATAACGAGGAGGCCGGTACCCCCGTCGCCCAGGAAGCAGAGCTTCTCCCTCTTCCCGCCGAGATCGAGAGACGGGCCCCCCAACTCGGCGTTACCTGCCACCCCTGCCCCTGTCCGGGAGGCGCCTCCATCGTTCCAGCCGCAGCAGCAGCAGAGCGAACAGTTGCAGACGGCGGCTCCGACCAGCGACAAGCTGAGCAAGGTTGACGAGGAGGTCGAGTTTGGGGAGGGCAGCAAGAACTGGCTGAGACGGACGCAGACCGTGAGTCCGTTTGGGGACCTGGTCGACAGTCCGACAGGGGAGAAGGACCCCAACTGGCCGTTTGCGAGATGAATGAACTCATCTCCCGCTTCGTCGGCGTGACGGGCAGACACATTCTCACTATCACCCTCTTACACCAAAACACATGAACAACTATGCCTACCAAACTTCAGACGAAAGGAGGGGGCGAGTGGGAGGTCGGGCGGAAAAGATATCCGGATTAATGCGTTCAGAAACATTGACGTTCTTTACTATTATTCTTGTTGTTATTAATTATCTTATTCTTCTGGGTTATAATACCCGGACCCAAACCATACATCATATAATATGAAAATGTGTTATTCACACCCACTCGTACCACGAACAGCCCGTTTCGTTCCTGCTCTTCATGCATTCCATGTGGTGGGCGGTTGTCACTCATCATTCACTTTTCCAGTCTGCCATGTGCGAGTGTCCCGAGTGCCTCGCACCCCCCAACCCCTTCCTC
Source organism: Colletotrichum musae (assembly GCA_027406025.1). NCBI lineage: Eukaryota > Fungi > Ascomycota > Sordariomycetes > Glomerellales > Glomerellaceae > Colletotrichum > Colletotrichum musae. Next base: position 219,346 of record JANVYC010000004.1, read on the forward strand.
TATTGAAATGCATCTCCTCCCTCTCGGGGAGTTAATGGGAAAGCCTTGGCAAGCAAAGCACGAGTTAGAGTTTGGTCTCAAGTCCGGGGCCTCCGCCTCTTTTCCCTCCTCCAAAGGCCCGCCGTTGGTCCCTCTCCTCCGGTACCGCCGCAGACGCCTCCGCTTACACGAACGACGGCACCACACCCAACCGGCCGCAGGTTGTCGCCGTCCCCCAGTTTGGCTTTCTTGGGATCCCACAGACAGCCGCCGGCGCCGGCGGGCGAACCGGGTTCTTCTGCGCAGGGTTCACGTGTTAGGAACTCTGGTTCTCTCGAGTATGGTTGTGGTTGCGCGTTCGTGGCTGTTTGATCGCCGGCCAGGATTCGGCGCTTTTTGACAAGTTCTTCAACCACCACCAAAAAAAAGTCTCTCACGTCTCATCGAGAAAAATAGAGAGAACTCTCTCCAGACTTGACTCGTGGACCGGGCTTTTCTTTCTCGAAGAGGGGGACGAGAGGAGGGGTTCGCGCAACTGACTCACCTCCATTCGGCGAACCTTCGTCTGGCGAACCGCTGGGCCCGAGGTCAAGCTTCCGGCCAAAGTCTAACGAGATGCCCAGGATGGACGGCAGGGTCGCGTCGATCTGCACGCCCTCGAGCTCACGTCGCACCCGCTCGACCTCCTCCTCGTCGCCGTCGGTGCCTGCTACTGCTGCTGCTGACTTGAGTCGTATGATGGCGATCTGCTGCTCCAGCTGCGCGGCGAGATGTCGATCCACCTCGCCCGGCGGGGACGACGCCGTCACCGAGATGGCGCCCCGGCGTCGGTAACGCCTGTACGTGGGTTCCGGCGGGAGGGAGAAAGACCGCGGCACGTCTCCATCGTCCGGGCCCCGAAAGGGCTTCCTCTCCCGGTCGGTTCTGTCAGAGTACGTCCACAAGCTCTCCGGAGCCGGACTGGCGGCCGGCGGCGACCAGAGCCACTTGAACGCGCCGGAGCCCGCGCGGGTTCTCTTGTGAGGGCTTGCGTCCTGCTCGTCCTGCTCGTCCCCCTCATCCGCTGCGAGGCGCTTTCTGCGCATGCTTGTCTCGGTCATGGCGTTTCATTTGATGGGGGGAGGGGCGCAATCGAGAAGCTTTGAGGGAGTTCAGGCGAGGACCCCTGCTGGTGCTGCTCGAGGCTCTTGATTCGTCGGTGTGGCCAACAAAAGGCCCAATAGAACAAAAAGAGACTCAGAGGGAACTCCTACGTGGGCAAGTGTGCGTGTGTTTATCTCAAACCGAATGAGACAAAAATAAGCCGAATTCAACTCTACAACCCACGGTCCGAGTTGAATAAAGATGAGGTGGGGAAAAGGGGGGGTGCGGAAGAGGGAAGGGGGAAAGGGGTTTGGACTTGTGATTGTGAGAAGTGAGCAATGTCTCACAGACGGTTCGTGCGCTGGCGGGGTAAAAGGAGAACCAGCCCAAGAGGAAATGGAACGGTCTCAGCGACCGGCCACAGACTGGCGCGAGCTCGATGGAATGCGACTCTTCATGGGAAGGATAGCGGGGGGTTGGTGTTGGTGTTGGTCTTCGCTCCTCCGGATCAAGACTAAAGTCCGCACCAACCAGATTGAACCTCTCCAGATTCAGATCGGCCCAGGATCTCGTTGATGGAAGACGAAGAAGAAGCAGGCACGGAATTAGTATTCCGTCCCAAAAAGTGTGAAATGCATGAATTTCACGGAAAGATCATGAGACCTGTCACTTCGGTCTCTTCGGAAGGTTCTCGTGGGACTCACTCGCGTCATACCAAAACCCCAGACCGAATGTCCGTCCCAAGTTCTGTCGCGGGTGACAGTTTCAGCCGCGCCAAGATATCGAGGCTCACACAGAGACCCGAATTGCGAGACCGCAACTGCCGGGGCTAAGTACGGAAGCACCCGGCAAGGGCCTCCACCTGGAGACTACCATATGGCCGAACCCGGACGGGGACTAGATGGCATTCCGGGGTTTCACTTCGTCGCGGTGCCATTGGACGAATATTGACCTGCTTGCTAACCTTTGGCCAGCAACCCAGGCAGTAACTAGTAAAGTAATACAGGCATACGGGCATAGAAAAGCCTGGAGTTGGCAGCCCTACCAGTCCCAGCAATAACCCACCACCTGATGTCAGTAGCGCGGGGCGATGTGGGGATTGATTCGTTTCTTTGTTGTTGACATATAATATGAGCTGACCTCTATAGAATATACCCGATACGGGCGACGTCCATAGTCGAGTTGTCCTGGTAAGTGATCTGGCAAGGCAGACCTTACATGGGGGGAAGCCGTATCAAATGCGTCTGAAGCTATTCTGAGCCGGGCGGTCTTCGGCGGAAGTCATCCTGACAAGACGAAATACAAGCACAGAGCTGACAAAGTTACCTAGTACACCAGTCATCGTCTCATATCCGTATGATCAACAGATGACAGGCACAGAATGGATCGAAACGCTAGCCCCGAACCTTCGACTCGTGTACCGGCCTTTGTGGGACTTCCTGCTTGCGTTTAAAGCCGACCTGCACCTCTTTCATGCGCCGTGAAAGCATTGTTCTTCTATGCTGTTGTTCCCCGGCGCCTTCATAAGTTGCCAAGCGCCCCCATCGACATCACCACCATCCAATGCCCGCCAGTACGAGGAAACCTCGACTTGTGTGAAAACCTTTGCGGTGATGAGTCTGCTGCCTTTTTCGTACGAAATCTTCATCCGATTCCACTTGCCCTTTGTATGAATTCCACGAGGCAGCCAGAACGCAGGTGGAAGATGTCTGGGGTTTACTGGCTCAAGCTGATTACCTAGGTACTTTGACATCACGATGGTGATCAAATGCTGTTAGTTGACTGGTTGGTTGCGATTGCTGCTGGGCATCTCTGCGGATCCGAGGTGGATCATTGGCCGATGGACAGACTGAGGAACAGTAGGTGAGAGCACAAGCCGCTTGGGGGAGGCACATGATGGATAAGAATGTTCTCATTCGGGTATCAGGGCTATTCAAACAACAAGTGCAACAAGGTACAGGCAGAATACTTCACGTGACGTCGCTCAGTCACATCAATGCATCTAGAGTCCATCAACGACGACTGGCATCCGCCCACCGCCGGTCCCAGTCGGCCAGATGTCTACTCATCGACTGAGAAGACTTGCCCGATGCCTGCCCAGTGGCGTAAAACCTGTGCGAGGAGTCGTATGAAGAGGTGTACGATGAGATGCGCGACTGGCTGCTGCCCGAAGAGCCCTGCGAGCGTCCGCCAGTGTTGGCCGACACGCTGTAGGATGACTGGGGGTAGCTGTGGGATTAAACGTCAGGGACGGGCCGGTGTGGACGGATCAGATGTGGCTGTCATACCTGGAGCTAGCGCCCTTGTAGTGGTAGTTAGAGCTCGACATGGCTTGAATGGGTATGGGGTTTGTTCGGATGCAAATATGATGTTGGTGAGATCTGCGCTTTTGGCTTGGTTTGATGATGATTGGGAATGGAGTGTTTGTTGGTTGGGTCTGCTTCTTTCACCTCAACTTTGAGGAACACGACTGGATAGAACATATATATACGTGCTTGTTGGGCGTATGGAGTTGCGCTGGTGTTGGTCGTCGGTATGGAACTCCACACGGAATGAGACCCGCGATAACCATGTCCAAGTAGAAAAACAATGAGCAAGCGGAACAAAGGGAAGAGTCGACTCGCTCCATCCGCTTGGAAATGGAAAGCGGAGTGTTGTGTGAATCATCGGCAGCGTGCGGGCGTCAGAGGAAGTCCAAAATGATTGGGAATGCGCAGTGGGATTGTTTAGGAACTGCTCAACACCGAAGTGGACTCTTGATCGTGTGTGCGCCGTTGCGTATTGCTACTGTGGGACGAAGGAAATGACGGGAAACGAATCGGCTTCGTCATCACTTAACTATCAACCGCATCTTGGCTCTCGGCCAGTCGGGAATGACAAACGGCAACGGAGGGGAGAACGATTGGCTCTTGGAACTTCCGGCCGTTGTGAGAAGGGGAGGAGTGTAATGTTGGAATAGAGAAACAATTGTAAAAAAACAACGAGCCAGGGGTCCAGCGGAAGGGGAATCCTGGTCGGAGCGTTCGCATATCGCACACCATCGCCAAGGAGGGCAAATTTCTCGCGGCCGAGCTCCAAGTACTAGCGCCAACAAGAACTGCAGCAGTACCGAGGCGAGCAGATGAAACAAACGTCTGTTGGTGATGGCGGCGACGAGATGACCTAGAGGCGGGCAGACGAATAAGGGCGGGGATGAAGGGGACGGCGGGGTTTCTTGGCTCGAGTTCGCAACTTCGCTGATTGAAGAATGCGCGCCAGCGGACGAGAACTTCTCGTCTATGCGGGATAGGATGCGGTCGGCCAGGGGCAGGGGCCCGGGGGAACGGCGGGTGTTCTCCCGCGGTGGACAGGAGCTCTTGGCTGAGAGCTTTGACGATTGCAATTGTGTGAGATGACAAGGAACGGCTTCGGCGAGGTGATCGCCGCGATGAGTCCAGGCCGTCGTGCTCTGCCCCTGTGGTGGAGGCATGACCGGGTAGCCACGTTGGAATGGGGTCCGATGGAGCAGCGGACGAGCGAGAATGCGCAAACGAGCGGGGAGAGAAAGCAAGAGAGAGGAGAGGAGGCGCTCAGCAACTGCGAGGGGCCTGGTCGGTTCCCCCCGGCGGATTCAACTGTGGCTTGTGACATGCAAGAGGAGAGCTATGTAGAGGCCGCCAGGCCGGCGAGTTGGAACACACAGCTAGCTCTGTGAGAATGCCCGTCAGAGGTGCAGCGCTTAGGAATTCAACCTACCGGGGCATGATAGAGCAAAGTGAGTGAGGGTGGTGGCTGTGTGGTTGTGGCGAAGGTCTTGGGGAAGCACGAAATGGAAGCATGTCAAGGTATGTCATAGTCTCGTTGGACAAGAGCCGTTCGCCGAGTGTGTGGTACATGATATTGTCGTATACGTACCGGGTGTGTGTGTTGTCACTGACACTTCACGTTGCTTTTTCCAAAGAGACAATGATGGAAGTCTTGCAGTCTCGGTGAGTGAGAAGCGATGGAATATTCAATTAGTCGGTTCGCTGTGTTGAATGAGGATGAGTTGAAGTAGAAAATGTCCCAGTCTATAGCAACACTGACGTGTCAAACCCTGACTTGCAGAAAGAAATGAGTGAAGGGTCTGCGCCAAAGAAGAAGTTGTGTAATGGAACTTACACTCAACGAGTTTGACTCGCCCTCCATCACCCTCGCCAACATTGCAACACCACATCTCTCACCTTTGGCTTAGTCATCTCACTCTCAATTACGAAAAGGCTCCGGTTATGATCGCAGGGAGCAGCAAAAACGTTCAACCTACGTATCTCTCGGTCCGGGTCCGGTACACAACAGAACGGCGCGGCACAGCACGTCATTTCATTCCTCCGTCCCTCGCCTCGCAGTCTGTTTTGTTTTTCCTTGCACTGCGGAGAGGAAGAGGGAGGAGAAGGGGCGCATGGAGGGCCCTTGAAGACACTGCCACAGCGGTTCCCCTCCCACTCGATCTGCCTCACAGGGCTTTTCGTTCTGCCCGTCTTGCCTCCCACGAACAGGTGAGCACTGCGCCAGTTTCTCGAACCCGCTGCGGGCCACCCGAGCGACCTCTTTTTTCGTTTTTGCCCTTTACCAGCCGTTGTGGATGAAGTCATTCCCACATCACCGGTCGATTCTGCCCAAGCAGGATCAGAGGGCAACTCGACTCGACCGAGGATGCTTGTATCGTCGAAACGGCCAGCGACGGGGTTGATTGCTGGTGCCTTGAATTGTGGGCGCCGGCCAGGGTCACGAGAAGGCTGGTGCCTCGAGCTGAACAACCTGAAGCTCACCACAGTCGCTTGTTGCGCCAGCGCTTGTTCCCCAGCCTGGCCTCTTCATCCATCGCAACGATGAGTGAGTGACCGACAACTGAGTGAGTAAGCGAGTGAGTGAGCAGCGAGGCCTGGGTCGCGAATACCCTCAAGTGACGCCCGAATCAATCTTCTTTTGGCCAGACTGGGCAAGTTTCTCCCCACATATGCCACTGGATCGAACGAAGTTGGCGACATTCCCCTCTCCCTCGCCGACCCCTCGTCGAGAATCTCACCCGTACCGCCCAGATGGGTCAAGTCTCGTTGCTCCAGGCACACAGCTAAGCCCCCGTCCCCTGCAACCCTGCCTGCCATGCAGCACTGGCGGCACCACTTGTGTGTAAAATCACACATTTCTTCCACTTGGAGAACATCGAGCCCCATTCCGCTCCGCCAGGCCCGTCTTCGAGACCTTCCTCTTGCTACTCCTCCTCTCCAGGCTTCCAGATGGTGCTGTGCAACTTGGCCCCCCCTCCACAACCACCCCCCGGCCCCGTTGTTGGGGGCCGCAGCCAGTCTTATCGAGTCTCCCAAGATCCTTCCTTTCCTTCATTCACCTTACTGCGTGTTTGTTTGTGTGTGTGTGACATCCTGGCGCCGTGCCGGATCCCGTGTCTCTAGCCTGGGGCCCTCCTTTGCTCCCGCTACCGCACCATCTTTCAGCTCCCACAACCGGTCTTCATTGATAGCCTGGTCATCCCCCCCCTCACTTCCCGTCGCCAAAAAGACCATTCGGAACTCCCTCTTCTTTAGCCCGCCATGTCTCTCATTGTTTGTTGAGTTGCTTAATTCAATCTTACGCCTCGGTCTTGGTCGCCTGCGATAATTGTCTTCTACCCGGCCAATTTCCATCCAGCATCCCACTTACACGCTCCTCAACGTCCATCGCGACAAGGCTGCGGCCTTCCACCATTATTACAAATCTGAGCGCAATGTCGGAATCGCCCTCCAGCTCCCACGCTACTCAGACCGGTCGCCCGTCACTATGGACCGAGTCAGCAGAGCGCAAGTTGGCCAGGCTCTACCTCTACACGACCTTGCCTCTCGTCAAGATTGTCGAAGTCGTCCACAAGGCCACACCCGGGAATCGCGACTGTCCAGGGTATGGTTGCTATCCAATGCTGGCTTGGGATTGCCTGATTATTATGCGCCGGCGCGAGATGTGCTGACATTTGACGCTGCAGAAAGGACTCTGCCAACAAGAAGCTCAACGCGATCCTCGATAAGGAGCCGCGATGGCTTCATCCCCGAAGCAGGACCGACATGGACCGCCGCATCGGCGCGCTCGACAGCTCCCCCACGCGCCAGACGCCGCCCGATAACGCCTTCTCGCCGAGCCACACCCGCTCTATCTCATCCGACTCCCGCTCGCACTCGCACCTCAGCATCAACCGCGAGCTCAAGCTTGAGGCCGGCAGTAGCCCGAACGTCCACGAGATCCAATGGTACGACCATTCCCGCGCTTCTTCCACCGGGTGGAACCCCCCCGTCAAGGGCCCGCTGCCGACTCTCATGACCCACGAGTTCGCCTCCGTTCCGCCGCCCGACGCCGGAACCGGGGGTGTCCGCCGCACCACCACGACGCATACCCTCGGCGATGTCCTCTCTGAATACTCGAATGGTTTCATCCTCCAGGTTAATAAGCTGCTGAAGCGGTACACGATGCCCAGCAACACCGTGCTCAACCACCCATCACCCATCGACGAGCACCGCCGCCCCGGCACCGCCGATTCGAACCCGGCCTCGTGGATCTTCGAGTACGATGCTCCGCTGAGAAGCTCCGAGACCGAGGTCAGGCCGCTTCCCGGCGACTTCCTGAATCTTCACCGTCATCTCCACCGCCAGGGCACCGCCTGCTTCCCGCAACTACCGGCCCACGACTCGCGATCCTGCTACTGCCATGTGAGAGACGAACTGACTAGCGAGTGTTGGGTCTTCGCTCAAGGGCCGAGTCCCTACACCCATCATGTTCTCCTCTACGGCGAGCCTCCGGATGGCAACTTGGCGCGCCGCGACCCCTTCGGAAACACCATTCTCCACCTACTCGCGGCCGGAGACACTCTTCACGACCATCTCTTCGCTGCCTTCACCAGGTCTCCCGACCCCTGGGCCGTTAACAGCGCCGGCCAGACCTTCATGCACGTCCTCAACGACTCCTGGTTCGCCGGGCGCGCGGACTCACTTTTCCGACTCGTGCGGTTCGTCATGACCCCGGACCTCGAAATCTACAAGCGGGACGTGTATGGTCGCAACTTCTGCCACGTCATTCACGCAAACGAATCGATGAACCAGGATACCAAAAACGCTCTGCTTAACCTCTTCAGGCCCATGGAATACTGCCGTCGTGACGCCTTCGGCAACACCCCCGAGTCCGCCCCGGCTGGCTTGCCTGTCCGCAGGGCCCACACCGCCGCCGTTGGCGAGGATATGGTCCCGGCCCCGGGCTGGGATGTGCAGACGCAGGCGCAGATGCAGCGGCAACTGAGCTCGCCTATTGAGCAGCAGGCAGCCCTCCTCAAGACCGTCAACGACGCCCACAACAACCACCGCGTGCAAGACTCGCAAGGCCGCAATGGCCTCCACTGCCTCGCCGACGCCATCCTCAGTCAAGAAACCCTCCTACAACGGTTCCCTCACGCCCTTCACAACGAGGAACGTCAGCAGCAGCACCAGGCCGCCACATCCGGAAGTCGCAAGCGCAAGCATAATAAACCTGCCGCCTCCGACTCTTCTAAAGAGCGTCTCACGACCCGCGAGACTATCGTCCGGAACCTCATCGACCTCGGCGTTGACCCGAACCACTACGACAAGTACGGCAATACGGTACTCATGGCCTTCGTTGCCCAGCTCCCCGAGGACGATGACTACAAGAAGCCCGTCGCCATTCTCGAGTTCCTCATCCAAGCCGGCGCTGACATCGATGCCCGCAACCGTTCCGGCGAGACGGCCCTGCATATCGCCGTCCGCAGGGGCAAGAAGCTCGCCATGCGCACCCTGACCCAGCACGGCGCCAATGTTCAGGCCCGCGACGTGGAGGGCCGGAGCGTGCTCGAAGTCGCCGACCGCATGGTCTCCTCGGGAAGCCGCGGCATCGACCACCCGCGCTACGAGGCCTGCCATGCCTGGCTTTCCGGCCAGGGCAAGGCCGTTCAGGACCCGACCATTATTCAGGAGTGGGGGTTCCGGGGTTAGTGTTGATGTATGTGCATACGCGGCGTAGGGATACAAAAAAGCTTGGGTTTGGTTCTTCGGGATTGCGGTAGTCTTCTCTTGATGGCTCTTGGTGTACGGCGTCACTGTCTGCATGTTCAGGCATTGGCCTTGGCAGATTGACAGGGCATACGTGTTGTCTTATAAATACCCGGGGCCGTTGTTGATTTTTCTCATTATCGTTTACCGGTAGAGCGCATTTCATTTCTCTGTTTGATTAGCATCGAATCCAAGAAGATCGATTTGTTATCACCTGTACCCAGGTTCAACATGGTCTCAGGGACAACACGAATCGGGGTTGTTAAGGTCGATGCGGCCATGGCCGAGGCTTATATACATGGGAAGTAAATACAATGAAGAGATAACTATGTTCAAAGTTCCTTCGGCCTTCATGTCCAACGGGGACGAGGGACGGCAACGAAGTCACGTCTGGAGGAACTGTCTTCGCTGACGCCAACCAAATAACCTTTTAGGAGTTTGTGCTGGCAGTCTTGCCGACACCCGCGTTAGCCTTGACCTTGGCCGGCACGTCGGCGACGGGAATGTGCTTGACAAGCGAGGACTTGAAGCCGCCCAGCTTGGACAGCGCGGCGGAGCTGGTGAAGGAGGTGACGGTGCCCGAGTTGCTGGCGCGGTTCCACTCGCAAATGTATCCCAAAGATGACGTGCAGCGCGAGGCCTCGTCGACGGTGTTGACGACGTAGATGTTGCCGCCCAGTGTCTTGCTGGCCGGGGTGATGGGGGTCGTGACGGAGTCGAAGTAGTTGCCCTCGAGCAGCACCCACGTGTTTCCATCAATGTCGAAAGCGTGGCCGCCGACGTTCTGGAAGTAGTTGTTCACGCCGTGGAAGACGTTCTCGCTCTGCGTGTTGGTGGTGCCCATGTGCGGCGAGCGGCCCGAGACGTCGTGAAGCCAGTTGCCCGAGAAGGTGTAGTAGTCCTTGGAGCCGATGAGGAGCGCCGTCCAGTAGTGCTTGCCGTTGCAACCGGACGACCACTCCGTCTTGCCGTCGAACTCGGTGTTGGAGATGGTCACCTTGCCGGCGGCACCCCAGCCCGAGACGATGAACTGACGACCGATGAGGGAGATCTTGCAGTGGTCGATCCAGACCCTGTCGGCGCCGTCGAGGGTGATAGCGTCGCCTCCCCAGACGTACTGGGGGTTCAGGTTCTAGTTGCCACCATCACGTTAGCCCTTGTCCGTTCTCTTGGTAGTGCGACGGTTGACATTGAACCCGACACCGCCCCCCGTCCCCCCGCGGTCCGTATTCCGGATAACAAACATGATCAAGAATAACGTGGGATTGAGATCTACTTACAGTGATGTGGACGTTTTGAATGATCACATTGCTCTTTCCGCCGCGGACGCGCAGACCCTTGCCGACGATGACGCCCTTGTTGCCGACGCCGACGAGACTCTTGTTGCTGTTGACATCGATAGGGGACTTTGCGGCGTTGTCGTATGTGCAGTCAACCCAGGTGCCGCTGGCGGCGTCGCACGTGTCCTGGATCCAGGCCTGGCCCTTGGAGGTACCGCCGGGGCACTTAGTCGTCCTGTTGTCGCTGCAGCATCGGCCCTTGGTGGTGCCCTCAGAGTTGCGGAAGTCCCAAGTGCGGTCGATCATGATGGTTCGCGGCGTGCTGTCAGTGAGCCACTCTTTGAGCCTACCAACTCGTTAGCTTATCCTCAACAACCCGAAGAATTATGTAGCAAATACATACTGGGCAAGACTGGAAGGGGTCTGGGGGGCAGCAGAGCCGCCTCCCGTGGTCCCAGCAGCGAAGCCAAAGGCTTTGCCCTGAACCTGGGCAGTCGCCGTGCCCGCAAGAGCAGCGACGAGAGAGATGAAAGCTGCCTTCATGATGACGGCCCAAGTAAAAAAACAACTGGTGTAAGGCAGAGGAGAACGCAGAAGACGACAGCGATGAGGGAAAGACCAGGGAAGACCGCTGGACTTTGGCAAGGAAGGGAACACAATCTTAAAGAAGTCTAAACCTCCTGAATACCAAGCCATCCCTATTCCAAAAACCATGATGGTGGGGTCAGAGCAAGGAGGCCTCGCTCGTCCTGTCCTTCTCTGGCAGGTTAGTTCGGGTCTCCCCGAAGAGTTCATCTCAAGTCTCCACGTCCCTCAGAGCGTCGCTGTTGGTGCCAAGAGCCGCTAATAGGGCTGGCCGGCATCCCACAAGCAGCTTTGCCTGAGTCTATTCCCACAAAACAGGGGTCAACCATGGCCCGACATTCTTTCACCGATGCAGTGGTCCCCCGAATCTTGGAAACTTCCGCGTGATGGAAATCGCTCCATCCGCCGCGGCGGCACTTCTACAGCTGTCGGCGAGAATGCCATTGGCGGACATATGAACACCAGGGCCGGTTACCCTTCCCGTATACGGTACTTGTGAGCTGTATGCCGGGGGATATCCCCGGAGAGGGAGTGTCAAGCGGGGACCACCGGTCTAAATCTGCTCTAAACGCGACACGGCAGGGGCTCAAAAGGTCCGCTTTCGTCCAAATACAGATCGGTGCAGGGATCGGTCTAATGAAAGGAGCACGGGACATGAAAGTCGACGATGCTGTTGGATGGAGCATTCCGACGCCCTCGCGCTCGCCTTCTCTCCGTCACGACTTAGGCAATCACTTCGTTGTACGACTCTAAATACGGTTAAGCTTAAAGGAAGACCCTCTCAACCATGTTGACTTGGATCCGCCACCTATCCGTACATTGACTGACCGAAGACTGCCACCTGATGGGTTGCCCAGCACCGGAGTTTTGACCGGAGTTTCAGCAGATCATCCGGCAGCGTGCGGATACTGCGCACCTGACAATTTGACCGTCCATTAATACAGAGAAGCCAGGATCAACTACAACAAACCATTCTGTGGTCTACCTCCTGACCCTTGATAGTCGGACGGCGTCGGATAGCGTTGTCCGTCGTCGTCGTCGTCGTCGTCGTCGTCGTCGTCGTCGTCGTCGTCGTCGTCGTCGTCGTCGTCGTCGTCGTCGTCCGTTGTTGTCGTCCGTCGTGTAGTAGAGGGGGAGGGAGGCCGACAAATGGAGAGCCAAGCCACATAGGGGTGTTGGATACCAGAAGAGGGGATGATGAATGAGATCTCCCAGTTTCAGGGGCTGCTGGGTACCATTACGAAGAGTTCGGGAAGGTCTTGTACTTGAAACCCGACAAAACGTAGGTCAGGCTTGATATGCCTACTAGATGAGGACCATCCAAAGCCCAAAGATGAACGCGAACGTCGCGATATTGCACAGTATCAACCCTTGGCACTCGTTGCCGCATAACCGAATCAGGCAGCATATTTCTGGTTTTAACCATGGACTCCATGGGTCTTCTGCCGCGTTTTCTGGGCTTCGATCTCGGGGTAGAAGAGTCCCGAAGCTCCTCTCGCCCGATATACCCGCAACTTGCACGGGAGCACTAGTGCATTATGTATGTGCATATGATATCCCACCGATGCTGGGGGTGCTTACCAGTAAAGCTTCACCAAGCATTGACCCGACCTCCTTCCAGGTGCAGTGTGATGAGCGTCCGGCCGTTCCTGATCTCTTCCCACTTCTACTTTCTCGTCGCCAACACCCCAAATTCGATAGCAAACTAACCCAAAAGATATTCAAGTAACTACCGCACCAATCAGACTCAGCGAAAAGCGACTGGGTGCTCTGTATATATCTTTAGAGTGCTGGGATCGGGAGTTCAGCATGGTTGTTTCCCTGAGATCCTGCATGCTACATGTGACAGTCGCATTCCACTCACATATTCGCTGTGCCGTGTCGAATCGCCCGATAATTATAAATAAATAGGCAAATAGACTAGATCTCATAAATCACATGAAAATAAAGCACAAAATGCATAGAGTCATATGCTTGTAACTATGTACACATATGTTGACGCTCCTCGTGTATGGAACTGCATGGTGTAACCTCACCATAGGTAGCCGCGTCCTTGTCTGTTCTGGCCCGCGTATCCAGACAACCCCTCAAGCAAAACAGTGTTGATGCGTTAGTACGCGTAGAGCTTCACGCTCTCGTCCTCACTCTCGCGAATCTTCTTGTTGATCCTGACCAGCCAGACACTCATCGCCCATGCGCACATGATGCTCGTGGCAGCGAAGCCAATCATGCTCGAGAAGCCCATCATGTACTTGGGGCCATCGGAGCTTGGCCAGAGGTAGGCACAGTATATGTAAGCCAGATTCGCCGTCACGTTGACCAGGGAGTACGCCACAGCCTTCTTCTCGGGGGTCTGGGAGAGAGTGTTGCTGACCCAACCAAGAATGACGGAGCCGACGCTATACGCGCCTGTAGCGTACAAGAACGTGGCGGCGTAGCGCACTGCGTTGTTGGTGGTGCCACATGTCATGGCGAAACCGACGATGGCCAGACTAAGACCGGCGGTGACGTGCCAGGTTCTCTCATTGAACTTGCCGCTGCTCCACGCAAACGGGATACCCAAGATACCCGAGACGAAGTAGGGAGGAGCCGTCAAGAGAAGAGCGGTAGTGGATCGGAAACCCCTGTGTGGCACTGATGTTAGCACAACCCCGGATCACGACTTCAACTTGCTAAACTTCAACTTACATGCTGCGAACGATTGTCGGAAAGAAGTTGTTGAAGGAGCACGCCGAGATGTGCAAGTTTTTCATGCTGTGAAGTTTGTTGTGAGCTTCCAAGGCGACATTTGCAAACCATACGGGTTAGACTTACAGACAGAACAGCCAGGTCTTGGGATCCTTGCAAGCCTGCTTCAGGCCATCCCAAGTCGAGCCACGCTCTTGCTGGCCAACAGTGTCGCGGCGAATGCGCTTGACGGCAAGCTTGCGCTCCTCTTCCGTGAGCCAGCGAGTTTCGGAGGGGTCATCGGGAAGAAGAAAGAAGCCAAAGATGGCCACGAGTGCAGTGACGGAACCTTCGATAATGAACAGCCTGACCATTGTTAGTACAACTTGAGATTTCGAGTCCCTGATAGAGGAGTAGACAAACCATTGCCATCCTGCAATCCCCTTCACCTTGTCCAGCGTGGCAAATGTGGCGGCGGCAATGAGGCCGGAGCAGCCGGTGCTGACGACTTGACCAGTGCACAAAAGCGAGATGCGTGTTGCGAGTTCTTTACGAGTGTAAAAAATGGAAAGGAGGTAAAGGGCACCAGGGTAAAATGGCTGTTGCATATCAGTCGTACGATCCTTTATGGCTGGCATGTGCGGGCGTTGCTTGACTCACAGCCTCAACAAAACCGAGGAAGAACCGGCAGGCGACGAGTCCAGAGTAGTTCTTGACACCAGCCGTAGCGGCGGAGATGGCGGCCCAACCAATCATGCAGATGGACATGTAAATCGAGGGCTTCGTACGAGTCAGGAACATGTTGGAAGGGACTGTCACTGGGGTTAGTCGTAGGCTCTCCTTGAGACTCTCAGATATGTCTGACCTTGCATCAAGAGGTATCCAACGAAGAGAATCGAGATGGCGGTGTTGTATTCGACGCCCTTGAGGTTGAGATCCTCCTCCAGGGTGTTCAGGCGGGCTTGTGGCAGGGCATTTCGATCGAGCTTTCGTGGTGTCAGTGGTTTCGTCTGAGAATGGCCGAAGAGTTCCGAATGCGACGCACGTAGTTCAAGAAGTACATGGCCCAGAGAATGGGCTAATTTTTGCTGTCAGCATGCCATCCAGGTTTTTAAAGACTTCACAGGATCAGTGGAACTGCTTACCATGATTCGTCGATCAAGCTTCCTAACGAGGGCAATTTCGACGGGATCAGTCTTCTCAGCGGCCCCAGAGTAGTCACCGGCGAGGACTGGCTCTCCTTTCATCGACTTTTCGTCGTGCTCAATCTCAAGGGGGCCGCCAGCCTTTTCGCCAACGTTGGCGGACATATTGAGTAAAATATTTCCTACTCAGAGAAGAAGAAGTACGAGGGAATAAGTTGAATGGAACGCGCAAGAACGAACGATGACCCTTGCCAGTCTCCTGCAGAGAAAAACCAGAAATATTCAGCGAGACAGCCAGAACACTACCACATATATACCCGTCAAGACTTGAACCCCGGCTTTGCGGGGGTGGTTCGACTGATCCCCAGAAATTCCATGTTCCCCGCAACAAGTTTATCTCACGTTGGTGGCCACTTTGGTGGCAGTCTGGAGACCCGGGGATGGGGAGACGGGGCCAAGACCAGTTCGCCGGGCCTTGGCCCGTGCTAAGCCGTTACGCCGTTACGCAGCTACTCCGCCGCCACTCTTATCCCGTCCGGCACCCCGTTATCGCGTTATCCCGCGCCCCACCGAGGGGCTCGGTGTAAGACCGGAGGAAGGGGGGTGATTTCATCTGTGAAAAGAATAAAACGAACCGCGGGGAAGGTTCCGCAAGCGCGATGTGAGGTTCGACTCGTCTCTGCCGTCCGTCTCTATCGTCCGGCTCTGTCGTCCGTCTCTTTCGTCCGTCTCCCGCCACTCATCGTCGTCATCATGTCTGCCGCTACCGTTTTCGACTCGACGCTTTTTGGCAATATCTTCGGCACCGAAGAGGCTCGCCAGGCCTTCTCCGAGCGCTCCTATGTTGCGAACCTTATTAAGGCCGAGTGTGCTCTTGCTGAGGCCGAGGAAGCTGAGGGCATCGTCCCTGTTGGCACCGCTGCGATCTTGAGGGAACACTGCGACGTCTCCAAGATCGACTGGCAGCTTCTGGCAGCCCGTACCGAGATTGTGGGATACCCAGTCCTCCCTCTGGTCGAGCAGATGTCAAAATGGGTTCCTGAAGAGACCTGTAGGTGTTTGGACCTCTGACTGTTCCCAATGCCTATAACGCTGACTTGCAACTGCCACAGCTGGCTACATCCACTGGGGCGCCACAACCCAGGATATTATGGATCTCGCTTCCGTTCTGCAGATGAAGAACGGTCTGGAGATTGTCGAGCGGCTCCTGCGCAAGGTCACGTCCACCCTCGAGAAGATGTCGGCCGCTTACAGAGACGTTCCAATGGCCGGCAGGACGCACTTGCAGCACGCGCTCCCCATCACCTTCGGATACAAGTGTGCCGTCTGGCTGGCCGGCTTCCGCCGCCATGTCAAGCGCCTGGAACAGATCAAGGAGAGCTGCCTACTCGTCCAATTCGGTGGTGCCGCCGGGACGCTGGCCTCCCTAGGCACATCCGATAGCGGCATTCGCGTGCGCAAGCGCCTTGCATCTATCCTTGGTCTTCAGGACCCTGTCATCACCTGGCACGTGGCCCGCGACACCGTCGCTGAAATCATCAACTATCTTGCTCTGGTGGGTGGTAGCTTGGGCAAGATTGCCCTGGACTTGATCGTCATGTCTTCCAACGAGCTGAACGAGGTAAGCGGGCCGACCTTCATTAACACTCCTTCTCTACCAACTCAAACTCACTTTTCCGAAGGTTGCCGAGCCCTATGTCCCCCACCGTGGTGCCTCCTCCACTATGCCACAGAAGCGAAACCCCATATCCAGCGAGGTCATTCTTGCGCAGTCCAAGATTCTGCGTGCTCAAGCTGGCCTTGTGCTCGACGGCATGGTTTCCGACTTTGAGAGAGCGTCTGGGCCCTGGCACCTGGAGTGGGCTGCCATCCCTACGGCTTTCATCTCGATCGTCGGGTCCCTTTACCAGGCCGAATTCGCCCTGTCTGGCCTGCAGGTTAACAAGGACGCCATGTTGACCAACCTCAAGTCCACCCGAGGGTTGATCGTTGCCGAGGCTGTCATGATGGACCTGGCCAAATACACTGGCAGGCAAGAGGCGCACGAAATCGTGTACAAGGCTTGCGTGGAAGCGCACGAGAATTCCATTTCTCTGCAGGACGCGCTAGAGAAGTCACCCCAAGTGACCTCTCACTTAGCCTCTACAGATTTGTTTAAGCTGTGTGACCCTACAAAGTACCTAGGATGTTGTCAGCTCATGGTGGACGAGCTACTAGAATAGAGGAATCTTGTTTATCACCCCCTAGTTGTGGTCATCGTCCGTCATCGTCCTTCGTCGTCCGTCATCGTCCTTCATCGTCCGTCATCGCCCTTCGTCGTCCGTCATCGTCCTTCGTCGTCCGTCATCGTCCTTCGTCGTCCGTCATTGTCCATCGTCGTCCATCGTCGTTGTTATTATTGTCTATTATTGTTATTATTATTATTATTATGGGAGAGTTAAGACACATAGGGGTGTTAGATACTAGAGGAGGGAGTGACGAATAAGATCCCTATTTGGATTGACATGATGACACTGGTCTAGGCAAAAGACGGACATTCTCACCTCTGCTAAATGAGAGTTTAATTCATTCTACTTTAACTACCAGTCAGGCGTCGGGCTCTAGCTAAACCGTGGAACACACGTACATCGACTGTTGTTAGGCCTAGGGCTTTCTGAACTCAACCACGGGAGAAGTCAAGTTGCGATAGCAAAGAAAAGCACTCTGGTAGTGTTAGAGATGTTCGAGAACCAGTTACTCCCAGCAACCTAGGTGTTTCGGGGCCTAGACACAAACGTACTAAAATTTAATCCACGTGTTTTCGTGGCAGGGGACTGTCTGATTTAATTCGAATTCCACCCTGGGTCCTCCCTTACCTGGCATCGGGTCGGAGTCCATCGGGGATACCGGCAATTCGCTGCATGCACCTATCCGAGTCATGCAACAAAAGCACTTCCTTTCCATTGATGGTCGCTCCTCTTCGATCTCTTCCGTCTCCACCACTATTTCTCATTATCATCTGCACTCATTTTTGCGCAACCTTTCATCTGGCACGGAGACTTTTTGATTACACTGACTTCTCCATCCCGAGAACTTACCATGCCGATGGCGCCGGTAGCATGAACGGACAGGGACGGCCCACCGGAGCTCAATCTGGACAAGTTTGGTTCGATCTTGTCCCCAGCAGACGCGCCGCGTACGGTTCATGTCGCTAACCTTCATATAGTGATCGCTGCAGGCGGTATGGGTTCTCCCGAGTCGCCAGAAGCTGACGCGAGAGGTGTTGGCTCGTTGACTAACCTCTCGTAGGAGGAAAATTCGATGTTACGGCGACGGCGAGAAGGTCAGACCACAGTTGTACCCGAGAGCCACTCATCCTATTCCATACTTATTCAAGCTGATAACTCACTGACGCGTAATCTTTTATTTCAGTGTACGCCGTGTACTACCGGAGGTGTGGCCTGTGTATTCTCAACGAAGCTGAAGCGAAATAGGAAAAGGAAAAGGTGAGTGCTAGAGTTACCTATCAGACTCAGGAGGCCCAGTTGACCGTGCTCAATTAGCTACTATGAGAACGAGGTGGTTGATGAACAACGAAACGGTTCAGCTCCTGCAAGGACTCCCGATTCGTCTGGTGGAATTTTCGACTCGCAAGCTCAGGACCGGGGATTGTCCCGAGTTGTGGTTCCGGGGCAGTCATCGTCTCAGCTCTTCCCGTCCAACGTCCCCGACAGGTCCTTTTCGTCATGGTCGCGTCTTTCAGAGGTCGTTCCGATCATCAAACAAAGACACGTCCACGGCCCGGAACCGGTTGTAGGCCATATGGGTCGGCTAGTCTCCAACGATGACCAGATTGCCATGTTCGCTGGGTCCACCACTGGTGTTCACTTCATCAGCCAAGCCGAGCAGCAATTACAGATGCTGCGAATACACACAGAGACGTTCCCGAGCAGTGTTTACAGTCTATACCTGCACAACATCTGGGGCGTTCCACCGAGAGAGTCTGAGTCGCTGATGATAGCAGCCATGGTTGCTCAGCTGCCTGTCGACGCCGCCGATATCCTCGAAGCAACCATAGACCGCTGGACACCGCTTTATCCCATCGTACACAAGCACTCTACCCTTGAAGCATTTCAGCGGCTTAGAGACGACCCCGAGCACGGCGAACTAAGCATATTGTATCAAGTCCTGGGCCTGCTCTCTTTAGGAACTCTTGGTCATGCAGGGATCTGCGTTCAGAGCCACCAGCACTTCCTGTGTCTTTCCGAGAAATACTACGCAATGTCTGCAACGCTGACGAGCAAGCTACACGAGATACCGTGTCTACCGACCCTTCAGGGGCTGGAAATAGCCCAAATCTACCTGCAGCTATCGTCTCGATACTCAGTCGCATCTCAGCTGGGTGGAATGGCTACTAGGATGGCGCAGAACCTTGGACTTCATCGCCATTCGCAGAGATTCAAGTTCGATCCCTTGGAGACCGAGCTCCGGCGGCGTGTGTGGTGGTGCCAGTACTCCCTCGACACGTTGGTTCCATCTCCTCCCTCTGCCAACATGCATCTACTCGTGACAGCTGACGCCTACCTGCAGGTTCTCAAGTGCCTACCACGGCATGCCGCGACTTATCCGCGACCAGGACGTTGACACCGACCTGCCATCACGCGTAGACCACGACCAAGTTTCCCGCGAGAGCGTGGCATTTCCCCTGCCAGGCGAGAGATCCCCAGTAGACACGGCGCTGTGCATGTTCAAACTCGCCGTCATCGTCGGAGAGGCCCTGGAGAAGCTGTACAGCACAACCCGGCGGCGTGGCGGCGTGGCCAAGATCACCCAGTTGCAGGCCGAGCTCGCCATGTGGGAACGGATGCTGCCGACAGACAAGACGGCCGAGCCGGAGGACGAGAGTGCAGACCTGCCGCACGCGGTGGCCGGCCTCGACACGTTCGAGGTGGCCTTCCTCCGCGCCGCGCTTTGCAACGCGACGGTCCATGTTCACCGGCCGGCCCTCGCCTTTACGACTGCAGACCCGCAGTTCTACGCCTCCCTGCAGGCGTGCGGCCGCGCCTCTGCCGAGCTTATCCGGCTCTCCGCGGCCGGGGCCGAAGACCTGACCGATGCGGGCACGACGCACCGAAGTCTAGACGCCGTGATGATCGCGCACCTCTACCCGAACGGCATGCATATGCTGTGGCAGGCCGGCCTCACGATCCTCTTCGCCAGGTGGAAGGGGCAGCCGATCGCGAGTGACGACGAGGATTCCGAGTTGGTCGCGACGTGCGCCGCAACCCTCCGGCGCCTCAGAGCAGACGACGCCAACGGGCACATCTCGCAGTGCGCCGACGTCCTCGACACGCTCCGGACAAAGACATTCTCGTCAGACGACGCCCAGCCGCCCCCAGCGACGGACCAGCAACTGCAGTGGAACGTCTGGGACTGGCCCATGGCATCGGCGCTGGAGCTCGCCAACACCCTGGACGCCATGCCGCTGGACCTCCAGTTCGAGCCGGGGCTGGGGCTTTAGCTTTGGCTTTGGCTTTGGGAAGCAATTCGAGTTTAAGCATAGGCGCGAGGCATTCTCTGGCCGCCACGGTCCCTCTTCGAAAGGGCGAGGGAGGGTATATAGGGCCGCTCGGAGCAACGATGATGGAGCTTGCAATCTGGTGGTGTCACCTAGTCTTTAGCCACTCGTCCAGAATTCTCTGCGGGCTTTCGGTTATCGGCCGCAAAGGGATTAGTCGCGCCGCCATCCGCACCGTTCAGCCCTCGCACTGGGACTTGAACTTTTTCAGCCTCATGGGGCTGATTTTAAAGATAGGACAGGGGGGGCGATTGAGTCGAGGATCTGAGAAAGGGATGTCTCAGTCTCCAAGGCGATTCAGATCAAATTCTGGGACTTGAAAGGCGCTTCTCCCCCTTCTACGCGTAAATAGAACTCTTCCATAAATCATCGTCATCATTATCATCATCAAATTCCACCATCTCCAGTGGTTTGCCAACCCCCAGTACAACAACACCGCACTCTTTTACGAAAACCAGGCGTCTCTCCTGGGCGTGTCGCAACGCAGAAGCAGCCTATCCAACATGCCTCGACCGTCAGGTCTCCGGGGCCCGTCTCCTCGCTCGGCTGCCGCGGCCCTCCTCCTTTTGTGTCGCCTGACCTCCGCTGCTACCACGACCGGCGCCCTCGCGAGGGTGAGCATCTACTCGGAACTCGCCTACTCCACGGCGCGAGCCTGCGCGGCCGGCTGCCTCGTGTACAACGGGGCCTACCCATGCGGTACCGGCGGGTACCAGGACCTCGGCGTCGCCCTGCAGTGCGGCTGCCAGTCCATCAACGGCTGCTACTGTAACACGGGCCTTGCGAGCTCGGCCTCATCCTACATATCGTCCTGCGTCAGCCGGGGATGCAGTAAGGTCGAGAACTGGTCCGTCGACCTGACGAGCATGCTCAACCTATACGACTCGTACTGCGCGACGGCCAACGGGGCCGTCGACCAGCCGTCCAAGGTGCCTGCTACCGCGACTCCCGCGGGCGTCGGCTCTTCGCCAACAGTAAACACCGATGCCAAGGTCCCGAGCGATGGGCAGGCGACGCGGACTGCTGCCTCTGGGGCGAGCGACACGTCTGCGGCCGATGAACAGCAGTCATCTGGCGCCGCTGCCGGAGATAGCGGCGGGTTGAGCCGGTCGGACGTCGTTGCGCTGGCGGCGAGTTTGGGCGTTGGGATACCCAGCCTGCTCATCGCCGGGCTGACTCTCTACTTCCAGATCAAGAAGAAGAAGAAGGCGGCCGACGCCGCCGCCACGACTCCCATCTCGGCAACCCAGACACCGAGCACGGTGCAGATGACGCCCGTCGACCACGGTTACGGAGGATATAACGGGGCGTATGGATATGGAAACACCCCCCCGCCTGGGCAGTATGCTGCTGGCGCCAAGGGCTGGCAATATCCATGACGCTCGGCGTGTTCAGGTTTGCCGTGTTTGGTTGCGGAGTCGGGACCGGAAGTTCCCCCCTCGGACCCCCGACTACAGGCGGTGGGAGAGGCTCCGTTCCGGCCAGGTTGATGACTTGCTCCGGACTATCGACTGCCAGTGTTGAATCGTTTGGCTTTAGTCGAGAGAAAGGAACTTTCTAATAGAGCAGAGGCGTGAGCTAGCTTCAATTTAACTTGAACAAGCCGATACACTCAGATTGCGTGTGTGTGCGGATGTGTGTAGTTGTTATGCCATCCTAAAGGTGGTAAAAGTGAAACCTGGGCGCAGAACAAAACTCAACAAAAGGCAAACGCGGCGGGTTTTGTTTTCTCAATACGAGGGGGGCAACACGTACCAGCCCGTCTCCTGAACGCCGCGCCTCCAGGTCGTCACGTCAGCGTCCTGCGGGACGCGACAGTCCCGGCCCAGGCGGTCGAGGCAGTCGACAGCGAAGCGGCGCCCATCGGGTGGTGTCAGTGATGCTTCGGCGATGACGTTCAGCGGCCAGATGAGACACCGCGCGGCGACGGAGAAGCGCTCCTCGGCCGGCTCTAGGTACTCGCCGCAGCTGGCCAGCACCTCAATGACCAGCGTCGACATGGTCCTCGCCGTCGAACGCCGAAGCTCGTCGTAGTCGGTCTCGTCGTCAAGGTCCGGGCCTTGGTGGAGGACGAGGGCAGACTGTGCCGATACCAGGTCATTGAGAAACATGCGGATGATGCGGATCGCGTTCCAGTATCGCAGTGCCTGGAGGGACGGGTATCGCAGCGATATGCCTTTGTACGTCATGGGAGCTCTCTCTCCTGGGAGCCTCGCGGCGAACTTCCACTCCTCCGGAACGGCCTGGCCCATTCTCGCCGTTTCGGCATCCAGCGCTAGCGCCTCGAGAACCAAGTCGCGCCTGTGTTGGTCGTCGGCCCTCTCCGCCCTGGATCTCAGGCTGGCAAGTCGATCAACGACGGGAACGAGTTTGGAAACGGGATCGTCGAGGTCAAGTTGCGGCCTCGCTTCCTCATAGAGGCTTAGCAGGCGCGGGGGCACCGGCACCTTCGTGTGAGCGCAGCTGGTGCGGATATTGCCGCTGGAATGAACGAATAGTTGTCGGCCGAAGGGGGTCCGCAGCTGCTGGGGTCCACGTAGGCGAAGCAGCTCGACGGCGCCGAGGGTGTGGGCGTTCCAGCTGTCGAGGGACTGCCTCCCAGTGAAGACGATAGCCTCGAAGAGGCCCAGCAGCAGGACGGCGGCGAGTGTTCGATCTTGGACTGCGAGTTCGGCCGAGCTGAGGGCCTGATTCGTCCTGCAGAGCGCCTTGGCGTAGTAGCACCTGGCTTGCTTCATCATCTGAGCGTCGAAGAGTTTGAGCGAAAGGCTGGCGAAGGAGGCGGCCAGTATCGCAGCCGACAAGACGTCGTTTCCGTCCAGGCTGTATGGGCATAGGCGCGGCAGATATTCAAATGGCGAGGTTGAAATATAGTCAACCATGAAGTAGGTGCGAGCAAGATCCTCGAGAGGCTGTGAGACGTTACGGTAGCGGACCACAGCTGCCGCGTTAACACCGGCTCCGGCTCCGGCACGGGCGGGTGGATCTGCAGCCCGCTCCAAGGGGCATGTACCTATACCTCTGGTTCCTGCTGCTGCTGCTGCTACGACCAAAGTCCCGGGAACCAGGGGCGGGGCCGGTATTACCGACGTCGACGCCGAGGATGACGCGACCGCCTCTGCGGCCTGCTGCGTCTGCGCCTGCGTCTGCGTCTGTTCCTCCTTCGTCTGCGTCTGCGTCTCTACCCGCGCCTGCGCCTGCGTCTGCGCTTGCTTGGACGACTGAGCGTCGGCAGATGACTGCGCTTGTGTTCTCGCCCTCGCCGGTAGACGCCTCCTGACCTTGCGGTTTTGTACCTTGAAAGCCGCGTTCGCCGTCTCGTCCCTAAAGTAGAAGTCGGATAGATCCCTGTAGCCCGGGCAGGTCATATTCTTGCGAGAGCACTGGGTACATCCGGGCTGCAGACGGTCGCACTGCAGAAGGGGGCAACCCAAGAAAGAAGAAAGTCAGCCTTGGCCTCTCGTACGTTTCTCTCTCCTCCGGTTGTGTTGTGCTCGTCCTCGGCTCTTTTCCCCCTTCCTCTCCCAGCCCCGCGCGTTGGAAAGGGGGTGGCCAGTGGATGCGGCCCGGGCTGTGCGCGTGCTGCAGCATGCAAAAGCCTTGCCGTGCCGTGTCCATAGGGCTGACCGGACCGGCTCCGGCGTTGGTTCTGCCTGTCTGAGGATGCGAGCCGACCACTGGGGGTGTGATAAGGGGGCTTCCGGGCTGCGAGGAGGATGGACGGGAGGGGAGGGAATAGGGGGAGGGGGACGGGACGGAGCACTACGCACCCTCAGTCTGCCCTTGCGACAGGGGTAACACGCCTCTGAAGGACGGCCGGAGAACACCATGGTTGGCTCTGGTTGGTGATTGAATCGGTGAATGCGCTTCGCTGTACCGTACTGGAGGCTTGTGTGCGTCTGTCTCTGTCTCTGTCTGATTGTGGGCGTGGGATTGAGGTGGCCCTCATCGAAAGTCCCCCTCTCGCGGGGCGTGGGAAACTCTGTTTGACTCGGGACCGCTCGCGGAGAAACTGGAGAACCAGCCTGCGCAAATGCCGTCGCTTCTTTTGTTGCGCGTGCCTGTGCGTGCCTTGGGGGCCGTTTCTGCCGGAACGCCGGCATTTGTCTTCAGATCCCGGCTCCCTGTCGACGAGATGCCCACCCCATTTGGCTTAGCCTCGTTAACTTTGTGAACACGCATGTTTTCTCTTCTCCTCTCTTCAGCGGGCCTTTCCTTTCCACACCTGCACAATTCCACCGAATCAATATTAATACTATCCACTTGGGAATTGTGACTTGGATTGTGGTCCATTCAACGCCTCCAATGCTATGAAAACCCATGCCAAGATGGTTATTGGGTAAGAGTGGCACTGAGCAACAAAGAGCCATCTGAATCAACCTGAAGGCCTGGATCACTCAAATGTCTTATCAAGCTTCAATTGCTTTCGTCAATCTAACTGGGTCTTTCCGTGCGGCTATCTCCATCAATCTGTACGTCGTCGGTCTCCGTTTTCTGAAGGATGCCGTCGTAAGCCATGATCGCCTCTTCTGAGCACGTCGGCGACTGGGACCTTATCGTGGTCCTCCTGCTGGCCATGTCCTTGAGGTGGATCGTGCGGCGCGCTGTCGTACCCTGCGCTCCTGACGCATCGCCGTATCTGGCCTTCCACGTGCTCGACGCGCCGCTCACGGAGAAGACGCCAGGGAACCAGATGCGGAAGAGGTATCGCATTGCCGGCGCCGAGGCCGCCACTATGGCCAGGCCTGTCTCGGCAAACGAGTAGGTGAACCGGATGTCGTACGTCGGATCGGGTCTAGGCGCCCGGCCCGGTATGGCTCTCTCAACGACCCACGCCAGCCTGAAGCACGAGACGACCGTTACGCTGCCGTGGGTAACACTGGGGTTAGCATCGCGACAAGTGCATTGCAAAGGCAGACTTACACTGCGCCAAGGAGAAAGACCGCGATGAGCGCCGCCTTGACCCGACGAGCCATTTGAAGCCCCATGAAGATCCAAAATGGAAACGCGAGAACCATGATGTCGGTTAGGATGGTTAGGCCAGCCGTAATTGCGTAAAAGGTAGTCCCCTTGATGCACTTTCCACCAGGGATGGTCTTGTCCCAGAAGAACGCGATCGGCGCGCACTGGAAGACGACCACGACGAATATGGCAATACCAAGGGCGACATTGAACGTGTTGAGAGCGTGGATTGTGAGCCGCACCCTGCGTTTGTGCCCCCCTAGCCGCAGCATGAATAACAGGACCGACGACTTGACGATGGCGAGGATTGGGTTGTAGAGTATCTGTCCAATGTAGTTCCAAAAGCTCCCCAGTCGTATGTCGCGATCCTTCGGAATGTCGGACAGATGAACTCCAAGGTATGCGTGGCGCATGCCTGACTCGCACGTCAGCTACTTACTCAGGATCTCATGACTGATGAATAGTCTACCTTGGTACCCGGCTCCTGTTCCCGCGACCAGGACTGCCTACACCGATCGTCAGATTTCATCACTGATAAGAAGCTACCACGACAGGGGACCGTATGGCCCGAACCAGGACTGGACCTACCATGGCAATTACGATCAGAGTATCATCTGAGACTCGGCCTTAGAACACAGCTCTCTGGACTCTCCGTAACGATTCTTCGTGGACCAAGTACTTACCGGCACCCCATCCCCGAGTGGTAATGCGGCAATACGCTCGGAGGCACACCGCTACGAACGCAAGAGAAGGGAAACCAAAGAGAACTGCAAATCCGATATGCTGAAGGCTGGAATACGGATAAGGTTCGGCCATGTTGGTGCGGACACTGTTGAGAAAGCCTTGCAGTGTCCTTAAGACCGATAGAGAGGAGTACGATGTACTCGAGGACACGATTGAGGACTGGGAATGGACTTCGATGTACAGGAGAACGACGCACGGGGCGATTTATTATAACTGGGCTACGTAGACTCCCTCAAATCGATCACTATCACTACAGAAGATACATATGAGTTTCAGGAAGACGGGCAAGATCGCCCAGACCAAGGGTGCTGAGGGATTAAACCGACAGGAAGAGCTTGGTCACCCGCTTCCCCGTCAAGACGACGCTTGGTCGGGGGTCTTCCAAGGGCACATCGAATCTTCACGTCAACAAAAGCTGCCAGATTATCTCTGTGATGGTAGCTGAGTCTTCCCCTGCATTTCAATTTGCATCCTGCCCCGCCCTTGCCAATAAGCTGGGATCATTGGACCATGTTGTTGGTTCAAACTTGGAATCATGTAGGCAAACACGGCACGAATGTCCTAGTGCCGTTGGTTTGTCAAATGGCCTGACAGTATCCATATCTTCTCCCCATTTCTCTCTGTGTTATTGAAACGAGAAATAATAGTCGGACGACTTTGAGCCGGGATAATTTGATGTCATCGAGACTTCGCACTTGGCAGCTGTCAAAAGAGCTCAGACCAGGGACAGGGGCTTGATCAGCAAAAAACACCGCGACTACTTTTATCATGTCGGATCGAGGCTCAGAATGTATTTCCTCCGGGGACCTGGAAGACTGAACCCGAGTGGCGGTATTGGTGCATGAAGTCCTCAACATGGCTCAAGCCCGAAGAAGGCCCGATCAACCAACGCCCAGTAGGGCTGCTTCGATCAGATCATGCCCTGATTTATGATAGTGTTTCGCGCAGAGATCGGTCATGAATCAATTTTCGGTGGCGACTCAACCTGAAGGTAAGTGGACGTGTGTGCTGCGTTGCGGCTCGGTAATTGGAGGCTGTGTTTTCGCACCCTGCCTGCTACCCTGAATCGAGGGCGAGGATGAGGAAACGAGCACCGCGACTTACAGAAGCAAAGAAGATGATGCCCAGCCGTGATACCTCGACCGATGTGGGCCCCGGAGCTTGGGCGAAATCCTGCGGCCGGGGTATTATTGATGTGTTTCTCAAGCAAACATACATGTAATGCCTGCGCCCATTTCCCGGAATCTGGCCACTCGAGTCCTCGGCCCAATCAACGTCCATGCCCATGTCCGCATGGAGCTGACTTCTCGTCCGTGGTAACCACCGTCGCCTTGTCTGGGAAGGTAAAAGAAACAAAAACATATTACTAGAGTCTGACAAAGCGTCGTCTTCTTTGCAATTCGAGCGGTTCGGCATACCCTCGTCACAGGCCAACGGTTCTTGTCAGGGTATAGAATCTGCAGTTAGATGTTGGATGTCGTTGGACCAACAAACGGAGCGGACTTGCCAAACAACCAGGGCCTGCCAACAGACTCGGGAAAACTTCAGAAGAAACACCGAATGGTTCGATAGATCAGGGTCTGCTAGCGCTGATCTCAGATTTCGGTCTCTGAAGTCTCTCGCTCCTGATCTACCGAAAGATGCGTCGGGCATGAGAGCGCAGAAGAAAATACCCATTGCGTTGGGTCTACTTTGGCTCATAGATATGCATAGGTTATACCCACATAGCCGAGCTGGAAGACAGAGACTTACTTAGAAACATCACACTTTGTGAGCGCTATCAACCGTCAGTCCTCTGTACTACACGTGTATGTGTTGCCCTTATGAGACGTCTCGGATTTTTCGCTGCGGCGCTTTCTGTGCTATCTGTGTTGAGGGTATCGGCGCAAAATATCGTGGTTGATGGACAAGTGATCCGTACGTATACCCCCCAGCATTGCAGATTCCCACTCGGGGGGTGGCTACTTCTCCTCTATGTCGGCTAGAAGCACGCTTGATTTCTAACAACAGTACGCAGCTGCGGATTAAACCACCGTTGCTCCTACTACTAAACTTCCCTCCTACATATTTCTAAACCGTACCTACTATTAGTACAGTGCCCAGGTACGTACAGTATCCTTAATACCCTACTTTACTAGCTTATAAAGCTAAATAACGCCCGTAATAGTCTTATAGTTTACTATAGGCAGTACTAATATAGAAATAATAACGCCTATATAGGCCCCTTAGGGTCTTATAGTATTACTATACTCGTCTTTAGTACCTCTTTTAGTACCCCTAGTACTACTAAATAGTACTAGTTCCCTTTACCCTTACCCCTTACTTCTACTTATTACAGCTAGCCTTTTAATAGTAAGGGTTTGTATTAATAAAAGCTAAAGTCTAACGCTAATAATAGTACTATAGTTACTAAAGGGATCCTAAGGGTTTAAAGTACTTAAGTAATTAGTTTAAGTATTTAATAAAAGGGTTATAGTAGTTACTATTAAAGGGCTAAAAGTATTTAAAAATTAATATAAAGTTAATAGTTAAAAAACTATAAAAAGAAGGACTTAAAGTACTTAAGTCCTATTTATATATAAGTTCTATCTTTTTATTTATACTATAGTAATAAGCGCGATACTAGTTAAGTAAGTACTTAGTAATTACTAGTAAGTACTTAGTAATTACTAGTAAATACTTAGTCTTAGCTATAGCTACTTAGTATTTTATTTTATCTATATATAACTTATATTATAGTTTTTCTTTTTTTAAAAAGTTATTTTATATTCTATATTAGTTATATTTCTTATTATCCTTTTAACTATTAATTCCCTATAAATAGAGTCTACTATTATTTATAACTAATAAGTTATAATATTAAGTCTTTTTTTAAAGGTTTTATTTTTAAAACTTAATATAAATAGGTTATAGTTTTTAAATTAAGGAACCTATAAACTTATATCTTAATTATTTAATATTAATATTATATTAAGTTATGCGTAAAAGTAAAGAGTGTCTTTTTTTTTATATTATTATTATTGTTTTTTAAAAATTATTAAAAAAGGTTTTAAAGTTATACTTTATTCCCGTTATTATACTAAAGGGTTCTATTATAAAATATTACTAAGTTTTTTAATTTATAGTAAATACGTTACTATTAGTAGTATTTGTGTTTTTTTAAGTGGTTGTCTCGTCCGGATATTTCTATAGGTTGTTCTAAAAAGAATACACTATAGCTATGTATTATTAAATAGTGTAATTGAATAGAAGTATTTAATAGGGTGTATCTAGTAGCTTTGACCCCCTCCAGCTCTTAATGCTTCTGCTTACCTGCCCTTCCTACCGTGGCGGCAGACGTGGACGTAGACGTACCAGCAATAACAACAATACCATCACCAATAGGCGGCGATATCGAAATAAACCTTTACTTGTACGAACCTTTAGCTAGATCACACTGTGCATAGGGCCTAACAAGCCCTAGTAGCGTTTACAATTAAAGAAAAAGGCACTATAAGCGAGCCCTTTATTAATTCCTCCCGTCTTTTATATTTATACTTAATAATCTAATAAAATGGCGAAAAATACTATACCTACAAAAGTCCCCTAGCTACTACTAAACACTAAATACTACAACCTAGTTGCTATAGTTAAGAATAATATTAACCGACTTAGTAACACAGCTACGCAGCTTAGTGTTGCTACTGTTAATATACAGCGCAGTTAGCTAGTTTAACCCTTAAATACAAAGATCTAAATTACTGTCTTTAGCCTTTACCTTTTTTAAACTAGTAGTAATAGAGTTTAGATAAGAACTATTAAACTAGCTTTATTAGTTAATTTAATACTAAATTAAATTTTAGATTTACTATTTTTAAAAAACAACTAATACTACTTTAAGTAAGTAATAGAGGTAGTAACGATAACTATGGATCCCCTAGAGTCTATTAGTAGTATATAAAAGTTTTATAATATATTTAAAGATATAATTTATACTTATAGGTTTAGCGTTCTTTTCTTTTTTAGTATTTAGTTTTTAATAGTTTTTTAGTTAAGTACTTTATAATAAAGTTATATTATTTTAATAATAAAAAAAAAGAATTTAAAGAGTTATTTAAAAAGTAAATAAAGGCTTTAAAAAAAGTTTAAAATAATATAAATAAAATTTTAGTTTACTTAAAGTATATATAGTAGTAAAAGTAAATAGTATTTTAAAAGGGTTAGAATTTAATAGATATAGTAGCTAAGGGGCCTATAAGTTTTTTTAAGACTACCTAAAAGGCCTAATTAGTTAGTACTTTTAGTATAGTAGATTTTAATATAATTTTAGTAGACTAAGATTTAAATACTCCTAGTTTTTTATTAAAAGAGGGTACTATTAAAGCTATAGGTAGTTTTAAATTTATTTTAAACTAAGTATTTCTAAGTATAAGAATATTTTATTTATTTTAAGTTTTTTAATTAGTTAAAATTTAGGCTAAAGTTAAATAATACGTAATTTACTTATTAGTACTTTTATAACTTAAGTATGTTGTTTTTTTTACTACTAGGTTTAGTATTTTTATAGTTTATTCTGTATATTAGTAAAGTTTAAAGTAGGTTTTTATATATTATTTTTATATTTATAGTCTTTTTATTTAATTAAATACTTAATTTTAGTATTATTTTATTAATTAATATAGTTAATAATCCATTTAATCTTATAGTTTTACTTTAAATTAACTTTAATATAATTTATTATTTATAATCTTTATAGTATAAATTTAAAAAGTAAAATATAAAAGACTAAGTAATATTTTATAGTATTTAGTAGTATAAATTTAAAGTTAACTTTTAAGACTTTTTTAATAATCTTAAAGGGTCTAAGTTTTTTAAAGTTTAACTTATTATTTAGTTATTTTATTTTAATATTATATTAAATAAAGTATATACTATCTCCTTTTTTAAAAAATAGTCTTTTTATTTTTAAAGTATTAGTGTATTTATATATATATTATTTAATAAATTTTAAATTTTATTAAAGTTTTATATAAATTTCTTTAATTCTATTAACTTAAACTTTTACCTTTACTACTAATAGTTTTACTTTTAGTTCTTTATAAGTAGTTAGTTTATATTTATAGTTTAAGTAAAAAAGTAAGTTTTATATACTTTTTCCTACTATACTATTATAAGTAAATTAAGTTATTAGTAATAGTATAACTTAATTATTTTATTAGTAGTTAATATAATATTTTAAGTATATTTTTAAAATTTAGTTAATTCTTTTTATTTATTTATTAGTTTAAGGGTAAAAAGTAGTAAATAGTTATAGTTTAAATTTAAACTATAAAATTAAAAATCTTTAAAACTTTAAAGTAAACTACGTTCTTTTATTAAATATAGTATTTTTAAGTAAATTATACTAACTAAAAATATATTTATTAAAAATATAAATAAGTTTTTTTATAGTACTTATTTTAATTTATAGTATAAAGTATATATATTTAGTAGGTTTATTTATAATAACTA
Organism: Colletotrichum musae; assembly: GCA_027406025.1. NCBI lineage: Eukaryota > Fungi > Ascomycota > Sordariomycetes > Glomerellales > Glomerellaceae > Colletotrichum > Colletotrichum musae. The sequence continues at coordinate 250,895 of JANVYC010000004.1, forward strand.
AAATACTATTAAACTATTTTTTAGTAAATAGTTCCTTTAATTATAGTAATTTAATAATAAAATTAAGGGAAATTAATTACTATACTTTATTAAGTACTAGGAGAGGCTATAGTTTTTTATATAACTTATAGTATATTAGTTTACTTTTATTATATATATTATAGTACTTAATAGTTTTAAATACTTATTTCTTAGTAACCTTATTACTATAATATTACTTAATTTATTTTTAGGTTTTAGTAACTCTTTAGTATTTATATACTTTAGTACTATAAATTATTTTAATTATTTTATTAGTTATTTATTTAGGTATAGTAGTATTAATTTATTTAGTAATTATAAAGAAGTAAATAACTAGTACTAAGTTTCTATTTAAATCCTTTTTAAAAATTACTTAAATTTTATTTAAAACTATTACTTTTAAGTTTAATTATTTACTAAAAGTATTTACTCTTTTATTTTTTAATTCTTTTTTATAAATAATATAGAAGTTAAATTTTAAAAAGAATTTTAATTATTTAATTTATTATTTATTAAGGTTTTTAAATATAGTAAAGTATATAAGGTTTTTATAGTTTATATATACTATAACTTTATAGTTAGTTTTTAAAAAATATAGCCTTTATTTTTTAAATACTTTAATAATTACTATAAGTCTTTTATTATAGATTTAGTAGTTAAGTTTAGGGCTTTATAACTTTTTTAAGTAAAAAGTATATAAGTATAGTTATTTTTTTTTTATTTTATTATTTAAGTTATTTACTAATAGTATAGTTTAAAGTATTAGTTTTAACTTTAAAGAGTAAGTTTAGATTAAGTATTATAAGTATAAATTTACTAAAGACCTAGTTTTTAATTTTTTAAAATATAGTTTTTTACTTTTTTATTTAATTCTATTTAGTATTTTTTTTAATAAAGTTAATTAAAGCTTTAATATTTTTAAAGTAACTTTTAAAGAATTATTAGTAAAAGTTAATAAATTTAAAAAATAATTAAATATCCTTAATATTTTAGAGTATTAACTAATCTTTAAGTATAGCGATTTTTTTATTTAATATTTTAATAATTCTAAGTATAATAATAAATCTAAAGTAATTTACTTTTTAAGTATAGAATTTACTTTTTTTTAGTTTAATAAAGAGTTTAACTTCTTTAAGCTTTTATAGTACTTAGTATATATATTACTTATATATTTTAAGAGTTTTTAAAAAAATAAAGATATTATTAAAGTATATAATTATAAAAATATTAAGTTTTTTTTATAAAATATAGTTAATTATATTTTAAAATACTATAAGTATATTAATAAGTTTAAAAGGTATAATAAGGTACTTAAAATGTCTTTTATAAAAGTAGAATATAGTTTTTTACTTTTTTTTTTTTTAATTCTAATTAAGTTATAAACTCTTTTAAAGTTAAAAGCTATAAATTAATTAACTCTATAGAGTAGGTTTTATAGTTTTAAAATAAGTAGTAGTAAATATTAGTTTTTAATAGTAATATTATTAAGTTATTTATAATTAATATAGAGTTATAGTTTATTATTTGTTTTAGTATAGATAGAATTAAGTATTTTACTAGTAATATTAATTCTTTAATATAGCTTTTAACTAAGTATTTATTAATATACTTATTAAGTACTTTTATTTTTTATTAGTTTAACTAGTAAATTCTATTAAATACTAGTATTTTTTTTTTTAATAAAGATTTTATAATTAAAAGTACTATATTCTAATAGGTTTATTTTTAGTATTAAAGTAAATAACTTTTTATATACTTTATACTTTTTTAAGATAAATAAAAGTTAATTTTTATTATTAATTAGTTCTTTTTATATTATAGTAAGGTCCTTTATACATAATAGTTTAATAACTACTTCTTTAACTTTTAAATAAGTAATAAATTATAATATATATATTATTAGCCTTTTTAAATAAGGTTTATTTAAAGCTAGTAGTTAACTATATCCTTTAGTAACTAAACTCTTTTTATAGTTTTAATAAAAGTAGTTAGCTTTTTAATTTATTTATAGATTTTTTTTTTATAACTATAGTATTCTTAGAATAATATTTTATTATTCTATATTTATAATATTAAAGTAGTAGTTGTTTTTTAGTTATAGTAGTTTAAAATAAGGGGTATAGTCTTACTATTAATAATACCTCTACTATACTATACTCCTTCTTCTTTTATATTATTAAATAAATAAGGATCCTCTTTTTTATTCTATAGTATTTATAAGTTATTTACTACTTATAGTAATATAAAGTTACTTTAAGTACTACTATTAATAAAGGCTTTAACTTATATTCTTTTTACTATAATATTAAAGTAAAAGTATCTTTTATTTAAGTTTGTATTTATAGTTAAGTAAATAGATTTTATTATTTTTACTTATTATAATCCTTTATTAATAAATAAGTTTAGTTTTTTAACTACTTAAGTCTTTATTCTATATACGTTCTATTTTTATTAAAGTACTTAACTATTCTTTCTTTTTTAAAAGTACTTTTAATATTAAGAATAAGTAGTATAAAGCTAGTTCCTTTTTCTTTTTAGAGTTACTTTTTTTTAAGTATTTATACTTTAGTAATATAGTAGACTTAGTACTAGTTAATATAGTATTTTTACTAGTCTATACCTTCCTTATATAGGTATTATATTAAGAAGTTTAGGTTAAGTTTAAAAACTACTTTCTTAGGTCCTTTAAATTCTTAAATACTCTATATATAGAGTTTTTAAGTAAAGTAGATATTTTTATATAAAGCTTTTTTTTTCCTTTAAAAAAAGAATCATAAGTTAAGTTTCTCTACTAAGTATAGTTAGTACTTATTTTTAAAGTACTAAACTTAAAAAATATTTTAGTATTATTTATATAGTATATTTAATTACTTATAGTTTTTTAATATAGTTTTAAATAACTATTTTTTTTTTCTTTTAATAAAGTCTATTTTATAAAATAAAATTCGTTATGAGTTATTATTTAAGGGGATATATAATAAGTACTTTTATTCTTTTTTTTACTTTAAAGGTTCTTTTTTAAAATCTAAGTTTTAAATATTAAATAAAGCCCTTTAAGTAATTTTATTTAAAATATACTATTAAGTAGTATTATAGTTCTTAGACTATTACTATTTACTTTTTACAATTTTCACTACAACATAGTACTAGCTATAGCTACTGTGTTAACGACCTTTTAGTTACGTAATACTAGAATTCGGATCTATGTTACCTAACTTTTCTTTTAATAATATCTCTCTTTAACCTTCTCTTATTAATAAGCTACCTCCTTACACATTTAACAAAAAGTTTATAATTTTACTTGTAATAACACAATTATAACGGATTCAAAGTACTCCTATTAATTAATTACTATTGTAAACTAATAATTATATTTAATTACTACTAATTACTATTAACACCCCTAATACCCCTAATACCTTTAAGAACCTTCTATTAATTTAAATCACCCGTTTCCTTTTATTAAACTTTAACTATTAACATTATTAACGTTATTAATATTATTATTAGTACACTACTATAGCTAGTTTACTTAATTTAATTAATAAACTCTATACTTATTAGTAAATATCCTAATATCTAAACCTTAATTAGCTTTTAATATACTAATCTCTAAGCCTATTAGGCGCTAGGTACTTATAAGCTACTTAAATTACTTAAATAAAGTATTTATAGTAGTTATTTAACTCTAAAATAATAAAGTAGTAGTTATTAAGTAGGATTAGACCCTAGTATAAGGCTTTAATTCTAGTTACTTTAGTATAGTTACTACTACTTTTAATAAAGTTAAGTAGAAATAGGGTAAACTAAATTTTTTTATTTATAAAAAGAGTATCTTAGTTAGGGTTTTTATTATTATTAAAGATATAGTAAAGTCTATAATTATAAGCTTTTATTCTAGATCTCTCTTAGTTTATTTTTATAAATAATTGTAGATTATAGGGCTTTTTGTTTAAAGTTGGTATAAGGTAAATAATAGTAGTAGTTATACTAATACTCTAAAGTTATTATAGGGCGAATATATAAATATAAAAAAAAAACTAAAGCCCAGCTAGGGTTTTATTAATACCTTTAAGCTTAAAAAGTTTAAGTAACTTAATAGAAAAAAGTTTTTAACCTATAGGACATAGTAGCCACATTAAGTTATACTGTGAATCTAGTATAGGTTTTTAAGAAGCTATTTAGGTAAGGGTATCTCTAGTACGTTAGCCGCCCTTAGTTGTAATTAAGGTTCTTAGCTATAGTAGTATTGTAATTAAAGACTATTCCCTATTTATAATTACACTATACTCCTCTACTATTATCAATATTAGTTATAATATCTCTACTGTTTATATTTTACTTAGAATAATTTACTATATAAGTTTTAACTATTTTTATTAGTAAAAGTAGCTGTTATAAAAAAACAAAAAGTAGTGTTATAAAGTTCCTTTAAGTTATAGAGTATATTTAATTTATATAATACTTTTTAAGCTTTAGAATATACTATAATTCTTTTTAACTTTTTTGTATTATTAGTATATAACTATTTAAGTATAGATAAATTAGTACGTACTATTATTCTTTTGTTTTTTTTTATAAATAGTATTTAAATATACTTTATATAGTCCTTATTAAGTTTTATATTAATAGTATAGTAGAAATTTTTAATTATAATATTAAATTTCTTAATAATAATTTTATTATTATATTAAGCTTCTTTATTACTAAGTATTACTAAGTTATAGTTTACTTATTATAAGTTTATATTATTAAGTTACTTTATAGCTTTTTAAGTTAACTTTTAGTAAAGTACTTAATATACTACTATAAGTATTTTTTTACTATAAGTAGTATTATAACTAGAACGTTTAGTGTTCCTTAAGTACTATTCTATAATTTCTTTACTACTTTTATAAATAGTATACTTATTATTATAATATACTATTTATAAAAGCTTAATATAATTCTCTTTAAAAGTAGTATTAAATTATTTACTTTTTAGTATTAACTACTATTACTATTTTTTAAGTTAGTAGTAGTTTTTAACTATATATCGTAATTTATTATAGTTATAGTATTTAAAAGTACGTTCTTTATTAAATTTTTATTATTTAGTAGTACTAAGGTTTATAAAGCTTATATAATATTTATAAGTAGTACTATATTAGTTATTATTTTAGTTTAACTAGTTATTTTATTAAAACTACTATTTTTAATTATAGTACTAGAATTATTATAGTAGTTATTAGTACTTTTTACTAAAATTAGTATTAAATTATTATTTTCCTTTTTTATAGTATCTTTTTTAAAAACAGTTATTAATTTTAATTATAAGTTTAGTATACTAAAAAAAGTCTTTAAAGTAGTTAATTTTAATAAATTTATTTTTAACTTTATTTTTTAAACTTTAATAAAATATAAAAATTCTGAATTCTTTAGTAAAGTTTAGTTACGCGCTAATATATTAAAATTTAGTAGTATAGTAGGTTATAGATTTAGTTTATTTAAGTATAGTAAGGTTGTACTTTATTTATTACTTTTAGTTAGGGTTTTAAAATAGGGTTTAAAAGGTATATTTAAATTTATTAAAAGTTAAGAAAATATCTTTAACTTTAGTAGTATAGTTATTTAAAGTTTTAATTTTAAAAAACTATTCTTAAAAAGGTTTAATTTATTAAAAGGTGTATTTATAAAAAAACGTAGTAGTATAAATAACTTATTTAGTATTATTTTTAAAATTATTATAATAAAGGTTTTAATAGTTCTTAACTTAAATTAAAAATCCTTTAAGTTATTTAGGGGTTCTATTATAAGTAATAAATAAGTTTAACTTAAGTTTTTTATAGTTATTATAAATAGGTATTTTAATAATATTAGTAGTAGTATAAAGGGTTTTATTTTAGTTTTTAACTTTTTAGATATACTTATTAGTTTATTATATAGTATTCTAGAGTTCTTTTATTTAACTAGAGTATTTATTAAATATCTTTTAAAGTTACTTAATATCGTAGTATATTTATTTAAACTACTTATTAGTATTTTTATTACTAAATTTATTTTTATTATTTTTTATATATTATTCTTCCAGCTTTTAAGTATAATTATAAACTTATTTACTAAAGAACTTAAATAAAGTAGGAGTTACTTTAAGTATTTTAATTAAAGATATTATAGGATACTATTTAGTTAGTATTAAAAGTTAACTTACTAAATAAAAGCTATTAAAATATTATAGCTAGTTTTTTAATAATAAGGATTTATATTAATAAAAACTAAAGTTTAATACTAATAATAGTACTATAATTACTAAAGGGATTTTAAGAATTTAAAGTACTTAAGTAATTAGTTTAAGTATTTAATAAAAGAGTTATAGTAATTACTACTAAAGGGCTAAAAGTATTTAAAAATTAATATAAAGTTAATAGTTAAAAAACTATAAAAAAAAGAACTTAAAGTACTTAAGTTCTATTTATATATAAGTTTTATTCTTTTATTTATACTATAGTAGTAAGTATAATACTAGTTAAATAAGTACTTAGTAATTACTAATAAGTACTTAGTAATTACTAATAAGTACTTAATAATTACTAATAAGTACTTAGTAATTACTAATAAGTACTTAATAATTACTAATAAGTACTTAGTTTTAGTTATAGTTACTTAGTATTTTATTTTATTTATATATAACTTATATTATAGTTTTTCTTTTTTTAAAGAGTTATTCTATATTCTATATTAGTTATATCTTCTATTATCCTTTTAACTACTAATTCCCTATAAGTAGGGTCTACTACTATTTATAACTAACGGGTTATAACACTACTATACTCTATAAAAAGTATACCCCTTACTACTATAACTACTACTACTAAAGTCCTTTAAGCTATAAAAGCTACTATAAATAACTAAAATAAAGTTCTTTTTCTCTTTATAACTATAATTAACTCTACTATTACTAACTACTATTCTAAACTTTAAAACCTTATTAAAACCCTTATTATAGACTTTTTTACCTACTTTAAAATTTTTTTTACTTAAAGCGGGCTTAGAACTATAATAACCTATACTAACTTACTTAAACGTACTTTATTTACCTCTACTTTAGCTCTATACTATAAAACTATAACTACTTTATAGGCCCTAAAGGCCCCTAAAGTATAGCTAGACTACTACTTATTTATATAACTATATCTTAAACGTCTTAGGCCCTCCTACTAGCTAAATACCTTTACCCTTTACTAAGTATTAACTATAAAGGCTAGTGTTTTACTTAGTAAAATTATAGACTTTAAATACACTACTACTAGGTTTTTTATTACCCTATATAATACTAAAATATACTTAATCCTTTTTAAAAAGTCTAAAGAACTTTTATACTTCTTTAGTAGTAAAAGAATTAATAAGTCCTTTATTTAGTAGTAGATAATTATTCTTAACTACTTTACTAAAGTTACTACTATTAATAGTAAAACGTATAATAGTATAGAATTTACTAAAAACAAGATCTTTTTATAAACTAACTATATATTAACCTACTACTATACTATTAAAAAAGAGGAGTTTAGTAAGTATATAGTTACTTATATTACTTACTTTACTTAAACTATACTAACTAACTTTTACTTATTTAAAAGCTTTAGTACTACTTAAATCCTTAAATTTAAGTTTTAAAAGCCCTTATACTATAACACTAACTACTAAAGCCACTATATTAATCCTAACTACTTCTATAAAAACTACTATATTTACTATAACTTAACTAACTATAAAAATAACTCTAGTTATACTAAAGCTATAAAGTATACTAACTACTATAAACTTTACTTAATAAATAATAATAACTACTCTACTTACTCTATTAAAAAGAATAAGAAGTATAGTATCTTTACTTACTACTAGTTATAACGCCTTTATAAAGGATTTAAAAAGCCTAACCCTCTTTGTTTTTAAATACTAAAACCCCCTATAAATAAAACTATTATAGTAACTATAACTTTACTTAACTTAGCTTTAAAAAAAAAAAAGTTAGAGTAACTTTTATAGTACTATAAACTCCTAAAATAATAAAATAAGTAGTATTTTAAAAGTTAAAAAAGGTATAAAAGGGTCTAACCCTCCTCTATCCCCCTTTCTTCTTAGTTATAAAAAGAAAGTAGTAGACTTAACTATTTAGTATAGAGTAGCTTTATAACTACTTAAGAAGTAGAAGCTTTTAAATAATAAAACCCTAAGTTAGAAATATAGTACTTACTAGAGTATATAAAAACCTAACTATAACTTAGTAAATATATTTAAGTATATTAATACTTTTAATACTATAGAATAAATGCCCCTGCTAGTAGAACTATAATACTAAAAAATAACTTAATATTAAAAACTAACTTATTATAGTACTATAATATAACTTTATTAGGTTAAATATAAAGGTTATAGATATACTATAGATATATTTAAAAGTAAATATAAATATTATACTAATTTAAGAACCCTAGACCTTTTAAATAAATAGTTTAATAGTATATAACTACTTATAATACAGGGTCTTTACTTTAGTAAATACTTAGTATAATTAAAATATAAGGCCCTAAGTACTTACTTATATATAAGTTAGACTTATAGTTTAGTAATTATTTAATACTTACTTAAAATATCCTTTAGTTATAAGTACTAAATACTATATTTATTAACATTTATAAAAGTAATAAAGTAGTTTTAGATACTATAACAGCCCTTATAAACTATACCCCTTCTCCTTACTATATAGTAACTAGTAACTTTAATATATAGTACCCCCTTTAGAAATTTAAAGTAAGTCTTAGTAATAGTAGGGGAACTATTATTAAATAAGCTAAAGACTGTAATATTTAGTACTTAGGAAATACTAAAACTCCTACTTATAAACTAAAATACATTTTAGACTTTATATTCTTAAATATCCCCTTAGTAATAGTAATAATATACTAAAACCTATATTTTAAATTTAACTATAACTCTATTCTTATTACTATTTCTTTTAGTAAAGTACTAATTAAGATACTAACTACTTATACCTAAGTCCCTAACTATACTTTTAAGTATTTTACTTTACTAGTTATAAATATACTACCTCCTACTGCCCCCTAAAAGGCTACTACTTTATAACTCAAGTTTACTACTATAGTACTTTATAACTACTTTATAAGTACTATTAAGATAATATAATTCCCTTTATATAAAAAGGGCTAGTATAAAAGTACTTTATAGTAAATAAAAGAGTATATTAATATAAAAATTAAGTACTATAGTACTTACTAGTAGTAAGCCCTTTACTATTTAATACCTTTTTATAAAAACTATAACTACTATATTACTTCTAAAAAGGCAAAAAAGGACCTATATAACGCTATTAAATAAACTAAAAAGGCCTACTAAAACCTCTTTATTAATAGTACTACTATACTTACTAAACTATATAAAATAACCTATTAGTAGAATAAAATACTCTTTATTTATATACTACTACTTAAAGTAGGCGAAATATTAATAAAGGATATACTAAGGAAGGCCCGCGTTTTTTATAAAGTACTACTAAAGTAATTTTTAGTAAATAATAACTTCCTTAACTTAGGTATTATTTTAATTATTTCTAGCCCTTCTATCCCTTAAAATACTTTTATCTCTCTAAACTAAATAAAAGTAACTATATTTATAAAGAATATAACCCCTAAAGTAAATAGCTTTACTATTTAATTATTTACTATTATATAACTTACTATTATAAAAGTAGTTAAATTTCTCTATAAAGGCTACTTATTCTATAAGTATTACTCTACTCTATTTAAAAAGGCTAAAGTTATTTTTTTTAAAAAAGTTAAGAGGAAGTAGAACTTTAATAAAGTAAAGTCCTATTACTCTATTTCCCTTTTTTTATATTTAAAGAAGGGCTTTAAAAGACTTTTTATATACTATATAGTATATAATATAGTTCTTTATAAAGTTCTTAACCTATAATAGTATAGTACCCTTTTAGAGTAAAGTACTTTTAACTTTATTATTTATACTATATATAATATTAAAGTAGTACTAGAAACTAAACTTATAGTAACTCTAGTTACTTTTAATATTAAAGGAACTTTTAATACTATACTATAAAACTACCTATATATTAAACTAAAATAATAAAGTTAATTAAAACCTATAGTAAAGTTTATATTATTTTTTATAAATAACTAATATACCTAAGTATAATTAAAAGGCTACTTTACTAAAACCTTTTTACTATATTATAGCCTTCCCTAGAGCTCCTCTAACTCTTTAGTACTTTACTTCTTTTACTTTACTAAACTCTTTTATAATAACTCTAAAGCTTAATTTAGTTATATAAATAATATAAGTATTTTTACTACTTTATTTACTCTAAAGGAAAATATATAAATCCTTAGTAAAGAAGTATAAACTATCTTTTAATAAAGAATAAATAACTACGTTTAATTTAATTCTACTAAATATAAAGCTATTTACTTTACTTAAAAATATACTAAAAATAAGCCCAGCCTAGATTAGTAGCTTTAGATTATTACTCTAGGACTTATTATTACTCTAGTCCCTTTAAAAATACTATATAATAGTTAGGTGTTCTTTTTAATTACTATTTAACTTTTTATTAATATATTAGTATAAGGGTTTAAAAGACTTAAAAAGTAGTTAACTTTTTTTAAAGACTTAGTAGTATTTACTATAGCCTCTCTCTATACTTAGTTTATAAAGCTATTATTATATATATTATCCTATCTATTTTAACTAGTATTAAAACTTAATATACTAGCTTTATAAAGCTAGTAGTATTACTAAAGTATTTAAAACTAAATACTACTTCTAGAGTCCTAATAGTTTATACTAAATAAACTTAGTACATTAAAGCTATTAACTAAGTATTATAAGTAGCTATAAAAGTAATACTCCCTACTTAGTATACTATACTAAATAACCTACTTTATTAAAAAGTAGGAATTCCCCCTACTTCTATTCTTTTAAATACTACTTACCTTTATTTCTTTATATACCTTTACTACTTTAATACTAATTACCCCCTAGTTTACTAATTATATAAACTGCTATTAATCTAAAGAACCTATTAAACTTAACTTTAAAGAACCTATTACTTTTTCCCTTAGTACTTATAACTAATACTAGTATTTCTTATACCCTTAGGACCCCCCCTTTTTAGTAAAAGAAAGGCTATAAAGGCCTTTATAGAGTAGTTAAAAGAACGTTCCCCTACTAAAGTTATTACTTACTTTAATAACTTAATATTTAAAACTAGTTCTATTAAATATAGCTTTACTCTTTTTTAAAATAAATAAGTTATTAAGTAAAGTTAAGGCTAGCTTAGCTTTATAGAAGTTTTTAATATAGAAATTAAGAGTACTACTAACGCTTTCTATACTACCCTCTCTTTCTACCCCCTAGTAAAAACTATATATTTCTATTTTAATAATACTTTTATAGTTTAATCCTTTTAAGACTTTAACTAAACCCCCTTTAGTTTATAAATAGCGATACTAAAAGTTTAAAATACTTAACTTTTTTAATATATCTTTATATACTAAGTTTTAAACTATTATAATATTCTTAAAAACAAATTAGTAAATAGGTTTATTAAAAAGGGTTTTAAACTACCTTTACTTATACTAAACCCCCTATTAATAATTTTAAATTTAAAAAAACTTACTTAAAAATATAGTTAAAACTATTTTTACTAGTAGTAAGTATATAACTTAAAAAAGCGCTTTTATTTTTTAAACTACTTTAGTATATTAAAATAATACTCTAAAGAACTTTTACTACTATACTTAACTCTATACTACTTATTAGTAACTAAATTAAAGTATAGGGATTTTTATAGTTACTATAGTAAGTTCTATTACTTAAGTACTTATCTTTACTTTTATAAATATAAAAAGTCTTTAAATTATTTAGTATACTATAAATTAAATTATAGAATATAATAGTAATAGTTTATTTTAATAATTAATAGTAAACTAGGCCTATTAGGGTTAATTAAACTATTAGTTTATTAAAAAGCTTTATTAAAAAACTTTATTACTTTTAAATAGTTTTATTTAAGTATTAATTACTATAAAAGGATTTATACTTATTTAGTTTATTAAGTACTTTAGTTATAAAGCTTTTAGTCCTATTTTATTCTTAAATATATAAATTTAGGTTTTTTTTAAATATTTTATTTTCTAAAAGATTAATTTATTAAAAAAATAAAATAATTAATTTATAAATTAGTATAACTTAAAAAGTAGAATTTCTAAAACATACTAGCCCCTAGGTATTTAAAGGCCCTTTATAGGCCCTAAAATAAACCTATATAGCTTTATAAGTCTAAATATTAAAGTAGTACTAAATATAGCTTAACTTAGAGTTAAAAATAGTATAAAATAACTTATTAAAAGCTATAGTCCCCTTAGTATAAGGGATTCTTTATATACTATATACCCCTAGGAGCGTTTTAAGGTAAGCTTTTATAGCTATTTATAGTTAAATAGGCCCTTTAATAGCATTAATAATAATAAACAAACAAACAAAGCTCCCGCTGCTGAGCCGATTGCGGTGGATGGTATTAAGGATACCGTCAAGCCATTCGAGGAGGAGCTCTTTCAGCTGACCGATGGTGTTCTGGCCAACTTGACCGAACTCCAGCTGTCGAACGTGTCTCTATTCCACTTTGACGACGTCGATTCTGGGGCGGGTAGACCGATTGAAGCTCGCGCCCAAGGACGCTGCAAGACATTCCCGGGCGACTTCTTGTGGCCTCACGACATTGTATGGAAGCTCTTCGACCTGCTCATTGGTGGAGCCTTGATCAAGACTGTCCCGATCGCTGCTCCGTGTTACGATGACTTCGGAGTGAAAAGCCCGGTTCAGTGCGCATTCCTGACTGCTAATTGGGGCAACAACTCCTTTTACCAGTACGTCTGCCATCAGTAACTGCCTCTTTTCATGTACACTCACACCACAACAGCATCGAGCATCCCACATCTGTCAACGCCGTCCTGTTTCAGGGACAGACTTGCATGCCGCCTACCCTCGCAGGCGGTGCCCTAGGGACAAACACCTGCACCATGGGAGGCTATCCAGAATACGCCGTCGCTGCCAGGAACGTAGCCCAGATCCAGCTTGTCGTCAACTTTGCCCGGTCCCTCGACATCCGCCTGGTGATCAAGAACACAGGTCACGACTTTGGTGCTAAGAGTACCGGGGCCGGCTCTCTTTCCATTTGGACTCATAACCTCAAGTCCACCAAGTTCATTGAGAAGTATGACCGTGATGGATACGACGGCGCTGCGATCAAGCTCGGCGCCGGAGTCCAGGCGTTCGAAGTCTATGAAGCTGCCCACAAGTACGGCGTGACGGTCGTCGGCGGTGAGGGCCAGTCGGTTGGCGTTGCTGGTGGTTATATCGCCGGCGGCGGCCACTCGCCCCTGAGCTCCCTATACGGGATGGCCGCTGACCAAGTGCTGTGGCTCGAGGTTGTGACGGCCGATGGCCGGTTCGTTACAGCAAGCCCAAAGTCTCATCCGGATCTGTACTGGGCCTTGTGTGGTGGCGGAGGATCTACCTTTGGTGTTGTCACCTCATTGACCGTGAAAGCGTATCCGAAGCTGACAGTCTCGACTGTGGCATTCTCCTTCAGCACTGGGTCGACTGTATCAGAAGCGGCATTCTGGGCTGGCGTGAAGGCCTACTTCAACGGCTTCGAGGCCTATGCTGACCGGGGTAACTACGGCTATCTCCGGATTCGCAATCTCGGGCCTGGATTGGGCTACACGTTTTCGATGCAGCCTTGGTTTGGCCCTGGGTTGAGCAAGGCGGAGCTGCAAGAGATTACCAAGCCATTCTTTCACAGACTATCGGAGTTAGGCGTTGAAGTAAGCCCAGTTGTCAATCAATATGCCGATTTCTACTCAGCGTGGAAGGCCAACTTCCCCCTTGGTCCTTGGGGTTCGACAACCATCCGGCAGGGGTCCCGGCTGATTCCGCGCTCGGTCTGGAAGGACGAGAGCAAGCTCAACGCGACTTTTGGCGTCATTCAGAGAATCGTCCAAGAGGGAGGCTACATCGTGGGCTTCAATATCCAAGGCAGAGGCATTCGCGCCCCGAACCCTCCAGACAACGCCGTCAACCCTGCTTGGCGCGATGCGCTGGCCCACATCATCACGGCCGCGTTCTGGACAACATCGAGCTCCGAGGAAGGAATCAAGAATGCGTCCGACAAGCTCACCTTTGACTGGGGCCAGCAACTCCGCGACCTCACGCCCGATTCTGGTGCTTATATGAGCGAGAGCGACTACATCGAGCCCGATTTCCAGCGGGCCTTCTTCGGTTCCAAGTATGAGCGATTACATCAGATCAAGAAGAGGTACGACCCACGCGATGTTTTCTATGCCACCAATGCTGTCGGCAGTGAGGGCTGGGAGCTTCGGGAAAAGATACTTGGAAACTTGCCGTCGCAGAACAGCAAGCTGTGCAGGAAGTAGACTGGAGATCTAGGTCACGTCTGAATGTAGTCCAAGATAGAACCTGCCTTCCTGTACAATTCCTCTAGTTTCAAATCTTGGACAATTCTCCATTGCAATTGGAAGTTGAGAGTAGACCGCATAGAATCGTCGCCATGCAGATCCACGCTGCTCGAATACGTAGTACGAAAAACCTTGTTGCCGGTGATTCTCGAGTACCCATTTCACACCTCCTTCACCCATAAGTGATAACTGCGTACCTACCTAGCTAAGGGTCTCTAAGCGCTCCACAGGATTGATAATATCAAGGGCTAAATCAGATGAAGAGCTCTGTGAGCTTATTGGCGCTGTTGTCATCGTCGTTGTTATGCGTCGTTGCCGTTGTCGTTGTCGTCCGTCATAGTTATCGTCCAATATCGTCTTGTTGTTGCTATTATCAGTAGCAGTAGTACCTCGTAGTAGGGAAGCCGGTATCGTAGGCCTTGGACATTATTTGCTGGTTGTGGGTGTGACACACCTTTGCCATGCATGGTTGATCCACGTAAACTGTGCGGCAGCTTCAGCTGCCAAGCGGCTGGAAAAGCTCGTCGGCATGGATCGACGATGCCCAGTGTACCGAGCGAACTGGTGTCTTGGCCTGTCTTGTATAGTATATATTTCGACCTGGGCTTCCACCTCGAATTCGAGTATATGGGTGCTGTGTTCAGGTTGTAGGCAAGTACCTAATGTTCATGATCAGTTAAACCCTTGAGTTGGTCACGTACCTAGGTAATGTCCAGGTATGCCCAAATCATTCATCGAGCAGAGAAGCAACGGCTTACCTGTGTCCCTACATTACCCGGGTAATTAGTTGGGCAGTCAGCCTGCAGGCGCCCCATCGCATCCATGTCTTATCAACCACTACAGACGTCTTACTGCAGAGACATTGCTCGTCGAATCACAACGCCCAACACCCAACACCCTGGCTACACCAAGACGCAGTGGAATCCAGGGTGCAAATCACGGCAGTCGCGACGCCTGCATCATCACAGCCACCGCTTCGAACTAGAGCGGAATGGTGCCTGTGCCGCCAAGCTGAAACCCCCTTGTGCATCCCTTGATGGTTCTACCAGGGATAAATAGAATCGACACGTCGTCGCGAGGCTCTCCGAGTTCAACTCTAGACTTCGAGGATATCATCGCAGCTGTCTAGTCATTTTCTAAGTATTCTGACATGGCCCAAACAACTCAAAGTGGGCGCAAGCGCCTAATCATCTGCTGCGATGGGACTTGGATGGATTCACTTGGAAAGAAAGGGTAAGTAGGCCCATATGGTGGGGTCACCAACCAGCACCAGCTGACAGCGCAGAAAAGAGGCGAACCTCAATCGAACGTGACGCGCATCTCACGCGTACTCCGACGAACATGTCACGACGGCACTCACCAGATCATCATGTACGATGCCGGCGTCGGCAGCTCGGAGAGCAAAGTCGACCAGCTGACGGGCGGGATGCTCGGCGCAGGGCTTGATAGGGTAAGCGCCTCGAATTGAGGTGACTAGGTTTTGAGAGAGGTTCTAGACTCTGACGATGCACAGAACATTCGCGAGGTTTACAACTTCATCTGTGCCAACTACGTAGATGGCGACGACATCATCCTGATCGGCTTCTCTCGCGGTGCCTTCACGGCACGATCTGTGGCGGACATGATTGCGACCGTCGGCCTGCTCACGCCACAGGGACTGGAGCGGTTCTACGCGGTCTTCGAAGATTACGAACACCTGAGCGACATTGACCGCGATCCGAACCTGTATTTGAACCGCGAAATACTGCGCTTCCGCGACAACGACAACTCCAGAGAATGGGAGAAAAGGCGAAAGGCACAGTATAAAAACTGGCTTTCTGAGGTTGGTTATTGTCCAACGAGAATGGATTAAACGCAAGCTCATCAAGATAGAACGGCCTCACCAGACACACGCAACGAGACGAGTCGGGCGCCGAGTACGAGATCACAATCAAGGCCATTGGGGTCTGGGACACCGTTGGAACTCTGGGAGTCCCTCCAGCCCCCCTCCTGGGAATTCGCGGCTCGGCTGATCAATAAGTCTCCCGCGTCCACGCTTTCATCTGGTATCTGACCTGTGGCAGCACGTGGAAGTTTAGCAACACGCAGATCTCGGATCAAGTCGAAAATGCGTTCCAGGCGTTGGCTCTTGATGAGCCGCGGTCGGCATTCATGCCAGCGCTCTGGGAGAAACTGGACGACAACAAGAAAACCAACCTCAAGCAGGTGTGGTTCCCAGGCAGCCATGCCACCGTCGGAGGCGGATGGCACGACCAGCAGATCGCGAACATAACCCTGGCATGTAGGTAGTATTCGATATTCAGCGAGTCGTGAGCCGCAGCAAACGCATCGTGTATTGGGCTGACACGGCCAGGGATGTGCGACCAATTGTCCAGCATTGGCGTCGAGTTCAGCCAAAAGCGGATGGAAGACCTATTCAACACCGGCCTTCAATATTCTGCCGGACATCCGTATCCTCTCGTCCCCCAAAGCGCCTGGACGTCATGGCTCTGGTCTAAGAAGCTACTACCTTGGGCGAACCCCAAGATCTGCCCGGTCGACTTGTCCGACGCCCATCGAGACACCACTGACTGCAACTTCAAACACTCTGAGTTCCATCCCAAAGGCACGGCAGAGCAGCTCTGGAAGCTCGCCCGGCCCTGGGGGCTAGGCCAGATGCGATACCCAGATAATCGTCTGCTCACGATAGCCGGGACCGTAGTCCGGCACCCAGGAACCTTCAAGCGCACCGACCCGCATACAAACGAAGAGACTGAGGAGCACCTCGTCAATACCAACGAGACGGTCCATAGCAGCGTTCGGGTCCGGATAGCGTGCCAAGGGCTTGGGACGGACGATGGAGCGGTCTGGGACTGCAAGCCTCTGACCCGCCGAGAGGACGGCAGTGAGCTCTGGAAGCTTGGACGACGGCCTGCCAACGCCGCCGAACTCAATCCGATCAAAGGGCTCGGACCCAGAGAGCTGGATCTTGGTGAGGACGAATACTACGGCAAACTTTATCCGCTAGGAGACGGAGATGGCCAATGGCAATGGGTGATCTCCGACAAGCACCGGGAGCTAGTCTCCGAAGCCAAAGCCCTGCCCGAAGAGCCATTGACGGGATACTGGGAACGGTATCTGCTGGCTTTGACAGCGGGAAACCCCGATGTGTGGAGGTGGGCGGAAGAGAACCCTCCCTTTGGCTTGATCTAGAGCTGGGAAGGGCTTGATCTAGTCCGTCATGTCTCACTTGATGGCGTTTGGGTGGCCAGCCTCGGGCTGGATAAGGGTCCAAACGTACGGATATGGTTGAATGTCTCAATGGTAGTTCTTGGCTCTGGATGCCGGCAAATCAAGCATTTCCTTCTCCTGAGTGATCGACAGGTCTTGTTGTTCTACGTTGCAGGTGATCGTCGTGTCCATTGTCGTCGGCCACGTTCAGACTTCATGTCCATACACCATTCCTCAACAACGGGCCGACGATCACTCAACCGCCCACACACACACACAGGCACTCACACATAACCATCGCGAAATACCGACACACGAGACACTTCGAGCATTGAACAGACTCAATGACGCCATTTTCAGGCCGTGAAACTGTTAAAACTAGTCACAAGTGTAAGATCGCGGCAGTTAGACGCCGTACGGATATCGAGATACCCGCAATTTTAGCTATGGCTGCATGCGACCATCTGCAAACACCTTCGTCATCTGCAAGCCACGGGCTAGGCTTCACGGCCGACTAACGGGATCTACCGAAAAGGCGCCAGAAAGGAACAACCAGCCATGTCTTGGAAAAGAGCCTTGGATTGGCGGGTTCTCCTATCAGACTAACGGTCTTGCGCAAGTTTTGGCATCCTTCTCCCGTCTCGGCCGTGAGCCGTCGAAGAACCAGGCCCATCCACCCGGGAGAAACTGTCTGGGAAGGGCTCAAAGAGACTCGGGAGGCAATTCGCCATTCAGCCTCGGCCAGGCAGTTGAGAGAACAAACACTCTGCCCTGGAGATGGTGAGCACGTCAACTTGGTCCCTTGTCAGTGACTGCATTCGGTCACTGACGACTTTACGAAAGGGGAACATAGCAAAATATCGAGGCTCAATATACTAAACTCATAGTCAATGGATGGATATATAATCGAACCATCATCCCGACATCAAGGCTTCCTTTTTCTTTTCTTCACCAGCAACAAACCAGCTCAGGTCCTCTAATATTTACTCCTCCACTACTCCCTCTTAATACAATACCTAATACTTCTCTTAATTACTACACTCTTCTACCTTAATATTAATTCCAACAATCTCCAGTCATCCTCAACATGTCTTCCCTCCGCAACTTCGCCGCTATCGCCCTCGCCGTCGGCGCCGCAGCTGCTCCCGCACCGGCTCAGGATCAGGCGGTCAGCATCGGCCCGGTCAAGATTCAGGCTGATCCGATTAATGTCACTCTCCTGCCGCCTGCCGGGGTTCCCATTCGCCGCGAGGCCGCCCTTCCCAACGTCGACCCTCCGAAGGTCGGTGTCCCCACGCTTCCGAAGGTGGATATCCCCGAGATCCCCAAGCCCACAGCTCCCGACGCGCCCACCATCCCGCAGGTCGACTTCCCTGAGCTCCCGACCATTCCCAAGATCAACCCTGATGTCCCGACCATTCCGGAAATCAAGATTCAGCCTGAACCCATCACCTTCTCGTCCAACCTTCCCAATATCCAGCTGAAGGCGCCGCGCGCTGTTCCCGGGCAGGGTCTCCCCGTTGCCCTTCCCAACCAGGATCTTCCGGTCCAGTTGACCAACGAGGGCATCGAGATCAAGCTCAGTGTTCCCGTCTCCATCCCGACTGTGGCTGTGGTTGTCCCCGCGCCGGCTGTCCCCAAGGTCGTTCCTCGGGAGACGGGACTACCTATCGACCTTGAGAAGCTTGAGTTCCCCGAGATTCCCAAGAACGCCCTTCCGCCTGTCGTTGTCAACGTCCCCGGGACCTCCATTCCTCTTCCCACCATCTCGGCAATGGTCCCAGGCGTTCCCCGTCTGCCCAGACGCCACATCAAGATCCCCGATGTCAAGCTCCCTGAAGTTCAAAGCGTGTCCCTCGACCTCACTCCTGTCAGCTCCGCCATCGATGCCTTGAACCAGATCGTCGCCGGAGTGACGCCCCGCGAGGCCGCCCTCCCCTTCGAGATCCCCGAGGTTGATGCCATCATCAGCTCCGTCCTCAAGTCCGTCCCCACCCTCACTGCCCGCCAGGTCGATCTCCCCAAGATTGAGATCCCCAAGACCGAGCTTCCCAAGGTCGATGCCGTTGTCAGCTCCGTCCTCAAGAGCCTGCCTACCATCAAGGCCCGGGACTTGGATCTCGCCAAGGTCGACGTTACTGCGATCGTCAGTTCCGTTCTCAAGACCGTCCCTACGACTCTGCCCCGCGATATCAAGCTTCCTAAGGTCGATGAGATCATCAGCTCCGTCCTGAAGAGCGTCCCCACCGTCCTGCCCCGCGACGCCGAGCTCCCCAAGGTTGACGCCTCCGCCATTGTCAACTCTGTTCTCAAGGCTGTTCCTACTCTCCTGGCCCGCGAGGCTGAGATTCCCGAGATCAAGATCGACGTCCCGGCCGCTGTCAGCTCCATTCTCAAGTCCGTTCCTGCTGGTCTTCCTCGCGCTACTATCCTTCCTGGCTCCAAGGTTATTGGTCCAATCATCAAGCCCGACCTCCTTCCCCGCGAGGCCCTGATTCCTGCCGAGATCGAGGCCCTTGTCAGCTCTGTCCTCAAGTCTGTCCCTACCACTCCGGCTGTTCTGCCCCGCGAGGCCCTGCTCCCCTTCGACGTCAAGGCTGAGGTTGCTGCTGCGGTTACCTCCGTCCTCAAGGCTCTTCCCACTGATCTTCCCACTCTTCCTACCGTTCTTCCCCGCGAGGCCAACGCTCTCCTCGACCTCGTTCCCGAGCTCAACATCCCGGCCGTCGTCAGCTCTGTGGTCAAGTCTCTGCCCATTGCTCTCCCCACTGCTCTTCCCACTGCTCTGCCCAACATCATCCCCCGCGAAGCCCTGATCCCTGCCGAGGTTGAGGCTCTCGTCAGCTCTGTCCTCAAGTCTGTCTCTACTATCCCTGCTGTTCTGCCCCGAGAGGCCCAGCTCCCTACCGAAATCAAGACCGACGTCGCCGCTGCAGTCACCTCCGTTCTTAAGGCTCTCCCCACTCTGCCCGCCATTCTTCCCCGCGAGGCCAAGATCGTCAACCTCCCGGAGCTCAACATCCCGTCCGTTGTCACCTCCATTCTCAAGGGTCTCCCCACCGACCTGCCCACCATCGCCCCCCGCGAGGCCCTGATCCCCGTTGAGGTTGAGGCTCTTGTCAGCTCCGTTCTCAAGGCTGTCACCGTCACTCCTCTCCCTACTCTTCTGCCCCGCGAGGCCCAGCTGCCTAGCGAAATCAAGGCTGACGTCGCTGCCGTGGTCACCTCTGTTCTCAAGGCTCTCCCCACCTCTCCCCCCGCCATTCTTCCCCGCGAGGCCAAGGTCGGCGACCTCCCCAAGCTTGATATTCCTGCCGTCGTCACCTCCATCCTTAAGGGCCTCCCCACTGATCTGCCCACCATCGCCCCCCGCGAGGCTCTCATCCCTGACACCACCGTCGACCTCCCTGCCGTCAAGTCTGTCCTTGCCGTCCTGAGCAACGTCCTCGCCTCTGCCACCGCTGTCCCCGTGGCCCCGCGCAACATCGCCGGCCTCCCCGCCCTCCCCAAGATCGAGGTCCCCAAGATCGAGCTTCCTTCTATCCAGACTTCCATCACTCTGGACATTGAGATTCCGATCCCGACTCTCCCCGCCGTCCCCGTTGTGCCCCGCACCGCGATCGATCTGCCTCCTACGACTCTGGTCCAGGTCCTCACCAAGACTGCCGACCTGCCCGCCATCAAGACCACCCTCTCCGAGATTGAGCTTCCTGAGGTCAAGCTTCCCGTCAAGCTTCCCATGGTCTAAGGTTGAAAAGTGAGAAAAGGTGCATCATAATGAAGATCAAGGGGCCCAGGTATCTGGGCAAATGAAATGGGCGGCACTTGTGCCCCACACACCGGTAGTCAGAAGAAGGGGGATCGTGGTAATGGAAGGGTTAATAGGATCTGCATTAAGGATATGTTAAGTAATTAGTGGAGGATCTAATAGTAATGACATGAAGGTTGAACTTTAAAAACAGCCCCTGAAAGCATGAAGCTATTGATTGATTGGAGCTAATTGCGGACAATCGTCTTGTCCAAAGAGCACAAGCCTGCCCTGATCACCTTTCGTCCGAACACGCCGCAACTGGGGATGACACACAACTTCGCGCTAATTCGGTCCATTTGCGAGAGCTTGGCACCGTGGCTCACGTTGTTTTAGAGTTATCCCTTCCCCATCATATATCTGTGGGAGGCGCCGACGGTGCCGACGACTAATTATCTTCAAACCGCCTTGTGGCACCCGACCTGAGTCGCCCGCCAAGACACAGCCCTTTTCGGTCTATATAACTTGCTGTTTCCCTCTTGGAAACTTGTCCAATTCTGCTAGTTCTCCAGCGCCCAAACACCATTCGTTCATTCACTCACTTGAAACCAGAGTTTTCAACTCAGTCAATCTTTTAACCAGTCATTCGTTTTCAACCACACAAACCGGTCAACATGATCTTCTCCCGCTCTTTCATCGTCACTCTGATCGCCCTCGGCGTCTCTGCCGCCCCGGCCCCGAACCCTCAAGCTTCCACCCCCGACGCACCCACCCAAGATCGCTGCAGCGGCGTGACCTGTCCTCAAAACTCGTACTGCAAGGTCTTCGACATGCGGCTCGAACAGCCCGTCGCCTGCCAGCCCAACGGCACGGTACCTGCCGACTCAGAAACGTGCGGCGGCGTCGTGTGCCCCGTTGGAACGACGTGCTGCAACTCTTCCTGCGGAATGTGCGTAAAACCAGGCGATGTGTGTCTGCAATGGGTCTGCTAGTGGCTGAGACCGATTCCGCTTCGGGAAGACTGGATGGACGTGGATTCAGGCGGTGTTGGGGCGTTCGTGGGATTTATCATCAGACCGGTATCGATCTGCATCGCGGTACTTGTTTCGAGGAAAGGGTTTCATCGCGAACAAAAGAATCAGTTCAATACCAAGACATCAAAGAATATTCTTTCTTCCAATTTGCCTGCGTCCGGATGTGTCTAGACGCAAAGTAAAACACCCAAGAGTACCATCAGAGTACGATATTGATGGGACGTTATCACTGATGGAAGACTTCTCAGGACCTCCTCTGCGTATGCTTGAGAGAGCGAACTGCATAAAACGACAGCGCGAACAAGTGACTTTCTAACCATCTATTCCTTCCGGCGTTTACTTGCGTACAGCAAACTTTGTTCTAACCTAGAGATAAAGTTTCCGCTCATCGCCGCGCCCCCTATTCTCTCCGATTTGCAGCCGACATGTGCTGATAGCGCCCGTTTCCTATTCAAACGCCCGTCAAACGATGCGGCAGGCGCCCAGAAAGGGGTAAACTCCACATTTCGGCCTTCGTCTGAACTCGCCGTCTGATGTTTAGACCGGCAAGCTAAGCCTTGGTAATCGCGAACTCTGGCGTCTGGGTCATCCCTGTCTCCGCATAGTAGCGCTCCCAGTGATCGACCAGCCTCCGCATCACCTCGGGCTCTTTCTCTGACACGTCGTTCATCTCGGCCGGGTCCTTCTCGACGTCGTAGAGCTCCCAGTCGTCCTTACCCCTGGGCTTATTGAGCCAGAGTGCCTTCCACTTCCCTTCGCGGATCGCACGCAAACCGAAGAGCTCCCATCCGTGGACGTGCACGTCCTCGCCGTGCACCGTGGAGTCAGGGGCCGCGTAGTCCGGCGAAGAGAGATGGGACACCCAGGACTTGCCCCTGGGCACCACGACTTCTCGTCCCCTGAAAGATGTCCCCGGGTGCTGAATCTGTGCCATCTCGAGGATCGTGGGGAGGATGTCCATGACTGTTGTGAAACGATGGGTGATGGCTTCCTTCTTCGCCTGGAAAGGGGGATATCTGATCAGGCATGGGCAGCGGATTCCGCCTTCTGTAATCCAGCACTTTGAGCCCCGTGATGGTGCTGTCGCAGCGCAAGCCCAGCGAGCCCCTAGAAGTGTGTCAGCAAAATGGGAGACATTCAAAGATAGGCAGCTACTTGACTTACCGTACCAAGCAAAGGAGCTCTTCTCTCCGATGTTGTCAAGGCTATTGTCGTAATACTTTTGGATAACTCCAGCAAAGGTTGTCTCACCACCCATCATCTGCGGCGCCGTAAGAAACTCGGCTCAAAAGAGGAATCACGCAGCTGTATTACTCACAGGTATAGCCTCCAAGGCCGCTCCCTCTGCGCCGTTGTCCGACATGAACAGAACAAGAGTGTTGTCCAGCTCACCGGTAGACTCCAGGTAGTTGACGACGCGGCCAATGTTTTCATCAATCAAGTCGACCATTGCCGCGAAGACTTCCATCTTACGAGCCGACTCTTTCCGCTCCCGGTCCGAGAGGTCTTTCCAGTCCTTGCCCAGAACGCCGGTCGGCGGCGCGTGTTCGATGCCCTCGTCCACGAGGCCAAGTTCAACGAGCCGTTGCAGCCGACGCTGGGTCAAGACATCTGGGCCATCGTCGTACTTTCCAGCTGCGACTTATCAGCGGAGCATGCGCAAGCAAGTTCATAGGAACGTACCGTATCTCTCGACTCTGTCCCTGGGGGCCTGCAGTGGCCAGTGAGGTGCCGTGAAAGGTAAGTAAGCAAAAAAGGGCTCTTCCTTCTCTTTCTCATTCCGCTCCTCCAGGAAGTTGATCATCCGGTCAGTGAAGTACCGAGTCGAATAAAAGTCCTCGGGAAGGTCCGTCCGGTGGTTGATGAACTTGTCACCTTCCATCCAGTGGCCCTTGGTGTCGAGGCAGGGAATCTTGAACTCGTCGTCATCCAGCTGCGGCTCATAAGCGTGGTGGTTACCTGAGCCAGGCAGAAAGGAGAAGCTCTTGGTGAAGCCGCGGTTGGACGGGGAGAGCTCCTTGGTCAAGCCGAGGTGCCTGGAAATCCAAGTCAGTCTCGTTCCGTCCGCGCTTTCCGAAGATTCTCTCACCATTTGCCCGAGATGATTGTGTGGTAACCGTTGTCTTGCAGAATCTCGGACAGCGCGGCGACTCTCCAGTTTAGGTAGCCCTCGTATCCGGGCTTGTCTTTGAAGTAGTCCCCAAAGCGAGCCATATGTTCGGCCATTTGCCCTGCGCTCCGTTAGCATTCAATAGACAGAGGCGCAGCAAGGAACGGACCGAGTCCGGCAATGTGGTTGTCAGTGCCGGAAAAGAGCATAGACCGGGTCGGCGAGCATGCCGACGCCGTGTGGAAATTGGTCATGCGGATGCCATCCTTTGCCAGTTTCTCAAGGACCGGGGTGTTGATTTCGCCGCCGTAGGGGCTGATATCGGAGAATCCGAGGTCGTCCGCGACAATGATCAAGAAGTTTGGGCGCTTAACTGCCATCGCGATTTTTGAATAATCGAGGGGGTTGAAGCTGGAGGAAAAGAGGAAGGTCCGAGCCGTGGCAACTCTGCTCTGCAGAAAAAGACCTCCAAAGGCGACAGCTCAGGGCAGGCCTTCGAGCACTTCGGTCCATTTTATCATTTCGCAATTGAGATACAAGCTGACGCCATTCCTCACGGGTCACATATGGAACTCGTTTCCACGTTTTGAGGGGCAGATGATGAAAATTGGACTGGGCCTGCGTGGGTTATCCAAATGAGCGTAAAACCGACTTGTTTTCTCCCCGTCCTTCCCCGTCAACCCCAGGAACTCGCCTTCTTCAACTCCCCCGTCGAGATCCGCCGAGATCCGGGGGCGGGGGCCTTTTCTTGGTCTTCAGCCAATGAAACACCAAGTGAATCAGACTGGGATTCTGGACCTTGGGGGTTGGGGGTCACGGGGTCTCCTTGAATCCCATGCTCCTGCGGCCATTCGCTCTTGTCGATCGTATTGGCGCTTCATGTTGCTGGCAGAGTCAGTGTCTCGGAGATCGTTGGTTGTAGCCTAACGCGACGAGCCAAAAGTTCTAGAATCTGGCGCAGAGTCGACCTCGCAAACTCTCCAGCCAGAGCATCTTAAGCACTTTTGACTCAGAGGCGAACGTTGAGACTGCCACAATACGCAAGCGTCAGCTTCGCAGAGACAAAGAGGCAGTCTGAGATGGAAGTGAAAGAGGACCTACTAAACCGTCAACGGGGAAGGACGGGGAGATAATGCCTGGAACCTAACCGCGCGATTCAGAATCTGGCCTAGTCTAATGATATCTTGCCAGCGCCAGTGGAGTCGCAGACCCATGGTCGGTGCAGGGGGGTAAACCAGGTGGCCAGCATCTCGAACTACGACTCTAGGCTGTGAACCTGGGTGAACTTCTCCGGTCAACCAACTTTTTCGCGTCGAAAGTCGGCAAATCGTCAGCCTAAGCTCGGATTGCGCAATTGAAAACCGGCAGTTTCAACAGTTACCGCTCGCCAGGATGGTCGATATAAGAAACACTCATGAGCTGCCTGCTCAAGAGAGAAGAGCCAGTCAGGTTGACAGGAGTCACAGGACCGGCCGAACTGAGTACCTCTGAAACCCAAGAAGACTCGGCAGCAACCATGTTCGGCCACTTGAGCCTTCAGCAGACCTTCAACCGGTCGTTACTATCGACCATCATGTTGATTGCCGTGTCCCAGTTCAACTTTGGCTTCGACCAGCAGGGCTTCAACACGACCCAGGCTATGGATGCCTTTGAGCGCCAGTTCGGATGGTACGACCCGAAGAAGAAGGTCTACTACCTCGAGAGCTGGTGGCTATCTCTGTTTGCCGGCTTGCCATACATTGGCTTCGGTATCGGTAAGTTTCTGTTTGAAACTAGCTAAGAGCTTGCTCCAGATAACACGATGCTAACCGAACCAAAACCGGGTCGCAGGAATCATAATTGGAAGCTCCGTGAGCAAACATTACGGCAGGCGGATGTGCATGTTCTCCATGAGCATATGGTCCTGCATCGCGACGACAATCATCATGACCTCGAAGAACCGAAACCAGATACTGGCGGCCCGCATCCTTGCGTACATCTACATCGGGATGGAGTTGGCTGTCGTCCCCATCTATCAGTCGGAGATCACGCCGCAAAAGGCCCGCGGCTTTGTCGTTGGCACCTACCAACTGAGTCTCGCAGTGAGTCCATGCCTCATATAATTGAGGTCAACCACATTCAAGTCTGACGAGTACAGATCGGCGGCCTAGTTGTAAATGCTGTTGCGCGAGGCACCGGCAGCTTGAACTCGTCGGCGGCCTACCTCATCCCATACGGCCTCTTCTATGTCGTGCCTGTGATCGTCATTGCCGGCATCTGGTTCGTTCCCGAGGTGAGACGATCCATCTTCCCTTAATGTCGAGACTGGATCGAGGCTCAAATCCCTGGTCGACTTGTAGTCCCCACGATGGCTCGCCGTGAAAGGCCGGCACGATGAAGCTCTCATCGCCCTCACCCGCCTTCGCGAAGGCAAGTTCACCCAGGAACAAATTTCCGACGAAATGTCTCGCATCCGAGCCGGCGTCGAACGCGAGGTCGAAAGGGGCTCGTTCCTGGACATGTTCCGCGGGAAACAAGTCGCCAAGCGCACCTTATCGGTCATCGGTGTCAACTTCTTCCTCCAGGCCACTGGCTCCATCTTCGCCAGCGTCTACGGCGCCATCTTCGTCAAGCAACTCGGCTTCATCAACCCCTTCACCGTGACCATGATCACCTCGGGCATCAACGTACTCATGTGCCTTTGCTCGATGGTCTTGCTCGACAAGATGGGACGAAGGTAGGTTCTCCCACTCTCACTCAGCCCAGCCCCAGCCCCCCGCACAAGGATGCTCCCAGATCGTCTCAGAGAGAACGATTCGCTGACGCGGGCATTCGCCGGCGCAGAAATGTTATCTTCTTCGGCGGATCGATTCAGACGGCCGGGCTCTTCGCCATGGGAGGCCTCGGACTCACCCAAGACCCGAGCGTTCCCGTTAAGTCCGCCATCGTGGCCATGATGATCGTGATGACGATGGGCTTCACACTCGGCTGGGCTCCCACTTCGCACGTTCTCTCAGCCGAGATCCCGAGCATCCGCCTGCGCGACGTCACGTACCGCACCGCGAGCGTCGTCAACATCGTCATGCAGTTCACCATCGCCTTCTCGATGCCTTACCTGCTCAACGCGCCGTATGCCAACTTGGGTTCCCGGGTCGGTCTGATCTTCGGCAGTATCGCCTTCCTGTCGCTCGTCTTCGTTTACCTGTGCGTTCCCGAGTGCAAGGGCCGAACCCTGGAGGAGATCGATGTGCTGTTCGACATGAAGGTGCCCATGCGCCATTTTCAGAAGACCGATCTGTCTCGGGTAGGAGTCCATGCCGGTGGCAGTAAAACAGACGAAGAGTCTACGTCGGATCTGGCACTGCCAGGACAAATTCAAGTGAAGGATTGAAGAAATTACTGAGAACAATTCCTCAAGGATCAGGTCACTTTTTCACACCACAGCATAATCAAGTCAGAAAACAATTCAAGTACAACATCTATCCAATTGCAATCGACCCTAAGCAATACAAAGATATCTCGTACACGATGTAGCCAGACCCAAAAACCAAAGGAGTGACGCTGTCCTTAATACTCCTCCTCCCCATCCTCCCCTGCGCATCCATTACATCGTCAAACAAAACATACCAAGAAAAAAGACAAACTACCATGGTCATTATCCTCCGCTTTTTACCCGATGTATCTTGTCAAGGTCATCCATTCATGCATATATGTGTATTCCGCGCTTGTTGTCCAATGTCTGCCGATATGGTTCGGCATCCAGCGAGCAAGCCGTTTAGAGCATGAAGGCGCCCAGGGCGAAAGCGCCGGCGACAGCAACGCCAGCGGCGCCGAGCAGGCTGTTGCCGTTGGGGGCAACAACGCCGGCAGCGTTGGTGTTGGGGGAGCCGGTCTGGCGGCCACCGTTGATGGTGGAGGTGGCAACGGAGGGGAAGCCGGCGCCGTTGCTGGTCAGGAAGGTGGTGGTGATGGCCGAGCGCTCGCTGGTGCGGCTGCTGGAGGGAGCGGGAGTGGCACCGCCGCCGTTGATGGTGGTGGTCAGCTGGGAGCTGGCGGTGAGACGGGTGGCCAGGACAATGACAGTGTTGGCGGCGCTGGTGGCGGAAGAGGCGTAGGAAGTGCTCTGGAAGCCGCAAGCGTTCATGATGCTGTTAATACCTGTTGAGGTAGTTGTTAGCTTCAAGTCAAGCGCTCAGGAACTAGCGAAGATGTGTTTACCCTCGAGGCTGCGCTGCTGGTCGTTGGCAACCTTCTCGCTCATGCAGCTGGAGCACTGGGCGGCCAGGTTCTTGACATCGAAGGAGGAGTTGGTGCAGACGCACTGAGCGTCGAGCTCATCCTGGAGCTGGTCGCTGTTGTTGTTGGTCTGGCCGGGGATGAAGTTGACAGTGCAGATGTTGCCAAGGTCGCGAATGGGGCGGCAGATGGCGTTGCAGTCCTGGGGGATGTCGTTGGTGTTGAGGCGCAGGTCGGCGTTGACGACCGCGGCGGCAACAGAGAGGGCGAGGACCTTGTACTGCATTTTGAAAGTTGTTGGGGGTTGTTGAGAGAAGAGGTTGTTGAGTTGTTGTAAAGAAAAGGCTGAGCGAGCGATGCGAGAAGCCGAGGCTGCTGAAGTGTTGTGAAATGGGCGAGAGACTAGCTGTCGAAGGCGAAGTGAAGCTGGTGATGATCCGATGAGGTGAGAGGAAAAGACGTAAGAGACGGGATCGTGATAGGATATTTATGTTCTGGGGGTCAATCCTTCATGGCCTGCGTGAACGGTGCTCCTCAGCGCCGGAGATCCGCATCGGCGCCCACGGGAGGCCCCTAGGCGTCGAAACAGCCGGCAGCTGTGTGCCATGACCGGACGAGGGTGGGTGAGAATGAGACGGCTGGGCCTCGAGGAGGAGGAGGAAGAGGAGGGGCGATGGTGGTAGGCATTGCCAAGCTGCACCTCAGAGGCCCCGAGCTGTCCAAGCCTCAGTCAGTCCCGAGGAGTCAGTGACGCTATCAGTCACTGGACAGGAGGAAGAGAAGACGCAGGTCCCGGTTCCGTTCCTGAGCTGCGCGGCGGACGTCCCTTGGTGAGTATTCTAGGCGCAGCGCGCAGTGCCGCGCAAGGCGGGCGGTCCAAGAGCCTCTGCAGATGCAGACAGTCTCTGCAAGACTCGTCGAAGCATAGCATCGTGAAACGCCTCTCTTCCTGTCACCCGTGCCTGTCGCCTCTGTTCTCCACGTGAACCGGCTTGGACTAGTGTCTCCGTGCAAACCTAACTTGCTAGCGTTCTCCGGTGGTCTATCTGGGCTGGCGATGAGTGTTCCCATCTTTGGCCAGCCTTGGAAGTAACTGAGAGAAACACGACGTATCTGTTTAGAAATGCACGGCCAAGGCTCTTTGCTGGTCCCCTGCGCATCCGTTTGATCCCACCTGGAGTCCATTCATCCTCGAGGGGCCTGCAAAGACAGGGAATCAGAACCGATTGTTCGGTTCCTGTTCCCAGTACCCGTCTGAGACCCACGTGAGAATTCTAATATTGTTGCGAGCTACCTAGGGAAAGGACCGAGATGATTCAAGGGTCGGGAGGGAATCTCCGTTACCGTGGAGAGCTATCCGACCAACGACTTCTAAGTGAGATGCACGGGACGCGCGTGTGGCCGTGGCGCCGCCTGGTTCCGCATCCTGCCCTTAGAGTGTGCTTGACCACGCCCCAAGGTTACGGGAATGAACGCCGGACAGCTGCCAGTTACCAGCTCTATCCATGATCACTCCTCTCAACCACTTGGTCTGCAGTGTAATCCACTGGAGGTCGGGAGCTACACTGCCGCTCGCCCTCGGCATTACTCTGCCAAGCTTAGAGCCACAGATGCACATGGCGCTGACTGTTGCTCTTTCATCCCCCTCCGTCTTCCACTCCCAGCCTCTGTAGTCGCTGGTTGGGTGCCCGAACAACGGCTCTCAGTCCTCTCTCTCTGTACCGACGATCTCTCCGTGGGTGAGCTGTCCCGTTTCATCTTCGGCCGTGGCCCCGGGCCGTGCGCGAGGTAGCTCGCCGTCTCGACTCTGCATTTCCCCAATTCGTCCGTTGGGACAGCTCTTGTCTTGGCTCGACTGCTCTAATCATTTCCGTTGGACTGTGTCACACCGAGCTGCCGTCTAGCCGGGCGCAGGCTTTTCAAGATCCAGAGGCTTTCTTCAGATCTGTGGCAACTGGGTGGCTTAGTTGGGGAGGAGCATGATTCAAGACACACCATGAACTGTCAGCAGCCAGCCCGCGCGTTGGGAGAGCCCCCAGAAACAAAAATAGTCAGTGCACAGGGCCGGCTTAGGTGATGCAGTTTTTCGGTTCTGGGTATCCGAACGAGGAGATGATGTCGCGACTCGGAGTTGCCACGAGGGCGATAACTGGATCACAAGATCGAGATGATTTGAGAGGCGAACTCTTGGCTGTTGGTTCGAGCGAAGATTTCGTAGACAACTCGCCTCACGTTTAATTGGGTGCTGCCGAGAATACGGCGCAACCTTGGCAGAGCGTCAAGGCAGATATCATTGCCTGGGCAACTCTTAATTGGAGGCGTCCATCGCGTACGCCACAATAGCAACGTCAAACCGAGGAAGATTCGATTCAAGTTCTAGCCCTGTTGCTAATTATTCTCAGAGGCCGGCGTGATGGCCGTCGCCTTTTGGCCTCGCCCTCGGCCATTGCTGCACTGACTGGCGAGATTCATCATCTGTTCATTCCGGAAGACAGTTAATCGGTGATCTGGGCATGCTAATTACCAGCTTTATTTGCTATAAACATCATTCCTAGTTGTCTGGGCAGACGACCCATCCAGGTAGATGAGCAGAGTTGCGTCTCCATTGTCACAAATTCGTGCCGTCGATGACGCGAGGGCAGGGGCCAGAGACAGGCACGTATCCCGGGCAATGGACAGTGCAGGTTCATCCAAGGTCTGAATGAACGAACGGGAGGTCCCTCTGCCCCAAGCTCCTCCCCATCTCAAGTTCCGGAGTTACAAGGAAGTGGTATTCCCCAGCATATGGCCCCTTCTCTCCTTCATCGCTCTCACACAATATTGAGCAGGAAGCTAGGTAGCTCACTTCAGCGTCCCAACTCCCCAGAAGCTTCGCAAGCTGTGGCGGAGCCCGCATTCTCCTGCATCGTGGCGGAGAGCTGCGTCTTCGTGGCGGTTGAAAAGCCCCAAACAGGAGGCATGCAAGGAAGAACCAAGCTGAAGATGACTAGAACAAGTCACTCGGAGCGAGGCACATCGAAAAGGTTTTCATCTGCGAGCTGCACCCCGCGTTTTGAAAATAAGAACGAGAGAGGCGGTCAGAGCATGGCCAAGCGGCGTCGTATGCATTTTCCAATCACCACGAGAATACGGACGATGAAGGGGAAAATCTCCTATTCTCCTGGCGGGCATCCGAAGGCGAACGAGAGCCCGCTGCGCAACGAACCGGCGGTCCGTGCTAGACGAATCCTCCCAGGAGCCGACCGTTACCGACGTTCGCTCGGTCTCGCCAAATTTCCTTGGCGTCGAAACCTATCGAGGGCAGTCCGTGTGTTCGCGTCTGCAGAGCAAGCGTCACATGCCTGCCGGGCCCCCGAAAGAAAGAAAGAGGGGGCGTAGTAAGGGTGTCATGGCGACGAGGTTGCCGGGCATTGGAGGTCCGGCGATGTTGTCCCCCGGAGTCGAAGGGGGGGTTGGCAGGGGGAAACGGCGCGAGTGTCTTTCTTTAACTGAAGGTATTCCTCGTCATAATTACTAGCTACAATGCTCTGTGTGCATACAAAGCTTCTTTTGCAGCGGAAAAAGTCTTCTCAAGCATCGTCCAACCTGGCGTTTCTGTGCAGAGCTACAGCCCAGTATCAGTTCCGCCTGGGGCGGGAGCTTTGTACCTGCATTAGCAAGTAAGACACAGAAAACTAGTCGTCGGGAAATGGCAAGTATTATTACTACTATTACAGTCGATCGGAACTTCACTGTCCGTCACTTGGTCACAGGGAATCCGATATCCGCCAAGATCGCAGCCATGCGCGCCCTGCCAGCCGCCTCTGGATTCTCGGCCGGGGGCAGCGAGGCGAGGGGCGGCGGGCGGAGGTGCTGCTCGTAAGGGACCGGTGAGTCAAAAAACCGCCCGATGGAGTACCCCGGCTCCGAGGGGACGGCGATTGTGGGGCGGTCGGCCGGCTGTGTGGGGGTGAGGGGCGGAGTTGTCCCGGTTGTTCTGCAGAGGTGGATGGTAAGTACCTACAGTGTACCTGAGTAAGTGCCTACGGCGGGGGGAAAACGTACTTGGCATTGCCACCGCGCACTGCGGCCGTGGACGAAGTAGGCATGTTGAATACTTGGCCGACCACTTTCCTGGACAAGACTATTATGCCCTGTTCCAGGGGACCGACGGGGGGCCGTTGGTCGCTCGGGGTTGCTACCGGTCGTGACGGGCGGCATCCAGTCGTTCAGGTTCAAGGACAAGTGGGTCTTTGGGGGAGAAATGATTGGATGGCGGGCAAGGGGGTGGTGTTGAGGACACTGAGAATGGTTCACGATGCACACTGATGATCAGGCACGATGGACGGGAACAAAGCAGGCCGTGAGGATCGAACCAACGAGGAAGAGACAAGCAGCTCGTTTTTGTATTCCGTCATGATCAGCGCGCTGGGGGTGGGAAGGTTGAGAAACCCGATGGAGGGGATGCATGGGAACGTCGCCCACGACGACTCTGACCCATGGAGGGAGGGAGAGGCAGCCTTGCGCTAACAGCGCCTCTGGCAGGACGGCAACCACCAAAAAACCGGCGCGGGATACAGTATCGTGAGAAATCACCCAGCCGATGACGTGATGCCCCGGCTCTAGACCGTTGGACCCAGTGTCGGCCGGAGACACGATTGCCTGCGGAGCGGTTCGCGAACTGCCTGAGGAACTGTACTCGCATACGGATGGCGAGAAGAGAGAGAGAGCAAGAGAAAACAGCAGCGGCTCGGTGATTGACTGGAGCAAAGGAGGCGTGGGATCAACGGTCACCCGCCCCTCCATCTCTGGCATCAACACGGAACTCCATAGCTATCCCCCGGTCCAGGCCCTCGATGGTTGCAGCAGAGGATGGAGAATCTGACAATGCCATGGCCAACTCCTTGCCTGCAGGCCGAGCCTGGGTGTCTAGGCTTGTAGGTCCAGGGTGTCTGCGGAGCCAGCTCCGAGTCCCCGCGGCGCCTCCCTCCTGCAAAGCGGCGCACCACACTGCAAATTGTACAGCAAAGCCACATGGTCAGGTTGGTGGCCGATATGGAAAAAGCAAAGTCGGGGTCCAGACCGTACGCATCTGACGTCATCGCATCGTTGCTGCAGTCTTACGGCCTCCCAAGTTGGGCATTCGGAAGCGCGCAAGGCAACCACAGGCTGCCAATTCAGTTCCCATCGTGCTATGGGCCTTGGAGGGTCCACGGAAGGGTCCTGGAGAAGCACCAAGACACTGAAGGGGTCCAGACCCCCATTGTACAGGCGCTGTGGTGGTGTGGGGCAGTGCAATGGACGAGACAGTGCTGCTGTGTTACCGCCAAAGGATTTGTGACGTCATCAGCTGAAGAGGGTCGCCTGCGTCATTGTCCCCGGCGCCCTGGGACTTGTGCCCGTTTTCTCGTGTCTGGCCTGGCGGAGAGAATTCGAAAAAGACTATGGGGAAAAGGAAATCGTACGATGAAAGGTCCAGGCTGCCGCGTGAGACTGTGTCGTGGGGTTTGGAGGATGTGGTTTTGCGTATCTTCCAGCGACGGGCGCCGATCTGCCCTGTTTTAGGGGTCCATTAGGTCCAGGGTGCCGTACACTAAGGGTAGGGGGCACGCATGCACTACCTAAACAATGCCCCGGCATGGCTCGCCGACATTCTCAGGGTCCAGCCACACGAGCTGGAGGTGGGTGGACCGGATGGCGGATTTGGCAGCCTTGGATGGGAATTTTGACGTTTCCCGGTTTTTCAGAGGGAGCGAGTTTTGGTTTCTGGCGCCCAAGGCAGATCGCCTTTTGCCGCCGATCGTCCTGAAAGGATGCCGACATCGCCGTCTGACACCCTTCACGCGGACCAACCCAATCTCCTTGGGCAGAGCAACCTTCATTGAAGGCAAAAAGCGCTCTTGCTGGACGTAGCAAGATGAGTCGAATTATTCAAGCATCAGGGATTTTTTCACAGGCCACGGACAGAGAAAGGATACTGGGAGGGGGAAGGGCAACGGTCATCGTTCCAAAGTCCCTGAATATAGGTACCTTAGGCAGAAGAGGTACCTCCTGCACAAGCGTATTCGTTGAGACTCAGCAAAGCTTACTGTACCTGGATACTATCCAACCACGCAACTGCTTGCAACTGGTTGGTTATCAACAGCACCTATCACTAACTATTTCCATTCCGCGTTGTCGAGTGAACTTTTCTCTTTGTATTTGACTCGATTTACCGACTACTTGCTTCCTAAATCGATACTATCTCTATCGCAAGTCCTGCCCTCATCCAAAGAACGCCCTATCCTCGTGGCATCCTGCTGTCGAGAAGCTGCGTACTACTGCGGCGGGGGCGGGGGAATCGGCGGCCTGACCGGCTTGGCAATCGTAGTGGGCCAAAAAGGCTTCTGCTGGGGCGTGGTCCGTGGCATGGCTGATATTGCTGATGCTTCAATAGTTGTACTTTAAGTTGGATGAAGGTGTTGTTCTTGCCGAGGCTTGATTTGTACCTTGAGTTGGTTGAGGTGGTTGACCTGTGTTTGTAGGCTGCAGACGAGTCGAGGGGCAGTATCCGCAGCGCCGCTTCTTATACTACTGAAATGGCCTTGCGGTGAATGACTGCGGGAAACGCCTCTCCAGTGACAGGCGTAAAAGAACACACCTAGGTATCAATGAATGACTACCTACACACAGTGACTGACGCATCGGGCTTCGAACTTCACCACGAAGTACTGGGTTCTGTACACAGATCGGAGGCCTACGTGCGCAATTGTCGTCTACAGGTGAAGTGATCATACACAACTTCAAGTTCCCGGTGCAGTTCGCACAGAGCCGACTTCCTAATGTTTCTTGATTTGAAACAGCGACTTGTTCTCCACTTGATCTTGCGTATCGCTCAACATGCTGTGTAGATACACACTACATCACATCCTCTAGCTCTCCAGGCGGTCTAGACTTCTTAGGTACTGTCCATCCCATTCTTCTGCGCTTCAGAACCTTTGGGCAACCGCCTGCGAACTGTTTCGTCTATTTGATTCTTTCGAAAGCCTTCACCAGACTTGATTGTCTTGCGGTCGCTAGTTGGTGTGATTATGTACTATCATTACTACTCGGCTTCTCCAGGTCTATCTAGGTAGGTGGGCTCCAACAGGAAAGTCCATCTTGTTTGATCCCACCGTCGGTATCGTACATCAGTAAGTGTAGTTTGGTACCTAACGTTCCGTACTCGTCATTCATGAGTAGTTGCAAGTCACAACTCGACCCTGAAGTCAAAGCTGCGATACATATTCCGACCAAACACGAACAATTCCTGGCTGTCTGCGCCCAAGGGCTGCGATGAGGGTCCGGGTTTGGCCGGTTTTCCTGGTGCCCCTCGTGTCTGGCCGTCTTCGCCCTCCCTCCAAATCTTCTGCCGTTTGCTCTGCGTCTTCCTGGTCGACAAGCATGGCCTCTTCGGTGGATCCTTCACTCTGTCATCAACCCAATCGCAACCCAGCACGCCAAACTCAACCTCGTCGGGGCGTTTGTGGTTGCTGAGCTTGCTGTTGGCGGCATAGTGAACGAAACTCTTGCGGACCCAGTCGATTGTGTCAAATACGCTGGACTTGGCATTCCAGCCCCGCTGGTCAGCTTCCACAAAGACCCTGCCTGCGCTCTTGTACTGTCGGTGGCCTTTGCCTGTCGTGTCCATTAGCGAGCTTCTGTCACGTCCGTTCGCTGGGATCGTACCGTTTGCTGCTACTGCAGTGTCTTCATCTTTCACTGTCATGGCTGCTAGTGAAGCAAGACAAGCTTCCTGGCCTGTCCTTGGTGTTCTCTCTTCCGTGGACTCCGGTTTCGGTGACGTCGTAGGAGATGCCTGTAGGGACTCCACTGGATCCCTGCGCAGCATGAGGTAGTCGATAAAGTAGAATGCCTCGAGGTTCGGTAGGTGTCGGGCGAGAAACTCGTATAGATGAACAGGATACGTCTTCCTATGGCTGCCGTGGAGCCTACCACATTGTGGGCATCGGCGTATGGTGTTCTTAGCCTCCCATCGGTGACAGTAAGGCACGGCGAGTCGACGAATGTTGACCAGCTGCCTGCAGTCGATGGCCATGGACAGGTGGCATCCGCTCCGATACAGTTCTGGGTGGAGGTATTCCAGACAAACGACGTCGGTGGATTGGGCTAGCGAAATGAGCCGCCCGTCTCTCAGCCGCAAGCACTTGGCTTTCTGCGTGAGGCGGATCGCTACTGATCGGCTTTCAGCACAAGTGGCGAAGAGGTTCTCCAGGGATCGATTGAGGGCGACGTAGTTGGATCTCTCTGCCTTGCGCGATGGGTAATGTGGCATCAGAGTAGCTGCCGCAAAAACTTCTGGTCTCTTCTCTTTCGATACATCAGGCAAACCGTCGGCCTTTTCGCCGCTACCCTCGTCATTGGAATCGGGGTCGGAGTGATGGCTTAATTGAGTGGGAGGGTCGAGATGGTTAACGAGGCCAACAAACTCGATTTGCATTCGTAAGAAGTGCATTCCAGGCTCGAGGACAACCTCTTCCCAAATTTGGTGGCGAATCTCTGCGGGAAGTCTCAAGAAGGGTGCAAACGAGCGCGCGGCGTAGGGAACGTTGAACCTGACGGAGGACGCCATGAAAGGCAACATCGACGGGTTGTCCACGCCGGCGTTGAGTCGAGTCGAGTCCATCAAATCGAGTCTCGCCGGGAGAAACGAATAGACTTTGATAACGAATGGTGACGAAACGCGTGGAGTGAATGCTGTGACAATGAAAAATACTGCGATGCGAAGGAGAGATTCAGCAGGAAAGGAGCAGCAAGACACGTCGAGTAGGTAGGTGCCTAAGGTAGCCGGTCGCGCTTGACGTCGGTGATTCGCATCTCGCGGAGCAGAGGCGGAGGCAGAGGCGCGTGAGGATGAGTCAGTGTTTTGATGTTTCTTTGAGGAAGTCGCGACTGGAGGTATGGTTTTGGGCGCGCCTTCCAAAAGAGCGTAGGCAGGAAGCTTGGGACGGAGGAGGCTGCAGTCTTGACCTTTCTCCCGTCAGGCAGTCACCCGCAGCACCCAAGGCACCGACCTCACTTTTACAGAAACACGTCAAACAAGAAACACCACAGTTGAATTTCGAGTCGAGTCGATCCATCTAACCCCTTCGTCGTTTTCGTTCTGCGAGTCCTTTGACCCAGCCGACTGCCGCCCGGAAATCGTTCCCGATGGGCTCTTGATTTCGTCGCGCCTCCTCCAGTCCGCCCTTTCGATATCCGCCCGGAAAGCATACCCAGAGTCCAAGAAGAACCACCAAAACCGATAGTGCGATCGGTTGAAGCACCCATACCCCCTTGCTGTTCGCGATAGCTCCCACGCCGAACGGGATGATGGCGCCTCCCGCCCCGCCAAACGCCGCCGCGAACCCGATCACGTTGACGTGGTTATCGCTGGGCAGCAGCTTCGCCGCCGCGACGATGGCAGCGGGGAAAAGAGGGCCCAGGAAGAACCCGAGGAACATGACGAAGATGATGGACGCAACGAAGTTGGGCACGAGCCAGTACAGAAGCTGCAGGACCACTGAGAGGAGCACATAGATGGCAATGGCGCGCTTCTCGCCCACGCGACCGGTGACGAACCCCAGTACGAGCCGACCCAGCGTCAGTCCGAGCCAGAAGAGAACTGTTGTAATACCAGCAAGGAACGGTTCCGCGTGTCGCACCCGCAGCATGAAGGTGACGATCCATCCGCCCAGCGCGACTTCGACCCCGACGTATGCGAGGAGGTAGAAGGCGAGGAGCCAGGTTATCGGCTTTCTGATGACTGCCGCCGTAGACGTGGGCTTTCCACCGTCGGCCGACGGCGGATGCTTCTCCCGATGCTCCTTCCCGGTCGCGTTCCAAAAGGCCGTCGTGGTGAGGACAAAGGTGAAGCCCGTGAGGGCCGTCATGACGTAGTAGAAGGTGTACCACTGCAGGCCTGCCTTCGTGACCATGGCAGAGGCTATGAGGGGCCCGACCGCTGCGCCGAGGCCGTAGGCGCCGTGGAGAAACCCAAGAAGCTCGTTGGAGTTTTGCATGTTGCCGATCCACGCATTCCAGCCGCTATCCTCAAGGCCGTTGCCGTACCCCGCTACCAGCAAGGCGAAAGGAAGAACAGCATACGGCGGGTGCAATGCCAGCGGGAGAAAGCCTAGAGTCCGGCCGATGGGTCCGATGATGGCGATACCACGCTGTCCGAGCTGATGATGGATGTAGTTGTTCGTGAGCGCGGCGATGATATAGCCCACGAAGGGCGACAGGAAGAGCAGGGACACGACCGTGTAGGTGATGTCGTAGTAGTCCTCGATCTATGACGGATTAGCAACCCCGACTTCCACATGGACTCTCTTGACTGACGTATGGTAGTAATGCCTAGGAGTGCGTCAGTCATGGTTCAATATCAACGTGGAGTCAAGTGGTCTTACGCCGACCGCCCCGTCATTCATGCCCATCACGGTGAAGCTGTACAGGGTGACGAGATAGCGAAACGCATTCGTGCGAGTCCCGTTCCATTGCTCGAGAGCCGCCTCTTCCATTTGGCTCGAGCTTACTTCCTCCCGCTTCTCCGTGGGCTCCATTCTCGGACATGTGTAGGCCGGATCGATTGCCGGATCGATGAAATTCGGAAGACCGAGTCGAGGGACAACTGCTTCAGCCGCCGGTCTGACAACCTCATGCGAAGAAACGTACAGGAAGTTGAGTCGAAGTCGTCGTTCACAGAGCGCGCAGAGATTTTGAGGAGGGTGCAATGGATGTCCGCCCCATTTCAGTCCGATCGGGAGCGCCGTGAGGGGTTGGCATTCGCAAAAGTGCCGGATTGGCTAGCCGGGGCACCGCAATCGGGTTGCCACCCAGTCCCATCGTGTGCCGCACCAAACAAAACAGAGTTCCCGCCTGTTACATGTCGGGTACTTTAACCTTCTGGCGCTCACCGCCAGCGGGCCACGAAGTTTGGTTCATGAAACCTCCGAGGTCCTTGGCGGTAGAATTGCGGCCGAGCAGCTGACACCCGGAGAGACCCGACCCCGGACCCGAGTCGGAGCCGAGATGGACCCTCTTGCGACGGGGTACTCCGGGCCATCGCTAGAGCTCAGCCATCAGTGCTCATTTTTTGGGAGCACATGAGGGCCCAAGAGAAAACATAGCCCAAGAGAACGAAGAATAAGACATCGGCTGACGGCAACAAAAGCGGACGACATGTAGTTAATTTTCTCAATTCAGTCTGATCCCTGATTTGTCCAGGAACCAATGATATCGTTTTGTCTCGGTGTGTGGAACCGACACTCGGAAGGGGAAGCCGGGAGGAGATACTACGATCGTGTCCTTGGTGCACTCCGACGCAGATATCCAGTCTCACCAGAACCAACAACATGCCAGGTCTTGCTATGCTTTTGGCAGATCAGGTGTATCTGGCAGAAGTGACTTGCAAGTTGATGCAGTTCACCACACGCCAAGGCCAAGGCTGCAACAAGCTCCAAGCAACCTTCGAGAGACTACCCAGCCTCAAAGGCAAAACGAAGATCAATCGGCGATGTGACGGGCACCTGGGTAGAATTTGGACAAGCCCGGGCATCCCAGCCCGGTGACCTGCCAACAACGTGATCGGGCTTCATCTGCGAAACGAAACAAATCAAACTCGTTTTTTGATTTCGTCCTGAACCAGCTTACTCGCGATGTTTGTCATCAACGTTCTGCCAAGCCGTTTCCAGTTTCCATGGCTTCCATGTCACCCACCAGTGAACCACCACGCAGGCGCCTCCCCACTTGCCCAACCGGGCGAATCCCTCTCGTCAATTCCCGGCAATGTCGCGCGTATCAACTCAAACCTGCTCAAACGGCCTCGAAGTCCGCCTCCCCAGCAAACATAAATTCAGCAGCTTGACCGGGCCATCTGATGAAAGTTTTCTCATCAGATCTCGCGGCCACAACGCCGGAATCAGCACACTTTCTCATGTTGTGCTATTTGCCTACAGAATCGACCGTCCAAGTCTCGATCATCACCAGTCCCGCGATCTAGGCGTTACGGCTGCCAAGATACTGTGACCATCACAGCCGCTGCATATGTTGCCAGCGACAAAGCCGTCGATACGGCTAGTGTCTTATCAACACCGAGGCAAGTGCCCTACGAGCAACCAAGCATGTCACACGAAAGATCACAGGCGAGGAAGACAAAAGTGTTTGAACAGATGTACATTGCAAAGCTTGAAACGCCCAGACGCGAAAAAAGGTGCGCTGGGCGCCGGTTGGTGGTCGGCTAAAAAAGGTGTGGGTGTTTTGCTTGTAGCGATATATACACCGGGTATAAATCTATTTACATGTTGGGTTTGGAGAATCGAACAGGGCTCATTCATGGTGATTTCTTTTCATGAGGAAAGGAAGGGTCCTCTCCTCTTCAACCACGACGACAAAACGCTTTCGCGCTTAGTGACGGCGGTGCTTGTAGAGGTCGCGGGCGTGGCGGCGGGCACTCTTGGAGGCGCAGCCCTCATCCTCCTCGTCGGCGGCGGCAGTGGGAGCAGCGGAGGGGACGGCGGGGGAGGTGGTGTTGCCGGGGGTGGTGGGGGTGCTAGGGACGGGGGCAGGGGCGGAGCCAGAGCCGGAGCCGGCGCCGGAAGCCTGGTTGCCGAAGCCGGAGCCCTTGCCGAACAGGGCAGGGCCGGGGGGGACGTAGTTGGAGATGGTGGTGTAGGGGTTGAAGAGGATACCGGCGTCGGTGGGGGTGTACAGCTCGGTGCCGAGGACACCCTCGGGGTTCTCGGTGCCGGAGCCGGTGATCTCGACGTTGACGCAGAAGGGGTAGTTCTGGGCACCGTTCTCGGAGCCGGCGCCGTGCATGGCGATGATCTCGTGGCGGAGGACGTACTTGCCAGCGGCCAGCTCGGCGGGGATGGTGACGGGCCAGCTGTTGTCGTTCTTGATCAGCTCGGCGGCGGCCCAGCCCTTGCCGCCCTCGTCGTAGCCGGCGTTGTCGATCTTGACCCACTTGAGGGTGGCAGGGTCGGCCTCGGTGCACTCGCCGTCGCACTTGGCGGCGTAGGTCAGGACGGGGCCGAAGTGGGAGTCGGGCCAGGCAGACCACTTGAAGACGACCTCACCACCGGCCTTGACGGTGGCGTAGCTGCCACCGGGGGCGGCCTTCTTGTGGCAGTTGATGTCGGAGGTCTTGTAGCCGGTGCCGTCGACGAAGCCGTTGTCGAGGTTCTCGGAGGACCAGGCGGGGATGACGGGAGGGGTCTGGCCGTTGACCTTCTGGTAGTAGTAGTTGAGGTTCCAGCCGGGGACGTCGACGCCGTCCATGGTGTAGTTCTGGACGAGGCCGTGGGCCAGGGCCGTGGAGGCGAAGGCGCCAACAAGGGCGATGGTGTTCTTGACGGAGGAAGACATTTTGTTGGGTGGGTGGTTCTTGAAAAGAAGGTTGGTGGTTAGGGTTGAATGAATGAGCAGAGTTCGATGATGTAAAGGTTGGCAAAAGAATGTCCCAGCTTCACACAGTGAAGAACTGACGGTTGGATGATGAAAAAGAATGAAGTGGTGAAAGAATCAAAGAGTGTGTGCGACCTTGCAATGTTGGATGCTGAGCAGGAAGAAGACGAGATCAGATGGCGAGGGAATCGTCGACTTATTTATCCCACCGGATGAAACAACCAACACACACACACGCTGTCTCCATCCCTCTCCAATACTGCCCCTTTCCATGTTCCTCATAGGCTCAGACTTCCCTCTCAGCTCAGTTCATCCGCCCCTCTGCGAACCTGTCGAGTTCGGTTGGGGCAGTAACCCGGTCCAGCAGCAGCAACAGCAGCGAACCGCGCTCACCCTGGGCCAGAGACAGGTGGAGATGGAGGTAAACTTCATAAGACCGAAACACCAATATGCAAACCATAGTGGTGGAATTTTGGGGGGGTGGGCACGCGGTCAAGGCCCGGGGGGTCATCACCAGGTTCGGGACTGCTCCGATTTGGAAAGGCAGCCGGTCGTGGAAAGATGAGATGGAGCGCCGTTCAGCGCGCAGTGGTCGGTCCTGGGCGCTCTGCCGCCGTGCCATGCCCATTGCCATGAGGAGATCATTGATGATTGATCTGGGGCCAGGGGGAAGAGGCGGTGGGTTCTCAACCGGGATCGTGACCGGGGATCGTGCTGGGAAGGTGACGCCGACGATGGAGCTCGTTGGCTCGCCCAGGACGGTTATGCCGTTGTGCCTGACTCCCTGACAGGCCACGGCCCAGAAGAGTTCGGGAATGTTGGCCGTCAGCGCGTACAATGTCTCGGCGGTTCATGACTTGCAGACTTGCCGTTTACAGACGTACGTACTACCTATGTAGCGGAGGAGGAGGTGTACCGGAATCCCAGACGTAGCGCCGGCCATGAAACAGACCCTCCCGGCGCCCTTAATAAGGCAAGGTAGATCATAAGCGATTCGCTGTGGCCCTAGCTCCACCATGAGCCGCTTGCCGGCGCGTGCAGCCGTTCCGGCGTGAATGTGATAGGTAAGCAACCTGCGGATACAGTGATACATCTCATACAGCGTGTCGTAAGCCTCACCTGTGGCCTGCAGGCAATCACCTCTCAGTCTCAACAGACTCGTGGTTTGTTCAGTTGCTGTCATTGCGGCTCGGAGTTTAAGGCCGATGATAGAGTATCTCATCTTCTCATCTCTTTTTGCCCCACACCGACGAAATATGCATATCCTTCGTCCGTACGATGGATACTACCTGACACTACGTAGGTATTCGAAGTGTATTACT
This sequence comes from Colletotrichum musae, assembly GCA_027406025.1. Taxonomy (NCBI): domain Eukaryota; kingdom Fungi; phylum Ascomycota; class Sordariomycetes; order Glomerellales; family Glomerellaceae; genus Colletotrichum; species Colletotrichum musae. The sequence goes on from JANVYC010000004.1 coordinate 294,511, forward strand.
CTCTCATTTGGCTACCAACAAGTTACAACTCACCTTCTTGCGATTCACGACTCGCGACGCCTCCTTCTTGCGCCTCATCTTCATCTAACGTGCTGTCATAGACAATGTTGCTGTTCTATGCATATCCATCACGCCCCTTTACACCAACCCACCGACCGATAAACCCCCACCGCCAACCCGTCCCAGGGTCGGGAATAGAGTGCGCGTTCCTGGCATCATGACATTGACGCTATCTGCAACCCCCTGAAAATATTGGGTCCACTATCGGCTTCGCCCACGTTTTTCCCCCCTTAGTGTAGCGTTTTGTTGACTTTTTTTTCTCTCCCCTTCCTCTTCCCCTTTCCGTGGACCCAGGGCAACTGGGTGATCTCGGTTCGGGCAATTCCTTGCGTCGATCGCAGAGTCGAGATGAACACGACAGCCGCCAGACCGTTTCTTCTTGAATGCGCCAAGAGACATTGCCAATACTGCAACGCTTCTATATGCCTGGTATCCGTATTGCACCAAAGTACTGTACTAGTGATCTCATATCCCACCCGTGCCCCGTCGTCCGAGGGCACTTTTCCTGAAACGACCCCTGCATCCTCGTCACAAACAGTCGTCTGTCAACTGTGCAGTCATCACAGTCAGCATTCAGCAATCGTCGTCTCCTCTTCACCTCGTATTATTTTCGGAATCCCTCAGCGACGCGCTGGCCCGAATGCGACCTCCAAGGTTCCTGTTCCTGTTCCTGTTCCTGATCCTGATCCGCATCAGGAAATTCCTGGTTCAGGTTCTGATTGGAAGCGCTGCCTTCGGAGACAGGGCTGGCTTCCAAGGTGCCGTCGCTTACACCTCCCAGTGCCGTGAATCGCAACCTCCTGCCTCCGAGCCTCCGAGCCGTGGCTTGCTCTTGTCCTTTCTCGGGATAGCGCCTGTTTGGCATAGACTTCTGCTCTTGTCAACCCTCCCAGTCCCGATCGTCCTCCCTCGCCGACTGCCCCCAGGCGGCCTTGGCACCCTCCATATGACGATGTCGCATGGTCCGACTTGCGTGGTCCAGATCTCCAGGGAACATTCTGGCTCGGTCGGGAAGCCGGTGTATCACGGCAAATTGATTGCATCATCTTCACTGTTTCCTTCACCGTCAGATACCCAAACCTGACGACTAATCATCAATACTGGTAGGCCAATGGTATCCTTTTGGTTGTGACAAACTCTCAGGTCGAGTTTGTATCGCCACATTAACCCTGACTCTCTTCCACAGTCCACTACAGGAATCCCTGGACTGCCTCCCAGAACGCCTCAGGGGCTTCCCACATGGGAAGATGGCCCGCGTTCGGCACCACCTTCAATTCGGCGCCCTTCTCTCCCACCAGGCCCTTGAACCCGTCCATCGCCTTCACCAGCGCGCCCTTGCCGTCCCCGTCTCCGACGACCAGCAAGCCCGGCACCTGGCATGACCCGAGCGCCGGCTTGAGGTCGTAGTCCCACAGTGCCTGACAGCTATACTTGAAGCCCTCGACGCTGTTGGCGGCCACCATGTCCGTCATCGACTTGACGACCGCCTCCTTTTCCATCGTCGCCGGGTGGAACCACCGGCCCACCGTCTGCTGCGCCAGCTGGGCGATGCCGGCCCCGCCGTCGCCCTCCGCCACCGCAATGCGGTCCCTCCACGCCTGGGTGTTGGCTGCACTCGACGTCGCATTAAAGTCGCAAGCGATAAACTTGTCCAATCGATCAGCATGCTTGAGTGCAAAGTTGGTCGTCGTCGCGCCTCCCATCGATACCCCGATGAGAGCGTGCAGCTTCGTGATGCGCAGCGCGTCGAGGACGTCGCGAAGGTCAGATGCAAGGACTTCCAGCGTCGCCGGTACCGGAGGACTGGGGATGGCGTGGCGACCGCGAGTGTCATATCGCAGGATGCGCAGGTCAGGTCGCTTCTGCTTGAGGATCTCGACCACGGGATCCCACATGTGTAGCGACGTCAGGAGCGAGTTGCAGAAGGCGACGGTTGGCGCATTCGGCGATGAGTTGCCCTCGAGTCTGTAGGGGACCGAGAGGCCGTCCTGCGCGGTCACGTACGAGCTAATGGCCTCGTTCTCTCCTGGGACGGTCTTTGTGAGGCCATCGGGAGAAGTCCAGCTGGCAGCAGAGGACGGCAGCTTCGCCAAGTTTTCCAGGTCGCGAGGGGCCGGGCCAAAGACGTAGAACAGTGAGTAGGTGCGGCGGTTTTTGTCCTTGACATGCTTGGACACGAAGTCGGCGCCCCATTTCGTAGACATGGAGGCCTGGTGTTCGGGGCCTCCCAAGCCATTCTCACGGGCGTAATCGTGCAACGCAAGGTAGGTCGTCTTGGAGCCGGCGCCATCGCCCAGGGACGAGACCTTAACGAGTCGGGTCCTCAACCAGCCGGGAACTTTGGACAGCATGCCAATGTGTTCTTCTTCGTACCACTTCTTGAGCTCCGCCTCGCCAGACTCGTCGTTGAGGGTGGTCTCGACGGCCACCAGCTCGAGGCCCTCGGCTTCCTTATCGGAGAGCTGCTCGATGGGCACAAACAGCGGTGCCTTGCGCTCGAGGACGAGGTCGAAGAAGTATCTCGTGACGGCCACCTGGCCAATGGTCTCGGCTTCGCGGGAGGATCGGTTTGCTCTGAGGGTGGTATAGGTGGGAGTTTCCAGGTGAGACATGGAGGTGACGTCGTAGGTCGCGAGGAAGGCAGGCTCCTTGCCGTCGTTGGCGCGGTATCGCAGGCCGTTGGTGAAGATTTGGGGAAGACGCAGGCGGGTTGGGCCGTGCTCGTTGTTGTACCACTCGTGGAACTGCTCGAGAGCCAGGCCTGGCTTCGGCTGCATGGTAACGTAGAGCATTCCCGGGTTGGCCATGTTGCGATTTGACGTGAAAAGAGTGCTTTTCTGGTTCAATTGGTATCGTGAAAGAAAAGAAACATGAAGAAACTGTCGAGAAAACTCGTCGGAAATGTCTCCCGTAGGTAGCTTCGGGGGCAGCGGCAGTTGGCGGGGCTGATGACGAACGCGGGGTCGACTTGGAGGAGGGTCTTTTCTTTGGCCTCGGGAGAATAGCACGGCACCTCAAGTCGACAGGGACCTACGCACACAGCGTGCATAAAAATATCCAAGGGGTTAAATGAAGTAGAGTTTTTCCTATGTTCTTTTACAAAGTGGATAAACTTTCGGCAACGAACAACGGCTCGCAGAGGCTAACGACGCATCAATAGGACTTGCTGCAGTTGGGTTATTGGGGTATCGTATGCGGAGGCCATATTCCTGGTAAACAATCGAGGCATGGCGGAAAAGTGTTTTGCCAGGAAATCGATTACGATGGGCAGTGACTAAATGTTCTTCCTCCCAGGCGGCAGGGACGAGCGGTGTCGGTGAAACAAGAGCCAGAAGTTGAGCTTGAACAAAATCATTAATAGCTGGAGCTTGGTCGCACGCCTTCGAGTTCCACGTCTTGAGGGACAGGTGAGGCGGTTTCCGGAATGTCGTGATGTCGTTGAAGAGGTAAGGACCGACACCGAACGTGATTGCGGGGAAGAAGCAGCGACACCGGCGAGTCCCGCCACGTCCCATCTAGGTATGCAAGAGAATCTGGAAGGCGGAAAGCGCAGCTAGGAGTTTGTAGCTCCTTCTCGACAATCGTAACAGCTGATGGTACCCTAGGAAGGTACTTCAAGATGGGAAAGAACTTGATAGAACGTTCTAACGGCAGGTGCGTTGAGCTCCTGCCTCATCTTGATGATACCTAGGTGCAGAGCCCACGAACAATATCACCATTCCCATCACCAGACACCCCCGAAGGAAGGTGCTTGCTGCGGGAGGCCGTGCATCTATGTACTGATTACATAGCTAGGTACTTAGGTAGGTAGGTAGGTTGGTTGCAGTTCCTGTCCATTGGTACATATTGTTCAGCTTCACCTCAGTGCAGCGTTCAGCTCTTCAGTGTTGGACCCTGAGAGTCGAAGTGTCTTGCCCCTCATCAGCACCCAAAAACGATCTAAACTGCTTTTGGACAGCTACCTAGGTACAAAACTGGTGTGCCCTCGTAGCCACCACAGCACGGCAGGAACAGTCGGGCGGGCACTTTCCCTGGGCTCGCTTATCGCGGTCCAGGCACACGGCAGGTACTTAGGTACCTGGTAGGTACAGGGATGGGGACGGCCACGAGCTTGGGCAGTTCCATCAACTGGACACCGAAACCTCACGACCCGCGGGCAAGCACCTCCGGACAACTCAAACTCGTCGACGACGCGTTCCCAGGCTGCATTATCGGCAGTACGACGGTCGACCGTGGACCTCCGCCGTCCACTCGCAACAGGAGCAGCGCGTTTGCTTCCCTCTATGTTTGGACGCCTCGTCATACGGCTTGGAAGAAGCGCGCGTCGGGCCCCCGCTCGGCCACAAATTACGATCCTTCGCCGCGTCTATTGCCTCGCTTCTGCTGTACAGTGTTTGTGAGGCTCGGACCTGACTGGCGATCGTCACGTATGGCAACCCTTCCCATCCTGGCTGTGTACGACCCAGTACCATCTAGGGCCATACGAATTCAAGTTCTGACCTCCATCACAGACTACTGTGCCGCCCACGAGGCAGGCCGATTGAGCCTGTCGGTGCCCGTCCAACCCGTCCAGCCCTTGTTGGCACCCGATCCCACCAAGGCTGCATCCTCGCCCACATGACAGCAAACATCGGTTTGCTTCTGCCACGGGTGCTCGAGACCCAAACGCCCTCCCCGATGCTCAGGTCCCACCGTCACGCCGTTGGACATTGAGTTACTGTGCCTTAAGGAGGCTTGACCCCAGAGCGAGCCCCAGCCAAGTCAAGTCTGGCGCTGCGTTCCAACCACCTCATTCTGTCTTCTAGCAACCTGGATTTCGGTCGTCGCCATGGAGGCCTTCTTGTCGAACCTTCCCCCGCATCTGACGGATCGTACCCTGGAGAAGCAGTTGCGACCATACATGAATGCTCTGGGCATTTCTGAATGGTCCTGCTACTCCAGCCGCGGCAAGAATCTCGGCTGGGTCACCTTTCTCTACCCAGAAGACGGCAACAAATTTCTCGCCCGTCATGGGAAGCAGCCATTACCAAACCAGCCACTTCCTTCGCAGCCTCTCGACAGTCGCCTGAATGCAGCCAGGGGCGCCTTTTCTAAGAAGAAGGGATCCCGTGATAGGGCCAACCTACATCTCATGAGCGTGCCCGTCTTCGTCTCCAAGAGCCACAAGCCGCCCGATCCTTTTCACATCAGGAGTCTTCACCATCGTCTCCAGGAAAAGTCGAAGCAGCGCACCCAGCACGACGCTCCAGGCGTCAACGACGACGCAATCAGCTTTACCGTAATGTCGCTGCGATGCGGCCACAACTCCTTTCGGAACCCATCCCAGGCCTTGACTTTCGTCCAGGAGTGTCGCATGGAGCTCTCGGGATACGCCAAGTTCGGGAAGAAGCTGCTCGTTCTCAGGTACGGCACAAGTGTCAAGATAGAGATTCCATATGCCTCCATCGTCCAGATGATTCACAAGTCGTCGCCATGCACCTTCACCTTGGTCCTGACTGAGCCTCCGCGGTTCTACCACCTGCCTAACGATCAGGATGAGCTGAATCGTATGATGGGCCAGCTGGGAATTTCGAGTCAGGGCGCCTCTTCGCCACAGCAGTTCTTTCGCGGAACCAGCATCGTCAGCTACCCGAATCACGCAAAGTTTGCCGGCAAGTGTTTGGTCTACCAGTTCTACGTCAACGACCCGGACTTCGACCACAAAATGATCACTCTGGAGCGTAGATCTCTGTTCGAAATCGCCCATTTCAACATCGCACACGACGAACGCCCTAATTTATGGGAACTTGACTACACCACGTCTTGGGATCTCTTCTATGGCCATTTGAGCAATGCGGGTCAGAATAACGCTCTGCCTTTCCGCATCTTGTTCTTAGTCCAGTCTCTGGTGTGGAATAACTACCTCCACCCGCGCGTTGCAGACGACCTGCTGCTCAAGATCCAAGTCCTGTTCAAGGAAGCAAAAGCCTCCTCGCAACCAGAACCCATTTCGGAGCAAGCCATTAAGAATCTTCGCGATGGACCCCGCGACAGCTTGCCGTTTCCTGTTCATGGAACGGAACCGCACATGCTAGATTCCCGGGAAATCTTGGATTACCTGCTTGAAGTCGAGGCCCGTATTCGGAATGAGGCTGATTACCGAGGAACACTCTTCGGTCCACAAGTCGCCAACCACCATGCTTGGATCTTCAGGGCCATGGTGACGCCAACGAGAGTTACACTCCATGGACCAGAGTTAGAGCCTCTCAACCGGATCCTGCGGAAGTACCCCAATCATACAGACTACTTCATGAGGGTCCAGTTCTGTGACGAAGACGGCGCGGACCTATTCGTTACCCCCAGGGCCTCCCTCGACCAGATTTTTCATCGATACCGAGAGGTCCTGAAGAACGGCATTTCGGTTGCCGGACGAGTTTATCAATTCCTTGGCTTCTCTCATTCGTCTCTGCGGTCTCATGCAGCATGGTTCTTGGCCCCATTCATGTTCAAAAACGAGTTGCAACTGTACCAAAATATCATCAAGTCACTCGGGGACTTTGAGCACATTCAGATCCCGGCCAAGTGCGCGGCTCGCATCGGACAGGCCTTCTCCGAAACGCCTTCGTTTGTCGCCCTGGAGGAGACTGGTATCCAGTGGTGCAACATTCCAGATGTCAAGAAACAAGATGGGGACATACAGCGCGTGTTCAGCGATGGCGTGGGCACGATATCGCAAGAGGCGATCGAGCTAATCTGGCCTCGCCTGCTCCAGGGATCCTCTATTCCAACCTGTCTTCAGATCCGCTGGGGTGGTGTGAAGGGCATGCTTTCGTTGGATACCAGACTCCGTGGACGCCTCATGTGTATCCGCACAGAATCCATGGAAAAGTTTCCGAGTAGAGACAAGCACAACCTCGAAATCTGCGACGCAGCCTCGAGGCCACTCAGACTCGTTCTCAATCGGCAGATGATCAAGATCATGGAAGACTTGGGCGTGGACAATAGCTTCTTCCTTCGACTGCAAAAGATCGAGCTGGACCGACTACGCGCCGTAACAGCTGACGCTTATAACACGGGAACGTTCTTGCACATGCAAGGCATCGGCCTCAACTGCTTTCTGCCGACTTTCATCAAAGCTCTGGACAAGTACGGAATCGACTACAGACAGGACGATTTCCTGAGGATCGTAGTTGAGTCTGTTGTGCTCCGCGAGTTGAGGCTCTTGAAGCATAAGGCACGAATCCCCGTTTCCAAGGGCGTGACGCTCTTTGGTATCATGGACGAGACGGGATTCCTGAGGGAAGGGGAAGTCTACGTCTGCTATGATTCCTACCGACGCCACGGCAACGTTGCTATCGAAAACACTCTGAGGGACGGACTCGTTGTCGTGACTCGATCGCCAGCCCTGCACCCTGGTGATATTCAGGTCGTCAGGATGCGGACACCGCCCGTAGGCCACCCGCTGCGTAGCTTGCGTAACTGCATCGCCTTCAGTCAGTTCGGAAAGCGAGATCTGCCCAGCCAACTGAGCGGTGGAGATCTGGACGGCGACCTCTACAACATCATATGGGATAGAGCAGCAATACCCAAGCGCGTCTATACTGCTGCAGATTATCCTCGTGTTACACCACAGCCTCTCGGCAGGCAGGTGGAGAGAGACGATATGGCCGGATGGTTTGTTGACTTCATGAAATCTGACGTTCTTGGCATGATTGCGACGCGGCATCTCATCCTGTCGGATCAAGATTCTCAAGGCACTGTTGGGGTCGATTGTATCACCCTTTCCAGTCTACACTCGACTGCAGTCGACTTCTCAAAGACCGGCATCCCAGTCAATCAGAAGGAGATTCCAAAGGCGCCCAGGTTTCGGCCGGACTTGTAAGCTCGCGCAGACCTTTTGGTACGCCTATTTGACTGACGAATTGAATATCTAGCCTCGCCCCGGCTCCCCCTGCACACCTGTATGATCGCCATCAGATTGACTTCATTGGGAGGGACGACGCAGAAGCCGAAGACGACGAGGACATGGCAGGACCCAATCACCAATATTATAAGTCGGAGAAGATTCTCGGAACATTGTACCGCAATGTGGACGAGAAACAAATTTGGGACGAGGACATCAGCAGAGTCGTGTCGAAAAGGGGCCCTTCGGTGTGGGACCAGTTTGTCGGTCTCATGGAACGGAAGATCGAGGATTACACGCATGGGTCAGTGTCGTGGAAGACAAGACGAGCTGACGCCAAAAGGCTTCGCGACGTGTATGTCACCCTTTTGTGAACAACCATCATACCGCTAACGCATCCTAGATACGAGGACACGGTCATGGGAGCCATGAACCAATACTCGGACAACTTCATGCTGCCGTTGACAGAAGTTGAGGTATTCTGCGGCTCGATTTTCAACAAGTCCGGCTCTCAGACTCGGCGCCAGAAGGACAATTCCAAGAAGCTTAAGGCGGAATTCGACCGCCTGTCTGAATGGCTCGTAATGCAGATGCGGAGGAAGCATCGGCCGGTTGAGAATGGAGAGTACGGGACTACCGGATACAGCAGCAACGCCGCGCCCAGCCAGGCCGATACAGAGGGCGACCCGGCATCACGAGTGCCGATTGCCAACAGGGAGGCGTTGGAGATGTCCTACGCCTGTCTGATGGTTGGGCTGGTGCAAAACCACGACGCCGACTACGAGCACCGGGCCGATTTGCATAGTTTCAAGGTGATTGCGGCTAGTGTCCTGCTCAAAGAGCTGACGGAACTCGCGAATCGGGCCAGGGGTGGGCAAATGGTTGCACCGACAAATGCCGATGACGGTGATGTGGGAGGTGGAGGCTACGTCGGAGTGAGCTCCGGGCCGGGTGCCGCTTACGCGTACAACGGCTATGATGTCGACGTCGGCCAGTATCCAAACTATGGATATACGCAGTACATTTGAGCGAATTGTAATAGGCGCGGACGGGAGGTCTATTACGGTGCCAGGAGACTCCCCAAAATGGATGATACACGGTCATGTAAATGCACAGGTGCGTGTAGTCTAAGTCCTACTAGGTAGAGAAGGGGCGACGAATTGCAAGGACACCGGGGAGACTTTGCTGAATGAGCATTTATAAACTGCTCGCAATCCATGAGATTTATAGACCGAAGTCGTTGGCAATATGGCCAGTTGCCGGTAACTTATTGACAAGAGTCATACCATTTGACAAAGGCAACATCTTCCGTGTGAGTAATATCTCTGTCAAAGTTCAGCACCAAGATCATCAACCTTGCACTGACTTGACCATGATGCCGGAGGACTATGCTCACGAGTCCTAGCACGACGAGGAGGATCGGCGCTGATGGGAAGTGCCAGACTTGTGGTGGGTAATTGAAGGTTGAAAATATGCTTATTGTCCTCCCGGCCAGTGACTCGAGCTTCCTCCACACAAGGAAGGCTCTGTCGCAATTCGATTTCCGCCGTTGACGTTGTCGGGTTGCTTCAGCCACCGTCTCCGATATTTCCCATACTTGGCCAATGCGGATAGCTTCTCCGCTGCAGATGGGACAAGGCATACCGACATCACATGGGTGGCCCTTCTGAAAGTTCGTTGCCGCACGGGCACATGCTATGGTACATATGATGTTCGACTCGCCAGCCTTGGCTCTGCCGCCGGTGGATCTGTCAAGTTGAGTCAGGGGCCGTGAGCTCACGGCAAGAGGGATGCTCATGTCAACGGAGCACTCCGTCACCGTCTACGAACCGGAACATCTGCCTTCGTGGCAACTCCGTAGCGTAGGCAGGGCTTAGAGTTCCTTACCATGGAGCATCGGGAACGGACTAACCTGAACTCAAGGATTGTGTATCATAGGGGCTCTCTCTTGACGTGTTTCGAGACTCGGGGCCCTGCCGGAGCGGCCAGTCGATGCGGAAAAGTCTAAATGGTCTTTCTTTACTCCTGCGTCGTCCCGAGATCCATTTGGCCAATCATTGTTTCGCCGTCATCAAACTCTGGTCCGACTACTCCCACGCGACAGTACTCGGAACCGCTGGTCTTGCCGTGCTCAGGCCAGGTTTCCCCAGACCGTGCTGAGCGAGGGGCGACGTTGGTGGTTTGGAACTCTCTTGTGCAGGGATAGATTCATGCACAAGCGGAGTGCCCCTCGTCTACTGACCCTGCGCCAAACACGTCTGCTTCTCGGAGCCAAGCTGCCACCTGAAAGTGCCGGTAACGGTCTCTGGACAGGTTTCCCATCACGGAGATCCCTGTTGCTTCAGGAGCTATTACCCACTCGTCGGCAGATGCTGTGCAGCTCTCAAATTACACCTAAGTCGGCCGAGCGGGACTGGGCACACTCATTACATACACGCGCACCTTACACCTTTTGTTGATTGAACGTGATCGTACAAAGACTCTGCCCTACACTTCGGCCACGTCAATTCACGACGACCTAGCAAAGATGCGAACGCACAGCTATGTTGAACCGGAATCGAATACGCAAACCCGGCGCCTCTCGAGAGCAGAAAGCCGCGGTCGCAGGCCGGTGGTGTCCCTCTTGTAGGCAGATATGGGCCGTAGTAAGCAAAACTCCCTGGCGGCGCGCGCGCGAGTAAGTGAGGAGGAAACGGGGAACACGGCCCTGACGAGACCTCAATCGCAGTGCGATTGTCGCCTATCGCGCCACAGACAACGATCGCAGTCGTCGTCCTCCGCCACCTCCTTCAGCCAGTCTTCGCCGGGTACGGTCGAGTCGAGGGTAACTACACCAGGCGGGCTGCTCGGCCAGACGCCGCCCGGGACGTTTCGCCGGACGACTTCGCCAGGGAAGCTGGAACCGCTATCCCTGAACGTCACGAATGCCTTCTTCGCCTTCGTGGGCGACTCGCCGTCGCCGCTTACCGACGTCTTCTCGCAGTCGTTCCTGAGGACGTATCTGGAGACGTCGGTGCCGGTGCGGGCGATCGTCTCGGCGATAGGCAGGATACGGCTCGAGTTCGAGGGGACGGCCGATCTGCCCACCAAGCAAGCGGCCGCGGCCTCGATCATCGCAGGGGACAGGTCGCTGCTGAACCAGTATCTGGATATCCTCACGGCACCCGATTATCACGACCAGCACATCACCCTTCTCTTCGGCATCTTGTTTGCCTACGCCGAGGCAAGCTATATTCCCCCCGTTTGCAGATTGAACACAGCTTGTAGACCGATTACGGGCTGACCTGAACGATCATTAGGCGATGGTGGCTCGCTCATGGCTCCTATTCCAGGCCATAATGAGAAAGCTGTCCGGCAAGGTCCGAGATCAAATTAAGGAGAGGCGACCGATGCCGTTCCTGTATTTCGATCGCGGCCTCTTGATCAACTACTCGCTTCTCGCGGCTTACTACTCACTCATCTCCTTCGAGGACACGTTTCTTCCCGATGTAGACTTGTACGATGAGTCCGCGTTCGTCGAGATGGACCTCAGGAGCAGCCAGGTGCGGATCAATGCCGCCACCCTACACTGGTACTCCAAGTACATGTCGTACTTTGCGCGGCTACATCATAGGTTAGTGACCGCCAGAAGGGCCAGGCGAGGATGGGTGCTGACGAGAACATCGACGTGCATTCAGAGCAACAAAGTGGGTAAGGCAAGCACGCCAAATCATAACAGACAAAGGCCTCAACGGCGCGTCGCCGGTAGAGGACCAGAAACAGGCCATCCATGAGGTCGGGCACATGCAGATCGGAAGAGACATCATCGATAGCTCGGCCGGCGTCATCGACATGATGGAGATGCTGCGCGGGGGCGAGGGCGACGACGACGAGGACATTGACGGCTCCGACTTTGGCTACCTGCAAGAAGCCCTCTACCACTTTGCGCTGATGGGACTCACGCGCACGTTCTGGGACCCGACCTGGAAGCTCGTCGACGAGGACCTGCCCAACATGCACGACATGCCGAACCTGGAGGCCCACGGCCAGTTCGTGCTGGAGAGGCTGAAGCAGAGGATCCCCCACATCGGGCTCGAGGCGTTCAGCTACACGGTAGTCCTGATGGGCGTTGCCCTCGAGTCCAAGCACCCGGATAACCAGAAGAGGGTGGCTGTCGTGATGGACACCATCATCGAGAAGGGGTTCGCGTGCGCCCAGGTGATGCTGGATGACATGCAGCTCATCTGGGGGATGGACTACGCCACGCAGCACGACAACGGCATCGGTCCGTCTTGCTAACGTTTTATGACATGACAGTCGCGAGGGCGTTCAGGATGCATGTGCTCGGATAATGCACCTCGAAGACGAGGATGAAACGACAGTTTAGCGAGGTTTGGGCTGGAGTACCACGGAACATGCAGGAGCTCTAAGCATAATGCACTGATCCCTCACGGGACACAACCTACTTTTTAACTCATTGCCATCAATCGGGCCCTTAAGACACTTTTTAAGAGATCCTTATTACCCCCTCTAGCTATGAATTACGTAGTTAGGCGTCCCTAAGTACTCCCTACGATTAATAGTATTAAGGACTATTGTGCTCTTAGTTACTCAGTTATCCGTTGATGTTGTTGTCGTTGTCTTTAGTTGTTGTTAGTATTAACTGTCGTCCGTCGTCGTTGTTGTCGTCCGTTATTGTTGGTTTCTCCTGTTATTGTTGTTGTCGTCCGTCATTTTTCTATTGTCGTCCGTCGCTGTGGTTTCGTCCGTGTTGTGGTAGAAGAGGAGTTAGGTTGACGATCGGGGGGCCACGCCACGTGGAGGTGTTGGATAGAGGAGGGGATGATGAATCCCCCTTGATCTCCCCAGCGTTCTGACCCAGCCAAAATCCGATTCAACCTACACACGGGCAGCTTGGCTGAAAGTCAGTAGGTCCATATTTAACTGGTCTGGGACGTTCGGCGTAGTTTGATTAATGCCTCCTACTGTATTGACACCAATCATGCCCAGTTGTATCCTCCTGGCACCTTAGTCTCTAGTTAGGATGAATATTCTGCCCTCAATGAGATACGTGTGTGTACCTAGTGCAGCTGTCATCGTTCCACGACCTTAACACACCGCTTGTTGTAAGCATGAGGTGTGTGCTCAAAGGTAGAATGACGTCATCTTCACTTCCCCGCATCGAAAAACTCTCGGATACGAGAGGGAGAAAACAACTAGAAACCATACCATCGACCTACGCAGCTATAACTTCGTCCGATTCTCAAGTCAAATCCCTGGTCCATCCACTATCAGCGAGCCATCAGGTTCCCAGCAGGTCGATCTATCTAGGCAAGCATGTCGCCGCCTATTTGCACGAAGACTTTTAAGCTCAACACCGGCATGTTAACCACCTTGGGCTAAAGAGAAACCCAAAAGACTAACTGATAGTCTCTGCCAGGGCTGGAGTTCCCTGCCGTCGGTCTCGGTACCTGGCAAGGTAACCAATCTCTCTACCTGCTAGCTCTGGTTCCAAGCCTCGTATAGTGTCTGACTTGCCCAGGAAACCAGGGGACGGACGACGCCAAGGCCCTAGAGGAGTCTATCATCCACGCCCTGAAGGTCGGCTACCGCCTCATCGACACCGCTCAGCTCTACGGCGTCGAAGATGTCGTGGGCAAGGCCATCCGCAACAGCGGCGTCCCCCGCTCCGAGATCATTGTCGTAACCAAGTTCTGGGGCGAGTGGCACCACGACCCGGCCACGGCCTTGCAGATTTCCCTCGATGCCCTCGGCCTCGACTACATCGACGTCTTCCTGATGCACTGGCCCTGGGCCACGACGCCGGCCCCGGAGAAGAAGGTCCTTAAGAAGTGGGAGAGCCCGACGTTCATTGAGACGTGGAAGCTTATGGAGCCGCTGGTGGGAGACAAGTGCCGTGCCATCGGCGTCAGCAACTTCATGCCCAAGGTTATGGACGAGCTGCTCGCCGAAGCCAAGGTCGTCCCGGCCATCAACCAGGTTGAGCTGCACGCTTTTAACCCCAACCTGAAGCTGGTGCCCTACTGCCAGGAGAAGGGCATCCATGTCATGGGATGGAGGTGAGTTCTTCTCCCGAACTGCGATTATATGAAGCGTTAACTAACGATTCAAAGCACCCTCGGCGGCTCATTTGCTGCACAGAATGACATCCTCACCCATGAGCTCTTCACCAGCATCGCCAAGGCCCACGAATGCTCTACCGGCGTCGTGTCGCTCTCCTGGGCGGTTCAGCGCGGCACTACCATCATTCCTAAGAGTGCCAAGAAGGCTCGCATCGAGGAGAACATTCGTCTCGTCACCCTCACCGACGAGGAGATGGATAAAATCAACGAGGCGCACAAGACCATCAGGAAGGAGAGGTTCTCTAACAAGATCGAGTCCCAGCACATGGTCATTGACGGCGTCATGACCCAGCAGGGCTGGACCTACGTCGACATGGGCTACGAGGATGAGGAGGGTAACTGGCTAGCTTAGATAGGGACGAGCAACAACGAGTGTGTTAAAAACGTATTGGAGTCATCTTTACGGGTTCAAAACCCCAAAATGCAGGTTCCTCGCGTCTATATAAACGAGAGCATGACTTGGACTTCGCTCAGAGTTAGACAGCAACAGAGCCGAGCGATAGTAACATGAAAGCCTAGCCCAATAATAGTACGCCTCGTGATGATAATCCCATTGCGACTAACATGACCTCATGGGAAATCTGCGAGAGAAGGCCCTTGAAGCCACAAACTCGACATGGCCACAAAAGCAAAAGTAATAATTACTAACTTGGACATGCTTTGCAGCCTATGCACGGGCTTGCTCTCTATGTGACAACTCGACCATGTCATCGGCATACTTGATGTCCGTAGGAGATAATCTGTTCGTCTCGAAGTACCTCTTGAAGCTCCTCGTGGGTAGCTTCTGCTCAAACATGTGGTCGATCTCGATGTAAGGTCTGCCCTTCATTTCGGGAATCTCCAAAAAGATCAGGATGAACCCGAGGACGGATAATCCCGCAAAGATGAAGCCGATCTTGCCTCCGAGATTCGCTTCGTCCGTGTTGAAGAGATATGGGACGACGAACATGAACACCCACGAGAACAGCGCATTGGCTACCCACGCAACTGTCTGTGACTGGGATCGGAGTCGTATCGACGACGTCTCGGCGCTCACCACTGGCCAGGCTGCGCCGACGCCGGACGCTAGAACAAGTGAGATGACCAGAAGAGCGACTCCGATGTACCACAATGCCGCGCTGTAAGACTGGAAGCATCCGGCTACGCCAATGGACAGCCAGAGCACGCTCACGACGCCAGCGCTCCATAGCATGATAGACCGACGGCCGAACTTGGTCATGGTGTACCACGAAATTGCATAAGCTATGATGGAGCAAGAGATGCCGATTTGCGTAATGACCAGCGATAGATGAGCTGACATGCCGGTGAGTTGCAGGAAGTACTACATGCTGTTAGCACTACATTCTGACACCTCCAAATGAGTGGAATCATGGACTGCGGGGAGGCTCTTACGGTAGCATTTGCGATCAACGCAATACCAACAAGTTGCTGTAGAAGATTCGACCATATTATGATTCTGGTGCGACGGGCGTCCGTTCCGCGGAAGCACTGCAGCACCGTGGCTGACTTGTTCTCTTGCCGAGCTGCGGCCAACTCACGTACCACGGACGCTTCCAGTGTGACGAACTCGGCATAGGCAGTGGTACCGGAGTGTAGTCTTCTCCAGGAAGCAGCCGCATCTTCAACCCGCCCTTTGCGTACCAGATAGGCTGGGCTTTCTGGAACCACGAACCCGACCAGGACAGCCGCACCGGAGAATGCCCACTGAGCAGCAAAGGGGATCTAAAACAGTTTGTTAGAAAGAATATTTGATTTCAGACTCGAACTTTGGGAAGATGGGCTGCGGCTAACCCTGAAGGACGAGTGGTCGAAGATAGCAAAACGACTGAATACGAGAGAGATTGCAATGAGCTGCCCGATAGTCTATTTGATCCGAGTCACAGGTCAGTTTCGATCCTCAGAGAACAGACGCCAAAGGGCTTAGGGCCGACATACACCACAAAAGTTGTAGGTTGCTAGAAGCGGTCCGCGCAACCGAGTCGGTGAAACCTCAGAAACGTACGTCTGAGATGTGGATAGAAGAATACCGAGACCGACTCCCAGTATGGTCTTTCCGAGGAGAAACATGCCTCTCCGGCCATCAAGAGAGTCGACACGGTCTGATATGTAAATGATTGCCACGGCTGCGAGCGTAGAGTGGTCAGGATAATTGTCAGGCCGGCAACGAATCCCAGTAACTCACCAATTGAGGCAATCAAGCCCCCGCAGCTGAAGCCCATTCTTCTCCCGAATCTTTCAATGAGCGAAGAGTTGATCGATGCTCCAATCATGATACCCAGCTGGACCAAAGCGTTCCAGAGACCCAACCACAGAGCAGGGATGATGAAGGCCTGGCCGACCTGTTGACCAAATGTCATCCTACATGAAAGGGACAGGGTCAGCGGAGACAATCAGGATCAGCTTGGTGATGCCACCTCACTGAAAGAAAGGCACGCCCGTCACGACTCCGACAATGACATTGTCAAAACCAAACATCAACGGGGAGACTGTCGAGACGGCAACATATCCGATCACTTTCTTGTACCGCAACATGGCGGCCCATATGGTCTCTGTCGCCTCTTGAGGGGTATCATGCCGGGTGTCAGTGACGATGTGCTCAACGTCGGCCATATTGGTGGCTTGTCTCTGCTTCCTTGGAGTCTCAGGTAGGGAGGGACATGTGAATATGAAAATTTGATCAGAATAGGTAATTGGAAAGCTTGCGTGGAAGTCTGAGGTCAGGGATGTAGACTCAACCAGTAGACCCAGTCGCATTTATGCCTCTTGTCTACTCGTTCTCAGAGCACAACTACCGGCAACATACGTGGAGCCGAAGAATACCCCATGGACAGTCCGGGGCCATTTGCGGGGGAGGAGTCTGGGGCATGTTGCAGATCTGGGGAACGTCGGGAGTTCTTTGGCGCGAGCATGCCCCCATACCTAAAGAAGACTGAAGAGCATGGCTCATTTGCTGTCTCGGAATGTATTCGACCGAAAGCTGAACTCCAGGTGACCGACCATCTTCATTGTAAATCGACTCTCCCGCCAAGAGGCAAAAGGGGCCGGTGGCTACGGAGGGGCCGCAAGCTGCGGAGGGGCCGCGGTGGACAGGCCCCCCCACTTCCCGGTCCCTGGCCTGCAACGACGGCTATTGGAAAGCATGACGAAGAGAAACAGAAGTGTTCTTGTTTATCCAGACGTCCGAACCGGCCTCTAGAGGCTCCAAACCTGTAAAAATAACCCCAACACGTTTTCAACAAACCATACAAATGTAAACAGATTCTGATTGGTGTGTATTCAGTCTAGTCCTAGTTTTCTAATCTCACCAAGCCATCACATCCTTCGCAACCTCGGATCTCAGGTCCTTGACAACAGTTGTGTTTGTCGAGCCTCGGCCAGTCAGAACATCGTAAATACGCTTGCCAAACTGATTGAAAGCATTCGTCATGCCGCCCAGCTTGGTGAGCTTCTTCTCGAGATCTGATAATGTGAAAGTGAATGTCTCCTTGTCGATGGTGAGAACGTTGCGCTCAAGGTCAATCGTGATCTCCGTTCCCATCTTCGCCTTATCATAGAAACGCGGGTCGTCTATGACAAACCCCCACAAACCCAGCGAAGGTTGGTTTCGGCTGTAGATGAACGCAAAGCTTTGAGCTATCACGCACTTGACCCCGGCGCCTACTCGCAGTCAGCACCGCAGCGTCTAGTAATTGACAGACCACGAGTTTGATCCCATTGACGTGCACTCAAAGGCGGGAAAAGACTTACCCAGTAGGGATTGGACTGATTCCTGGCGACTGGATCCGCAACCGAAGGCCTTGCCAGCCACGACAACCTCATGACCTTCCTTGACTAGTTGACGAAACTCTGGATTTGTGTGCTCTAAGCAATGAGTCCCCAGCTCTTCGTTATTCTTTGAAACGAGAAGATACTGTGCCGGTGCAAGCTGCAAGATTAATAATAGTCAGCGGACATGCGAGGCTAATATGAGTCCGAAGTTGCACTCACCGCGTCGGTATCGACAAAGTCTCCCAGCCGAAAGACTTTGCTTTTGATCACACCTGAACCTGAATTAATAACATTTGATTCTGCACCAACGCGAGTCGTATCAGCCTGGCCCTCTGGAGCCCTGTCTTCTGTGGCCGCATCTGCGCCCGGCGGCTCAACCCATTGGGGTTGGCTGAGATTTCCTTCCGGGAGAGAGCCTTTGCCCTTGATACTGTTCCACTTCTCTTCTGAGATTCGTTCGATGAGATCTTGCGGAGAGGTTACGGTCATGTCGAATGACGAGGCGGCCACTGTCGCTGCCGAAGCCAGACTACCGATGGCCCCTGGAAAGTTCGTCAATTGATTCGAAGCTCCAAGTGCGAGAACCAGTGAACCCCAATTTCTCACTTGCCTTTTCCCATGCGATTCTCAAAGTTGCGATTCTGGCTGCTAAGCCAGACCTCTCCGGGTTGAGCCATATCAGCGCCCATGCCAACGCAGTAGCTGCACCCCGGGACCCCGATTGTGAACCCAGCACGTTCATAGATCTCTGCAAGTCCAGTCTTTCGTAGGTAATCCGCGATAGGACGGCTACCAGGCACCACCCGCCGGGTTCCCCGCTTTACTGGTGTTTTCCCTGCATCCAGACCAGCTTGTAACACCAGAGCACCCATCACAAGATCCTCTTCCGCAGTTGTGCAAGCACCGATGAACACACCATCCAGCTTTGTACCAGCAACGTCGGAAACCGGCACGACATCATCTGGTCGTGGGTAGCGAGCAACGAGCGGCTCGGCTCGGGAGATGTCAATGGCATGAGACTCTGCATAGGAGCAACCTTCGTCGGGCTTGAAATAGTAAGATGCTGTCTTGTGGTGGGCGGTTTTCCGTAAGTCGATGAACTGCTTCGTGACTTCATCAGGAACGAAGATGCCAGTGATGCCGCCAAACTCCTATTCCACAGTTAGCTGTTAGCGCCGGAGTTTGCAGAATGTCAACTCTTACAGTTGTCATGTTAGCAATGGCGAACCGAGCGTCAGGGCTCAGCCATCGACAACCAGGCCCGGTGTACTCGACGACTCTCTCCGCCGCCACGGTATTGCGTTTCAGCTGTTGAAGGATGTAGAGAATGATGTCCTTTCCCCCAACGCCGCGTCTTGGCTTCCCGACGAGGCGAATCTCCACGACCTCGGGAATATTGAACCAGATCTCGCCTGTGACAAGGGCCATGGTGACCTCGGTCGCACCAAGTCCAATCGCCAGACAGCCATCCGCGCCAGCGCTGCATGTGTGAGAGTCGGAACCGATGATGATCTGCCCAGGCTGTGCGCGTTCACGGTAAAACTCGGTGTGCATGATCGTGTAGTTATGTCCCTGGAACTCGGTCATCTTGAACCTTTTGCGGGCAAAGTCCATCTCGCCGACAAGTTTCTGCACCAGAGGAGTGTCCATAATCCTCGGGTCGACTACGTGGTCTCCGGCCAGCCAGAACCTCGAGTTCGAGAAGACCCCTGGGTCACCCAGCTTATTGTAAGCTTGCAGCATACCCTGGAATACTCGCATCAGTGGTTATAGACTAGCTACGTCGACATCTAGAACTCACATGCCAAGTGGCTTCGCTCGCCATGACCCAGTCGACGGAAACTCTGATGGTGTCCCCAGTTCGAACCCAGCCCGGACGGTTCACGTCGTGGAGCGCAAATATCTTCTCTGTGACATTCATCGGTCGGCGACCCGTGGGTCGGCTTACCAGAGGCACTACAGGGACTCCTTGTCTCTCAGCTGAGTTGATCGACTCCAACCCTGAGAGTAATGTCAGCACTCCTTGAGTCCAGTGAAGCAACAAACTGGAATGCAAAAGAAGAGAATTCCCTTACAAGCTGACGTCAACAAAACCAACTCGTCGCTCTCGGTAGCCGTTAGCTTCGTGTTGACTGACAGCCCCATGCCTCCATAATCTGGGGATGTTGTGGCGATGGTAAGAACCTCCAGGATCGCGGTAGCCTCCTTGTTTTTCCCTTCTTGACTGAGCCTAGTCGCCAGGGTAGATAGGGATTTCAACGGGCCATCTTCGGGAGTCGCTTCATTGCCTGTCTTTCATTCAGCCTGTGAAATCTCGAGGACAGACAACCTGCCTTTGGGTATTGTCACCATTTGAGAACCATTGATCATCCAATCGCATGTTCCGGGTGCTCTGCAACACCTCCTGCAATTGGACGTTGAAATGTGTTACTGTCATGTTTGTCGGAGTATTCTGGCAGCAGCTGACGTGTAAGAATGCGACTTTCTTCTTCGGATTCAGACGTCCGACACAAACTGATTGCTCCCGTTGGCGAGGTGTGATTTCGAGGCCTCTTAAGGCGGGGAGTGGCCAGGGACGGTCATTTCTTAGAGTTTGAGCCAGACAGGGGACGCGTATTATAGTTCGGCTCGTGTTGCAACATATGGCGCAAGGATATCGAGTCGTTGGTGACCCAGAGTCAGACGGATGTAACTTGTTGCACCCGTGCGTGCACATGCTTCGGCCAGGTCAAATATCTGCGGCTCTTAGTCGATTTTCATGAGTTCAGAATGGGTAACGAATGTCCCAACGAAATCCTTAGCGAGCCGTGCCAGACTCTGCCATTACATGAATTTGTACATCAACATCTGTTTCTATGCCTTTATTCATTATAAGAAGCAGGTCCAAATCTACAAGTCCATTTTCTGGGCCATGAACGAAATTGCCGCCATCTCGTACGTGACAAACTCCACTTGAGATCCCCAACCTTGTAACCAGAGGATCATGTTCTCAATGGCTCCGACGATATGTGCCATGCCAGAAGTATCGGGATGTAGTACCAAAGGGAATACAAAGTCTGCAGGCCCGTCGCCGTCGGGGCCGTGGTTCCATAGCCAGGTGAAGCGATCTTGCCACATCTTCTGGATGGACTGAGAGGGCACGTAGCCATGTGAGTTTTCGATGTTTGGGAGGTACTGCAGAGGGGTCATGTCCTCCATATACCAGTTGCATGGGATCTCGACGATGCTCGACTGCTGGGGCGCAACACAAGGGCGCATCCACGTCTCGGCGGGCTTGGAGTAGTCGACTGGTACCGGAGAAGGGCCATTTTCAAGCATGTAGAGCTGAGAGTCGTGCCCGCTGAGAGAGGAATCATACAAGAACCCCTTCTTTTCCAGTAAACCGATTGACTCTTGGCGCAACCTGTACAGAGGTGCCCTGTATCCCAAAGGCCGCTTGCCCGTCAATGATTCCGCCAAGGCTATGCATTTGTCGAATACATCCTCTTCCTGCTTTGCACTGAGCTTGGTGCTGTCTTCGTGGCAGTATCCGTGAAGCCCGATTTCCGCCCCGGAGTCCACGATGGATCTGGTCTCCGTGGGAAACGTCTCCATTGAGTGTCCCGGAATGAACCAGGTCATCTTGTCTGCGACGCCAAGGCGACTGAAAAGGCGGACTAGGCGGCCGACACCAACGCGACCGGCGAAGAAGCCGGAGGAATAGTCTGCGAGGCAGTTTCGAGGGTGTTGACCTGTACCCATCCAGCCGGATACCGCATCAAAATCGACTGACAGGAGCACCTGCACGCGACGAGGGGCTTGAGGAACTGCGCGAGGAACGTTGACTACCACGGTGGTTTGCTGCAGCTTGTGGATGAGTGCGTCGAAAGAGTCGACCGACTGTTGTTCATCTTTCTCCGGAGAGATTCGAACGCGAACCCCTCCGATCTCGACGACTTAGTAGCATAGTCAGAGCTAAGATGCAATGCCCAATTTTCTGTTTAGGACTCACCTTGACTCATCTTGACTTAGTATTGAATCGATCCACACTAAAATGGCACGTTGGCAGGACTTCAGTGACAGTCAAGCATGCTGTTGAGTTCTCACAACCCCTTTGGCCTGTTAATGAGTAGGCTAAGAGAGAGGGGTAATTGGGTGCAGTGAGGGGTAAAAAGGCCAAAGAAAACAGAGCATCCGCTTTCCATTTGGCAAATGTTCGGCGTAATGACGTCGGACATGTGGCTAAGATAACCGAGGCCGGGTGGGTGAATTGTATTGGCGGTCAGAGCGTATTCTGCGACATCGCGACTTCGAAGCCCGTCTCCGGACATCGATAGCGATAACAGGACACCTCCAATATCTCCCCACCCGGTTGACCCGATTACATCGACACAGGTGGGACCAGCAGTTTCGTGATCAATCAGCCAGCAACATTCCCGGAATGGACAACGAGTTTTCGGTACAGAAAGCCCGGGCGCAGTTCCCAGCCCTGGCTAAAGACCAAATATTCGGTGACAACGCTGGTGGCAGTCAGGTTCTTGGAACAGTCGCGCAAAGGTAAGAAGTCATTGGGACAGCATATATGATGCAGAGCTTCAAGACGTAGAGCTAAGCATTTTCAAGTATTTCCGAATATCTCATCAACAACAACGTTCAACTGGGTGCGAGCTACAAGACATCGCAACAGTCAACTGCGATATTCGACGAAGCATACCAAGTCGCTGCAAAATATGTCAATGCCAACGTGGACGAGATAGGTAGGGTCGCATGTTACACGGTGCTATATAGCTGCAAGTGACCAATGCGACTGACACTTGGATACGGAAATGCAGTAATTGGGCCATCCACCACCCAAGTCTTGCGAAACCTGGCTGCTTCCCTCAACTTTGAAGCTGACGATGAGATTATTCTTTCCGAAGTTGACCACGAGTCCAACATTGATCCCTGGCTTCACTATGCCGAAATCTCTGGGGCAACCATCAAGTGGTGGTCACCAGCCGATCGCTCGAACCCAAAGCTTGACACGAACACCCTCGAGCAGCTCCTTTCTGACAAGACGCGACTAGTTGCCTGTACCCACGCTAGCAACATTCTCGGAACGATCCACGACATCAAGGCGATTTCTGATCTGGTGCATCAATACCCACATGCACTGCTATGCGTTGATGGAGTTGCGTATGCGCCTCATCGGGCCATAGACGTTCAGGAAATCGGTGCGGACTTCTATGCCTTCTCCTGGTACAAGGTAAGTAGCATCCAGCTAATTGGTTTTTGTTTCTTCGCCCTAGCCCACTGATGATTGCGTGATGACAGGTCTTCGGCCCCCATTTCTCGATGCTATACGGATCACGCAAGGCTCAGGGACAACTGCAGTCTCTGGGGCACTACTTCAACCCTTCCGGGAGCTTGATGGATAAACTAGAGCTAGCCGCTGCCAGCTACGAACTCACGCAGTCCCTCATGCCCCTCGTGGCTTATTTTGGGCAGGACCCAAAGAAAACTTGGGTTGGAATTGCTCGACACGAAGAGGTCCTTCAGAAAACCCTTTTGGGTTACCTTAACTCGCGTCCCGACATTGTCATACGGGGCGACACTTCGTCAAAGGCCGCCGTGCGGTTGCCGACAATCAGTTTCACCGTGAAAGGACAGTCTTCGAGAAGTGTCGTAGAGGCGATCGAGGCACAGTCTAATATTGGCGTCCGCTGGGGTCACTTTTTCTCAAAGAGACTTGCCGAGAAGATTCTCGGACTCGACGACGATGGCGTTGTGCGCGTCAGCCTCGTGCACTACAACACCGGTAGGTTTTGTTCTTGGGCTCAACTCGGCACTTGCAACCGGGTGTGGTTTACAGAACTCGCTAATACGACATATGCTAGTCGAGGAAGTCGAGGTCATTATCGGTGTCTTGGATAAGGTTTTGGGATCAAAATGAGTGATTAAGCCCAGGAGGTATGGGGGCGAGACGCGACGACAAGGATATAGGTGGTATGGGAGACAAGCAACGCCGTGAGCGAGCAATTTCTTGAGCTGGATCAAATTGGTTCGCGGAGTTGTGTCAGACAGGTCGTGGCCTCACCCTTTGCTAGTTCAATACATGAAGGGAGATCTTTTTTATCACACCCTCTTCTAGGATCTAGCATTCCTTTAGCTTACCTCTGCAACTGTCGGCCTCCTTCCGTTACTACTACTACTGCTCATAGTAACGACGGAAGACGACGACAACAACAATGATGACGGACAATAAGCCCATACAGACCTCAACAATATTAATCCTGAGGATTAGTTTCCGTCAACTGGGGAGGGGCTGCTATCTCTCAAGCGCGAGCCGACTCCTGACTCGTCAATTGGAACGGCCTGGGCCGCCTGGGAACACGACTGGGATACTCCGTCTCAAGAAGCTTGCGAGGTCTCGTATATCGAGCATCCCCCGGTTTCGATGCCTTCCTCCGTGTTGAACCCCTCGTTCGGAACTACACATGCGGAATAAAGTTCAGCGACGCAAGTCATGCACCTAGGTCTCGATATGTTATTATTAAGTAGAGCCTGGCCACAACAAAACTTTCGAGTCATACTCATACGTATTTTCAATTACGATACACAGAGCGAATACCTACTTATGTAGGTACCACATGATTAGGTGTTATAGTACCTTAGATAGGTAGTTTCTGCCTCCTCGTCTCAACTCGTGAGTTTCATCTGGACTGGGGTTCGTCCGCCGTCTCGGTGCCGCTATGCGGAGCTGTCATCCGCCCCAAGAATGCCACCACGACCAGTCTTTTGGAACGAGGTGTTCCAAAGTGGGCTGAGTAGCTAGGAAGGTCTCGGGCTTGAAGTCAGAGAGTTTTGGAGCTTCCAATCTGCTGGAGAGGGCGAGGCCATTGCCAGTAAGAATGCCACGTACTCTTCGGAAAATCGGACTCTTCCGTCCAAACCTTATTACTATGCGAGGTGAGGCGATGCAACACAAAATGAATCAGCTCCAAATCAAAGAAGGTTTACAGGGCTCTGGGTCGTGAGGTTGCGACGTCCACACCTGTGGGACCGCGGCGAGTATTTCCCTTTCTTAACTCGATTATGAACCGCGCTTTCCGTGGGATATTTAGACGACTCGTTCCGGTTCTGTAGCGTACTTGCTTCCTCAATAGAATAAGCATTCACGGTCACACAATACCCCCTCATGATGTACGTCCCGGTTTCCATGTCGAGTTCAACACTGGCGTAGGCTTACTTTGGTGTTTAAGGCTGTCTGATCCTCACAGCAAATACGCAGGGTTTCTGCAGTTTGACAACCCAGATCGGAAATGGCCAAGTAGAGGACTCAACAAGGCGCCAATATGGCTGTCTACAGATCTCAGGGACGGCAACCAGTCTCTCATTAACCCGTTGGTAAGGTATTCTGTCCTTCCGCTATGAGAAACACAACTCAGACACGCTAATCGGGGTCAACCCCAGACCGTCGATCAGAAATGGGAGTACTTCCAGATGCTGGTTTCCATTGGCTACACGGAGATCGAGGTCAGCTTTCCGGCCGCATCCCAAGTAGAATTCGACTTTACCAGGCGTCTCATCGAAACGCCGAACGCCGTCCCGGATAACGTGCGTATACGCGGGCTGTCGCCGACGCGGGAAGACTTCTTAGCCCGCACCGTCGAAGCATTGCGCGGCGCCCGACGGGCGGCGATCTGCACGTATATCTGTACCAGCGATAAGCAACTCAAGTATCAAGGGTTCACGCGAGAGCAGGCCGTCGACCAGGCCGTCAGGTCGGTGCGCTTCCTGCGGTCCATCACCAAGGACGACCCAGAGTCCGCTGCCGTCACGGACTGGAGCCTGGCATTCGGCCTCGAAGCCTTCAACGAGGCCGATCTGAAGTTCGCCGTCCTCATGGTAGAGGCCGTCAAGGAGGCCTGGGGAGCCACCGTGGACGACCCCTTGGTTGCCGTGCTCGCAACGAGCACCGAGGTCGCCACGCCTAACGTTTTCGCCGACCACGTCGAGCTATTTCAACAGTCCCTCTCGGAGCCCGACAAGATCCAAATCTCTCTACATCCTCACAACGACCGCGGCTGCGGAGTGGCCACGGCCGAGTTGGGCATGCTCGCCGGAGCCGGCATGGTCGAGGGCTGCCTCTTTGGCAACGGCGAGCGCTGCGGAAATGTGGATCTTGTCACGCTGGCACTCAACCTTTACTCGAGAGGAATCCATCCCGGCCTCGACTTCTCCAACCTCCCAGAGATCACTCGCAAGTTCGAGAAGCTTACAGGGCTGACTGTATCTCAACGGGCGCCTTACGCTGGCGAGTTTGCTTTGCAAGCCTTCAGCGGCAGCCATCAAAACATCATCCGCAAGGGGATAGCATGGCGCAACGAGGCTCTCGAGAGAGACGAGAATCCGGTATGGGACATCCCGTACCTCCCTCTCGACCCTGAAGATCTGGGCATTCCCCTTGACCAGATCATCCGCGTCAACTCACAAAGTGGCAAAGCTGCTGCTACTTGGATCCTTAGCAGACGTTGGGGTCTGGATCTTCCCGTTGATCTTCAAGTCGACTTTGGTCGTCGGGTGCAGCTGATGTGCGAGGCTTTGGCCCGAGAGATCACACACCAAGAGGTAATAAGCCTCTTCATCGCAAGCTACGCCCTGTCGCCCAACGAAAAGCAGGGTACAGCCGCACAGATGGGCAAAGTCAGCATGAAAAACGATGGTACCTTGCACAGAGTGTCCGGGACAGTCAACCTTGCAGACAGCTTCACCATCCGCATCGATGGTTCAGGGCGCAGCCTTGAGTCCGCTGTTCTGAGGGGTTTGTCCTTCATGAAGGATGCCACTGCGACGGCGCAAATATGCCACGTCCAGAAGCTGGAGAAAGACTTTGCTTACGGGAAGCATTGCGTGCTCGCCACGTGCACAGAGGGTGATCAGGTAACCTGGGGGTATTTCCTTGACGAGACAGAGGAGACTGCTCGGGCAATGGCCGTGGTATCGGCTGCTCTAGTAAGAACACTACCGTTAAACGAAGACCGAAGAAATACTAACATATTCTAGCATATGTACCGCCGCAAGTTATCCACATTACCGTTGAATAAGCACAACACTGTGACGAGGATCGATACTAAAGCTGCACCAGCCCAGACAATCACGAAGGCATGACGCTGGAATACGAGAATGAGCCAGAGCTAGAGTAAACCACATAGGCTGTGTTCCTTATTTAGCTAGAGAGTCTGAGAGAGCCTGATTCGAGTTCAATAGCCACGAAAATAAGACACAGCAACATCCATGCGCATCCTCGTCGACCGTGGGATAGACATGCCCCAGGTATCTCGTGTTATAGCATCTGACACCCCATCCAGCCACAACTGCGTCGCTAGGCGTCCGTAGGTCAATACTACTTGCTAATACTATCAAGGGTCATATGAAACTTTTCGCATTCTCGTCTGTCGTCGTTGTCGTCGACGTCGTTCTTGCTGTTGTCCGTTGTTATTCACAATAGGTCCAATGGATCAAGGCACCAAGCACGGATAACACGTGAACCACGCCAGTCGGCCGAACCGCTACTGCGGTGCACTTATCTTTCAATGCGCTCGAATTGACCAATTATCGTGAAGGAGCCGACTCAAGATAACCGACATCGAATTTGCGGGATCAGTGGATACACTTAAGCCATTGCTGATGTCATGCCCTAGTCACATCGGTAATGATCTCCACGATCTGGTTTCTCCCTGATTATTGATCAATCCGCGATTGAATCACTAGATATTTCTGCAGAATACGGCGAACTTTGTGCCCGAAGTCGGGGCCTCTGGCGCTACGATGAGCCAGCATGTCACCATACCACGGCCAGATCAAGACCACGAGGCGGTCGAACGTGCCTTTCAACACTGTCCATTCATTCTCGACGACCCCTAGACAACGATCAATGCTCATCACATGGATTCATATTATTTCCACGGATGCAATTGGAACGATGATCTCCTGACTTGGTGTCTCGTTGGGCCATCATGGCTGTTAAAGCACGGTCAACAAAACGCGTTCCACGACACCGGGAGCGCCAGCCGTTTCCGCGATGCCGCTGCTTTCCGCAGCGCCCCGCATGTAGCCGTCTGGTTCGGTATTTGAGCAGTTTCAATGTACGTAATGCCGGGCGTGTGGCTGCAACCCGATACCGGGCGCCTGTCGGTGTTTTTGTTGAGCGCCGGCACACCTTATTCCACCGCATAACACCGCACAGACTGACGATCCACTGACTGACGGACGGGGCTTTGCGGCGGTGATGGGGAAGTCTATTTAAAATAGGTGCCCGAGGGAGCGGGATGGGAAAGCCCATTCTGCATCCCTTTCCCCATTCTCCTCTGTTTGTTCAGTGTAAAGCGGCCCGTCGAAATGCCTTCTCAACTCCCCGTCCAGGCTACCATGCCACGCTACAGCTTCCTCGATGACTACAGCGAGGGGGCTCATCCGGCGTTGCTGAAGGCCATCATCTCGGGCAACACGACCCAGGAGGCCGGATACGGCGGGGATGCTTACTGCGATCTTGCAAGGCAGCGGATCCGCCAGCACCTTGGGCGCGAGGATGTAGGCATCTTCTTCGTGCCCAGCGGGACGTCGGCCAACGCGATATCCATCGCGGCGTGCCTCAGACCACACGAAGCTGTCATAGCTGCCAGTTCGGGACACATCGTGACTAGGGAGACAGGCGCCGTGGAGGCCAGCGGCCACAAGATCATCAACGTCGCCCCGATCGACGGAAAGCTGACGCCCCAGACGATTCAGCGGGCCATGGACGACAACTGGCATTTCCCGCACATGGCGAAGCCGAGGCTGGTGTACATCTCGAACGCGACGGAGATCGGGACCATCTACACGCGTGATGAGCTGGTTGCGATTAAGGAGGTCTGCCGGGTGAACCAGCTCATTCTCTTCCTGGATGGGGCACGAATTGGTACGGCGCTGGCGTCCAAGGCCAACGACATGACGCTCCCGGATGTGCTGGACCTGACGGATATCTTCTGGATCGGAGGCACCAAGAACGGGGCACTGCTGGGTGAGGCCGTCGTCGTCAAGGACGCGCGGCTCGCCAGTGAATTCGAGTTCTACGTCAAGCAGCACGGCTCACTCCTGGCCAAGAGCCGCATCATGGGCGCGCAGTTCGCGGAACTATTCAAGGATGACCTCTACTTCGACCTCGCGCGTCAGGCCAACCTGTGTGCTGAAACGTTATCCGGAGGTGTCGCCGCCGCGGGGTTCTCGGTGTATGCCGCGACCGAAACCAACCAGGTGTTCGCGGTGCTGCCGCTGGGGCTGATTAAGGCCCTGCAAGAGCAGTTCATATTTTATGTATGGGAAAAGCGTGGTGATGATGAGGCGGTGGTTAGGCTACTCACTACCTGGGCAACTGAGGTGGCCGAGGTCGAAAAGTTCGTCCAATTGGTTCAGAGCTGGAGCAAGTAGACGTTCAATCGACACAATCGTGATTAATGCCAATGCTCATGAACCCCCGCTGCCAAATCCCTGATGAATATGAATTTGAATTCTCTCAATTGGCCGTGGGATTTGGGTCAGCACTACACTCGACAGCAGCAGGTCAAAACCCTCTGTCACTGCACTTTTCCGGAGTTTGGCCCGGAATTGTGGGGCCGTCTCGGATATGGGGCCGAGATGGCTTGGGCGATCAGCCGAAATTTCGTCTTCATCGCCTGAGCCATTCCTCTGAGAGAAATGCACTGCTTGTCAGAGTGTGTTTGTAAAAGTACCTTCCTACTTTGGATCAACATGGAAAGGCTCTACATAGGTAACAAACAGCAGCCCTAAAGGCGGAAGAGTTCCAGTGTCCCACCCACCCCACTTCATCAGGTGGGAGAACGGGTTCTTGCATACCAAGATGCAAAGTCGAACAGCAAGATTGGCCACTTGTGAAACCGGAAGACTGTGACGTGCCGAGGGATCAGAGCGGTCTGTTGGCGCCACCACCCATGTTCTCGTCCTTGCCACCTTGTCTGGAAGGGATCCGGCTTCAGTGTTATGTTGGGTTAGATGGAGATGAGACGGGGAGTTGTCTTGTTCTAGATGAATAACCTCCGATGTGACATTGGAGAGCAGGAGGGATACGTTCATGTGAGGGTACATCTCCGACTAATAACCACACAAATAGAGATACAACCCCTTGTGCCTAGCCAAGTTGCACCAGGGGATAGAACCGGGACGGCATGGCATGGCAAAATCTGGACGGATTAACTGGACCTTTCCATGCGTCTAGGCAGCATTCATCCCGTCAAAGTTTGCAAGATCTTCACCTCACTCGACCCCCTTTGAGCTGCATCTGCATGAATCCGCTCTCATGCAGATGGTGTCCCGTCAAACAAGGTAGCTGCCTCTGAGCCCTCCCATCCCCTCATTTATTTAGTTTCGCTCCTTCATGTGCCACTTCTCTCCTCTCACCACTCTCTCAACTTCTCCCATCCAGATTGAGATACGGCCTCTATTTCAGAATCAAACTTGACCCAACTTCCACCCAATTGCTCAATCATATCTCATTGTCCACAACATGGCCGGAATCAAGTCCGACGAAGAGCTTTTCGCGGAGGCCAGGGCGGAGATGCAGGCCGAGCAGAGTCGCTACATAAGAGAGCTCGCGGACAGAGGACAGCAAATTATTGACCGCGCCGAAGCTAGGAAGGCCGAGATGAAGAAGCAAGCCGACGCCCAGGCAGTTGAAGTGGCCAAAGACGGAGAAGCCCAGATCGACGATGCCGACCACATCACCACCGCCGGCAAGCCAACTGCCGAGATTCTTCTTGCATTCATCGCGGCCGACAAGATTCCCAACCATCCCCAGACCGTCGAAGACTTCGGCTTCGATCGCTGCCACAGCCCCAAGGACCAGTCCGAGCTCCTCGGCGTGTACCGCGCCATCATGACCACCCTCGACGTCCGCCCTGCCACGGTCCAGGAGTGGGTGTCCGAGTCCAAGATGGCCGTCCTCAAGAACATCCAGTCGAACTTGCGCCGCGCCCTCGAGGGAGGCGGCTACGAGCCGGAGGCTAACAAGCTTCTCAAGGACGCCTTCCGCTTCTTCACCCGCAACCGCTACATCTGGGACCCTTCCCACATGAACGCCGAGACTCGCGCCATTTTCAACGCCGAAACGGTCACCTCCTCCAACCCTTACACCGGTGACGCCGAGATCGACTTCGTGGAGTCCAACAGGCGCATGTGCGAAGGTCTTCGGAAGGTCAGGGACGACGCAGAGGCGCGAGAGGCCCGTGGAGAACCTAGGAACGCCCCTGGCGACCATGGACGCAGCTCCGTCTTCCACCTCAGAGGCCCGGATGGCAGGTCCGCGATGCCAATGATTTTCGCCCCTGGCATCGGTCTCAAGGATTTCGCGAATGAGCTTCAGAACCTTCAGATTTCCCGCCGGGTCGCTGAGAAGAAGGCCGCCATGCAGGCCGAAGAGGAGGCGAAGAAGCAGCAGGCAGCTAATCAGCGGAATGACAACTAGCTATGTTCCGCGTGAGTGTCCCATCACTTCTACCGACTTGCGAGTCCCTGGCTGACCCAAGAATTTACAGGATGTCGTCACCCCATCCCACAAGCAAGAGGTTCGGTTCGGTGCTTGGGTAGCAGCTCGGATGGTGTACACGCTCATAGCTAGGCGACGTTTCGGTATGGGAATTGCAGATAGAAGGGGGTGATGAATATGATCTTCCTTCAAGTGACCTCACTTGCGTGAATTCCTCAGCTATTGCACTAGGCGAGAACCAGGGCAAGGCGGAACTAGTTGGAAGTTCCCGGAAGTTCCACACTTGATTTTATATTTACGTCACTATCTACTGATCCTTTCCACTATGGTGTAACATACCGTCCTCGCAGAACTCAAGAGCTAAAAATTGGGACTCCATGTTGGAGTCAAAGAAAGTAAAGTTCACTTCAGAACGGCACCGCGGTACCATGCCAGAAGATATCCCCCACAGCATACCTCGCAGTCAACGGCTTGACATCCTCTCGCACGCAGGTCCTCTGGACAGGCGCGCCCTCAAACCTCGCAGCGATCCACCCCGCAATGTCGGCGCGCGCAGCCTCCAGGACCTGGCCGTGGCCCATGTCGGGGTAAATGCGGGCATCCACAGGGCTCTCGGGAAACTTGGCGCACGTCTTGTCGAAGTCGTCCAAGGTCAAGTTGGCCGGCGTGATGAGATCCGTCGTACCCTGGATGACGAGCATTGGCGCCGCAATTGCATGCGGGCCCTGGCCGTTGTATCGAAGAGCCCAATCATCCGTCGCGGGATGCGTCAGCCAGCTGGTGTTCTTGTATAGCTGGTCGGGAGTAAAGTCGCCGACGATGGCGAAGCCAGACTGAAAGCAAGACTTGTCCAGGGCCCCAAGACGCTGCAAAGGAAGGTCTCCAAGGTAGTCCTCAACCTTGATCTGGTCGGGATAGAGCCTGGAAAGAGACTGGAGGAAGTACACAGAGAAGGGATCGCGAGCTGCCTGTCCCTGGGCACGCTCAAGAGACGCGGCAATCAGCTTCTGAGGTCGCAGAGCAGGAGCAGCAGCCACGGAGCCGATGAACTCGCCAGCGGCCAGGAGGGCTTCTTGTCCAGACATCGCCAGACGCTCGTTGGTGCGCCAGGCGGTCATTCCTCCCTCGCTGTGGCCGTAGACCAGCCATTTCTGGCTCAAGACATCGCTGAGGCCCTTTCTCGCGGCAATGAGAGAATACGCTACATCGGCCGCGTGGAGGAAGCCAGACTCGTACATGAAGCCTTGGGGGATGTCGGAGCCCTGGCCGGCGTAATCGGGAGCCACGACAGCATACCCGGACTCGGCAAGAATGAAAGGCGCCTTCCAGTCGTAGTAAAGACCTTTGTTGTTGGTCGGGGCACACAGGCGGCTTCGGCCGGCAGTTCCATGGGTCCAGACAACGGTCCGCAGCTTGTTGTCTTCGGGAGTTCCTTGGGGCTTGGCGAAGGGGTTACTGAACGGCAAGAGGACCCACGCCGAGGCCGGAATTGGCTTTCGATCAACGTCCTCCGTCACGTAAAGAACCCGTGAGAGTGACAAGCTGGCAGGAATCGTCCAGTTGGACACCAACTGGGCGGCGGGCACGTTTTCCCAACGCAGGATGTCCCCTGGCTTCGCGCCGGTGAAGTTGGCGGGAGTCGAGTAGAAGGGGTCGGATACGATGTCTCCGACCCATAAAGCCGATTCGGCCTCGTAGGTGGTCTGGATGGCCTCTTGACAGGCGGCGTCGCAGCCTTTCTGGCACTCAGTGTCGCAGATAGGGTCGAGGGCTGTCACGGCGCCGGCCAGAAAGGCTGCAAATGTGAAAAGCGATCGCATTGTAAAGACTGGCTGTGATAAGACAAAGAATGTGTTAGGATATGCTGTCCCTGAAGTTGGTGTGTTGTAAATGTGAAAATGGCGGCCAGCACGTTTATATACCCATAAACGCCGGTGACATCTTAATCACGAAGGCGTCGCTAGATGGGCACGAGAGGGCATGCCAAGATGAGAAAGGAGGAGCATCTTCATGTTATTGGATGGTCTAGATTGACGGAAAGTCAGTTTTCATGGGATACCGTCGGCTATCTTCCACGGCATCAATTACTGAAAGGGTATGAGGGTATAGTTCACGCTGTATCCAGGTCGGCGCATACAACTTCCCCTTTGGGTTTGGATTATCCGCCGAAGGTTGTAATTGAGGACCACCCTGGCGGGACTGATGGACTCTTCAACCGGTGAGGCGCAGGTAAGGGGTACAGCCGATGGCCATGGCCCATTTCAAACTGCATGCAATTGAAGAAAAAGGAATCATCGGAACAATTCCGATGTGTTCCGACGTTTGACATGACCTGATTTCGTTGCATTGGTGTTCAGGGGAAAACGTGCTCCCTCATCGGCTGTTGTGATAGATTGTTATGCCCCCGAACGTGTTGGATGCCAACCTCACGTTACTAAAATCTATTCTTGCTTACATACACACCTTTCGCCAAACATCATGCCGGATACTCTTACCTTTGATGAGAAGCAAAGCTGAATATAGCACTGTTGCATACTTGATATCCACCATGTCTTGTAGTCAACCCTCAATCCACGAGAGCATGGCCGTCAGATGATTCGACGTATGGGAACGAGCGATTGCAAATCAGGTTGATTGAACGCTCGTTTGAACACGAAGTCAACTGCCAGTATCCTCGGCTTCTTTCTACACTAGGGCGGCTACTGCTTGCCCCCTTTCATGTTGGATGCAATGGAAACTTGCCGACGGCGATTCTACTGCCTTTTCCCACCAAAAAACAAAGATTAAAAGAAAGAAAATTAAATAAATAAAAAGAATTGCATGGGTTACTTGTGATGCTCCATTGACCCATCCATTGCTTAGGACTCCTTGACGAGGTTCAGGATGGACAGCTTGTTTATAAGATACTTGTTAGGGCCAGAGCCGAATCCCTGCTTGGTCGTGCTGTGAGCAACTTGCTCCCACTCGTCACAGAGACGAAGCTGTTCTTCGCACTTTTGTCTGATTGTAGCGAGAGCATCGAGACCCAGCGGTACATGAATGGGGAAAGGCTTTCCCGCTGCCATT
The DNA here is from genome assembly GCA_027406025.1 of Colletotrichum musae. Taxonomy (NCBI): domain Eukaryota; kingdom Fungi; phylum Ascomycota; class Sordariomycetes; order Glomerellales; family Glomerellaceae; genus Colletotrichum; species Colletotrichum musae. The sequence goes on from JANVYC010000004.1 coordinate 328,907, forward strand.
CCCTCGCTCTTGACGACATCCCAAACAGCTGACGGCAACTTCTGGACGGTTGACGGGATGTCGTTCGACAATTCGGTACCGAACTTTGCGAACAACTCGTTGAAGTATGACTGATAGTCCGGGATTGGCGGGGCACCACCGAGTCCCTCGTCAGCCGCATGGCGGCTTTGGCCAATTCCCGTGACGAACGCCCCGGGCTCCAGGACGACCGCTCTAAGCCCGAGATGGGCAATCTCCTTCTGGAGGCCCTCAACGTACACTGGTGGTTGTCAGTGGTCAATCTAGGCAGATTTCCGTGCAGGACCTGGGTTTTGCCGCGACTTACTTGTGAGAGCTCCCTTCACCGAAGAGTAGTGGGTGAAGAACGGATATGCCTCCCAAGCCATGCCCGACCCAATGAAAGCGAAGGTCCCTGACTTCCTCTCCCTAAAGTGAGGAAGCACAGCCTGAACAAGCCGCATGGCCCCGAAGAGATTCGTCTCGAATATCTTCTGCACAAACGCCTCGCTTCGTTTTCACCAACGTCAGCCGCGTGGAACACAAAACAACATGAGCAGTCCGCTCAACTTACTCGGCCTCCTCCGAAGTGTGAGGGTACGATATGCCGGCGTTGCTGACAACGTAGTCGATGTGGCCGAAAATTCCAATGGCCTTCTCGATTTGTTCCTTGACGACGGATAAAGGCGCCGTCGCGTCAAGATCCAACGGAACGATGTTTTCAGACTTCTTGTCTGCCAGTCTGGTGCTAACGTTACGGCCTGTTGCAATGACCCTGTCGCCCCGGGCTGCGAATTGCTCCATCATGGCGGCGCCCATGCCAGATGTCGTGCCGGTAATCAGCCAGACCGACGAGGTTGCCATATTGAAATGCACAGTCTGAGATGTAGGGTGTCTTCCAAATCTACTTCGGTGATGGAGTTGAGAAATTGCGCAAACTCAAATGCAAAAAATACTTTGAGAAATGATCAGAAGTTCGGATGATGGCTCAGTTCGTTGAGCAGTTCGCCGGTGAACATTTACATTTATAATGGTCCAAATGGGCAGTATAATCTGCCCGGCCTTCGGCATGTCAACATGGTCCGAGCCCGTGTGCCCGGTGAATCCGGTCCTGGTTACGAACCGGCGGGATGAGTTTGATGCGAAGGGCGGGGAATGTCCCAGCCGTGATCAAACGGGGACCTTTCTTTGACTAATTGCTTGTGCGGGTACCATCGTACTTGGTGCTCAAGTAAAGTTATTGATCTAAGTACCTGGAGCGTGCAGTCTTCAGATTTCATGCCTTTTCTGCGTCTCAGTTGTGCATGTCACTTGATTCTATCTTGAACGTGCCCAGAGCCACAGATCTTACTCCAGGTAGGTAAGCCTTCCTTTCCATTTCCGAGTGTTGAAATATAAAGCCTCACAACGGGCAAGTAGAACGTTAAAACCACGGACAAATCGAGATACTCGGCTTTCGGGGCACCGCGGACGGGCGGTAGCTTCAATCAACAACGATCAAAGCCGGGAAATAGGAAATGCTCATGGGCGGACCTGGGTGTTTGGGGGGCTTTTACGGGTCGGTCCGAAGCCAGCCCGCTCTTGTGTTAGTTGGCGGCATCTGCAAGTATCGTTCGTGCGTTACCAGGGTGCTAATATTGGCCAGTCTGGGCATGCATCCCGTCGGCCTCGCCCATGTTCGTTGATTTGTGATCACCAGCTTTGTAAGCGGCGACGGACTTTGGCCCACAGCGTCCACGATGTCAGGACTCACCACTAAGCTGGTTCTTCCGTTCACTGCTTATATATACCATGAGCCTCATTTCTTATATCTGTATCAACTGACGTAATGACGTAGAAACGAGGTTGAACACAACAATGGAAGGGGAGGACGAAATAGGGCTGGATGATCAGTTCGATCACAGTGCGACAAGAGACTTGTGTCTATTGGACGAAACTTAGATACTAACTTCTACGGGCTGGATGGCAATTACAATTCTGAAATGAAGTATCATAATGCCCTTTCGTATCTTGAGACTCGCAGTCGAGCATTCTGCTGTCGTTCTCAGGAGTCTCGTGGAGCCTAGGTCGCGAAACTAATTCCGCCAATATATCAAGATATCAAATCAGGAAGTACACTCCACCACAGAACCCAAACCAAAAGGCGCACTGTAATTGGTTTATCGTTCCTTTTCCCATTTTGACAGACTATCTCAAAACCTTGAGACCGTCTCGTTCCAAGAAACCTCCGTCCGAAACCTCACAGACCATTACTTTAAAGTGGTTCGTGGAGACGAGTTCAGGGCACGCAGCTACTGTTGGAGGATTCTTGTCGTCGTAGTCAACCTATGTCGCGGCGTCCCCAAGCACTCCTCAGGATCAATACCGTCGAGGCCTGTATGGGCTTGTCATTCATTGGTGCTGTCGTCGTCGTCGTCATCGTCGTTGTCGACCGTCCATGTCATGATTATTGTCATTAGCGCCCAAATCATCGATGAGATGTCGGTACAGCATCAGAATAGAACCATTGGCCACGCAGTTTGATGCAGGCAGTATAGATGTGAATGTTTCGATTGCTGTAGGGTCTAAGCGCACGTTCATCAACGAAATCGCACCAATCGCAAAAAGGACGGAGGACCTTCTAATAGGTAATAGTCCTACAATGCGATGTGCTGGCCAGAACTGATATTGATATGATTGGACGGGCTACTCCGAGCCAGAATTCCACATTCTGGCCTAGAAGTTAATGGCGCTTGAATCGTACCTGGGTTCGCATGCGGCATGTGACCCCGTCACCAAGCCGGGTGCCTCCGGGGTCAACGAGCTGTTCTCCTCGCTACGAACCATGATCAACAGGAAAACAAGGCTGTTAGCTTATTTCTCCGGATGTCAACCCCACAAAGCCATGGGGTAAAGTGCCGAAAAGCGCACGTCTTCCCCATGCGCTGACCCCGTGGACGGACACGATTACACCGTCGGTGGAGCAGAGTGACTCCGCATCGCGAGGGATCTCGGCGGGACGCTACCCCGACTAGCGGCCGGACGTCTAGCCGCGCCATAGAAATGCGATCCATATATGAATCGCTGCGCTGGCCAGCCATTGCATTGTCTCTAGCGATGGGACTAGTTATGGACTTGGTAGAGCGCCAAGGTGACATTACAATCCAATGTGACTTCATCGTCTTTAGCAGTCTTTGTACGCAACTGGCTCATTGTTGTATATATAGGTCTTTGTACCTGCAACCAAGCCCTAAGATGGCTCTTGGAAATCAAGAAGACATCGCCTTCCTTTATTTGTCCGACCGACTGGTGTGACACTGTCAAGATGCGCGTTTTCTCACTCCTGACTGCAGCGGTCTCGGCTGCCCTTGTGGTCGCCAACCCGCTTCCGCGGCAGACACCCAACTTCGCGGGTTACCTGATCTCGACCTTCAGCGATGCCAACCCCAAGGTCCAGTTCCACTTGTCCAACGGAAACAGCGCGTCGAGCTTCAAGTTCCTGAACAAGGGGCAGCCCGTCCTCGCCTCAACTGTCGGCACGAGAGCTGTCCGCGATGTCTTTCTCACTACCAACCCTTCGCGGTCCGAGTGGTACCTCATCGCCACTGGTAAGATTGCGACTGAAGCCCTATCTATTGATCGAGATGAATGCTAATAGCATATGTCTCTAGATCTCGACATCAATGCTGCAGGTTTCAACTGGGACAAGGCTACGAGAACCGGCAGCCGGGGTATTGTCGTCTGGAAGTCGACGAACCTGGTCGACTGGTCCGCCCCATCTTTGAGAATGTAAGCAGTCTTCTGTTTCGATCCCCGGTTTCATTCGACTTACAATCTGCAGTGTTGAGGCCGACACGGCCGGCATGGTCTGGGCCCCTTCTGCAGTCTGGGACGAGGCCAAGGGCCACTGGTACGTCTTCTGGGCCTCCCGGCACTACCGCTCGACCGACACCGGACACACCGGCACGGCGACGCTCGACCGCATCCGCTACACTGCGACCAAGGACTTCATCACCTTCAGCCCTGCGCGGGACTACGTCGCCCTCGCCGACACCCCGCTCATCGACCAGGAGTTCCAGTACCTCGGCACCCCGGGCGCCTACGCCCGCTTCCTTAAGAACGAGACCACCAACCAGGTCTACCAGGAGGTCACGTCCAACGGCATCTTCGGCACCTGGAGGCGCATCCCGGGCTACGTGAGGAACGAGAGCCCGCGCGAGGGCCCCGCCTCGTTCGCCGACAACACGACGCCCGGCCTGTACCACCTCCTCCTGGACGACTACACGCAGTACGTGCCGTTCCAGACCAGCAACATCCAGTCACCTAGCTGGCAGGCTTCGAGCACCTCCGGGTTCCCGCGGGGTTTGAAGCACGGCTGCGTGACTCCGCTGACGCAGAGCGAATGGAACGCCCTCAACTCGAGATTCCCGGCTTGATTGGGAAGGCGGCGACGACCGAAATGTGTATATGTGAACGAAATAGTATATAGCACGAATGACGATCATTAAGAGGGTGCCGGGAGGCCTCAATATTAGTGGAGCGTGGTGCTCAAGACGAAGACGACGACTGGAAAGCTCGACGGCCAAAAGCCACGCCTCCACGTTGAGAGGCAGCCATGCGTAGACACATTCCCCGCTGCTGTAGATCCATCTTTGTCTTCGTTTATAGCTTCGAGCTTGCGACACAAAAGGTTACCCAAGTCCTCGTCGCCGGTAATGAGGCGCAGTGCGGACATCTCAGCTCCGCGTAGTATTACCAGCCACGAGTAGGTAAATCCTAGTCTAGGTACTAGTTCCAACTGTGGCGTGTTCTAACAGCCAGTCTGCCCTCCGGGACTTTTCAGTCACATCTACAAACTACCTAATTACCGGTGGAATATTCTTATGCGCGACATGTGAATGCCATGAAGTCCACATAGCATCATCTCTCTCGTGAGTAGCCGTGCAGCGTGGCAGCCATTGTTATTAAATCTAAGCTGATGTAACCACGCTGGATTCCATTCTATCTTTGCCTATCGAAAGGGATAGCTGGCGAAGCCCTTTCCGGTAGAGTTACTGCTTTCTAGATACTTTCGCCCCCTTTCTGCAGAGACCCGTGCCGGATACTCGGATGTCAGCACGATGATTTTAGTACGACGTCAAGACCACCCGGAGCAGCGGGACCCAACGCTAACAAGCTTCTTAGATTGTTAGCACAAATTAGGCCAACGTCCAGTCGGGACTGTTGGGGCGACTGGCGGCGGCATGGCTTTTCTCTTTCGCCGACATCGTCCTCTCCATTCGACAGAATGTTGACCAGTAACGCCATATAAGAGGGCGATGCTATGTGTCTTGGGCTGGACTCGGTTGTCGTTGTCGCCGTGCTCTGTTGTCGTCACTAGGCTTTATTTATGAATGTTACTCCGTTGCCCGGATCAGTGGCGACTCTCCATGTTTGTCAAACTTCGAGAAGCCGCGAGCGGGTCGAGATGTGTTAGTGGCTGAGCCGCGTTCAGCTTGTTCCTTTGCCAGAGATCCGAGACAACACCGGACATGGTCAAGATCCTCGAAGCTAGCGGCCGTCATCTCAGCGTCTAGGCCGGGCTCGTTTCTTTCGCCTTCATCAGCGGGCGCATTTGTCATTCTAAACCTCAATCGCGCTAGTTTCACTACCGGTGCTTGTCCCCCCCGTTGCCCAGAATGTGCTTCTTACATGAAAGGCTCCAAGCTCGGTTTTCTCCTTCCTCGAACCATTTCAACATACCACGGGACTAGATGCACATTATATTACCTCGAATACCATTGAGCACTTTCGTCGTTCACCTTCCCTTTGGCCAAACCTCGGTTCTGGCACCCAGGATCGCGGCCCCTGACCATGCAAAATGAAACAATACCTTCATCGCCGGAAAGCCTGCCGCCATACACGGGCGAGAACAGAGCCGGCCTGCTCATCGGAATAACGACGGGCTTCTTGGCTTTCGCGTTCATCTTTGTAGTGTTGCGCGTCTATGTCAGGGCAGTCGTGTTGAAAAAATGGGGAGCCGATGACACACTTTTAGTTGTTTCATACGTATGTCGTCTCTCTTCCAGCCGCTTGAGAAATCTCACCTAACTCGGGCCGCAGATTTTGACTATGACAACCGGTGCAATATTCGCAACTTGTGAGGGGCATGCCTCCTTGATCGTGCTAGTCGCCGGCTGACGGAACATACTCGCAGGCACCAGGTACGGCCTCTCCTACCATATATGGACAGTGCCGGTCGAAGTGCAGCAGCTTGGTCGGAGGGTCAGTAGTTGATGAAAGAGCGATTTCGAGACGCGAATGGGGCGCTGACGAAAAACGGCAGTTGACGATTGCAGCAACGCTTGCCTACCACCTCACCTTTATCACGATCAAGATGGCGTTCCTTCTTCAATTTCGCCGCGTGTTTGCAGTGCCCAAGTTTCGAATCTTTTGCGATATCATGTTCGCCTTCATCTGTTCTTTCGGCATCGCCGTTGTGGTTTCATCAGTCATCATGGCCATCCCAACATGGCACGGCGATACGTTTGCGATGGAGAGATACGACCAGACGGCGTGGTGGACAGCGACCAGTGCGGTTCATCTCGTCACCGATATCGTCATCTTTCTGATGCCAATGCCCCTACTTGGCCGACTAAATGTCAACAGAATGCAAAGGACGGCCCTGATGGTCAGCTTTGGTATTGGCTTCCTGTGAGTACCTAGAGTGGTGGTGCTGCCAAGGAAAGGGTTCCGCTGGCTAACCAATGTGATAGCACAACTGCCATTTCAGTGATCAGAATAACAACGCTTTCGCAGACTTTCACGCGGGATGTGACTTGGGACGTCGTCCCCGCGCTGGTATGGTCGGCAATCGAGCTTTGCTGCGCCGTCGTCTGCGCCTGCATTCCGACCCTTCGCCCACTGCTGAGAGTCATCCGCGAGGGCTCTGGCAAGCAGAGCCGGTGGGGGCGGCAGCACGCATCATCCGAAGGCGAGGATTCGTATCCGTCGCGAAGGCCGTTGAAATCAGGAGCTGTTTCGAGCCAACAAAGCATCACTTTGGCAACTCCAAACTCGGGACTGTTCGACGTGGAGCCCAAGATGGATGCGGCGTTGGGTCCGGGGGCCGGGCCGGAGCCGGAATTGGAGGAGCCAACAGTGGGGTGTACGGAAGCAGGGCTGTTAGTGCGAACAGAATTGAGTCCGGTACTGACGTCGGGGGGGTCGGACGACGGCTCGGAGGAGTTTGGGCCAGTGGACGAAGAAGTTGCGACCCCGCTGAGTCCTCCGCCGAAGAGCTACTCGAGTCCCACGAAGCTGGTTTTTACGCTCGTTGCCAGTAACACCTGAGGAGCCGAGATGAGGGTGTCATGGTGGCGAAGTACCATCTTCGGGTGTGATTTTGAGCGCGGCGTTAAGGGTTCTGGAACAAGCAGGCAGGCAAATGGGCGATATTAAACCAGATGATTCCAAACAACCTGGAAATGAACAGAAACTCAATGAACATTTGAATCTTACGTAACGATGATAAGGTAGATATGTATCAATACAGTGGCATGGAACCTCGGTTTACATGCGCCTGCTTGAAGGCTAGGTAGAACAACACAAGGCAGGAAGGAGCGACCGACTGCACGGCGTGCTTGCATTTTCGGGGTCTTCTGCCCGCTACACTAGTACAAGTGGGGCCTTCTTCACGTGCGAGCTAAGCTCCTACTGGCAGGCGGTGGACCCTTGAATCGGCAAAATGGGAAAGATGGCGCCCGCCGCACGTCCCCCCGCTGTCGCCGCCTCCGAGAGGACACCGAATGTCTTCCGTCTTATGCCTCGCCGCGGCCGCCGCTCTGCCAACTCGACAATCTTTTGACCCTTTTACGCTTCGCGACCCCTAAGAAAAATCGTTCGCCGTAATCCCTTCCGCTGTACAATGATCCACTCCCGCGATGACCAGGTCGTCACCGAGGCATCCGCTGCCAACGGCTACCCCGCGAAACCCCACCTTTCCGAGTCGCCTCTCCGCTCGTTCCACGATGTCTGCGTCGAGTTGCGCGAAAGGGTCGACGCGTTTCTGGCCGAGGAAACCGAGTCCACACTGCTTCGTAACGTGCAGGAGCAGCTGCGCTTGTCGATGGGGGTGGTAGATGAGGCGTTGGCGCGGTACAGGTGTGTCTGCTGTGTATCTGTCTCTGCCTCGGCATAATGCAGGTTGCTGATGCGCCGACCGGCAACAGTCTAGAAGAAATCTCGATTTCCTACAACGGAGGCAAGGACTGTAAGTTAACCCTCTCTACTATATTATCCGTTTCCGCAGCGACTGGTCTTCCGAGAACATCAAGGCGGCACGTTGATGTCGACTCACTGTGTCCTGGATCTCTTTTGCCGAGCCGTTGCTGACAGTCCCCGCGCCCGCCTTAGGTCTCGTACTTCTAATCATGCTCTTGGCATGCCTCGCTCGGCGATTTCCTTCCTCTTCCAGAGTAACCACCACCACGAACGGCACGAACGGATCGAGCGGCTCTACCGACAACGCAACCTTTCCCGATGAGTTCCAGGCCGTCTACATCGTATCAAAGCACCCGTTCGCCGAGGTCGATGATTTTGTCGCCACCTCAAGTAAAACATACCACCTGGACGTTATGCGCTACGCCATGTCTATGAAGCAGGGTCTGGAGGCATACCTGGCAGATCGACCGAACATGAAGGCCATATTTGTAGGGACGAGGAGGACAGACCCGCACGGCGAGAAGCTGACGCATTTCGACCCGACGGACTCGGGCTGGCCCGCGTTCATGAGGGTGCATCCCGTGATTGACTGGCACTATGGTATGTCATCTTCCTCCGCAAGAGCTTCGACTCCTTTGTCCTCGCGACTGCGTCGAAGACCAGCGCGGCATTTATAACAGAGGCTAACTCTTGAGGTCCTGCAGCCGAGATTTGGGCTGTGAGTGCCGCTTCGATACCAACTTAAGCTTCCAAGCAGAGAAGTGAGGATGTTGCAGACGCATGCTGACTCTTTGGGGTAGTTTATCCGACATCTGGAGATCCCGTACTGTCCGCTATACGACCAAGTAAGCTTCAAATCGCTTCAAAACGCAACCACGTAGACTGACTCCGTTAGGGTTATACAAGCTTAGGAGGAACACAAGATACCCATCCAAACCCTCAGTTGAAAAAGGCATCCGAAAACGGCGCGGAATTCCGACCCGCCTACGAGTTGACGGAAGACGACGAAGAAAGATTAGGCCGTGATAAGTAATGAAGAATACAGCGACATAGTTTTTAGTGAGTTGGATGTCGAGAACATCTCTTGGACACTTAACGAAGCGGCAGTTTCTATAGACATGAAGCATAGACCTATGGCGTTATTGATCATCTCCTTTCTCTCAGACATCTGGATCTGAACGTGGTCAAGGCTGCCTAAATGACGGGGACTAATCGCAGTTGAAGGCCGAACTCTTAGGAGTTCACAGGCTTTCTGATTAACTTCCAGCTCGCTCTATTATCTAGGTATATCACAAACACAACTACTTCAGCCAGGTCCGCTGACCACCCGCCCACCTCACGAACACCTCAAATTTTACGCCCATTACTTCATATCGGTCATTCACGCATCATTCACTTCTCCTTCTCGACGCTATTGTTCTCGCCGGAGCTGATGCTTTGGAAATCCTCATCATGGGTCATGAAAGCATCGTCATTGAGGTGGCGGTGCCTGAACCAGAAGATGACGGTCTGGACGGCAAGCGCAATTCCGGGAGCGGCCCAAGCCCACACCAGGTGCGGGTCGGCGATTGCCGGGAGCAGGATCTGGCCCAGGGCGCTGCTGAGAGCCGTCATGAAGAGGAAGAGCGCGACGACGGTCGACTTCATGTTCTTGGGGGCGCGGGCATAGGCGAGCTCGTAGGCGGTGACGTTGACGAAGATCTCGGACATGGCGCCGAGCGTGACGTTGGGGATCTGCCACCAGATCGAGAGAGGGGAGACGTCATCACAAGTGCTGGCGTTGTAACCGCTGCGGAAGCATGTTAGCGTCATCACGGACAGGAAACACTGGGGGAGATTCGTTGCTTACCAGGGGCTGGTCTCGTAAACGCGCCACTGGACGATGGCACCGATGGCGGCGGAGATGGTGGCGAGGATGAAGCCCGTGGTCATGCGGCTGACGCATCCGCACTTGATACCCTTGCGCTTCAGGAAGGGATACACGATCTGGGCCATGAAGGGGGCGAAGGTGATGATAACCAGGGGGTTGAAGTGACTGAGCAAGTCATTGGGCGCGCCGTCCGTAGTCATGGCTGCGCCCTGGTTGCTCTGCACGCTGCCGACGCCTCCATCATTGAGGTACCAGATGGGGATGTACAGGAAGAGCTGTACGGCCTCCCATGTGCGCCGCGTGTCGTCGACGATCTTCTCCGAGTAGTTGACTTCGACGCCCCGCTCGGCGCTGATGGTGCTGGGCTTGACGTTGTGCCACAGGTTTTTGGAGAAGAGGTTGCCCTTGCTGGCCTTGAGCGCGGCGATGGTGATCTTGATGAAATTTTTCAAGTCTGAACCCTGCGGCGGGTACCTTACCGTGCGCTTGTACGTCACGGCCAGCAGTACGGGCAGGAGGAAGTAGACGATGCCGGGGACAAGGTACGCGAGCCAGAAGCTGTGGTACTTCTCAATGTAGACGACGGCGATGGAGAAAAAGGCGCCGACGTTGATGAAGGAGTAGAATATCAGCATGGTGTGTCTGACCGTGGTCTCGGGGTCGACGATGACCTTCTCTCCGGACTTGAGCACCTTGGTATACTCGCGTTGGTGCTTGTACTGGTCGACAACTAACGTGACGACGTTGGGCTTGAACAGTCCCGCTCCGATAGCTTGGGCTCGTCAGTATCTTGTCTCGAACGCGGGTCTCAGGGTGCTCAGTGCTCCCGGGGAGCCATCAAACACTCTCATTTCGTCGTCTTACCTAGGAGAAAGTAGCTGACAAGGAACGGCGCAGCTCCCTTCCCGGCCTGCAGGAGAGCCGGCGCGGCACCGCCGACCATGATGACGTGAGAGATGCCACCGATCAGAACACCCCACACGATGGCCTGGTACCGGCCGATCTTGACGTCGGCGATCCAGGCGCCGAGAATGGGAATGAAGTAGGCCAGGAACATGAACAGGAGGCCGAGGGCCGAGGCGGTCCGCAGCCCGAGGCCCAGCGCGCCGGCGTGGGAGTTCGGCTTGCTGGGGTCGATGGCTCCGGTGCCCGGGCCACCCTCGGGCAGCGGGAACTGCATGTAGTTGTTGAAGGCGGCCTTGACGCCGTAGAATGACGCTCGCTCGGCCATCTCGACGAAGCAGAGGGACCACGATACGAAGGGGATCGAGTCGTGGACCTTGCGGAGCGTCGATCGCTCAACTTCAGTGGGCGGGGGGTATGCTTCATCGTCGACGACGCTGTCAGGCTCGCTCGACTTTGTCTGAGACTCGACGTCGACAGTTGGCTGAGTCTTTTCGCGGTGGGCACTCTGGTCGGAGGTAGGCTCTATAGCCTTTTGGACGTTAAGTCCAACGACGTTCTCAGCTGTTCACAGCTATTGTTAGTCTACAATCGAACTCTACATGGAGTCCTCATCAACTTACACATTGTCTCAATTAACCACCACGTCTTTCGAACTTGCGTGTCTGTGAGAGTGGGAGGAAGTGGCAAACGCTGACTGGAAGGAGAGCCCGAATCAAGGAGCAACGTCCCTCTGCCATATATGTATGTACGATGACTCGGCGCAGCCCTATCAAGGGTGCGAGGGGCATAGCCTTCCCTCCAGACACTCAATAAAAGACTTCGGGCATTTCGAGATGAACGCCATCCGCAACTCAGAGCGGGAATCCCTGCCAAGGCGGGACCAAGGCGGGACCAAGGCGGGGCCAAGAGCGATCGCGAGCTCAGTAAAGCTTGTTGCGCCATTGCCATTGAACGCCTCATCACCGCCCCCGGTCCCGGCCGCCCAACTGCGAAAGAGAGAACCGCTGTCGGTGAGAACTTTATCTTCATGCATTATCAAGGTTTTCCTGCCGCATGCCATTGAGGCGGATCGCGTGATGCAAGCAGACAGGAACTTGAACGAAGTCGCCCCATAAGATAGAGGAAATACAACACACCGTAGACCGTGAAAATTAAACGGGCTGATATGATCATGATTGATATCAAGAATCCAACGGGGTGTCCTGTGATAATTGCGTTCTACCTTTCTACAGGAGAAGCCAAGAGGCAGCATTCGGATCAGCCGTCGGACCAGCTTGAAAATAGTCCATGACGGGACTGCCCCTGGTAGATTCCGCCATCGTCGAGTCCACATATATTCCCGGCTTTGAATAGATGTTAGCTAACCAGCCGAGGCACTTCGGTAAGCGTCGATAGCCAACGCGCTCCAGATTGTTGGATGGCTGCGAAGAACCCCCGCTCGCTGGCCGGTTTGCCAGGCTTGACCCTCGAGTCACGAGCGTCGCATCGGAATGTGGCTGGCATATCCGCGCGGTGTCGATAACGGTGCATATCCCGCCTGGCCTCCTCCAATAGCAGAGCATCAAGCGGAGTGTAGATACACCTTAGCATTGCATCGTGCGAGTCGCTCGGCCGTGGTGCGTTATCTTGCCAGGCATCGCAGCGCAAGGAGTCGTCAGTTGCACTCGCGATGTGCTCTTTATTTTCTTGCCTACCCTTTCTCAGACTTTTGAAGTGTTTCTCATTGGTCATCTTGAGTCCAGATCCTGTGATTCGATGTCCTAACCCCTGGGAGCAGACATAAACCACTTCTGGGAAGCAATACCGACGAGTGTGGTCCGTTTGCATGTTGCCAAGGCGGCACAACAAGTCATGTTCCATCCTTTGGAACTTTTGTAACCACATCCTTCCAGACCTGGAAGTTCTAAGAGAATCTACGGACACCGAAGCGTCTTCCATCCACGCCCGCTGACCTGTGAAGACCAGCGCAAGATCCACGGGGCTTGAATCTTATTCCGAAGAATTTTCACCTCTCGGGGCAGATTCTAATCACGACCGGCGCTTTCTTCCCTCTATTTCTGTAATGGATTTCGCCATCGGGGCTTTCGTCACGCAACTCGTGATTCATCAACTGGTCGTTCTGTATCCACTTCACTGACAAGCCATCCTCTGGTCATGATTATTTCTTGCCCGAGATAGCCCGTATGTGGCTACCCAACCCAGAGTGTATACCAGTAGTTCGGCATGCTTGTGCTCGCGGGAACTAACCGCTGAATTGACTATTTCTCGCGGATGCATGTGAGCTGGAATGGCATCATGCAAATCGCACATTTTATCTCGATAAGTTCTCTGCCTCTAAATAGTAAAGTCACAATGCCAAGTCGTGGTCCTGGTGATCATGCTGGCTAGTATGCCAAGCATTACCAACCCGGCTTGGCTGCATGGAATTCGAAACTCCGTAGAGTCCAACCCTTCATACCTATCCAGGGCAATAAATATGACACTGGCCCGAAAACCTTCCTGGTGTCAACAGAAAGGTACGTTGAACCCGGATTTGGCTAGGGCATAGAGACCCAGGAGGCTGAAGTCTATTGGCCAGGTATTTCTTTCTGTAGAGCAAAGGTTCCAACCTACAAGGAGTCACCGAAGTAGAGTTTTCCCCGTTTTCTTTGTTTAAACAAGTTGAACCCGGGTTTCTAGTATCATTGTTTGGCTCGACTGGGTTAAAGAACTTAAATAGACACCTTAATGAACCACTCAGTCATCCTCCTGCCAGCATGGATATGACAGCCGAAGCGAAGTGAAGCCACAGTATTGACCCAAGGGGATAAGAAACATGAAGGTATAATTAATAATTGACCAGTCCCTGCGTAAACCAACAGTTTCCACAGGATTCCAGGCCCCAGAATCACGAAGCCGCAGTGGCCGCCTCGGGCTTGGGCAGCTTCGCGACCAGCTTCTCGCAGAGGGCCACCAGAGAGCTCGCGTTCGTGATGTCGAGCGTGCTGAGCTCGCCGCCGAGCTTCTGGCGCACCCAGCTGCGCAGCTCGACGGCCGACAGCGAGTCCAGGCCGTACGCCATCAGCGGCTTGCCGGGCTCCATCTCCGTCTCGAGCCGCAGCAGGCGCGTGATCTGGGTCTGCAGCAGCGGCACGGCCGCCTTGGCCAGTGCCGCCGCGTCGGCCTCGCCCGACTCGTGTGTGATGCGGAAGGCCCGTACCCCCTGGATGAGGGGGTCGGCCTGCTGCTCGCCGTCCGTATCATCGCCGCCGCCGCCGCCGAGGCCCCCGCCAGTGACGAACAGGTAGTCGAACCGGCGGTTGCCTGCCAGGTCGGACCGGTCGAGGGGTAGCGGGTACGCGATGCCCGTCACCATCTGGGCGCGGCTGAGGGTACTCAGCGATCCGGGGTGGCCCGTCTGCTGCTGCATGATGGAGCAGCTGAGGATGCGGCGGAGCATGCCCTCGTTGATGGGCGTCCACTCGCGCTTGTCGAAGCGGGCCTCGAGCGCGGCGCCGCCGACCTCGGCCACGTAGCCGACGTCTTCGATGAGGCCCAGGTCGACCGTGTGGGCGCGGAGCCCCTGGCCCTGGCGGTAGAAGGCGAAAGCGTCCATGAAGGCGTTTGCGGCCGCGTAGTTGGCCTGGCCCTTGTTGCCCACGACGCCCGAGATGCTCGACAGCATGGTGAAGAAGTCGAGCGGCGCGTGCGCCAGGGACGCCTTATGCAGGTTCCAGGTGCCGGCCACCTTGGCCTTGATGGCAGTGTGGAAGTCTTCATGGGTCATCATCTCGTAGGGCTTGTCGCGCAGCACCATGGCCGCCTGGATGACGCCGGCGATGCCCGAATCCCCGCGGGCCGACTCGAAGACGGAGTGCACGAAGTCCTCGTCGCTCACGTCGCCCTTGGCCTCTCGGATCTCGCACCCGTACGAGGCGCAATTCAGAACGACGCGGGCCGATGCCTCGTCGGCGATGCCGCTCCTGCTCATCACGACGAGGCGCCGGGCCCCGTGGCGCGCCATGTGAACGGCAAGACTGCCGCAAAGGCCCTTCAGGCCGCCCACGATCAGATATGACCCATCGGGCCGTAGCTGGAGCTTTGGAATGACGGGTCGAATAGGCAGGCGCAGCTTCTCGTCGATGCATGAGATGACTATCTTGCCCATGTGTTGGCCACGGCGGATGTAGGACAGGGCGTCTAGGACCTGGTCCACCGGGAAGATGGTCATGGGCTGGATAGGCTTGACATGGCCGTCCTTGACCAGTTCAAAGACCTCCTTGAGCAACCTTTTGTCATGTTCGCCTGCGTTAGCTTCTGCAGAAAGAACATATAATGTGAGGGCGGGAACAGGCTAAGATTGAAAACATACCTGCCAGTCAGGCCGTCGCTAATGTTCTTCACGTAAGAGAGGTCCACCGCACGGAAGGAGCAGTTTCTATCAAAAGGCTCCATCGCAAGCGTGTTGCGATCGACAATGTCTCGCTTTCCGATCTCGACCATCACACCGCCGTCGGCGGTCAGTCGCCAGGATTCGTCCAAGAGCTCGCCGACCAGGGAGTTGAGGATGACATCAACCCCCCGGCCTCCGGTCTCGCGCCGGATCTCCTCGGCGAACTTGGTGTTGCGCGAAGAGAACATTCGATTAGGCGGGATATGGAACTGAGAGGCAAGAAGGGCGCGCTTCTCCTCGGTGCCGACGGTTACGAAAACCTATCGGGGAGGTGTCAGCATGGAGACGTCACATAGGTATCAGAATTGAACCCTCGGTTGAAATATGTAGCCACAGGAAACGGAAGGGGAGGGGAGGGGGAGGACTTGCATCGCATTTCTTGTGCTGGGCCAGCTGAATGGCTGCGATACCGACACCGCCAGCGGCGGAATGGATCAATACGGACTGTGAGTTGCGCAAAGAAGAGTTAGCCGAGTATTCGAATGCCAACGAGACGCGGAACGAAGGGAATTTTCATGTCCCACCTGGCCTTCCTGCAGGTTCGCCACGTGATAGAGCGAGTAAATGGCCGTAAGATACACCAGGGGAATCGTAGTTGCTTCCTCGAAGCTCAGGGTGTCGGGTATGGCATGGACCCGATCGGCCACGACCTGCAGATGATTCACGTAGGTTCCGTCGATCTGCGCCACGACGCGATCGCCGACCTCGAATCCCGTCACCCCGGGGCCGACGCGCCGCACGTAGCCGGCACACTCACATCCGATCATGTGCTCGTTCTCGGGGACGATGCCCATCGTCGTCGCCACATCTTTGAAGTTGACGCCCATGGCCCTGACCTGGATGTCGACTTTGCCGGGCTCCACGGGCGTCCGACCGGCCCCGGCCCCGGTCTCGCACCACGTCAGGCTCTCGAGGGACCCCTTCTTGTCGGCCCGGAGCCGCACTTGCGCCTCCCTCGTATGGAACTCGCCGATGACGGGCGGGACGGCGCCGCCCGTGTCCACAGTCTTGAACTCGTTGAGCGCCTCGTCCACGACGAGGCGCGGCACGAGCAGCACGCCCTTGCGCTCGGCGTACTCGGTGTCGACGTCGGCGCCCTGGGTCAGGAGGACCCGGTGCAAGATCCGCTCGATGGCCCAGTGCGCCGCGGGGCTGGCAGGGTTCTGGACATCGAGCGTGGTGAGGCGGACACCCGGGTCTTCGCGCCGGGCGACGCGGAACAGGCCCTGGACCATGGCGTTCTCCGGGTTGCTAACGACGTCCGTCTGGGCGCCCTGGGTTACCCAGAGGATGGGCTTCCCCGAGCTGACGAGCTTCTTCGTCTTCTCCCAGTGGCTCTCAGACACGGAGGGGAATATCGGACCCGCCAACTCATCCATGACCAGGACGACCGAGGCCTCGTTCAGGGATGCCGATGGCGAGCCGTCGTCGTCGAGTTCCAGATCTTGGATCAACCTCTCGCTGATCGTGCAACCCCAGCCCTCGATGACGCGACGGAGCGTGTCCGGGAGAGGAGGCGTCGTGTCACTGAACCGGACCACGACGATGCTCCCGGCGACTTGGCCATTCTCCCGGGTGTCTTTGTGGCAGAGATAGCCCCGCGGGCTGCCAAACGTGTGCAGCACGCTGCCAGTCTTGTGCAGTCGCTGCTGGAACAGGCCGTCGTGGTGTATGAGTTGTTTGAGATCTGGCGCCGCCGACGAGGTCGAGCCGCTGGAGCTCGCGGGCGTCTCGTTTATGCTACCCGCACTCGCCGGGCTGTTGCTCTCGCTCGCCGTGTCGCTGTCCTGCTCGATCTCGCCGTTGCTGTAAAGTTGAAGGGGGGGCTCTGCGGTGCGGACATCGGGATGGACGACGACGAGGATGAAGGCTTCCGGCTTGATCCTGTCCCCGAGCCTCGCAAGAACCCGATCAGTCTCGGCGTCGGCACCCGCGGACGAGTGGAGGATGACCAGGTCGCACAGCAAGCTGGACGGCGGGAGGCCGAGATCGTCCCGGTCCGCCGCCAACCCCTGGAACTTGGCATTGCCGCTCCGCGCCGCGTTCACGTTGGCAGCCTCGACGGCCACCTGGACCCGCGCATCCGGCGCGGCGTAGGTGTACTGGGAGCAGGCGGCGCGGGCCGAACGCGACGCATCGCTGCCCCCCTGGAGCCAGAGACTCCGAGCAGCGGCGGGATCGCCCTCGGGGGCGTGGAGCCCGAGTTCCAGCACGCACAGCCGCGGCGTCTTGTGGGCGACCAGATCGACGACTTCGTCCAGGAGGCTGTGGTCCTTGTCTTTGGTGTCCACGTAGAACAGATGGTCCTGCGACACGTGCGTGATGTCCGGCTTCCACTGGACGGCGTCGAAGGTGTGCGCGTCGGGCGCCTCCTCGACGTCGAGACGCACGTAGTTCAGCCCGCGGAAGCGTACGAACAAGGCGCCGCTCTCCGGGTCGTGGACGGCCACGTTGGTCGACCAGCTCTGCACCGACTCCTTGCGGCCGCGGCCGGTCCACACGGCCTCGGCCACCGACAGACCGTCCTGGAGCCGGTGCGGCACGCGGTTGAGGACCATGTCGTCGATCCGCGAGAGGATGATGACGTCCCTGAGGGTGCTGCGCTCTCCGGCGAGGAAGGCGGCCGTGGCCGTCTGCTGGCACACGTCGAGGACGGCGGGATGGATGGGGTACGCCGACTGCGGATCCCAGGCCGACGTGGGCGGCTCCAGGGAGAGAGTAGCACGACATCTACGCTGGCCGCTGACCGTCTCCCATTGCTTGATCTTGCGGAACGAAGGGCCGAAGTGGCTGCCCATCTCGCGCTGCAGCTTGTACCACGGCTCGGCCGACTGGGGATGCCGCAGCGGAGCGAGCGCGTCTCCGTGCAAGGCACCGTCGGCGCCGATGGCCTCTTGGACTCGGACGAGGCCCTTGCAGTGCTCGTACACGATGTTCTGGTCCTCGGCGGCGGTTGTGCGCACGCGGAACTCGTGCCACTCGTCGCTCCCGGGCACGCTGGCCAGCGTGAGAAGCAGCGTCGTGGGCTTGCCCTCCTCGACGACCACGGCGCGGTCAAACTTGACGTCGCGGAAGCGGTACGCGAGATCACTCGGTGTATGGACCCCCTCCGACTCGTCCGCATGTAGCATGCAGTGCTTCTGGTACATGGCTTCGACAGCCATGGAGACGAATGCCATGCCGGGCACCAAGACGTCGGTTCCCATCTGGTGGTCGCGGAGCCACGGCACGTCGGCCAGACTGAGCTTCTTGCGCCACGTCGGTGCTTTCCACGAGGTGCCCGGGATCTTGCTGCCGAGCAGGTCGTGGGTGATGTAGCGTTTGTTGCGCCACTCCACGCTCGTCTGGTTCTCGTGCCAGTACCGAGCCCCGTGGTTCCACTGGTAGTTGGGCAGATCGATGATGGTGCGCTGCGATGCGTAGCCGCCGTTGGGTCCGGCCAGGTCGACGGGGGCGCCGGCGACGAACAACCGGCCCATGACGGTCAGCAGAGCCTTGACGGCACCGGCGCCGCGAGCCCACGAAGCAAGATACGCGACGCTGCCGACGTTGGCGAGGGACTCGTCCTTGAGCACCTGCGAGACCGGTCCTGCCAGAGCGCCCGATGGCCCGATCTCGATGAGCATGTCCGGCTGCTCGCTCGCCACGAGGTCCTTCAGGGCTTCGGCAAAGCGCACGGCCGAGACCATGTTGGACACCCAGTAGTCGGCGTCTGCCGCCGTGTCTTTCCTTCCGGCCGTGACGGAGGAGAACATGGCCACCGGGGACTTTCCGCCGTCCCGCCTGACCGGGATGAACTGCTCGTCGTCCCGGAGGAGCTTGCCATACTCATCACCGATGCCCCGCATGAGCGGCGAGTGGTAGGCCAGGTCGACGTGAAGCACCCGGGCAAAGTGGCCGGCCTCCCTGATGTCGTCGCCCAGCTTCTCCAGGGCGTCCTTGTGCCCCGAGACGGTGATGCTGCTCGGACTGTTGAAGCACGCGATCCACGCCTGGGAATGCTTGGCCAAGAACGGCTCCGCCTTGTCAGCACCGAGACCGACGGCCAACATGCCCAAGGCGGGGCTGGCCGAACCCGGGTCGTTCTTCTGGTGGTTCACGGCGGCACGGCCGCGGTAGAAAGCAGCCTTGATGGCGCCCGCGCGGTCCAGGTAGCCGGCGGCGTAGGCCGCGGCGATCTCGCCGGACGAGTGGCCTACGGCGGCCACGGGCTGGACGCCCCACGACTGGAGGAGGGAAAGGATGCAGATCTGCAGCGCCGTGACGAGCGGCTGCGAGAACTCGGGCTGCCGAAGGTGGTCCGCCGAGCGCGCCTCGGTCAGCTCGGCCTCGAGCGACCAGCCCGGGGGATCGGCCTGGGCCTGCAACACGCCGTCGAGCTCCCGGAGCACGGCGCGGACCTCCGGGAACGTGGCGAGCAGGTCCTTGCCCATCTGCGGCCACTGCGCACCTTGGCCCGTGAAGACGAGGCCGACCTTGGGCGGGTTGGCCGACTTCTTCCCTACCACGAAAGAGGCCTCGTCCAGGTCCTCTGTGCTGTCGGTCGTCACAAAGGCACGGTGCCAGAGACGGCTACGTCGCTCCGACAGCGTGTAGGCGAGGTCGGGCAGGGGGGCCTCCACGCCGAGGTTGGCCACATGGCCGCACAGCGCCGACACGTTGGACTTTAGGGCCACCGCGTCGTTGGCGGAGAGGACGAGCAGGTGAAGGCGTGGAGGTGGTACTGGTTGCGTCTCCGAAGACTCGTTGTCGCCGAGGACGTAGTCGTCCCCGTCGTCCTCGTCTTCTTCGCTCCGATACGACGTCAGGTAGGCTTTCCTCTGTGCTGCGCTGGGCTGGTCAACGACAGCATGCGCGTTGGAGCCGCCGAATCCAAAGCAGTTGATGCTGGCACGGCGCACACCGTACCCGTCATCCGGCCAAGGGATGGCCGTTCGGGTGACCCTGACCTTGTTGCCCGTGAAATCAACTGTAAAGATTCGTGACGTCTCAGCAGCGTGCTCGGGTGGTCATGGGGGCATGCCAGGAAAGACACGTACTCTTCGGGCTGGGCTTCCAGAACGTTGGATTGCCAGGAATGACGCCCTTCTCCATGGCCAGGATGATCTTGATCAGGCCCGAAATACCGGCCGACGGTTCGCTATGTCCGACATTGGCTTTGATCTGGTTTGGTTTGGGGGCAGTCAGCCTCTCTATCTACAGCAGTGGGCACGTGGTTCGGGCCACGGCTGGGGGGCTGTTGGAACGAACCGATCCTATGATCAGGGGCCTCCCGGGGTCACGGGCCGGGGCGAAGACCGATCCGGCGCCGTGCACCTCCTCGGGATCGCCGGCCGGCGTGCCGGTGCCGTGGCATTCCAAGAATGCCGTCTCGTTGAAGTCGGTAATTCCGGCGTTCTCGTAGGCCGCGCGTATCGCTGCCGCCTGCATCTCTCCACTGGGCTGGGCGATGCCACCGGTTCCGCGGGTGCGGCCGTTGCTGTTGGACGACGTGCCGCGGATGATGGCGCGGATGGGGTCGCGATCGCGGAGGGCGTCCGACAGTCTCTTGACCAGCAGGCAGCCGACGGCCTCGGCCTTGCAGTAGCCGTCGGCGTCGGCATCAAACGAATGGCACAGGGCCGTGGGCGAGTGCGCCTGGCCTACGCTGCCCTGGTCCATGACATGGTCCGGATTGAGGTACAGATTGCTCGCAGCGACGATGGCCATTTCGACTTCGCCTGCCTGCAAAGCGTCCACTTATGGTTAGCATCTTCTCATGTTCATGTCTACATACTTCTCTTTCATGGGGGTGCTCACCTGCAGCGACCTACAGGCCAGGTCCAAGCCCACCAGACTGCCGGAACAGGCCGTGTCCAGAGTGATGGAGGGGCCCTTGATGTTAAGGAAATAGCTGATACGGTTGGCCATGACGGCACGCCCTGTCCCGATCAGAAACCCGGGAGCGCGATCCTCGGCGTCCCGCTGCATCATGTCCAGGTAGTCGGTCGCATACGAGCCGACGTAGCAGCCCACCGGCTTGCCGTCGAGCTGCTCGAGCGGGATGCCGGCGTTCTCGAGCCCCTCGTAGACGACCTCGAGCATCTGGCGCTGGTTGGGGTCCATGGCCGTGGCGTCGGCGCCTGACACCTCGAAGAAGCCGGCGTCGAAGGTGGCGACGTCGATGTCGTCCGAGAGGAACATGCCGCCCGCCGGGCGCATGGTGCCGGGCTTGTGGGAGCCGTCCCAGTGGCCGGCGAAGTTGAAGCGAGAGGGCGGCACCGTGTTGGGTGCGATGCCGCCCCTCTCAAGAAAGGACCAGAGCTTCTGGGCCGAGTTGTTGCCCCCGGGGAGGCGGCAGGAGAAGCCCACGATGGCCATGGGCTCCTGCTGGTACTTTGATTTTGCCATGGTGATGGTCTCAACCGAGGAAACTGCAGACGTGTATAGGAAGCCCAAAGCTGTCGAGGTCGAGCACGTACAATGTCGGTTCCGTATCGTCTCGTCCCGTCCTTATTGTACTCTCTGCCATCACTCGCCCATCCCGGCCACGAATACATATCTCATCAGCCTCGAGCCATACAAGGCTTCGCTCTCCATTCAGCTATGTTGCCATCACAAGTGGGCAGTCCCTTCGTCCGGCCTATTCGGTGAATGTTGACAGTCATCACGGACACGTGGGGGCGACCCTGACGCCATGACTGCTTACATGTACGCCGCCATGTTGCAGATGTAATCGTTACTGTTGTAATTGATGTGTGTGTATTACCATGCAGTATTACTCTGCAGGCGGGGTGTAATAGTGCAGCAGCTGATGGATTGATTATCTTTCCAATCGCCGTTCCAGATGCCCAACTAGCGAGTCGGCAGGTCATCGCCGGCGACATTCGTGTCTTTGGAACTCTGCCATTGAGACTTGGCCATGGCGACCCGAAATGTCTCGGCAGATATATCACTTGTTGCCTTTGATCGTAGGTGCCGAATGGTCTTGCCCTGGGGTCAGTTCAGTCCACCGTCACGCGTTGATAGCTTCACCGCAGTATGGTGCCCGCCCCAGGTTACAGAGTGGTGGAATGCCAGACCATCGATGGTACTACCATTTCGGCATGGTTCTATGAGGCCAAGAGCCCAGCGCCCGCCATTATCATGTCCCACGGAGTACGTGCGAACCTCTGCGGATACCTAGGAAGAGATGAATGATGTCTTCCTATGTATCGTGCCTGCCGTCTGTGCTGACATATATCTCGCTCAGTTCAACTGCGTCAAGGAGATGGCGCTGCCAGAGGTTGCTGAGAACCTCCATGCAAAAGGCTACAATGTGCTCTTCTACGACGCACGCAGTGTAGGGGCCAGCAGCGGATCGCCACGCAATCTCATCGACCCGCTGCAGATGGCGGAAGACTTGTCCGGCACGTCCACCGCACATACCAACCACTCCCAGTTGATTTGACGAGAAGGCGAGAACTGACGGTTTCCTTGCGCTCGCAGACATATACACTTACGTCTCACGCCTGCCCTCGGTCGATGCCTCCAAGATCGTGCTCTGGGGCCTCTCGATGGGAGCCATCGTCAGCGCGTGTTCGGCCGCCGTGGACCATCGGCCCAAGGCCGTCGTCATGATCGGGCCCCTCTTCAGCTTCGTCCAGGCGCAGAAACGCGACAAGGCCTTCGCCAAGGTGATACAGGACCGCGTCGCCCAGCTGCGCGGCAACCCCCCGCACGAGATTGCTCCATTCACGGCGCGCGGGGACAACCCCATCGGGATGGCGGGCGCGGGAGGGCCCGGGGGGCTAGAATCATACGCCTTCATGCGGCTGGCCAAGGAGAAGGGTGCCCAGGGGTTCCGAGACCGGATTGCGCTGCAAACCTACCACAAGCTGGCGCTCTTCAGGCCGATGGAGTACATGGACATGATCAAGGCGCCCATCCTGATGGTTGTCCCTGAGCTGGACGATGTGTCGGCACCGGAAGAGCAGAAAATGGCCTTCAGCAAGGTGGTGGCTCCGGGGTCCAAACTGTACGTTGCCCCCGGGAAGGGGCATCTGAATATCGTCACCGGTCACGGGAGCGTAGAGCTGGTCGAGGAAACAGACGAGTTCATCCGGAGTGCGTTGGCAGGTCACCGCTGAGCCTCGTTTTTTACTTGCCCGTTTATGCAATTTCAAGATAGTTGATATTCCGGGCCACGGATATTGCCCGGAATTCCGACGGGGGAACGTATTATCCGGTGTCGCCGCCGCCTGTTGACCCGCTTAGCGAGCCAACCAGACGGCGTGGGGCTTACCCCAATCGGGGACTTCGGTCCGAGCCGAGTGGGTCCAATTCTTTGCCCGAGCCCCCACGCCCCCTCCTCCGGTGCACCGGATGGGACCCGAAGTGAGATCTCAACATCAACATCCACAATAGCGCAATCCGAATAGAAGCATTGTTTGCCGCAAAACCCCGAGTCTATAGCACCCATCAGCCCTGTTGACATTCCACAAGTGGCAACTCGTATGCTCACCCTGGTGGCCAGTCTCATCAAGAACACAATTGTACTAAATTATCCGGAATTCCGTCTGGCCATGCGTGGCACAGCTATCACAGCTATCTCACAACCTACTGGTCCAATTAACGTATTCCTCCGGCGTATTTGCCTCGGGGGACACGTCAAGTTCGGTGCATGAATCGCTTGCGGTTGTATCCGTGTAGGGCGTCAGACGGGGAAATTGCTTATCTCTCTATTGATCGTATCTTGTTTCTTACCGCGTAACTCATCATAAGCTTACTCAGACACGCCCTGCAAGGTATGCGGCAATTGCCCCACTGTCACATAAGTACGACCTTCTATATCCGTATCTGGTAACGATTGTGTTGGTTGCCTCGTCTTCTGTACTGTAGAATCAATGTGGCAAGGATGAGGATCCTTCGACACTTGGACACGGCAGTATTGAGTATACAGTGTCAGATTTGGCACGCTTTAATGAACAGCACAGTCCAGTCCCTCCCTTGGATGCTTGCTGAAACTCATATGCACAAAGGCCGGAAGGATGGGTGCGCTGTACATAAGCGCTCATCCAACCCAGGCGGAGGAGAGTAGCATCGCACGCAGCCTTGTGATCTGGCCAGGCCGGTGGCGCACCCGGGCTTCAGCGGCGATGAGGGGATAATTTAAAAGGTAGAGAAGGCAGGGAGGCCATCCTGACTGACTTCCCATCGCCGAGGCAATGTTGACTACGTTGCCTTATTCATCATCGAGACAATGGAACCTGTCCAGCCAGCAACAGACAGCAACCTTGAGCGGCGGCGCGAGCAAAACCGCCTTGCTCAGCGTAGGTTTCGCGGTATGTCCCCGGCCGTTGATGTTATGGTACCTACTCAGCTCCCTTCGTGCCATCTGACTGAATCATCGTCTTATTCCCCCCCCTCTTTTGCCTGTCGGTCTGAGTCAATAAGCGTCTTTTCCCTTCTGGATACCTATCTATTCTCGGTCAAGCGACGCAAAATAGTACCATCTGACCCAAGCGCCATCCATGCTCAATAGCCAGGCTACTACTGACACGAGAAAGAAAGACAACAGGGGCAGAGCAAGGCGGCTGTGTTTGAACAAAACTGCCCGATCCAGGAGGGGAGGCTGTGCGAGATCTGGGGGCCAGATTATCAATTTCTCCATCTCCCAATCACGCCGGGTGAAGGGACAGAATCAGATGCCTGCACCGACGCCGCCACACGCTTTGCCCTGGATGCCATTGACCAGGGGTCCGAGGCAGTACATTTCACCTCGGTGCACCTTGCCGCCCACCCGCTGACGCCGCTCTCCATGGCGGCCTCCAGGAAGGATGACCCGGAGCGCGAGACGATACGAGGCGTGGGGGACACCGACACGGCCCCGCCGACTGCTGCTGCTGCTGCTGCTGCTGTCACCGAGGAAGCGCCCGAGAACGAGATGGGCGCCCAGTCCCACGGTCAGAGCTGGCGGAGCCCCCTGCACATGGCGGTGCAGAGAGGCAACGACAAGATCGTCAAGCTTCTGCTGCAGCACTGCCAGGACTGCAACGACAAGGACGGCGATGGCATGACGCCCCTGATGTACGCCGTCATGGGCGGCCACGAGGACGTCGTCCGGACGCTGCTTGCCAACGCGGCGCGCGTGTCGGTCCAGGACGGCCAGGGCCGGTCGCCCATCCACTGGGCCGTGGCTCACCAGCACGGCGCCATCCTCGGCCTGCTGCTGGAGAACTGCCACGGCCTGGCCGCCGCCGTCAACGCCTACGATGGCCAGGGCCAGGCACCCCTCCACATGGCCATCGATCTCGGCTTCGAGGACGGTGTGCAGATGCTGCTGATGTACGGCGCCGACCTGGGCCTCAGGGCCCGCAAGCTGTGATTACCTACGAGTAGACGACCGTCGACAGCCTCGAAGCGAACCCCCCCCCCTCCCATGGTCCCGGGAGGCCGGCTGCTAGCATAGCTGCGAGCATCATCACACCGGCTTCTGCACCATGTTGGGAGATATTATCGATCGTTGCGCCACGTCCCAAGGCAGCCTCTCGGAATGTTCGGGGCTAGGCGACGAAGGGGGAGGGTTCTCGACTCGCCGCCTCGTTCCATTTCGCCTCTTTGCCCCCGTCTTTGGACGGTCCGGCCTCAGCTCGGTCAGCACAAGTTGGGAGGATTCGAGGGATTCCGCGTCAGATGGCGTGGGGGCTAGGCGCTCGAGGAACTCAGCTCCTCTTGGGTTAGGGAGGGAGCTGAGGACGGAGAGCTGTGGGTGTGTGGTGGGAAGAGACAGGCAGCCGTGATCCTTCCGGCGTGGGCTTGATATCGGTGGTCACGACAGGGCGAAGAGCTCAGCGGTTTGTCTAAACAGAATTGTATAAGTATTCTCCGTGTATTCATGGCAGAGTGGAAGGTGTCGATGCTATCGCGCAGCGCAGCAGTTCCCCAGAGCCCCGATCTCCTCCTCCCAGCCCCTTTTCTTGCACGGACAACATATCTCGTCAACTTGCTTTGGAAAACGAACGCAAAAATGTTTTTGTCTGCTTCATTGCTCCTCCTGGCCGCCTCGGTGCCCCTAGTGACAGCGGCTCCCGAGGCTGAGGCAAAACGTCCTGCCTGTCGCTATCTCCCTGGCGATCGTGGCTGGCCTAGTACACGAGACTGGGACAAGCTGAACACGACGGTCGGCGGCCGACTCATCCAAGGTGCTCCTGTCGCCCAGGTCTGCTACGGCGTCAAGGCCAACCAGGCGGCGTGCTCGCAGCTCAAGGAGGAATGGTCGTTGGTTGACCCTTTGTACGTTGCCCTACCCTAGCCGGCCCCAGCTCCCTTTTCCTATCCTGTACTCTCCTGTCCTCAGAATATCAATAGCACAGAAAGGGAAGAAGGAAGCAAGAAGCACGGAAGGGGGTCGACGAGAGACTATTACTAACGTGCCTCACAGCCTGGACCAGCCAGTGAGCGTGGTAGCCCCCTATTTCGAGAACAACACGTGCAGTCCCTTCGGGGCCAACGGCAAGACGGACGACGTGTCGCAGTGTCAGCTCGGCAACCTCGCATCCTACGCCATCGACATCGACAGCGCCGACACGGCGGCGGCGGGCATCAAGTTCGCCCGTGACCGCAACCTCCGGCTCGTGGTCAAGAACACGGGGCACGACTACCTGGGCGGCTCGACGGGGCGGGGCGCCCTGGCGCTCTGGACGCACAACCTCAAGGAGGTGACGCTGATCCCCGAGTACAAGGGCGAGCACTACACGGGCCCGGCCTACCGGATCGGCGCGGGCGTGCAGTTCATGGACCTGTACAAGGAGACGGCGCGCGACGGGCTCCGCGTCGTGGGCGGCAGCTGTCCGACCGTGGGCGCCAACGGCGGCTGGCGACAGGGCGGCGGCCACGGGCCCCTGTCGTCGTCGTACGGCCTCGGCGCCGACAACTCGCTCGAGTACGAGGTGGTGACGGCCAAGGGCACGCACCTGCCGGTGGTGTCGCCGACGGAGAACGCGGACCTGTTCTACGCGCTGAGCGGCGGCGGGGCCGGGAACTACGCCGTCGTCATCTCGGCCGTCGTCAAGGCGCACCGCGACGGGCCCGTGGCCGGCTCACGCCTCACCATCGTCAACGACGGCACGCCGGGCTACTGGGCCGCCGTGCAGGCCTACCTGCGGCACCTGCTGGTCCTCGACCGCGTGCCGGGCTTCGCGACCGAGGCGCTGCTCTCCAACAGCTCGTTCGCGCTCGTCATGGCCACGCTGCCCGGTGGCGACGAGGCGGCCATGGGCGCCGCCCTCGCGCCGTGGTACGCCGAGCTCCAGGCCGCCGGCATGCGGCCGGTCGTCAACGAGACGGCGGTGCAGGGCAGCTACTTGGAGCACTACGACGAGTACCTCGGCGGCACCGTCTTCACGCGCAACATCACCATCGGCGGGCGGCTGATTCCGCGCGACCTGGTGCGCGACGAGGAGCGGCTGGCGCTGCTGACGGCGACGTTCCGCGAGATAGTGGCCGAGCCGGACGTGCAGATCTTCATGCTGGGCTACAACGTCACCAAGGCCGTGGCCGGGGTGCCGGCGGGCCGCGACGACTTCAACGCCGTGACGCCTGCGTGGCGCGACTCGCTGCTCTTCATGAACCTCATCATCGCCGGCTCGGCCTCGGACCCGTGGCACAAGCTGCGCGACGACCTCGCGCGCGTCAACCGCTGGCAGGACGTGCTGCGCGACCAGACGCCCGGCGGCGGCGGCTACATCAACGAGGGCACCTTTGACGCGCCGCAGTGGAAGGCCGACTACTTTGGCGGCACCTACGACCGCCTGCGCAAGGTCAAGGCCAAGTACGACCCCAACTTTGTGCTGTACACGCGGCCGGGCGTGGGCGCCGACGAGTACGCGGAGACGGCCGACGGGCACTTGTGCAAGGTGTGATACGACGTCTTACCTTGTCTTGTCTAGGTGGTTGAATGGATGCCGGGCGAGGGATCCTGTCCTGCCCTGTCTTTCAGCTCCAGCCTGCCTCGCATACGTTGGTCCCCCTTGCTCGTGCTTCCTTCATGTTTCCTCTCCTTTTGCTCCGTTTTCCCGAGACATATACGCCTCCTGTTGTTGTTTTTGTTTAGGATTAGACACATGCCCGTTATCCTTGCTGTCACCTGCTGCATACGCATCTTTCTATCTGTATCAGCTTAGCTCTTACTTGGGCTATGCCTTTTGTTCAATATTGCAGTAGATAGACTATATTGGTAGGGTTGCGAGGCCCGGACAACATAGAATAGAACACACGAATCTCCCTCTGCACGTCTGACTGCATGTCTTGGACTAAATCGTGTTTGGTTAGCTGAAATCTTGCCGAGAGGGTCCCGCCGAGCCAGATCATGCGGACCGCACCGCGCCGCGCCCCCCCGTTCCTTGAACTAATGTAATCACGATGTAATGTCATCTCAACTCGACGGGCGTAAGTAAGCCCCCACGCACCAACTAACAATAACATGCTGACTTGTACACAGTACCCGCGTGCACTTGGTACACATCGCGACGTAGCTGACGCATTCAGCATGCATGCAGAAGAGCCACGAATCAGAGCCACCGGGTTAAATAGAAACCCCAGTCGATTGGACATGAATGATGCCAGAAATGTATGAATAATGTATGAATAATATGCTTGTTCAAGGTAGGTAGTTATCTCACGCCCACGCCCACGCCCACGCCCATGCAGAGCCTGATTTACCACGGCGCCACCTCGCCCGAAAAGAGGACCATCTTTCCTCCATGCTTCTCCTTTGTGGTCTCGCCGAGGACCTTGAACATGCCGTCGCAGGAAGCGTCCACGCTAATCATGAGCTTGGCCTGCGTCTCCGCGTCGACGTTGAACGCCGCGGCACCGATGTCGCCGAGCTCGGTGTGCACCCAGCCGGGGCCCAGAGCCATCGAGTTCAGCCAGGGCTCCTCCATGTTGATCTTCAGCGTGTACCAGGCCGCGGCGCCCTTGGACGGGCCGTAGGCCGCGTTGGGGAACGGCAGGGGGCCTCTGTTGCCCGGGCAGTCAGAATCAGGTTAGGCGGGCGTCCAGCGAGGAATCATCACGACAGAGTCGGACAGACACACTACACAACGTTCGTGGGGTAACTCACGTGAGACTGCCGGCGTTGCTGCCCATGCAAGCGAGGATGGGCTCGCGCGTCGACTTCTTCAGCAGGCCGCGCGTGGCCTGGTAGAGGGCAACGAAGCCGTAGACGTTGGGTCGCAGGTGGGCCTCGAGGTCCTTCTCCTGGAGCTCGGCGACGGTGGGGAAGGTGTAGGCCACGCCGGCGTTGGCGACGACGATGTCGAGGTGGTCGATGCCCTGGGCTTCGATGGCCTCGACGGCCTTGAAGGCGTCCTGCCAGACGGTGGCGTCGGCCTTGACCACGATCAGCTTGCTGCCGTCCGCCTTGGGCACGTTGCTGAGCTCCTTGGAGCTGGGGTGGTCCGGGTTGCGGTTAACCGCGATGACGGTGTGGTTGGGCAGGCCGAGGTAGCGCTCCAGCATGCCCTTTCCAAGGCCGCGATTGGCGCCAGTAATCAGCACGATGGTCGACATGGTGGTGGTAGTAGTAGTAGTGGTGGTGGCGGTGGTATGAGGACTTAGTCGTCTCCTGTTCTGGGTGTCGGAGCTATCTAGCTGGTTGGGAGATTCATGAAAAAGGGGGCGAATCACTTCTTTTTCTTCTTTATCCCGCACCAAGACATCCGCTTATACATGAGATGTAACGTTATCCCAGTGTACGAATAAGGCAGGCGCTGACAAACAGGATGCGAATTTCCTATTCTAGGTGGAATATGCAAACGCTATGTGACCAACAAGCTGTTGGTAGCCTGGCCTGTTCTGCGTCGTAAGGGTGCATACATCCCACGCCCGAGGCTGACGGCAGGGACGGAAGGGGTGCCGTAGCGTAGGATTGATATCCTTACGAGACATGCATGGAAAGCGTACATATGTAAAAATACAGTGCCAAGGTGAAGTCAAGCATTCGGTCTGCTTGAGGGCGGCTTACCGAATCCTCAGCCGCTCATAACGTTATCTGCTTACGCGGGGGTTGGAGGGCTTCCAAGACAGTAAACTGGCTTGGCGAATAATGTAATATGTCCATATGCTAGGTATGATAGGTCCATTACCGAAGCAAACATGGACAACTTGCATCCCAAGACAATGTCACACTCTGCCGGCTAACCTAGTCTTAGTTGTCACTTCACGGGTCACCGAAGCCTCACTGAAGCCTCACTGCTTACAAACAAACATGGACGTATAATCAATTTCCTGGTTGTCAGGGGCAGTTCTTTATTTCGAATGATAACTACACGCATGGTGGGTGGGTTGACGGTGTCGGTCACGCGCGCAAGACATAACTAACTACACGCATGGCCGAAGCCAACACGACACACCACCTTAATCGTCGCCTCTCCCCTGGCTTGAGCGGGATGGATGGTGCCAGCATTTTGCCTTGACCCGGCTCAGGCTCTGAATTTGATCCGAACCCCTTCACTGCCTTCCTCGGCAAGCGGGATGATGTAGTCACTGCGCGCTTCCACGTCTCTCTCCCGGATCGTGTCGAAGAGTTCCATCGTCGGGCCCTTTTTCTGCTTGTCGTACAAATCATACCTGATGAGTAATGTCGACAAGATGATGGCCATTTCGCGACGGGCGAGCGTCATTCTGTGCGAGTGGCCGTCTGTTAGCTGAAGAGCAAAAAGCAGGGGGAGAATCAAACAACAGCAATGTGAATGGGCCTACCCAATACAGTTTCGGGACCCGCGCGCGAACCCGTGAAAGTACCGTCCGAGTTTCGCATCTTCGATCCACCGCTGCGGTCGAAAGGCCTTCGGGTCCTCGAACGCTCCGGCGTCCTGGTGCGTAATGTGCGGCGACATGCTGGTCGTGACCCCCGGCGGCACCACGTACGTCTTTCCGCTGGCCCGGTCTACGTACGTGATGGGCGCCTGGGGGGAGACGCGCATCTGCCGCGTGAGGACGCCCGGGTGCCGCCGCAGCGCCTCCTGGATGACGGCGCTCAGGTACGGGAGCGCCTCGACCTGCGACAGGGACGGGACGCCGTCTTCGTCCACGTCGAGCTCGGCCAGCTCCGCCTGCACCTTGCGCAGCTCCTCCGGGTTGGCTAGAAGCTCGAAGAGCGCGGCATTCAAGCCCCATGCTGTATGCCGTATACTCAGCAAACCGGCGGCGTATTCGCCAAAGCCGAGGAAAATGAAAAAAGAAACTCACCCGTCGTGCCCTCGCCCGCAAACACCACCAGCTGCGCTTCGCTGGCCAGGCGCAAGTCGGTCTTTTCCTCGTCCGGGAGCTTACTGTTCAGGATACCTCCGAAGATGCTCTGGCTGACCCGCTCGGGGTCAGGCGAGTTGCGAATGGCGTGAACCTGCTCAAGCCACCACTATACCGTTGGACGTCAAAGATGTGATCAGCGCACTGAGCAACGCAAAGCTGCTGACGGATCTCAGCAAGAGAGGAGGGGGAGAGGGCGGGCCTACCTTTTGCCTGCTTCGCACCTGGATCAAGCCGGGAAACAGAATGCCCAGCAGCCAGTCGGGGGCGCCTTGGATGAGGGGGTAGACCCAGGGGAGCATCACGCAGACGTGCGTGAGAAAGAAGAAGTTGTTCGTCGCGTTGAAGTAGGACCGGCCGTAGTCGTCCATCTGGAGGAAGTCGAACGACTTGTCAAACGCGTACTGGGTGATGACGTCGCTCGTGATGGCCTTGAAGACCTCGTGGATGCCGAGGACGCTCTCGTGGCGCGCCGCGTCGTCCAGCCGAGCGATGAGGGCCCTGCAGTGCTTCTTCATGATGTTCTCGAGCCTGTGGACGCTGGCGGTGGAGAAGAAGGAGCTGAGGGCGTTGCGCCGCTGCCGGTGAAGGTCGTGATGCGTCGTGGATACGATCGAGTACGGGGCTTTTTTGTTTTTGCCGAGTGTCAGTCCCGCAAACTAAACCAAACCAAACGCAAAGAGCCTTACTGACTTCCAGTTATGAGGGCGAACCAGGCGGGCTTGTCCGTCTTCCGCCCGCCTACGGGGTACAAGGCGTCAAGGAATTCGGGGTCCGAGAAGTGCACCTCGTGAGGAGTGATTCGGACAATGGGTCCATACTGTCGGTGCATCTCGGCGATGCGGAGGAAGTACTTGCCCCCGAGCCAGGCTTCATAGTAGCCCTCGTACAGATATGTCATGGCTATGGTAGGCAAGGCCGTCAGTTTCTGATTCTGGGGTGAGACGCAACCCCTTCGTCTTCATCTCCGCAGTGACAGTCTTCCTTACCTGCTAGCTTGGGCCCCGGAATGTGCGACAGGGGCGAGAAGTACGCTGGGTTGGCATTGAGTGAGCACCTCACCAACGGTCCACGGAAGGGCAATGGGCAAACCTTGGTAGATGGCATAGCAGATCCATTGCAGGACGAAGATGCCGAGTAACGCAATAGCGCCGGGCTTCCAATATTGCCCAAGGGCACTCTGTATCCCCGTCCACAGCTCCATTAGAGAAGAAAGAAGGGCGGGCATCATGCGTCTCGCAATAGGTAGTAGGTACTCGAGGGGGAACTGGCAAACGATGACAATGACGATCCTTGGATGGCCTACGTATGTGACCTATTGGCTATGTGCGTGCGCGTTTGAGCATGTTTCCACATACCTATCTATGTACGGGACCTCTCGTGTCGAGGAGGTTTCGGGGCTTACGAAAAGGAGGCCTGTCGGTGATACCATCTCACGGATTCGCAGTGCAGCTGATACAAACTGCGGGCTTATGGACGATGATTCCAAAACATGTCATCGTGCAGCTGGTGACAGTCAGCGTGCCTTGCATGGATAATGCATGGTGTCGGGTGTACGCCGTGGGGGAGGATTTCGTGCACAACAATCAACATTGATGAAGAGTCGCACAAAAGCGTCGGAAGAACAGGGGGCTGAACGGAAGTCGCTTATAGCAGGCAGCAGAAGATATGGTTGCTTGAGATGAAGATGAAATCCACTTGGGATACGAGATACGGTAGAACGACCGAGTAACATAGGCATCGGGCAGAATAAGATGGATTCCCCTCCTAGGTAGACTCTGAATACTCGGGGTTGCACGGTTGATTCAAATTGAAGCCATCACGACAACTCCTGAATTTCCTTCACTACCTAACAACATAAACCATACAGACTCTGTCCACTGTTGCCTCTCACTCTCCTCGCGTCTCAAAATGAGTAGTGCATGCACCACGAAGCAAACTCTTCGTCCTCCAGCAAAAGCTTCATCTCATCCTCGTAGAGGTTGCACACGAACTCGACGCCGCCAAAGGGCTTGCGCGGCAACACGAAGCAGACCTGGGACGCGCGGTTGAAGCGGCGCATGAGCGGGCGGACGGCGTCGGGAAGGCCGCCGTTGGCGAAGACGCGCCCGCCGAAGCGGACGCCTTCGACGGGGAACATGAGCAGCGACGAGAGCACCATGTCGAACGACCCGGGCGTGTGGCCGCGGTGCAGGCGGATGGCGTCGAGGTCGGGACACTCGCGCGCCAGCATGTAGGCGTCTAGGAGAGCCTCGCGCGTCGCGCGGCCGTTGACGGCGCGGATGGCCTGCGCCACGGGGCCCAGCGGCGCGCCCTCGGCCGTGAGCTCCGCGAGCGGCGCCGCGCAGATGTTGACGAAGAAGAGGTTGCCCAGGTACAGCATCGGCATCATCGACGGCGATATGTCGGGCCTCGCGTCCACCGTCATGAACAGCCGCGCCTCGCCCGCCGCCAGACGGTGGGCGTCAACCGGCCGCTTGCCCTCGAGCGCCGCCCGCCGCCGCGCCCGGCTCAGGCACCGCCAGATGAGCGCGCCCAGCGCGTCGTTGCTCGAGATGGGCAGCGCCGTCGCCGTGTTGTCTGCCGGCACGCCCGCCGCGCAGTGCCGCTGCAGTGCCGCGAACCTCTCGGGCGACACGTAGAACACGGCAGACTGCATGGCCTCGTCGGCCAGCGTCTTGAGCGACTCAGCCGCCTCTAGCGGGGGGCTTCCGGGGACCGGCAGGTCGAGTAAGCTCCACGACGCCGGCTTGGCCTCGCCCGTCGAGCGGCCGGTGCCCTCGGCCGCCCAGATGCGGTCCAGCAGCGTGCGGTCGACGCTGTCGGCCAGGGGGGCGTCGGGCCACGGCGAGCCTGGCCGCTGCAGGTGCTCGCAGTGATCGGCGAACATCTTCCACACGTCAAAGTAGCTGGTGCCGTCGCAGACGGCGTGCTGCGTCGCCACAACCAGCAGACACGCCCCGTCCATGAAGTTGGCCTGCGCGCTGAAACAGTCGGGCGCGTCTTCGTACCGCGGCAGGAGCTCCTTGGCCGTGAGCTGCTCGTCCTCGAACACATCCAGGGGAAAGCCGCTCTCCTTGAGGTCCTCGTAGCTCATGCCGACCTCCTCGGGGTCGAGATGTTTGACGGAGAGCTGACGCAGCGGGACGCCCTCGTCGAAATCGGCCTCGCTGTAGCGGACCTCCAGCTGGCCGGGACGCCATCCGGGCGCCGACGAGGACTGCAGCTGGACCTTGCCGCTGAGCCAGGGCAGCTGCTTGAAGGTGCGACGTAGCCCTTCGTGCAGCACCTCGACTACGTCGTCCGGCGTGACCCCATCTTTGAGGGGGAGATAGCTGCAGAAGAAGGTGTAGTTGCTGGGGGGGAAGTGATCGAGTGGGTTGAGGGTGAGGTGCTTGTGCGGCAGAGAGCCCATTCTGCGTATGTTTTGTAACTTGTTGCGAGAAATTGGCCAACTATATTGAAATGCGAAGTGGTGGAGTGATGAATGCAACCGCGTGTAGTCGTGCGGTTTACCATTCACCCAGCCTCTTACGAAAATAGTTTGTGAGAGAGAGGGAGAGGGTGAGAGAGAGAACTGCAAGGAAAGTTGTCCAGCAGACGACGGCCGAACCCCCTTTTCCGCCCTCGGATAGACTGAGACGTATATCCTGCTTACTTGGCGCCAAAGTTGTTGTTATCGTATAGAGCGGTGATATGTCAACGGTCGGCACTTTAGCAGCCGGGCTATCGAGCGGTTGAGACTTTTCGGAGATGGGTATGCATTGTCATGGATGTCGAGCGTCAGACCCCACGAACTGCATGATTACCATCACGGCAGCCCAGTCATATTGCAGGGTGCATACATGTACGTCTTACACAACTGGATGAAGCTGCTGTAATCAATATTAAGCATGCATGGGACGGGCCATATGCCGGCATAAGCAGCAGTTTCTAAACCGTCAACCGCCATGGAAGTGATCGGCCATCGCACAAGGTGTCGAGATTCAGTCAGATAACCTTGTTCTTGATTGTTGATATCCCACCAGCAACATTACTCACTTTCACCGAGGAGCAAGCCGCCCGTGCAATCAACATTGCAGCAGTTCGACTCTCTACTGTGGCATT
This sequence comes from Colletotrichum musae, assembly GCA_027406025.1. Classification (NCBI taxonomy): domain Eukaryota; kingdom Fungi; phylum Ascomycota; class Sordariomycetes; order Glomerellales; family Glomerellaceae; genus Colletotrichum; species Colletotrichum musae. The sequence goes on from JANVYC010000004.1 coordinate 364,672, forward strand.
TGAACTCGTTCACCATGACTGCCTCGGGAGATGCACAGGAGCCCGCCGGGTACTACCATACGAACGGCACCAATGGCACCAATGGCATCAATGGCATCAATGGCATCAATGGCATCAATGGCATCAATGGCATCAATGGCATCAACAGCGTCGACAGCGTCAACAGTGTCGGCCATGCCAACGAGGCCGGCCAGACCACGGTATCGAGTACGACTGCCCAGAGTCAGACATCCGCTCCCCAGGCGCCTATCGCCGTCGTCGGTATGGCCTGCCGGTTTACCGGCGGCGTGAGCAGCGCGGCCGGACTTTGGGACTTGTGCCGCGAAGGCCGCGACTGCTGGTCCCCGATACCCAAGGAGAGGTTTGACGTGAAGTCGCTGTACCACCCTGACAAGGACAGGCCAGGCCGACAACACGCCGTTGGTGGCTATTTCATGCAAGAGGACGTGGCACTGTTTGACGCAGGCTTCTTCAACTTCCCTGCCGATGTGGCGAATGTAAGTCCATAATCCATGTCCCTGGAACGGAAAGAAACAAGACGCGGACGGGTTCGTGAGACCCAGTGTGAGTGTGTCCCCGAAGCTGATAGTGATACCACCACGCCCAAGGCCATGGACCCCCAGATACGCCTGCTTCTTGAGGTCGTATACGAAGCAACGGAAGATTGTACGTCCTCTTCCCCCGCGCTCGAGAGCGCATTCCCGTCCTTGCGGGAAAGGGTCATCGACTGACAGAGACGTCAACTACGTAGCCGGGTTCCCGATCGAGTCGCTTGCCGGCACAAACACGTCGGTTTTCTCAGGCTGCTACGGCAAAGACTACCATGATCTTCAGACCCGTGATCCCGAGGCCATGCCGCCCTCGTTCCTGACCGGGAACTACACCGCCATGATGTCCAATCGTATTAGCCACTACTACAACCTCCAGGGCGCTAGCATGTCCATCGACACGGGCTGCTCCTCGGGGATCGCGTGCCTGCACCAGGGATGCCTCTCTATACGCACCGGCGAATCCGACGTGTCCATCGTGGGCGCATCCAGCACGATGCTGAACCCGGACATCTTCCTGGCCATGTCGAGCCTGGGCATGATCGGCGCTGACGGCCGGTGCTACGCATGGGACGAAAGGGCCCAGGGCTATGGTCGGGGGGAGGGCGTTGCAGCCCTCGTACTGAAGAGCCTGCCCGCAGCCCTCCGCGACGGCGATCGCATCCATGCCGTGATCCGGGACACCGGGCTTAACCAGGACGGCAAGACGCAGAGCATTACTTCGCCCTCGATCGACTCCCAGGTGCGGCTTATCCAAGACTGTTACCGCCGGGCCGGGCTCAACCCCGTTGATACGGGCTATGTGGAGGCACACATGACGGGCACCCAGGTGGGCGATCTGGCCGAAGCGACGGCACTCGCGAGAACGTTTGGCGCCCACCGGCCCGAGACCGACCCCGTCCTGGTCGGGTCAGTGAAGCCAAACATTGGGCATACGGAAGGCGTCAGCGGGCTTGCGGCCATCATCAAGGCCGCCTTCGCCATGAAGAACGGCCTCGTGCCTCGGAACCTCAACTACGAGCGCGGGAACCCCAAGATCCCACTGGGCGAGTGGCACCTGAAGGTGCCCACCAGCCTGACGGCCTGGCCGAGCAACAAGCCGCTGCGGGCGTCCATCAACAACTTTGGTTACGGCGGCACGAACTCTCATGTGATCCTGGAGGCGGCGCCGCCGGCCGGGGCCCTCGGACAGGCCGTACCGGGGGCCGAAGCCGACAACGACGACGCGGTGTCCCGCGTCTTCATCGTCAGTGCCAAGGAGGCCAATGCCACCCGGTCCATGGCCGCGAAGCTGGCCGCCGACCTGCACCGCCGCGTCCAGCAAGGCGAGGGTCCCGCCATGGCCGACCTCGCCTACACGCTGGCCGAGCGGCGATCTCGCTTCGACTACGTCGCGACGGTGAGAGCCCGGACGCTGGCGCAGCTGGCTGCGGCGCTCCAAGACCCTGCTCTGCGCGTCACGCAGGCGGCCGACAAAGCGGTGCGTCTCGGCTTCGTGTTCAACGGCCAGGGTGCTCAGTGGCACGCCATGGGGCGCGAACTGCTGTCTGCGTATCCCGTGTTCGCATCCGCCGTCCGAGAAGCCGACGAAATTCTGCGCAGCTTTGGCGCCGTCTGGTCCCTGCAAGGTATGTACATGTATAAAAGGCCATCGGTCCATCATATGGAGACGCCCCCAGCTCCAACATACAGATCCCATGCTGACCTGGAGACCGCAGAGGAGCTTCTCCGTGACGCCGAGACCACGCGCGTGTTCATGGTCCATCTCAGCCAGCCCATCACCGTGGCTCTGCAGATCTGCCTTGTCCGGCTGCTGGCCTCATGGGGCGTCTATCCCACCGCCGTGGCGAGTCACTCGAGTGGCGAGATCGCGGCGGCCTTCGCAGCCGGTGCTCTTTCGTTCCGCCAGGCGCTGGGCGTCGTGTACCACCGCGGCGAGCTCGCGAGCAAGTACCAAGCCCTTTCGCCCGCTCGGGGGGCCATGGCCGCGGCAGGGCTGGGCGCCGACGACGCAGCGGAATACATCGGCAGCACAGCCGCCGGGGGGCGCGTTGTCGTGGCCTGCGTCAACAGCCCCGAGAGCGTCACGCTCTCGGGCGACGCAGACGACCTGGACGAGGTCGTGTCGCGGCTGGAGCGCGACGGCGTGTTCGCCCGCAGGCTGAAGGTCGGCCTGGCCTACCACAGCCACCATATGTTGCCGATGGAGGAAGAGTACATCGAGAAGCTCCGCCAGATTGTTCCTACGAAGTGCTACTGGGATAGCCACGTTCTCTACGCGTCCCCCGTGACCGGCGGTGTCGTGAACCCGTCTGAGGGCCTGGCACCCGAGCACTGGGCTGCCAACCTCACGAACCCCGTGTTGTTCAGCGGCGCGTTCGAGGCCATGGCCGAACATGTGGACGCCGTCGTCGAGATTGGGCCACACAGCACGCTCGCCGGTCCCATTCGACAGATCCTCCGGGGAAAGAAGATGGCCTACACGTCCTGTTTGAAGAGAGGCGTCGATGCCGTGGACTCGATGCAAGATCTGGCCGGTGATCTCGTCCACCTCGGACTTCCCGCCCCTCTCCATGGCGCCAACGCCCCTTTCGCCTCGCCGAGCCCCGTTTTCGTCGCAGATCTCCCGAGCTACGCATGGAATCACACAAGACGGTACTGGGTCGAATCCGGTCTTAACAAGGACTTCAGACAAAAGCGATTCCCTCCCCACGAGCTCCTGGGCCTTCCGGTGTCAGGGAGCACGTCCCTGGCCGCAGAGTGGCGCAACTTGCTGCGGCTGGTTGACGTGCCGTGGCTGGCCGATCACCAGGTCGACTCCCAAGTAGTGCTTCCCGGTGCCGCCTACATCTCCATGGCGGTAGAAGCAGCGAAACTGCTCGCGGGTGAGAGGGGAATGACGCCAGAAGGCTATCGCGTTCGTGACGTCGAGTTCCTGAGTGCTCTCACCATCCCGGACTCGTCGGCCGTGGATGTGCGTCTTCGCATGCAGCCCGTACGCGGGACGGACTGGCATGAGTTCCAGGTCTGCTCCATGGGCACGTCGGCTGCGTGGGTGGAACACTGCCGCGGCCAAGTCTCGGTCGTAGAGACTCCGGATACTTCGAAACCGCCTCGAAAGGACTCATTTCTCGGGACGGACGCACCGCTGCTAGATATCGACGTACAGGCCCTGATAGCCCGTATAGGCGAGATGAGCATCGTGTACGGGCCTGCCTTCCAGAACCTCACGCGGGGCCATGCGGCAGCAAACCGAGCCGTCTTGGACTTGCGCATCTCGAACCTGCCCGCCGAGCCGCATGCCTACGCGATTCACCCCACGACGTTGGACTGCATCATACAGGCGACATACCATGCCCTGCCCAAGAACACGAGCAAAAGCTTCATCGTCCTGCCCAAGTTCGTGTCCAACATGTTCATCCCAAGCCACTTGAATAAGCGCTCAAGTGAGGAACTGCAGGTCTACACGACGTTGGAGGCGTCGCAGACCAAGGGGTTCACCTCGACCGCGGAGGTCGCCAACGTGGGTGAGAATGCGACCGCTGCCCCTTTCCGCATGGAAAACCTCTTCCTGCAGGCCATTCCTCGCGGGGCGGACGTCGGTCCTGGCGGTTCGGAACCCGACGTAACTCGGTTCAAGGCTCGGTGGCAGCCCGACTTCCTGCACCACGTCCCCGAGGACGTCGCGAAGTCTCTCCGCGTTACCCTCACGGATGAAGAAGTCGCCGTCGAGAAGAAGAAAAAAAGAGCTGCCTACTATTTCATGTCGGATGCCGTGGCGGAACTCGCAAAGGAAAGCCAGGACGGCTGGTCTACAGAACATAAAAAGATGTTGGAGTGGACAGCCGCAACCGTCAAGCGAGGGCAGAGCGGGCAACTGGGCCCAGGCAGTCGAATGTGGTTCCGAGCAACCAAAGGAATGAAGCAGGGGATCTACGATGAGCTCGCCCGTGGCGATGCGCATGCTCGCCTGCTCGTACGGGTCGGTTCCCAGCTGGCCGATCTCTTGCGTGGGAAAATCGACCCATCGGAGCTGATGAAGCAGGACAGCCTGTTGAATCAGTACTACCTGGAAGCCCCCCGACTTGTACGTGGCAGCTATGCGCACTTGGCCCATATCGCCCGTTTCTACGCAACCAAGAACCCAGGGGCCAAGGTGCTCGAGGTCGGAGGAGGCACGGGAGCTGCTACTTCGGTCCTGCTCGGAGCGGGCAAGAGTCCAGATCACGCCGCCGAAGGTACGCTCTGGGATAGTTACACCTTCACGGACCCATCCGACGATGTGTTGGATGCCGCCCGTCAGAGGTTTGCTTCCTGGGGCACCCTCGTCGAGTTTCGGAAGCTGGACGTCGAAGAGACGCCCACGGGGTCATCGGACGCCTTCGCCGACGCCAAGTTCGACCTGGTAGTTGCATCCATGGCCCTCCAAAAGACAAAGAACCTGCACCAGGCACTGACACGTATCCGTACGCTGCTGAAGCCGGGCGGGACGATTCTGGTTCTGGAAACAACCCAGGCCCAGTTGGATACCCATCTCATCTTCGGCACGCTGCCTTTTTGGTGGTCAAGAGAGGAGTCCGAGCAGAACGACAACGGGCATCCTTGCCTGTCGATACGCGGATGGGACCAGGCGCTTCGCCATGCGGGATTCAGCGGAGTAGACTTCGAGATGGGCGATTGTGAATCTGCCGAGTTCCAAAGCTCCAGCGTGGTGCTCTCGCGGGTGGCAACGCCGTTGGCGCTATCCTCGCCCGTGAGCGTCGTCCACCGAGACGGAGTCCCGCAAGCCTGGGCCGCGCGGCTCGCGGATGTCATCCGAGAGAGAACCAACAGACAACACGAAGTCACGGTGGAGCAGTGGAGCGGTGTTGTGCCTGGCGAGAAGCTCTATGTCTTTGCCGCAGGCTTGACGGGTTCGTTCCTCGATGATATGGACCAAGACTCTTTCCAAAAACTGCAGCAGATGCTCCTGCACAGCTCGGGATTCCTCTGGCTCAGCCGCGGTGGCCTAGTTGACGCGCAAAGCCCCAAACACGCCCAGGTCCAGGGACTGTTGCGCACACTGCGTCACGAGGACACCAACAAGCGGTATGTCCATTTGGACTTTGAGACGTCCGTCGACGAATTCTGGACACAGGAGAAGATCGACAGCATCGTTCACGTATTGCAACACTCCCTCAACGAGAACATCGCGGTAGAAGATGCAGAGTGGGAGTATGCCACCCGGGACGGGACCCTGTATGTCCCTAGGGTCTATCCCGACGACGGGAAGATGGTTCCTCACGAGCCCCACGGTGAGTCTTTCCAGCAGCCTGGGAGGTCATTACTCTGGGAACCCTCCGGCTCGCATTTCATCGACGAGGGTCCAGCAGACGCCGACCTACCGGACGGGATGGTCGAAATCGAAAGCCAGGCGTTTGGCCTCTCGCCGCGTCTGCGGGGAGCGGACGGGGAGTCGACGGCCTACGATGTTGCCGGCCTCGTCACTCGAACAAGCGGACAGGCGGCGGCAAGCGGACTGCGGGTTGGAGACCGAGTGGCCGGGCTGATCACTGGTCCCTACGAAAGCATGCCGAGGGCAACCTGGACAAGCGTCGTCAAGGTGCCCGACGGCGTGTCGTTCGCAGACGCCGCATGCGTCGCCACCGCGTATGGCACCGCAAGCTACGCGCTGCGTCATGTTGCGATGCTAAGAACCAAAGAAGCCGTGCTGCTTCATCCCGGAGCTCACCCTACGAGCCATGCCGCGTTCGTCACGGCACAGAGTATAGATGCCCGGGTGTTCGTTACGGCAGCAAGCGCTTCAGAACGGAGCACTTTGGTGGAAAAGTACAAGATCCCGCCCAAACACGTTCTATCCATCCAGGACACGAGCATCGGCAGCGCACTCAAAGCGCTAACCGGGGGCAAAGGCATTGACGTGGTGTTCAGCGCATCCGCGGCGCCGCTCCCAGTGTTGCTCCGGGACCACCTCGCCCGGTTTGGTCGCTTTGTCCAGTCATGGGAATCTGGGCCTCGGACGAACAGGGATGGGGAGTTGGTGCTGGTTGACCGTTGCGCAAGTTATGCTGCTTTTAACATAGTCGAAGTTCAGCAGCACAACGGCAGTGTCTTCCACGAGGCACTCACGAGTGGTATGCAGACATGGTACGACACAAGGCAAGGATCACCACCTCTCTGGCTGGGGTTTCAGTATCCGATATCTCAGATGTACGAGGCACTGCAGCACCAAGGGGGCGCAGAAGGCGAAGGGAAGGTGGTGGTGCATGTTGATCCCGACGATACGGTCCAGGTGAGTGAAGCCAAACCCCTCAATTTCCATACACGGTTCAATCTGATAACATTTCAACATAGGTGGTTTCACGGCCAGGAATAGTGCCCCTGAACGATGCGAACGCCACATTCTTAATCGTGGGTGGCTTGGGCGGCCTCGGCCAGTGTGTTGCGTCTCGGTTGATGGACGAAGGAGCGAAGAGTTTGTTGCTTGTGTCTCGCAATGCCGAGACGCATCCCGGCACGGTCATGCTCCGAGAGATGGCCGCTCAAAGGTCCTGCCATATCCAGATCCGCAACTGCGACGTGGCGTCGGCGGACAGCCTGATCAGCCTGCTCAAGGACGCTCACGACTCGATGCCGCCCATTCGTGGCGTGGTGGACGCTGCCATGGTTCTCGAGGTAAGAGATATCAGATCAGTCCTATGGCTCAAAATCCATCGGCCCTCGGTTCTAATGCTACTGTTTTCTAGGATTCCATTTTTGAGCGCATGACGTTCGACCAATGGAGGCGTGCTGTACTGACCAAAGTCATGGGGACCATCAACTTGGACAAGTATCTGCCGCGGGACTTGTCGTTCTTCATCTTGCTGTCGTCACTCACTGGCGTGACTGGGCACTCCTCGCAAGCCAACTATGCCGCAGGCAACACGTTCCAGGATGCATTCGTGCGCCAACGCGTAGCAAGCGGCCGTCCTGCCTTCAGTATCGACCTCAGTGCCGTCATCGGCGCGGGAGTTGTTGCCCAGGACGAAGCCGCAAGGCGGCGCGTGGAGGCACTTGGCACAAAGTCCATTCAAGTGGACGCGGTGGTGGATCTTCTGATCAACACAATGACACGGCGTCCGATCACTGCGGACGATGGACAACTAATCATCAATCTGGAGTCGTGGGCCGAGCTTGGACCGGATGCCCCCTTGCGCCGCGACCGACGATTTGGAACCCTGCGGCTCGGATTGCCGTCTGCCAAGGGTCTCGCAGGGGACGACAGCCTGAACACCCAGGCTTTGAGTCTTTCCGCGAGGCTGGCGCAAGCCCTGAGCCAAGCCAAGGGAAAGGAAGACACCAAGAACATAGAACAAGCCGTCGCCCAAGTGCTGGGAGCACGACTAGCCGGCATTTTCCACGTGGATGCCGACGGACTTGATCTCGGGCTTCCGCTTGCGGCACACGGGGTTGATTCCCTGGTCGCCGTCGAGTTGCGAAATTGGCTGGCGGCCGTGGCAAAGGTCAAAATATCCATCTTCGAAATCCTGCAGGCTGCGTCCCTGTACGAAATTGCCAACTTGTTGCTGACAAGGGCGCAAGCACGGTGAGCTGGGACGCTCTGCCTGGCAACGCATGGGTGGTGTTGTAGTTTCCCTGTAGTTTGTCTGTTTATGTAAATTTCTCTGTCGGCTAAAAAAGCTAGATTACTTACAGTGTTGAAGTCCGAGTGGTTATTACTCTACGAGTGACTATTTGGCAATATGTGGTACTCCTGGAGATGTTATCGTAGGGAGTTAGGTAATACTTAGCGACATTGGCATGAGGGCACGATCTGTTAACAGGATGAGGTAAATGCACAAGTACTTGCCAATGAACGCCCCTTGTTCTCCAGTCGGACACTGTCCCTCGCAAGTCGTTCTTGGAACATATCAAGTGCCGGATTGCGCAGATAAACTTCACAGACTTGGCCCCGGACGAGCACGATGTGGCAGATGGGACCAAGTGAGAACCTGCCGGTATACAAGAGACGATAGCAAACGCAACAACGCCGATAGTCACCTGGCTGAGAACATTCGCCTGTTCTACGAGCGATGCAGCATATACAAAAAACGCAGATAAGTGCAACGTCCAACGCCCACTTTTCGGTCACCCCAACATTTAAGCCACCCTTGAGACAAGGCTGTCTGCTGTTATCATGGAGTCTTACGGCAAAATCGAAGCCTCAATACCACTGTGTTTGAGTATCATGGCTTGTAGAAGGGAAGATTTCGAGGTAAGGGCACGAGGTTGAGGGGTTCACGAATAATAGGTCGATACAACGAATTATGCGAGAGGGATTGCATGTATGCTTACACCTAATGTTGTAAACATTCATGCCAACACAGGTGCGGCTTACCGAATCCTGGATGCCGTGACCATGCACGCTGACTTTTATGCGATCGTTCTTTTCAACCACCAAGTAAGCATGCATCGTCACGTCTTATGGCTGGTGGGGTTCCTGACCGTGCACCATGCCTGCATGTCGACCATCTTGTAATGCCCATCGTCCTTGATGTAATGATGCCAAAACAACGAGAGGGCCACTTATAAAGTATCCCCGGTATTAGGTGACTCGCCCAGTCACTGCCAGTGCAGACGCGTAAAACTCGTCGCGGCATTTCTCACGCAATGGCATCCCTTGAATCATCATCCTGGAACCTGCAGAGGACGGCGGTGTCTTTGGGCGGGACAGTCATCGTTTACGTGCTCCTTTCCAGGTTCCTCGCCTGGTTCCGGCTGCGCAAGTTCAAGGGGCCGCCCCTTGCCGCGCTCTCGCACGCATGGCTGGCCAGGGCCAACTACTCGGGCCGGGCCCTCGAGTACTACATGGGCGCACGCGAGAAGTATGGCACGCCGGCGCTGCTGCGCGTCGGGCCGAACACGCTCATGACGGACAACCCAGACGTGATCCGGCAGATGAACACGGCGCGCGCCGGCTACGCCCGGTCTCAGTGGTACGACAGCTTCCGGCTGGACCCCTACGTGCACAACATGTTCAGCTCGCGCGACCTGGCATACCACGACGACATCAAGTCTCGCACCTCGTTCGGCTACTCCGGCCGCGAGGTGCCCTCTCTCGAGAGCGACGTCAACGAGCAAATCGACCGCATCAAGGCCCTCATCCGCACGAAGCACCTCTCGAGGCCTGGAAACACGAAGCCCATGGACTTCACCCTCATAGCCCAGCTCTTCACGCTCGACTCGCTTTCGACCATTGCCTACGGCAAGCCTTTCGGCTTCATCGAGGCCAACGAAGACCTGAACGGCTTCATACGGAAGGCCCGGGCGACGTTCCCATTCGTCACGCTCTGCAGCGTGGTCCCTTGGATGAACAGGTTTTTCTTCTCGGACTTTTGGCTGACGATCGCCGGCCCCAAGAAAACCGACTCAAAAGGTTTTGGGATTTTGATGGCGTACGTTCTCCCCCTCCCCCTCTCCCCTCTTTACCCTCGCCTCTCTCTCACTGCGACATCCCAATTGTCCGTTTCGCTTCTCGACCTGTGACGAGACAGGGCCACTGTGCTGACCCGAAACGTCTCATTCTCCAACAGTATGGCCGGGAACGTAGTAGCACCACGTTTTGATGCAGACGAAAAGATAAACCCTAAAGAGGACCGTCAGGATATGTTGGTAAGTCTGCCTTTCGAGGACCGTCTTCTAAGCCATATTTCTCACAGTGAGCTGAACGGCAGGGCTCCTTTGTTCGACATGGTCTGACCAAACGCCAATGCGAAGCCGAAGCGCTTCTGCAAATCTTGGCTGGGTCTGACAGCACTGGCAACGCCATCCGTTCCATGATGCTTTCTATCGTCTCTTCTCCCCAGGTCTACAACAGGCTGCAGCAGGAACTGGACGAAGCCAGTGCTAAGAACCTGATTTCCTCGCCCATTTCGCTTGCCGAGGCCAAGAAGCTACCATACCTCCAGGTAAGCATAGCACAAGCATGATTCAGGCTGGGATACTCACGAAACTCGAAAGGCCGTCGTCTACGAGAGCATGCGCTATCACCCGCCCCTGATTGGCGTAAACACCAAGGTCGTCCCACCCCAGGGCGACACGCTGGCCGGGCAATTCGTCCCGGGTGGCACCAACATCGCGGTGAACCCGTGGGCCTTGATGCGGTACAAGCCCACGTTTGGCGAAGACGTCGAGGTGTTTCGGCCGGACCGGTGGATTGAGGCATCGCCCGAGCACTACGCCGTGATGCAGCGTGATGCCGAGTTGGTCTTCGGACATGGCCGGTTCATGTGCGCCGGGAAGACGGTGGCGTTCATGGAGCTGAACAAGATATTGGTCGAGGTATGCGTTTCTACTTTTCCATTCGACACGAGGGAGGCGGGAGGAGGTCTCCAGAGTGCCGGGGACTACGAGACCGGGCTACTAATGACTTCGAGTAGTTGCTCCGAGAATTCGATTTCCAACTTATCAATCTTATGAAGCCATGCCAAGAAGTCCTTTACACGCATTTCCTCATGGAGGATCTCTGGCTACGTGTTACTTCAAGAGTTTAATCCCTGTTCCGGTCAGCTATAGATAGCAACGGTGAGGGCGATGGCAACGGCGTGCGGGAGACAGAAGCTGGGGGTGCTGGGAGGAGTCTAGGGCCACTCGCTATCGCCCAAGCCAGAGATGGCTAGTCTAGAGAGGGTTAGAAATCCAGGCATCTTGTCCCAATGCCTCATCAATCCCAATGATGGCAGCGGGAAATTGGTGGCCGCTTCCGCCTATACAAGTTTAAAGATGGCGGAAAGCAGCTTAGTTTGCATGCCGGGCAGCCAGACGGTTAAATTTATTCACTTACTGGAGGGTGAGAGCTTGTTGTTTAACCCCCATGGGCCAATTTAACTCGCCGCCACAGTGCAGAGGTAGTCTCAGACAGTTCAGCCACAGTGGTTTGTCATTCCCGACGCACAGATTGAGTACCGAGGTCCCAACTTGACCCCTCACACAACACGTCAAGTCGCATTGTCAGACAATGCAGAAAGCAGACAATTCCATCGTTTTGGATCTTTCCCAATGGCCTACGGCGGAGAAGTTCGTTTCAAGATGCCGCGACTTTCTTAATGAAGTCCAAGACTTGTAAGTTCTTGCCCTGGCGCCAGACTCAAGTTCGCAAGGGGCTCAATCATAGCGAGCTTACAAAACCGAAGAACGCCCGGGAAAGATCTCGAGGCCAAGCTCAACAGCGAATATGGCCCCGGAAACGATTACTATGAGGACTTTTGCTCTTACATCAAGCAAGGCCTGCTGGAGGGCTGGGTTGCGCAGACAGAGATCGACGGGCAGAAGTATCGTCGGGGGAAGATTGCTCTTCCTTCAGAGGCCACCAGGTTCTTCAGCATCACGACCGTTTACATGGAAAGCGAGGAAGAGTATCGAGGGCAGTATCATGCGCACCCCTATGGCGAGATCAACTGTGTTATTCAGCTCGACAGTCGCGCCGAGCTGAAGGGCATGCAGGGCTGGCAAGGGGCTGGTTGGACATCTCCAGGCCCCGGTACGCATCACTATCCTGAGGTGCGTAAAGGGGCTCTGGTTGCTCTCTTTTTCCTACCCGCAGGACGCATTTCGTATAGCGCTACGCCAGGGGCACCACAGCCCGCGTCTGTATGACTACCTACGTTACCTTAACCACTGTTTCTCGCTATCGGCATACTCATTTCATTCAATTCAGTTCACAACATTTCGTGACACAAGATAGTTTCGGTCCTGTGGTGTGTTGATATATCATTTGACGCTGTATGATGTTCCTCAAGTCTTGGCCTATGCATCATGGCCCTTTCCGCCTGCTGAAACTGATTGTCGCCGTGGTGGCTTCCATGTACTGGTCGAGCCCCCCCCGGGAACGATACTCTGTATCAGCCGACCAGTCTGTTTGAGAAGGCCGTTGTTTTGGGGGCTCGAGAATCGACGGAAGTGCCGTTTCCTCTGTAGGTGTCGTTGATACATGATTGTTAGCTCGTAACGGACTTTCGTCATCGAAACGCCGAAAGGTAATCAAAGCCAACGTCCTGTTTGCCGCAAGGCGGCTTTGCGTGCCCAGGAGCCGCCAGATCTTTAGATGGGAGAGATATCTAGAGAAGAAAGCCTTCAGGCATGGTAGCGAAGCGCAGATCAGACCCGACCATGACTCGATCAAGCTGTTCCAATGTCAGTCGATGTTCTTTTGATGCACACTTTGGCACAGAGGTTTCCCTACCACCACATGACGCTGGTTCCCCATCCGTACGTCACATCGGGATCCGAGTCTATTCTGACCGTTGCGACTAGCCGGATGATACTGACAGCAAGAACACTAGAAACAACGTTAGGCATCTCGATCCAAAATCTGCTGGGAATAGCATAGGGAACCGGCACTCACAAGCCACCACCCATCAGCACGAGAGCAATACCTATCTTGCGGTGAAAGGGAACTCTCATCGGACGTAGGATCCAAAAGGGGAGAAGCAGGATGATAACGTCGGTCAGGACATTCAGGGCGGCGCAGGCAATGTAGATTCTAATCATGGTGCTGCAGCTATCAGGCAGATCATTGGTGCAGTTGAGAGCAAGGGTACCTGCGGTGTTGACGATTCCATAGCTGACAACGACGAAGATGACGAAGTGTGTGAATATTCGAAACGACGTCTCGACCAGAAATCGGAGGTAGAACGCAAGGACTGACGACTTGACAAATAGTGTAGTTATGTTGTAAAGCGGAACGCCAGCCCATTTGCCCGACTATGAGATGTCAACACCAGAGAAGAAGTAGGTATGCATGGTGCGGCTTGTGGGATCCCTTACAGCCAGTAACAGGGTGATGCCGTCTGGGGTCATGGTGATGATATGATCTCCGGCACCAAGTCTAGCCTCTTCAAGAGCCGTCAGATACCGCAAATTTCAATGGAAGAGAAGCCGTTACGTACGTATGCACACGCATATTGATTGCAGTACTGCGAATACCTAATGGCGACCCGCGTCAGCCGCAGAGTAAACGCTTGGGGTTGGGGGCCTCACCGCCGCTATGATGGTCAGAGCTACCGAGTGTCAACCGCCGTCAAAGAGCAAAACATGATAGCTTCTCTCCTTACTGTCGTCATTGTGCCATCTTCTCAATAGGACCTTGCTCGTGTAGAGTCGCAAACTAATTATGGGCAAGGCAAATATGGGGAACGCAATGGACGTGTAGAAAATCTCCGTGCTTTGGCCCCCAGTATGAGAGAACAGGCCGACTGGTTGCGGGATGGGAGGCGCGGCCCCTTGATCACTCATGCTAGAGACCGTGGTTGAGAGACAGTTGTCGCAAACCCTATCGCGATGGCTGAAAAGCTGGACGGGAGACGGGTCGGCCCTGAGCGCAGCGCATGTCGCACTCATCGTCCCGAGCAGACGGTAACGGGCATGAGCCCTGCGAGTTATACGGTCAAGGGGGTTTCAATTTTGGGCTCCTGCAGGCAGAGCGAGGACAAGGAAAGTTGACTTTATCTCGTCGGTGGCGGCGCCAGAGTTGACACCGGTCACATGAATAGGGATCGAGGCCATTCTGGGGGTGGACTTTCCGGTCTCATCTTCATCTCTAGCTCGGCGCCCAGCATTCCTTGGGCCCTCAATCCGTCTCGATCATTCATCTTGCACCCTGGGCAACCGAGCCCATGGGTCCGCGCTTTGCGCTAGGGAGGCTGAAGGGGGAACGCCCACGCGCTATCGCGGAACCAGCCGTCTTCTTTACGCTTGGGAGCGGCGAAGTTTGGTTTCGCTTGTTCACCACGGCTGCAGCTAGCATCGGATGGGGTAAAGGCACTGTTCCCCCTTGGACCGTGCCAAGAGAGATCACCCGCATTAGTCCAGGTATAGCCTAAGCTTGAATCTGGCCAGAATATCAGGTCCTGTTTTGGTTAGCACTTTGCCATAGATATGAGCCAATTTCTTATTACTTTAAGTTGAAATACCGGTAGGCTGGCCCTATCCCCGGTCTTTGTCCCTCTAGGTATCATCAAGACATCAGAAAACATGCACATAGCGTCCTAGCTTTTGAGCTAGTTGGGGATTGAGTTTACCGTTTGCCCTGCTAGGACCATGCCTCGCGCTGTCCTTGAGGCTATCATACATCTCTTCTTATCACCCAGCCTGTCTTAGCTGCGTTGCAACTAGTAATAAACACAAAGGGTTGAAGTTGAGTTGCGTCGCATGAGTAATAAACAGATATAAAGAAGTCGAGTAATGACTCTGCGCATATCTTACATAGAATCGAAACCTGTCGTGCTTCTTTCAAGATTAGCAGGTTCATTCGTCTCAAAAACAGCCTCATCATACAATCACATCATACCTTACCGATGGAATGCGTCATATGTAGTCGCAACAGGGCCCATTCGTAGCAATCCACAATCCATCCGAAATCATCGGCAACGCCGCGCATGGTACGCGGAGATCCAGTTATATTCTCGCGTACAAGGCCAAGCAACTGCGCGTTTTGCTGCCGTTGCCCGGCGTTCAAGTGCTGTGCCTCCCAAGAAAATGATCACATGCAGGGTTCCTCTCTTTGGATCCAACAGACTCTGCGGATCTTCCTTCCCATTTGGGCCTGTCTTTGGCAGGTGACTCCAGGCGGATGACCCCAGGCGGGTCAAGATTGACTAGGATCATACGTGCTCAATCGACCGAGTTGACGAGGCTCCGTATGCTTCAAGCTACATAAATCAATGAGCTTTCGCCGGACTGTCTCATTCTGCAACATTGACAGACCAATATCGAACCGACTTTACTACTCTCATATTCCTTCACCCTCTGCCCAGCCGACGGAATTCGCCAGTCTCTCAGACTCACACCTGTACATACATCCGACCCAGCTCAGCATGTCGCCTAGCCTTTCAAGAGCGGACAGCGAGAAGGCCATGGCCACCAACGACACTGCCAGCCAGTCTCAAGCATCCTCGTCACCAAAGAAGTCTCTATACCGCAGGTTCCAAGACTCAAAGAGGGGAGAGATCTCGGACGCCGATGTTCTCAAGTACACGGGCATGAGCAAAAGAACCCTATCCGAGTGGGCGACCGACCGCCCCGACGTGGGAGGGAACAGAGCAGCCGGGAGCATCGCCGCCGGCAACACCTCGGGTCTCGGCGGCATCATGACCGGAGCCGGCTACGGCGGCTGGGGGCCCGACTCGAACGGCCCCTTAAAGTTCCCACCCACGGCCCGAACCGAAACTCAAAAGTCTGACGGCGATAACGATAACTAAGGGCGACACGAAAAGATGAACGTATGCAAATCCCATCGTCGGAGGGATGGTTGGGGTTGTGGGGTTGTTCCGGCGCCTTGGCTTACACTGCCCGTACACAGATGGAAATGGCTCACGGCATGTTTTGGTAGCATCCGGGCGTGGTGAGATGTGGAACTGCATGGGAATTGTAGATTATCGAATGCGTCAATGGGTTTCAACGCAGTCAGCGTCTACCAAATTCGTTAAATCATGATTTCCAAACACAGGCAGACTCTTGACGGTACCAAGAGGTGATCTCAGATTCTAGTGTAAATGTTCCCCAATTGCCTAGTTGGTGCTGCCTTCATTCTCATAATGAAACAATGAAATTATCTTGACAAGACAGTCACAACCTCAATCTTGTTTCCGGTCCTGGTCTTCCAACCTTCACCGATACACGGTCCAAGTTCATAACTCTGGCGTAGACTGTACTCCTATCGCCTTCCCGCTGAGAGGTTGCACGGAGACCGACAATGTAAGCGCCCTCTTTTTGGTAAGTGAACGACGCGCTCACGTCGACTGTCTCGTCCGACACAGCCAATGAGCCGGGAACATAGTATCCCTGGCCGAAGAAGTCCCATTCCACAGACACGACCTTGCCTGCACCAGGAGGAGCCGAGACAGTGGCTCTGAAGGTGACGCTCTGTCCAACCTGTGCCTCGAAGCACCGGCCGCCCTCAACGGCCAATCGTACTGTCGGCTGGATGCCACCTCTCTCGGCCGCCGAAGCAGGGATTCGGATCGAGCTGTTCTCCGCAACGCGATAGGAAGTCGAACTTGGCGGGGGTTTTCCCCCACGCGCTGAGGTCGCGAAGCGCCTGCTGGCAAATACCACGATATTGCACGACGAGAGCGCCGCGGTTCCCTGTCCCCTCGGGACCATCATAGCTGTGTTCGGTGTTCTCATTGTACCACAAGCGGTAGTTGTCGTCAAACCGCGTCCCGAGGGCACCCTTGACCTGGCTGCGGTACCAATCAGCATGCCACGGGAAGGCATCGCTGTCTATGAGGTTCTGGATGACAATAATCTTCCCGTAGATCCGCCCGGAATGCGTAGCTCCTCCGGTAGTGCCTTCCGAAATTTTCCTTGAGGCATCAATCTGGCGTTGCGGGAACTTGGGGGATCCGTCTGGTTTTCTTAGCTGGTCAAACCCGTAAAATCCGGCGCCATCCGGGACTTGGTGTCGGTAGTAGGCTCGCATTGCCAGAGACCACCGGTTGTCAACTCGGACTTTAGCCCCCTTGACCGGGCTCCGAGGTAGGTATTGAGTATTGCTTGAGCTGTTGATTGTCGCAGTCTTCGTGATGCGGTCGAACTTCCCGACTAAAACACCAAGTATGGAGCCATTCGGGGCGATGATTGTGAAGTCGTAGACTTCACTGACCCACGCTGTTGGCGCTGGTCGGCCATGTGTAGTCTCGAGGATCATGGAGACGGGTATCCCAGCGCCATCCGTCACTGTCTCTTTCACTATCGCCTCGAAGCTGACCATGGCATTTCTGGAAAATGTCTCCAAGAGCGCTTTTTTCGGTTCCAAGATATCCTGGTTTGGTCCAGAAGTCGTCTGCGTAAGTAGGGTCTATAACTCTGATGACTTTGCTGGTCAAGTTTGCTAGCGTCTTCGTATCTGACGCCGTGGAGAAATCCTCCCATGCTTGGATCGGAACCCCGAGTCTAGTGACTTCGCGGAGCACATCCCGCTCGACGGCGTTCAGGAGGGCCAACGGATCGCCGCTACCACCAGGGGCGAGCGCTTTCTCGAAGTCAGTAGCTTTCCCGCGCAGAACCAGGCTAGCCATGGCGCGGATGAAGAGGTTGTTGGGGGCGGATATCGGTATCGCCTGGACGAAAACCTCGGCATGAAGTTCGAAAGTCCAATCTACTTTTTCGTATTAGATACGACAAGAACGATATTACTGGGTTGGCTTTGCAACTACCTAGGTAACATGGGGAACCGCCTAAAAATGGCCTCCAAGATGTCTAATTCGTTATATCTCTAGCTACAACTGCATTAAAGGCTCTATAGGCTTATAGTTATCACTGTCGTCCATCATCGTCGTTATCGTCGTCGTCCGTCGTCGTTGTTGTCGTCCGTCATCGTCGTTATGATTAGGTATTATAGGAGAGCAAGCCAAGCCACTTAGGGGTGTTAGGTACCTAGGCTGCCGAATTGCTAGCGAAGCTATTGGCTCTCTGAATTAGGCAGGTTGATGTTGGCAGCTGGTCCTAGGCACCTGCCCGTCAATCGCTTATCTCCATTCCATGACGTCTGCAGCTGCCCCCTGAAGTCGTAGCCTGTTGTCAGGTGCTACCCCCTATAAAATTTCACGCGCCTGCCTGCAATGGATCAATTCAGTGTTGAAAACGCTGCCTACCTAGTTGCCCGGTGCACGGCATTTTAGGCATCTAGTTTTCAGCAGAACACCTACAACCAAGTCAACAGCAGACGTCGATCACAGATTCGGAATGCTTTCAATCGAGTTATAAGAACCCTCACCAGCAAAACCCGTCGAGTTCATTGCGGTCCAGCATCTAGCTTCAACACCATTAACATCGCAATGGACGAGTACCACATCAAGCACACGCCCTGGTACCAGGCCGCCGTTGGCGCTTTTGCCGCCAAAGCTGCCAGGGAGGATCTGGCCCGCTCCGAGGATCCGGATACCACCCAAAACCCGGACATGATTGTTGCCGCCCGCCTCCGTCCCATCTTGGAAGACGAAGCCGCTGCCACCGGTCTGATCCGCGGCGTCTTCACCCGTACGAGCAACAACGGTGCCGTCGACGTGCACCAGATTCGCAAGCACGTTAAGCCCCTTGGTCCACCCACCCTTATGGTATGTAAACGCTTCTCTGTTTATGTTGTCTATTTATGTTCTCTATTTATATTCTCTGTTCTTGTTCTCCGCCTAACAACATTAGTCGACTTCTGTTCGGCTTGACCGAGCCTATGGCCCCGAGTCTACCTCCGAGGAAATATACCGCGACCTCGTCGAACCCTTGGTTCCTTGGGCCTGGGCAGGTGGCGTTAGCACCATGTTTGCTTACGGCCAAACCGGCTCGGGGAAGACCTTTACTGTCAGCGCCATCGAGAAATTGGTTGCCGAGTCTCTTATGCGGGGAGACCTAGACGGTGAACGAAAGGTGTACGCATGCGTTATCGAACTTGCAGGCCAGGCTGCCTTTGGTAAGAAACCTGGACTAATTTTGGCCGAGTTGGAGTCTAATTGAAGTTGTTCCCAGACCTTCTCAATTCTCGCAAACAAATATCCGTTCTCGAAGACTCGTTCGGTGTCACACAGCTGGCCGGAGCATTGGAGTTTGAGGTGACGGACGCGGCCACCTTGCTTGATCTCATTGAAAAAGCAGCAACCTATCGACGCACCGCGTCGACCGAGAAGAACGATGCCTCTTCTCGCTCTCACGCCATCTGCCGTATCAGGATCGAGAATCACGCCATACCCTCGGCTGAGGACGGGATTCTCTACATGATCGATTTGGCTGGTTCGGAAGCCGCTCGAGACCGGGCCAACCACACGGCCGATCGCATGAAAGAGGCACGCGAGATCAACACAAGCCTTTCAGTACTCAAGGACTGCATTCGCGGCCGTGCAACAGTTGACGCCGCATCGCTGACCGGGAAACCGAGAAAGCCAACTCACATCCCCTTTCGACAGAGTTCTCTTACCAAGATACTAAAGCACGTCTTTGACCCCTCAGGTCGTCGAAGATGCAAGACTGTGGTTGTGGCTTGCGTCAACCCGAGTCTTCCGGATGCTTTCGCGGGCAAGAACACCCTCAAGTACGCTGAGATGCTGCGAGTTCTGCTGCCGAAGGCTAAAGCTCAGGAATTCGAGCCGAACGTACCCGCAACTTGGTCCAACGAACAGTTGAAGAGCTGGATCGAAACAAATGTGAGAGTCCAATATACGTGGTGCGGCGGAGCGATTATTAACCTTCGGTAGTCAGGTACTCCCCCCGTTTCGAGCAACATCCTAGCCCCGTCGGAGACAGGCGCCCAACTGCTTCGCCTTCCCACCCCCGAATTCCTCTCGCGCTGCCTGAAGACACCGGATGTGACCGCGGATCAAGCCCGCGCCTTCCAAGCCAAGTTCTGGCGCATGCACATTGACTCGCAGAAGTCTGTTGCTGCGAA
Organism: Colletotrichum musae; assembly: GCA_027406025.1. Lineage (NCBI taxonomy): Eukaryota > Fungi > Ascomycota > Sordariomycetes > Glomerellales > Glomerellaceae > Colletotrichum > Colletotrichum musae. The sequence continues at coordinate 384,634 of JANVYC010000004.1, forward strand.
CCAGACGGTCTCGAAGAGCGAAGAGACCGAAAGCAACGGTCGGCCGGCGAGGTCGAAACAGGAGCTTTTGTCAGGCAGCATGGATCCCGATCCGAAAGCCAGTCAGACTCCGTTCAAGGCTCGTATCCGTCCTGGGATGGTGGTACGATGGAACCCTCCCGACGACTTCTCCATGAAGGTGCCAGGCTTGAACATGGTTATCATCATGTGCCCCCTAACCGCTGCAGGTCGTAGCGCACGGGACGTCAACGGAAATCTGGTTCTCGGGGAGGTAGAAGAAAGAACACTGCCCGAGGGAGCCAAGTATCTTTGTTCATTGGTCGTTCCTGGTTTCATGGCGGACTCATATGAGCTAAGTATGTGGCGGCAGGTGGTGGTGGACGTCGAGCAGATGGAAGCCGAGGTGCTGCTAGAGTACGACGCGGCTACTAGATACTACCATATTACTCTCTAGAAGAACCTTGGGCTGACCTAGGTTAGAATTGGACTTGACAGATTGGCAGAATTCACTTGGACTTTCAGGCGCAAGTGGCTTGGCTCTCCTATAATAATAACGACAACAACGATGATGGACGACGACGACGACAACAATGACAGCGATAGAAAACGGCCAGCCGATAGAGCCTTCAATAATACCAATCCTAGGGAAAGCTTAGGGACGCCTAGCTACGCAGTCATAGCTAGAGGGGGTGCTGTACACTAGAGGAGGTGGTAATAAATAAGATCTCCCTTCATTAAATCTGGGTAGAGTATACATATGTACATGGAAGATATCTGACAAACAAAACACTTCTAGATCCTATTACTCTGATCGAAGCCACCGCTGAGCGCTGAGCTCCTCTTCGAACTCCTCTTCGGGCCCCTGGCAAAGGCGAAGCTCCTCGGCGACAAGGTCTTGTTCCTGCCCTCGGCGTCCTTGGCAGACTCGCAAACCTCCGACGTGATGGCCACCTCAATGTCCTTCCTGATATTGTTGTTCTTGCGCTTGGTGCTGCTGCTTCTCCTGGCCGAGCTGTTCGACCTGCTCGGCGGCGGCTGCTCCGCGTACGGGTCGCCCCAGGACTTGACGTCTTGCAGCTTGATATCGCTGACCATGCGCTCCTCGCTCTCGTTGAACGTGACGTTGGTGATGGGGTACGCCGACGGCGGTCCGCGCCCGCGCCAGCTCTGGTTGCTGCCGGCGCCGAACGTGCGGATGTCCTTTGGCGTGCGCTCCGTGAGCTTCTGCGACGATCGGACTGACGTGATGAGGGAGCCGAGGATGGGCGACAGCCAGTGCTTGAGAATGGAGAAGACCATGGGCAGGTTGGCCGTGATTACGGCCACGAAAGTTTCTCGCACAGCCCACGATCCGGCGAGTTGGGCACCGTTCTGGGGGTCCTGGAGGTCACTGGCGTTAGTCGCGGTCTCCTCTCGGCAAAGGTGATTCAGACTTACTGTGACGATGAGAATGCAACGAAGAGTGGCGCAGACGACGACAAACAGACCGCCGCTGAACAGAAACAGCAGACCCCATTTCTTCAGCGGCTTCAGCTTGGCTTGCCACAGCATCGGAAGGGGTATCGAGAGCAGATAGAGATCCGTCGAGACGTTGAAGGCGAGGTAAACCCACACAACCTGGTTGGAAACAGCCGGCTGGCAGACATCTGGAAACACCTAGTTAGCTACATCACAGAAAATTTGCCACTATCAAGAAATCCGAGACTTACTGCCAGGGTCAGGGTAGATCTGCCAGTTCTTGTGGAAAGGCCGGCAAGCGAGGAAGAGGTTGGCCACGACGATGATCCAGCTGGCGATGAGGAATCCAAAGCCGATCCAGATGCGCAACCGGAAGGATCTACCCAAGCCGGCCTACAACCGGTTAGACGTTCGTAATGTAACAACATACGAGTGCATTTGCTTACCGTCAACCTAATGTAAAACACTAGTAGCGAAGCCTTCAGTGACCAAAGCAGGACAGAATAGCTCGACCATCCACAAATCTGAATGATGGATCCAATGACCCTATGAAGAGGTATTCAGTTAGTGACATGGCCAAATCAGACTTGAAACCGCGTCAGAGCCTTACCTCAGCCGATACTCTTCGCTATCCGGTGACAGCGCGGCTCGTTGCTCGTCCGTCATGCCGTTGTTGGCCATGCCCTTGGCGATGGCGCCAACAGAGTGAGCCAGGGCAGTCTCTATGACGTAGAAAGTCTGTTCCGGCGGAACCAGGTCAGTATAGAAGCGAAGGTCCCGGGATAAGATTGTAGGTACTGACCAACCCGACCCAAGCCAGGTAGTCGTCGGCCTGCAGGCCCTTGAAGCCAACGGTCTTGACTCTGGCATAAGTCCGGAGCATCGTAAAGAGTATACCAACGGCCAGGAGAGTCCAGGCCTCAATGGTGAAAGACTGCATGGCAGCAGCCGCCGCGGCAGCAGCAGCCGCCGCCGCCGCGGGGTCCATCGGCGCTGCAGGGTCGGACATGTTGGACAGGCTTGTTTCCAGCTGGTCTGATCAAAGGCCTGCTCTGCACAACCGAAACAAGACAAAGGCACAAAAATTGGAAATAAAACGAAGGACGGGAACCACAAAAAGGAGAGATCGAAAAAGGCCACCGCGAAGGACATGCGTGCTCCCCCGGGGGCGCTCAAGTTTTGTACAAGTCGTCCTCGCGCGCCCTAGAGGAGTTCGGATGACAGCCCCGTGGGCCGTTTCCTGACGGAGTCTGAGCCCGCATTGGATCGTCGCACGCAAACGTCCAGAAGGAGGAAAAAGACTGCGTTACGTTGTGTCGATGATCCAGTACCATGGTCGCGGTCGTGATCCATCGTGACTGGCACCCTGCCAACGGCGCAGGTACAGTATTCCTTTGCCCCTTGAAGAATTTATCTGAGATTCCGGGGGCCTGAGTCGTTGACAGCTAGGTGGGAGGGGCGGGAAAGGCCCGAGACCACGGTGATGGACGAGGAAGTGTCGGCTACTAGGGCGTGGCTGGCGAATAGGCGAATAGACGCAGGCATGGCAGAAATAGTAGTGAGTTGCGTGCCGTCCATTGTCATTTTCCGTGAATTACGACTGCAACTTGTCGAGTGCCCGTTGAGTCTCGCCTCAACCTAGAAGAAGCGGACGTCTTGCCATCCTTATCGAACGATCAATAGCAACTAACGACTATTAATTTATTTGTTCTGCAACGTCAACTTCGGCTTCGGCAAAGTACGGATGGCATGAGGATCGGATCCCATCTCTATCAACCTACTATAGGTAAGGACATGCATGTGCAGAGCGGGCATTCCAAGTTCCAACCTAGCCGACGGGATGGGAGAAATACGGACTCGCGACAGTCTCAGGGGGTATTTTCTGTTGGAAATAAAACACATGCAGATTTCTCTTGGCCTGGCACGACATTTCGCTGGGCAATGTTGCTCTTGGCGAGTGCCGCGGAGCACTTGATATTGGGGCCCCGCCAAAAGTTGCCGCGCAAAATGACTCGCAACCGTTCTCTTTTGAGTCTTAGAAACGTAGCATTCGGGGAGCTGACGGTCGTACCGGCTGTTAGCACCAACATAAGCACAAACCCTTGACCCATACATTAGTCGCGCTCCCGATGGTGGGAGTCGATTGGTCTCCGCGGCTGTTCTTAGACAACAGACCCTCATCAGGCGTAACCCCACGGGACAGAGGGCCCAATCATCCGTCCAGAGTCGCGGGGAGAACCTCGTAGCTTCGATCTCTTTTCCAGACCGGTTCCGCTGACCTTTCCATTTCTAACCTACAAAAGAAGTTGTAAGCTGCAGGCTACCACGCCCAGCCGATGCGACGGCAAACAGATTCGACAGGGCCATTTCGAAAAATGGATCTAGGCCGACCGTCGACGGTGGGCCCGGGGGTTGTCGCCCTCAGAGTCTATTAGATTGCCCTGCGTCCGATGCTGCGCAATATCACCACATCAGGGGCCTCATTCAAGGCCACTTCGCTCTTCTCTCCTTGCCCAGGACGCCAGATTGGGAAATTCCCATGTTCCACGACGTAGCGGCGCAGTCACCGACCTTCCCAAGACAGCAGATCGACATGCCATGGGATCCCTGGGTGCTGCCTGGATGCCGCCTTCGCGCCTCGTCTCATGCTAGTGCTGCATGGTACTATGAGTATGACCACCTAAACGCACCTCCAAGTCGCCCCCCGTTGCCGGTGAGAACCGCCGAGCGGCTGACAGTCTGACATAGAGAAGAGAAGTGAGCTGGCATTTCATCAACAATGACTTTTCCAGACCCCGTCGCCGACTCTTTTGGCTTCCGGCAACTCCATCTTCCCACCCCCGCCAGAGCGTGCTGATTCATTGCCGAAAAGATGGAGAAGATTGATTGCGTTGTGGTAGGAGCCGGTAAGTTTCACCTCCCCTCGAAGCCCTATTCTGGCCTGCACGTAGTCGTGCGAGACATCAGTATCCGCCGCCTGCGCTGGCATCCGTGGAATCCGTTGACCCGGACTGACGAGAGACATGACGCACCGCAGGCTGGTACGGCCTGGGCGCCGCGAAGCAGTATCACTGCACGCAGCCCGAATCATCACTAGTCATTTTCGACTCCCAGGCCACGCTCGGCGGCACGTGGGCGGATGAGCGCATCTACCCCGGGTTGAAGAGCAACAACCTGCTGGGCACGTTCGAGTATCCCGATTTCCCCATGGACACCGAGACCTTTGGCGTTCATCCCCGCGAGCACGTTCCCGGAGAGACTGTCTGCAGGTACATCAACGCCTACGCCCAAAAGTTCGGCATCGCCGACAAGGTCCGTTCCGGCCACAAGGTCGTTACGGCAGAGCACCAGGAGACCGTTGAGGGCGGCTGGGTCCTGACCGTCCGGGGCCAGAACCAAGAGGAGAAAAAGGTCTTCGCGCGCCGCCTCATCATCGCCACCGGTCTCACCTCCGAGCCGTGGCTGCCTCACTTCGAGGGCCAGGAGTCGTTCGGCGGCAAGATCTTCCACGGAAAGCACTTCCAGCAGAATGCAGACACCCTCAAGACGGCCAAGACGGTGACCATCTTCGGCGCCACCAAGTTCGCCTGGGACGCCGTCTATGCATATGGCACTGCCGGTGTAAAGGTCAACTGGATCGTCAGATGTAAGCCTCCCGCGTCTTTGATGTGATGCAGGCAGACTAACTCGAAGAAATAGCCAGCGGCCACGGCCCATGTTGGATCGCACCCGCGTTCGTAACTCCGCTGAAGAAGTGGCTGGAGAAGCTTGCCAGTAAGAATAGAGACCTGTTCTTCTTTGCAGCTTCATTCATCAGTTGCTGACCAACGCCCAGACACAAGAATGTTGACCTGGTTCAGCCCCTGCGTATGGGGCGATGCGGATGGGTACGCCGGCGTCCGCAACTTCTTCCACGGCACGGCCGTCGGGAGGACCATCGTCGACAACTTTTGGAAGGTTCTCGGCGGCGATGTGATCACCCTCATGGAGTACGACTCCCACCCCGACACGGCCAAGCTGAAGCCCTGGACCGAGCCCATGTTCACGGGCACCAGCTTCAGCATCTTGAACTACGACACCAGCCTCTTCGACCTCATCCGGAACGGCACCGTCAAGGTCCACCTTGGCGAGATCGACCATCTCAGCCCTGGAAAGGTTCACCTGGCAGATGGCACCGAGTTCGAAGCCGACGCCCTCCTGGCGCACACCGGCTGGAAGCACGTCCCTCCCATCAAGTTCCTCCCCGAAGGCATCGAGACCGAGCTCGGCATGCCGCACACGCCCGTGGAGAACGCCCCGCGGGAGGATCTCGCCGGGCAAAAGGAGCTCTTCGACCTGGCCGACAAGGAGATCCTGGAACGGTTCCCCAGACTCAAGACCCAGCCCGTCTGGAACAAGGACTACGTCCCCCTGACGGACCAGAAGGGCATCGACAGCGACGACGCCGTCACGCCCTACAAGGAGCTCACGCCGTACATGCTCCACAAGTTCATCGTGCCCCCGTCCGAGCGGTTCCTGCGCACCCGCGACACCGTCTTCGCCGGCATGGTCAGCAACTTCAGTAACGTCATCACGGCCCACGTCCAGGGCCTCTGGATCAGCGCCTACTTCTCCGGCCTCCTCGTTAACGACCCCGCCGCGGCGGTCGGTGACGAGTCAGCCATGAAGAAGCTGCAGTACGACACGGTTCTGATGAACCGCTACGGCTACTGGCGCTACCCGACCGACTGGGGCAACAACAAGTGCCCGGGCTTCGTCTTCGATGCCGTTCCGTATCTCGACGTGCTGCAGAAGGATCTTGGTCTTGTGCCCTGGCGCAAGAAGGGTTTCCTGGCTGAGTGGTACTCGCCATACGGACCAGAGGACTACCGGGATGTCAACGACGAGTGGAAGAGCAAGTATGGAAGTGCAAAGGTGGTGTCTGCCTCCTCGGACTAAAACCAGGGAGGAGAGCTAGTGAAGGGGCGGGCTCCCATAATGTATAACGACACTGGCAAACGATTCATATCTGACATTTACTCACATATCTAGGTATACATCATTCATTTAGCTCCCATGGGTACAAGAATATAACAATCTCTGGCTGGAATATGCTCCACATACCGTGCTATCAACAGGCTCAACATTCCGCGACATGAGTCACCGCGGGGCCTTCAATTCTACTAGCACCTACATGAGTCGCCGAGTCGCCGCGGCATCCTCAACTCTGCAGCATAAGTCACCGAGTTACCGCGGGACCCTCAACTCCGGTCTCTGCAACATGAGTCATCGCAGGACATTGCAGGTCCTACTTAGATTGGCGTCCTCTGCGAGTAGTTGGTCTATATTCACGCAGCTGTGTAATCCAAACAGAAGAACCGTACTAGTCATCCGATATTCGAAACCGTCATCAATCTCTCTTGTCAATCATCTATGGAGTCTTCCATCTCTTCAGATTCCGTTGAGGCTGCTCGCCGCACACATAGCACCCCGTTCCGGCGATGCCGTTTGACACCACCCCCAATCAGGCGCAAGCCACATCAGATAGTTGCATAGATACCGTTGATCTCGAAGTCACATTCGACACAAACCTTCCGATCCCAGTCTCGAACACCAACAAAGAAGCAACTCCTCCGGACCTCGGGCCTCCATTCCACTTGAACGCCAAGTTTCGGTCGCCCTTGACTTGGAGCACATCGCGGAAGTCGGTGGCCCTCTGTCTCCTGTGCATGGCGTCATGCTTCTCGTCCGTCGCCGCCAGCTCGTTTGCCCCAGCAAAAGACGCCATGGCATCCGAGTGGGGTGTCGACCGCACCGCAGTCCTCGTCGGCATCACGGTCTTCACGACCGGGTTTTCCTTCACGCCGATGATCCTGGCTCCGATATCCGAGGTCTGGGGGCGAAAGTTGGTCTTCACGCTAACTGCCATCGTGTTCGTCGTCTGTCAGATTTGCAGTGCGGAAGCCACCTCGTATCCTGGGTAAGTGATTTCCCACGAGACCCCGGTACCCTTCTTCCAGCATACACATGAAGAGGTCATGACAGTTTACCCAAGGCTAACATCAATCTCAAAGCATGCTGATCGCCCGTTTCTTTGCTGGCGTGGGATGCTCGAGCTACTCCGGCATGATTGGAGGCACCATCTCGGATATCTACGCTCCACGCGAACGAAACACCCCCATGGCCCTCTTTTCGGGATGCGCCCTCTTCGGCGCGGGTCTTGGCCCGCTTGTCTCCGGCTTCGTCGTGCAACACGCGAGCTGGAGATGGGTTTTCTGGATCCAAGCCATTGTCAACGCTCTCACAGCGGTTTCCATCGCCGCATTCCTCCCAGAGACGCGGTCGAACGTCTTGCTCCAACGAAAGGCGGACGCGTTGAACGAATGGTACGACTAACAGACCGAGCGTGCGTCGGGTTTCAGGCTACCAGCCGCCGACTCCCAACAAAGCATTGTGACGCGGAAAGTCAGGTGGAACGTGAAGGACAACCAGGGTCGGGGGCCGATCAGCCAGATGATCGTTGCCTCGGTGACGCTGCCGTTCGTGCTGCTCTCCACGGAACCAGTCGTCTTCTTCTTCTCCCTGTGGGCGACCTTCAGCTGGTCGATCGTGTACATTTGTTTTGCAGCCGTCCCCCGCGTCTTCACCGAGATCTACCACTTCGACCTGTCATCTGCCAACGCCGTCTTCGCAAGTGTCTGCATTGCGTCGATCCTCGCCCCGCCCATCAGCATCTACCAGGAACGGTGGTTGGACCGGCATCCCAGCCCGAGATTGCCGCTGGATCGTCCCGAGCGGCGGTTGTACTTTAGCTGCTTCGAGAGCATCCTGCTGCCGATCGGCCTCTTCGTCTTCGGATGGACCGCGCAAGAGCAGATCCACTGGGTCGTCCCGGCTATCGGCATCGGCGTCGCGACCCTGGGCGTGTTCTCCGTCTATCTGGCCGTCTTCAACTACCTGGCGGATAGCTACCACGGGTACGCGAGCTCGGCCCTTGCCGCGCAGTCGTTCTGCAGGAACTTCGTCGCCGGCATCCTCCCGCTTGTGATAGCGCAGATGTACACCAATCTCGGGTACGGACAGGCGTCGAGTCTCCTGGGCGGCATCGGCCTGCTCCTCACCGCAGGCCCCTGGGTTCTCGTCGTGTTCGGGGAGACAATCCGGGAGAAGAGTCGGTTCGCCAACAAGCTCAACCAGTAGCGAAAAAAAAAAAAAAACCGCGGCCGGACTGTCCCCGGAGCATATGGAGACATGTCCGGACGGTGCCCCCACACCGACAGCCGGGTGTGGGTCCGAGCTCTCCGGGGCTCAGTGTTTTGGAATTTGCTGGAAAGCTCCAACACTCAAGTCGCCCAGCCCCTCCTCCATCTATGCTTGATCGTTACGTCACTGAGACGGCATCCTGCGGCGGTGTGCCTGTTGCGCAACAGGGGAAGCAGCGAGCCGCGTGTTACTGCCTAAGTCCTCGCCTGATAGCGTAAAAGTAATCGTAATCGAATCTAGCAGATTCTTCTCTTCGACGTTGATATATATTCTCCGGGGTGCTTTCTCGTTTCTCCGTCCCTCCTCGCGCGGACGCTGGTGTGTCGTGTGCTGTCAATCAATTGATCTCACCCCAACCTTGCTTGTCTTTTTGCTTCCAGCCTCGATCAGCCCGACAAATGTCTCTGGCCCAGCACGTTACTCAAGCCGAAGGCTTTGATTATGAGCGTCCCGTGGAACAAACCGACCAGCTCAGCAATGTCGAGGCAGCCTTCGGCACCTTCCAGCCCTTGTCTACCGACAGTCTCGTAAACAACGGCGATCCTCAGTGGCGACGTTTGAGTTTCGCACCTGTCGAGCCCGCCCACGTGGAGAAGCCAATTGCAGCGTACAAGGTCTCCAACGCGAAGAGATGGGGTAAGTGTTTTGGGCCAGGCCTTGAGAACTCCATGCAACAAAGCTAACACTCTGCAGTTCAGGTGGCCACGAGCATTGTGGCATGCTGGCTGGCTGCCGGGATTGTATTCGGTTTCGCCGCTCTCAAGCCCATTCTCGTTGCCGAGGGCGTCTACAGCGACTTGTGCGATTCCAACGATCCCGGCACCGTCGATGACGGCGATTACATCCCATGCATCGAGCAGGACCTCCACCTGAATCTGTTCTTCATCGTCGCCTCCGTCACAGCCAACGTGTCCTCTCTGCTGGCGGGCTCGGTTCTTGATCGCTACGGAAGGCGCGTGTGCTGGCTTCTTTCGTCCATCTGCCTAACCATCGGCTGCATCTTGATGGCGTCCTCTCACTATTTTCGTGGGTTCGATGGCTACATCCTCGGCAACATCTTCCTTGCCCTGGGTGGCACATTTGTCTTCGTCTCCAGCTTCCAGCTCGCCAATGCCTTCCCCAAGTACAGCGGACTCATCATCGCCCTCGTCACCGGGGCCTTCGACGCCTCAGCGGCCGTCTTCCTCATCTACCGGATGGTATTCGAGGCAACGAACGGCAAGCTCTCGCTCGAAAAGTTCTTCTACGCGTACATCGCAATTCCTGCCCTCGTTCTGATTGCCGAGCTTGCCTATATGCCTGTCAGGTCCTACCACACCATCCCCCAGCTCGAGGAGAAGATCGAGAAGGCGCAGGACAACTCGCGCGACATACACGAGTCGGACGACGAGATATCAGATGACAGGGCTTTGCGGAAAGTCCGAAGCGCCCGCGCCGACCGTCGTCTTTCAAAGCTAGATCAGATCGAAGAAGTCGCCGGGGACGCCCAGCAGCGAGAGGAGCGCATCAAGATCAACGAGGAACGCCACGAGGCCAGCGGCGTGTGGGGTGTTCTGCACGGCGTGTCCGCCCACAAGCAAATTCAGAGCCCCTGGTTCGTTCTCATTCTGCTGTTGACCATCGTCCAGATGTTGAGGATGAACTACTTCATCGCCACCATCCGTGCGCAATATCGGTTCATGCTGGGCTCCGAGGCCAAAGCGGACGAAATCAATCATTTCTTCGACATCGCCTTGCCAGTCGGCGGACTGGTGTCGACCCCATTCATAGGCGTTTTGTTAAACAACCTCAGCGTTCCAACCACATTTGGAGTTTTGACTGTCTTGATTGTGGCCATCGGCGTATTCAACTGTCTGCCATTTGTTTGGGCTGGATACACCACGGTTGTCATATTCGTCATCTTCCGACCCCTCTACTACTCGGCCATCTCGTAAGTCCCTCAAACAAGTTCGTTCCCCGCCTTCTTCTAACGCTTTCTGCAGAGATTATGCCACGAAAGTATTTGGTTTCGCCACTTTCGGGCGTATTTACGGAGCAATCGTGTGCGTGTCGGGGGTCATCAACTTTGCTCAGTCGGGTCTCGACGCCCTCACCCACGGCCCTCTTCGCGGCGACCCAACCCCCGTCAACATCACGCTCGGCGGTGCGGGCACCGTTATCGGAGTGATTCTCACCGCTTTTGTTGCCATCAAGGGCCGAACTTTCGTCGAAGAGGAGAAGCCTGTGCTCGATGCCATGGAGGAGAGACAGCGACTGCTTTCGAATGCCGGACACGACTATGGGACTCGGGAATGATGGCGTTCACACCACTGTTCGGTACACCTGAGACCCAAGAGTGTTTCGAGACGCCGTGATTCATTTATAGACGCTTTAATCATAGAGGAGGGAGTTCGATTACGGAAACGTTTGGAACCTTGGCTCTTGATTCTCAGGGACGATAAAATCTTGCCAGAAGCTCGGGGGAGGGATGGAATCTATGTTAGCAGGCATCAGTTGGTCGTCTCCGAATGGAATCATATTGATACTATTCCGCATCTTCAACATCCACTTGGGCGAATGGTTTAGTGGTATAATACTCGCTTAGCATGTGAGTGGTCCAGGGTTCGATTCCCTGTTCGTCCAGCATTTTTTATTTTGTGAAGCTTTTGATGTTTGGTTGGGGACGAGAACGGTCCCAACTCTTGGTGTTGAGACCCCGCAGGTTTCTGACCTTCGGTTTTTGCCGTGAGAGACTTGGGCCCCTGTGCCTTACACCATGACTTTGCACATGAGTAATACGCCCAATACGTTCCCCTTGGGCTTGGACCTGTTCTCATGCTCGCCGAGAGTCAGAAGGCGGCCTGCTTGGACGGTGAGTTCAGGGTGCTGTCTCGGGGTTTCCATGGATCTGGGCAAATCGGCGGCTCCTTGGGCAAAGCCTTCACAAGTACTCAACTGTTGTTAGAGGCGCGATTTAAGCCAACAGCAGCAACTGCTCATCACGTCGAATTGGCCTAGACTTCTCACTCCGAGTATCGGTGTCTGCGTCGAGCATTGATACACATCAGCCAAACGTGGTTCAGACGACGATCAAACCGCAAGGTTCCGACCAGCCCGTTCGGATGACACCTGTCATGACCCGAAGCCGATGCATCGTGGAGAAGATCCTGGAGAGGGCCGACCGTGATTCGGCCTGAGCTTTGATCGTTGGTAAAGCAAGTTTCAGCAAGACCGGCGTCGTTGCGATGCATTGTGGTTCCGGCGGCCGGGATCGTGTGAGACGTGACGGAGCCGAAGGAGTAGCCCCGATCGGCAGGGGAACCTGCTGAAGTTGGGAGTCAACGAAGTCGAGGCCTCAGAAGGGCATCCTCGTCTATTTAACAGCCGCTTCCGCCGGGCAATTCGATGTTGTCATTCTGGCAGTCCACGACAACATCAACCATTCACTTTTTGCTGTGCAAATACATTCGCTTCAACGACCTGGTGTCGCCTTAATTTTTCGACTCATTCTTATTGAATCACAAGCTCTTCGCTACAAATCGCAAACATGGTCCGCATCACCCTCTTCGCCACTCTCGCTTGTAAGTCAGGCCACATCCCCTAACGATAGCGCCCGTCTTGAACTGACCGTGCTGGATTTTGTAGTCGCCGTCACCGGCCTTGCGCAAATCACCCCCAACAACGCCGGTGCTCGCAACGTCGGGCAGGGCAACGGGTCGCAGTTCATCACGGGCGGGTGCGTGGACGACTCGGACTGCTCGTCGGCGTGCTGCGCGGACGCCAGCGGCGTGGGGGTCTGCTCGGCCGAGGCGGCGCAGTTCCAGAACGGCAAGAACGGGTGCGGGTTCGTCGACCCAAACCGGGAGGCCACCATCGCCGCGGCCGAGGCGCAGGTCGAGAGGCAGGGCTTCTAAGCTGGAATGCAGAAGTCTGTCTCTCACCATTGGAGTCGATATTGATGGGATCATAGATGGATGGTGGTACTCACTGATCAGAGGGAATAACAACCACTGGCTGTGAAAGTCGGCATCAGATGATACCTAGATCAAGTCAAATGGAAGAGTCATCTGTCACGTCGTTCGATTTGAATGGACCTGCCGTTTACGTCACTGATGAATACGTAGTGAATCACGCAAAACATTGTCTTCATTGCAATTGACGGAACTTGCAGGTGCATCAAGAAACTCGAGGAGCAATTTAGGCAGTTGCAACCAGACCATCGTGGTACATGGCGAAGCTCCGCCAATAGAGGAGCGTCAGTCGCCTGTAAATGTCTGGATCCCCTCACTATGTACCTAAGCATGTAGTGCCTGGTGTACACTGTACTGCAGGGCCAACAGCCGAGTCTATGCTGTAAAGGGCAGCTGCCGTTAGCTGGCGCCCCTTGGCGCCCCAGATAAGCTTAAAGGCACCGCTCCTCCTGCCCCATGTTTCCCCTCGCTCCGGGCCAATGTCACCACGCAGACGAGTCCCCTCTGAGGAACTTCTTGAACTATTACGCTGCTATGTTTCATCCGAATGACGAATGCCACTCAACCCCCGAAAGCAGATGCCCTTTACGGCAGCTGCCTACTCGGGGTCGCTGGCGGGACTATCCCGCGGCCGGGGCGACGGCGGGTGATCACCCGCGCCTGCCGAATAGGTCCCAGTCCTTCCTTCCCCTCCAGTCTCCTCCAGTGCCTCGTTGAATACCATGTACCTACCAAGACGGCAGGAGATTCCCATTGACAAGGATCCTGCTAGAAGGAAATATAAAAAGACTGTCACCTCGACCACTCGTCAAGACTTTCCCTCCTTCATGAGCCCCAGTGTCTTCCGAGAGCCGCCAAGCCATCCCTCATCGTCAATCCAGCCTAAACTGAAGACGCCATGCGCTTCACCACGACCCTCGCTCTTGCCGCGGCCTCTGTCGGTCTTGTCGCTGCCGCCCCCGCGGCCGACAACGTCCAAGTCGATCCTTCCTTGAGGCTCATCAAGACCTCTGAGGACGACGCCGGCACCTGGGTCACCGAGGACGAGAAGTTTGAGAAGTACACCTCCAAGGGCATCGGCTTCATCGACATCACCGACATCACTGTAAGTCTACTCGCAGCTGCCCTGCCGTCTTTGAACGCCGTCGCTAACCCTTTCCCTCTAGGACGATGAGGTCCTGACTGCCCTCTCCACCGCCTCCGACGACGTTCAGGTTTCCAAGCTCGCCGAGCGCCAGGCCATTACTTACCCCACGACCCTCACCCATGTGACCGAGGCCAACTCGCTGATCACCCGCGTGTCTAACACCGGCCCCCAGTCTTGGCTGAAGACCCTGACCGAGTATGTTGACCGGCGCCCGCGTTCGCACTTTGACACTGACCGGCCTGTAGCTTCAACAACCGTCACTACCGGTCCACTACTGGCACCCAGGCCGCCACGTGGCTGTACAACCAGGCCGTGAGCATCGCCTCGGGCAACTCGGCCATTACCGTTTCTCGCTTCACCCACTCCTTCAACCAGCCCTCCATCATCGTCCGCTACCCCGGCACCAGCTCCAACCTCAGTACGTATCTTCGTCTCTGTCGTCTCCCGTCGTCTCCCTTTAGCCTATGCCTCTCAAGCATGTTCTGACTTGGCCACAGTCATCGTTGGTGCTCACTTCGATTCCACTGCTGGGGCCACCACTGCTCGTGCCCCTGGGGCCGATGACAACGGCTCCGGCACCGTTGTCGTCCTCGAGGCTCTTCGCGTTCTTGTTGCTGCCGGCTTCAAGCCTAAGAACACCCTCGAATTCCACTTTTATGCTGGCGAGGAGGGCGGTCTCCTTGGCTCTCAGGCCGTCTTCTCTAACTACCGCTCCACTGGCAAGCGCGTCCTTGGTATGCTGAACCAGGACATGACTGGCTACTCCCCCGGCGGCCGTGCCACTGTCTACACTGACTACGTCGATACTGCCTTTACCGCCTATGTTCGTCTCGTTGTCGCCCAGTACACTGGTACCGCTGCTGCTAGCTCGTCCTGCGGCTACGGCTGCTCCGACCACGCCAGTGCTAGGTCCAACGGCTTTCGTAAGTGAACTAGAAGTAACCAACCGTTGCCGTAGCGCTGACCGATTCCTAGCTGCTGCCTTTGTCAACGAAGAGCCCTTCAGCACTTCCAACCCCAACATTCACACCTCTAGAGATGTAAGCAGCAGACCAGTTTCCATTGCGCGACAGCGAGCTAACCCAATACAGACTTACGGAAGCATCCAGTGGAACGCCGTCCTGCGTCACTCCAAGTTCACCGTTGGTTTCCTGGTCGAGGCTTCGTACCTGTGAATATCCTGAAGTAGCGTCGAAGTCAAGAAACTATTTCACCGTCCGTCACGGTCGCCGTCCGTCGCTGTCCACGGCATCCCCGGATAAGAGCCTGTCCGAGTGACGGACAGAGAAAAGACAGAGTTCTATGCACCAGATGAACTAGATATATGAATGGCAATGCCGAATAAATTCTTATTCTGAGCAGTAAACATGTCCTGGGGCGAGGTCGACACTGGAGACTCTGGACAGACAACACTCGGATGATCCAAATCCCACACGCACAATTGACGGTTAATAGAGTTGAGTGGAGTCGAGGTTCGTAGCTGTGAGCACGCCGAGAACACGGCCAGTGGTGATGAAGCGGAAAGGTAACAGGCCGGTTTTGGACGAGTTCAGGTTCTCTCACTCAGGAAGATAAATCTGGCTCACAAGAGGGCGCGAACCGGCAGCACGTTGGAAAGGCGGCGGTCTGCTCGGCATAATGAATTCTGTTCACAGAAATCGCTAATGGCAGAGTGTTTCGATGTCACGACTTCGTCGATGCGAAGTCGTGAGTGGTGGTATTATATGATTATCCAGCCCTAAGTATATCCAAGAATCTCTCGTCGGCTCCCGCGACTTAACGCGGAAAGCTCATCTCATTCAGAAACGTCCCTTCGTCAACAACACCAGCCTCCCTCGGCCCTCAAACTCCTCGCTACCACACAGAACATGATGAGACTCGTCAGCGCGTCAGATCGGGAACGATCTAAGCGCGGTACTGGTCCCAGGAGCTGTACATGCGGGTCTGCTGCCCGGCGGTGAACTCCTCGTAGCAAGCACTGTTAAGATGATGTTAGCAACGGGTTACCTTCTCAGGCCTCAAGAGAGGGGGTATACTAACTCGTCAGAGTAGTCCATGTAGTTGTGGATGGGGTCGAGACCGGCCTGGCTGGGGCAGGAGTCGCGGCCGACGGGGCAGCCGGAGCTGTCGCTGGCCTGGGCGGGGGTGTCGGCGACCATGTCGCCGCTGCCGGTGCAGCCGCCCTGGAAGGTGTGGTAGAGGCCGAGCCAGTGGCCGACCTCGTGGGTGACGGTCTTGCCGAGGTTGAACCGGGTCTCGCTGCCGCCGGGGACGGTGGTGGAGAGGATGGTGCAGCCGTCGCGGATGAAGTTGGTGGTGCCGGCGGCGGGCTTGGTGGTGGGGAAGTAGCAGTAGCCGAAGGGGCCGCCGATGTCCCGGAGGAAGTACAGGTTCAGGGCGCCGTAGCTGCCCTTGCGGAGGGCGCGCTTCATGGCCATCTCGTTGCCGTCGACGGCCCAGGTGGGGTTGATGGTGCGGGTGGTCTCGACCAGGTTGAAGGAGATGCCGTGGGGGGCGTAGTCGGAGTTCATGACGGCAAGCTGGTCGGACAGCATCTTCTCCTGCGGGGGGGTTAGCACCGCGTCCGGGCGTGTTGTCGTCGTTGACGAGTTGCGAGGGGGCCACTTACAGTGAGGTAGCCGTTGGCCACAGTCTGGGAGGAGGCGACAACGTGGAAGTAGGTGGGCACGTTGATGGTGGCCATCAGGGAGAAGGTGCCGTTGGCGGCCTTCTCAGCCTCGAGCTCGGCGAGCTTCTTGGTGAGCTCCAGGTCCTCGGCGGTGGGCTCGGCCGTGCCGCAGCCGAAGCGGCCGCGGGCCTCGGGGATGGAGGCGGCGGTAGCGGAGGCGGCAAAGGCCGCGATGAGAAGCTTAACCTGCATTGTGGAGATGGAACGAGGGACTGGACCGGTCTAAGACGTGAGAGCTGAGAGGGATGGCGAGCTAGAAAGAGAGAACCTTGATGGCAAAGGGCAGTCTTATATATAGGTCGAGGTCGGTCGAACAGACAGCCCGCCGTCCAGTGTCGATCTCGACATCCTTTCCTTCATGTTCAGCTTCATGACTCTCAACTCGAGCTGCGAGTTGTGACCTTCCGAATCCGCTCAAGGGCGGAGATGAGTGGGTTCAGCATTATACCCATGCTCTCCGCTACCTCAGCTACCGCGACAACCAAAGCGACTGGGAGTCACTAATAACAGGTGGGGGGCGCGGCCGCGGGGTTGCACGACTGCCTTCCTCATCAGGGCTAAGACTCGGGTTCAATCGAGGCAAAATTGACGTAAAGTCCATCATCAGACACCTCAGCGTGTTGAGGATAGCAGCATCATTCGCTCAGGACCCCTGACTCTGCTCTGCCGACAATCAAAATGCGCGTCAGACAAGGTGGATACCTGGAGGCGGCCCCGAGAACACCGAAGCGAAGACCAGATGGACGCGAGTGAGAGGCACAGCAAAAAGCTTGAGATAATGAGAGAAGTGACGGGCGACGCCGATACCTGAAGGCAGGAGGCTGCGACTATGCGAGCGTACCGGACAAGACCGGGCGAATACCGGAGATGAATCCGGAAGGACAACAACGCTACGAGAGCCGGCGCTAGGTGTGTGGTTGCATCGCGAGGCGAAAAGGACCCATGGGATCAAGTCTAAGCTCTCATGCCAAGCTCTGCCAAGACGGGAATCCATCCAACCAAGGCAGTTGGATCTGACCTCCCTATTTCGGAAAGCGACAGTACTAGTATCGTGTGCCTGGGAAGAAAAGAAAAACACAGAGAAAAAGGGAGGGTTACGAGATTGTCTCTGATAAGCCGGACATTCGGAGCGACAGCAACAAGGTTAAAAAGGTTTACATGGAATGAATGGGTTGCCAATGAGAGGCGCGTCTCTTCACTTTTCAGGCAGGCAGAGGCAGGTAGTACTGGAGCAGTCTCAAAAGTCCCGGTCTTGGCTGCCTCGGCTGCTGGTGGGTTGCACCAACTCAAGAGTTGCGGTCTGAACCAAACCAACCTGCTCCTTTGGGGTCTTGTTTGCGCCTAACAAGCGAACTGGATCAGGCGTGGGGAACGGAGAGGGCGATTGAAAACTCCGTCCGAGGCTTGGGAACCGGACAAGACAGAGTGAATATCAGTAATCCGCAGTTTCCGATTGCCTGAATCAAAGGCCACTCGGCCAGCCCGTTGCTGCGAGTCAGTCACTTGTGGCCTGGACGAAATAAGGGGGAAATCCAGAAATAGAGATTAGGACGTTCGCCAGTCATCGAGCACCATACTTGTGCATCGTTGACATGTCCAGCAGGCTGAGAAACAAGAAATATCAAGGTCGGCAGGTTGTCCTGACTTCAGGCATGCTGCGAGGGACCAAGCAAAGATCAGAGAAAAACTAGTTAAGAGGCGACCAGACATGCATGAGATGAACGGGACGCAACGCCAAGAACGAGCCGTCGGGAAGGAACAAACTGCCTCACTCCGCCAGGAGCGCTGGGCGCGGGTTAGGTGAGTTGACCGGTGCGGCAGGTTGTGGAGGTGGAGGTGACGCCGACGGGAATTGGTGAGTGAGAAATGAGGGTCGCTCTGTAAAAGGAGCGAGCTGACCCGAGGCAGACGAGGTGACCAAGGTGAGTCCAAGGTGAGCCCAGGTGAGTTCAACGTGAGTCTGAGGTGAGCCCAAGGTAAGTGACTCTCGGTGGGTCTTTATATCTTACCTAATCATCATGAACCCCCGCGAGCCCGGTGCCTGGCAGGCAGCCACCAGCCACAGGCGGGGGCTCCACTGTCCCGGCCTTCTGCCACGTGAGTACGGTAAAATCTCGCGTCACTACCTACCGCCTGCTACCAGAGCGCGCCGCGCGACTGCCACTTAAACGGGCGCGGCTGCATCGGTGTGATCGCTAGGTACCTATTCCGCGCAACCAACTGCGTCGCATCGCTGCCCCTCCACCACCAAAGCTGCCGCATCGACAAGCTCTGCCGGTCAATTTTGCACAATGCCGGAATTCACAGGTAAGACTCTAGCTTGCGGGAAGATGTGGGTATCGAATGACTGACTTCCGAGACAACAGAGGCCGACACTATCCGCATCCTGGTTGCGACAGACAATCATGTCGGATACGAAGAGCGCGATCCGATCCGAAAGGACGACAGCTGGAGGACATTCGACGAGATCCTGAACCTCGCCAAGTCACAAGATGTATGCGGCCCCGAGTTGGCAGCCTGTCCTACTCAATGCACTTGCTAACGAGGTCCACGCACAGGTAGACATGGTCCTCCTCGGCGGCGACCTGTTCCACGACAACAAGCCCTCGCGAAAGTCCATGTACCAGGTGATGCGAAGCCTCCGAAAGAACTGCCTTGGCATGAAACCCTGCGAGCTCGAATTCCTCAGCGACGCCAACGAAGTCTTTGAGGGAGCCTTCCCCCACGTCAATTACGAAGACCCCGACATCAATATCTCAATTCCCGTCTTCTCCATCCATGGCAACCACGACGATCCAAGCGGCGAGGGCCACTTCTGCTCGCTCGACCTTCTGCAGGTCGCGGGTCTGGTCAACTATTTTGGCCGCATTGCAGAGGCCGACAACATCGAGGCGAAGCCCGTCTTGCTGCAAAAGGGACAGACGAAGCTCGCTCTCTTCGGCCTGAGCAACGTTCGTGATGAGCGCATGTTCCGCTCCTTCAGGGACAACAAGGTCAAGTGGTATCGTCCCGGTGTTCAGCAGACCGACTGGTTCAACCTGCTTACCGTGCACCAAAACCACCACGCCCACACGGCTACCTCGTACCTTCCCGAGAGCGTCCTGCCCGACTGGATGGATCTGGTTGTTTGGGGTCACGAGCACGAGTGTCTGATTGACCCTCAGCAGAACCCCGAGACAGGTTTCCACGTCATGCAGCCTGGCTCGTCGGTCGCCACCTCCCTGGTGCCTGGCGAAGCAGTCCCGAAACACGTCGCCGTCCTGAGCGTCACCGGAAAGGAGTTCAAGGTCGAGAAGCTTCCCTTGAAGACTGTGCGCCCCTTCATCACCAGGGACATCGTGCTGTCGAGCGACGCCCGCTTCAAGGGTCTACACGCCAAGAAGGAAAACCGGCAAGAGCTGACGAAGAGGCTGATGGTGGTTGTCGAGGAGATGATTCAGGAGGCGAACGATGACTGGTACGCCGTCCACGAGGATGACGAGGATGAGCCTCCCCTCCCCTTGATTCGACTCAAGGTGGAGTATACCGCTCCGGAGGGCGGTCAATACGACTGCGAGAACCCTCAGCGGTTTTCCAACAGATTCATCGGCAAGGTCGCCAACACCAATGACGTCGTCTACTTCCACCGGAAGAAGGCGGGTGCCTCTCGTAGGTTTTTCTTCCCTGGGCTACCACATTCTGCAAGCTAACATCTTAACAGGGCGCAACAATGCCGACACTGACGTGCCCGACACGCTCGAGGATACTCTTAACCTCAACGTTGTGAAGGTTGAGGCCCTAGTGCAAGAATTCCTGGCCGCCCAGTCGTTAAAAATCCTGCCCCAGGCGCCCTTCGGTGACGCTGTCAACCAGTTCGTCAACAAGGACGACAAGCACGCCATGGAGGAGTTCGTCAGCGAGTCCCTAGCCGGCCAGGTGAAGCAAATGCTCAACCTCGACTCTGACGATGAAGACCTGGACAACGCCATGGAAATCTACCGAGCCAAGCTTGAGCAGCAGTTCAACAAGGGCGTGCTGAAGCAAGCCTCGCGACGCAAGGTCAAGCCGAAGCCTGAAGAGTGGGACTCGGATCTGGACGGCCATTGGGAGGACCAGCCAGGCGTCGTCGAGATGGAAGCCGCGCCGCAGGCCCCGGCTGGATCGAGACGCGTCCAGACCCAGGACGACGACGATGACATGATGGATCTCGAGGACGAGCCGGTGACTCGCCAGCCCGCGAAGCGCGCCACGACGACGCGGGCCACCAAAGCCGCACCGGCGAAGAAGGCTCCGGCAAAGAAGGCGCCGGCTAAGAAGGCCCCCGCCAGAGGCCGCAAGAAGCCCCTCTTCGAGGAGGAAGATGAAGAGGAAGAGGACGTGGTCATGGACGACGACTTCGAGGAAGTGGCTGCCCCCACGCGGGCCAAGAGATCGCAGCCAGCGCGAGCAGCTCCGAAGACGCGCCAGACGAGGCTCAATTTCTCGCAGTCTGCGGCATCGCAGAAGGCGGTGGAGATTAGCGACGACGAGATCTCGGACGACGATGCGTTCGAGCCCGCGCCTGCCGCCACCCGTTCTCGGCGCAGGTGAACGGGAATCGGGTGCGGCTTGGGATTATATCGATATGTAGATCAAAACCCTGCGGTCTTTTGATGTTTATTAGCCAGCCATCTGGAGTCTGGAACTTGGAGTTTGGCTTTGACTTGCGCGGATGAGGACATTAAGATACCACGTCGTTAATGAGAAGAGTCGATTGCTATTGCCGAAGTAACTCTCTGTTGCATCTTGATCGAGCAAAAGTAGATTCTCGTCCGTACAGGGTAGTGACGTGGTTCGTCCCGAGAGTTGAACACCTTTTTGAAGCGGTGGGCGCATCTCAGGAGGTCAAGCTGCGCTGCGAGACTGTCCAACATCGTCAACGCAACCGTCGTGAAAGGAAACCTGGAGAGTTATATCACGTGGACATGACGTCCAGGATGCAAGACTATGTCCATAACTGGAATGAGTTCTCGACCCTGTCCTTTCGTTGCGCTGCGAAATCATAGGGGACAAGTTGAGTCAAATGCCTGTCCCTCTGAGCATCACCAGATGCAACTTCGGCAGAGGCAATCAATAGCCAACAGTCCAGTAGAGAACAGATCTCAACATCAACGCTAGAATGAAACGCAGTAGATTGAACACATTCCGCCTGACCAACCGTCCCTCGACCAACCGTCCCTCGCGACCGTGTCTGCCTTCCGGGAGTGTCGGCCGCGTCAACCCCTGAGTTGCCCCTGACTTGTCGATGGTGTCATCGGTGTTGATGACTAACCATCCTCATGACGCAAAGTCGGCAGGAAGCCGGAGCTTCTTGGACCGAGACTCTTCCTGTAATATATTCAGTGAAATCAAGTGTTAGCCCTTACTTCGTGGTGAAGAACACACACAGAGAGGCCCAACCTCTGCGAGCCCATTGGGTTGATGGACTTGGGCTTCATGATGCGAGATTGCGAGACAAATCAAGACGCACATCATACGGGTCAAGTCAACCGAGCCTCAGGGGGGATACTTCGTACTCTGGGAGCGTTCATGCGTCCCAGTCTTGCGCTCTACATCGCACCCAGCGGCCAGCGCGGCACCCATGACCGTCACGAAAGGCAATCATGAAACTCCAGGATGGCTTTTCCCCTCGGCCATCATGGGAATCTTCACCAAGCAACAGATGAGTTTCAAGCTCCACAAAGTTATAGTACCGGCCTATCCGTCTCCGGTCTCTCCGGCGGTCATCAGCTTCAACTCCTCGACACCACGCTTGCCGAGACGATTATCACGACAGATGTATTCACGTCACGCATCCCAAGCTCGAAGTCGAGAAGTGACCTGTATCGGAACCATCTCCCAGGACTTTTCCCAGCGGGGGATTCCGTCCAGAGAGCCAGCTTACGCTGACCGGCCCGTCGAGAGTCTGATGTATGCTTAACTCGAGGGGCTTGGCGAGCAAGAAGAGTTTCCCCCTTGAACCAGAATGGCTCCTCTGCCTTCCCTTCACCGGCCTCATCCAGACTTCACCGCACCGCTTCACGAGACATTGAACCGCGAAGCAAACCAAATCACTAGCCGCAACCAACCTACCTCAACCACCACGCCAGCAGGCGCACTCGCCCTCTCGAAAAGTCCGCCGAGATACCCCGAGAAAAGGGGCAAACGTCCCCGTCTACCACGGGTACCTCGCCCGAGCAGACCGAGGCAATGCCTCACGAGCGCGTTCCCACCCCAAGAATAGCTCCCCGGGTTGCCTTTCCCAGTTCCTGGAAAGGGCTAATCTCGCGATTAATCAACTTTCGCGCCTTCGCCATCTCTTTGACGAGCGAGTGACCTCTCGGCCACCTGGGAAATTCCGACGACTCATGCCACCGGCCCGACCGGGAGGCAGAAGAGGAAAATAGGGGGCGCAGGCCGGCCGGCGACTTTCACCCTGGACCAACTTCTCTCCTGAGATCTACTAGTCATCTACTACTGCGCAAGTTATTTCTCCTGTGCCCGGGAAAGAAAACTCTACCCGGCAGCGAGGTGACATCCGACACGCACCTGTTCTCAACCTTGCCGCCCGCCTCTGGCATACGACCTGCAGTCGACCAACAGAGTTCGTGACTACGCATCCGAGTCACAAACTCAGTTGTGCCGTTCGTTGCCTTGAGCCGCGGTCTGCAATCTGTCGCTTCGATGGGGAAGGCAATGCTCTTGAGTTGCTCCGTCGCCTTGACTATCAAGCCGAGGTTAGATTTGAAGTCCCTCTAGTTAGGAGACTCTTCACGACCTATTCAGAACGAACTACAGCATGATGATTCAGTAATGCATCGAGTATCGACCTTTGGCTTTGCCATGTTAACCGTCGGGTTAAGGGGGCCGTGGACGGGTGGGCCCGCGAGACGGATTTACCTCCCGGAAGGGTGTCTCTGGCCATCATTGATGGGCAATGACGCCCTCATCACATATCTTAAGCTACAAGAAGATGCAATAATCCTCACCGTCGTTGGTTTGTTTCTCGTCCGACATCTGCAAGACATCATCCGGTCTGGCGGCCCAAGATGTCTTCCTCTCGGCAGCGAGTCCTCTACTGCCAAGCCCTCCCGCTTGACGAGCACCACGCAAACAGTCAAACCAACGTCGAAAGGCGTGGGTCCCACCCAAAGAGGGAGAAAGGGGCAACAGAAGGAAAAGAAAAAAATCTTTCGTTCTGCCTTCGGAGCCCTCTCCGCCTCCCAAAACCCGGTACCAGCCCCTGTCCCATCACCAACACTTTCCGCCCCGGCTTCGCGATGCAGCTGCGCCGCAACCTCATTTCGCAGAAGCACAGGGCGAGCGCCAAAAGTGTGTGCGGTTGTGTGGGTGGGGATGAGGCTGCGCAAGCGAGTCGAGTCGGGCCCAAAGGTTTGGTCAGAATCTCCTCAGGGGAGGGGCTCCCGAAATGGCCCCTTCACGGTCATGATTGTGAATGTCTACCAGCCATCTTCGCTGGCCGCGTAAAGGAGTCGATCATAATTCGAACTTTCAAAGGAACCCGCCGAATATCGTACCTCAGAGAAGATCACAAATATGTCAGCTTCGGGTCGACTTGGCATTTCGAGGTTACACTATCCGTACTTGCGTCTTCACTGGTTCAGTAGTCTTACTGACGCAACAGCGTTGAAGATCTTCCTCGTGCCAAGGTCCGTCGTCACCTTGGACACCCAATATCCGCTATGCTCGCGGGCATAATCGCATCTATATCGCCCGAAGTTGTGCTCAGAAAAAGCGGATGTGTTGGGCATTAGCGCCAGATGCATGTGTAGGCTCAAGGCCCAATGTGGAGGGCATTCCGGCTCCCCGGCACCTGGCCGGTGGGAGACAACGAGATTGATTACACTTGATGTACTCCATACTCGGGATTTGCGGCCAACATCCAACATCTACGGATACTCAGACGAAAAAAAGGATCAACTGCAATCTGGCGCTGCACCGCCATCAATGTGCTGCGTAGTTTCACTGATCGACACCAGCTGGCCGGGAAGATGCTTCGTTCGACGACTCCAGCTCATCACGCAATTCTGTCGGATGTCAAGAGTCCAAAGACCCGTCTCGAACTGTCTGAAATCTCGGTACGGAGTCTTTTGCGGTCGCTTGCGGCCGCTGCGTACCGTACTTATCGGGGGAGATGCCGAATCGATCACGACGGCTCAACCGAACCGTGGGCATGGGTCTTGGACTCGCCCCATTTTTGTGATGTTTGCTCCCGCCATGCATAGCCGGAATATGTAGCTTGCTTCCGCGTGTCACATCGGTCACGTGGAAAGGGGTGTTGAGATTACCAGCGACCATCCAGTGCGGATCTGCGGAAGGGCTGTATCCGTATCATGGTTGTTTCCTCCTGATTTCTCACATTCCCAAAACGACGGATCGTTCACCCGCCGCTTCCAGAGACTTCGAGATCATCCATGGCCCTGTTCAGGACGAGGCGGGTTAGCGCCGCCACCCTCGGGACCTTTTGTTAATCTCGTGATTGCAATGAGTATCAACCCACGCCTTGCTAGGGTAATGGGTGGTTCCATTGGAAGCATGGCGGTTGCGATCCGACGATAGCATTGTCCTATGTCTTGGGCGAGGCGCCCGGGCATCGATAGTGTCCTTCGGACTCCGCCTCAAAGAGTTGATCTGGATTCTGGAACGCTGAAGAACCTCGTTAAACGGGGCCCGCGCCGAGCGGCAAGTGGATCGAAGTCTAATAAAAGAAGAATGAGGTCTGCTCTACGGGCGAGCCAGCGGGTGTTAACATTTGACGAGGGGGCCTTGCCCGAGACAATGCTACGCAAGCCGTAGAAAGACTCTTCCCCGAGGTCCAGCTCGAACGTCGTTTCTTTTGGGTTTCAATTCAAGACGAGAAGACGGAAAGCCGCTTAGCATGACGGTGATGGTAGGCAGTGGCCAATACTGTTGCTGTAGTGGAATGGTTAACAAGCGAAGCCTCCTGCACTCAAGTCTGAGACGAGGAACGAATCAAAGCTATCGGAATGTCCAGGAACTTGGGAGGGAGCGTCATTTACACAAAGACGCGTCCTGCATGTCTGAGCTGAGAGAAGGCAGCACAGGCGGCTATAAACGCGACACGAGTTGCCTGTTTGGCGAGTCTGGAAATCATCTCCAACAACAAGTCGCCTGGAGAAACGAGAAATGTCGTCTGTCGAGGGTGCCTGCCGCAATTTGGTTCGAGGTGATGGTACATATTTCCCCTTTTCCCATACAGTCGCATCTAAAAGTAGGCAAGCAAGCAAACATGTCCACAGGCAGGGCTTGGTTAGCAACCATCGGGGAAACGGGTGTGAGCAACCCGGCACCTGGCGAAGCCACCATCTCCCAGCCGGCAGATCTCATTGGACGGGGCTAAGAGAGCTCTCGTGTTGGCATCGCGTCCCATTCGTTGTCGATGCGGCCAATTGAGGATCCTGGATGGTCATCAGTGACGGTTTTGGACGAACTGGTGACCCAGGACACCCTCAAACGTGTCGTGAGTGAGAGTGAGACTGCCAACCTGATGCGACCTTAGCTGGCGACGCTGGGCTCAGCGGTTCACGGTTGCTTGCAGTACGGAGTGTATTAAGGCCTGCTGATTCCTCAACGCACTGGAAATCAAGCTGAAGTGGACCAATTGCGAACCAGTAACCCTGGCATCACGGGGGTTCGAGGACGGTCTTTGGCAGCGACGGAGGCGAAATGGCGACAAGCTCGGTCAGCCAGCCAGCGAGTCGGGGTGGCTCCGGATACATTGCTGCGGCGGCGCACCGGTCGGTGGGTAAGATTAAGCTCCATCCCCATCTCGCATCTCGTGAACAGCAGGGATGTTGGACGGGGATGCGGAGCATCAGACGCAAGGGTCCGGCACATTTGTGAAAGGCGAGTGCCGCTCGATGGCGCGTGGGCGACTTGTGCGACGGTGCATCCCAGTAGGTATTCTATCCCACCATCGGACGCACAGTTCAAGGCGCCAAAGCTCAGGCCCGACTTTATCGTGTCTTGATCGCGCGATACTATAGTATGCCGGGATGCAACACGGGCTCACAAGTCGGTTCGACATTGAACGGCATATCTGGATCAACATCATCGTGTACCGGAGGCAAGCGGAGAGATGGAAATTGCGCCGCAGGTTTCTGGAGGCGACCCAGTTCCCAATCCCACGGAAAGAAGGGGGCCCACGGCAACGGTCAAGTGCCTTAACCAGCGCTGGCTCCGTCGGCTCTTTTTTAGACATGGCAAGACCGGGGGGAAATAGGGGTTCATGAACCCTAGAACACCACCAAGGAATCGACGGTGGTGGTATGGAACTTTCGAAGCAGTGGAGCAGCGCAAGCCTCTTCGGGCGTGTATCCGTTTGTCGATCTCGCTCCGGCTCGAGTGTTCCTGAGGCGGTTGGCAGTGGCACGGCCAGGACGTCAGGTGTTTTCTCACGCCTTGAAGTCGACGGCCGCTACCAAGTAGGGGTATCTCGGGGAAGGACGTCTGCTAGGAGTTAGGCCTGTAGATCTGGGTCCAGCGTGACGGCCCGAAGACGTCAGGGAAGGAGTGCCAGGTTGGTGTCCGAGGAGAACCTAGGCCATGCAATTCTGGGTGGCGGCTGTGTCCAAGAACAACTCGTGCTAGTCGTCAACCTTGCTTGCTCAGTGTTTGCTGCCTTCAAGATAGAGACGGCGACGAGCTGCCCGCTTGTCGCACCAGCGTTCTGGGCGAGTCAACGTGATAAAGAGACGGTGTTCCGGCCAGACGATACGGGGCCAGCGACCAGTGACCAGTATGGATTTGCTTTGTTTTGGGCTTGTATTTCAGGAGCTCGGGGAGGAGCATCGTCGCAAATAACCTGTGCGTCCAACATATGAACTTTCTCGGGTGTAAAGGGGGTTGAGAATAGATGCGCGTTGCCTCGGGCGCGTGAAGACTCGTCAGGGTTGTAGAAATCTCCCTGCTCGGGCGGGAAGGGACCAGGAAATGGGAACGGTGACCCTGGGCCAATGTGATGTGGCACGCGATTTTGATTCCGCGTCCAAGGTGCTGGATCGCCAATGGCGACGCAAATGGCGCGGTACCGTATCCGTAGGTACGCGTAGCACGGTAAAGGCATAGCTCATAATGGCTGGCAAGGCAGAGATGCTATGCTAGGGTCGGGGCAGGGCCATCGAATCGACCCGTCAGGGCGGACGTGCCGATACCCTCTCGCTTTTTTTTGGTGAAACCGAACGTTGCGGAGTCTTTGTGCTGCGGGTGTCCTGCTTTCTGTTTTTCTCATAAAAAAGAAATGGAGGGCGAGGAGACGCGACCCTTTTCCGAAAAGGGAACAGGCACAGGGCAGGGAACAAGGCCACTTACTCCCATGGAGCTCGTGGACGTGGAAGGGGCACGCCGAACGCTTCGACCCGTGAGGGGGTCACATTGAGGTTGCTTCTCGGGGAAGGCCTGTCCATGACTACTACTGCTCCATGCAGGTAGAGGGCAAAGGCGAGGCAGGTTTGGCCGGGTCGGGCTGGGCTGCATCGTGGTGACCGAGAAGCTGCGATTTGTGTATCCGTATCCGTAGGTGCTCTGTATCTGTACGGGTCCACGAACTCTGGGCGATTGCCTGTCTCACCGGCCGCCTCATGCAGCGCGGTGGCATGGAGAAGGAATGGATGCGTATCATGTATGCGTGTTTGATGTGAATGTTGCACCTGCGACTGCGTCGGTGGTGGTAGTCTTGGTGTTGGTGTTGGGCGCCTGCAGGAGGAACCACCAAGAAGATTGGCGCGCCGCGAAATGATTGAATGCAGCAGACGTAGGGTGCTGGGGTCTTTGAAGACGCAGCCAAGATGATCGGGTCGACGTTGTTGTTGTTTTTTGGTCGGGGGAAGATGGTTTCCAGATCTTTGTTTGTTGTCGAGGAACTTGAGAAGTTCAGGCAGGTGTTGGAAGTTGTCAACTGTAGCTTGTAGGTAGGTAGACACTGAGGCAGGTGGCAGGCATGATGGGCTTCGTCGCTGCCCATCCAAGATCAATTCTCTGGTGTATTCGTACCATGTACCCACTACCTCGTGCTGGTTTCACCACTTCCACACTCCAGTGTCCAGAGTACCGGCACAGCGTGGGGGAGCTTCGGCATTTACCAATACTTGATTGGCCATCGTTGCTGGCGAAAGGTTCGTGAAGTGAAGTCACTACCTTCCTGGATGCTCGGTTCCTGGTGAGGTACATGTACCTGTAGTGCGGGCGGTGTATCTATGTCTGGCTGGGGCAAATAGCCCCCGCTTTTCCTGCACAACACGACGATACCAACTCAGGACATGGGAGCAACGCTTGTTTCATTGGCTGTTGGCTTAAAGCACAGTATTGTGCTGACTGTGCTGGAAACAGTGGAAGTCGCCTAATTTTGCTGCTGGTCAACAGACTGTGATGCTGCCCGCGTTGATGGTTGATCCTCTCACATGACAGCTGTAGCCTATTGCTTGACGCTGATTAGGATAGGAGAAATAAATCGACGGAGCGTAGCAGGAAGATGAGAAAAGGTTGATACTAATCATACGGTGTTCTGGCAGATCACTATTCATTCAGTCAAACCTAACCTGAGGTTGACGTTGAGGGGACTTGGCGGCTCAAGGTATAAGGTAACGATCGATCACCATTGCACCAGTGTGAGTGAGCGTTCATCTGAATTAGAAGCCGCTAGTGGTAGAATGTTACGGCAGCATCATGTTCTGGAAGAAACTACCTACGGTATTGCCGCTGTTTCTGGGGGAAGGCACTTCCATGGGCACCTACCGGGTCACAGTAAGGCGGCAGCCCGTTGGTTTGGAAATCGCACTGTTAGAAACTACCTAGGTACCTTCGACGACGGTCATTGCTTCGCAGCGCCACACTGGTGCAATGCAAGCCGCGGTGGATTGTTTTATGCATATCACCCAGCAACGCGCGGGACGGTGAGCGGGAGAGCCCTCTCTCCCCGCCGCTGGATCGGTGAGGAGCGGACGGGACCTGACGATGACAGGCAGGAACACACAGTGAGGCCTTCCCCTTCCCGCATCCCAC
The DNA here is from genome assembly GCA_027406025.1 of Colletotrichum musae. Taxonomy (NCBI): domain Eukaryota; kingdom Fungi; phylum Ascomycota; class Sordariomycetes; order Glomerellales; family Glomerellaceae; genus Colletotrichum; species Colletotrichum musae. Next base: position 414,158 of record JANVYC010000004.1, read on the forward strand.
CCGACCCTTCCTTTCTTATTTGTCCAGAACTCCAGGCCGTCGTAGTGTTAGCCCCGTGCCAGTGCGCAGGATCAGCCAGTGACAGGCGGCATCGCCCAGCTGACACTGTGCTAGCGCTAGGTATGTCCGTTCCCGTTCGCCCTGGCAGCTGCAGCCACCGTGCCCCTGGGCTTCCTTCCCTAGTAGGTACCTACCTAGATACCTAGGCAAATATTCGGTGGTAGGTTTGCCATTCCCTTCTCCCCTTCTTGCCGCGAGGTTCTCCTTCCCGTCCCTCCTTCGGGCTTGTAGCCACCGGGCCTGACATCAGACAAGTGCGATGACCGGCCAATCCGTACATCAAGAGGTAGGTAGGTACCGGTAGGTAAGGACCTACTTAGAGCCTCGGAAGGAAAGAACGACGGGCAGCTCCGTCTGCATTCATTCATGCCTCCCTGAAGTTCCCACGAGACTTGACACGGAGTGAGGTAATGGGTTACGGGTAGGTGATAGTGATACAGGCCCCTCTTTCCCACCAGAGTCTGCTCTGCAGCCCAAGTTATTACCTACAACATGGAACACCACACTGCAGCATCTGCGAAGAGTCTGGCGTCATCCACTTTTAATATGTTCCACCTCAGCAAATAGCGATGGTCCCAATCATTATCACACCCGGAGGATGTCGCTCGTGTTAACAAGGACCAAGGTTTTTAATTATTTTGGTCTCTTTTCTGACTCTCCAACTCCTTGAACCTTCTCTCCATCGACCCCTTTCCCTCCCCTCTCGGCTCCGAGGCCCGAAGTCGAACTCCTTCCCCCGTGCCCGACTAATGGAGCTCAAATATCCGTCGAGGATTCTCGTCCCGCTGTGGACACTGACACTGACCTCCTCGCCTCCAGCCAGCGGCACGGTGCTGTCCATACGTGATTCGGATCCAACTCTAGGTAATGCATGCGCCTACCTATTCATTGACGGAGCCGGTCGCTTTTCGTGGCCCAGTGACCGCAAAAATAGGGCAAGAGAGCAAAAAAGGTCCGGAGAGCCGGGGCTCCAGTTTTATATGGAGTTTTATATGGCATTACCTACGGTGCACTACCGTCGCGTAGGTACGGTACTCTACCGCTACGGCTCTCTATTGCTCCCGGCTCTGGGCTGGGCCCTTGACCTTCACTTCCAATATGTTTGGCATGGGGTTCGACAAGGGCACGGCATGGCATTTTGCCGTCTGCGGCAGCTTCCACCACCACCCATGGATTGATGATGGGCCAAGGGCCACTTTCGCAGTGAAGGGGGCCTGCTCCATATTACGGATTATTGATTTGAACTTCTCGACCCTCGCGCTCTCGTCGCGACAAGTCATGGATGTTGCAGACCGTACTTTTCACTCTTACCCTTCCTGGCAAACCAAACGGCACGGCTACCACAGCAACTCAGGCGGTCGTCGGTCTCATCTCACCGCACAGGGTGTTCCCTGGCGTTTTCCTCTGACCGCACACGCACAGTCTCTGGAGTCTGTGGAGGCGCCCTGCCCAGAGTCAGGCAATGTCAAAGCCAACATCGAGAGAGTCAGTGCCTGCGTCAACACGCGACTCCTGCTCGCATCGACCACTTGGCCTCCCGACACATGGGGGCACAGGGCCGGCGGAAACGGCAACGGGAGACAGAGACAGACTCTGAACGCGCAGATACGACGTACTGGCGGCCAAAAAGCCTAAGGTGAGGTGAGGTAGGCTATATGCTGTAGCTGTAGCTGTAGCTGTAGCTGCACCATCTACGTCCCCGTCCAGCCTTTCGGCGGACGAGCTGCCATCCTAGAATGGAAGGGGGTTGAGATAGGTGAACCTAGGTGAGAGCGAGAGAGAACGAGAACGACCATGCGGTCAAGTCATCAGTCTCGTTGATGGGTCGATTGCTGTCTCCATTCGCATTCCGTCCCATGCCCCCCCCCATCATCGGGTCAACGGTGCTCTCTCTTTGTACGCTACCTTGACCGGGTACCTTACGCTGCCACCGGCGTCGGAGCAAAGCAGCACCAGAGCCAGAACCAGAGCCGAAGCAACACTAATCCACCACAATAACAGACAGACCCTGACTTTGCTGCTCTGAGCAACCCGACTGGCTACCAGCACTGGGACCCTCAGTTCTTTGAAGACGGGAGGGTAATGTCAGTCCCTAATAGACTAATCACGGCTTCCTTTCCTTTCAAATATGTATTTTGTTAGCATTTTCTTACCCGTCCGGCCCGTAGCGGTATTAAGAACCCTATCATGCGAAAAGACACAATCTGCACTCTGTAGGTGCTACGTAGTCTCTGCAAACGCCAGTCCATGCCTTCCATCAGCGCCCAGACGAATTAAAACACTTGTGGGAGAAACGAGGTACGAATACACGAGCCAGGTACGTACATTTGTCGATACCTTGGGAGTTGGAGAACACCCAAGCACTTGCCTCCTAATACCTATCTAGGTACGGAACCTACTCATAACACGCGTCCGTGCCTCATCCAGGATGCCTTACCTTGCGGTGCACACAGACTGGAGTCAGGTCAGTCATGTCTGGCAAGAGTGACACGCACAAGATCCCGCTGCCAGTGGCTACCGTCCGTTAGGCTAAAAGAGGACGGGAGCCTTTTTTTAGTGTCTGGTCAGGTGGGAAAGATATGTGAACCCGCAGTTGGATTGCGACCTGAGTTGGCTTCGACATTTGCTCTCATTCCATGTTCCATCTCGGTGGACTAAAGGACTATCCGTATCTTGCTTTCCCATTCTGTTGGCTCGAACTTGGCCTGGTAAAGGTAGGTAGTAATGTATCTCACCGCGCAACTCGTCAGAACCTTCCTTTCAACCCTTCCCTCCCTACCCCTGTCAGGTACCTTGACGAATGGTAGGGTAGATATTGAAGGTACTTCGTCATACGTGCTTGTGCCTTACCTCAACCACGTACCGAGGGTACTTAGACTCAGGTACTTGACGGGAGATGTGGGCACGTCGTCGTTGTCGGTCAACGTCCCCCCCAAATCTTGACCCTGACCCTGGCCCTGGTTCACTCTGGCCCTGCCCTGTCGCCCCCCAACGCTGCGTAACCGAACCCAGTCCCCCGAGTCCACCAAAATTCGCTGAACGAGAGTGTGTCCTTTCCTTCCATTTCCCTTCCTCAGGGGGGGTCCCACGCCGCCCCTCAGGTCCCGGCCTGCTGGGGTTTGGGTCCTGGGGCTCTGTGCCGGCGTGTGGTAAGGGTAGGTAGGTGGGCAAGTAGGGTACTGAGTACCTATCGTACCTATCATAGCACATTATACGCAGCAATACTAGTACCTATGGACACTTTCAATTGACAATACTCACCACATTGCAGGCCTTCAACTCACTGTACCTTTTTGTGTTCTGGTTTTGCACTTGCACTTGCACTTGCACTGCACCTGCACTCTGCACTCTACACTCTGCACTCGCTCTTGCCTTACCATCTGTAATTCCCTCCACTCCCCTCCCCCTCCCCCCCTTCCTTCCTTCCTTCCTCGCCTTCTGCCGTCGTCGCCACAGCCCACACCCTGTCCCTTTCTCCCCCCCGTTGGCTGGCCCGTCTGCCAGGTGGGGCACCTCATCAGCTGCGTCCAGTGTCCACTGTCCACTTCTCATCGTCGTGGAAGGAGACGAAAGGAAAAAAAAAAAAAAGAAAAAAAAAAGGAAAGCTCCCCTTTTTAGCCTCCTCACTCCAGCTTCTTTTTTTCGCTGCATCAATTTTTCCCTCCTCTGTTTGCCTTCCCCTTCCCTCCTCAAACCCTCTCCTCTCCCTCCCTTCCATCAGCCGTCCATTGAGCATTCTCAGCCTCAACAACAGGCGTCACCACCGCCTGTCACAGCTGTCAACTCTCTCCCCCTCCTCTTCCTCCTCCACCGCCACCAAAACCCCCTCCCCCCCTCCAACTACGCGCTTTCGCCTATCCAGGTGTTCCCAGCGATCGCGTGTCTGCGACTGCGACTGCGACTCCAACTCCGTTTGTTTCCCGTCAACGAGGTGCTGCGTCTTTTTTTCGGCGGAGAAAACCAGCGGGCGAAGAAAAAAAAGAGAGGGAAGAAAAAAAAGCACCAGCCCGCCTGCGCCCATCCCGCACCGCAGCCCGCCACATACCACAGCCAAATCCCTCCGCGGCCCACGCCTGCGCCCACGCCCCTACATAACATCCGCCACGGCATTTTGCTCTGTTCTTCTCCTCTCACAGCGTGCGACTTTTCGGCCACCTGCATCTCCCATTTTTGACCCATCTCGGGGGGCCCTGCACGACCTAAAGACGACGAAAAGCGATTTGAACGAAGCGAAGCGAAGCGCCTGTGCCCACGGGATTCTGCTGCTCTTTGCAACTTTTTTTCCATCGTTGCTTGCTGCGCTGCGTCTTTTGGTGATCTTCTCTGCATCGCCGAGCCACCACCCTCGGGACTCACCCATCACGATTCTTGCTTTGCGTTGAGGGCTCTGCATCTGCTGCATCTGCCGCCGACGCTGCTGCTGCCGGCTCTGGTCATATTGCGCCCTTCCTCCACTTCCGCACATTTTCTCTCTTCCCCCTCCCCACGGTACGAGCCCGTTACTGGTTCCCAACCCAGTGACTGTCACCACGGGCACACCAGCTGCATCACGAAAATAATGAGCCAGCAACAACACGACATGTATATCGACTACTCGACCCCCGCAAATCGCTCTCCAAGCTCTTCGAGGGCTTATGCGGGCGGCTTCCAGTCTGGATTCTCCTTGCCTCGCCAGGCCCAACGCCCCATGGACAACGGCCTGGGCTCGTCTGCCCTCTTCCCCGCCGACCGTCTTGGCTACAACCCCAGAGCGATGGATCAGATGTCTGCCAATGGAATGCCCGGGTCATACATGCTGGATAACAGCCAGGCATGGAACTACAACTCTGGTGGCGTCGCGACTGTCAACGGAGCCATGAACGGCGCCAACAGACAGAGGAGCGTCAACCGCCGCGCTGCACTTCCTTCGGTAAGTTGTCTTTCGACTGTGACGTGGCGGAATGTGGTTATCGTGGGAACCGGTTTTTCTGATGACTCGTAGAACTGGACCGACCAGAGTATCGGGATGCACGGCTCCTACGGCTCTAGCCTCAACAGCGGCATGTCGAATGGCCTTCGCTACGATGGACAGGGCGACATGCGACCTAGCTCGCAGACCGAGGAACAGCTCATTCCGACCGCCATTGTTATCAAGAACATTCCCTTCGCCGTCCGGAAAGAGACGCTGGCTGCAGTCATGATGGAGATGCATCTTCCCCAGCCGTACGCCTTCAACTACCACTTTGATAACGGCGTGTTCCGTGGACTGGCTTTTGCCAACTTCCAGTCCCCCGAAGATACCAAGATCGTCATCGATGCCATGAACGGCATGGAGGTCCACGGCCGAAAGCTCAGGGTCGAGTACAAGAAGATGTTGCCCGAGGCGGAGCGCGAACGCATTGAGCGCGAGAAGAGGGAGAGACGCGGCCAGCTTGAGGAGCAGCACCGTGCTCCCATGCTGCACCAGCAGCCTTCCCTTCAGACCCTGAACAGCATTTCCAGCAACTCGAATCGCGGTGCCCTTGGTATGTCAGGCCATCCCGGCGCCGCGCCAACATCAGTGCTAACTACTGCAGGAGACGTTAACCTGAACGACCCCGAGACCCTCGAATTCTACACCGAGCTTACCCTTTTCAAGCGTGACAGCTCGCGAGAGATTCTCATCTTCCCTGCCACCATCGCTCCGGAACAGCGTCGCCAGATTCACATCCTGGCCCATAACATGGGACTCGAGCACAACTCTGTCGGAGAGGCCGATTCGCGCCAGATTCACGTCGTCAAGCGCCAGCTGCCATCGCCTACGACCCAGAACCACATGCCCGCAGTCGGCCTGGACTACCATAAGAAGGGACTCAGCAGGGCGGCCACGTTTGATTTCGCGGCGGACAGAGAGGTTCGTAGCGCCAGCACCAACTACTCCCACGCCATTGGCCGCCAGGGCCCTACTCTGGAGCTTCCCGGAAGCCCTGATGGCAACGGCATGGCCAACCTCCGCGCTGCCAAAAGCTTTGCCGACCTGCGGTCATTCAGCCCCAGCCCTTCTGCGTCTTCCTCCAGCTATCTGACGGCGATGAACGGCATTGGCAACATTCCCCAGGCGGGAAACTCGACTGCCCGCTTTAGCGAGTACAACGGTGCTGTCAACCAGGCCGGCGCCCTTGCGACGCCCAACTTGACACCGACCTCCGGTACTGTCGGCACTCCGGGTACCGACAGCAGCCTCCTCAGCTCTCTTGGAGGTCTTAACCTGGGATCCTATGAGTCCTCGGCCCACACCCAGGCCCGCAGCACTCCTGGCGCCATCGGAAGCCAGCGCCCCGGTGCCAACGGCGCAAGCCGCAACGCTCCCGAGAGACAGCCCAGGGGACCTGAGTGGGAGACCTCTGCAGGCTTCAGCGGACGCAACCGCTCCAATGGGCACATGCAGCGCGGCAGCGGTGAGTTGATGTCAACCCCCAGCAGGTGATGGAGTCTTTATGCTGATGCCTAGTGCTAGATTCTTCCGACAACGCCCCCCGCGCTGGAAGTGCCTCTCGATTCCACTAGACAAGAACCTCAGTTTCCTCACCGAGACTGCCACCGCAAACATTACCACGAGGACACGATTCATGACTCGCGACGCATAGAGACTACAAAACGACATTCGACGAGTTCACACCCCCCACCCCCTAGCTCGGTAATCGACAACAACCTGTGTTATTTCTGCCATCGCTTTTCATGATGGACAATCTCCACCCTTATTGCTTATAATGATGATTCGTTGGACACACGAGCCTTCGGCAGCGTCACGATGCTTCGCTCGGCCGTTTCGGATTTGGTGGATAGAAGAATCCTGCGTCGCGGCGGCATCCATCTTCGGATCCACGGCTCCCGCCAGACAAGGAAACCTCGGCTCATCGCTGTTTCACGACCAGAGAAGGATGAACGGAAAAGAAACCTGGATACAAGAAAAAAAACCTGATATGGGCAACCATTTCGACATGGCAAGGCGCCCATGGCGGTCTTCTATACCCCTCCTGTTTCCCCGCCATATCTCCTTTCATGGCGCGCGGAAGCATATGAACCACCTTTGACGATGAATACGCTGTTACGACCTTTTCATGTCTAGATAGCTGTACCAGCATGCTCGACAAAACCCGATTCTTGGATGACGAGACCATGCTTCGGCGACCATGACTATACCCACCTAATATCGCGCGGTCCGGCATCATCTTCACGCCATGACGACTGAGGATGGATGCTCGCCTCCCGGCTCGCCCCATGGCCAAGTTCAGTTGAGCCTTCCTTCACCTTGAAATACCACCAACCCATGAGCGGGTCACTGAAGAAAAAAAAGTTTGATCTGATTTTCGGGTGCTGTTTTCTGTTCTGGCATTTTCTTGTTTCGTTTTTTTGGGTTCGTCCCATGCGCCCTTGCCTTGGACTCTCCTGGGTTCTCGACCGCGCCTCCGGTGGGCAATGTTGTGTCCCATCAGGATGGTCCTCTGGGGATCCTCGGCTGGGGCATCGGCGTTGAGGCTGCATTGGGGCTGCTTGGTTATGCTTTCTTTTTCTATTCTCAGATGGTCCTGAGGTGACCTGCTGGTAGATCTTGCTTTTCTTTTCCACGAGACTTTTGCATGCATTTGCGAGCATTCTAGTGGAATGACAGGACGATGAGAACAGTGGATGGTTGGTCATATGTCGATATTTAGGGGAGACACATGATGGAGATGGAGAGATGAGATATGGCAAACGTGAGGACGGCCAGAGCTATTTGAGTGTATGTGCATCGGCACAGATAATACGACGACAGAGGATGATGACGTATGGAGAGAGTTGCACACTTTTGGGCCGCTGTGCCTTTCGCATCTTGTTGAATATACTTGTTTGATTTCATCTGAGCCCGATACCAGTGTGAGTGACTAGATGACATGGGGACAGTTGTCATCTGTTGGTTCTTTGTTTAATGTCTCCAACCCTCCCTTCTCTTGCCCCTCCATCCTGAAGGTGGTGCTGTGACTCGGCTGTGGCATTGGCTGCAGTCAGGTCCCGAGCATCCCAGCAGTCTATATATACACGAGCTCCGTCGTACAAAGAGAAAATCTTCAGCATTCCTTCCCCATGACCTGCACGTCAGTGTCAGTGTCAGTTGGAGGGTCCCAGTTGGCGAGGGCGGTTAGGCCTTCTTTGTCCCCCGTCTGCCTGCCTGGCCCGGGAGGTGAAGGTGAAGGCGGCCAGACCATGAATACAGCAACATGCCCCGGTGAATGCGGTGACAATACTTTTCATCCCAGCATTGGCCTTTGCCCATTCTTACTTAAGATATAGCCAAGGGGGCGGGAGCGGGTGATTGCTTGGTGTTGTTCAAGTCACTTGAGCGTACACGTTGACACACACACACACATACACATATTGCTCATTCAACAGGAAACCCGAGTGAGTGGGTGAATGGCTCACCCACTTTACTTTTACAAACTCAATCCTGCAAGAGTTTGACTTCCTACCTCTTTCTTTTTTTTCTTCTTCTTGCAGTTTGCCCTTTTTTCTTGGTAATACGATCTTGCAGCTTCTTTCACTTGATTATCAAAAAAGTGAGAAAGGTTCTCCTCATCACCCCTTACTTCATCACTGCATGCAACCAACGCCACCCCTCCTCCCCAAGACTTCCAGTCACCATTTCAGGCATGACATCCCAACAACCAACCTCCGAGACAGCCTCTCCAGCACGCCAACAGCAACAGCAACAGAACCCTCCGTCGACGACAAGCCCGCGAAGGCCTCGCGCCCCCCTCTCCCCCCTCCCGCCGGACCCCCAGCCCTGGATCTGGCGCTGCCACGCCTGCGGCACCGTCTTCCGCCTCTCCTGCACCCGGCGCTGCCTCGAGTGCGGCCACGTCCTCTGCAGCGCGCCCGGTGTGAGCCGGCGGGGCCGGAGGACGCGGCCCTGCCGGATGGAGTTCGACTACGTCGGCTGGGCGGCGCAGGGCCGCTGGCGGAGGGACGCCGTCGGAGCCTGGCCGTCCTCCCCGCGACAAGAAGAAGACGCCACTGCCAGGCAGAGGAAGCGGAAACTGCCCGCCTCCCGGGGCGACGAGGGGGAGGAGTCGCGGGAGACGCGCCCGAGGAGGGACTGCTGGCGGAGCTGCGACTTTCCCTCCCAGTGCCGGTACGCGGGCCAGCAAGAAGCACCGAGGTCCGGTGACGATTGCGCGCGGTTCGGAGACGTCGGCAGCTACTACGACGACACGGTGGAGGACGACGACGAGGCCGAGCGCCTCTTCCTCGCCACGGCAGAGTACTTTGAGTTTGAGCCGCCCGGGTCTGCGGATGACGAGTTACCGATCGATCCGGCGCTGGAGTTTGAGATCTTCAACGATGTTGCGGACGTCGTGGTGGTGCCGGTGAGAGAGGATTGGGAAGAGTGGTGGAGCTACAAGGAGGAGGACGGCGACGGCGGAACTGCCCAGAACAAAAATGTAAACACCATGGACGACAGCGAGAAATAGCCATTACCCAGTGTGGCCAGCGTCAAGAGTGCTCATCACCCACCAAGGCGAACTGTCATGGACCCTGTGTTTTGCGCCCCATTACAAATTTTTATTCGTCTACCTAAGCCCATCAGCCAGTGCCATATCCGCGTGCCTCAGGAACCGAAACAGGAACCTTCAGTGTTATACAATATAAGTGCCACACTCGAGGCGAAGCTGCGAGTAGGCCCCCCAAGTGGTGGAGGTTCCCTTCGTCTCTCAGGAACGAGGCGCTCTTGGCCCCTCTGCGGTGTCTCCGAACATTGTAGCTCGCTTGCCGTAAAAGACAAGCAAAGTCAAGCACGAGACGCGGTGTCGCGTGTGCTACTTGTTCCGAGACAGCTTTTTCCGAGCAGTAGTTTTCTCCAACAACTGGCGCACCAGCCCCATCGTCTCCGACCAGGACAAGGAAAGCAAGCAAAACGCATCCCTTCAGACCGAACCTCCCCGAAAAGAAAAACTACCATCCAGAAAAGACAACGGGGAAGGCCAAAAGCCCGTAGAAAAATTTCATGTCGGCTGTCAGAGTGTTTTACGCCTCGAGAGCCTTGGCCTTCTTCTTCTGCTCGACCTTGAGTAGGAGAGCGCGGTTGATGTGTGGCAGGACACCACCGAAGGCGATGGTGGCGCGAATCAGGGTGTCGAGCTCCTCGTCGCCGCGAATAGCGAGCTGGAGGTGGCGGGGCGTAATACGCTTGACCTTGAGGTCCTTGGCGGCGTTCTAGCGGGCGCGAGTTAGCCGCCTGTCAGGCAGAAACGAAACCAGTCGATGCGGGAGCGAAGGGGGAATGAACTTACGCCTGCCAGCTCAAGGACTTCGGCAGTCAGGTACTCCAGCACCGCGGTGACGTAGACGGCCGCCTTAGCACCAACGCGCATCTTGTTCTGGGTGTTGGCCTTGAGGAAACGCTTGACACGACCGCAGGGGAACTGGAAATCCTAGTCAGAAGGCTGCAACGGAAGGCAGAAGAGTTTTGCGGTCAGATGCGTCATTCGAGTGTGCGACGTCGAATTTTCTGGGCCCAACCGAATCGTGCACGCGACCAGCACGCCGTCCATCATACCACGCAGCGTCTTCGTCGGGTAACCGATCGCGTATGATGGAACAAGGTGATGGCAGCGATCATGCGCTCGAAAATCGATACTGGAGCTGCTATCGTGTAGCAGTGCATGGGGACGCGTCGGAGAGCAGTAGTCGTCGTCGGTCGATGTCGGGGGCCCCAGAATTCAACGTGCAGTCGGCGGCGCATCACGAACACGGCGCAGACTTACCTGTAGACCAGCGCGAGCAGAGTGGCTCTGCTGCTTCTTGTTGGGGGCCTCGGCGGTGGCCTTGCCTCCGGAGGTCTTTCCGCCAGACTTTCCCTTGCCTCCAGCCATTGTTGATACCGATGTGGATGCGCGAAAAGATTCGATAAAGTGGTGATTCAATAAAGATCGACGATTCGGTCGAAGCGGGGATGCGCGAATCGAATAAAAGGTAAAAAGACGTCTAGTCGAAAAAGCTGGTTCGGTGTTGTGATGGAGATGGAGGGGTTGTCGAGGGAAGCTTTGGTGGAGGTGGATGGAGTTGGCAGAAATTTAGCAAGAAGGCTGACGGTGATTGTTGTTGTTCGTCGGTGACGGCAGGTCTGGAGGACAGGGGGGGTGGATAGGTTTGGATTGGGCGTTGAGGGAGGAGCTTCCAGCGAGAAAATCGAAAATCGCAGGGCAGTCGGGTCGACGTGGTTGGCTGACTGAAAAGATAGGCGTAAGAAGAAGGGGGGGGGGGGAGAAGGTCCACGGCCAGTGCTTCGTGCCAGGCAATCGGGTGCCTGAGGTGAGCTCGAGAAAAGTGTCTGTTTGCCTGTCCCCGTCTCTTTTTCGCTGCTGGTGCTGCTGCTGCTGGTGCTCGTGCTGCCGGTGCTGGTGCTGCTCTGGCAGGCAGAGTTTGCTGCAACGTTTTGCAGAGTATCGCGTTCGCCGTGCTGATTGGCCAGTGAAGCTCATCTGTGGGCCTGTGGTTGTGTTATGGCGCTAGCGTGGAGCGCCCAGAATCGGTTGACATGCTGTTACTGACAGAATGCTGCGGTTGCCGAAGTAGATCCGGCCATTGACGCACGGGCCATCCAGATCCAGGTCCAGAGCCAAAGGCAGGCTGATGCTGATGGGTGACCGAGGAGTGAGATGGGAGCCAGCGGCTGTCGCTCAGCGTCCAAGACATGGCCTTGCCAGCCTGGAAGACGCCGGGAGAGGCATTACCAGACTGGAAGAGATAGCAAGGCGCTTGTTCAGCTCGAACAAGCACCCAAGACGCAAAGAGATTGCGCCGTGATTGAGGAACACATACCTTGGCCTACCTCGGAGACGAGGCTCTGCCGCGGGTGCCAGCAGCAGCCCTCAGCCAAGCATGCTGCAGCGCGGCGAGACGGCCAAATGAAGACTCGAGAGTAGAATATCAGTCCGCCATGTCAGGCTGGAGCCATATGTAACCCATCTTGGGCCGTGGGGGTGGAAGTCGTCATCTCGACGGTGATGTTGCTGAGGCTGGCCTTGATGTCGACGCAAAACGCAGACCAAGGAAAGCGTCCCGCACGAGGCTGGTGACACCGTGGCGCTGGTCACATGATGTGGCTGGTACCTTTGTCTGTCACTGCTGCCCGGGCCCGGGCGGCCCGGCCTCCGTCTCCAAATTGCTGACCAAGGATATCGGGAAGGCACAGGGAGAGATGCGACGGCAGGTTCGGATGGCCCACAATACTCCCGTCCGGTGTCCCCACCCGACGCACTTGTGCTTGCCTTGCTCTGCCCGGCTCAGTGTCCCAGATGATCTGAGCACCGACGGCACGTGTCATCATCTTTGATCTCTGGGCGACCGGGACCCATTGCGCGGAAGCCCGGCAGCTGATGCCAAGTGGCACTGCCTTGGCCGGCTGCCGCCCATCCCAGTCCGTGGACATCATGGATCTTCCAGGCCCTCACGTCGCCCCTCACTTGGACCTCACCCCTCACCTGCAGTGAGTGGGCAGCCGTGCGTGCCTGAGTTTGCATGTGCATCATCACGCGCAGTCGACCGAGTCCGAAACTATGCCCGACTCAAATTCGAGTCAGCTGACGGCGTGTTCTCGTCCGCAGCAACGACATCTATGCTTCTCATAGGTCGCCATCGCACGCAACTTTGTCGCACGTGACGATGGCTTGGCCTGGTCAACGTTAATCCGGCAGTTACGGGCGAGTGACTCAGTTACATCGCGTTGGGTATGCTACATAGTACTTTATGAATACTGCCTGCAAGTGTCGCCTTTTGGGCCTTGGAAACGGACTCCGTTTTTGCCCAGACAACGCCGTGTGATGCGCAGTCGCCGCGTCGGCTCACAAAGCTTGATTGCTCGTCGGACATCGGAGACGGGAATCGTGTCGACCGAACTGGCCGCGGCGCACCGCACCGGCCGGCTACAACAGCCCGTGCCGCCCGTATCCACGGGGATGAGATGCCGCGCAGCAGACCCGACGATGGGGATCGCCCCAAGCCACTGGGTTTCGATGGCCGCACGCTTCCTTCCGGCGGCTTCCATTTGATGACTGATGGCAGACGGACAAGTTGACAACCTCGGGCAGGAGAAATGCGGGGAAATAGCTTCTCGCGGATTCGGTGGTGGTGGTGGTGGTGATTGACAAGGTCACTTGAAACGTTCCTCGGCGAACGCTGGGATGGCTTGGCCAGTTCGAACCATGTTAGTCCGCGATGGCCCTGCCTACGGCCGCGGTCCAGAGCTCTCGAATGCTACGCCATGCGGCGCTCCTAGGAGTTCCTACCGGGAGATCTTATTCGGCACCCCCTCCTCTACTTTCCAACACCCCCAAGTGGCTTGACTCTCCCATAAAGATAATAACAACAATGACGGACGATAACAACGACGATGATGATGGACGACGACGACGACGACGGCGACAACGACCATAAGCTTATAGACCTTTTGATAGAGTTGTAGCTAGAGATGGTATTGAATGTACTGCTGGAGGAGGGAGTGATGAATACTAGAGCAGGGGGTGACGAACAAGATGTCCCTTCTAGGCCACATGGATGACGGATGCCAGGGAGACGCGGAACCCCTAGCATTCGAAACATGCTGCGCAGCCATCACCCAGCACCACTTATGTGTAATGGAAAGGTGCTAAAGATGGACATGGAGATGCTTGGCCACGTTTGGACGTCGGCTGAGGCTGATCTGAGCACCCCTAGTCTACGCATCTACACGATGGTGCCGTACGTAGTCACGTAATGTAGTAGAGCTAAGTGGTGGACCTAGACCATGCAAGAATTGAAGGCCTCCTGTCTTGGCGTGCGTTGGCCCCCAGTACATCATACAGAACTGACGTGGACTCGCCTCTATTTTTTTTCTCTTTTATACTGAGGGAGAGTCCACCACGGCCCATCGTGCTTGAAGACCTTGCCATAAACAGCATCAAAGAGAAGCAACCCTCTTCTGCCCCTCTTTCCCACCGCCTCCAACCGAGACGGTCAGAACCTAGGCGAACAGTCGGTCGGCCCAACAAGAGGGAGAAAACACTGCGAACCCCTTACAGGTGGACGCTTGTTGACGCCCAAACCACGACTTTGACGGGACCTAGCCCACGGACCGGACCCCACCTTGAATCCGAAGACATTTGGACTATCAAGGTACCTCGTCTCACGCCCAGCCTCGGCGCCGAGCTGCGTACCCCACAGGTCACCGCCGCCTATCCGCACAAACTACGGATACTACACGCACCACCAACACGGCCTAGGCATTCGGGACGCCAGCCAGGCACGCCTCAGCGGTCCCCAACCCCCTATACGACAGCAGTAGGTAGATTTCCAAGTATTCCATCCATTCCATAACTACCTATGTATACACTATACCTAGGTAGCGCACAAAGGTATCCGTACCAAAGGCTCATTCCAGTCCAGTCCGTTCACTGCAGGTATTAGCCCCTAAAAAAAAAGGTGAGACCACTTTCGACAGAGTTGGTCGTCTGCTTCCCTGGTTTTGCCCTTTCTTTTCCTTCCCTCTCCTCTGCATCTGCATCGAAAACCGAACGATCACGCAGGTGGGAAGGGAAAGAAAACAAAAAAACCCTGCATCAGGCCCAGATCAGCTCCGCCGGTGAGCAGGCGTGGCAGGTAACCAGCGGGAGACCCAAGAAGAAGCAAACGGGGGACCCAGTCAAGGCGGCGGGCGGCTAACACACACACACACATGCTGCTACAGCCAGCCTACAGTGCACCGCACCTTCCTCACCTCACCAACCATCACCGATCGACCGTACCTTCCCCCTCCTACTCTCCGGACTATTACTACTACTTGAGCCGCTCCTGCTCCTTCCCCCTTCCTCCCGTCCCGTCTTCTTCTTTTTTCCTGCTTCGGCCCTATTCCTCCTGATTCTGAACAAAACACCATGTGCTTCCGGTTTACAGCCACCGAGGCTGTCATCGCGGACGTCGGCTAAAGAACAGCAGCAAGACGTCAAGACCAGGCGATAGATAGAGAGAAGAGGAGGGAGACACCCTTCGCTCATTCGATCGTCGCATCAACACCACACGCATCGCCCGCTACCGGTCACTCACACAACACCACCACCACCACTCACGTGAATACATTCATTCACCTCTTTTTTACGCTCTTGTCAACTCAACTCTCACCTCTATTGACTTCGCCCCAACTTTGGCCTGGGATTCCTGGCGCAACATTGCAGAGTGCACACCCGTTTCACTTCATCCTCTCTGTGGCACGCCGGGTTCCATCCAGTTTCAACCACCACTGACGAGGGGATCCCCGGTCGCCTACGGCCTAACACAACTGGTCATCTCTGCCTTCAAACGGGACGCGGCAGCAACTCTCCATTTAGAACCACACAAATCCTCACTGCTTCACGTCCCATCGCGGGCCATACTATGGATGCCCTCGAGGTAGTCCGCTCATTTGGCAGAGGCATCAACCGCGCCGCTCGCGGTGTGCGAAGGAAGGTCCGCCGAGACCAAACGACATCATCATCGTCATCTGATCATGTCGCCCCCACCTCGTCGGCCTCATCCCTGTCCACTTCATCCACCAGCGCCGAGGAGGAGCCACACCCCCCGACCGGCGCCCAGACCGACCTCGAAGCTCAGCTTCCCGTCCTGACGGCCACTCATGCCTACGCCGCCGTTCCGCTGGCATCGCCGCTGCCGCCAAACTCCCCGAGCACGCCGCATCCCGCCCCGATATCACCACCGGCCAATGTTGTCCATGCTCACCATGTTCTTCCCAACTTAGCATTCGGCCCCTCGGCCCAGCACCCCTCTCATGATGCATCTCATCATCCAAGCCCGCCTCACTCGGCCGGCTCAAGCATGTCCAACACCCAGACCCTAATTCATAACGGCAGCGACACTCACATTCAGACTCTCACCGTACCGGCACACTACTCTCACCCCGTCTCGCCCTTGTCCCCCCCTCCGGCAGTACTGCACTCGCCCGTCTCTCCCTCGTTCGTGCCCTCGGCCATATCCTTTGCGCCTCAGGTTCACCCCAACTCGCCCATCCCCCAGCCTCTCAACCTCTCTGCTGCAGCATCGCCGGCCCAGTACATACCCTCTCCTCTCGACTCGCCCTTACCCCTGGACCTCGAGCGACAAGTCTCGGAGCAGGAGAAAGATGCCGTCTCGCTCCGTCCGAACAGTGCCCGGCCCCGCACCTCTCGCTCTCGGCGTGACTCCGTCATTGAGAAGGTCGCATCCCTCGACCCCCGCCGACGCTCTAGGTCCCTCGGCCCCAGGACGGGCAACGGCTTGATGGACCTGCCCCCGGAGCTGCAGCTCCTCGTCATCGACTACCTGGAGTTCGGCGAGCTCGAGAACCTGCGCCGCACCTGTCGCTTCTACCGCAACTTTCTCACCAAGGAGACCATCCGCGACATGTTCGGCGAGCAATTCCGCCTCGCCCTGCTTGCCCACTGCTACATCTGCCTCAAGTACGACCCCACAAGGGGCAGCCTGCTATGGGCAGACTACAACCACCCGCGTTACCCGCTCGCTAGCAAGTGCGTCGACTGCGCGTATCGGAAGAACGAACTCTCGGTTGGCAAGAAAGTAGCCCTGGGCAACTACGCCAGCGTGTGGATCTGTCGTTGGTGCGGATATCCCGTGACCAGTGCTCCGGCCCCCAATCAGCCCGAGTTCCACAAGGACTGTTACAACCACTACAACAATGTGCTTCTCGTCTATTTCGTGCTGGGATGGATTCAGCTTTGTCTCGGAATCGTTGCAGGCGCACTATGTTGGAGGTATTTCAAGGACGAGGTGCTCGTTCTGGCGCCTTCGATTGTGAGTATCTGCTGTCAGGTCTACTGCTGATTCCTCGACTAACTCGCGCAGGTCAACTTCATTCTACTCTGGTGGTGTTTGGCCATTCTCATTGTGCGAGGCGAGCACAAACGCACATACCACATTTCTCTCATCCTCGAACTCGCCATCCTCGGACTCTGGTGCCTGCCCCTTTATGTCTTGGTCACTCTCAACGAGGAGGACATTCACGGGCTGGAGGACAGGAGAGTCACCGTGACCCTGGCATTTGTTGTACTGAACATGTAAGTCGACGGCCCTAGCAGCTGCGGGTGTGTTACACGCAATGTAACTAACGCACGCCAGGTTCTTCCGCCTCCTGAACGTTCTCGGCAACTTCATCCTCACTCTCGAATGGAGGCACTTTGCGCGAAACAAACCGCGCTCTCGGCCACCCGCAAAGTTTGTCAACATGGTCCTGGCCGGTCTTGTCTACTGGACGTACCCGCAGTCTATCGAACAGGAATACCCCCCTCAATACCACTTTTTCAACACGGGCCGACGCCGAATCAAGCGCATCCTCGCCGAGAGGAACCAACAGCGCCAGCGCCAGCAGCAACTGATGATGCACTAGACGAATGAAAGCAGCTACGAGTCGATCGGATCTGCACTGAAATGATTTTCTTTTTTCTCCTTTTTAACGAAGCTTGGAACGAACGAAACACGATTGTGTCGGATTCAAGAATGCGTAATGAGATGAAGGAATTGGGCCTTTTTTTCGAATCAAACGAGGCAAACGGGCAGGCGAATGGGTATCAAGGCGTATGTTGGTGCATGGGAAGCCGGCAATCAGGACGGAAGCGGGTTTTGTTTCTCTCTCTTCGGTTCCTTGGATCAGATTTCCCATAACCCACCTTGTAGATGATACCCGACACAGCAGCCTATTGGATCTCAACAGTACGACACCGGCGCTGGTAATGAACGACGGCACGATGTCGTCTTAGAGAAGACGAGAACGAGAATTTAAATATCTTGAAACAACTTCTGGCAACCACAAATCAGATGCATTTTCTGTTGACTATTTCAGGCCCGCACTCGTCGTACTCGGCTCTCGAGATGCACATGCTGCCAAAGGTGGGCAGCTCGCTGAGGATGGAGCCCCCTGCCCAGGCCGAGTACATCCTGTTCCGCGGCGAGGTGATGTTCACCGTCTTAGTTGTGGAGTCCGAAACCTCCAACTCTTTCTTCAATCTATCTCCGAAGCCGGGTATCAAAGTATTCCCGCCAGCCTGTATATCGTCCTGCCAGTCAGCATTCGTCCCGCGGCTACATCGACTCCCACCCAAGCGTGCACGATAAACCACTCACAAGCAGAACGTTTCCGTACAACGTCTCCCTCAACGTCGCGTCGCACCTCGCGATCGTCGACCGCGCGCAGCACGTGAACTCGCTCTCATCAAGCCCAACGACGCCGTGGTCGAACATGGCCTCACCAGCCAGCAGCCCCAGCGGCCTGCGTGGCGCGATGACCCGCCCGTCCGGCAGCGCCCAGCGCCTCTCCTCTGCGCCCTCCATCCACCGAGCGACCTCGGCTCCGAAATCGAGCGCAACGCGGGCGTGCCTAAACTTCAACGCGCCGACGACGTCCTCGCGCTCGCCGTTGGAGGAGAAGGCAACACCCTCGTCCCACAGCAGCGCGTGCGCGAGCCACGAGTCGACGGCCTGCCCCGCGACCTCAGTCCTCCGTGGACGCGGGCGCAACTGCGTGAACTCGTAGACGGGCACGATGCAGGTCTGGGAGTAGCCCGAGTCGACCACCAGCGCGGTCGGGCGGTTGGCGGCGTAGGCTGAGAGAAGACCCGGGGTCGCGGCGTAGTACGCCGAGGCATCGAAGGTCTCGAAGACGATGGTGATCTGGTCGAGGCTGTTGTAGAGAGTCAGAAGTGTTGGACGATATGAGGATTGTTTCGTTACCGCTGTCGGCCCTGCGGGTGAATGAACGGCTCCGTCATCACGACCGGGCGGGACGCTAGTGAGGCTCCCATTACGGAGAAGGCGTGCCTCCAGAGTTTCTCCACATCCTCCCAGCTGGAGACCGCTCCGTATGGGTCGAGCGGGCGGCGGACGCGGTGGAGGACCGGGTCCGCGGGGTCCGGGGTGACAGCGTGGCCGACGTTATACACCGACTTGGTCAGGTCAGTCACCCGGCGCGGACGAGTCAACCTGGGTTTCTGAGCATTGCTTACCTTCCAGTCGTTTGTGTCTTCATTCGCCGGCGTCCTGGTAGGATACTGTATCAGACTTGCTGTTGGCTATAGTCAGACCCGAGCGGGACAGAAACAGCGGTAAGGGCAAGCACGCCATTACGGAATATTGTACTGGGCTCTACGTCGCCCCCATAGCCGGCTTTGACGAAGCCGGATCTGTTGTCGTCAGTTAACCGTCAGGCTATCTTTTGGAAAATGATGTTTTACTATACCCATTGTCTATCACGATTGCTGGTGGGTTCATTCTTGACACAGACAAGTCTGCTCCAACACGATTTGGTTGCGTAGGAGCCTCGTTTGTGCGCGTGAGAATGTGGCGGGTTTATTTATATTCAGGGATACTTGTTGAGGCAGTGCTGTCCAACGAGCGGAACCTTGCCTGCAGCCTATCCTGGATGCAGGCAACAGGACTCATCGTACGTTAGTTCTTTTCATAGGGGAAAAAGAAAATCCCACGGGTTGCCACTACACGATTAAGCGCAATCGCGGCTCAGTCAGATGAGCTGGTGGGAAACGGCACTGAGCAGCGACAGGCTGGGGTTCGATTGTACATGACAGAAGGTGTTTCGTCCTCCAAAATCAGAACTCCATAAACACTAATCACCAGTCAAGTTTACTTGGTTTATCATTGCCGTTCAATGTGCCTGATCGCAACGTGTCTTTGTGCAGCAACTAAGTCGTCCCTCTTCCACTTATGTGAAGCATTGGGTCAACACTTCCCTCGCAAGATGGACCCCGTCCGCAGATACCGCGACACAGTCATGGACACGACGGCAGCCATCATGAACCCCCCGGCAAAGATCCAAGTCCCCTCAAACTCCCTCTGCACGTCCCCCACCCCGTCCCCCCGCGGCCTCTGCGCGGCGCCCCCGATCGGGTTGCCCACCAGCGCGCCGACGCTGGCGATCGTGTACCCCATGCCCATGCGCGTGCCGTACTCGGCCAGGTCGTCCGTCAGGTTCGCGATGGTGGCCGGCGGCAGCGAGACCATGCCCCCCGAGACGAAGCCGTACACGACGCTGACGACGACCAGCCCGGGGAGGTCGCGCGCGAAGCGGAACAGGAAGAGCACGACGGCCGAGGCGAGGCAGCACGGCAGCATGACGGTCATGCCGCCGTACCGGTCCGCCAGCCAGTTGGGCGCGAGGCGGCCGAGGAGGCTGGCGGCGTTCATGGCGCTGAGGAGGTAGAAGGACGTGTCCTCGTCGACGCCCAGGCGGATGGCGTAGGCGTCGACGAAGAAGAAGGGGACGTAGACGGAGCCGATCATGAGGGCGAAGGCTGGTGGTTCTGTTAGCAGGGGTTGTGTGTGACCTTTGTGAATCATCATCGACTGACCGATGCAAAAGGTGACGTAGGGCACGTCGCGGAAGTGCTTCAGCCGGAAGAGCGCGCCGCGGCGCTTCATGTTCGGCCGGAGGCGCATGATGGCGATGCACACCAGCAGACTCCCGGTTACGATGAAGGCAAACACCCTGACGGCCCAGGGGAAGCCGATGGACGCGATGAGGCGCCGCTCCATGATGGGGTACACGATTCCAGCTGTCATCGGAGTCAGCAAACCGCACACAACGTCGTTCGAGACGGACCGCAGCGACTAACCCAAACTGCTCCCCGTGGCAGCGATACCCGTCGCGACCATCCTCCGCCTCCGGAAGTAGAGCGGGATCACGGCGACGCACGTCAGGCCCAGCAGGCCGCTGCCGGTGCCGACGCAGAAAGCCTGCGCCAGCAGGATCTGCCAGTACCGCGTGCACAGGCTGAGCATGAACAGGCCCAGGGAGGTCATGGCCGTGCCGCAGACGAGGATGAAGCGCAGGTAGCCGGCGTCGAGCAGCCAGCCGGCGCACACGCCGATGAGCATCATCAGGAAGATCTGGACGGACCCGATCCAGGCGATCGACGACGGGTCGGCGTCGGGCAGGAGGTTGTTGGAGTAGTAGGCCTGGAAGACGCCGAAGGAGTTGGACAGGCCCCTGAGGATTGTGAGCGGGAATACGGGCTCTGAGTCGGGACTTGTCGACTTACCATGTGTTGGCGAAGAGAATCCAGCTTCCGAGGACCTGGAGCCAGGCCACCAGGCCTTGGTCCATCGGAAACTCGTCCTCCTTCACGTCCTGCACCGGCTCCTCGTCGCTCACGGGCAAGGAGGCCTCCAGCCCCTTCTCATCATGAGAAGCCACGATGATCCGCGAAGGGGCTTCCGAGCCGTCGCTGCTAACCTGCACTGTCATGTTTGGGCAGTATCAAGAGTTACCCAGCATGAACGCAGATCAGAGGACAGAGACGAAGGGCAAAGCCTCCCTTATATACCCCTCAAGTCCGTTGGACGGCGTTCGTTTTCCGCATCGTCACTCAAGCCGAACATGGTATTTCGTGATGGGAAATGCGACCGCGGCTTACGGGGGTCGGGTCGCCAACGCACAAAAGTCCCCCGACGGTGAGAGAGTCTCGACCCCGGTGGCCGCGCCATGCATTGGAGGGTGCCACTCCACGGAGCTTGTTGAGCGCGAGACATGCGCATGCTGAGAAGTCTAGTTTGAGGGATTGTCCATCTTACAAGATCGTGTGTAAGATAGCTGGAGATTTCATGTTTTCCCTCTTGAGCTTCGTTAAGTGCCTGACTGCCAACGAGACTTGTCGTTTGTTTTGGCAATTCTTGACTTGCGTGCTGGGTTTGAAGTCCCCGACATTTGAGTTGCGGGTTCCTTGCCTTGACGCCAACGGTGTGAGTGCGGATCATCCCTACGGGTGCAGGCATCCAGGTCCAAGCCGAAGGTAGGGCGGAAACAGGGGGCTTGGACCCCTAAGTTCCGTTTAAGCCTCCGAAGCCGAGAAAACCGTTCGGCTGTTGAGGTTGAACAGTCAATTCGTCCTGTTGCAACCGAGGCTACCATATCTAGACGTGCGAGAAAATATAACAGTTGAATAGTATAACAGGAAACCATCTTCTTGGCCATCTCTCACTCCCTCTCAAGTGTTAGACTAAGTCACCATGTCTGGGAGCTTGCGATGTACTTATGCTTTGCCAATGCTGGCTGTCGGCTTCGGCTTCGGTTCGCACTTAGTGGGGTCGCCTCGCCTGCAGGGTTAAACCAAGGCGAGAGAAAGAACACAAAAAGATTAGCGCAGCTGCGGGTACTGAAAAATGTCAAAAACACCAAAAGAGAAACCCGTTAGAATGATCTGTGTCAATCGCGGTGAGGATTTGAGCCTCACGCGGGGGTCGAACCCGCAACCTTGAGATTAAGAGTCTCACGCTCTACCGATTGAGCTAGCAAGGCGGGTCTGATTTGTTGAGGTTGCTTCATCGTTTTTCGTCTTGAGTAGCCTCTCTCTCAGGCCTCGTCCCCTTTTCCCTTCCTTCCTGCCCCTTCGTCTTCGCCCGTTTCCCATCATCCTCGTGTTGTCTCCTTTCCAAGCGGCCGCCTTGATTTTCTGCCTGGAGGTCGTCCTTTCATTTCTCCAGCATCCTCTTCAGGGCCTCGCCCAACGTATCCCTCCCCTTCTGGGCCCTAACCCCCTCGTTCATGTCCTTCTCCCCGACCCCTCCCGGCAAGAAACTCCTCGTCATCTCCACGAACATGCCGGCCATGGGCGGCTTGAACGCCTCCGCAAAGAATCCCTCCAGTTGATCGTCCTCCACCACCCTCGCCTCGATCTCCTTTCCCGTCGCCTCCTCGAATGCCTTCTGCACGTCTTGCGTCGAGTACGTCTCGGGGCCGTGGAGGTCGAAGATGTACGGGTTCTCGCTCAGCGGTGACCCGGCGGCGAGTACCTGCGCGGCGCATGTTCGGCCAATATCTCTTACGGATACCTTGGAGGCCAGAGACGTTAGCGTTCTCGCCAGGTTTTCCCCCTCTACTTACATTATGAATGGCAAGGCTTTCTCACTTACCATCGGTATTTTATAGTCGGAAGGGGATATCACCGAGTAAAAGAATGGCGGATCGGCTTTCACCGTCTCAAGTGCCGTCGCCCAGTTCTCCATAAAATATGCGCATCGCATGAAGACAACCTCGGGTGCGGCGCCGATGAGTGCCTGCTCCGCTTCGTAGTTCGTCTTGATCTCGCCCTGCGGCCCCATGCATCTCAGCAAAGGGAGTAGAGCCCTCCCCCCTGTACGGCTTCACCTTACCGTTCCGTGTTCCAACTGAGCACCGACGCTTGACACATACACCACCCGCTTGACCGAGCTACTGGCCCTGCCGGTGGCGTACTTGACGTTCGCCGCCATCTCTCGGGCTCTCGTGGTCGGCTTCGACTCCGAGTACTGCGGTGGAGTAATAGTCACCACGGCGTCGGCGCCGGAAAAGTCGAGACTCCCGACGTCTGCGACATCGCCCTTCACAGCCCTGAACCGCGGGTGTGCCGTAAAGTTAGTCGGAGCTTTTCTCGGGTCCCGGTAGACTCCGGTCACTGCCGGCTCGGATGGATCGTCGAGTAGTGCCCGGATCGTGGCTTGGCCCGTCTTGGGCGACGCAGGAACAACGACGATCTGCATCTTGAATGATTTGTTCTCCAACCTTCGGAAGAGTGGTTTAGAAGAACAAATTTCGCATTTCTGCTACATTACGCGACCCCGGTGACTGCGAGGAACTTTGTGTTATTACATGAGAGGAAGACTGAAATACCAAATGACATCATACGATGAAGCCTAGAATGTGGTCGGTCAATTCCCCGCATACACAAGGCCCTGTCCGTCGATGCGTAAGTGGCTGTATGTTTCACGCCTAAAGCTTCGCACTAGAGGAAACGAGCCGCACTCGATCGAGCCTAAGAAGAAACCCGTCAGCTGGGCTAGGAGCATAACTTTGGACTACGTTCGAGACTCTTCCCGCCCCCAACGATGGCGGGGCATGAACATGGTTCGGTCCAGAGGGTGAGATCGGGAAATCATTTGCCATGTCCGAGTATGCCTATTCGGTTGGCACCTCTCGTCGTCTCAACTCCTCAACCTATCGAGACAACAGACTTTGCGGGAGAGGCCCCAGCTCTCTATTCTCGGCCTTACTCTCGGCCATCCGAGTTATCTATCTGTAGATTCCATCTTAGGGCCTTCCCGGCACCGGAGTTAGTGAGCTTCTCATTCGTTAGCTTAAGTCTACCGAGGCGCGGCCGAGGCCTGACTCACCTCGCTGCAATGTCCTTCCGGTAGAACATGCCGTCGAAGTGGATGCTCTCGACTCCCTTGTACGCCGTGTCGACTGCTTCTTGCAGCGTCTTAGCTGTCGCGGCAACGGAAAAGACCCGGCCTCCTGCCGTCCTGAGCTCGCCGTTGACCCACTCTGTCCCTGCATGGAACACTTGCACGCCTACAGACAGATCCCAAGTTAGCTAGATGGCTCCGAGCGGCAAATGATCCGTGTTACCTTCAGGGGGCGACTCCAACTGGATGAGGTCACCCTTGCGGTAGGACTCGGGGTAACCACCGGCAGCAACGGTGATATTACAGGCATACGCCGCTGTCGGCTCCAGCTGGACCTCTCCGAGTCTCTTCTCCACACAAGCAAGGAGGACCTCGGCAAGACCTTCGTCTGGGAGGAGCAGCATCAAGCTTTGCGTCTCAGGGTCCCCGAAACGAGCATTGTACTCGAGAACCTTCGGCCCAGTGGGGGTTACCATAATGCCAGTGAATAGCATTCCGGTGAAGGGGCGTCCTGTGCACCGACATTAGTTCCATGTGCATCATCATAGTCATCACCAGACCAAGGATGGGATGCCTCACCATCAGCGCTGAGGCCATCAATGGTTCGCTGGATGACGGTCTTGTCAATCTCGATCATCTGCTCCCGGGTCGTACGAGGAACAGGCGCGTACACGCCCATGCCGCCCGTGTTCAGCCCCTTGTTCCCATCAAGGGCCCGCTTGTGATCCTGACCCGGAGGCAGGGACAAGATGGACTTGCCGTCGCTAAAGGTCAGGACGCTGATCTCGTATCCCTCCAGATACTCTTCGATGATGACCTGGTCGCCAGCAGAACCGAACTTGCTATTGAGCATCATCTCCCCGAGAGCTTGCTGGGCTTCTTCGCGCGTCTCGGTCAGAATGACGCCCTTTCCTGCGGCGAGGCCGTCTGCTTTGATAACGACTCTGTGGTCCAGGCTGTTCAAATAGGCCTTGGCTTCGTCGTACCTGTCGAAGTTCTTGTAAGCGGCGGTGGGAATGTTCATCTTGTCCATAAAATCCTTTGCGTAAGCCTTGGAGCCCTCAATTGCTGCGGCTCTTTTGCTGGGGCAAAAGCAAGGTATGCCGCCTGTTGTTGTATTTCATCAGCAAATGAAGCATCGTAGCTGAGATCCGATCATGGCTTACTGCCTTGGAAGTGGTCGCTCAGGCCACCAACGACTGCGCTGTCGGGCCCGACAACCACGAGGTTGATGTTGAGGCGCTTTGAAAGCTCGACGATGCCCGGATAATCATCCTCTGATACCTCCAGACAATTGGAAGCTTTTTTCAGCGTCGCGGTTCCTCCGTTACCGGGTACGACGTAGACATGCTCGACAGACTCGGACTGAGCGAGCTTCCAGGCAAGCGCGTGCTCACGACCGCCCTTGCCGACCAAGAGGATCTTGAACTTTTGTACGGCAGCAGAAGCCATTTCGTGTCGGGTGCAGGGCAAAGGTATCGTAATAGTTGATTGGAAAGTGGTACGAAGGACGCCTTTTTGCCTGCCAGAAGAGTTTTGAACGATGTGGTGATGTTATTGGTTGGAGGGCCGCCTGCAGGCAATCAAGGCAGGTACCTACCTGCCTTCCTGCCTGCTCCTTTTATCTTTAGGCTTTTCAGTCCAGTCCACTATGATGCGCCCAAAAATATGCAGGCACACACACAGCTCCGTTGGATGTGATTTCGTTGAGCCTTCTAAAATCCACGCAAAAGACCTGCGCGACGAATGGACTTCTATTGAAATATGCGATGCCTGGTCTTCTTTCTGGGGCCTCTTGAGGCCGATTCGGGTATCATTATCACAACAAAACAAAAATAAGACCTAGAACATCGGTTTCTTCCCTCATCCGCGCCTCTCCTCGTGAACTTCGTGAATCGCAACCGTCGATGGGCTTCTTGGTCGTGCCTCAGCAGGCTTCGCCCAAAATCCTTAGCGAATCTCGGGCTCCTTCATGAAATCGGGGATCGGTAGGCCAGCCTCGAGAACGGAGATATCCCAAGGATCCGCAGGGGCTTCCTCCTGCTCATCTTCCTCTTCTTCTGCCTCGGGAGCAGTGTTGGCAGTTGGCTACAGAGCGTGTCAGTCCCGCGATCAAAGCCAAGCCCCTCCACGAGACACTCACCATGGTGCGCGGGATTCGCCCCGCATCCCGGTCGACGTTGGCGCCATCCGTGTCGGACGCAAAGATCTTGATGGAGCGAAGATGCGTGTCCTTTCCGTTCTGGTGGTTCTCGAGGATCTGCATCTGGAAGACGTACGACACCAGCGTGTTGCCGTCGGGACCGCCTCCGGCACCGGCGACGGGCACCTTCTGCCATCCGACGGGAGCTGCCAGCTCCATGGTCGCAAACTGAATGAGGTTGTTCTCGCTGGTACCCGACTTGAAGATGATCTTAGTAGGAGTGTAGGACTCATCTTCATTGTAGTCTACGTAGAAGCGGATGTCCCTGATACCGACTCGCTTGATGAAGTAAACGGTCAGCTTGTGCGGTTGAGGGCCATCGGATCTGTCCTCGTGTCAGCAACACCACTTTTCTGTCTGTACGCATCAGCAGCGAGGGCAATGTACTGCCAGTATGTTTTTAAGCTGTCGTTGCGCAGCTGGTCAACGCCGTTTCCAGGCTTGTGGCTGCTGACAGTGAACTTTCCCAGGTTGGAGATCTCCTTCAGGCCGGCGGCGAGGGGGTCGAATTCAGCCTCCTCTTGCTGCTCCCCGAGGTGATCTCCGTTCTCGCCATCCTCGATGCTGGTGTCTTCAGCAGAAATCTCGCCGAGCTCGTCGAGGGGCACGCTGCCGGGCTCCTCCTCGTCCGAGTATTCTGGAATCTGGGCGTTTCTAAGGTACTCCTCCATGTTGGCATCTGCTCTCATAGCAGCCCAATCAACGCGCTGAGGGGGAAAGGCTCCTCCGTCATCCGAGATGTCGTCGTCAGGATGCGTGCCGCCTAAGGTGAGGTTAGTCAGCAATAGGCGTGGGCAGGGCGAGGTGCGAATGGAAGATAAATTTGGAGATTGGGAAGTTGAAACAATCAGCTCCATGGAGTGGTTGCTGCTGGTCCAATCGTCTGAACTCGCGGCAGGCCCAGCTGAGCAGCACCCTGGAAACACTACCCAGTGGGCGGCAGCTAGTCGCTTCATGCATCCCACCTTCTTGGGTAGGTAAATTTCCCCTCAAAAACAGTCAAAAAAGGAGGGGAATTCAGTTTCCTCTGGGCGTTGCTGCAGACACGCAGTGAACATAGACCATCGCACCTAATGACAAAGACACAACAATAGCGCCAGGTACCATAACGAAGGTGGCGGCCCTTGGCTCCAACTAGGTGCCTTGACACTAGGTCCCGGGACAGAAAGTATGGAATGCATCTGGGCTGGGCAGAACATAGGAAATCCCGTACCACCTACCATTTGGGCCATGATTCCTCGTGGCTCTGCGATCGTAATACTCGTTCATCCACTCTCCTGATTGCTCAGGGTTGAGGTCGAGGGCATTGCGGCCACGTCTGAGCTCTTCAAAGCCTGGAGATGCATGCAGATTGGGTCTCTGGAATGTAGCCGTTACCCTCCTTTGCTCGTCCATGATGCGAATCGCTTGTTTGGGTTCTGAGTCGACGCCCTGAACCCCTAGGATTGGTGCAGGCGTTGCTATGGCGCAGTGGACTGTCTGTTAGTGCTCTCTCCCATGTGGGGCCGAATGGAGGAAGGAAGAATGGAAGTCACGTGTGTGGCTCTCGCTTATCTACCTAAGTACCTAGGTAGTGTTGTCGGTGTGGCCCTTCACCGAGTCTCCATCGTCAATCTCGGGCACCCAGTGTGCTTCATCAGGGAACAGCTGAGAACTCTCCAACTCAAGTCTTTTGAGACAAAAAGTACGTAGAGTGGGATCAGTAATGTGGCGCTTGAAAATATGATTGTCAGAGTTGTTTCTGATTGGGAACCCAATCGCAACATCTTGAGCCAGGATGTTGAGCGAGGTGGCCCAACTCTCTCCAGCTTTCGAAGGTTGAAATAACTATTCGTTTGGACTATCCAAGAAAGTATTAGTTGGGTTGCAAGTGATTGGTGGTTTTCTTTCTGGTGGCTTCATGTGCATTTCAGCTGAAAGACCCCTTTGCTTTTTTGCAAGGTCCAGATCTAACATTACCCCGACTCCGTGTAAGCAATCTATTATGGGTATTCCTCCCGTTGTAATCTCCTTCTTCTTTGGACTTCAATATTGCAAGACTAATGCAACTACCCTACATCTCTGCCAACACCCAACAGAACAACCCGGGTGGCCTGGGTAGCAGAAGCCCTTCCACAGGCAGGCTAACTTTGGCGGGTCATATTGTCCAACACCGAAATAAGTCTGAGCCAACCAATGGGAACATATCGTGGCCCCCTTCCAGAGACCCGATAGAAGTTCTGTACAGGCCTAGGCGCCTGTTTGCTACCGCTGGATTCATGCTTCGCCGATGGTCAGGCACACTTTAGGGTCGGTAACTCTCGAAATAGTTACAGTCAGAACTGCATGCCTGCATGCAACCCTGGGGCGCTTCGAAGAGCAAAAGTCCATCGGCATATGAGACATTTTGAGAGATTCGAGATGGGAAACTCAGCCGATATCATCCATCGGAAGCCAGCAACATGGCTTTCAGCTGTTCGAGAACCATAAAAGACGACGTTTTCCGTTGGCTTCGAACATAGAACTCCCGAACAAAGCATCTAATCTTCTTGCTCATTTTCAATAAACCAATCTCAAAATCACCATGAAGAACTCTGCTCTTGTCTCTGCCCTCTACTTTTCCGGCGCTCTCGCAGCCATCGGAAGCTACTGCAAGGACAGCAAGGCATGACCACCCACCCACCTCACGCGCTCGCTCAGAGCCCAGTGCCTACTAACACAATCACAACAGGGCAACATCGGCACCTGCCAGAAGACGTCCAAGTGCAACTCCCTCGACGGCATCATCAGGAGCAACCTGTGCCCCGACGACCCGGCCGACGTCAAGTGCTGCTTCTACCCGGAGTGCAACGGCAGCAACATCTGCAAGAAGGACATCCTTCCCTGCAGCGGCTCCTACTCCACGTGAGTCCTGCCCAACTTCCCATCCCACCCGAGCTCCCTTCTAACCCGGTCTATCAGTGGCGACTGCCCCGGCCCCAAGGGTTACCGTGTAAGTGACACTGATGTGGTTGATCCAAACCTTGTTTCTGACCTTGGACTCCCACGTAGTGCTGCAACGAGAGGCTGCCGCCTATTTGCGGCAGAGGAGTCAAGGACCGTCGCTGCATTATCATCTAACCGCGATTTCGTGGTCCTGGCTAGGCTTACCACTGGAAGTAGAGTAGCTGTTTTGAATTCACGCAAGCTTGCTCCGTTGAACACATCGTCGTTGACCCGTTGCCCTGCAATACGTGAAGATGCCCATGCCATAGAGGGGCTTCCTACAACCGTAAGGCTGAAGCCTCAGTCACGGTATCTCCCCAAGCTGGCCATTATCACCGGCATGTAAGTTTGGCACAGGCAGGCAGTAAAGAGCACTCAAACTGTGCCCATTGAGTAATCAGGACAGCAGCATGGCGAGACCAGGTTGGCTGGACATTCACGGCACAGGACGAAGAACTAGGCAAGGAGGTCATATTATAAACAGAGCAACTGCAATTGCATTTTTCCAGCCAGTAAAAGAAGAACTATGCCCATCCAATGATCAGACCATATAAAACCCACCGAGGTCCATCCCAAACGCCGGCCAGAGAGATAAAGGTATCATACACCGCATTGAACAATATGGTTATCCACATGAGGCCCAAGTGCCGTCTATGAATAAGAAATGCGACGCCGCTTGGCCTTCTAAGCACCAAGAGAGCTGCGCTTCTTCTTCAGCTTCTTCTCCTTCTTGGGGGTCTCTTCGTCATCTTCGTGCTTGCGCTTCTTCTTGCCGCCGTCGGCAGACTTGACGGGCGTCTCGTCGGCCTCGTCCTCGTCCTTGCGGATCTTCTTGAGCTCCTTCTTGCTGAAGACGACGGGGGAGCCGTCCTCGCCGAGCTGGACATCGCCGCGCTCGAACTTGCGCTTGAACTTGGAGACGCTGATGCCGGCGGCATCGGCCAGGCGCTCGTACTCCTTTTCGCTGAGCTTCGCGGGCGTGCCCTTGACGGTCTTGCTCTCCTTGACAGGGGTCTCGGCCGCGGCGATCGAGACGCGCTTCTTCTCCTTCTTGTCCTTCTTCTCCTTCTTCTTGTCCTTCTTGCTCTTCTTCTCCTCTTCGCTGGCGTCGCCCATCTCCTCGTCGCTGTCGGCGTCCTTCATCTCCTCGTCGACGACCTGGATCAGCTTCTTCGGCGTCTTGTTGCCGTTGGCTTCGGTCTCGTCAACACCGTCGGCGTCGGCGTTGTACTTGCGGGTCTCCTTCAGGCTGAAGCCGCCAGGAGCGGTGAGCTGACCATCGGGGCCGACACTGACGCCCTTGGGCAGAAGAGGCTTGCCCTCCAGTTTGCGGAGAAGGTTCTCGAGCTTGATGCGGCTGGTAAGACCAAGGATGGTCCTCTCCTCCTCGTCATCCTGGTCCTCGGTGTCGCCGAGGGCGTCAACACGCAGACCAAGAGCGGTCTTGGCGGCGAGCGAACGGGCGATCTTGCCCTTGTTCTTGCCGGTAGCCTGACCGACGAGAGAAGAGTGGTAGATGATACCGTACTTGGGAGTGTCGTGCTTGGTCTTGAGGGCACGGAACAGGGCCTTCTCGGCACCGAAAATCTGGATGGTGGAAGAGGGGGCCTTGGCCAGAGCGATGAGGGAGCCGGCATGGGCGATCAGACGGGCACCGACGAGGTAGCCGACCAGAGCGGTCAGGTTGGGGGCAAGGGCGCGCATACGGCTCTCGAGGTAGTTGGTGAGCTGGGCGCGGTACTCGGAGTAGGTGATGGTCTGCTGGGCCAGAAGCTGGATGTTGTCCAAGTCCTCAGGGGTGATCTCGGTACCCATGGAAATCTCTGCAGCGGTCTTGACGGGGCCCTCAAGCTCCTCGGGAAGAATCTCGGACAGGTCGGCCTCGGCGAAGTTGTGGCGCATGCCGACGGCGACAACGAGACGGGCGTAGACGAGGTTGTCGTTGAGGATCTTGGCCAGCTCGGGGAAGTGCCAGCCGTACCACTCCTTCGTGCGCATGGCGTAGACGTTGAGCTCCTTGTCAAGGTCGTCAACCAGCTTGATAGCCTGAACGACCATGGCGTCGACCTTGTCGGCGGAGAACTTGAGCTTGTGGCGGGAGATCGAGTGGGAGAGGCCGAGAGCCATGCGGTTGATGGTCTCGGTGGTGAGGCCGGGGATCAGAGAAGAAAGGTTCTCGCGGACGGCGCGGAACAGGTCCTGGGTGGCGGCGTCGGAGACAGCCTGGATGTTCAGCTCGGGAAGCTTTCCGATGGCGGTACCGAGCTTCAGGTCGGCAACGGCCAGGGAGGCCTTCTTCTCGTCCTTGATCTCCTTCAGCAGGTTGGCGAGCAGAGGCGGGACGCGTCCCTCCTTGAGACCAGCAGCTTCCTCGACGGCGACGGCGGAGCTGTCGAACTTGACGAAGGCCTTGAGCTTAAGCCTGCAGAAAACATAGTCAGTTCCAGTTCCAGACGCCTGTACTGTCCACAATCTCGCCTCGCGGTCACAACTCAGAAGAGCACACGCGAACGCGTGCGACCACATTGCTTTACGCACGGGTGGATTGCAATTGACTCTCAAGAACGCGACTTACATCTCATTGATCTTCTCAGAGGTGGTAGGACCGGACGTGAGCTCCTCGCGCTTGAGAAGCTTCTTGTCGGCAGCCTTGAACAGGCCATAGCTAAGTTTCCAGTTAGCTTCACAAGTTTCCAACGGCCTTTCCATTCTCCCGGGTATTACTTACCCTGCCGGCGTTTCGGCGAGAACGAAGAGAGACATAATGAATATAGTCGGGTCTCTTCAAGTCAAGCCGTAGAGTTCCCTCGAATAATATTCCTCCGCGCGTGGGTATGTATGCTGTTGTCCGCGGAGGCAGTCTCGTAGTGCAGGTTGATGGTTTGAAATATTTTTTTTTCCAGAAACCAAGCTCCACCAAATTTTTTGACACTGCAGACCTTGAGCGGGCCCCCACATTGCACCAATTGGGAAGTGGGATGGCTCGGAGCGCGTAAAATCCATTTCGCCGAACTGCACACCGACCCGACGGGACTTGGTTTGATGGTCTGTGCGCGTCAAAGAGGTCACAGTGCTAGGTGAGGCGCTTCGTAACGGGGACTTGGAGGCTTGGGGACGTGGGCCCCAGTAGCAGCTGTGGTGCACCTTACTGCACCGTGCCTGGTTCTGACGGCTACGTCCAGTTCTACCTTTTACCGTGTATCGACGACCGCAGCTACCTCCGTTTGCGCCTCCACAACATCGTCGTCACCTACCCTGCCCATCCAGATTTGATAACCTGTCGTTCCGTCAAGATGGAGGGCCTTTTTTTCAACGTCAACAACGGGTAAGCCGCCGCGATGCTGATGAGACGTGTGTGTGCGGTCATTCGCTGATCCTTGGTGCAGCTACATCGAGGGCATCGTTCGCGGCTACAGGAATGGCCTTCTCACTGGCTCTAACTACAGCAACCTGACGCAGTGCGAAACGATTGACGGTTGGTGCTTTCTTGCACTCCGATGCGATGCCCTTCTGACTTTCTCTTGTTCTAGACCTTAAGCTGCAGCTTGGCCCTGCCTACGGCGATTTCCTCGGCAACCTCCCTCCCAACCCCTCGACGTCGGCCCTCGCCGCGAAGACGACCGACAAGCTCGTCTCCGAATTCCGCTATGTTCGTGCCAATGCCGTCGGCTCCCTGGCAAGGTTCATGGACTACCTCACCTATGGATACATGATCGACAATGTCGCCCTGCTGATTACCGGTACCCTCCACGAGCGAGACACCCGTGAGCTGCTGGAGAGATGCCACCCTCTTGGCTGGTTCGAGACGATGCCGGTTCTTTGCGTTGCGACGAACATCGAAGAGCTTTACAACAGCGTTCTGATCGAGACGCCTCTCGCTCCCTACTTCAAGGGCAGCCTCAGCCACCAGGATCTTGACGAGCTCAACATCGAGATTGTGCGAAACACCTTGTACAAGAACTATCTGGAGGACTTCCACAACTTCGTCAACACCCATCCCGACATGGCTGGCTCGCCGACCGCCGAGATCATGTCTGAGATTCTGGAGTTTGAGGCCGACCGCCGCGCCATCAACATTACCCTCAACTCCTTTGGCACCGAGTTGAACAAGTCGGACCGTAAGAAGCTCTACCCCAACTTCGGCAAGCTGTATCCGGAGGGAACCTTGATGCTCTCCAGAGCCGAGGACTTTGAGGGCGTCCGCCTGGCTGTGGACGGTGTGGGAGACTACAAGAGCTTCTTCGAGGCTGCCGGACTCGGCGGTGGTCCTTCGGGGCCCGGAAACCTGGGCGGCGGTGCCAGCTCCGATGGCAAGAGCTTGGAAGATATGTTCTACCAGAAGGAAATGGAGATCTCCAAGAGCGCCTTCACCAGACAATTCACCTTCGCCATCGTGTACGCCTGGGTCCGGCTCCGCGAGCAGGTAAGAAGACACTCATGATGTCATTAGATGTGGTTAAGCTAACATGCCACCTAGGAAATCCGCAACATCACGTGGATCGCCGAGTGCATAGCCCAAAACCAGAAGGACCGCATTGGCAACTACATCAGCGTCTTCTGATTTCTAATTGTTTCGCGGTCCTGTTCTGTTAAGTTTTGTAGAATACCAGTTTCATCGTTCCACGGCAGGTCACAACGGCGCAAGGAGGTAGTTCAAGTTCATGACGGGGAGATCAGCATCTTTACCGATCGCTATATTGTACATAGAGGACAATTACAAGTCTGAGTTTTACACTTTGCTTCTCGCATTAGAAGCTGATCTGATGCTTCCAGGTCGCGGGTGTCATGCCGAGCTTCTCGAGCATGTGCGTCCACCGCTCGCTACCTCTCTCCTTCTTCTCCATGTACTTCAACAACCTCTGCCTCCGGTGGCACAGCAATCTCAGGTTCCTCTTGTTGGTCTTGTCCTTGTAACCACGGTTCTTCGCCAGCTCCTGCGCCAGCTTCCTGATCCTGGCCGTCAGGATTGCGATCTGCACCTCTGAGCTGCCCGTGTCGGGGCCAGCTCTCTCAGGTTTCGGGGGCGCGTTGGGGTCGACCAGGGTGGACTTGGGCTTCTGCTTCAGGAACTGGTCGGTGTTGTGTCGGCCAAACTCGGCAACGCATCGCTTGATGTTGGTGTGCAGCATGAGCTTGGAGTTGGCGTTTTCCATCGACAGGATGCGCCTCATCGCCTCTACCGCCTTCGCATGGTCCGCCTCGTGCTTCTTCAAGGCAGCCTCCTCCGCGGCAGGGTCGGCGAGCTCCGGGTTTTCGCTCTTTACGGGCTTCGTGAGGATGTATGCTTTTTGTAACACGCGATCCAGCTCATCCTGGGTAACGAGGTGGTTGAGAAGGCCGGGGGTCGTCGGCAAGGGGTGGCCCTTTTCGATGACATTTCCCTTGTCGTCCACCACATCCGGTGTCATGGGCGCCTGGCCAGCTGAATCGAACGATTCGACGAAGGGAGTCGGGATGCCGTGGATCTGGTCGCCCCAACTCGGCTTCGGGTCCTTTTGAGTCTTGATCTTCTCCGTCTCGTTGACAGCCTTGCGCATCAAGGACTGCTGGCTTCGGTAGGGGTCCTCCTGCGCGCTGCGCTTCTTGCTCTGGGAAATGTTGGCGGCTTGGACGACGGGGAGGAAGCTCGTGGTCGCTGGCCTCACAGCTGGGCGGAGGCACACTAAGACGACGGCAATTAGCTTTTGAACTTTTATTTAAACGTCTCAACGCGCAGCTTGAGCTTACGGCTAGCGGCGCCCAGCTGTTGCAGGTTCGGTAATCTGGGAGGCATGGCGGCGACAGTTCCCCTTCAATACGATCATCGACGTGGAGAGTAGCCATAAAATTTCCAGACTCCCCAAAGACTCCAGTATCGCTCACCAATCCCCAAAGAGTGGATCCAACAGTCCACTCTGGGACTAGCGGAGTCCATCACGTGCATCAATCAAGGTACCTCCGTACCCAAGCTGCGCTCGTCCCGATTCGGTTAGCGCATTCAGGGCAGCAACCGAACGCACCTACCGCACACATTTTCGAAAAATTGGGCTAGGTGATCTCGACCTTTTTTTCCTCCGACGAGAGCTTCAATTTCTTTCTTCGTACCACCACCCAAGTCGCCCCCGTCTCCCCGTGGAAGAAAGACCGACAACCGCCCAAGATGGCTCCCGCTAACCTCCCCTCCGTCTTCAATGCCACCTCCCAGGACATTGAGATGCTCCTGGCCGCTCAGGCCCACCTGGGAAGCAAGAACCTCCAGACGCACATGGAGCCTTACCTCTGGAAGACTCGTGCCGACGGTGTCAACGTGATCAACGTTGGCAAGACCTGGTAAGCAGCCCGGTCGCGACAGCGCGCGGTCCTCTTCCCGACTGCGCGACAGTCCACTGACTTTGCGCGACACAGGGAGAAGATTGTCCTGGCCGCCCGCATCATCGCCGCCATCGACAACCCGGCCGACATTTGCGTCATCTCCGCCCGTCCCTACGGCCAGCGCGCTGTCCTCAAGTTCGCTTCCCACACCGGCGCCGTCGCCATTGCCGGTCGCTTCACCCCCGGTTCCTTCACCAACTACATCACCCGCTCTTTCAAGGAGCCCCGCCTGATTATCGTCACCGACCCCCGCACCGACGCCCAGGCTATCAAGGAGGCCAGCTACGTCAACATCCCCGTCATCGCCCTCTGCGACACCGACTCCCCCACCGAGTACGTCGACGTTGCCATCCCCACCAACAACAAGGGTCGCCACTCCATCGGTCTCGTCTGGTGGATGCTCGCCCGTGAGGTCCTCCGCCTCCGCGGCACCATCTACAACCGCGAGACCCCCTGGGACGTCATGGTCGATCTCTACTTCTGTACGTGCTCTCCCCCGGAAGCGATGTGGTGGACTTTGGACACAGGCTAACTGAGCGCGCTCCCGCGCGCGTATTACAGACCGCGACCCCGAGGCCGAGGCCGAGGAGAAGGTTGAGGAGGAGAAGGTCGCCGCTGAGGAGGAGGCCCCCGCCGCCCTCGAGTCTGGCTTCGCCGCTGGTGCCGGTGACTGGGATGCCCAGGGCGCCGCTGCCCAGGCCACCAACTGGGACGGTGCCGCCGGTGACGACTGGGCCGCCGCCGGTGCCACTGGCACTGCCGACTGGGCTGGCGAGACCGCTGCTGCTGCCACTGCCACCGCCCCCGCCAAGGACTCTACGTGGTAAATTTCCTGAATTCAGGTGTCGGTCAGGCATGACATGAGAGGGGCTTGGGAAACACAAAACGCGGATACCAAAAAATCATCAAGGGGCGATGTGTCCCCCACGGAAAGAAGAAACCGCCCTCTCGTCAATTCTCACACACAAACAAAAAAATCGACGGCGGAAACAAGCAAAAAACGGTCATGGAATGGTAGATACGTCTCCCGGAGTTTTTTATGATCGCTGGTAGCATCTTGGGCAAAGGGGTCAAACTCGGCCGCACTAATGAGGGAAAGATACTCGAACCACACATCCGTGATATAGTCTTTACTGGGATTGTGCATGTATTGGTGGGGGGAGAGGGAATGCCCTGTGTGGTCAAGGAAGGGGTGGACTTGATCGTTATCCCGCCCTTTTTGCCTCTTGCGGCTTCAGGCTGAAAAAAACTCATCAACTGCATGGGGACGTCTTGTGCCTTTCACCTCGTGTTCTCTAACTGTGTGTAAGCCGTGGCCCGAAGTGCCACACCTTTTGATGCAACCCATCCATCGTATCGTCTACATGTCAATGACCTGAACGTAAGAACCTTGTAACGGATTCCGTGTTAGCCTCGATTCACGTCGTCCTGTGTCCGTTTGCCCTTAGTGTCTGGCGTCACAAATGAGACGAAGCAGATGAGTAGGGAGTTTGGCATCCAGTAATGTGCAGTGCAGGGCCCCATTAATCGACGCCGCCCTCAGCACTCTCTTCACCTTCAGCGAAATCTCCAGGCTCTCGAATGATCACTGCAGCTGTGGATTTGACGCAATCTATCACGGTCATGGGCTTAGAGGATTGAGACATTTCAAGACTTTCTTCTGATCAACTCGCCTAGAGTATATCTCTAACATGCAAAAGGGGTATTGAACATTGCTCGAAGAACAAAGCCTCGAGTCGTGGAGGCCCAAGATGACCTTTGCCTCCCGAAATCCCATTCCCCAACTCCCTATGCTCGCCGGATCGCTCGCTCGCTCGCTCAAATGACGCTGAGTCGGGGTATAGACAACCTCATCTATGTGCATGCTTGGCCAACTGTGACCAATGCTTCCTCCTCCTTGATGCATCTCATCTCCGTCCTTGGTTGAGCCTCTCGTGCTCTTCTTGTGTCATCTCGTTCAATTAACAGTACAGGGTATATGGCCACAGGCTCTAGGGTACCACCTCAAGTAGGGCGTCGTCGACCACCAATTGATGATGGAAGTGTCGAAAGAATGTATAGGTCAGGTTATGTGCTTGTTGTACAGGATGGCGGTAAGAGGGAAGGAAACGTGAGCGAAAGTCGTGGTCCATGAAAAGCACGTGTACAAAATTTGGGGTATGTTTCGATGGTCATGATGCCTCCCTCGACGGCGTACCGAAGGGGGCAATCTGATTAGGTTTAGTGCACCGTTCATAGCGGCGGGTTGGCCTATTCAAGCCGATGAGAGTGTTTGCGGATCTCCTCGTCGCTCAGAGCACTCATCCAGAGACAGCGTTCGGTGATACCCTCAACTGGCTGGAATTCGTAGAGAGTGCTGGCCTCAAGTAGTCTCAGGAGAGTCTTGACAATGGTGGCCGAGTACCTGCACCTTTCGAAGTTGACCAGAGGTGCGGTGGTAGGCGAGCTGGCGATCTCGGAGGGCCGCTGAGCGTTGAATAGAAGATCATGCGTGTAGATGCCGACGAAGGGGATACAGCCGGTGTCGGATCCGCCTTCCATCTCGGCACGTAGGTTGTAGAAGTTCCGCGTGGGCGAAATAAGACTCTCCAACTCCTGCAGAGTCTTCAAGTCATAGGAGGGCACCATTGCCCAGGTCCTTACCAGGCGAGATACTTCGACCGAGGTCAGCGCGATGGTGATTTGGCTCATGGTAGCGAAATTGCGGTAACGCCGACAATGGGCGGCAATATGGATGAACTTGATGATGCAGCGAGCCCTCTCCTCAATGTTCTGGGTGAGGACGATTTCGCTGCACGCCCACTTGACCATGATATTGAAGCGCGCGATGACAACCTCGACGCCATGCGCATCCGTATTGCGGAGAAAATCGACCCACGATCTGGAGTCATTGTTGGTTGCGTTCTTCCACCCCATATCGATGAGCTCCTTCCAGTCAATCTCGTTGAGAGCGTCCTTCTCGATCAGGATGAATTGTTGGGCCAGGATCTCCGAATCGAAGGCAAGGATAAACGGCAAGTGAACCGAGTACCTCAAGGACGACTCTCTCTCTGCTTCCGGATACTTGGGCTGTCCACGAAGGGCCTCTTTGGTACCAGTGGGGTCGGGAGATTCGGGGTGGTTCGCAGCAGTCGGAGTAGTGTCGGGCGTGGGTGGTAATGGCTTCTGCTGGTAGATCTGTTCCTCGTGGAGCTCCGGAACCATCGCTGCCTCGGGTGACATTCGCAGAGCTTGTACAAGTGTCATCGGTGGCGAAGGCGGATCTTTGCCCTCAGACGAGCTGATGAAAGACTCTCTCAACGGACGAGGATCGAATTCGAGAATCGATGCGCTGCGGTGCGATTTAGCTGCCTGCGGCGGCGGCGCAAACTCGTCTTCGACAACCTCCGCCGATAATTCAGAGGAAAGATCGGAATCCAGATCCTCGTCATCGCTGTCGTCGTCAAGGAATGACTTCTCGCTGGACGGTGGCATCACGTCGCCCGATTTGATCTTCTCCATGCTTTCGGTCTTCCGGACGAATTCGTAGGAAGACGGGTAGGACACCGTGCCTTCGTACGGTCGAGGTGTTACGGCTGGAGAGATCTCGTCGTCGGGCTCCTGAAGGACCGACATGTTGGTCCATTCGCGAGTGCTTGTCTGGCTCTGGCCGTCGTCTGTCAAGTCTCGCTCCAAAAGTGGAATCGAGCAGTATGACCCTCCAGAGTTGTCCGACAGAAACGATCCAGTCTCGGTAGGAGGTCGCTGAGGAGGGTTGAGAAAGCTTACACGAGCCCCGGGTGCCTCTTCGTGGTGTTGATGGGGGGGCATGATTGCATCGCCGGGGAGTACGTGCAGATGGCGATGCTCACGCCTCTCTTGCTTGGGTGACTCCGGCTCGCTTGGTTCCCCCTTGGTGCGAGGGTCCTGCAAAGCCAATAGAAGCGGCGTGTTCGTAGGCTCCATTGACAGCTTGAAAGTTCGCTTCTCATATTTGCCTTCCAGCTTCAGCAGAGCGGACTCGACTCCACCATCATCGTCAATGTCATCTGGAATCTGCGCCAGCTTCTGCGCCTCGGCCTCGAAAGAGGGGCGCATGATGGGCTTGGACGAGTGTGTGCTGAAGAGGGAAATTTGTCGCTTCGCCGACGGTTCTGCCAGTGCTCCAAGCGAAAAGGTGTCCGCATTTTGTTCATGAGAAAACTCACTCGATACCACATCCACGAACGCACTGGTATCCTGATTTGGGCTCTGCAAGTAAGAGCTCCGCAGAGAGTCCGAGTAC
The DNA here is from genome assembly GCA_027406025.1 of Colletotrichum musae. Lineage (NCBI taxonomy): Eukaryota > Fungi > Ascomycota > Sordariomycetes > Glomerellales > Glomerellaceae > Colletotrichum > Colletotrichum musae. Next base: position 454,186 of record JANVYC010000004.1, read on the forward strand.
GTCGTCAGTGACCCCGCAGACCGCGACTTACGCAGTGGCAAGGCATCAAGGTCACCGACGTTATTGGCACCTCGAAGATTGCCGCCTGGGCGTCGTCTGAGGATGCGAAGTGGTTCAGGCACAGGACTAGGTTCGTCCTCGTCAGACACCGAGTTCTCCGTGTAGGTCGTCGCATCAAAACTTTTGACCGTCGAACGCCTGTTCAAGGCGCTGCTAAAAGAGGTAGCGCGCCGGGGAACCGCAGCTGAATCAAGCGATCGACTTGACTTTTGTCGGATATGCCTCCTAGCAGACCTTGTCAAGGTAGGCCTTCTTCTGGTCGCTGCTTCGCCCAAGTCCGGCACGGGGTGGTCGGTATCCATGGAGGGACGTGGGCTCCTGTCGTGGCCTAGGGTCGCCAGATCAGGCACGAAGGGAGGCAGAGGATCAACAGATAGAGACGGTCTAATGACATGCTGGTTCAGCAGATACGAGGAACGCCGAGGAGTTCCCATGGGGTGTCCTGGAGGCGTATTTGGCGGCGTGGGATCCGCCCCGGATGACAGAAATGTCTCGGCGAATGCCTCGACTGATTCGGTTGCAGGAAGCGCACCATGCATCGCAGGTAGAGAGAATGGCACCGTGTCGTCTACGATAACGATGGATTTACTGCCAGTTGTGATAGCCATGTCGCTGACGGGTCTCAGAGTATCGTTCTCGCGGTTGCTGCTGCAAGACGAGACCAGGTGTGCTGTTGAGTAATCGAGCGTCCCTTCCGGCAATGCGCTGTGCAGCACACCACTGAGATTCGGGAACCCCCGCCGTTCGGCGTCCAGGACAGCCTCTGCGGCAGCATCTTCCCGAACGGCCTTTTTGAAATCTTCAACAATTTCCGCGCCCAATAGGTCTATCCGAACAGGCGATCGGACGCCGTTGTGTTGTGGCCTGGCTTGTGGCACGATGGCAGTGCCCGGCAGCCGGTTCGTCGTGGCACCACGAGGCCCTAGAGGGGAGATGTTGATGAAGTTGCCCTGTGTCGGGGAGACGCCCTGCCCTCTCGTGCTAAGAGCACGCCGCACGCTGCCTATCAGCTTCCTCATGCCTTGCCCAGACATTGCAGATGCGCTCCTCTGCTCGGGGGGCACCTGGAACACTGTTGTGTGTCGCTGAAATTCGCCAGTCAGGCTGGGGGACATGATTTCGACGTAAGGTTGGCCAGGGGGCATGAGATTGCCTCGCACGAGGCTTCCGGCGAAGGGCAACGACAAGAGAAAATCGTTGTCCGGAAAGACCGATTTATCGTGTTCCTTTTCCCTGAGCGAGTCGGTCAAGCTTCCGTTTCTCTTGTGCCCCTGGGTTGGCCGCACACGTTTCCCAACCAAAGCCCTTGGTGTCGTTGCTATCGGACCAGCGCTTGAATAAACGGAGCTCGAGGGGGCAACCGGATGGGCACCAAGTGAGTTTCCAGACTGCTGGCCCGTTCGAGGGGTCTTACCCGGAAATGAGCAGGAGACTATGTCCATACTGGCGATACTCGTTGGTGATGCTGCTTGCCTTCTTTCCATATCTCTAGTGTGGTGGTTCTCCGGTGTTGAGGGTCTCTCAACGATTGGTTGGGAATCCTCCGCATGTCCGGCACGGGATACGTCAGCATAAAAGCTGGTCTGTTCCTTGTCCTCGATAATCGGGGCGAAGAGGCTTTCAAGCTGAGGGGCGGCATCGTCTCTTTCCCAGAAGGACGGATCAAGGCTGGCGTTGCGGTGCCCAGCAATGCCTCCAGGGGCAATCGGCACGCTTGGTCCCAAAGAAGGTTCAAACTCCGGCCCATCCCAGAACTGAGCGCAGACCCTCCGCCAACATTTCTTCAACTCGGCAAGGATCTTGAGCTGGACCTTCCGACCGCGAGGGTCGGTGGAAAGCTCCGTGACCATGTCGTTCAAGAGATTGCAAAATGTAACGCGGAGACCGTATTCGACAACGAAGTCGTCCATGAAGTAGTTCAGGATCCAATGGCGCATGGCGACAAATGTTCGCACTCGAACAACCATACCGATCTCGTCGTTCCTGCCCAGAGCCCATCGCAACCGTGCCAAGAGCATCCTCAACAAATCCGACGGCTCCAGAAAAGCTCGATAAGTGAGGAAGAAGTCGGAAATGAGTTCGTAGTCGAGGAAGCTGGGCGAGGTGATCTCGGCAACTAATCGAGGCGGGGACGCGGCAGTGACGGCGCCCGTCGATGGCGAGTATCTGACTATAGATCTGTCGTCGCATGATGGCTTGAAAGTCAGGGCATCAAACATGGCCGGTTCGATCACAGTCCGCGTCGAGAGGTAAGTCGACCGCAACGGCATCCGGGGCGATGCCATTGGGCCTGGACTGAGGGTCGCAGCCGGCCCAGTAAACTCAAAGTCCAAAGGTGGCAGACGTATCTGAGGGATCGAAATGGGACTTGGTTTCCTGCCCATCATGGACTCGGGTATCCTAGGCGTCAACGCGCCTGTCGCACCTGTCGGAGTGCCGTGGAGGAAGGAGACGTTGCTGGAGCGGGGAAACTCATCCGTGGGCGCATAACTCGATCCTCTAAAGAAGGGTGTGCCTCTGGCGGTGAAGCGTGGGTTGCCTAATTTCCACGTTGGAATCTCAATGTCTAACAGGGGAATGTGAGCTGCGTCAAGATCCTCCATGGTTTTCGATCGCTTCTCATCGCCCGGCTTGGAGATGACAATCTTGAAGCCCTCGACCTCGGAGTTTCTGCTAGTGGCGCCATCATGTGCCGTTGAGTCGGAATGAGCACGTCTATGTTGAGAGGGCCGCGGGGCGTGATTAGAAAAGTATCGATTGTTGTTGCTAGCCGTCGGGGGGCTGGCGGCCGTTGCAGGCGTCGCGGGTGTTGGTGGCGTGGCAGTCCATTGGCTGAGGTGAAGGTCGGTTGCGTCTTGTTGTTTCTGCTTCTCGGCCAGGGCATCCAGGCCGGCGGTCCCAGGTGGCGTTATGGGAAAGACAAAATTTGGCTGAGGGTATCTCTGGTTGGCGGGTCGGACGGTCGGTCTACGCGTGGTCAGTACATTTCCGGACAAGACACACATGCCTGCACGCAAGATTGCGCCCAAGTCCCCCCATTCCTGCCCCAGGAGGCCAAACTGTGTTGACAACGGTCGCCGCATCCAGCATGATCAGACAAAAGTAGGAACCCACCTCAAGTATATCCGTCCGTTGTTGCCCACGTTGGCAACGGTGAACTGTCTTCCCTCCCTCCCAGCAGATCCTCCGTCCGGGGTGATGTCAAACTTGTTGTCATCGGCAGAACTGTCGGCCCTCACGCGCCTGGCGGGCAACTGATTCCATTCCTCCGACTTCTTTTCCGTGACGGGTACCAGCGGTTTGGTCGAGGGACCCGGTAGGCGCATCTTGGAGGACCATTTCCCCCCTGTGGTGGTGCCCGAACCCTCCTTTCCTCCAGAGGCCGACCTCGGGGATTTGGCGAATCTCGCATCACGGGTGGCCGGGCCTCGCTGGCTCAATGGGCTACGGGGAGGCTGATCGCGGTGGGAAGAGCGGGGAGACCGCGGGGATTGAGGAGAACGAGGAGAGCGCACGCTGAAGCCGCGTCCGTCTGGCGAGGACGGCGGTTCGGTGGCCTCCATGGCCGGTTTCGCGCAGGTCGTTTACAGCTGCGGGCAGCGGGAGTTGCTCGCTGCAGTGACTGATGGTAGAAGCATCCGGTTAGCAAAGTGGGAAAAACAAAGCCAAGACGAGTTGAGGTGGGTGGTGACGATTGGGGCTGGGTCGTATAGAAGAAGAATACGGCAGCAAGGTGGGAGCAGGCTGAACAACGGTCAAAGCGAGCGGCGCGTTTGTTTGTGTCAGGGTTTTAGGCTCCAGACTCCGGACGGCCGAGACGGGTTTTGGATGGTGCTATACTCGATTCCGTCAAGGGCCCTCGCGGGTCCGTGGCACGTAGGGACCAGAGGAAGCCGAGTCAACGCTCGGAGGGTCGGGGGAGATCAGGGTGCTTTTTCTTTGTGTTGTCTGGTAACGTACGTTTTGACGCCATAAAGAAGCAACGGCAAGAGTTGTAAGCGGCAGCGGCGGAAACACCTCAGAGGCAGCGTCGACCAAGAAGACCCAAGCACCAGCAACAGCAACAGCAGGAGCGGCGACAAGAGAAGCACAAGCACCCAACGGGCATAGCCCAGCAGATACCTTAAATGGGTGTCTGGAACGCGAGAATGCGCCTCGACGTAGGGATGGCGCAGAGGCGGCAAGGCAAGAATGCGCTCGTTCGTTCACGCGAAGCCCGTCGGTCGGTCGGGTCGTCGGAATGGCGTCGAGGGGCAGAGAATTGAAGGTTGAAGAAGAGAACGGAGAAAGTAGTTGGGACGGTACAGCAAGTTGTGTGTAAAGGGTGAGGTAGCCGTCGAAAAGGGACGAGCAGGGAATAGGCAGAGAGAGAAAGAGAGGGAGGGTAGGGTGAGGCCGGGATGGAGCGAGCAACGGGAAATGGGCACCACACCTCAACTTTAGAGGTATCTCTGTACCTCTGTACTCAGGTACCTAGCCAGTCGGTGGTGGTGGTCCGTGGGACGGGAGTTGGGGGGGAAGCGGCACTACCAACCCAGATATTAGTGTCCCGTCTACCTGTATCTAAGTATCTTCTACCCTGGCACACCTACCTAGGTAGGTAGGTACCTAGTGTACGTTCTTTCCACCTATCCGTAGGCACACTACGGATAATTAGGTAGTCAGTCCTACGCAGCAGGATTTGGTGATTTTTCGGAAGCTGGTACCTATCCGTAAAAATAGGTATCATCATTTTAAAAAAAGGTTGCTTTCTCTCTCTGGCGGGTGCACTGGCAATGTCTCTGCCAGGCGGGCGATCCGGGACAGGGGGTCGAATGGTCGCTGGGCTGGGCGCAATGCTATAAATCAAAGGTTGGGATATCTGGGCTTAGCATTGAGAACCACCAGTGGAAGCAATTTGAGAGGAACGGACGAGGGAACAGGAGTAGGTAGCAGGATGGCAACCGCCGCAAGCACACGCACACGCACACGCACACAAACATAGGCGCACACACTCACGCATCGCATCGCATCGCAGCACAGCACAGCAGACGACCTCACCGAATGAAGTGATAGTGATAGCAGGGAGCATAGACAGGGAGCAGGGAAGAAACAGTACAGCACGCTGCAGCCATTGACAGACCGGGGGGTTCAGGTTGAGTGGACCCTTCCAGTCACCATCTTCTCTCCGTCCCTCTACACTATTATTATTCTCCTTCCCAGGGGATGTCGCCAAGACTCGTGAGTGTTCTTTTGCCCAGGTAAACCTGTGCCATTGGAGGTCCAGGCAAACCTGTGCCATATCCTAAAGTACTCGTAGGCAATGGTGGAAAGAGAGACCGTTGGAGAAGTAAGTACTATGTACACGTACCATACCTACCTAATAAGCAGCAACAACGCGCCGTAGTAGGTAGTGCGCGTGGTTGCCCAGTTGCCCAACTGCGCTACACTAGCGCCCCTTCCCAGCAGCTGCTAAATTACACAGGTGCGCAGATGCAGTTGTATTGTACCTGGTGGTGAGAGGCGGTACGTATCTCCGCTGACCTTCGCGACCCCATAGGCCAATCCATCATCACAATTGAGCGCTGTGGCTGGTCAGGCCATGGGCCACCTGTGGACAGCCTAGCAGGGGACCGCAACAAGGCCAATGGGAAGGGGAGTGCCACTGTGCGCTGCGAGCTCTTGGAGAGTGGATAGGTACCGCGCGCACGGTTAGAGCCTGCGTAGCGCAGTCTTGTACGTACTTGCAGGGGAACTGCAAGGGTTTTGCTACCTACTATGTAGATACCTAGGTAGTGTAGGTACCTTTGGCTGTCGATGGCATCTAATTCTCAAGATAACACTTCACTACCAGGTACGTTTCTCAGGTACCTCATCCAAGGCGAGCACCTTACAGGTATCCAAGTACCTCTCTATCTACCTACCCAGGTAGGTAGGCACCGACTTGCGTGCCTTCCTCGATCGAATTGAGGGCTGGAGACGGCGGTGAAAAACAAGAAGAAAAAAAAAGGACGGCAAAAGAATCCAGCAGCAAGCTGGAAACACCAACACCAACATCAACAGTTACAGAGCACCGGCTCCATGTTCGCTCTGCTCTGACTTCAAGGGGAACAATCTGAAATCGGATCCGAGAAAACAGAAACAAACGTCAACACCTTACTCCGCACCTTACCTTCTCTCACCTCACCTACCTACCCCAAGGCACGCACGCGACACACAGATGTGGTGCCTGGTCTGATGTTCTGAAGTAAGGGCGCAGCTGTCTTTTTGGGTTAAATGCACTGCTCGGTGGCAGCACGATGACGGCCGAGAAACACCACCTCGCAACAAAAGAAGAAACGCGACAACAGTGGAAGATGATTTGACGCAGGGAGTGTTTCCCCTCTGCAAGCCTGCAGGCCTCCATCCCCTTCTCCAGACCTAGTCCAAGGTCCAGACTCTTTTCCAGATTCCAGACCATGGAGAGAGCACCCGATCCGTCCATCCAAGCCCAGTACCGTCATCTCCGTCATCGCGACGGAGTCCTGCTTTGACGGCGGCCCCCAATTGACATCATTCTTCCTCGCCTCTGTACCCAGCCACCCGGTCGCACCAAGCAAGAAGCGAGAAGCGAGGCGAGGCGACATATCCGAATATACGGATTATTACAGGCCAATCTCCAGATCCAACACCAGGCCGGTTAAACTACCGCCTCGTTTGGGTCTGCGCCCATCTTGCCCTTGCTCGCTACGACCCGCGGCCCCAGGGACCTGTCTCAACTGATGAACCGAGGTGTTATTCCCTCCTGTTCCTCGGTGTCTCCCGCAGTATACGGAGCACTGCAAGGATGCGGCAAAAACAATGAGAGGAACCTCCTCCGGGGGTCGGCTGACTGCTCTTGGACGGGACTGAAACGCCATACCACCCGGCCATCCAGGGCCTCGTCGCTCGGCCATCATGATCCATTCCACGTCTGAGTCCCAATTAATCCACAACGACGATGCATGGGTACCATAGTACGCCATCTTCACTCTCATGGGGACTTCACGGCGCTCGGCACAGGGCACGCACATCGCCGGTAAGCTCCTTTCCGTGCCTCCAAGGCAAGATACACAGAGGAGGGAGGGAACAGAAGCACACGATTGGGATCCAGCCGATCGCGATGCACATGAGACTCGCCGTACTTGCTACTCACGCTGGACCAGCAAATCAAGTCACGCTGTGCCCGATGAATCTGCATGCTGAATGCTGCAGCTTGTCGTCAAGCTGTCCGTCTCCTGGCCAATCACCACCCCAAAATGACCCCTGCCCGCGAACGCTGCCCGCTTTACCGGCTGCAATTGACAGCCCACACCAGCCAGTCAGTCGCCAGTACGTTTTTCTACATGTTCAGCTGTAGATGACCTCCTCGACATGCTTTGGTCAGCCCTGTGTGCCCAGCACCATGTACACGAAAAGGGGCGGCATCAGAATAGGGACAATAACAACAATGGTCTGCAGCACAAAGCACGGAGGCGAATCCTCGCTAACTGGCGCCATATCGTCGAGCAGTCGTCGACATAAAAAGAACAATGGGAACCCCAGAGACAACCGTTTATCTTACGATTCGTGAACAATCCTCCGGCGCCAGAGCCGCCCCGATGACAATTAGCACGTGTGCCATCCATCAAAGAGGAAATCTATCGTGGAGATCAGCGAATCTTTTCCAGTTCCTGTCCCGCCGCCACAAACGGCAATCCAAGATCACTTGCGTCTAGCCCAGAGTACAGAGTACACTACGGGCCGGCAGAGGCAAAGAAGGTACCTATCAGACAAGAGACAAGAAGCACGACTCGAAAGGATCCCACGGTACACCAAGGAGTAGCCATCTTGACGACATGTTTCTTGACTATGTGGTGTAGGTGACCAGTAGCCTTACCCACCCCGCCTCGGCTTCAGGTTACTACTGTCCACCCTGATACTGACAGTAATGCTACCTGTTACCGCCTTGTCAGACAGGCGCACCGAGGGGAATGGAGAGGCTCGCTTCAAGTAATTTACCCCTCATGTGTCTTACTCTTAACCCTGAGCAGTTACTTCGCCCTACCACACCTCGTGGCAGCTATCCGCAGAGAAAGGCCGAAAGAAGGGACGGAAATACCCCGCAGACGCACAGCAACGGGGTCAGCTAGCAAACCTACCTTTTTCCCTGGTTTTCGGTCAATGACAACTGCAGTTCTCGTCGACACAATGCAGCATCGTACATACACGCCGGCACACCCTCTCGTCGCCAGCTTCAACAACTGTTCAGTTGCAAGTTTGCAAACGGACCAACACGAACGCCCCTCTGCTCGTCGGCGTGTGCGCGTTACTAAATAAAGAACAACAGGATTCGCGCAAGGATAAAGTCAGCTGCCACGATACGGTCTGGCTGACCGACTTACTTCGAGTTCGAGGCTGATCCGTAGGAACACTTGACCTTGGTGTGGCTCAGTAGAACAGTGCAATCAGTCATCATTATCCTTACAGAGAACGGGATTGCATCGTGAACACGGGCATCTAAAGTGCTGTCGGCTATCCGAGGCCCGGCCCCCGCCTTCCGGGATTCCTTAATATCAGACTTTTTAATGACCACAGACCAGGATCGGAGATTGTTGCAAGGGTTCACAGCAGCAGCCTCAACACCGTCAGCCACCAACAGCCAACAGCCACGCGAGGGTTCCTTCCAAGTTCTAGGTCGTGCCCCTTTCCCTGAGTCCGTCTGAGTTTACAATATCCTGCCGGGCCTCTCTCCCTGGTCGCCAGCCGTCCCAGACTCCCATCTGCGGCAACCGGAACAGCATACCCCGACCCTGCAGCCTACTTTTTCTCCTTGCTCTTACAGCGGCCTCTGGGAGGGAAGGCTGCTGGCGTGACCATTGACGGGACGCGGGTCAGGCTTCCCTTCGCTCGAGAACCGCAGGCGATGGTGGGCGCCACTGTGAACGTCTTCATGCCATTCCAAACTCTGTGTCCTGCAGACTATACTGGTACACAGGGACAAACACCTTCACCAGACGTTGCCATTCGATATTGTTCCACGTGAATCACATGGGAACTATCTGTGTGGGAGGGGCCGGGAGAGGCCTGTTCCTCGTCAAATGGTCAGATCAAAGCCAGCTATCAACGACAATCGGCGCTTGTCGACTCTCGACGAAGGTCTTATTTTAGCAGCATCCGCTGGCTGGATCATAGCTCGGTCTACACTAGAGCGCGGATTGGAAGGAAGCCACTTGTTCCAGAACCGAGAGGCGTGCTAGCCGGGCTGCCACAACAACCGAACGGAGGTTAGGGTTCGAGCCCATCGAATGCTCAAATTTGCCTTCGGTCTCCCGCGGCCATCGCAGTATGTGGCCGCTTAATGTGGCACTCAGAAACACAGCAGTACGGGACGAGTTGGAGGCCACCGGGGGCATAATCGCTGTGTATTGGAACACCTACGTATTATTCCTGCCATGGCCACTGCAACAACAAAGAGCCGACAAGCCGAACACGTTACACCAGGTTTACATTTACGGTGGAGAGTCTTGCAGTGCGGCGAGGAGACGCAAAAAAACACAGGCTCGGACAGGCCGTGCTGGTGGTGACTCGCGCAAGAGCCTTGTGTTGCTGATCTCAATGCCCAACGCCCAACTTCAGAGTAAACTAGAGATCCATTCGACCTGCACGAGGATGGGGATGGCCGTTTTGGAGGGTTCCTTCAGCGACGAAGCGGCCCAGGGTTCCGGGACTTGCGTCAAGGTCTAACAACCAAACAGGTGGGCCGAACGCCTTCAAGCAGTTTTCTCCACGAGTCAAGCAAGCCGTGTGAACAGTTGGAGAGGAGCTACTTTTAGCTTCGGCTGATCTTTGAGATGACATCTTCCAAGTCGCCCGAGCCTTGAGTCTCGGTGCAGCTACACAACGAAAGCTACTACCATATTATCTACTCGACAGCTCGTAGGAGTTTACCATGGTAGGGTCCTCTTCCCTTTGTGACAGGATACAACGAGCACAACTGGAATAACATCATCCCAGAGACTCGTCAGTTCCCATAACCAGGGTAGCGGAGGGCTTGACTAATTTCGGTCGGCCTTTCATCGCCTGAAATGCTGCTTGGCAATCACATCTCACCTTGGCGCCTCACACGGCACAGATCCGGGCTTCCGCGGCCTCCAACGTCTTGGTATTCGTTACCAGGACAGTAATCCCATCCAATGCCCGTGATCACAGCATCAACGCACCAACGCCGTCCTTCGCAAAACCCAAATGGGATGGGACAAGGACTCGCCCTGGAAGCCTGAGCAAACAAGCTGCGAACTCACCAAGGGTGAACCCCCCACCTGATGCTCTCGGCATTGACCAATGATCATTTTCCGAAAAGCCTGACACCATCATGCCGCTCGTGCCTCACATTTTGGCATCACTATGGTGCTATGCAGCAGCATGAAGTCCCCAAAGTCATACAACTGGGCACATATGACCCGTCAGACCTAGAGAGTCTGCCACGAGCCTTGCTTCGAATCTGCACGTTGCAAACGAGTGTCGCCCCATTTTGAACACCAAGGCGCCATCTGATCCGGAAACACACCATTCAGGGTCATTGACGAGACCTCAAAGCAAGCAAGAGCAGCATCTCTTCTCGTCCACTGTTTTTGTTTCGATTCTCAAAGCATGGACCATCTGTCAAATATCCTGTATTCGGAGGCCGAACGACGTCCATACTGGCATACTCCGCCTTCCCAGCGTCCTGGATATACCCTGGCTCTCGCCTATGAACAGTGGCTCCAGCTCATCTGCGAGGCCGAACAGAGTCTTTCCAGAGATGAGAGCCGCAATTTGGCAACGAGAACGGCCCACTGGGTGATCCCGACAATTGACATGGCTAATTAGCAATTACCACGCGCTCGGCACCACGGTGACCTGGAATATCGGCAAATCGCCATTTTGACGCGCCTCGCCCTGCCGCTGTTCGTCGGTCAGCATCCGAACATCAGGCGCGGCAGTAATACTGCTGTCCTGAACTCTCGCCCCAGTCGGCGTAGCGGTCGCACCCACGAGGTAGCATGCCGCATGATACGCGGCCGAGAAGCGGTAGGAAGCGCAACATCCGCCTTTTCTCGTGTGGCCTGGGGGAGGAGGACGTTCACGACAACGTCAAGTGGACATGGCATCTAGCCGCGGGGTGACAGCCAAAGGGAGAATAACGTGAAGGCTGGCCGTCACACCGTCTTTCTCTCGACGCTGCGCCCGAGCCTTATAGCAAGCGTGCTATGGTCCATAGGTTGGCGGCAGCGGCGACGGCAGCAGCAATCTTGTGGGGTATTGAAGCCTCCGTGTGTGACGGATAACACCTTAACACTCTGTGCCCCGGTCACGGTTACAGCGGATGCCACGCAACGGCCGCCAAGGACGACGCCGGACGACAGAGGCCTTGCCGACCACGCGAGCCCAGGCATGGGATGCGTCAATCTGCCGCCGTGGAACTGATTGCCTTTCAGTCGCTACCTTGCCTCTCGGCGGGAACCCCGCAACGACCTCTAAGCGAGACCTCGGGAGACAACTCTGGCGTGTTGTCAGAACTTGGGCGGGGGTTGCAGTCGACTCTGGGCCTATATTCGCCGGCAGATCGCTTCAATAAGTTCAAGGAAAGTGTGTCTACTTGGTACTTTTCCTGGCTGATTTGACTCGATACCCTCTCAGAAGTTCCGAACAATTCGGCCTTGCTTATCTGCAGCAAGACGGGCTGATAGTCCGCTTAAGCGGCAGCGGGAGAGCATCCACAATAGCACGCACGCTTTGACGGGCCTTGTCTCAACGGCCTGCTCGGTGCAGCCATTGCCGGCATCACGTATGCAAGGCAGATATTGCAGGTATGCTCACCAGAACTGCTCCACCGGAGTGGGATGGACAGGGGCGGCACACGCGCACACGGGGGAGCAACTCAAATCCAAGTCACCTGCAGATGTCGCCAGAGGGATGAGAGCGCACTGAGGGGCGCGCTTCTGCGTCTCGGTGGGAAAAAGGTGATTAAGGTTGTGAAACCGTCGCGAGAGAAGTGGTAGCCGCGGGATGCGGGAGCGAGCGCACTGCTTCCCTGTTTTGCTGTTCACCGCTTGTATTTCTTGCGCATGTTGTACAGGCGAGCGGGCGTCTGTTTGGTCACGTCGACTTGTCGAGCGCCTGCTGCGGGTCTGAAAGCTGCGATACGACGTGCTTGCATGCGGACCTTCCAACTTTGATGGTTCCTTGGAGCAGAACGTCCTGTCTGAGATATGGGTCACATCTAGCGCGAGCTCGCTGATCTGCGTCAGGGGATTTTGTTTTCGGATCCGAGAGCTTCGGGCTTAGAAAGGCGACGATCTGCTTCGTTGCGCAGGAGCAAGCCTGCGCATGACTGTTGTTCCCATTGGATGTTCACTTGTAGATCGCCTCGTGGCGAGGAATATAGATAAGAGAAGTCAACCCACCGTGTAATGGTGTTGCTGTTCGTATCCCGTCGATACCTAACAACGCGATGCGTGTTGCATGTCCTGGCGTTTCCGTACCTCCGTCCAAGGTGGTCTTTCTCAAACTGAGAGGACAACTCTATACCACAGAACAACCTGTGAACACTGCAGCTGCTTCCTTCCCGACGTGTTAGGGAGGTTCTTGGAGACTTGCAATGGCACTTAGACACTGTTCAGGGTCTTTACTTCATAGACCTCAGTAATGATAAACGAAACTCGTGGTTGTGGTGCAAAGAGCTTCAGACTCCATGTCATTGCAATCGTCAATTACATCACTCCATACAGTAGTCTCAAGCTTGAGGGTGTAAGTTAGAAGCCTAGTTGTGCGATTGTTTGCTCCTGCTTCGCTTCCAGGTTGCATATACACCATATACATTGAGGATTTCGGGCACTAGTTGCTGCTCGAGATAGACACATAAGAACAGAAAGTTACCGGGGTAGACTTGAAGTACAGACAGAGACGTCAGCCTTGAGCTGATATCTTCACCGACAGCAGTTTCTTCGATTTGCTTCCCCATCAAGCAGCCAACACTTGATTTAAGGAGCACACTCTCCGTAGTTGTCAGCTTCTTCCCATGGGTAGAGTCACCGTTCTCTCCACTTTACTTACATGTACTCTAGTAACACTACATTTGACCTAATTGCCAATCCTAGTGTGGTCCCTACTGTGGTTCTTATTAAAAAAACAGTTAAAGGCAGGAGCTAGGTTAAACAATAGAAAGAGCACAATTAACACCTAGTGATACAACTATAACTTGATACTGGACAAGGCCATGTGTGTTTTGCCGAGACCAGGATTGTCTGCTATTAAATGTGACCTCGCCCTGTCTTCTCTTTGCTTAATATTGTCGTTCGCCTCTTGCTCCTACAAAGGAAGTTGGCGGAGACTATGGGTCATGATTTAAACGGCACCGGTTGACTTGGTGGGTGAAAACCGGCTTCATTCTCGAGGAAGGTAGTAGTAGCGATTTATAGGTTGCTGTCTCAGTGGCTGTTCCCCTTCTGACTTAAGCGCATCTGAGGAATTCGAGGCATACTGACAACGGGGGACCAAGCGAGCGTGAATTACTAGTGATTAAGCGGTCTGCCTCCTGGGAAATCTCGCGCTCGTTTCTAAAAAGCAACAAGTCCATCTCAGTAGCCTGCAGTGACTTGGTGTCCTGTGCGTAACCAGAATTCGAAAACCGAATGTTGCGATCAAGCGTGACACTTCGGCCTATCACCCGAGTAAGTGTGATCGAGTGCCTCTGACGTCCACTCCCGACAGCCAGTGGACGTTGAAAGATCGGGCCTCAGGCCGCTGGATAAGGCGTACTTCTGCGAGATGTCGTCTATGCTCAAACAGGAACTTCCCACATTTGACTCCCGAGGAATTCCTCTCAACGAATGTCTTGAACTGATTCGCGGCCTGTAACTTCTTTTGCTCTCTCGTCTTCTGTGCGGCGGTTGCGTCCAACGTGCTCTCATTTCTTTTGGGAGACCTTATTTGGCACCCCTTCTTCCAGTATCCAACTTCCCCTCCAGCCACAACTACGTAGCCAGGCGCCCCTAAGTCAAGGGCTATACAGACTTAATATCGTCCGTCGTCGTCGTCGTCGTCGTCGTCGTCGTCGTCGTCAATCATCGTCGTTCGTCATCTATTGTACAGTAGAGGGGAAGGGAGGCCAACAATTAAGGAGCCAAGCTATAAAAGGGGGGGTGTTGGATACTAGAAGAGGGGGCGACGAATAAGATCTCCCTTTTTTTTCCCATCATCGGCACTTGGCTTCTTGAGTATACTTCTGGGCGGGCGTGGCCGACTATAGCCTTAGGATCCCTAGGATCCCTCCGCCACACAAAGGGTATGGTTGAACATACCACATGCACCAGTGAGGACAGCACAGCAACAAAGACAGCAAAAAGGACGTCTATCGTCTTTCAATTCTATCATATCCTGCGTCTTCTAGCTTGATATCAAACCGACCCCTCTACAGGGAGTCCACTGTTGATATGGCGGCTACTAGCTTCGTGGCTAGGCTCTCGACGAGGTTGCCGTCGTTAGATGTGGCCTCTACCTTTGACTCCTCTATCGACTCGAGGATGGTCTTAATTCCAAGCCCAACCCTGTCGGACCTGGTGTCGTTCCTGATCATACCCACCGTGTTCTGGATATCACTCTGGCTGAATACGCCAGTCTGGCCCAACACCTGGGCGAGCTCACGAACGTCAGTGATCGCGGGCACAGGCACTTGGCGACGGAAGTGCTTGAGGACACCCAGGTTGCTGAGGACATTGCGTTCCGAGGTCGTAACCATAATTAGGATACGGCGGCCCTTCGGAGGCTGGGTCTGGATGAGGGAGATGAGCCTATCCAAGACACTGTTCGAGAATCGCGGTCCAATAGGGTTCCACTCGATGAGCTGTTCGAAGTTGTCTAGGATGACGATGCTGCGGTCCGACTTGTACGCGTCGGTGAAGACCTTGGTCAGGTAGTCCTTCTTGCCGAACTCGTCACGGTAGGCGGTCAAATGCTGGGGAGACACCAACTTGACGAACGGGAAGTCGGAAAAGGAGGCAGTGTGGGCAGCCAACGCCGTCTTACCAGACTCAGGAGGACCATGGAGAAGTATCGGTATCCTGGTAAGGACGTCGGAGCCTTTGACGGCCTCGACATATCCCATGATCGTACGGATGATGGCCGGGATGTTCTCGTTGAACTGGAGAATGCCCATTCCCATAGCGTGGGAGAGCTCGTCTTCCGAAACACCGTACGCCGGCTTGACTTCCTCGAGCGCATTCTCAAAGTCTTCCATGGTAATCTTCATTTTCGAGGCGTCCGCCTTCATTTTGGCACTGTTGCCCACCTCGGTGTGGCGGTTGAAAGCGAACGACGTCGCTGCCTTAACGACACCAGAGATCTCAGCACCAGAGTAGTTCTTCGTCTTGGCCGCCAGGGAGTCGAGATCAACGTGGCGGTCCATGATGTTGTTGTCGCGCATCTTGGATGTGTGGATCATGAAAATCTCCTTACGACCCTCCTCATTGGGCAAGCTGATCTCGAGTTGGACCTCCAATCGACCCGGACGCAGAAGTGCCTCGTCGATCATGTCCTTTCTGTTGGTCATGCCGATGAGCAAGATGTTGTTTAGCTGGTCGACACCATCGAGCTTGGTGAGAAGCTGGTTGACAACACTGTCGCCAACTCCGGTACCGCCTCCAGCGCCAGAGCCTCTCTGTTTGCAGACCGCATCCAACTCGTCGAAGATGATGATATGCAGACCGCTCAAGTCGCCCTTTTCTTTGTATTCCTTCTCTGCGTCGGCGAACATCTTGCGGATGTTCTCTTCCGATTGACCGACTGCGACTCGTCAGTAGTTGTTCCGGGAAACCGGACAGGTTACACTTACCGAACTTGTTCAGGACCTCGGGTCCGTTGATGATCTTGGGCTCACGGGCGTTGAGCATCTTGCCGATTTGTCTGGCAATCAGGGTCTTTCCGGTTCCAGGAGGTCCATAAAGCAGGATACCCTTGACGTGCTGGATGCCGAGCTTCGCCACCAACGCGGGAGGGAACACACGCGAGGCAAAGGCTCTGCGGAAGATTGTAGAGAACTCATCATGCAGACCACCGATGCCCATATCCTCGAACTTGAAATCCGGCGAGATAATCGGGTCGGAGTGTTGCTGGTGGTCGGCGACCTCGATCTTGATCTTGGCGTCGGTTGCCTTGAACAGGTTGACGAGGGTCTCGCGGGTGAGAACGCCATGGGCGTCACGGCTGGTTGTGGTGACGGCGCCCGCTTCGGACCGGGGGTCGGGAATAGTGACAGACTGGACCGTCAAACGCAGCCTTCGGGCTTCGACGTCTGCGAGGAGGACCTGACCAGGGGTGACGATGTAGCCTTGGTAGCCCTGCTCGATCATGCTCGAAATGTGCTTGTGGTGCAGCACGAAGTTGGGATCAGTGCTTGCCGCCGAAGCCCACGCAACTTGAAAGTCCACAGCCTTGAGATATTGGATTCCGTGACGACGGGCATCGTAGGGGGCGGCTTCGGTAGGGTCGCCAACTGCGAGGCGGAGCCATGATCTCTGGATCTCGGAAAGGGCGATGGCGCCGGCGGGCAAGTCGGGAAGGGGTTGAGCGCGAACAACGTGGTCTTGGACGGTGCCCTTGATGGGATCTCGGACTCGAAGCTGAAGGTTTATGGCGCCTACTTTGGGATCAGGTGCGAAATCCTGGTAGCTGACGCCAGCCGAGTTTGTGTAGATGAGTTGCTTTTGGGCGGCGGAGGCAGCCTTCGCCACGCGAAGGGTGACCATGGTGTCTTCTGTGAACGGGTGACAGCTGCGAGGAGCGGCGGCGGGGTACGGCGGCGAGGGAGGACGGCGACGATGCAGGCGAGGAGGAGAGCGGTGGTAACGAGCTCAATAAAAGGAGTGGAAGGTCAAGGAGGTGAGGCGATATGCACGAAGGGTAGTCAGCTTAGAGGAAGGTTCGGGATGCTTGGGAGGGGAGAGAAGTCCAGTGTCCAGTGTCCAGTGTCGCTGCGGTAGTGTGGGGCAGTGCCGTTCCAGTGTCGATACCTTACGTGTTTCTAATCCGGGGGTTGATCGCCTCGGTCCTCACTGCCTCTTCCGGAGATGTTGGGGCTCTAAGTAGTCATTGTGAACTCCTGATTATATATCTTCTTGATCGCAACGTGTCCTTCATTCTAGAATATTGTCTACAAGAGGTGATCCGTAAAGTAGAGTTTGTTCATGGGGGTTCTACGCAAGAATTACTGATTACACGAAATGCGTCATCATGAAGGTCGCTGATGTATCCCAGGCAGCTGACGGACCAGGCCCTTCAGCTTACTATGTACCTATCCAGGTACCTACGCACTGTAGAAAGGCGGGGCCGATGCCGCATGCATACCTACATAGCGACCATTTTAGATGTATCTCGGTATCCGTACTTATCATAGTAAGGCGAACACAGCCTGGAAAGGGTAGCTGCCCCTCAACCTCCGGTGTCTAGGTACACAGGAAGCTTCTTAGTGCACATATGCCTATTAATACACTCACTAACAGTACAGGCAGGTTTAGGCAGTCTGACCCTGAAAAGCTGTGGTGGGGAAAATGCGCAGGTACCTACGCAGGTTATCGATGTACCGGCCACAAAATAGAAGCCACAGATTTCAAGCAACATATTCATCAGCTTGGATGGAAAAGAGGGAAATTGCTGAGAGAACTTGTCTTTCGGCATCTTGGTTTTCTCTTAGGCTCAGGGTTGTCTAGAATGGGTCCCTTTCGCCTTGTTGGTCGTCTTTGAATGCAGGTAACACGCAGCAAGATGTGGCAGTAGCAAAGTGCATAGGTACCGCGTATGTACTTAAGATAGAATACACTGCAAATGGGACAGTGTCACCTACCACGTCTACCTGGGAACCTTCGGGTCCTCACGTAGAGCAAAGTGCACAGTAACCTTAAACCGACCCTCACCGACGACACGAGGGCATCTCACCTGAGAGGCGCCATCGTCAACCTTCAAAAATTGCATCATGCCTCTGTGAGTCGTCTCCGACCAAGGTTCGCGGAATTAAAGCTAACTGTCTGCAGTCACCTGCTGGGCAAGAAGTCCTGGAACGTCTACAATGCGGACAACGTCGCCCGCGTCCGCCGGGATGAGGCCGAGGCGAAGGCCAAGGAGGAGGCCGAAGAGCAGCGCATGCAGGAGATTGATGCCGAGAGGCGTCTAGCGATTCTCCGCGGCGAGGAGCCACCGCCGCTTCCTCCAGCCGAGACCTCCGGGGACGACGAGTCCCGGGCTCGCGATCGCGCCCCCTCCGGCCGCGAGCGGAAGAAGCGCAAGCGCGCCGGCGAGGACGACACCGAGTTCGAGCTGCGCATGGCGAAGGAGCGCTCGGACGTGGTGCAGGCGGCGAACGACGTGCAGCGCAAGTCGACGAGCTCCGCGCCCATCGTGGACAGTGCCGGGCACATCGACCTGTTCGGCGAGGAGCGCAAGCAGGGCCGCCACCTCAAGAACGAAGAGGCCGAGAAGGAGGCGGCCAAGAAGAAGAAGGAGCTAGAAGACCAATACACCATGCGGTTCTCGAATGCAGCAGGCAGAGACGGGCTGGTCGGCCCCTGGTACGCGAATTCGGCGGCGAGGGCCGACCTGGCAGAGCTGGAACCGCCCGGCAGAGACGCCTTTGGCAACGAAGATCCCGGTCGGAAGAACAGAGATGCTCAGCGGATTGTCTCCAGCGATCCCCTGGCAATGATGAAAAGGGGCGCCGCAAGGGTGCGAGAGGTTAAGAAGGAACGACAGATGTTCGAAAACGAGCGGCAACGGGAGCTCGAGCAGCTCCGCAGGGAAGAAAAGCGGAAGGAGAAGCACGAACGCCGCCACAGAGAACATAAAAGGGAGTTGAGCAGGCATGAACGAGATGGGGACGGGCATCGAAGGAGTCGCCACAGGGGCGATAGAGAAGGCGACGACGAGCGCCGCGACAGACCACACCATCACGACGATCACAGACATCGGCGAGAAGAAGGGAGGAGCAGCCATCGCGAGGATAAGAGACATGGTGAACGCGATCGAAGAGACAGGTACCGTGATGACAGCAGCCGGCGAGACCAAAGACGGCAAGAGAGAGACCCATCTTCGAGAAGACAGGACGATGACGATCGAAGAGAGCAGAGACGGCATGGAAAGCACGATGAGAGAACCGCGGGCTGAAAGGAGAGGTCAATTCTGCCCGAAAGTATCGACTCAGGAGGGCCCTATTTGGTCTATGGAATCACGTATTGATACCAGCATTATTATCAACCTCGTTCACGCCGCCTTCCTGCAGAGCTTGCCGCTGTTGAGGTCGTACTCCCACGCATCGCTTCCGACACCAGACAAGACAAACAGACTCTCCGTCGGGTCATACTTGCGCTTGACCTCCACGAGGCGGTCGTAGCTCTCCCCGTAAAAGTCCTCTTTGAATTTGCTGTTGAAGGCATTGGCCTCGTTCATGTACGAGCCCGAGCCCGGAGCCCACTCGCGCCAGATGGGCTCCTTCACCTCTTCAAGCCACGTAGCAGCGTTGGCGAGGGCCTGCTGAGGCGGGATGGTGGGATCGAGCGCCGCCCCGTAGCTCATCATGTGGATGTAGGTGGACCGCCACATCGGGTTGACAGCCCCGCGCATCTTCTCAGGAACATTTCGGGGACCGTTTCCACCCTGAAGACCGATGACCATCATCCCACCGCTTGTGGCGTCTTGCGCCTCCATGATCTTTTCGAGATAAGTGGCCAGAGTTGAAACGGGCAGGTCGGAAAGCTCCTTGCGACCCAGCATGCGGCTCGTCATCAGGCTGTACTGACCTGCCGCGCTGGGTGACTCGTTGACGGCTTCGAAGAGAGACATGAAATCAGGTTGCGTGGACGGTTCACCGAGCTTGACGGACACGCTGCCGTTGCCACCCCCTGATGCAAGCATCCGAGCTCTGACAGGCTCGAGGAGAGAGACGACCTTCTCCTCCGTAGTGTTATACGCGAAGAAGCCGAGGGATCCCGACACCGCCCGAGATGCGTTGACAGAGTGTGACACATTCATCAGCTGCTCGCCCGTAAACAAGGCTGTACCCGTCAGGCCTGCGTCCATGAGATCGGGAACGCTGGCCAGAAGAGTCGCGAAGCTCCGCCACGTCGCCCCCTTGGCGGCAGGGTCGTTGCCGGCCGCGGACAGCTCGATGGAACAGGAGACCACGTTACCCGGGGGTTGGTGTGCCTTCAGGACGTACTCCGTAACGACGCCGTACTGGCCACCTCCTCCACCCTTGACAGCCCACAGAAGGTCTTGGTTCTGGGCGTCGTTAGCCACGAGGATCTGACCCTCTGTCGTCACCACGCGAGCTGCCAGGATCTGGTCTGAAGCAAGGCCGAAGGTCGAACTGAGCGGGCCGTGGCCACCTCCCTGGGCCTGGCCGCCGACGCCGACGGACTCGACTGTGCCACCGACAAGGACCTTCCCGAACTTGGCAGCACCGCGGGAGGCAGAGCCCCAGTTGTTTCCAGTGCCAACTACCATAGCTTCTTCCGTGGTGTTGTCGCCCGGGGAGGTCCATCGAGGCTCGTACTCGAGCTTTCTAAAGTTGTTTGTCCAGATCGACAGCGAGTATGCGCCGGAGGATCTGTTGATTGCGTCAGAAAGTTGCCTTGGGAAGGAGCAATGGGGGAGTCCTACCGTCCGTTGAGATCATGTCCGGTTCCCTTGACCACGATACGAATGTTCCGCTTGCTGGCCCAGCTCATGGCCGCAGCCACTTGCTCCTCGGTCGTGGCATTGACGACATACTGTGGCAGAGCGCCCACGTCGCAGGCCTTGGAGGCAGAGTAGCCCGTCGCTCCCGGGGGCAGACAGGAGTTGTTGGCGTACAGCGGATAGTCGATGGACTCGGGAAGCAAGGCGTGGAAGTCAGAGAAGCCCCAGCCCTTCTCGACATCTTCGCAGGCCTTGGGGGAGTTGAAGGGGTTGCCGGGGTAGCACGAAGAACCAATAGGCTGTGTCTTGATGAGCGTGCCTTGAAGGGTGGTGTTCAGGGCAGACCAGTCGGCCTCCGACGGCCAGGCAGCATCGGAGGGAGTGACCTTGCAGGTCTGCGCCGAGACACGTGCGAGAGACGCAAAGGATAGGAGAGAAAGAGCGGCAAAGCGCGCCATGTTGAAAGTATTGGTTGAAGTTGAATACTGTCAATCTGGCGAGGTAGTCCAAAACGTCCTCCAGACAGACGACTCTTATATAGAAACGATCCATCGTGTGCGAACTTTTCGTATCTGGTTACGAACCTCCTTTTAGTTCGAGCATGGCCCGAAGAGTTCGTCGTAACCCTTGATTCGCGGCATAATCTTGTTAATCGTGGATCAGCTCCACGAGGCTATGCCCACGACATCAAATCTAATGAGAAAACGCACTGGCTTCTGTCATAATGTAGAGGCTCTGGTGGCAAGGTGACGACACATCGCTGAATGAGCATCTTCAAAGCCCCACCATCTAGGAGCGTCGATGCCGAGCCAAGCCCACCCTCGGTATATGCACGATCCACGCCCCATCGGACGTCTGCCGGGGAGCATGGCTAGAGTCTGTAGACTGAAAAAGGGGATCCCAAGGTTTCATTAGCACTAAGAACAATGGAAGGAGGAAGAGGAAGGACCGAGTCGAGTCAATGGGGGCAGTGGAGATCCAAAACCGTATCGTAAACGAATTTTCGTATTGAATACGTAAAATAGTTGATTGACTGGGCTGTGCGAGTCGGGACCCCCTGTTGACGACTTACACGTTCTCAGATGTTGAAAAGTTCAGAATGGTTGATCCCCCCCTTCTTTCTCTACTTTTCTTCCAACAGAATTTTCTTCTTTTCTTCTTCTCTCGGAACATCACTGAAGTTTCTCACTCTTCTTCCAAGTCCTTAATCTCCAATCTTTCCGCTCCACTGAGTCTGGCCCTCCTCCCCGCCATCAACACCACCAACCCACAATCGCTCTTTCACCCCGAAGAAAAAAAATGATCAGAGACTATTGGGACCTGTCTGGGCCCTTTGGCCTCGCCGTACGGGCTTCCCTACGAATCCTCCAATTCGTCCTCTCCGTCGTCATCATCGGCCTCTACGCCGCCTCCCTCGCCTCCTGGGACGCATCGACAGAGATCCGCCGCACGACTTGGATCTTCGCCCTCGTACCCGCGGTCCTGTCGATACTGACCTCTGCCTACCACTGCCTCGCGACCGTCACACACGCCGTCTGGTGTATATGGGACTTTTCCCTCGCCGTGCTCTGGGCCGCGCTGTGCGGGACCTCCAGCTCGATCCTCGTCGGTGGCGAGGACGGGAAGTCGGTCCGCGGGGGACTCAAGAGCAGGCTCGCCGCCGGGGCGTGGATATCGGGGATAATCATGGTGTTGTACGTCCTCAACACGCTTCACGCGTGCGTGTGGTGCTGCGCGTCGAGGAAGTTCACGCGCACGACGGAGCAGAGGGACAAGGTTGGAATGGAGAGTCTTTCGGAGAGGCAAGCCGAGACAGCTTGATTAGGCGTATCATCAGAGTTTTCCAAAATTTTAGACATCTGTGTCGAAACTTCTTAGGCGTTGGAATCACGGGGGAAAGTATAGACATCATACCTAGGCATCGCGAGGGTTTTAAGGCAACTTCATTTTAAGGGGCATTTTTCTTCGCCCAAGAGCACGAATCCAGAATCAAAAACTTCAAATTATGAGGTTCATCACATCTTTTACTTTAAGCAAAACTTCAAAAGAGCGTAAAATATCATGGATGAGACCGCTTCGAGATGCCAGCATGACAAAGGTGCCAGATCCGACTCAGCTCATCAGGGGGCTCCATCCTAAGTCTACGGGCACCCCGAATTCCCTAAATTCGGCCTCTCGTGTCCGTGACATTTCTGACCTAAAAAAGCAAGATCCGCCTAGAGACCGGGATCTGATGAAGACTGGCGTGGCCCCCCCGTGGGTTAGCATGTCACTCCCGCTGCTTTAAGTACCGGCGTTGTCCCCTCCCCTCTCCAGGGACTGACCCCCCCTCGGACCCGGGCATTATTACCTTAGTCTGCTACATTTCTTTCTCTCACGTGATAGAGCCATGGGCAACCAGGACAGAGAAACATTTGGCTCCTTCCGAGAATCCAAGGCTTCGGCCTTTGGGTTGGAGGACCTGTACCTCGAAGGTCGACCACCCATCAACGCAACCTTCGCTCTGAAGGTCTTGGACCTGCCAGGCTAACGACTTCCAGATGAACCATCTAGCTCAAGACAGAACGAATTGCCCCAAACACCCCCAGAATACACCCCGAGACAGCAATGGCCAATGCCCCTAAACATCGTGATCCAGGTCGTCGGCTCGCGAGGCGACGTCCAACCCTTCCTCGCCCTCGCCACCGCCCTCCAACAGGCAGGCCACCGAGTCCGCATCGCAACGCACCCGCAGTTCTCCTCCTTCGTCCTGTCCTCCTCGACCACGCAAGCGCCGCTCGAATTCTTCCCCGTCGGTGGCGACCCGGCCGATCTGATGGCCTACATGGTCGAGTCCCCGTCCCTGATCCCGAAGATGTCCCAGATCCGCGCCGGCATCATCCAGCGCAAGCGCGACATGTACGTCGAGATGCTCGAGGGCTTCTGGCGCTCCTGCGTGACCCCGGACCCGCTCACCAACGTTCCCTTCGTCGCCGACGCCATCATCGCGAACCCGCCCAGCTTCGCCCACGTCCACTGCGCCCAGGCGCTCGGCATCCCCGTGCACCTCATGTTCACGATGCCGTGGAGCAGCACCAAGGCGTTCCCGCACCCGCTGGCCAACGTCGGGTACTCCAAGGCGGATAAGAAGAGCACAAACCACGCTTCGTACGCGGCGGTGGAGTTTTTGACTTGGCAGGGGTGAGCGTCTCTTCCTTTGCTCCTTGCTCTTGTGTATTTGGCATCGCTTGCTGACGGAGACGGCAGTCTGGGAGATCTAGTCAACGCGTGGAGAACTGCGTCCCTGGGACTGGAGCCCGTACCATCAACGGAGGGCCACCGGCTGCTCGAAGTGCTGCAGGTGCCGTTCACGTACTGCTGGTCACCTTCGCTTGTGCCAAAGCCCAGTGATTGGGGTTCACACATCGGTTGGTCCCTCTGTTCGTTCGCAACTGTGGCAGTCTTCTAACTCGTGCAGACATCAGCGGCTTCTTTTTCCGAGAACCAGCAGCCTATACCCCGCCGGACGACCTCGATGCGTTTCTCAAAAGCGGCCCTCCCCCCATATACGTTGGCTTCGGCAGTATCGTTGTCGGTGGTATCGGAGGGCTGATGACCATGGTCCTCAGCGCCATCAAGGCAACCGGCGTCAGGGCCATTATTTCGCGCGGTTGGAGCAATTTGGCGGGCGAAGAGTCGCCGAACGTGTTCTACGTCGGCGACTGCCCGCACGAGTGGCTGTTCCAGCAAGTCGCAGCGGTTATTCACCACGGCGGTGCTGGTACGACGGCTTGCGGGCTACGATACGGAAGACCAACGACTATAGTCCCGTTCTTTGGAGAGTAAGCTCTTGCCTCGACGCGTACAATTCTATTCCTGTGCTGACACCTGGTCCTCTACAGCCAGCCATTCTGGGGCGCCGTCGTGGCGGAAGCGGGCGCGGGACCGGAACCCATCCCGTACCGCTCCCTCACATCGCAGAAGCTGATTCACGCAATCCAATACTGTCTATCACCGGGCGCAGTCACGGCCGCCATGAAGCTCGCCGAGTCTATGCAGCTGGAGAACGGAGTCCAGGCGGCCGTCGATTCGTTCCATGCCAACCTCCCGAAGACGCAGATGGAGTGCGATTTCTTCCCCGATCAGCCTGCGGCACTCGTCTTCGGAAGGGGGAAGAAGCAGGTCAAGATGTGCAAGCCGGTGGCGTCTATACTGGTGAAGAACAGCAAATTAGAAAGGAAGCAACTCAAGCCGTAAGCTCAGGGAGGACCTCGTCGACATCTACAACGCTAACAAAGCAGACAGATACCGCCCTAAGCCGACGAATATTGAGAACCAGAGATGGGACCCTCTGACGGCGCTGTCTGCTGCGTCCATCTCGACAATAGTGAAAATGGCGGGTGCCACGGCCGACATAATCGTCAAACCTTTCGAGGAGTACAAACGCAGCAGCGAGTCCGGCGAAAAGCCCGACGTGCCATCGGAAGCCCTCCGCAGGCACAGCCAAGCACCGGCCTTCGCAATGCTGCCCTTGCCGGGAGTCGGAGCTCCCGAAGGAGAAGATGCCAAGCTGCCGCCACGGCCGGTGTCCTCTCGAGGGGACGACTCCTCGAAGCCCGGAGCCATGGCGGCGGCCGCAGCCAACGGCGTCGGAAAGCTTGCCGGCAACGCCACGAAAGGCTTGCTGGTCGACATTCCCCTCGCGGTCACCGAGGGCCTTAGGGCCGTCCCGAACCTGTACGGGGAGCCGGTCAAGAAGCACGACGCTGTGGAGGACTTCCGCAGCGGCGTGTCCGTCGCCGGCAAGACGTTCTGCCAGGACATGAAGGGCGGCCTGACGGACATCTTCGTGCACACTTACACGGGGAAGAAGGAGCAGGGCGCCATGGGAGCCGCCAAGGGGCTGGGCAAAGGCGTGGTGAGCTTGGTCACCAAGAGCACCGCGGCGACGTTTGGCCTCGTGAGCTATCCCGCCCAGGGCATATACAGGAGCATATGGTCGGCGGCGAACGACAAGACGCGCAGGAGCATCGAGGACGAGAAGCTGCTGGAGGGCGACTGGATGGTGTCCATGAGCCCGGTGTGGAAGATGGACCACGCCGCCATCCTGGCGGACTTCGACGGGCTGCGTGGGATGAGAGGACGTTAACGGTCCCTTGTGATTCGTTGAGTCATTGCAGTACTGTCTTTGGTAGTAGCGTGGGCGTTGAGGGTTGACAGGATCCGAGGCACAGCCTAAGTGCGGCTATGGGGTCCGAGGGGGTGCTTGGTTGCAATATTCTCCGGCGGCGTCATGTTCGGTTTTCAGATCCACATTACTTAGACTTTTAGACATTTTTCTCGGCAAGAACAACAGCATGCTTGATTCTCTTGGGGCCTTTTGTCGTGGCTCAGCCAGCTGATCAGTCCCCACGACGACACATGGATCTGGCTCCATGGTATAGGAGTCTGTAGGTGGCTCTGCCGAGATAGTCGGGCGAGTACGGCAGGGGTATCATATGCGACCGATAGCTCCATAGCCACGGACAGGTGGCCGTGCAAGACACCCGACGATCTCTAGTGCCGAATAGAATAAGTAGATTGGGCATGGTGTTGGATGGCCAACACGTTCAGGATGACGATGTGGTACTTTGGCAGGCGCGCAGGATGCAAGGCGGCGCAGGGGTGGCGAAACAGGAAGGCTTCCAGAAGGATTCGGCAGTGGGGTTTATTGGCTTGGCAAGTGTCCACCAGCGTTGAATTCTCATGCTGCTACCTACCTAATTGTGCGATCAGCAACAGGACAGCTGTTGGAATGCGAGGAATGAGGTGATCGTGGCTTCTCGGGAACCTTGGTGCGAGATACCTATGCTTCGCCTCTTGCAGGAAGGCTATTGTCATCGAGTTTAACAACGTGCCAACTCACCAAGGCACCAGCTTACATCTCAAGGCCCTCGCAGGAAGTCTGTGTGGGTAGTGTAGAGTCGTAGACTTGAGCGCATCATGAACACGACGATCAGTCTGGGCCGCGTGGAGCCATGTGATGCCAAACCTTGAAGAACGTGGAGACGGGGTTCCCCGAACGCGAAATACGGAGCGAAAGAAAAAATCGCAGGTGGGCAACAAAAGGGCGAACCGAAAAGCGATTGATCATTGCGGCGATCGGGGCGATACTGAGGCCCGTCGGGGGGGAGGCATGATGTCAAGGATGTCAGATGCTGGAGATGTGGTGATGGGCAAGGTCGGGCGAAAAGCACTGGCGGGCAGTGCCGAGTCACGCGTGCCGGCGGGAACGCTACGACCAGGTTCGGGAAGGTGGAGTCCGGGGGCCGGCGCACATTGGCCGATCCGGAGGCTGGTTTTCTCTGGCACTCCTCTGCCTAGACGCTGGGCGCGGCCGGTAAATTAAGCGGGGAGGAGGAGTAAGCGAGCCAGTCACACTTACCACACCGGCTCCCGGCGTTCCTTCCTGTGCTGTGCTGGGGCTTTTTGGAATTTTGGAGATTGGAGAGGAGAGACACTGCAGGAGCGAGGCGGAACCGTCCGGAAGGGGCGCAATTGCATGGGGCGAGGCTGGGCAGATTAGGGATGAAGTCATATTCGCCGGACTGCTTCTGCTCTGCTTCTGTTTCTGCTTACTGCTGTTAATGCCATCTGTCTGTTTGCCATTGACAATATTGAAGAGAGAGGTTGGAAGGCCATAGCAGTCAGAGGCATGCGCCGGTTCTTTCTTCGCTTCCAGCGGGACGAGAACCCCAAAGTCAGGACGGACCGGAGCAACAAACGACGGCGGCGCTGGGTTCTCGGCATGGTCGTTCCATGATATCATCCGACCTTGTCGTGCCCTCCCTTGGCGGAACTCGGCATCCACCGCGGCGCTGATTGGACGGCGGGCATCTTGGGTAGCAGCGGGGCCCCGAATTGCCATGACACAGAGATGAAATGTTTTGTGAAACGTTTCCCGTTCGCAAAAGAGCTCCCCCTCCTCGATTATCGCTTTCATGACCCCTGGCAACGCGAGCTCGACGAGATCGGACGGCGAAGGGCAAGGGGCAAAGTGCTAAAATCTGTGTCCCTCCCTAGGTCCTGTCTGACTGGCAGCGGCGCACGGCCAAGGCTGACTGACTGACTTTAGTTGCCACGACTCTGCCACGGGGCACGGGGTTGGGGTTCGGATCGTTGGTTCTTGTCTCGGTCGTGACTTTGGTTGTCTAGGCAGCGAGATGAGCAGCAGGGCTGAGTAGCAGTCGCCTCGCCCGGTAAATACGCATCCATAGCTCCCAAGGCCTATCTTACCTACCTACGAAAGTGCACATAGGCTGTGTGGGCAAAATGTCGAGAGAAAAATCGCTCTGGTTGATCGGGCGCTCGGTGTGGTCGTGGTCAGGCACTGCTCCGGTAGGGGAAGCCTCCGCGTCGTCCTGTCAGTCATATTCATCGATGGTCGACGGGTAATTGGACACGCGTCGAAAAGTCTAGCCGTCACATCGTCGTGGTATCGTCACTTTTTGAGGCCCGGCCACCACCACGAGGACGGTCCCCTGCTGCCCGTGCAGGAGGAAACATCACCACAGCAGTTGAGTTCTTGTCGGTTTGGGGTACAGATACTTTGTACATGGCTCCCATTAAACTGTAAGGGTTCGAAACGCACAGACCAGCACTTGTGTTTCGGTGTCATCTTGCTAGTGTAGGTATCTTTTTTCCCCCCAACAACACCGTCCATGTTAGTGACAAAAACATAGAGGTCAACGCAGTTCTTCCCATGCTCTCAATACTTACTAATCACTGGCACACATGAGAGAAACCCCATGGAAAGTAACGAATATCCTCAAAGCCAGCCAGCAAGGCCAAACCTTAGTTTTCGGTGTCTTCGCAGGCGGTGCTTCGCTTCTCTCTCCACTGTCGGGCACTTTGGGGTGGGCTGCTCAGTGGTCGGGGGAGGGGGGCCCCACAAGGTTAACCGGGGAGCAGTGGGTACCTGTACCGCAGCAGCGTCCACTTCCTTCCACTTCAGCACAGCTTCCATCCCTGTCAAACAGGCAACACTGCACTGGAGGTGCTGCACGGGACCCCTGCTCCACTCTTCCGGCTCCTTTGCCTTCAGCAGTAGGTTCCTAGGTACCTCTACTACTACCCGCCGCGCGCATCTCACCTGCAGCTGCCTGTGTATCCGTACCGTCCCGGCCTATCACCGGTGGGCAATGGCAATGGCCACTGATGAGAGCAAGAGAGAGCTCTCTCCGCACCTCAAGGCCAAGCAAAAGCCCTTGCGCCCAGGAGGAGACCAAAGCTTCTGGGCGCAAACACAGCCCACATTTGTTGTCTTTCACCACCTACAGCGTGTGTCCTATGATCCTCCGTTGTCTTCTTCCGCCTGGGCATGTCGTATTCCATTCATCCTCGCACACATCTGTCAGAAACCAAGACAAATACTTAAGACTCCTGTCCCCGTCTTCCCACAGCTTTTACCCAAGTACCTAATCAGACCACATGGTTCACCACTCCGACTCCATAACCGAAGCTTCTGATATTCACCCTCATCAAGCTTCCTCATCCTTCGACAACACCTCCGCTCGACATCTTCTTCACCCAGCTTCCACTCGATCCCGGTCGCGTTCGCCTGCCACAGTCACAATGAGCGCCCCCACTGCTCCCCAGCACGAGTACGAGGGTTCCTCCACCGGCAAGGGCCGCGCCCCCGACTATGAAGACCACGCCGCTTCCACTGAAAGCCCGCACGTCAATGCCCGTGATCATCATGATGGCACCACCAACGGCCTGAACACTACCAATGTCGGCTTCAAGGCCAGCGGCGGCATGACCGTCCAGCCTCCCACCGAGGAGGACCTTCAGCGCAGCTATGCGACTATCGTCGGCAACGATGCGAACCCCAAGGGCTTCTACGGAACCATGAGTACGTCTCCTACTCTTTACCATGCGGCCAAGCTTTGATCGCGATAACTAACCCGCTCGCCCGCAGTCAACGCCATCGGTTCCTGCATTGGTACCATGGGCGCCGTTCCTTGCTGCATCGTCTGCCCGAACCCCTATAAGAACGTCCAGCAGGGCAACGTCGGCCTCGTCACCAAGTTTGGCAAGTTCTACAAGGCCGTCGACCCCGGCCTGGTCAAGATCAACCCCCTCAGCGAGCGTCTCATCCAGGTCGACGTCAAGATCCAGACTGCCGAGGTCCCCCAGCAGACCTGCATGACCAAGGACAACGTCACTCTCCACCTCACCTCGGTCATCTACTACCACATTGTCGCCCCCCACCGCGCAGCCTTCGGTATCTCCAACGTTCGCCAGGCTCTCATGGAGCGCACCCAGACCACTCTGCGCCACGTCGTCGGTGCCCGTATCCTGCAGGATGTCATTGAGCGCCGCGAGGAGATTGCCCAGTCCATCGGAGAGATCATCGAGGACGTTGCCGCCGGCTGGGGTGTCCAGGTTGAGAGTATGCTCATCAAGGACATCATCTTCAGCCAGGAGTTGCAGGAGTCGCTTTCCATGGCTGCCCAGAGCAAGCGTATCGGTGAGAGCAAGATCATTGCCGCCAAGGCCGAGGTAAGCTTCCCATTTCATGTCCCCCACACGCAAACGAAATTAACTGACACCCTCCCAGGTCGAATCCGCCAAGCTTATGCGCCAGGCTGCCGACATTCTGTCGTCCGCGCCTGCCATGCAGATCCGCTACCTCGAGGCCATGCAGGCGATGGCCAAGTCCGCCAACAGCAAGGTCATCTTCTTGCCCGCCGCGAACCAGACCATGCCCGACATCCAGCAGGCGCTCGCCAAGAACACGACTGGCGAGTCGAGCGGCTCCAACAATGCCAACTACCAAGACTTTGGAGGTCAGGACTCCGGCTTTCAGCAAGCCATCAACTCTCGTGTGATCGAAAACATTTGAGTCTGCGCTGAATGCTGACTTGGCGTTCTTTTGCGAGGAACAGAATGGTCTCACTGACGGAGCTGGCCCCTTTTCGGCTCCGTCTCCCCTGCGATGACACCGTCGTTTCGACACCAGCTCCTCCTCTCTGCGCTTTGACGACCCCGACACGATTGCTTTGCTTTTCCAAACAAATACCCCTGCTTTTACGACAGAAACAACACTGCACATAAAACCCTCAAAAAAACGCAAGATGTACTTTTACGATATCAGAAGGCGTGCGACCTGTTCAGGACACGATACCCAAAATCGGCATGACCAGGTGGACAGGCCCGATATGTTGTAGTATACCCAATTCGTTCGCTTGACTGGGATAGGACGTAATGGTAATGGTGTGGAAGAATGAGTTTCAATATAACTATTTCTCATCTACTTACTGTCTGTAACCCAAAAACCTAGTGAGAATTATGAATCTGCCTGCTATCCTCTCTTTGACTGCCTAATCTATTTGCTATCCCACCTCATTTGATCTAGTAGTATGTTCTGTGCCTTCTCTTTCGGTTCCATGCCCCCTCTGCTTGTTCAACCTATGGCAGTTATTGTCCCCGAAGCCTGTCCAACCTGCGAAGCGGCACCAAGTCTATCGTCATTGTTGGGATCGAGGATGTTTCACTTCTCCCCAGTCCTCTTGCCTTCTACAACTCAATCAAGATATCCCTCTGAAACCTGTTCTTACATAGCTGTCCCTATCTTTCTCTAATTCACACGCTTTGGAAGTAATCTACCAAGAATGAGCTGGGGAAGGGCGAGTAAAGATTCCAATATATTAACCAACAACCCTATTCAAGATTTTGACTCCCTCGCCAGATCCTCAGATAGCTCAACTCTCCTTCCACGGCAACAAGATCTCGACCGGCTGCATGTCCTTCTCCACCATGGCGGCGACCTCCTTCGCCTCCAGCCCCTTCAGCGCCTCCAGGATCTCCTTGTACGCCCCCGCGCTCAGCCCCTCCCTGCGGTCGCAGTAGATGTCGACGCCCTCCTTGGTGAACACCGTGGGCGCGAACCAGGTCACGGCCCACCTCTCCGTCTCCCCCGTCTCGGTCCGGCGCTCCCCCCACCCCAGGACCTCCCAGTGGCTCCCGACGAAGAACAGCCAGCCCTTCCCGCGCCAGTCC
Organism: Colletotrichum musae; assembly: GCA_027406025.1. NCBI lineage: Eukaryota > Fungi > Ascomycota > Sordariomycetes > Glomerellales > Glomerellaceae > Colletotrichum > Colletotrichum musae. The sequence continues at coordinate 485,950 of JANVYC010000004.1, forward strand.
CACGCCGACGTGTCCCCCGCCGCGGACGCCGTGTCGACGCCTTTCACGGACTTGAGGCTCGCCGACGGCGTGGCACCGCTGGGCTCGTACTCGACCAGGTCGTCGACGCGGGCCGCGCCGTCGGGCTTCGGCGGCAGCGCGGCGTAGGTTATGCGCACGTTGCGGGCGGAGCGCCACATGGCGAGCGTGGAGTGCGTGACGGACCAGGTGCGGAGGAGCCACTCCATCGGCGGCGGGGAGAAGGTCGCCGGCGGCGCGGGGGAGTACTTTGAGGGGGCCCGGAGGCTGACGGTCGTCGGGGGGGAGGCCATGGTTCTTCCTGGTGTTTTTGCCCGCGCGGTCAGGGGGTCTCGGTTCGGGTTGTCTTGCGCCGGCTCGGGAACGGGTCAATGGACTTGCGCAAACTGATTCGGGGATGATTTCAAGAGATACAGGCTGAATAAGATTATGGTCAATATGGCATCGACGGACAATAGGTAGAAAAGCTGGCGTGAAGAGGTGAAGTCGAAAAGGCGCAAACGGGCGGCCAAAGCTCTCTCCCGGGGATCCGCGCCAGGGGTCTCAGGGGGTCGTGCGCACGCTGCAACACGCCCCGTACGCGTTTCAAGATGATGTCAGTGGCCTCTCCCGAGACACTGCGGAACGACAAGTAAGAGGCTCTAAGTCGATTGATTCGTCGGTCCAATCGCGCGTCTTTGCATGTCTCATAGGCTCGTCCAACAGCCGCAAATACCCGACTTCAATTCAGAGGGACGACAGTCCGTGAATATTCGACCTCACTTCGTCTCTTCCTTGAGATTGGTTTGGGTACCCTTACCTCCATTGGTGTGAGCTCAACCAGCTCTCCCTTTCCCCCACGAGGCTGAAATTAAGCGCCCCAGTGCCGAGCAAGGGTCTTATTTCGACCGCTGCACCATCCCCAAATCTCGGCCACGGATCTTTCCGCGTCCACAGCTCTCTCTTTTCCATCGTAATTTTCCCTCTCTCTCACGCCATTTCTTCCCCCGTCTATCCCGACATCTACCAGCCGCCTCCAACCCACGCAACTGTACCTCACCCCCGACCGCACCGCCGCGATGGACGCCGCCGACGTCGACCCCGATATGGCCGCCCTCATGGGCTTCTCCGGCTTCGGCACCCAGCCCGCCGCCAAGAAGCGCAAGTACAACCACCGCGCCGACGCCGTCTCCTCCTCCGCCGACGCGGCGACCGGCGCGAACCAGGTCGCCCTCGCCACCCGCGCTCCCGCTCCCGCTGCGAACACGGACGAGATCGACCTCGACGACGAAGACGATAACAATAGTGCACCCGGCGAAGAAGGCATAGGCGCAGAGAGCAACGCCGCAGACGCAGACGCAGACGCAGACGCAGACGCAGACGCAGACCACGAAGAAGGCGGCGCCCGCCTCTATAACGACCCCGCCATCGCCCCGGCCCTCGCGCACGCGCAGGAGCTCATCGACGAGCTGACCACGCGCGGCGGCGTCGGCGCAGCAGCAGCATCCGCGCAGCAGGACGCACCGCGGGCGCAGGGCGGCGGTCTGCCCGGCACATCGTCCCTCCCCAGGCGGCCGGAGGCGTCGTGGGGCAGGGAGATGGGCTCGGCGCCGATGGAGATGCCGACGAGGAACAACGAGGGCGGAGGCCGTGGCGGACGTCACCAGCACCAGCAGCAACGGGGCAACGACGGCAAGCCGTGGTGGGAGGGATACTACGACCACAAGTCCAACGAGAACCCGTGGGAGAAGCTCGAGAGGGCCGCCGGGATCGAGTCGAGGGGGACATGGGTCGCAAGAGGCGCGGCACAGTCCGTCTGAGTTTTCTGGCAAGGGGAGGACAACACCGACGCGGGGTGGTCGACAACGGCATGGGTCAACGCGGATAGATGAACGAGACCGTCAGCCATGTACCAAAGATCAATGGTCAACAGGTACATGGCATCCTCGTTCACTTGTCTGCTGGACCCAACCATGGGCACATCAACCGTCTCCCGTCACCAAGGTCAAGACTCGACCAGGTCACGTGATATCAAGACCCCTGACGGACGGAACAGGGTACGGATGGACCTCATGGCTCGTCACATGATACATCCCCGTCCTTCGCATACGCCCCTCGAGACGTGGCCTGGCCTGGGCGGCCGTTACGGTGGCTGGAAGGACGTCTACAGGTCAGGACGGAGCCGTTATGGGAGGGCATTACGGAGCAGCATACGTCTCCCTTGCACTGAGCAAGGGGGCGCGTAACCGCCTGGACGGGGGAACAAGGGAACGCCTACGATATTACTACGGAAGCCTATCGTCACTAGAGAACCGCCCGGGGGGTGTCGAGGAACAAAAGCAAGCCCACACCTTATCGCAACAGAGATGCCATCCCCCTCTCCTCGTCCCAAAAGAGCAATATCCCACCGCCCCGAAAAGGACAAGCGCCTCTCCCGTTTACAAGTGCTCGTCTGGTCTTTCTCTCTACGTACTCAAGTACCATCTCGCCCCGTTTTCCCTTCGTCCAGCCTCCCTGGTGTCTCCACCGAGATCCGACCTCTCGGCTCCTCGATGGACAAGAGAGACACCCCCTCCAGAGCTACTGCAGCTCCCTGCCCCGCGGGCACTTGTCCCGGTCTCTCCCTCCTCCAAAGTGGAGGAGGGTGTACTTTTAACACGTTGACCACCCCCAAAATCATACTGTTCGTCCAATCATAACTCATAAAGGTCCCGTGAAACAGCCTCCTCCAAATACACAAACAAGGAATCCGCCAGGGGGGAAGAACGGCGCGCGTTCGTGTGTGTGGAGAGAGGAGGGGAGGGCAGGGAGAGGAAGAACCACGCGGTCGGAATCCTTCCCTCCCTCCCCAGCCCATCTCCACGCTACCCACCCGCTCCCGCTTCGCTCTCCTCGCCGCCCGCCGCGGCGTGAGATGGGCGGCTAGCTGGCCCCCCTGGCTCGCCCCGCGCCGTGCCGCTGCGCGTCAACCCGATCCCGATGGTCAGGTTAGCCTAGGACTCAAGGCCCCTGTCTGCCGCCGGTTGCGTTCCCCCGCCCCTCCTCGACGCCCAATATGTACCCGAGAAAAAATAAACAACCGATAGACCAGGGGCAGAGGGGCGAAAAGATGTGGAGGAGGCGTGCGCTCATCAAAACCGTTCAAAATGCAAAGTGAAGAATCCGGAAACCTGGTATCTCGCCGGCTGGGTTCCTGCAGTTCCCGCGCACGCGGCAGGGATGCGTGTGTGTGTGCCGTATGTATGTCGTGCGTGGTGGTGATGGTGGGAGGGAAAAACCACAAAACGCCCACGCCAAAAAAGCGCTTTTGGTAGTAGTTGAAAATGACACGCTAGAAGATAAAAGTCGCAAGGTAAGGCTGAAGAAACGCTGCGACGCGCTGCGCGATCAGATCCGATCGGGATCGCCGCCTGGTCTCTCTGCAACGTCGGCGATGTCGCACGGCTGAAGAGAGATTTTGGCGACCGCTCGATCCCATCGTCGCAAAACACCAAAGACTCTCGGGAGATCGAGAATCTCTAGTACTCGGGTGACGGGTAGCGGGCGCGCGCCTTGTTGTACTCCTTGGTGTGCTTGCGGGAAGTCTTGCTCTTCAGCGATCTGCGCGTGAAACTCGTGTTAGCCGCAAACTCGTGTCTCAGATTGTGCAGATTCGTCATCGCCGCATTTGGCCATCTCAATCTCAAGCTTTTTCTTCTCATGTTGTTTGCTTTTTGACAGATCCGGGCCGATGACACTGCAACCCGCTTTTTCCCCCGCTGGTTCGCGGGGAAAAGTAGATTGCAATTGCGGGAGATCGCCCCCGTCTCTGTCAATTTCCCGCCCTTTTCTCAACTCTCTTTTTTTCTGGCGTTTTTGCCTTCTTCTTCTTCTCGGAAAGAAAAAGAAACTGCTCGCGGCCCTCGGATCTCGGGGGAAAAACTTACGTGACTTTCTTCTGCGTCCACTCGAGGTCCGCGCGCACGTCCTGAGCGTCGCGGTAGCCCTCGTTGAAGCGCTCGCGCGTCTTTGCGAGACGGGCTTGCGCCTTCTTCTGCAGCTCCAGCAGCTCACGGTGCTTTGCGTTGAGCTTTCCGGATCTATTTTGGTAGTTGTCGTCAGCGAACTGTCCTGAGATGTCCTGCGGCTTTCGGGCGTTTCTCGGCGGCGCGGCGCGCGGCTCAACCAGAAATGGTTGAGGCCGCCACCGGAGCACCGCTCGGAGAAGGGAAAGGCAGAAATGCAAAAGGCAGGATTCTCCAACTCACGTTTGCGCCTGGACCGCGATGTTGCGGTCCAGAGGGATAGGGTCAAAAGTCTGGGCGAAGCGGTCCTGCATGTAGTCGTTGAAGTCGACGCCGCTGGCCGAGTGCGCGCTTTCGAAGTCGCCGCTGTTGCTGCCGGCGTAGCTGGAGTTGGCCACCGAGTAGCCGCCCGAATACCCGCTGGAGTAGCCGCTGTTGCTGTAGGAGGGGCCGGTTCCGGAGCTGACGGACTCGTCCGTCTCCGGGGGCGAGACCGAGTAGTTGCTGCTGTAGCTGGGGTATTGCTGGCCCTTGTGGTGGTGGTGGGGGACGGGCATGGGCATGGAGTAGGAGTTGTAGTGGGAAGACATGATGGGCAAACGGCGGCGAGGTACGGAGGCGGCGACGACGACGATATGAGTGACGTGTGTGGGAGCTTGTAGCCTGTGTGTGCGAGCTTGGGAAACCGACTCGTTTGGAAAGCAAACAAGACGATGACTAAGTTCGTTCGTTCCGAGTGTGAGTTGAGTTGTCTTGTCGACTGGGGATGGTCGTCCACTTGGTATGACGGGGCGCAAGGAAGGTGCCTGTTCGGTGAAGGTTTGATGGAGAACAGCTGAAGTTGGGAGACACTTTGATATGACTTGGACGAAAGCTTGCGGGAAGAGTCTGAGGGCAGTGATGAGAAAGGAAGAAAGAGATCAAAGAGTCAAACCGCTCAAGCGGTGCCCTTTTATACTTTTCCCGGGACCCTCGAGGGCTCCATCTCTTGTTGCTTAGGGATAAGACATCAAGCCTCGATTCGTCCGATTGCAAGCCGTGGCTTCATCATGGCAAACCCCGCCCGGCCGGAGGGGGGCCATGGGAGAGGGGGAACGGACGGAATGGTCCAAGGGCATGATGTGATGGGATGATGAGAGGCATCGACAAGGTCCGCGATGCGCGGCAGTCCGGGTCGACCTGTGTCTGGGCCGGGGCTAGCCTGTGCGTTAGCGACAAGGAAGTGGAAGGGACTAAACCCTGTCCTCACCCGCTTGCCGGTTGGAAGTCATGGCTGTTGGAGCTGTTGCTCGCGGGGTGGGAATGATAAATTATCCAACAACGATGTAGACGGTGTGGTGGTGTTGAGGGCGTGGACGCCGGGGTGGATAAACGACGTGGGAGGGTGATGTGAACAGAGGGCCATTGGCCAAGGAGAGGACGGGGAAAGTAGATGGCTGCTGTACATCTGCAGGCCGAGTTGCCATGTCCCATTGACCAAATAGAAAAGAAAATGAAATAAAATAAAAACTCAAATAAAACGGGCAAGTATCAAACGCAAAGACGAGAAGAACCGAGCCTGCATATGCCGAGGGGGCGACCAGGTATCATGGGTCTGCATTGGTGGAGAAGGTCCACGATTGGGGAGGCGTGGATGGGGTGGCCCGGATGGGGCAATGGATCTGTCTGGACTGTCCGAGCAGGTTACTTGGAAGAAAGAGACACGGAGAGAGAGGTTGATAGCCGGGGGTGTTGAAGAGTGGGAAACAAGAGAGAAAAAAACCCATAGGAAAGCAGAAGTTCGGGTACGGACAAGCCGGCGATGAGCAGCAGCAGCAGCAGCAGAAAGAGACAGATGCGGATTAGGAGGCAATGCGAGGTATGTCGTGTAAAACGGCGACGAAGACGGGCATGCAGTCGACAGACACCACGCACATACAGACACACTTTCCATCTGTCTGTCTCTTGCCCTTGTGTCTGATCCATGGACCGAAGATGGGAGACATACGTCCGAAAGTATCACACCCCCCAAACCTACTTTAACCTACAAAAGGCAAGAAGAGGAAATGGGCTGCACCTGCAAGCCAGGGGTATGGCATGGGGCTCTGTGGGCAAGGGCAGGCAGGGCAAGGGCAGGGTAGGGCCATGGCGTTGAAAGGGTTCCTCTGGTCCTCTGGGGAGGAACAGGCGAGAGGGGAACGACCTACATCTTTCCGCCCACGCCCGTGCGGTGTCAAGAAGGGGAAGTGGTTGCTCTAGCTCGGCTCGGGGGGTGTGAGGGAGGTGGTGTCGAGGTGTCGAGGTGTGCGAGGCGTGAGCCTAAAGACACGACGAACCTCGGAGGGCGGAAAGACTTGAACCTCGTCAGGGCCTCCCGGGGTCGAACGACGACGGCTTCCCGGGCACGCCATGGCCCGTTCGAACGGGCAGAGCGTAAAAGCGTGCGTAGGCTACGTATGACGGAAGCCATGCGGGTCGTATGCCCTTCATCGGCCCAGTAAGACGCGAGCCGGAGTGACCATCGAGCTTTGCCCAGAGAGGGATGGGTGGTACGTCCTGATTCGTGACAAACGGTGACAGAGAGACGGATAGAGAGGCACAGAGGGAGCGGGGAGAAGAGGGAGAGAGACTAAAGGTGGGAATGGACACGGTAGGCGAGGCAGGTAATGTGGGTTGAGTTGCCAGGGGACAGACAAGAGATGGTGGACATCTCGGCTCGGTCTGGAGGATGTAGAGTACAAGAGAGGGAAAACGTCAGGATAGAGTAGACCAGAACATAGTAGGCCAGGGCCCGGCGTGGATCGCAACTCTTGGTCCAACGAAATCGCCGAGCTAACGGGCACGGGGATGGGGATGGGGATGGGGATGTGGATGGGATGAAAAAGGATAGGATAGGATAAGGGCCAGGGCAGCGTTAGAACAGGACAGAAGTCGTAAAGGATGGCAAATGTAACGGGACCAGGCGTCAGCATGGGGGGAGGGGCGCACGTCGCGCTCCCTCTCTCCGTTTGCTTCGTTCGCAATTGCGAACGAGACTGGCGTTCCTGGATGTGGTGGTGGTAAAACCGAGCGTGTCTTCATCAACCTCTTGTCTTTTGCCCCCGTCTCTTTCGGACGACACGGTACGGTAAGATACGGAAGTACGGAACCGGACGAGATCGGAACTATGTCTAAGTACTGTACTTCAAGTACTTTACCGTTTTTATATCAGTTACCGGGGTTGAATTGCAAGTCGAGTTGCAAAGAAATATCTAGTCAATTGCCCCTCAGGTACATGAGAAGGCCAAGCCGAGCCAGGTACCGACGTGCGGAAGTTCCAGTGTTGAAAAGCGGCGTGGGATTTCCGCTCCCACACCCGGCTCGTGTCGACGTCTCGTTGGACCGAACGGAAACCATCTTTGGCAGAATCGGGGAACGCGGGAGAAAGTCAAGCAAAGACAAGAGGAAGCCAGTGAAAAAAAAAGTGGACAGAAATGGGGACCCCATGTTGCATGTTGATCGATGTTGCTTCAGAACTACTACTTACTCTGCTTCTTTTCACCGATGCGACTTCGAGGGAAGACGGGGGGTGGTGGAAAAGACTGGTCGAGTGGACGGATGGATTTTGTGGTTGACTTGATTGACCCTGGTGTCTGGTCAAGAACCGTCAGGCAGAAGTGCAGCACATTCGGGCATTTTATGTGGTGATGCGTTGTCATGGAAGACGACGAACGCCAGTACCTTTTGATTTATTTCATTTTGTTCTATTCTCTTTATTTCGTTTTAATCCCCCCACTCTAACAAGTAACAAGTACTGGTCTGTTTGATAGGCAGTTTAATTCCGTTTGTTCGTTTCCATGGGGCGGGCTCCGTTTGACTGACTACCACTAACCGGTAAGGATACCGGTACTTGTAGTCGCATTTCTTCCACCTAAACTTCTTTCTCGTCGGCCTCCTCCGTCCCCTCTGATTGACTCGATAAACCGTCCATTTCTCAGAGTTTCCATTGGTGCAAAATGCAGAGAGAAGACTCCAATTTCTTTTCCTCGACCTCAATTGGACTCGTTCAGGGCTTCGGCAGGACTGCCAGGCAACACGCCCCCCCCCTGTGGCCCTGTGATGCTCCCCCTCCCCTCCGCTAGCTCGCGAGAGATGCAGGCCTGGATGCACTGATGCAGAGGGTCGACCAGGGGCCATCGTCGGCTTAATTGACAGAGTTTAGTGGATTTCCATTGGACAAAATTGCGGAAAAGCGGCGCCCGACCTGCTGGAATTTCGCCCCTCTAAGCAACCCTCGAGACCTGGGTTCCAAGTACCTACGTCAGGTACCTTTGAGTCGTTCGTGACATGAGAGAAAGATATTTTAACAGATATGCGAGCAGATGGAGCGCATATGGAGCGCAGAGACGCACGTGTAGAGAGAAGCCGAAATTGCATTCCCAAACCCGTTCCTGCTGATGCTGCCGGCGGATGGAGACAGGTACCCTACGTGACCGGGTCATAATCTTACTTGCTCCTTAAACCTGCAGTCGTCGTTCCCCCAAGGGCGGCGGTGTAAGTCTTCGTTCCATGCTACCTGCACCCGTCATCGTCAGCCGTTGGCGGTTGACCGTCGACGGCGGCCCGGATGGATGAGTAAGAAAAGAAACCCAACGGTCGGTCTACCTAACCTAACCTAAGCAACAAGACCAAGGAGAGAGAGGCAGCCCAAAGTTGACGCAAAGGTACCCAAAAAAGCCCAATGGAAAACGGCACTATCATCATCGGCAGCATCATCATCATCATCGCCCCTCTCCACCTCTCCGTCTCGTCGACCTGTGTACCGCAAGCCACTGCTGCGTACGAGGCAATCAATGGCATTTTTCTTTTCCGATCTGATCTAGCGGCGCATTGGCCTCGCGTCACACCCCCATCCATCACGGAGACAGTACCAAGGCCATGTAATGTACGAGGAGGCATGTACATGTATGTACGCATGTGTAAGTAATAGTGTACGTATGGAGCTGGGTCCGGGGTGGAACCTGAGATGCAACTATGGCGAGCATTGGCAAGGCATCCAACGAGGCATACCAACTTCTTTTTCTGGCCGGCCGGTCCTAGGTATGGATACCTGCCGGCGGTATACCAGGTACTATCACGAGCCTCCGCCCACGCGCGCATGTGTGCGTGGGATCGTCACTTGAAGAAAGTAACGTCCATGTACGGGTATTCTGCCGGCCCAGGCCACGCATGTCTCGGGCAAGCGCTGCGGGCGTGACAGACAAGACAGACAACGGCCGCGAGCCCGCTTCCAGCCCGTACGTTTTCCAATCGACTCGTAGCCGGTGGCTCGCAATGTCATGCCATGATGTCCCTCTCTGCCTCCCGGATGACGACGGACGTCGTTCTCTGAGCCCTGTTGTTATGGGAGGGGTGAGCAGGCTGCATGAGGATTCAGCCGGGGCCATCCTTGCGTTCATCTGACGTCTGAACTCTGCGGAGGGATAGAAAAAAAAAGATGAAAGGGCCGAAAATATCAAAGCTTCGTCGTCCAGAAACTCTGCGCAAGGCGTGCGCCTCCGGGTCGCTGATCCGGAGCCCGGGGGAGGGGGACATCCTGTCGGTCCAAGTTTCAAGGTACCAAACTGACAAGGAAAAAAAAGTTCGGACTTGGGATGAAATGGGCAATAGATGGAGGGCCGGGATAGGTAGATGCGAATAGGAATGGTTGGGGGGAGGAGGGGCATGACTTGCCCTCCATGCGAAGTGCGCGTCGATGGACCTTGACCGGCATTCCCAACCAAGATAGTCACAAAAGAGAAATCGTCGACGACCATTCTCGAACTCGACTAGCCGGCTAGTGTTGCAGTAGGGGCAATGGAGTTTTTTCACAGTCACGGCGCCAATGGGAATGGGAGGGGGGGGATGAATAGAGAGTGAGAGAGATGTCAGGGCCCAGTGGTCCAGGGTGAGGCATCGACTCATAGGTCGACGTCTCTATCTCTTCTTCGTTCCGCTCTGGATGACGGGGCGTGTGGTTTGCATGGGCGAGCGAGTGGTTTGGCGATCAACGACCAATGCTTTCGTCGCGAGGCTTATTGGCCGTGGGCTGTAATGCGTCCACGCCCTCACTCATTCATCCGCTCACTCACTTACTTCGGAGTCTGTTCATACAGAACGTCGGAAACACAACCCATCGGCACTGCCATCTATCTCCATTGCCGACTCGGGATTTCCGCCCGAACGTATTCTCGCTACCGTGGCATGGCAGCAGAGAAAAGAGTTCCCAAGAAACCCAAAGACACCACGCTACGGCAAGCCATGTGAGCGTCAAGTAGGTAAGACGGTGAGACGTGAGAAAAGGGCAGCAGGGTGAGGAGTGATGGGCGGTGACGGGTGAAACGAAAACGGTCTGTGCCACGGAAAACGTGCTCGCCAAACCTTGTTTGCTTGTAGCATACACTCTCTTCTTCTTCTTCTCACCGAGTTTCTTCATCTTTCCTGTCCATCTGTATGTCTCTCCCTCTCCCACGCGTCCCGAGATATCACGGGGAATATGCCCGAGACAGGCAGAGCCTAGGTATGTGGTTACAGACCTACGTAAATTCAAGGTGGTAGGGTAGGCACTCTTCCAGTAAGAGAGGGGTGGGACAGCACCGCATGCAACATGCCATGACATGAACCGCAGCAAGATGCACGATGCAAGAGGCAGCAGATGCAGCCAGACAGACCACCGCAGTTGCAGGACACAGGACAGGGCGGGTGGGCTTGGGGTGATGGGGCACCACCTCACTGGACGGGAACCCTCGCCAAACCACCACCACACCCGCGATTTGGTGAAGCGAAGCGATGGAAGCCAACCAACATCACCACCAACCACCACACTCGTCGCCTATTATTCTTCCTCGCCCCCTCCCGCAACGCGCAGGAAACAACACTCGCATGCCCCTCCGCATCACCCATCTCTCACCACATCGACTTCTCTCCCAACCTGCCTTACCTAAGGAATGCACCTCTTTTTATTTTTCTCTGCTAGTCCTGCACGGATCGACCGTCGTGTAAGGTCAACGTATCCAGCCCAGCTCCGTCGGTCCGCACAACACCACGTCGTGCATCGTGTCGCCCATCAAAAGAAGCATGCCTCCTATGTCTGTCCCACTTCGTAAATATTTTAGAAAAAAAGAGTTGCGAGAACATGCTTTCCGCATGCCGTGCTGCCTCCGAAATCCCTCGGGAAGGGCACCGTAAAATCCTCCGCCGCCTTTCGAGGAAAGACAGGTGAATGACACCCGGATAAGCAGGTATTGGCGTGAACGCAACGTAGCTCAACCTTCACCTGCTCCGTCACGACAGTAGCTGCGCGACATCACCAGCCCGTCGTGTCCAGGACAACACGTCCGTTCGGGTCCAGCTCCAAAAACTCTAGCTTCTTCCAAATCCTGCTCCTCCCGCTCAGCCCTCAGCCCCGGCCAGACGTCTTGTGTTTCTTGCTCCTAATCTGCAGTGTGACGATGAGACACCAGGCAGACAGGCGGGAAGGCAAGGAAGTTTCTTTGAATTTTTTTATTATCCGATGTTGCGATTCCGACGGACATGACATCCCGCGCCCATCTGCAGTCTTGCTGCAACCATCTCTCGCCGTCCTCTTCCTCACGTCCACACAAAACACGCGAACGCACAACGTCAAGCTGCTCACGGTCGTACCGAGAGGGGCGGTGGGGGAGGCGAGAAGGTCGATCTCTTGTCCGTGTCTCTTCAGCACGCTGACGTACGACCAAGAAAAGTTCTCGTCCGCATCGATGGTCCCTGATCCGACGAGTCGACTCCTCCACAACAGTGGCAGAGAGGCACAGAGGCCTTGTCCTTGCATCGGTGGCATCGCGCCAGAAAATGCATGTCAGATGGAGTGAGGGGAAAGACGAGGGGCAGACGCAGACGAAGACTGAGAGAGAAGAGAGAAAAGCTCCAATGTTTCGTTATCCTGTAATAGCAGCTAGCATTATATACCCTTGGGGCTGGACGTTTCGGTCGTCCGGCCGTCCATGTTTGTGTGTGTTGGTGTGTGGTAAGTGTATCTTCGGTCCTTTCCTTGATCCCATAGCTTTCCGTTCCTGTATCGTCCGATTCGCAAACAAATACAAACTGAATACCTGTCGTATGGTGATGGTATGTTGCCTCGTCCCCCCACTCCCCCGGGCCGTCCTCCAAGATGCCCGTGGCCCGCCATGCCGTTTCCCCTTCACCCTGGTCCCGCTCGTCCCCGTGGGCACGATAAAAAACGCCGATGAATCATGCATGTAGAACGCCGTCATGCCAGCAGGGTGCGCACCAAGCAGAGAGGGCGGCGCCTCCTCCGCCTCCACCTGCCCCTCCAACCTCTTCATCCCCCCAAGAGGCTGGCGTTGCTGGCTGCTCTTCGTCGCCCGTCGCCGGTCGGCATGTTAGCCGCTGGGCTAGCGGTCGGTGAGCTAGCGCGCCATTTCTTTTTGTCCCCCGGTTTCCAGTCCGTCTATTCCCCAACCCCGTCTAGCCAAAGATTTTGAGAAATCCCCAGATGCCGAATCCGCTGAGCACCGGGATCGTCAGGTTGTCGTCCCAGCCGAAAATGTCAACCACCTCGCTGGCGGCCGCCGCGAAGCCTGACCACACGCCCATGACTCCGAGCGCTAGCGGGCCGGTGATGGTGGCCTGAGCATCCGAGAGCCCCACGGCGCTTGCGATGGCGCGGGGTAGGCGGAGAGCTCCGGTGAACATGAAGGGGTAGTCCTCGTCGCCGGGGAAAGGTCCCGTCCGCGGGGCGAGCCATCCCCAGAAGAAGTAGGAGGATGCGATGCCGACGAGGAAGGCGGCCGTCGATCCGGCGAGAGACTTGCCGCGGCGGATGCGCGGCGTGTAGGCGCCGTAGAGACGGCCAAAGGTGCTGGCGGCGGTATCGCACCAGCTGAGAAGCAGGACGCCCATGACGCCGACGTCCTTGGGGAAGAAACGCAGCACGAACCAAGCGCCGAGCAGGTAGAAGATGACACCGTTCCATCCTGCGTATTCGCTCTCCCGCATCAGCGCGCCGAGCACCGAGACGTAGAAGCGGTTGAACGAGGCGTAGTGATGACGTAGGTAGTCGGCCGTCGCGATGGGCATCAGCGCAGCCATCAACCACGGCGCGACGGAGCTGGTCTGGATTCCCGACACGTAGAGCCAGAGGGTGAAGAAACCGATGGACACGTGGAGGACCTTTCTCGGCACCTCGTGCTTGTGTACGAACGTCCGCCACTTCCTGTGAATGGGTATCAAGCCGAGCGGGCTGGGGCTCCTGCTGAAGTCTCTCCAGCTCCAACCGGTAGGTGCGGCGGATGGAGGGGCAAGGTGGCCGTTAGCCGGCGTCGCCTTCCCGTTGCCGTTGACGTTGCCATTCGCCTCGCCGTTCAGGGCGACCCCATTTGTAATCGGTTCGCTCGGGATGACGGGCGACTTGCTCGCTTTCGTCTGCGACTTGACAGTGGTCATCGGGGTGATTCGACGAGACTCGATGGGCGAGCGGCTTCGTGTGCGCGATCTGCGCATGGTCGTCGGCTCGTAGTCATCCTCCTCGGTGCGCTCCTCGACGGGCTGCGGGGTGGCGAGACGTTTCCTTGTGGTGGACCTCGTCACGGGACCAAAGTAATTATCTTGCGACGATGCATCGATCTCGGAGGGTGTCGGGCTCGGGGAGATGACGCGAGGCGTCGAAGGAATGGCGCGGACGGACATGTTGGTGATGTTCTGGTAGGGGAAGGGCGGGAGAGCAGGGCAAGAGACTGCACCCGTCAAGATGCGTTGGAAGGGGAGAAGGAGACGCAGAGGCCAAGATGAGGAGTGGATATGCCTGTCTCTTCTCGAAAGACGTATGTCGAGGTCGAGGCCGTGGGGGGACAAGGCGGCGGAGGCGTCAGAGGCGTGGGAGTGGGCGCGGGCGTGGGCTTGGGCGTGGGTGCGGAAGAGGTCGAAACGTGAAAAGCTACCAGTATTACTATGCTGGACCTGGGGTTCGAGGAGGGATGCTGGCTGGGTTATCGGATCCAGGTTGATGTTTGTGAATGTGAATGCAGCAGAGAACAGCTCCGCCGCATGTCGAACCAGGCTGGGACGGGGGAGAAGAAGACCACGCAGACATGCGGTCGGTCAGCAGACGGCGTGACATGTGTTTAAGACGAAGCGAAGCGTTTTGGTCGGGGTGCCGGATCGTCGGTGTCTTGATGTGCTGCGAGACCAGAGCCAGAGTCCAGCAAGGTAAGAGGATTTTTCGCCGGCCAAGACAAGGCAAGGTTGGAGGGCCTAGGTACCCGGTACCATGGGCGTAGAGGGTCCATACTGTGTGGAGGAAGCGGTGACACTGTCCGTCAACGCCGACCTCAATAACCTTAGCACTCTGTACCTTGATTGCTTAATAACTAAGAAACAGGATTGCCTGGTTCATTTACAGCATATGGCTTTCTGAACTCCCATGGTCCCAATCTTGAATTACCAAGCTCATCTCATCTTATGGTTGTGGGTAATGATTTAAAGCCCTCTGTCTTGTACCTAGCTTATTTCGAGTCTTCCACCATACCTCAGACAGTCCCAACACCACTTCACACAGTGAGCCGAAGACCGAATGACCTCTGCCCGCCCACGGTGCACGCGACAATGGAACGACCCTTCTAGTGCCACTGTGGCATCGAGTTCAGCAGCGCCCACCTCAGGCGGCAGGGGTCCTGGGTCTGATGCAATCCGGTTCAATTTAGACAGGCCTGTGGCCTCCATACTTGTGGTCCATAGCCAACGGGGCCCCAGGCCAGGCTGCATCTGCAAGCATGTGAGAGCCATCTCCGGGCCTCCCGCCGCTTCCACCGTGTTCTTCTCGGGCGGATTTCGCACGCGGATGGCGCTCTTTCGCCGTCTGTCCGTTCCAAGTACGGGATACGGGCGATATCCAGCCTTTCCTTGGATTCCCACCCTCTTCCCCCTCTTGTCTTTTGCACTTACCGCCAAGTGCGGGTGTTGCTTGTACTAAACACCGTGGCTGAGAGTCCGTGGCATGTCACGCCCAATGACACCTGGCGCTTGTGCTGCAAACCTGTGGCCCAGACTCGCTCTGGACGGTTGGAGAGAGACGGGATGATATCACTAGCTTTGTCCGTGGGCGGTCAGACAAGACATGGCGCCAAGGTCGAGGACGTGGAAGTGGAAACCTGCCACCACTCAAGAGTCGTGGGGCCGATCAGTGGCTGGCCCACGTGAGCACCATCTCGATAACAGATAAGCTTGTCTTATCAACGTTCTTATCGATAACAAAAAAAAAGTTCGAAATCAACTAGCCCCTCTGGCAGGTGGAAGTCTGCCGCGCTGATGGTGTTTTGAGGCGCGATCGTTCTGAAGCAGCTTCAACTCAACCGAACGACTCTTCACAATGGCACCCGACGAGAAGAAGAAGGACCCCAGGTCCTGGCGAGGCCTCACCCCCCCTCTGGCTGAGTTCGTCTCCCTACATACTATGCGACTCCCTCTTGCTAACCTCTGCGCAGCTGGATCCTCGATTTCGTCTCCAGCCAGGGCTTCCAGCGCATGACGCCCGTCCAGGCAGCATGTCTCCCCCAGTTCCTCGGCAACAAGGACGTCGTGGTAGAGGTAGGGCGACTCGGTTGACGCCAATCCAATCCTTGACTGACAATCCTCCGTAGGCCGTCACCGGTAGCGGCAAGACCCTCGCCTTCCTCCTCCCCCTCGTCCAGAAGCTCATGCGCCTCTCGGAGCCCACGAAGCGCGGCCACGTCTTTGCGATCGTCGTTTCCCCCACCCGCGAGCTTGCGATTCAGATTCACTCCGTCCTCCGGAGCCTCGCCCAATTCCACCCGCCATCCGCCGAGATCCTCCCCACCCTGAAAGGCGACGAGAAGCGCCCCGAGACCAAGGTTCCGGTCATCGTCCCCCAGCTCCTCGTCGGCGGATCGACCACCGTGCAGCAGGACCTCAGCTTCTTCGTCCGCCACTCCCCCAACGTCCTCGTCTCTACACCGGGCCGACTTGTCGAGCTCCTCGGCTCCCCCCACGTTCGCTGCACGCAATCAACCTTCGAGCTGATGATTCTCGACGAGGCGGACCGTCTGTTGGATATGGGTTTCAAGCAGGATATTCAGAGGATTCTCGCCTACCTGCCGAAGCAGAGGAGAACAGGCCTGTTCAGCGCGTCGGTGTCGGAGGCCGTGTCCCAAATCATCACCGTGGGCCTGAGGAATCCCGTCAAGATCGCCGTCAGGGTGAAGAGTCTGAAGGACGGCGGCATCATCGAGGACCGGAAAACGCCCATCAGCCTGCAGATGTCCTACCTCATCACACCAGCGAGCCAGAAGCTCCCTGCCATGTGCAAGGTGCTGGAGAACCTCAGCCCGCGCCCCCAGCGAAGCATCGTCTTCTTGTCTTCTTGCGCCGCCGTCGATTACTTCCAGCACGTCCTGCCTTCCATCCTCCCCGCCGGCTACACTCTCGTGCCGCTGCACGGAAAGCTTCCTCCCAAGGCGAGAGAAAAGAGTTTCGCCAAGTTCGTCAACTCGGTATCGCCCTCTATCCTCCTCTGCACAGACATTGCAGCAAGAGGTCTCGATATCCCCCAGGTAGACTTTGTCTGCCAGGTGGACCCTCCCTCAGATCCCAAGGTCTTCATTCACAGGAGCGGACGTGCTGGCAGAGCAGGCCGCAAGGGCCTGGCGCTCGTGTTCCTCCAACCAGGCCACGAGGAGGACTATATCCCCTTCCTCGAGGTCCGCAAGACCCCAATTTACCCCCTCACGAAACCCGAGGTCACCGTCACCGAAGAGGAGGCCAGCGAGGCCTCGGAAAAGTTCCGCGACATCCTCCGCAGCGACCGCGCGTTCAGCGACAAGGCCCAGAAGGCCTTCGTCAGCTGGGTGCGCAGCTACGGCGCCCACCAGACGACCTCCATCTTCCGCGTCAAGGACCTCGACTGGGCCGACCTGGGCCGGGCCTGGGGCCTGCTGCGCCTCCCGCGCATGCCCGAGACCAAGAACTGGGACGGCGACAAGTGGCTCGGCAACGAGGGCTTCGACTGGGACAACTTCGCGTACAAGGACAAGGCGCGCGAGGCGGCGCGGCTGGCGGCGGCCGAGGCCGAGCGCAACGGCGAGAAGGCGGCCGCCGCGAGCGAGGCCAAGAAGAAGCGCAAGACCAGCGAGGCGTGGAGCAAGCAGACCGAGCGGGACGACCTGCGGACGGAGCGCCGCGAGAAGAGGCGCCGCAAGAAGGAGGCCGAGAGGATGTCCACCATGACGGAGGAGGAGAAGATCAAGGCCATGGAGCTGAACGAACTGATCGCCGAGGTCAGGAGGAAGAACCAGGCCAAGGCGGCCGGCGGGAAGGACGACGAGTTTGAGGGCTTTGATGATTAAGCGTTCTGTAATACTATATACTACATATCACTTCCATGTTCACTTGTATTGGCCCTTTTTGGATTCTCGTTTGGCCGGATGATGATGTGGAGCGACCCCAGATCTTGGTGTAGGAACAGCACATTCTCACGAGACCCTCTCCGCCCCATCGGCGCCCTCGTCGCCAACCTCAACACTGTGACCTAACTTGATGGCAGTTTCCACAGCGGAGCCAACCTGAAGCTTGAGATGAAAAACTGCGCCTCACAGATGGCCAAATCCCCACCCTACTACCTTTATGAGCTGGGAAGCGTCAATTGATTTCCAACAACCAGTATAAGCACGGTAGCTCAGGGGTAGAGCGCTGGGCTCATAACCCAGAGGTCCTTGGATCGATACCAAGTCGTGCTATAATTCTTTTGCTTTTTTTGCTCTTTCCTTCCAAGACTCACGGGCTGTTGATGGCCACCACCACTGCTCATCATCAAAGCCCTCGTCGCTCTGGGAAAGCATTCCCCATTCATAACGCTTTAGTTTAACACTGAAACATGGTTTGTCTTGCAAGTGCCTAAAGATGTCAGAACCAAAAACATGAAAACGAGCATGATTCCCAACAAACACATGAAAATACCAAGTGCAGTGTCCTCGTTACTCCGTGTCGCAAACATCTCATTATCCTGTCCCCGGCCAAAACTCCCAATGATTCCTCGTTAGCATCTCCAATTCCTCCAGATGAGCCGGCGGCAAGGCCAATACCTGCTCGCTTCCGGTGTTGTCACACGCTCCGCTGGGGTTCGATTCCTTGGCCGACGCAACTTCTGCTGCGTCTTCTTGAGCGTTCGCTTCTTCCTCCGGCTCCAGCTCTTCCTCTGAACTATCATCCTCATACTCTTCGCACTCTTCTGTGTTTAGATCCTTCAACTCAGCCCATATGTCCTCGTCATCGACCGTCCACTCTCGATGATTGCTCAGCAAGTTCGCTACTGCCGTGAATCCTTTCAGCTGGGCATATCTGATGGCGCGTAGATATTGTAACCGCCCTCTGCCGGTCGTCCAAGCCCCCTGGCTGAGAAGATACTGGACCGTGTCGAGCCTGCCATACTCTGCCGCACCCTCTAGCGCAGTTCGTCCATAGTAATCGGCACCAGGGGCGTTGACATCCGCGCCTAGATCAACCAAAGTCCTTGCGATTCCCAGTCGTCCAGTTATGGCTGCAAGCTGCAGGGCAGTCGCACCACTCCACTGAGCAGCAGGAGCGTTGATGTCTGCACCTGCCTTGAGAAGGAGATCGATCAAAACCAAGTTCCCAGTCTCGACAGCCGCCTGCAGGGGACTCAGCCCAGCCAGAATCCGGGAATTGTCTTCGTTCACATCCTCGCCACATCCTAACAAAATCTGCACAGCTTCGATATTCTTAGAGGCGGAAGCTACAGATAGAGGACCTTGGATCTTTAGAAGGTCGACGGAGAGCCTATCGTAGCAAGTCAACGTCCGTAATATTGCCACATTTTTCATTTTAGAAGCCATGCAAATTGTTAGTTTGTCTGGTCGGTATCCGTTCGCCAACAACTGTTTCAGAGAGCTCTCTGAATGAAGGGCCAGGAAAAGAGGCGAAACCTGCAAAAGAGGCGAATCCTGCATGTCGCGACCTTGCCATATCAGATCACGTAGTCCCATGGGGCGGCCTGCTGCTTCACTGATATATCCCCCTTCCTCATCCCACCTGCTTGCCAAGTGAGCCTTAGCTTTACGTGTCAAGGGGACCAGGACCGGTGTCTTGAACGTCGCAAGCAGGAGGTTCAAAGTGTCTGTCATTCCGTAGATTGCTGCTAATCCAACTGCACTGCCTTCCATTGGTAGACAAGATGCCAATGCTGGTCGATTGCGCAGGAGTTTCCGTGTAACGGCATTGCCATAACGATGTGCGTAGTCAATACTGTCGAAGAGAGGCTGAGCATCGTAGAGACCCGGAATCAACGCGAATATTTCCCCCACTGTGTGAGATTTGTCCTTTCTTAGGGCATCACCAAGCACCAGCTTGAAAAGATCACCTTTCTGGTCGTTTCCGAGGTGGTTTTTGTGGAGTACTCTATGTTCCAATTTTGTATCCCCAAAAGAAAATGCTGCTCTTATTTCATCAGAAGAGACATGTGCGCCAGCATCAAGCAGGGCAGTCGCAACTGCCACACACAACGCTCTTTCACCCGCACTGTAAAATGTGTTTTGAAGGGGACTGAGTTTCCCATCGGGCGTCCAATTTGGATCCGCGCCTGCCTGAAGAGTCGCCTGCACCAGGTGTAGGGTGTCGTATCTTTTGGCCATTTGGAATGCAGCCCAGGTGGGTACCTTTGCCCCGTTGTCGACCAAGTAGCGAAATAAACAGACTGATTTCCTCTCGTAAGCCACATAAGGCGTTTTGGCTAGGAAGATACTGAGTGGGCTTTCTAGGTGATTCGGAGAGCACCTCTCTATTCTCTGGAAAACCGTTTTGAAGTCGACGAAGGGAACGTTGTCATTTGCGTCAAATTTGAAGTCAATATTCGCGCCGTGTTGATGTAGCAATTTGGCAACCTCCAAATTGCCGTTGTAGGATGCAAAAACCAGAGGCGAAGGGCAGTTTTGAATCCACCGATAGCCGTCTGCCGGGGTCCCATGCTCAAGAAGAAGCCTGCAGGTTTCCATGCAACCTGTCCTTGAGGCAACATGTAATGCAGAATACCCGAGATCCCCAGGCTTGGTAGTGTCAACACCCAGACTGTGTAGCTGGTCTAGAAGCTTGTTGTGACCCTTTTTGCTGGCGAAAAGAGCAACATCCGTGTAGACTATGTCGACGAAAGTAATTGAAGAAATTGACCCTTTGGCTCTGTTTAACAGGTATGAGAAAGCTTCAATGGCCCTCGATTCAATGTTGATCTCAGCAGCACACCCAAGAATGCTTCTCTTCCTGGTAAACCATGAATCAGATGGTTCCCAAGGTTGATAGACATGGAAGATTCTGGCACCTTTTCCCACCAGAATGCCCAACATTTCCATATATGGAACTTCACAATCAGGGGCTTGAAAACGCTGCAGCATGATCGCCAGTGGGGGATCCTCGACGTCATAGGTCAGGTTTGGATCGGCCTTCGCATCTAACAACTGAGCAATGACTGGAATCTGTAGTTTGTGTGTTGCCAGTTGAAGAGCTGTCCATTGTTGCTCTTTCAAAGAAATGGGTAAATTTGGATCATGGCCGGAGGACAAGACCCAACTGATCAACCTAAGGCTCTTTTCTTCTGTAATCCGTGCTTCTTCAGGGTTTGGATTATCAAAAGGGTCAAGAGTGCTAGGGAAAGGGGGGCAAGGCCAGGAGAGTCCGCCGTTGTCGTCAAGGTAGCAGAAAGCCGCTCCGAAAAGTCGGTCCACAACTGCCATTGTTGTGGCACCTGCGTCTGGGCCGAGTTGGATCGGTCTTTGCATAATGCCGGAGCTCTCGAGAAGTTGGATCACTGAAATCCACTTTGCAGTAGAGTAATAGATCTCAGAGTCGTCAAAATTATTCGATATGCTGAAGAAGACCATCTTGATGTACTCGGGCATCATGTTTAAGCCCGGCCCTTGTAGTACCATCATCGCTCGGTTGATGTTCTCATTCTCATAGGTCTCCGGAATGATAGATCCTATCTGAGCGGCGAGCTCGGAGGCGCCGTATGGAGCCGTTCTGTGGCAATATGGCAGCAGAAGATCCGCATGCTTTCGACGAAAGTCTGGTTCCGCAATCGTGCCAGCGAGATCGACGGGTGATTTCGTCTTGATGATTGAGAGAACTATTCATGGTAAGCCGAGTCAAGCGAGTTTATTTGCAAGCTATAAACTCACCATGCTGAAACTTGGGTTGAAACTGAAGCCACGGAAGAGTCTCCGGCCATGAGAACCCCATTGGCATAGTAGCAGGGGTACAGATTGAGATGTCCAGGCCCTCAGGGGTTCTTGGGCTGGCCGCAGCTTCCGTTGGGTCAATGCGATGAACATGCCGCCAGAATCAAGGGCATAGACAATACTCACTTGGATCGAATCTAGCGATGGTACCTAACTGGTGTCGATTGGTCTCCTTATCCACTTTGGAGGAATCGAGCGGTTGTCTGTTGAGAATGACATCGCTGTCTTTGCCTTTGTTCTTCCGCTTGGCCACACGATGACCGACATACTGCCAAAGAGTTTCGCTGCTCTTCTTGGGCGCTTTTTTTCGGAACTCCCAAATCTTCAACTTGTACTCGAGCTGTGCTTTCCTTTTCCTCGCAAGTCAGCATTCGGTACCAAATGGAGCGGGAATCTATCTACCTACGTCACTAGAAAGCCGTCTTGCTCTAGACACTGCCTGGTCTCAAGTAGTGACTTGTTCTCCTCAAGGATCATTTTTCGTATCGCGGGCTTGTGCTGAAGCCATTGTTCATCCGAGTATCGCGGCATGCTGAGTACCTGGCAGACACGGCTGGAAAATACCGTGGAGGACGACTGGACGGATAAGGAATTTGGGTGTTAGCTTGGTGGGACAGTTGAGCGCAGATGGCAAGACATGGGACAACGTGGAGGAGTACAGAGACGGGAAGAGATATATGTGAAGTAGAGAGTTGGGTATGCTATCGACGAAGGCTCGACAAGAGAAGAAGGAGGGAGAGAAAGACAGGGCAGATCAACTGTGGGAGCGGGAGCCTTGCACATAATGTACGGCGTCGGTGTCGGGATGGGGCCGATCTTGGCTTCGTGCTATTGGCTCAAACCAGTATCTTAAAAGCGCAAGTGAGGCTGCGGACTTTGCTCAGTTGATTGGCTAGAACCGATATCTGAAATCCCTCGTTGGGTGCTGTGTCACCAAGTCATACAGCTCCCGGTATGCACACTGCCTGGAGCTGAGGGTCAGCAGAGCCGGGTGATGATTCGCCAATACCAGTATCTGAAAAGCAGTCCAGAGCAGGCAGACCTACCTACAAGCCAGGGCGTCGTGACAGTATGGAATGTTGCAGTTTCAACGCGTCGTCGGCAGTCGAGCGCCGTTGGTCGACGCCATTGGCTCTGACCAGAGTCTGAAATGGAGTCGTCCTGGGATTCGCTCAACCCACAGTCTGAAAACACTCCTCCACTTTGGGTGGTCTACATTTGCATCATCACGTCCTAGCGGCATGGTTGTAAGGACGCCCCAAGGACGCTCCCCTTGGGGAGCCGCAGCGTTCGTCCTATTCGTTGACGCCCAAGTCTGAAAGCCAGGATCATGGCACAGCCATGGCCTCTTTCATGTCGAATTTCATGTTAAAAGTCCAGTTCATAGCCTCTAGAGAACTCGTAGCAGAGCAATCGTACGAACTCAATTCACAATCCTTTCTGGTCAAATTTGAGTCGGTCAGGAAATCCCATCAGACACGCACCGGCCGGACGGAGGACGAGAACAAGGGCAGCGAAGAACTCGATCGATTACGCAATGGAAGTCACTCTTGAAGCCATCATTGCCATCGTGGCACTCATCGTGGGACTTCCTCCAACGATCTTCATTCTCTGGAAGTGTTGGCACCGCACGCGCGCAGAGCGCAATAGAGATGGTGAGAGAAACCTTTGCAAACCCCACACACGACCCGGTTTGTTGACTGTTGTAAAAACAGCCCGTTCAAATTCAACCTCACCTTCAATACCTTTCGAACTTCTTCCCCGCGAGGAGCGCATGATGTGGTCGGGACCTACATCGATACCGCCGCCCCGAAGGTGGACACTCGTCGGCTTTCAGGTACACATGCTGCAGGAGGAAATTGGGGGCAATACACGCTGGAACCAGAACAGGGGCCCAGAGACATACCATTTCGGTGCCCGTTGGGCTTGAAAACGTGTGAGCCAATACTGAAGAGATGGCCGAAATAGACCGGGTAGAGATTCCCTGAATTCCAATGTCTGTACACACAATTAGACAGACAATGCTTGTGGACGGTCATTATACTTTGGTCCTCGCGGTGTTGCGCTGTGGTGCCCGCCATAGGTACCTACCTACTGCAGCGAATGTACAATAGTTGGACCGTGCACTTATAGTGGGGTCAATCTGGAGAAGTCACTAGAGATCGTTGCTGTCGCAGCTAGATGCAGTGTCTTTCCCTACCAGCTTCACCAACATCCACCCCAGCCTGTCATGGCAGACAAAGAGCGCTCGAGATCCCGCTCACCCCGGCGGGATCGTGACCGCGATCGCCCCCGTGATGGTGGAAGAGACCGACCCAGAAAGCAAGGAGGCTTCCGATGGAAAGACAATAGCCGCCGAAACGACCGAGACGACCGTGACGATAGACGAGGCCTGGAGCGCGGCTACCGCAATCGCTCGCGCTCCCCCCGTCGCGACAGAGAACGAGACCGGTATGCCGACCGCGACGGCGACCGCAGCCGCGACAACGATAGATACCGCCCCCGCGACTCCGGCCCAAGAGACGGCAGGTCTGGCGCCTCGAGCTCCAAGGACGCCCCGAAGCCCAGCAAGAAGGAGAAGCCCGCGCCCGCGCCCGCTGCCGGTGGCGAGGAGATGATCATCGTCCACGTCAACGATCGTTTGGGTACCAAGGCAGCCATCCCCTGCCTCGCCTCGGACCCTGTCAAGATGTTCAAGATTCTAGTTGCCGCGAGAGTCGGCCGTGAGCCCCACGAGATCCTGCTCAAGCGCCAGGGCGAACGCCCCTTCAAGGACCACCTCACGCTGGAGGACTACGGAGTCAGCAACGGCGTGCAGCTCGACTTGGAGGTTGACACTGGCGATTAAGAAATCTGGGGATTGGATTCTGGAAGCTTGGAACCGGCACGCTCGCGGAGAAGCTCTCTCAGCTGGTCGAGGGCCGCCACTATCATGTTTGGAAGCTTCAGGACACTGCACTCTGTATATTCTCTACGACTCGGACTTTGGCGTTATCGGAAAACTACCGTATCACGGATTGAGATTTGGGAACGAGGATACCCGTTGAAAACAAATAGGTACAAAGCCTTTCGCTCGCACACACTTTTCGTCATTGGACTTGACCGATCACCTGTCATCGCGTCGGCACTTGCCCTTCGTAGACGCCCAAGGCCTTCCCGCCACCTAGGTACCGCTGATCTCCTCTAGTCACGTGAAACTTTGGCACGTGACAGCGCCATGAAGTCGCGTTTCGCCCCGCTTTGGCCTCCGCGGTTGCGACGCGCCCTTCTCTTGACAGAAGGCCGATTTTCCTCATTGTTGACTCAAAAGCGAGCGAAGACGAACACATTTGATGCTGCTTTCCAATCTTCATTTTTTCCTTCCTCTCGTGACTTCCCACTGCCATTGCCGTCTTCGACTATCTCCATCTTATCCAAACCCATCACCTATTCCGCGAATACGTATCCTGACGTACCTGCGTCACTATGGCTCAAGCTTCCACCGCAAAAGTGTCACCTGCGACACCTGATGTTGTTCCCTGCGCCGTTCCTGAAGCAGACGACATCAGGATACAACTCGATCGCATTGCACGCTCCAACCGCACGCAATTCGAGAAGAGAGTATGGGCCGCCCTCTGTCAAGTGCCCAAGGGCCATGTCACGACATACGCCATCCTTGCAAAGCATCTCAAATCATCACCTCGAGCCGTCGGCAACGCTCTGCGGCGGAACCCCTTCGCGCCCCAGGTCCCATGTCACAGGGTTGTCGCCACGGGCGGAGCACTCGGAGGCTTCAAGGGCAAGTGGCCGAGGAATGGGGAGGGTATCACTTTGGACGAGAAGAGGATGCTCCTGAGGAAAGAAGGCATCAAGATTGATTCCAGCGGCCGAGTCTTGGGGTCGCCATTCGTGGCTTTTATTTAATCGACAGCAAATAAAGTCCCGTTGCGTCGTGAACACATCCGGGTTGAAGCGCTACAGATGGAACCAACAGGCACCGTTCGACGTCGAGCGTGCTCAGCTTCCCAGATATACGTCACCGACTGAGGGGCGTTCATGATCAGTACCATAGTCTTGTTGACGCACGATCACGGCAAGGCTCTTGGAATAGCGGCACGGCTTCACAGCTGCATGTCGGCTTTCAGGCGCGGCGATCTAACCGTCAATTCTAGAACACCATGGAGTGAAGCAATATGAGCGTCTTTCACGTCCCCCGCCATCACATGCGACCACACCCACTGGAGAACTCGGGATCCCGTCCGCTCTCCCATCGATAAACCAGTGAGGGCCAGAGTAGTAGTCGGGTCGGAGACGACCGGCGAATGCCTGGTGTTGCATGTTTACTTCTATCTTTTGTCTTTTTTTGGTGCTGGGCATCTGCAAAGACGCGCATTCCATATAGATTCTCCTATTCTCGTTCTCGGGACGAAATGCCACATCATGTTTTCCAAGCGATGGGATACGATTTGCGGAGGCCCAGTTCCCACTGATAGGAAGAGCATTCTTTCCAACGGCCACCCAGATGACTCGATTTATGCTGTGGCCGCGAAGAGTCATGGACGTTGGAATTTGGATCGGATCGACGTCGAGATCGATTACGAGTCAGTCATTCGAGTGCATCGCTGGTTCTGAAAATCGCAGCGTCTGAGGGTAATATATCGCCAATGCCACACACCCCGCAAACTGGGCTGGTGCCCCGCAAACGTTGCACGCAATTCAGCCCCCAAAGAATATCGCAAACCTCAAGGCTCAACGACGAGTCGACGACAGGTTACATTCAGCGTGACGGTGCCAAGTGAGCGGGCGCACCTGGAGCACCTTTGACTGTCGGGAACATCGAATTCTCCGATATTCAAACCCAAGGGGAATATGCGCATCGAAACCTACCTGGGTCTGCCTTTGAGTGCTCTGTAGCAATTACCTTTATGTCTCGAGGATGCTGGTCTTCTCTCTAAGAGAACCCCCGCCATGGGTTGTTCTCCTGATTTTCAAGTCTCATCCATCAGCGCAAAGAGTCGCCCAGATACCAAACTCACCGCCACTGTCGGCATTTCGTTCAGCTTTGAGGAACTGACGATGTCGACGCACCTGAGACGCTCTCAGGATGTCTAATCGGCGCGCCTACCTTGATTGAGCTCTGTTCCGGGAGCCGAGGCAATGCACGACCCCTGCTGACACCTCAAGCCTGACAGCCAGGGACGGCATCGTGAAAGACGTCTTCGTTACCCTTCGCCGGGCCCTTGAGTCTGGTTCGAGGATCCCGGCAAACAGGGTCTCGAAGCATTCGTAACCTCTGGACCGACGACGACGAAGACTGCGCTCAGTCCTCCAGGAAATGTGGAATTCATGCGCAGATACAGAGCCAAAGGCCGAGGTATCCGGGCCAGCCACTGATCAGAGCCTCATATCCTTCGCAATACTCCTTTCGGCCCCCCGTATGTCCGGGACCGAAAACATCGGAAAGATAGATAAGGAACTGTCCCACAATCAGAGCAAAATAAGCACGTCGTCAGCTTTTGAGTGACCGCCAACGTCATGCGCAGGCTCAAAGTAGGCCTCACCACCGAAATTGATACCGGCGGAAGTGTTCCCTTCCTAGCCTACCTGCCCGCCGGCCCCTCCTCCCGAGAGAAAACATGGTGCACCAACACGTGTTGCGTGGACGGGGAAGCAAGGGGCTCCTTTCTAGATGGCCCACAGCTTCTTTTTTTTCTCCCTCTCGCCTCCTGCAGAGCTCAGGTGAACCGGCAGGTACCGACTTCGGGACTATTCCGAGGCCAAGACGACGAGTCCGATGCGGCGTATACGGCACTGCAGGCAGTCGGTACTTGAGAAGTTGAAAGGCCGCGTTACCCAGGAGCTTGCTAATATCGCCGAACTAATATCGTTCGACGTTGCCACCTGCAACGCCCTGTCCCCTTTTTCGCCCCGGGCCGGTAACATCGCATCGTGGGCCCTGCTAAGCTTCGGAGGAATACTTCTGAACGGTCTGGACGTTGGGACCATTTTAGGACGCAACGGCGACGCTAATTGCTGCTATCGACAACTACGAAAGGTGCAAACCGGAGAGGCGGCAGTATGTGTTATGTCTCGGCAGGTGTTTGCTCTTGTTGGTTCTCGAATTGGCAAACCTCGCCAAAAAGGGGAATATGTCCTTGCCACTATCGAAAACCGACAGAGGCAAAAAGAAAGAAGATTTCCTTCGCGGGCCTATTACTGCACCCCACATCTACGGAATGCACCCGTCATCCACTGTTGGCTAAGACATTGGTCTCTCGCTTGCGCCAACACAGGATACATCGTTTGCCTAGGAGCAAACAGTGCGTCACGAGATGCAACTAAAATGACTTCCGGTGGTGATGGCATCGGAAATCGTTGGGGCAGAGCCGTCAACGGTCCTTTCCGTTCCCAGAGTTGTCATCACAGAACAGCGATGACCTCCCTCAGCGCCTGGAGTTGGCGACCGGTAGCAGCAACAGGCCTGTGCTGCAGTCTACAGTTAAAGAGACGGGAACAAACCAGGGTGCATGCAGGGGTTTGTGGGTTCGCCAGCAACTCGGCCGGGGTCACTTAGGAACGTCGCCCGAGGCAAAACCCACGAGTCAGGGGTCGGTCTCCTAGGGCAGACGGAGATACTCCAACGCACACAACTGATGGACGCTGCTGTAGACTGTGGTCATGGAGAGTACGCAGCTGCAGATTCTGACCTGTCTTGTCCAGCGGTTCGTCCGATGCGGTGCCCCCCTGATCTATGGCACACGCGTACGGATAGGACGCGCAGCACCCCAGCAGCTGGCGAGATTCGATATTCATGCAGAGTCAGTGCGAAGCCGCATCACCGATCGCGTTCCACAAACCTTCCAGAAGGTGTTTGCGCCCAATCGAACGACATACGCACGTCTCATTTCGCGCCCTGGGATCTAAGCCTCAAAGGCTTGGGCCGCTCAGCTTGATCCTGTTGCTTCAGCCTTTAACCTCCAACGATGAAGGCCCCCAAAACCAAGAACCTCGCGTCGATCTCCCAGGATGAAGACGAAAGACAAGAATAAGGACTGAAAAAGCGCGCCCCAAGGAGAAGAGAGACGAGCGGATACATGGGCTACTTCGATATGAGCAACCCCGGTCCTTGCGTCAAGGAGAGAACAATGGGGCCCTCCTTCCCCGTGGTTACCACACAAGGACGGAATAGCTTCCAAAAGGGGGATAACCCCGGTGTCGACCCTCGTTCGCGGGCGAAGCCTGCCGCCGGGAAGGGAGATTGAACGTCCCTTGGACCCTTGTCACTGCCTTGCCCCATGCTGCTGCTGCTGCCGTACACAGCCTGGCCCAGATGTTCGCGGTTTGGGACCGCCGCAACATGTCTTGGGATCCCAAGACCGTGGCGTCGTTTTCAATATAAAGACTGTCCGCCATGGTCCTCCCGCTTCATCTCGCCGCCAGGAGTCTTCCCTGCAGTAGCCCAGCCTAGTCATTCCTTTCCATCACACTCTTTCAAGGCTCCCCTCGCTCCTCAATATGAAGTCCTCCACCGTTGTCGCGACGGCTGTCGCCCTGGCTGCCGTCCCCTTCGCCGCCGCCGGCGTCCTCCACAAGCGCGCCGACGACTCATGCCGCTGCCTCCCCGGCGACGCCTGCTGGCCGTCCACGGACTCGTGGAACGCCCTCAACACCACCGTCGGCGGCAAGCTCATCGCTACCGTTCCCATCGGCTCGGTCTGCCACGACCCCAACTACGATGAGGTCGCGTGCAATGCGCTGAAGGAGACCTGGATTCTTCCCGAGACTCAGTAAGTTTGCCCACTGGCAGAAGGTTGCAATAGTGGAGGGGGGATCGTCGCCCAGGTCACTAACACGCGCCCAGCTTCCCCTCCTCCTCTTCCGTCATGCAGAGCTTCTTCGCCAACCAGTCCTGCGACCCCTTTACGGACCGCACCACCCCCTGCTTGGTTGGCAACTATGTCAACTACGCCGTCGAGGTGACGTCCGCCCAGGATGTCGTCGAGACCGTCAACTTTGCGCGGGAGAACAACATCCGCTTCCTCGTCCGCAACACGGGCCATGAGTAAGTTTGTCTGCGCAAAATTACCTGGAAAATCATGAACAGTTCGTGCTAACCCCGCCCAGCCATCTCGGCCGATCGACCGGTGCCGGTGCCCTCGCGGCCTGGACCCACAAGCTCAAGGAAATTACCGTCACCGACTGGTCCGACGACCTCTGGACCGGCCCCGCCATGAAGATGGGCGCCGGTGTTCTCGGCTACGAAATCACCGAGGCCGGCAAGTCTGCGGGTCTCGTCGTCGTCGGCGGCGAGTGCCCTACCGTCGGCCCAGCCGGTGGCTACATCCAGGGTGGCGGCCACTCGGCCCTCACCACCAACTTCGGCATGGCTGCCGACCAGACCCTGGAATTCGAAGTCGTTACTGCGGACGGCAAGATCGTCACGGCCTCCCGCACGGAGAATGCCGACCTCTTCTGGGCCCTTAGCGGTGGTGGCCCCGGTACCTTCGGCGTCGTCACCTCCGTCACCGTCCGTGCCTACCCCGACGCCAACATCGGCGGCGTTGGCCTGCAGACGGCCGCCGCGTACACGACCCCGGAGAAGTGGTGGCAGATGCTCGACGCCTTCCACTCCCTCCTGCCCGGAATGACCGACCAGGGCGCCATGGTCGTCTTCCTCTACAGCTCCTCCATCTTCGCCATCAACCCCCTGACGGCCTACAACAAGACCTCCGAGGAGGCCAAGGCCATCCTCCAGCCCTTCCTCGACGTCCTCGCCGAGCTCGCCATCCCGTACTCGTCGTCTGCCACTGACTACGCCAGCTACCGCGACCACTACAACAAGTGGATGGGCCCCCTCCCCTACGGCCACGTCACGGTCGAGTCGTACAACTTCGGCTCCCGCCTGGTCCCCCGCTCCGTCCTCAGCGACACCACCGCCCGCCCCGCCTACGTCGACGCGATCCGCTACGGCGCCGACAAGTACGGCGTCCTCTCCGCCGGCGTGGCTCTCAACGCCACGGCCCCCGCGGGCGTCGACAACGCCGTCAACCCGCACTGGCGCAACGCCGCCATCCACGTCCAGTACTCGACGGCCTGGAGCAATGACCCGGCCGACTGGGAGCAGATGATCGTTGACCAGAAGACCATGACGGACGACATCATGCCGCCCATCGAGGCCGCGACGCCGGGCTCGGGAAACTACGTCAACGAGGCCGACTTCAACATCCCCGAGTGGAAGGACAACTTCTTCGGCGGCAACTACGACCGCCTGCTGGAGATCAAGAAGAAGTGGGACGCCTCGGGCCTGTTCTACGCCCTCAAGACGGTCGGCAGCGATGCCTGGAACGTGGCCGCTGACGGCAGGATGTGCCGCGCATGAACGTGTGTTGATGATTTTCTTGATGACGGGAGGCGTACATGGTTGATGAAGTATACATACACATATAATTAATACCGAAGGGGGAGCACGAGGCAGAAAACATTGCCCGTTCTCTCGTTTATCCAAAGCCAAGTTGTCTTGTTCGCCTGTGATTGTCAGTGACATTCGACACGATAACCCCTGCTGGTGAGAGTAAGCAAGGCCTCCGCTGGATAAGTGTCGGTTTGTATTAGACGAGAGAACCATCGCCGTTACGCGGAACTCCGTCGATCGAGTCCCACGCAACCTGATCGTCAAGCCATGCATTAGTGACCTACCCCACCAACAGTCTTCCCTCTCGACTCGAGCCAACTCTTTCGCTCTCGATCTGCGGCGTCCCATGCCGGCCGCATGATCTCGTCGCGATGCCCCAGTTGCAGATGACTAAGATCCCCAACTCGACATCTCGACGCGGCAGGGGGGAGGAGGGGCAGCATCGCTTACCCAGAGTCGTCATCTTACAGGCTTGCTTGCTTTGAGGCTGACTCCTCTCCGCCCCGGTCATGCACACGATGCAGTCTCGTCAAGGTTGCCGCCCCCAAAGGCATGTCTAGCGCATCCGCCCCCTCCTCCCGCCCCCGTCATGTCAGACGACCGCGAAGCGAACCACACCCTCGTGTAACCACACAACTCCCGCCAATCCGGCTCCTCCACTCCGCATGTATGTAAGCCGCCCGCCAAGGAGCGAAGAACAGTCAGCAAAACAGCCCGTGGTTCAAACGAACGCTCACTTCGGTGAGACCTTCCCCACCTCAGATGGCACGTAGGTAGGTAGGCCTTGGTGAGAATGTCGGTATGGGTAACAGGAAAACCTAGCTCGTCCACCTAGCCTCCGGTAGCCTGGTCGAGGAGCGGATCGGGGCGGGTACGGCGGCTGACGTGAAAGGACCACACGGCGGATTACGTGTGCGAAATGCGATGAGATGTCAGTCAGAAGCCCAGCCAGGAAGAGAGGGATGAGGATGAGAGTGCCTACTTATATATACCACCGCATCTCTTGACCGATAATTGTGATACATACCACATCGGAAACAACATCCAAGCAAAGCCGTGTCACAACAATGAGCAGCAACTGCACCTCCACCCCCAGCTTCTTCGGGCGCTTCACCAAGCGCCTCTGCGCGCGCTGCATGGAGCCCTTCATGTCGCAGCACGTCTGCTTCCAGGCCCAGGAGGTCGTCTGCCGGACCAAGTTGACGAGGCGGTTGTGTTGAGTGTGCGTGTCTATGGGTAAGTCTCGAGATCAAATCGATCCGGATCTGAGATCGTTCATCACTCACTAACACGCGGGAAGGATCATCATCTCGATGCGCATATGGATGAGGCATCTTTCCTTTTCGTCCACGTCAGCACATATATATCTCCTTGGCACAGAGAGCAGCACATGATCCTGCTCTCTGTTTGGCCACGATGGCATGGCTCAACACGCTTCCGGAGGGAGCTGTAGTCCCAATCAGGTCTATTTCAAACTTTCCATAGCCCTGATCCGTGGTTCAACTGTAAGTTATCACCGCCAAACTACTGTACCGGGAATACTAACCCTTCTGCAGTTGATTTGTGTTGCAAGTTTGATTCTCAACGGCCGAGGCCAGTCCAGAGGTGCCAGAGGTCGTTGTTTCTACGCAGGCGGGCTTTTCGGACGACAGAGGCTGCCTTGCTGGCGAGGCGGGCTTGTTTTGACAGATGTTTTCATTTCGGAATCGAGTATCATCCCGCTGATGCGTCGAATATGCCGTTACTTCCATACCTCTTTAGTATCCTCACCACCTTCATAAACGAGCCACCAGCCAACTTCTTTCTTCCCGTCAGTGTCATGGGTATTATCGTCTCATTCCTGGTTTTTTTTGTATGCCGGCCCAAAGTCATGCCATGTATTGTACAAGCGTAAGCCACGCCACCCGACACCGCCAGCCATGCCAACCGCCCATACACCGCAAATCCAGAAGAGGGGAACCGAATGCCTTTAATCGTCCATTAACAACACCCCCCCGCCCAATAATACCTCGCGGCCTTGACACCTATCAAAGCACTCGCTGTAAATCATGTTGCGTAGGGCGTCGCCATGCCTCAGTCATGATAGCCCGTCGGGAAACGTGCGACGACGCGTAGGAACGGGTCCTACCGAATGGCCGTCGATATGCCCGAGAACGTTGCAGTATAGAGCGTCTCTACGCCTCTTCGTTGCGGCGGGGTCCTCGCATCGAAACGGAACCACCGCGCTGGCCGCCGCGGCCGCCACGGCCACGGCCCTCTCCGCGGTATCCACCGCGTCCACGCCAGTCACCACGGCCACGTCCGCGGTGGCCAGCACCACCCTCGCCACGACCGCGGTTGCGTCCTTGCACCTGGTGGAAACCGTCGTTGGGATCAGCGGCAGCGGCGGGGACCTTGTTTGAGTTAGCAAAGCTTGTCAATCTATGCAAGGGAAGAGCTACGAACCTCAGGCTGGACCTCAGGCTGGTCATCAGCCCAGGACTGGGTGTTGGAGACGGCGGCGGGAGTGGCCTCGACGCCGGTCTCGGTCTCGGCGGGGTCGCGAGGAACAGAAACCCATTCCTGGGACTCGGACAAGGTGTTATCGTTGCTCTGGTCCCACTTCTCGCTAGCAGCGTTGCCGGAGCCGCTGGAGGTGTTAACGTTCGCAGTGCTCTCGACGTTTTGCTCGGCGTGGCCGTTGGTGACGGCGACATCCTCGCCAGCCTCGATCTCGTTCACGGTGGCGTTGGCGACGGTGGGGTCAGTGACGGGCTCGGCGGTGGGCTCGGCCTCGACAGCGGTCTCCTCGTAGGGGCTCTTGTACGCCTGGGAGGCAGCCTTAACCTGGGCATCTTTGAAAGGTTAGCAGAGAAAACAGGACCGTTTTGCTGCTTGAGGGCTTACAGGTCGTCTGAAGCTGCTCGCCACCAACACCGAAGGTCTTGTCGTCGGTGCCCTCAATCAGCTTCAGCATGGCGGCGACAGCACTCTCGTCGCCGGCGTAGATGGCAAGCAGAGTTCCCTCGAGGGCGAGGTTCTCGTCGATGGTCTGGTCGGCATCCTCCGATCGGCGCGCGGCGGCAAGACGGAGGAACTGCGACAGTATCAAGAGCTTGCTAGAAATGGACTGGCTGGAATCTCCCTCAAGCTTCGCCTTGACCTCGGCAACAGCCTCGGCCTTCTCCTTCTCCAGTCTCTCGGCGAACGACTTCTCCAGCTCAGCCTTCTCGGTCGCAGCGCGGGTGCGGTATTCTTGGTCGATCTTCTTGTACTGGGCAAGCTGCTCCTCGTATTGTTGGACCTGGGCCTGCAGGGCAGGCTTCTTCAGGTACTGGGCCTTCTGGTCGGCGTTGATAGTACGGGAAGCAACGAGCTCGTCGAGAGTCTTGCCAGCGTTCTCCGCGATGATGTTATCGATCTTGGATGCGTTGGTCTGTGACACAAGGCGTTAGCGGATAAGCTAGATGCGGGGAGAGCTGGGTGCACGAACAAGCTTCTTGTTGGTGTTGCGAATGTTCCTTTGGAGCACGGTCAGCACGAAAACACCTATGGAAACATCAATTGATGGGAAGCGCTTACTTCTGGAGCTCCCGAACGTAGGGGCTCTCGCCGGACTCATCGGAGCCGTCGGCCTTCTCGGGGGCGGGAGAGGCAGTGGGAGCAGGAGATTCGGTGCGCTCGGCGGCCTTGGCCTTCTTCTTCTTGGCCGACTTGGATTCGGACTGAACCGCGGGGTTCTGGACGGGAGAAGCGGCCATATTGAAGTTTTTTGTGGTTGTGTGCGATCAACAACACGGTCTGGAGGTCGCGTGAGCTTGACAAGACTTTTTCCAGGTGGTTTCGTGACCAGCTATGGCAGCGGCGCACAGCTGAGGTAGTACGGAGTAAACAAAGTGTTTACAGGGCTAGGGAAAGATGCTGGAGGGTAAAAGAAGTTCCTAGGATCAAAAGACGATTCCGTGGATAGGGTAATGTGACGAGATGAGGTGGAGTACCTTAGGTGAAGCTGGAGGGTGTGCAGGATTTGAGGTCCAGGACAATTTTTTGAGAGTTCGCGCGTGAGGTGTTGCGGGAGGAAGCTTAGGTTGGATGAGGCCAGTCTATTCACAGTGAGGTCAAGTGGATTTCAGGAGCCGACCACACCCCTGCGCAGCGGGCGGCTGCTGGCGCCTTCCCGGGTAGGTTCCTTCCCTAGGCCTCTAACGCCCCCTGTCATCCACTGTGCCCCGGCAGCCCAGGTTCTAGAACTGGCAAGAAGAAAAGATACATTCAGATGTACTTTGTTTCAACAGCAACTATCGCGTGTCTCTTGCCTGATTAAAGGACATAAGCGGCTCAGACATATATTGCTCGCTTTCAACACGGTGCATGAGTTTAGCATGGGAGAATCTTTAGGCAGCATTGCTCTGCTGTAGGACCGCAATAATAATTGAATGACGTAGAGGAAGGCAGGGCTCCTCATACCCGGGGGCGCTAATCCCCCGCATTAATCTGCGCCTGCTGGTCATTCGGTGGCTGGGCTTGCCTGCTATAAATCTCCTCGACCGCGACCTCTGTTTGGGTGCGATGTAGAAGAAACCAATCCTACGCGTTGATTCTGTAGAACAGGAAAAGCGACCGAAATGTCCAGACGGTTTCTGCCGTTCCAGACAAACCGATTCCTCCAGATGTTGTCTGCGCTGACTGGTATCTGTTCCCGAAGCCGAACCAGAAGATCACTCTAGAGTTGTCAGCCGGCAGTAACCATCCGTTTTGCCCTCCTTCTCGGCTTGCCGAAGTTCTCTCGGTGGGCCCTCCCCTCTGGTGTAGAGAAGTTGCGCCTTCTGGGCCGCTGAGGACCGGAACACTAAGAACCTTACGGTAGGACCTCCATAGACTTGTCCACCCATGCATTGGGCCGGTTCGACTAACTGTCGCGATGAAATAATCCGGAGCGATGGTTCTTGGTTTGGGGATGTGTTCGGGATAGTCGTGTGCGTATCGCGTTTCGTTTTTAGCGACTTCAGCCCTTGAATTTGGTGAGGGTATCCTGCCAAACGAGAGTCAGCTGCATTCCCGGACGGATTTGAGGTGCATTTGCGTACCGAAGTCACCTTCTTCACGCTTCTAGCTGTGATGCCCTTCTCACCAGACTTCTTGGACTCGATAGCCGCCTCCTTGATGAGCCTGACAGCGTGTTAGCGCTTCGAATGACAGCAAAGATTTGGACTGTCATACGTTTGCATGAAGAGAACGTAGTCGAGGTAAATCTGTGCACAGGTCAGCGGGCGCGTTACGAGACGCGTCGGGAGGCTCGCCACGAACCATGACGTCCACATTCTTACTCAAGTTGCAATTTGAGTGCGCCTTGACAATCTTTTTGACAGTACCGCGAGGGTATGCCTTCTGACCGGGAGCCATGATGTGCGGTTATAGTTATGTTCGCCGCGTCGTTGTCGTTGAACGTTGATTAAAAGATGCGGCGACGCGGCTCGGTGTGACGTTCCGCGGTGGAGATTCGGATTGTTTTGTTTGGGGTGTGCAGCATCAGTTCAGTGTTTCCGCGGTGAACAGATCGCCCTGGACCTCCTTACCTTGCCTTTAGTGGGGCAGTGCACGACCCCTCTGCACTGTGTGATGACACTGTGACCCTCCTTCTGAGCTTTTTGGGAGCTCCAGCGCTAGTCCTTCAATCGCCAGCCAGCAACCTCGACGACGACGAACCCTCCCCGACCACCAGCACCGTGTCGCGTCACAGTTGGACAAGATGATGTCAAGGCGCATGGTACGACCGAATCTAACCGTTCACTTTTGCTTGCGCTGACGATTGTGTTTGCAGCTCACGAAGGCCGACGAGGAAGCCGTCGGTGACGAGGTCGAGGTCAGGAGAGAGGACCAGGACAAGATCAACAAGTTCAGTCGTTTGCACTCGCGCGAACTCGGAATCGAGGATGAGCTGAAGGCAAAGAACGTCAGTAGCGGTCCCGACTTTGAGCATCGAATTGGGCTAACCTGCGGCGTCACACAGAAGGAGAAGGAGGAACTCGACGACCTCAACACCGAACTGGAGCTTGCCGACGAGGACGAGGCCGTGCCGTGCGTGCACTGCCCCTATCCGAAAAACCTGCACGATCACACGGACTGACATACATGACAGGTACAAGATCGGCGACGCCTACTTCCACGTCCCGCAGCCCCAGGCTCTCGAGATGCTCGAGAAGGCATCATCAAAGATCGAGGAGGAGGTCGAGGAGCTGGAGTCCAAGCTGGAGACAATCAAGGAGGAAATGACCCAACTCAAGGTCGAGCTGTACGCCAGGTTCGGAAAGAGCATCAACCTCGAGACATGAATCAAGTACAATCTGGACGACCTCGCACATGACACGACCTACTGCCACAGACGCCTTCACCGCTGGAGTGAGGCACTATCCAACGAAATCCGCGTGCGTGTGTCATTCAACCTGCAGGAAGAGGCCCATCAAGGGACCAGTCTCAACAAGATTGTGTCGGCCGATTCCCGCCTCTAGGCCCTCGAAGCCATAACAGCTCAGGGACTACCGAAGCGCATGCTCCCTGCCCGCACTAGCGTCTCGAGTCGGTGACGGCATCCGAGTCATTAGTATCATTGCAAAAGGAGATCTTATTCATCACCCCCTCTTCTAGTATTCAACACCCCCCTATGTGGCTTGGCTCTCTAATTATCGGCCTTAATCCTCTCAAAAGACAAAATAACAGACGATAACGACGACGACGACAACGACGACGGACGACAACGACGACGACGATGACGACGGACGACCACAAGAGACAATAATAAGCCTATACAAACAACACTTGACTTAGCGACACCTAACCACATAGTTGTGGCTAGAGGGGGTGTTGGATAGGTACTAGAGGGGGGGGTGACGAATAAGAGATCCCATTGCAAATCGCCCCAGGACAATGACGCTATCTTAGAAGACCTTCCCAAAGCGCCGAATGACCACGCGGATGGAGGGGTAGTCCGGGCATACGCCGGAAAAGAACCTCCACCGCCGCGGCCGGTTAGGCTATGTGGGTCTCCGTTTCGGCTCCGATGCTGTCGGCGAACCAATAGGTCGCCGCGCCCTTCCAGACGAACCGTCCACCCCTCCTCCGTCAGCCATATGGCGGGGATAAGGCTTCGCATGACGGTAGATATCTCCGGCCCAGTCACGCCCCGTCTCGAGATGCCGGGAGCTCAA
The DNA here is from genome assembly GCA_027406025.1 of Colletotrichum musae. Taxonomy (NCBI): domain Eukaryota; kingdom Fungi; phylum Ascomycota; class Sordariomycetes; order Glomerellales; family Glomerellaceae; genus Colletotrichum; species Colletotrichum musae. The sequence continues at coordinate 523,778 of JANVYC010000004.1, forward strand.
AACGTGGTGGAAACAGAGACTAGCGAGTCTCAGTCCCGGGAGAGTGATCATCCACATGCAGCGTGCAGAATGCAGAGAACCGATCTTCGGCCCAGTCATTATTCATCCACTTCCCATATTAGAATGCGACTCGCCGTCCCCTTGTGTGGCTCAAAAATGGAAACCCAATCCGGCCCAAGAGACTGCCAAGAGGGTGCGCATTTGAGAGCAGTTCGTGATGTCCAGCCCAGACGGGTCGAGAGCGCATACACAAGATGCCTTGCCGGCTCTTGAACGTGAGAATGAGCAACACGTAGAAACCCAGTATTTCCAATAACATGTTCCTAGGAAATCGATCGTCCCTGGCAGAGGTGGTCCGGGGTGCGGATGAAGATGACGCCCGCCAGCGGTTCGAATCGCTGGGCGAAGAGCATGGCCTCGATGGCGAGAAGCGCGACAACCCAAACTTTTCGAGCGACGAGGACGAGAAGACGATAGTATCATGGGAAGAGAACGATCCTGAAGATCCCTACAACTGGTCACATGTTCGTAATATCCTCCTTCCAGCTCTTGCTATTACTGACAGCACCTGCCTGCAGTCCAAAAAGTTCATGATCCTCTGCCTCACCATGTTGCAGGTCATCAACAGCACCATGGGCTCGGCCCTTCCCTCCAACGCAATACCATTCATCACCGCCGAATGGGGCATCACAAACCAGCAGGCTCAGGTTCTTCCCATCTCCGTCTACCTGATAGGCTACGTGTTCGGTCCCGTCCTCTGGGGCCCGCTCAGCGAGCACGTTGGCCGGCGCAAGTTGACCATCATCACGTTCGTCATGTTCACCATCTGGACCATGGCGTGCGCCCTGGCTCCCAACTGGCCGTCTCTTCTCGTCTTCCGGCTCTTTGTCGGCGTCTTCGCCAGCTCGCCGATCGCCATCGTAACCGGGATTCTCGCCGACATCTACGGCGACACCGAAACCCGCGGCCGTGCAATGACCGCATTCATGGTTGTAAGTGGCTGCTCACCTACCTCTCAACTGGCGAATTACACCTGCTAATCTCATCTGTAGATGACTACTTTCGGCCCCCTCCTCTCTCCCATCATCTCCGGCTTCTGCTCCCCGACGATAGGCTGGCGCTGGACCTTCTGGATCGCCCTGATCTACGCTGGCGCGACCCTCGTCCCCATCGTCCTCCTGCCCGAGACCTACGCCCCCATCCTCCTCACCCGCCGCGCCCAGAAGATCCGCAAGGCCAACCCCTCCCTGGCAGCCTCCATCGTCTCCCCGCGAGAGCTCGAGCGCACCGACCTCAAGCAGCTGGCCACCGTCGTCCTCACCCGGCCCGTCCGCATGCTCGTCTTCGAGCCCATCGTCAGCTGCACCTGCGCCTACCTCGCCCTCGTCTACACCATCTTCTACATGTCCTTCCAGGCCTTCCCCATCATCTTCCAGAGGCTCTACGGCCTGTCGCCCGGCGTCTCGGGCCTGGCCTACCTCCCCATCGGCGGCGGCGCCCTCCTCGCCGTGCCGGTGTTCCTGGGCTGGGAGCGGTGGCACCTGGCCGCGCAGCGGGGGGGCCGCGCGTGGGCGCAGCAGGAGGAGTACCGCCGCCTGCCGCTGGCCTGCGTCGGCGGGCCGTTGTTCTTCGTCTCGCTGTTCTGGCTGGGCTTCTCGGCGAGGCCCGAAGTGGGGTTCGTCGTGCCGATGCTCGCGGGCCTGCCCTTCGGCGCGGGCTTCATGCTCATCTTCATCGCGCTGCTGAACTACCTCACCGACGCCTACGAGGTGTTCGCCGCGTCCGCCAACGCCGCCGCCTCAACTAGCCGGTCCCTCCTGGCCGTCGTGCTGCCGCTGGCGACGACGCCCATGTTCGAGAGGCTGGGGATCGCCGGGGCGTGCGGGCTGCTCGGGGGGCTGAGCGCCGTCATGTGCGTCATCCCGTTCGTCTTCATATGGAAGGGCGAGGCGATCCGCGCGGGGTCGAGGTTCTGCATCGCGTTGAGGGAAAGGAGGGAGCAGATGGAGAGGAGGCTCGAGGAGCAGAAGAGGAGGGAGGAGGCTCGGAGCAAGCAAAGCCTAACGTTTGGCTTGCGCAAGGAAGAGGATGTGTGAGGGCCTTGGGGCTCGAATACTTGTGGAAATACACCATAAGCCGAGGGTCCAGCCGGCTGTCTTATATGGATCAGGATGGGTGGAATTAATGAGCGCGCCCCGTTGTGTGGTCAGGGCGCCTTCCATGATAGTGGACAATAACTTCAGGTAACAAAAACACCGAACAGCGCAAGATGGCATGTAATATCAGAAGGGGAAGTACCCGAGATTCGAAAGCGTAGCAATCGTAGAAATAGGCAGGCTTCTTACCCTGAGGCAGAATGAAAAAGTAAACTTTATCTTCACCCCATCCTCTAGTTTCCAATATCTCATATGGCTTGGCTCTCCGATTGTCGGTCTCCCTCCCCCTCTACTGCTACCTACTGACAATAACAATAGCAACGACAATAACGACGGACGACAACAACGACGATGACGGACGACAACAACGACGATGACGGACGACAACAACGACGATGACGGACGACAATAACGACGACGATGATGACGGACGACAACGACGAGGACGATAGTGAAGGATGACGACGACAACAGACAACAACAACGGCAATAGTAACAGCAGCAGCGGACGACACTAACAACAACAATAATAACAAGTCTATATAAAAACTCTAATCGTACTGTTCCTACGTAAGGTAGGGTGTGTTTAGGGATGCCTAGCCACGAAGTTATGGCTGGAGGGGGTGTTGGATACTAGAGGGTAATAAGATCCCCTAATGAACATGACCAGTGGCATCACAGTTGTTTTCAGACATGTAGTTGACTCAAACCCCCGTGTTACATCCCCCGGTAAGCACAGACTTCCACCGCAGGGAGACAAACAGCCAAGACGGCATGTTTCACAACGAACTCGGGACGAACTCAAACACTCCGGGGTCACAAACATACGCAACGTCAAAATCAACTTCATCTTTCACGTTCACACACAAGTTTGAAGGCACAGCAGATGAAAACATGATCCTCTTGATTCATACAGAAAAAGAATATGGAGGAGGTTCTCGGGGGGTGTTGGGGGGGAGAGAGCAAGTCACCAAACCTCGTCCCCATTGATAGAAAAAGTATATACAAAAAGAATTGAAAATTTTCTGGGATATTCTTGTTCCTCCTCGTCTCTCGAAGCCTCCAACAAAGGAAAACGACGTCGCTACGCGAGAGAAGAAAGAGCACGCCCGAAAATGCAATTGTCTCTTCTCTCCTCATCCCCTCGAGACTCCTCCTCCTCCCTCGCCATGTGATGACGATGGAAGAAAGACAAAAGGTGAAAACAGATGCCAAAAATGCTTTAATTGACCAAACACCCAAGCTTAAGGGGCTCGCCCGTAAACAAAAACACGAGGTGACCCTTTTTTGTGGTTCCCCAACCAGGCTCCCTCTCTAACAAGCAAAATTCCACGCGAAAACGTTTGCAGAGGCGGATCACAACCCCCCCTGAAGAAGTATACAAGACAATGAAGTCGGGGAAAGGGGTAAGGATGATATGATGTGTTTGTTTTCATGAATCATAGATTCTTCTCATAAAAATGATAACTTGACATGCTGGGGGGAATCTACATCAGGACCAGCTCTTTAGAAGAGCTTGTTGGAGCGGCGGTAGGCACCGGTGGGGGAGGCGGCGCCGCTGGAGAGGGTGCCGTTGGTGGGGTAGGGGGCGGCGGTGGGAGCGACGGTGACGGTGGTGGAGAGGGTGACGACCTCCTCGTCGGCGGGGCACTCGTCGTCGTCGTCGCCGTCGTACTCGCCGTCGTTGTCATCGTCGGAGCCGGAGCCGGCCTCGGTGGCACCGGGGGCCTCGGCGCTGGCGGTCTTGCTGGGCTCAACGACGCCGCCGTTGTTGGCAGGGGCGGTAGGGGCAGAGCCGCCGATGGTGACGTAGACGGTGGAGGCGGGGATGGTGACGGTCACGGCGCTGGGGCAGGCGCACTCCTCACCGCTGCCGTTGCCGTTGCCGTTGCCGGAGTCGGAGCCGGAGCCGGGAACGTTGGAGGGGTTGGGGCGCTTGATGGTGACGGTGCGGGTGCCGGTGGAGGTGGCAGTGGTGGTGGTGGTAGGCTCCTCAGTGCCGGTGACGCCGGTGACGGAGCCGCCAGCAGGGACAGAGGCGCTGGGCTTCACGGCACCCTCGCTGTAGGGCTTGGTGACGAGGATGGTAGACTCGGCGGTGGTCTCGATGCCGGTGGTGATGACGGAGGCGGTGGAGCCCTTGCCGACGGTCATGGTGATGATCTTGGTGCTGACGATCTGGGTGACGCTGGTCTCGACCTCGCCGTCGGCGGGGCAGTCGTCGTCCTCATCCTCGTCGTCCTCGCCGGCGGCAGGGGGGCTGGTGACGGTAGGGTCCTGGGCAGAGTTGGTCTGCGAGGGAACGCCGGGAACGGGGGGAGCACCGCCGGTGGACAGAGGAACGCCAGGGGCGGAGGGAGTAGTGACAGCAGGAGCGGTACGAGTGGAGCCGGGCAGGCTGCCGGAGGAGTGCTGCTCGACGAGGGACTTGGAGATGCTCTCAACCTCGGTGACGGGGCACACAACCTCGGTCAGGACAACGGTGTTGGTCACAACGAACGTCTCGAGGTCCGAAGCAGACAGAGTAGCGCTGCGAGCCGGGCAGTTCGTGATCGTTGGGGCACATGAAGTCAGAGTTGCCGTCTCTGTAACCTCGACGGTGAGGGTGGTGAGGCCGGCGGGAGCGGAGGCGGAGGCGGTGGTGTTGTCGCGGCGCCAGTGGAAGTGGCGGGGCTGCTGGTAAGCGCTGGCGAGGGTGGCCATAAGGCCGACGGCGGCAACAGCGGACTTCATTTTGAAAACGGTGTTGTCGTTGGGATATGGATAAATATCTCAGTTGTTGGTGGTGCTCGGTATCGAGAGTCGTAAAAGGGGCGAAAGATCAATTTCGCTGGTGCTTTCAAGTTGGTGGCAGCAAGACACAGTTTGCGCTAGAGAATGAATGGGATACTCGACAAGTGAGCGTCTGGGTTGAGTGAAGGAATGGAATGTGTCCGAAGACTAACAACGAAAGACTGTGGAGGGTAGAGGAAAAGAGCAAAAAGATCGCAGTTGAGGCGAGGGAAGGGGAGGAAGATATTTAGAAGGGGAGGAGGCGCACGAGTCCTTTTAGGCCGTGGGGCCAGAGCCAGACCCAGGCCAGCTGGTGTGGATGTGGAAGGACGTGGCATGGACATGGGGGAGGGGTGACCGGGCTGCTGGCTGCAGGTCCGACCAAGAGGGTGTAAGTGGTGGTGGTGAGGTGTGGATGGGATCGAATCCTCGGAGGAGGAGCCTGGCCGTGGAGGAGGGGGTGAACCGTGAGGGGGTTCCTATTCCTTCTGGACTAGCCGTGGGGCCTTCATCTTGGTCAGTAAAAGTGACAAGAGGGCGATGGACTTTTGGAATTGCAGGTCCAGGGTCCGGCCGAGACCACTCACACCTCGTCCCTCGTCCTCGAGAGTCAGAGTCGGGGGACGCTCAATCTCTACGGATACCTAGTGTACACCAGGATTCGAGAGCGGCGCAAGGCGGGAGACTACGACGGCGTAGGCGCATGGCAGGGCATTAGGGGTGGACCGGTACGGGGCCAAACACCTTCTTGGCCCGCATGGGATGACATGGGGGCGAGAGCGAGGGTATGGATTATGGAGTGGTCGAGAGAAGCGCCAACAAGGGGGGGTCAGCAAACCACGCACGAGAGAGGAGAGGAAAGATGGCGAGAACGAGTACCGCCGGTGGCTACATGCTGGCCGCGGTAAGAAGCGTTGCTAGGCTAGCGTACAGACTGGAGACTGGAGGTTGACACGCACAGCCCTCGGCGCGAGCGCATGGGGCGAGAGATGAAGCCGCTTCGTAGCCCACAGACGGAGCCCTCTTCATTAATCAAAGGGGTGTCCGGGATCCACCCGCGCCGGCGATGACGGCAGGGCGGCGCGGCTTTGGTGTGTAGGCTCATAGAGCAGATAGATACGGATACGATGGTAGACGGACGATATGTGCGCTGTTAATGTTGCAGTATGAGTGAGTATGTTTGCTTGATGAAGCCCCTATACACGGTGAGAGCGAGTATGTAAGCAAAGTTTACATGGTAATTCGTACCTATGGCAAGAATAGGAGAATAGGAAATACTAGGTACGTACCCGGTAGGGAAAAGGAGGTGTTCGTTTATTCGGCCGCACAGAACAAGGTCCGTGGCTGCTCACAGCTGTCACCCCGTGCTCGCGCTGCCCGCCGCCCGGTCTTGCCAGTTGCCAGACCGGCCCACCCCTGTTGGGCGCGACCCCTGCTATCCACTCCTCAAATGCAGGTACCGCGCAACATGAGACACAAGCGTGACCAATCGCCAGCCCCGCACACCCCACCCGCGAGCCGGACTGCGAATCCCCAAGGCAGGCACCCCTGAGTCCCCTGGGCGAGGAAGGAGGGGGAGGGAATTGGGAAGGAGGGAAAATTCAGCACCCTCCAACCTGATTACCACCTGGTAATTGTCCATGTATTATTACCTCAGCCGGCATGAGCTTATGATGGGATGAGCAATGAGCAGAGCTGTAAAATTCTGCATAGAAAAAACATTTCGCTCATGGAAGTCGGCAACCATAGGCAACTGCGCACATTTCTATGCAGAGTGGAGATGACCTGTTGCCGTATCCCGAAGCCCTACCCGAGTGCACTGTATCTCTGCCGTCTTATCTCGTGTGCATCACTGCATCGACACTAAAATCTGTGCGCGTCTGCAAAGGGTAGGTGAGCATCATCCTACACTACGATGCGCGCTGAGCCCGTATTATTGCCTCACCGACGGATCGTATTCTTGTCGGTGTATCCGTACCACGATGCAGGTCTCGGAGTCGCCTGTCTGTCGCACAACACGAACGTGATGCATCTCTCGCGTGGTCTTTTCGTGTGGTCTCGGTCTTCCATCGTCTCCGTACGGGCAGTAATACCATGAGTTGGTCCGGATATCTCGTCCCTCTTAAACCAGCCTCCTGTTTCCCTGGCTCTTGTTTCTCGTGGTATCATCGCCCATCTTCAAGTCCGCCAGCAGGGCCCGCGCGAGCAAGGTCCCCCAGAAAGCCACAGCAGTAGCTAAAATTTGAGACGACTGCCGCTTAGCCGGCAGACCGTTTGCTTGACGTGTGTCTCTCCTCCCGCCGTGGCGCGCGCCGTCTCGCCCGCTAAAAGACGTTTACTCTGTTTCCAGTTTCGCCTGGCCGTTTTGACCCTGCGCATCGCAGGTGGTGACGTGAGACTCTATCGTGGTAGTGTGGTAGGAGAATGTGCCTAGGTACCGTGTGCCTCAGGGCACCTTAGCCTTGCCGTTTGCCTAAACGCCCACCAGAAATATCTGCGACTCAACCGTGGCCAGTCGATCACGACGCCCCCTATTCCCGTCCACAGCTACCTACGGATACACTCAAGCTCGAGGTACACCACTACATGTCCGTACCTGCAGTAGCGCTGCAGGACAGCCATAAATATCCCCTGTCCTATCACGACACTCCGCTGCGGTGTGTTTACCGTCCTTTTCTTAGCTATCGCATGCCGCCAACGATCTCATCGTGCACCGAGTCATATGTTACTATCTATGTAAGCAGCAGCGACAAAAGCCACAACTTGCCTCCCCTTCCCTCTTACGCCGTCTATCTGTCGGTTATAGTCCGATCAAGCTTGCCTATATCAAGGGCAATATCCGCGGCAATATCTTCATGCTGTGTTCGTCCTGTTGTGTTCCCTGAATCCCGTAGCTAGGGGACCGGGAATTGGGGCAATCAATGTCGGCTGTGAGCCTGTGTTACGTACCTCGCTGCGTACCTCAACAGCGCAGCCTCCCCCGATATCAGGCGCTGCTAAGATACGGTAAGGGCCGGGTACCTCGCCTTAGCCCAGGAACCGCCAGGAACCGTCCTCTCTCACAGCGGCACTGGCGCTGGCACCGACCAACATCGAGCCTCTGCGCTCAGCACACTCGGCCCCCCGCCTCAGTGGATAGATAGGACGGATCTTACTTGTCAAATCGCGCTTTTCTGTCAGGTCAGTGTCTCCAGCAGCGTCTGCGCGCGATGCTTGTGCTCGAAGGTTCAGGGGAGGGGTAGGGGCTCTTCTCGGGGAGAATGGGATCGACGCGGTGCGGCGCCTCGATCCTGAAATGGTGCATTGGGTGCGACGCTGCGTCGTGCTGTGCGTTGCGTTGCCGCTTGTTGCTCTCTTCCACCCTCAAAGTTGGCACATCATCTCCGTTGGATTGGACATGATCTGTCAAACCTGTTAGACTTCCCGGAGAAGAGGAGAGGCCCAGAGAGCCAAGACGCGAGCCCGTGGACGACGTGGAGCCCAGGAAATTTCCCGCTCTCCATGATCGCCCACGGTTGTATCGAGATGACGGCGGTCCAGGCTCTGCATGAGGGTTTTTTTATTGTCCTTCTTGCTTTTCTGTTGTTTTCTCAGCCTTGGGGGGACAGGAGGACCCTGCGGCTGGTGTTTTTGTTTTTCCACCGTTCGTCTCATCGGCAAGGTCGCCTCAAAACTACCCTTACCATTGACTTTGGTCGTACAGACCAGACGTCCAGCTCGGACTCGGCTGCATCAGCCTGTTGCCCTGGTTCCGTAAAACGGCGCGAGAAGAAAAGAAAAAAAGAGAGACACACGAAAAGAGAGCAGAGCGTTGCTGGTGAGCTGGCGCTGCAGTGTCCGGGATGGCCCCGGCTGGGAAACGGCGGAAACGCGAGATCGAAACGGCGGGATGATCTGATGGAAATGAGCATCATCAGACGGAACACACTCGACAGAGACTGACTGACATTTCACTCGCTTTCTTGCTGACAGCCAGTGGTCCTCGCCTTTTGGCTCATGGCCAAGCATTGAGCCCCCGAAAAGGGCCGTTTCACACCCCCGGAGGCGATCCCCTTTCCCTTTGGCCCCCGCCCATTTCTCTCACTCATCTTTTGGGGTCTTTCGGAACATCATTGGCAAGATGTGTTCAGGTGCCCCCATCCATCAGCCCCTCCGGAGCGGTACGCGGATTCTGTTTTCCAAGTTCCAAGTTCGCCGATGGAACAGACAGCTGGCTTGGATCCTCTCCCCGGAATTGGCGCCGGGGGGGGGGGAGGCGTCATCTGGGAAATCCTGCGGGAAATCCTGCGCGGTTCACCTCGAAATCTCGAATCCTCCACCTCGAGGGGTCATCCTCGGAGGGCCAGGGGTGTTGGTGGGTGGCACCAGCCCATCAGCGAGACCCCTCAAGGTTCGTCCCAGAACCGCCGTCACAGACTGATTGTCTCGAGATTATGTCAACCTTCAGCTCATCAGAGTCACCACACATTTCAGTTGGTTGCTGAGCCTTACTCGGTTTTTTTCTTATTCTTTCCCCAGCTAACGGCTCACCACACCCACTTGATTAAATGAATGAGCCTCGCCCAAGTTCCCGGCACTTGTGAACCCATCATATTCATCGGTCAGGCCAGGCCGGCATCACCCCGCCGGCTCGTTGGCTGGATTTAATCTCGCAGATAATTCGCGCTGGAAATTGCCTCCTGGAACTCACTTCTCCTCACCTGAAGACCCCGGGCCGCGATGATGAGGGAGTCGTAACCCACGCCGCACAGCTATTGGTCTCTTTGATCTCTGGTCTCTAGACTCCAGAGAAGCCCAGGCTCGCGATTGATTGACAGATGATGAGTCGCCACAGCCTGAGCCCCGCCGAGCCACGGGAAACACGGCTCGTCTGCTGCTCCTCGTTTGCTGAAGGAGCCGAGGGACTGTGGACGCCACCATCGCGACTCCATGCAGCTGGGGGCCGTAAGATGAAGCCCGCCTTGAAGCCCGCTTTCAAGGCACAATTGCCCGAGATATCTGCTCGATCTCTCTCACCGATCGCACTCGCACCTGCCCTTCTCGTCCCTGGTCCGCTGTCCTTGCCGCTACGGCGCCGCCACTTCTGCAAAGACACACACACGGCCTCACCATTTGCCGCCTTCCGTTCCGATGCCTTGACATCTTGAGAGTAATTAGTGTGGCCGACCAGCCGACCCAGGTCGGAGCATCTCACAAACTTCAAACACGGTCGCTCCATGGGCGCACCTCCTTGGGATGCTCCGAGAGGCTTGGAAGGAAGGGGGTTTCTCCTGTCTGGCACCCTCGTCCACGGCCCCGTTCGTGTTTGCTCGCCTCGATCGCTTACCCGAACCCTGTCGCCAAGTTTTATGCGTGAGCTCTGGTTTACCCATAGCTTTCCCGACCACGACATCCCAAGTCGCAGCCGCACATTCTCTCCATCCGTACCCATCTCAGCCGGGCGGCTACAGTGTGTGCACACCATCTCGGTCTGAGGCAACTCAGGAACCGGTGTCTCGCCTCCTGGAGTCTGGCCTTGACGCACTCAATCTGAAATCCTCGGGCGGCGGCGTACACTAGGAGGTATTACCGCGCCCACGTTCCATGCCACCGCAGAGAAAGGAAAAAGCCTGGAATCTGGCCAAGCGGCCTGCGCCACGAGGTTCGCGCTGCACGTCCTCGTAGGGCAGACGGGTGGCCGCGTCTCTGGTCCCGCGGTCCACAAGGCACGATGGAGGCTCTGTTGCTGACCTCATCGGACCAACGACACGGGCGGATACTGGCAGCCTCCTCAACGTACTGCTCTTGTTGAGGCGGCTATGGCCACATTCATGCCAGGCCGAGTATGTGGCTGACATCAAAGTTTCGTGAGAATTGGGGGCAGTTTTCTAACAACCACGTTTGGTCCATGATATCAAGACAGCCTGCTCGAGGCCAAGTGGTCGTCGCAGAACAGGCGTTGAGGGACATGGTGAGTTGGACTGAGTGTCTGCATCCTGGAACGAGAGGCTTCGATGGCTCAGCCCTGCGAGGCGAGGCTGAAGACATGAATGTCAGAAAGGACCAAGATAAGGGGGTTGGTATACCATGCCATCACATTACCAATATGCAGCCACTTCTGAGCTTGTTCCAATGACACTCGTTCCAACGAGGCCCCCATTTCAGCAGACCTGTTCCTGGACATACAGAGTCGAGGGTCGAGGGTCGGAGCAAGGTTTACATCAAAACACCAAGTGTTGTCGACAGACCGCAGAGCAGGTGCTCAAATCCTGGACCATAGGCAAGGACTGCTCACGCGTACTGCATTGTCTTTGATAAGCACAGTTTCCAGCCGCAAAGAAATACTAAGGCGAGGAAGGCGCTTGCCTTTGATGGGTGGTGAGGGTCTTTGGTTCCCGCTCTGGACGACATCATCATGTCTGGTGACTGCCCCGAGCAGAAACAGAAGGAGGCAAGAAGGTGCCCTCAGGGGCTCTCGCTGTTTACACTCCCAAGGACATCGCATCGTCAGCTCAGGTCAGGTCAGGCCAGCAACTTGCCCATCTCTCAGTGTCTTGACTTTTCCTCCTCCTTCTCCTTCTCCCACACTCTCCTCGACAAGACCTCGCCAAGCCTTTGTCGACTCAACTCTCTTTTTTCCTCTCCTTTGCACCACGCAGACTCTCTTGTCCTCACATCCTGCCCATCAGCCTATCTTTTGCATTATCCCCTCCTCTCTTTTGGGCTGGATGACCAGCTTCTTGGATCGGTACTCGGTATTTTTGCTACCCATCCGACTATCAACAACTTACCTTCGTTTGGAGACAACTACATGCACGGAGAAGGAAAGTTTAGAGAACGAGAAAAAGAACCACGCGACAAACACCCAGAAATCATGGAAAGATTGTGCTGCTTCGGCCTCACTTCTGGCCAGAAGGCGGTTGACGCAGAGGAGTCCCAAGCGCCCAAGAAGAAGAAAGACGATGCCGTCGAGCAGCCCGTTCCTCACCTGATCCAACTTCCGCCTCCTGTCATGCTTTCTGGCGGGAACTACGACCTCGACTGGTATGGCAACCCCAATGGCTCCTTCACCTCTTCGCGCTCCTATGCGCGATCACCCGAGTCGGCGTTCCTCCCCGATCCCACCGGCGTCGAATACGTATCGGACCCCGACGATGAGATCGACGCGCCCAAGAGGAGCAGTGCCAGCGCTCTCACCAAGCTGGCCCGGCGTCTCTCTCAAGATGGCACTAACAAACGCGCGTCTTCGGTCAACTCCAAGGCCCCCTCCCCTGCCCCTGTCGGCAACCAGCCCGAGGTCAAGAAGCACGATCAGGCTGCCTATCTTGCCGAGGTGAGGCGTAACTCGAGACTGCGCATTCAGGCCGAGGTTAGGAGCGAGGCGGCAAGCTCTCGATCTAGTTCGACGCGTGGAAGCAACAGACCACGCGTCATGGAGACCCTTGTGGAGGACTCCAACGACCGTCACGACAGTCTTCACAGCGGTCCCCGACATAAGCTCGAGTTCTCTGTCGTCAAGGATGATAACTCCGTCGCCGGCGTCGACCTCAACCCGCCTCTGCCTCGGCCTCCCAGCGCAAAGCTGCCTGCCGTCACCCTCAAGTGCGATCCCGCGGACCCCAACACCGAAGACCGTCGTCGCAGCAGCTGCCCCAAGCCAGAGACCGATGCCAAGGTCGCAGCCTCACAGATCATCGCTCGTGAGCGTGGATCACTGCCTCTTCTCCCCCCTCCCCCTCCTGTTCTTGCTGCAAGGCAACCTGCCGAGGACGACGACGGCGCTTCCTTCAGAACCTGGCGACTCTCCCAGGGCATGCCCCAAGGCGACAGTCAAACTACCTTCATCCTTCATGCCGACGAGGCAACTGCTGAGGTCCCAACGAGCACTGCCACTGAAGACGCCAGCACTGCCATTGATGGCGTCAGCAACGTCACTGAAGCCAAGAAACAGTCTGAAGCTCCCACTGCCCCCACTGCCTCCAATGCCCCCGAGACGGCTGCTCACGACGTCACGCAGTCAGAGGAGAGCCTCCACGCCGATACGGTTGCCAATAAAACTCAAGCTTCCGAATCGTCCCAGTCTCCAGACAGCACTGCCTGGGGAACATGGTTGCTCACTCAGGAGCTTCATGTTCAAGAAGGTAGACCTCCATCCCAGGGTGGACATGCAGAGTCCCACGCCGCCTCTTCCATCGATAACCACAACGCGGCCTACGCGTCTCATAGCATTGCAGATGTGCTTGCCCGGCCGCTGGACTCTGTCAAACCCAATGGGTCGGGCACGTCTGACCAGCTGACAATCAAAGCGGTGGTCTCTTCTAAGCCAATCGACGAAGCCAGCGGCCTCCTGGACCTGGCGCCTGGTACTGTCGCCGAGAAGAAGCAGCAGCATCAAAAGCCGGAGAAGAAAACCATTTCCCTCGTCGCCGAGCAGAATGAGATGCAACACTTGCCTACCATCCCTGCGACCCAGGATGGCAATCCTCCGTCTGAGGGGGTCAACTATCCTTCTTCCTCAGTTTACTCTTCGACGCAGGTCACGCGCCAGCATTCGACCGTGGGATCAGACACGGAGGAGACCGACGAAGCCATGCTCGCTATCTTCAAGGGGTTTGAGCTATCTCCCTACGTCGATCCCTTGAAATTACCCGGCACTCCGCAGGATCACTCGGACACCTCTCATGCTACTGCTAGCCAGTCTGAAGTCCAGAAAGGGGCTCAAGGTTCGGCCACGCCCCAGGAGAACCTTGACAGCTCTACTTTGGGTGTCTTGAACAGCCCGCAAAGCCGTAAGTCTTCGTTCATGCAAAGCTTGCTTGATCGAACTGCACCTGGCCACAAAGGCCATGCGAAGACTTTGAGCCAGCCACCGATTGCTTCGTCCGAGTCTGTGGAGGCCTCAAAGCGATCCGGCCACGTCAAAAAGCCGTCGAATCTTAGCATTCGGTCCCTCATGCAGCCCATTTCGACCACCGAGGAATTCATCCCGCCCAAGCTCACCGAGACCACCACAGCTCTCTGGCAGCGAGCGATCAAGCGCGAGCACGACCAGCGAGACAAGGCTGTTGCCAGTCAACCCTCGGAGCATGTCAAAAACTCAGCCGCGTCCGAATACATGCTCCCAGGAGCTGAGGTCTCTGCTACCGTGGGGAAAGATTCAGGGGCGGGCAACCATGAGATTTCTGCGGGTGCCAACTAGAACTTGGGCACTCGAGCACTCACACCGCCTGCATCGTGGGCTAAGTGGGCTTCACACACGCGGGCCGAGAGAACAGCGGCTGCCGGTGCGGCTGACGGCGTGAAGCCGAAGGATTTCGCCGTCGCTTCTGTTTCTAACGAAGAGCAGGAATGGGTCACCGACAAGGACTCACTGGCCCAGAAGACTGAAACTCAGCAACCTCCCCCGTCTATGTCCAAGAGACTGGGTAAAGCGGTGAAGACGACTTTGAACAAGGTGGTGCAATCCAAGTCTAAGAACAGAGAATCCGCTCAGTTGGAATATCCTGAGCTCGAGATCCTCCCGACAAAAGACGGCTACGAGGATCTTAAGGCACTCGAAAAAAGCATCGAGAAGATGAAGAGCAGCCAGCGTGCGAAGATGGCAACCAACCCCGCGCTTGCCATGGCTGAGATCGAAAACGCGTTCAGGCCATCCATGGGCACCATGCTGGCTGCCCAGTTCCAACAGACTGAGCGCGAGAGGAACGAGCCCGCTGGCGACGCTGGCCCCAGCACCCGCAAGGGCAAGGAAGTTGCCCACTCACGCATCGAAGACGAGCAGACTCGTCCGGCCACGCCCGGTCTCCTGACCACCCAGCAGACGGCCGACTCGACTTCCGTTACGACGGAGGGGTGGGCCACTCCTGCCAGTCGCATGTCCCAGGATCCCGACTCGGAAGCCACGGAACGGAACGGCTAGTCGACGAGGACAATGTTCGACCGAAGCCATGTGGTGTGTGTCTCTTTTTCTTCCCTCTTTCCTGTCTTTGCTGTTTCACGAGAAGCAGCACTTGGCTTCAGTTTGGCAAAGGTTTGGCAAACGATGGTTGGGCCCGCGGAGGGCAACGAATGTTATGAATAGCTGAGGTGGTTGTAGCTTGGAGAAGGTCTGGAAACGACGTTCCAATGGGCGACAGGATCACACTTTTGTACGGTATAGGCTTGGGGTTGACGGTCGGACGGAAATTCCCTCCAAGTGAATAGCTCGTAGTTAATGAACTCCAAGTGGCATCTCGAAGTCTTATGATGCGTGAGGTCCTTTTCGAAGCGTGTGTGATGAGCGACCGTATTTGCATGTTTAGGCAAACATAGAAGTTACTTGGAAGTGCGCAGCGACGCTCTTTAGTTTCCGTTGGGAAAGCCCCAAGTCATCCCTTAACAACTGATATGATGGGAGCTAACGGAACGTCGTTTCGGTCCGAAGCACGTTGAAATGGTGGCATTTTTCCCGACGGCCAACACAGAGACCTATGTAATTCCATGTGGTTCGCTACTAGTCATAATTCGTAAAACTGGGAGACCTCATCGACATATGTACCCAGCGACAGCGCCGCCCTCCCGATGATCCATGATGCTACAACCCGAGACTCCATGCAAAACGACCCGTTTTCACTCCGATTTGGGTGGGATGATCAGCTACATAATGTGCGGTCTGCTGTGCCCGTGCGACATGACGTCCCGCTACCCGAACAGCACGTTCTCGTAGGTCTGCTGGTCGAGGTGCTTGAAGAGGACGTGCTGCAGCGCGGCCCTGGTCTTGCCGACCTGCGGCACGACGCCGTCGATCTGCTGGAGGTTGTTCCGCATGCTCTCCATGTGGTTGCCGACCTGGCCCGCCAGCCCGCGCAACTCGTCGTCCTCGAGGTCCTGAGATTCGTAGTCAGTATCGTTCGGTTCGGAAAAGGAATAGTGGAACAACATATGAACAAAAAAAATGAGAAAAAGCTCACCTCGAAAAGGGACCCGCCGACGTTGCCGGGGACGAACTTGAAATCCGCGTCGTCCACCTCCCGCGGGGCGGCCGCAGTCTGGTCGGGCACGAGGACGTGCGTCTTGCGCAGGCTGTCCTTGAAGTTCCGCGCCTCGGACCGGGCGTTGGCCTCGAGCGTCTTGAGCGTGTCGTAGTCCTCCTCCAGCGCCCTCTCCTCGCGCTCGCGCTCCGCCTTGAGGAGCTGGACGGCGTGGAGCAGGGGGTCGAGCTGCCGCTCGAGCGAGGCGACGCCCTCGACGACGCGCTCGAGGTCGAGCTCCTCCGTGCGGCCGGCGTCCTCGTTGCGTTTCTTGCCGGCACCGCCGCCGCCCCGGGCGGAGGGGGCCGCGGCCGGCGGGAAGGGCAGGCCGCGCGAGATCTTCTTGGTGATGAGGTTCGTGACGAGGCGGATGGCGGAGACGGCGTGGTCCTGGCGCTTCTCGTCGCCTGCGAGGCGCGAGAGGACGGGCCGTTCGGAGAGGCGGAGGAGGTTGGAGATTAGAGACACGGAGGACGGGGCTAAGGGGGACCACTTCTCCTCGATTGTCGAGTGGGGGATTCGGCGCATCCGGGAGGCGATGTGGCGGTGTTTGGCTACGGCGCGAGAGATGGGTCCGGAACGTTGCTGCCGCTGCGGTTGTGGTGGCTGTTGTTGCTGCTGTTGCTGGTCATTGGAGGTGCGACGACGCTTCTTTGATGGTGGCTGTTCGGCAGAAGTGTCGCCTGATGGCCTCTTCTTGGACTTTGATGGCCGCGAGCTTTGTTCTTCGGGGTTTTGTGGAGCATCTGAGGCCTTCCGGCGACCTGGGCGCCGGCGTTGTGCATCTGGCGATGGCTCTTGCGGCTCCTCGTCTTCGGAGGGCTTCTTTCGCCGCCTCTTAGTTGGTTTGTCTGAAGGCGCCTCCTCGACAGCTGGTGATGTCGGCTTCGCTTTGCGCCCACGCTGCCCCTTTTTCTCTGGTTGCGAAGCCTCTTGTGTCTCCTGCTGACTCTCCAATGACGGTCGCCCGCGTTTCTTCTTCACCGGCTCCTCTGCTCTTTCAGGGGATGGCTCTTCCGCTGCTGGTCGGCGTCCTCTCCGCTTAGGAGCTGCTTCGGCCGTCGCCTCCTCTTCGGCTGGTTCTTCGGCCTCGGGGGCCTTTCCCCTGGGTTTCCTTCCCCTCTTCTTGGGCTGCGATTCTTCCTGTGCCGGCCTTGGCTCCTCAGGTGCGGCCTCCTCGGTTAAGGAGGGGCGACCTCGTCTCTTCTTTGTCGCTTTTGGCTCCGGCTGCTCTTGTGTATGCTCTTCGGCCGTTTGATCAGCGGACTTTGCCGGACGTCCACGCTTCTTCTTTCCCGCATCCCCCGCGTCGGCTTCCTCGACCTCGTTCGCTTCTTTTACAGGCTTGCGGCCGGGCTTCCCTCGAGGTGGCTTTTCTGTAGTCGGTGCCTCCTTGTCCTTAGACTGCTCGTCATCCCGCTCTACCACCCGCTTGTCTCGCGGCTTCCGCTGCGCTGGCTCAGCATCATCCTTGGCCGCATTCTCCTCGGCGGCCTCCTCGCGCCGCCTGCCCCGCTTCCTCGGGTTCGTCTCCTTCGCAGGGGGTGACGGTTCAGGTTCGGGCTCTGCTTCTGGGGCGGGTTCTGCGCGCTTGGGTTTCCTTCCACGCTTGGAGGGTTTCGAGGCTTCGGCGGTCTTGTTGGACGTCTCGTTGGGCTCGACGTCGCCGGCGCCTGGCGACTGCGCAGACGCGTCCTCGGCCTTCGACGCGTGGGGACGACCGCGTTTCCGTTTCTGTTCTGCGGCCTTTGGGGGCTATCGCACGGTCAGAATTGTTACAAGTAGCTAGAGAGTCGGGCTTACCATTGTCGAAGTTTGCGGCGACGAGGTTGCTGCGCAATTGTTGAAGTAGGCTCGAGTATCCTCCAAGTCGACTGCACAGATGAGCTCCAGACGCGTTGCGCTCCCCACTGTATCTAGGTACCTAGGTACACAGCTAAGGTGGGACTTACCTAGTGTACCTAGGGACGTCTGTATACGTACCTCTCAGCCCCGTGTGGCTGGTGGAGTAGACGGACAGCCCAGACCCCGGCCGTTGCCCGTGGCTGCTACCCCGGACCGCTCATCCACCTGCGCGTCTCACTTTGTTAGGTCCCTTTTTTTGCCAGCCAGCGAATATTCACAACATCAGGGCGGTGCGGACTACACGGAATGAAGTAGAATTTGGTAGTACCCATCCCGTATTGTACCGTGGTAAGCTGGCATCAAAGTTCTGAGGTTTGGAAAATCGACTCATTTGGTCCCGGGCATCAAGTATCTACGGATAACCGTCTCACAATGACGCTGACTGGCAGGTGCGGTTGGAACTAGCTGACACGGGCTAGGCCGCCAAACAATGGACGCGCATTTGTGGTGCAGACCGAGAACCTTCTGTAGCTGCTCGCCAGCCGTTTCACAGTGTTCTGTAACCCCCGGGCGCCCCAAGCTCCCGGACTGGCTGCCGTTGGCCCGCCCGTTGCCTGTGGTTTCCCAGTTGGATCACCAACCGACATGGTTCAGGAGTCCTGAAGGGCTCTCCTGCCGGGTCTGCCTGTTAACTATAGCTCCTGCCCCTTCCACTTTTTTTTTCCACCCTTTCGTCTCTGTGTCCTCTTTCACCATCGCCAGCCGGATTCAGGTCCCTTCGTACTCTTGATAATCCCCTCACTCCGTATTCATCGTCCTTCCTTGGCCGTTGTGGTAATCGCGCCATCACCATTTTACGCTCCGTACTTTTTTGGTAATTCGCGTCTTCTTTCCCCTCACGCTAATCCACCTCTTGGACGCCGATCGCGACACTTGTCCTGAGCTTCCTCTCAACCCACAACCCATCTCAGGCCATCATCAACCGACATCATGCGCGTGTCTGCTACCACCCTGCTTGCCCTGCCGCTTCTCGCGACTGCTGCGGAGTCGCCCTTCGAGCAGTATAAGGCGCAGTTCCAGAACTTCTTGAGCTCCTTCGGCGGTTCCGCGCCTGTCGCAAGCCAGCAGGATGCACCTGAGGCCGCTGCTACCCAGGCCGTCGAGAAGAAGCTGTCCGTCCTGACTGTCGACAACTGGAAGGAGACCCTCTACGGGCCTGTCAAGGCCGAGGCTACGACACCCGAGGAGTGGTGGGTTCTGATCACCGGTCGCAACAAAACCTGCTTCGGTACGCTTCTTTCCTGACCTCATCTACGATACTCAGATGCTAATTCTATTCCAGGCCACTGCGACAGGATCGAGACCGCCTTCAACGAGACCGCGGCCAAGTTCGCGAAGCTCCCCGAGTCCCCTCACATGGGCCTTCTGAACTGCGATGACCAGCCTGTTCTGTGCAACGCCTGGTCCGCCGGCACTGCCTCCATCTGGTCTATCAACATGCTCCCCCCTGGAGCCGAAATCGACATCTACAGGAAGCGCCTTAACATCACGACCGTTACTTCGGATGACATTGTGGACCTGTGGAAGAAGGGCAACAAGGAGGACTGGATTCTGACCGAGAACATCTTCCACCCCTTCAACAGCTGGGTCGCCCAGAACAACCTTTCCATCCCCATCGGCTACTTCTTCTGGGCCTTCAACCTTGTTCCCAACTGGCTCTTCATGCTCGTCGTCTCCTTTGGTAGCCGCACCCTGATGAACCGCCGCATGAACAACACCATGGACCGGCGTGAGGCTGCTGCGGCTGGTGGTGCTCCTGCTGCTGCGCGGTAAATACCCTTTTTCGATGAGTGATGGAAGGCGGTAGAGAAGAGACGCTGGGAGGCATGGCACTGCATTTTAGATATCATGGACGTCTAGAGGACGGGACGGATAAAGGACGTCCCGGTCCTTCTAGGTTACGTAGTCCCGAATAGTAATCTCTCGTGGCATCAACTCTTGTCTTCGCACACGTCTTGCACACTTTTCAAGCCTTGAATGACGTCTTCTCTGAGCTTGGGGTTGGAGAGGCGGCCATAGCGAAGGTCGCTCATCGTGCCAACCGTTTGCTCGACAGACTCACGGAGTGCGGTTTCTTGCGCCTCGAGTTTCTGGATCTCTGCCTCGAGATCCGCTATCGCCGCGTCCATTTCAGGGATGATGGACACGAGGGTGTGCTTGGGGTTTGAAGCCTCAGAAGCGCCAAAGAGCTGCCCACGATGTCAGGGGATTTTATCTTCTCTCCGCAAAGCATTGCAGGGGGGACATACTGCTCTCTCGATTTCGAGCTCCGGATCGGCCTCCTGCCGTGCAGCCTTGCGGCGGGTGTATGCAATCTCACGTTTGATAGACTTTCCTCGCTTCTCCTCATCCGCGATATTCTCCGCGACCGTGTCGACGAGGCCCCTCCTTTGATGCTGCAAATCGCGATAGAGCAGGCGGATTTGAGGATTTGAGCGATGCGCCTTGGGAAAGAGCTCTGTGAATTCGTCAAGGCTGATGATGGACGGCAGCTGCGCCGGCACGGTGAGATAGTTGTGCAGAATGTCGGATTCGGTGGGCGCCATGATGTATAGTGCAATGTGAATGTGAATCTTAGAGACGCAGTGCAACTGGCTAACAAGTGAGGTCGGTGGGTGTTGCTCTTGATGAACTAGGTACTTGGCTGCTCGAGTACTTCAGTAAGTCGTTGTTGAGGTGAGGAAGGTGGCACCAGGCCTAGATAGGTACCTGCCTAGGTTGGTACCCCAGTGGTGGCGCTGCCTGGGGCCGGCCAGACGCGGTTGCTCTGGCGTGACGCGTTAATGAGCCTCAGCGCGTTTTAATGTATGGGAAAGAACGCCTGTGGCTCCTTGCCATCTTCATCTTGTTCCATACACTGCGAGGATAGTTCAACCTCCAAAAGACACCGATATCTTCACAAAAACAACCTCACCTCATCACATAATACATTTGAAACTTGAAGATAGCCAGGTAAGCTCATACTTCCCTTCATCATCCCATGGATCGATGAGAGACTGACCCAGCTGCCAGGCTCATACTTTACTGTGCTAGCGACCCAACAGACACTGTTTTCCGGATCGGTCCAAGGGACCAACCCAGCAGCAACTTGCACAGTGCTAGTGGCCTCAGGTCGCCTAGATTCCCCCCTCAGTCTGACCATAGACTGTGCCTTACCATCACACGCACTGTCCGAGAATTTGACTTCATTGCCCCTTTGGCGGAGCCATCACACAACAGCACGAGGCTCTTTTCCCAAGGTCTAAGCAGCGACAGAGCAGCAAGGGTCCTACCATCCATCTCGAGAGTCGACTAGTATATCACAGACACTGCCGTCACAATGGCGCCTGCACGCCAACCGCCCCAGCCGTTCTCCAAGGATGAGAAGGTCCTTTGCTTCCACGGCGAAATGCTGTACGAGGCCAAGATCCTGGACATCCAGCCCTCTGAGGCTGGCGAGGGCTTTCAATACCGCATCCACTACAAGGGTTGGAAGAACACCTGGGACGATTGGGTCTCTATCGACCGAATCCGCAAGTTCACTGAGGAGAACAAGGAGCTCGCCAGCCAGCTCCACGCCCAGATGAAGGACCTGCGTCAGAAGAGCAGCGCCAAAGCCCCCAAGAAGGGCACCCGTGCCAATGGGACCGACTCGCTTCGTGGTAGTGAAGAGCGAACCGCAGGCGTCGCTGCCAGTGGCCGTGGGCCTCGACGGGCCAGGGACTTTGACCTTGAGCAGGTGAGTGTCAAAACCACATTTCTCTGTTGTTCTATTTCTTTTGTCTTCATTGTCTTGAACGTAGAATCTCTCCTCCGTCGTCCCTGTTGTTTGGCCTGCAAGTGCAGGTACATTGTGAGAGTCTTCATGAAACAGCTCAATAAAGGGTTGAGCAAAGGCAGAAGCGACAAGAGGTGAATAGCATCAGGCCGGGTGGGGCCACCAGAGACCACTACGCAGACTCAGCCATTGGAAAATACCCCAATAGGCAATTTTGTCTGGAAACTGAAAAAAAGGGCTCCTTCTGTTTTTGTACGGATGTCGTTCCTTCCTTCGATGGAAAGTCGAAAGCCCCCCAGAGTCCCTCGAGCACTCCTTGCTTTCTATGGCCTTCCTCCTCCCAAATCTCCTCGCCAACCATCGTCGCTGTGTTGCAACATCTCGCCATTCTTCCATTGCTTGCTCTCTGTCCGGTCACAGACTTCAATCATCAATTTCATTCTTCCCCTATACCTGCTGGATTCAGGTTTCTTCATATCATATTCGGCACTCAATACCACCGACGCCGACTTCTGCGCCGACCAAACATACTCAGACGTTATCATTATTCGACTTCTCAGTATCGCCAAAATGAGCTTCCGTGGTGACCGCACAGAGTTCTGGCTCGCTGGTGTCGATGATCGATACAGCTACTACAACTTGCCGACTGTGCTTCCAATCCTGGACAACGAGGAGCATGATCCTGCTGTACGGCTCTCTGCTCCATCCACTTCAGCCTCCCAAGGGCAAAGCTTCACGCAAGGCCATCGAGAGCCATCACCTGCGTCCCTGGCCGGCAGCGAATCGTGGGACGAAGTCGAATGTTATTGCTCCATGTGCGAGAGGGCTCAAGAAGACGCGGATGAGATCGCTCAGCGAAACTTTGAAACCGGTCGAGTCTATCTGAGAGACGGGCAAGATTACTTGGAGTCGAGCCAAAGAGATTTGGTAGATGGCGAAACCCACATTGAACATGGCACGGAGCAATTTTCGGACGGCGACGAGGTTGACTGGGACGCTGTGCCGAGAAACGTTGAGTATGACGGCCGGAACGGCCTCATTTACGATGACGAAGAGATCATCAGTTATGTCGATGATGGCGAGCGCTCCCCCTACTACGGTCCGCAATCCGAAGACGAGGCTGATGGGATGGACTATGCCGAGGATGGCGAGCGCTCCCCCGACAACGGCCCGCGCCCCGAAGAAGACGGTGAAAACGGCATGTATGAAGAAGATTCATTATACTACGAGGACCCGGCAGTTCGGGACGAGCGCATCGAGGCGAACTACAATGCCTTCTCATCGCAATGGAATGTCGTCAATTGGGAGGCAGGCGCAAGACGTCCGGTTGAACCCCCCGTTTCACCTATGACCAGACTCGCCGCCAGATTCGACGAAACTCACAACAGCTTTTACGGCGAGGACTCGCCAGGTCATTCAAGCGATTCCAGCAACTCCAGCGTTGTCTTTCTTTGGGAGTCGCCTGCGAACTCTCAGGAGAGCTTGCGAGAGAGACCGGCGTTGATGAGTACCGCTCCAAAGCAGGAGAGTTCCCAGACCTCAGTTAGTTCTGAGTCTGGCGACAGCGATATCAAAATCAGCGTTGCCAAAAAGCGGAAGAGGGAGGCCAGTTGTGAGATCGTTTTCGAGTTTAAGCGCAACGTCCGGCCCAGATCGACTTAGAAAGATGCTCATGCCACCACGACCCTGATGGTATTGCGGCTGGTTTTTGGCTTTTTCGCAACCACAGATAAATCGCTCCCTCCTTCCTTCCCAACCGCCTAACCCACACAACCCGGTACTTTTTGGGAGCGACAACCAGAACATCAACTCCGAAGAAACATCTTGCCAGTCAATTCTTTTTTGCGATCCATTTCTTCTTCTTTCTACTATCTGCCTGGTCGCAGTCCTCTCTTGGTTATAGACATCAACGACTCTTCCCTCCTCTCGTCTACATACTCGTTCATTTTTCTTCGAGAAACAATCATGGCCGCTCGCGCAAATCGCAAACCTCGACCCGCTCAGACGACAAAAACTACACGTCATCGGATTGGCAAAGCCAGTTCTTCCACATGGAAGGAGCCGCGCCTGGCCCCGGACTACCTGACCCTCTTACCACCTCCCCGTGGCAAGAACTACGTGAGCAAGGATGGAAGACCAACCTTCTGCAACCGATACGACAGCCCTCCAAAGCGTCGCAAGAGGCAACAACCCACGCGCAGCAAGCCTCAGTCTGCCTCTCCGCCGTCCAAAAAGGAGCAACCTCAGACTTGCTCTCCGCCAGTCAAAGAGGAGCAACTTGGAGAGACAACCTCACCGGCTATCGCAACTGTTCCTTCTGCTTTCATCGTATGTGGGCCGGCTGAATGGACATCTGGAGAGAGAGATCACTCTGTCAACCCAAGTGGCGTTGACGTTCCCTTGAGTTCGGAATGCTTAGAGACTACGTCCCTACTGCGCCTCGAAAAAGCTAATGATCAACAACAGGAGGATTCGTTCCATGCTCGTCCATCCATCAAGCTGCCCATCCCCGATCACATCAAGGCAATGCTGGTTGATGACTGGGAGAATATTACCAAGAACAACCAGCTGGTCCCTCTTCCTCATCCCCACCCTGTGGACGAGATTCTCAACGACTACCTTGCTTTTGAGCGCCCTAGCAGGGAAGACGGCTCCGCGAACATGGACATTCTCGAAGAAGTCGTTGCTGGTCTTCGCGAATACTTTGAAAAGTCTCTTGGCCGCATTCTCCTGTACCGGTACGTCTCTGACACACACGAATAATTGTCCCGCTACCTAGCTGACACTCGTCAAGGTTCGAGCGCCCCCAGTACCACGAGATCCGCAAGGTGTGGGAGAAGGCCACCGAGAACGACAAGAACAAGTCCGTCTGCGATACTTACGGCCCCGAGCACCTGTGCCGCCTGATGGGTGAGTTAGGCTTGACCATGTGGAGAGAACGACTGCTAACACGTTGTAGTGTCCTTGCCGGAACTGGTTGCCCAGACCAACATGGATCAACAGTCTGTGTCCCGTCTTCGTGAAGAGCTCTCCAAGTTCACCGTCTGGCTTGGCAAACACGCCAAGAACTACTTCGTCAGCGAGTACGAGACTCCTTCTCAGGAGTACATCGACAAGGCCCGTGGCTTCTAGACTGAAGTCAATACTGAAGGCTTCAGGCCGCCGTCTGATTTCGACAAGTCTTTCATTAGGCCTTAGCATCTGAGGAGGAGCACTTTTGGCCTTGGGAGAGAATGGACAACAACATTGCAACCTGCTAGAATCAGGTTTACTCTCCACCGGTATGAAGGGTTGGGAAGGATACGTAATTTTTTTCGTCTGCAGACAATAGCTAGTGGTCTCTGCGGTCAAGGAAAATCCAGCGATATGGTTCACGATTATCAGCCCCTCAGTTCGCCGCTCAACTATCCTCGTGATGCCCGACGTGCATACAGCATGACAGGCCGCCACCAGTATAAATGCAACCAGTCAACCTTGAACCACGATCCCATCGAGACGTGTGAGTGAACTTTTTATGTATTTGGTATAAAAGACTGCGCCGACGCTATCCTCGTCTGGGCAGGTTGTTGTACATTTCGCGATTGGTTTTGTACAGTTCGTCGTGGCTGTGGTGGTGGTAGTACACGATTTGGACGGACTGATCCTGTCCATTTTCTTCTCCATCTTGAGCGTTCGACGCCATGCCTCCTCCTCCTTCCGTTCAGAACCGCCTCTCAAAACCCCCTTCTCGTTCTCATTTGTTGTCGTTAAAGAACCCCCACCCGTTCCCCTCTCTCTTCCCATGCGCCACGGTCTCTCTCCCTCACAGCCGCTTCACGGCCTTCTCGACGTAGAACCCGGGGTCCGGCCTCCGCTCCTCGCGGACCTCGTACTTGCTCAGGGCGCGGTCGACCTCCTCGACGCGGACGAGCTCCTTGACCCGCATGATCATGCCGGCGAACTGGGGGCTGACGGGGTGGAAGACGACCTGGGAGCGGCGGTGGAGGCCGAGGGCGTCGAGGACGCCGCGCGTGCTCTTGGGCAGGCCGATGGCCGAGCGGTGGAGGGTGATGCGGAAGAAGGACATTGCGAGCGTTCGTTCGTTTTCTCTGGTGGGCGTACGGGGGGGCTTGTCTTGTTCGGTTCGCGCGTCTCTTCGGTGGTGTGTCGCTGAGGTCTGGGAGGGGGACGTTGCTCGTTAGCCGACGGGGACTAGGTTTTCGCAAGGGATCGGAAGAAACAGAGGCGGCGGCATACAATTGACTTGTCTGTCGGAGCGGTCCCGTGTCGCGGAGACGTCGTGAGCCTTGGTCGTCGTCGGTGGTCCACAGGGCAGACAGAGGTGGAAAAAATCATGGAGCTTCTCTACAGGTTGAAATCTCGATGGACCGTGCGCAACGGGTAGCCTTTCGGTACGTACCTACCTACCCTTCTCACGGCCCCCACTCCGGCCGGCATCAAATCGCAGTGAAATGGTGCGCATGCTCGCAGATGGTTGGGAAATTGAACGAGCTAAGCAGGTGCCTTGCTATCTACGACCTTGAATGTTATCTTGAATCTTCCAGTTGTGTTGTCTAGCTTTGGGCGAATTCAATTCGTCAGACCCGTCGAGGACTTCGTCCTGTTGATATAAGTCGTGAGTGGGGAGACGGAACGGTGATTCTACAATCGCAAGACACATTGCAAAGCCATTGGGTTCATCTCCAGGCCAGTTTATAGATAGCAGGGTTCACTCAGAAACGGAACAATTGGTGATGAGAACGGGCAAAACCATTAGTGTAGTCCTCTTGGGACTACCAGCACTACACGTATATAGCTTGTCGTACAAGACGCCATTTAGCACACCATCATCCCTCCGACGTTAAATTCATTGACTCCATTTCTATAGCCACATCCGGTGGCAACCCATGATCCTCCTCTGCTTTCTTTCACCCCCTTACATCTGAACCTCCACTCTGCCCTCGGTGCCTGGCGGGCCGGAGCCGAGCTGGGGGAGGATGTAGGTGATGTCGTCCCACGGGTGGCGGTACAGACCAGTGCGCAGTCTCTTCTGGTCGAGGTAGTGGGCAATAAGACCGATGGAACGGCCGAGGACGAACAGACCGTTGAGGACACCCATCTTGAGGTAGTCCTCGGCCTCTTCGGAAGAGAAGGCACCGCAGTTGCGCATGAGGTCGACGAAGCAGACAGCAATGCAACCGTCGACGTTGAGAATGAGGTTGTCCTTCTTGGAGGTGGTGACGCTCTCGACGGCGAGGGCGTAGTCGAGGAGCTTGTGGCTGGGGAACTTGGCCAGGACGTACTCCTTGACGAGCTCGACACGAAGATCGGGGTTGTTGCGGGACTTGACACGGTGGCCAATACCGGGGATGAGCTTGTTCTGCTTGCGCATGCTGTCGACGAACTCACGGGGGCTCAGGCCCTTGTCGAAGGCCTTGGTGAACTCCTCGGCGGCACCGTCGAGGGCACCACCGAAGCGGGAACCGATGGTCAGGAGACCAGCGACGAGCGAGGAGATGAGGTCCTTGCCGGCACGGGTGGTGATGATGGTGTTCATGGCACCGGACACGGCGGGACCGTGGTCGGCAGTGAGCATGAGAACCATCTCGAGGAACTTGGAGGCGTAGGGGGGCAGGCGGCGGCGGAACCACAGCAGGGACATGACACCGCCAATGCCAATCTCTTCCTTGAAGACGTCGGAGATGGGCATGCCAGCGTACAGGAGCTCCTGGCCACGGTCATCGGAGATGGTGGAGATGAAGGCAGCGGGCTTACGGATGAGACCGAGCTCCTGGGCCCACGAGTAGTCGATGGGGATCTTGGGAACGACGGGCTCGGGCTGGGGCTTGATGGTGCCGTTCTTGACGAGGCTGTCGTAGAGGGCCTTGAGGACCTGGGGCATGTCCTCGAAGGTATCGGGGACGTAGAAGCCGGCCTCCTTCATCTTCTCGTTCTTGGTCTTGGCCGTCTCCAGGGTGGAGTTGGCGAAGGCACCAGCGTGACCGAACTGGACCTCGGTCTTGAACATGCTGGCGCAAGTACCAATGGCCCAGGCAACGATGGGCTTGGTGATGATGCCGTCCTGGACGGCCTTGATGACCTTGTACTCCTCAACACCACCGACCTCACCGAGCAGCAGAAGGATCTTGCACTCGGGGTCGGCCTGGTACCTGAGCAGGTGGTCGATGAAGGTGGTACCGGGGTACCTGTCACCACCAATGGCAACACCCTCGTAGACACCGTCGGTGTTGTTGGCGATAATGTTGTTGAGCTCGTTGGACATACCACCGGACTTGGAGACGTATCCGACGGAACCCTTTCGGTACAGCTTGGAGGCGACGATGTTGTCCATCATGCCACCGGTGTTACCGATCTTGAAGCAGCCAGGCTTGATACCACCGACAGTGGCGGGGCCAATGATGGTGACACCCTTCTGCTGGGCCTTGTGGGCGATCTCACGGGCACGCTGGGCGGATTGTTAGTCAAACCTGTAGGGAGAAATGGCGGGTGCAACTTGTAAGGAGCAAATGGCTGGTGGTACTCACGCGCTCAGGGACACCCTCGGCAATGATGGCGATGGTCTTGATCTGAGGGTACTCCATGAGCTCCATGGTGGAGCTGTAAACACTACGGGAGGAAGCAAAGTTGACAACGACGTCGGCGTCGGGGTGCTTGGAGATGGCCTTGGAGACCTCCTGGTAGACGGGCAGGAGGGTCTCGCTGGTGCCCCAGTACATCTTGCTCACGAACTGGCCACCGAAGGTGTAGATGATGCCGGCAACGGAGGGAGTCTTGCGCTTGCAGATGAAGTCGAAGTCCAGCATGCCCTGGACGGCGCGGGGCTGGAGACCGTAGACCAAGCATCTGGTCTTGTCGTTGAACAGAGCATGTTCGGGGAGGGGGCTCAGAGGGCGGCTGGCAGCAGTGAAGCGTGTGATGTTATCGTTGGCAGACTGGCCGCCGGCCTTAGCGCCGTTAGCGGAGGGAGTGGCCGCAGGCATTGTGGTTGTGAGAGTCGAGCTTCGTCGGAGGGGAGAATCTCAACAGGAGGGGTAGAGAGCGAAGGAGAAAAAAGTCTGGCGAGGGGTAGCAAGGTCAGCAAGCTTGTCAAAGCAGACAATGTACGCCAGAAATAAGATTGAAGATGTCTGCCCTTGAGAGAGAAGGGGAGGATTGGAAGGTGCAGAGGTGGAGGAAGAGGAAGTTTGGTGGAAAGCAAACGAGACGGATTTGTGGTGGGGGGAGTAGGTGAGATTTCAGGAGGGAGTCGGAGGTAGGTCGACGTTCGCGGGAAGCTGAAATCGTTGGATCTGCGAGGCTACTGCCCATCGGTAGCTGGGGACACCACCAGGCAATAAGTGGACCAGGTAGCTGGCGTAGCCCCAGCTCCTCAGGATGGCGGCCGGGTGCGTATGTCGATCGCGGCGGGTGCGAAGGAGTCGGAGGTGGGCGTGGGCGTGGGAGATGGAGGGGCAGGATGAGGCGACAGGGGTAGGTGGGATTTCGGCGAGCGGTGTTGCGATTGCGATGATACTGACCTGGCAATGGGCGTTGATGGGAAGACGGCAGCGACGGCACAAGGACCAGCTTCTTCTTGAGGGTATATTTCTCTTGTCGAGTTGACGAAGGTCGAGAGCGGCGAAGAAGAGGAGAGATGAGCGAAGAGTGGAAAAGGCGGAGGAGGGGAAGGGGGAAGAAAAGAGAGTCGGAGCTGCGAAGGGAGTAGTAAATGACGGACGTCGGGGGGTGCGGAAGTAGTTGAGGCAAGCGCCAAGTGCGGGTGGGATTCTCGTCCTTTTTTCCCTCCTGTATCCTATGTAAGTCTTCTCCAGCGGGAATCAGCAAGGGAGTGAAGAGAACGGTGGGAGAGGCGTGGGAAGAGAGGTGAGTGTAGTGAATGGTGCAGGAGGGAGTTGGATGAGAGGTGTGTGTGTGTGTGTGTGTGTTCAATGTTTGTGGGAGGTGATGGTGAGCAGGGATTATTGGCGGCGTCCAGAAGCATCGCAGGGAGCGGCAGGCAGGGACCTAAACCCAAGCCAAAAAAATGCCCACGCCGACATCACATCTGTCCACGCCGAAAAAAGGGCCAATTCACCGAATGCCTTCCCCAAGTCTCAATGCTTGGGCCTGGTCTTGAGACGGGGCAAGGGCGGCCCTCCAGACAATGCGATGCATGACGGCGGGAGGCAGATTGGTGACAACCGGGAGATAGATACTCCCGTCGAGTACACGTACCGTACATAGGTACGCGGTGTACGAGTACCTTTACCTATCACTGACTGACACGGACGCTGTCGTGCCTGCGGTATCTAGGTAGCCCGGCCGGGGCAGGTACGGCGCAGTGCGGTGCGGTGTGTGGTGGTGGTGCGGTACCGTGTGGTTTTTTTTTTTTTTTTGGCTCAGGTCAGTGAACTTTTTTTTTTTCTTGGGTGCAGTGGAATGGGGGGGTGAAGTGGGGAATGGAGACGTCCGTCATGCGACGGCCGAAAGAGTTGGGGAAGCTCAGGCTGATGGGGCCGGCTGTGATTGGTTGTGTTTTCGTTGAAGTGTTGAATGGCAGCGGGCAGGGAGCAGTTGCGATGGGACGAGACAGGGAAGCGGCAGCAAACGAGAAACGGCACTGGGCAGCCGGTTGGACCCTAGGCCCTTGGTACCTTGCACACAGGCCAGCGAAGGTCCAGTAGCGCCGGTTCCATAGGTACGTCCACTAGGTATGTGTCCACGTCCTGTTTTGGGTAGGTTCCCACAGGGCGGGAAGCCATGTACCGATACCTTGGTGCCCACGCCAAAACAAAAAACCAATGGATGTCCGCAACCTACCTAACGGGCGGTGTCTGGCGGCTTGCCAGGCACCTTGTTAGGTAGGAAGCTCCCCTGTTGATTGCCCTGTTGTAGGTGCCCTGTCTGAGGTGCCCAGGCGGTCCAGGTTCCTGCACAGGCCCTGCCAAACCAAACCAACCTAGCGGCCCCAAGCCCAGACCAGGCCCTTGTCTGGCTGAGCTTCTGCCACCAAACTTCTCAAAGTCACCGCAACACTTCCACTGTTGAAATGTCTCGAGAAAAGGTCTTCCCCGCCCCGACCAGTCCAAGTTGAGACCGACCTGCTGGCGCTGGCGCTTGACCGCAACAATGGCCGGGAGGCGCGTGCCAGTCGGTGCCACGACCCTTGGGGGATTGGGGCAGAGAGGGAACTGGTGGCGGCATGGCGGCAGGGCGGCAGATCCCCCAAGCCCAAGGTTTGGTTTGACCGCATCTCATCATCCGAAGGAAGGTGCGGCGCGGTGCTGTACTTGCCTGCTCCCGTCGTCGTCGTCGGGTCCAACGAGTCAACGACGCCCTCGGACTGGATTGTCAGGGAGGATCGACATATTTTTTTGGACGCTTGTCCCTCCCCAACCCAGGAATCTGACCTCACCTCACTTTCCATGGACCAGTGACCAGGTTGCCAGGTACCTTAGATACTCTTACACCAAGTATTACTGTGTCAATACAATACTTGTCGTGGTGTGTGCTTCAGCTGTATTAGTGGGGGCGGAAGGCGGTCACTAGAGCAGCCTTCCCTTCCCCGTCGATGGCTGCATTCGATGGAATTGAGGTGGTATCCGTCAGCTAAAAAAGTGAAAAGAGTCACTGACCCTGACAGATTGAAAAATAACCCCTCAGTGGGAAAAGGGGGGGAACAGAAGGGGAGGAGAGTGAAAAAACTTCAAGGACGTGCCGGAACAATGCGGCGATAGTCGTAATTGCGACGGGAAGAGCGCAAAGCTGCTTTTCGAATGACACAAGCAATGCCGAAACAGGCGCGGACGGGGTCGAGAACCACTCGAGGGCAGGGACGAGGGCGAGAGAGAGGAGAGAGAGGACCCGATCTGAATCTCGACGACGCCGATGATCGAGTCCACGTCCCCGTCCACTATCCGCGCCATGTCAGAAACCCATGCACTTGCAATTGCACTGCACTTGCCAACTTGCACACTCGCGCTGCGCGCATGCCCCGAAACCCGGAGTGCCGCATCCACCTCCGCCGGTTTTCGGTCCTCCCCCATCGTCACTCCGCCGACCGCCGGTCATTGCGTACCGCGCACCGCCAACACCACCACCACCACAGTCTCGCGAATGCCATCTGCCCCGGAGACCACGGCCGGATTGTACGAGGGGGCTTTGAGGCTTTGGGGCTCGGCGCCATGGGCGGGAATGTCACCAATCCTAACCATGCCACACCATCCTCAGGGAGCGTCTGACTGTACGTACGTGTACGGCTCTGTGGTGCAGTCAAGTCCGACGTCTCACCCAGGACCGACCTGGATGCTGGATGACTGTGCCTGTGCCACCCGCAGTCTCACCGTCACCCCCCGATCCCAATTCCCAATTCCCAAAAGTGCAACTGCGAGTGCAATGGCGCCGCGTTGCATTCCAACGCCATGGCTAGCCGCCGGTGACCTCGTACTTGGAAACGTCCGAAAGCCCCTGTGGCCCTCCCCGGCGCTCAGCCCGAGGCCGGTGCGAGAAACATGGTTTCGGGAGTAGGACCGACGAGATAAGGTGGCCCAGGAGAAGTCGATCCGGGTCCGAGAGCACATGAGTGACAGGACTGGACATGACTGAAGTTCAGCACAGGGCGCGTGATCGACTGACTTGGGAAATCGTCTGGAAGACGTCCTCCCTCCTTTTTTTCTCGTCGCGTCTTTGCGAAATTCGGCGGTTTTTTTTTGTTTTTTTCTTGCGTTGCATCGATCCGCCAGGGGGTGCCCAAAAAAATGGTCCGACTGCTGCTTCGCACTTGCTGCAAGAGAAAATACCGCCCTGGGTAATGCCAAATGGGTAAC
The DNA here is from genome assembly GCA_027406025.1 of Colletotrichum musae. NCBI lineage: Eukaryota > Fungi > Ascomycota > Sordariomycetes > Glomerellales > Glomerellaceae > Colletotrichum > Colletotrichum musae. The sequence continues at coordinate 556,161 of JANVYC010000004.1, forward strand.
AAGAGGTGGTGGGTAGGTACCATGTACACTTTTACTGAGGCCAGCCTGACTCCTGAGCCTGAGCCTGAGCCTGAGCTTGTTGTTGATGAGCCTGCAGTTGCAGTTCATCATATCCCAGGAAACCCAGAAACAGAAACCCCAGCCAGACCATCACCAATAATTACCCGTTACCCATGAAATCCATAAAACAAGTGAAGGTGAACCCAATGAGCAACTTCACTGTTCCATTGAAACGAGGTCCACTTAAACCTCTCAACAACCAGTGCCTGTCTCGCCCCCCAGAATTTTCTTTCCATGCCGGCTTCCCCCTTCCTTCCTTTCCCTTCCATCCTCACGCGAGAACTTCGGCGAGGCGCAGGAACAGACCCAGGCCCAGGCAGATACGGGCAGGTACGGGCGACAGGTAATACACCGTACAACAGGTACAGGTACTTGCCCCTCCAAATCCGCTTTCTCTCCTTGCCCCCTTTGCGTTGCTTTTTTCTCGCCTTGCATCCCATCCATGGAATCCAATTTTTTCTTCGTCATTGCTGGCGCCACGAGGGGCACTTCAGCTTTTTGTTACACCACCTCTTTCCCCATCGTACCACACAGATGGAAACCCGGGCATGCAGAAACAACAGAAGGGAAATCAACAGAGTGCGTTGACAAAAGGGAAAGAGGCCGAAGAGAACTGGAAGGAAAAAAACTCCAAGGAAAATGTAAGAAAAAAGCAAGAAAAAAACAGCCGCTGTAATACTCTCTCTCCCCTCCGAAGAACTGCCCGGAGTCAATCCCTAGGTCTCTCCTCCGACAGTGAACGAGTACAGCCGGTCGCCGGTCTTGCTCTGTGAGACGCGCAGCCCGCAGCCCAGTGAGATGGAAAGAAGCAGGGGCCCGGAGTTGGGGTACATCCTCCATCGTACCTGTACTGAGATTCCCACAGTGCCACACAATCCCGAATCCCCTCCCCCCCAGCAAACCCCACCTCACCCTGTGTCGGGCTGCACGCACCAGCTCGCACACCCCAAAACTTTTTGGCGTGGTCCCCTAGCTCCCAAGTCCCAAGTGGTGAATCCACCGTCCACCGACTCCCACATCTCTCACCCCCCCGGTCCGGGAGGTACCTGCGCGCCGGTGATGCCCCCCATCGTGTACTTCGCCCGCCGATTCTCACCCCTCCCCCTCGACTCGCCCTCCCTCCCCCTCCTCTTGTTGCTCTCGCCCAGCAACAAATAATCCCTGGGAGCTTCGACGGTCCAAAATTTTGTGAAAGGCTGACGATCTTCTCCCTCCCACAGCTCCAGCTCCCTCCTTCCACTCCATCTCCATCCCTCCCCATCCATACTTCTCCTTCGCCGTCGCCGCTTCCGCTCTTCTTCTTCCCTCTCACCGCTCGCCTTGCTTCGACTCGACCTGACTCCGATCCTGACCTCACTTGATCTCAGGACATTTCCCCATCTTCAACCTCACGCCAGACTTCGACTTCGTCGCCTGCCGCTCTTGCTTCCCTCTGTCGCTCACTCACGGTATGTCCTCGACAACCCCTCGTCTCCCCCCGCCCCAATTGTAGTGCCCAGTGCCGCCGTCATGTCGTCGTTGTCGCCGGGTCGTTGCAGCTAGCTGCCCCTCCAAAGCTCGATTCGAGTAGCTTCGCGCTTTCCGCTTGCGGTGTCACTTGATCACCGCGCAGGAAACAGGCTGCTCTCCTCAGCTTGGCCCAGCTTTCCAATCCCATCTCCCCGCTGACGGCTGCCCAAAATGATGAACCTGGGCGCGCCGGCCACTCAAATACGCTCCGATTCCCGGCTCTCAAAAGCAACTGCTGACGAGTCCGTTTCCAACGCAGGCCAGAATAAAGCAGGGAAAAGAACACCAAAGAAAACTCACCACTTCCTCACCTTCCCACAGCCAGAATGTCCGCCAAGTCCATCCTCGAGGCCGACGGCAAGGCCATCCTCAACTACCACCTCACCCGCGCCCCCGTCATTAAGGCCACTCCTCTGCCCGCCCCTACCAAGCACAACCCGCCCACCAGGCTGTGCTCTCTGCACTTCCCCGAGGATGCCAACGTTGAGGACATCCTGAACCAGGCCGAGGTCACCTACCCCTGGGTCCTCCAGCCCGGTGCCAAGTTCGTCGCGAAGCCCGATCAGTTGATCAAGCGCCGTGGTAAGAGCGGTCTCCTGGCCCTCAACAAGACCTGGCCCGAGGCCAAGGCATGGATCGCCGAGCGTGCCACCAAGGAGCAGCAGGTCGAGCACACCACCGGTGTTCTTCGTCAGTTCCTCGTCGAGCCCTTCGTTCCTCACCCCCAAGACACCGAGTACTACATCAACATCATGTCCGTCAGAGATGTAAGTTGACTGCAATTTTCTGAGCTGTTTTTGGTCGTTTTGTCGTCATTGCCGCTTGCGGCATTGGGTGGCGGCGGGTCGACGTCGTCTCCAACTCGGTAGGCGGGGCAGAAAGGGGGGCAGTCCATCAGTGAGCCGCGAATAGCTTCACACACAAATCCTCAGCAGGGTTGACTCGTCGGCAACTGAGAGTGAGAAGCAAAAGGGAAAAACTTTGTTTGGCAACAATGGAAGGAATTCGCATGCTTTATGGCAATTCCTGTCCATGGGTCAAATAAGTGGATTCCGGCCACTGGACTGCCTTTTCCGGTAATTCTCCTCCCGAACCGGACGAACGGATGCCACGAGACGAGGCCTGCAACCCATCCAACCCCCGTCCACCCATGCCCTTTGCAGAAGTCCCGTACACACACACAGCTGCCAGTCCACCACCACATATCAATTTTCTGATCAACGGCTTTGATACTAACGTCTCATGATGAATAGGGCGACTGGATTCTCTTCACCCACGAGGGTGGTGTTGATGTTGGTGATGTCGATGCCAAGGCTGAGAAGCTCCTGATTCCCGTCGACCTCTCACAATACCCTTCCAACGAGGAGATCGCTGCCACTCTGTTGAAGAAGGTCCCCAAGGGTGTGCACAACGTCCTCGTCGACTTCATCAGCCGCCTGTATGCCGTCTACGTCGACTGCCAGTTCACCTACCTCGAGATCAACCCCCTCGTTGTCATCCCCAACGAGGATGCCACCTCTGCCTCCGTGCACTTCCTGGATCTTGCTGCCAAGCTCGACCAGACTGCCGACTTCGAGTGCGGTGTCAAGTGGGCCATTGCCCGCTCGCCCGCTGCTCTCGGCATCACCAACGTTGCCGCCGTCAACGGCGAGAAGGTCAACATCGACGCCGGCCCGCCGATGGAGTTCCCTGCTCCCTTCGGCCGTGAGCTGACCAAGGAAGAGGCTTACATCGCCGACCTTGACGCCAAGACCGGTGCCTCTCTCAAGCTGACCGTCCTGAACCCCAACGGCCGCATCTGGACTCTGGTCGCCGGTGGTGGTGCTTCCGTCGTCTACGCCGATGCCATTGCCTCGTCCGGCTTCGCTGATGAGCTCGCCAACTACGGTGAGTACTCTGGTGCTCCCACCGAGTCTCAGACCTACCACTACGCCCGCACCGTCCTGGATCTCATGCTCCGCGCTCCCGTGAGCGAGCAGGGCAAGGTTCTGTTCATCGGTGGTGGTATTGCCAACTTCACCAACGTCGCCAGCACATTCAAGGGTGTCATCAGGGCGCTCCGCGACTACGCCAAGCAGCTCAACGAGCACAACGTCCAGATCTGGGTCCGTCGTGCTGGCCCCAACTACCAGGAGGGTCTCAAGAACATGAAGGCCGCGACGCAAGAGCTCGGCCTGAACGCCAAGATCTTCGGACCCGAGATGCACGTTTCCGGTATCGTGCCTCTGGCTCTCGTCCCCGGCAAGTGGGAGGAGAGCGGTGCTCAGGAGTTCCAGGGTTAGGGGACGAAGACGAAATAGGGGAGTCAGTTGGGTTGGGCGGAGGATGCTAGCCAGGATTCAAGGTTAGACGAAAAGGAAGTCCGCGTGGTGCTCGAGACGGCACCCTGCCCACTTTCTTGTACGCTTTCAAGTTTATGGTGTTATGACGGCTGGTGCACAATACTCTCGACGGGAAGGTCGAGAGTCGGGTCCTTGTATCTTCGTACGTATGGAGGGCATGGTCGACGATCAGATGAGCAAATAATTAGACGCTCTATAATGTGATGTTGACTTCGGTTACCAAAAAGATTAAAACGTCCCTGTTCGGTTCCTTGACTGGCGAGTGAATGATTTCTACCTCGAGTACCAGACGCCTTCAGATAATGCCTTGGGGTTCGTCGGAAGAAACAGCCCGATGATGTGTTTCCCGTGAAAACGAAGCCCTCGCGAGAGTCTGAGAGAAGATCCGAGACAACGCCGCGTCCTGCATTGCATCGAATCGTTGGTTTTCGATGGCACGGAGCTGTGGAAAGACACGACGGAAGAAGCCCGGGAAGCTTCTGTGTTGAGGGAATATGTTTGACGGTCGAAAAGGCACGTGACTTTGCTCCTCCGCAGGCTCACTCGCCAAAGGGGAACGGATATGCGCTCGCGCGTTGATGGGACATGGAGCTATAGCTTGAAGTCAGTTGATCAAGAAAGGCGTCATTTCTTCACAAACGTCAACCTGCACGAGCAGCCTGCAGATGGTATCATTGAGCCTGACGATGCGGGCTTGTCAAGGCTGATACAACCTGGGATCGAAAGTCTACGATGTGTTGCTCCGTTGCGTAGAGAACCAGTAGGCCTCGTTGTCGCGGCACAACTACTTCACGACACAGTAATTGCTGCAATTAATTAATTGGTCGTGCCAGTTTGCCGGGACAGCCTGCCAGCTACCTAGTATTGCCGGCGTCGATCTCAGGAGAGACAGAGGAGGCGCACGGAATGCGGCATCAGAGTGGCCCAGGGGTTAAATATCGGGTAGGACTACCGGCACGTAGTTTGGTCGGTCGGGCTTTGGGTGACGCGGCCGCGGGGAAATTGAGTGTTCATCGACTCGGTCACACGGCTGCAAAGATTGCGCGCGGATAGGACGGTAGATGTGTGTGACGGTGGCGGGGTGATGATACTATAGAGAGAAGCTGAGAGCGGGCAAGGTCGGAGCCGGTACGGCTCGGAAGCAGCTTGCCGGCCGGAAGGCCCCCTGGCGATGATCACGAACGGAGCCCGCCTATCTCACTGTGTCGCAAATTTGAACCGGGGCCAAAAGTGGAATACGAAGTCGTTCGTAATCAGGCGCAACGGGGTCGGCGGCAAAAACCCTAATTGCCTCCATTGGGCAGGCGAAAAGAAAGGCGCGAACGGCGGAGGGACTCCGAGGGAGAAGTCACCGGACGACGGGACCCCTGGGCGAATACGATGGTTGCAATTTGGCGTGCGCTGGAATGAGCCACTCTTGGTCGCGGCACAGCATTGGAACGGCGGAGGGCGTCGTCGCGGGGATGCTGGAGAAGGGCGATTTCGTTTGACGGCTACTCGGCACGCGCAAGTGCGCCGCCATCTCGCGTTTTCCGTGCCTTTGTCCTGGACAGAAGGCAGAAGGGCTGTCTGTCTGGATCAGGGCGCTAGTACCTGACAGCCGCTGCGAGCTGATGGCGGACGAGAATGGTGTGCGATTTGTGCCCTGAAATTCGCATTGTTGGAGGTGGTTGCACACTGCGGCTCGGCTCAGCGGCCGGCGTGGCGTCTCTGGGAGCTTGTGATGCCTCGTCATCTCCACCAACATTGCCCCCGGAAATCTGGCTCACGTGGTTTAGACTGCGGTTGGCAGAGGGCTGGGCTTGGCGACCGCAACATTTGCATTTGCATCCAAAGTCTCTCGGAACAGAGTTGCAGAGACAGCAGTCTGCTCGCAACGTTGACAAAGATGGCAGGGTCTCGCAGGCGGACCCTGGCGTCAGGGAGACATATGACACCATGTTGAGGTGGAAATATCGGATCTTTTTCAGAGTCTTTCCCTCGCGGGCGCGGCTTGGGCGGCAGTGTGTTTGTGCTGGTGGCCTCTCGTGCGTTCGTCTGTCCCGTCCATGACCCGGAGCCGTCCCCGTCGACCCCGGCCTCGCTAGTCGAGCGCATGGTCCCTGAAAGCTTGACCATAGTGTCTCATAGTGTTTCGAAGCGTAAAGGGTGGTTCTCTCTTGTTCTCAGGTTGTGACGTGTTGGAGAAATGGAACCTGGCAGAGATGATGCCTACCTCGTGGCCAGGCAAACCAAACGACAAGCCAACACAAACGGGCAGAGCTCTGGCGGCGGCTGTCGTCCATCGAATTGAGAGGCGGACCCGGACCTGCAGAAGTGCAGTGCAGACGACACTAGACCTGCAGATAAACGAGGGACTAACAGACGGAGAGATTAGCAGCGACCGGGGTTGGCGGAGAGTTGCCATAGTCGGGAGCCAAGCTTCGGGCGACATGCAGGGCAGAAGGAGGGACTATCACTAGTCAGCACCCACCAGCGCGCTGCCCGAGCCATCCAATCCCATAATCCCGTTGGTATGCTCCGGGTTGCTCCTCTCGTCTGGCAAAAGTCCCTACGAGGTGAAAAGGCGGGCGGCGAAGCGAGAGTGCTTGGCCACCGGTTGGACCGAAGCAGAGGGGACTGAGGGAGGCCCCTCCCGTCTGCTACGATCCCCAGCCCTGTCGCCTTCACAGCATCCGAGAAGGAAAGAAGAGGAAGGGCCTTGCTTGCTTCAGATTCAGAAGCTGAGATGCCGGGGGGGCTGTGTTACGATTCTCTCGCAACGTGTGTTGGCTTCGAGGCAATGGTGACGCGCCTCGGGAGTGACGGCGAGACTAATAACACCTATAGTGTAGGTGAGCCAGCGAGCAGCATGTGTCTGGTCTGATTTGGTCTGGTCTGGTCGATTGGTGCGCAAGATCTGCTGAGGCGGCGTGCGGTCTGGAAACCCGGCACAACGAGAGCAACCAGGGGGGTTGCTGCGAGTCGGAAAACAATTCGAGTGTCGCGGATGCGGCAAAGGAGGAAAAAGTCGCCGCCGCAGCAGAAGGAGGGACACACGGACGGCCAGCGCCCTTGGTTTGGTTCGCCGTGGAAGTCGGATGTATCCAATGTTGCAAGGAAGAAAGGTGAAAGAAGGTGAGGAAGGTGGTCCGCACCAACCTCCATACCACCAACGAATGTACATCCCTATAGCCTATAGGTAGGTAGCCATATTCATAGAAGGTACTCCGTAGACTGGAGATGATGTGTGACGCTAAGCCGAGACGAGGCTAAATCCAGCGACCATCGTACCCAGCCAGCTCTTGCCTTTTCCATTTTTAATTTACATGTCACGATTTTACCTACTGCTCCTGCCGTTTCTGCTGCTGCTGCTATTCTTGCCTGTGCCGTCCTTTCCTCTTTTTACTACTACCCTCCCGCCCTATTTCTCGTGTTTGGTTTAATCCGAGCCTCGTTTTCCTCTTTTCTTCCCATTGCCAACCCAAACATCCTCGACACTCGCTCGACAGCGTCGCGCCTGTGCCTGTCTCTCTCTCGTATTACTGAAGGGAGCCCCGTATATCCCGGCAGCAACCCGCCCATTCTTCGTTTCTCATCGCTCACTCACCACACCACTGCTATTACACAACCACCGCCAACCCGGAAGATCCGTTTCTTTCCCATTCTTCCGTCTCGGCTTTTGTCATTGCTGCTTGGCTCTGTGTCCCCGCACCGACGACTCATATTCTTGTCACTCTCTCGACCTCGCCTGAAAGCTGCGAGAAACACGAAATACCTAACCCGTACGACTTCGACGATACCACGTCTAATCCGAAGACCGAATAAGCCCTGCGCATATTGCCATCATGCTCGTAAGTTTTCAACATACTCATTGCGCTCTGCTCCCCATTGGCTGGGCTGGCGACAGCCATCAATTGCGCCGACGATCAGAGCGCGAGAACACGGCCAAGTCCATGTGGAGAGGGCCAAGCTGCCAACGCCAGCCCGTCGATCCCCCTCCCCTTCTGATCTCCCCGCGTGATCTCCCCGCGCGCCGCCTTGGAGAGAAACTCAGCTCTAACTCGAAGTTTGTAGGTCAAATCTACTCTCGTCGCACTGAGTGCGACCTTGGCTGCTGCTGTCAAGCCTCTCAAGGTCCAGGGCAACTCCTTCGTCACTGAGTCGGGCGAGAAGTTCCAGATCGTGGGTCTCGACTACCAGATTGGAGGCAGCGCCGGTTACGACCCTAAGCACAACAAGGATCCTCTCAGCGATCCCGATGTTTGCATGCGCGATGCTGCCCTGCTCCAGCGTCTGGGTGCCAACGCCATCCGCGTCTACAACCTGGACCCCAACCTTAACCACGATGGCTGTGCCTCCATCTTCAACGCCGCTGGCATGTACATGATCCTCGACGTCAACTCTCCCCTCCCTGGCGAGGCTATTACCAGCTTCGAGCCCTGGACCAGCTACTACGCCGCGTACATGAACCGCACCTTCGCCATCGTCGAGGCCTTCAAGGGCTACCCCAACACCGCCGCCTTCTTCTCCGGCAACGAGGTTATGAACAACGTCGAGACTGCCAAGGACGTGCCTCCTTACCTGCGTGCCATTACCCGCGACCTGAAGAACTACGTCGCCAAGCACTGTGATCGCCCGATTCCCGTCGGCTACTCCGCTGCCGATGTTCGCTCCATTCTGGTCGACTCTTTCAACTACCTGACCTGCGCTGAGAACGGCGACGACAAGGACCCCAGCCGCGCCGACATCTTCGGTCTCAACTCATACTCGTGGTGCGGCGACTCGAGCTTCAAGACGTCCACCTACGACCAGCTCATCGCTGACCTCAAGGACACCTCCGTCCCCGTTTTCTTCTCCGAGTTCGGTTGCAACAAGGTCACCCCTCGTATCTTCACCGAGATCCAGTCTATCTACGGGCCTGACATGAACTCCGTCTTCTCTGGCGGTCTCGTCTACGAGTACAGCCAGGAGGAGAACAACTTTGGTATTGTCAAGGTCAACGATGACAAGTCGGTGAAGCTGCTTGTCGACTACGACAACTTGGCCGCTCAGTACAAGAAGGTCGACTTCAAGACCCTGCAAGCCACCCAGGCTCCCAAGAACTTCCCCAAGCCCCCCAAGTGCGAGTCGTCTCTCATCACTGAGAAGGGCTTCAACAACAACTTCACCCTGCCCGTCGTCCCCCCCGGTGGACAGGACCTCATTGATAACGGCATCAAGAACAAGCCTTCCGGCAAGATCATCACCATTAGCGACTGGACCGTCAAGCACAAGGTTTACGCCTCCGACGGCAAGACCGAGATCACTGGCCTCGCCGTCAAGCCTCTGGCCGATACGGACTCCAACACTCCTGGCACCAACACCGGCGGCTCCACCCAGCCCGTCGCCACCACGGGCACCACCACGGGCACCGCCTCTGCCACCCCCTCTTCTTCTGGCAACCCCGACAACAAGAACGCCGGCGCTGCCCTGCGCCCCGAGATCCTGGCCATGGCGGCTCCCCTCCTTGCTCTCCTTTTCTTGTAAAGCTTTTTATGAGTACGGATGCGGTACTTGGTTTAATAATGCATGCTGTTGGGAGGTTATGAATTGGTTCCTTTCTGGCAAAATAGATTCCCCACGGTTGTATAACACCTGAATAGAAACATTCGCAAAGTGGTCATGTCCCGTTGTCGCAGCACCGTGTCACGTGCATACTGCTGAACACCAGACTGCCGCAATTCCAGGGTTGATTTGGCCTCCGTATATCGCTCATTAGACACTGCAAAAACGAGTGTCTACATGGACGCGAAAGATTGAGTCGTGGCAGGATTGATCAGCAATATTGACATGAGGAGTTTGAGACCAGCCGCTGGAGAATTAAGCCCCTGCCCGTCTTCAACATTGGCGAGCGGGTGAGTGGGTGAGTGAGCGGGTCCCACTTTCCCCCAAAGGTTTCAATTCAACGCTGCTGACCACTGAGAGACGTGGAGGACCCTGAGGGAGGGGTGAGGTACCTTCGGTAGCCGCAAAGAAAAAGAAAAGAAAAAAAGGGACTTGAGCAATTTGGGCACACACCGCCTCGCTGACTCACCCCGATTTGCGGGCATTCTGCCGGTCCTCTGAGGCCGACGTCTCATCAACACTACGATTCATCGGGCCCCTCGTCAGTCAGTCGATTCCATTCAGCTTTTCAGTTTTTTTTTATATCTTCTCACCGTCGTCGCCGCCACGTTGCCGCTATCAGCCTCTCGTCTCGGCTGTGTCTCTGTCATCTCATACTATATAAGATAAAGTATGTTTAGGTTGTTCGTGACACCTTTTTTTTCTCTTCATCTTCCTCATCTGAAAAGCCCCGATGTTACATACACCTGAAGGCAGCTGGCGCTCGGGATCAGAGAATAGAAGAGGGAAGATAAAAGCTGACATCTGTCCAACATATTTCAAAAACGGTTATTCCAAACATCGTGCAAAATGGCTGAGACCGGTAAGCGGCTCCCGTCCCTAAAAGGTCCCACTTGCAACGTAGAACCACGGCAGCGGGGGGGTGCTCAAGTGGCTCTCCCACCTGCGGGAGGCAACAATATCCACACCGCACAGAGGGGCAGATATAGAGTCAACAGAAACATACCCATATTCACAACCCGTTGAACGATATCCCCCAACAACTAACATGTCCGCCGCCGAAGCCACCGCCCCCCGCGCCGCCGCCGGCTTCCCCTCGGACCGGCGTCCCATCATCATCTCCGGCCCCTCGGGCGTCGGCAAGGGCACGCTGTACAAGCTGCTCTTTGACCGCCACCCGGACACCTTTGCGCTCTCGGTGAGCCACACCACGCGCGGGCCCCGCCCCGGCGAGGCCGACGGCGTCGACTACCACTTCGTCACCCGCGAGGCCTTTGACGACCTCGTCCGCGCCGACGGCTTCGTCGAGCACGCCGTCTTCGGCAGCAACGCCTACGGCACCTCCAAGGCCACCATCGAGGAGCAGTCCGCCAAGGGCCGCGTCGTCGTGCTCGACATCGAGATGGAGGTATGAACCACCCCTGTGTTTCACTCTTCTTTTCCCTTCCCTCCCTTGGTGGCTCCCTCGCCCGGGAGGTCATGAGCCATATGCTTGATGTAGCTTTTGTCTCTGGTTGCTGACTTCCGAATAGGGAGTCAAGCAGATCAAGAACTCGGGCATCCCTGCCCGCTACGTCTTCATCGCGCCCCCCTCGGAAGAGGAGCTCGAGAAGCGTCTTCGCGGTCGTGGCACCGAGAAGGAGGAGAGCATCCAGAAGCGTCTGAACCAGGCCAAGGTCGAGCTGGAGTACTCAAAGACGCCCGGCGTCCACGACAAAATCATCGTCAACGACGACCTTGAGAAGGCTTACGGGGCCTTGGAGGAGTTCGTCTACGCCCCCTCCGCGTAGAGACCTGTTTGGCAGCATTTGAACGACACGAGGCATTAGAGAATAGACGCAAGAGAGCAGCACGGGAGCCACACACGCACGTTTCATACCACGGGGTATTCATTAACTACTGAATAAACATCCTTAGCGGATTCGCGGCCATTAAAGTGTAGACTGTGAAACTAAGCCTAAAGTGCCAGGGTGAAAGTGAACTAAGAAAACAGAAGAAAGCGTCCAGCTGTAAGATGGGGGAATAATGGACGATTTCACCAGCGCGCAAGTGTCCAGCATCGACCACAGGACCAGAAGGGGGTATGACCTATATCCGCGCGCCATGCCGGCATCTCAACCCCTTCCATGCAACGTTCGTATCCTGTCTTCCGGGGGGCAGCGAAAACCGCACCCTCGAAATAGTCGGTCGATGCAGCCTCCGTGCGCGGTCGAGGCCGTGCCAAGCCTTTTTATCTGCGCATAACACCATGAGATCGAGAGGAAAAGTCATCAGAAAATCCGGCCGCCCAAGTATATCATTGCCGTCCGGCTCCTCGAGTGCGCGGGTGGGGATGTTCGTCAACTAGTATCCGTTCATGGTCATTCGTTGCGAGCTCCGGCTGATTTCACGGTCCGCAGCCGGGCTGATGGGTCTGCTGCCACCGCCGTGTGCGCTGCTCTCCTTGAGGGCCAGGAGCTGCTTAGCACGGAAGGTCTCGTAGTGGATCTGAGATGTGGTCTCGATGAGATCCTGGAGGTGAGTGCGAAGCAGGAAGTTCCTCAGGTAAGTGAACTCGCAGTGGTTCTCGTCCTCGACGTTGATGACTCCCCAACGGTTCTGGCGACCGCGGACCTGCTTGCCGTTGACGATGATGGACTTCTCGGAGCCAACAACGGCGAAGGGAACAAGATCCTGCACACTGATTAGCAATTGCAGCTTGAACGACCAACCGAGATGCCCACCTTAATCTGCGTGTTCAGGACGCGCTCCTCCTCGTCAAACTCCTCGTTATCGTAGGGGTACATCTTGAGGTTGTGGAAAGCAAACTCCTCCTTGATACGCTCCTTGAACTCCAGACGCTCCTCGAGGGTGAGGGTGTCGGACTTGGCAATGACGGGGACCACGTTGACAACATCGGAGAGCTTCTTCAGGACGACGATGTCGATGGGCTTGAGCGAGTGGCCCGAGGGCTGGATGAAGAAGAGGCAGCAGTGGATGCGGGTATCTTGGATGTAGCGCTCGCGCTGGGCAGTGAGCTCCTTACGCAAGTACGCCGAGTGTTGGTCCTTGATGTACTTCACGATGGGGTCCCAGCAGCGGTCGTTGTTGACCAGGTCGCCGTATCCGGGGGTGTCGACAATGTTGAGGCGCAGGCGGACGCCGTTCTCCTCGATCATGTGGGACACGGCCTGGATCTCGGTGGTGGATCGAACGGGCTCATCAGGCATCATGCGGCCCTTGGAGTCGATCAGGTGGGAGGCGAAGATGGTGTTAATCAGGGTCGACTTGCCCAAACCCGTCTGGCCTGTTGAGTGGGAACACGGAGACCCGTCAGTCGACTGCCGACGCGACATAGCCAGCACCCGCCAGCGACCTCCAGGGGGGGACTGAAGGTCGAGGGCGGGGGCAATGGCACGAAGAGACTCACCAACGCAGATGACATTGAACTGGAAGCCACGCTTCAACAGCTTCTTCTCGATCTGAGAGGTGATGCTGTCGAAACCGACGTGGGACTGGGGGTAGATGGTGGTGGGCTGCGCCATTGTGACTGCTTTTCCGCTCGAGCGAGATTGGCACGAGAAGGTGAGTAAGGAGTGAAGTTGAGATACGATTCTTTATTCCAAGAAAGGTATTCGGTCTCGATGGAACTTTGTCGCAGGGTCGGAGGTCGGACGAGCGGTGGGCAGAGAAATAAGAAGGACAGTTCGATCACGAGGTTGAGGACGGGATGTTTCTAAGGACAAGCCTCCAGTGTGCAGGAGCCGGTGAAGGGGAATTTCTGTGCTGGCGCCTTCTTGGCCTGCCCGTCTGGCGTCTGGCCAGTGGCCTTCCCCCGTATCGCGCTGTCAGGCACTGCCCGTTGGGTGCAGCTCATAGGTTGTTCCTTCCACCTGCTGCAGCAAACAATACAGTGTAATTTCCCTGCAGGGAGCTTGTAGGGGGGTGGGGAGAGAAAGGGGGAAAGGGGTTTCTCAACGCGTGGTGATTGGTTGGGAACTGTCTGTGCACCAAGTGAGTTTTGATTGGCTGAGAGATCTCAATTGACAGGGCCCGCCGGGAGCTACCCCCGGCAGCAAGTCTTTTTTTTCCGGGTCGGAAAGGAACCTATCACGACCCCAAACTTTCAGCCTCGTCAGATTGTGATGTGAGAGGTAGAAACACCTTGAAGTGCAGCTGCCAGAACCACGGACGATAGCGAAATACGACCTGCGCTTCTCGATCGAAACCGACGGATCCGGTCTCGAGTACCCATAGCCCACCGAGCCACCTCTGGCCGACCCCGAAACTAGGTCCTCGCCGCGAAACGACGTCGAGCCACCATTCGCAAAATGGCCGCCTCCGCCGCCGTGATGGCCGCGCAGCCCCTGCGTCGCCTCCCCCAGATCTCCGCGCCTGTCCTCGCCAACTCCACTAGGATATTTTCGCTCTACTCGCGCCAGCTGCTCCTCCCCGCTCTCTCGGCTGCCCTTCCTGCAATCAACCTCAACATCCCCGCGTGGCTCGGCGGCATCTGGGAGTCCATCCTGCGGGCGGTGCCGAAGAAGAAGACTTCGCACTCGAAGAAGAGACACAGGCAGATGGCCGGAAAGGCGCTGAAGGATGTCAAGTCGTTATGCCAATGTCCTGCCTGTGGTCGGCCCAAGCGACAGCACGTCGTGTGTGCGCACTGCCTAAGCAGTAAGATTCCCCATCTCGTCCCCAAGTTCGATGCTGACGAAACTCAACAGGCATCAGAGCCGATATTTGGGGATCCAAGACCGTGGCAGAACTGAACGAGAAGAAGCGCGCGGAGCGTGCGGAGAAGAAGAAAGGCTACTGACGAACTATGTAATATAAGACGTGTATACTCATTTGTACAATTGGTTGGCCTACTCCGGCGTTCGGGACAACTCATCACCTTCGGATTGGCCCATCTGCCGTCATCTGATGCCCCAAGCTTCCCGCTCCCGCCCTCTTCTCTGGGTTGATCTTTACGCATGTCGATGTGGTCGGGGGATTTTGACCATCGGCAAAGACCCATCCATCTTGTGGCGGTCGACCGTCTGGCCCGCACCATACACGATTATTCAGCGGACTGCTCACACCCTTTCCAGCGAAGGTTACGAAGTCTCCGCTTGTCTTTGTTCTCGCAGGGGGGAGGGCAGCTGACATTGTTTATTCACGACATGGTTGTTCTCTCTAGCGATCCATGGCGCTCGATGATGATGGACAATGACAATGTTCTGACTGGTTTGTTCCTTTGTCAATTCAAAGGAAATCAAACTTTGAGTTGATCCAAGGACAAATGTTCAAGATCAATTGTTGCGACGAGTGATGGGGCATGGATCTGCGCAACAAAGCTCTTGTGTCAAGCGTAGAACCGATGGTATATAGATCGGTCCCATGGCCACACAACTAGCAGTATTCGAACCAACAGCTACCCAGACAACAAAACAGATTATACAAACCCATAACTCGCCCATCTCAACTTTCAGTTCACACGGCCATTAGTTTCACTTTTATTCGCAGCATTGACAATGGCAAGCTCGCAACTCCTCTCCTCTTCCTCCCAGGCAGGCCTGGAAGACCTCCCAGTTGAGCTCATTCACCACATTGCCTCTTACCTGACCGCTGACGCACAGGAAACCGACGTCGACGCAGACGAGGCTAGTTGTTGCAACGAAGTCGAAGCTCAGAGCATCTCTGGTACGGACCTTGATTACCACTCAGAAGACAATGTCAGCATCGAGGATGAAAATCCGAGAACGCAACTCCAAGATACAGTCCGCGACCTCAAGAACCTGACCCTCACATGCAGGGGCTTCTACAATATCCTGAAGCCTGAGCTCTACACCCAGGACAAACGCAACGACTGGTACGCCCTGCGCTGGGGCAGCTTCCATGGGCTGTTACAGACGATGGCGGACGCCGTCGCTGCTGGCGCCCCCGTTGACCACGCCTACGCTGACGATCCAGCAGACTACCACGACCACAACTACTGCGGATGCTTTCGCCTGAGATCGAATGACCAGGGCCAGTACACCTCGAAATGCTGCACTCTTTTCCACGAGAAGAAACCCGTGCGCAGCGCCGGGACGCCGCTTTTGACGGCCATCCGCGGAGGTCAACTTGAAGCCGTCGACTGGCTGCTGTCCAAGGGAGCAGACCCGAACAAGGTGACGCCCTCGATCACGGGTCCCGACAACAAGTTTTGCCTCACATGCCGTCGGCCATACGACTCTGAAAGCCTGGCCGATGCCGTTTGTTCTGGTGCATGCGGGATCACGCCTCTGCAGGGGGTGCTGGACTACTTCACCCACTGCGATTTCAGTGGCTCTCTCATGAAAACTGACAGAAAACGCGTCCAGGTCCTCAAGAGCCTCGTGGGCCACGGTGCGGATGTAAACCAGCAGTTCGGCTACATCTCCTGCCTTCCTTCGAACAACCACCTCTCTTCCTTGACCCAGGAACACTGGAATCCCCTCGGCCTTGCCGCTTTCACGCAAACCGTGGGACCCCTGGCCGTCAAATATCTCCTTGATCATGGCGCACGTTTTGAGATGGGTGGTAGCTCGTTACTCATGCCCATTCTCACGCACATGTCGCGGTGCAGAGTCCCAAGCATCTCTTGGAAGACGGGGGTGGACCTCCCTCTCTACGGGTGCGAAACGAAAGCGAGCGTGCTGCTGTCAACTCATGAGCCTCACAAAGACTGCTCCTGCATTCCGAGCTTTGACAGCCTCAACCACCTTGGCCCATGGGACGTGGGCCAACCCTACCACAGTTTTGACGGCACCGGTGTGCCATACAGCGGGTCAGAGATCAGCAAAGTATTTCGCTTTTTGCGGGAGCATGGCCTGCCAATCGTCCGGTCTGACCTCGATCCCATTCACTCCAAGGCAGTTCCTCCCCTGATCAAGGCGGCCCGTTCGTCGAACCCCGATGCGGTGAGGTTGCTCATCGAGGAGGGAGAGGACCCGAATGCCCGCTGCTCCCTGGACACCGGCTTGGGTTCATTCTCGCACGCGTTCCGAATAGGTTTTGAACAAACTCTTGGAGGACGCACCCCCCTGGCCTACACGTGCTTCGAGGTGAAGAAGAACTTGGACAAGATGGTTCGGCAGCTGTTAGAGGGAGGCGCAGACCCAACGGGTAGGACGGCTGCAGGCTTGACTCCGCTGCAGATTCTGTCTACAGTGGTACCGCCAAAGGGTACCGTTCAGGTCATTCTGAACTTCAACGCCGGCCCCAATGCTCCTGACATCCCAGCGACAACTCAGATTCATTGGGTCTGAGTACACATCTCGGTCCTTCTGGTATTACCGGCGTCTGGCTGTTGTTGGCTGTTTTTGCGAGAGTTGTTGTCCCAGATCTCCGTGGCCAAGTAGTTACGACTGGAACACTTCGAATCCGAGAAAATGGGCCTCGAGTTAAGTGTAAACTTGAAAGGGGCAGAGATGGCCCGGACGTGCAAAGTAGTCGTTTTCAAATAGGAGACAACAAGGTAAGTGAGCTGGAGGTGGTGCAAGGCATGGAAATGAGAGACAGTTCAAATGGAGAGAGCTAAGACGCGAGCACTATCTGTAGTACATGAACATGATAGACCAAGATTGTATTCACTTGAGGTTTCCGTTTCAGCTGAAATAACTCGGCGAGAAAAGCTGCTTAATAACGGTTTCCGAGAGGACAAGAGAAAAGCCATCTTTGTTCAGTTGAGGACTCTGGCAGCAAAGAGTCATCGCCGGTAGAGAGCGTTTGGTCCTCGCTCGATTTGGCCGATTCAGGTACTATCAGAACGAAGAAATAGGAGCAGAAATAAAACAATAAGACGATGAGGTCTAACCCAGAAAATAAAGAAAAGATATGTTCACCTAAAGTGTTGCTGCCGATTTGAGCTTCGGTGCCCCTCAGTTGCCCCTCCCCCCCAGCTCATTACTGCAGGGGTCTCGACTCAAATGTGTGATGTCAGCCCCCACCTTCCCGCTCAAAGCGCGGTCGTAACTTTCCCATCCGCAACCGCGCATCATTCATAGCGGCAAAAGCTTCACATGGACTGGCAGCCATGGTACGTCTTCCCACAACATGCCAAATGAAGATGCAGGAAGCTAACCTGGCCAGTCCAAACAATATTTGACCACACACACGGTGGACAATGGTACCGTCATCTGTCCTTTTGGAGCTTCAGAGCTCCTAGCTATGCCTCAGAGCAGCTCCTTGCTGACGCCCTGCCAGCCCACATAACCGACATCTTCGGCCTCGCCGCGACGCCGAGAGCCGTTCTCTCCGCGAGTGGTTCTTCGACCCTCCACGTCCACAACACCGCTGATCCCGCGATCCCCATCTCGCAGTCCATTAGCGGCGCGCACAAGCTCGGTTGTCACCACATCTGCACTTCTCGTGATGGACGTGTCGCTGCGAGCGCAGGCTTTGCCGGCGAGCTGAAGGTCTGGGTCGCCGACAAGGACACAAACGAGTGGAAGCTGCACTCCGAGGTCAGCGACAAGAATGCCAAGGCTGGCGAGGTGTGGGCGATCGCCCTCAGCGAGGACGGCAAGTTCCTCGCCGGAACGACGTACGACGGCCGGATAAACGTCTGGGATGTCGGCGAAGAGGGAACGCCCAAGATCCGCGAGTACGAGACGGGAAGCCCTGGTTCAGGAAGCTTCGGCATGTCTGTCGACCTTAGCAGAGATGGACGTTACACTGCGAGCGGCCACCAGAACGGTTCCATCTATGTCTTCAACAACGACACTGGACGCCTTGCGTTTTCGCTACCTGGTAAGACCCAATGTGCCCGGTCTACACTGTTTCACGCCTAACTTCCTATCTAGGTCTCGCCAAACCTGTACGGGCTGTTGCCTTCTCCCCTGGAAACACGAGACTGGCAGCTGCCGGCGACTCGTCCATCATCGGTATCTACGACATCAAACACGGCGAGCACGTCGGTAACATGACCGGTCACGCCTCGTGGATCACCTCTGTCGACTGGAACGACACGGGCGAGTATCTTCTCAGTGGAGCGATGGACGGCAAGGTCAAGGTGTGGTCAGTGGAGCGCTATGCCTGCGTGGCCACGCATAGCGAGACCGACAAGGCGCTGTGGTCAGTCAAGTGGCTTCCCAAGACTGGACGGAACGAGTCTTTCTGCACGGCAGGTGCCAACAGGAGCATCTCGTTCTACAGAGAGGCAACCGGCGCATAGAATGGACTATGCGAAGAAATCTGGTTCAGGTGCATTCGGTACACCCTGACAGACTGTGCGGCCGTTGCGCTAGATCACAAGACAGGACACCATAGACATGCTGCAATGAAGAAATGACGACAGTGCGATAACAGTGCGTTGACTATATAAACACCGTAGGAGCACGTGCACCCGCACCAGTCTCGCGTTGCCCCGCCAAATTTAGGCCCCTGTCTCTTACCCTGCCCGTTTCGTCATTCACTTCATGTTCACTTCATCATCAAGGTACCCATTTGCGACCATTTCATTTGACGAATATCTGAAGCGTTACCGAACAGAGAATATCGACATTCTTCATCGTAAAAGCTACGAAAGGCATTTTAATCGCAACTCACCCGGATCTTGTGTCGGTCTATCCGCATTTGAACGTCACTTGGTACCCTGGTCATCGTCATTCACATCGGAACATCCACTATGCCCACCACTCGGAGATCAACAGGCGGCGCCCGAGCCCGAGCCGGACCGGGTGCGGGCCAGTCGACCATCAGCTTCTCCCACAAGGTCTCCAAGCCCGTGCCGAAGGACCAGAAGAAGGCGGTCCTCGCCTCAGCCATCGAGCGGGCGGACATCGCCAAGAAGAGGGAGAGTGAGCAACAGGCCGACGAGATCGTGCTCGCTGAGCCCGAGACCAAGGAGGAGGAAGTAGAAGAGCAGGCCCCTGTGAAGTCGGAGGCTGCCATCCGCGCGGAAAAGATCAGCGACACGCAGATCAACAAGTACTGGAAGTCGATCGAGGCTGAGCGCATCGCCCCGCGGGTTCATCAGAACGATGCGAGTCTGGCGGAGAAGGTTCTGCGATATTTCGACGTCAGCTCGCAGTATGGTGTAAGTCGGCATTACGTTTGGTGGAGCAAACTGCTTACAATTCACAGCCCTGCATTGGTATGCAACGCATGAAGCGTTGGGAGCGGGCCGAGAGGCTTGGCCTGCATCCCCCGATCGAAGTGCTTGCGGTGCTGCTCAAGGAGGAGAAGAAGGGCACTGCCAACATCGAGCGGGCTCACATGGACGAGCTCATGAACTCCACGGCAGTTGGATCAGCCTGAGCGCCCATATCATGAGTGACTGTGCAGTCAACTTGGTGGCAGCCCGATCGGTGGGCTTGTGATATCAAAAGGCGTTTGGAGTCGAGAACGAGACTGTTGATTTGGCTTTCCGGGGGGACGTCTCGATGTACGAATAGATGAGACATGCGAAACGAGACTTTGAGGTATACGTTCGCAGACAATTTGCTTGAGGCTTGAATTTATTATACCCTCTATCTAATATCTTAGGTGACGGTACGCAACTCAGTACCAGATGCTCCTCGTCCGGTGATGCTGCACTGTCTCGGTTCCGGCTGCCTCCAGCTCTTTCATGGTATCGTACAAGAAAAAATCAATCAAAATAGCATTGACACTCGTCCCAGGGTGCGACTTTTGTATTTCTCGCTTGATGAGTTCAACGCACCAGATACTGCATGCTGCTCCAGGGTCAGTTTGTCAGTTTCATAGGGGATTTCACGTGCCAGCTCACCTCTCATTTGTAACTCCCACCTTGACCCGCTCTCGAGGACCTTTTTGGAGTTGATGGAAGTGGCCAGCGAGGGGCTGTAATACAAGCAGCCCATGGTGTTGAGAATCTGCGGCACGCGGTAGTCGGCGAACATCGTGATCTTGTCAATGTCTCGGAAGGCGCCGATGCCCTCGCCGCCGAAGCAGGCCCATACATCCGCAACCAGGATCTGGGCTCTCTTGAGAAACCGCACAGGCTTCCGGCGGCCCTCAAAGATGTGCTCATCACGGAAACAGTCAAAGTCCCGAGCGAGCAGGTTGACGAGCCCCGCCGCAGACCCGTTGGCTGCCTCGATGAGCTTCGTCACGCTGCAGCCGTACTTCTCGTACAGCACGGTGCCGGCCTCGCGGAGGCAAGCGAGCCGCTCCTCGAGCAGAGGCATCTCCTCCTCCGTCTTGGAGCGGAAGACGTGCCTCATGAGGTCCATGTTGCACTCGTCCTCGCTCTGCCAGAAGTCGGAGCTGGTGATGGGGATGTCCTCGTCCAGGGCGCGCTGCAGCGAGGCGACCATGCTCCAGTAGCCGGTCCAGGTCCTGCCACGGTACTCGACGGCGAACCTCTCGTCCTCGGGCTTCTCGGACCAGAAGCAGAAGTTGAGCAGGTCCATGGTGAAGATGAAGGCGGCGGTGGACTCGTCCTTGGTCTTGGGGTGCAGCTCGTGCTCGGCCCAGGTGGAGGTCGAGTACTGCTTCTGCTCCATCTGGGCGTAGATGGTGGCGGCGGCCTTCTTGGTGGACCTCATGTCGATGGCGACGTCGATGGAGTTGTCGTAGACGAACTCGGCGCCGTCGAGAACGCCCGTCTCGGGCTCGTCGTCGACCCTGAGCTTGCCCTGGAAGTGCTGGCGGAGGAGGGCCAGGAGCTCGGGGTCGGCCTCGTCGTCGGACATGGTTGCGGTGTCGGCGCCTCTGCGGGAGGATGCGGCCGGGGGCTTCTTCAGGGTCTCGGAGCTGCTGCACGAATACGACCGTGGAAGCTGTGCCTGTGCCTGGATGGTTCTGGGCGACGGCCTGGCAATTCTTTCACTGAGGGGACGACGCAGGTATGAAGTTTGGGCTAGGCGGCAAAGGGCCCCATTCTGCTGCACTGACCCGTTTGTTTTTTGTTGGATCACTGCAATTCAACTGCAGGCGGCGATCATGCTAGGAGGACCTTGAATGGGCCTCTTGCAATTCTCATCATCCGTCCACCTCTCACCGCTGGCCGCCAGGTCCCTGGGAAGAGAGCAAGGCTCCTATATTGGGTGATTAGCAGGTCAGTCGAGGGCTCCCTAAGTGTTCCATATGAAGGGGTGGGTGTTGGGTACTTCGTGGGAGGAGGGTGCCTAGCAGCATGATCAGGTACTTTACCTGTACCTGCCACATGGTTGCTCACCTGCCTTACCTCAATCCTAGTCAGGTACCAGCCAGGAACCGGTGGAGAGGAGAGACCCAACAGAGGAGCAAACGCTGCAACAGGGGTGCCGCGCGACCACTTCCATAGCGGCCCACGGCGGGCGGATGCCTTGCTGCAGCCTGGAGCAGCCCGCTGAATTCACACCACAGCCAGCGCCTTTCAGCGAGGATGCCGCGCCCGGGAAGCGAAGCGGACCCGCTTATATCAGTAATCTAGACCAATCAGAAAGCGAGCGCGGCAGTCCCCCAGGAACCTACAGCTCGAATCCCTGCACGATCTCGTCACCGGCTGCCGGTATTGGCTGGGACCTTAGTCCTGGGCGATCGTTCCTCCCGCTGGTCTCCAAGGAAAACCTCAACCTTCCTCTTCGCAGCCTCGCTCCTGTGCTGAAACCTGCCCTCATTCAACCCACCCCCATCTCACCCCGAGCGCGAATTCCTCCCCCTTGCGCCCGCTACATCACCCACCTCGCTTCCCGAATTTCCCCAGCCTCCATTGAGGTCTCGAAGCCCCCGACGCGACGACCGCATCCATCGCGACGAACCGATGGATCCCACCAACGCAGACGCAGCTGCCGCGGCTGCGGCGACCGCCGTGGAACCGACCGCGCCCCCCGCGACCGCGACGGCGCCGGCAGCCCCGCCACAGGAACCCGCGAAATCGCAAACCCAAGCTCCCGCGCAGACGACACAACAGCGGCCGCCTTCTGTCCAGACGCGTGACCGATACTACAAGCAGTCGCTCGGCGCCTCGCTGAACGCAGACGTGAAGAAGGTACATCGCGACCCCGGCGCATCAGACCACCCGTCTTCATCCCGCCGTACTTGCACTGCTGCCCCCCGGCGTCGATTCTCAGCGTTACCCCGTCTTGCATCGCCCTTGTTCTCGGTCACTTGGATGTGTTCAGTCGCTAACCTGAACGTGGCAGGCCAAGGTTTTGATGGTTGGTGCCGGCGGTATCGGCTGCGAGCTCCTCAAGAACCTCGTTCTCACGGGATACGGCGAAATCCACGTCGTTGACCTCGACACGATCGATTTGAGCAACCTCAACCGTCAATTTTTATTCCGACACGAGCATATCAAGAAATCCAAGGCTCTGGTAGGTCAATTTCTACGGGCGTGCGTAGCGTGCTGACGCTGACAACACCTACCTAGGTCGCCAAAGATGCTGCACAGGTCTTCAATCCCAAGGTCAAAATCATTGCGCACCATGCGAATATCAAGGACTCTCAGTTCAATGTTCGGTGGTTCAAGGATTTCAACATCGTTTTCAATGCGCTGGATAACCTCGAGGCGAGACGGCACGTGAACAGGATGTGCCTGGCCGCGGACGTCCCCCTCATCGAGAGCGGAACGACCGGTTTCAATGGCAATGTGCAGGTCATCAAAAAGGGGGTGACGGCATGCTACGACTGCACGCCGAAGGAAACGCCCAAGTCCTTCCCTGTGTGCACAATCCGAAGCACACCGAGCCAGCCCATCCACTGTATCGTGTGGGGCAAAAGCTATCTTCTCAGCGAGATCTTCGGAGCCAGCGAAGACGAGTCAGCGTTCGACCAGTCCAGCGATGCCGATAACGCCAATGAGATCCAGGAGCTGAAGAAGGAAGCCGCTGCCCTGCGAGCGATTCGGGACGCATTGGGCACCGAGGCCTTTCCCCAGCTGCTCTTCGACAAGGTCTTCAACAGCGACATCACCCGACTGGCCTCGATGGAGGACATGTGGAAGTCTAGGAGGAAGCCGGAACCGCTGGACTACAAGAAGATTTCGGAGCAGTCGGCAGAGGCACTCGCTTCAAAGGACACGATTCTCAAGGAGGGCCAGAAGGTGTGGACACTCGAGGAGAGCTTTGCTGTGTTCGTTGACAGCCTGGATCGGCTTAGCAAGCGCATGCAGGAGCTGAAGAAGACAGAGTCCGAGCCCCTAATCACGTTTGACAAGGACGACGAGGACACGCTGGACTTTGTCGCCGCAAGCGCAAACATCCGTTCATCCATCTTCGGCATTGAGCGCAAGTCTCGTTTCGACATCAAGCAAATGGCCGGAAACATCATTCCTGCTATCGCGACGACCAATGCCATCGTCGCAGGCCTCTGTGTTTTGCAGTCGCTCAAGGTGCTTAAGAGCGAGTTTACTCAGACCAAGGAGGTAAGTTCAGATCGTGCCAGCCCGTTGCTTGGTTGTCAGAAAGGTCACAAATGCTACGATTGCCGGGATTGTGGTCTAATAATGTAATAATGTTTGTGCAGGTGTTCATCTCTCCTCATAACCCCGACCGTTTGCTTGGCTCCAGCAGGTACCTGGCACCAAATCCAGACTGCCCAGTCTGCAGCGTGTATCAGACGACCGTGTCTGTCGACCTATCAAGAGCCACGCTCAAGGATCTCGTCGAAGACTTTGTGCGCCTAGAGCTTGGCTATGGGGAGAAGGAATTCGCCGTCAACAACGATGCTGGCCCGCTTTACGATCCTGAGGAAGTGGAAAATCTGCCCAAGAAGCTCAGCGAACTGGGCATCAAGGAGGACTCCTTCCTCACCGTGATCGATGAAGACGAAGATGAGCCCTTCGTCAATGTTGTTATCGGCATACAGGAATTGTAAGCGCACCTACCCCACCCTGATGTGTTACGAACGAATCATGCTTACATCCGGCAGGAAGGAGCCTTCCGAGGACAACAAGCCCGTCCAGGGCCTGGTCGCTGACCAAAAACCTGAGATCCCTCGCAAGCCGAAGAAGGAGGCGCCCGCGGCGGTGCCCGCAGAAAACGGCACAAGCGAGCAGAATGGCAAGCATTCACTTGAAGTATCGGAGCCATCGACCCTCAAGCGCCCTCGACCCGATGACAGTGACGACCTGATCGAAGTTAAGAAAGCCAAGGTCATGACGACTAGCAGCAGCGACGACGTGGTAATTGTGGACGACTCTACAGGCGGGGCGATCGTCATCGACGATGACTGAGGGGAGATGGTCCTTTTGCTCAGGAAGCAGGGGGCTTCCTTGGAACATGAGGAGCTCCAACTCAGACAGCACTCAGCCCACCATCCAGGTTGAGGATGCAGTTGTTTGCGTACGTGTTCTGTGCCAGGAACACGGCAGCGTCGGCCACCTCATCGGGCCGACCCAAACGTCCAAGTGGAATGCGCTTTTCGAGGGGCTCTCTCGACATTGCTGTTGTTTTGTATATTAGCTTTGTTTTCAGTCGACTGCCGACCTCATCCCACAGACGCGCGAAGCGGAATCGGAGTGGGGAGTCTCTTACAGGCAAGCATGTTAGTCTCTATGTAACCGGGGACGATGGCGTTGGTTCTGATCCGCAGTGGACCTAGCTCAACCGAGAGAGCGTGGGTGAGACCTTGTTGGTAGACGCTCGGGTTAGATTTCGCCGGGCGAGATTGGAAAAAGGAGATAGATACGTCTCTGAGAGAGGCTCTTCGGCGCAAGAGAAACGAACCAAAAGGCAGAACTTACCAATAATTCCGGCCTTCGAGGCTGCATACACGCTTGTGCCAGGGCTGCCCTTCTCGGCGAGCAAGCTCGCAACGTTGATAATGCAAGCTGAGGAAGCCAGTCAGAGGGGACCGAAGCGCTACAGGCCGTGCGAGTGTGGTGGTCGTGGCGAGTATGCCATGACTTACCATCCCTGTCCGCGCGTCTGCGCTTCATGCGCTGGGCCATGTACTGTGACATGAAGATGGTGCCCATGAGGTTGGTGTCAACGAGCTCCCTGGCGGCTTGGGGGGTGGTGTTCTGCAAGAGCTGGAATTGCGCAATACCCGCGGCGTTGACGAGTACGTCTATCTGGCCCGTCCGTTTCTGTCGCGAACAACCGATTCCCTGTTAATGGAAATGTACCTCACGCGAGTTGAGATATAACTACGCTGACAAAGTGCTAGATGGGGGCAAGGGGGGTTCGAACCCAGATATCGTCCAGGACGGCTTCATCCCGCCCGTCGGCAGACACGTCCATGACGGCGTAGGAATGCACCGGTGGCTTCTCGTCGGGGGACGAGCGGACATTGGCGGCGGAGGCGGCGGTCAGGGGGGCGAGGCGGGAGTCCCGGAAGGGGGGAAGCTGGGCGCAGAGGTCGCGCAGCTTGTCCTCCTTGCGGCCGAGGAGGGTGACCAGGGCGCCCTCGGCGGCGAAGCGGGCGGCGATGGCGGCGCCGATGCCGCCGTACGCGCCGGTGACGAGGCAGTGGCGGGCGCGGAGGGGGAGGAGGGCGCCGGACATGGTTTATCGACGTTGCGTGTGCGATGAGCTCGTTTACGCCTTGTTTTGTTTTGTTTGCGTGGGCTTGTCGTTTTTGTCGTCCGAGGAAATACGATAGAAACTGACTCGGAGGAGGAACGACGGGATAAAAGCGTGCTTATGGTTTTACAAACTTTGGCATGGATGGAGCATCGCTTTCTTTCCCTCTTTTTTTCCTTCTTTCTTTTGAGAAACGGGAGCTTTGGGCTCTTTTTGCGTGGGACAGACTTTACTAGACTTCGGTTGGGGTGGAGGGGCGTACGAGTCTAATTTTTGGAGAATGGTGTGTGGGGAGGGAAGGAAAGCTAGCAAGGGATGTGATATTCCGATGCTTTTGCAGTGGGTGGTGTGGTATTACAAGACAAGGCGAGGTAACACGGATGTAGGTACGGATACCTAGTATAGAGCAAGAGACGGGAGTTGGGCGAGGAGGTGTGAGGTCAGAGTGTCGTGTTGCGCAAAGGTTGATGGAAGCTGTGATAGAAGCTGCCCACTGTGCCCTGTCTCACAGCCTTCGTCTGCTCTTCCAGGGATCCTGATGAAGCTCTCGGACGCCGAAGCCTCCTCAATGCAGGAAATGCGCTTCAGAACGTGGGCGGACGTCCCATGGTGGCGGCGGTTCCCGCTTGGGTCGGCCGTTGGCCCGTTGGTCTAAGGCATGTGGGAGGAGGGTGATAATGGCATTATTTGCGTGTCTTAATCGGGCAGAGCCGTGGAAGGAATCCGTTTATTACCACCATCCAACTCGATTTCATTGTCAAGCTCTCAGATGGTGAGACAGACCTGTCCCCACTCGTCTTGATACTGTTCATGGACATGAAGCTGATAACTTAGGGAGGCATGTCGCTGAAGAGTGAGGCTGTTTACTACATGATACCTACCGTAGTGTACGAGCCTTAGTTTGGGGTACGCAGGTGCTTAGTTACTCCTCTAATACCTTGGGTATCCAAAGACATCTGGACATGTCATTGTCCACGACAGCGACCTTCAGCGTGGTGACACTGTGACCCTTGACTGAAGTACCTAGGTATGTACCTAAATACCTTGAACATCTGGTGGCCAGGTTCGACAGGCCATTGGGCGTTGGAGAGCTAAGACTCGCCCCGCAGCTGTTGTCGATTCCAAGTGTTCTGCCAGCCTGCCAGGTACCGATCCAACGTTGTCCATGCTAGCGCGGGACGTCCTTTGGAACAGTCAAAGGTAAATCAGGCACTTCGCCAGATCGTGACCTCGGCTGAGTGGGCGGGGCGTCTTGGGATACTTCCATCTGTTTAAGTACCGTTTGCACTGAACATACATACCAACGGTACCTGCGTATGTATCCGGTGGACCTTTAGCCAACTAACGAACGGAAGGTACCTTCTCAACGGTACTTACCTCCCACACCACCACGCCTGTGGTTCCAGTTCCAGTTACAGTTCCGCGTCCATTGAGGGTGCGCAGGCAACATCGCAATCCCACCATTGCTGCAGCTGCAAATTTCCTTTGCCTCTCTCCTCGACTCTCCCAGATCTCGCCGGCAGCCGCTGGTAATCTTACCACGGAAATCGCTCGTTTTCCCCCGGAACGAAAACAGCACCCCGTCCTCCCCTGTCGAGGTGCGCAATTGCGTTCGCATCCCAGACTGAACGACGCCTTACACCGTAGCGATCCCCCGAACCAGCGATCCACACTCCCGCAGCCAAACCAAACCACCACCACCACAACCTCGAAACTCCTCCCGACCGAAGACGGATGGCCGTATGCCTCACGACCGGGACATCCGACAACGCCCGATGAATAGCCATGCCAATGGCGCCGCATCGGCGCCGAAACCAGACCCCGCCGTTGCGAATCCCTCACGATCCGACGGCCACGCTCACGACCAGCCACTCGCCCCGCCCGTCATCACTGTCAAGAGCCCCAGCGACGCGCCCGATGCGGGACTGAGGAGTCTCGATCACTGTATGCTACGTCCGCTTGGCGGCTTCATCCTCTGTCGAGGCCAGGCTCTTGCGACCAGAGTCTTGTGCCTTGCGAGGACTGGCCTGCTTCGCCCATTACCCCCAGCGTGATCGCTAGCAACGGTGGCCTGAGCTGACATGTCGGTCTACAGATAAGAGAGCGTTGCCAGAATGGCGATACCGACTGCGACAGTGGATGTTGCCTCTGATCCGATGGGAGACCCCCTACCTGGCATATCTGCAGGAGACGATGCGCACTCCGTGGCTCGATAGTTACTTTGCGATCACGGCGAACCTTGGAACACACACATTCTTCATGATCGGCCTGCCCATGCTCTTCTGGTGCGGCTACGCCTCTTTCGGCAAAGGGTAAGCCAACACTGCGCGATGGCTGGCAAGAAGACAGCGATATCTAACGAGTTGTCGCATATTAGTGTCATTCATATTCTCGCCGAGGGCGTCTTCTTCACCGGTTTCATCAAGGATCTCTTCTCTCTGCCGCGGCCGCTGTCCCCGCCGCTACATCGCATCACCATGTCCGGTTCAGCTGCTATGGAATATGGCTTTCCCTCCACCCACAGTGCCAACGCCGTCTCCGTTGCGGTGTATGGCATACTGGTGCTGCGCAGTCCCGATAACACCCTCGCGGAGTCAACCAAGACTCTACTGGAAGGTCTGTCCTACTTCTACGCCGTCTCCATCGTGTTCGGCCGTCTGTACTGTGGCATGCATGGGTTCATCGACGTCATTGTGGGATCCGTCCTGGGTGCTGCCATTTCCCTCGTCGAATTCTATTACGGCCCGGCCCTGGATGTGTACATGCACAGCAGCTCTTGGTGGGCGCCTGCCATCGCGGCCCTGATCATCATCGTCCTCGTCAGGATTCACCCGGAGCCTGCAGACGACTGCCCGTGCTTCGACGACAGTGTAGCCTTCGCTGGCGTAATGATCGGCTTGGAATTCGGAACCTGGATGTATGGCCGGACGTCCATAGACTCGTTCGGGGGAAATGCTCACAGTGTCGAGTCCATCGACCTCAATGCACTGGGATGGCACATTGTGGCCGCTCGTGTCGTGTTCGGCGTGCTCGTCATCTTGGGCTGGCGGGAAGTCATGAAACCGACGATGCTCAAGGGTTTGCCGCATATCTTCCGTCTCCTGGAGAAGGTCGACATGAACCTTCCTCGTCGCTTCTTTACTCCGGCGTCCATGTACAAGGTGGTCGACCCCGGCTCAAGGATGGATACGCTCATTCCCTCGGTTAAGGACTTGCCGCGCGTGGTCCAATCTATCCGTCATCCCACAACACGCGGTCGATCAGTCTCAATCGGACCTCAGAGCGCTGCTGACGCTTACGAGACGCTCGCGTACCGAGAGCGCAGGCGTCGTGAGAGTATCGGCAGCAACGGCAGCATAAAGAGCAAGGGCAGCATGCACGAGCTGCGAGAGAAGAGCGGCGACTGGGAAAGCAAAGGGGCTGCTTCGGGCGTGCAGGGCCACCATGGCAATACGCTCAACGACTTTGAGCGCATGATGGGCACGGGTAGCGTGCTGGCTAGCCCCAGCGAGGAGAAGGGTGGGCTGGACCTGACGGTTGGCCAGCAAGACGAGATCAGTGAGAAGGAGATGTTCTTGCGCCTCATCCGGCCACGAGTGCGTTACGATGTCGAGGTGGTGACCAAACTGGTGGTTTACACAGGTAAGTGGTGCCCGCTGTTCCGCAGCATCCGGTGGGAGGTTGGCTTGCTTGGGCGGTTGCTGACAGCTGGTGACAGGCATTGCATGGCTGGGCGTCGGCCTGATCCCCATCATGTTTGAGTTGGTCGGCATGGGATCTAAACACTTGCGCACTGCGTAATTGTTGTTCTCGGCCTGGATACAACACCTCTATCATGAAGACTATCATCTTGAACCCTCTTATTGCTCTCTGCATGATGCATGAGCACGAAGTACCTGAATCACGACACGGCTGCTTCAAGAGGCAAGGAAAAGGGGGCGCGGAGAGACGTGGACGACTAGATGTTTTTTTCTTTCTCTTTTTCACGAAAGCACGACCTACTACATTCTTCTGGCGCCTTTGCATCTGACTAGGGCGGTCTCGACATTTTACCCCCGTTTTGATGCGGGAAGGTTCTATCCACGGCGTTCTGGGAGCTTGGTCCGCGGAGGATGTTGTTTGGATCCGGTGGTAATGTGTGTTTCGGTAGAGATACCAGAGCTCTGAATGAGAAGTTTATCCCTCGGCCTTGGTACCTAGGTGCACTGGTTACATCGGGGGTTGCCGTGCCGGCCCTAGGGGTTCGCTGTGAGACGTGCACGTTGATGCCCCGAGGTGCCTGCCTGAGAGGAGAGAAACGCAGAGGTGAGACCCACGACAGCCACGTTGGCCTGCCACTTCTAGCGTGTGCTTTTGCATGTCCCCTCACTTGCCATCATCCACTTCCGACAGCGTTTTCGCTCATGATGCGCTCCGACAAGGCAGTGACGGTGACTAGGACAGCTATCCGGTTGATTACGTGTGGGGAATATTCTCAGCATGCCGTCATCTTTGATGGCCCCGGATGGATTGAGCAGTGATATCACGGCGGCTTGATGATGCTGAACACAATCAGACCAGAGGAATTCCAATTCATCTCAGCCAACCTGAATACGAGCAAACCACAGCATCAGCACCACCCGCGCCCTGATACTTTGAGGAGATTGTATCGGGACTATAGTGACACGCTGGTTGACGGCCGCTATTCAGACAGGTATCTCTCTCACCCTGAGAACTACCATGATGATGACCATCAGAAGCTGACATCCAAGGCAGCAACGAGCGGAGGCGACGAGAGTGCAAAGCACCACCACCAGAGGAAACCTACTGCGGTATCCTCCGGGGACGCTCCTTGCCGTAGTGCCGTTGACCTGATTCGCATCCAGGCGGAGATCCACGACCCGGGTTGACGCCAGGTCCATGGTGAGCGACGACCATGTGTGGGGTTACGCACCCAGCAGTGAGCCGATGCCCATGTCGACTCCCCCTCACGCACGATTCGCCGGGTAATAGTGCGGAGCTGGTGATGGGCGCCTGGCGGGTGCGGCCCGATAAGGGGAGGTGACGATCCAGGCCAACAGGGTCCTCGGGGAGTCGGGCCATCATCATACCTTTGCGTGTCCCATGAGCGGCACGACCACTGTCGGCAGTTCCAAGGAGGACGAACCCCAACTTCCCTCTCTCTGGGAAGGAAGGGCAACCGCAACCATCGTGGCCCACGGATGCCGAGGACTCGAGCTCCGGCCCCCAAGACCGCTACAACCCAAGTGCCCAGGGGCTGGGCCATCGGACGATCCGCTGCGGGCGATCCCCCCTCGGTAGGACGGCAAGGCCGGGACCGGGGGGTTGGTCCCGAGACTTCGGGTTATGCCAGATTATCAGATCTCGAAGCTTGCATCCATTGGATGAAGCTTTTGATGCGGCTCGATTAGGAGGCGCCGCGCGATGTCTCTCAAACCACGCGAGCCCCCGGCTCGTGGTTTCGGTAGTACCACGCGAGCACCGACGCTGCGGCCGCAGCTATCCACGTCCACGCCGCCCACGAGGAACATGGACATGCCTCGACTGACGCCTGTCAGGGAAGAAGCAGAGCAGCAAGCGGCGAGCTAATTGGCGCACAGCGCGCTGCAGGGAAGACTGTTCATCATGGTCGTACGAACCAATCCCGGCGGACGTCGAGACCCTCGTTACATTGACTTGCGCTCTCTGGCATATGTTCTTGACCTCGTTGCGGGCTGGAGACGAAGCAGGCGCATGATATCGCAATCAAATGGAATAGCGAATTTTCGCCTCGTTTTCCGGATGCTGGGCCTTCACGACAATCGGGCGACGTCATTTGCTCTGGGGCCGAATTCTGCAAGTGCCTTGACGCCTGAGGCATGGAGATGAATGCCAACTCGGGTCTAGCGGGTATAATCGAGGGAAGCGAGAGACGCAGAGGGAGAAGAACTCTAGGGGGGAAGGTGCGCCCCCTCCACTGCGCCCAGCAGCTGCTGTCAGGCTTGCCAGCGGGAGGAAGTGCGACCTCGCTCCCCCCCACAGCAGCAACAGCAGCCGCATCTGCCCGATGATCTGCAGCTTCTTCGACACGTTCGATCTTTGAGTGAAAAATAATCGAGGTAAGCCACCACTCAGTCAGTGGAAAGACTGCGACTGCAGTGTATTTTTTCCTCCTCTCTTATTTTTGGGGGTTTTTTTTTTCTTCAACTTTTCGCCCCCGACACACTTCCTTCCATTTTTGCTAGGTAGAGTCTCTCTGGCTAGCGTTCGGCTAATCGGGGAGGTGCACGCAGCCTGAAAATCGGAACCCCTTGGGCCTTCGCCCTTCCCACCAAGTACCTCCCATCCCGGCCCTGGCTCATCAGCCCAGATCCACCAAAAATCGACCCATCTAGCGAGGTGACCCAGCCAAAAGCAGTTCCCAGGTCTTGCAGTTCCCCTACAGTGGCCACCCCCCGCAGGATCTGATAACCAAACGAACGAATCTATTCTCCGCACTCGACAAGACGTTCGCACCTCACATTTTCGGCGACTCGTCCACCGACTGACTTGAGCGACACCCCCGACACAATTCTTCACTCCCCAAGAGTTGTCTCTCGTCGCCGCATGCACGGTCGCATGTAGTCCTTTTTACCATGTCGACCGACGCTGCCAGCGCTCCAGTCGCGGAGCCTGCACCCGTGCCGGCGCAATCGACGCACGATGCCGCTCAAGAGGAGCCTGTCCTCGGTCAAATTGAATGTGCGGCGAAGCCTGCCTTTCTACACTCCCCGCCCGACAGCAACAATGCGCCCAAATCAGACGCCAGCGACTCCGAGCTGAGCGACCTCGACGACGATGTCATCGACCCTCAACCCAAGCAGCAAGATGATGCGCCTGCCGCTGCCGCCGCCGAAGGAGAGGAGGAGGAAGAAGACATCGGCGAGGTGCTACCCGACCACTGGTCTGGCACTGTCCCTGTCTTCAGGCCGACCATGCACCAGTTCAAGGACTTTAAGCTATTCGTACGCCATCCCATGTTTCCCCATCGCCGCCCTTGCTTTGACTGACCACCGACTCTGTACTGTAGATGACCAAGATTGACAAATATGGAATGAAATCCGGCATCGTCAAGATCATCCCTCCCTCCGAATGGAAAGAGTCCCTCCCGAAGCTTGACAACCTGGTGAAACAGGTCAGAGTCAGAGAACCGATTAAGCAAGACATTATGGGATCAAACGGAACCTACCGACAGGTCAACATCGTCCACGGCAGATCGTACAATCTGCCGCAGTGGCGACAGCTTTGCGACCAGAGCGAGCACCAGCCTCCCGCGCGACGAGGCGAGCGCCGAGCCAACGTCGAAAAGCCGAAGCCCCGTTCCGCTCCTAGACCTCGTCCGGCAGCAGGATCCACCCCGTCCGCTTCTAAGAAGCGCGGCCGAGGGCGACCGTCCCGGGGCAAAGCCAAAGTCCTGGAGGAGCAGGACGAGGAGGAGAAGCGACCGATGACACCCGTATCGCCGAAGCCTGATGCCGACGCCGATGCCGCGGTCGAAATCAAGAAGGAAGAGGTCGTCGAGTCTGTTGAAGATCCCGGGATGGAGGTCGACGACGATCAGCCCCCCACCGTCGGCAGGATGGGGCGCATGGGTGGCGCGAGACCTGCGAAGCCCAAGACCCAAACGGTCTCGGCTCGCAGGAAATACAGCAAGAGGGAAGGCTCTGCGATGATTGATGAGGAGGCCTTTAAGAACTTCGATTACCAGATGGACGTCTCGGACTATACCCCGGAACGCTGCGAGGAGCTCGAGAGGATATACTGGAAGACACTCACCTATGCGGCTCCACTCTACGGAGCCGATCTCATGGGCACTCTGTTTGACGAATCAACAGAGCTCTGGAATTTGAACAAGCTGCCCAACCTCCTGGATGTCCTCGGAACCAAGGTTCCTGGAGTCAACACAGCTTACCTCTACTTGGGCATGTGGAAGGCCACGTTTGCCTGGCATTTGGAGGATGTTGACCTGTACAGCATCAACTATCTCCATTTCGGCGCCCCAAAGCAGTGGTACAGCATTTCCCAAGCCGATGCTCGCCGATTCGAGGCCGCGATGAAGAACATCTGGCCCACCGATGCCAAGGCTTGCGACCAGTTCCTCCGTCACAAGGGATTCTTGATCTCGCCCTCGCACTTGAAGCAACACTACAACATTACCGTCAACAAATGCGTTTCTTACCCAGGAGAGTTTGTCGTCACCTATCCTTACGGCTATCACTCGGGATACAACCTGGGCTACAACTGCGCCGAGGCTGTCAACTTCGCCCTTGATTCTTGGCTTCCCATGGGCAAGATTGCTAAGCGATGCGAATGTGCACAGGCGCAAGACAGCGTGTGGGTTGATGTCTACGACATCGAACGGAAGCTTCGCGGCGAGGAGACCGAGTATGAAGAGACTGACGAGGAAGACGAGGATGAGGACGAGGATATGGAAGATGCTAGCGGCCTTCCGTCCCCACCGAACAGTAACACTGTTGCCATCAAACCCAGTCGGAAACGGAAGCTTGCAGGAGATAAAGACGGAAGGACAAAGGTCAAGAAGATCCGTCTCAAGGTCAAGACTCGAGCAGAACCGATTTGCTGTCTGTGCCCCTCCGACATCCCTGGCGCGGAGGTCTTGGCGACAGACGACGGTCGGAAGGCCCACCGCATGTGTGCCCTCTACCTCCCAGAGACTTACATCGATACAGTCGACGACAAGGAGATCATCGCCAACGTGGCCAACATCAGCAAAGAACGCCTCGACCTCAAGTGTCTGTACTGCAGGTCGAAGAAGGGAGCTTGCTTCCAGTGCTCTCAGAAGAAGTGTGCCAGAGCGTACCACGCTACTTGTGCGGCAGCCGCTGGCGTTTTCGTTGAAGAAGCCGAAGTTCCCGTCTTTGGCGAGGATGGAACCGAGTACAAGGAACAGGCGTTTGAGTTTAGCTGTCGCTTCCACCGCACCAAGAGAGACAAGAAGCATGACGGCAATTCTCTCGAGGATGATGAGCGCATTCGGAAGGCCGCTGCAGGTCTCAAGAAGGGCGAGATTTGCCAAATGCAGTACTACAAGGGCGACATTTTCGCAGGTGTCGTCGTGGAGAGCCGCGCCGACGAGCAAACGCTTCTTGTGGACATCATCCCTAATGGGTACGCATCTTCCAATGACGCGCGACGGGGATATCAACTAACTCGTACTAGGGACCGTCTGGAAGTCGAATGGAAGTGGCTGCTGCTGCCTGATCCCGCCGATTACCATCTTCCAAAGGCCTCCGCCAAGGCTATTCCGATGCCGTCGTCGCAGAAGGCCAAGGATCGTCTCAATGCCAAACGGCCGGCAGATGAAGTGCCCAGGAAGGATGCCCCCTTCGTCGAGGGTTACACATGGGCAGAGTTCCACCCATGCGACGAGTGTTCTAACCCGAACCAAGTTAAGATTAACCTCTCCATGGAGAACCAGATGTGGCATTACCTCGGCAAAACCTCGACGGAAGCCAAGGCGCAGTATTCTGAAGATCCGGCCAAGCAACTACACAACCCCAAGAGCAACTATCTCGATACCATTCCTAAGCCTCCGAAGCCTGTTTCATCGACTGCGGCGCAGCGACGGCCGGTCACCATTCAACCGCAGCCATTGCCCATATCCACACCCGGAGCGGTTGCTCATCCAAGTATCAAGACAGAAAAGCCCTATGTGTACAAGCCACGGAAGCCCGTCGAACCCGTTTACAGTGGTTCGGGATCTTTCACTTTGCAGAAGTTCACTCCCAAGGCTCAGCCTGTCCCTATTCCGGTTGGCCAGCAGCTGCATTTCGGATCCGATCCTAGTTATCAGATGCAGCATGGCCAGTTTGTACAGCAGAGATTTACAGCCGACGTACACCATCAGCATCACAGTGCACCCCTTTACCCTTCTGTTGGAGCTGGCCATCACTCGATTCCGAACAACATGCAAAGGCCGAGCCCGTATGGTACTCCAGGACCACACTCCAATGCACGACCAGGCCAGCAGATGTGGGCGACGCCCTCGCAGAATCCCAGGCCTGCGCCGCAGGGTCCTTCGCAAGGCCCAACTCCACAGAGCCATCGGAGGTACTCGGCTGCGCCCACACCATCGGTGGCCATGAGATACCCATTCTTCCAGGTGCATCACAACAGAGACTCGAAGACATACAGAACACCGTATGCTCCTTGGGGGGGTTTCACGAATGGTTACGAGGGCAACCTGAGAGCTCACCTGATGCGCACATCGCCGGAAGCATTCTTCAAGAACAACCGACAAGGCTCTGTCAGCAACGGATCACCAGCGCCTATCTCATCTGTTCAGCCCGGGGCGCCTGGATCCAGTGACCCCTACTACAACAACCTCGGGAACACCATGCCGCAAGGATCCATTGGCATGTACGGAGTGAAGACACCGACGGCTACATACCCTTCAGCAGGTTCGAGACCACCGCACGACTCTGCAAGAGCTTCGTACTCGTCAATGTCACCGAGCCCGGCACCGAACGGCTCACAAGCTAGCCCTGCCAATTACAACCCGGGATGGTCTGCGCCGCCTGCGTCGTCAGTGTCTCTTCATCCTGCCATCCGGCCGCAGTACGGGGCTTGGATGAATCAGTCGCCACATGCGGTCCAAAATAACAACCAAATCCAACCCGTACAGCAGCAGCAGCAGCAGCAGCAGCAGCAACGTCCACAAGCGGTACGGCCTGTTAGTCAACCGACAGGAACTCAGGCTCAACCTGCCCAGGTGAAACCTCAGACTCCAGCAAAGCCCGCTGCGCCAAAGGTGCAATATAAGGTACCTAAGCCAGCACAGTTCACCGCAACAAGATCGATATCAGACTAACAACATGGCAGATACCCGAAAAACAGACCCCCGTCCCGTTACCGGCCAAGTACCTCGCGGCTATTGGTAAAATGTCTTCGGCAGGGACTCCTCCTAAGCCCAGCACGCAGTCCAACGGCACGCCCTCGAAGGACGCTAAATCTCCCCCGGCTTCTGGTGCCCCGTCGGATTCGGCCAGCACCGCCCCTGCTGGCAACAATCAGCAGGGATCCTCTATCCAGACAAACTCGCCTGCAAGCGAGGCGCCGGCTAAGGAAGCAGAAACGACTGTCTCGCAGGTCCCCGTGCCTCTGCCACAGAAAGATGTGTCGGTGCCACCACAGCGGATGCCATTCACCCAGCAGCATCGTCAACCTCAACCTCTGTACCAGCATTACAGCCAGGGGCCTGCGGCGCCATCAGTCCAGCGCCAGGCTCCACAGCATATGGCTCAGTCCCATACAGAGCACCACTCCTTGAATCCGGCAGAGATCCTGGCGCAAATAGCCACGCAGCCACGGGTGAACCCCCCTACGCCGACTACACCTTACCATCCTCCTTCGGCGCCACATCAACCTGTCATGTCTCACCACCATCAAAGGCAGGACATGCAATATGCGCCTATGCCTCAGCATCAGCAGCAGCAGTATCAAGCTTATGGCCCGCCGCAGGGTCATTACCAGCCGATGGAACCACACCGCCCTCCTCCGGGGGAAGCCATGCCTCACTACCAAGGACAGCAAGCTTCGCAAGCTCCTGCGAGTGAAGTTGTACTACCAGAGGTGCCTGCGAACTCTTCTGCAATGGTGGAGCGCATCGTACAGAACCTGCGTCGAGCTGCGATGCATCGCTGATTTCACTTTTCTTTTTCAATCTCGGCCGTACACACCTGTAAGACTAGTTCATTCTATTCGAGGCTCTTCTGCGCAACACAGACGCACCGCCCGGGTGGAGAAATTTTGGGGGAAAAGAAAGCACATAGGAGGACACGATGGCTCGATTTGTTTGATTTCGTTTCGGCGTTGGACGGTTTGATGTGACGGCGGGTAGGGTCCGCTTGTCCCAGGGGTTGCCTTTCACAGCATTGGGCGGTAGCTTACACACGGAGTGTGAGGGCTCTGAACGGAGCTCAGTAGTCAACAGGCTGACCACTTGACTCCGCATGTATAGTTAATGATGATGGCGTCTGCCCATTCCTCGAGCCTAGAGATGCCACTTTTCCGCTATACTACCATATGAGTTGCCCACCTCGTGAGACTGCGATGACGATAATGAGGGATGACAACGGCAATAACAACCATAAGCCTAAGCCTTTAATAAAATTGTTGTAGATGGGGTTTTAAATACTAGAGGAGGCACTCGGGATGCTGATACCACAGTACGCGTCGCCTCCTCTACGACGAGTCCGGCGAGAGAGGAAAGCCACCAGTCTAGTTATCACATGGGACTGGAGGCCTAGGGAATCGTCGGACTGAGGGCTTATGCAAGGTGATGGCGATTCAATCGTAGTGCCGAGGCTAGCGACGGAGCTGGCCTCTGGAGTAGGGATATCTTATTCGTCATCTCCTCCTCTACTATCTAACACCCTAAGTGGCTTGGATCTCCCATAACAATAATAACGACGATGATGGACGACGATGACAGATGACAATAACAGCGACAATGGACAACGACGAGAACAACGACGATAACGACCATAAGCTGATAGAACTTTTGATACAGTTGTAGCTAGAGGGGGTGTTGAATACTAGAGGGGGTGACGAATAAGATCTCCCCTGGAGTAATACCACGAGGTACTGCTTCCCACTATTGGAGCGTCGCTAAGAGCGCCAAAGCCAAACCGTTGGAGCTACGGGTCTCGGGGACCGTTGATGTCGCCATCGCGAAGGCGCGCGAGGGCGGGCGCCGGACGGCCGTGGGGATGCTGCTTTCGCGCTGGAGAGGGGCGGGAGAAGGTGGTCGGACCGCGCCACAGCCGCCTGGCTTTCGTCCGTGGCGCGGCGGACGACTTCGACCACGGGGCCGGGCGTCCCACGTGACCGGCCACGTATTATCGGTTATCGCGATGGGCGATGACGCCAGCGCCTTTCCCAATCTGGACTGGGTCGCGATCTCGCACCTTGACATCTACGCAGCAAGCAGCTCATCCTGCGACCCGCAAGAGCTTGGGGTGTTCTCGCCCGTGGGCGATGAGTACAAAAGCTGCAGATCGATCCCCCAGTTCAGGAGGTTTCCAGCCTGGTCGCGAAGATAGTACCCTTCCTAGAAGCTGACCTTGGAATCCTGACCTGGCGGAAGCGACAGACGTTACAAACCCTTGGTAAGATGTGATGAGAGGGATGGAACGGCCCCGGCTCTTCCGCCCTGCCTCCCTTTCCACAGGGGGATGGAGATGGAAAACCGTGCATGACACTCGCTAAAGTTGGAAGCGCGCTAGTGCACTTTGGTGGTTGGCGCACTGTTTGTCATACCTACCTGCAGATTCGGTGCAATGCCGCCGGACTTGGATGGCTGGTCCAGTGCTCGGTCAGCAGGGCAGCAGCGCAGGAGGGCAGCGAACCGCACAGTCAAATTAGAACTGGAAGCTTCCGTCATTCCAGCGCGTCGGGTTCAGGTTTTTTTCTTGCTGTTTTGTATCCATAGGTACCTACTCCATGGAAGTGTTTTGGTTTTTTTCCCTCTTCTAGACTGGCTCCGCCACTATCCGCTACCAGCCCGGCCGGCCACCAATCCCTTCGAGTAAGCCCAGTCTACTGCAGTGTACCTAGTGTACTAGGAGGTAGGGCAGCTCAAACGAAGCCCAGCCTCATCTACTACACTACCGCCCAGGGTACCTGTGTGTACCTCCCTTGGTACCGTGCCCTGTTGCACCCGCACCCGCGCTGCTCCTGCAACCCACGCCCCAAACCCGCACCCGCACTTGCACTGCACCTGCACGCCTGCCCTGCCTGCACCCCGACCAGCTCCAGCCATGATTTCCTTCCTCGACTAAACATTCACGGATTCCCATCCTCAACGCCGTCTTGCTTACTCTTCCTCTCCTTTGGACGACCTTCCTCAACAACCGCGCTTCTGTCGTCTTTTCTGTTCTCGTCGCTGTCGCAAGTCCCAGACGTTTGACCTCTTCCAAAGGTTTAAACGCTTGGTTGTTTTTATTGACGTCCCGCTCGCTTGGCCCTACACATTGCCCACCACCACTAGTTAGGCTTCAGCCAAATCAATCAGCGACTGTGACGACGACTCCCTCTAGACGCGCAACAAAACACAACCGGATTCTTCTGCCTAATCCGACGACCAGACACAACGGTTTCTCGTTTGAATATATTCACTTGCAATCGGCGTCGACTATCATATCCTCGGTCTATTATCGTTGTCCGCTTCCCCTTGCGACCGCGAAACGCTAGCCGTTCGAAACAATACAACACCGAAAGTCGGGCACGCCGCCAGCATGCGCCGCCCTTCGGCAGACCTCACCGACCCGTCGCGCAACCTGGAGGAGTCTGTCGGATCTCCATCGTCAGACTTTGACGCAGTAGATGTCGACCTCTCCATGCCTCCAAACTCCGACGAGGAGATGGACGACGGCGACAACCGCATCTTCACCCCGCCTCCACACATCGCCGCACGGTTCTACCGTCCGTCTCATGCTCGTCGCAAGGATTCGGCGGCCTCGTCCCGCCGCAACTCAATCTCCTCCGCGCAGTCCCGCTGCTCCTCGACCCAGACCTTCACCCGCCACGGCGCTCCCCAGAGCAAACATGTCGCACAGCACCTCCGCCGCACCTCCTTCCTCGAAGATCGAAAAGCACGCCTTGCCGACAGGGCCGCCCATGCGGAAAAGGTTCGCCTGAGGGCCGCCATGGCCAAGGCCACCCACCGCGACACCACCATCTCCGAGGAACGTGCGATCGCCGCCCAGCAAGCCCGCGAGCGAAACCTGGCCGAGATTGTAGCTTCTTGTGCCGAGGAAGTCAAGAGAGCCAAGGCCGTTGCTGAGACAATGAAGGAGAAGCGCGAGAGGGAACTCGTCAAGCTGCGCGTCCAGATGGAGGAGCGCCTCGCCGAGGCCGAGCGGAGGAGGGAAGAGCTCAAGAATCGGAATGCCACCAAGAGAGCCCGTGGCCAAAGTCTAATGACGCGGAAACCCGCCGAGGCGATCCCGCAAGTTACGGGCAAAGACGCCCCCGCGTTGAGCGAGGCTGCCGCTGCCACGAGGCTGCAGTGGTGGTGGAGGAGCATTATAAGGAAGAAGGCCGTCGGCGAGTTTTCCGAGTTGGGCCTTACCATTGAAGGTGTACGGGATACGTCATTTGATAAAGTCACCACGCTTCTTGGTCAGGAGAAGGTCGTCGTTCGTACTGCCCGCATTCTCCGGATTTGCGGCTTGCAAGAGGGCAATTCCGGCTCCGTGGCCGAGATGGCTGCGGTCAGGACTTTTCTCAGCGCCTTTCTCATTTTGGGTCACCCTACGCAGGTCCTTAGCAGCAAAGACAGCATGGTGGAGGCTGGAATCTTGCAGTCTCAACCGATGCCACGCGATGATCTTGCCAACCCCCAGCTGCAAGATCTTGTGACCAAGGCACGGGATCTTCTGATATCCTTCGAGACAATCATGTCGCGCTTGACGGCCGCAAACAACTACACCCCTCCGCCTAGTCTCCGGAGTGCCTTGCCAGAGAACTACGCCACTTTCTACAATGCCTTCCTTGCGTGGAAGTCCCGAGACTCGGACTCGCTGGTCCAGGTCATGCTGATGCAGTTCGTTGAGCTGGACATGATTCTGCAGACGGTACAGGAGACCACCGATGTTGCGGCCGCAGACCAGTATCGGGAGAGCATCAAGAGTAACCAGATTCAGCTCATTGTCAGAATCAAAAAACTGGCCGGCCAGGAAAGGGGCAAGAAGATGATTGCAGACGCAGTCCGCAAAGCAAGAAAAGCGAGAGCTGCGAAGAAGCCCACCGCCGACATGAAACCGCGAGCGGCCGAGAGCGAAAATGGAGAGGCCTCTGCTAACGCGGAGAGTCTGGTGTCGCCGGAATCTCAGACGTTGACACCACCGCCAACCCCTGCCAAAGGTCACGTCAAGCCGCAACCCATCGAGATCAAGGCGGGCGGCTTCATAGGCTTGCTGCCAGACAACCGTGTCGTGGTGCACGAGCTTGCCATCAACAGAGAATATCGCATTCCTGCCAGCGAGTTTCGCGAGCACCGCATGCTGATGCAGGTGCCCCTTTTTGCTAGCATGCGGGCAAGCTTGGAAAAGAATGACATGGACGCCAGCTTCGAGTGTTTCGTCATCATGATGAGGTACTTGAAGGAAAACCTCCAAAAACTGGTCAAACCTGGCGCCTTCATGCACACGACCATTGGCGAGATTCTCGATGTAGAGGTGGCCGAACGGCAGTTCCAGATGGGCAGTTTCTCGTACGAAAGATTTTTCGCTTCGATGGCGTCCCTGATGCCAAAGCTGTGTGCCCCTTTCCGCGACGACGAGGCTAAGGATCTTGTCAACAACCGACTGCAGCAAGGAAGCTTGGTCGATCGTGTCGAGGCGCTGACAGAATTTGTCGACTTAATGCTGTGCGACTACCTCAACTACGTCTTCTCTACGGCAGCCCCGCAGCTGATTGAGTCTGCTCCCGAGTACGAGAAGAAGAGGTTTGGCGACGCATTGGAAGAGAGCGGCTCGCCGGAACTGACGGCAGCAGAGACTGCCTGGCGCTCGGCGCGCCTCAAGGTGGTTGCCGAGCTTCGTAAGCGAGATCCCGAAGGCATCAACCACCCCAGGTCTCGACCGACGGACGAGAAGTTCTACGCACAGATGCTTGTCGATTGCTTCACCCAGCCGGCACCCATCTCACCGGAGACGGTGCCCGAGATGTTGCGTCTAGACTTCAAGCGGATGACGCGTCTGTCTCTTGCGTCACAGCGCATCGTGACGACAGGTGCCATACTGCTGCAGTGCAAGAATCTCCTCAAGCGCGACGTGCGAACTCCGTGGAAGACAGAGGCGACGCGCATTATGACGGTGCTGGAGACGGATCACGACAATGTAGACTCTACAGTTCAAGGTGTCATGGCCGCCCTCGAGGCGGGGAGGTCGATGCCGGCGGCGACCAAGACGCATCTCAAGGCCCTGGTGACCAAGGTGTTGAAGGCGAGCGACGACTCTATCAAGAAGGGCGTCGAACCTACAGAGCCCGTACTGCGCCTCTTATTGGCACGTCTGCGGGGCCACCTCAATACCAGACTGACGGCAAACTCGGCAAAAGAGAAGGTCAACGCAGCCACGACGGCGCAGGAGAAACTGGCCGGGCTGGGACTGGCCGAATTTGCGGTGCAGGTCCGCGAGATGCTGGACGAGATATCCAAGGTTGGAATGGTCGATAAGGCCGCCCACGGCTTGTGGTGGAATGAGGTGGCGGCCAAGGTGGCAGCGGAATCCGAGGCAGCAGGCGGTTCCAGGTCTTGAGGTTGTAACGACGAGTGTGTTCATGCACGGTACGATATACGAGTAGAGGAGGACGCATTCTTCAGGGCTGTTCTTGACGACTTGATGATGTACTGGGTTGTTTGGGCTCGACTGGGCCCGGAGTTACGGGACGGGACGGTTGGTTTCGACATATTTTTCCGGCATGGATTGAAGCATTGTTTGCGACAGCGCACTCATTGCCTTGGGATGGTGCATTTTCTCTGACGGGAAGGATACGGGACATACACATTGGAAGCGTCATGACGGGCCGCGTCTGGGAGGTAGACTTCTCTCGCAAGCGTAGGCTCGGTGGAGATGAAAGGGACAGCGGTGATCTTGTTTCATTGTTTTGGCTACACTTGTTTGTTATCCGCGCATACCTAGCTACTACTGCTACCTCGGATACCTTTTATATCCGTTCATGAAAGCCTTCTACTTGTTCGAACTACGATTGCTACTACAGAGTATCCGACCCATGTCTCCTTCGCGGATATCATCTCGCTTGTCGTCGGCGTTGGGAGAGCACAAGCCACCACAGCCTCGTACCGAGAGCCCCGTTTTCTACCCAAACAGGCTACTGTCCGAGTGGATGGATTGACCTCCTGGCGCGTATACATGTAGCCATACTCATCAGAGATTTTCAATGGTCAAAGGAATCGGCCACGACCTGCCTCAAACCGCCCAGTCCTGAAGTCGAGGCGGTCCTGCAGCTTTGTCTTCCTGCGGGCTCGACACGACGCAAAATGAACCCGATCGGGCAGCTGGTTGGCCGGGCCTGGTCGCGGGGGATCGAGCAGAGCAGCATCTCGGCTTCGCTCATCCCCTCGGCCCACGGTCTCTTCCGCTCGGTGGCATCCGGCTCGTTCTTGCCCACACGGCACGCTTCGTCTTCTTCACGGACTCCTCTCGGCTCTGCCGGCCCCTTCTTCTCTTCGTCTTTGTATAATGTAGGCCTCAGACGCCCCTTTTCCAGCTCCCCGATTACCAGGGCTGCTGCTGCTGCTGCTTGTACACCTACGAATAATCGCTCTCTCTGGTCCTCCTCGAAGATCTGGCAAACTGCCCGTGATGGGCTCGTTTCTCGGTATGTTTTCCTCCTGGAAAGTCTATTCTCCCTTTTTTTTTTTTTTTCTTTTCTCCTTTAGTCTCCATTCCTTCGCCTTCCGAAGCCGAAGCCGTGGCTCCATACTCGCCGGGTCCGTCTTTCTGGGTGCCCCATTCGGATCTCAGAGAGCGACACTAGCCACAGTCCGGGCGTCAGCGGCAGCGCTAAAACAGTAAGGTACCTATGGAACCTTACCTACCCTACAGTGCAGTGCAGTGTCGAGTGTCACCGAGCACTGAAAGGTGA
Organism: Colletotrichum musae; assembly: GCA_027406025.1. Classification (NCBI taxonomy): domain Eukaryota; kingdom Fungi; phylum Ascomycota; class Sordariomycetes; order Glomerellales; family Glomerellaceae; genus Colletotrichum; species Colletotrichum musae. The sequence goes on from JANVYC010000004.1 coordinate 600,712, forward strand.
AGCAACCTTACCCATGCAGGGACCTTTTGTCTGCCCCTCGTTGCCCCTCACCTCGGAGCATCTCAGTGATCCACCAGAGGAAGGTCCAGTGTGTCTCTTTTACCACTCTTGCCAGTCCGTACACGCCTATCGCCAAACAGAAACCCACCACCAGTCGCCATTCCAATCGTCCCATTGCACTTTTGCCGCTTGCTGGGTTCCCAAGTAGGAAGGCCGCTTTGTGTGGAGCTATAGTTAGCTTCCTCTGACATCTTTTATCATCCATTTTACCTCCAGCCACGTTCCTCGGCCTTTTTCTTGGTTTTTTTATCTTTCAGGATACAAAAAGGCAGACTGACTCTCTCCCGACAGCTGTTTCCCCGCATCCGCTGCTTCTGCTGTTGCAACCGCTTCTTCCACCCGCCGCCGCTACTGCTCGACCATCACCACATCAGACAAGGCCCTGTACGCCAGCAGAGTAGGCAACATGGCTGACCGCGAGGTTCTTCCCGATGCCATCCGGCCCTCCCACTACGTCCTGTCGCTGCGCGACCTCAACTTCAAGGACTGGACCTACAAGGGAACCGTGACGTAAGGATTGCCCCTGCCCCTCCCACCCCGCTTCAGCTTCAGCTCCAGCTCCAGCTCCCATGTCCAGCATCAGCTTCGGCTGCTGTTACGTCTCGACCCGACCTGGCCCAGCTCATATCAACATGTACTGACTGCGTTTCCCGTCGACAGTATTGACGCCGAGGTTGTCAAGCCCACCAAGGAAATCGTCCTGAACGCTCTCGAGATCAAGCTCCTCGACGCCAAGATCACCGTCGGCCACACCAAGTCGACGCAATCATGGGAGTCCAAGAACTTCAGCTACGGCGAGAAGCAGCAGCGCGCCACTGTCACCTTCGACGATGAGATCCCCCAGGCCCAGAAGGCCGTCCTGACCATCGAGTTCGAGGGCATCATCAACAACGACATGGCCGGTTTCTACCGCAGCAAGTACAAGCCCACCGTCGAGCCCGCCAAGTCCGTCCCCCACGACGACGAGTGGCACTACATGTTCAGCACCCAGTTCGAGTCCTGCGACGCTCGCCGCGCTTTCCCCTGCTTCGACGAGCCCAACCTCAAGGCCACCTTCGACTTCGAGATCGAGGTTCCCGAGGACCAGGTCGCCCTCAGCAACATGCCCGTTAAGGAGACCAAGAAGACCCGCGACGGCTGGCAGATGGTCTCTTTCGAGACGAGCCCCAAGATGAGCACCTACCTGCTTGCCTGGGCCGTCGGTGACTTTGAGTATGTCGAGGACTTCACCGAGCGCCGTTACAACGGCAAGCAGCTGCCCGTCCGTGTCTACACTACTCGCGGTCTGAAGGAGCAGGGCCGCTGGGCTCTGTGGCACGCCCCTCGCATCATCGACTTCTTCTCCGACATCTTCGGCATCGAGTACCCGCTGCCCAAGGCTGATCTCCTCGCTGTCCACGAGTTCACCCACGGAGCTATGGAGAACTGGGGTCTTGTCACCTACCGTACCACCGCCGTCCTCTTCGACGAGAAGACTTCCGAGGCTCGCTACCGCAACCGTGTCGCCTACGTTGTCGCCCACGAGCTGGCTCACCAGTGGTTCGGAAACCTGGTCACCATGGACTGGTGGGACGAGCTCTGGCTCAACGAGGGCTTTGCCACATGGGTTGGTTGGCACGCCACCGACTACCTGCACCCCGAGTGGCAGGTTTGGTCTCAGTTCGTCAACGAGGGTATGGAGATGGCCTTTAAGCTTGACGGTATCCGCGCTAGTCACGCCATCCACGTCCCCGTCAAGGACGCCCTCGATGTCAACCAGATCTTCGACCACATCAGCTACCTCAAGGGCTGCTCCGCCATCCGCATGCTTGCCAACCACCTGGGCGTCGACACTTTCCTCAAGGGTGTTTCCAACTACCTGATCGCCAACCAGTACGGCAACGCCAAGACCAAGGCTCTGTGGGACGCCCTCAGCGAGGCCTCCGGCAAGGACGTCAACAAGCTGATGGGTCCCTGGATCTCCAAGATTGGCCACCCCGTCCTGACTGTCGCCGAGGAGCCCGGTCAGATCTCCGTCAAGCAGTCCCGTTTCCTGTCCACTGGTGATGTCAAGCCCGAGGACGACGAGACCACCTGGTGGATCCCTCTCGAGCTCGAGGGCAAGGTCGGTGCCAAGGGCGTCACTTCCCTCTCCCTGGAGCAGAAGGAGGACACTATCCGCGACGTCGACTCCGAGTTCTACAAGCTCAACTCGGGAGCTTCCGGCTTCTACCGTGTCAACTACCCCCCTGAGCGCCTTCTGAAGCTCGGCCAGCAGCTCGACCGCCTGAGCACCGAGGACAAGATCTCCATCATCGGCTCTGCTGCCGACCTGGCTTTCTCCGGCTACGGTACCACCGCTGCTCTTCTGTCCTTCGTCCAGGGCTTCGCCAAGGAGGACAACTACCTCGTCTGGAGTCAGGTTCTCGACTCTATTGCCCTCGTCAAGTCCATCTTCGCCGACGACGAGACCATCAAGAAGGGTCTTGAGACCTTCACCCTGAAGCTCATCAACGATGCTGTTGCCAAGTACGGCTGGGACTTCCCCGAGGGCGAGAGCTACCTGGATGGTCTGCTCCGCAAGAGACTCCTCCTCACTGCCGGTGTCAACGGCCACGCTGCGTAAGTCAATCCGGTCTCCTACCATGCTTTCTTAAGCTAACATGCACAGTGTCACCGAGGAGGCCACCAAGCGCTTCAACGCTTGGGTTGAGGACCCCAAGGCTAACCCCCTGCACCCTGCTCTGCGCACCCCCGTTTTCCGCGTGGCCGTGAAGAACGACACTGCCCGCGCTGTTGACGTCCTGAAGAAGGAGTGGTTCACCACGCCTGCCATTGACGGCAAGGAGATCTGCCTCTCCAACCTCGGCTTCGTCCGTGACACCGAGATCATCAAGAAGACCCTCCTGCCCTTCCTGTGGAACAAGTCTCCTCCCGCCCCCGCCTCGGACTCGATTCCTCCCGCCGACATGCACATGCTCGGCTCTGCTCTCGCTGGCAACTCTGTCGCCCGTCAGCTCCAGTGGGACCACCTGAAGAACAACTGGGAGGCCTGCGTCGCCAAGCTCGGCAACCCCATTGTCGTCGACCGCTTCATCCAGGTCTCTCTCGGCAAGTTCACCGACTTCGAGTCCGTCAAGGAGATTGAGGCCTTCTTCGCCGACAAGGACACCAGCGCCTTCAGCCGTACCCTTGAGACCGTGAAGGACAAGGTCCGCGGTCGCGCCGCCTACCGCGAGCGTGACGCCGCCGCTCTCAAGGAGTGGCTCGTCGCCAACAAGTATGCGTGAATCGATGGGGTTGGATATTTACGAGGGATGAAAAGGGGAACTATCTCCGTTAAATTGTAGCTAGCCACAAGGTGCTAGTTTGTAAAAAAAGCCATACCAATTGAGTTTTTGTTGTTACGATTCCCTGGTTAAATGTGTACCTCTAATCCCTCTATGATATGTTACTGTGTTCTCTTCCAAGTTTCAGGGCAGGTAGGAATACTCTAGCCAACGAAGGTTGATGAGACTTAATGTCCCCTCCACTGAGGACCAACCGTATCAATCCCCTTCAACGATGCCCGGAAAGACTCAGCCAACATCAACGTGACTTGCTTTGCAGCGGCGTAAAATTAGGCTTCGTTCCTCTAAGCTGCTCAAGCACCCGGTCAGTCCGCCAGCAGAACCATTTTGAAATGTGTTTCTGGGTATGACTTAGATATTAGACTACGTGCTTCTGACTAGTACTCCCTGAAATGACCAGCTGAACAGGTTGCCAAAGGGATGAAATTCCGTGGACTTGTGAGAACTAGGTACATACGTCTCTCCTCTTTGCTACTGTTTCCCACCAACAGATTCCCGCCCCATCCATTGTGCATTTCAAAGACTGTCTGCTGTTTACACGCGGCATCTTTTATCAAGTGCTTATGGGAGTGTCACCAAAGACGGGAAGCTGTAGGCGGCTTGCAAAGTCTGACAGACAACAATGTCAAGACCCGTCAGCTGCGCTGGAGATGGAGCCCCGAGCAACCAGGCGGACAGCTACAGAAATATCCACCGTGTTGAAACCGCGGATTTACCACGCTTGCGGCGAAGACGTCTGATTTGTCGTTGGAGGTGGCGTGCAGCCGAGGCTATCAAACCTGCCATGGACACAGATGTAGAGCATACGGCTCCGTGCCTGAGCTCGACCATGCTTACATTTGGGGGGGGGGGGGGGGGGGGGCATCATTCAGATTAGAGAAAGGGGAGGAAGGGGATTTATGGGTGACTCTGGCTCTGACAAGGGTTCCAGAGAGGCGGCAAGCAAGTTGCTGGCAGTCCCATCTCGCTACCTACCTCCGCCGTGGCCTCTCGTCAAGACGCTTCAAAGACGCTCGACCCGAAACCCGAGCCTTGCTCCTTTGCTCTCCAGGTTCGACAGCAGCGAAGATGGTGCTGATATAAACGGGTCAGATTGCCCAAATAGAGAGACGAAGGATTACCGGATGCTCGGGTTCATATTTGTTTTCTCCGGCCAACTACTTTTACTATTAGGAATGGTTGAAACTCACACAGCAGATCGTTCCAGGTGGGATACAAACCATACAGATATCATAGCCGATATCAACCGCAGGAGAGTTGTAGATGCTCGGGCTCATATATTCCGAGGCATTACGCAACAGGACGAAAGGGGCTGGGCCCGTCTACCAGGGGCGGAAGAGCTTCACGACGACAAACTTCTCATCTGTCTCTCCAGAGTCCGACTCGGGAGACCAGATGTGTTTGGACGCATCGGAATTGGAAGAGAGATGGGATTGCTCAAGCAGCCACCTCGTCGTAACCATCAACGGAGGAGTCAAGTCCTTTCCGGACCCAGACGACCGCAGGCTGGTTGGCCAAGGAAGTTGAATTCTCAAGCATGCGAGATATACCGGATTTATGCATCCAGCAGAACGTCGATTGCTCACAGACCTCACGTTGGAGCTTCTGTCCAAAGAGAGAAACAATGGTTGCGACATCGAGTTCCACAGTCGTGAGCTCTTCTGAAAGACACACAATCAACAACAGGCCAGTATCATCACATGACCTGCCGGGAACACCAACGAAGCTTGACGTCCAAAAGACGTGATGACTCCTGGTGGTTGGATGATCTCCGCGGGTTCTAGGGCGTAGGAATCATGCTGTTTCGCGATCCCGAGAAGCCTCACTTTGAGCGGCTCATCTAAGCCCATCGTCCCGTCTCCTCGACCTGTCGTCCCGCCACAACAAAGGCAACCCAAGCCAGGCCAGACCTACTCCGCCGTCATTGGGTTTCGAATCCAAGCCATCACGCCGTTCGTCCACGACTTGGAACCGCGTCAAGCTACACCGCCCGGCCGGGCCAAGCTCCGGCCTACCCGGCGCCAGCTTTCGGGCAAACTTGTTTTGCCCCTGTAAGAAGCCAATTGTTCCAAGCAGGACACGATGAGTAGCAGGTTGTCGTGCCGACTCGATCATCGAGTCCTTGCCGAGTGCATCAGCTTACACGACATCGCCAACAACGACCGTGGAACATTCTGGCACCCGCGTAGCCGCCGCAGCCGCCGACCGAGGGCGATCGGGCGACAAGGCAGGGGGGGTCTTTGCCAGAAACCATCCCCCCGATCTCTGCGTCCGATCCGCATGCCGTTGTCACGACCGGGGTCCCGGGGGTGTGTCTCTCCCCCAAATCAGGATTCGTGTCGAAAAAACACGGAGCCACCTCCGAAAGAGATTCACCTAGCCCCCATTTCCCACGACCCCATCAAAACAATATCAACGACGGCAAGCAACGATGTCCGCGGGAAATACCACCTAGACCAACTTCTTCTCGACCCCGGAAAAGCCAAGCGGACTTGGGACCTTGCACCCCCGGGGAAATCTCTCCACAACGCAGACACCGCCCACACCTCCGGAGCTCTTGGTGACATCATCAGCCGCCCGGACAAGGACATCGCGACAAGGGCAGCCCATCTCGGGGCGTGATTTGTTATTTTTCTTCCCATGTAGGGGGGCCCGCGCGGGCGGGCGTGGCTCCGTGTTGTTGTCAACGGCTTTCGCCGAGCTCTCATGGAGTCCCATGCTTCGATTGATGCGACCCTTTTTTCTCTCGTCCATAGTCTCGGGTGTCTTTGGCGGTGGGCTTGCTTGTTTTTTCCCCCCTCCCCTCTCGCTAGTGTACGGTTGTCCGTGTCATGTCTTGCATAGCCGATGTTTGACGGGGCCGAGATAGATAATGGGAACCACTTTAAAGCAACAGTGAGGCTGAAGCAAGAGTTGCTCAGGGCAATTAGGAGTGTTATTAGCAAGGCCGAGTAAAATGACGAGTTTGAGGGCGACGATGCACATGACCCCGTGGAATAGTCCTTCATCGAGAACGGGGCGCGGGAATGCCGGTGGCAGTCCTCGGCTTTGCGCTGACGAAATTCCGGGTTCATGAGTAGCACGACGGAAAAGGCTTCGAGAAGCCATAGGCAGGTTGCACCGGAGTCATCTCCGTAGGACAACCAAAGTTTAGCGCAAGTGTCAGATGTGATGATAGCCTCAACTAGCTTCCAGATGGGTCGTTACCAGAAAGCAAGCAGAAAGACAAAACATGAGGCGAGACGGTGAATTGACTCGGGTCGAGCCTCTGCTTCTCCACGGGCGACGTCCGGTGCCAGTCATGGCAGTAGATCGAAGGTGGTGTCGCCGTGGGGGACCGGGCCGGAGAAACTGTTGACCAGCCGGGCAACAAGGTCCGGCATGGCTCATCTCTACACCACACCAAAGGCCAAGGGGGCCACAGAACTTCTGGTGCTGCCCGTTGTGTGATCTGGAAATTGGTGGGCAGCAGATTTAGAGCCCAGGACCCTGCGGCGATTGGGCAGCCAGTGTCGAAGTTGGAGGGGCAGTGGACACCGGGCGACGTTCTAGATCGCAATGGACGCCGTCCGGTGCCATTTTGCGGTGTGGTCGATGGAAAGGTGTCCCCTGGCAAGCTGTGAGGGGGAGACCGAGAGGAACAGACCACAGAGCCACAGAGCAACAGGGCAACAGGGGTCGTGTCTTGAAACCCATCCCATCCATACCTGAGGACGAGGTACCGATCATCAGCGGCGAAGGGGTTCTGACGGGCGCTGTGGTGCGACGACCGGTGCGGGGGAGAGGGGACAGGGACTCGTGATTCAGCGTACACTATTACTTGGTGGTGCACTCGGCCTCAGCGAATACAGTACCCAGGCAGGTACTGTGTAATTATCCGCGTAGGGCGCGGTTGTCGGGGTAGTGTACATGCCGGTATACTTGGTGGCTCCCGGCTTTCATTCAGCACGCCTCGACGGCGCGTCTCTGCACTTGGGTATCGACATCTTGCCAAAGTCGCTCTTTTTGCCGATAGACGAGATCGACAAATGCACGAGTGGTGAATGGCGGACAAACAGCCCCGTTACCAGACACGCATGACCGCGAAACATGGCGCGTTGGGATGAGCGCCCGAGAGACGACGGCGCGTGGCCCGGCCGTGTTGCAAGACAAAGAGAGAGGCATCTTCCCCACCAGAGTCTAGAATGTATGATGCCGAGACGGGCAAGAAGCCGGGCCCCAGTAGAATGATGACGTTGGGATTACGGGAATCCCGCAGATATCGGAAACTCTATTCATAGTCTGCGCTGTTAAAGAATGTTGAAGAGAAAATTAGTATTAAAAAAAAAGGGGGAGAGGGGACGCAGGGCTCCAGGTTGACGATGCCGGGTGTATGACGAAAGAATAAGGCCATTTGTTGTGGATGGCAACGATCGAGCGAGGGCGATAAGGGTCCATCCAGCTGGTGGTAAATCTGACAGCCAAAACGCCTAGGATCGTTCGTGTTTCGCGGCACCGGCACCAGCACCAGCACCAGCACCAGCACCAGGCGGGCGGATGAGAGGGACTGAACGATAGGTGGCACCCAAAATCAAGTGCTAGCGCGCCTGTCCAGGTCTCAGGTTCCAGGTCCCAAAAGTCGATGCGCTTCGCATAAGGTGACAGGCTGCAGCGCGTGGATACCTCTGAGATGAGTTATTGGTGGGGGCAACTGAGAGCCACTTGTCCGTACTTTCACTTACCTAACAGAGCAAGTCGACCATCCAGAACCCTGCAGGTGCCGGTTGGTTCCACGATAGGGAGGTAGGTAGCCAAAATGTGCAGTCATCCGTCACGAACCCGCGGAGACAGATGTTGGGTGCATGGTACCTTGGATAGGTGACTTGGCGGAACGAAGGACCCCAGTGCCGGTCACGGGAGATGTCCACTGGCAAGTCGCAACGACGCCGAGCGGGAGTGTGGCATGTGCTGGCAGCTCGCACTGCATCCCTCAACTACATATTAGCATGCTCACTCGCGTGGGTTCATTCGACTTGCGCAGTAGCTCGATGAAGGTGGGACGATTTGGCCACCACGAGCCATCTGGGTACAGCAGACTCTACGAGACAAGTCGAGCCGGCGCTGGCTGCTGGCTGCTGGTGACTGGCGAGAAATCCAGCCCTCTTCTTTTCATCGGTCGGGGTAGTTGGTAGCGGAACCCCAGGACCCTGATTTTCTGCGGCGGATGCAAGTCTAGCACGAGAAATGGGTGCTGTGAGGGCGGACGAGATTGGCTATTGACAGCGGTGAAAAAGCACGGAGCGGCGTCCGATAGAGACTTTGCCGTGGTCCAGCCTAGTGCGGTCCCTCCCATGCCATGTTTCGCCTGTGCCGTCCCAGGTCGCAGGGAGCGATGGCACTTGAACGGTCAGCCGGACATGTTCGACCGAGTGGGTGTTGCGTGGGATAGTGTAGACAGCGAGCATCCGTACCTGCGAGAGACAGCCCGCGCTAGCAGTTCAGGCAGGTGGGGGGTTGGTTTTTCATTCCTTCCATGCTGGTTAAGTTCCGTGTCGGTGAAGGGAAAAAACAAGGCTGGAGAGTCAATAGCGCGAAGTAGATTCAATGCGTTGGGACGGATGGAGATGGGATGGAGCGTTCCCGGAGAGAATCCACCGGGGGCGGGCAGCAGGAGAGATGCCCGGGCAGAACGGAACGGAAGTGGGAAACGGGAAAACCAAGAGGGGGGATGGGGATGGGGATGGGGATGGGGATGGGAGAAGGGGAGGTGGAAGGATGGGAAAATTCGAGAAATGCAGCAAGGAAGTGGATGGAATTGCGACGAGCACGCGGCGCATTACTAGCAGCAGCAGTGGCAGGAGCAGATCACACATCCGAGGGGCGCCGGGAAGGAACATGGGACTCGCCCGGGCTCGGGCACTCGAGACAACAACAGGAAAGTGCCACCCAAGTGAGGCACGAAGTACACCACGCCGTCAAGATACCTTCTACCTGCACTAGGCAGGTAGTACTTATTTCAAGGTCGTCAGGTAGGCAGGTACCCTTAATTAGCAACCCCCCCAAGTGTCTTATTCCTCGTGGAAGTCACTTCCACCTGCAGGTTATTGAGTGATGGTCCATGGAGTGAATGTTAAGGGGGAAGGAGCACCTATGGTCATGGACCGCTATTGTAATTTCCCGGAACAAGTTGCCAGGCAAGCAAGGCAGGAAGAGACGGGCGGATCATGTACACTGTAGGTGCCCCCAAAACCCACGAGATCAAGGTCGAGGGGTCTGAATTTACATATCTCCGACTCGACTCGTCGGTCCATTCCATCCCGCCAGACTGCCCTACGCTAAAGGGATCCCTTTTTGCTGGTCGCAACGACCAGACTTGGTATTAGTTGCTTACCTAATATGTTACGGACACTCCGCGCCTCCTATAGAGCACGCAGGCAAGGAAGGTATCTGGACACCAAGACACCTAGCTAGCATCAAGTAGGCATTAGCAGGCGAACCAAAACCCAGCGTGCCAATGCCTTCGTCCCCCTCTTCTCCGCGCGTTGTTCCAGGTTTTGGAAGGGGAATGTTTATCGCCATTTCACCGCCCTCCAGCTTTCCGATCCAGCGGCCACGTCTGCCCAAGTTTCAATGTGCCTAATTTGGCATCGTCCGGTCTTGTTGTGCGTTCGGCTGTACCCCGCTGGTTGTCTTCGGCGATGGTCCGGCATGATCCCTCGTGGGCGGCGCGGTTGTGTGTGCGTCTGGGGAGGGTGGGTGTGAGTGCGTACTCTATCACATTGTAGTAGGTGTGGTGTGTATGGGTGAGTGCGTGTGTCCCACGTTGACGGCACGACGGCGGGCAGAGCAACACCAGGCCGTCGCCAATTGCCAAGCTTGCTGCTGGCGTCCATGCTGGCTGGCTGGCGGTATGTTGAGTTTGCGCGTTGGTTCCCGCTGCCGCCTCATTGTCAGGTACATGAGTCGAGCAGAGTTGATGGAATAGTTCTAGGCCCCGAACCTCAAACTCGACAGGACCAGACACAGTTCAACTCGCAATCCGTTCAGGGTATGGACACACGCAAGCTCTCTCCGTCTCCCTCTCTTAATTTTTGGTTGTTGCGAGTGCGTCTAGCGTAGACTCGAGGTTGTGTGCGGGCCCCCAGCACAGAGACGTCAGCTGAATGGATGACGGGTATCCGTACCTGACCGTTCGTAATGCTCGACTACGTCATTCCCGAAAGTAAGTCCGCCGACAGGGAAGGCCCCGGAATCGAGGTTTGGGGGCAGAAAGCAGCATCGCAGACCGAGAGTCGCTGGCTGCCTATTGCAACGCCATCGCATGTACTGACCGAAGCTGAGTTGAGTGATGAGATTTAAGAGTGAAGGCAATTTGAGTGTGCTGGTGAGAACTGGATGAGCACCTGCCTAGGTGGTTCATAGGTAGGTAGGTGGAAAGCCTTCAGACTCAGAGTTTGAATGGCTGGCCAGACCACCGCTGATCGCAGCAAAAGCGCAGGAGCCCTTGAGCCCTCACCACTCCATCGCGCCTACCTCGCTCGTCCTAGGGAGCTTGGTAGCTCAGTGCTGCCACACTGAAAGGGGTGCCGCGGTGCGATTGGCTGGCTAGGAGTGTCGCCAGAGGGGTCCAGACTGGTCGACGTTGAGACGATGATGCTAGATTGCTAATGTACATGGGCCCTATGACGTCGACCCAATGCGGACCCACCCGCCGAATAAAGTAGAGGCTCGAATCTCACTTCTGAGGGGTTGCTGCGAGGTACAGGGAAGGTACCTTCCGAATCCATTGCCCTCGGTGTTTTGACGCGCCCTGGATGGATGGAGGTGATTCAGCTAACAGCCAACAAGCAGTCTGCAACTGAGTAAGGGAATCATTAGAAGATGGGAGGGCACGCATGAGGAATGCCATTTTTTGAATGCCATGTCCCATTCTTGCATTTGGTTTGTGCGTTGATGGTGGTGGTGGATGGGGCTCGTCTCCGCGCCCTTTCTCGACGACGGGACTTGGGGCTTGCCCTGTCCCTGCTCCTCCCCTCTTTGCCTCTGTCCCTGCCTTGCTTTTTCTTATTGACGTTAGGACCGACCCAGCTTAAAATACCCAAAGAGGTACATAGGTAGTGTTCGTACCAAGACACTACGTACTTTTACAGGCAAGTCCATAGGCAAGTCATCCATTCATTCCGTTGTCGACACTGGTGGCTATTTCGCACGATCCAATGCAATGGGTGTCGCCTGTTGCCCATCCATCTACTAGTCAACTTCTACATGCTACTCGCCTCTGAGTAGAAACAATACCGGATACCACAACGCACATTACGGATACTCTGTTTGGTAACAGAGAGTCTGGACCACAGACTGCGTGAGCAGTAGCCTGTAGGTACACTGCCGCGACTTGCAAGCGACAATGGACGGGTCCAGATGCCCAGCTTTGCGCCATGCTTCACCTCCTGGGGCGCGTACAAACGAGGATGCAGCCAGTCAGAGAAGGTGAAGCTGACCCGACCCGGTCGAAGGAGCACCCCCCGTTCTATGACGACGTAGGTGGGTCGATTACCCTGTGGTAATCAAGCATCTGTTTCGGACCGTGTGCGCCAGGCTTAGAAACTGTGGAATGGCGGCGTCGTAGCTGCGCATTGGGCCATTGGCTGGCTTTTACACGTTGCTGACATAATAATTTCCGAGCGCACTCAGGCAGCCTCCTTTGTCATGATACAGTCAGCCGCGGGCAGTCGGCACCGTACCCGTCCCCATGGTCCCCAGTCCTAATGCAGCGAATGCCAGCCACTTTCCCACCAGTGCCGGACCCTGTCTTGCACAGGTCTGAGGTCAGGGTCTCCGCCCAAAGCTGCCGATCATTCCTGCCCAGGACGACACACGACCTCATCGGACATGACACCCTCTTCTTTTTTTCCCCCACCCTTTCCTCCTTTTCCCAGGTGCGAAGGAGGTCACGTACAGCGGGAGCACTCATACACGCCCGCCGTAGGTACGGAGTACTCCCTCCCACTCTCACTGAGCTTAGCTGCACTTTCACTAGATATTAGGTAGTGTTGCCCTCGTCGCTCCGCATCCAATGCCTTGGGTGGCGGCCAGAGCTTGTCCAACACCCCGAGGTCAGGTACTCCGTACTTCGTACCTCTTACTCTTAAATCGTAGTATACCAATACCATAAGAACACACGAGCAAAGACAGGGCGTATTTCCATCATATCGCGTACATCACAGACCCTGATTGCCCTTTTGCACGCTGTTTAAAGTGCCCGAGCTGAGCTGAGGCACGCGCGCCACTCACTCGTCCACCCGCGCCGGTAGGGTACCTAAGGGGGGAGTCGATTCAGAATTGGTGGATGGAAGCCAGAAAGAACCACGGTCCATGCCCATGGCTCTCCCACGAAAACCACACCCAGCCATCGCAAGAACCACAACCGCAACACCACGCCTGTTTTCTTCCACCCACCCCCGGGCATCCATCCCTCGCTCCCTGCCCGCCAGGGGACCCCCCCCCATTCCCCTTCCCTCCTCTCAGGTCCAACGGAAAGGACCCTTTTTTTTCTGCTCACAGGAACCTCTTCGCCTTGTCGGCCACACACCCCCCCAGACTCATTTTCCCTCATCGTGCCGTGTCGTGTCGTGTCGTGTCGTGTCCGTCTTGCCCTTCGATTTCTCCACCGTCCAGTCCATCCGCCTGCCTGGCTTTCCTTGGTCACCACCAACGGTCAGCCCCCCGAGAGTCTGCTTTACGGTCTACCATTCTATTTTCAAAAGTCCAGGTCTCGTTGAATTGGTCTCGTGCGTTCAACTCAACCCCAGGCGACCTCGTTTCTCATACAGCTTGCATCTCATTCTCGGGACGCCGAACGCCACCACCCTGTCACGTCCTTGTCCTGTCCGTCTGTCTGCGGATACCATATACCTAGACCTGTCTACGGCGTTGTATTTCGTCTGCCTGCTTTGCTCTGCGCCTGTCCTTGTCAGCTCAGTCAAAGTCACGTTCATCCTCACAAATCCCATCCTGTATCTCCAAAGAGGCTCTCTCTTTCTCTCTTTCGCTGCCTTACCTACCAAAGAGCCAGCCAATCCATATACATACCTACCTACTCAGCCATACCTCACTTTCTTACTACCTCTTTGCCTCTCTGCACGCTCTGCGCAGTAGCTTACCGTACCGTACCGTACCGGGTTCGGATCGCCACCTGTGCCGTCACGTCAGAATCCCTCCCCCCGCAACCTTCTTTCCTCTCTGAAATACCCCCCCACTGCCTTCCCTTTTCCATTCTCATTCAAAGAGCCTCTTCCATACACCCTCCCTCCCTCCTTCCCTCCGATCTGGCTGAACCCTATTCCTACCTACCTCGACCGTCCCGCCAAACGCCCTGCCGTAATGAGGCGCTATAACTGATCCAAGGCCTGATCACTTGGCCACCGACGGAAGCATCTCCCTCTGCGCATTCGTGGCTCACTTCGAACTTCTCAACACTCCTCGACTATCCCTTTCTCATCCAACAACGCAAAACACACCTCTATCAGTGTCTCTCACTCTCACCCTCGCCTGCACTAACCATGCTCGAAAAGAGGAGCACAGACGGCTCGACAGCCGTCCACTACACCATGAAGACTCCTCATTCAGCTCCGAGACCGTCGCCTGGGCCACGCCCGACACATAGCCACACCCACTCGCAGTCCAAATTATCCGTCTCGACAGCGGCAAAGAGCCCCAATCCGATGACGCCCGCCGCATCTCCCAGGATGCCCTATTCAGTCGGACAGTCCATGCCTCCCCAGAAGCTGTCCCCAGCGCGCCCAGCTGAACCGCGAGCTGCGAGTCCCAACTACTTCGGCCTCGTGGTCGAGCAATCCGTCGACCCGAGAGACTCCTCGGTCATGCCAAGAGACAACTGGAGCTCCCCGACCTCCTCCGTCAGGTCTTTTCAGGCTGCCCTGCCGAAGCAGGTCCCTATTGATGCTAACCCCGACTACGAGGCCTTCAAGCGCCAGGCGGATCTGAACCGAGGCAAGGGATTCAGTCTCTCATCTTCGCACTTTCCTCAGGCACCGCCGAATCCTACCACGCTTCGTCCTCGTCCTCCAAGATGGAACACCCACGCAAGCGACTCGGCCTCTGACTTTTCGATTCCTCGGGTGACCAAGGAGAGGACTGTTGGCCGCGTCGAGGCCGAGCAGGGCGGCGGCAGTGGTCACGATTCGGCCTACGTATCGGCCGACTCGAAGCGCAACTCTGAGGCTTCGATAAACCCGCCACCCATGATTTTGAACCTGAACATGCCGAGATTTGAGTCCCCGAGGCCAACCGAGGCGGCATTCGAGCGTAGAACGACCCTGTCTAAAGTCGACGACCGTCATCCCAGGATGTCCATCGCCGAGAACAGGGTTGACCCTCCATCACCACGTAGTGTCGGTGCGAACCAGCCAAGGGCAGAGACCCTGCCGCCGACGATGGAGAACGGCCCTTCGCTCATCTCGCCGGCGCAGTTGAAGGACTTGATCGAGACGGACGGCCATGAGAAGGACCTGCTACTGCTGGACCTGCGAGTCTCGCAGCAGCATGCCCAGGCCCGTATCGAGGGCGCTCTCAACCTGTGCATCCCGACGACCCTGCTCAAACGAGCCACCTTCAACCTCACCAAGTTGCAGCAGACATTCCAGAACGCTAGCAACGAGGATCGGTTCTCGAAGTGGAAGTCGACGAAGCACCTCGTCGTCTACGACGCATATTCGGCGGAAAAGCGTGATGCTGTGTCATGCATGAACATGGTCAAGAAGTTTACCAACGAGGGATATGCGGGTGACACCTTCATCCTGCGGGGTGGTTTCAACGCATTCGCCAATGCGTACCCCGAATTCGTCGAGGAGGGGTCCAGTCCCGAGGTGAACAGCCCTACTCCATCGTCGGCCAATGAGGGCGGGAAACGCCCTGGCGTCGCACCTGTCATTGGAGGCGTGATGCTCCCGATGGCGAGCAACAACCCCAACCCTTTCTTTTCCAACATTCGCCAAAACATGGACCTTGCAGATGGCGTGGGTCAACTAGACATTGCCCGACCTAGCGGCCTCGAGTCGCCCACCTTGCCTCGTTGGCTCCGAGAGGCATCTAAGCCTAGCGATCACGGCAAGCAGGTTTCGGAGAAATTCCTGAACATCGAAAAAGAAGAGCAGGCGCGGATGAAGGCAGCCTATTCTATGTTTGCGGGTAACCCGAACGATAAGAACGTCCCTCAACTATGCGGCATCGAGAAGGGCGGCAAGAACCGTTACAAGGACATCTTGCCTTTCGAGCACGCACGCGTGAAACTCCAAGGTCGCCCGGAGGGTGCTTGCGACTATGTCAATGCCAGTCACATCAAGGCCTCCAGGAGCAACAAACGGTACATCGCCACTCAGGGTCCACTGCCGGCGACATTTGACGTGAGCAATCCCCTCTCCACTAGGCATGCTAGACTTGCGAAAGCTAACTGTGTGTAGGACTTCTGGTCTGTTGTCTGGGAACAGGATGTTCGGGTTATTGTCATGTTGACTGCCGAGTCAGAGGGAGGCCAGCTCAAGTGCCACCCCTATTGGCAAGGTCGTGAATTCGGCTTGATCAAGCTGCGGTTACTCTCCGAGAAGAAGGTGTCTCTAGACATCGACAAGCACCGCTCCAACCAGGGCTCAGCTGCGCCCTCGGCGGCAGCAGCTGAGGCCGGACGCCGGCGCGCCAACACTACGATGACCTCGGGGACTGCTGCTGCAGCTGCCTCGCCCATGCCACCGCAGGGCGAGACCCCCCATGTCGTTGTACGGAAGTTTGCCTTGTCCCACTCCGCGCACCCCTTCGCACCAATGCGTGAGATTACTCACCTGCACTACCCATCGTGGCCGGACTTTGGTGCTCCCGCGCAGCCATCCCACCTGCTCGGCCTCGTCCGCCTGGCGAACTCCATGCAGAGCTCGGCCAACCCGGTGGACACCATGGCCGCGGTTCGGGCATCTCCGGAGCCTGATTTTGTCGATGAGCCCGAATTCAACCAGGCGCCCAGACCGATGCTTGTTCACTGCTCTGCCGGTTGCGGGCGCACCGGCACCTTTTGTACGGTGGACAGCGTCATCGACATGCTAAAGCGACAGAAATTTGCGAAGATAAACTCGAAACCAGTCCGAAAGAGAGACTCGGATGGCGACATTAAGATGAGCGGTCAAGCAGAGGATGTATCCCCGCGAGAGAAGACCTTTAACTTCAACCCGAGCAGCCGCCGATCCAGCACGGAAGCGCGTCGGAACTCTCCGGAGCGGGCGCCGTTGGACACGACTTGGCTGAACGAAGAAGGCGACACCATCGATTTGATTCAGAAGACGGTCGAGGACCTTCGCAAGCAACGCCTGAGCATGGTTCAGAGCTTGCGCCAATATGTCTTGTGCTACGAGACGATTGTCGAGTACGTGTGGAGACAGCACGAAGAAGCAAAAGGAGGAAGAGCGCGAAGTGGGAGCTTGCAACTGCGGAGTGACAGTTAATGACGACCCAACTAGACGGTTCATTTGGTTGGGAAAATGAGCGGACTCGTGCGGAATCGTACTGCGATACCCTTGGATGGCGGAAGGTGCCAGCATCAGCGAGTAATGGTAGCATCTTGCATTTCTCTTCTTCTCTGGGTTGTTACACGGCAACAGGCAACAACGGATATAATGGTCTACGGACAGGTCTTAACGGGGCATGATGTACGGCGTTTGGGCATTCGAATCGCATACCTCGGGATGCATGAGTGTTGGGTCTTTTGCTTGCCATAGTGGCACCGTCATGTTCGAGCTCGGCGACCGAGGTCGATGCTTGCATTTTGTATACTAGACAGTGATGAATGAAGAGCGCAGAGCAGCATGGCGGCTGCCCTGGTGACATGAAGATTGACTTCCCTCGTTCGTACAAATGTGACTTCCCTTTCAATGCGTTTGGATAACGCCGATTACACACTTGGGGGCTAGACCACGCACGTTGTCTACGCCTCGTATCCCTCGGTACATTACAACCTTCGCACGGTTATAAAGGTCCAGCTTTCCTTCGGCGGGCCGAGATGGCAACTTTACTCTACCTAGGTCATGCGTAGTGGAACCCTCCCGGCAGAGCTCGCAGGGAGAAAAGCCGGCAAAGTTCATGGGGAGGTTTGCAAGAGAGGGGTTGGGTTCCTTCCTCTAAAGGTTTGTATAGACGACGGAAGGCGATTTGGTAAGGATGCAAGTCATCGTGGCTGGTTCCATGTTCTATGTAGTCGTACATATTAGCCGCACAAGCGGCCGCTGCTGCAAAAGCGCAGCTGCTGTTTTCCACCTCCCTGCCAATCCCAACTCCCGCCAACCCAAAATGAAGCCGTCGCGCGTGCTTGCCTTCGTCGTACTCGTGCAGCACGTGTCGTCTTTCTCTCCCCCCTGGCCCGTGCAGCCTCCCCGGCCTTGTGCCCGTTCTTGCTTACTTCCAGAGCTTGCCGAGTGACACCTCCTTGTCGTCGTGCTTGTTGAGGATCTTGGCGGTGGCGAGCTCGAAGTCCTCCTGGGTGACGTGGACTCTGCGCTCGCGGAGGGCGTACATGCCGGCTTCTGTGCAGACACCCTTCAGCTCGGCACCGGAGCAGCCGTTCATCTTCTCGGCGATCTTGGTGAGGTTGATGCCTCTCGTCAGGTTCATCTTGCGGCTGTGGATGCGGAGAATGTCGGCACGGGCCTCGACGGACGGCGGGGGAAACTCGATCTTGCGGTCGATACGGCCCGGACGCAGGAGGGCAGGGTCGAGGATGTCGAGACGGTTGGTGGCCATGATGACCTTGATGTTCTTGGTGGGCTCGAAACCATCAAGCTGGTTCAGCAATTCCAGCATGGTACGTTGGACTTCGGAGTCGCCACCCGAAGAGCCTTCGACACGGGAGGAGCCAATACTGTCGATTTCATCCATAAAGATAATGGACGGAGCGTGCTCACGGGCCATGACGAAGAGCTCGCGAACCATACGACTACCCTCACCGATGTACTTCTGCACCAACTCGGATCCGGAGACACGAATGAACTTGCAATCGGTGTGATGGGCGACGGCTCGTGCGAGAAGGGTCTTTCCGGTACCGGGCGGGCCGTAGAGAAGGACACCCTTTGGTTGGGCGATACCGAGAGACTCGAAGAGCTCGGGGTGCTTCAGGCCGAGCTCGATAACCTCCTTGATCTCCTTGATCTGCTGGTCCAGACCACCAATCATGTCGTATGTGCTGTCGGGCACCTTCTCGACCATCATGAGGGAGACGAGGGGGTCGACGGAGGATGGAAGCATCTTCTCGAGCTTGTAGCTATCCGAGAGCAGCGTTACCCGCTTGCCAACGGTGAGCTTTGTGATGTCGACACTGTCGGAGACGTCGACGACTGGAAGGGACGGCGAGTCAGAATTGGAGCGCACAGAGGCAAAGGCGGGGCAGGGAATCATTGTAGACCGACGTACCGTATTTGCCTTCGGGATGCACCTTGACCAGCACCTTCTTCGTGCTCATGACCTTGACAACCTCACCAACGTAGGAGCCGGGTTGCTGGAGCAGGCCCAGCTCTTCCCTTAGCAGGCGCACGCGGGAGTTGTAGTCGTTTCTTTGGGCTTCGAGGCGGCGGAGGACTGCTTGACCCTTGAGGATCTCGAGCTTCATTGCCTCGATTTTGTTTTGGTAGTAACTGTCGAGCGCCATCTTGACGGATGCCCCGAGAGGTGGAAGAAGAGAGGGTGGGTAGATTTGGATTGCAGGTCGATGCTCTCGCTATCGGATGGGAACGTCTCGAAACAGTTCAATCGGTCGTCGTGGAGAGGGGGGGTCGGATGGATTCGATGGTCGGGGCGGGGTGTTGAAAGTGGTGATGGAAGCTTGTCGTTGTGGAAGCTCTCGGAGTGACAGGGCTGGAGGTCTGGCTCCGTCGACCGGGCCAGTCAGCCGCAGGCAAACGACGTCGACGCGTTCGCCTGGCCAAGGTCACGTGAAAGCTACCTTCCGGAAATGTCGAGCTTGGGACGGAAGGGGGGAAGTGATTACTAAGTTATCGGAGGACTGATTTTCTATAGTCCGGGAACATGGATCCATGGATATGGCGGGATGGTCTGTGCGCGTTGCTGTTATTGTTGTTGTTCTGGTGCAGGAAGCTGCAACCTGCGAGGAAACAGCGGCGGAATGCGCAGTGACGTTTACTCAACCCACCCAGCCAGGAAAGTGGAGTACAACCCAAGACGATGGAACATTGGAGAGACGTCGATATTAAGCGCATCATCTAATTGCAGTGTTAACTGTTGAACGAGCATTGAGTCGGTAGAGCACGTGCAGCAAGTTGGTGCACCGAACCACAGAGTCTTAGTGTAAGATCATCAGTCAAAATGTACGTAGGCGTCTTAGTAGAAGGTAGTACGGCGCAGTGAGTGACAGATGCTTTGGCTTTGGGCTTTAGAATGAGGCCGATCGCCAGTCGCGGCTGCTTGATGTTGCACTCTGCGTGTGAGGCGGTGGATTACGGCTTCAGAGACAGAATAGACCAAGCTGATTGGAGTGAGGCATTGGGTGGAGTCGGTGAGCATCTTGAATGTCTGGGCGATAGAACCATTATCCATGCTGACTGCCTCCGACCGCCTGGGCAAGCGCCAAGTGCAGCCAGCAATGGGAAGCTCCACAACGGGCGCACTGCACTGCGCTGCGAGATGTGAGAGAGAGCGGGACCCCACTACCTAGTCAGCTACCTAGTGTAGGTAGTCCTCCACTAAATTGTGTTGGCCGCCTCTCAAGAACCCGCTAAAGTAATGGGGCAATGAAGGTAAACACCAGAGCTGGGGACTGGAGACATTGACGGAGACACATGGGCAGGGCCTTCCGTTTCCTTATCTTTCTACGGGAAGCCGTGCCATTACACACAACGGGGAGCATTTGCTGCAGAGAATATTCCACGGAAAGACAGGGAAAAAAAAAACGAATAGGTGGAATGTAATGGATAGGTGCCTCGATGCCTCGCAGAGTGTTGCACGAGGCCGTCAGACACAGTGGCAGCTGCACATGCTCACCCACCACCAAATACAGCACCTTCCATGTTTCTCTCACATCTCACCATTCGAGGCCTGCAAACAGGCTGCACATGACCGCGCGGTACACTACTACACACACACAGTCTGAATCAACAGTGGGCAGCTCCTGACTCAGACATAACGAGTTGTGGTGAAGTGGCCCAGGTGAACCAGGTGAACCATGACTGCGCGGCTGCGAATCTGGGGAAGGTGAACCTGTTGATTGATAGATGGTCGAGCATTCCTCCCGCAGATAGAGTACCTGCTATGTACCATAGCACCTACACTAAGGCACGTAGATACCTTACTAGGTGCTCTTTCTAGCAGATGGGCTGGGCGTGGGCGGGCTTTGGATATTATCGGATGACCTCGCGGCGGCAGCAACGGCACGCAGTGAAAAAGAAGCAACAAATAGCTATGGATGGTACAGGCACAGGCACAGGCACAGGCACAGGAAAGGCAAGCCGGGCCTCATTTCAGAAATGAGAAATGGAGAGAGCTTACTTCCGTCGTAGTTTCTGAAATTCGCACTCGACACTGAACAGCCTCTCCACCCCTCCCCCGTCGCATCGCATCATTTTCTCTGACCATCACCTCCTTCTCCTCCCCTCTCCTTTCTGCCTACCCTCTGTGCGCTCGTTTGTTTTGCCTCGACCTCGACGTTGTGTTTACACCAACAAACGGCTGCCACGCCATCTCATCTCGCTCGACTCGACTCGACTCGAATCCACCCGTTTCTCGCCCCCCCCCGAGGATCCTTGACGCCTGACGGATACTGTTATCTCGAACCGCAGATACACACCGCACTGAACAGACCACCTACAAACGCTGCTACGCCCACGCTGGCTGCACTGCACCACCAAAACACCCATACTCGACTAAACGACACTGACCTCTCGTCCTTGTCTTTTCTCTCCTTGTACCCTGTCCGTTTCAACACAACCGTCAAGGACCTTTTCGCCAACATAAAATAGAAACCTGAAATTCCAAGCCCGAAGCCACGCACGTCGTCGCCGGTGCTCACACCCACTCCGTTACATACCGACCGTCCTAATAACCCACATCTCCGGCACCTACCAACCACGATCTCTCTCCACCGACCGATCCATCTTCCATCGCCTCCAACCCGACGCCGCTGCGCGTTACGTCGTCGCCCACCATGGATCCCTCCCCCGGGCCCGACACGCCCTCCCACGACTCTCGCGATACCTCGACCACCGCCTCACCCACCGATACTCGTCATCAGCCTTCGAGGTTTGACTCGTATGCCGTCAGCCGCGACGAGGGTCTGTCTGAGAGCTTCCAGTCCTTTCAGTCCACCGATACGGTGCGGAGGCGCCCAGACGCTGGCTACGGTACGTACGACCCGCTGCATGCCCAGAAATCCTAATGCGTCTTGGTCCTCCGAGTTGCCGAGCTGTCCAACATAAAATCCCTGGCTGACATCAATCGCGCCTGAAGGTTCCATACATACCCAAGGCTCCGCCTCCCAGTATCTGTCCGAATCTTCCGCTCACGACCGCTCCCATTCTCGTTCTGCACAGCCTGCTAGGTCTCCCATGATGGGCCCCGAACGCTCCAAGTCTACCCGGCCCCGGAAGCCCCCGATGCCCCGTCGACCGTCAACGAACCCCTCCGCCCCCTATCGCGGCGAGGTTTTCTCCGCCGACGACGACATCTCTGAGGTCGAGGCCGACGCGGCTTCGCGTCAACAAGAACAACATCGAGGCTACGGCACGCGTCGCAGGCCTCAGCTCGCCACCACTCTTTCTCGCGTTCAATCGTCTCGAAGCGAGCACGGCGACGAAGACCAAGATGATGACGACGAGGACGGCCCCCGGACCCCGAGAGCTGAGGATAACGTCCCCGAGCGATCCGAGCACGACCCGTCCGTACACGACGAAGAGGACCTCGGCGCCGAGTCTGATGGCGACGTTAGTGATGCCGAGAGCTTTACGCTCAAAGATCGTCAGCAGGCCATCAACGAGACCCATCCCTTCGGTATAAGGTTGTGGAAGCCCGCTCTGTACAAGAAAGATCGTTCCGTGCAGAAGAACGCCGAGGGAGACATCCACTCGTCTCCCGGTGGCCGCGTCAACAGTTGGCTGCTCTTCTTCAACCTCTTGTGGACTCTGCTGTTCGGCTGGTGGATGGCGACCTTCGCTGCTCTCGGCGCTCTCGTCTGCTTCTTGTTCGCCGCGACTCCTAGTGGCAGGGAATACGGCAGAGTCCTCTGGGGTCTTGCTGGGTACCTCTTCTACCCCTTTGGAAAGTACGTGCGCCTGGAGCAGGACGATGCGTACTTGGACGAGGATCAGGGCGAGGGACGCAGTATCTCCGAGTACGAGCAGTGGCAGAGCGGTGACCTGGAATACGGTCGCTTGTTCTTCGGCCCCGACGGCGGCGAGCACAGCCGTTCCATCGTCGGCCGCTCGCGACGAAGCATCGACTCGGAGCCGAGCGAGACGGACAGCTTGCTGGGCCGGAGCAGACGTGGTGAACGAAGCGAAACGCCCCCGAGGCTCAAGCGCCGCCTTTTCGGACGCGGCCAATGGAACGTTGGGCGCGTTGTCTTCTTCCTGTTCTTCTACCTGCTGCTCTCGCCTTCTCTCATCCTGGTGTCCCTGATCTGTTGGTTCCTGGTCTTTTCGATTCCCATGGGCAAAGTCACCATGCTGCTCTTCGATCACCTACGGCGGCACCCTCTCGCACTCTCGTTCGAGTCCGACATCAGCCTCGCTCGCACCGCCGACGGGCCGCACTCCTCCATTCTGCTTTGCACCTACCGTGCGGTTGGCATCAAGTACTGGAAGTACACCATCGACGGAACCAACGTCTTCTTGATCAACCTCATGGGCGTTGTCTTCTTCGTCATCTTCGATTGGCTTGTCTTGGAGCGCATCCTCGAAATGCACATCTTCATCACCTCGCCAGCCTTCCTCTTCATCGCGGGCTTGTTCTCCATTATCCCTCTTGCCTACTTCATCGGTCAGGCCGTTGCCTCCATCTCGGCGCAGTCGTCCATGGGAGTCGGCGCTGCCATCAACGCCTTTTTCTCCACCATCGTCGAAGTCTTCTTGTACTGTGTTGCCCTCAACCAAGGCAAAGGGCAGCTCGTGGAGGGCAGCATCGTGGGCAGCATTTTCGCCGGTATCCTCTTCCTCCCTGGCCTGTCCATGTGCTTCGGCGCCATCAAGCGCAAGACCCAGCGTTTCAACGCCAGGTCGGCTGGTGTCACTTCGACCATGCTCCTATTTGCCGTCATTGGTGCGTTCGGCCCGACGCTTTTCTACCAGATCTACGGCACTCATGAGCTCAACTGCTTGGACTGTGTTGACCACAGCGGTCTCGGTGATGGTCTCTCTCCCGTCGGAGACGGCCGTGATTGCCGACGTTGCTTCTTCTCGCAGACCCCGGCCCTTGACGACCGTTTCTACCTCGAGGCAGTCAGGCCATTCTGCTACTTCTGCGCCACTTTGCTGTTCCTCTCCTACATTGTGGGACTCTGGTTTACGCTGCGTACTCATGCTGCGGTCATCTGGAACTCCGAGATTGACGAAAAGAAGCACGAAGAGGCCCAGGCTCATGCCCATGCTGCGGCCAGACAGTCCGGGCCTCACTCTTTCGCAGAGACCACCGGCACATCGGTCGACGTTCGCGACTCTCACCTGTACAAGCGAATCCTCGGCCAGTCCTTGAAGCAGGTTGGTCTGACGCCGAAGGGGAGCGACGCCTCGCGCCACGGGTCCGTCACTGGACTGGGTCTCCAACCCGGCAACGGCAGTGCCAGCATCCCGCACGTTGTACCTCCCAAGACGAGCGGCAGTGACACGATTCGCTCAGTCGTGCACATTCCCGGCTTTTCTGAGGCCGAAAACAACGCTCTGGTCCGCGAGGTGGCCGAGATGGCCGCTACTGCCGCCACCCTCGCTGCCCGGGAGCGGATGCCTCGCAGAACTTCAAACCAACCGGGAGCTTCGACAGCTCCTACTCCGCGTCCTCCGGCTCTCCGTAACCCAACTTTGCCCGAAACCGAGGATCTCGCCGCCGCGAGTGCTGCCCAGGTTCCTCACGGGGGCCACGACGCGCCAAACTGGAGCCGAGGCAAGAGTGCCTTCATTCTCATGGGCGCCACCGTGCTCTATGCCATCATTGCCGAAATTCTGGTCGACACTGTCGACGTTGTTCTCGAGGGCTTCGCCATTGATGAGAAGTTCCTGGGTATCACTCTGTTTGCTCTGGTCCCGAACACGACGGAATTCCTGGTAAGCCCAACCAATGCAAACCCAGATTCAAAACGCTAACATGCCGTAGAACGCCATTTCGTTTGCCATGAACGGCAACATTGCGTTGTCTATGGAGATTGGTTCTGCCTACGCGTTGCAGGTCTGCTTGCTGCAGGTCCCAGCCCTTGTGCTGTACTCTGCGTTCTACGCCACCGGCAATGGTGTCGAGGACGTGGGCAACCACACCTTCTCGCTGCTGTTCCCCCAGTGGGACATGGTGACCGTCATCCTTTGCGTCTTCCTTCTCAGCTACATGTACGGTGAAGGAAAGAGCAACTACTTCAAGGGAAGCATCCTCTTGTTGAGTTACCTAGTGGTAATCGTGGGCTACTACCTGTCTGGATTCACCGAGGATGTGATGAACGCGAACCGCTTCGACATCATGGGTGCAGACGGGCGATATTCGTCATTCAAGACGGTCGGCCGGCGAACCAGTGGCGCTGCCTTCCACGTGTAAGAGTTGAAGTTGGTGAGATGCCAGGAGAGGTTGCGACACACGAGGAGCACCAAACGTCCATAGATACAGTACATGTCGACTAGTCTGAGTTGCTGAGGAGGAGGGATTTCATCGTGTCTGGTCAGCGTCTTGACCAGTTCATATCGGACACGGAACATTGCATTATATTTGTGCTTGCAGTAGCGGTTATCGAGGCGCCGGCGGCGTTGTGGAGCATGTGCATACCTAGATCAACTTATAGTTTCTTTTCGAACCACCTACTCGGAAATACATACTTCTAATGCGCAGCCTATCTTGTGTCCCAATCCTGTCGTCAAGTAGTGAAGAGGCGTCAAGTGCGGAACAGACTAATGTCCCCGTCGACGGAGAGCCCAGCGTCCAACACTTGCACCAGGTTGCAAAGCGTCATTGTTGCCTGTCCGTCGTGACTACTGAACCCCCAAAACCAGCATAGTTAAACAGTCAGGGTGGGAATCAAGCTGAAGAGGCGGCCCTCAGGGAAACAACCATTGCTCTAGGTGGGTATTGCCCAGTCGAAGAACGCACGAGATATGACTACGACTTTGGATGCCGCGATTGTCTCAAGCAACACATCAATAACTTTCACAGAGCGGTCTTTCCGACTCGGAACTCCAAAGGGTCTTGGATGAAGCCGAAATGAAATGGCGGCCTCGTCTAGGGGACAAAAAAAAGGCCACTAGCCTTACTTGGTCCGATTTTCCCAATACTGGTGGAAAGGCGTCCCAACTCAATTCCATCTCAGACTTTCGAAGCAAACCGACGCTGGTATCCTCGAACGACGTGGGCAACAGAGGTTCTAGGCCCTCTGATGACCCTAAACGTCCCTGTAATTCTTCAGGCTTGCTTAGTCAAGATAACGTTGCGCCTTCTATCTTGTGAAAGCACCCGCGCCTGTAAGTCAGTCCTCGGAGCCGTCTTTGGTCGCCGTCCAACACTCCGAGAGTGTGAATCCTACGGCGGACATAGGGGCCCAGTTGGCGGCTCGCTCAGCCAATACTGAGGCAAGAAGTGCTGTGATGCCCGTTGAATACAGGGGTGACAACAAGGATCGTCCAAAGGACGAGATTTCGGATAGCGAGGAGAGTGAAATCGACCGTGGCGAGCCGGACCAGACATCGGCAAGGCAGAACAAAGTCACGGAAGCCAAGATGACGACCGTTATTCCGACAATGAAGCCCAGTGACGACAGACAAGAGTACATAACCTCATAAACATGTAAAAGAAGGCCCCTAGAGCACGACTCCAAATTATAACGAATAGTAAGGAAGGTCCACCTGTAACTTGCTTGGAATTATTCTGAGGCTGGATTGTAACCCGCGGAGGACACGACTTGCTGTGCCCAGTAAGCCCGACATCCCCTAATTAGGTTTGACTAGGTAATTCAATGGATATGTTTCTTTGACGATGTCTTTTACCGAAGTTTCAGTCTCATATTCGTGGAAATCTACGGAGGTAGGCCTGCAACCTGAGCGACATATTAAGCAACAAGGGCCTTGACGGAAAACAAGTTCCGAGAGTCGCACATGGCAGGAAGAGTTTACTAAGTCGGGCTAACATCTTCCCGAATACACTGCGCTTTTACAAATGTTGACAATTAAGCTTGGCGAACCTCTTGATGGGGCCTCATTCAAGGACCGAGCTGGCGGGATGGAAGTGAGCAATGTTACGAAGAGGAGTATAAAGATCAGTACGATACCGGCTGATACTAACTATGAGAGACAGAGAAACCAGTTTCCGGGTGCAAACAGTAGCCTAAACTCTTTGACTTCCATCCACCATGTCGCCAACTGCAAGCAACCGAATTCTCCTGACCGGGGCAACCGGCTACATCGGAGGCACCGTCCTGGACGCCCTCATCAAATGCCCCGCGCCCAGCCTTACGCCCGTGACCTTCGACGTCCTGGTTCGACGTCAAGACCAGGCGGAGAAGCTCCGCGAAGCTTACGGAGACCGCGTCGAGCCGGTGCTCTGGAGCGGGCTCAACGACCCGGCAGCCGTAGCTGACATCGCGGCCAACTATGACCTGGTCGTCAACGCCGGTCTGGGATTCCACCCAAATGGCGGAAAGCCATTCGTCGAGGGTCTGGCGCGGGGGCCCCAGAAAGACAACCCCAGGGTGCCTTGGATCCTGCACCTGTCTGGTTGCACGAACCTCTCCGACCTCCCGATCACGGGAGAGGCGTTCCCGGACCGGGCGTGGGATGATGCCGACGCCAAAGCCGCGTACGAGTTCATGAGGAAGGAGGAGGAGAAGGCGCAGTACAGCCAGCGCACCAACGAGGTTACTGTGCTGGCGGCGGCGGAAGAGGCTGGCGTGCAGGCCTTGAGTCTGAACGCGTCCCTGATCTTCGGCGAGGGCAAGGGTATTTTCACCAAGGTAGGCTTCCACCTTCCCTGTTTCCATATGCATATGCTCACTCGATACTAAGAACGGCGGCGTCCTACCCCTTACTATGAGCTTCATCCTGAAGCACGGCTACGCCTTCAAGTTCAACGAAACAGCCGGCATCGACTGGGTGCACATCGAAGACCTGGCGGACCTCTGGGTCCTCATCGTCCGCACGATCCTCGAGCGGCCTGACCGCGGAGTCGGGTACATCCCTTCGGGCACGAGCGGCATCATCTTCCCTTCCGTCGGACGCATCAGTAACGAGGAGCTGATGCGAGGCTGCCTCGACGCGGCTTTCGAAGCCGGGGCGCTCCCCAGGGAGGACACGCCAAAGCACAAGGAGATCCGGCTTCTCGGGCTGGAGGAGGCGGCGGCGGAGATCACGGGCGGGGCGGTCGACTTGATGGAGAGGGGATGGGCGGGGAACAAGAAACTGAAGGGCACGATGGCGAGGAAGCTGTTCGGCTGGAATCCCACCCGGCTCCGGGAGGCACTTGACCGGGAGCTCCGCGACCAGGTGGAGCTGCTGTGGAAGTCGGGATTCGATGTGCAGGACGCGATGAAGAGCTCTACTGGTTTGAAGTAGATCGTGTAATGCTGCATAGTGCATCTTTTGGTTGACTTCAGTTATGATATTTCCAGAATCTGTATTCTACCTATGTGGAACGGTTGAATAGGTAAATTTCAACTATCTTTCATGGTGGTATGTTGTCTAAACCAAAACAAACAACCCTACATATTACACGCCGACATTCCGTTTGGCAGAGGCGGGTTTCCCGTCCTCTAGTTGACTTCTTACTAGCTACATGAAAAATTACTATAATTAACCGACTTGTCAAAATGGGAAGATTTCATAGACCCTTCAGTGGCTTGTCGTTTCTCGCTTCCGTTAAGTCGTGCGAGTCTTGCAGACAACGACCACCCAGATCAAAGCAGGCTTGACATGTACTGAAACCACCACCACATAATTTACAGAACCTGAACACGGTTTCATCGGGGATGTGGAGGGTACAAATCCCGCAGTATGTTGCTTGCTGAGAACACTGAGCTTGACGTGCCGCGCTTGCGACCTCGGAATAACTGCCGTCAGACGGTTGCCCACTCTTGACGACGCTGACCAAAAGTTGTACGACGTCTCTATATCCTTCTCGTCTGGCCCACCACAACGCGGTTCGGCCAAACCGATCCGGGGTGTCTGCATCGGCTTTACAGACATCCAGAAGCAGCTGAACA
Organism: Colletotrichum musae; assembly: GCA_027406025.1. NCBI lineage: Eukaryota > Fungi > Ascomycota > Sordariomycetes > Glomerellales > Glomerellaceae > Colletotrichum > Colletotrichum musae. Next base: position 629,515 of record JANVYC010000004.1, read on the forward strand.
ATATCACGGTGGCCCTTTCTAGCTGCTGCCGCGAGTGGAGTTGTCCCGAAGGAGTCCTTCCAGTCATAGGCGGCGGGGTAATGGCGCAGCAGGGTCATGACAGCGTATTTGCGCCCGTTGTTCGCAGCCCAGAAGAGGGCCGTTCTACCAGTGATGTCTTTTGCGTCGGTGTTCGCGCCGGGACGATCCAGGATCATCTCTAAGAGCTTGGAGAGGCCCGTCGCGGCTGCGCACATGAGGATGGTGATGCCCGTCGTCGGGTGTGTCTGGCAGGTGTCCACACTGGCTGGAGAGTTGATGAGAAGATCAAGCATGGGTTCGTTTTGGCTGAGGCAGGTGGACATGATTGCTGAGAGCCCATCGTCGGTGCACTCGTTTGGGTTGGCACCAGCGCGAAGAAGCAGCTGGACGACTTTGAGGTACCCTTTCAAGACGGCCAGGCTAAAGGCGGTCCAGCCGCCGTCAAATCTGTTGCTGATATTGACCCCTTTTCCGAGAAGAAGCTCGACGGCAGGAAAGTTGCCGGATCTTGAGGCCAGGGCTAATGGAGTGTACCCAGTTGGCGAAACTTTGGTGTCGTGAGGGTCCGCCCCGTTAGCAATGAGCAGTTCAACGGTAGAATCCAGCCCTTTGTCGCAAGCAGCTCCCAGTGGCGTCCAGCCGTCCTCGTCCCTCATGTGGATGACACCAGGCTCTTTCTCGAGCAGCATCTTCATCAATTCGTCGCCGTGAAGGCTGTTTCTCGCTGCCGCTGATGTAACGCTCGGGGTAATGCAGGCATCCGTTCCGGCCCTCACAAGAAGAAACTCCATCACGGCGGACGCATAACGCGTGTTGTTTGCCGCTGCGATCAACAGGTCTGGAGAGATTCGCACCTTGTATCTGCACTCTTGAACCAGAAACTTCATCGTCCCGAGGTCTCCGCTCCTCGCAGCTGCGGCGAGGACCGATGGCGAGATGTCGACTGTGCCCGTGCATTCGTGGATCACAAGTTTGAGTCTTTTTTCCCAGTTGTGCTGCCCGATGAGCGCAATCAACATATCGGCCGTGATGGGCTGTCCCTCGTGCTTTTCCAACAGTAGCTTTATCAGCCTCACATCTCCGCTGCGGGACGCCTTTGCCAACACCTCTGGCGTCATCTCGATCTCCTCTCCACGCTCGGTGAAAAGCATCTCCAATATGTCTTCCCAGTTATCTCCAGACGCTGCTCTGACCATCTCCGGCGTGATACGGACGTCGAACGAGGGTCTTTCGAGAAGGAACGTCATTGCTGACATGCCTTGCGGATTCGACGCTGCCGCCCTGACAACCTCTGGAGTGAGGTGGATTTCCCCCCCGCGCTCATCGAGAAGTAGTTTGATGGTATCTACCCCCTGAAGATTCCGGATCGCAGCCTCCACCACGCCGGGGGTGATTCGTATCTCTTTGCCGCGCGTGTCTAGAAGCAGCTTCATAACGTCGACGGTGTGACTCCTCGCGATGCTCTTCACAACATCTTCTGAAAATGCGAACTGCGCCTCGGCTCCGCGGGACAAGAGAACCTTCAACACAGACTCCTTCTTTCCCTTAGCGGCAACAGAGAGACTGTTCCTGTCAAACTCATCCGAGAAACCGTCGAGCTTCTTGTCTAGTAGCAATTCGACGAGCCAACCGATATCCAGATCCATTGCCAGTTTGCTTTTCGAAAGTATTCGGTCTTTCTCGGAAATGTGATGAAGAGGATCGTAATTCCTCCAAGCACGCGAGTGCACCAGAAGCTTCCTGAGCAAAACCTGAAGGGGGGCGTGGCCATAGACGTCACTGGCAGACTCCAAGTGTCGATACCAGTAGCCTGCAGCGTACGTGTAAAATGGGTACCCGTCCGGGGGGTTCTTGATGTCTCCCAGACTCAGGTATGTCATGGAGACAAATGCCGGGAAGAGCTTGGAACTGATTCCGCCGAGGAAGCCATTCAGTGGCTGCTTCGTCTCAAAAAAGTCCCTCACAGACTGATGAATGACGTACACGCTTCCTTCCACAACATCCAGCAGCGTGCCGAGGACCCGGTTGATATTTTCAGCGTCCAGGGTCGGCATGTCGTTGAGGCAGTCTTGGTATCTCCTGCTTTTATTCGTCGTCGGGTTGATGGCCACGGCATCCTGCAACTCCTCACACCTCAGGGGGCGTTTTGCATACACCACTAGAGCCAATATCCGTGCAGTCATCTCGGTCTTCTTGGTCGCCCTCTGCACCAAGTCTTCGTACAGCTCGTACAACTCCTCGGAGCTTTGTGCGATTTCGTTTTTCACCGCGTTCATGGTGACCCATTCGAGGTTGCCGACCCTTCGAATCACCACGTCGAGCCACAGGAACGTCTGTTCGGTCCTTGAAAGCAACTCCTCGCTGATTACGGACTTGAGGTGACTTGGAAAGCTTTCACCGAGCGACGCAACCCGGCGCTCGATGAACTTGAGAATGTCCTCCCTGTTGCAGCGAAGCTTTCTGATAGGAGCCGGATCCCAGGAGTTGATGATATGCGTGTAGGGTCGGGTCGTGCACAGTAAATTCAAGATCGTTTTCATGCTGGGCCTGTTGTTGCTGCCGTCCAAGATGTCCCTGATACCCGTCACAATTTCGGGAATCGCTGGGTCCTGGTAAACATCGAGACCGTCGATGACGCAGTAGACCCTCGAAAAGGAGCCGTGCTGCAGCATCTGCTCGAAGGTGTGAAGGAGCGTTTGGAGCGCGGCAGAACGGAACTCCTGGCGAGACTTCACCCACTCGAATGGAAGTGTTCTGAACAACGCTGGTCGGGTCTCGCAAAGCTGAACGATCAGAGATCGCAGCACTGACTTTGCATCCGGCAGGGTTTCTGTTGGCATAGCCGCTGCGCAGTCAGCCCCCGTGGCGTACGGCGCTACGGTGGGAGCTATGGCCACACGGAGTCACGTAACTACGTGGCTCTACCTATAGCTTCGATATCTATACTGGCACTTAGGCTACTTCTAACTTACGAATATTATTACTCTTTTATTATATATATTTAACCCTATACGGATTAATTACTAATATTTTTACCTATAAGTAAACTAATACTAATTAGTAGTTAACCTACCCGTTACTACTTAACTATAAATTATAAATTAGTTAGAATTATTTAAAAAAGATAACGATAGACTATTATAACTTTAACTTTAAGTACAAAACTACTAAAATACTATTACTATACGAAATATTCCTTTAATTTTAAAAAAAATATATAGAAAGAAAGAAGTATTAAAATATAATAAACCTATAATTTTATTAAGCCTTTATTAATAAAATTATAGCTTTAGATAACTAGGATATTACTATTAAAGTACTATAAAAAAACTATAAAAAATCTCTTTATAATAGCTTCTTTTTTTTCCCTCTTTACCTATAGCTTTTTTTTAACTTCCCTCTTTTATTAACTCTTTTTTTTAACTTACTTTTTACTTTTTTTTAACTCTTTTTTCTTTTAAAAAGCTAGTTATAGTCTACTTTTTAATAATATAATTTTTTTAAAAAAGTTACTATTACTACTTTTTACTATAATTATAAACTTCTTTAATATTACTTTTTTTTTTTTTAATAAGAGTTAAGATTTGCTTTTATAAAAAGGACTTTTTTACTAACTATAACTATAATTTACTTTTTTATTTTAAACCCCTACTATACTTACTTAGAATACTATAAATTGCTTTATAATTACTTAAATTAATAAAAATTTTATTATTAGTATTTACTAACTATTTAAACTATTACTTACTTACTAATTCTATTACTTAAGAATTTATATTAGGCTTTATAGATTTATAAATCTAAAGTTTTTTTTTTATAGTTATATACTTTTACTTTTTAGGTAGGTAGTTTATTTAGTTTAAGTTTTTTTATTAATAAGGATTTTTTATTAAGTTTTTTAAAGTTAATAATAATAAAACTTTTTATAAATCTTTATAATCCCCTTTTTATTTCTATTTATTATCCTCTTTATATAAGGATCTAGTATAGAGCTAAACAACTAGTATACTTTTAGTAGAAGTATAGGTAAACGTTAGTAGAACTCTATACAGTAGACCCCTACTAAGCCCTTAATAAAAGCATATAAAAGGAAAAAAAAAAAAAAAGAAAGTTAAGTAAAAGTAACTTAATATACCTAGACTTACTTTTAAAATATTATAATTAAATTTAATTTAAGTATTTAACTTAATACTTTTATACTTTTTTACTTTTATTTTAATATAAAAGGTTAGTAATAAGTATATTATAAAGGATTTTATATAGTACTTACTAAAATATTAGTAAATACTTAGTAAACTTAGTACTTAACTTAAATTAAAATAGGGATAATAAAAATATAGTTAATTAAATAGTAAGTAAAGTAACTATATAGTAAGGCTTTATTAATAACCTAGTTAATAACTAGAATTATAAAAGTAATAACTAATATAATTATAACTTAGGAAATTTAATAATTAATATAAGTAATACTAAGGAACTAAGTAATTTAAATAAAAGGCGCGACTTTAACTTTTAGTAGTAATAATATACTAAACTTTTACTAACTCTAAACTAACTAAAGGAACTATTTATATATAAAATAATAAAAATAATTTAAGAGTTATAAGTTTAGAATACTTAGTTATAAGTATAAACTCTACTAAATACTTTATTCTAAATTATAGTATAATAAACTAAAAGTACTAAGTAAGTTACTAAAGTAATAAAAACTATTTAGTAAACCATTATTTACTATTTAGTAAAGTAATAAAAAAAACTACTTATATATAATATAGTTTATTTAATAAAAAACGTAATTAGTTTAGTTTATAAAGACTAGTTTATTATAGTTAAAGTAGTTTATAGTTATAAAAAAAGTACTATAGTAGTATAGTAAATATAGTAAACTATTAGTACTATAAAGTATATCCTTTAAAGTAACTAAAAAAGCTATTAATAAGTACTTACTAATAACTATATAAAGGATAGTTTAGACTTAAAACTTACTTAAGTAGAATTTAAAATCTTTATTTATAATTAATATATTATTTTTAAACTATAGAAATAAAACTACTAAAATATACTTTAAAAGTATTATTAAAAAAATAATAAGAAGTCTATTACTCTATTTTATTAATAGGAATTTATTTACTAGATCTTTAGTAAAAATATAAAGGAAAAAAGTAAAGTTTATTAATTTTTTTAGTATTTAAATTAATTAATCTGTAAAGAATTAATATAGTAGGATTTTAAGTACTTAGATACTTATAAAATTTTAATTTATATATAATAAATTTAAAAAAGCTTTAAAAGATACGGGACCTTTAAAAGAGGTTTATATAATAAAAGCTATAAAAGGTATTACTTTAGCTTTTATAAGTAAGGGAAATAAATAGCTTTATTATAATTATACTTATTAAAAAGAAGTAGCCTAGATTACTACTAAATAGGCTATAAGGGTAAAGAGAACTAGTTACTTTAAGTCTAAGGCTTTATAACTACTTTAAAAAACTTAGATACTAGTTATAAGTTAAAAAGGGACTTTAGTAGTATTATTTATTATAACTATTAAAAAACGGGATACTATATAATTAACTATAAAGTACTAAAGTAAAATAATTATTAGAACTCTTATAAACTACTATATAAAAGTATTAATATAATTTAGGTTTAGGAGTTAAGTAGTTTAAAAAATAAGTAAGTATAGACTAGTTATTAATTAAACTTATACTAAAAACTATTTTAGTATCTATAGAGGAAATAGTTAAGAGTTAAGTTATTACTATAGTAAGTTATAATAAAGTTAAGGTTATAGTAGATATAAATACTTATATATAAATAGATATTATTAATATTAACTTTATTAAATAACTAAAGTTTAAAAAAGTGTTTAATATAATACTCCTTAATATTTTAATATTTAATAGTTAATTTATTAGTAAAGTTAAAGTATACTAGTTAACCTTTTTCTTTATTAATAAGTATAATATACTTTATAAAGTTAAGTATGTATTTATAGTAATAACTTACTTAGATAGTACTAAAGGTATATTTTTAGTTAATAATACTATAGGTATAGAAAGTATTTTTATTAATATATATATATAAATATAGTAGTATACTTTAGTATTTATTATAGACTTAAAGGCTTTTATTTAAAAAGTAGTAGAGAATAAGTTTAAGGCGTTTATAATATATATTACTAGAGTATACTCTATAGTAAAGGATAGGGGGATTTTTATTAATAAGTCTTTAAGAAATAGTTATACTATAACTTTAAAAAGCCTTTTTAAAAAACTATACTTTTATATTAATATATTTAATAAAAGGGTAGTAATATAAGTCTCTATACTAGTAGATATAGAGTACTTAATTAACTTAATTAAAGAAAAAGAACTATTATATAAATCTATTTATTTAATATTACTAGAGTAACTCTAGGTACTTTTTAAGTATATTTAAAATATAACTACTTAAAAGTAAATTAAGCTATTTACTAGTTTAGTAGAAGTACTAGTAATATTTATACTAAAGAAGGACGGGACTCTATAGTTATATATTAATTATAGGAGTTTAAATACAATTACTATTAAGAACTAATACCTTTTACTACTTATTAGTAAATTATTAAATAGGCTTACTAGAGTATAATAGATTTTTAAAATTAACTTTAAGGAGGTATACTATAGAATTTGTATTAAAAAGTTAAACTAGTAGAAAATAGCGTTTTATATATATTATAGTTACTTTAAGTATACTATTATACTGTTTAGGTTAATAAACACCCCTACTACTTTTTAAGTATATATTTAGTAGGTACTTAGTAATATTATAGATATTTACGTTATTGTATACTTAAATAATATCTTAATTTACTCCTAGTTATAGGAAAAATATATAAAATACTTTAAAATAGTTCTAAAGTATTTAAGGGATACTAAACTCTTTACAAAGCTTTTTAAATACGAATTTTATAAATAGAAGGTTAACTTTTTTAGGTTTAAAATTACTTATAACGGTATTATAATAGACCTAGAACGTATCCGGGCTATTACTAAATAGTTAATACTAAAAAGTTACTAGGATATTTAAGTCTTTTTTAGGTTCTATAATTTTTACTATAAGCTTATTATAAAATACTTCTATATTATAAAACTACTTAATAAAGCCTTAAAAAGAAGTAAGAATAGTATAAAGTTAAGAGCCTTTATTTAAATAAAGGAAATATAAAAAGTATTTAATAAATTCTACTAATGTTTTAGTAAAGTATTAATACTAAGGTACTATAACCTAGAACTAAATATATATATAGAGATAAATATATTAGCCTACGCAGTATTTAGTGTAATATTATAAAAGTATAGAACGTAGTAGTACTCTATTGCTTTTTAGTCTAGAAAGCTTATAGAAACTAAAATGCACTAGGCTATAGGCTAATAAAAACTTTTTATAATTATAAAAAGCTTAAACTACTAGGCTTAATACTTATAAAAACTTTTTAAGTTATTTTTAATTTTTATAAATTACTAAGTACTAAAAGGTATTATTAATATACTTATATAGAATATATATAAAAAACTTACCCAATAAGTATACTACTTATTAGTATTTAACTTTAAAATTTAATATTAACCTAGGAAAATAAACTCTACTAATAAATTATTAAAACGCCCTAACTATATAAAGGGTAAAATGTTAATTAAAGACGTTATTTCTATACTTTAAAAAAAACTAATACTTATAAAAGAGGTTCTAGAGAATATCTAGAGATATATTACTAATATTAAAACTAAACTAGGTATAGTAATATACGTATACGTTTAAGTTATTTAAACTAGTATATAACCCTAGGCCTAGTTAACTAGCTCTATAAAGGGAGGATTTTTTTTTCTATACTAGTATATACTCTATAAAAATACTAAAAATTAAAACTATAACTATACTATAGTAGTTAAAGTTATTACTTATACTATATACTAAAACAAAAACTTAATAAATACTTAGCAAAAAACTAGTTATAACTAAAAGGACTTAACTAGAGCTAGAGTTACTAGTCTAGAATAGTATATTCTATATACTATAATAAGGGAGTTTATTTAGAGTAAAATAGTATTTAAATTATAACTATTATTAAACTTTAAAAAAATAGTTAAAAAACTATAAGCTAAAAATTAATTTTATAAAAATACTATAAATATAGTTTAAATTTATACTAAAACTTATATAGAATATTACTTAAATAAAAAGGGTACTTTATAGTTTTATAAGTAGTTAGTTCTTTTTAATAAAGGCTTATTATAAAAAAAAATTATTTAGGTTTACTATAATAACTTAAAAACTAGCTATATAAGTACTAATAAAATAGTTAAATTAATATTAAAGAAGTTCTATTAGGGATACTTAGTAAAAGACGTTTATAAGTATATTACTAAATACCTATATTATTAAAGGGCATAAGTACTCTACTATAAACTATATAAGCTACTATAATTACTTTTTATACTATTATATCCTTTTTAAGAAATTAACTTAGACTTTATTACTAGGCTTTTACTAAGTACCCGGAATAATAGTTATATTTATAACTTAATCCTAGTAATTATATATTAAATAACAAAGATTATATACTTTATTATAATATAAAAAACTCTTAATATAGTATAGTTAGTATAAATCTTTTATAAAGAAATAAAATACTATTTTAGGACTTTAAAAGGAATAGTAGGGAATAAAAATAAGTTATTTACTAACTATTTCTAAAAGGAGTTTACTAAAGTAAGGGTAATAGTCTATTACTTTTTAATAGTATAGTACTTATAAATAAATAGTACTATAAAAAGAGTATACTAGTTCCTAAAAGTATATCTCTATAAGTATACTAAAGTTATACTAGAATAATAAGTAACTTAGTTATTAAAAGTAGAGTTTTTATATAATAATAGTAAATATATAACTATTAAAGTTAGTTCTTTTTAGGTATTAATAGTATACTACCCTTAAGTAGTAAAATATATTTTATTATAAAAGGAAAATATATTTAAAAGTATTTAGGAACGAATTACTTATATAGTAAAAGTCTACTAATATATAACTAAGTATTAGTAGTATATAATAAAAATACAGACTAAAAATTATAATAAAAAATACTTTTTAAAGGAGTACGTAGTTAAAGAAGTAGTTAGTTTTTTAATAAAAAACTTCCCTTTTTATAAGGGTAAAAAAAAGCTAGTACTAAAATATATTAGAGTTTTTATTACTAAAAAAGTTAAAAATAGTACTTACTACGTTTAGTTTTTAAAAAAGTACTAGTAGTTATATAATGTATTTTATATTAGTTTTATAAAGCTTTAAATAAGTAAAGTAACTATAGAATAGGACTTTTTAAATATAAAGGACCTTTAAAAAAAATAAAAAGTTAAAAATATTATATTTAACTATAAGGATAGTAAAGATATACTATTCTTTATTAAGTAAAAAGAGTAGTTTATAGAGTATAATATATAGGAACTTATAGAATACTTAGTAAATACTTAATAAGTACTTAAAAGATACTATACTTAAACTAGGAAGTTTTATAAAAAATAGAATAATAAGTAGAAATTCTATAATAAAAGGGAAATGTATTATAATAAAGAAGAAGTCCTTATAAACTAAACTAAAAAAGCTACTTAAACTAGTTAAAACTCTATAGAACTATAAGTAAACTTTAAGTAAAACTATTTTAAAAACTTTTACTAGAAAAAGATAAACTAAAAAAAGAATACTATTTACTACTACTACTACTACTACTACTATTATAATTACTTTTATTACTACTACTACTACTACTACTATTACCCCTACTATTAATATCTATATAGTCCTTTAATATAGTCTTTAGTAGAGCCCCGTGCTTTTGTGTTATATAAACCTTTTTTTTTTATATTTTTTATTAACTATAGTACTTTAGAGGACTCTATTTTATAAAAGACTTAGTAAAAAAGAGTATACTAAGAAGTTTATTATTTATTAAATTTATAAATAGTTTATATAAGTTATTCTTACTAAATATAGTAAAGTATAAAAACTTAATAAAACTTTTTTTTTTAGTAATAGTTTAGTAAAAGGGGTTAGGAGTAATAAAGTAGTAAAGGAGATTTTAGAGTTTAAAGAGAGTAGTAAAGTTGTATTAGTAGGGTAGAAGAGTTATAAAAAGAGTAAGTTTAGTACTTTTTTTATATAGAGTATTACTATTTTTATAGTAAATTTAGAAAAAAATAAGTACTAGAAAAAAGCTTTAAAAAAAAAGGACTAATATTAAAGTATATAATAGTACTAGTAGTTTTATAAAGGGCCTACTACTTTTAGAAACTAAGTTTATAAAAAGTATAATTAACTTTACTAGCTTTATTTACTAGAATTATAGTAATAGAATTCTAGAACTACTTAGTAAGTATATAGAAAGTACTATTAATATACTAAATAAAGTACTAAAAACGCTAGTTAGTATAATTAGAAATAGGCCTATTTTTAATAAAATAAGTATAGTAATACTTAATACAGTTTTAATATACTTAAGTAATACTATTTAAAATAATAGAGACTTATAAGTAGTTAGTAAATATTTATTAAAAAAAAGGAAAGTATAACTTATATAATAATACTTTTACTTTACTATAGAGTATATAGTATATATATTAAGTTATTTTTATAAAACTATATAAACTATATAGTAGTCCTTACTTAATAGTAAAATATAATAGGTATATAGTATAGTAAAGCTTAGTTAATTAAGGAATTTAATTTTAGTATTAACTATAAACTTAGTAAAGTAAATAGAATAAGTAAGGATAGATATAGTACTAAAAAGAAAAGTTAAGTATTAAAAATACTAAAAAGTAATAGTAAGTAAAGATATATAAGACTTAACTAATAAAAAAAAAAAGTTAAAAAATTATAAGTTATTAAAAAAAAAGATTTAAAGTTAATAAGTTAAGAGCTACTATTATATAGGCTTTTTATATAGAATATACAGCCTAAATATAGTAAACTATAGAGAAGCTATTTAGAGAAGGTATAAGATAAAAAGAAAAGGTATAACTCCTTTAAGTTTATAGTATAAAAAGTATAAAAGGTATAATTAATATATATAACTATAGACTAATAAACTTTAAAAAAACCTATTTTAAGGGGTAAAAAAGTTAGAAGTTATTTTATAGTAATAATAAATAAATAATATTATAAAGGGTATTAATTAGTAAAATTATAAATACTTACTAAATAAAGGATAAAAAAGCTAAAAAAAAGTAATTAGAATAAATTATAATTAAAAGGAAGGATAAGAAGAATAAGTAAAAAACAAAGTACTTAATTACTTTATATATATAATAAAAGTAGAGGAAAAAGGGACTTAATTAAAATAAATATAGTAACCCTTTAGTATAACGTTACTAAAATAATATACTATAATAAATATAAATATACTAACTCCTATATTAGTAGTACTAATATAATAACCCCTATAGTAATAGTATTAGTATAAAAAGTAATAGTATAGAGTATTACTAGGGACTAGTAGACTAAAAGGAGGGATAGTATAAGAATCCGGTATAAAGTTAAATAACTAGTGTACTTTTAGTAAAAGTATAAGTAAATGTTAGTAAAACTTTATATAGTAGACCCCTACTAAGTCCTTAGTAAAGGTATATAAAGGGAAAATAAAAAAGAAAAGGAGGAAGTTAAGTAAAAGTAACCTAATATACTTAGACTTACTTTTAAAATATTATAATTAAACCTAACCTAAGTATTTAACTTAATACCTTTATACTTTATTTATTACTTTAACTCTATTTTTTTTATATAGTAATAATAAGATTTAGAGTTATTACTAATTATTTATAACTTAATAATTACTCTTTATTACTAGTTTTTTATAAAGTAGTTATAGAGTTTTTTAGTAAATCTTAAGATTTTAATTAAGAGGACCTTTATATAGCTGTGTGGGTTGTTGAAATATTATAAATAGCCCTTATAAGTAAGTCTTTTAAGGACCTTTTTTTTATAGTAGCTGTTTATAGGTTGGTAATTAATGTGGATTTTATAAACTAAAGGTCTATTTTAGAGTATAATAAGTTTACTAATAAAACTCCTATAGCTATACTTAAAACTTACTTACTATAGTTTTTTAACGAGTATATAATAAAAGGCTATATGGGCTATATACTCTAGGAGATATTTAATATTAACTTTAGTAGTTAGTTTATAAATATCTTTACTTAAGTTTTATTTAAAGTTTATTATATTACTAAGGATTTTTTATACTTTAATAGTATTAAGTTTAATTTTTTATAGAAGAATATTAATTAATAGTTTTTTAAAGTTACTTAGGTTTTTTAGTTTAACTTTTAAAATAAAAAAGACGTTATAAAGGCTATAGGCTTTTATAAAGCCTTTAGGACTAATTCTAAAAAGCCTTACTTTTTTAAATATATTATAAATAGTAAGTTATATAGTGTTTTAAAGTTAATTAAGTAGAGTAAAAGTATTATATTACTATTAGTTAAACATTATAATAATACTGTATTATAAAACGTAAATACTTTACTACTATAAAGAGTAGCTATTTTTTAATCCTTTTTAGAAGATTAATACTATAGCTAGCTTTATTAGCTTTATAAGGCTATATAGAGTTAACTCTACCCTTACTGTTTTAGAAATTTCTTTTAAACTACTTTAACTCTAGTACTACTACTTTTTAACCCTTTTATACTAAAGATACTTATTAACTTCTTTAAACTTAAGAATAGTATAACTTATAGTGGTAATTAGTATAAATCTCTTAATATAAAACTTAGGATCTTTAAGTATAATTACTACTTTATAAGTATTTCTTAATATTAAGTTTATATTACCTTTTTACTAATACTATAAAGCTAAGTATAGACTTTTTATTATAACTACTTTAGCAACTCTACCTCCCTTTTATTACTTTTTAATATAGTAGTTATAGTATATAACTACTTTAAGACTAATTAAATATATTAGTAGTACCTTTTTAAGTAATAACGTTTTAACTTTACTATATAAATATAAAACGGCTAAGGTAAGTTTTGTATTAAGTACTTTAATAAAATAATTATAAAGTTTTTAAAAATTTAGTTTATACTTATTAAGGAGTACTAAAGTAACTATACTCTATATAACTAACTTTTTACTACTTACTACTCCTCTTTAAACTTTATATTAGTTTTTATTAAAGGATCTTCTATACTTAATAGTACTATTACTAATTTATAGTTAACTATTAGTATTACTAATAGTTATACTATAAGTAACTAATATATCTTTATAAATACTTACTATATTAACTATAAATATAATAACTACTATAATAACTACTACTAAAGTTATAATACTTATAATTATTTCTATAGTAATATACTTTTTTTTTATAGTAATAGTATATAAAAGTACTATATTTATAGTAAAATTAGCTACTAGTTTAATAGGTATATATAAAAAGAGTATAATAAAGTATATAAGTACTATAAATTATTATTCTATATTTAAGATCCCTTTTATAAGGGATATTACTAGTTTTTACTTTAATATAAGGGCTCTTTAAATAATAATAATAACCCCTTAGTTACTAATAGCCTTAAAAGAGGTAATTTAGAGCCTAAGAAGGATATTAAATTCGTCTATTATGTAACAGCGTACTATACCTCTATAAATATTAATAGTTTAGCTACTATTAATAACTACTATATCCTTAAGTTACTTAAAAATAATACTATAGCCTACTACTTAATATAAATAAACCCCTTTATCTACTTAGTACTTATATTAATATTTATATATAATAGTTACTACTCTTTTAATATTTTTTATAGTATTATACTTAATACTAAAGTAGTAAAGTTTTTAACTATAGGCTATAATTAATACATAGTACTATAAAATTGCTTTTTATTAAACCTTAAGTTTAATACTTTTAGTACTAGTAAGATCTTTATTTTTTTTAGAAACATAGTACTAGTTAATTTACTTAAATCTATTAATATCTCTACTCTATTTAAAAATATTACTTTTTATATAATACCTATAACTACTCTATTTTTACTTAACTTAAGTAATATAAATTAACTTAGTATTATTTTTAATAACGTTTATAATAAACTCTATTAAAGTACTACTATAGTTTTAATTATTTAATAATAAAAGTATAAATAATTAACTTTTAACTTTAAAAAGTTACTAGTATTTTACTACTTAACTAACATTAAACTCTACTATTTCTATTATTAATTTAGTTACCCCTTTATTTAATAACTTTATAATATTTTATAAAGGGCTAGAAACTCTATTAAAATTTCTATTATTAAGGCCCTTAATTATATATACTATTAATACTAGTTTAATAGTTTAGTACTATTTTACTTTAAATTTAACCTCTATAATAACTTTAACTTTAACTATAAAGTTATTATTAATATTATATATATTAATAATAAACTAGTTCTATATATAGTTAATATATTTATAGCTTTTAATACTACTTACTTTTTAAAATTACTTTTTACTAAATATCTATAGTAAGTATTTTAAAAGAACTAAATTAATATATACTAAGGACCCCTTAATAACTTTATTACTAATTTAAGTACTAGATTTTAGTTTAGTAAGTTCTATAGTAATACTAAATCCTTTAGTATTACTCTTAAAAATACTTTTATTAAAGTATACTACTTAATTAATAAAGTTAAAAAATACTATACTATAGTATATAGAATTTATAAAATCTATAAAGTAAAGAACCCTAGAATAAGCTATAATACCCGTTTTTAAGCTATAGTTAAAGCTATTAATAATACTACTAGCTTAAATAGCTTTATTCTAACTTTACTAGTATTTAAAGTATACTCCTATATAAATAACTCCTTTCTACTATTACTAAATATTATAACTAAAACTACTACTATTTATAAAACTATAAATAAAGTCTACTACTTTTATACTAAATAAATAGTTATAAAAAGCTTTAAAGTATATAATAGCTTTAATATATTTATAAGCCTTAACTTTTTACTTTAATTTAAAGTTAGGGTATAGTATAAAAAGGGTAGTTAATAAGACTTATACTTACTACTTTTAATTAATAGTGAGTTTTATATACTAGTTCTTTTGTAGGGTCTATAGATATTTAAATTA
Organism: Colletotrichum musae; assembly: GCA_027406025.1. Lineage (NCBI taxonomy): Eukaryota > Fungi > Ascomycota > Sordariomycetes > Glomerellales > Glomerellaceae > Colletotrichum > Colletotrichum musae. Next base: position 644,704 of record JANVYC010000004.1, read on the forward strand.
ACTTTTATTAAACCCTTTTATAATAATAATAATAAAACTAACTTTAAATCTTTACTACTAAATAACTCTAGTTATATTAAAAAAACTAAAAATAATAAGGCTAATAGCTCTAGGGATGCCCTTAGTAAAGCTAAGCTACTTAAAGAAATTCTTAATAAAATTATTATTAATTCTACTTCTTTTTTTATTACTAAAAACCTCCCTTAGTTACTTAAGAGACGTTTTAGCTACTCTTATAAATATACTACTATAATGTATATTTTAGTAAAAAAAAAGCTAATTTTACTTTTATAATTAAGCTATATAATAAAGGCATAATTACTATACTTAGTAAACCCTTTTAGTTATTAATAAAGTAAGAAATTATAGTACTTTAGAATTATAATGTTTTTAACTTTATCCCTTATAACTCTAAAATTTATAATAGCTACTATATATTTAAATTAAGAATTATTAATAAAATTAAAAAAAAAACTATAAATAGCTTTTATAAAAAGTTCTATTTTATAATTTAAAGTTATACTAATAATAAAAAAGCTAAAATCCTTATATAGTCTTTAATAATTTAATAAGTTTTATAGTAACTAATCCTTACTTTAACTTTTTTTTAAATTTATAATAGTATAACTTTATAACTATAAAATATTACTTAAGTATATATATAGTTAAAAATAAAGCTTAATTATACTATCCTTATAAAACTCCCTAAGTAGATTAAGTATTATTACTCTTATAATACTATTATAATTATTAAAAAACTACTCTATAGTATTATAGAAGTAAGAATATACTAATAAGTAATATATAACTACTACTACTATAAAAAGCTTAATATAGTTAACTTAATCTATAATTTATACTTCTTAATATTATTAATTAATAATAAAGAGTTTATTATAGTTAAAATATAAACTAATAATATATTAGAACTTTTTACTATTAATTTTTTAACTTAAAAGAATAACTAGTTTTAAAAAGTAAACCTTATAGTTAAGCTAAAGACCTTTTTAACTACTAATAATCCCTTTATATTTAATAGTAGTATTTTAAGTTTTAAAAGTAGTAACTTAGTATTTTAATAAAAGGGCTAGAGTAAAAAGTTTATTATTATAACTCCTAGGGTAAATTAAAAAGCTATATATATTTAATAGTAGGCCTATAGTACTTATATTATAACAATTTATTAACTAAAGGTATTCTATAATTTATTAGTTACTACTTAGTACTAAAAGCTTAATAATAATAATATTAAAGTTTTAAATAAGTATTTATAGTAGTAGATTAATAACTAAAAATAAGGACTAATATACGTTCCCTTTAACTTTACTACTAATAAGCTTTTTATATTTATAAATAAATTGTTTATTAATAATAATAACTTTTTATTGTAGTTTAGTTTTATTATTATCCTTAGTAATAAGTATTACTTTATTAATAATACTTTTAAGTTTATTAGTAATATTATTTACTATAGTTCTATAAAAAGTAAGTATATTACCTATAATATACTAGTATTTAAAATCTATAGTATAATAGTTAATACTAATATAGTCCTTACTATTACTAAGACCCTTTAGATTATAATTAACTATTTTTAGTTTCTTAAGATCCCTATAGTAGTATATATAAATTTATACTTACTATATAAATACTTTATTAAACTTAGTACTATTAAAAAAAAGTACTTAATAATTAACGTTATAGCCTTAAAATAGTTTTATAAATAATATAAAATTACTAATATTTACTAAATAATAAAAAGTAATAACCTAGTTAATACTTTTATAAAAACCTCTTTAAACTATACTTTTAAAAGCTTTATTAATAGTAATAGTATAATAATTAAAATAAAAAGATAAGTTATATAAAAAAGTATATAAAACTAAGAATATAAAGGATTAAGAAATATAAATAGTATAAAGAAAAAGATATAAGTTTTAGTTACTTTAAAAGTAGCTTTAGTAAGCTTTAGGTACTTTAGTAAGTTCTAGGTTTATTAAAGATAAAGCTTAACCCCTATAGGGGTTTTTAGATTTTTTTTTAATTTTATAAAGAGTAGTAGTTTATTAAATAGTATTAATTACTACTCTTTTTATAAAAGTAATTATTTTTTTTATTAAAGCCTTATACTTTAGGCTATAAAGTAAAAAGTATTAGTATTAGTATAGCTACTATATAGTTAGCCCCTATAGTATATAGTACTATAGTAGGAACTATAGCTATATAGAGTTATATAACTATATAGCTTTACCTATAGCTCTAATATTTATACTAGCACTTAGGCCACTTTTAATCTATAAATATTATTACTCTTTTGTTATATATATTTGACCCTATATAGATTAATTACTAACGTTTTTACCTACAAGTAAACTAATAGTTTCGTTGTTTCTAATGTTATAGAAGTAGTAGATTACTCTTGTGTCTTTTGACGCCCTGGATTCGAGGTGCTCCAGGATGAAGTTTGACAACACTGATTTGCCCCGTCCCGGTGGTGCTTCCACGAGGAGTGCAGCCGGACCTGTTGAGTTACGCCAAGAGATAAAATCGTGTGCCCGCAACGTCTTTTCGTCGTCGTCAGTCTCGTGTCTCGCATGTGTATCTGGCGTTGTGTCGACAAGCCACTGAAGAGTGCCGTGTTCCGGCTTTTGGAGTTTTCGTGAGTTTCGGAAGGCTGAATACGGAGGCTGGTTCAGATTCTTCCACGCAGCCTTCTCCTTGGGAGTGAGCTCTGAGGAACCAGAATCAGCACTTAAAAGTCGTCAAAAAGGAGTATATTGGCTACGTACTATCCTCAAATCGCGCCTTCACGAGAGCTTTGCCGTCGGTGGCAAGCGTCTTGAGTTCCTCTTTTACGATCATGTACTCATCCTGGCTCCTGGAATCGAACTTCACGAGACCCGAATGGTCTGCGTCGACAGGAAAGTTACGTTGCCCCGTAGATGCCGTTGCACCTGTGGTCGTGGCAGACTGTAAGGTTACCATGAAGGACTTTGGACCAGTCTTCGGAGCACTCCATCGCTGGACATCTGTTTGGAGAGAATGAGCTTAGAAATCGTCACACGGTGCGCATGCACTTCTTGGATACTGAGCGAATACTCACCTCAACGGTCGGGCTTCTCCTAGTCTCATAGAAACAAACCATCGGGCAATGGCCGCCAAGGCTTTCGGCGAACTGCTCCGAGATCCTTTTCAGAAATCTCGAAGGCTCGGAGTCGTCGTCGACAACGAGGTCTCGTATCAAAGCCTCGTTCGGTTGGCCCTCGACGATGGTTTGCAACTGTTCATTGCGCAGTCCATAGTTGGGCACACCGAAGAATACCAGTCCACAGCATGCTTTGAACACATCAATGCCAGAATTTCTCTTCTTTGCTTCGATAAGAGCCTATTTTCGGTTGTCAGCCATGATGCCAAGATTTGATCGTATTGTTCACACCTCTTTGATCAGAAGCCCTCCCAAACTGTGACCTATGAACACAATCGGACGGCGGTTTGTCTGTAGTGTAGTTAGTCTTGTTGCACTTAGAAGGTTGAGTATCTAAGTGAAAACGACTCACGCCATCGCCGTTACGGAACGCCGCAATAGACGCCAATAGCATCCTTCCCATATCTTCAATAGACTTTCTGGAGTCGCTGTTCAGCAGAGTTGTGTCGTAACCATAGAGTAGAACTCGTGTATGGGGCAAGTCCGTGGGAAGATAATCCCGCAACCACACATCGCTGTTGCTTGAGGATTTCCACGAGCCGATTGGATGGCTCGCAAGACCTGGAACGGCCACGATGCTATCGTTTGAGTTTCGTAATCAGCGTGACACGTTTCCGACACTCGAGGGCCGTGATCTCTTACTCGACGGTTTCATCGCCTTTGACCTCGTAGAGAGGCGTGATGCCGAGGAACTTGGAGTCGATGCGGTACGAGAAATTCAGTTCCTCGCTTGCCTGATTAAGCTTCCGGAGTAGCTCTGCCTGTGGGACTGACGAGCAGAAAATGGCAGTCGCACAGGCTTCAGTCAAGTTCTTGCGCACGAGAGTGTGGCGAGTGATGGCGTCCACGTTGGCGCGCTGCCCGATAGATCGCAGATGGTCCTTTAGAGCATCCAAGGATGTTTCTTTCGGGACTCCTTCGATTCGAAGGGCCATCTGCCGCTTGGGGCGCGCCGTCTTCTCAACGACCGTGGGAGGTTTCTGGGACATGATGTGGTAAGAGATCGCAACAGCAAGGGCCACGGTAGCGAGCGCGACCACGTAGAGCCTTCTCTGTTGCACGAAGGACCCCAGAGGGCCTGGCACATCAGAGTCCGCCATGGCGATTGTGCGACGCTGGTCTTCGCTCGTCACTGCGATGGTTGTTGGATGCGCGCGTTGCCCGAGATGGATGATTGGAGTGAAGTTGCGCAATTCGGTCCGCTAAATCAGCAGCCTGATTAACAAAACAACAAGGATCGTTTAGCGTGACAAAAGGATTCGGGCTGGAAAAAGATTATCACGCTCATGCAGGTCGTGTAGTATTTGCAGGGGGTAGAGCCTCGCTGTCTCCTTGTACGTTGTTCCGCACACTCTGGCTTGCCTCACGTTGATCTTACTGTCCTAAATGTGCCAGAGCTAGAAAAACTGATGTTCCCATCACAATCGCAAGATTTCAACCCCCTCGGTGTGCCGTTGGCAGATAGTATCGTAATGAGTTGGCACCCCTTTTGGTTCTTGCCGTCGTCTTGTCGCGCATACGGATATGCAATGGGTAATTAGAGTGAGTTCACAAGATCAGTTCAGGGGCACTGCCCAATGAGCAGTGTAGTAACACGATGTTGACCAACCTGAGCCGAGCGGCGAGCACCAACAACCCAAGCCAGCGCCAAGTTGACGATACATGATCTTTTTTGGCTCGCTAAATGGAAAGCAATTAGGAAGCCATCTTGGCGCAAGTTTATCATTCCCTCCCCTCCCCCAGCCGATCTGAGCATTCTTAGATTTTGTCGTTTCTTCCTTTCCTCTCCGCTCCCCACGGCCCGAATACCTTAGACGCATTCGCGAGTTCACAGACAGTTCAGCTACGAAGTCATGGCTTGCTCTCGCTCTCAAGCATACATATCCCGGCTCATGCTGCTGCGCCTCTTCTCATTTCTGCTCACATTGTCCCTCGCCACACTGGCGCAGGCAGAACGAAAGCTGCCTGCTAACGTTCAGGTCGACCTCCTCTTCCCGCGCAACAACGAGACGTATGCGCCGACGCAACGGTTCCCTATCGTGCTTGGCATCCAAAATCTCGACGCCATCTGGCCGGTTGCAATGAGCCTCGACCTGGATGTCTTCAATCTGGACTCCTCGAACCCCGGCCGCCGGGGGAATCAGGATACCTGGCTGGGGATAAGCAGCTTCATGTTCCCTAACAAGATCGGACCGGACGCGCCCAGGCAATTTCTGTACTATCCCACCATCAACATGACAAACGGCACTACGGGCAGCTTCGAAGTCCGCTGGGGCATCCATTTCACATACCGCTGTTTTGGAAACGACTCCATGGAGGACGGGGGCTACGGCTGGGCCAACAGGCCAGACGGTCGATCCATGCATTACATCGTCTTCAACACCGCGGCTGGCGGCCAGTCCCCCGACGTTGCCGCTACGTTGAACGCGTGCCCCGAGGGCGGGGAGAACACGACGGCGACGGTGCGCGTGACCGATATGCTCCATACTTGGGGCTACGGGTACCCGTGCCCGGTGCTCGCCACGGACATGCAGCCGTCGCGTTGCGCCTATCGGGACGTGGCCCAGGAGGTCGCCGCCAACGTCTCGGCCGATATCATGAGAAGGATAGGCTGCGAGGAGGGCACCTGGCAGAACATCACGACTCCGTGTGTGCCCAAAGAGAGCGGGACGGTCTTGTCGACTGGCCTGCAGAGGGGTTTAGCTTCTTGGATGCTGGGATTGGGTCTGGCGCTTGCCGCGTGGTACTATATGCTCTAGGCTCGGTCTGTCGGTTGCAAGAGTATCAGCGTGTCAAACGCGTCCCAGAATGAAGCGTCACGATGTACAATGGAGACAATTGGCGGGACGTTGCGCAGCGGGTGAAATCAATGGGGTTGGCTGCTTATGGGTGGCCCAGCCGAAAAATGCAGAGCAGCCTGATCCCTAAAACAGTATGGACCGTCTTAATTTGGTGGAATGTCTCGGGCTGGAAAAAGGATTTCCACGCTCATGCAGGTTGTGCGGCATTTTACAGGGGCTAGAGCCTTGCCGTCTTACTGCGTGATTGAAGAGGTGTACTTGGCCGGCGCAGGGCCTTGTGTCGCGAACTGTTGGAAACGACACTCGTGCCCTGAGATGTTCTGTCACGAAACAGTTCAAGAGACGACTGAATAAGAGCATTACCGCCGGTGATTATCACCCGCATGAGCGATCGGATGGGCGACATGGAGCCGCCATTTGCACCAGCACACCAACTGTTAAGCGCCGACTTGGATTCTTCAGGTCCTTCCCCGCAAAGATTGCCTGGCTGGCCACGCCCCCTAAGTTATGACCAGCCAGACGTGCTACAGGTGCTCAAGAAGGAGTTCTGCTCCGACGACTTGGATCAGATGGCAGACAGGCTCTGGTGGATGTCAAAGCAGGACAGCAAAAACATCTCGGCCCTGCACAGGCAATCAGTGAAGAGAAGAGCCATCATCATCACGGAAGACCCAAAGCTGCACTTGGTCTGGATCCAAGACAGGATATTCATCAAGCCACTGCCAAGGTATATCACTTCACACGCGTTCTGGAGAAACCACCTCGGCCATGGGAAAGACTCCGACACAGAAACCGAGAAGCTTCGGGCAAGAGTCCACAGGGCAGCTTTGGGCTACCTCAGAACGTATCACTACCTCGTCCGGTACCAGTCCGACTTCCGGATCGCTCAAGATCCCAGTCTGCAGCTCATCCCGGCCGACGTCACTTGGGCTCAGTTCTGCGACTTCGCCGCGGACCTGGCCGCCATCCCCGACCGCGACGTCTCGACGCGCTACAGTTACGGAGAGATACGGCTGACGAGGCTCAACTTCTACGCCCCGATCGTCCTGCGGAAGTCCCACTTCCAGCGGGTCGAGTACCAGTACGGGTCGTACTTTGCCCGCTTCTACGGGCCTATTCTGTTCGTCATCGGAGTCTCGTCGGTTGTCCTGAGCGGACTGCAGGTCGCCGTCGAAGTCGACAACAGCCCGCCTCTAGCGGCGGTGGCTTTGTGGTTCAGCGTGGTCATGATCCTGTTGTTCTGTATCGTTCTGTTCACTCTCTGCGGTTTGTTCGTGTACAAGGTGGTGAAAGAGTGGAAGTATGCCATCCGAGATCGGCTTCGGCTCATGGAGGAGGGGAGGTTGAAGCCGGAGTAGTGAAGCTGGGGAATTGTCAATGACTCGGTAGAAGAACCTACCTACGAATTATGAAACTGCGATGTCTGAATTTGGTTGAAAACAAAAAGTAAACACACAGGCAATTTGGGTACCTAGGTGTAAGCACTAGAGCGATACTCTAACATGGTGTTTCCAAGGCATAAGCGATCTTAAGATGATGATGGTAAATCAGAGGGGAAAGAAGCTTTCAAGAGCCACGTTGAATCTGAGTTTGAGTCTAAACTTGAGCAACTTGGCTCTGGAGGATTGTGTAACGATGAGGGGTCTTAATACTGATTTAACGAGGCGTAAGTGTAATAGATTAACTATACGTAATTAGACCCATAGGTACTCTTATAAGGGGTCTAACCCCCTATTTAAATAGAAGAAAATCTCCCTAAGTATAAAACCCTAGTAATTTATATATTCCGTTTTTAGTATTTAGAGCCACTCTTAGTAAGCTACTTTTTGTATTCCTACACTACTTACGCGCATACCCAGCTACTTACTAGATACGTCGTTATACTCCCCTTTAACTTAAAGCTATTTAGATTTATGTTACTTATTAGCGCTTTTAAGGCCTAACTTAGCCTTTAAGTACTTAAAGACGGGTTTCTTAAGTAGCTTAGTAAGTAGATCTGCGATATTCTTTTTAGTATAAATATACTTAAACCTAACCTCTTTACAATCTATAGCCTCTCTAGTAAAGTAATTATAAACCTAGATGTGATGGGTCTAATTATCTCTGTTTTTGCCCTTTATTAAAGTAATAGTACTAGTGTTATTGGTCCTTACCTAAATTGGCCCCAGGAGGTCTTTTTTAAGTTTTAAAAGGAAGTTTTGTATTTATACTACTTCTAAGGTTGCGGTTAATACTATGTAGTACTTGGCTTTTGTTAACGACTTAGCTATAGTTATTTAACAGAAGGATCTCTATAATACTAGACTACTAGTTATAAAGAATATCTATTCTATAGTAAATTTTAACGTTAATTTATATTTAGTATAGTTACTATTATAATAGTTTTTAAGGCTAAAGTTATTATTTTTATTATTCTGCTTAATAGTTAAATAGATAATAAATAAATCGGACTAGTATTTAGTATATTGTATTATACAAGTAGCTACTTTTTAATATTAACGATAAGGCGCGTGGGAGAACCTCCCCTATAGGCTATAGTTATAGAAAAGATCCGGCTAAGTTATTATAGTACTAAACCCTTTTTTACTAACTAACTACTAGTACTAAAATTAAAGCTTTAAATTAACAGCTTTATTAATTAGTATAGCGATATTAAGAGCCCTAGTTTTTATTAGGGTATTTACTAGCTTTATTTCTTTAGTAAACTCTTTATTAATTTTTTTAAAGTAAAAGTCTTAGTTAATTATTGTTTTAGTAGCTATAAATACTAGTTTAATACTAAGGAAGGATTTAGGGACCCCTAGGTCTACTGCTTTGATGTGTTTATTAATATTATTAAATACTCTAAAAACTATCTTTTTAGGGCTTATAATAATTATATTATTAATATAGGTTATTATAGAGACCTTTTTATTAGGGTTATAGTATGTAGTTATATTTAAAAGAAGCCTTTTAAAGCTGTATATCCCTAGGACCTTTTATAGTTTAACTTACTACTACCTTTTACTTTAATAAAGTCTATATAAAGCTTTATATAGAAGGATTACTTAATTCTAAAAAGCGTTATAACTTATAACTACTGTGTAGTATTTAAATTAAGTATTAGTAAAGAAGTTTTTAAGGAGCTTAAATAGTAATATATAGATGTTTTTATTGAGGTTACTATTAAAGTAGGCTCTAATAAAATCCTACTAGTATATAGTATAACCCTTTTATTAAGTGTAAGTAAGGAGGATTCTTTATAATACTGTTTTTAATATAGATATATATATATTGTAGAAGTTTTATTTATATACTTATAAAAAGTCTTTTGTAACAATCCTAGCTTTGTATTTAGTTATAATCCTTTAAGTCTTTTTATACTTAAGTACCTACTTTATTATTAGATAGGCTCCTTAGGGAGCCTTAGCGTGGGGTACAAAAGAAAGGACTCCCTTCTTAATTAGGGAAAGGATTTTAGTATACGCGGCTTTTTTTTATAGGAGCTAGTTGCTAGTAGGACTGTTTTATGCTTTAGAGATAGTAGCTGGATCCGGGTAGGGCTATAGAGCCGTCTCCCCTTAAGTAAAAGGCCCTTTGGCTAGTAGTTGCTATATACTTAAGACTTTTATAGGTTAGGTTTATTTAAGTAGCTCTATTATTAGTTGTATTGATTATAGCTAGTTATATACTGTTTGTTAATACTTTTTTAAACTTGGTTCTTACTCTGGGGGTAGGGATTGATAGAGATTAGTTTTTTTAAAGTCTACTAGCTTATAGAAGACTATAATTAATGTTATTTTAATTGTTTAGTGCTTTAGTAACTATATATAGTATACTTTTAAACTTTAGAAGTTGATGAGAATGCTTTTTTTAGCCCTTAGTGCTATTTTTTTACTTTTAACCCTTATCTTTAGTTTAATATTAGTAAAGTATTTACTATTAACGACGTATAGGTAGTTAACGTCTAGGATTAAAGGCCTTGTAGGCTTGACCTTTTTAGAGAGTACTTAAGCTGGGGTTTTATCCTTAACTACTAAGGTAAAGCTTTTGTTAGCGATGTATATAGCTATTCTAAGGATTTATAGCTATAGTTTAGGCGGGATATTTATATTAATATATATTAACTTAGCCTTTTTAAGGATAAGGTAAATAGCTTTTTTTATAATACTGTTTTATTTATGTATATAAGGTAACGAGGATTTAATAATAGCGCTATATTTTTGTAATAGAGTATTTAGGAAGGTTACTATAAACTCTCTAGTGTTGTTAGTGTAGATAATTTTAATGTTAATTTTATACTGAGTCTTTTAAGTAATTATATAGTTAAGTAGCTAATAAGCGAGGTTTTCTTTTAAGTTAAATAAAAGGAGTATTTAATACTTTAACTTATTATTAGTAATAAGGTAGAAGTAAGTAAACTATATAGCTGGCTTAATTTTGTTAATATTTATATAGATTAAATCCCTATAGTACTGTGCCCTTTTGTAAGGCGTTTATGGTGAATATTTTAAGCTTTTTAATATATTACAGGTAGTGTAAGGTTAAGGAACTATATCTTTAGGTGTTAGGGGATACCCCTTTATTAGTTTAATAGATTTAAGTAGTTTGTAATACTCCGGATAGTTAAATTATTAATACTATAGCTGCGTCTTTTACTGCTACTGAATAGTCTATATAATCTAGCTTTTTTTAGTAGTTTTGCTTTTTATAATAGATAAATAGAAGCCTTGCTTAGGGATATTAAGGGTATTAAAAACCCTACTACTGGGACCTATAAAATCGTTACTGCTTAAGGAGCCTTTTATAAGATATAGTTGTTTTCTGCTAAATACGTTTATAGGGAAGTTCTGTATATATATAATGTTCTATAGTTGTATAACTTTATTGTTCTTAAACCTTAAAAAGATAGTGTTTATAAGCTTTGGGTAAACGTTTTTAGTGCTAGTTTTAATAAGTTAGGGATTTATTACTTTTTTATAGCTTAAAAACTATAAGGGATTATTAATTATATAGACGTTAGTCCTAGTATCCTATAGCTACTAGTTAGAGACTGTAAAAGTAGTTTTTATTATGTATTTTAAGGGCTCTTTAACGTTTTAGTCTTTAGACGAATTATTAACGATAGTTTTAAAGTCTTTTTAATAGATCTTTATAGAGTATAACTATAAGGGTTTTTTTTTCTCCTTTTTTAGGGCACTCTTAAAAGTATCTTTTAAGTCTGTTATAGTGGAAGGCTAACTAGTAACTACCTCCCCTTTACTCTTAACCTTATTTTTTTTTTTTTTAGCTTTATAGTTAGCCTAAATATAGCCCTTTTTACTATAACTCTAATACTTATAATTTATCTTTAACTTCTTACTACCCTTAGTACATAAAGCACTACTTACTAACTGTATAACTATCGCCTTTACTTTACTACTAGTATAATATTTATTAACTAAGTTAGATATTATTCCCTAAAGGTTTAAGGGGAAGCCTTAATAATAGAAGGATCTAAAGTAAGTAGTTTAGTTATATTGTTAATTATGGGTTTTTTTAAGGAATGCGTAGATTTTATTTTTAGGCTAAAGAAAGCCTTTTATAGTATAGTATTAATAGGTAAGCTTATTAAACTTTATAATATATATTATAGAATTATTTAACTTAAGAGTTAACTAGTATAGTTTATTTTAAAGCTAACTTTATAAAACTAGTCTACTACTAGTATAGTATTAGGTAAATATATCTTATATATCCGTGGCTTGTATAAAGTACACTACTAAGGTTATAGGGCCCTTAAAGATTATCTTCTTTAACTTAAATACGATTTTTAAGTTATCTCTATATCCCATATACTATATAGGCTTAGTGTGGTAGTGCCTTATTAATAATATGATTTATATAAACTACATAAACTAGTTAGAGCCGCCTTTTAATAAGTGCTCCTTAGGTATCTTTAGTGTGTAGCCGTTAAATAGGCCGTCTTATACAACCTTCTCTTTACCTTTTTTAGACTTAGTATATTTAAATAGACTAAAGGAAGGCATTAGTACGTTTATTATTGTAATATCCAACTTTACCGCCAGTGTAACAGTAGGGCTCTATAATAAGGTGGACTAATAGCTATAGTTATTTTATATTAGGGCCGGTAGACGCTAGGGGATTGGCTAAAGAGGCGTTGCGTAGCGTATCTCTAGATCCCTAGGCGCTTTAGGGTCGATCCCTAGAGTACTCTCCGTGACTGTAATTATAGGCAAGACTCCTACGGGCCTTATACTCTTAAGCCACTCTTCTTTAAGTACTATAATTTTTTCTTTCTATAGTTTTAATAAAATTACTAACTCTTTAATCTACTATCAAAGCGCTACTACTACGTCTTTACTAGTCTCCTTTCTATTAACTCTAACGCGCTCCTTTTAAGTACTTAATAATATTATAGACAAACTACTAGTTAGGTAGTAAGGGTCCGTGGCTTTACTAGGCGACGGGTAGTTAATTAATTAATTATAAATAGCCTTGTATAAAAAGTTGTACTACTATATAATAACAAGGGGTTTTAATACTAATCTAATAAAGTGTAAGTATAATAAATTAACTATACGTAATTAGACCTATAGGTGCTCTTACAAGGGGTCTAACCCCCTATTTAAATAGAAAAAAATCTCCCTAAGTATAAAACCCTAGTAATTTATATATCCCGTTTCTAGCGTTTAGAGCCGCTCTTAGTAAGCCACTTCTCGTATTCCCACGCCACTTACGCGCACACCCAGCTGCTTACCGGATGCGTCGTCACAGATTGGACGTTGTTTGATATGAGGTGCTCCGGGCCGTCCCTAGTGTAAAGCCAAATTGAACTCCGCACGGATCCCCGCGACGTCTCCGGTTCCGATCTCACATTCGTTGGAAGTTGAAAACAAGCCAGCGAAGTCTTTGGCATGAAACGGAGTTATTATACCAGAAATCCTGTTTAGACTCTACTTATTCTCTCAATTTGACCCATCAAGAACAACGCAGCAAGAGGTTGGCAATGACACTGGAAGCGGCGCAAACGGTCCTGGTTAATAGTGGGCGGGCAGCTTCCTAGGTGGCCCACAAACCCAGCCGTGTATAGAGCCACTTTCGAGCCCGACCGTCAGCAGTCAGCCAATCATTCACGTGGCCTAGTCACGTTATCTCCGAATGGTGTAGTTGGTTCATCACGTTCGACTGTAATGGTTTACTCCAAGATCATCGAAAGGTCCCTAGTTCGATTCTGGGTTCGGAGAATTTCTTTTTGTCTTTTTTCCTGGCTTGGGTGTCCACTTGCTTCTTTGTTACTTACGCGCTCTTTTTACCATTGTCCTGACCTCCCTGCCCTGTTCGCCGGGTTTCGTCAGCCCATCCCGGGACGTCGAGACCATCTCGTCAGGCCACTTTCACAAAGGCCCCCGCACACCGCCCCCGACCCGACCGCGCCATTTGTTTTCTTTACCGAAGCGAGGGCCTGCAAGCTCCCGCTGAGGCCTCACCGGCTGCATGCCGTCTGCCTCAAACGAGCTTCTTTGTTTCGAGTGTCGGCGTGTCTCGGGTCGGTATTCATTGGATCTCCTAGGAAACTCACATCATGTATTCCCGGTTAAATGACGCGCAGGCGACTCATGCCCGCCGGAGCGGTGCGGATTATGTGCATACAAAAACCTCGCTTTCGTCCACCCCTCTTGCTTGGCCGGCTGATTACGGCGAGTAGGTAGGTAGGTAGGTAGGTAGGTAGGTAGGTAGGTAGTCGTTGAAAAGTCCCGAGAAAAGCACCTCCCTATATAACCGGACAGGAAATCTTTCCCTTTTATACATTTCTGTCTTTTTTTTATAAGCCCATCCAGTTCCCGTTGACGCCACCGCCCATTCCCTCGAATCCGGGCACGTAACCGTTTCCGAACATAGCTGAGAACTCGTCCAGCGCCGGCGGCATCGGCGATAAACTTCCGTCGAGACCAAAGAACGGCATTGCCGGCGGCAGGGATGCCGTCCCCTGCCTCCCGGTCCCTGGCGCAGCGTGACCGCCACCGCCGCCGCCGCTGCCATGCCCGTGACCAGCGGCTGCGCGCCAGAACCCCGCCGGGTGCGGCGGGATCGGCAACCCGCCGTCTAGGCTCCTCTCGCTCCGCGCATCATGGGGCGGGCCGTCTGTCTTCCACAACATCTCCCACTTCTTGAAGCGCGCGTAGTCGGATTCTTTGGATGACGACGCGCCGCTCTCGTCGTTTGCGTCTAGCCGCGCGATGGCTCGCTCGAAGGCCTCGATGAGCGACATCTCAGACTTAGCCGACTCGCCGCCAGTGGACATTTCTTTGAGCATCGCCAGGCCGTCGCGCAAAGCCTCGCGGAGGCGGTCTGTCTTGCGAAGCAGGCACTGCGTGATGATGACCAGTAGCGCGGCGCGGCAGGAACTGAATTCGGTGTAGGAAGCGCGGGCGAGGCCGATGCTGACGCGGAGGAGGCGGCACGTCTCGACGACGCAGAGAGCGGCGTCGACGCAGTCCGCCACGAGGACGGAGCGCGGGTGCGTCTTGTTTGCCGAGGAGCTCGTGCGTGGCGCGGCGGAGTCGGCAGGGGACCCTGAGGAGCTGGCCGTGCTTCGGGTGGACTCGCGGGGAAAGATGAAGGGGCGGCCGGCGAACATGCGTACGAGGCAGTATTCCAGCCTCAGGTGCATGTCGGGGCGGAAGACGGCGGTGCCGGGGGCAGGGTCTTTGCAGAAGGTCGACTCCGGGAGACTGTTCCACCAGTGGTGAAGCTGAGCCTTCATCTCGACCAGCTTCGCCATGCCGTCTGGGATCTCGTGCTTCTCGAAGGTCTTGAAGAGAGAACTGGGAGGTTGCGGTCAGTATTGGATTATGGTAAGCGACAGGACAACTAACATTTGGTGGGCGATCTTGCTCAATGCTTGGTTCAGCTTCAGCGTGGCCAGCATGTGCAAGGTGTTCGGTGGGGGCGAACCGGGCCAGATGTCTGGCCGATCAGCCGGCATCTCGGCGTCGACATCAGCGGCGGCGATGGATATCGGGCGGCCATGAAATATGCCGATACGTCTGCGATAGGTCAGTACGGGACGATGGAAAGCAGACATCTGAAGGTGAGCCATACTTCTCTGTTGTGTACGCTGTCCACCACACGCGGTTTCTCGTCTCGCGGACGACCGGGTCAATGCCTTCCCCTGGGTACTTCCGGTGCATGCCGTTTTGGATGGCGAGTTTCACCGCTAAGTTGAGATAGACGTAAGACAAACCGGACGCATCGAGTGGAAGGGTGTAGAGGCCGATGAGAAGGCACGCCTGGACACTCTCAAGGCTGGATATCGTGATCACGTCAGGGACGAGCCGGCATGCCTGCTGGTAGAACATGATACCGATGGTATCCTCCGAGAAGGGGCTCGACTCGGCGGGGGCAGTCGGCACCCTGCCTCTCTCATCGCGCGAGTCAAGGTAGGCGTACTGGGTGCCGATGGCGAAGACGATCAGGATGATGCACATCGTCCCAACATCTCGGCGGGTGAGGGACGCGGGGTTCTCGTACACGACCTCCAGTTTCTCTTGCAGCCAGTGTCGTTCGACGTAGAAGTAGCTTGTCTCGGCATGGTTGAAGAAGGCATGGACGAGAAAGTCGGCAACGTATCGTGGGGGTAGCGATGATAGCGAAGCAACGGTGTTGGACGAGGACTGAAGTTCTTCGGGGCGATAATATTCCTTGAACTGAGTCTTGGGTCCATCAGGGGCATCCTACTAGCGATTAGCTTCACGTCTCAGAGAGGTCGACCGCAGTTCCAACGCACGTTCACGCACTGCTCTATCCACTGCTTTATCCTCATGGAAAAGTTCCAATGCGAGAACTCTCCCGAGTAGTCTAGCTCATGGTCAGCAACGACTTCATCAGAATGCTGGAGGCCAGTCTCCGAGGACCGAATCTTACGTGTGATATTGTTCTCCAGAGGCTGCACGGTGATCTCGTCCACCTGGAAGGAGTCGGAGCTTTGTGACTTCACGTCGACATCTGCTGCGACCTCAGGGTCCATGTTGACATCGGCGTCAGGGCGTGATCCGGACGGGCCCGCGGCGGCCCGACCTTTCTCAACGGACTCGGCCAAGGTCTTCAAGGTGTCGGCATCGAGCCTAGACTGGCCGGTGTAATGGGCAAGGAGGCGCTCCATGTACGCCATGCGCTGCCTAAGCTCCGCGTCCTCATGAAGGGAGTGGCGGGGCCTGTTATGTCCGGGTAGAGCCTGGTCAGCCACGCGTTGGCGCAATCAACGGGGGATCTCTCTCGACGAAGGTGTAAGGAGGGGCAAGTGGGATGAGAGTTTACCTCGCGGCGGTGCTTGAGCCGGGCTCATCTCTGGTGGTGGGCGTCAGGAACTCGCACTGACGACGGAGGCGTGTGCAGCGGTGGCAGGGGACTCCGCCGTCGCATTTCTCTTTGAGCCTCCGGCATCCGTCGCATCTTGGTGGTCGAGTCAGCATGAAGAGCGTCTCATGGAGCTGGTAAAGGACAGAAGAAAGAGGGTCGGAGGGGCCTCATCGTACGCTCGAACTGCCCGCTTCCGCTCCTTATCGGCGACGCGGCGCTGCTTGTGTCGTTGCAGGCGGAGGCCGTCTTCGGGATCCATCTACGGCTTGGACGCCGTTGCGATAGCCCCGATAAGGGGACGAAGAGAAGAGAGACGGGATGACGCCGATCACCAAGCCAGCCGCGGGTGCCCCGGGCCGGTCGCGGTAACTTTTGGGGGGTGCGGCGCTTGAATTGCTGTGCTCTGGCGCTGTGGTGCGGTGCGGTGCGGTGCGTGTATTGTAACCCCGGGGGCAAGTCTAGGTAGATACGGTGGCGAGGAGCGCTTGTTTTCCGCCGGGCATGAGCAGGGCAATCAATTCAGGAATGTGTTTTCGGTCGTGTTCTCTCCGAGTCCGAGTCTCTATCCCTTGTAAGGGTCAGGTGTGGGTAAAGGGAGTGGGAGTGAGGATTTGGGCGGTCCCAAGTTGTGTGAGGAGCTAAGATAGGCTGGGCTGGACTCCGGCTGCAAGAGCGGCGCCTTCCCCCAGTGAGGGGGGAAAGAGGCAGGGGCGGACAAGCGGGAGGGGCGGAAAATCTGGCGGGGGTGGGCAGAACCTCGGCGAAACTTTCCTGCGCCGACGGACGGCGGGGCGTCTCGGATGGCCCCGCTATTTCCTGTCCAGTAACGCGGGGAAGCCGGCATGCACCCGGTCAGAACCGATAGCGGGCCCTTGAACCCAGAGTTGGGGCTTGGAGACGCTGACTCGTGATTTCAGATGACCTTCTTTGGCTCTCGCATTGGCAATTGGCAGTTTTATTAGTGACTTCCCGGCGGACCTTCTCTCCGCGAAAGCACTGCTCCAAGGATACATAGTATTCACGATGCTTTGCAGACCTGTGCTCAGTTTCAAATCGAGGCCGGATCTGCCTTAGTCGAGTTGAACGTTGGAGATTGCCCATGGGTCAAGCTGCAGAAGTCACGAAGTTGACAAGTGATTTCCAAAACAGACGGCCAAGTTCCTTCTTCTTTGGACAAATATCTCGTACCTTCCTAGGCGAGCCCTTGTCGTGAAAGCTGCACTGGAACGAATTGTGGGCGGTGAGGTTGAAGCTGATAAGACTCCGGACCAGATATCGCGGCGGAGGAAGGTTATATTCGCAATCACGGGTGTCCCGCCGATATCTCTGTGCACTGCACCGGCTTGCTGCTATCAGGTAACGCTCCCTTGCTTTGAGACGCGGAGCGGTGGGGATCCGAGACCGGAGGCCGACCCGGCTTTCGGTCGGCACGGGACCGGCAACTTGCCGGTCCTAGATCTTCGAATCTCTCACGGGCCACTTCAGAGATAAGCGCACATGCATGCAGTCGTGTTATTGCAGCATATCTGTCAATTGTTCTACAAATGATCTCCGGCATATTCCTGCATGACGTAGTCATTATCGGGGAGGTTGCAGCATGGCCACCGTCCGGCGTCTAATGCTAGGTGGTCAAGTAGTGCAGGACATCGCCGAGACGACCCCGCCTGAGATGCCCGCATCGTAAATCCGGCTCCGCGCAGCAGTGCGAAGCATCCTCAACGAAGCCATATGTGCTTCAGTTCCTGTGGTCAAGAAATTTGGGAAATAGACCAGAACAATACCTACAGTGCACACCACCCAATCGCGAACTCCTGGACGGCAAGACATTCAACCTTTCAGAAGCTGCATGGAAGTCATGTCCGTGCTGAATAGTACCCACCCACTCATGTCACACATTCTCAACACAACTCATCATCCACCAACACCAAACAAAGAGACTTGTGTTTTATAAAATGTTTTTCATTTGTTTCATCGCCTGAAAAAAGGCGTATCTCATTATGGTATCGATGCAAAAGAAAGCCCTCTTCGGGCATGACGGCCGCAGCTTGCCAGTGCAGCCGCCCCGTTCAAACAGAAATCCATGCTATGCCTGCCTGTCCAGCCGTGTCCAACTTTTCCGACCATGCCACGCTTTAGTGATAATTTACAGAGACTCGAAGGTCTTCTCAAACGCCGAAATCAAAATGGGAACTAAGGCAACGTTAGAACAGTTGTCAACTTAGGTGAGCGGGTGAAGGTTGCGACTTACTGTGAGACTCCTCAAAGATCAACATGGGGCGGAGACGGATCGTCTCCTTGCCGCAGGCGCCGATGTTGACGCCGAGGCGCTTCATCGAGCCAGTGACGGCGGCCGCGCTCAGGGTGTCGAAGGCGATGTAGGAACTGTGGTCATTGTCAGTGCGTTGTCTTTCAAGGAGGACCTCCTGGTCGGTCACTTACCCCTGTCCCTTTCCGCGAAGGTTCTGAACGTGGTCGGGGAACTTCTGGGCCAGCTTCTCCATCTCGGAGTACAGGACAGCTCCAACGCGGGCCTGGAAGTGATGTTAGCAACTTGAAAGGTGAGAAGAGGCTGGTCCAGGTGATTTTGACGTACAGTCTGCTCGACGAGGTTCTTCTTGATGATCTCGTCGACAACGGCCTTGCTGACAACGACACGGGCCGGGTCACCGATCCAGGTGTTGAACTGGCGGTAGGCCTTATCAGGGACCAGCATGCGGTCGCCGAAGTAGTAACCGGCGGTCTGGGCCTTCTTAGAGAAGGTAACGATATCGGGGGGAGAGGTGAGGTTCCAGTGGGCGTGGCCCCAGAACTTGCCGGTGGCGCCGAAGCCTGTGTTGCAAATGTCAGCACGCTGTTGCTTCTCGAACGAACGGAGCGAAACCTACCAGTCTGGACCTCATCGACAATCATGACGACGCTGTGCTTCTGGGTGATGTCACGGAGACCCTGGAAGAAAGCAGGGGAGGCGTGGTTGTCACCACCCTCACTCTGAATAGGCTCAACAATGATGGCAGCAACGGGGCAGTGCCAGTTGAGAATCAGCTCCTCAACTTCCTTCAGGCAGCGCTTCTCCTCGGCGTCGTTCTCGGCAGCATACTTCTCAAGAGGGTACTTGAGAGCGGGGAAAGAGGCCTGCGGCCAGTTGAAGGAGGGGATATCGAGCTTGTGGACGGCCTTGGAACGGGTGGTGGAGAGACTGCCGAAACCACGGCCGTGGAAGGAGTTCCTGAAGCTGAGAATGGCCAGCTCAGGGGAGCCGGGGGAGGTGTTGTGCAGGCAGGAGTGGATCTCCTCGTGGCTCCAGTCGGCCTCGCCGCGCTCGCGGCGGCGGTAGAGCATGAAGGCGGCCTTGTAGGCCAGCTCGTTGGCCTCGGAACCCGACTGGGCGGTGAAGATGTGGTTCATGCCCTGCGGGGCGACCTTCATTAGGCCGTCCTGGAGGATGTCGTGCCAGAAGGAGGAAGGGAAGTTGCCGATGGCCGGGCGGTTGACCAGGGCGGAGATCATCTCGGGCGACTTGGCGGCCTCGATGAGAGTGGGGTTGTTGTAGCCAACGGGGATGGAGGCGATCTGAGAGTAGCTGCCGGGAGGGAGATTAGCGAGATGTGTGGGGGAACGTGGGATGCAGAGGATGATCCATCCTGGGCGGACGAAGGGGGAAACTCACACATCGAGGTACTTGTTGCCATCAACGTCGACGATGCTGAGTGGGCCTGTCAGTATGCACCGTTGCTACAGGCATTTTCGGGGCTGCTCACTAGTTGTCGTGGCTCTTCTCGTAGTCGACGACGAAGTAGACAGCACGGGCGTCGAAGAAAGCATCGAGCTTCTTCTGGCTGGCCTTGGACATGGGTCCAGGCACCTCCGTGATGACCGAGTTCTCGACGAAGGAAGGCATCTTGACGTGGCCGATGTGATCTGGTGTTTGATGTCTTGACGTGTTCTCGGATCGAGTTCTCGGCGCGTGCAAGAGATGATCTTGGTGAAATGAGAAGACTCTGACTTGGCTGAAGAGACCAAAGAATTATCGTGAGGAGAAAAGAACGACGAGTATTTATCGTCGTCGAAGTCCTGGGCCGCTCCCGTGAGCTTCCGTTCGCCCCTCCCTATCCCTCCTCTGTAAACCACTGTGAACCGGGGACGAGCCGGCCGGGTCCCCGAGCCGGGCGCCCCATCCCGGGCCCAGACCCCTCAGTCGCGAGCCCCACCATCATCTCCATCGGAGCTAGCATGATCCATCCTCTCACAAGCCGATTGCGGCTCGATTCGAAGCGATGCACACCATTTGCATTGAGGCGCTTTCGAATCGTTCATTTTAGCTCCCACTTCTTCCCTGCCACGGAATTGGCCCGAACCTTTACCAAACCTGGCGGGTTGATATGTGTCATTGCCCCCTCCGCAATCGTCTCCACCCCGGGCCCGGGCCGGTCCCACTTTGCCCTCTGGTATCGCGCCCACACCGGCATCGCGAACAGGCACGGCGATGTCGCAAGGTCCCCCCCTCGTGAACGGAATGCCGGCGATTAGATGCCATCGTGAAAAGGAGTTTGGTTATAAACCGGTAGAACCGCGATGCATTCAGCCCGGCTCGTGAGACATCAGACCATTTTCCTGCAGGGGGTAAACTCGAAGTGCATCACTCTGCCTACTTATACCTAATACTTTTATTCACGATGGCGTCAGGCGCACCGCAGGCAAGTTCTCATTCCCGGCCGGAGCGCACTCCGGCTTAGCATGAGATTTGAGATCGCACCACTGACCTGAGCGGCACAGCTGAAAGATGTTTCGCTTTTGAAGACGGCTTGCTATGTGAACGGAGAGTGGGTCGGCGCGGCATCGGGCAAGACGTTTTCCGTCGAAAGTGAGTTCTTCACACTTGATGTCCCCAGCGACACGGGACTAACGCTTCGAACCCAGACCCTTCGACTCTCGCAGAGGTGGCCAAGTGCCCCGAGTTCGACGACAAAGACACCGAGGCCTCCATCCTCGCCGCCCACGATGCCTTCAAATCCTACCGCAAGACCCCGGCGCGGGCGCGGGCCCGCTTCCTCCGCAAGTGGTTCGACCTGATGATGGAGCACGCAGACGACTTGGCCACCATCATCACACTGGAAAACGGCAAGCCGCTGGCCGACGCCAGGACCGAGGTCGCCTATGCCGCCTCCTTCTTCGAGTGGTTTTCTGAGGAGGCCCCCAGGATATACGGCGACACCATCCAGGCAAGCAACCCCAGCTGCCGACTGGTGACGTTCAAGGAGCCCATCGGCGTCTGCGGCCTGATCGCCCCCTGGAACTTCCCCGCCGCCATGATCACCCGCAAAGTCGGCCCGGCGCTGGCCGCCGGCTGCACTGTCGTCATCAAGGCCCCTGCCGAGGCACCCCTGACGGCCCTGGCGCTGGCGGAGCTCGCCCACCGAGCTGGGATCCCTGCCGGCGTAGTCAACATCATCACCGCCCTCGACAACACCGTGTCGGTCGGAAAGGTCCTGACGACGCACCCGATCATCAAAAAGGTGTCGTTTACGGGGTCAACGGGCGTGGGCAAGCTCCTGATGAACCAGTGCTCGTCGACGTTGAAGAAGCTGTCCTTCGAGCTCGGCGGAAACGCCCCCTTCATCGTGTTCGACGACGCAGACCTCGATGCCGCCGTCAAGGGTCTGATCGCCTCAAAGTTCAGGATATCCGGCCAGACCTGCGTGTGCGCGAACCGAATCCTCGTGCACCGAAAGGTCTACGATAAGTTCACCCAGATGGTCGTCGACGCGATCAAGAACTTCGTCGTCGGCGACGGTTTCGGGGACAAGACGACGCATGGCCCTTTGATCCACAGTCGCGCGGTAGCCAAGGTAGACGAGCACGTCAAGGACGCCGTCTCCAAGGGCGCGCGCGTGCTCCTTGGCGGAAAGCCCTTGACGGAGCTGGGGCCAAACTTCTTCGATATTACGGTGCTGGCCGACATGATGCCCGGGATGAAGCTTTGCTCCGAGGAGACTTTCGGGCCCGTGGCGGCGTTCTTCGCCTTCGACACGGAGGAGGAGGCAATCGCTCTGGCTAACGACGCGGACGTCGGTCTTGCCGGGTACTTTTTCAGCAAGGATGTGTCCCGCTGCTGGCGGGTGGCGGAGGCCCTGGAGGTCGGCATGGTCGGAGTCAACATTGGTAAGCCTGATCCGCGATTTCTATATTCATTTGAGTGTGAGTTGAGCTGACGGTTTGTTCCTAGGGGCTATCAGCGACGTTGCTGCTCCCTTTGGCGGAGTAAAGCAGAGTGGGTTCGGCAGGGAGGGAAGTAAGTACGGAATCGACGAGTTTCTGGTTACCAAGATGGTTATGACGGGCATTGAGTGATCGTATGAGGGAATTATTGGGCAAGCTTGAATTTTATTGAGTGTAGAATGATAGAGAGCAATTTCAAACCATTGAAATCACCTGGCGCGCGCGCGCGCGCGCGTGTGTGTGTTTATCACGCTCGGAATGTCTAGTAGACAGCAGAGCTTCTCACACGCTTTCTTCACACACCCAAGATCCTTTGCTTACTCATAATTTCCCCCGGGGAAATTAGTTATAACATATTACATCCTATGCTACTGACTGGGAGTTGCTCTGGGTTCTACTCGACTCAGCTCTACTCCTGGATACATGAGGTAGGTAGGTACGTCAGAAGCTCTCCTATTCATACACAGGTACGTCTTTATTCAATTCCAAACCCCCCCGCCCCTCTAAGTTAGATATAGCCTGTGTAATAGAATGTATTTTTATACGCGTTTTACTTAAGGAAGGAAATATTAAATACAGGTAGTATCTGGGAATAAAAAAAAGTAAGAGTACCTTCTTAATTTAATGTATTTATAGCTTGGCAAGTTTTCTCCTTCCTCTTTTGTTCTCTGGTTGGAAGCTCTCCCATCACACACTACTCTAAATCTTTCTATTCCCTTGGCAATTTCGCACTCGGCATCGTCCTATGCCTCCCCAACTTCATGCCGCTGTGCCCATATGCCTATCTGCGATAGTCAGTAGGATCTGACACGGAGGAAGTGCCTATCGCCCGGGCGTCTCGGAATACTGCGACAATCTTGCATCCTACTCTCCATATCACTTTTCACACCTCAAGTTCACACTCTGAACCCCTCAGCTCTCACTCCCGCCGCACCCCGCCGCACCGCAATCACCAAACACAACGGCGTCGCCATCATTCGACTCGATTCGTATCGTCAGAAGACCCGAAGTGTCTCCAGCGTCAAACAACCAGTCATCGACTCCTGCAATGGGCGAATTCAATACAAGAGACCGTGACGGGTCGCAATGGTGTATCGATGGGGCATACGGCTTGATCCGCTCCACTTCCGGAACGAATCCATATTTGGAGAGCAATGAGTTGGCCTTAGCTGGCTGCCTCGGACTGGATAATCGGAAGCAGTTGAGGCTGCTTGCCATGACGGCTCCATTGCTAGAACATTTGCCGGCCTTTGTTCAGCTGCATAAGTCATTGACAAGATACGAACCAGTTCTCTGTCTTCTCTCGTCTGCCGACCGAGTATCTGACCTCACAACGGGCTTGGATAATATTGCGGCAAATTTCAGCCTCGACGCCAATGAGCTTTCTTCAGGTCACGCTAAATTACCAAGCGCCTCCAAGGACAGACATGAACTGCTTGCCTGCATCGTCAAGACTGTTGTCGAAGAGCTCTCGAGAATGCGAATCTTGTCAGAGAGCCAATTTGAGGAACGACAAAACGCAGTCGTCGAGAAACTTACCAACCTGAACCCCAACAACATGGTCGGATTTCGAGTACCGATCCCCCCCTTTCGGGAGATCAAGTGGCCTAACCTGCGGCAATTCTCCCATCTGTTATTCACCCATCCGTACCGCCTCGTGCTCCATCTGCTGAGGTACACAGAGTCGCTCTTTACAATCAAAAATTGGGAAGCCGGTATCGGCAAATGGATGCTTTCTCTGTCAGACGAAGATAGACAACTCCTCAAAGATGCCGTTGCGCAAGATTCTGACAATGAAATCCGCAAGAAGGCGCTTAGGATCGTTTCCAAATCCAGCGGAAAGGATGACTGGTTTGAAAGGGACAATCAAGAAGTATCCCCCGAGAACACAACGCCGTGGTCGACCGCACGGTCCGCACCAACTTCGATCCCCGCTACCACTCATCGTGTCTCTATCCAAGTTAAGACCGAGCTAATTTTAGTTCAAGACTTTGGAGAGTTCCATGATTCTTTGCCGAGCTTAGAGGAAATCGAGCTTCGCATCCGGGATGTACAGCCATACGGACGCATTGGCATCGCAGGACCTTCCAGAGACCATGTCCCCTTCCTGGGCCCAGATGGAAGCAAGCAACGGATCATTTTCAATTACAGAATCGACAGTTTCAGCAACTTCGGTGAACTGTTTGACAAGATACGACAGAATCTGAAATTGTATTTGTACGGCTTGGACATCGACTCGTTATGGTTCCGACCCCAAAAAACAACACACGAGCATCTTACCGCCGCAAATTTGATCCACGCAAGAAACAGTCTATTCAACGGCCGGACTGGCGTCAATAACCCGCGGTTTTACCCACTCTGGGCAGCAGGAAATCACGAGCTAGGCTGGGCTGCAGCCACCCAAGCCGCCGAGTCATCGGAGTTTGGCATCCACACTTTGGTCTTCACGCTCAAAATCATCTCACTCGACGAGGACTACCCCTTCCACTCGCTCCGTGAAAGGTACAAAACCCGAGTGTGACAACTTCGGCATGCTACCCAACAACATACTAGCAAAGCTGAGGGCTGATACAAGGAGGAAACGTGACCAGAAGACTTCGGACGCAGCCGAAGCAGAGACGCAAAGGCAAGACGCGAAGCTGGGTGCTGCGATTAGATTCGAAGGGGAGGGAAGCCGAAACGTCGAGGAGCAGAATGCTCAGGAAGGGGAAGGGGAAGGGCCAGAGGACAGCACGGGCAAGATCAGGCGCAATAGGCGTCACGGCGAGAGCAAGGGGCTCCGTTTCAGAGACAGTGGGAGGAATGGCAGGTATACGAACGGTCCTCAAATAGGAGCACTGCTGTAGATAAATTCAAAGCCCATAAGAAAACACACTAGACATCTTTCCGGGCGAATCCGTAGCTTCTGTCAGAGGTGCCCCGCAACCCGGATGTGTAGTGGTGGCCGAACGCACACTGGTACCAAGATTGGGAGTCGACGCAACGTAGGTAGCTCAGTTCGCTTAATTTCTCCTTTTTTCGCATATTCGCATATTAAAGCAGCCATAGAAGGAACTTCTACTTTACCATCTCCCATACATACAACTACTATTACTATCATAATATGCTACTATCGGCTGTCTCTATCGTTGTTACTGTCGACCGTCACCGTCGTCCGTCAGTGTCCCTTGTATATTCTTTTTGACAATTAATCATCTGACCGCCCACCCCAGCTTTTCTTAACCGCAAATTTTCTAGCTTGTCTCGGTTCCTTCCTCTCTTTTCGTCTCCGATTCTCCCCACCTACCCCCGTCGCAGTCTGCCTTCTTTCAAAGCGCTCGGCTCCTTGTCTTTGGTAAGCTTCCATCTTCCGCTGCCCGGCAACGGATCAACGCGTCCTGACATCGTTATTTACAGCGACGAGACACTGGAAGTTGAACAGCTATGGCGAATCAGAGTCCCGACCCCTGGGCCCAGGCCACAGAGAACGAAGCCGCCTTCGGAGCACTCAACTTCACAGCAGAGACCGGCATTGAGATTGAGACATCACCGGACGCTGACGAGCTCCGCAGACAGGTACGATCTCAGATACCGACTGGCACATGCTTCATCTTTGTTAACCAGTTTGCAGGCATTGGTCGCCTTTGACACGGCACAGGAAGCCAGTCGATCGACCATCACCTCTCGATACCCTGTTTTCGTCGAGTCAGGCGGCGAAATTCTTGGATCCCCAGACCTCCACGCCCTGAATATGAATGGGGTTCCAGAGGGAGACTCGAAGAATTCAAGGAATTTCAGGGCCAGTTTCTCGACCCCCTTTCATGACCACGGAGAGATCATTATCGACCTCGCAATGATTGCTGGCAATTCCAGAGAAAAGTGGATAGAACGAGTCGGCTCCTTTCATATCCCAACGAACTGATCGTATCAGAAAGCTTGAGCATGGCCACGAGTCGCCAAGCAGTCTGGAGCTTCTGTACTGGAAGTGTCACCCGGAATCTCAGCCTCAGAATCACGCCAAAACAGTCACTGTGCAAACGGCTGGTGCAATTTGGTGTTCCGCACGCACCCATTTTGATTCTTCCCTCCGCCATAAAGCCAAGACTGTTCTTCAGGAAGCTCAGCGATTCTTATGACCCTGCACCATCAAACTTATCTTTCCCATTAAGGCAAACAGCAAGAACCATCCAATTGAACTCGCGATCAAGAACCTAGAGACTTCGATCAAAAACGAAGCAGCTCCTGGTGGTCCACTGACGGTGTATTTCAACAAGACGCCCAAGGCCCACCACCTCAATTACGACACCATGACCGATGTTGACGACCTACCCAAACTTCCACTCGTTGCGGCCAAAAACCGCTTCGCGAGCCGAGACCAGCAGGCCGTGTATACTCAATACGGCCTCCTGCATGAATTCAATCATCAGAAGTCAGCCGATAGCGCCTTGTCCAACCTGATTGGCGTCAGAGCCGTGGTTATTCCTCAAGACCTGTCAAAGCATCCGGAGACTGGGGATTTCATCAAGTACTTCCTTTTGGTGAAGCCAGACGCTGGCAGAAAAGATCAGATGAAGTTCCTCCCTCCTGTCGGCACCAAGCTCTTCATCCAGCCCCAGGTCGAGGTCCTCAGAGGTCGACGAGTGAAGCAGGTGGACGGTTACCACATCGACGAAGACTTGGAGACTGATACCGCTAGCGAGACAGATGGCCAAAGTCATGACGACCCAGTCCCAAAGCATGTCATTGACGCGGCATATCGCACTGAAAGTAACCCTGTTGTGGCAACGGAGCAACTCCTTCAAATGATCAAGGACTCAGACAAGTTACGAATTGCGAACGCATTCGGATGTCTCATTGATATCGTGAAGGGTACGGATGACGGAAAAGATAGATTGAAAGCGATCATCGAGTTCGTTCGTATGATCAAGGCCCAAGATGTTGTCTGTTTTGAGCGGAATGAAGTGACCTTTGACACGGATATCTGGGTGTCAGCAGTGAGAGTCGACCAGATCTCAACCTTGTGGAATCCATCATACCACGTGTGGGATATCACAATGGGCCTTTCCGACAGGAACCAGGGACCGAACAGCGCGCCAGTCAAATTCAACTTTCCTGAAATCCAGCTTGATGCCAGTGTCGAAGAGTGTAAACAGCAAATCATGTCAGGAGACATGGAATTCTACGTCAAATTCAAAGTCGACACTCCCACATCAGATTACCGAGCACAGATGCGCAGTCTTGAGAAGCTGATGAATCCTCACAAAGTAAAGCAGGCAGACCGGCCTTCTGACATCTCGCGTCACGCCATGGAAGACTCCCAGCTCATGAGCTCCAGGAAATATCTCCCACTGGGTCAGAGAATCCCCGCCTTTACCAAGCTCTCGACCAAGATGTCTCAGCTCGAGCAGCCGGCAAGCAAGTATTTCGACAGCCTTTCTGAATCCCACAAAGACCTGCTCTCCCATTTGGCGATGCAAAAGACTTTCTTTGTTCCAGTTGTTGGTGCACCCGGAACTGGAAAGACGGCCGTCATGGTTTTGGCGACAACGCTCGCGGCTGCTGAAGCGCTCCCAAGGCAGACTTACGCTTCCATTCTCGAAGACGGAGAGTCTGGCGATGGCTCTATCTCCAAGGATGCTGTCCAGGACGGCACGAAATCATTCGCCAAGACACTCGTCCAGTGCCCCACCAATCGCCTGTGCGATGAGCTCTGTGCCCGGTACTCGGCAATGGCATCAACCGTTCTGAAGCGGGACATCAAAGTCGTCCGGCTACTGAACTACAGAACTCAGCTGGCCCGAGCTTCCGATAAGCACAGACAGTTAGAAGAGAGAATATTTCATATTGACGCTCAAGACGACGAGGCAACGACCGACGCGTTCCTCGAGACGATTAGGGCCGAGAAGTTTGGCGCTGTCTCAAACGACGGCAACAGCACATTACTGTCGACCTCGGCTCGCATCGAGCTCCGCCGAGCAACCAATACCATGAGACAAAGCGGCACTTCGCATAACACAACTTCGGTGCCTCATCTTACCCTCGAGCGGCTTGTTCTTGAAAGACTGAATGCGCCATACGACCAGAGGACGCAGAACGAACTCGAGTTGAATTATTTCTTGGCAAAAGACGACTTTGCCTACGAAGACCAGAAGGCCACCATTAAGGGACTTCTGAAGAAGGTGGCTGGCCGCATCTTGTCCCATGCCCATGTCGTCGTCGGTACCACCGTTGCGCTGTCATACCCTTGGCTTAGCGAATACTTTCGCGCAGACATCTGCGTCCAAGAGGAGGCCGGTCTGGCGCGGGAGCCAGAGACGTGGTCTCTTTTGGCACACCAGGACCCTTTGGTCTGTCTTCTCGTCGGCGACCCAAACCAGTTTGCCCCGCTCATTCTGAGCCGCGACAACTTCGTTGCAGCGCAGTCATCGGAGGCATCGCCCAACCCCTTTGCCGATCAGCTTGCAACTCCCTTCATTCAGCGCATGGATTCGTGCGACTTGGTCGATAAATGGGTGCGTGCTGATAACAGATCTTTAGGGTGGACTAGCAGATTGGTTTCGGAGGTGTTCTACAATGGCAGGCTTACTGGCATTACTGGCAATGGATTGCACCGGATGTCGTCTCTACAGCGATCCTTTCAGTCTCTTGTTCGCCAGCGCTATAATCCCGATCACGATGGCCCTGTCTTAGTCCTCAGTCCCGAGGAGCCGTCGAGACTCAAGTCGTGACCAGCTATTTCAACGAGGGTCACCTTGAAGAAGGGATTGATTTTCTCAAGCCATTTCTCCCCACGCTTCGTGAGAAACTGAAGCCCCCCGCCAAGGCTCCCGCTGCTGTTCCTCCTCATCTTCGGCACAAGGCTGCCACCGAAGCTGTCGCCCAAGCTCCCGCGGCCAAGACCCCTGAGACCCCGACGCCTATTGGTGCCATTGTGACACCTTACCGGGCAGCAGCGAACGAATGGAATAAGGCGCTGGCGATGAACGGGATTCATGATGTGGACGTCTTCACACCCAGGACCGCGCAAGGAGTCGACCGGGAGTTCATCCTTGTCGATCTTGTCAGAACCTCTCGCGCCGGCAATACTAGCGATCGACAACTGCTCACTGTTGCATTCTCGCGAGCAAAATCGTGCATGGTTGTCCTTTTGAACAAGAAGACCGCAAACAACGCTCGCGAACGCTGGTTGGCACGAGTCCTTCAAGTGGCCCGAAAGCATGGCGCCTTTTCAGAGATGCAGAAAACAGGTGTTGGAAGTACCAGAGGATCAGGGCGACAGAGTTTTTGATGGCAGTGGCGATGATGGTCAGAAAACGCAGTGGGATGGCGTTGGATGTGACGATGGAGCCTGGTGAGCGTGAAGTGCCCACCACGCACAATTGCAGCAGTTGAGACATTGGCCCATTTGGTACGGCATGTCAGTAGGCACCGCGAGGAATGCGGTACTAGATTTAGGCTTTCGAGACGGATCAAGTAAACAGTAAATCAGAGGCAGTGTTTTGCCTTCACTTCAGGTTCCGTGTGAATTTGACGTGAGTTAATCCGTTGTTGTATCGAACAACGTTGTAGTTGGAGACAAAGGTCGCCTAGCCCGCTGAGATCACAGGCCATCGACGACCCCCAGTGAGTCGCGCGTCAAAGACGTCCTCGGAGGGCTCCCGTACCCGAGGAATGCTTTCCAAGCAGGAAAATAGCTTGAGCTCAGTGATGAAATACGCTACGCTGCCACGATGGACGCTTCTGTAGGTACCTTGCTGCTCATTACGCCTGCCATGGGGATGGCCTGACAGCCGGGTTTCAGTTGAGGACCCCAACGCGCGACCCAGCGCTGTGTCATATTCCCTGTTGTGAAAGTCAAATGGGATGTTATTGTGTGATATGGCGATCTTCTAGGTTGTATCAAGTATCTCTAACTGTTAATTGGTCTCCCGGTGCGCAGTAGTAGGCCTGATTCTCATCTTTCTGCTCAGCGAGGACAGGAGACGAGATGTAAGTCCGCCCTCGTCACACGCCCAACCCCTATTGCCCTTGCCACATCTGCCATGGCGAAAGAGAAAAGATGAGACCGAAAGGAAAAAAGAAGAATTAAATAAACAGAACCCTCGGTAATGTTAGCTTTCCCCGCATCGTCTCCCAGTTCCATTTAAGATCCCTCTATCGTCTGGGTCTCAGGGAGTTATAATGGCTCGCCGCCTCCTCGAGGAAGACGTATACGTCCCACTTGATGTTTGCCCGTGCCTGGTCGTCGAAGTAATCAGTCACCCCGGGACCTCGAATTAGTACCATTGGTTGAATGTCGATTGGGGGTGTCTGCTCTTTTCCCAATTGCCGGAATAAACACGCCGCCTGGTCGTACGTATAATTTCTCCATGTTCGCGAAGACTCCTCATCAACCGCAAAGACGGCCACTATATCTTCGGATCCCCGGATGCGCTTAAGGTCGTCGATAGTTGGCCAGAGACCAAATGGGAGCTGTTCCTTGATGCTACCGATGACCGCCCACAGAGAACAATAGAGAACGTGGCCATGTGCCACAACGCGGTCTTGCCCAAGTCACTATTCTGATGCCAGCCTGCCCGGTCCGTCTAATTAAGTTGTGGCAACCTCGTCGTGCTTCGGGTCTGATGAGATTGCCCGCTCTCCATTGCTGTATTTCTCGCCGAATTACCCACGAGGAGAGGAGAGGGGTAAGCCATTCTCTGGGGCGCAGAGAGTTGTAATGGCTGGCGTCGTGGTATACATAGACATCCCACCTCGCAGCTGCGTCGGGGTTCTCAACTAGAATTGCGTCTACCGATCTTGGGTTCCGACTTAGTACCCTTAGGTGGGCGTCGATTGATGGAGTTTGGCCCATGCCCTAATGTCGTAGGAGGCAGGCGGCCTGATCGTATGTGTAGTTGCGCCACGTGCGAGCTGACTCTTCGTCGAATTCAGCGAACTCTTGAACGACAGCGGCCGATCTTCGCAAGTGTCGAAGTTCGTCAATGGTCGGGCATGGACCAAGGGGAAATTGTTCCTTTAATACTTCCGATAATAGCCCACAGGGAACAATATAGACCCAACGCGCTCGTCCAAAGGATAATCCAGTTTTCCGTGACGTGTGGGGGCGGGTTGACAGGAGCCCAGTTCTCGGGAGCGGACTGCTCTGGTACTGGATCGTCATCGTCTTCGTAGACCCCGTGAGGCTGATTGTAGTAGTCGGAGGTGGCCCCAGGAATATCCACAGTAGTCCGGCTTACGCTTGTGCCGCCCTCCGCCTCCGACTCGGTCTCAGCTTCGTCTTGTTCGGTCGTGTTGTCACGATCGCCCAGGGCGTCCAGGCGAGAACACTCCAGGAAAAGCTCATTGACAGTCTCCACCGCATCGGAGGCTCCCTTTCGCCCGGCCGGGAGCATCTTCTGCAGGCTCCGAATAACATCTGCCAGAAACTATTCACCGACGTCGGTGTAATCAGTTTGCGGGGAGATCCTCATGGGGTTCCGTCTGTAACCTGTCTTGATGCTGATCAGGCACTCTAGGCTGTACTGACGAGCTGATGGATTGTCGCGGATGAGCCCGGCAGTCGGGGTTGCCCGACTCAGCATTGCGACTCGGCGAGCCAAGTTCCTGTCCGGGGAGTAAAGGATCTTTTCCTCGGCTGATAAAGTATTATGGAACGCCTTCGCTTGCTGATGCGTCTGAATTTGACGGAAGGCCACTGCGTCCATCGGCGATGGTTGTTGGATTGAAGTGCCATTACTTGACTCCTCTTCTTCTGAAACATCAGGGCCGGCCTTGACAGCGATGATAGGGGGCGTGACCGAGTCGTCAAACCGGGCGCTTTTGAATGCTCGGGGCCGGTTCCAGACTCGTCGTCACCGATCGTTTGGCACCTCTCAGCCTACCCATGGGTTGTGGCACAGGATAGAACAGAGACCGCGACGCGTCGTACTTGATTTCCGGCGCTAGAAAACTCCAGGCGTGTATCAACGAGTCGACATCCTCATCATTGGACCTCGACTCAATGTCTTCCAACCTCTTGTGATATTGTCGAGTTGTAACACCTCAGTCAAATGTGCTCTTCGAAATCAGGCGGTAGAGGCTGATTGAGCGAGTTGTTGTTGCCTGGCCACGTCGGTTAGTCTTGAGTATGTTACTGTGCGATCTCTCGCTTACTTACCCGATGAACACGAGCAACGTTCTGGTCCTCGACCGCGAGGCTTGGCGCAGGCTCCAGAATTGCAACATGTCGGCAAGGGCGATTAAGGTTGAGCCCACTTATGACGAGGCTATCGCGAGGCAATAATGAACGGGTGAACAGAAATCGAACGAAGTCGCAGATGTCGAAGCTGCTCTGCTGATCTGAATCTCAGTGCTCTGATGTGGATGTGATGGAGAGATCTGGGGGAGGAAGGAAGGCCGTTAAGTACCTACTTACCTAGGTATCAGGTAGTTGCCAGTGGTGGGTCCCCACGTCACGTGGCATACTTGCTATCACGCCGGTATAGCGGAGCGAGGACTCAAATGGTGCCTTCAAGATTAGGCCGGAAGCTTTCCAGAAACTCATGGACTGTATTAGAATTGATGTTGTCTCGGGCAGAGTCTTGGGACAAGCAGAGCTTGCTGCACTTGGTAGGGGTTGAAAGGAAAAGGGAAGTGGGACCGGTTGGGTGAAGTGAAAAGAATCAGGAATCTTCCATCCATGCCATGAATATACTTGTACCTGCCTTAGGCAATCTTTCTGTGGGTTGAAGTTGTCTTTGTCTTCATTGTCAACGAAAACCGGGCTGTTTGTCATTTTGCTTTCCTTTATTGCTGCTTAATTTCACTGCATGCCGACAAAGCCAGTGCTTCTAAACTTGCCTTATATGTATCCCGGTCGTTCGATGCATCCAACTATCTTCTTGCTTCTCTCTCATTCCTGAAAACAAAGCAACTTTGTCATTCCCTTCATCACAGCTAACAGAATAATCCGAAAAGCAGGCCTTTGATCAGAGGCCAGAGCGCGTAGTATGACTTGCGTCGCCTTAGATGCATGCCGTAAACTGAGAAATCATTTCCTTGATTGTATGCCTTGACCGGTGCGTCAGCAAGAAGCCGGGGCCTACGTCAGTTGAAGGATGTGTGCTGCCCTTTGAAAGCGGGGTGTCTCTCGATCTCAGCTATGTCCTTGAACGGGAATCAAGGGGTCTCGTTGCTGGTAAACACTTGCAGCAAAGAGTTGTCAAGGAACGGAGCTTTGAGAAATCTGATTATTCCTCAGAATATATATGTGTCAATAGAAAATTTGTACTAGAAAGTAAGATATGTTTAAAGAAAGCCACCAAGCCTGTGTCCGACTTATCACCACTGACGCGGTACCCCTGAAATTCTCTGGTCTCCAACGGACTCCCCAACCCCAAGGTACTTTCCATCAACCCTACGAAGTAATCAAGCCCCATCGCTGCTTCCCTCAGGTCCAACCACTAGATCCTGCCAATGCCGTAGTTGTTGTTGACGGTGCCCTTGACGTTGCCGATGACGATCGGCTTGACCAGGTTCGACTTGTACTTGGCCAGTTCCTGGAGGACAACGGCGTCCTTGCGGGAGGGGAAAGAGCCGGAGGCGGTGAGAGCGTTGCCCTCGCAGGCGCGGCCGAGGTTTGAGGAGCAGGCTCCGTCGACCTGGTTGAAGATCTTTCCAGCGCTGCTTGCGGTGGTCAGGGGAATCTGCGTGTTCTCCCAGCGGTTTCCCTCGATGAGAACGCGACCAGAGGCCGAGATGTCGAAGTTGTGCCCAGTGTTGGAAGCGAACCAGTTGTTCACGGCTTGGACGACCTGGGTGCCCTCGCTCGAACCGATCTTGGGCGAGCGGCCAGACAGGTCGTGCAGGTAGTTGCGGTCGAGGGTGATCTTGTCGGCCTTGCCGCCGATGATAATGGTCCAGTAGTGATCGCCATTGCAGCTGTGGGAGTAGTCGGTGCGGCCGTCGAATTCTGTGTTGGAGATGGTCACCCGCGAGCCCTCGTAGCTGTGGAATCGTCGTGTTAGAAAGCTTTCATAGACTTGGTGGATGTAGGGATTGAGGGATCAAATATAGACTGATATGGTTATTGACTTACTGGGAAACAAAGTGCTGACGACCAGTGCGAGAAAGCTTGCAGTGGTCGATCCAGACGCCGTCGTTGCCAGACAAGCTGATTGCATCACCTCCCCAGACGTACTGAGGGTTCAAGTTCTATCAGGGGTCAGCCGTGTCAGTATCTTGGCAAAGTTAAGAATTGATGTCCGAGGCTTACGTCAATGTGGATGTTCTGAATGATACTGGAACTATGTTAGTCTTACTCAAGACATGACTGAGCCAACTTGGCTCCTCAGGGGCAACATACACATTCTTGGCACCGGCCTTGAACCGGAGGCCCTTACCGAGCAGGAGGCCCTTGTTACCAACACCAACAAGAGACTTGTTGCTCCCAACGTCCATGCCGAGGTAGCTGGCCTTGTCGTACTTGACCTGGACGGGGGTCTCGTTGGCGTCGCAACCGCTGGTCTTGATGGTGTCCTGGCCACCGTTGGCGGCGGTGCAGGAGTCCTTGAGGCGGCAGCCCATCTCGGTCACGGTGCCCTCAGAGCCGAGGAAGTTGAAGGTCTTGTCGATCATGATGACTCGGGGACTGTCGTCGGCCAGCCATGACTTGAGCCTGTTGATCACGCGTCAATACTCCAGGTCATCCGCCGGCGAGCAGTAGCTGTGGACATACTGTGCGATGCTGCTCGGGTAAGACGGGGAAGCGGACCCGCCGCCAGCAACACCCGCCGCAAATCCGTACGGAGTTCCCTTATGCTGAGCGAGGGAGCCGGAGATCGCAACCGCGAGCCACAGGAAGAAAGAGCCTTGCATGTTGACACTGGGACTTGCAACTTAAACTTGAGAAACAGAATGTTGAGATGAAACGAATGAAAGACTTTGAGAAAAAAACCCTTGGCTTTAAGAAACGGCCATAATACGTGCTGGTGTATAGTCAGGATACATCCCCTTATTTTGCCCGTAAAGGAGGTAGAGAAGACTCACCAAGATGACCGGGTAGCTCCAGTGCTACGGAGATTTTGACATTGAAGGGGCTCCGCCAAGCAGCAAGCGCCCCGAATTGGGCAATGCCCAGATCTCAGCGGGTGGCAGTTTTACTGAGATGGTGATTGTACTTCCACTTTGGTTTCTAGCGCATTGATTTATCCGCCCGGTTGCAGGAGAGACTGGGGTCGCTCAAGGCGTGCCCCATCATATATGGGGTAGAGGGAGGAGAGATCTAGCGTTCAAGCCGACAGCAAAAGAAAAAAAGTGATAGAAAAGTTGTTCCGAGCAAATGACAAGTGAGCAAGCCCACGTTTCTCAACCCTAGACGTACTAACGATTGGACCGCATGTGCACACGCGTCTCGTGGGCAGCTTTCAATCTAAGCTTGTTCGTGGAGTATTTAGAGTTGGCGCTCCGGGGTAGTACTCGGGACCATGCTGCTGTCATCGGGAATGGATTGCGGACAGTTTTTGACAAGCCCACTAATGGACGGAAAGAGGTCTCTGGAGGAGGATGATAAAGGCTAGTCCTCGGTGATCGAGACCCGTCTAATCGCATTTCCCCTGAAGGTATTAGCAGTCTTGGCTTACTGTTTTATTTTAAGTTAGCTAGCTGGCAATAAATACGCGGGTGTTAGTTTACTCGTAGGTAAAACGTTAGCGATTAATCCATACAGGGTTAAATATATATAGTAAAAGAGTGATAATATTTATAAGTTAGAAGTAGCCTAGGTACTAGTATAAATATTAGAGCTATAGGTGGAGCTACGTAGTTACGTAACTCTATATAGCTATAGCTCCTACTATAGCACTATACACTACAGGGGCTAATTATACAGTAGCTATACTAATACTAGTACTTTTTACTTTATAGCTTAAAGTATAAGGCTTTAATAAAAAGAATAATTACTTTTATAAAAAGAGTAGTAATTAATGCTATTTAATGGGCTGCTACTCTTTATAAAATTAAAAGAAAATTTAAAAACCCTTATAAGGGTTAAGCTTTATTTTTAATAGGCCTAGGACTTACTAGAGTGTCTGGGGCTTACTAGGGCTACTTCTAAAGTAACTAGAGCTTATATCTTTTTTTTTATACTACTTATATCCCTTAATCCTTTATATTCCTAGTTTTATACGCTTTTTTATATAACTTATTTTTTTATTTTAATTATTATACTATTATTATTAATAAAGCTTTTAAAAGTATAGTTTAGAGAGGTTTTTATAAAGGTATTAACTAGGTTATTACTTTTTACTATTTAGTAGATATTAGTAATTTTATATTACTTATAGAACTATTTTAAAGCTATAATATTAATTATTAAGTACTTCTTTTTAGTAGTACTAAGTTTAATAAAGTATTTATATAGTAAGTATAAATCCGTATATACTACTATAGGGATTTTAAAAAGCTAAAGATAGTTAGTTACAATTTAGAGGGTCTTAGTAATAGTAAGGGCTATATTAGTACTAGCTATTATACTATAAATTTTAGATACTAGTATACTATAGGTAATATACTTACTTTTTATAGAACTATAGTAAATAATATTACTAATAAGCTTAAAGGTATTATTAATAAAGTAGTATTTATTACTAAGGATAATAATAAAGTTAAGTTATAATAAAAGGTTATTATTATTAGTAAACAATCTATTTATAAATATAAAAAACTTATTAGTAGTAAGGTTAAAAGGGATGTATATTAGCCCTTACTTTTAGTTATTAATCTATTATTATAAATACTTATTTAAAGCCTTAATATTATTATTATTAGGCTTTTAGTACTAAGTAGTAACTAATAAATTATAGAATACCTTTAGTTAATAAATTATTATAATATAAGTACTATAGGTCTACTATTAAACGTACGTAGCTTTTTAATTTACCCTAGGGGTTATAATAATAAGCTTTTTATTCTAGTTCTTTTATTAGAATACTAGGTTACTGTTTTTAAGGCTTAGAATACTACTGTTAAATATAAGGGGATTATTAGTAGTTAAAAAGGTTTTTAGTTTAGTTATAAGGTTTACTTTTTAAAGTTAGTTATTCTTTTAAGTTAAAAAATTAATAGTAAAGAGTTTTAATATATTATTAGTTTATATTTTAACTATAGTAAACTCTTTATTATTAATTAACGATATTAAAAGGTATAGATTATATATTAAGTTAACTATATTAAGCCTTTTATAGTAGTAGTGGTTGTACGTTACTTATTAGTGTGTTTTTATTTTTGTAATACTATAGAGTGGTTTTTTAATAACTATAATAGTATTATAAGGGTAATAATACTTAATTTACTTAGGGAGTTTTATAAAAATAGTATAATTAAACTTTATTTTTAACTATATATATACTTAAGTAATGTTTTATAGCTATAGGGTTATACTATTATAAATTAGAAAAGGAGCTAAAGTAAGGATTAGTTACTATAAGGCTTATTAAATTATTAAAAACTATATAAGGATTTTAGCTTTTTTATTATTAGTATAGCTTTAAATTATAAAATAGGACTTTTTATAAGGGCTATTTATAGTCTTTTCTTTAATTTTATTAATAATCCTTAATTTAAATACGCAGTAGCTATTATAAATTTTAGAGTTATAAAGGATAAAGTTAAAAACGTTATAATTCTAAAGCACTATAATCTCTTACTTTATTAATAACTAAAAGGGTTTATTAAGTATAGTAATTATACCCTTATTATATAGTTTAATTATAAAGGTAAAATTAGTTTCTTTTTTTATTAAGATATATATTATAGTAGTGTTTTTATAAGGGCGGCTGGGATATCTTTTAAGTAGCTAAGGGAGGTTTTTAGTAGTAGAGGAAAGAGTAGGATTAATGACGATTTTATTAAGGATTTCCTTAAATAGCTTAGCCTCGCTGGGGGTATCCCTGGAACTATTAGCTTTATTATTTTTAGTCTTTTTAGTATAGTTAGGGTTGTTTAGTAGTAGAGATTTAAAGTTAGTTTTATTATTATTATTATAAAAGGGTTTAATAAAAGTTAATTTAAATATTTATAGACTCCGCGGAAGGGCTAGTATATAAGACTCGTTATTAATTAAAAGTAGTAAGTACGAGTCTTATTAACTACTCTTTTTATACTATATTCTAACTTTAGATTAAAGTAGAAAGTTAAAGCTTATAGATATATTAAAGCTACTATGTACCCTAAAGCCTTTTATAATTATTTATTTAGTATAGAAGTAGTGGACCTTGTTTATAGCTTTATAAATAGTAGTAGTTTTAGTTATAATATTTAGTAATAATAGGGAGGAGTTGTTTATATAGGGGTACGCTTTAAATACTAGTAAAGTTAGAATAAAGCTATTTAGGCTAGTAGTATTATTAATAACTTTAACTATAGTTTAAAAACAAGTATTATAGCTTATTTTAGGGTTTTTTACTTTAAAGATTTTATAAATCCTACGTACTATAGTGTAGTATCTCTTAACTTTATTAATTAAGTAGTACACTTTAATAGAAGTATCTTTAAGGGTAATACTAAAGGATTTAGTATTACTATAAAACTTATTAAACTAAAATCTAGTACTTAAATTAGTAATAAAGTTATTAGGGGGTCCTTAGTATATATTAATTTAGTTTTTTTAAAATACTTACTATAAATATTTAATAAAGAGTAATTCTAAAAAGTAGGTAGTATTAAAGGCTATAGATATATTAACTATATATAGAACTAACTTATTATTAATATATATAATATTAATAATAACCTTATAGTTAAAGTTAAAGTTATTATAGAGGTTAAACTTAAAGTAGAATAGTACTAAACTATTAAGTTGGTATTAATAGTATACGTAATTAAGGGCCTTAATAATAGAGATTTTAATAGGGTTTTTAGTTTTTTATAAAACGTTATAGAGTTATTAAATAAAAGGGTAGTTAAATTAATAATAAAGATAGTAGAGTTTAACGTTAGTTAAATAGTAGAATACTAGTAACTCTTTAGAGTTAAAAGTAAGTTATTTATACTTTTATTATTAAACGATTAGAACTATAGTAGTACTTTAATAAAGCTTGTTATAAATATTATTAAAAATAATACTAAGTTAATTTATATTACTTAAGTTAAGTAAAAATAAAGTACTTATAGGTATTATATAAAAGGTGATGTTTTTAAATGGGGTAGGGATATTAATAGATTTAAGTAAGTTAATTAGTACTGTATTTTTAAAAGAAATAAAGATTTTATTAGTACTAAAGGTATTTAGTTTAAGGTTTAGTAAAAAGCGATTTTATAGTATTATATATTAATTATAGTCTGTAGTTAAAAACTTTGCTACTTTAGTATTAAGTATAATACTATAAAAAATATTAAAGGAGTAGTAACTATTATATATAAATATTAATATAAGTACTAGGTAAATAAAGGGGTTTATTTATATTAAATAGTAGGCTATAGTATTATTTTTAAGTAGTTTAAGGATATAGTAGTTATTAATAGTAGCTAAACTATTAATACTTATAAAGGTATAGTAGGCTATTGTATAATAAATAAATTTAATATCCTTTTTAAACTTTAAATTGTTTTTTTTAAGGCCATTAGTAACTAAGAGGTTGTTGTTGTTATTTAAGGAGCCTTTATATTAGAGTAAGAACTAGTAATATCTTTTATAGGAGGGATTTTAAATATAGAATAATAATTTATAGTACTTATACACTTTATTATACTTCTTCTATATATATTTATTAAACTAGTAGTTGATTTTACTATAAATATAGTACTTTTGTATACTATTACTATAAAAGGAAGGTGTGTTACTATAGGGACGGTTATAAGTATTATAGTTTTAATAGTAGCTATTGTAGTAGTTACTATATTTATAATTAATATAGTAGGTATTTATAAAGACGTATTAGTTATTTATAGTATAGTTATTAGTAATATTAGTAGTTAACTATAAATTAATAATAGTACTACTAAGTATAGGAGATTCTTTAATAAGAGTTAATACGAGGTTTAGAAAAGAGTAATAAGTAGTAAGAAGTTAGTTATATAGGGTATAGTTATTTTAGTACTCTTTAGTAAGTATAAGTTAAATTTTTAAAAACTTTATAATTATTTTATTAAAGTACTTAATATAAAACTTACTTTAGTTATTTTATATTTTTATAATAAAGTTAAGACGTTACTACTTAAAAAGGTACTATTAATACGTTTAGTTAGTTTTAAAGTAGTTATGTATTATAACTACTGTATTAGGGAGTAATAAAGGGGAAGTAGAGTTACTAAAGTAGTTATAATAAAAAGTCTATACTTAGTTTTATAGTATTAATAGAAAGGTAATATAGGTTTAATATTAAAAAATACTTATAAGGTAGTAATTATACTTAAAGATTTTAAGTTTTATATTAAGAGATTTATACTAGTTACTACTATAAATTATACTATTTTTAAGTTTAAAAAGGTTAATAAGTATCTTTAGTATAAGAGGGTTAAAGAGTAGTAGTACTAGAGTTAGGGCGTTTTAAGAAAAATTTCTAAAATAGTAAGGGTAGAGTTAGCTTTATATAGTTTTATAAAGCTAATAAAGCTAGTTATAGTATTAATTTTTTAAAAAGGATTAAGAGGTAGTTACCCTTTATAGTAGTAAAGTATTTGTATTTTATAATATAGTATTATTATAATATTTAACTAATAGTAAAATAATACTTTTACTTTACTTAATTAACTTTAAAGTACTATATAATCTACTATTTATAATACGTTTAAGGAAGTAGGGCTTTTTAAAATTAACTTTAAAGCCTTTATAGAGAGCTATAGCTTTTATAACTTCTTTTTTACTTTAAAAGTTAAA
Organism: Colletotrichum musae; assembly: GCA_027406025.1. Taxonomy (NCBI): domain Eukaryota; kingdom Fungi; phylum Ascomycota; class Sordariomycetes; order Glomerellales; family Glomerellaceae; genus Colletotrichum; species Colletotrichum musae. The sequence continues at coordinate 686,102 of JANVYC010000004.1, forward strand.
TTAAGTAACTTAAGTAGTATTAAAAAGCTATTAGTTAGTATTTATTTATAAGGGGTTAAACTTAATACTATTAGTATATAACTACTCCTTAGTAACGCAATAGACTTTAGGTAAAACTTAAGTAAAGGTATTTATTAATTAGTTACTAAAGTTAATATTAAAAGTCTTTTAAAGTATATAGTTAGTATAGCCTTTTATTATATACTTATTAAAAAACTATAGTAGATAGGTTTTAAGTGTAGTTATAGAGGTTTTATTAATAGATTTATTATACTTTAAAGTAGGCCTTTAGTTAGTAAAATCTATATTAATTGCTAGTTTATAAGTAGCTACTATAAGGGGGAGGTCCTTAAAAGGCTTATTTATAGGAACTATTTATAATATTTTAGTAACCCGTATAGCTGTGTAAGGGTTCTTTTAGTTAAAATTATAAAATTTACTAAAAAGCTCTATAACTACTTTATAAAAGGCTAGTAATAGAGAGTAGTTATTAAGTTATAGATAATTAGTAATAGCTTTAGATTTTATTATTACTATATAGAAGAAATAAAGTTAAAGTAATAAATAAGGGGAATAATAAATAGGGATAAAAGAGGGATTATAAGGATCTATAAAGAGTTTTATTATTATTAACTTTAAAAAACTTAGTAATATCCTTTATATTTAGTTTAAAAATATAAATCTTTTAAAGTTTATTAAAATATACTTAAGTAGGTTATAAAAGAAAAAGAGGAAAGCTATAAATCTATAAAGTCTAATATATAAATTCTTAAGTAATAAAATTAATAAGTAAATAGTAGTCTAAATAGTTAATAAATACTAATAATATAATTTTTATTAACTTAAATAATTATAAAGTAATCTATAGTATTTTAAGTAGGTATAGTAGGGGTTTAAAGTAAAGAAATAAGTTATAATTATAGTTAATAAAAAGGTCTTTTTATAGAAGTAAATCTTAATCCTTATTAAAAAGAGGAAAAGTAATATTAAGGAAGTTTATAGTTATAGTAAAAAGTAGTAATAGTAGCTTTTTTAAAAAAATTATATTATTAAAAAGCGGACTATAGTTAGTTTTTTAAAAAGAAAAAGAGTTAAAGAATATAAAAGGTAGGTTAAAAAAAGGAGTTAATAAAAAAGAAAAGTTAAAAAGAAGCTATAAGTAAAAAAAAAAAGGAAAAAAGCTATTATAAAAGGATTTTTTATAGTTTTTTTATAGTACTCTAGTAGTAATATCCTAGCTATTTAAAGCTATAATTTTACTAATAAAGACTTAATAGAATTATAGGTTTATTACGTCTTAACACTTCCTTTTTTCTATACTTATTAAAGGTCCTACTCTTAAAGTCGGGGTTACTTTTTAAAATCAAAGGGATACTTAGTACAGTAATAGTATTTTAAAAGTCCTACTCTTAAAGTTAGAGTTATAATAGTTTATTATTGTCTTTTTTAAGTAATTCTAACTAATCTACAGTTTATAGTTAAGTAGTGATAGGTAGGTTAACTACTAATTAGTATTAGTTTACTTATAAGTAAAACGTTAGTAATTAATCCGTATGGAGTTAAATATACATAGTAAAAGAGTAATAATATTTATAGGTTAAAAGTGGCCTAGGTGCTAGCGTAAATATTGGAGCTATGGGTAGAGCCACGTAGTCACGTGACTCCATGTGGCCATAGCTCCCACTGTGGCGCCGTACACCACGGGGGCTGACTGCGCAGCGGCTATACCAACAGCGGGACCTGAAGTTTCCTTCTGCTCAGCTGCTCCAGAGAGCGAGAAAGGGAAATATCCTTTATAAAAGAACAGAAGAAAAACATATCCGCCTATTCCTAAGACTCTGGCTTCCCGATCAGAGGTCAAGATGCCAGATCTGGCCACCATCTCGTTGCTGAGAATCGATAAGGGAGTGTACCTCACTCCCCAAGATTTTCCCTGTTGCTGGATTCCCAGCTGATTCCCTCTCTCCTTGACGTGGTTGTTCCGATTCCCGGGATCGCGGGCGGAGACTCCGCCACACGGAAGAGTGTGGAGAACATCGGAACAAGAGTGGAGCTTCTGATCCCGTCCGGCCGTCCAGAGCCCACGATTGATTGGAATATTCAAGATTGCCAGAAAGCCGGCAAATGCGCCCTAAGTAGGAGCACTGGGTCTATCCGGATATGAGTCGGGTTTAAACAGCCTGGGACATATTCCCAGTCGGCCACCGAGCCTGATAGGGACATTTATTGAACATCGGAACCGCGGACCAACTAGCTATTCCATGGATAGTGTCTACCTTAGTACCTAGAGCGCACAATCTACAACTAACGCACACGATGTTTGTTTTCTTGCCATCTCCTTGCTTACCTGGCCACCACATCATTTGATGCCGCCCTGGTATTGACTCAGCAGCAGTTGGTGCTGGATTCACACTTATATAGACTTCCCTCGGGATGACCACAACCACCCTAGACCCGTCATTGGATATTACCTCGGACATTTTCCCCAGTTTTCACGTTACAGCGGTTGAGAGATCTCAGATCTAACAGGAAGTCGTTATTCGCCAGGGATCGTTTGCCTGCCAAGCTAAGCCACGCCATCCCCTCCAGCTGAACACATAACGGACTTTGGGCTGTTAGTATCTCTGGGCGAATGCAAAGTCAATTACTCAGACATAACAAACCGGCTTCTCGGGATCGCATCTCGCGTGCGTTCACCCAAAGACCGGTAATAGGCGGTTCGCATCTTGCATGCAGACGGTAGGTTCGCGCCGGCTCACTGGTAAGTCTTGGCGGTCCCCCACACAAACCGGCCCGGTGCGACGTGGACGCTATGCCAGCCGGTTCGCCGCCCGTGACCCACTTTTGTTGGGGGTCGATATCCGGGCAACTTTGACAGCAGCCGGGGCCTAGATTCGTGGCCAAGACGAAAACACACAGAGCACGACCGTGCAAGTTTCCTAACAGAGCTAATCGCAATCGCCATGAAGGACTTGCCGCGTTGACTACGGTTCTGTGGCGCGTTTCTCTCGAGCGTGAACTGAGAACCGAGGGAGGAGGGGTTTGAGTATGCAAAAGATGGGGGGTGCGGGCACTGGTGAACTAGAAATGAAACTATCACTCTGATTTCGTGGCATTCAACGCAGACTATTATTGAAGAAGAAGCTTCTGGACGACATTGTGATATTGGTAGATAGATATGCGTCATTATCAACTGACACTCCTATTGCCATCACTATTCGACGTCGAAGTAGCAAAAAACCAACCCGCCAGCGCCGATATGGCGAACGCCTACACGATCAAGTTGAAGTCCAGAGCTCGACTTGGTAATAGACCTATTCTTGCAGCAGTACGTGTCGAGATCGACCATTTCTGTCAAGACGTTGGACATGTACTTGCGTTAACATCGAGGCTCCTCAACGTCAAAACTCCCTACATCGCATAGCTCTGGTTTAGAAGGAAGGGGGGGGGGGAGGTTAATCAGAGCATGCCGAGATAGAGAAGTAGAGCTTTGTTTCAACTTTAACGAAGAATACATCATGTTACATTGCTTATTTCTCATCTGCAACGTTCTCGACGAGGGACGACCGGAGCACAATCCTCGTTCAACTCTAGCTATCGTGGTGCCTAGCCGTCACGATGCATACGTAGCGAGAATTCTATGTCTGTGTTTCTGTATCCACAAGGCGCTCAACTCGGTGATGCTAGTGCCCTACAAGTACTCTTTGCCAAGTGGCATGATCACCGTCGTCACTAATATCACTACTGACCTTCTCTTTCGTCCTTTACTGTCGTCGCTGTCGTCCTTCACTGTTGTTTCTATTGCCCATCACTATCGTCGCTGTCGTCCGTCGTCATTGTCGTCGTCGTCGTTGTCGTCGTCGTCCGTCGTCATCGTCGTCGTCGCTGTTATCCTTCACTGTTGTCCTCACTGTTCGTGGCTGTTGTAGCTGTCATTGTTGTCGTCCGTCATTATTACAAGTCCGGGACTGGGGACACTGTACAGGGTATCTCATAGCTACGAGGGATTGATCACTCTCAGTTTCCTGCGGAATGTCTGTCCAACTTTTGAACACCGTGTTTCTTTGCTCACGGCCTGACTGTCAGGTGACATGAGAACAACGAGCCTATCAACGCGGATCATCGGCAAATGCCGAGACCCGCCAACTCATGCCCACGTCCATCTCGCGTGCCGACATGAGAAGGGCAATGTCCCACTGAACAAGAGATTCATCGATCTTGTAGACCGCCTTGGCTTTCTACCACGTAGCCTTTAGTTGGCTGCTGGCTAGGGTCGCCGCGGGCAATGTCACGGAAGACGCCCGGATGGCGCATGGGTAGCGGCGGCTCTACATCATCCGGCGTAGGCTTGAGTTTGTCCTCGTGCCCGAAATAATGGGTCAAGTCTCCCTCGAGGAGCGTCAGATCGCTGTTGCGCGGATGATTCAGGACCTCGACACGATGGCAGTCCGGCATGGCCAGCATGTCGTACACTGGCGGCCTCTCAAGACGACCATGGCGGACTACAGAATGTGAAAGTATTCGGAGCGCGCGACGGAGTAGTAAGCCTAGAACATCCGATGCCCTGGTAATGTGTGAAAGGAAGCCCAGATAAATCGTACGATATGGGGGACTACGAATTCGAGAAACAGCGTGGGTTTGCGGAATGTCCCATGAGTATCCGCATGTCCACTTGAAGGCGGGATGGTAAGGCCAGGTGAGGGGCCCCAGAGCTTGGAAATGGGCAATATAAAATATATGAAGTGCAATTGAGCGACTTTTGTCTTACATGGAACCGTATTTCCGTCAACGGAAAGTCGCATGTCGATCGCTCTCACTGACGGCGCTGCTGGGACTTGAATACTGGAGCTGCGTCTCGCTTCTACCCGCTCGTCTGACCGCTCCGGCAGCTCTGGTCCGAGATCCATTGTGGCTTCACCAGTGACAACCGGAGCTATCCGTCTCAAGGAACAATGAGGAAGAAAAGTGCGAGATCGCCATGGCTACATTCACCTGTCTCAGGAGTCTCTCCCAAGTCCCAAACCTGACAGTTCTCACCTAGCTAATATTCGAAGTCCTAAGTTATTCGTCTCTCGCTTCCCTCTTCATTCGAGTTGAGAAGATTAAGACGACAGGGTCGATGACTCGACCTGGCAATGTTGACTAATCTTGCAGCGAGGTCAAAATGACTGAAAAGGATACAAGGGCTAGGCGTTTCTAGCTTTATTATACCAACCTTGTTGCGCAAGTTGGTTAACTGAACGAAATGAGAAGATGTAGAAATCAACCTTAATGGAATGAATGTATCAATTTGAAACGCTTCATTCAGCATGGAGTTCATCTCCATTGCTGCGATTGAAATCTCATAGCCGAGCTGGTGGTCATTTTTCAGTTGTCGCAGAAGACAAGTAGACGGTATCTACTTCTACCTGTGGAAAGTTAATATCGCATCTGAAAAAGAAGAGCCGCCCCTCAAACCAGGAAAACTTGACAGAGGTCCGTTCTCGCGGATCACAGGCACGATCGTGCCGGGAATACTGGGTTTTAGTGGGTTGCGCGCCCCCCATGGAATGAGTTTCCGTCCCACCGGCTCAGGCGATCCTTTGCAGAATTAATGGGCGCCACATAACACCCACAGAGAGCACGTTCTTCTCGAATTCTTCTCCAATGGCTGTCATTCTCGTCAGTTGCCGAGGGCTGACGGTTGAGGCTCAATTTGCCTCTTGGCATGCATATCCCGGCTTCGGGGGACGTCGGGCAATTGCTTCCAGGTTCTGGGCACACCCCTGAAAGCCCCGAAAGGCCAAGGACACAGGGCAAGAAAAAAGTCGAGGCGCCCTACTCGGTGGCCCCAAGTCCTATGTTCCAGTGCCAGCTAACCATCTCTAGAAGTAATTTCTACTCTACCACCCTTTGCTACTGTCACTGTTGCTGATATGCTAGTTGTTCTTTTTGCCGCTTGTCGTTATTACTGTCGTCGTCGTCCGTCGCTATTCTTTTCATTGTCCGGCGCTGTCGTCGTCACCGTCGTCGTTGCTGTCCGTCATCGTCGTCGTTGTTGTCCGTCGCTGTCGTCCGTCTCTGTCTCTGAGTACTATACGTACCAATGTTCAATAACCCTTCCTTCTAGGAAGGGTTAGCTAACACCGAATAGGGGGCGGGGAGCCACCATCCATCTCACTGTCAGCATGCTGCATCTCACGAATGAGCCGTCTAACCCGTTCGAGTAAGCCGCTTCAAGCGCCGGCACCCCCCTTTACGCCGTAGTTGAAACGAACCCAGCAGAGACAGCCCGGAGGAGATTTTTTTGCGGATAAGGAAAATTTGTGCAATTTCTTTGACTTTGCCCCTATCCGCAGACCTGGCCCTTGACAGCCCTCTCGTGGACCGGGTCTGACGCTGCTTGCGAACACGTGTGCGAGACTTGAAGAAGCAAATACGACAGGCAAGGGAGTCGCAAATCCGCAACCGCAACCTGAATAGAGTGATAATACAGTGATAATAGAGCTCAGAGCCCGGAGCTCGGACCAGAATGACTGGAGCTGATCGGCTGGAGTGATTTTCAGGCGACGTTACCTCAGCCTGGCACGGGTTTATGCTTAACAGATCATATCCATCTTCAGGTTTTTCTCTAACGACGCGTACGCGGAAAACGACCGAGGCTGCGGATACTCCATGCACCGGGTGCTTTCTTACCCACTAGCCAATGTTCTCCCCTTTTCGCCGATTTCTCGGGTTCAGGATGGGTCCAACGCGAGGTGCCGAAGTTGCCACGGAAAAATGCGAGTACACTATCTCATGGCGGGAAATTCGAACCGTTTCATCGGAACGACCTCACGACAGCCTAGAGCGTGTTACTGCGTTCTTTTTCCTGCCTTCCCCATGTTTAGTGGCGGGAAATTTTACCTCATGCTACCAGCGGTGTCCGCGTGAGAGACTCCAGTCTTCAGGCCGGACTGCAGGAACAGGCATCGTACCCCATGCATCATCATCATCGTGGACACATCAAGCAACACGCTAGGCGCGAACTGCCGTAGTTGGCATTTCTGGTTGGCATCTCGCGACATTGACAAGCAGGTAAACGTGCGTGAGGGATCCATCGCTGGCAGTCTCTAGTCCCGGCTCATTTTCACGCATGCAATTGTCACCGAATCCTCCTCCCCCTTTCTTCCCATCTCTCCCCGCTCTGCGGCCCTACCAGCGGAGCCGTGGGATATCATTCTTCACTTCCGACGCTCACATTCACAAAATGTCATCTGCTGGGTGCTGTTAAGGCTCTCTCGATTCGGTTCATGCCGCCGGTGCCATTACCAAAAGAACCGAACCCCCCGGCGCCAACGGGGGGGCATGATATGGTAGATGAAGGGGTCACGGAGCGCATCAAAACCCCACGAATCAGTGGAGTTGTCCCCACCGCTCCATCCCCCTGGACAAGTCGGCTCCGGCACGCACGCCATGGCATATGCGCGTATGGGCTCTTTTTTGTGCTTGTTTGCAACTCTGTCTTGCTCGGCCGATTGTGCTAGAATAGAGTAAGCTCGGTTCTCTGTACCAATAGAGCCTAGACGAGTTGCTGCGAGATGAGGCCATCACCTTCTCCCTGCCGGGTGGGGGGCAACGCAGCGCATGCTGGGCGTCCAAGGGGGCGGGGACTGGAGTGCATTGCATGGTACCCAAGTTAGTTTGGTAGAGCCCGCTGCAGGAGGGAGAAGGAAGAGGAGTGAGACGAGGGGCAGAGGAACCAACATATATCGTCGACATCAGCCGGCCTTCTCGTAGTCTTGAAGAAGTCTCTCTTTCCTCAGCCGCTTTGCGCCCTCCAGTCTCTCTTTTCACCAACCGACTTTTACATTCGTTCTTTTGTGTGCCTGCACTTTCGTTCTTTACCAAACTACAACATCATGAGATCTACCATCCTCACCGCGGCACTGGCTGCCCTCCTCCCCTTGGCCTCTGCTGCTGACGCCGTCAAGGGCGCGGCCGAAGGATTCGCCAAGGGCGTGACTGGCGGTGGCAATGCCGCCCCCGTCTACCCCTCGAGCATCACCGAGCTCACCAACTACCTCAAGGACTCGTCCGCCCGCGTCATCGTCCTGACCAAGACCTTCGACTTCACCGGAAGCGAGGGCACCGCCTCCGAGCAGGGCTGCGCTCCCTACGGCACCGGCTCCGCCTGCCAGGTCGCCATCAACAAGGACAACTGGTACGCTTGCTCTCTTGAATCTTCTTCGAACACGAAAGCGTCACGGAAGGAAAGGAAAGGTTGCTGGAGGAACAACTTTCTGACAGCTCTCAAGGTGCGGCAACTACCAGCCCAAAGCCCCCAAGGTCAACGTCAAGTACGACAAGGCCCCCTTCAAGCCTCTGATGGTCGGCTCCAACAAGTCTCTCATCGGCCAGGGCTCCAAGGGTGTCATCAAGGGCAAGGGTCTTCGCATCTCCAACGGCGCCAAGAACGTCATCATCCAGAACGTTAGTCAACCTGCCCTCTCATGCCATCGTCTAAAATCGTGGGACGAAACCCAGCTGACACGGGACGGTTTTACAGATTCACATCACCAACCTGAACCCTCAGTACGTCTGGGGAGGCGATGCCATCTCCCTGGACGGCACCGACATGGTCTGGATCGACCACGTCAAGACCTCCCTGATCGGCCGCCAGCACATCGTCCTCGGCAACGGTGCCTCCAACCGCGTCACCATCTCCAACAACGAGATTGACGGCTCTACCTCCTGGTCCGCCACCTGCGACAACCACCACTACTGGGGTGTCTACCTGACCGGCAGCAACGACATGGTCACCTTCAAGAAGTGAGTCCTCCTGCAGCAAGCCTGATCGTCATCATCGCTAACCTCGCGAACAGCAACTACATTCACCACACTTCCGGCCGCGCGCCCAAGATCGCCGGCAACTCGCTTGTCCACGTCGTCAACAACTACTTCGTATGTGAAGCCTTTCTTCTCTCCAGTTTCCTATACATCACGATACATTCCATCAGTCGTGCCGCATGAGCACGGGCCAGCCGTGGCCAAGTGGTCCCAGCTGAGGCCCGTGCACGCTAGCCTGCCTAGCGCCATCAGGCTAGGCGGTACGTACTGGTCAACACCATGGCCAGCATCATGCCTACACATCGCGGCCTCACAAATCCACGATGAATGCCATCATGAACAAGAAAAATAACCCGTTTGAACGTGACTGATTTCTCTGAATCTAGTACGACAACACTGGTCACGCTATGGAAGCGGACGCTGGCGCCAAGGTCGTCCTCGAGGGTGAGTCAAACCGGAACTGAACTGAATACACGATGGCATCTAACTCTGAGTCCAGGCAACATCTTCCAGAACGTCAAGGCTGCCATGCAGAGCGGTCTCAAGGGACAGGTCTTCTCCTCACCCGACGCGAACACCAACTCCAAGTGCCAGAGCGGTCTCGGCCGTGCCTGCCAGCTCAACGCCTACGGCAGCTCCGGCTCCCTCTCCGGCTCCGACTCCGGCATCCTCTCCAGCTTCTCCGGCAAGAACGTCGCGTCTTGCGGCAACTCCAACTCCGCCAAGGCCGTCCAGTCCAGCGCCGGCTTCGGCAAGATCTAAGCTCTTGTGGCTTGTGGTCTGGGTTTCCCGTCTCGCAGCTGTCGAACGGCTTGAGAAGGGGCTGTGAATGATGAGGTGGATGAGTTGAGGGGTTGAGTCATGGCACACGCAAACACACGAGTGGAGTGACCTATGACGGATTCATGTACATACCTTACTTTTTACCGTCGAGGACGTAAATACAATGCTTGATGCATCACCAAGATCTGGTTGAGATGTTCGTTGAAGTCAACTTTGCCCAGAGCCGCCTGGCTTGGTTGTCCAGTGTGGTTGTAATGCCGAGCAATTTAGTGTAGTTATGTCCCATGCCGATCCAACTTGCCAAGAACTGTCGGTGCCACGGCAAAGCTTAGCCTTTGATTTTACTCATTGGGAAAGCATTGCAGTTGTGTAATCTTTAACAAGGATCAGTTGGGGTTCTCAGAGATACGAGAGCTTTGTGGTTCCAAAGTCAACGAGTACTTACCATTGTCTGTAGAACTCAACACAACAATTGCAATTGCAACTCTATTTGGAAGAAAACAGTAGACCGTGTCTTAGTTTACGGAAAGCCAAATCCATTCAAATCAAAAACTTGTCGCTCCAAATCTTGCCACGCTATCATGCCATCGCTCTCTGAACGCCTTTAACCACAATCGCCAGCCGCTCGATGCCCTCGACTAGCTCCTTCTCTTCGTGCCACGCCCAACACAGCCTCGCACCTCCGTAGTACGTCGCCCTACCCCGGTCTCCACTGAGGGGATCATCTGGGACGCCGAAGATGTGCCCCGGCCCGATCTGGAGGTTGAACTGCTGCAGGCTGATCCGCGCAATCTCGCTCGCGGCTTCCGCGGTCCCCACCCCGAAGGAGATGTACAGAAAGAAGCCGCCCGCAACGCCTTCCTCCTCCAAGCTCGGGTCGGATACCAGCCTCACGCCCAGCGGGTACAAGTGCCGCCGGATGGCGCCGACCATTGCGCTGTACCGCTTTCGGTAGGTCGGGATCAGGACCTCGTTGATGTGCCGGGTGAGCTTTCCGCCTTCGAGGATCTTCTCGACCACGAGCGATGAGAAGTGGGCCTGCCCGCCACCCGAGGCAGTCGCACCGCTTCGTTCCAAGGTCAACTTTTGGTCTACGAGCAGGGTTATGAAGACATGTAAGGCTTACACGGTGCATATGGTGGTGGTGAATGCTGATGTCGCCTCGATCCATCCCAACCTCATGCCGGGAGCCACGATCTTGGAGAATGACCCATTGCTCACGGCGTTCCCAAATGTCGTCGCGCCCTCGAGCTCCCTGTCGACGTCCACCAGGCGCGGAGGCGGGGCCACGGCGACAACCCCAGAGCCGCCGTCTTCTCGAGCATGCCACCGCAGCATGTCGTACACGTCGTCCGATATCAGCAGAGCATCATGCTTTCTCGCCAGTCGCACGAGGCGCCTTCTGCTCTCCAGGCTCATGGTCTTCCCGCTCGGGTTCGAGAAGGTCGGGACGAGGTAGATGACGTGCCTGTAGATCTTGGGGTATCCTAGCTCCGCTGACTTGCCGGGCGAGACCCTGTCGCCGTCGCGGGGCCAAGAGTCGTCGACATCTCGCAGGGCAGCCGCGAGAAAGTCGAGGTAGACGCCGTCACTGCCTTCGGGTGCTCCCCTGATGTGCCCCGCCAGCCCCGCGTCCCGGAAGATGGGACATGCGAGAAAGTACGTTGGCTCGACCATCCAAACGGCGCGTGTGTACTTCGGGTCGGTGAACTTCTGGAGAACGGTCGCCAGGCCGTTTGAAGCGCCGTTCGTGACGCCGACGCGCCCGGCGGTGACCGGTCCTGCGCTCGGGGCGTAAAAGTCCGTCAGCCAGTTCGCAATCAGCTCGCGCAACGACGACTTGCCCAGGCCGGGCCCGTAGAAGAACTGCTCCGCGGCATCGTCCTGCCGGAACAGCGAGGCCGAGGCCTCTTTGAGGGCCTGCACAGGATGCAGGCGAGCGCTCGGCCACCCGCGTTGGAGGTTGATATGAGAGCGCGGCTCCGGCAGTTGGACCCTCATGGTGACGAGCGCGTGTGGTGTTTTCTGGTGGTTCGTCGCATCGCCGGCCGAATCGACCTGTCAAATGGGGTAGAGGATCGCGGGGAGATGCGATGACGGTTCAAACTACTAGGATGGCGAATAGCGGGGCTTATCTTGCCAATGCTCTGCATGCTGGAAGCAAGGTGGTGGTTAGCCGACATGGAACCCCGAACGTCCTGCGGTTATTTAGCCGACCGGCATTGGGCCGAATTGTGGGTCCCGTCGATTCCGCGGCGCCGACTTCGGACCGGAGTCGTGATTGTTTCCCGCCGGTTTTCGAACGAACCATCCCGCTTTTCACACTCCTGTGACGATCTGAACGTCTTCTTGCACCGCCGATCTGGCTCCATAACCATTGGTTTTCTCTCCGCCAACCTCCTTCGAATCCTCCAGCCATGGCTCCCGACCCGCAATCCGCCCGCGAGTTCGTCGTCCTCGGCGCTGGCGTGATCGGCCTGACAACGGCCGTGACCCTCCGGGCTACCTACCCCACGGCGCGCATCACCGTCCTCGCTGAGCACTTCCCGGGCGACTACCACATCGACTACTGCTCGCCCTGGGCCGGCGGCAACTGGTGCTCGTCCGCCAGCGACAACGGCCTCCTCGAGTCCTTCGACCGCGTCACCTTTAACCGGTTCCGGGAGATCGCCAAGAACACCCCCGAGGCAGGTATTCAGAGCTCGCCGCTGCGCATGATCTTCGATCAGAAGATCGAGGACGCCGAGATCCTCAGTGTGGGCACGGGGAAGCTGTGGTACGACGACCTGGTCGGGGGTGCCGTCCCGCTGAAGAAGGAGGAGCTGCCTGAGAAGGCGGTGTTCGGGCTGGACCTGCCGTCCACGTTTGTGATTAACACCCAGATCTATCTTCAATGGTGGGCAAAATCACTTACTGCTTGACATGTTGGATGAATGCTAACATGAAGCAGGCTCCTGGAGAAGTGCAGACAAGGCAATGTCGCCCTGCTCCGCCGCAAAATCACCCACATCAAAGAGGCGCGCATCTCTCCCAACGTCGCAGCTGTGTTCAACTGCACAGGTCTGGGGTCGTATTTCCTCGGGGGCGTGGAGGACAAGGCCATGTACCCCACGAGGGGGCAGACGCTCCTGGTCGAGCAGCCAATCAACCCACTCAAGCGGATGTACTTCCGTTCTCCGCGCCGGGTCGACAACGATACCACGTACGTCTTCCAGCGGCCGCTCGCAGGCGGGATCGTTCTAGGTGGATGCAGACAAGACGGAAACTGGGACAAAGAGGTCGATCCCGAGCTGGCCAAGACCATCATGGATCGGTGCTGCGCGCTGGCGCCCGAGCTCGGACAACCCGAGGACTTGAAGGTGATCAAGCACGGCGTGGGGCTGCGGCCCAACCGAAAGGGCGGCCCGAGGATCGAGGCCGAGAAGGGTGCCGAGGGGCTGGTCGTGCACAACTACGGCGCTTCTGGGGCGGGATACCAGGCGTCATGGTAGGTTTGCTTCATCCGGCGCGGGTGACATTGCTAACGTCGATTCAGGGGTATGGCAGCGCATGCTGTAAAGCTTGCTCGGGAACAGCTTGAGGCCAAGGCGTCGTTCATATCGAAGCTGTGAATGGGTATAATCAGATACTTAAAACAAGCTCGGTGGCAGAGATGAAGGGACTCAACTATTGCATGTGGCCATGACAAATCACATAAAGGAGAGGCTTGAATGTAATCGGAGATACAGACCGCGATCGGCGGGTGAGTCAAGCAAGTTCAACTTCATTTCTTGAATATTAGGTAGCCGTAACGTACATTCGTGGGGTCGGGTCTTCAATAGTGTCTCGTTAAACGAAGACGACCAGACCTGTAACCTGTAAGTGGAAGCCAGCTCACTCGGAACTAAACTTCCCCGTCTATCCAAGAAATATCCAACACGCGTCCTTCTAGACAGCCCATTCTATCGCTCAACTCGGGATAGTTCTCAAGGCTGGGACAAGAAGAACTCTATTGCCACCTCGCCCGCCATAGTCCTCGAATCTTCTCTGTCGACGAGCTCGAGAAACTCTCCCACCCGGCTGCTGGGGACCATTCCATACCCTTCCAGCATCTTCGTGCAGAGGCTGTTGGTGACCCTGTCAAATTCCGGGTGTCCCTGGAAGGTCAGCACCCGGCCTGGCAGAAACATTCCCTGGACGTCGCAGAGGGCCGTAGTGCCCAGCTGCACCCACCCCGAAGGCAGGGGTCCGTCGATGCTTGCGATGTCCTGGTGGAGGAACTGGTACGAGAGCTTGCCGTCCTGGAGGGACTCGGGGAAATGGGAGGCGAACTCAGGCGTGAGAGCCACCTCGTGGACGCCGATCTCCCAGCCCTTGGGGTTCTTCACGACGCGGCCACCGTGCTCGGCCATCAACGTCTGGAACAGAATCTGGTGGCCGAAGCAGCCGCCGAAGATCTTGACCGCCGGCTTATTGTCGTAGACATCTGCCGAGGAAAGTCAGCTCAATGTCAGGAAGACTGGGTGCCCGCCGGGCCTACAGACCTCGCAAATAGGCAGCTAACGTCTTGATCCACGGCTCGTCTTCGTAACACGACGAGGGCGACCCGCTGACAATCAGAACGTCCACCTCGTCCAAGGAAGGGGGATATTGGCCCTTGCTAACGACGTCGTAGCCCGTTACCTCGGCAGAGACCTGATCGTAGGTAGGCCGCTTCGCGTTTCTCGCGGCGACGGCCGCGTCGATCCAAGCGGCGAACATGTTGTCAAACTGTCCCCTCTGCTCTGCGACATTCTGAGGAAGCGCACCGCAGCAGAGGGCTGCGATCCGCAGCTTCCGGGGAGCAGCGGCGACGGTCATCTTCAACTCGAAAAGCAGGCGATTTCACGGGCTGAGAGCGCGGAGACTTGGGCAGAGAAAGGTTCGAGTCAGTAGACTGCGGCTGCAGTCAAAAAAGGCCAGGTGTGTTGTAAACCCACGTGGGGCCCGCGGCACGAAGTCCGGCCGGTGAGGGGAAGCAACCTTGTGGATACCTCTTCGCCCGAGGGATCTGGAGACAGGATAACGAGGCCCCGTCGACCGACTTGGACAGAGCCCATTCAGACCCGAGATACCTCACGGCTGATACGGAGAAAAGAAGTCCTTACCTGATTTGAAGCGTGTGATAGAGGACTTGGGCGCAGTCAGTGCGAGCTTGGCCGCATACTACTCTTGCGTAACCAGTAGGCCTCCTGAAGCCAGCAAAGTGAGATTGGCTCTTGCCAGTTACGTTTACACAAGATGCCATTTCAGCAGTGAAAACGGCCAGAAAAATGGAGGTCAGGTGCTTTTTCAGTCGCTGACTAAGATATTCATTCATCTTCCTCAGCTTAGTTGTCCGGTGCCTCCCGGAGCAAGTGTGGGTCCCGAATCGCCATGAGTGTCCCACCCGGATCCGAGTGTGCTCCAGGTCAAAGGTCCCACAAGCTCCGGGTCACAGCAGGCATCGGAGCCTGAACAGCCGGGCTCCCAGAACCTCAGCAAACCCCCTCTCGCCTTGAACCACCTCCCAAAAAAACTTCCTCTGGCTCTGTCCTACCTTCCTCGCCACGAAACTTTCTTTCCCCAAACATCATCACAAACCTCTTGCCTCTGCCAACATCACCATCACCAAGATTTCTCACCAAACATCACCCACCACGCTCTCTCTATCGACGGGGGCATTTCATCTCTCAAAAAGCATCAAGACCTCAAATTTGTGATCAAAGCGTCGTTGTGAACCCAAGTAGGTATCAAAAGCAAGCAAGCCCAGGTCTCGAATTGTTGACTAATGGCCCCAAACAGGTCGACTCAAAATGCTCGACTTCGACTCCATCATGATCGGCCTCGCCATTAGTGTCGTCGCTTCTGGATTCTATATGATTGCTCGCGTCGCTTATAATTTCGACAAAGCCGACCGCCTCCACGCCCAGCTTGTCGCCCACTACCGCGGCGTCCGCCCGGGACATTGCGAGGACGGCCTCGACAGCTTCCGCACTCGCTACAATGACTTGATGGCCGCCGCTGCTTCCGGTGACGTCGGTGCTGCCGAGGAAGCCTACGCCATGATGGATCGCGAGGAGGCTGAGCATCAAAGCCTCGTTCACCAGCGCGTCATCTTTGAGCACACCGAGGACTACATGCGTGGACTCACCGCCGAGCGCGTCACCACTATCATCTACGAGGTTAACGAGGTTTAGACCTGACCTCCAAGCGCACCAATGCTCTCAGATCGAGGAAAGATGGCATGGCACTGTGTATCGAAAGGAACGAGAGCATGAGATGAACTAAGTGGCTACATTGGTACTGAGTCTCTATGTGTCTAAGGGTGCGGGCTACTGAGAGGAAGGGGCGATCTTTTCGCCGCGGATAAGAATTGCAATACTTGATCCCTCTCGAATACGGCATTCCTTTTGACCCCCAACATTCAGAATCGCGGAAATCGCGTAGGAATGCACCGTAAGTGACACAAAGTAGCTAGGGTCGGAAGAGAAAATCTCCTCCAGGACCAACTGCTTCCTCGCCAGGTGGCTCTCCGTGTCCTCGAAATGATCTGCCCTCCACAGCTCGTCCTCCTCCGTAAACCCGGGCTCGATGATGTACTTGGGGTACGCGCCCGCGATCCACGTCCGCGGGCTGCGCTTGTCGCACGTGTGGTCCGTCATGCGCTCCCGCAGCCCTTCCTTGATGGTCGGCCTGAACTCCTGACCTCTTTCCTCCACGAGCTCGCGGAAGACCAGGTCGCTCGTTCTGAGGCAGCGGCGGAGCGGGCTCGTGTAGAACGACTGCGGGAAGGGGACGCCTTCCTTCTTCGTCGCGTCCGCCCAGAACGCGTGCAGATCTCGCGCCTGCTGGACGCCTTCGTCGACGAGCTCCGCGTCGAGCCAAGTGACGGTACCATCGCCGTCTAGGTGGGACCAATATCTCTGCTGCTCGTCAGAAACACATTCTACTACCTTAAGTGCATATGGAAGGTACTTACGTCCCACTCTGCGTTTCCGACCTTGACCGCCTGGACATTGTGGTATCCAAGGCCATGCCTCGTCAGGTACAGGACCTTGTACTCGGTGCCTTCCGGGCTCTCGTCGTTGAGCTGCTTCACGTGCGCCGCAAACTTCTCCCAGCGCTTGGCCTGCTCACTGCCTTGGCTGTCAGCCTCACCTCCAGCTGCTGCTGGCTGATGCTCCAGGTCCAGGAGACCTAGCAGTGGCTGAGTCGTGGCCTTGCCCCTCGGGCTCGCATCAGCAACCTTGTAGTAGTCTACAAAGTACTCGGGCAGGATTGTGAACTTGAAGCGATCGGTGCGGTTGGTGGGTGCGGCCATTTTTTGCTGGTGCTGGGAGTCCTTGGTGCAGAGATTGGTGCGGGGAAGAAAGAGTTGGGGGGAAGTTCAGTTGACAGACGGAGGTAATAAATAAGCATGGGAGTTGTCCGCCACAGTGAATCATGATTCGCTCAGACACCTTGCAAAATGGAAAAACAGCCCTTGAGGCTGAGCAATTGCACCCTTTGCCTGTCCTGGCCAAGTTTGCCTTTGCACATGTCAACTTGGCAAGCAGCCAATATTTCACCGTTAAAATGCTTATTGCTTTTCTTCTCTCATATCCTGTCGCTGTTCAGTGAATGCAACAAAAATGTGGGTCAATCAAAGACGAGGTTGCAACTCAAAAAACCAGAATCAGAGACCTGGCAACAACCACTTCAACTGATTGGAAGAACGGGTTTCGTGAAGTCGAAACAAGGTTGCAGTCTAAGTTGAGTGGTATGAATTCCAATGTGTTGTTCAGCTTGGGCACTGCCACACTTATTATGAAGATCTTCCACGTTTCTGCTGCTCTGTTGAGTCAGTCCGCATTGACTACCAGCACCATTGCTTCTGCTTCTGGTTTGGAGGTCGTCCCGGGACTATGTGGTTCCCAGGTGACTCAGAGCCCCCAAAGCTGGCCTCCTCCATGTGAGCAGTAACCCTCCTCACCATCCCGTCTGAGCCTATCGATGCATGAACACAGTTCTCAACATCAACTGCAATCCTGTCGGTGATAAGGGGTTCGCCATAGTCGGAAGGCACAGCCCACCTTATTGACCTTGCATTGATCGCCCAGTTGCCAAGCTACTGAATTCGACCTCAACCCCAGACCACTCATTGCAGCACTGCTTTTAGGTAGAAAGTGCCGGAAGGACAAACTTCTTTGTAGACTCTTCGACACAGCCAACAGAGAACATAGGAATACCTACAATGAAACAAAGGCCGGCACTCGACTGCGGTCTGTTTCATTGTATAATTCGCAAGGCTTCCCACAAGTCCATTGAACATTGACGACTCTGGTAGTGAGACAAAGACTCTTGTTTCCGATCGAAACTGAACAAGAAACTTCTCGAATAAAGAGTGGTCTACGTCACAAGTTTCCAATGCCAACTACTTATGCGGAAGAAAGCACTCCTTTTTCAACTTTGGGGATCTCGGGAACTATCATTCAACTCTCGAAGACTACAAGTCCTACCGCTTCATTATTCTCACTTCCCCAAAACAGACGAATATCCCAAACCGAGCATCATGTGCCATATCGCCAAAGCTACGTGTCAAGTCTGCCACGAAGTTCAGACAATCCTGGTCGAACCCGAGCCGAATCAATCGCGCCCGTATGCCATCAACTACCTGACAGACGAGTTTCACCTGCCTTGCGAAAGTGCAGCAGGCTCTCGGCGCGACTGCGGCTGGCTACACACCAAGCGTTTCTCAACGACCGTTCCAAAGAATATGTGCAAGAAGTGCGAAGCGTACAGCGGCGGAGACTATCGAGACTGGCTAATGGAAGACATCCACAGACGCAAGGAGCTGTTCAAGTATCTCATGGATGAGAGGGTTGAAAAGGGCCAGTCTTGGTGGAGAGTCTTTCTCTGCTAGGCTGAGATTCCATGTCAGTATCGTTTCTCATTTAGTCGAAGATTTCAGCATATTTGCATAGCAAACTACACCAGTAGTCAAGACGAGTTGCAGGCACGACTCCTATTCCCTGTTCAACTTATGATACTCCCATCAAAGCGAAGTTGACCGTAACGCAAAACATGTATAGCCCCTCATTGCTTCCCATCGAAACTAAGAAGCGACGTCCCGGTGCTTCACCTTGACTCTCATTCCATCAATTGGTCTTGAGGTAATTTGTCGCGTCTTTGATCGGTCAGCACAACTTCTCTTTCCCAGTTAGTGGGATGTTAAGATGCTTACATTTGTCAGACGTGTGGCGGAGCGATGTTGCCCCTTTTCATCGATGAGAGGCCTTCCATCCAAGCCCAAGATCGCTTCACCCAGACCAACCTTTTCGAAATCATAACTGCCGACCACGCTCGCAAGTATGACTCTTGCTTCGATGTTGGCCAGCTCTTGTCCAATGCAGCTCCTCGGCCCCCGCTCAAATGGCCGCCACGCAGCAGCTGGGATTTCGTTGTCGTCTGTCTTCGTGCTGCTGGCGCCGGCCCTTTCGTCACCCATCGGAGGCATTGAAGTGTCCGTGTTCCCAAGCCATCGCTCCGGGACGAAGTCGTCCTTGGTATTCCCGTATACTGCAGGGTCTCGCTGGATAAGAGTCGGGCAGTTGTAAAGAATCAGGTCGTCGACACACAAGCTGTCGCCCCCAGGAAGTTGAATGTAGAAATTCGAGCCTGGGGGGCACCAACGAGCCGTTCCTGCTGGGGGATAGAGCCTCAGAGTCTCCTTAATGACGGCCGACGTGTACGGCATCGCCATCATGATCTCATCACCTCTCAAGAGCAGAGCCTGTCGGACAGACTCGGGGCTCATGTCAGGCCCAAACAGGCTCGCTAGCTCCGCTCGAAGTGTTACCAGAGTACGGGGCGTTCGAGAAAGTTCGTACAAAGCCCACTGAATCAGAATACTTGTCGTGTCGTGTCCCGCGAACATGAAGGTCTGGAGCTGGTCCCTCGTGCCGATGATAATCTCGGGAGTCATGTACTCGACGTCCTTCAAGCTAAGCGCCAGAACACTTTGGCTGGCTTCGCCTCGTTTCTGCTTCACGTCGTAGTATCTGCGCCAGATGACATCCGCAACGAAGTTATTGATGTCTTTTGCCAAAGCCACCCGTCGCCTGTGTGTCAATGCACTGTCCCAGATCAACGAGATGCCGTTGGTTACTTCATACGACCGAAGAACCTTTTTGTAGCTCTTGATGAACTCTCCTTGCTGTTGTTGAGGTAGTTGCGCGCCGAGATCCACATCCATGGTCACGGCACCTTGGTAACGTTAGTGGGGGATCAACCACCGACGGCATGAGAGACAAGCAGCTTACCGATGATGTCAAAGGTCAGATCGGTGCACAACGGCCCCAGCTCAAATTCTTCACCTGTGAGAGCCAGAGAGTTGAGCTTCCTGATGAATACTTGGGTCTTGTCCAGAATCACAGGCAACAGGCCCATCAGGTGATGTGGAGCAAACCCCGGGTTGAAACGTTTCCTCATATCTCGCCATTCAGGGCCCTAGTTGTCTCATAGCTTCATATCAGTCTTCATGTACTCAATTGCAGGCGACAGGACTTGGTGATCTAAAGAGACATACCGACACCAGGACTATGGATGTTTCACCGAGTAGTGGGTGAAGGAACTGTAGGGTATTGGATTTCGGTAGGCTGTACGGCCACATCTTTGACTGCTTCGTTATTTGCTCGGCGACTTCGTGACTGCGAATGACAAGCATCGGTCGACTGGCGGGCCGAATGTCTAGAAGCATGACTGGAGGGTTTCCGATTGACTCGCACATGTCGCCAAGCGTATGCTCTACGACGAGTGTCAGCTCAACTTTCCCAAGAGCATGGTTTTCAGTCTGTCAGATTCCGGCGGTCGTCCATACCCATCTGACTTCCAACCTCCCCACGCTTTCTCTGGTACTCGTTCAGGAGTTTCATGTGCCCCCAAACGAAAGAAGGTTTCATCTGCGGGAAATGGGCGAACTGCTTGTGCCGTCGATAGTGTATGGCTGAGAAGAGGTAGAACAAGAAGGCTGGAAGCGCTAGAAGCGCAATTACGAAAGAGCCACTGAACATTTTGGGCAATACATGGGCAATTTAAACAATTTGTGAAAGCCCTATGGGGGTTAGAAGCTGAGTTTGACGTTGGATTCATCTCGGGGATGTTTCCCGGTTATATGGACGAAAAGGCAGCCGCACTTTCTAGGATGAGGACAGCCGTAGCAGTGGACCCATCATTAATTCAGCTCCATTTCGTTCGTCAAAATACGTGTGTCAGATGATTTAGTGCGATGAAACTGGATGCTCCTTCTACGGGGCGTAGAGCCATGTGACAGCAGGCAGAGTTGGCGAACACGAACGGCAAAAGGCTACTGGGAGATGTGAACCACGAAGGGTGATCGCCATTGGGCGGTCAAAAGCTGACTTGGCATGTTGAAACAGTAGAAACGTATCCTTGGGCCGCCCTAATGCTCCTCGGAAGTTTTTGAGTCGAAGGGATCTTCTCCGCGCTCGGGTCCCGGATCGCTAACCGAACGACACGAACATGGCTCGTGTTTCTGCCGTTAAGAATACAGTTCTCGGGTCTGGATGTAGTATTTCGGGTTTCTCGGGATGATATCGAAACCTTGAACGTCCTTCAGACTTCACTGGCTGAGATACCGCCTCGTGCTGTCCACTCAGCACTATGATGAATACGAGTAGATGTGAGAGTCTACTATTAATCACGAATATTGACCTATTTAGCTTGGCATTGTCCACAAGTAAATTTACAATAAGCTGCACTAAATTACAAAGTCTTAATGCTCGCTGGCAATTTAAGTGCCATTCCTGTGCATGTAGTGATCAGCGTATCACATTGGGCTAACTGACGTTAATTGGATGTATGGGTGTAATACACACACACACACACACTTTCATATGCCCTTAACTAGTACGTAGATGGAACCACAGCAAGCCGTCCTCCATCAGTGATCAGTACGTTGCCGTTAGTGTACGCACCCGCCCTGCTAGTCAAATACAGCACCGCGCCAACCATGTCCTCCACATCTCCCGCCCTTTCTTCTGGGATCGTGGACTTCGGCCATCCAGATTCCTTGTGCTGTGCGACAGTAGCCGTGGTCATCTCGCTCGGGTAGAATCCCGGGGCGATGACGTTGGCTCGGATGTTGAATGGAACCAGGACGGTGGAGAGCTGCTTGAACATGTGTACAACAGCGGACTTGGAAGCCCCGTATGCGAAGCCCATGGGCACGCGGTTGAACGCGCCGACGCTGCTCGTCGCAATCACCTGGCTCCTCTGCTTGAAGTTGCCGCGCTTGTTGCCCTCATCCAGCAGCTCGAGGAACGCCACCACGGTAAAGAAGACGCCGGTCGTGTTGACGTTGAACGTCTCTGTGAAGTCCTCGGGCTTCCAGTTCCAGAGGAAGTCGCGGTACTGAGAAATGGAAGGATCCTGCGGCATACCCTTCAGCGCAGGTCCGCCGATGCCGCTGTTGGCTATCACGACATTGACGTAACCGTGCGCCGACTTGATCTCCGATACGGCTTTCTCAAGGTCTGCCTTGGACGTGACATCGCCCTGAATAGCTCTAATATTTCCGTTTTTCTGAGAAAGTCGACTGTGGTTAGATGAGGAAATGCTACGAGCGGGGGTCAACAATCATCGAAGAAACCAACTACTTACGGCTGTCGCGGCGGCCTTCTCAAGGGCCTCCTTTCTGCGTCCTATGATGTACACAATAGCTCCATTGGCTTCGAGACCCTGAGCAATCATAAGGCCAATACCTGGAAAATGAGTTAGCAGACAGCTCCGCGGTTCGTTCCTTCGATGACGTAGGTCATGAGCAGTGGGAACACACCGGTTCCACCGCCAGTGACGACCGCAATGAGGTCTTTCACGCTGAAGAGGTCAGCTGCACTGAGAGATGCTGAAGCCATGATGAATTGTTGCCGACGAAAAGGGTAGAATTGTGAAGTTGAGTTGTTAAAGGTGGGTGACGTGATCTATGAGGCTTGGTTTAAATGGAGACTGTTGGGGCGGGGTTGGAGAAAAGCCGCACGAGCTGATGGCGACATCCGGTCCTCAGCGGCTGTTCGCAGAGTGACGCTTACAAATGGCCGATAAGGCCAGTCAGGTTTCACACGTAAGGTGTATGCAAGCTAATGCCGAATTTCGGATTTCCACAAGATTGACTGGATGATCTTCCGACACAGGTCCACTGGACAGACGGACGAGGACATATGCGAACGGGCGTTACTTTCTAGGTGCATGTACGAATGACAATGTCTCAGTTTCCATCAGAACGCCGACCAACATCATCTTTAGAAAGCCCAAAACGTGATATTGAAATGAGACTTCGGACCGCCAGCAAGCCCGAAGACGCTTGTGTCTTTGTTCTGTCTCGGTCCAAGGTGGCGCCACGGTATTGACATAGCTGCCAGGTATACCGGCACGGCGACCGATATTTGAAGACCATATTCAAGAATTCACCTCAAGAGCTGGTACCATTGGGACTTGCGAGCCAACTTTCCAAGGCAGCGGCACCATCTCTCGGCAAGAACTTTGCTCGAAATGCCTTGGGCGTAGCCACAAACGAGAGCCCATTTAACCCTTTGATAGGATCGATCTCATCAGCCGTTGCACCGTCCGCAGGGAGTATCTTGAAACGTGCAATCAAGTGGAGAAAGACGGTATACAGAGCATTGTGTGCGAGGTGAGATGCCACGCACATACGCCCGCCGATTCCAAAGGCAAACTGGTGTGCATATTGGTTGGGTGCGTCCGGAAGCCACCGCTCAGGGGCGAACACATCGGGGTCAGTGAAGACATCTGGGTCTATTTCGAGTTGTTATCAGTAGTCGGTTCGGTTTCATTGCGACTGGCACATGCTTACCTCTGTTGCAGGCCCAGCTGTTCAAGAAAACAAGGGTGTTTGCTGGAATCGTCGCGGAGCCCCATCTTACATCGGTGTAGGTGGCTTTCGGTAGTGCAAGCTTTAAGACAACGAAATACCGAGAGATTTCCTTCGTGAGAGCATCTATATACTCGACTTTGGATGATGCGTATGTGTTCGAAGCCTGCTGCAGAATACCTGCCTCCTCGACTGCGGTGTACGCCCGCTTCTGGATATCAGGCCGGTGGGCAAGAAGAAGGATGGCCCAGGCCAAAGTAGGCTGGTTAGAATCGGCTCCCTTTCGGACAGAACAGACTTCAGTTAGATCTTCTGACATCACTTCGTGAAATGTAGGTGCTGTTATGTTTCCAGGGTAAAACTCACGGCCATCATGCTCAAACTGACGCTGATAAGCTCCTCACGAGTCAAGCTTGCAGACTCTGGGTCTCTCAAAACAGCGCCCTGTATACAGGGCTTGTCGTCCCCTCGGCCACCTCGTCTCGCAGCTTGTCCAAGAGAACGTCGTTGTACTCCAGCCTGCGGCGGCCTATGTCTGCGGCGTGATTTTTGGGGCTCTTGTTCAACCCAAGAAGCGCGGAAATCGGCTCCCAATACCGGAGCAACGGTATGTAGTTAGCATAGTTTTTGCCAGTATCGCGGAACTTGGATATTTCCGACTCGACGTAGATGATCTCGGCCAATAGTGGATCCTCTTCGAGGGACTTGACGTTGGATACGCGGGTGCCGTAGTTTAATGTCAAGCTGAGGTTGAGCGCGAAACGCGTCACAGCTAGCCGGAAATCCAAGACCGCGGAACCATTGTCGCACTCCGAGTGCAGGTCCTCCAGGAACTCGCGTGCTTCGAGGTTGAGAATTGGCGCGTAGCTTTCCACTCTCGGTCGGTTGAGCGCTCCGGCGGCAAGCTTGCGACGGCGTTTGCAAGATTCGTCCCAGGGGCTGGTGCCAATGCTGGTGACGGCTTTGCTGCCCTTCTTGTGGAAGACGTAAAATGTAGGCCTCGAGTTCGTCGCGTGTCTCTGGCCAAGGAGTAACTGCTTGGCTGACTCTACCGAGTTTACAACAACACCAGTGGTGTTCCCCAGTTGGATTTGAATGACAGGGCCGTACATTTTTGCCCATTTTCTGTAGGTTTCTGCAGGCACCTCGTCCGAATGCTATGTAAGAGGTTGCGGCACGGTACAAAGTTAAAGTCGGTATATAAGCCGATGTCTACCTGAAGAAGATTCCCGACTACCGGCCATCCTCGAGGACCGGGAAGATTCTTGATCCGACTGTTTTAACGAGAAACCTCATTTTGCGCCAGATAAAGAATGAGCAGCGACAAAAAGGCGATGGAAGAATACCAAAGAAGTGTTATCGAGGGCTTTAGAAGCACAGCAGCAAGATGTAGCACAGAAATTGCCATTTGGTAGTACGTGGAGCGAGAACACGACCTCTCTGGTGCTGGGAGAACGATTACCACCTGATACTGGCGGATACACTGGGCCTTCTTAAGCTGAAAGTCTGCTGGGTTGATTTCTTCGAGTAAAATGTAGCTGCAGTAACCCCTCTATTTCGCCATACCTCTGCCTCCGACATCATCCTAGTCTTGCTAGCCCCCAGGAATGCTTCCGGTATTAGAAATCAGAAGCTTCCACTTGGTTAACAGCAGCTTCCATCTCGCTTTATCGAATATGCATATCTCGGGATCGTTCTCAGCTTGCTGCGTGGGCGAGCAATCCATGCATTGAGTTGCGGGGTATTCTTCTATCTTCGGGCGTGGCTCGGTGATTGTTCAGTACCTTCAACGTCCAGTGCTCTTGCCTCCTTATGCCAATGTTCCCGGCGCTAAGCACGTCATCCATCGGCTAGATGGCGGGCTTGGATAGCTCGGCATGTTGATATTGTTTCCGACGGTTAGTCTGATCGGGGTATGAAGGGCGTTTGATTTTCCCGCTTTCTTTCGGGTGTCTCAAGACTGGATGTTCAATGGTCCATCTTGTGATTTGAACAAAAGTCTGGATAGAGACCTAAAATGACCGACGTGAAAGTCCATCGTTGTATTCGTAGGTTACCGTATCTGACTAAACATTCTTGAATGCCGGGTTGTGCTTTCCTTCCCCGTCAACGTTGAACATGTATGGCTTGTCGGCGGCACCGTTTGCTGAAGCCGATTCCCGGCTGCCTCTAAGCATCCAGGGCGAGTTTTTAAGCCCCTTATGCCACTCTCTTCCGTCATATTCTGCCTCCACTGGCTTTTCTCCCTTGGATCGTATATCTCTTGCGCTCCTCTCCACATTTTCCCATACCCGGAGGATGTTCTCGCCTGCTAGCAGTCGTACCTGCTCGTCTGTGGCACCCCGTTCCATCACCAACTCCACGAGGTCTGGAAACTTGGACACGTCTTCCAGGCCAATGGGAACAAAGGGCGTGCCGGAGAAGTCGCTGCCGATTCCGACGCACTCCCATCCGCAAACCTCTGCGATATGGAAGATGTGATCCACCACATCGTGAATAGTAGCTTGGTCGGGGTTCTTCATGTTGAGGAAGCGGTTGACAAGCACCGCCATGACAATGCCTCCGTTCTGTCTTACGGATCGTAGGACATCATCCGGGACGTGGCGAAGATGAGGTTCGACGCTGTAAACACCCGAGCGTGAGAAAATAACAGGCGCACGCGCAACGCTGAGAACGTCCCTCATTGTCTGGTGGGAGACGTGAGACAGATCAACCATCATGCCCAGACGGTTCATATCTTTGATAGCGTCATAGCCAAGCTTGAAGAGCCCTTCATCAGGCCCACCCGCGGCGACTGTGGAAGCAGACGTCCCAAATGCATTATCGCAGTTGTGTGTCAGGGTAATGTACCGAGCACCGAGATTGTACATCTGACGAATGCTCGCAATGCTGCCGCCGACTTGATGCCCTCCTTCAATGCCGATCATGCTCGAGATACGACCCGATTTGAAGGCCTTCCTGACGCAATCAGCCTTGTCGCAATACTGAAGACGTTGAGGATGCTCCTCAATAAAACGGCGGGTGACATCAATCTGCTCAAGTGTGTCTCTGACCACCCACTAATCCGGTGTTTAGTTACTCCATACACGGTTTCCATGCGATGTTTTCACTTACAGAGGTGTCTTCGAAGTGGCTTTGCTGGACATCGCAGTCGACATAGACGCTCCAGAATTGGCCACCGACCAAGCCCTGCTTCATACGCTGGATATCCGTGTGTCCCAGTAACTTCTTGGTAAACTTTTCCATCGTAAATTCGGTTGTGAAGTTCAATTCTCAGTTGCCAGGGTAAGTCGTTGTGTCCATCGATGAGACTGGATCGGATTAGTTAGAATGTATTTCTTTGCGGTAAAGAAAGGGAATGGCTGTGGGTGGCTGGGCTGGAACCATGCTACCTTGGTAGGCTACCTACGGTGTTGATTTGAGAACTCTCCTAGTTCGCTCTGTGTAATTTGAAGGGTCGATTCGACCGTCCCCAGACCCTAAGAAGGATAAAGGCCCGAGAAAGAGTGCAAGTCCTGCTGCGAGAAAGGGATATCGGAATCGTGTCCACAAGCCATGGGTTGGCGCACTTGCTTCTGGGCGAACTACCAGCGCATTTTTGCCCTGTTCGGACTCTGCAAGACCTTCTTGTGATGATGGAGGGGATCCTAAACGCTCATCCAGCTCTCTGTCCTGTTGTGTGTCTGCCATACTTCTAGCAAAGGAAGATCATATGTTCAGAATGCTGTACATTAAGTTTGTGGTACCGGCGGATGCGATAGAAGGAGTACTTTTGATCTAAGTGCTCGAATCGCGGTCATTAATTGTCAATCCGGAAATCGGAAACACTCCGACGGTATCGGATGACGATATCCTGGATCGACACGGAGGATTGAATGGGTCCCGATGGCGTGCCGATGGCGTGCTCCAGTTTCAACGGTCTATCGGGGCAGGATGCTCTCCACATCCGGGTCGTTGACCAACTTATTGGTAAGGAAATTGAAAATCTACTTGATAGCGGGCTTGGTTACGCCCGCCATTGAAGCACGTTGCATTCCTCCTAGCTTGAGTAGGGGAGATGACCGATAACGGCGTTGAGGTTTACTGGACCCAGATCTGGTACGAAATGCACCGCAATTTCCTAGATAACGGGTTTTGTGTCTTATTTGTCTTCCACTCGGTTTGGAGGCTCTATCTTAGAATGACAGAAATCTGCTGTGTCATTGTGAACTCTTCTGAACCTTGGTAGAAGGCAGGCTCATTTTCCGAGCAAAATACACTTAGTAGAAGTCAGAAAAGTAAGATTTCCGTAAGACTTTGTTCTTTAACACAAAATCTCTTCTTAATTAGATCCTGCTTATTTCTCATTCAAGCACAGCTCTGCGTGGCGTTTTACCTATCTTCAAATCTGACTCTGGATCCGCCAGGCAACGTACGAGGGTTGCTGAAGCCGCATGCTCTACTATCGTGGCCTAGACACCCAACTTTACTGTTGCTGAGTTTCGGAGGTGTCGTTGAGCCGTTCGTTCAACCATCCTCAATTCATCTTCAACCTGAGAGCAGCTTGTTGGGACGTTTCTTCTGCCTAAGTTTGGTGAGTTATCAATAATCAGCCCCGGGCATTCAGTGCAAACGGTCCGTTCCAACTTGGTTGTTCGGGACGTCTTGTTTCCTTGCCGATTGCACTGAAAAACAAAGAGTCATGGTTGGTTTGCGATAGCGCTGCTGGAAACGACAATTCTGTCAGCAGGTTGCAGGTCATCCTTCGGGCATAAGGACGCTCAACGTCAATGTGACGACTTAACGCCGAGCGGGTGTGGCGGTGATGACTTCCCCCGGCTTGTACGTGGCGCTGTTACAGCACCAATCGAACGATCAATGACGTCCAATAATACCCCACACGGTGGTAGTCCGAAGCCGTATTTGAAACCACATAGTTACCGACGAGTCGACGACATCTCTTGGACCTAGCTACTTTTAAAACCTCGACATCCTCAACACAGCCCTTTTTCTCCATCCAAAACAGCATCAAAGACTATGGCACCTAGAGGTCTTGCAATCCTCATCGGGGCCGGACCGACCTCCGGTGCAGGCATTGCCCGTGTTCTAGCCAACCCGCAGCAGGGAAACCTAGCTGTCGCCCTCTTGGCCCGAAACGCCGATAATCTTCAGACCCTGGCTGCTGACCTCCGAGAATCTTCCAATGGCATCCTCCACCCCTTCCCCACGGACACACAGCCGGAAAACCTCCGCGGCGCGTTCCAGCAGATCGCCGATCACCCCGACTTCAGCGGCCTGAAGCTGAAGTTGGCGATCTATCACGTCAAGCACTCGAGCAGGAAGCCGTTCCTTGAGGAGACCGCGGAGGCCTTCAGCGACAGCATGAACACGTACACCACGGGCGCCGTCGTCTTCGCGCAGGAGGCGCTGAAGCTCATGTACGCCCAAAACGGGGGCCAGACGCTGCTCGCCGATACGGAGGGTGCGAAGAAGGGAACCATTATCTTCACCGGCACTTTGGGGGCCATGCGGACGAACCAGCAGTATGCGGCGTACGGTGCAACCAGGGCAGCGGCTAGAATGGTCGCGCAGGCTATCGCCAAAGAGCACAGCAAGTTCGGCGTCCACTGTGTTCACGCCATTGCCAACGGCGGCATCATTGATGAGATCAACGAGGATACCAAGTCTGGCAAGAAGATGAAGGCAGAGGACGTGGGAGAGCTGTATCTTTGGCTTTCTCAACAGCCCAGCTCCTTATGGACTCATGAGCTGGACATGAGGCCCGCGCAGGAGACCTTCTGAGAAAGTATTGTAGAGGTTCAATCCCGCAATGTCAACTCTATAGCTGCGATATGATGTCTTTTTCATACATTTACACGTTGCCTCATTAGGTCTAAGCTGCTGTTTGTTGTACACTCTAATCTCCCTTCCAATGTCAATGATATCCCCCCTCGCCAAGAACATTTCAAACCATGTCGCGCCCCTGAGCTGGCGTCCGTTCGTCTGTTGAATAGCATTCAGCCACCATCCGAGTATTATTCCCGGGCGTGACAAGGTCGGCCGTGCTGCCATTGCGGCTGACGATTTCGATCTTCGTCTCGATGGCGATCTTCTGCTTCGGTGGCCCGCCCGCCCGGCTTTTCATGGACTGCATGTGGTGGGATTCTCCGGCGTTCATGCCGTCGGGAGTCTGGCCGTATCGCATGCCGCTGCGCTGCGTACTGGCCAGCAACTTGGGGAACGCCTTGATGATGAGGGGCTTCAGTGCCGGAGCCGAAGCGCAGGCGATAGCGACGTTGATCTCGATCCCTGACCATAAGGCGGCTGCAACTGCGTCTTCTGCAAATGATTGTCAGCAAGTTTCTGGGATGGGGTTCCCAAAGACTTCCAGATATCACTGCAAGCCCTCACTTACTCGATACGTCCGAAGACGCAGAAGCCTCGTACAATGACTTGAGACGAATGATGGAGGTGACGCAAACGCTAATCATGAGTGTGTTAGTTCAGTGCTCCAGAGCAGACATACAGACTCGAGCGTGGTACTTACAATCCACCGACAGCGAAGACCATAATCAACGCGATCTTTTGCTTCCTCGATATCTGAAGCGACCTGATCAACGGGATGGGGATCGCAAAGATGACGATATCCGTGGTGATGTTCAACGCCGCGTTCGAGAACCAGATGGCCAGCCGGTCCATGCACTTTCCCTCGCCGTCCATCCAGAAGGCCTTGACCGGCACGCACATGAAGATCGAGCCGAAGATGGTCCACACACCGTAGACGGCAATGATTGCTAGCACGATCTTGCAGACCTTCTGGGTCGTCGCTACCTTGAACACCCGTAGGTAGGAGAAGATGATGGATAGTTTGCAGAACAGCAGGGCGAGATTGTATGTGAGGACCGTCGCCCAGAGAGCCTACAGGTCATCATTAGAACGCCAGCTCTTACTTGTCTGCAGCGATTTAATAAAGGGCTCACCTGGAGGAATTTGCCGAGGGTCTCGTCGCTGAGGCTGGCCATTGGTACGCCGAGCCCATGTTTGACCTCTGCAACCTCATCAGCATCACACACGCCATGAACACTTGCTGTTGGCAAACTCATGTCGCAGGGCTCAACTCACGCTGTACAACGACGACACAAAACCCGATGGAAGCAGCCTGGCCGTCGGGTTTAACGTCAGCGGCCCCAAGATCCGAAGAAAGAACACAACAAACTCACCAGGGCCACGGGTATCAAGTAGTCGTCAACGCCCACATTTCCAACGACGACGATCCTGGTGTATAGTCGCAAGATTACAATGACAAGTGAGAGAACTGTAAAGACGATTGTTGCGACGAAAGCTGAGAGGGCCGGTCTGGCGTCCATTTCGAAGAAGCTTTACGCTAGGCACTCAGCCAGAGGGATTGGAAAGCGAGGGTCAGTTCGAAGGGAGTGGGAGAGAAACAAACTTTCGGCAGGGAACCCGCAAAGTTGTATGTATGACTGCGGGATCGCGAGAACATATTGCAGTGGAACAGGGCAGCGTCCAACAAGTGGAACGCCAAGGGGGGGGCTCTCCAACGAGACTTGAATCTGGCTCTGGAGCAAAACGACGTGGTGATCGGATTAACTGTGAACTTGTCCTCGTTCAAGTCAAGGGGTGAGATAGTAAGATCCCTCATGCTAGCCAAGGGTCCCGGGAAGTGGAACCGGATCATCCGGCGCAGTCGTCGAGGCCGGGAGACGCTTGTTACCTTGTTGAAGACTCCAGGGAACACCAAGGAATCAAACCCACACACTAGTGATGTGAGCAGGGGAGGGTTGTCTTCCGAAGAAGCTCCTGCAGCAGGGATATTGCAATGGTGCGGCCCCTGGTAAGTTGCAGCCTCACCCGGCTACCAAAAGAGAAAAACAGCTTCGATGCATCGAACCCTTCGACGACGCGACAAGCAATGAACAAGGACGGCGAGAGATTTGGTTCCTCTAGCTCAACTTTTGGGACTTCTAAAAGTTTTCCGGGACACATATAACAACAGTCCGTGAACAACGAAAGACTTAAGCCCCCAGGCCCGATAAGGTACGATCTGAGCTTTGTGGAGGACGGAGTAAGGACACTGAGGGGGCGGGCTGTATTTACCCACTTGTCGAGACGGAACTCCAGTCCGTCGTGTGGGTATTCATGTCCTTTTCGCGTAATGCGATGCCACAAGACTCAGGAGAACGCTTCAACGCTATGGGTTCGTTGGACATCGATGGATTGTGAACCATGGCTCGATTTGTGTTTTGAAACCAGCCATCGCTGCAGGCTGGCTGCAGAACACGGTGGGGACGCTGCACTGCGAGTCATTGACAACTAGGCAACATTGCGTGTCCCACCGGGGTCACATTTCCACCTCAATGCTCGCTCTCCGTAGGGCTCAGTAGATTAGTAAACTTGATTCCCCTCAGATCTAACCTGGCGACGACCCATCGATCGCTATGACCCCCGGGCGTGGTGTAAAACTTGGTCTTGGGTGGAAACGACAAGCACCATTTAGGGTAGTAAACTCCGGCTTCGAATTCAATACAGTGAGGCATTATATAACAACAGGTAGAATATAGTAGACAAAGGCATGTACGGAGTGCAGTAGTTGGCTTCACTGCTGTAGGCCGCCTGAAATGAACACGGCGGCGCGATCGCGCGGCAACTCCTCGGCGTGGGCCGACTGCCAATACTCTACCGCGTTCATTTCCAAGTCCAAGCACGTGAATTTCCGACGAATGCCCCTGAGCCCGCAAAGGGAGTCACTCCCGTTGGTCGCAGGGGAGCGCCGAGGTCCGACCGCAGCCTCACGACCTACCAACCAAGTTGCGCGTAGCACTCCTCGTCGTAACTGCGCTTTCCGGCCACCTTGTAAGGGTCGACCTCGCAGACCCCGATGTTGAACACACACGGTGTCGTGGCGTCCAGGGGGATCGCGTCCTGGAACGGGTCCGCAAAGAGCTTCCTCCCATTGTCGTCGAAGCACTTGAGCACGCTGTCGAGGAAGTCCTCCTTCTTGAGGCCGTACTTGTCAACAAGCGTCTTCGCCGTCTCGTCCTGCGTCCCCCATTTGCCGTACCGCTGCAGCACCATGGCCGTCTGCGTGCCCTTGCCGTCGTCGACGCACTTGGTCCCATCGCTCTCGATGCAGGGCTTTGAGCCGAGGAAGCGCAGCACGTAGTACCGACTTGCCTGCAGCGCCAGCCCCTGTCCGAAGCGGGTCATGGTGTCCGTTACGGTCTTTTGCAGGTCCCCCTGCGTCACGTTTTGGTGGACGCCGAGGAACTGGCCTCCGGAGATGATAGTGCCGACGCCCGACGTCTTGTCCATGACAGGCGCGTCAAGGACGTTCTGCATCGACGTCGCGATCGCCGCCTGGTAGTCTTTAACGACGGCGGCGAGCGAAGTGGCCGTGTTGCTCCACGTGAGAAATTTGTCCGCCGGTGCAGGGGGCTTTACCTGGCTCACAAGGAAGCCGAGGCCGCCTGACACGGCTGACTTGGCCGTGCCGATGGGGCCGGTCAGCGGGATCGCCCCGATGACCGTCGTGAACATCTTTGCGACTTGGAGGAGTGGAGTCACGTTGTCATCGGGCTCGGGGATGAAGTCTGTAACCATGCCGGGGAGCGTATTGGAGATGATACCGGACGCGAAATCTACGGCTTCATTTAGAGCATTCATATAGCTGTTCCAGTTCTGGACGGCCACCATGGCATACCTAATTCGGTTGTCAGTCTTGGCCCCAGGGTGGACAAGTGGCTTCGACTTACCAGCCAGGGGGTTGGAGGGAAGACATGGCTGTCCAGCATTGCAGAAAGAGCTCAGGCCACTTCATGGAAAGTATTAGCCTTTCTCGCCGAGGCGCTCTATTCAGCCATCCCCAGTTTCATATCCGGCCAGTATTTAAACCCTTTTGAGAAGTTAGTGGGTATTATAGCTGGGGATCTAAGTTTGGCCTATAGTAGCTGTAAATCTTTAATTATATAAAGTAGTTATACAAATAGAGAAATTTTTTTTAATTAATGTAGCTAGAGCACTTTTTATATACTAAACTATCCCCTTTTTTACTTAAATTAATCTATTTTATACTAAATCTTTAATACTATTATAAACTTAAAAAATACTACCCTTAAGGGCCTCTTAACAAAGGTCCGGGTATACTAAAAAAGCCTTAGGTATAGTATAATTAAAGGGTACTTAAAAAGACAACTTAGAGGTATAAGTAATATATATTAACTAAACTTCTTTTATAACTATAGGGGTTAATTAAAAGATTTAGTAGTAAAAAAGAGGTTAATAATAACTTTTAAAATAAAATATAAATAGTTAGTATAGCTTTAGTAGTATAGGGATATATAAATAGCTTCTTTATATAATAATAAGTATAACTACCCTCTCTTTAAAAGGGAGTTATATATAGTAAATCGAGCCTTTTATTTTTTAAGTTAGGAAGAGATTAGGGGTAAAAGAGTTATTTATAAAAAGGTTAAAGAGCTTTTTAAAACAGGTAAATTAACGGCTTACAATATTGCTACGTAAATTTAAGAGAATACTAGTGCGTTTATATATACTATTAATATATATAATTAATAATACGTACTATAGTATAAGAAGTATAGGCCCTTTAGTAGTACCTAGATATTTATTTAAGAACTAAGAAGAAGCCCTAATATTAAATATCTATAAGTATACTAAAATCTATAAATATAAAGGATTAAAGTAGTATTTTAAATGTTTAAAGTATACTTTAAGTAGCTATAGTATAACCCAGAGTTATTATCCCTAGATATAATATATAAGGTTAGTATAAGGGAATAAAATATAGGAAAAACGTACTTATATAGTAATTAATAAGTAAACTGGTTTAATATACTATTAGTTAAAATAAATAGTATTACGTCCGTTTATACTACTTTTAATACTACTTTTTACTTTATTTTTAGTAAAAGTGTGGTTATATATAGATAGGTACTTAAGTAGCTATACAATATACTTTTTATAAAGAGAATCCCTCTTTCTAGGGTAATATTAATAGATTTTAATAAAGTACTTAAAAAGGCAGTAAGAGTAGTGCTTTCTAAGACGTAGTAGTAACTTTACTGTTAGTATATACTAAAAAACATAGTATTAAATATTAAAAATAAATAGAATAGGCTGTTTAAGGGGGATAAAGAAGTTAATAAAGAGACTAAAACTAAAAATTAGCCTTTTAATTAGAACGGGGGATTTATTACTTTAGTTATAATTAGTAGCTTTAATTTACTTAATTTTGTAATAAGTAGAGTAAATTAAGAAAGAATTTTTAAAATATAAAGTACTAATTTATTTACTAATATTATAGAAGATTATAAAGACTACTTAGCTGGCCGCTAAGTAGCTACTTTTATACCTATAACTAAATTTCTTCTTAATTTA
Organism: Colletotrichum musae; assembly: GCA_027406025.1. Classification (NCBI taxonomy): domain Eukaryota; kingdom Fungi; phylum Ascomycota; class Sordariomycetes; order Glomerellales; family Glomerellaceae; genus Colletotrichum; species Colletotrichum musae. Next base: position 720,978 of record JANVYC010000004.1, read on the forward strand.
CCCCTAACTACTAACTTACTATTAACTACGTTAAATTTATATATTTTAATAACTTTAAGTACTAATAATAATAAAATTAACTAATCCTCTAATAGTATTCTTTAAATTTAAAAAAACTATATTTATATAGCTACTATAGAGCTCTTTTAAAAGTAATAGTATACTTTTTTTAGGGCCTTTTAAGTTATATAACTATGTATTATCGCCTACTTAAAGTAGATGTATATACCTCTTTACTTTTAATTTACTAAGTTTATTATATAAACTAAGTATAATTATAGTATCTAAGTAATGTTATATTTAGAATCCTTTTATATAAAGTTAAAGACCTATTTATATAACCGTCTCTTTAATCTCTACAGCTTCTTTAATATAATTACTAAAATAGTAATAAATAAAAAGGCACAGTTTACTACCTAAGTTAGTAGTAAAAAATACTAGTTTAAAAAGTAGTAGTAAGAGACCCCTATAACTACCTTACTTATTTAGAACGTCTTTTTAAAGGCCCTTAATTTTATTTATAACTAATATAAAGCTATAAAGAGGGTTATTAATAACTCTACTAAGTATCTTTTATAATATAACAGTTTTTTTATTAAGTAGTAGGGTCTCCTTTACTACTACAATATTCTTAATTGATTATAGTTAAGCTATAAGGACTAGCTTTTAAAAAAAAATAATATTAACCCTTATTAGTAGCTTAACTAAACTTTAGTAAGTCCTTTACTTTATTAGTTTATAAATATAGGATTTAATATATTTTTTAGTCTATAATTATATAGCTACGCTATAATACCTAAAAACTTAACCCTACTATTATTATTTAGTACTATAATTACTAATAACCCCTTACTAAGTTTAATAATAACAATACCCTTACCCCTAACTCTTTATAGCTTTAATCTATAGTACTATTACCCTTTTTTAACCCTAACCTATATAATATATTAACAAAGTAGATACTTTTTACTTTTAAGATTACGGGTACTAAGAGATTTATTAACCCTTTTACTACTTTATAACCTCCTATAGCCTTATAGCTCCCTACTACCTTATAGCCTCTTACTACCTTATAGCTTTTTACTACCTTATAGTTAAAAAAAAGGAAAAAAAAAATACCTATAAAAGAGCTTAAGGAAAGGATTACTATAATACTTATAACAGCCCTAACTGTATAAATAATATAGTAGTAGTAAGGTATAGTTTAAAAGGTATTTAGGATAGTAATAAACTTTAGTTTTATATAAATACTACTTCTAGTAGTTCTAGATTGTCTTACTTTTACTTAGTCCGTACTACTATATTAACTAGTATTTTAATAGCCTTAATTCTTACTACTAATATAGCCTTAATTTTAACTACTACCTCCTTTAAACTAGTAGTAATATTATAGTAAGTAGGGTTAGTAGGGTTAGTAGTAGTATAGTTAACTTATATAGTACGGGTATTACTACTAACTAGGGCTATAGTAATTAGTTATATTAATATATTTATTTTATTCCTAACTTAGTAAATCCGTTATGTATTTTATAGTAGCTAATAGAGCTTAAGTTATATAGCTCTATCTACTGTGGGGATCCCTTCTCGAAAGGGTTTAAATACTGGCTGGATATGAAACTGGGGATGGCCGAATAGAGCGCCTCCTCTCGCTGTCAAATACGAAGACCTGGAAGGGGTTGCACTACTAAAAGAAGTTTGGTGCACCAAATGAGTCGGCTAAGGCCTGGACGTTGTTCGATTTTGTCTCCGTGACATTGGTTGCCACCCAATCAGACATGAACTTGTCCAAATTGAGCTTTGTCCAAGTCCCCGTCTCGAGGGGGTCGGTAGGACATGAGTCAGCGCCTTTCCCAGTCCCCTGAGGCAGAGGTGTGGCCAAGGCAATGAAAATGCCCAGAGAAAGTGAGGCTTCATATTGTCGAGCGAAAGATTTAAAGAAAGGCCGTCTCGTTGTATTGAGACAAAAGAACGTGAAGAAAAAGAGTGACGTTGCCTGCAGTTGAGGCTTGAAAAGAGTGACCTATATCCGATGCAGTTGATTAGAGAATGGTAGAGGTGGAATACCTCAGACAATGACAGGAGAGGGCTCTCTATCTTATACTGACGCATATCTATAGACCTGAGAGACTTGATACAATCTGGCGATATATGATTCGGAAAACGCTTCCCGCAGCAGAGGCACTTTTCCATCAACTTCAAACTGCAACTCGATTTATCGAAAGCTTGGCCCCTCCGAAAACCATGCGCGCAACATGGCTGAGCAAGCAATGGTCACAGCATGCTCCGAGCAGGAGTGCACTGACGAACGGCAGCCCTCAGTCCGTACCTTTATTTGCTCAATGCGCTTGACTACATTGGAGGAACTGTGAGCTAAGCCTTGTGACAGGTTGCAAAAATAACAATAACCTTGACAGGTGTCGGCTGCTTACAGGACCGCCCCTGGAGATGGCCTCCTTTCCCACCTTCAACCTCCTCTCTGGGCCCCTTATAGAGGTGCGACTATAGTTCTGCAGTCAAGTTGTGGGGATATCTGAAACTACGACGATCATTCTTTCGCCGGCTTCGGTCTCGCATTCGCATGGAGAGTGTCAACTGCGCAGGTTGTTGGGCGGTACGACTCATATCTGCATTTAATAAAATAACTATAAGAGCATAATTTGTCGGGAAAAGATAACATGGCACAGCTCATTTGACCTCATCAAACTACTGCATCACAAAATAATCACAAGCTGTGAGAAAACTTCTCTATAATTGTGAAACCCAACATCATTGATCACTCTTCGGTATGAAAGATAAAAGTAGGCAGTCCGTGATGACGTTGTAATTAGAATGAGTCGTAGCGATCTAAATTAATGCTAACGACCACATGCGTGGAATCCGCAACTTTATTTCTTGGCCGGGTTCCTGGGCCCGTCAACTGCTTTCTCAACAGTACCAGCAATGCCTCCTTTGCTAGCATCAAATTGACTGCCGATGATGCCGTCCTTTGAAAGGGGGCCCCCAATTTTCTCGCCTGTAGTAGGTATAGTGTCAGCATGGGACGGCCGGACACGCCAGCGACGATGAAACCGCCTACCAATCTGCCCGATGTTTCCATCGGGGTTGAACTGACGACCAATGGCGCCCTCGGAAGAGATGACGCTGGGGTTGGAAGGGTTGGTGTCCTTCTTCTGGCCAGCGGTCTCAGCAGCGTTGTGAATGGGGTTGTTGGAAGGCATTTTGTGAGAATGGTGATCTTGTAGGAGAAACCTGTGATTGCTATTGTTTGATGCGAACTGTAGTGATGAGTTCGTTCAGTATATGCTATACTGTTGACAAGGTTCTTATACTTTGAAGACGCAGGCTTACTGTTGTGTTTCTGATCTAGCGCAGAGCAGACGAATTACGAGCATGTATGACGCCTCGATTACCAGAGGAATGATGACATCATGTACCCGAACCAACGTCACCAACAAGCTGCCAAAGAGGTCGTGCAAAGCACAATTGTATCCTCGGACAAGGTTGACCGGACTCGGAGTTAGGACAATGTGGTTTTGTCCGCTGTTTCTCCGCATGCAGAGGGACGTCAACATTCTGTACCAAACCCTTGGTCCGAGCATGTGCATGTTCCGCAAGGGCCGCCATCTCGCATAATTTCATGTATCGATCGGAAGGCTCCTCTGAAAGAGGGTCACATGATTAGTAAGACGTAGCTTCCATGGACGAAGATACGGTGATTGTCACTACCCGTCCCTGGATTTCCGTTCCTGGAGGCTAATTGCCTGATTGTTTTGATGTGCCGTTGACTTGCATGCCTCATTAGTGGTAGTATGCAGCTGTAGCTTACCGTTAGTAGGAACGACATGATGTCCACCACAACAACTATATCACCACTACTAACTATATCATTATCAACAACTATAAGATTAAACGCTGAAAAGACTATATATACTTACTTACTACCACCAATTTTTAATTTAGTTTAACAGGGATTATCCCTATAGCCTAGTAGTTTAACTACTCCCTTCAATCCATATCATACACACACCTTAGGTTCAACCCACGGTATCGTCGTCTTTCTTTTTCTTTTTTTTAACCCCCCCCCCCCCCCCCCCCCCTAGCACCTACTATAGGGTACTACAGCAGCTACAGGGCACTAATGCCTACTGTAGCCCTAAATGCTACAGGGCTTACCCCCCTGAAGCCCTTGATCTTATGGAAGTAAAATCTGACATGGTTGTGAAATCTGGCATGACTGTGAAGTATGGCCCAGCTGTAGATTCAGGCGACATGGTGTCAACCCTACAATGGTAACCCATGCCTACCCTATACCGGTACTGCTGTTTCCGCATCTTAGACCGATAACTGTCGGCTTGTCCTGGCTGAATCGATTCAACTTACTCTGTGGAAAACCTGAGGCGATGTCCGCTCTGGCTTTCTGTGAACCCTCTAGGCAATTGATACGGGACCCTTCCAAGCCTTCGCAGCCATCGATACATAAGCACATGGCACGTAGTCCAGCCGAGTTAGGTTCCTAGTGCACTAAAATCCCTTCACGGAACCGAGAGAAAGGATGAACTCCCAATCCCCAGGCTGCTTTCCCTGCGTCCCTTTCTCCTGGCGGCTTCGTGCGGCTGGGCTTATGGGGTATCAATGCCAATCATCGCAAGTCCGTACGGGATATAAGCGATTATCCGGCCCATCGTTGAAGTGTCTCCTCCCCTCCCCCCCCCCCCCCCCCCCCCCATCCTCGGCAAGGGTTGTGGGTTTTGTAGATTCCGCAATGCGAAGTGGATAGGCGCCATTCGCGCAGCTTTCAAGGCCCAGACAACCGAGGGAAACCCACAATCACGATGGGTCTCAACACATGTCACAACTCACTCGGCTTTAATCAATCAAACATGAGAGAAACAACCCTGTCAGTTACGTACTACTTCCAAAAGGCGAACAAGGCTACAGCTCCCCTAGTAAGCCCTTGACTCTATCCCGTCGACTGCTGAGGTGGGAGTTTTCAGACTGGGAGATCCACCTAACCTAGATCAACAGAACCTCACCCTGCAGTTTCACTACACATTTCGTAGGCACTTATTATCGAAGGGCTCGAGGCCGCAAAATGCCCATATCAAACAAGCAGCTTAAGCTTCATAGAGTCCCTAAGATTTTGAGTTGAGTTACGCGTTTTGGGTGTATTGATGGTGATCAAATAGTCCAGTTCCGGTCTAAGTGCCGGGAGGCGGCCTTAGGAGCTCCGAAGCGCCGAAATCCGTTGCTCGGGCCGGGCTCGTCGCATTACACTACGAACGTTGACACTATGTAGTAGGTCTATACAAGGAAGAAAGCCCGAAAACGAAAAAAAGTAAGATTATATCGGTAAATGAAATCGGCCCGCCACGCTGCAATGCCGCCGTTCAAAGCAAGTCGTCCACCCACCCCATGTGATCGCGCTTGTCGTTCGTGACCCTGGCATACTCCAGCAGTAGTCTCAGCGTGTAAATCTGAATGTCCTCCTTGCGAAGCACGCGCTCGGCCCATTCCTTTCCGTCCGTCGCAATCTTTTCTGCCTCCCTATCGTGTCCCGGGGAATCGGGACTAAACCCGAGGAAGTAGTCTATGAGGCCGTAGTAGTCACTAAAGCGGCTATCCATAGGTATAAAGTGCTTCCACGCCACCAGCCGGCTATCATGCCATTCCCGCCATACAGTGGCCTTGATCGGGAGGCTTGTGCTCCGGAGGAAGGCGAGGTAGCGGCCCGAGAAGCTGTTCCCGTCGATGTCGGGGAGGTATTTCGAGCCGTACATGTCGCTCAGCTTCATGCCGGGCGTCAGCTCGTAATGGGGACTCGTGTAGCGGCACCCGTTGCCCTCGAGCTTCTCTTCGTCTAGGCACATGAGTTCCGTGAAGCCGACGTCCGCCCACGACCCGACCCATTCGCCGAGTTGTCCCTGGGCCTGGCCCGTGACGTTGTAGTCTTCCGCCGGCGTAGGGAGGGCGAAGTTGACGGGGTCGGATTCGCCCTTCTCGACGGGCGTGATCTTGGAGCCGTTGTTCATGGCGACAAACCGGTGACGTTGGAAGCCCTTCCAGTTGTTGGGCCTGTTCTTGCCGCCCGTCGCCACTCCACGCCAAACGACCGCCCTGTTTTGGTCCTTTTCGGACCACGGGCCCCCGTGCCAGTCACCGCCCGTGAACCTCTCCTCTTCATTCCAATACATGGGCGCTGGAAGGAGGATGTCATTATTGATGGCCAGCTTCGAGCCGCCGAACATGGGGAAGAGTGTCTTCGTCGCCGACACGGTAAGGGGCTCGATGAAAATGCCATTCAGGCCCTGCAGGTCCGGTTGGTGACAGATCTGGGTTGATAACGTATAGTTGGATACGTAGCCTCGATACAAGTGTGGCGCGGCGTTGTCTGTCGAAATGTGTGGAGTCTTGTCGAAGGAAGCTTGTAATGGCGAGATGCGTGCGAGGCTATCTGGGGGACACCCCCGACGAGCGATGGGCCAATACGGCTCTGCGCACACATGCTAGCAGACGAACCCAGAGACAGGCTCGGTATGGTGGCTTACTTGTGCCCTCCCAGCTCTTTTCCTGAACCTTAACGTCGCGGCCGATGTCCTTGCGCCCCGGGAGGTACTGGAACTTGGTGACGACGTCTTTGGGATTATCCATCTTCTTGGGCGCCCTGTTCTTCATGATCACACGCATGTCTTCCCACGGAACTACCAGCCTCGGCTCGTCCATGGCGTTCAGTGCGAGATCCATATCCGGCAGCAGGTCCTCTATCGTTTGGATCAGCGTCAGCCAGATCTGGGTCCAGAACCAGTCGCTCTCCGCGCTAGCCCGGCCGTTACGGACACTAATGACCATTTCAAAGTCGGCAGCCTCTTTGCGGATGAGAAGGGGCTCAAGGGCCCAGAAGGGATCGAGGTCGTGGTAGACCTGATCCCAAAAGTCCTCGACCATAATAGCGTTCCTCTCACTCGCAAACTTGTACCACTTGTCGAATCCTGGCGGCGGATGGCGACCGCGCCGCTTGCGGTACGCCTTTGCCGCTTCGCGCAGGCTATGTGCTTCTTTCCGCAGCAGATGATCAAACTCCTTTTGCGCATTTCTTATGAGGGCGTCGATCGGGTGGCCAAATAGGCCCCCATCGGAATCCAAGATTGCCCGGGGTAATGCACCAGATCGGTGACCAAAGCAGAAGAAGGTGACCACGAGCGCGATGGCGACGGCAAATCGCAGCAGGCTCGATGTACGCCGCGGGGGTACTGTACCTAACTTCCGCATGGTCTCAACACGACGCACGTTGACGGGCGAGCGCGAAAAGAGGCACTTGGATTCTTAGTAAGAGATCGTACTCCGTAAACCGAGTCTCGTTCAGACGGCAACAATACTTACAACCTAGCACTCGAGCGTGCTGAAAACAAATCAAAGAAACAATACGAGTTTTGGGAGAGGGGCCGTAAGAAAAAGTGAGACCAAAAAGGTAAGACAAAAAACGTAAAATCAAAAAGGCAACACAAGAGAGAATGGAGGCACTACGGGATGGTAGAGAGTAGCAAAGACACACAAGGTAAGACCAAAAAGGTAAGAGAAGAGAGAGCAAAAGGCACATTGAGATAGTAGAAAGCCGCGGATTCCGAAACAGCACCTGTCTGGGAGAAAACCAAGACTTGGTTCGGGCAACTCATGCATCCCACCGGCAACTAGACTGTCCCGTCCCTGAGTAGATGTGGGTGAATACGAGAGCCCATTGGTATGGATACCCAGGACTGCAGCCGCATGCAAGTGACGGGACGGTCGGAAACCATTTTCCTTTATTCTGCTGCCTGAAAAGACGGATCACGACGTCTGGAGTAGATCTCTTCGCCACCAACCGCTACCACATCTCCAGCAGCGGACTCCGAGATGGACCGATGTCGATGAATATTCAGTCGGAAAGCAATTCTGTAATTAGGTAAGAGTGAGTGGTTTGTTTCATGGGCTCCTCTGGTGTGTTAGCGAGGTCCCATGCTCTTTGAGGGCGGCTACGTGGTTGAGTTTGTGTGAAAGCACCCCGATTGACGGATCCTAGATGTAATTATTGGCTTAGTTTCGGCCGAGATAACACCCTGTGATGTTTTAATTCTTATTATCTTCCTATGAGATAAGAAGATAGTGCTTTTGTCACTGCCGGGATACTGGTATAGTTGAAATCCAGGTGGGATATCCCACTACTACGGACTGGTACATTTTTGTTGACCCTAAATAGAGCACACTTTGGAGCAAAACTCGGGAAAGAACCTCGAGTTATCGTCGTAGCAATACGTTACCGCTGGCTTTTACCGCAGGCAGTCTAAGCCTTCCGCGACTAATAAAGAATATATTAGTTTACTCATAGGTAAAAACATTAGTAATTAATCTGTACGGGGTTAAATATACGTAGTAAAAGAGTAATAATATTTATAGGTTAGAAGTAGCCTAAGTACTAGTATAGATATTAAAGCTATAAATAGAGCTACGTAGTTATATAACTCTATATAACTATAGCTCCTACTATAGTACTATATACTATAAAAGCTAACTATATAATAACTATATTAATACTAGTACTTTTTACTTTATAACTTAAAGTATAAGGCTTTAATAAAAAAAATAATTACTTTTATAAAAAGAGTAGTAATTAATACTATTTAATAAACTACTACTCTTTATAAAATTAAAAAAAAATTTAAAAACCCCTATAGGAGTTAAGTTTTATCTTTAACGGGCCTAAGGTTTACTAAAGTACCTAGGGGCTACTAGAGCTACTTTTAGAGTAACTAAAGTCTATATTTTTTTCTTTATACTACTTATATTTCTTAATTCTTTATATTCCTAGCTTTATATACTTTTTTATATAACCTATTCTTTTATTTTAATTATTATACTATTACTATTAATAAAACTTTTAAAAGTATAGTTTAAAAAGGTTTTTATAAAAGTATTAATTAAGTTATTACTTTTTACTATTTAGTAAATATTAGTAATTTTGTATTACTTATAGAACTATTTTAGGGCTATAATATTAATTATTAAGTACTTTTCTTTAGTAGTATTAAGTTTAATAAAGTATTTATATAGTAAGTATAAATCTATATATACTACTATAGGGATTTTAAAAAGTTAAAAATAGTTAATTATAATTTAAAGGGTTTTAGTAATAGTAAAGGCTATATTAGTACTAGCTATTATACTATAAATCTTAAATACTAGTATACTACGGGTGATGTACTTGTTTTTTATAGAGTTATAGTAGATAATGTTACTAGTAAGTTTAAAAGTATTATTAGTAAAGTGGTACTTATTACTAAAGATAATAATAAAGCTGAGCTATAATAAAAGGTTATTATTATTAATAAATAATTTATTTATAAATATAAAAAGCTTATTAGTAGTAAGGTTAAGGGGGACGTATATTAGTCCTTACTCCTAGTTATTAATTTACTACTATAAATACTTATTTAAAGTCCTAATATTATTATTATTAAGCTTTTAGTACTAAGTAGTAACTAATAAATTATAGAATACTTTTAGTTAATAAATTATTATAATATAAGTACTACGGGCTTACTATTAAATATACATAGCCTTTTAATTTACCCTAGGGGTTATAATAGTAAGCTTTTTACTCTAGCCCTTTTATTAGAATACTAAGTTACTACCTTTAAGGTTTAAAATACTACTATTAAATATAAAGGGATTGTTAGTAGTTAAAGAGGTCTTTAACTTAACTATAAAGTTTACTTTTTAAAGTTAATTATCCTTTTAAACTAAAAAATTAATAATAAAAAGCTTTAGTATATTATTAATCTATATTCTAACTATAGTAAACTCTTTATTATTAATTAACAATATTAAGAAGTATAAATTATATATTAAGTTAACTATATTAAGCCTTTTATAGTAGTAGTAGTTATATATTACTTATTAATACGTCCCTATTTTTATAATACTATAAAGTAGTTTTTTAATAACTATAATAGTATTATAAGGGTAAAGATACTTAATTTATTTAAGGAGTTTTATAAGAATAGTATAATTAAGCTTTATTTTTAACTATATATATACTTAAGTAATATTTTATAACTATAGAGTTATACTATTATAAATTAAAAAAAGAACTAAAGTAAGGATTAGTTACTATAAAGCTTATTAAATTATTAAAAACTATATAAGGATTTTAGCTTTACTATTATTAGTATAACTTTAAATTATAAAACGGGACTTTTTATAAGAGCTATTTATAGTCTTTTTTTTAATTTTATTAATAATCTTTAATTTAAATATATAGTAGTTATTATAAATCTTAGGGTTATAAGGAATAAAGTTAAAGATATTATAATTTTAAAGTACTACAATCTTTTACTTTATTAATAGTTAAAAGGGTTTACTAAGTATAGTAATTACACTTTTATTATATAGTTTAATTATAAGGGTAAAATTAGCTTTTTTTTTACTAAAATATATATTATAGTTATATTTTTATAAAGGTAGTTAAAATACTTTTAAAGTAGTTAAAAGAGGTTTTTAGTAGTAAAAGAAAGAGTAGAATTAATAATAATTTTATTAAAGATTTTTTTAAGTAGCTTAGCTTTATTAGGGGTATTTTTAAGACTATTAACTTTATTATTTTTAGTTTTTTTAGTATAACTAGAGTTATTTAGTAGTAAAGATTTAAAGTTAATTTTATTATTATTATTATAAAAGGGTTTAATAGAGGTTAATTTAAATATTTATAGGTTTTATAAAAGGGTTAGTATATAAAACTTATTATTAATTAAAAGTAATAAGTATAGGCTTTATTAACTACCCTTTTTATACTATACCTTAACTTTAAATTAAAGTAAAAAATTAAGGCTTATAGATATATTAGAGCTATTATATATTCTAAAGCCTTTTATAACTATTTATTTAGTATAAAAGTAGTAAACTTTATTTATAGTTTTATAAATAGTAGTAGTTTTAGTTATAATATTTAGTAATAGTAAAAAGGAGTTGTTTATATAGGGGTATACTTTAAATACTAATAAAGTTAAAATAAAGCTATTTAAACTAGTAGTATTATTAATAGCTTTAACTATAGTTTAAAAATAGGTATTATAGTTTATCTTAGAGTTTTTTACTTTAAAGATTTTATAAATTCTATATACTATAGTATAGTATCTTTTAACTTTATTAATTAAATAGTATACTTTAATAAAAGTATTTTTAAAAGTAATACTAAAGAATTTAATATTACTATAGAACTTATTTAACTAAAATTTAGTACTTAAATTAGTAATAAAGTTATTAAAGGGTCTTTAGTATATATTAATTTAGTTTTTTTAAAATACTTATTATAGATATTTAGTAAAGAGTAATTTTAAGAAGTAGGTAGTATTAAAAGCTATAGATATATTAACTATATATAGAACTAGTTTATTATTAATATATATAATATTAATAATAACTTTATAGTTAAAGTTAAAGTTATTATAAAGGTTAAACTTAAAGTAGAATAGTACTAAACTATTAAACTAGTATTAATAATATATATAATTAAGGGCTTTAATAATAGAGATTTTAATAGAGTTTTTAGTTTTTTATAAAATATTATAGAGTTATTAAATAAAGGAGTAGTTAAATTAATAATAAAAATAGTAAAGCTTAATGTTAATTAAGTAGTAGAATACTAGTGACTCTTTAGGGTTAAAAGTAAACTATTTATACCCCTATTATTAAATAATTAAAACTATAGTAGTATTTTAATAGAGTTTATTATAAATATTATTAAAAATAATACTAAGTTAATTTATATTAGTTAAGTTAAGTAAAAATAGAGTACTTATAAGTATTATATAAAAGGTAATATTCTTAAATAGGGTAGGGACGTTAATAAATTTAAGTAAGTTAACTAGTACTGTATTTTTAAAAAAAATAGAAATTTTACTAGTACTAGAGGTATTAAGTTTAAGGTTTAGTAAAAAGTAATTTTATAGTACTACGTATTAATTATAGTTTATAATTAAAAACTTTACTACTTTAGTATTAAGTATAATACTATAAAAAATATTAAAAAAGTAGTAACTATTATATATAAATATTAATATAAGTATTAAGTAAATAAAGGAGTTTATTTATATTAAGTAGTAAACTATAGTATTATTTTTAAGTAGCTTAAGAATATAGTAGCTATTAATAGTAGTTAAGCTATTAATACTTATAGAGGTATAGTATACTATTATGTAATAAATAAATTTAATATCCTTTTTAAACTTTAAATTACCTTTTTTAAAACTATTAGTAACTAAAGGGTTATTATTATTTTTTAAAGAGCCCTTATATTAAAGTAAGAATTAGTAATATTCCTTATAAAAGGGATTTTAAATATAAAATAACGATTTATAATACTTATATACTTTATTATATTTCTTTTATATATACCTATTAAACTAGTAGTTAATTTTACTATAAATATAGTACTTTAATAAACTACTACTATAAAAAGAAAGTATATTACTATAGAAATAGTTATAAGTATTATAACTTTAGTAGTAGTTATTATAATTACTATTATATTTATAATTAATATAGTAAGTATTTATAAAAATATACTAATTACTTAAAGTATAGCTATTAGTAATACTAATAGTTAACTATAAGTTAGTAATAGTACTACTAAGTATAAAAGTCCTTTTAATAAAAGTTAATATAAAGTTTAAAGAGGAGTAGTAAGTAGTAAAAAGTTAGTTATATAGAGTATAGTTACTTTAGTACTTTTTGTTAAGTATAAGTTAAATTTTTAAAAACTTTATAATTATTTTATTAAAGTACTTAATATAAAATTTACTTTAGCCGTTTTATATTTCTATAGTAAAGTTAAAACGTTACTACTTAAAGAGGTACTACTAATATATTTAATTAGTTTTAAAGTAACTATATACTATAGCTACTATATTAAGGAGTAATAAAAGAAAAGTAGAGTTATTAAAGTAGTTATAGTAAAAAGTCTATACTTAACTTTATAGTATAAGTAAAAAGGTAATATAAACTTAATATTAAAAGATATTAATAAAGTAGTAATTATACTTAAAAATCCTAAACTTTATATTAAAAGATTTATACTAATTACTACTATAGGTTATACTATTTTTAAGTTTAAAAAGGTTAATAAGTATCTTTAGTATAAAAGGGTTAAAGAGTAGTAGTACTAGAGTTTAGGTATTTTAAAGGAAATTTCTAAAATAGTAAGTATAGAGTTAACTTTATATAGCTTTATAAAGCTAATAGGGCTAACTATAGTATTAATTTTTTAAAAAGGATTAAAAAGTAGCTACTTTTTATAGTAATAAAGTATTTATATTTTATAATATAGTATTATTATAATATTTAACTAATAGTAAAATAATACTTTTACTCTACTTAATTAGTTTTAAAATACTATATAACCTACTATTTATAATATATTTAAAAAAGTAGGGTTTTTTAAAATTAACTCTAAAGGCCTTATAGTAGTTTATAGTCTTTATAACGTTTTTTTTACTCTAAAAGTTAAACTAAAAAGTCTAAGTAACTTTAAAAAACTATTAATTAATATTCTTTTATAAAGGACTAAACTTAATACTATTAAAGTATAAAAAATCCTTAGTAACGTAGCGGACCTTAAGTAAGACTTAAGTAAAGGTATTTATAAACTAGTTACTAAAGTTAATATTAAATATCTTTTAAAGTATATAACTAGTATAACCTTTTATTATATACTTATTAAAAAACTATAGTAAGTAGGTTTTAAGTATAGCTATAGGGGTCTTATTAGTAGACTTATTATACTTTAAAGTAGGCCTTTAATTAGTAAAATCTATATTAATTATTAGTTTATAAATAGCTACTATAAAGGGGAGGTTTTTAAAAGGCTTATTTATAGAGGCTGTTTAAGATATTTTAGTAACCTATATAGCTATATAAGAGTCCTCTTAATTAGAATTACGAGATTTATTAAAAAGCTCTATAACTACTTTATAAAAGGCTAGTAATAAGGAGTAGTTATTAAGTTATAGATAATTAGTAATAGTTCTAGATCTTATTATTACTATATAGGGGAATAGAGTTAAAGTAATAAATAATAGGAATAATAAATAGGAATAAAAAAGGGATTATAAGGATCTATAAAGAGTCTTATTATTATTAGTTTTATAAAACTTAATAAAAAGTCCTTTTTAATAGAGAAACTTAAGCTAAATAGACTACTTACTTAAAAAGTAAAAATATAAAGCTATAGAGAGAAAAACTTTAAATTTATAAATTTATAGGGCTTAATATAAGTTCTTAAGTAATAGAATTAATAAGTAATTAGTAGTTTAAATAACTAGTAAATACTAATAACAAAATTCTTTTATTAATTTAAGTAATTATAAAGTAATTTATAGTGTTTTAAATAAGTATAGTAGGGGTTTAAAGTAGGGAAGTAAGTTATAATTATAGTTAGTAAAGAGGTTTTTTTTATAAAAGTAAATTTTAACTTTTATTAAAAGGAAGGGAGGTAATATTAAAAAAGTTTATAGTTATAGTAAAAGGTAGTAATAGTAGTTTTTTTAAAGGGGTTGTATTATTAAGAGGTGGGCTATAGTTAGCTTTTTAAAAGGAGAAGGAGTTAAAAAAAGTAAAAAGTAAGTTAAAAAAAGGAGTTAATAAAGGAGGTAAGTTAAAAAAAAACTATAGATAAAAAAAAAAGAAAAAGAAGCTATTATAAGGGGATTTTTTATAGTCTCTTTATAGTACTCTAGTAGTAGTATCCTAGCTATTTAAAACTATAATTTTATTAATAAAGACTTAATAGAATTATAGATTTATTACGTTTTAATACTTCCTTCTTTTTATACGTTTTTTTTAAAATTAAAGAAATACTTAGTATAGTAATAGTATTTTAGTAGTTTTATACTTAAAGTTAAAGTTATAATAGTTTATTATTATTTCTTTTAAATAATCCTAGCTAATTTATAACTTATAGTTAAGTAGTAATAAATAAGTTAACTACTAATTAGTATTAGTTTACTTATAAGTAAAAACGTTAGTAATTAATTTATACGGGGTTAAATATACGTAGTAAAAGAGTAATAATATTCGTAGGTTAAAAGTAGCCTAGGTACTAGTATAGATATCGGAGCTATAGGTGGAGCCACGTAGTCACGTGACTCTATGTGGCCATAGCTCCTACCGTGGCGCCGTACGCCACGGGGGCTGACTGCGCAGTGGCTATGCCAACAGAATATAACAAGGCAAATCACTGAGAAATAGAGTTCGGAATCGTCACGGGGCGTTGAAGCGGTTCGGGAACAGTGTGATTCAGTTGGTAGAAGCTGCGGTCCTATCCCTAGGAGGGATCTTCCGCATGCCATATGCCCCTGAGAGCATTCTGAGGCGAGCCGTCCCTAGGTCGGCCCTCTGATGGCCTTAATAAAGACTGCTATTGCTTCTACTACTAAGTCGAAGCGGCCCGGCGAGCGTTCCTTCCCCCTGAATGTTCCTCTCTCTGCGCTGCCCGGGCGTCGCGACTTTGTCAGGTCCGCCCTCGATCGATTCACTGATCCGTATCCGTCCCGCGAGTTCAACTTCAAGATCTGTTGCGTGCCCAAAATCTCTACAGTTGTCTCGTTGGAGACTGCGCCGTATGCTGCCCTAACTGAACGACATTCACACAGCAACACACCCGTCATTCAAACCAAGCAGGCTCTGTCAAGATAACGTTTGGAGGGCCTCTCCCTGCAAGAAACATGATTGGACAGGTTACGAGAAAGGGGGTCAACGCTTTCGGAGCACCGACAACCAAGTACTACCCACCAGGGCCCCCTCTCTTCCCGACTCCTTGACAGATGAGTATGCCCCATTCTACGATCAGGGCAGCAAGTCTCTCAAAGTCTTGGGAGGTAAGGAAGAAATGTAACTCTCTCGCCGCAGCTCCAAAGTAGTTCCAAAATCTCATGCAAGAGAGCCCCGGCGCCGGCGTGGATGATGTCAAGGTCGCCACTTTCAACCCGAGCAAACGCGGCGTTGATCCTCAAGAGCTCCTACGCCAAAGATTGCGTCGTCTTCTGTATTCTAGTCAGAGACATAGACCAGCCAACCCCGCTGCGACGCTGTAGACGATGACGGTGATACCCTTAGCGCAGCTCAGTACGCAGCCAGTCCGTCCTCGTGCAGCATACCGACTTGGAAGGCGGAGTAGCCTTTTGCAGATGGACAAGTCCTTCATCGAAAATGACACGGGCGTAACCGGGAATCTGCGTCCGTTGCGGCAGAGGCCGTGGTGGAACATGCTGTCCTTGAAGCGCGTCCCGACAACCTTGAACCCCCTGGGCCACAGACAGCAAGCAGCCAACGACGAAGGGCGCAAAGGTGCGCGCGTCGGCCTAGGGGTACGTGTTATGTGACCACAAAGAGGTCCATGCAGAAGAGCAGCGGATAGCCTACGCATCCGAGCTTGCCCAGCTTCTCTCGGCTCTGCCGAACCGCGTATGCTTCTCCGGTTTATGGGCACGGGGGTTGCACAGCGCGAGGACGAGCACCGTGGCGACGCCGTAGGTGGTGGTTACCGTGTCCCAACAGTTCCAGATGCCCTTGCGCGTGAGGGCACCGCCCAAGTCCGCGGAAATGTCGTCGGCCGCCTGGGCCCCGGGCCGGTAGCGGTGGGCGAGGACCTCTGAGGCCACCGCGTGGAACTCAGGGGCGATTGTGCGCTGCAGGAGCAACCGCTCATGGTGAATCCGATGGTCTTGCCCTTGGTAGTGTCCTGGGCGACGACGGTAGATCTGATGGTACAGCAGGCCTTGAGAGCGGACAGCAGCCTCCAGCGGCCCTCAGTAGTCAGCGGCCTGCCAGACAATGGGAGGGGGCACGGCGATCATGATGGCGATGGTCGAGATTGACCAAACGCTGTTCCCACCCTGTCCAAGGACGGTGGCGATGTCCTGGGCTTGCTGCAGTCGCCTTTGGCTAGATCATGCTGCTGTATTGGTTCTTTCTTCTCGGAGTTCTCAACTTACAGCTGTCCGAAATGACCTCTTTTGTGGTTGACATTCGCACCAACAAAACGAGAGATTAACTATAAGACTATGGACGCTAGAGGATTAAGGGGGTGGAGGACCTCTAGTATAACTAACTAGAGTATTAGCGATCTAAGCCCTAAGATATATACTTAGGGCTTAGAGTAACGTAATAAGTACTAAGCTTTATACTATAATCTATACTATAGTTAAAATAATATTATATTAAGTAAATTAATAAGTATAAAATAATATATTTAAAGTAAAAGAATAAAATAAATAATACTTAAAAAGGGTAGAGGTTTTTTTTAAAGTTTAATATATAGAAGTTATTATTATTAATAGTAGTAGTAGTAAAAGTAGTAACTAGGGGAGTAAAGTTTTAAAAAAGATAAAAAAGAGGCTTTTTATACTTAAAGTATATAGTAACTATAGTAAACTTATAAATATTAAACTTAGTTTTAGCTTTAATTAACTAAGCTTTATTTATAGTAGTATACTCTTTTTTAAATAACTTAATATTTAGGTTAATAAATATAAAGGAATAGGGGCTAAAAGGGTTAAAGAGGTTAGGGGAGGGGGAGTATAGTATAGACTTAAGTATAGGTATAAGTATAGATTTAGGTTTAAGAGGGCTAAAAAGAGAGTTAGTTAAAGGGAAAAAAGGTAGTACTAAGTTATTTAGTATAAAAAGAGACTTACTTATTTAATTATTAGTAATATAGTTAATAAAAAATAGTTAAAGGGATAGTTATATACTATAAAAGGAGTACTAGGAGCCCTATTTATTATAATAGTAGTTAATATAAGTAAGGTTAGTAATTTTAAAAAAGCTAAAAGGGGGAATAATATAGTTAAACTATAGACTAAATTAATTAATATACTTAGTATAAAACTTAAAAGCTATATTACTTACTATTTAAATTATAGTAGTAGGGACGTTTTAGGCCTTTTTAAAGTTAAAGATACTATAAGTATATATATTTATAGTAAGTTTATACTTAATAAATAGGTTAATAAGCTTTTAGACTATACTAGTAGCTAGCTTTTTAAAGGAGGGTAGGATAGTAAACTTAATATATTATATAGTAGTTATAAAGGTGTTAGTATAGTTATAATAATAAATTTATAAAACTTACTCTTAGTAGTAATAGTTTAGTTAGTAGGGGGGGTAGGTATAGTAATAGGAGTAGTAGTAGTAAATTATTAAGGTACTATAAAAGAGTTAGTAAGTAAATATATAAGAATATTAAGTATAAATACCTTTAGGGACGTACTTAGGGACGTTATAGGGGTTAAAGGGCTTCTTAGTATACTACTACTTCTTAAAGGGTACTATAGTTATAATAATATTATTTATATAGAGTAGAGTAAAAAAAAAAAGATTAATAAAAAAAAAAGTAAAGTAAAAGGGCTTAAGGTAGTAGTAAAATAAATAAATATACTATAGGAAATTTTTACTAGGGAGGTAAGAGGTTACTTATAATACTAACTACTATTATTATATATAATAGAGTTAATATTAAAGACTCTTTAATTACTACTTATAACTACTTAATTCTATTTAGTAACATAATTACTTTATTTATTTAAATAAAAGAAGTATCTTTAGTATTTTATTACTTAACTTTAGTTTTTAAAATAATTAAACCCTTAATCTATAATAATACTAATCTTTAGTACTTTATTTAATAAAAAGCTAAATAATATTTAAGTTAACTATAGCTATTCTCTATAGAGTTAGAAATACTAGGGAATATAAAAAAAGAATTATATAGGTTATAGTATATAAAGTTACTAGTAAAGCCTTTTAATTCAGAGTAATTAAGTATTTAGTATTTATTTAAAGAAAAAACCGTAGTACGTATAATTGCTAGTAAAGCCTTTTAACTTAAAGGAATTAAGTATTTAGTGCTTACTTTAAAAAAAGGCCGTAATAATACTAACTAAGTCTACTATATACTAATTTAAGGAGTTTTATAAAGTTACTATATAAATATAATAAGATTAAAGAACGGCTTAAGTAATAAATAATAGTTAAGTAGTTTAGGGTTAAGTTTATTAAAATCCTATTATATATATATATTAGTAACTTAGTATATAGATATTAGCTTTATATAGAAACTTATATTAAATACAGTTAGGGATTATAGTTATAATTACTATTTAATTATTATTATAATCTTAATAGTAATTATTATTATAATCTTAATAGTAATTATTACGTAATTATAAAAGAATTCTAGGGTAGTGGCTTTAGTAAGATATATATTATTAACTATTAAGTAAAGCTAAAGATTTCTAGATTAGGTTTGTGTTTTTTAGCCTATTTAATCCCTATAGTTATACATTAGTAATAAACTAAAAAAAGCTTATTAGCTAAGTAAATAACTTACTAATATACTTTTATAATACTATTATTATTATAGTTTTTAATAAACTCTATTTTATTATATTAGAAGTAATTAAAGTTAAATAGGCCCTTAAATATAAAACTATTAATAGTCTTAATACGGAATACTATAATATATATAAAGCCCTACTAAAACTTATAACTTAAGATATCTATTATAGTGCGGTTAAGAGTAAGGCTTTAAGCCTTATAAATAGTAATAGCAAAAGCCTTTATTAATAAAAACTAAGTATATAAGTAAGTAGTGGCGCCTTTATAAAACTTATAGGTAAAGTAAAAGATAGGTACAATACTTAGTTTAGAGACTTTAATAGGACCTTTATAAGTATTAAATTAAATAAGTATAGTAAAGGGTGGATTTTTGCGCTAGTTAGTACTAGTAGCTTAAATAATATTTTTAATTATACTAATAGTACTATTATAAAGGCCGGCTTATACCTAAGTATTTTCTATAAGTATAATATAAGATTTAATATATAGGTAGATATAAGTATAGAAGCTACTAGTATTAGTAAAGGATACTTTATTAGTATTAAGCCCGTGGTATTTAGCTTAAATTAGTTAAATTAGCAACTTAAAACCCTCTAGTCTAGTTATATTAAAGTTATTAACTTTTATATTAATAAAGTAAATATAAAGAGCTTTATTAAAAATATTAGCTTTTAGTAGAAGTAAAATAACTCTAAGACGGGTATAAAGTAGATACTAGGTTTTAGTAGTAACTATTAATATATAGAGTTGGTTTAGTATAGTATAAAAGGTAGTTTAATTGTTACTCTATTAGTAAATAATTATATTTAATTTAATTATTTAATTAAACTACTAATAAGTATTTTAACTTATAAACTTATAAGGATTATTTAAAGGTTTATTATTAAATAGTAGCTTTTTTATTATAGAGAGAAGTTGGTAAAAGTTTCCTATTAATAGGATATTAAGTCTACTAAAGTAAAGGTTAAACTAGATTAAGAAGATTACTTAGAATTTATTATTAAGCTATTTAAGTATCTTAAGACTAACTATAGACTTTTTATTAATAATGAAGTAGTAAATGTATTACTAGGTATTTTAAAGGCGGTTAGTATTAACTATAAAGAGCTTTTAAAATAACGAGTAGGTAACTAAAAGATAAAGGAGGTTATAAAGAGTAGATCCTTTAATACTATTAGTTATAATACTAGTAGGGGTAGTAATTATTATTAAATTATACTAACTAATAAGCTTTTTAAACTTTTAGTATATTATATAAATTATATATAACTTATTAGTACTACTTTTACTATTAATATAAAGGAAGAGCTATAAAGGGTTATTATTACTAGAGATGCGTAAAAAGTAAGTATAAACTAAGTTATATACTTAGTGCTAGTATGGGTTAAGTATAGTAATATTATCTTTAGTAAAGGTAGTATTATTAATAGATAGGTTCTAATTATACTAACTTTTAGTAGTTTATTAAAAGCTATTAATATATAGCGAGGCACGCAGTGCCTTTTATGGCTAGGACGTCCCTATTAGGGTCCCTAACACGCGTATATAGATCTTAAGCGTCTAGGACTCTCTTAAAGGGTCCCTTTTATAATATAACTACTTTAAACTGCCTTTTTAAACCTCCTTTTGTTACTATAATTATAAACCCAGCTCTAACTTTTACTTTTACTCTAACTACTATAGACTATTAAAAGGCTCTTTATAAAGTGTATTAATAACTATTTAACAATAGTATTAGCTTATAAATAGGAGATCTTACTCTTTAAGCTGCGTAATTACCTAATATAGAAGATTTAGCTAGTTTTTAAAGTATACTAGTATAAAGTCTAGAAATATATTAACCCTAATACAAAAAATGCCCTTAATATTTTAAAATAAAAACCACCGGCTTTAATAATTAAAGAGACTATAACTATAAAAAATGCGTCTACTAAAGTGATATATAAGAAGTAGTATAAAGTATAGGCCGCCCGTTAACAACAACGGACACTAGAAAAAAACGCCGCAGTAGTAGCTAACAACCCTAAACCGTAGTAACTAGACGAATTTTATATTAATAATAATAAAGTAATACACAAATATAATACAGCACTTATAAGGCATAAAAACAAAGCCATAGAGTACTATATTATCTTAAAAGGATATTTTACTATATAAGAATAGGTAAATAATATAATAAATAGCGCTATACTCTTAGCTACTTAAGTTAAGCTAGTTAGCTATAGGCACTTTAATCTTTAGACTCTTTTACAATACCTAAAGTACAACTTTACGCCTATAAAGTAAAGTACACTTAGGATAGTTTAGTAAGAGTATTGTTAAGTACTAAAAAACGCAGAATATAGTAACTTAGCTCTTAAAATATAGTACTAAGAGTAGCAGAAGGCGTTTTTAAGAGTAAAGGCATATAGAGTACCTAAGATTATACCGCTACTTATAGTAAAAGACTTCTTAATAGCTATTAGCGCGAAATTCGCACTGTTATAAGCGCAAATAAAGCTTTAAGTACTCGTTACCGCCTTTAAAATAATAAACAATAAGTGTATTTAAATACTTAAAGAGTATAGTGGAATATTTGTAGTTATTATATACTATAATATTTTGAATAATAAATACTATAAAAGGACTAATAGTAGTAGTAGGGGGATATTTTAACTTTTGTAGGTTATTTAAATACTCTAGCTTTAACTTTAGTGTTTTAAAGTAAAAACTCTATACACTGCCCCTACTTTAACCCCTAGTTAACTCTACTAGGGACTGGGGTTATAATAAAGAGATACTTATATAGCCGGTCCTATAAATAAAGACTGGCCTAGTATAATATACTAAAGGCCACAGTTAGGGGCACTTATAAGTATTGTAAAACTCCTACTCTAACTATAGAGAAAAAGAAGAAGATCCTAGAGTACTTATAGAAAAAAGAATTTATAAACCTCTATATAGTACTTTATAAACTTAGTTAGTTACTAAGTACTAAAGCGCTTAAAAAGGATAATAATAATAACTTAAAAGTACCTAGGGACATTATTAACTAATCCCTAGAATACTTTAAATAAACTATAGAATAGTAGGCTATAAGGACTAAACTAGGTACAACTAGCTAAAGGTTGTAGGGCTGTATAGCTGGGTAATCTAGAGTAGTTAAAAATAATAACTAAAATACAGGAATAGTAGGCTACGGGACAACTAGCTATAAGGACCAAGCTAGGCGTTTACAGCTAGCTAGAAGTTATAGAGATACGTACAGCTGGGTAACTATAAGCCGCTCTACTGTACTTATAGCCCGTTTAGTATTGTAGAAACGTTTAAAAAGGCCTCTTCTAAGGTACTTATTTCCTATATATTTAGAGTAAATATTTAGCTTTAAGCTTATACTCTAAGCTAGGGGGGTATATAGCAAGGCACGTAGCGCCTCTTATAGCTAGAACGTCCCTACTAGGGTCCCTAATACGTATATATAGATCTTAAGCGTCTAGGACTCTCTTAAAGGGTCCCTTTTATAATATAACTACTTTAGACCGCCTTTTTAAGCCTCCTTTTATTGCTATATAATACTTAACTTATTAGAGTAATAGTTAATATAAAGGGCCTAGTTATAATTAATATTAATAAAATAATTACTAAGGACCTTAATATTCTTTATATTAAAGGGGTAGTTAAGTAGTTTATATACTATTTTTTTTAACTAGTATTATATATCTACTCTTTAGCCTTAGTATCTTTAAACTTATTAATAATATTAGTATCCCTGATACTATTATAAAAGTTAAGTAGATAGGGACTATAAAGGGCCTTATAGGTAGTATACACCTTTTAAAAAGTATTATAAACATTACTTTTAATAATAAGTAGGTTATTTAGCTCTTTAAATATATAGTTAAGTATTATCTTAATATAGTAGTAATTCTTATACTAGTTAAGAATATATTTTTTATATTATAAAAAGTAGTTAATAACTCGAGATTTAGTATAAAGGAACTTATACTACGGGTTATAGCTAGTATTAACGTTTTAAATAAAATAAATAAATAATATAAATACAAACGGGTTTTTAATAGGGCGTTATTAATATTTTTAAAGGGGACTTTTTTTAACCCTTACTTAGCTATTAAAGATAATATAATTATTCTATTTAATTTAATTAGAGTAATAGTAATTAATAAATATTATAGTTTAACTATATTCTATAAAAGGCTTTAAAAGTAGAATATAGTAGATCTTTTAAGTATACTAGTTTTTTTTTATAATAATTTTATTTATTAACTTAACTATACAAAAAACTATAAGCTAGTTAGACTTAATACTAGAAAGAACGTTCTTTACTAGCTTAAAATAAGTTTATATTTTAACTTTAGCTTTATTATAGTACTTAATAATATACTAAATAACTATATATACGTTTATGTATAAAAAAATATTAGTATTAGTAAGTTATTTAATTAATAAAACTAAGTGAAAATAGTTAAGTATTATATTATTTTTTTTACTTATAAAGATTAAATAGTTAGAGTTAAAGTTTTTTATTATATTAGTTACTAAGTACTTAGAATATAAAAAGTAAAAGTAATAAGTAATCTTACTAGTACCTTTCTTTTTATACTAATAGTAGAAGTTATATTTATAATACTAAACTTTATTAATAATAAAAAAAAGGAAAGTAAAGTTAAATAGTAGTAGATCCTTATTAATAAGGTTAAGAGGATTAATTTTATTTTAAATATTAAATACATAGTTTAGCTTAGGGTTTTAAGTACTAACGTAGCCTCTTTAGGCTTAAAAAAACTTATAGTAAGTACCTTTAGTTATTAGTTTAAAAAATAGTGTATTTTAGATTTAGCAAAAGTTATAGTTATAAGTACTTCTTTAACTCTAAAATCCGTAGTAGTTTTAGTAATTAATAATATTAAACTTATAAAATAATACTTTTTATTTAAATAGTTATAACTACTATATAAAGTAGTAAACTATAATATATAGGTTATTTCTAAAGTTCTTATGTATAATTTAAATTTACTAAACTAGGGTACTTATCTTCTACTCTTTAAAGTATAGTATATACTTTATTAAATAGTACTAATAATAGTTTACTATACTAAATATTATAAAAATAGTAGAATAGTTAAGTATATAAATATAAACTTTAAGGTAATTATACTTAGTTTATTAGTACGTATAGGTACTCTTTAAAATATTTATAAACTAAATAATAGAGTTTAAAAGGGACTTAGACTTAGGTATATTCTTTTAAAAAGTAATATATAAATTTTTAATAGTAATTTCCTTATAGTTAGTATACTTAGTAAAGTAAATACTATAACTAGTGGCTTTTTTATGTATTATAGTATTAAAAGTAATAAATTAAAAGTAAGAATAGTATATAAAGTAGCTATTTTTTTACTTAATTATATACTAAATATATATAATATAGTTTATAGTTTTTTAATAGGGCTAAATAAAATCTACTTATCTATTAGAGTATAGTAAGGGAAACGCTAGTAATAATAATACCTATTTATTATTTATATTATTAAGTAAAGTTACTCTAAATAATAGTATATTAATATACTCTTAATAAAAAGGGGTACTAATATTCTAGTATAGTTAATCTAAATCTACTTATTTAACTATTACGTTTAGTATAGCTGTACTTTTAATATTATTATTATCTTTTTAGTTAAAGTTAAACTCTTTATTTAGTATATTAATAAACTATTAAAATAAGTTATTTATTATATTACTATTATTAAAGAGGCTATTAAGGTTATAGTAGTTAATAATAATATTAATATAACTAGGATAGTATTATAAGAAATACTTAAACTAAGTATAAATAACTACTTTATAAATAGTAAACTTAAATTTAAACTATTAATAAAAACCTAGGTTGTTATTAGTATTATAAGGGTAAATAATAATAATATTAAGGTTTTAGAGGAAGAAAAGAAGTTAGTTATAGACTTTAGTAACGTTATAAAGAAAGTTAATAGTAGGCCTTTTATAAGTATACTAAATACCGCAGACCTAGTAGAAGTTAATAGTATAATAAATATAAGTAATAAGGATCTCTTTAATATAAGTTAGTTTAAGTAAATACACGGGGATATTACTAAAGTCTATATTATTATTAAAACTAAAAAAAAAGATATTATACTTTATATTAGTATTATAATAGAACTTATAAATACTATTAGTATTAAAACCTATAGTAAACTATTTCTAGAAATAGTAGAAATAAGTATTTAATTAGTTTATATTTATTTTAGTATAGAAGTTAGTAATTAATTCTTTATTCTATAGAGTTAAAGCTTCTATTAGTTTACTTATAGGTAAAAACGTTAGTAATTAATCCGTATAGGGTTAAATATACATAGTAAAAGAGTAATAATATTTATAGGTTAGAAGTGGCCTAGGTGCTAGCGTAAATATTAAAGCTATAAGTAGAGCCACATAGTTACGTGACTCTATATAGCTATAGCTCCTACTATAGTACTATATACTATAGGGGCTAACTATATAGTAGCTATACTAATACTAGTACTTTTTACTTTATAACTTAAAGTATAAGGCCTTAATAAAAAGAATAATTACTTTTATAAAAAGGGCGGTAATTAACGCTATTTAATAAACTACTACTCTTTATAAAATTAAAAAAAAATCTAAAAACCCCTATAGGAGTTAAGCCTTATCTTTAATAGGCCCGGGGCTTATTAAAGTACCTAAGAGCTACTAGAACTACCTTTAGAGTAACTAGAGCCTATATCTTCCTCTTTATACTATTTATATCCCTTAATCCTCTACGTTCCTAGCTCTATACGCCTTTTTACATAACTTATCCTTTTATTTTAATTATTATACTATTACTATTAATAAAGCTTTTAAAAGTATAGTTTAAAAAGGTTTTTATAAAAGTATTAACTAGGTTGTTACTTTCTACTATTTAGTAAATATTAGTAATTTTATATTACTTATAAAACTATTTTAAAGCTATAATATTAATTATTAAGTACTTTTTTTTAGTAGTATTAAGTTTAATAAAGTATTTATATAGTAAGTATAAATCTATATATACTACTATAGGGATTTTAAAAAGCTAAAGATAGTTAGTTATAATTTAAAGGGTTTTAGTAATAATAAGGGCTATATTAGTACTAGCTATTATACTATAAATCTTAAATACTAGTATACTACGGGTAATGTGCTTATTTTTTATAGAGTTATAGTAGATAATATTACTAGTAAGTTTAAAAGTATTATTAGTAAAGTAGTACTTATTACTAAAAATAATAATAAAGCTAAGCTATAATAAAAGGTTATTATTATTAATAAATAATTTATTTATAAATATAAAAAGCTTATTAGTAATAAAGTTAAGGGGGACGTATATTAGTCCTTACTCCTAGTTATTAATTTACTACTATAAATACTTATTTAAAGTCCTAATATTATTATTATTAAGCTTTTAGTACTAAGTAGCAACTAATAAATTATAAAATACTTTTAGTTAATAAATTATTATAATATAAGTACTACAAACTTACTATTAAATATATATAGCCTTTTAATTTACCCTAGGGGTTATAATAGTAAGCTTTTTACTCTAGCCCTTTTATTAAAATACTAAGTTACTACCTTTAAAGTTTAGAATACTACTATTAAATATAAAGGGATCGTTAGTAGTTAAAGAGGTCTTTAATTTAACTATAAAGTTTACTTTTTAAAGTTAATTATCCTTTTAAGCTAAAAAATTAATAGTAAAGAGCCTTAGTATATTATTAATCTATATTCTAACTATAGTAAACTCTTTATTATTAATTAATAATATTAAAAAGTATAAATTATATATTAAGTTAACTATATTAAGCCTTTTATAGTAGTAGTAGTTATATATTACTTATTAGTACGTCTCTATTTTTATAATACTATAAAGTAGTTTTTTAATAACTATAATAGTATTATAAGGATAAAGATACTTAATTTATTTAAAGAGTTTTATAAGAATAGTATAATTAAGCTTTGTTTTTAACTATATATATACTTAAGTAATATTTTATAACTATAGAGTTATACTATTATAAATTAAAAAAAGAACTAAAGTAAGGATTAGTTACTATAAGGCTTATTAAATTATTAAAAACTATATAAGGATTTTAGCTTTACTATTATTAGTATAGCTTTAAATTATAAAACGGGACTTTTTATAGGGGCTATTTATAGTCTTTTTTTTAATTTTATTAATAATCTTTAATTTAAATATATAGTAGTTATTATAGATTTTAGGGTTATAAAGAATAAAGTTAAAGATATTATAATTTTAAAGTACTACAATCTTTTACTTTATTAATAGTTAAAAGGGTTTACTAAGTATAGTAATTACACTTTTATTATATAGTTTAATTATAAGAGCGAAATTAGCTTTTTTTTTACTAAAATATATATTATAGTTGTGTTTTTATAAAGGTAGTTAAAATACTTTTAAAGTAGTTAAGAGAGGTTTTTAGTAGTAGGGGAAAGAGTGGAATTAATAATGATTTTATTAAAGATTTTTTTAGGTAGCTTAGCTTTATTAGGGGTATTTTTAAGACTATTAACTTTATTATTTTTAGTTTTTTTAATATAACTAGAGTTATTTAGTAGTAAAGATTTAAAGTTAATTTTATTATTATTATTATAAAAGGGTTTAATAGAGGTTAATTTAAATATTTATAGGTTTTATAAGAGGGTTAGTATATAAAACTTATTATTAATTAAAAGTAATAAGTATAGGCTTTATTAACTACCCTTTTTATACTATACCTTAACTTTAAATTAAAGTAAAAAATTAAGGCTTATAGATATATTAAAGCTATTATATATTCTAAAGCCTTTTATAACTATTTATTTAGTATAAAAGTAGTAAACTTTATTTATAGTTTTATAAATAGTAGTAGTTTTAGTTATAATATTTAGTAATAGTAAAAAGGAGTTATTTATATAGGGGTATACTTTAAATACTAATAAAGTTAAAATAAAGCTATTTAAACTAGTAGTATTATTAATAGCTTTAACTATAGTTTAAAAATAGGTATTATAGTTTATTTTAGAGTTTTTTACTTTAAAGATTTTATAAATTCTATATACTATAGTATAGTATCTTTTAACTTTATTAATTAAATAGTATACTTTAATAAAAGTATTTTTAAAAGTAATACTAAAGAATTTAATATTACTATAGAACTTATTTAACTAAAATTTAGTACTTAAATTAGTAATAAAGTTATTAAAGGGTCTTTAGTATATATTAATTTAGTTTTTTCAAAATACTTATTATAGATATTTAGTAAAGAGTAATTTTAAAAAGTAAGTAGTATTAAAGGCTATAGATATATTAACTATATATAGAACTAGTTTATTATTAATATATATAATATTAATAATAACTTTATAGTTAAAGTTAAAGTTATTATAAAGGTTAAACTTAAAGTAGAATAGTACTAAACTATTAAACTAGTATTAATAATATATATAATTAAGGGCTTTAATAATAAAGATTTTAATAGAGTTTTTAGTTTTTTATAAAATATTATAGAGTTATTAAATAAAGGGGTAGTTAAATTAATAATAAAAATAGTAAAACTTAACGTTAATTAGGTAGTAGAATACTAGTGACTCTTTAGGGTTAAAAGTAAACTATTTATACCCCTATTATTAAATAATTAAAACTATAGTAGTATTTTAATAGAGTTTATTATAAATATTATTAAAAATAATACTAAGTTAATTTATATTAGTTAAGTTAAGTAAAAATAGAGTACTTATAAGTATTATATAAAAGGTAATATTCTTAAATAGAGTAGGGACGTTAATAGATTTAAGTAAGTTAACTAGTACTGTATTTTTAAAAAAAATAGAAATTTTACTAGTACTAGAGGTATTAAGTTTAAGGTTTAGTAAAAAGTAATTTTATAGTACTACGTATTAATTATAACTTATAATTAAAAACTTTACTACTTTAGTATTAAGTATAATACTATAAAAAATATTAAAAAAGTAGTAACTATTATATATAAATATTAATATAAGTATTAAGTAAATAAAGGAGTTTATTTATATTAAGTAGTAAACTATAGTATTATTTTTAAGTAGTTTAAGAATATAGTAGTTATTAATAGTAGTTAAGCTATTAATACTTATAAAGGTATAGTATACTATTACGTAATAGATAAATCTAATATCCTTTTTAAACTTTAAATTACTTTTTTTAAAGTTATTAATAACTAAGGGGTTATTATTATTATTTAAGGAGCCTTTATATTAAAGTAAGAATTAGTAATATTCTTTATAAAAGGGATTTTAAATATAAAATAATAATTTATAATACTTATATACTTTATTATATTCCTTTTATATATACCTATTAAACTAGTAATTAATTTTACTATAAATATAGTACTTTAGTAAACTACTACTATAAAAAGAAGGTATATTACTATAGAAATAGTTATAAGTATTATAACTTTAGTAGTAGTTATTATAATTATTATTATATTTATAATTAATATAGTAAGTATTTATAAAAATATACTAGTTACTTAAAGTATAGTTATTAGTAATACTAGTAGTTAACTATAAGTTAGTAATAGTACTACTAAGTATAAAAGTCCTTTTAATAAAAGTTAATATAAGGTTTAAAAAGGAGTAGTAAGTAGTAAAAAGTTAGTTATATAGAGTATAGTTACTTTAGTACTCCTTATTAAATATAAGTTAAATCTTTAAAAACTTTATAATTATTTTATTAAAGTACTTAATATAAGACTTACTTTAGTTGTTTTATATTTTTATAGTAAAGTTAAAATGTTACTATTTAAAAAGGTACTATTAATATATTTAATTAGTTTTAAAGTAGCTATATACTATAGCTATTATATTAAAGAGTAATAAAGGAGAGGTAGAGTTACTAAAGTAGTTATAATAAAAAGTCTATACTTAGCTTTATAGTATAAGTAAAAAGGCAATATAGACTTAATATTAAGAGATATTAATAAAGTAGTAATTATATTTAAAAATTCTAAGTTTTATATTAAAAAATTTATACTAGTTACTACTATAGGTTATACTATTTTTAAGTTTAAAGAAGTTAATAAGTATCTTTAGTATAAAAGGGTTAAAGAGTAGTAGCACTAGAGTTTAGGTATTTTAGGGGAAATCTTTAAAATAGTAAGTATAGAGTTAACTCTATATAGCTTTATAAAGCTAATAAAGCTAGCTATAGTATTAATCTTTTAAAAAGGATTAAGAAGTAGCTACTCTTTATAGTAGTAAAGTATTTATATTTTATAATATAGTATTATTATAATATTTAACTAATAGTAAAATAATACTTTTACTTTACTTAATTAACTTTAAAATACTATATAACCTACTATTTAGAATATATTTAAAGAAGTAGGGTTTTTTAGAATTAGCTTTAAAGGCCTTATAGTAGCCTATAACCTTTATAACGTCTTCTTTACTTTAAAAGTTAAACTAAGAAGTCTAAGTAACTTTAAAAAACTATTAATTAATATTTTTTATAAGGGGCTAAACTTAATACTATTAAAGTATAAAAAATCCTTAATAACGTAGTAGACTTTAAATAAAACTTAAGTAAAGGTATTCGTAGACTAGTTACTAAAGTTAACGTTAAATATTTCCTAAAGTATATAACTAGTATAACCTTTTATTACGTACTTATTAAAAAACTATAGTAAGTAGGTTTTAAGTATAACTATAGGGGTCTTATTAATAGGCTCGTTATACTCTAAAGTAGGCCTCTAGCTAGTAAAATCTATATTAATTACTAGCCTATAGATAGTTACTATAAAAAGAAAGTCCTTAAAAAGCTTACTTATAGAGACTACTTAAAATATTTTAATAACCTATATAGCTATATAAAAGTCCTTTTAGTTAAAATTATAAAATTTACTAAAAAGCTCTATAACTACTTTATAAAAGACTAGTAATAAAAAGTAGTTATTAAGTTATAAATAATTAATAATAACTCTAAATTTTATTATTACTATATAGGGGAATAGAATTAAAGTAATAAATAACGGGGATAATAAATAAGAATAAAAAAGGGATTATAAAGATCTATAAAGAGTCTTATTATTATTAACCTTGTAAGACTTAGTAAAAAGTTCTTTCTAATAAAAAAACTTAAACTAAACGGACTACCTACTTAAAAAGTAAAAATATAAAGCTATAGAGAAGAAAACTTTAAATCTATAAATCTATAGAGCCTAATATAGGTTCTTAAGTAACGGAATTAGTAGGTAATTAATAGTCTAAATAACTAATAGATACTAGTAATAAAAATTTTTTATTAACTTAAGTAATTATAAAGTAATTTATAGTATTTTAAATAAGTATAGTAGGGGTTTAAAGTAGGGGAGTAAGTTATAATTATAGTTAATAAAAAGGTCTTTTTTATAAAAGTGGATTTTAACCTTTATTAAAAAAAAAAGAGGTAATATTAAAGAAGTTTATAGTTATAATAAAAGGTAGTAATAGTAGCTTTTTTAAGGGGGTTATATTATTAAGAAGTAGGTTATAGTTAACTTTTTTAAAAAAAAAAGGAGTTAGAAAAAGTAAAAAGTAGATTAAAAAAAGGAATTAATAGAAGAGGTAGGTTAAAAAGAAACTATAAATAAAGAGAAAAGGAAAAAAGGCTATTATAAGGGGATTTTTTATAGTCTCTTTATAGTACTTTAGTAGTAGTATTTTAGCCATTTAAAGTTATAATTTTATTAATAAAAACTTAATAGAATTATAGATTTATTATATTTTAATACTTCCTTTTTTCTATATATTTTCTTTAGAATTAAAGAGATACTTAGTATAGTAATAGTATTTTAGTAGTTTTGTACTTAAAGTTAAAGTTATAATAGTCCGTTATTATTTCTTCTAAGTAATCCTAGTTAATCTATAGCTTATAATTAAGTAGTAATAGGTAAGTTAACTACTAATTAGTATTAATTTACTTATAAGTAAAAACGTTAGTAATTAATCTATATAGGGTTAAATATATATAGTAAAAGAGTAATAATATTTATAGGTTAAAAGTGGCCTAGGTGCTAGTATAGATATTAGAGCTATAGGTGGAGCCATATAGTTACGTGACTCTATGTAGCTATAGCTCCTACTATGGCGCTGTACACCACGGGGGCTAACTGCACAGTAGCTATACTAACAGCTTCTTTATTAAAATTACTATTAAATATAGAGTTAGTAGTATAAAAGCTTTAATTAAAATTACTTTAATTAAAATTACTACTAGTATATTATACTTATTACTAGAATTAAGTATAAAGTTAATTAAGAGGCTAATTAAAAAGTTAATTATAAAGCTAAAAGGGCTGTATAAAAAAGGACGAAGGGGGAAACCTATTATAAGTATTATTAGAACCTATTAAAAATAGACTTAAGGCTTTTTATACTAAAGGGTAATACTAAAAGTACTAAATATACTTAGTATTAGGATTATTTTAATTAAAGAATAGGATATAGTTTATATTATAGTTACTATTAATATACTACTTTTATTTAGTTTTAAAGTTAAAGTTAAAAGTATAAGTAGTATACTAAGTATAATAGTTTATATTATTAATATAGTAATTAATTAATTAAAGAAGGGTATAGTTAATATAAAAAAAATAATAGTAAAGAGGAGTTAAAGAGGATCTATTACTACTAATTAGTCCTATTTCTATACTACTATAGTTATAACTACTAATAAGAAACTATTATTTACTAACTAAAAAGGGACGTAATTAAATAAATAAGCCTTAACTAAATAAACCTTAAGCTTAATAGTCTATAATTTTTACTAATATTAATATTAATAAAAAAGTAATACTTAAATACTAATTAATATAATTTTACTACTAGATCCTAGTCTACTTAGTATATACTATAGTTATTTTAAATATATTTTAAAAGTCTTAGTTATAATATAAAAAAATAAATAAACTAGTATATTATATTTTAAAGGAGAGTTATTATTAAAGAGTTAATATAGCTTTAAATCTTTATTAAAAGGGTACTAAAAATATATACTTTTAAAGTTAATTTTAGTTTTTATAGTAGGGTAATAAAAATACTTACTTATTAGGACTAACTAGTATAATAAGTAAAGTAGTTAATAGTAAAACGGGTAGCTCTTTTTTTTATATTCTAAAATTTACTAGTAAACTTAACTTAGCTATATTTATAATACGTCTACGTTTTAATAAAAATATTAAACTAATTAAAAGACTCTTTATTACTAAAAGGACCTAGGGGACGTAGAGGTAGTAAAGGAGCAGCTATAGAAGTTATTAAAAAGGCTAATAATACTGGGTTAATAATTTAATAATAATTTTAATAAAAGGGATAATTTAGTAATAAATTTAATAAAGTAAATAATTTAGTAATAAATATATAGTTAATAAATTAAAAAGAAAGTTATAGTAAAGGGTAAATAAAAAAGTATTATTTATTTATATATAGTTAAATAGTATATTTATTGTATTATTATTAAAAGGTATATATAAATAGTAAATACTTATTAATTCTTTTTTAACTAAAGTAAAAAAAAGTAATTAATACTTATAGTAATTATATTATAACTATTACTACTCTTTAAGTAATATTTATAAAATAATTATATAAAATTTTTTTTATAATCTTAATACTTTAGTATTACTATTACTAAGGAGTAAGTCCCCTTAAAACTCCTACTTTTAGTAGCCCTCTAGGGGCTATTATATAGACTTTACTATATAGACTTTTTTTCTTTAAAAACTACTATATAAAGCTTTTTTTATTTATAATATAATTATTACTTATATAATAGTAATAATTATATAATATTTATAGTTTATATTAGTATTAATTACTTAACTAATCTATAAAGGACCTAAAGGATCTAACTAATCTATAAAGGGTTTTTATATAAAAAAAAAACGTTTAAGCTTTATTAGTATTTTAATCCCTTGTTAAACTCGTTGCGTTGCTCCTTTGCTCTACTTTGCTTTGCTTTGGAGCTGACGCTCCGGGATCAGTTGGTTGTCGAAAGAGTAGAACTAAAGAGAAAGACCAGAAAGGAAGGAGGGACATCATCAACGTTGAATGATATTGTGATGGGGCCGAGGCCTTGACTGATATGTCTCTTGTCTTCTATCAGGCTGTAAGACTTTTGACGAGCAGGGTTGCCGAGCGGCATCTATGGCAATTGCTCGTTTCGATCCCATTACCCTACCCAATCCAGTCGTCGTTGGACTACCTAGTCTACACAGCATTGCCTGCTACTGAGACGAAGCCAACAAAGGGGATACTCGCCCAGCAGCTTCCAAGCAGGCATTGGAAGCAACATCGCAGGGGCCAAGGGCCCCCGGACCGGCGGCGGGATCCATGGCCCCAGTCTCTGGTTTTCACCAGCCCCCTGTGCCGGAATCTTTCTTTCCAACGGTCTCTGGCATCCGTTCTGTCTCTTGCCTGGTTTCGACCAACATGATCTCCGTCGAATTATTCGCAGCAAAGAGATGCACCAGACGCCGACCGCGCATCGGTAAGACCTAACATGAGGGCAATCAGTACTCGGCCGGCCGGCGCGTTGCAACACCAAGACCCGCCGGAATGCTGCGCAGGCCGGATCAAATGCTTGTTCACTGGGGCTCGATTGACCAGCGTCCTCGGCCCTGGCCGGCCGGCCCCCCTCCTTCCTCCCCTCCTTCCTCCCTTCCCGTCCTCTCGAACTGGCTCCTTCCTTAGAAGGACCTACCACACACTCCGTAGGCAGTACATCCTTTCCCCCAAAAGGCCTGAAGATGGTATGTAAAGGAAAATGTTGCGAAAACATTCAACACAGTACGAGTCGTTCCAATGATGTTAAACAGGGATGTTAACTGGGCTTCGGCTCACAGTGGGTAGAAGGTTAAATATGGTCGACTGAGGGACACTTTCACTTGACTCGATGAAAGGTTGCCGGGGGTTCTTTTTTGCTCCTTTGGGGATCATTTTTGCACGAGAAGAATCGCGCTTCTCATCACATTGCTTCTGTATACTTGGTCCCGGAATGCATCGTTTGGCCGCTGGGGCAAAACAAGTAGAAGTGTTCGCATCGGAGGATAATCGAACACCGCCCTTCATGATTTTCCGTTTTCTTGGTCAAACCAACTAGACCAACAATTCTCGCACGGTGGAAGCATCTATGCATTGACGTTGCGGAAGGTCGAGGCAAGAGCCGATCCTGCCTCAGTGAGAGTCCTCTGGAATTCGGGACGATCCTCGGGGAAGGCTTGCTCAAGTCAGGCAAGCACGCCTTCCACTCTCTCATTCGCCATCTCCTTTTGATATTGTTCCAAATCTGGGCCACAGAGAAGTCATAAAATGGAAATACGGATCAAAAACGACGAACTACGTCCGGAGGGATGTCAACAGAGCAAGGGAAATCGTTCCATTGGAAACGCATGGCCTGGAGCTGTGGAATCGTGGGCCAGATCAAGAGAACTCAGATATGAAATCCTAGAAGTCTTACGATTTGCCCGCGAGGGGAAACGGCTCCGTGATTATCTTCTCATCACTGTTCCTATTGCATGCTTTTCATCACTGCTCCGGCAGGTCTACCATGGAGCAGACGCGTAGCGACGGAGCTTGCTTCATAGGAGTGTGGGCAGGTACTTTCCGACGCATCTCCATGCAGCAAGAACGTAGCTTCCTCGACGTGACACTCACTTCGACATGGGCAAGAAGAGGCCCACCCCTCTTCACTCAAGGAAGGTCAGCAGCATCACCTGCTCACCTGCCTCCCGTTCTAGGTGTGAAGGGCGGAGCCCTGCGTATGGCAACGTAGGGGTGCCTAGAGATTTGCGGAGGGATATCCCTCAGAGGGCGGTCAGCTCGCCTTTTATCCTTCATTCTGTGAGTCATCAGTAAGGTCAGAGGTGGCAGTGCTCAAGCTGATAAGTTTGCAAGGTGGAAATCCGGGGTAAGTGTTGTGATAGGCCTTGAATTTGATGGGGCGAGTGATGATGCGGCGTCCTTGGTGTATTGATACTAGACCTTGGACGCTGAAGGGGTGTAGGGGGGAAACCTTTAGCGTAATTACCGGCGCGTAGCGAGCTCTAAGGCCCTTGGAGCTTGGAGCTTTTACTACGCCGAGCATAGATTACGCCTTACTACCATAATTAGCACTACAGCTATAATAACATTATATTATATAAATAATTAATAAGTAAATACATTATATTTAAAGTAAAAAAATAATTACCTAAAGAGGCATAAGGATATTCTTAAAGTCCTTTATATTAAGGTCCTTTTCTTTGTTATTTATAGTAGTAGTAGTAGTAGTAGAATAGCTAGGTAGTGTATTAAAGTCCCTAAAAAGATAGTAAAGAGGCCTTTTATAATTAAGGTATATAACTACTATAACGAACTTATAAAAATTAAACTTAGCCTTAGCTTTAACTAACTAGGCCTTATTTAGTATAGTATACTTTTATTTAAGTAACTTAATATTTAAACTAATAAATATAAAGGGGCGAGTACTAAGGGGGTTTAGGTAGTTAGGGGAGGGGGAGTATAGTACGATTTTAAGTATAAGTGTAGTTAGGGCTAGGGCTGGAGTTAGGCTAGAGGGAGAGTTAGTTAGGGGAAAAAAGAGTAAAATAGAGCTACTTAGTATAAAAAAAAATAGGTTTATATAATTATTAGTAACTTAGTTAATAAAAAATAAGTAAAAAAATAGTTATATACTATAAAAGGAGTACTTAAAGCTTTAATTATTATAATAGTAGTTTATATATACTTAGTTAGTAATTTTAGTAAAACTAAAGAGGGGAATAATATAACTAAACTATAGCTTAAAGTAACAGGTATACCTAGTATAGGGCTTAAAAGCTATATTACTTACTACTTAAATTATAGTAGTAGGGACGTTTTAGGCCTTTTTAGTATTAAAGATACTATAAATATAGATATTTATAGTAAGTTTGTGCTTTATAGGGAGGTTAGTAAGCTTTTAAATTGTTTTAGTAGTTAACTTTTTAAAGTTAAGGATAATAGTACGCTTAATATACTAAGTAGTAGTTATAAAGATATTAGTATAGTTTTAGTAGTAAGTTTATAATTTTAAATTACGTACTCTTATTAGTAGGAGTATTGGGTTAGATAGGGGGAGTAAAGGGGCTAGTAATAGGGATACTAGATTATTAAGGTACTAGAATTTAGTTAATAAATAACTTTAAGTACGTTAAATAAAGTATAAATACCCTTATTATTATAGTTAAGTACGTTATATAGGTTAAAGGGCTTTTTAGTATACTACTGCTTTTTAGAAGCTATTTTAGTAGTAGTAGTGATGTTGTTTTTTAATAGAGTAAAAAAAAATTAACTTAGAGAAAAAAACACGCCTATATAGC
Organism: Colletotrichum musae; assembly: GCA_027406025.1. NCBI lineage: Eukaryota > Fungi > Ascomycota > Sordariomycetes > Glomerellales > Glomerellaceae > Colletotrichum > Colletotrichum musae. Next base: position 758,816 of record JANVYC010000004.1, read on the forward strand.
TAGGCTAGGTAAGGGACGCGAGTGGAATAAATAAATACTTATTTAAAGTAAAAGCTCTTTAGAGAAGGAGGTTCTTAGTAAGGGTAACTATTAAAATAAGAAATAATAAAGCTGGTAATAGTATTTATTATTATATATAATAAGCCTAAGGTTAAAGATACTTTAATTAGTATATATTACTCTTTAGTACTATTTAATAAGTTAATTACTTTATAGTTAAGTAAATATAAAGAAGTATTTTATTATTTAGTTTAATATTATTACTAATTTAAAAGGTAAAGTTATACTTAATTTAATTAACTAAGTTAAAAAGTAGTAGTACTATAGTTACTTTATAATTATTACTATAAAGTAAGTAATAATTATTATATAACTATAACGCTATTCTTTATTATATTATTTATTACTAAGTTGCCCTTTAAATAAAGTATAATTATACTTTTTAATTAAGTTATAATAAGAAATAATAAGTATATACTATATAACGTAGACTATAGTAGTAGGTTATAGTAATGACTTTACTGGGATAGAAGGTAGAGGGAACTCCTATGTTTAGATCTAAACTAAGGCTATAATTACCCCCTAATTATTACTATAGGCTGTATAATAGTTACTGTATAACTATAATATAACGGTATTTAAAGAGTTTTACTCCCTAAAAAGCTAAAATACTTCTTTTATTTATAATAGGGTACTAGTATTAGTATAGACGCGTAATTAGAACTCTTTAGTATTATTAGTTAATAATTTAGTAGTTTTGTGGTTAAGAATAATAACTTTATAATAGTAAGCTTTAGAAGTAATAGTTTTGTAACGTTAGTATAGTATTTAGGGGAATAAAAAATAGATATAGGATAAAAATAATAAATAGGGACTATAAGAATTAATAGTTATATTTATAATATAATTATTATTAAAGGATATATAATAATTGTTACGTAACTATAAGGGGGTGTTTAATTTAAATATTTATTTATAATAATTAAGCTATTAGTAGTAAGCTAGGAAGATTTCTTTAGCCGAAAGGATAATATACTACTCTGCCCTAAATATAGTATTAGTATAACAATCCTTTATAAACTCTATTTTACTATACTAGAAGGAATTAAAGTTAAAGTTACTTTTAAATATTACACTATTAATAGTTCTAACGTAGGAGATAGTAACGTAGGTAAGGCTTTATTAAAACTCTTAACTTAATATATTTATAATAGTATAATTAAGAGTAAGGCCTTGTGCTTTATAAATAGTAATAGTAAAAGTATTAATAAGGGAAAATTACGTTTATAAGTAAATATATACTTCTTTATAAAACTTATAAGTAACTTAAAAAATTAATATAATATTAAAACTAAATATTATAATTAGTTTATTATATATATTAAACTAGTAAAGAATAGTAAAGGAGGGATTATTATATTAATTAATATTACTAATTTAAATAATATTTTTTATAGTACTAATAGTACTATTATAAAGGCTAGCTTTAATTTAGGTATTTTTAGTAAGTATAACTTAAGATTTAATATATAAATAGATTGTGTTGTAGAGGTAGCTAGTATTTAAAAAAGAAATTTTATTAGTATTAGGCTTATAGTTAAGTACTTATATAGTATAGATTAGGAATTTAAGTCCTTTAAGTTTAGTAATATTATATTTATTAACTTTAGAGTTAGTAAAGTAGATACATAACGTATTATTAAACTATTATACTTTTTAAAGGAATAGAACTGTATAAATATAAGTATAAAGTATATACTACGTTTTTAAAGTAATAGTTGCGGTATAGAGTTAATTAAGAGTAACGTAGAAGGCTACTTAGCTGTTACTTTGTTATTGTATAATTATATTAAGTTTAATTATAATATTAAATAATATATAGGTATTATAGTCTAAGATTTTAAAAGGATTAGTTAGGGTTTTACTGTTAAATAATAGTTTTTTTATAACGGGGAAAAGTTAATAGAAGTCCCTTAGTAAGAAGATATTAAGGCCACTAAAAGGGACGTTAGATATATATACGTATATTTGTTAGAACTTTTAATTAAACTATTTAAGTATATAGAAACTAACTATAGACTTTTTATTAATAATAAGGTACTAAATATAGCTTTATATGTTTTATAAACGCGTAATATTAGAGTTTGTTAGGGTTTAAAAGAATTACGTAATTAGGAGTTATAGTAGATTGTGTAGTATAGATCCTTTTATACTGTTAGTAGTAATACCCGTAGGTATAGAGATTATTATAGAATTATTTATATCTGGCTCTACTAGCTCTTTAAGTTTATAATAGATAAGTTGAATAATATAGAACTTTTTAGTGCTGCTTTTATTATTAATATAGAGTAGAAGTTAGTTTGGGTTGTTATTATTAAAGAGATGTATAAAGTAGGTATAAACTAAGTTGTAAACCTGCTGCTAATGTAGGTTAAAACGGGCTATATTATCTTTTATATAGATAGTATTACTAGTAGTTAAGTGTTATAAATATTAACTTTTAGTAGACTTCTAGAAGTTTTTAATGTTAATTTAGTTTAAATAATACTTAATATAAGGTCCTTAGTTGTAGTTAATATTAATAGGGTAGTTACTAAGGGTCTTAATATTTTTAGTTTTAGTTAGATAATTAAAAAGCTCTTAAGTAAGTTTCTTCTAGTTTATACTATGTATCTATATTTTAGCTTTAGTGTTTTTAAATTTATCCTTATTATTTAAATTTAAAATAGTATTGTAGAAGTTAAGTATATAGGGCCCGTAGTAAAGTTTATAAGTTTTATAGGTGTTTTAAAAAGTATTATAGATATTACCCTTAACTAAGAGGAGTTTTTAGAGTTATTTAAATAGGTAATTTAGTATTATTTTTACTTGATAGTAGTTCTTTTATTAATTAAGTATCTCTTTTTTATACTAGGGGAAGTAGTTAACGATATATGGTTTTGTGTAGGGAAACTAGCGCTATAGTGTGCGGCTAGTATTGATATTCTAAATAAAAAAGATAAATATTATAAAAGCCTATAGTACCTTATTAAGTTACTTTTAATACTTCTAAAAAGGACTCTATTTTAACTTAACTTAGTTATTAATAATAATATAGTTATTATAACTAACTATATTAAAATAGTAATAGTTAATAAATATAACAGTATAACTATACTTAGTAAGGGGCTTTAAAAGAATAATATAGTATACTTTTTATATACTTTAGTCCCTTTTTATAATAATTTTATTTATAAACTTAGCTATAAATAAGACTACTAGTTACTTTAACTTAATACTAAGTAAGATACTATTTACTAGCTTAAAATATAATTTTATTTTAACTTTAGCCTTACTACAGTACTTTATAATATAATATATTATAGTATATAAGTTAGTATATAGAGATATATTAGTGTTTATAAATTAATTAATAAAAAGTACTAAACTAAAGTAGTTAAGTATAGGATTATTCCTCTTCCCTATAAACCCCTAGTAGTTAGGGTTAGATTCCTTAGTAATATTTAGTATATTTTAATAATAAAATAGAAAGTAGAAGTAATATATAATAGTATTAGTACTCCTTTTTTTGTACTAGTAATAAGGGATATACTTATAATATTAAACTTGGTTAATAATATTTAAAAGAAATATAAAGGTAGATAGTAGAGAATACTTACTACTTAAGTTAAAAAGGTTCACTTTATTTTATATATTAAATATACATCCTAGTTTAGAGTTATATATAGTAATATAATATCCCTATTTATAAAAGAACGTAGTATAGGAAGTAGTTATTAATATATTAATTAAAGGTGATCCTTAGATTTAATAGAGGCTATAGTTATAAGTACTACTATAACCCTAAAACTTATACTGGTCCTAGTAGTTAATAATATTGTACTTTTTAATTAATACCTCTTGCTAGAAGAGTTAGTACTGATAAATAAAGAGGTACGTAGTAATATAGAGTTTATTATAAAGATTCTCTCTTACTATTTAAACTTAATATATAGGGGTATTAGTCTTTTATTTATTAAAACGTAGTATATGTTTTATTAAATAGTACTAATAGTAATTAACTGTACTAAAGGTAAAGAAGACTAATAGGTAGCTAAGGGTATAAATATATACTTCAAGATAGGTATACTTAGTCTGTTAGTATATATATATACTTTTTAGTATATTTATAAATTTAATAATAGAGTTAAGGAGTACTTTAGACTTTAGTAAGTCGGCCTGGAAAGTAGAAACGAGGTCTTTAATAGTGATATTTTAATAACCTGTATACTTTATAAAGTAAGTACTACGACTAGTAGCCTTTTTATATATTATAATATTAAACGTAATAAATTAAAAACGGGGATATTGTATAAAGTAGTTATCCTTTTACTTTATAGTATACTAAATATATATTATATAATTAATAGTTCTTTAGTAAAGCTATATAAACTTTACTTATTTATTAGGGTAAAGAGATAGAAAGGTAAGTAATAATAATACCTACTTATTATTTATATTATTAATTAGTATTTTTTTAAATAATAGTAAATTAATATAATACTACTACTAAAAAGTACTAATATCCTAGTATAGTTACTCTAACTTAACTTTATTTACTATAAAGTTAAGTATAGTAGTACCCTTTACGTTATTATTAAGGGTTTCTTAGTTAGGATTAAAGTCCTTATCTAGATCCTTAATAACCTAAAAGGAAAGGTTATTTATTACATCTCTATCTTTTAGTAAGCTATTTAAGTTATAACTACTTAAAACTATATTAGTATACTTAGGGTAATAAGTAATAAAGTAATTAAGTTAAGTATAAATAACAGACTTCTAAATAGTAAACTATAAGTAGAACTAGCGCTATAAACTAGAGTTACTATTAGTATTACAGGGGTAAATAATAATAATATTAAGGTCCTAGAGTAAAAGGAGTAGTTAATTATATACTTTAGTAATATTGTATAAAAAGTTAATAGTATGGCTTTTATAGGAGTATTATACGCCCTTAATCTAATAAAGATTAATAGTATAGTAAACTTAAGTAATAAAGATCTTTTTAATATACATTAGGGTAAAAAGGTACAATAGAATATTACTAAAGTCTATGTTATTCTAATTATTAAAAAAGAATATATTTTAACTATCGTTAGTATTATAGTATAACTTATAAATACTATTAGTATTAAGACTTATACTAAACTATTTCTATAAGTAGTAGATACATATATCTATATAGTTAGTGTTTAACTTATAATAGAAGTTAATAATAAGCTTTTTATTTTAAGGCGTAATTACCTCTTTATTAAGGTTATAATTAAATACAAGATTAGTAATATAGAAGCTTTATATACAGGCTTATACTTAAACTTATAAGGGTAAAGTAGGATTAGATACTCTATTAAATATACTATTTAATTCTATAGAAGAAGAACTAGAGTTAGTATATAAAAAAGGACAGTATTAAAAGTAGTAAACGTACTCTATTTTAGAATTATTATTTTTAAAAAATATAATATAGCCTATATTATAGTTACTATTAATACACTACTTCTACTTCGTCTTTAATAATTTACTAAAAGTACTAGTAGTATACTAAAAATAATAGTTCTACTAACTAACTTAGTAGCTACTATATTATAGAATATTATATAATATATAGTAAAAAAAAGGACAAAAGGGCTATAGTAACAATATAGAGCTAATTAATTATAGAGGCAAACTTAAAGTTATTTTTTATATAGAACTAAATAACCTATAACCCTATTTATGTATAATTTAAAAAATTAATAGTATAGTAAAAGGGATAATACTAAACTAGTAGGTATTTTAATAGTGTTATTATATTCTAAGTTACTTAGTACGCACTTTAACTTTCTACTTTATATTTTATAAATTAAAACTATAATAGAAATATATTACTGTATTTCTATATTAGGCTATAGGAAGAGGTTAGTTAGTATTTATATTTTTAAGATCGTGGGGCCTTTTATAAAATACATTATACTAGCTTTATAGTTAGTCTTTTTTTAAATATATGTTTCTAGTAGTATATATAGCTTATAACTATAAGGTCTAATATATAAAGTAATTAATAGTTTAATATACGCCTCCCCACTTTATACTTCTAAACTCCGTTATAAGTTAAGTTTAGTAATATTTACGGTACTATTTTATTTTAATAAGTATAGTAAGTTAGTTAAGAGACTTAATAAATAGGTTAGTATTATTCTTAGGAGGATATTAGGGGCTAAGTAGTAGTATTAAAAATACTATTAAGACCCTAGTAAAATTAAAAAAATTTTTTTTTCTAAAGTAGAAAACCCTTTAAAAAGGTATAATGTAATTATTATATAATTGTTATAGTAATATTAGTGATAATTATTTAGTAATTATATAAATAGAATTTAATATAATTTAATACTTAAAAATCTAGGAGTTAAAAGATAAATAATACATAATCTAAATAATTATATACTTAAGTACGTACTAAAGTACGTACTGCGGTATATACTATAATAAAAGACTAACTAATCCACAAAGGTTTTAATAAAAAACTAACTAATCTATAAAGGTTTTGACCCCTATCTATACAAAAAAAAACGTCCGAGCTTTGGCAGTTTAAGCAGGTAGATTCAGCTCTTCGCTCTGCGATCTCCGCAGCTTATATAAATGTAAGCAGCTTCGATCGCGGCGCTACGCGCCGGAAAATGGGTCACGCCCGAGGTTCCAACAGACTGGAAGGAAGTGAGGTCACGTGCAACGTAATCTAGGTACATCCAGACAACCGGCACTTGCTAGGCAGTAGCGGCGGCTCCTTCCTACCTGCCAAATGAGGTTGAACTTTGAAGTTCCCGCCGTGGTCGCTGGACAGTGACGTCAAAGGCATGGCGGTACCTGGGCTTATCTCACTGAGGCTTAGGTTTCCCGCCAGATATGGGGCGAAACCGCCGCCGGGGCCGTGTCGGAAGCACCGGGGCCTCTCATTGTGTCTTGAGCCTCAGCTGACCGCAAGCAGAAAGTCTCACGAACGTCCATGATCCACAGAGGCACTAGGTCCGAGGAGTTCGGAGAGGAACAAAATTGATGAGAGATAGTTCGCCAAGTCGTATCCGTACAGGCATCTTGGATGCGGCTATCCGGAACCGGCTCCACACAAATCCCCTCCCCGTCCCGCGCTGCCAATCGCTATTTCTGTCCTTCTGGCCAGGGTATGGTTGGTTTTTTTTCCCAGCTCAAGGAGGGGAAGCTTATGGAGCTCTCTACCTAGCTTGTGTCTCTCTCTTTGTGTGTGTCCTTTTTTCTTGCAGTTCGCTTCCGCTGGCTTTGCTGCATCGGTGAGGGCCTGACATCGGGCACGAATCTTCCACCGACGGATATCGTCCCAATTTCCTTCCCAACTTCTCGAATCACCGACATTAGACAAAAAGGTCTGATCATTCCTGCAACCCCAACACCTCTCTCACCGAGACTGACCATGCTACAGACAGAAACAGACGCACACTCTAAAGATGCGTAGGTCCTCCTTCTCAGACGACTCGGTCCGAGACTCGTATCTCTCCGCCTCCCGCGATCCCTACGGCTACCCAGCGACCTCCTCCCCCCGAGACTCGAAATGGAGCGTCAGCGAATACTCACTCAGACCGACAGCTAGAAGCCACGAATCCTCGTCGTCGTCCTCCGCGTCGTCGAGACGCCACTCGCGTTCCCGCTCCGATAAGCCGCCGCCCGCCGTCACCTCACGCAAAATGCCTCGCAAGCGCAAGTCGACCGGCGGCAACAAAGATGCCGCCCCCGTCCCCGCGGACGACGACACCGCGGCTGACACCGCCGTCGTCTCCAACATCGCCAACAGCTTCAACGTCTCTCCCACCGCCATCTTCAGCAACCTCCAGTCCGCCTGGGGCGCCTTCCAATCCCTCCCGAGCCTCTCGGCCGCCGTCCCGGCCGCCCCGGGCCCAGGCGCCGCCGCCGGCATGTTCTCGACGATGCCCTCCTCCGTCGAGCTCTCCATCCCCGACACGCCCGTGACGAACCTCCTCAACCCGCAGTACCTCCACCTCCCCTCCTCGCAGGCCGTCCTCCACAACCGCCTGGCCGCGAACCTGCCCCGCCACGGCAACGCGTACCTCATCCTCCTCGTCGGCACGCTGCTGACCTCGCACTGGCTCGTCCTCGCCGCGCTCTTCGGCGTCGTCAAGTTCGGCCTCTTCGTCCAGGGCTACAACGGCCGCGACATCGCCCGCGACCTCGGCGTGCGCAAGTACGCCTCCAGCCAGGCCGTCATGTCCGGCTTCGCCGCCGCCACCGTCTTCGTCGGCCTCTGGGCCTTCTCGTCCGTCTTCAGCGTCGTCTTCACCCTCGTCAAGGTCGCCTGCCTCGTGCTCCTGCACGCCGCCTTCTTCGAGGGCGGCGACCAGCAGCAGCGGTACCAGCAGCACCAGGTGCCCCAGGTGCCCCAGGTGCCCCAGCTCCAGCAGCGAGCCATCGGCAACCTTTCGCCGGCGTCGGCGTCATCGACGTCCTTGGCGTCGGCTCCGCCGCCGCCGCCGCAAGGCGTGCTCAGGCCGGCGGGGTCGTCGATGTCGCTCTCGCCACGCGACGCAGCCACTTTTGCGCAGCCGCCGCCCCCGTCGCTGCAGCAGATGAGGTCTGCGAGCGACGGGCACTCCAGCGCGGCTTACTCGAACGGCTGGTACGCCGGTGATGGGTACGTCGGGGGCCGCGAGGAGGAGTACGCTGCGATGCCGCGGACGCCCAGGTCCTACGACCAGTACCCGCCCAGCCCGCGGAGGGAGAGGGACGAGTACGGCGCCCCCGACGTCAACGGGTCTTGGGGGGGATACTACGAGTCGGGGCGTCCGCAGAGTTACGCCTCGGGCAGGTCGTACTAAATAGGCCACGTGACAAACCTAGACTAGAAGGTACTCCCTACCTAGCTGAAATGTGAAAATGACTCTTCATGACTATAAAGTTGAGAGGCTTTGATGCCGGCGTTGAAGTCAACTGTGACGTGCAAGCATTCCCTAGCGAGATTTTGTCACAATCCCGACCGCTACGAACTTGCTGGTTAGGCAAACCTGGCTACGGAAGCTGGCGATTACTCCGCCCGACGCGTCTGTCCAGCTACGCGACAGTGACTCTCCAGTGCAGCGCGATGATACCTGGCCCCGATCGACGTGACAAATTTGTAATCGCAGAAAAATCTTCACCGCCGCATCCTTCCTACGAGCACAGACGTCAACAACGGAACGGCTACTTTGCCAATATTCAATACTGGCGCGCCAGCGACCTTTCCATCAGGCCTGCCGTGGAGCACGCCCTTCTGGGTACAAAAAGCTACCGTCTAGGTTTGACTTGACGCCACAATCACACTCAAGGATCTTCTTCCTCACGACCAGAGACAAGACTCCAGCGCGCAATGAAAAAGAAAAAAGAAAACACGCCTGTCAGACGTCCATCGACACCCACCCCGCCCGCGCGCCCGAAGGCAAGACCGCAGACGGGGACGAGATCATCACCGTCCCCTATACAAACCCAAGCCCAGAGGGCAGAGGGCCGCCGTCCTTGCGGACAGTTCGGGGACAACCAGAGTTCTTCACTCTAGGGCGTCGAGGATTTCCATCATCAACCAGGGTGGGATCTGTGGCTTCTTTGGGAAACCAAGATGAGGTCGAATACTATAGAAATGATTCTCTGAAGTATTGTCGACATGAAGAAAAAAGAAGAAGAAAATTACCAAAGGACGGAAGGGAGGAGGCGTTTATATAGGCATAGGGGAGAGGGTGGGTGTGGGTCTTGGCTGGGACGCAATCAGTAAAGCTTTGCGGCCAATGAGAATGCGCGGCTGCGAAAAATAGGTGCTAAGAGCCATACCTGAGGTTTTCAGTACTATGGGCGGCCACGAGAAGGCTCAGCTGCACAGGATGGATCCATTTCTTTTTCAGAGCATTGGCCTGATGGCGTGAGGCACCAAAGATTGGAGGCGAGTTGCTGGTCGTGGGTGAATGTGGCGTCGGTGGGTTGGGAGAGGAAGATTTCGACGGGAGATCGAAGACGGCTCTCGTCCTCTATGAGGTTACAGCATCGCGATCTTTTTCGCTCTCCAGAAAATGAGGCTTGTGAGGGAGCTCAACTTCCCAGGACTGGACGTCGTTGAGACAGAAGGAAGAGGCTTCTCCTCTTGAGCTAGGCAGCCGGTTGCGAAACTCTAGACAAAAGGACCGTGGGAAATTGTCGTGCGGGACTTGTGACCTCACAGGTGGCAGTAATTCTGATGTGACTTAGCTCTTTAGTTCAGTTCGTAGAGTAGAGCGAACGACCTCGACGTCTGGGCACTCTTTGCCATTATGATCTCAACTCAGATGCGGAGTGCCCGGGTGTGACCATTATGTTCGTCCTCAGGCCGGGGCTTCAACACAGACGAGGCTCTCGCTGGACATGTCTTGAACTATGCCAGACCATTGGGCTCCAACTCGAACATGAGGATATCACTGCCAACAGACCTGCCGTCGGGAGCGAGTAGCCAGACCCCATCCACGCCGAGCTCACCGAAGCCATCACGACTCTTCACCATCCCCCGAGTCCTACTCGCGATACAGCCCCTCCTCAAGCACCCAGTCCCTCACCCTCCCGCTCAACAACCCCCTCAACCCCTCCCCGTCCCCCCTCGCCGCCGCCTCCCGCACCCTCGTGCTGCTCACGACCTCCTCCCCCTCCCCTCTCCCGCGGACCATCTCGACCCTCTCCGCCCACGCCGCCCTCCCCCCAACAGCCTCCAACCCGCCATTCCTCAGGCCCTCCAGATACCTCTCCTGCGCCGCCTCGTCCCCCCACGCATCATCCGTCCTCATCGTGACCCTCACCCTCGCCCTCCCCAGGAACGGCCCCAGCGCAGCGCGCATGTCGTCGTAGTACTTCCCATCGAACAGACGAATCAGCGTGTCGAAGCCCACGAGGAAGACCTGCTCCGCGCCGTCTCCATAGACCCCGGCGTCCGCGATGGCCCGGCTCTTCTCGTGGAAATACGGCCTCGTCGTCAGCCCCAGGTCGACCTCCACCCCTCCTTCTCTGATTCCTCCGGCATCCAGCAGGTCCTCCGCGAAAGCATGCATCATCCCCAGCCTCTCCCCGAACGCAGCCGGCTTGGGCTTCTTGTCGGCGTTGTTGACCGCCAGCAGCAGCAGCAGCCGCGTGCTACCTCCGCCGGCGCCGCTCTTGTCACGCAGCGCGGAGCTCGCCATGCGCAGGTGCGCCAGCGTCGGCGGGTTGAAGGACGAGTCGAGCACCACGAGGCTGTCGACCTGCCTCTGCGGCCGGCGCGGCGCGGGTGGCTCGTTGTCCGCTCGGCGGGGCAGGGTGCAGACGACGCGGAAGGCGTCGCTGGAGCTTTGGAGCGCCGCTAGGGAGCGGTTGAAGAGCTCGACGAGGTTCCTGCGGCTGGACATGGCCGCTTCGGAGTCCGTTGTGCTGGATGACATGACAGGTGTAGGTAGGTTACGTACGTGGATGTGAAGTGAGACACTGGGCAGGTAGAGCTGTCGATGTCACTGCGACGGGTGTTTACCCCGCTACGTGGGGGTCATGAATTGGGTGCAACATGTGGGGAAGGAAGGCACAGAATACTTGTGAAGGCATCGAATGCATGAATCGCACTGGTTGACTGGTATTGTACAGCTAGTTATAAACATAATCACAGGTTCAGGAACTTGCCCCCTGGGCAGTTCCAGGCCTCCCTTATCGAGGCCGGCGGATATTCACTGTGTCCACTTCACCCCCCTCAAACCCTCTTTGAGAACATGGGAGCCAGCACCTGCGACGTCAGCAGGCCGAACGCGAAGAACAGGCCGATGCCCAGGAAGTTGAGCACGGCGTTGATCAGCGGCGGGACCCTCTGCGCGTCCGCCATGTCGTCCTGTATCCTCTCGATCCGCTCCGCCATCTTCTCCTGCCCGAAGCCCGTGCGCACCCGCCGCACGCCGTCCTGGCCCATCTTCTCCAGCTCGCCCTTGCTCATCCTGTTGAGCACCGTGTCCATGACCTCGGTCCACTCCTCCACCCGGTCCGGCTCGCGCAGCCAGCCCGTCGTGCCGTCCATGACCGTCTCCGTGGGCCCGCCCGTGTTGGCCGCCAGCACGGGGACGCCCGCCAGCATCGCCTCGAGGGGCACGATGCCGAAGTGCTCGTTCGAGGGCGTGTAGACGAGCAGCTTGGCCGACCTGAGCAGCGACTCCTTCAGGCTGGACGGGATGGAGAGCAGGAACAGCACGGGGATGTGCGCCGGCGCGGAGAGCGCGGTGATGATGTTCTTGGCCGTGAAGGTCTCGAGGCCGAGCTCCTTGGCCAGCGCCTCCAACTCGCGGTGGTACGAGTAGTTCTCGGCGCTGCGCAGGTCGTAGCCCCCCGCGATGACCAGCCGCACGCCCTTCCTCTTGTCCGCGGGCAGCGCCGCGAAGGCCCTGACGGCGAGCGCGACGTCCTTCTTGCGCTCGAAGCGGTTGATGCTCAGCACGATGTTCTTGTCCGTCCACATGGCCTCCTCCTCGCCGTCCTTCTTCTTCTCGTCCGCCTTGGGCTCGATGTCGACGCAGGGGTAGACGACCTTGAAGTTCTTGCGCTTCGCGAGCTTCGGCCAGGCGCGCGTGGCGACGCCCTTGGTGAAGCCCGAGTTGACAGCGATCTCGTCGGCGAAGCCCATGCTCCACTCCTCGACCCAGTCGAAGGGCACGCGGTACAGGCGCTTGAACCACTTCTCGCGGCCGAGGGCGAGGTACATGTCGGGGAAGTGGCAGTAGAAGAGGATGGGCGCGTTGGGCACGAGGTACTGCAGCAGCGGCAGGCCGGCGCTGAGCTGGTCGACGAAGAAGGAGTCGGGCTGCAGCGACTGCAGCTCGCGGGTGAGGTAGATCTTGGTGATGAGGTAGAGCTGGCGCAGGATGGCGCAGAGGATCGTCAGGCGGCCGAAGATGGACGCGGGGAGGAAGTCGCCGTGGACGCGGACATCGAGGGTTCCTGGGAGCAGTCAGCATTGCGGCCGGTCGAATTGGTGGTGGTGATGGTGGGGGTTGGCGCACCATCGCGAGCTTCCTCGAAGCAGTGCTTCGGGTCGCAGTGGCTCGTAAAGATGACGACCTTGTGGCCGCGATTCTTCAGGCCGACGGCAGCATCGACAACCAGACGCTCAGCACCACCGATGCCAAGGTCCGGGTGGAAGAAGACGACAGTGCGTCCGTCCTCTTCTTTTTCCGCCATTGTTGGATTGTCCTTGTGGTGGTATGTTCAAGAGCCAATCTGCGCTCCTTCTGCAAGAGGACAGAACTGCGACTCGGGGCAGCAGTGGGATTGGGGAAGCTCTGTAGATGGCGCACTCTGATTGGATGTCCTAGAGCGGGCCATCACATTACATAAGGCTTGTCCAAGGGTCCAGGAACCAGCCAAGGTACGTACCGATTAAGCGACAGCTTCAACAATCCGGGGTGCACAGCAGTGAGCGCCAGCACTGCTGACACACCTGTTCACATGTGAAAGTGCAGAGGCATACTTCGTAGAAGGAAACATGGCGGCTGAAGTCATTGGGTCATTAGCGCCTGTGCATGGGAACCCGGGGGTCTAAAGCTAAATAGCCGCTGTGCGTCTTCTAATCATCCCCGCTGGTTGCCAAGTGCATGACCGTTCCCCGAGCCGAGGTTCATTTACAAGTTCAAGACTCCCAAGAGAAAGCCGACATCTCCAGCTCCATCACCTCGAAGCAATCTAGGGCAACTATCTCCATCTCTCTGCCTGTATTCCGTTGCAACAGATCCAACGTCATATTGTACTATTGTCGACCAACAAATCTCACCTCGCCCTCCCTCACTCTTCCTATCTCACCTCAACGCACCAAACCGCCAAAATGTCCTCAACACCGCTCTTCACGGTCCCCATCCTCAGGATCAAAAACCACGAGGGCGGCAGCATCGTCTGCACCTCCCCGGCGCCCCTCGTCTACCTCCTGACCTGGTCCTCCCCGCCCGACAACCGCCTCACCACCTCCTTCTGCCGCGCCCTCCTCAAGGCCCTCGACGTCGTCGAGTTCGCCCACCCCCCCGGCGTCCTCGTCACCACCTCGGCCATCCCAAAGTTCTACTCCAACGGCCTCGACCTCGAGCTCGCCTTCGCCACCCCGGGCTTCTTCTCCGACCCGCTCTACCTCATGTTCAAGCGCTTCCTGACCTACCCCATGCCCACCGTCGCCCTGATCCCCGGGCACGCGTTCGCCGGAGGCTTCATGACCGCCATGCACCACGACTACCGCGTCATGAACCCGCAGAAGGGCTTCCTCTGCATGAACGAGCTCGAGTTCGGCGCCCCGCTCAAGCCGCCCATGTCCTCCATCTTCCGCATCAAGTGCGCCTCCCCGCGCGTCTACCAGGAGATCGTCCTCGAGGCCAAGCGCTTCCCCGGTCCCGCGGCCTTGGAGGCCGGCCTCGTCGACGCCCTCGGCGGCCTGGACGAGACGCTGAAGTTCATCAGCGACCGCAAGCTGACGGAGAAGGCCAAGTCCGGCGTCTACGGCGTGCTCAAGATGGAGATGTGGCGCGAGAGCGCCTTCGTCCTGAGTAAGGAGAATTACGACGCCGAGGAGGCGCGGTGGGACCAGCGGGCGGCGCTCGAGGAGCAGCGCGTGGCGGCCGGGAAGAAGTTTGCCGCGGAATGGAAGGCCGGCAAGGCCAAGCTGTAAACACGACATTGATGACACATTTTTTCTTCTCCTTTCAAACGAACCACTGCTGGCTTTCCGCGACGAATCAACGCTCTAGAAGATCGTGTATTGTATGTATGTATGTATGAATAAACAAAGACGCTGTTCTGGCTAGCCTTCCCAATTGGATAGAGGGGGTATCATGGACGTCCATTCAAAACACCTGAAATGCACACCGCGATTCTCGCGGCCACCCACTCTGACAAATATCCCTTCACGACTGCTGCTGCCCCTCCGGCTCTACAGCCTCGGCTACGGCTGCCTCGACGTCAGTCCCGACGGCCACCCCGCTGCCGTTGGCCTTGCTCGCCTTCTTGGTGGCGTTGATCTCCTCCCTCTGCCTGGCAGCGTCTTTCTCCGCCTGGATCGCCCTCTCCCGGCGCGACTCCACGTCCTCGCGTTTGACCAGCTTCCTGAGCCCGTCCGACGCCTTGATCATGTTATCGATGCTGATGGCGTGGTTCGTCATCTGCCGGTTGATGTACGTGTACACGCTCGCCGGCGTGTCGCACTGCAAGAGCTGCGGCTCGTTGAGCTTGAGCAGCGCCAGCGCTACCTGGAACAGGAAGGTGCTGCCGTCGTTCATGCAGAGCACCACGTCCCAGACGCGGAACAGGGCCTCGGCACAGAGGCAGTCGGTGAACACACTTAGGAACCACTGGAAGGTGAGCGCCTCGAGCTCTATGCTCAGGCTATCCAGGTGCTGTGACAGCTTCGGCAGCACGTCGGCCACGTACTCCCGCAGAACGTGCTGGTCCGCGCGGGATGATAGGAGGCTTTGGTCGTGGTAGCCCGCTGGGAGGATGTTCTCGATGATGCTGGCCAGAATCCAAAACGCGTCCTCGGCTGACGGCATAATCAGCAGTAGGTTAGCCGCAATCAGATTCATACCCTGGCAGTAGCCGACCTCCGGGTTGCGACGGGCGTACGCCAGGAGCACCTCGTTGAGCTTTTCCACGCCCGGGCCTTTGCGGAAGAAGATGTTGTCGGTCAGCGTTCGGTTGATATCCATCTTGATCTGCGACACCACACTAGGCTCGTCTTCCGCATCTGAGCGGGCAATGATGTCGTTGTAGTACCCGGGGACACGCAGTGCCGTGGCGCCAGAGCACTCCGCCCACACCTTTGCGCGCAGGTTGACTGGAATACCACCGAGCACCAGGTTTCGCAGCTCCGTCCGCTTGGCGCGGCCGACTTTGCCCTTTGTACCGAGGCCGGTAGTACCGATCAGTTCGCCGTCGGCCAGCGCAGCTTCGGGCAGGTTGACAGACGGACGCTCATAGCGAGCTTCGGCAGCAGCTGCGGCAGCCGCAGCCGCCGCTTCGCCATCACGACGCCTCTCAGCTCTAACCTTGCGCAAAAACTCGTTCCAGCGCTTCGCCTTCTCCCGCTGGAGGGTATCGTGCAGTTCGCCCATGTGCTGGAGCAACAGCTTGACCGGCTCCGTGTCGTCTCGCACGACAGTCCCGGAAGCTGAGTCCGTCTCGACCGGAGGAGTCGCCTCGTCGATGATGGACGTCGTGGTGCTAGCAACCGGGACGAAGCCCCGCTCGTCGGCCGCGATAAAGCCTGGTGACTTCATGCCCAGGTCACCGCCCTCGAGGACTTCCAGAGACGGAGCGCTGAGTGCGGGGGTGTGGGAAAGGAGTTCGGTCGGGAATGTGGCCAACTTGAGGTAGTCCTGCCACTTCTTGGGGGTGCCTTCGCCAGGCCGTTCCTCTGCGGACGACGGGCTGTCGGGGCGGTCTTCGCTTCCAGGGCTCGGTGCTTCTTCTTCCTCGATCATAGGTGGGGATAGGTCGGAGCGACCGCTAGACAGCATCTCGGCCCGCCCGCCTTGCTTAAAGCGCTGGGCCATCTGGGCGGCTTCACGCTGTCGTCTTTTCCTACGCTGGTCGTATATAAACCCGAAACGATCCGTGAGATACTCGCTACCGGCATAGTTGTTGTAGATGTGCGTCAGCGTTGGAGGCTGGGTCTCGGGTGGGAGAATCGCGTCCATCTCGACGGGCCCGTAGCTCTCCTGCCGGTTAGACGTCGCACTTGTCGGGCTGTTCATCGAGTCCCATCTCTCTTGAGGCTGCGTCCGCGCCGTAGCGGCATTGGGAGGAGCGGCATTGGTGGGACCGGTCCGACGCATAGCCATGAGCGCCTTTGGGCCACCCTGCGTCGACACGGCTCGGCTCGACTGTGAAGTTTTGGCGCTGGATGCGGAAGACGCCCGCGGGGTGGGCTGCGGTTGGGTAGCACTATTAGACCTCCCGCGGTTGGGACCGCCTTCCCGCGTATTGATGGCGCCTCCGGCCACCAGTCTCATCAGACTAGCAGCAACCGAGGTCGATGGCTTGCGCGACCCGGGCGGGCCGGACTGGATGCTGGATGCCCGGCTGGGAGTTCTTGGAGGGACGCTCTCCGGCGCAATGCTTTCGGGAGGACTGAAGAGGTCATCCTGCAAACCTGGCCGCCTGTCTCCGTGAGACTGTCCTCTCACGACGCCAGCAGGCTTTGCATCGTCGCCGTTGGCACTATTGGGCCCGCTGTTCTTCCTGCTGGTGCCGCCCCAGATGTAATCCTTCCAGCCCCTCGCCGTCCCCTTGCCGTCGGGATTAGCGGGTACAGAGAGGTTGGCGGCTCGGATGGTCGCGTCGTTAGCGTCGGTCTGGCCAAAGACGTTGTAGATGACAGTGTCTTGCATGGCATCGCTCATGAGGTCGGAAAGACCGCTCTCGTTGCGGCGGTTGCCCGGACGAGAAGACCTTATCTCGGTCTCGACGGCGCGCAGCTTGGTCTCGAGCTCGAGACTGGAGAGCCCGCATTCCAGGATGATCTTGCGCAGGGCCCTCTCCCTCTCGTCGGTCTTCCTCCTCAGCTGGGCGATCTGGGCATCGCGCTGGGCCAGGTCGGTGGCAACTTGCCTGACCAAGGGGACGGCTCCGTGCCTCGCAATGAGGCGTCCGATGTGCTCGTCGGTCGCGTGGTGCAGGGCGCCGGGTATCTTGTGGTTCGAGATGGGCGAGTCCTCAAACAGGGCGTCGCGGGCGGCCTGCTCGACGGAGGTGGTGCTCGCGGCCATGTTGCCCAGCAGCGACCTTGCGTCGGAGATCTTGCGGACGGTGGCGGGCGGTTCAGGCCCGGGATCCGGCGGGGTGGAGGGGTCGAGGGGAAATGCATTGCCCTGCCTCGGCGAGTCGGGCGAAAAGGAAGGGAAGCTCGTCAAGGACTTGTCTTCGGAGGCGGCGATGGAGCTCGCGGAGCTCGAGGGCTGGGAGCTAAGCTTGGATCGCTTGCCGCGGACGGTGGAAGAGCGGGCGCTCCTCAAGGAGGCGGCGCTCTGCTGCGAGACGGAGCGCTCGAGGGGGAGAACAGGCTCGGAGTCCATGGTTGGAGGGTGATGGCACCAAACGTCATGGTTTCCAGTGCGGGCAGCCGTAGTCGGCGGTGGGATCGTCGCTCTCGCCAGTGGAGGCGATGCGGGATTCGGTAACGATGACGATGACTGACTGTTTTGCCGATAACGATGTTCAGTCTGCTGCGGGTGACTTCGCTCGTGTGCGATGGGTGCTACCTATGTCGTATAGTTGATCGGATGTTATGTTGGAGTTTCGTGTGGACGATGTTGTGCGTTGGTGGTAAGTAGTAGTTCGTGGAGGGAAGGGGAAGGGCGAGGAATGGCGGGAGGTTGAGTCGAGAGTTGATGGACTCAGCCAGAAGCGGATGGATTGCGCGCACAAAAACAGCAGGTGGGCGGGAGACACAGCAACGATGATGTTATGCAACGGCAACTGAAGAGTAAAAAAGAACGGGCGTTCTGTGACGCGACTGGGGGGGAGAGAGAGGGCTACAGGGCATGGGGACATGGGGGGGCATGGACATGGATCATGTTGCAGTACAGATGCTATCGGACTCTGGGGTGCTTCGCTGAGTTGTGCAGTGCAGCAGAGCGCGTTGTGCTGGCTCAGTTAGTGCGCTCAATAGCCTGTAAGTATCTCACTGACCACAATACCGCGGAAGATACCTACCAGCCTAACCAACTCCCTTACCAAACAGCATGCCCAGGTTGTTGAGCATCCTGGCGCCATCTCAGGCGGCGCGGCGGTGGATGGTCACTGGTAGCTTCCAAGCTTCCATCGAGATTCCATCGACCAAGGTATTGGTACCTGGGGCAGCTCACCACGCCGCCAGTATTTTGGCGAGGTGATCAGCAGGACCATGTACCGGCACCGAGGCCGCCTGCAGCCTTCTGCAAACCCACCTGCAGCCCCAGGCGACGATGATTCCACCAGGGACCCTCACCATCAATGCCTTACGACGAGGTTCTGGATGACATGTTGTGCATGTACTCGCTCGCTCTGGAGACTCACCCGAGATGTACCATCAGTATCGAGGCACGGGTACCTCAGACTCAAGTTCAGGGGATGCCATCACCCCTCGATTACTGGGCTGTGTATGTGTAGATTGTCATGCACATGAATATGTAAACACAGCAGGTGGCGGGCTCACACTATTGCCCCTTAGGCACCGCCTTAGTCAAAATACCGCGTCAAGCACTTATACGCGGTACCTTGTCTTATGCCCATGGACACGTCAAAAAAGGAGGGTCCTGCCACATCAGCAGTCGCGAAAAGCTTCATCGAAGGGTAGCGCTATATTGCCCGCCACCACAGGGAACATACCTCCAGCATCAACCTAGGCTTGTTGAAAGCGGGATGCACAATTCTCAACCAGGCCTCTTCAGCATACCAAGCCGCCCCTCGTTCTCGTGGCCTCGTTAGCAGGGAAGTCCCCTCTTCGATGGCTGCCCATCGTGTCCAGGCTCTGCAGTAACAAAAGCCCTAAACTAACACACCTCCAGGTCCCGCTCTCCTAATAATGCAGCCTCAATATTGAGCCCTACCTCTTACGGTCTGCCCAAAGGGCCAAATCTCCAGAAATGCGCCCGCGAGCACTGCCCAGCCGGTCGGTAGATTCCCTGTCTTGGCTGCCTCCCGCACGCAAGATGCAGGCAATCCCCCTCCTTGGCGCGTTTCCTCTCCTCATCGTGAGTTACTCACTTCATCCATGATTCTTCTGACCCCGTCTTCGTCCAAACACTGAAATTCGCCCACGAGACCACTAATCGGCAGGGCAGTAAAAAAACAACAGAGTCGGGGGTAGGGGCAGCAGAGAAAGAAAAAAAAAGTCCAAAGGGTCCCGTGTCTCCCGCCGCCCGCACACGCGGAGGGCAAGATTGAAGAAACATGTGTCATGTAACTTCAGGCATGCACAAAAGATTTCCCTTATTTCCCTTCCAATCAATCCTTCTGCCCAGTTTCCCGGTTGGGCTCCAGAGTCCCATTATCCCTCCTCCCCTCCCCCCCTACCCGACCGACGAAACGACCCTGGAGGACAATCATCTCGGGCTCTCCCTTAAAATTAGTTCAGGGGACCATTGGAGTTCCGGTCGGGTTTAGCAGGCCTTATTTTAAAATCCATCCCCCCCTCCCCGCGATCCCTTTCCCGGCCGCCCCCCCGGCCTCAATGTCGGGTGCTGCCCAAATTTCACGCAACAACAATCTCCCTTGAAACGGTAAGAATTTTCCCGGACATGAGGACGACTCAGGACGGGCGATATGTACTATGTAGGAGAGAAATAACATTGCGTTTGTGTGAGTGTGGCGCCCGGACCAGCTCATCCGCACACAAAACCATAGCACGACGAAAGCATTTGGGCCTCAACAAGTGTCGAGTGGGCAGAAAGTATGAGCCCAGATCACTGGATCGCTGGGCCAAGATCGTCCCCGGGGCCCGGAGGCTCGGCAATCCCCGGCTTCTCGGAGCGGGTCCCGGCCATACGGAGTCTCCACTTCCGGAGGTTCCTACCGAGGTAGCGAAGGTACCTGGCCAGCTCAGTGCAAACCGACTGCCCTGCACAACATGCACAAAGTTCAACCACCTCAAACCGACCTTTCTCGCAATGCAGATAACATCGTCTGTATTCCCTGGAAACAAAAAAGTCTTCCCGTATCAATGCTTTCTACTGTCCGTACTCGTACAATGCTTCCGTATCGTCATTAAGCCCCGCTCCTTTTCGATGATAACCTGGACGCCCCGTAAGAAAAGATTACCAATATGTTCGAACAATAAAAGCAAAACCCAGGCTGTTCTGCTGTAAACGCCTCTCCTTTTTTTCGCCGTCATCATGTTGTACATGTCCTCCGCCTCATGCGAAGCTGTCCTCCGCGTTCCAACGGCTGCTCTCGTCGGGTTCACCCGGCGGAGACGATATCAGAACTCTCGGTACCTTCGACACCGAAGTCTTGCGTTGCTTTGCGGCCGGAGACTTGCCCGGAGTCTGAAGCGACTTCGCCGCTGGAGACTTGCCCGGAGTCCGGTGTGTCTTCGCAGCGGACGACTTGCTGGGAGTCTGCGTCGCCTTCGGGGCCGGAGACTTCGCCGAGGTCCTAGCCGGGGCAGGAGTTGGAACGCTGGCGTTGCTGTCGCTGGGCAAGAGACCCTCCTCTACCAACGCCTGAAATGCCGGGTCGCGCGCGAGCATGAGCTGCCTCTTCACGGCCAGGCCGTCGAGGAGCTTCAGCTTCTTGCAGCAACCCACGAAAATAACCTGGTACAGCCGACGTCGCATGCGCGTTGCCTCGTCCAAGCGCTTAGCAAACAAATCATCGCGTTGTGCGTCGGCCTCCGGGAGGGTAAATGGATCGGTAAAAGCACCGCGGTCCGCTGGTACCATGACCTGCACTGGCGGATAGAAGCCCTGAGTGATTGGATTGTCCCGCAAGTCCAACTGCGTCAGGTGCGGGAATTCCGTCAGGAGTTCCGTCACTTGTGTCGAGTCCGCCAGGCGGTTGCCGGCGACAAGAAGCTTCTTGAGCCGGGGGATGAATCGAATGGGTGAGAGATCCGCAATGGCGTTGAAGTTGAGGTTCAACGATCGCAGGTTTGGCATCAACTGTCCGAGCCCCTCTGGCAGGCGGTGGAGTCCGCAGTTGGCCAGCTCAAGCAGTTGCAGGTTGAGGAAATCCACCTTGGGCTCGAAGGCGCCAATGTAGTTCCCGGAAAGGAACAGTTTCCTGACCTCGTACGCCGAGGACAGGAAGGAGAGATCGAGCTGGCCCTCACCTTGCTGCTCTCTTAGCGATAGGCTGTCGAGGTGCCGGGCCTTCGTGAAGCCTGTGATCTTGGTGATTTGGTTTCGGTCTGCGTGAAGTAGGCGTACAGCCGGCAGGCGGCTGATGTCGAGCTCCGCGATCTCGTTGTCGCTCAAATCGAGATATCGCAAGCCATCGAGCCCTTCGGCGTCTTCGGCAGTGAAAGCCTCGAGTTCGTTGCGATTTAGCTTGAGGATCTCGAGAGACGAGAGCTGCCCGACATTTGCGAGCTTCTTGATCTTGTTGCCAGTCAAGTCGAGTTCAGTCAACCGCTGCAGCTTCGTGCCATCGAAATCGGCAACCTCGATGAGATTGTTGCGTGCCCTCAGGGTGAGAAGTGCGTCGTGCGAGTTCAGGCCATCCAGGGACGTCAGCTTGTTGTTGTCGGCCTTCAGGCTGCGGAGGTGAACCAAGTTCTTCAGAGCGGATAGGCTGGTGAGGTTGTTGTTGGACACGTCGACGTATTGCAAGTTGGCGAGGTGGTTCCACGACGTCAGCTCGTTAAGCATGTTGTTGGTGATCTTGAGCTGTCTCACTGAGCTCGGTATTCCATCCAGGTGTCCAAGTGAGTTGCTGGACGCGTCGAGGCTCACAAGCCGCCCGCAGAACTCATCCAGCATGTGGAGGCTCGACAGACGCCTTTCGCTGATGTCGAGCTCGGTGAAGTCCTCCCAGTAGGGCTCAAACGGCTCAATCTCCGTCAGTCGGTCTACCAATTCACGAACTGTAATTGACATGACCTTCTTTGAGCCATCGCCAGTAACAAGACGATGATCGTCGACAATGTAGCTGACTTCAAATCCAAAAGACTTCTCGTGATGGTTCAGGGTAAACTCAGACATGGGACTGAGAGATAGGTTGCCAACGTTGTGTCCAATAATTGCGTTGACGTCTGGGTAGAGGCCGCCCATTCTCGTCTGCCCTGGGGTCTTGATGATGAAGCTGAGGCTCTTCTCCTGGTTGTCATGGGATATGCAGCTTAGTGCGCTGTTCTCGCCCAGGATGCTGACTTGCCGTTCCTCGGCATTGTCGCCGAGCACGCTATCTTCATCCCGTTCGTCGATACGGGACACAGATCGCGGAACGAACGACTGGCCGCGGAGGGAGAACTGCCTGGAAGGGCCGCGTGCTGGAGCTGTTCGTGGCCGGGGCTCTAGCAGGTTCCGCCGGGCGGCCTTCGTCAAGCTCTGGTATTTGCTTCGCTTTGACTCTTCGAGCACAAATTGAGAGTCGATCACGCTGCCCTCGTCGTCTTCAAGGCTGTCGATATCTTCCGCGGCGACGTCCTGGATGATAGATGCGATCGGTGAAGAAAAAGAGATAGTCATCCTTCTCCGAGACGGGGACGAATCGGTGATGCGGTCCTCATCAAGCAGAATTTCATGCTCGACGTCCCCATCGGATGCTGCCCTGGTACCCAGCTTCCTAAACTCGGTCTTGGCCTGCGATCCAATGTCCGGGGGAAGAACGGAATTAGGTGATAGTGTCACGAAACTCCTGCCTGAGGTCTTTCTAGGCGTGCCTGCGGAGCCCAGCGGCGATTGCGACATGTCCCCTTCGTCTTCGGCTTCTCTTTGAGCCGACGTCATTCGCAGGTTCTGCATCTCCTTGGTCATGTCGACAGAAAGGTCTGGGATACTAGCGAAAGGGTCATCTTCGCTGTCTTCAGACGGGAGAGCATATGAATGCGAGCTTTTCGGCCGAACGCTCCCCCCTCTCCGCTTGATCCAAATGTTTTGCTGCCGGTCGAGGTACATACTGCCCACTTGGTCCGGGATCAAATGGGACACGCTTTGAGGGGCGATGGTCTTTCTCGACTCAGACCCCCGCGAAGACCCGGTGTGAATGGTACGGTTGGTGGAAGCACCGGATGAATGAGTAGGAAAGTCGTCGGCGTCGATGGAATCGCCTGAAAGCCCGTTCGGGTTCGCGCTGATTCGAATGTTTGGAGGGTCGCTAATGGTTTCGTCGCCGCCAAGGTATTGGAGCTCCTCGGTGTTGGCCCGGTTCCGGCTTCTCTCCTCGATCTGACGTTCAACCTCTTGCGCTGCTCGGATGGCATCCTGCGCCTGATCCATGGATCTTAGAGACGACGAGATGACATCTCCCATGTCGCTCAGCTCCTGGTACTTCTTGAGGTAGTCGAGGATTTCTGGGTTATCTTGGCGTTGCGGTGCGCGTTGCACGGGCTTCCCTTCGCGGCTCGGAGGTCTCGATAGAGGTTCTCTCGTCGACTCGTACGAGTCATCGTCGAAGACGGCACTAGGCTCGCCGTTTTCCGCATCAGACTCCTCCACGCTCGTCAGTCCGCTGGGGGCCTTGACGCCGTTTCGGATCATCGCCATGATCTTGCCAGCTTCATCGAGGAAGTCCTGCGTTCTGATGGACGGCTTGCGATCCGTGTCAATGGTAGCACTTCGGTCGTTTCCGCTTCCGCCCAACTGGGACGCTCGTGTGGCAGACCGGCGCTGGGGCTGTTCGTCGATGAGAGAGTCCTCTAGGAAGTACTCGTCTCTCTGCAAAGAGGATCGCGAACTAGGAGTAGGTGTTCGTGGGCGGAGGATGGTGCGATTTGCTAGAACGCTGGGATGAGCCCGTTGCTGCAAGCTGCCAGGACGGGCATCCTTACGCTTTTTGCCCATCACGCTCTGCATCATGTTATGCGACTCTTGTACAGGCTCCCACGCACTGTACCGTTCTTCGCGCCCATATGCAATATCGGACTTGTGAAGTGTCCTCCTTCGCTTGGGAGTTGGGTCTTTGGATGGCGACGTGCGCGGTCGCTTACCCTCCGACCCGGTATCACGCCTATGGGGAGTGCCAAGGATAAGAGGATCATTGAACATGAAGTGAACATTAGCCCTCTGCACACTGGTATCGCTGGCGGAGGAAAATGTCCGTGTGTGCTTCGAAGACGAGGCCGAGGTTGTGCCCGACTTTGCGCGTTTCCTGGGTATGAACATCGAGGCTTCATCATGACTTGGGGAGTCAGCCACTTGTTCGCCATAATATAAGACCGATTCTTCGTTGGCGGAAAACTCATGACCAGAAACTCCTTCGAAGTGGCCATCGTCTTCGTAGAACTGTGACTCTCCCTCGTCGCGAATGATTGATATTTCCTGGTTGAACTGATATCCCTCCAGGTCACCAGCGCCAAACTGGCTGACGGAACGGGAGCTGGTCGCGGTCTGCTGTGTGGGGACGGACAAGTAGCCGACGGGAGCGGTGTGAGGGCGCTTCTTCTCGTCCATCCGTGAGGCTTCGCCTGACTGACCGCCAGTCAACGATTGGCGGGAAGATCCCGACATCTGGTCTTCAAATTGACTGATCCGGCGAAGGAGTGTCTGGTTGGTAAAAGTATCGTAGGGGCCAAAAAGCTTCAACGGACTCGTCGCGCTGTTTGTAGTGGTTTCTGTACTTCGCTTCTCGGGGCTCGGGAAAGGCGCCCGCGGCGGAGGGGGACTCTGGGTTCCGTGCCGTGTTGATCCTTGGGCTGGTGAATACGTCCGAAAACTAGGAAACTGTTTTGGTGTACTGGCCTGCAGAGACTCTTCGGGGAGCATCTCTGATGTGTCGATACGCATGCCGGGGCTCAAATTCCGATACTTGAACGAGCCATCACCGGACCTACCCCCCCGCTGAAGATTGAGGAACCCCCCACGACGCGCGTAGTCCTCCGTTGTGTCAACTTTGTCATGCTCGACCTCGTCGATAGTTGCGTCTTCATCGAAGTTAAGCTCGCCCTGAGAGTCGAGGAGCATCTGATCGATACGCAGCCTCTCCAGACGGTCACGGAGCTGGTCGACCGGTATTTCCGCAGGGATCGGGGGCGCATCTCCACCATCGGCGGTCTTCGGGCGCATAAGCGTCAGTACTATCGGGCTGAAGTCCTCGTTCCGGATGACACTGTGTCCGCTGGTTTTCCGCGATGCATCATTCGGAGGAGCAAGGCCCGACACAGAGGTCTCCGCGGTGGGAACGCTCTCCTTGGTGGATGTCTCTTGGGGTCTGCCGTCGTGAGGGATGCTGAATTCACTAAGTCTGCTATCGTCAAAGGAGTCGCCGGTCGTCTTGTAGGTGATATGGGGCGGTCGTATCCTCGGGCTCGGGCTCGGGCTTGGTTCCATCTGGCTTCGGCCATCGGATTCTTCCTCGTCGTCTTCTGCGTCTACGTCTTGGCGTCGGAAAATGGGTGGGCTTGAGGGCATGGTCGTGTTGTGTCGCGGGCTTTGGTCGGCGATGCTGGTGTCTTGAGGGGTAGGAGGCTTGAACATGTTTTCAAGGCCGGCAGCGGCAGAGCAAAAGAGATCCCTCTGCTCGCCGTACGCCACGTCCCCGTATACTAGCCGCCTTTTCCATTCTGGGGTGTTGCCGGTGCCTCTGAGCGGCGAGGACTTCAGAGATCGATGGTTCACGGTATTGTGTATCACGGAGCCATTTGTTGATACAGAGAGGGCGGCGCTGGTCTGACGCGACTGCTCCGTCGGTTTGATCTCTCGGGAGAGCTTCGTGGACGTCGGTCTTCGCAGGGAGGAAAGTGGCAGGTTGACATCGTTCGTACTTCGCTCGCTGAGGATGCCACTCTTGTCGCTGTTTCCAGCACTCGAAGGTCGTATCCTACTGACCGGAAGTGGTATGCGACTGCTGCCGGGTGCCTTGCCGTTTGGCGTCTTGTTGTTTTCGGTGGGCTTCAAAGGCGGCAGCTGGGCGGATGGCGAAGTCTCGGATCCGAGCTGGGAAGGCCAATCCTCCGATAGCGATTCGAGCCAGGCCTCAGCCATGTTGCTTTGGCTTGCGCGATCGATAAATGGTTGCTAGCGTTTATGGAAAGTCCATCGGTGGGAGGCCAAATCGTGGGTCGTAGTGGCGATTGTCGCGGTTTTGCGGGGTGTTGTGATGTCGCGAGCTGCTCTCTACCTATTTTTGTTTACGCGGGCAATCGCCAAACAGAGGTCGCCAGGGTGAAAATGCACGTGGAAGAAATGCAGGGCGATGAGCTGAACGAAATCGCGAAAGAATTGTTGGCAAAAGCGGCCTTGCTGCCTCCGCTAGGTGCGGTAAGGTGCCGTCGTGAATGAGGTGGTAAAAGGTATTATTGTTCGTGGGGAACGCGATTTGGTGGTGCGCGTTTGGTTTGGGGTGGGTGGGCGGTTATGTCAATCCTTCCTCTGTATCGGTACCTCCCAAGGATTGGTTTCCCAGAATAAACACTGAATAACTAGGTAGCGTGCAATTGTTATGCTGCGTTGCTGCGTCAACCGACAAACATCAAATTCCCCGATCTCCCGATGGCGCTATTCATGTATCGGGTCGTGGGGGGCTCAGCCGTTTAAGAGCATGATTTATGTAATCCAAAGCTTTTGGCCTTTGGCGGGCCCCATCGGTGCCTGGACCAGTGGGGACACTAGAGGGACACTGGATTGGCTCGTGCGTGTAATCTGATGCCGCGTCCACCAGAAAAAAAACCACTTTAACTTTAGTCTGACACGTCCTGACGCGCTTAGTCGCGTCTCCCGGCGAACGTGCACGGGGCAGGGCCCGCACCAGTCTCGGGACCAACTCCTCTTTGTTCCGTTTTTGGGCGGCACATGTTTGCCTGCCCAGCCCTCTACGGAAGGGACTGACCTCACTTTTTTCAACCATCACCCGCATTCCGGACCACCGACCGGCGCCAATGCGACCGCTTCGCATGTGGACCGACTTCTTCGCTCCAGATTCATTCGAACTTCAGTACATATTACCCCGATCGGCAGCCCGCGATGGACTTCGACGAGGGCTGGCGAGTCCAGTACCTCCAGGACGAGCCGTTCTGTGAGGTGCCCAACGACGAAGATGAGGTCTTGTGTGCGGGCTCTGACGACGAGCACTACGCAAACCCGGAGGAACGACGACTTCGGTACGAGGAGGCAGCATTGTCGTACCTTCGGGGTCACATGCCTGTACTCTTGACGTCGGTGCTTAGAGGGCCGTTCGAAGGACCGGACGCAAACGGCTGGGCGAACCCATGGCGATCAAAACGAGATGCGGTGCGAGCCACCCCCGCGATGGCTGAAGTTACGACACTTTCTCCAAACCCCGACGTCGAAGTGCACGACACCGATAGCACGACATCATGCCATCTACTGAGCCCACGAAGCCTGGACCAGCAGGCTGGCATCTCCCCGCATCCCTACATGGAGGACGACGAATTGGAACGAGTACATGCATGGAGGACCGCTACGGAATCGGCACGAAAAACTGATAATGACCCTACTTTGTTGCTGAGCACTGAAATGTCTCAGTCTTCGGCAGAGTCCCAGTCTCAGTCCCAGTCTCAAAAGAAGCGCCGCTCGATAGGATCAGAATGGCTCCAGCGGAAGGACAATAAGCGTCGCAAGGCGAAGAATATTGACGTTGAAGACGCATCCATCGTCGCGCAACCTCAGACCCAGCACTTTCTCCGAAGCCGATCTCAGTCCCAAGGCACCCAGAGTCAAGCGGTGGTTGCCAGCGGTGCGCAGAGTTTACGAAGTTCCCAAAGTCAACGGCGCTCTTCTCAAAGATCTTCGAAGAGAGCCTCGCAAAGACTGCCAACCCGGTCTTCCCAACGGCTATCATCCAAGACTCCTGGACCACCCGCCAGCACTCCCGGAGACGAGCTTCCGGCGCCCTTAAGCACGCCTGTCCAGACCCCTCAGTCTGCCCGCAGGTCGAGGGTCGCTGCCAAGACGAAAGTAGAGGAGGATCAATTCTCACTAGCTAAAGACACAGACATAAAGCTTACGGAAATTGAAGCCAATGTGAAGCCCGAGTTCGAGACCCAAGAGGATGAAAGCTTCCTATTCCGCGCGAGACCCAGGGGCCGTGGCATCGAGGCAATCCCGGACTTGAGCCAGCTTCAAGAGGACTCGTTCTCGCTTTCCGATCCATCGTCGCCTATCACAGAGTCGGAGGACTCGGCGCAAGCGGAGGAGGACGCTTTGGACCTCGACGGGGATACGTTCCTCGCCGACGATACAAAGGAGACGTCACCAGAGTCGAATGCGGAGCACAGGGGAAAGGTAGACGATGTTCCGGAAAAGGGTGTCAACCGTGAGCCTGAGACCAAGGGACTCGTTCTTCAGATGGCTGCAGACTTGGCCGCGGATATTACTATGGGCGACGTCGACACCGCGGAACCCGCCCAGCCCACAGACCCGCAAGACGAGAACGACGTCGTCGAGCAGCAATGCCCCGATGAAGAGATGAATGAAGCAACCGTCTCCGCAAGCCAAGAAGTAACGATCGTCGTACAACCCGCGTCGCGAGAAGGACAGGATGAAGAGCCGCTTAAGAATGCCGGACTGACACCATTGCCCAACGAGACGCACGACGACAGGCCGATGGAAAGCTCCATGAAACAGGGGGAGACGCATCCCAACAGCACTGCACAGATTGCTATCCAACAGAGTCCCTGGTCGAAGACCGACGTACTTCCTGTTGACTGTACACGTCCTGTCAGCGAAGCAGTGGACGAACAAGAATCGAGTATCGCCGCCGAAACGCCTGCCGCCCAGCACACATATCGTATGGAGACACCAAACAATCGTCACATCAATGTTCGGACGACACCAACACCAAACACGACGTTGCCATTCACGCCTAGCCCCATGATTGGCGCAGATGAGGCAACTCACCAGCCCACCGGTGCATCATCCACGCCGTCCGGGAGTCGATCTGAAAGCGGCCGCCCGGAGGAGAGTCCTGCAGTCCGGGCCTCCCAACAAAGTCCTTGGAAGGCTGACACGCAAGAAGTGGCTCCGGTACCGAAAATGGAGGCAATCTATGAGGAAAGCAACGACAGCTTCGTGGGCCCAAGCCAGCAGAGTCCCTGGACTGCCAGCCCTGAGAAGATCCGCCAAGCTGCGCAGGAAGCTCTGATGTCCAAGCTTTTCGACGTTCACGTTCCGGTCTCACCGTCTCCGCTTGTTTCGTCACCAGTGCAACCGTTTCCAACTACACCCGGTAACGCCAGTGAGGCGGTTGTAACGCCCTTGGCTGCCAAAACAGTGGCGCCTGCGATCGAGACGCCGATGATCGAGACGCCGAGACCAACCACACCTGAACCAGTATTTTCGGTCAAACGTTTTGCTCAATTCATGTCGCCGTCTCCCGAGAAACCCCGACGCCTGTCCAACAAGGCACGACTTAGTGGCGGCCACCTCCCCAGCACACAAAACCTGCTGGCTGCCACCACCGCCAACCCGTGGGATGGTACGCTGAAGGAGGTGAAGCGGGTAAGATGGGCGCCACTGCCGCATGAGCTTGAGGACAACGACAACGAGGACGACAGCGGTCCTCATACACCAGTCGCAGCCAGAGCGGCCTCTCCGCCGCCGGAGTTCGCCGTAGCCGACCTACCGACCGGCGACAAAGATCAGTTCCAGAAGCATTTCCAAGCGGTATCCCGCAAGACGAAGATCTACCACCACCTACTTCCGTCTGCGTCGCAGCAAATACTCGAGAGCCCAGCACCGATGGCCATGGCCGAGGCCTTTGTCGCAGCAGACTCTTTTGCACCAAAGGCACCAATTGCTCCCATGGCTCCCATGGCGGTCATGGCTCCCAGCGATTATAGCACCGCGACGGAAAGCAACACACAGGATGATGCCGACGACGTCGACGACGTCCTTCGAAATCTTCACGAGTTTATCGATATGGTCGACCTCGAAGCCGACCTGGCACGGGCCAAGGAAGAAGAGAAGAGAGAGAGGGAGAAGCAGGAGAAGCAGAGAAACAACGCGAGCGGCGCCATCCCCGGCTTCTCCCTGGACAGCATCATGGACACCGGGGTGTGGCGCTGACGATTTTGAGAAGTAGTGGCGAGAAGGACCATCACTCATGTCAGATGACGATGAAAGTGCATTGGCAGCGCTGTCTATTCTATATCTGGGTTTTGCTTGAGCAAGGCGTTTGGGATCACGGATACGCATACCCGGGGTCGAGGTCGACTCGTACCCCTGATTGCATGGCTTTGGCTTGGGCGTACGGCAGCGGTATATGGGTAGCCATTGTGTTGAATCAAAAACCTCTTTGAACGTGATGAGTTCCTGGTTCTGAATGTGTGAGCGTGTATGTTTCTCTTTGACTCAACTGGCTTGTCAGGGGTGACTTAGACATGGTTAACGTTCGAATATTCCCCATCCCTCGAGCCTTCTATTACGGAGACGACATGCTGCTATTCAATAAAACATAGAAAAACAAATTTCAGAGGGCTGTTCACATGCCCGCTTCTACGTGACAGTAGTCAGTCTGGACAAGGCGCTCGAGAGGTTGGGGTGGGGTGGTTGCTCGCACCTGGCCGGCGGGGCAGCCTCCACCACCACAACACAGATGGGCCGCCCACCAAAACGCAACAAAACATCAAAAAACATACAACACCAGGTATTCGCTGGTCGTCACCGACCCAACTACTAATCCGGCCCTCGTTGGCTTATCTATGGGAGAGCGGACGGGATCCCGAGTTTTCCAATGGGTATGGTCGTATGTGACAGTTTCGTGCATCAGAGGGCCTCATATTGGGCGTGGTGCTCCGACTTCAAGCGCAGTCGCCTCCTCGAGGAAGACCCAGAGCTCCTTCTCTTTATAGGTGAGAAACGTTTTGGTTACCTTCTCTCAGCCGTGCTCTCCTCGGACTTTCCCTCCGTAAATTGGCTTGATGGCATAACTGCTAGTCTCAGTGGCCGTCAGGGGCTCCAGGTTCGGAGCGTGGTCTTTCTTACTTTTTGTCATTATACCAAGGTGGCTCCGAGCGACATACCGTCGTTCATGACTGCACCGCATTCCATCGCCACTCGTCCTCAATCGCCTCAGCATTCAGTGACCCCTACGCCGGAAGATCAACGAGGCACGCCCGTCCCAGTTATCACAGAGTTCATCAACGTTCAGGACCTCATCGCAGAGTCCCGCGATGACTTGCCGAGCCAAACCGACATCCAGCTCCGTGTCCAAGATGTACAGACGCGACACGGACGCCTTGGAGTCGCTGGGATTCCGAAGGAGTCAATCACCCTCATAAGGCCTGCAAGCGCGGGCCGGTTTGAACACCCTTTTGCTGAATTGCGACTTGGCGAGTGCGGCACCTTCGCCCAATTTTTCGATCACATCAGGATGATGCTTGGCCTAGAGCGTTTCGCTTTAGACAACGACTCTCTGTGGTTCAGAGCCGAAGCAACAAACCTCAAGGATCTTACGGCTGAGGCTTTACTGGCCGAGAGAAGCCCTCTGGTCAGCAACCGGCTTGTTCCAGACCACCAGCGAATCTTCCCGATTTGGGCTGAGGGGGAAGTCTTGCAAGACTGGCCCGCAGCCACCAGTGCCGCCCTCTCGTCGAAGTCTAGCGAACACTGCATGTTTTTCACTCTGAAATTCATCCCTTTCGACCAGCCCTACCCTTTCCTCACGCCACTTGCCACCCCGCCTCGCGACATTTCAGGCATGCCATCCAAAAGATCCGAGGGCATACTCAAAAAGCCGAATGACGCACACCACAAGTCCAGAGATGTTGACCAGAACGCGGTCGACACAGCCGCAGCAGCGGGTCGAACGCAACTTTTGATGCGCAGCGCTGCGGGGACATTCGCGAAAATGGTTGAACAGGGGTCCTTCAAAGTCAAATTCCCTCCTACCAGCTCTTACATCCTTGAGCCTGAAAGTGCTTGTTCCAGCGAAGACGAGGTTCAAGCAAAGTACGCCTTGCAAAATGGCACCATACCGAATCTTTCCACATCAGATGGCCGTCGGCAGTGGTCGATGCAGGCGCTTGATGAGATTATCAAAAAGCTTCAACTGCAGCGCCGACGTACCCTGCTTGATCGCAATCCTAGATTTTCAAGACATAACGACGCCCAGGCTATGTGCTTCCTCAACGCTGCCGACATGGATATGTCTTTATTGATTAATGAGTACGATCCTTCTAAAGATGCGGATCGCAGCATTACGAGCGATTTAAACTTACTTGGTCCCCCGCTATCGTTTTGTATCGACTTTCTGAGATGCACTCAAGTTAGACAAGGAACCAACACCCAGCCAGCAACGTACTAATCGCCCCTCCTGCTAGTCTTGAGTACCAAGCCGCTCTTCGCTCACCAAGTGAGTAGCGCAGTGTATATATTGGCCTATAGCCTCCGTCAACTGCCGTCGTGGAGGAAGGAAGCAAGCCCACACGTCAAGCAGAGAAAGGATACAGCTCGGCAACGTCTCTATTACTCCTTAACTCAAGGCTACATTGTCGCTGACAATCTGGGCCTCGGCAAGACCTACATAACCTTATTAGGTGTCAAGTTAACACACCAGGCAATCGCAGAGGCGGGTGTTGACTCTTAACCCAACTTGGTCCTCGCTCCGTCCCACCCTATTGCCCAACAGTAGATCGGAGAGATCCTTACCGTATACCAAGATGATGTCCTGGTAATCACTCACGTTAGGAAGCCCAGGTCGAAGGTGCGACTTCTAAAGAAACCCGAGTACTAGCAGGAAGAGACTTTTCCAGACGACCTTGCGTGGGTTTGGGACAGACGTGTGAAGTCCGGCCCGAGAAAGAAACCCCGCCACGTCTTTCTAGTTGCCACCTATGCCACCTGGGCGGCCAGAACTAACACCAGGCACCCTGAGACAAACGAGACTGTGTCTCTTACTGCCACTTTTTTTTGTCATTTTCTGTGACCTCCACGGTCCAATCATCTCCTCCCGCGCCTATTTATTAATGTCTCTTTTCCCCCCTGGAAGATAGGTTTGTCTGGTTCGTACTGGGCTCGCTGGGTCGGGAGAAGGGTTCGTGAGGGGTTCGTGTTCACCTCGCTCCACATCTCCCAGCCTTTTTTGACCATTATGACCAACTACCTAACATTGGCGCATCTGTTTCGGCCAAGGCATTAGACATGAGATGCTCTGCTCCGTCGGCCGGGAGGTCCTTCAGACGAGTCCAAGTCTGAGTTAGGCGGCCTCGGAGGAGCGCTGCTAGACCGCCTAACCCCAGGTACGTCACGGCTCGCGACTTCGTCGCCGCAACTGCTCATAGTCTTTGATGAAGCTATACAACAATGACAGTTCCCTGCGGGAGCCAGGCACTGGCCTAGAGCGAGATACTTACTCGCGCGAGTCCGAGCAAAGTAGTCTTTCGCGGCATCCCTCGATCTTTCTGTTGTCTAGACGGTAGGAATGCAGTCGAGATACTGCTTCAAAGACCAGGTAGGCATGTTACAAGAGACAACTAGGCCGGCGTACAAACCAGAGACAGTCCTCGATTGAGCTTTCCTATCCGCTTCCTCTGATGAGACCTTATCGCCCCCAGTTGTAGCAGAACGCATACGTTGCATTAGAGGCGCTGGAGAATCAAGAGTCTCTCCGGTTTATCTATACGACCCTCGCTTCACCCGAATACAAGAGTAAGGAGATGACTTTGCTCAGTCTGGACAATCCAAACCATAGGACGTAAGTATCAAATAAGCCCTAATAGGTAACGTGAAATCGCAGAAGCTCGAAACCCCCCTGGTTTATCGAAACTAAGCATCGTCGTGCCCAAAGTCAACAGAGTTCAGACAACTGATTCGGTTGATGACCCGAAGAGAATGTCACATATCACCGATGAACATCGATCGACCGGCGCGGTGCTTCCGTTACGCCATCTTACCAGTCACAACTAATAAAGAACTTAAAAAGATGACAGAAACATATAGCCAAGACTTCAAAATCCCAATCCAGGCATACCAGGCAACGAGACGTTATTTCTTGCCTTGAACACGGCTAGCACCGCAAGTGGTGAAGTAACCCAGTGCAAACCGAGTTGAGTAGACTCGACAACATGTTTGAGACAAGGGACGGGCTCAACATCACGCCGATGCCAGTTGAACACATCGGGATTCAGGTGACATGCCATCCGAGGTACTCGCACAACTGACATCGATAACGGACAGTACCCTCGAGGCAAGCCGCTGTCAATTCGGTGGTGCTACGGTACGGACTCAGGCCAGCTCCTGTGGGAATGGTGACACAAGACAACTCTCAGAAGTTCAATCTCGAAGCCTCTGGATATGTGTAACCCGCTAGTCTCCTTGTAACTACATCGGCTTCGTGTCGTCTTCCTTCTCGTCTTGGTCCCCTCTTATTCACAACAACGTTTCAACCTTTGCAGACGCCAGACACATTCTGGCCCCAGAACTCATTACACAAGAAGGCTGGAGCTGACCCAAAGCTTCATATTCGGGTTAAAGGAGAAGACTTCAGACTTTGGTAAGCGCAGAGAGAGCAAGTCAATTCCTTCCTGTGGCTCACAATGACGCCTCTCTATCACCAGAGTAGCTAAGATATGGAGAAGACTCAAGATCCAAGCCGAAACCCTGCCAACAGGCCCGTTTTCACACAGACGAAAAACATACGACCATCGCAGCAACACGCAAAGACCATGTTCTGTACCTTACCTTGGCAAACACAGAGACAGAACGTGGGCTCGGCAGCGTTCCGACTGGCGCAGCGCGTCCGGCCAGAAGATGGCACACGTGGCACGACAATCAAAGCCCGGATGCCTTCCGTCGATACGCCCGGGAGACCATGTTTGCTTTTTCCTTTTGCTATTCCACCCCCTTTCTCCATCTAGGGCCCCATACAGGGCAGACTCATCATCCTTGGCAACAGGAAGGACAAGATCATCCCATCGTGTCGCCGCATCGTACGGAATCACGGCGTGTATCGAGTTACATTAAATACGACTTGGTGGGATATTAGACCATGTTGCTGTCTCAGCCGGGTACAGGGGGCTTTTCAAGAACCGGTCAGCCGGTTCCTGGAAAACGAGGGGCATCCAGAATAGGAATGAGGCTGGCGGTGTGGGCTCCATGGAATCCCAGACCACATGTTCGATCCCGGGCTTCTCTATGGATAGGCAGATCCCCAGAAAAGGGGGTCAAAACAGCCCTGTGCGCCCCTTCCTGTCCTTGAATGACCGATCGTCCTGTGTGGAACGGGAGGCAACGTCATGTCTCTGGTTTGCCGGCGCATGTGTCCGTGTAACTGGGATGAAAGAGTGTCACGACACGGAGACCTTGTGGTCGCTGAGGGGCGTGGACGGGATGCTAGGTTGTTGCGGTGAGAGCAAGGTGTGTCCCCCAGGTTTCAGGGCGATCGCCAGGGGCAATGAGGCATTCAGACATGGTGGCGGCGGTGAGGTGACTCCGCCACTCCGACAGTCCGGGGAAGTAGACACGGTTTCCGGCAGAGCCTCACAACGTAGCGAGCCTCGCAAGTGCTGGTCCCTTCTCAACCCTCATCCACATGAAAGTGCGTGGTCCTGAAGCGACGCATCAGTCATGGTGGCACGCAGCCCGACGTTGACTCTCCGACTAAGACAGAGAAGAAACATTGCGGCATGGCGACGATCCACCAGAGAAAAGCAATTATGAAAGGGGGACAATCCGATATGGCCAATACGGGACACGCTGGCGATTGTACGACGTCCGGGGCTGTTTTCTGCGCTAAATAGCAGGAAGACGCCAGAAGCACGCCGTATTGTTTGACAGTAAAGCACGATTCGTTACCTGAGCTCGACATGCGACAGAACAGACCAAGGTTTAGGCTGTCTTTGGTGCGGCTTGTGTGCAGGCAGATCTTGTGGTTCGTCTATCCGTACTTCGGACGTGGATGAAGATTCGCGCGGTACCCAGCGACCAAGCACACTGCATGCTATGCACGCGCGTGCGAAACTTGACCAATATCTTCACAGTATCATGGCATAAAAAGCAATAGCCGTGAGGGGCTGCTGGAGCAGGCTTGGAATTCTTGCTGGTCTTGGATAGATGATAAGATCCAGCACGATGCGAGCGAGTTGGCACGGCATACATGCCGTCATCTGTGGGTTGGGTCGCTCTGAGGCGGTCTGACGAGCACGTTGCCGGATGATTGGCGATGGCGGGCCCGTCACGATTCTGGATTCTGACAAACGAGTTGAACAGGGGCTTGGCGCAAGCTTGTTGCCCCGGACTTGCGAGAGACGGGCAGACGGGACTCGGTGCCCCTCGGGCCCTATGTAAAGATTAGCATCTGGAATATCATTTTGAGACGTGTCAGAAAAGGGAGTGCGCCTGGCTTAGCCCGTGGATAGACGCTCCGTCCCGTCTCGACTGCCTTTGGCGGGGAAACTATTCCGCAGACCGACGAACCAGGGACGCAAGGCGCTGAATCAAGGCGGGCGACCGGGGGGCCGGAATGAGAACCTTGCTGATTCAATCCAAGGGCCGATGAGATTAGAAGAGGATAATGTAATAGCCCGCAGGTGCCGGTTGCGGCCTCAATTCCAGCTCTGACCGGCCTGAATGACGGGGGTCTTGTGTACTTGAGCGATTGACGCTGTGGAACACCGGCGACAGTCGTAGCGAAACCGGGTTCGACAGCTCAATGCCTTATCAAACCGACACCTGGATGGCCAGCAAAGCGGCGACGTGGTGATAAGGTGGTCATGGGAGCCCACGGCTGTTAATCAACTCGCCTGTCTCGCAGTGACAACTGGTGTTGCATGGCCGCTTGTCCCTCGCTTGTCGATATGGCCCGAACATGGCGCCATCCACCGTCGAGAACGAACGAATGGACGGGCCGTCAGGCGCGGGAGGGTGTGTTGCACCGGGGGGCACAAATGCTCGGAAGATGGATGCGTCGTTGACACATCTAGGTATCTGGGAGCACACCGGTCAGCGAGCAGTCGTAGGGTGGCCCGCCCAACAAGCTACGGCATCGATTTTCCTGGAGAGACATCAGGGGGTCCGGCAAGAAGGACGGTTAGGACGATGCTGGCTGAATGGCTGAATGGGTCGCCATTCCGAAATGCTGCTGCGGCAAAGACAGACAAATGACGGACAATACCATGCGCGCACGTCGGGACGACACCGAGAATTCCGACATTTGGCACGGTTGTCCGCCCATTGGTTTTGTTTCGCCTGCTGGTATTTTGCGATGAATCTTGTCGGTCTGATACATGACGTTCCAATGAACGAGACACGGGGGGATGTCGGTTCCTTTGGATGAGCCTGTAAGATGGAGAGAACGGTCAACGTGGTCTCAAAAAGAGTTTCGGGATCAACGGGCGGACGCTTTGTCGCGTCGGTGAAGAGACATTAATGGAATGGAATGTTTCGCTGTGTCCGCTTGGAGGCAAGCGAATTTCGAGCGGTCAGCGCTGCGCTGCTGCTATTAGTGTAGAGCGGCCGGGGAAAGGGACACCGACTTTCCGTCGTGTAGCAGCGCAATGACGATCGATGCTTACATCATGGCGAAAAGTATCGCGAGCGAGCAATGGAAGCCAAGCCGCGCAACGAGCCGTGCAAGGTGCCACAAGGCTTGGGGCCAAGCCGAGATAGGTGTTGATCTGGGGTTGTCCATTATGTAATACCACATCTCGTGACTAAAACAAAGGTATCCATCCGGACAGCGACTGGCAAGATGCAGGGAGACAGAGGTCAGCCGGATCAGATTCCCAATGGCCGAGTGGTCAAGTGTGGATTTCTCCGACGGTTTTGAGCCCAGCAAGTGTCGGGAATGCCATCTGTGAGGAGTAAGTCCCCCAAGATGTCAGAGCCAAGGAGCCAAGGCAAGATGGAGGGGAAACGGACTGCAGACTAGCGGTGCCCTGACATTGGCGAGCATGTCGAGGGTAGCGTCGCCGTCGCGATAGGGATTGGATGCTGGAGGTTCCGGGAGCCAAGTTAGCAGTGGCAGTCCCGTGGCCGGCGCGAGTCTTGAGAGAGAGTACAAGCGGGGTTTGGACGAAAAGGTTGGCGGGTCGATTCTGATAGAGACCGGGGTCGCGCAGGGGCGCCCGCAGCCATGGGAACGACAGAGACGGGGGTAGGTCCATGTTGCGCACGGCGAGGAGGGCGACGGAGCGGAGGCGCAGACGATCATCTTGCGTATCGTATCGTATCTCGAAGGAGGATGGAGAGTCTGAGGGCCGGTCGTCTGGGCTGGTTGGCCGGGCTCTGCCTGGATGGAAGGCGGGAGACGCGCGCAGAAACAATCAGGCTGGAATTCTAGACATGAGATTAGACTGGGCTCGGGTTGCTTTGCGGGTTTGAAATGCCTGTCCACTCGTTGGGGCGGAGGAAGATGTTGACTTTTGGCGTTGGTGTTGTTGTAATTGGGTTGGCATCCGCGGCCAGCACTGGCGGAACGAAATCCTATTTTCCAACCATAATGCCCAGCGGAGGCCTCTTCTTGGGAACGGAAGCAATATTAGACGGTAGAAAGATTGACTGCGTTGATGAAAAACGAGACGCGTAACGTTAATTGAGACGGAGTGAAGATGAATTGGTGGGTGTTGGGCGTTGCTTGATTGTGCAAGTGCAGGGGCGATTCGCGGTTTCCTTCCTTCCCTCCCTTCCTTCCTGGCTATGGCTAGGTGGCAGGTAGCCAACTTGTAGCTTCCTTCCACCCCAGATAGGTACCATTGCTTTCCACACGTGGGATGTCCAGCGATGGTGGGATGGCGGCACCAGGTATCGCTTCTCTATGATGCCGAGGGAAGGTACCTCCAGGCTGATGGTTATCCTCGGTACATGCTCCGCGGACTCATTGACCCCTCACTTGCAGGTACTATCTTATCCGTGAGGTACCTACGTGAAAGTGCTGGGTGACCCAAGGGCCAAGGTGCCTTATCTCGTCGGGTCTCTATCATCACCACTATCCGTACCGCCAGGTCCCTCCATGCCACTGACCCCTGGCCATCCCTGCGGGCTCATTACGTGCACCCTCCACTTTGGCGCTTTTCTTCCCCACCGGAATATTCCAGCCGCCTTCGATGATAAAAAGATGTGTACACCAAACTTTTCTCCCACAAGTACCTTCTCCTACGATTCTCTGCCTGCGTCTACCTTCGCGTGAAATCGCCCATCAGATTTGCCCCTCCAAGATACAGGCACCTTGAAGCGATCGCAGCCCGTCCTAGAGATCCGGCACGTTTCTCCCAATTCATCATCGGGCCCCAGCAGAGGTAGCGACACCTAGGTACCTA
The DNA here is from genome assembly GCA_027406025.1 of Colletotrichum musae. Lineage (NCBI taxonomy): Eukaryota > Fungi > Ascomycota > Sordariomycetes > Glomerellales > Glomerellaceae > Colletotrichum > Colletotrichum musae. Next base: position 798,696 of record JANVYC010000004.1, read on the forward strand.
GGTAGCGTAGCAGTGCAGCCCACACCTACACTCACGGGGGGCCTCCAGCGTCTGCGTCTTTCATCCATCCACCGGGGAAAAAGCCCACTACGATACATGGTACACTTCAACCTGGAACCCGCGCAGAAGATTCGCATTGCACCGCATCGCACCGCAGGTGCTTCTCGGTGCTGAGGTGCAGACGGAGGGAGACCTAAGGATTCATCATTCTTCTTACTACACGCCTCCCCCCGTCCGCTGTCCACACCATATCTGCCTACCTATCTAGGTACATTGGATATCTCACTGGCGAAGGTATCTAGTACGGAGGTTTTAAGAGCGGACCGCTAGCACAGGCAGAAGAACAGGCACAAGCATCACCGAGGTGTAAAAGTACCTCAGCCTACCTATCTAAGTACCTTAGGTAAGATAGATACCTACAGGCCCTACAGAGCCCCTACAAGCATTGGCACTGGTGCTGGCACAAACGCTCGAACCGAGCCTAACCTAAACGCAGGCCCCAACTCTGGACAGTGGACAGACAGTGGTCCAGTGGACGCAAACTGATGTGGACACGCACACACTCAAACTCAACTGCGCCCAACTCACTCACCATCCCGGTCCCCCTCCTGCCCCCCCCCCCCCCCCCCAGCACAGTACCGCGAGTACCCATCACCCACCGCCCACGGCCACTGCCCGGCAGTCCCACGCCGTGACGTCCCACTCTTCTCGTTTCTCACACCTCCCAGTCTTTCCTCGCCTCACCTCCCACACTCTCTTTCCACCCATCGTACCGCCGCGTTTACGCTCCGTCCCTCCCCATACAATCCTCCTTTCTTTGCTCCAAATCAACCGGCGACCAATCCTCCATATCGATTCGACCTCGCCAGATGTTTCCCTCATGTCCAGCTCGCCTCGCAACCCCGAAAATGCCGCACCCGCGACCCTGGTGAGCCCCGCGCATTCGTCGTCCACTCCCAGTCCCGTCCCCGATCCCGACCCCATCTCCAACTCCAGCTCAACCTCGAGATCCAGCTCCAGTCCCAGTCCCGGTCTCCCAGACCCTGCTCCTGCTGCCGCTGCTGATCTTGAACCTGAAGCTGAAGTTCCTCCTCCGATTGCTGCCACCTTGCAGCACCAGCAACAACAAAAACAACATGGCTCGTCCTCGTCCACGCCTCAAGTTCAAGACACCCCCCTAGCCCGCCCTGCACCTGCGACTGCAGCCGCACCCCCTGCCACGGCCGCTGTCACCCAGGTTCAGCAGGATGTCTCGAGCCATGCCGACCCGAATATTAAAAAGCCCCGAGGCCCTGCCGCCCTCCCGAGGCAGTCCGGTCCGTCCTTGCTAACCCAGGCCCTTGCTTCAGCCCGCGGCATTCCATCCAGGACGCACTCCCACAACGAACAGCCGTCACAGTCCTCCTCCCAGCTCTCGACTCGCTCGTTGCCCTCTCCCACCGCCGACGGTCTCTCTGCCAACACTGCCAACCCTCCCCCTTCCGCCGCTGGCCTGGATCCCGTCGCCGTCCATCACCGCAATGCTCCCTCCCATGCCGGCCATGGCGCCTCAGTAGCCCCGAGAAGTGCTCCGCAACCTGGCTTTATCCCTCCTTCTGCCGTACAACCTCCCTCCGCCCTCAATACCGAATCCGATTCTGTCTCCCCCGCCGACCCTGCCACCACCGACAACATGGAGATCATGACCTCGCCCACCTACGACATAACCAGCTTCCAGGGCATCAGAGCTATGCTGTTGGATCACCGCGAGTTCCTCAAGGGCACGCGGTCGCGAGGTCGGGGGTCGTCGTTGGAACGAGTCGGCAGGGAGTACAAGGTCCCGGACGGTCTGCGAAAGAACCGCGCGTACTCGCACTCCACCAGCCCGGAAGGCTCTCTTACCTCCTCCGTGGCCCAGCTCGATCAGAAGCTGCACGAGGACTCCACCAACGCTGAATTTCGCCCCAAGAAGTTGGAACAGCGCTTCTCCATGGGACCGGAAAAAATCTGGTCTATCGGATCGAGCGAGGCCATTGACGGTCAGGAGGACGGACAAGTCGAGAAGTCGGTCCATGAAGCCATGATTGGTGCCGAACCCAACGCTCGCAGTCGCAAGGCGAGTTACAGCTTGCGTTTCTTCAGGGAAGGCTTGCCCAAGGAAGAGAAGACGCGGAGGAAGGAGACTCGCCAGCCGCACCCAAGTGCACGAGACAAGTTATCCCCGGGTCAGGAGCCTCTGCCAAACCTTTCAGCCGACATTGCCGTCGAAGATTTTGCCGCCAAATCAGCCAGCACGAACCCCACGCCGTCCCCCAGAATCCTTGACAAGAAGGACTGGCTTCCCAAGCAACTCGAGAGGGTCAAGACGTTTCCTCTCCAGTCGCCCCAAGCCGGCGAGACTCCTATCTTGACCGACTCTCCCACTCAAGACTACTTTGGGCTGAGGAAGGTCAATGGCGATATTTTCCACAAGGTTGACTCGGATGGTGCCGTGGAGTGTGGGTTGAAGGACCAGGACTCTGATGGCCACACGTCGCCGACTGCCACTACGGAGAGCCGTCAAACTGAAGCACGTCGGCTGTCAGCTGGTAGTAGCGAGCATGGGGAGAGTCACGAAGAAGGTGACGAGTCCAGCGAAGAGAAGATTTCCTCTGCTGTGTTCGTGCCTCACCCCGGATTGGAAGAAACCCCAGAGCGTGAGAGAGATGTTGCAAAGCCGCGACAAACACCGGGTGTCCGGACTGCTTCCAGGGCCGAGGATTTCCACCCCTGGCTGGTTAAGGCGGACGAGCCGGAGCCGGAGGAGGAAGCATCACCCGATCAGCCTCCCGATACCCCCTCGCACAAGCCGAAGCCTAGACGGCTGCCTGGCGCTCCAAACGTCGCGCTTCGCGAGGTCCAGCCTGGCCAGATCGAGGACTTGGCCGTTGAGGACGAGCCGGAGCCACCAACGCCCAAGCGGGCGACCACATACGTTGAAGAGCACGCACACCAGCACCAAGTGGACGAAAAAGAGCCGCTTGGTGCGATCGAGCTCATCCCCTACAAGCATCAGGTTGGCGGTCACACGACGTTGTGGCGCTTTTCCAAGAGAGCCGTCTGCAAGCAGCTCAATAACAGAGAGAACGAATTTTATGAAAGGGTCGAACAAGACCACCGTGACCTGCTGACCTTCCTTCCTCGGTAAGGATGCCAGTCCCGCTCCGCTCAGTTCCAAGTGCTAATGCTAATCGTTGCAGTTATATTGGCGTTCTGAATGTCACCTTCCACAAACAGCCCAGACGCAAATCAACCCACAAGCGGGAGGAGCCGGGACTTCTCGAGCGCAAGCCCACCAACGACAACGGCGCCGTGGCTTCAACCGATCCGTCCAAGTCGATCGGGCCGAACGGTGCAGCCTCGGCCGGCTCCAACGGCGCCTCACAGAACAATACGGAACATCGCCGGATCATCAGCCAGTCGCTCGCGTCGGCTCCGGTGCCAATTCCGACCGTCACATTTGACGATAACTGGCACATCTTGCCCCGAAACCTACTCCAACCAACCCCACCTCCCACCACAATGCCTGCCCGTGGCCGCAGCACGTCGTCCTCCGGGCTCCCCGACAACCCGGAGCAGAGCAAAATGACATCGCCGACGAGGCCAAGCCTGGACGACCGCCACGCCAACAGCTGGGGCGCCACCACGGTCAACAAGCGTCTGCGCAACGAGGTCTTCAACGATGCCTTCTTGAAGCAGCCGATTCCCGTTCACAAGCATCGCAGGCCGCACCAGAAGTCGATGGCTTTCCGCAAGCAACAGAGCCTGCGGCCTGCCAACTCGGTGCCGGATCTGATGCGCAGACAGGATTCCACGGCGCAGGAGGGCCATGCACCCCACAACTCCAGCCCGCTGCGGCCCAGCAGCTCCTCGCCCCCCAGTTCTGCCATGACGATCGAGCGCCCGGGGCCGACGGAGGCCACGGAAGCCGAAGACAGCGACGTCAAGGACGTGACAGGCACCAGTGCTCCCGAACCCGAGACGCTGGCAGACAAGATTATTGCGCAGAAGAAGAAGCGACGGTACTCTGGTACAGGTCTCCGCCGCAAGCCACGGACTGTCACGGAGTCTAGAGGAAATCTGAAGTACTGGGAAGAAGCGGATGATGCCGGGTACCGGGGCGAGGACGAGGGGCAATCCGGGCCGTCACTCACGACGTCGCAGGTGAACTCGCCGATGATCGAGCCACCTACGTCGAACGGAGCCGGCTACCAAGGGGGCCCTGCGCAGGAACTGAGTCTGCCCGGGGCTGCTGCGGACACGGCACAGCCCGAAACCGTGAGGGACATTGAGCACTCGGCGTATGCGTCGACAGTGCCGTCTGAGGTTCCAAGCCCGACGCAAGAGTTCCGGAAAATTCCGCGGCCTGTGAACCCCAAGGAAGCGCAGACCGGGACGCAGCGAAACTCTCGCGTGGAATACTTCCTTCTGCTGGAGGATCTCACGGCAGGCATGAAACGGCCCTGTATCATGGACTTAAAGATGGGCACTAGACAGTACGGCGTGGAGGCCACCCCAAAGAAGCAAAAGTCGCAGCAGGGCAAGTGTTCCCGGACAACCTCTCGTGAACTTGGCGTGCGCGTTTGCGGGCTTCAGGTGTGGGACGTGAAGAGCCAGAGCTACGTCTTCAAGGACAAGTACTTTGGGCGAGACCTCAAGGCCGGACAAGAGTTCCAGGATGCGCTGACCCGGTTTCTGTACGACGGCGTGGACTACTCGAGCATCCTGCGACACATTCCGACCATCCTACAGAAGCTCGACAAGCTCGAGTCGATTGTCTGCAAGCTGGACGGCTACCGCTTTTATGCCGCCAGCCTGCTCATGTTTTACGATGGTGATACCTCGGACGAGGGCAACGATTACGATACGGTCGTTGACGATTCCACGACCGACTTTGCGACGGACACGGAGGAGACGTCGGCACTGCGAGAGAAGCGTCGCAGAAAGAACAAGCGGGAGATTGACTTCAAGATTGCCGACTTCGCCAATAGCCTTACCAAGGGCGACTTGGCCGAGGGGAAGCCGTGCCCGCCTCAGCATCCAAACGAGCCGGACCGTGGCTTCCTGCGGGGTCTTCGAACTCTGAGGAAGTATTTCCTCAAGATACAGAGGGATATCCGGGCCGATATGGGCCTGGATCCCATGGGGAGGAGCTGCAGAGGCGATGTCGACGTCGACGTCGACCTTGACCAAATCTCGGACGAGGAAGGGTTTGTCAGTGAGTGAGAGAACAGAGAAGTGCGTGTCTCTTCTTCCTTGTCGATAATATTTGGGAATTATTTGGACGAAGGTGTTCATGGTTGGCGCGGGCGGATGACGGACGGTACGGATGAGTAAGGAACGGCATTCGACATCATACCCGGCATAGGTTTGGCGTCAGATTACAGACTTCAAGGAAACTGAGATTCGATTGCGGCTTTGTTTTTTCCCAGTTCGTACCTCCCTTCATTCTTTCTTCCCGTGTCATGTGGTTTCGTCCCGGATGGGCGTTGGTGTTGGTGCCTCGGCCGGGACCCAGACTGGACAATTGGTAACTGCAGCGACCTTCCGGATTGGGGGTCGAAGGCGTTTCTGCAAGTGTTTGATGAACTTAGACGTTAGACAAAATACGAGTTTACTCTTGATTCCGCGTCCTTGCCCCCTTTCGCAATGACAAACTCTCGGCGCAAGTGTCGCGTCTCGCGCGCACACGCCGCTCGAACGATGCCGGAACCCGAGAGATGCGTCACCGCCTTATGTAAGCCGAGGGAGGAGAGGGAGGGATGGATAGGTATTAGTGTATCACTAACACCGCTTCTCCGACTTCATCTTATCATCATTGTGTGATCCACCTTCATGTCAACGACATCCCGGGTCTTCTTCCACAGTAACCGGAAGCTTTGTCCATAAACACCGTCGGCAGATCAAGCAGCCATGGGCTCCGTCCTCTCCGCCCTGCGCTCCGCGACCACAACGGTCGGCGCCGTCGTCAAGCTCCTCGCGGACCTGAACAAGCAGTACCAAGCCCTGCTGTCGCGCGTCAACGCCGCCCCCGGGCTGCCGCACGACAAGCCCAGCGCGCCGTACTGGCTCGACGACCCGCCGTTCCCGGAGCTCGTGGACGCGCGGTCCGAGGCGCTGCCGGGGGAGGCGGACGTGGTCATCATCGGGTCGGGCATCACGGGCGTCGCGGTCGCGAGGGGGTTGTACCATGCCGCCGCCGCTGCTGCTGATGGCGCAACGACGAAGCCCAGGGTCGTGGTGCTCGAGGCCAGGGAGCTGTGCGGCGGCGCCACGGGGAGGAACGGCGGCCACGTCAAGGCTAGTCCGCACGAGCTGTACCCGCACCTGGCGAAGGCTTTTGGGAGGGAGAGGGCCGCGGCGCTGACGCGGTTTACGCTGCGGACTGCGGATGCTGTATTGGAGGCCGGCGAGGGGAGGGAGGTTGCGGAGTGTAGAAGGGTTGAGACTGTGGACTTCTGCCTCGATGAGAAGGGGTTCGAGGATGCCAAGAAGCAAGTCGAGGAGTTTAAGAAAGCCGTGCCCGAGTTCAAGATCGAGGTCGTCGGACGGGAGGAGGCGCGGGAGAGGTTCGACGTTGCCGGAGACCACGTCTTCGGGGCGCTGGTGTACGATGCCGGGGCGCTGTGGCCTTACCGGCTTGTCGCGTCGTGCTGGAGGGAGCTGCTGGACGAAACGGACGGCAGCCTGAGCATCGAGACGCGCACGGCGGTGGAGGACGTCACGACGGACGGCACGGAGCGGCGGCCGTACGTGGTCCGGACCTCGCGGGGGAGCGTCCGGGCCCGGCACGTGGTGCACGCGACCAACGCGCACGCGTCGCAGTTCCTGCCGGGTCTGAGGGGCAAGATGGCCGGCGTCAAGGGCCACATGACGGCGCAGCGGCCCGGGGAGCGGTTCCACTGGCGGGACGGGGCGCGGTCATGGAGTTTTCTTTACGGGGGCATGTTCGACTACGTCACGCAGCGGCCGAACGGGGACGTCATGCTCGGGGGCGGGTTCGTGCGGAGCCTGGGGCAGGGGATGGACATGATCGGGGTGTACGACGACGGGGACACGGAGGCCATGACGGTCGCGCACGTCGCCGGGGTCATGGACAGCGTGTTCGGGGAGCGGTGGGACGGGAGCGTGACGAGGGTGTGGAGCGGGATCTTGTGCTTCACGGGGGACTACGCCCCGTTCGTGGGCAGGGTGCCGGAGGGCATCTCGGGGAGGAAGAGGGGCGGGGCCAAGGGGAAGACGGCGAAGGAGGTCGAGGAGAGCTGGGAGGGCGCGGAGGCCGGGGAGTGGATCAGCGCCGGGTACTGCGGCGACGGCATGGTCTGGGCCTGGCTTTGCGGGACGGCGCTGGGGGTCATGATATCCGGGAGGGAGGGCGAGGTGCTGCCGAAGGCAGCTGGGTTCCCCGGGGGAAGATTGGATGAGTGGTTCCCGAACGATCTGCTCGTTACCGAGGCGAGGGTGAAGAAGGCTGATCTGAGCAACCTGGTGGACGACTTCATGTGACGAGATCGATCTTGACGTTCCCATGATACGTATACAATTAAAGTCTTGATACACGTTTACAAGTTCATCTGATGTGTCTGCCACAGGCTTCTAAATATTCCCAACCGTCGTTCAAGACCACGACAGATTCTTCAAGTTCCCTTCTCTCGTTGCTTATCTCCCCCCCTCCACGAGCCCCCAAACAGATGCTTCACCAGCGCGCCGTCGGGGATGCTCCCGTCGTTTGTACTCCCCGAATGCGGCTGACCGACCCCGAAGCCATCGATCGGCAGGACAAGAGCATCGTGGAATAACCTCGGAGGACCCAGAGACGACAGATTCCTAATATTCGTCAGGCTGTCGTCCGTCTCCTGCAGATACTCCCAAACAACATCAGTCCACGCCGCAGGGCCGGTAGAATTCATGACCTCGAGGCTCGTCGGCGTCCACTCCGGGTCGTCGGCGTACTTGCTCGCCAGCTCGCCCAGCGACGTGATCACGCGGGACACCATCCTTTGAAAGACGGGGTGCCCGGGGGCCGCGGCGATGGTCCACTGGCAGAACTGCAGCGCGTGCGGAATGTCCGCCCATAAGCCGCCGTTGCGCTGGTCGAACTCAATGCCGACGATGAGGCGGGTCTCGTTGCGGAAGGCGGGCGGGACCCAGTCGTCGATCGGCTTGAGGGCGAGGGTGTCCGTGTCGGTGTAGACGCCGCCCTCGACGTCGAGGATCAGGTAGCGCAGCAGGTCGGACTTCATGCCGACGTTGGGGAGGGCTTCGAAGGTTGACACGATGGTCTCGTTGTGGCCGAAGTGCTGGTTGATGAAATCTCGGCCTCCGTCTTCGCCGACCAAGGTGCTGAACGATATCCAAGTCAGCATTGGGACACGAGCAAGGTTGCAACAGCGGGAGTTGGTGCGCACTACGCGTAGCCCGGGTTCATGCCCAGCCATGTCGCCGTCTCTTTCAAGGCGTCCGGGCTGACTGTGGTCCTCTGACCCTGGCTTTTAGGCAGCATGATCTGCCATATCTTTGGAGGGATGAGGTGACTCCGGCGCGGAGCGGTCCATTCCGATCGCGTCGAGTTATCGCTCCACGAGCCGCGGTCCGTCGTGCTGGCGAAGCCGTTGTAGAGTTGGCTCACGCTGTCCACGCCCGAGTCCCAGTAGAGCCAGCACAGCGAGACCGCTACGAAGGCGAATAGCGTCAGGAGGCGGGTGCGATAAAGTATCCGTGACAGATAGAGGAGGATTGTTTCTACCACAGGGCTTGTATCGGCAGTCTTGGCCGCCATTCTTTCCTCGGATGAGGGGTCGATAGAGAACGGAAGAGAGCGGAGGATACGTAATACGGGACGCTGCGAAGTTCCTCGCCGTCGATATGTTGAAGGGAAGGGGTGTATACTGGAGCCAGTCCAAGGCTAGAAACCAAACGAATGACGAAAAGACGAAAAGACAGAAAGAGGGAGAAAATAGAAAGTTCTCGAGTGGCCCAAAGCCCAGTGTCCCGTGGTAATCATGGCTGGAGTGGTAAAACAGCCTCGCCCGGACGCCTGCATACGCCCCCCAAAGCCAAATACCGTTGGGTGCCGAGGGTGAGCACAGCAATAAGGGATTCATGAATAGTGGCTGAATGCCATGTATCTCTTAATATTTGATTGCAAACTCCCGCGACAAAGACGCAATGACATCCAGCAGGGAGCTAGCACAAACAGACAACAGAGGCAGGCAAACGGCTGACATTCGGAGCATCATAGTATTACGACAAACCAACATTTTCCAATCGGCTCATATAGATGGCGAGCACCCCGGCGGCGAACTCATTGGAGGGACGCCAGAGAGGTGTCTCGTTTTGCTTGGGGATGAGAGCCTCATGGGCTGCTCCTCGGACTTCCATCTCTGCAGGCTTATGGCTACATGTAAGCTCTGATGGAGAAAGGGGCCAAGTTGCGGCATTGTTCCGGCCATTTATGGGTGTACCACTCTCCCCCTTGCGTTCAAATCATGCATGTAGCCTGAGCTGCAAATAATAAGGGCCCAAGACCGATTGTGTGTGGAGACTGATTTGCTTGTTTTCGCTGTTTGTGTTCTCGATTGTCTTGGCTGTTGGTGGAATCGTGCACTACTCTACCTGGAGGCACGAAGTTGCCGTCAGCCCATTTACCGACTCCGACGCAATGGCTCGGGCTCCGTACCCATAAGAGGAGCATTGCGCATTCGACACACTCATACCGTGAATCTAGTTGTCCGGGTTCTCGAATCTCGGTATCCAGGGATCAATGTTACCAAAGTTTTCCTAGCTCATGCCTGGCTTCTGTCACGATCATCAAGTCAAATAGGATATGGATTAGCCAACAGGGGTTTTGGGACTGGTGAAAATGGATGTCGTTGGAAGTGCAGTGCCGGACCAATACGAACCTGATTGGATATCTTGAGGTCTTGTGCCGGAGCCTCGTGACTTGGCCTTACACCGTCTTGTCCGTTTCTCTCATTTCTTTAAACATATTTTGTTGGGAAATAGTCTATTGTATGGACTTCTCGATGGCTCATTGCCGCTGTACTCTTACGGAAGCTAAGCGTCGGAAAGCCAGCGAACAGCGAGGCTGGTAGTAGCCTGTTGCTACGTCAGACATCACCGTCGGCCTCATCGCCGCGGTCCGACTCCTTGTCTTCGTCGGATTTCTTAACCCACACCGAAGTTCGCTTACGAGGACTACTGCTCACTCGTACCGCGAGATACGTCTGCTCTCCGCCTGCGAGGTTTTGAATACGGCTATATCCCAGCGATTGGCGAAAACGCTAAAAGTCTGGATCTGTTACATTGAGAGCAAACCCGTCTACAAGTTGTTAATAAAGCGGGACATCAAGACTTTTGTCAAACAAGGATCTGAGATTATCCAGTTTGACCCTGCTCTTTTATATTAGGATCGTTTCCGCACTGAACTGTCTTGAGCTGGTATGAGTCCCCAGTTATCCCGGGTAACAGCCGGGAATCCCACTGTTGATTTGTTTTGCTAACGATAATAAAGAGATACCTTATTTAACATTTCGGGCCAACTCTCGCGCACGCCTAAATGTGTGTAGTACCCAAAGAGTTGACTACGAACGATTTTGACGGAAAAGGCAGAGAATAACAGAGACAGAAGTAAGAACGATAGAGATAAAAGCAAGAACAACAAGTAGGGTTAGAAAGCAGGAGGTAAAAAATCACGTTGAGGGATGGAATTTACTTTGCCATTATTAGTTTACGCAGAGTAAACAAATAGCAATTAATTACAAAACGTAGGAAAGTTAAAGATAAATAGATTTAAAGCCCTCTTAGTAAGGGGCTTAAGATACCTATATAATAGTAGAACTAGGTCCGTGTCCCACTATACTACTATTAGCTATAAATAGTTAACTCTAATATAGTTATTCCTATACTAGTAGTCTTTTTTTTTATAGCTTAAGGTTTTAATTATAAGTCCTTAGAGTATTTATTTTTTTAAAATAAGGGTTTATTAAAAAAAGCCTAAAAATAACGTTTTAAGCTCTTTTAATTAATCCCTCCTTAACTAGTCTTTTAGGGCTAAATAGCCTTATTTTTAATAAATCTATAGGCTCTAGTTAAAGGTTTAGCTATAGTTATATAAACTACTATTTCTTTATATTTTTTAATACTCCTAACCCTCTTATTAAATTTATAAATCTTTTTTACCTAAATACTCTCTTTTTATCCTTTTTTTATTACCTAACCTTTTATTTTAATTATAGCTTTATTTATAAAAATAAAGCCCTTAAGGGTGTAGTTTAGTTTTATCTTTATAAAACTATTAGTAATATTACTATTTTTAATAATTTATTATATTTCTTAAAACTCTTAGTACTTATATAATTATTATAATACTATAATATCTATTATTAAGTACTTCTCTTTAGTAGTACTTAGTTTAATAAAGTATTTATAAAGTAAGTAGGAGTTAATATAAATAATAAATAAAATTAGGGGAAGGTTTAAGTAATTTATAATAAGTTTAAAAGTTATTATAATAGTATAAGTTATATTAATACTAGTAGTTATAGTATAGATTTTTAAAGCTAGGATACTCTATATAACTTACTTACTCTTTATAAAGCTATAGTAAATAACGTTACTATAGATCTTAAATATATTATTATTAATAGTTTAATCTTTTATAAGGATAATAATAAATCTTAGTTATAATAATAAGTTAGTATTATTAGTAAATAATCTATTTATAAAAATAAAGAGCTTACTCCTTTTAAGGTTAAAAGAGATATATTTTAATCTTTACTACTAATTATTAATTTATTAGTAGAGTTACTTATTAAGAGTAGTAATATCTTTTTTTATAGGTTTTTAGTATTAAGCTACTATAGAAAAGTTATATAATACCTTAAGTTAATAAATTAATATAATATATACCCCTTAAGTGTATTATTAAATATATTAAGTCTTTTAATTTTTATTAAACTTAATAATTATAAGTCTCTTACTTTAGCCCTTTTAATAAAAAATAAAGGAGTCCCCTTTAAGTATTAAAATACTACTATTAAATATTAGTAGTTCTTTTAGAATTAAAAAGGTCTTTACTTTAACTATAAAGTTTACTTTTTTAAACTTTAAAGTCTTATAGGTTAAAAAATTATTTATTAAAAGGCTAAGAGTATTATTTATTTATATTCTAACTAGAGTAAAGTCTAGGTTATTAATTAATAATATTAGTAAATATAGGTTATATATTAAAGTACTTATCTTAAGCTTTTCTTTATAATACCTATAATATATTACTTACTAGTATATTTTAACCTCTATAATACTATAAAGCAGCCTTTTAATAACTATAATAAAGTTTTTTAAGTATTAGTTATAAATTTAAATTAGGAGATATATAAGGATTATTTAGTTTAACTATATCTTTAATTATATATATACTTATATTATATCTTAAAGCTATAACCTTATCCTAATTCCTATAAAGGTTAAAGCTAGTACTAGAATTAATTATTAACTAATTTATTAAATAGTAGGGAACTATATTAAAATTACTACCTTTCTGTTATTAGTATAGTTTCATATAATAAAGCGGGACTTTTTATAGAGTTAATTTGTTATTTTTACTTTAATTTTATTAATAATATAAAATTTAAACTTTTTAAACTTATTATAAACTTTAGAGTTAAATAGAATAATATTAAAAACTCCGTAGTTTTATAAAACTAAAATCTCTTTTTTAATTAACTTTTAAAATAACTTTTTTAAAGTAGTAATAATCCTTTATTCTTTTAATTTAATAGTAAGAGTAAAATTAGCCTTTTTTTTAATTAAAATAAATATAGTAGTTAGGGTCTTTTAAGGTTAGTTTTATTATTATTGTAGGGTTTTTATTAATACTAGGTTTTTAATAAAGAGAGGGTCTATATTAATAATAATTTTATTAAAAATCTCTTTAGCTTTGTTCTTTAGTTTAACTACGTTTTTATCTTTATTTTTAATAGTTATTAAGTTTTTTTAAAAAAAAAGAAATCTCTAGGCCTATATTATTAATATCTTTATAGTAGAGCTTAATAAACATTTATTAAAAGGATTAAGGGCCTTATAAAAGAGTAAGTATATACTCTTTACTATTTATTAAAATTAATTAATAAGGGCTTTACTAACTACTTTTCTTATACTATATTTTAACTATTAATTAAAGGGGGAGTTTTAGTATTTTAAACGTCCTTAATTTATTATATATATTAAGGGTATTATTAACTTTATATTTTATATAAATATATTAAATCTTTTTAGTAGCCCTTTTAACTACTTAAGTATATTTAGTAACGTTTAAAGTTTATAAAAATAAGTTATTAATTTATAAGTATACTTTAAAAATAAAGAGAGTTAGTATAAAGCTATTAGGGCCTATAGTATTATTAATATTCTTAATATAGGTTTAAAGTATAATCTTAAGTAGTATAAGTAGGTTTTTAATATAGTAAATTTAATAAACCCGTTTTAAAATAGTATAGTATTTTTTAATTTTACTAATAAAGTAGTAGGCTTTAATTAGTATAATTTTAAAAGTAATCCTTTATTCTTTAGTATATCCTTTAAACTTAGTAGTTTTAAATATTATAGTTATATTTATTACTAGAAAGTTAAAAGGTTCTTAATAAAATCTAATTTATATAGTATAAATACCTTTTTATACTACTTTAATAAATATATTTCTAAAAAACCTTATAGTAATAAATTTAGTTATAGTATTAATAAAGTAAATAACTAACTTACTATTAAAGTATATAATATCTATAATAACTTTATAATTAAAGTTATACTTATTCTATAATATAAATTAGAATTTTAAAGGTACTATATTATAGAATTAGTAATAGTAGTATATCTTTATTAAAGTCTTTAATACTTAAATATTTAGTTAATAACTAGTTTTTTTAAAAAGGTTATAGAGTTTTATAATAAACAAGTACCTAAATTAGTAATAAAGGTACTAGAGTTTAATAGTAGTAAAGTAATAGTATACTATTACCTACTTATAGTTAAATAGTAGCTATCTATACCCCTATTATTAAATAATTAGTATAGTAATATCTCTTTTATATAAAACGTTATTAATATTATTAAATATAATACTTAAGTAGTTTATATTTTAAAGGTATAGTAAAAATAGTATATTAGGAGGTATAATATAAAAAATAATATCTTTAAATAATAAGGGGATTTTAATTAATTTAAGGAACTTAATATTATTACTAATACTAAAGTAAATTAAAATACTACTAGTACTTATAGTATTAAGTTTAAGGTTAAAAAAGATTGTTTTTTAAGAACTATATATTAACTATAGTTTACTATAAAAAACTCTACTACTCTAGTATTTAGTATAATACTTTAAAAAATAGCTTTAGAATATTAACTATTATAGGTATATAGTATAGATTTTGTATAGTTTAGGTCTTTTATTATTACAGCGTAGGCCGTTACTTACTCTATAAAGGCTATAATTATCTTAAAACTATTAACTTATTCTAATATAAAGTATATAGTTATAAACGTAGTTAGTTAAGTTACTATAGTACTACTATTCTTATTATTTAGTAAGTATCTATTTATAAAGTTATTATTAATCTCTTAGGTATTATTAAAAGTTTTATTACCCTTATACTCTATAAGGAATTATTAAAAAAATACTATTATAACGTTTTAAAAGTAATTAGCCTTATAATAGTAGTTATAAACTTCGTTCTAATTTTTAGTAGAATATCTCTATAAGTAGTAGTTAGATTTACTATAAATATAGTACTTCTTATTACTTACTAAACTAGTAAAGTACTAAGGATAGTAATTTCTACTTTATAGTTTCTATTACTATAATTCTTATAGTCTCCCTTACTCTAAGTAGCCTCTACTACTATAGTTATATATTTAATTAATAATATAAGTACTATATAGCTCTATAGCTTTAGTTAAGTATTATAGCGTCTCTTTAGTTAATTTAAAGGTACTAACTAAGTTTTTTAATTATATAATAATCCTAGTAAAGCTTTTAGTTAAATTAAAGAAGTAAAAGCTATATTCTTTAACTCCTTAGTATATATTAATAAGCTAATTATAAAGGGCCTCTTTAGTTTATAATTTACTTAATAGTACGGACTAAATATCTATTAATTAATTAATTAATAAATTAAGTAACTTAAACTTTAACTTTATAGGGTTTTTATAAATTATATAGGTAAAAAAAGCTTATTACTACTTAAAAAAGCATTATTAACGTATCTCTTTAGTTTTAAAGTATTTTTAAAGCCTTTTAATTATAGTATTTTAATTAAAAGGTTTTGTAGAGTTATAAAGGTACTAAAAATAAAATATTAAGACTTAGTCCTTAAATATAATTAATATAACTATAGTATACTATATTTAATTAATACTTATAAACTAATACTATTAATAAAATATTTTAATCTTTATAGTAAAGATATTAAATTAACTACTACTATACTTTATATAGTTATTATAGAGTTTTATAAAGTTAATAAGTACTTTTACTAGTAGAGGGTTATTTAGAGTAAAGCTATAATTATTAACGTTATTTTTTTTATACTTATTATAGTAATCCTAGTATTAATTAAAGACGGGTTATTAAGAAGGAGGAGTATAAAATTAATATTACTACGCTAAGGAATACTAATAAGTATCTTATAATAGGGTTTTATACTACTTATGTTTTAGTAGTAGTAGTAAAGAAGGTTATAAATCCCTAGAGGCTTTTAGGGTTTTATAAGGCTAAGACTTTATAAAGCTATAGTCTTTAAGTAATAAAATCTACGGATTTTATAAAAGAATCTTATTTAAAAACTTAGGGTATTTTATAAGGGTTCTAAAGAGGTAGTTTTATTAAACTATAGTATTAATTTACTCCTTAAACTATATAAAGAACTTATTAAATATTAGTAGGGTATAGATTTTATATATAATATATTTAGTAATTAGGGTAGGGTTAATATAAATACTATAATATAAACGAAGGTCCCTAATATAGTACTAGATATTTCTATCTATACGTTTAAATATATTAATAGTTTATTTAGTAAAGTTAAAGTAGAAGTAGTTATATAGCTCTATACTAATAATCTTATTAGCTATATACTTACTAACGTAGTAGGCTGTAGCTATTATAAGTCTCTTAGTTCTAAACTCTATCACTAAATCTATATTATACTATAGGCTTTAAATTACTATATTAATAGTTTAAAGGGTAATAGTTAGGAGTACTAAGATAAGGGTATTTATAGATTTATTAGTTCTACTAGTAATAGTAGTAAGCTTTAACTAATCTATTAACTTTAAAAGTAATAAGCCCTAGTTAGTCCCTAGGGCTAATATTATGAAATATTATAAATCACCTCGTTTTTTATTTATAACTATAGTTACTTTCTTAAGAGTTTTTTTATTTTATAACTATATTAACTAATAGTATAGTTAGGGTTACTTAAAGGGAGTCTCTTAAAGTCTTTATAGTACTAAAAATATTATTATTACTTTTTTATTATCTAGTAGTAAGAATATAGTAAGGGTAATAAATAATAGGGATAATAAACGAAAAAGAGGTTTTTAAATAATACTAACGTTAATTAATATCTCTATCGTTTTTATTATAACTCTCTATTATAATAGTTAAACTATAACGTCTTACTTTATTTAAGTACTTTATAGTACCTCTATAGTATTATTACTAAATTAAGTTATTTAAATAAAAGAGATCTTTTTATTTCCTAGTACTTATAGATAAATTAGGAGTATAAAATAGTATCTCTATATACTAAATCTAAATTTTAAAACCTAACCGTAATAGTGGACTTATTAGCGCGTTACACACTAGTAGTAAACGTAGTAAAACACTAGTTATAGTTGAAAATTAGCTAAGTCTTTATAACTAATTAATAATAATATTAATAATTATTAAGTAATTGTATTTTATTATTTAGTATTAACTAGGGGGGGATAAAATAATAATAATAAAAAATAAAAATAAAGGATAAAAAAGAGGCTTTTTATAATATATAAAGTACGTAGTTAAAAGTATCTTTTTACTTAGTTCCTATACTATAAACTAACTATAGTTTAGTAAAAGCGTATTATACTTACTTAAGTACTTTTTTTATTATAAACTACTAATTCATACTATATACTATTAAAGATTACTTTTATACTAAAGATTCTATTATTAAAAAGACCTTTAATAAAGAATTATTAAACTAATAACACTTTAAATATAAGCGTTTCTTTTAAACTATAGTTTTAAGGGTATATTTACTTATATAATAAATTACTACTAGTGATTTTTAATATATTAGAGTCTTTAGTTAGTAGTTAAAATATCCTAGTAGTTTTATAATTTTTTTAAAGTATAGTACGTATTACTAGTATTTTAAATAACTAGTAATATTTTTAATTTACTTTTAAGTACTATTATAGAGTATAGCTTAGCTTTAGAGGCTTTTTAGGTAAAAACTTTATAGTTATATAGTAAAAAGAGGAAAGGGAGTATTAAAATAGCTTTAGAAGTTATAAAAGGGCTTAAGGGGTCTTTAAGGGTTAATATAATAGTTTAAAGTAGTAAATTATAGCTTTATAAGGTTATAAAGAGATCTTTTTAATAAATTAAATATATAATAAATACTTTTTTAAATAAAACGGTTTTAAGTTTATTTAGTTATTAAATAAGGACTTAGTATATCAAATGTTATTTACTAGTAAGCTAGCTCTAAGTCTAGTTAACTATATTTATAATAATATCTCTATTAAATAAAACCTTACTAATTTATAGTTATAAAGTAGTAGTAACTATATATATTAATTACTAATTAGTATTAGTTTATATAGAGTAAATAAATAGTAATTAATTATAAAATATAGGAGTTAGTAATTAAGGTTAAAGATAGATAGATTTAGAGCCCTTTTAGTAAGGGGCTTAAGATGCCTATGTGACGGTGGAGCTAGGTCCGTGCCCCGCCACACCGCCGTCAGCCACGGGTGGCTGACTCCAATGTAGTTATTCCCACAGCCATAGATAGGTATTCTAGCCATCACGATAACAGGGCCTAGTCTGAAAAGGCGGTCTTGAAGATTCAATCTCAAAGCCTTTTGCAAATCTAGACATATTGGAATCACTATGAAGCTTTTGAATCATTCCCTTGATTCTCAATTGTCTTACTTCTGAAAAAGAGCGCTTCATCATCCCACTCCATCCTAGATCCATCTTCTGCGGTAGGTATGAGACAGAATTTTGTAAGTTTGCAGGTCCCGAACAAACTTGGCAGGCAGCACCAGGGCGAGGCAACTAAGATAAAATAAAAGAAGGGATATCTACAGTGAACCATCGTAACGGCATGAATACAATCCCGGTATGCCCTTATCCACAGGACACCTTAGTACCTACGCAGAGCGACAGGTACATCGGCTACAGCGACGCCTACTCGGACGGCTTCGAAGCCAACGAAAGCGACGCCCTCGCCGTGACCCGCAGCGCGCCCACGTGCCCCGAGGGCGACGCCGTCTGCGAGAACGCCCAGGCCGCCGCCCTGAGGGTGCTCGCCGGGCGACAGTCCCCTCCCGACTGGTGGTACCAGACCTGCCGCGCGACCATCGACTGCACGCGCGACGTCCTCGGCGGGTCCATCTTCTACATCCACGCCGGGTGGAGGCAGGTGGTCAACTGCGCCAACGCGGCGCGCAGCGCCTCCGAGCCGCTGGCGCGCTACTGCAGCAGGCACTTCATAACGTGCACCCTCGTCAACTGGGCCGGCGGGGGGCTCGTGAGCTACGGCTACGGGCAGATCAAGACGGGCGGCGCGGGCGCCGAGGAGGGCGCCTCCGGCGGCAGGGAGTGCACGAGCGGCAACCTGCAGGCCGACGCCTTCATCGAGGGCATGCTCTCCGCGGCCGATGCCGGGGAGGCCAATGAGGCCAAGATCGACATCCGCCTCGAGGACGGGAAGAGCCTGTTGCTCTGGGGCAACGTCTACCCGGAGAACGCCGTGCCGGACAACCCGTTCTGCCCTGCGCAGTAGAGGATGGAGGGTGGTCTGAGTAAGTCTTCAAACGGGACTTTGGATATTCCGCGGAGATGGTAAGAGAGAGCAGGGAATCCTGGGCGAGTTGAGCACGGTGGTGAAGTTGGGGGCTACTTCAAACAAGTCATGATCGGGAAGGAACCTATGGGGTTGAAAGTCGATAGCCGGCGAGGATATGTATGTCTTCTTTACTCTCTCTAGCATTCATTGGATAGTCGACCATGATATTGGTCATGTGTAGCAATGAAATTCTGTCACTTGCCAACCTTAACTCTTCAAAGTGGCAGAGTTCCTCGACACCCTTCTTTCGAACATCGTGCTTTTCCCACCCACAACACATTGCAGTTCCCAAACTCACATACCAAAACCGCCTGAGTACTCCACACGCTGTTACTATACGGACCTATTCTTACATCACTTGAGCAAAGACACTGCCATGCAGACTGCGGAAAGCACTCACCAACCCCTGTCCGCGACCACAGATCTCGAGAGGAGGCTTTCTCTCGTCATCTGCTTCCTATACATCTTACTAGTCAACGCAGCCCTTCGATTGTTTGTCTGGTCTCGTATACCGACCGAAGGCCTACCTCTGCTCTGCGTGGTAATAGGAACCCGCGTGGCTTTGGGGCTCCTCTCGATCAGGATGTACCAAAGCTTCACTCGAAGCCGTCCGCTGGACTATCACATACAGGTCTTGGTCTGGCTTCTTCCGACCGTCTTGACAGATGCTGCGCTTGGGAGCTGTTACGGCCGCTGCAGTGTCGGCACGTTGATTGCTGGGTTCTATCGTGCCTCATGAAATAGGAACACAAGACCTGTAAGCGACTGCGATATATAGGTAGGGACACTTTGAGTAAAATATTGTGCGCTTCTCAACTGTATCTGAGCCCCTTGAAGGCTCTTTGTACATTTGATCCCTACTTAGATCCCATACCTGCTACACTGATTTCCTTCTTAAGTTATCTAGGCATAGCTATAACCGAGCTCTCTAAGGCTATATATAAATAGTCGCACAGTCTGAAGTCTGAGCGTCGTGCGTTTTCTTTATGCATTTCCAGAATAGCCCGGACATTCGCTATATAGTGTATGCAGTGTATAATAGAGGGTGGGTTAGTATTAGAAAAGCGGCAAGGTTTAGGCAGCCCGGGGATTAAAGAACCAGCAGAGTTCGTGGCGCAACGGGAATGCAGCTGTAGCACCTTGTAAACACCTTCGAGAAACACTTTTTCGCTATTGTTTGTTATTTAAGTAGAATTAAAGGGGTAACCCCTTTTAAAGAATAGGAGGGTGAGTCTTTAATCCTGTGCGCGGATAGTTTTTAAGAGGAGTTTTTTATAAGTGTTAGTTTACTTATAGGTAAAAAGAATATAGCGATTAATCCGTACGGGGTTAAATATTCGTTATAAAGAGTAATAATATTTATAGGTTAAAAGTAGCCTAGGTATTAGTATAGATATTAAAGCTATAGGTGGAGCTATATAGTTATATAACTCTATATAGCTATAGTTCTTACTATAGTACTATATACTATAGGGGCTAACTATATAGTAGCTATATTAATACTAATACTTTTTAGTTTATAGCTTAAGGCGTAAGGCTTTTATAAAAAGAATAATTACTTTTATAAAAAGAGTAGTAATTAATACTATTTAATAGGCTACTACTTTTTATAAAATTAAAAAAAAATTTAAAAACCCCTATAGGGGTTAAGCTTTATTTTTAATAGGCCCGGGGCTTATTAAAGTACCTAGGACTTACTAAAGCTACTTTTAGAGTAACTAGAGTTTATATCTTTTTTTTATACTATTTATATTTCTTAATTCTTTATATTTTTAGTTTTATATACCTTTTTATATAACTTATTCTTTTATTTTAATTATTATACTATTACTATTAATAAAGCTTTTAAGAGTATAGTTTAAAGAGGTTTTTATAAAAGTATTAGTTAGGTTGTTGTTTTTTATTATTTAGTAGATATTAGTAATTTTGTATTACTTATAGAACTGTTTTAGGACTATAATATTAATTATTAAGTACTTTTTTTTAGTAGTACTAAGTTTAATAAGGTATTTATATAGTAAGTATAAATCTATATATACTACTATAGGGATTTTAAAAAGCTAGAGGTAGTTAGTTATAATTTAAAGGGTTTTAGTAATAGTAAGGGCTATATTAGTACTAGTTATTATATTATAAATTTTAAATATTAGTATACTACGGGTAATGCGTTTACTTTCTATAAAGCTATAGTAAATAATATTATTAGTAAGTTTAAAGGTATTATTAGTAAAGTAGTACTTATTACTAAGGATAATAATAAAGTTAAGTTATAATAAGAGGTTATTATTATTAGTAAATAATTTATTTATAAATATAAAAAGTTTATTAGTAGTAAAGTTAAGGGGGACGTATATTAGTCCTTACTTTTAGTTATTAATTTACTACTATAAATACTTATTTAAAGTTTTAATATTATTATTATTAAGCTTTTAGTACTAAGTAGTAACTAATAAGTTATAAAATACTTTTAGTTAATAAATTATTATAATATAAGTACTATGGGTTTATTATTAAATATATTTAGCTTTTTAATTTACTCTAGGAGTTATAATAGTAAGTTTTTTACTTTAGTCCTTTTATTAGAATACTAAGTTATTATTTTTAAAGTTTAAAATACTATTATTAAATATAAGGGGATTATTAGTAGTTAAAAAGGTTTTTAGTTTAATTATAAAGTTTACTTTTTAAAATTAATTATCCTTTTAAGCTAAAAAATTAATAGTAAAAAACTTTAATATATTATTAGTTTATATTTATATTATAGTAAACTTTTTATTATTTATTAATAATATTAAGAGGTATAAATTATATATTAAGTTAACTATATTACGTCTTTTATAGTAGTAGTAGTTATATATTACTTATTAGTACGTTTCTACCTCTATAATACTATAGAGTAGTTTTTTAATAACTATAATAGTATTATAAGGGTAATAATACTTAATTTATTTAAGGAGTTTTATAAGAATAGTATAATTAAGTTTTATTTTTAACTATATATATACTTAGGTAATATTTTATAGTTATAAAGTTATATTATTATAGATTAAAAAAAGAGTTAAAGTAAGGATTAGTTACTATAAAGTTTATTAAATTATTAAAGACTATATAAAAATTTTAGTTTTTTTATTATTAGTATAGTTTTAAATTATAAAACGGGACTTTTTATAAAAACTATTTATAGTTTTTTTTTAATTTTATTAATAATTCTTAATTTAAATATATAGTAGTTATTATAAATTTTAAAGTTATAAAGAATAAAGTTAAAAACGTTATAATTTTAAAGTACTATAATTTTTTACTTTATTAATAACTAAAAGGGTTTACTAAGTATAATAATTATACCCTTATTATATAGTTTAATTATAAGGGCGAAATTAGTTTTTTTTTTTACTAAAATATATATTATAGTAGTATTGTTATAAGAATAACTAGGATATTTTTTAAGTAGCTAAAAAAGGGTTTTAGTAGTAGGAAAAGGAGTAGAATTAATAATGATTTTATTAAGGATTTTTTTAAGTAGCTTAACTTTACTAGGGGTATCTCTAGAGCTATTAACTTTATTATTTTTAGTTTTTTTAGTATAACTAGGGTTATTTAGTAGTAGAAATTTAAAGTTAGTTTTATTATTATTATTATAAAAGGGTTTAATAAAGGTTAATTTAAATATTTATAAGTTCTATAGAAGGACTAGTATATAGAACTTATTATTAATTAAAAGTAATAAGTATAAACTTTATTAACTACTTTTTTTATACTATACTTTAACTTTAAATTAAAGTAAAAGGTTAAGGCTTATAAATATATTAGGACTACTATATACTTTAAGGCTTTTTATAACTATTTATTTAGTATAAAAGTAGTAAACTTTGTTTATAGCTTTATAAATAGTAGTAGTTTTAGTTATAATATTTAGTAATAGTAGGGAGGAGTTATTTATATAGGGGTATACTTTAAATACTAGTAAGGTTAGAATAAGGCTATTTAAATTAGTAGTATTATTAATAGCTTTAACTATAGTTTAAAGACGGGTAATATAGTTTATTTTAGGGTTTTTTATTTTAAAGATTTTATAGATTTTATATACTATAGTATAGTATTTTTTAACTTTATTAATTAAGTAGTGTACTTTAATAGAAGTATTTTTAAGGGTAATACTAAAGGATTTAGTATTACTACAGAACTTACTAAACTAAAATCTAGTACTTAAATTAGTAATAAAGTTATTAAGGGGTTTTTAATATATATTAATTTAGTTTTTTTAAAATACTTATTATAGATATTTAATAAAGAGTAATTTTAAGAAATAAGTAGTATTAAAGGCTATAGATATATTAACTATATATAAAACTAGTTTATTATTAATATATATAATATTAATAATAACTTTATAGTTAAAGTTAAAGTTATTATAAAAGTTAAACTTAAAGTAGGATAGTACTAAATTATTAAGTTAATATTAATAGTATATATAATTAAGGGCCTTAATAATAGAGATTTTAATAGGGTTTTTAGTTTTTTATAAAATGTTATAGAGTTATTAAATAAAAGGGTAGTTAAATTAATAATAGAAATAGTAGAGTTTAATATTAGTTAAATAGTAGAATACTAGTAACTCTTTAGAATTAAAAATAAGTTATTTATACTTTTATTATTAAATAATTAAAACTATAGTAGTACTTTAATAGAGTTTATTATAGATATTATTAAAAATAATACTAAGTTAATTTATATTACTTAAGTTAAGTAAAAATAGAGTATTTATAGGTATTATATAAAAGGTAATATTTTTAAATAGAGTAGAGATGTTAATAAATTTAAGTAAGTTAATTAGTACTGTATGTTTAAAAAAAATAGAAATTTTACTAGTGCTAAAGGTATTAAGTTTAAGGTTTAGTAAAAAGTAATTTTATAGTACTATATATTAATTATAGTTTATAGTTAAAAACTTTACTACCCTAGTATTAAATATAATACTATAAAAGACGTTAAAGGAGTAGTAACTATTATATATAAATATTAATATAGGTACTAAGTAGATAAAGGGGTTTATTTATATTAAGTAGTGAGTTGTGGTATTATTTTTAAGTAGTTTAAGAATATAGTAGCTATTAATAGTAGTTAGACTATTAATACTTATAGAGGTATAGTAGGCTAGTGTATAATAAATAAATTTAATATCTTTTTTAGACTTTAAATTACTTTTTTTAGAGCTATTAGTAATTAAGAGGTTATTATTATTATTTAAAGAGCCCTTGTATTAAAATAGGAACTAGTAATATCCTTTATAAAAGGGATTTTAAATATAGGATAACGATTTATAGTATTTATATACTTTATTATACTTTTTTTATATATATTTATTAAACTAGTAGTTAATTTTACTATAAATATAGTACTTTAGTAAGTTACTACTATAGAAGAAAGGTGCGTTATTATAGAGATAGTTATAAGTATTGTGGCTTTAGTAGTACTTATTATAATTACTACTATATTTATAGTTAATATAGTAGGTATTTATAGAGGTATATTAGTTACTTAAAGTATAGTTATTAATAATACTAGTAGTTAATTATAGGTTAATAATAGTACTATTAAGTATAGGGGTCCTTTTAATAAGAGTTAATATAAGGTTTAGAAAGGAGTAGTAAGTAGTAAGAAGTTAGTTATATAGAGTATAGTTACTTTAGTATTCTTTATTAAGTATAGGCTAAATTTTTAAAAACTTTATAATTATTTTATTAAAGTACTTAATATAAAACTTACTTTAACTATTTTATATTTTTATAGTAAAGTTAAAACGTTATTATTTAAAAAGGTACTACTAATATGTTTAGTTAGTTTTAAAGTAGTTATATACTATAACTACTATATTAAAGAGTAATAAAAGGGAGGTAGAGTTACTAAAGTAGTTATAATAAAAAGTTTATATTTAGCTTTATAGTATTAGTAAAAAGGTAATATAAATTTAATACTAAGAAATACTTATAAAGTAGTAATTATATTTAAAGATTTTAAACTTTATATTAAAAAATTTATATTAGTTACTATTATAGGTTATATTATTTTTAAGTTTAAAAAGGTTAGTAAGTATCTTTAGTATAGAAGGGTTAAAAAGTAGTAGTATTAGAGTTAAAGTATTTTAAAAAAAAATTTTAAAATAGTAAAAGTAAAGTTAGCTTTATATAGCTTTATAAGGCTAATAAAGCTAGTTATAGTATTAATTTTTTAAAAAGGATTAAGAGGTAGTTACTTTTTATAGTAATAAAGTATTTATATTTTATAATATAGTATTATTATAATATTTAACTAATAGTAAAATAATACTTTTATTTTACTTAATTAGTTTTAAAATACTATATAACTTATTATTTATAATATATTTAAAGAAGTAGGGCTTTTTAGAGTTAGTTTTAAAGTCTTTATAGAGAGTTATAGTTTTTATAACTTTTCTTTTACTTTAAAAATTAAATTAAGTAGTTTAAGTAGTTATTAGTTTACTCGTAGGAAAAAACGTTAGTAATTAATTTATACAGAGTTAAATATATATAATAAAAGAGTAATAATATTTATAGGTTAGAAGTAGCCTAAGTGCTAGTATAGATATTAGAGCTATAGGTAGAGCTATATAGTTACGTGACTCTGTATAGCTATAGCTCCTACTGTAGTACTATATACTATAAGGGCTAACTACACAGTAGCTATACTAATACTAGCACTTTTTACTTTATAGCCTAAAGTATAAGGCTTTAATAAAAAGAATAATTACTTTTATAAAAAGGGCGGTAATTAACGCTGTTTAATAGACTACTACTCTTTGTAAAATTAAAAAAAAATCTAAAAACCCCTATAGAAGTTAAGCTTTATTTTTAATAGGCCCGGGGCTTACTAAAGTACCTAGGGCTTACTAGGGCTGCCTCTAGAGTAATTAGAGTCTATATCTTCCTCTTTATACTATCTATATCCCTTAATTCTCTACGTTCCTAACTCTACGTACTTTCTTATATAACCTATCCTTTTATTTTAATTATTATACTATTACTATTAATAAAGCTTTTAAGAGTGTAGTTTAAAAAGGTTTTTATAAAAGTATTAGTTGAGTTATTACTTTTTACTATTTAGTAGATATTAGTAATTTTGCGTTACTTATAAAATTATTTTAAAGCTATAATATTAATTATTAAGTACTTTTTTTTAGTAGTACTAAGTTTAATAAAGTATTTATATAGTAAGTATAAATTTATATATACTACTATAGGGATTTTAAAAAGTTAAAAATAGTTAGTTATAATTTAAAGGGTTTTAGTAATAGTAAGGGCTATATTAGTACTAACTATTATACTATAAATCTTAAATACTAGTATACTATAAGTAATATACTTACTTTTTATAAAGCTATAGTAAATAATATTACTAGTAAACTTAAAGGTATTATTAGCGAGGTGGTACTTATTACTAAGAATAATAATAAAGTTAAGTTATAATAAAAAGTTATTATTATTAATAAACAATTTATTTATAAATATAAAAAACTTATTAGTAGTGAGGTTAAGGGGGATGTATATTAGTCCTTACTTCTAGTTATTAATTTACTACTATAAATATTTATTTAGAGTTTTAATATTATTATTACTAGGCTTTTAGTACTAAGTAGTAACTAATAAATTATAGAATACTTTTAGTTAATAAATTATTATAATATAAGTACTGTGGGTCTATTACTAAATGTACTTAGCCTTTTAATTTACTCTAGGGGTTATAATAGTAAGCTTTTTACCCTAGCCCTTCTATTAAAATACTAAGTTACTACTTTTAAAACTTAAAATACTACTATTAAATATAAAGAAATTATTAGTAATTAAAAAGGTTTTTAACTTAGCTGTAAGGTTTACTTTTTAAAGCTAGTTATCTTTTTAAGTTAAAAAATTAATAATAAAAAGCCCTAATATATTATTAATTTATATTCTAACTATAGTAAACTCTTTATTATTAATTAATAATATTAAAAAATATAAATTATATATTAAATTAACTATATTAAACTTTTTATAGTAGTAGTAGTTATACGTTGCTTATTAGTACGTCCCTACTTCTATAATACTATAAAGTAGTTTTTTAATAACTATAATAGTATTATAAAGGTAATAATACTTAATTTACTTAGAGAGTCTTGTAAGGATAGTATAATTAAGCTTTATTTTTAACTATATATATACTTAAGTAATATTTTATAATTATAAAGTTATACTATTATAAATTAAAGAAGGAACTAAAGTAAGGATTAATTACTATAAAGTTTGCTAAATTATTAAAAACTATATAAGGATCTTAGTTTTATTGTTATTAGTGTAGCCTTAAATTATAAAACGGGACTTTTTATAAGGGCTATTTGTAGTTTTTTTTTTAATTTTATTAATAATTCTTAATTTAAATACATAGTAGCTATTGTAGATTTTAGGGTTGTAAAGGATAAAGTTAAAGATATTATAATTCTAAAGTACTATAATTTTTTACTTTATTAATAACTAAAAGGGTTTACTAAGTATAGTAATTACGCCTTTGTTATATAACTTAATTATAAGGGTAAAATTGGCTTTTTTTTTTGCTAAAATATATATTATAATAGCGTTTTTATAAGGGCGGCTGGGACGTTTCTTAAGTAGTTAAAGGAGGTTTTTAGTAGTAGGGGAAAGAGTGGAATTAATAATAATTTTATTAAGAATTTCTTTAAATAACTTAGCTTTACTAAGAGTATCTCTAGAGCTATTAGTTTTATTATTTTTAGTTTTTTTAGTATAACTAAAGTTATTTAGTAGTAAAAATCTAAAGTTAACTTTATTATTATTATTATAAAAGGGTTTAATAAAAGTTAATTTAAATATCTATAGGCCCTATAAAAGGGCTAGTATATAAAACTTACTATTAATTAAAAGTAGTAAGTATGGGCCTTATTAACTACCCTTTTTATACTATACTTTAACTTTAAATTAAAGTAAAAGGTTAAGATTTATAAATATATTAAAGCTGTTATGTATTTTAAGGCTTTTTATAACTATTTATTTAGTGTAAAAGTAGTGGACTTTGTTTATAGTTTTATAAATAGTAGTAGTTTTAGTTATAATATTTAGTAATAGTAGAAAAGAGTTGTTTATATAGGGGTATATTTTAAATACTAGTAAAGTTAAAATAAAGCTATTTAAACTAGTAGTATTATTAATAACTTTAACTATAGTTTAAAAATAAGTATTGTAACTTATCCTAGAGTTTTTTACTTTAAAGATTTTATAAATTCTATATACTATAGTATAGTATTTCTTAACTTTACTAATTAAGTAGTACGCTTTAATAAGAGTATTTTTAAAGGTAATACTAAAGGATTTAGTATTACTATAAAACTTATTAAACTAAAATCTAGTACTTAAATTAATAATAAAGTTATTAAAGGGTCTTTAGTATATATTAATTTAGTTTTTTTAAAATACTTACTATAAATATTTAATAAAGAGTAATTCTAAAAAGTAGGTAGTGTTAAAAGCCGTAAATATATTAACTATATATAGAACTAGTTTATTATTAATATATATAATATTAATAATAACTTTATAGTTAAAGTTAAAGTTATTATAGAAGTTAAACTTAAAGTAGAATAGTACTAAACTGTTAAGTTAGTATTAATAGTATATATAATTAAGGGCTTTAATAATAAAAATCTTAATAGGGTTTTTAGCCTTTTATAAAATATTATAGAGTTATTAAATAAAGGAGTAGTTAAATTAATAATAAAGATAGTAGAGTTTAATATTAATTAAGTAGTAGAATACTAGTAACTCTTTAGAGTTAAAAGTTAACTATCTATATCCCTATTGTTAAATAATTAGGACTGTAGTAGTACTTTAATAGAGTTTATTATAGATGTTATTAAAAATAATACTAAGTTAATTTATATTACTTAAGCTAAGTAAAAACGGGGTACTTATAGGTATTATATAGAAGGTGATGTTTTTAAATAGGGTAGGGATATTAATAGATTTTAGTAAATTAACTAGTACTATATTTCTAAAAGAAATAAAGATTTTACTAGTACTAAAGGTATTAAACTTAAGGTTTAGTAAAAAGTGATTTTATAGTACTATGTATTAATTATAGTTTATAGTTAAAAACTTTACTACTCTAGTATTAGGTATAATACTATAAAAAGCGTTAAAGGAGTAGTAACTATTATATATAAACGTTAATATAAGTACTAGGTAAATAAAGGGGTTTATTTATATTAAGTAGTAGGCTATAGTATTATCTCTAAATAGCTTAAGGATATAGTAGCTATTAATAGTAACTAAGCTATTAATACTTATAGAGGTATAGTATACTATTGTGTAATAAATAAATTTAATATCCTTTTTAGGCTCTAAATTGCCTTTCTTAGGGCTATTAATAACTAAAGGGTTATTATTATTACTTAAAGAGCCTTTGTATTAAAGTAGGAATTAGTAATATCCTTTATAAAAGGGATTCTAAATATAAAACAACGATCTATAGTACTTATATACTTTATTACGCTCTTTTTACGTATACTTATTAAACTAGTAGCTAATTTTACTATAAATATAGTACTTTAGTAGGCTATTATTATAAAAGAAAGGTGTGTTATTATAGGGATAGTTACGAGTATTATAGCTTTAATAGTAGCTGTTATAATTACTACTATATTTATAGTTAATATAGTAGGTATTTATAAAGATATACTAGTTACTTAAGGTGTAGTTATTAGTAATACTAGTAGCTAACTATAAGTTAGTAATAGTACTACTAAATATAGGAGTCTTTTTAATAAGAGTTAATATAAGGTTTAGAGAGGAGTAGTAAGTAGTAAGAAGTTAGTTATATAGAGTATAATTACTTTAGTATTTTTTATTAAGTATAGGTTAAATTTTTAAAAACTTTATAATTATTTTATTAAGGTACTTAATATAAGACTTACTTTAGCTGTTTTATATCTCTATAGTAAAGTTAAGATATTACTACTTAAAAAGGTACTATTAATATATCTAGTTAGTTTTAAAGTAACTATATGCTATAGCTATTATATTAAAGAGTAATAAAGGGGAAGTAGAATTACTAAAGTAGTTATAGTAAAAAGTTTATACTTAGCTTTATAGTATAAGTAAAAAGGTAATATAGGCTTAATATTAAGAGATACTAATAAGGTAGTAATTATACTTAAAGATTTTAAGTTTTATATTAAAAGATTTGTACTAGTTACTACTATAGGTTATACTATTTTTAAACTTAAAGAGGTTAGTAAGTATCCTTAGTATAGAAGGGTTAAAGAGTAGTAGTACTAGAGTTTAGGTATTTTAGGGGAAATTTTTAAAATAGTAAGGGTAGGGTTAACTCTGTATAGCTTTATAAGGTTAATAGGGCTAGTTATAGTATTAATTTTTTAAAAAGGATTAAAAAGTAGTTACTCTTTATAGTAGTAAAGTATTTATATTTTATAACGTAGTATTATTATAATATTTAACTAATAGTAAAATAATACTTTTACTCTATTTAATTAACTCTAAGATACTATATAACTTACTATTTATAATATATTTAAAGAAGTAGGGTTTTTTAGAGTTAGTTTTAAAGGCCTTATAGTAGTTTATAGTTTTTTTTATATCTTTTTTACTTTAAAAGTTAAACTAAAAAGTTTAAGTAACTTTAAAAAACTATTAGTTAATATTCTTTTATAAAGAGCTAAACTTAATACTATTAAAGTATAAAAAGTCCTTAGTGATATAGTGGACTTTAAGTAAGACTTAGGTAAAGGTATTTATAAACTAGTTATTAAAGTTAATATTAAATATTTCTTAAAGTATATAGTTAGTATAACTTTTTATTATATACTTATTAAAAAACTATAATAAATAGGTTTTAAGTATAGTTATAAAGGTCTTATTAGTAGGCTTATTATACTCTAGAGTAGGCCTTTAGTTTATAAAATTTATATTAATTACTAGTCTATAGATAGTTATTATAAGGGGGAGGTCCTTAAAAGGCTTACTTATAGGGGCTATTTATAATATTTTAGTAACTTATATAGCTATATAAAAGTCCTTTTAGTTAAGATTGTAAGATTTACTAAAAAGCTTTATAATTACTTTATAAAAGGCTAGTAATAAAAAGTAGTTATTAGGTTATAAATAATTAATAATAGCTTTAGATTTTGTTATTACTATATAGGGGAATATAGTTAGAGTAATAGATAATAGGGATAATAAATAGGGATAGAAAAGGGATTGTGAGGATTTATAGAGAGTTTTGTTATTATTAGCCTTATAAGACTTAGTAAAAAGTCCTTACTAATAAAGAAACTAAAGTTAAATAAGTTATTTACTTAAAAAGTAAGAATATAGGGCTATAAAAAGGAAAACTTTAAATCTATAAATTTATAAAGTTTAATATAAGTTTTTAAGTAATAGGATTAGTAGGTAAATAGTAGTTTAAATAGTTAGTAGATATTAGTAATAAAATTTTTATTAATTTAGGTAATTATAAGGTAATTTATAGTGTTTTAAGTAGGTATAGTAGGGGTTTAAAGTAAGGGAATAAGTTATAATTGTAGTTAGTAAAAAGGTTTTTTTTATAAAAGTAGATTTTAACTTTTATTAAAAAAAAAGAAAGTAATATTAAAAAAGTTTATAGTTATAGTAAGAAATAGTAATAGTAGCTTTCCTAAGGGGGTTGTATTATTAAAAAGTGGGTTATAACTAGCTTTTTAAGAGGAGGAGGAGTTAAAGAAAGTAGGAGGTAAGTTAAAGAGAGGAGTTAATAGAAGAAGTAGATTAAAAAGAAGCTATAGGTAGAGAGAAAAGGAAAAGAGGCTGTTATAAGAGGATTCTTTATAGTTTCTTTATAATACTCTAATAGTAGTATCCTAGTTATTTAGAGCTATAATTTTGTTAATAAAGGCTTAATAGGATTATGGACTTATTGCGTTTTAATACTTCCTTCTTTTTATATATTTTTTTTAGAATTAGAGAGATACTTAGTATAGTAATAGTATCTTAGTAGTTTTATACTTAAAGTTAAGGTTGTAATAATCTATTATTATCTCTTTTAGGTAATCCTAGCTAATCTATAGCTTATAGTTAAGTAGTAATAAGTAGGTTAATTACTAATTAGTATTAGTTTATTTATAGAGAAAAACGTTAGTAATTAATTTATATAGAGTTAAATATATATAATAAAAGAGTAATAATATTTATAAGTTAAAAGTGGCCTAGGTACTAGTGTAGATATTAGAGCTATAGGTAGAGCTATATAGTTACGTAACTCTGTGTAGCTATAGTTTCTACTGTGGCGCTATACGCCATAGGGGCTAACTACATAGCAGCTATACTAATAGTAGTATTAAAGAGTTACTAGTTAGTATTTATTTATAAAGGGTTAAACTTAATACTATTAGAGTATAACTATTCTTTAGTAATATAATAGACTTTAAGTAAAACTTAAGTAAAGGTATTTATTAATTAATTATTAAAGTTAATATTAAAAGTTTTTTAAAGTATATAGTTAGTATAGTCTTTTGTTATATATTTATTAAAAAACTATAGTAAGTAAGTTTTAAGTATAGCTATAGGGGTTTTATTAGTAGGCTTATTATACTTTAAAGTAGGCCTTTAGTTAGTGAAATTTATATTAATTATTAGTTTATAAGTAGCTACTATAAAAGGGAGGTCTTTAAAAAACTTACTTATAGAGGCTATTTATAATATTTTAATAACTTATATAGTTATATAAAAGTTCTTTTAGTTAAAATTATAAAATTTACTAAAAAGCTTTATAACTACTTTATAAAAAGCTAGTAATAGGGAGTAGTTATTAAGTTATAGATAATTAGTAATAGTTTTAGATTTTGTTATTACTATATAGAGGAATAGAGTTAAAGTAATAGATAATAGGGATAATAAATAGGGATAGAGGAGGAATTATAAAGATCTATAAAGAGTTTTATTATTATTAGTTTTTAAAAGACTTAGTAATATTCTTTATATTTAGTTTAAAAATATAGATTTTTTAGAGTTTATTAAAGTACGTTTAGGTAGGTTATAGAAAAAAAAAAGAAGCTATAAATCTATAGAGCCTAATATATAGGTTTTTAAGTAATAGAATTAATAAATAAATAATAGTTTAAATAGTTAGTAAATACTAGTAATAAAATTTTTATTAATTTAAGTAGTTTTTAAAGTAATTTATAGTATTTTAAGTAGGTATAATAGGGGTTTAAAGTAAAGGAATAAGTTATAATTATAGTTAATAAAAAGGTTTTTTTTATAAAAGTGGATTTTAATTTTTATTAAAAGGAGGAAAAGTAATATTAAAGAAGTTTATAGTTGTAGTAAGAGGTAGTAATAGTGGCTTTTTTAAAAGAATTATATTATTAAAAAGTAAGTTATAGTTAGTTTTTTAAAAAGAGAAGGAATTAAAAAAAGTAAAAGGTAAGTTAAAGAAAGGAGTTAATAGAGGAGGGAAGTTAAAAAGAAGTTATAGGTAAAAAAAAAAAGGAAAGAAGCTATTATAAAAGGATTTTTTATAGTTTTTTTATAGTACTTTAGTAATAATATTTTAGTTATTTAGAGTTATAATTTTATTAATAAAGGTTTAATAGGATTATATATTTATTATATTTTAATACTTTTTTTTTATATTTATTAAAGGTTTTACTTTTAAAGTTAGAGTTACTTTTTAAAATTAAAGGGATACTTAGTATAGTAATAGTATTTTAAAGGTTTTACTTTTAAAGTTAGGGTTATAATAGTTTATTATTTTTTTTTAAGTAATCCTAGTTAATTTATAGTTTATAGTTAAGTAGTAATAAGTAAGTTAACTACTAATTAGTATTAATTTATTTATAAGTAAAAAGAATATAGTAATTAATTTATATAGAGTTAAATATTTATTATAAAGAGTAATAATATTTATAAGTTAAAAGTGGCCTAGGTGTTAGTATAGATATTAGAGCTATAGGTAGAGCTATGTAGTTACGTGACTCTATGTGGCTATAGCTCCTACTATAGCGCTGTACGCCACGGGGGCTGACTACGCAGCGGCTATGCCAACAGTGAGATTCCACTTTTTTGTTGTTGTAGAGACTATTTCTGGCACTCCAGCATTCGAACACATGCTCTTTAAGCGCTAGAGGTGTCATTTTGCATTCGATTGTCTGCGAAAGGATGTCGTCGCCGACGTTCTCCAGGTCCCAGGAGAGCCACTTCATAACGGTCGGATCCGCCAGAAACTGAAGCGTATTCGGACGCTTATTGATCGAGTTGGTAAACCTCTCGCGAAGAATTCTGCAGCGAAGTTCACGTCCTGACGGGAATGCTCCAAAGTCCGCAAACACCTGTCGGGCGAGCGTATGTGGAATCTGTTCCAGGAACGAGTCGTGGCGCATGTCGTTGGCGTCTATCACCGCTCTCTGCAATGCGGTTGGGTAATCGTTCATCGGGGAGGTCATTGACAGCTGAGTCTCGAAGCTCAGCCCGCAATTCCTCGATAGCGTCCAGAATCGGCTCGCCCAAGGCGCGAGGTCGTTTTGGACAATGGCTTTGAATAATGACCACGTCGTTGAGTCTGACGAATGACTTTTGGTATGGAAGAACCATTGTACCTCTGCGTATTTCAGGAAAGGGTGAATCTCGGTAATGGTCGTCGAGCGTGGGGATTTAACTTCATGACGTTCATGTTCGTTCTTCGTAGCGAGCTCCAAAGCGGTTGAATATGGACGCGTAGGTTTGAAAGAATTCATCAAAAGCCTTGAAATTTGAGAACCAGCAGCTCCCGGTATGGCCTGATGTAAAGTTTGCTCGGCTATGCCTGCCAGATACTTGCCGTGGTCCAGCTTCGTCTTCCGAGGGCCTGGGGGAGGTTCGATCAAGGCAGTCTTGAAATCATTGAAGTCGAGGTATGTCAAGCAAATCTCCCCAATTTGGTGGTCCACATTTGGTACGTCCACGTGAAAGTTACCGAATGGTCCCTTAGACGGCTTCAGCAGGAAGGCTCTGATAGAATGGTGGCTGAAGTGCACTGTCTCGTCGATGTCTTCGATCTGCACCAGATTCTCGCACCAGACAGCAAGACGCTCAATACCGTTTATCATCCTCTCTGCTTGGAAGTGCTGCTGCCCGACCTGGACTGACAGGGCCTCTTTGAGCTGTTGGATGGTAAGAGGCGTACGAACCGTGGCCGTCCAGTCAAAGATTCGGCTGGCGATCTCGGTGTTACCGTTGTCCACAATGCGTTGGAGAGCTCGGTTGAATGTTTCCGACAAATTTCTAGGGATATTTTTTAAAGCGTCTCTAATATCTGAATCGGTTCGGCGTGTGCAGATATCTTCGATTGTAAGGTATACCCATAGGAACCTTGACGCTCAATTGTTAATAAGGCGGTTCTAAAGCAGGTAAGGGGCAGACAAAAGCCGGAGAAAGTGAATACAGAGTACTCACATGCCCTCACCGCCCATACCGATAGCTTCAACGATCTCTGAGATTAAGCCTTCATTTTGTGTAACGAGCTCTCTTGTTAAGACTTTTTGACGTACGATGTCGTTAGTGTATCTTGATAGGTCGTGTGATGACAAGCCGGAAGAGATATCGAGACGGAGTAAGGGGGTCCCAAGTCTATCCACCTGTTCGGAAACACTCTCTCTAGACGACAGTAGTAACTTGATTTTTGTAGTGCCCTTGCAGGTACTAAACAATTTTGCAACTGTACTCAATACCTCTTTACTTTTTGCAACTGGACACTCGTCTAGGCCGTCCAATACCAAGAATAGAGTTTCAAAAGGCTTGAGACCGTAGTGCCAGAGTGTAACTAGAGCGTCTGTATCGAAGAATCTCTTATTGCAAACGTTGAGCTGGTTCAAAAGTTGCTCGGTCATCGAACCGGTATCTAGAACTTGTCGAATCAGAGACCGAGTTATCCGTGACGGATCCAGACTGTCTATGTCGTCGAATCGCATAAACATGAATGCAACTGCTTGCATTGGATTTCGCACTCTTATGATATAGTCAATAATGTTTGAGCTTGGCTTATTAGCTTACATCAGGGGTCATTTCAGCTAATTGATGCACTCACGTCATGATAGTTTTCCCAGATCCAACTTTGCAGTCGACGGTTAGCATCATCACCTCAATCGCTTCGCCCATAGCGACGGCGGCAAAAGAGCAACTCACTTTTCCCGACAATATGCAATGCGCAAGAAGACGGACTTTCAAACCAATTTTCGTATTCCTGATCATGGAACACCCATTCTACTGTGCCGTCATGTTTCTTCGACCGGGCATTCTTGAAGGCTGCAGTGTGATCGTAGGTGGAGAGCTCGATCAAGAGCCTTTCCCATTTGCGTTCTAATAAGTTGGCGGTAGTTAGCTGCAAGTACGACTCCCATGTATCACAATGTATACTCGCCAGGTGACGAAAGAGGAACAAAATTCAGCTCGAAGAGTTTTGCTTACCGTCTGCTCTCAGACTTTCATTCGCCTTGAGGTCCCTAATCCCCTCTTCTGTCTGAGCCAACGAGTTGGCTAATTTTTGCCTACTTTCAGCGGTCTGACGCCGTTCTTCGACTTGCAGCAAGTGCTCCTTCTGATCATCCATGGCCTTGGCAAGCGCGATCTCATCTTTGACGTTTTTTGCCTTGGACCTGATATCGGTTACGTGGGGTTGGATTTCCGACTGAAAAGACTGAGTCAAAGAAGCCAACAGGTGCTGTCGCCCTGTCCCGAAGACGTCAGTGCAAGGGGGAACAACAGGTCGGGGTTATGCTAACATGGTCGCCTGCTGACAGCAACTATCTTCGAGCAGCACTCTATCAGCGTGGCCTGAAAGTCGTAGACGGCCTCTCTCAACCGGGCGGAGTCGGGAAACAACAACCGATACTCGGCAAAGCGCGGGCATAGCTGATCGAAGCCTCTGAGAAGCTCTGCAAACTTCTCAAAATACGAGGTGAAGTTTGCCAGGATCTTTTGCAGTCACTACTCGTCAGTAACGATAAACATGCTCGCAGTGACGCCTTACATACCAAGAACGTCAGCTTCACCGAGCCCCAAACAAGTGCGGCGATCTCGGGATGCGACGACACGTACGTGTCGGCGATCTGGTAGAACTGCTGAGCGGTCTGGATGAGCGAGTAGAGCCTGGTCGCTATGCTCTTGCCCCTGCGGGCGGGGTTGACGCCGTCGAGGTCGTGCGTGAACCTGAGGACGGCGTCGGCGTCGCAGGAGCTCCCCTTCATCCGCTGCAGCCTCGTGCGCTCATCATCCGTAAGGTTCGCCTGGAACACGAGCAGAGCCTGCTCCAGCCCGGGATGAGTGTCACGAAGGGCGACTGTCCCCTTGGAGGGGCCAGCGGGGTTCGCGCCGGACGGGGGCAAGACTGGACGGCTGCTCATGGTGGCCAGAAGCCGGTGCCATCGGAGTTTCGAGGCTAGATGGTTGGCTTTCGGAGGAGCGTTTCCATCAAGACTTGGGCGCCTTCGGCTGGGGAGGCAGCCTGCTTATGAGTGATTTTGCGGGGTGGTCAGCATGCGTGCTGCGCCGCAGGATGTAGCCGCTCGCCACCAGGCATAACATGTATGCAGTGACGTGACCCCCGGTCCCTTATTTTTCTCTGCAGTCCTTATTTATTATTTCTATCGTCATTATAATATTATCGCGGTACTGACTGTAGTCCGTCGCTATTAACATTGTTGCCCGTCCCCATTTTCCCTGTCGGTCGTGACCACTGTTACTCTTGCCCGGAGGCCCGAGGGGCCACATGACCATGCCCCTCATCATATAGCGTCCGCACCGAGCCGGGGACGTGATATACCGGGACATGTTTGTCAAGCGACCGGGAATTTCTGTAGAATAAATGCACCGTCCAGCTGAAATCCTTAGGAGAGGTGTAGGTTCCGAAGTCGTACCAGACCTGAAGGTCGATCCCGCGCCCATCGGCCGATGATACGGCAAAGTCGATCGGGCATCTGGAGCAAGAACCGGAGAACTCCCTCTTGGGATTTTTGTACGCGGATCGTAAGTGATGTACAAGGATGTTGTGCGGCCACCGAGGGACCTTTTCGACCATCACCGAGGGCCTCTGATATACGGTGCCTGCGGCCCTCGACACGGTGCATGTGGCCCTCGCGCCTTGATGTCGGCAGATTGTGAATGACATCCGGTCATGCCCGTCGGATCCGCGAATGGTTTCACGAAAATGCACCAGGAACCTTCCTCGGATGATCTTGGGCGAAACGTGGTAGTCCATACCGAACGGCGGACAGTACGGAAACTGCGAAAATGGCCCGGTTGAGGTTCTTTCATGTACTAGTCTCGTGTACTCGTATGGCTTTAGGACGCGGGCTATGACGTCGTCGTCATATATGCCTCTTGCATGACGCTTCAGCGCAAGTTGAATGTCCGAGTGAAAGACGCAATGGTCTTTGGAGAACGTCTCGAAGAAAAAAAAGCGTTTGTTCGAATCGTGACTCAAGCACCGATGCGGCCCAGACCCGTCGCTCTCTCGGATGGAGTGCATTCCGTTGCACCTCGCACAAACCCAATGATCTAGGTAGAAGAAGGCCAGCCCGGTCCAGAAGTCGAGTCTCTGCCGGGGCTTGAGCTGCGAGATGGTGGGTTGCCAATCCCTGTAAGCGAGCCGTCGTGCGCGTGTGTTAACGTGGGAGAGTGTGAATAGATGGTGTAAGTCTAGGTTATCCATGACGAGGAGCCATATTTCGTCTGGCAAGTCGAGGATCATGAGGCGGCGGCCCGAGGCGGTGGCGGCGGCGGCGGCGCTTTGGAAAGCAAGCATCTTGATTTACTACGGGCAGGTAAAAAGGAAGTAGTATACAGCGTGAAGTAGTGGCTAAGGTTATGTTGGATTAGCATGGTGATCCAACAGGGAACAATTGAATACCGTACCCAGGGATCAACTGTTGCTGTTGAAGATGCTGGGGCACGAAGCCTGAGTGTACCTATTGAGGTGCTGAATGGAGTGATGTGTGAGGAAGAAGTTGCAGGCAGAGGAGCCTGGAGACAGGAGGAGGTCGAGGAGGGCAGGGCTCACGTGAAACCACTCCTCAACAGAAGATCGGTGCAGACTTCCTTGAAGCAGGAGCTACAGTGGTGACTGATTCCTCGGTGGGTATTCCCGTAGGGAATCACGAAAGTATGGAAGCCTCCCGTCATGGGTTTTTGGTCTTGGGTTTGCTCAGGCAGGTGCTGTCCATCAAAAGTCGACGAACGTGAGTTCCCCAACCCACAAAATAAGATCGACAGTACCCGCAGCAGGCACCCCAGCGTCCCGGAACGGCAGGGCGGGGTCGATGGAGTTGGTTTAAGCTCTCTCTGTCGTTACGTGACGGATATTGTTAATACTACACGACATGTGACTGGGTTTTACAGTACACTAGGGATATTGTGTACGCTAGATATCTAATGCAAATGGGGCATCTTGTGCGTACTGCAGTAGTTTCCTCCCCCGTCAACCCTGTTGTCTCCGCTGGTGGTTGCTATCCATTGGCGTTGTTGTCCGTCGGTGCTCTTACCCGTCGGTGCTCCTACCCGTCGGTGTCATTGTCCGCCACTTGTTTGTCACTGTTGACTGGCTCTTTCTGTCCTTTTTGCTTCTGCTTCTGCTCCTGGGACGACAGGGACGATAGGGACAATCGACATGACCGACGGACAAGACTAAAACTAGTGATGAGATAGGGGACCGGTCTAGATGGCATCTACACTGCTGGACCCCTATCCGCTTTGCCAGACTCGTGGAGCACTTACAAGTTCGGGCCACAAGGGAGGGGACTTGATGGAAACATCGTGGACCTTCCTAAGTAGGTAGGTATTCACTAGTATATACCTAGCTGCTTCCACTGTAAGTCTCCTCCGGGAAGAACACTCGGCCGCACACCACCCACATTCCGACTGCGGGGTAGCCGTAGCTCCCCAGCTGCGATGACGTCCCAGTGCTATACCTAGCGGGCAGGCACCTTCCACTACCTTAAACTTTCCCCAACCCACGGCCTCGAGGGAAACAGCGAACAGGCGCCGAGCATCGCCTAAAACGCCCAATACCGAAGGAACCCGGCGTTTGAATCACCTCATTCCGCAAAAGCTGCTCCATTTCTTTGCGGGCCTCAACTAAATTCCCTTTTTTTTAGCAGCAAGATAAAAAAACAGTCTCGTTATCAAATCCCGCGCGAGGTCCCTCGTTCAAATCCCTAGTGAAATTACTACTTACTATCACCGCTTCCCCTCATCTCTCCCCCTTCGTCTACACGACCTGCTAACATACCTAGACAACAACCTCACTACTTCGACTTCACTAACCACCACAAAAATGCCTCCGATCCGCCTCGCGACAGCCTCCCCCGCAACGGGCCCCACGACCCCGGCGACCCTCTCCTTCATCGCCTCCCTCGCCCGCCGCGCCTCCTCCCACGGCGCCGACCTGCTCCTCCTCCCCGAGGCCTTCATCGGCGGCTACCCGCGCGGCGCCTCCTTCGGCTCCAAGATCGGCGCCCGCCTCCCCGAGGGCCGCGACGAGTTCCTGGCCTACTTCAACCAGGCCATCGACCTCGGCGACACCGTCGGCGACGCTGGCGCCGGCGCCGGCGAGAGGTGGGTCCGCCGCGAGCTCCCCGCCCAGAACGAGCAGCGCCCCGAGGACGGCGGCAAGCCCCAGCCCGCGCGGGGCGACGGGTCGAGGGAGGAGCTGGAGAGGATCGCCGCCGAGACGGGCGTCTTCGTCGTCGTCGGCTGCATCGAGCGCACCGGCGGCAGCCTGTACTGCTCCGTCGTCTACGTGTGTCCCAGGCTCGGCATGATCGGGAAGCGCCGCAAGGTGATGCCGGTAAGCATCTCCTCACCTCCTCCACCCCTCCGTCTACTGAACCGCAGCTCCCCAGACCGCGACGGAACGCCTCATCTGGGCCCAGGGCTCCCCCGCCACCCTCCGCGCCGTCTCCACCACCATCAAGGGCGTGCGCATCAACCTCGCCGCCGCCATCTGCTGGGAGAACTACATGCCCCTCCTCCGCCAGGCCCTCTACGCCCAGAACATCAACCTCTACCTCGCCCCCACCGCCGACGGCCGCGACACCTGGCTGCCGCTGATGCGCACCGTCGCCTGCGAGGGCCGCTGCTTCGTCGTGTCGTCCAACATGGCCGTCCGGCCGCCGGGCGGCACCTCCTCCTCCGCTCCCCCCGCGGCGACGCAGACCAACGGCGACGACGACGACAAGACCGACGCCGACGTCTACCCGCCCCGCGCCCGCCGCAACTCGTGCCTGACCGAGGAGGGCTTCGAGATCGCCCTCCCCGAGGCGGGCAAGACCGGCGGCAGCAGCGGCACGTCCCCGCACCGCCGCCGCCGCAAGTCCGTCATCGTCGAGGACGGCAACGAGATCGTGCTGGGCTGCGACGACGACGGCGAGACGGCGCCCGCCAAGACGAACGGCACCACCACCACCACCGCCAA
The DNA here is from genome assembly GCA_027406025.1 of Colletotrichum musae. Lineage (NCBI taxonomy): Eukaryota > Fungi > Ascomycota > Sordariomycetes > Glomerellales > Glomerellaceae > Colletotrichum > Colletotrichum musae. The sequence continues at coordinate 840,338 of JANVYC010000004.1, forward strand.
GACCACCAGTCCGGCGACGGCGTCCGCGGACTGGATCTGCCGCGGCGGGTCGTGCATCGTTGGCCCCCTCGGCGACGTCCTGGCCGGCCCGCAGTGGGAGGACGACGAGAGCCTCATCTACTCCGACGTCGACTTTGACGACTGCATCCGCGGGCGCCTGGACATCGACACGGCCGGCAGCTACTCGCGCAACGACTCGTTCAAGTTCTCCGTCGAGGGGCTGGACCTGGACCCCTTGCCTTACTGAAGGGGAGTAAACACCAGATAGTGTGTCGTCGTTCCATCTGCAACATACAGTACAGCGTGGGCTGGTGTAAGCGTCGTGCGTGACATACTGCAGAATCACATCGGCAAGTTACGTAGTATGTATAACTCGTTATTGACTTCTGCGTCCCAATCGATGCTCGCTTCCACGGCTGGACTATTCCGAGCCCGGCCCTCCGTGGTGATATATCCATGAATCCCTTTCCCAGTGCCTGTTCCCTGTTCCCTCCTTAGTGATATTTGCCCGCCTGCCTACCGACCCACGCCCCTGTCATTAATGTGATGCAAGAATTGTTCGTAAAACGGGACTAAACATGCGCGATGCCTATCGCTCGCTGTCGTCCTTGGCCCGACCCGCCGCTTCGCTCCTCTCCTCGGTGTACCCGAGTTCCGACGCCTCTCTCGGGCTCGTCAGCGGGCTCGCCATGCCGCCGATGCTTCCGTTGATGCTCTCGGCCCGCCCGTGGCCTAGCAGGCCGCTCCGCACGCTCGCTCCGTCGCCAGCGCCGCTCTGCTTCGCATAAAAGCTGTTGCGCTCTCCGGGCATGGCGGGGGCTACGCCGGTAGCCGAATATATGCTGGTGCGTTCGGCATTGGCGATGCGCGAGGTGCTGTGGTGGAGGCCCGGGGTGGGCGGCATGCCGCCTCCTTGGTCGATGTTGGCGCTGAGGATGCTGAGGGGGAGGCTTTCCCTACTGCCGCCCCAGAGCGACGACGGCGCCAAAGCGCGGACCGAGGCATCGGTGTCGAGCGAGCGGCGGCGGCGCCGCTTCGACGACGACGCCAGGGTGATGATCGATGCATTGTCGGTGAGCAGGTTGTTTGCCGTCGCCGTGGTGTAGGTCGCGGGGTGACCGGGGCCCGAAGAGGAGGGCGCAAGGTGGGCGGGAATGGCGGAGGCCGGGGGGGCCGTCGGGAAGGGCTGGTTGAAATGTATCGAATGGGTGTGGCCCTGATGTGAGTTGTGATTGGTGGTGGGATTCGTCGGTACATGTGTGCCGTTCGGCGGCATGGATTGTATTGTGGTGAGGGTCGTCGTGAGCGATCGCACCGAGGGCGCTGGTGACGAGAACGTGCTATCTCCTCCCCTGCGTGACTCGACGCCCCCGATGGTCCGGCTCGTTCCCGCAACGGACGGGGCATTGTGAGATGGGGCGACTACCGAGTAGGCGCCATCGTGGTCTGTCGAGACCGTGGGGGCCATAGATCTGGCACCCGTGGTGGGAGGAGCGCGGCCATCCTCGGACGACAGGCGCGATTGTCGCTCGAGGGTTGTCGCGCTGCCGCTGAGGGCCGTAGAAAAGGAGTAGGAGCTGGTATCGACGTCGACATCGGCATGGCTGGCGGAGCCTACGCGGCCAGACTGGGGATACGGGTTGTTGTTCTTGGAGGCGCGGCGGAACCTGGCCTGCTGACGCTTGGAGCTGGGCAGACGGGCACCGCCTCCATCGCTCGAAGACGAGCTCTTGAAGTTGGTGAGCTTCTTGACCCAGGTGGAAAACGGGCGGCGGCGGCCCGCACGATCGGGACGATCTAGCAGCATGGCGTCAGCTTTATCTGCAGAGGTAGAGGTAGGGCGATTGGCGAGGCGGCGCAGGTGCAAAATGCTCCGAGGCATTGCGTCGCGGGCAGGGCTGAGTCGCAGCGAGGGTGAGGTGATGGGAGGGGAGACGAGGCAAGAAGAGTTGCAAAAGAAAGGGCGCTTAATTACCATGGGGTGGCAACGCAGCCTCCGTCGTAGCCATTCGGTAGCCTTGCGTGAGGGTGCGGTGACTGGCAGTACCCTCGAAGTGGTTGGGGAGAGGTTGACTAGCGATGGCTTGTTTCGAGAGTCGGCGCGGGAGGAGAGCAACGGCAGATCAGACGGGGGTGTTTCGAGAAAGGAGACGACGGACTGAGAGGGCGAGCGAGCGAGTGACGGCGATAGCAGATGGCGGAGAGCGTCGTGTCGGGAGATGAGAAGCGGTCGTCGGTGGTAATGAGAGGAATGTGGTTAAGAATGTGGTCGTCGGGTCGAGATCATGGACGAAGGAGAAAAGACTGGGAATGGGAACCTCTTGGGGACGACCAAGATTGGGAACGGGAATGAGGATGGGAGCAGAATGGGAAAGACCAAAGGCTTTTTTGGAAGATTGACCAGAACGAATTGGGACGAGCCGACGAGGGCGAGAGCGAGGGCGTGGGGCGCAGAGTGGGGAATCCAGCCCCGGCGACGGCGGCAGCTGGGGGGGCTGCCCACTGATGTGACCGCGCCAGTGTGTGTCCACTGTACCTCCAGCAGTTCACTGGCTGCCGTTCGCTGCTGCCCACTTGCTGCCCAGGGCATATTGAGCCTTGAGGTGTTGGGCTCAGAGCTGGTCCGGGGGCGATAGATAGGTACCTGGCTCTGTGGCACCTTCCAGCAACTTCAGTTAACGACAAGGTACCTGACCGTACGGTCGCCTTAACTGGTACTAATAAGGTACCAAGGTAAGGCATAATCAGGTAATTAGGCAGCCAGGTATTCCGTTACCAGGAGAGATACCTAAGGACCCAATCCCAAGTACGTAAGCTGCGAAAAAAAAACAAAGTAAATGACTGTATCCTTCCAATACTACCTACTATGACGGAATCTTGAATACAAAATCCGAGCGTCGCTCCAGCGTGGGATCAGAGGCACCCCAAAAGAGAGATCCGCCTTGCGCAGTTGATCACTGGAGCCAGCGCTTCCAGCAACCAACAATAGCACACAGTGAGTGACATAGGGGTCGGGTGGCCCACCTCGCCAGGAGAAGGGAAGGGAGGGCTGGGATCACTGCAAGGCCCCCCTAGAATCGTGTGGATGGTGGACCCCTAGCGGACGGCCACTGCCAACAATCACGCACCAGTAGTGAGCGAGTTGTTTAGTTATGTCATCATCGCAATCAAGTCGAGGTACAGGTGGATGGATACCTTACACAATCAGGTACGAAGTACCGCCTGAGGATCATAGCAGATGCCGTGCTCCCCATCCCATGTGTGATGTCACTCTTTTGCTCCGAGTAGTGTAGTGTACGCTGTAGGCACGTTAACCCGAGGCGTATTCCATCGCATGGCAGAAACATAGGTAGTAGCACCAAATTTGATGCCTTCGGATTTCTTGGGCTCCACCTGGAAACAGTTCCGAACCACCTTACTACGGCTGGAAGGACGCGAAGAGACGGAAGCATCAAGCATACGAGGATGTATCACGTAGTTGTCTCGTATTTGGGATTGCCCATACTCCGAAGCCTCTTCGGACTACAAGGCAGGGATCACATGTGAGACACCAGCAGCCACACTGCCCAACATCAGACGGAGGTTCGCGCACGCGGCACTGTTGGGGGAGGGTACTCGGTAGCTGGTTTATTGCTAGCTCGATCGCAGATATACAATTCAACGATTTATCATACCAAAGGTGATGTGGTGTAGAAATGAGGTGATTCTTCAACTCACAGACTCGCATCGCGCGTATCACAACGTTGCCCCGTCGCTCTGGTCGAACAGCCCAGCCCCAACGCCGCCAGCTGCATCAAAAGACGATCCACTGGTCAAAGCTCCACGCTTCAGCTCAGTTTTCAGGCACTCGGAACTTGCAGTTCACACAGTTTTCCCAATTCGGAATTCTAGCTCACATGGCGCTTATTCGTGTGACTGCCGCAAGACCGCTGGGACACCACCAAAAAAAGGTTTGAGTGGCATGTCGGCGACCCCTAGGGCTCTAACTGGACGCTGCACAGCGCTGTCCGCTCCTTTGATTGGCCATTTCAGGGACGCCACACCTGTGCTCGGCCGTCGGGCAGCTGCTCTCCGCCCGTAATTTAGAACCTGCCCGGGCCCGGGCCGGTTGTATTTTCCAGTGTCTTATCGTTATCGCCTCTTCAAGCATTCCCTTCCATGTTGGAGTACCTCAACAACTGACGACACTGGAGAAACATCACCTCTCTCCATTGCAACTCTTTTCAAACGAGGCGCAACAGAACTGTCCTCCGGCCAACTTATCATATCCATGCGCATTGGCAGCCACTCCCGGCGGCTCGATTGAACGCGCGGCATGGCGCCCCAACCCCCCGGCTGCCACCATGTCCATTAAACCGTTGCCCGAGGACGTCGTCCGCCGAATCAGGTCCTCTGCAGCCATTGTCTCTCTCAACGGCGTCGTGTGTGGTCTCGTCAAGAACTCCCTTGATGCCGGCGCAACCAGGATCAACCTGACGGTCGACTACTCCCGCGGGAACTGCAGCATCGAGGACGACGGCCTCGGCATCTTGCCACTCGAATTTCGGGAGGCTGGCGGACTAGGCAAACTGTATCGTAAGTTACCGCCGCCACACTTACTGGTGCCCGGATCGGAGCCGTCTTGCATCCGCTGACGCCTTAACAGACACATCGAGACACTCTCCTGAAAATGAGACCCATGGAGCCAACGGCAACTTCCTCGCCTCGCTAGCCGCCCTGTCGCTGCTCAACGTCACCTCCCACCACCACCTGCACAACTCGCAAAACTCTCTGACCGTTCACAACTCCAGAGTCTTGGCACGGAACCTGCCTGCCCTACCGGAGCAGCAACTAGTCACCTTCGCCCATGGAACCCGCGTCATCGTTAGGGACCTGTTCGGGTCCATGGCCGTCAGGGTGAAGCAGAGAGCTGTCGCCTCCGAGAAAGCTGCGGTCGACAAGGAGTGGGGCCGCCTGGTTCACGATGTCACAGCCCTGTTGCTTGCGTGGCCCTCGCCCGTCGCCCTCGTCGTCCGAGACACCCTTCACAAGGACGAGACGCGCTTCAGGCCCAATATGTGGTCCAGAGCGACAACCAAACCCGATTTCCTCGGCCGTTCCTCACTGATTCTGGCCCAGTCGGGCCTGGTAGACAGCTCGGACCATGTTTCCTGGATTCCCGTGGGCGCCTCGCTGGGCAAGATTACCATCGAGGGGTGCATATCCCTAAACCCAGTGGCGACTCGACGGGCCCAGTTCATCAGCTTGGGCATCCAACCCGTGACTAACGAGCACGGCACCAATGTCCTGTACACCGAGGTGAACAACGTCTTTATCAAATCGGGCTTCGCAATCGACGAGACAGCAAATGCCATTCGTGATGGAGATGCGACGCTGCCCGCTACTACGGGAAAGATGACGCGGCCAAAGCGAGGCTTGGACCGATGGCCCATGTTCTACATGAAGATCAGGTCTCCATCTGGCGAGCGGTCTACTCCAACCGCGTCCTTCGAAGACCTGCTGGAGGACCGGGGAAGAACTCTGCCAGACATCATCGAATTGCTCAAGCTGGTGTGCTTTGAGTTCTTGAAGAAACACCATTTCCGTCCTCTAAAGATTAATTCAACACTGCTGGGGTCTGACCGGAAGAAGAGAGAGACGGGGTTCGATAGTGAGCCAGTACGGCAAAGCGGGAAACGTTCCAAGCCCGCATCAGTGGCATCAACCCGTTCACGTTCTGCGACGCCCAAGTCTAGACCGGACTCTCCTTTTGATCAGTGGCAGCGGGTCAAGTTTGGACGAGCCTCGGCCTATGGTGGAAAGCCAACGTTCGCCCTTTCCGATACATCGTCGCTCGATCGTCGAGATGACAAAGTGTTGTCGGTCGAGACTTCGAGGGAGTCGACTCCGCCGCCAAGTCTGCGTTTTCTTGATGACTCGGGCAATGTCTTGCGCAGGCCCTTCGAAGATCTGCCCTCTCTGGCTCTACCCGAAGACACGGCGAATGAGGAGGGTGTACCCGGCTCAAAGGGCCCATCGGATGACTCTGGCAAAGAAACGTCCCTCGAGCCCGAAGCCCCGGAGCCACCGAACCCAGAAGGCTCAAGGAGACCCGATAATACAGCGGACTTGGCAAAATCGAGCAACGCCACCAGCTCCGGTGTTTCGTTGCTCTTTCAGCGATTCAAGGAAAACAGTGCCCATCCCAAGAAGGAACCCAGCGACTGGTTCAAGGGCATGATGTCGAACTGGCAAAATCCCGTCTTCCAACCAGTCGAGCCTCCGGTTCCTCGAACTGGCGAAGCTTCTTTCGGAGGTGGGGCCGCCAAATTGACACCAGTGAGCGACGATGTCGAATGCTCGCACGCGCAGGGCTCCAACATCAAGCTGTCTGGGCGAATTACCAAAGCTGCGTTGATTCAGGCCGAGGTTGTGGCTCAAGTTGACCGGAAGTTCGTCCTGGTGAAATTGGCCCGAGAAAAGGACGCTGGAACCAAGCGAAAGACACTTCATGATCCTTCGGTACTGGTGCTTATCGATCAGCACGCCGCTGACGAGAGATGCAGGCTCGAGGCGCTCATGCAAGACTACTTCGAGGCACCAGAAGGGTCTGATGATATCGTCTCAAGGACAGAGCGTCTCGACAAGTCTTTGCAGTTCGAATTCTCCGCCAAGGAACGCAGCTTGCTGCGGATGTACTCCGATCACTTCCGCCGCTGGGGCATCGTGTACCGAGTGGAAGAGCCTGAATCGAACCAATGGCGACACAAGAGCAAACAGCTTTGCAAAATCGAGGTCGTAGGCCTGCCGCCAAGCATCATCGAGAGGTGCAGGACGGAGCCGAAACTCCTGGCAGACCTTCTGAGAGCTGAGGTCTGGAACCTCCAGGAGCAGGGCAGGCCTCTTGTCCGTCCGTTCAACCTTGGCAAGGCTGGTTCCGGGCTCGAGATTGACTGGATATCCAACTTCCATGGATGTCCCCAGGGGATCCTCGACTTGCTCAACTCGAGGTCCTGTCGCAGTGAGTTGTTTTCCGGGTCGTTCTCACATATCTCTTCTAATCCCCAATAGGCGCTATTATGTTTAACGACGTCCTATCAATGACCGAGTGCGAGGCTCTCGTCCGCCGTCTCGGACAATGCTCTTTTCCATTTCAATGCGCTCACGGGCGGCCGTCGATGGTGCCGTTGATTGACACGAGGAGTTTAAACATTCACAGGGGAGCAGATATGCAGACTTTTGGTAGCAGGCTCAAGCAGTCGGGCTGGGCGACTTAGACACGGATTGGCGTTATTGCTGGCAGCAGCTTGTTTTCACGATGATACCCAGGATTAGATACAGGCCAGCCATAGAAGGTCTCGTAGCATTTGGGGCGCTTATTTGTACGCCACTGATAGACCCTTTCTGTTTCCTTTCAGACATAGTGGAAACTCATGGGAGAAATATTCGAATAGTAATTCAACTATTTCCCAAATACATTTACATTTTCGTGCTGTCCACAGGGATTGAACCTGCGTTGAAAGGTGGCTGAGTGCTATGCGCCACAAACCGATTGCTCCCGCGGGCGTCACAGTTGGAGGTGGCAAGTGGGTCCCGTCTCTGCAGCAGCAGCGGTCCCAACACCGCCTGAGCGACAGCTCCAAAGCTCCCCACAGCGGCGTCATTGGAGCGCGAGGCACCGACCGACCTCCATCAACACCACGACCAGCCTCGTTCCAATCGCCGCGCCTGCCCGCCCTGTTCCTCCCACAGCTCGGCGACGATAGGAGATGTAGCCATGGCCTTTCAGGTGAGCGCGTCAGCTTCTTCGCGCCCGCATCGCCGGCGTCCCCTCCCCACCGCCCCGGAACCGGACTAACTGGTGTGCTGCCGCCGCCGCAGTGGAGGGCATTCGACTTCTTCGACGTCAGCCAGGTGCGACTCGCCGACGACGAGACCCGGCAGTTTTTCGAGAGCAACGAGATCGCCAGCGTGTGCTCCGGCTCCGACAGCCTGTTCCTCGGGAGCTACGATGGATACGTGCGGATAGTGGGGTCGAGCTGGAAGGTCGTCAAGAGCTTCCAGGCCCACGATGTCGGGACCATCACGCACCTGCGCCAGATCGAGGGGACGAGCTTGCTGGTCACGGTCGCGGTATGTGGACTGGAATACTCGACCGATGTCACTATACGTGCTAACGGGCATCTGTAGGAGGACCTGAGTAGCGAGCCGGTGCTGAAGATCTGGGCTCTGGACAAGCTGGTCAAGAAGACCAACATGCCGACGTGCCTTAGCACTCTGCACATCAGCAACAACAAGAAACAGTTCCCGGTAAGTGTTAGAACATTATACATTTGAACAGCATCGACTGACTTTCGACTTTGCAGATTTCGGCATTGGACGTGCTCGACAATCTCAGCCAGGTAGCGGTCGGCTTCGCCAACGGCACGGTAACGCTGATCCGCGGCGACCTTATCAACGATCTCGGGGCGAAACAGCGCGTCGTACACGAGTCGGAAGAGCCAGTGACAGGCGTCCAGCTGATGACCGACCCGCAGGGGCTGACGACGCTCTTCATCTCGACGACGGCCCGCATTCTCAAGCTCGCCATTTCGCGGAGGGGCCACAGCTCGCCTCCCAAGACGGTCGAAGACCTGGGCTGCAACGTCGACTGTATGACGGTCGACAAGAAGACGGGCGACGTGGTCGTGGCTCGCGAAGATGCCATTTACACCTACACGCTGGAGGGCAGGGGTGCGCCGCGGGCGTACGAGTCGCCGAAGCGCCTCGTCTCGATCTACCAGGACTACGTCGCGCTGATCTGCCCGCCGTCGTCTTCCGCCGCCGACAAGCCGTCCGACACCATGCGCCGGCGCTTCGGCGGAGGGGCGGCGGACGCCCTCTTCAACGCGTCGACCTTTGTACTGCTGGAGCCGGATCTGAGGGTCACGGGCCACACGCAGTCCCTGATCTCGCCGTTCAAGGCCATCTTCCAGATCTGGGGCGACCTGTTCATCCTCACGCAGGACGGCAAGGTCAACCGCTACCACGAGAAGTCTCTGCAGCAGCGCCTGGAGATGCTGTACCAGCGGAACATGTTCCCGCTCGCCATCGAGCTGGCGCAGAAGTCGGGGATGGACGCGACTCAGCAGAGCAGCATCTTCCGCCGCTTCGGCGATCACTTATACCAGAAGGCGGACTACGACGGCGCCATGGTACAGTACATCAAGGCGATTGACACGACGGAGCCGTCGCAGGTTATCAGAAAGGTGAGCGTCCCACATCAACCTTCCGAGAGTGCCCTTGCTAACTTGCCCAGTTCCTTGATACGCAAAGGATACACAACCTCATCCAGTATCTCGAACAACTCCACGAGCATCGGAAGGCAACTGCAGACCACACTACTTTGCTTCTCAACTGCTATGCGAAACTGAAAGACATTGACAAGTTGGAAGCCTTCATCAAGTCCCCTGGCGACCTGAAGTTTGACCTCGAGACCGCCATATCCATGTGTCGGCAGGGAGGTTACTACGAACAAGCTGCCTACCTTGCTAAGAAGCATGGCGAGACCGACTTGGTCGTGGATATCCTGATCGAAGACTCCAAAAAGTACGACGATGCTCTGGATTTCATCTGGCGCCAGGACCCGGAGGTGGTAAGTGGTACTCCAACCCATTACAGAGAGACACTATCTGACTTCGGTGCAGGCCTACCCGTGCCTGAAGAAATACGCCAGAGTTTTGATCGAAAACTGCCCGAAAGACGCGACGAATATCTTTGTCGACTACTACACAGGCAAATACCGCCCAAGAATACACATCGTTCCCATCGAGGACGGCGAGGAGGCCATCGCAAGCGGGGGCATGGTTGCCGGTGCCGCAAATGCAGTCCAAAATCTTTCCAACTTCCTCCCTTTGCCTTACATGAACACCTCGTCAATCGCTAGCCCTACCACGCCGGGGACCAACGCCAAGGCTATCAACGGCGATACCGCCTTCATCTTGAACCCCGAAGATATCCCGGCACCGAAGTACACGCCGCCACGGCCGAGGACGGCTTTCTCCTCCTTCATCGATCACCCGGATGAATTCATCGTCTTCTTGGAGGCGTGCTTAGAAGAGCAGACGCTCAACGAGAGCGATAGGACGGACATATATACCACACTGTTTGAGATGTATCTGCACAAGTCGAACGAGAAGAAAGGAGAGACACACCGGGAGGAGTGGGAGAGCAAGGCCAAGAAGCTCATCGAGGGGCAGAACATACCCATGGAGAGCTCCAACGTGCTACTGCTTTCACACTTGTCCGACTTCAAGGACGGAACAACGCTCGTCAAGGAGCAGTCCGGTCTCCTGTTCGACATCTTCCGCTCATACACCTCGGCCAAGGACACGCGCGGGGCCATCAAAGCCCTCCGCAAGTACGGCCCCGAAGAGCCACAGCTGTACCCGGCGGCGCTCGCATACTTCACCTCGGACCCCCGCGTCCTCGAGGAGGCGGGCCCTGACGAGCTCGCCGCCGTCCTCGGCAAGATCGACAAGGACGGCCTCATGGCGCCGCTGCAGGTCATCCAGACGCTCGTCGGCCAGAACGGGTCCGGCGGCGGCGGCGGCGGCGTCGCGACGATGGGCATGATCAAGCCCTACCTCCACGAGACGATCGACCGGGAGCGCAGGGAGATCGCGGCCAACCGGCGGCGCATCTCGGCCTTCCGCGCCGAGACGGAGCAGAAGCGCGGCGAGATGGCCGACCTGGGCGGCAAGCCGGCCGTGTTCCAGTCGACGCGCTGCGCCGCCTGCACGGCGCCGCTCGACCTGCCCGCGGTGCACTTCCTCTGCAAGCACAGCTTCCACCAGCGCTGCCTCCGCGCCGAGGGCGAGTGCCCGCAGTGCGCCAACGACAACGCCACGATCCGCGCGCTGCGCAAGACGCAGATCGAGACGGCCGGGAAGCACGAGCTGTTCAAGGCAGAGCTGGAGCGCAGCGAGGACCGGTTCGGGACGGTGGCCGAGTGGTTCGGGCGCGGCGTCATGGGTGCGCCTAATGCTGATACCGTGTGATGGTGGTGTTGACGGACGACAGTTCTTTTTTTGCGTCACGTAATGTGCGATGGCGAGCTTGGGGAGGACGAGTGAGATTCGATGTAGAACCAGCAAATACCAACCACCTTTTATGCGATTGCTCCAAACTGTGCTCCGTCAATGTGAGTGAATTGCTAGTGTCTCGATCATGCCGGTGCTTAGTTGAGGTACACATCACGTCGCGATTAGGAACTGGATAGAGATGTCATGTTCAAGAAGTCGAGGTCTCTCTTTCTTTCTACTCATCCGAGGAAGAAAGCAAAGTCTCCCTGCCTCTTCCTTGCTGTCTTCCCCTTCTCTTGAGATTTGTGACTAACTACGTTGTTTCGGAGGGGGTTTGTTTGGTTTACAATGCAGAGAGACGAGGTAGTTTGTGTCGCATCTCCCTCGAGGGACAAAAGCCAAAGGACTTCGAAACGTGGAAGAGGCAAGCTTCAACTTCCAATTCCCATCTCCCGAGGAGACTAGATATCATCCACCATTACACACAAGAAAAATCCCCCCCCTCCTCCTCCATTCCTTGACCTCGCTCTCGAAATGCTTCATGCGATGATGGGTTGTTGAAAAAAAGAAAAGAAAAAGTGAAGGGCGAAATTGACAAACTTCTGGGGGTAGTTGTTTGACGCATGAAGAAGGAACACCAGTCGATGATTGAACCAAGCCGCCCGCCGCCCCATTACGCTCCGTTTCCCTCTGGGAAGACAAAAGAAATTGGTGGGAAAAAAAGGAGTCTATTGGCGATGCATGGTCTCCCGCCCTGCCCATGCCTCCACCGTCATCGTCCCTCGTGGCCTAGAGGTCCTTCTTGTTGCCCTTGCCATCGCCGTTCCGGCTCACAACCGATGCCGCGTCCTCCGTCGTTCCGTCGCTTTTTTTCTTCGTTTCCACGTGTAATCGTCACAATTTGCTCTGATGAAAGCCTCCGCCAATCCGTACAGCGCCGAGAGAAAATGAAGTGTGCGGGGAGCAAGCGAGGCGACTTGGACTAGACGGGCGCGCGCCAGAAGCAACGCGCCCGCTTGCTGGTCCATGGTCGTCGTTTCCAGTCATCGCTCCAAATGAGTACGACCAATCCGTCCATCATGCAAGGCGTCGACCAGATGCAGTCCACCTCTATATGAATAAAACGCATCCAGTCGAGAGAGAGCCGCCTGCCAACCTTCTGTTGGTGCCGAGGCGATGCTTCCAAAGAAAAAATGTGCAATCTGATTGCATGCTGTTCTTCGAGTATGCTGAAACATGAAAACACTGGGGAATATGTTGAAGCAGCAAATTTGGAGCTGGGAAAATTCAAGATGACCCGCCGACCGTATATGAATGCTTTGTCAGGATTTGTTGGTCCTGGGGGCAGTATACAGTTTGATATGTGTTGAGTTGAGTGGATGTATGTTACTGTCATGATGAGAGGTGATGAAGATCAGTCAACATAGGTGATGACCTCCTCGCCGTGAACAACGACCTTCTTGGCCGTCTCGGTGCTGGCGATGCTGATGTTTGTGTCTCTGCGCCTGGCGCCAAAGGGGATGCGCTCGGTCGTCGGGTTAATGGACTTCTTCTTCTTGGTCTTGGCCATCACCAGCCCTTCGTCACTGTCGCTATCATCGTCGTCGTCCTCGTCCTGAGGCCTCAGCTCCGGGGTACGCTGGGGTGGCGGAGCCAGATTTCTATTCACGGGACTCGGAGTCATTCGAAGCACATCAAAGCCACCGGAGCTGTGGTGCCCGTATGACGCGGTGTGCTCGAACTGTTCGAGAGGGAACCCGGCGATCGGCTCCTTAGCGAAAGCCGGCGGCGTGAGCGAGTCTGTAGTTTCAAGGAGGGACTTGGTGCTGATAACGCCGGGCTCAACCAAAGGCTCTGCGTCGAGGTCGGCAGAAACGGAGCTGGACCCGCTGAGCAGGGCCGGCAGGGACGGGTCGGACTGAAAGGCGAGCATCTCCTCCTTTGAAGGGTGGTTCGTTGACGAAACGGGACTGTTGATGTCGCTGGGGCTTGTGAGCGGAGATGCCAAGCCCGCAATGGACGTTGAGCGAGACGATTGCCTAGTTTCCATCGTATCCTCCCTCGACGGAGGTGGGGGTGTACCGAAGAGTTCGTCATCAGGCGAGGCCGGGCAGGGGACTTCCGAGGGTTCCAAGTCCAATCTGGCGTCTTCGACAGCCTTCTGGGCAAGCTTTTGCTGGTATTCCTCAATTTGCTTTCGGTGCAGCTCGTCTCTGGCGCGGGCAAACGATTCGGGGGTGGAGGTGTTGTACTGGCGAGGAGGAGGCGTCCTGGCCTCTGGCATATCGCGGACGTGTTCGATCCTGTGGGCCGTCTGCGGTCGCTCCTCAAGGTCGGTGTTTGCTCGTTGGTTTTCGTAGATATTGGAGTCGGATTGAGGCTGGCCGTGCTGGTAACCGGTGACAGACCGCGACGAGAAGAAGAGTGGCGAGGACAGGCCGTTACCGCCCTGTTTGGCCTTGCCAAGATCCACTGACCGTACAGGACGAGGGCGGCTAGGAATTCGGTGGAGGGTGCCTGGGGCTACAGCGGTGTTGACACCGACGTGCGCAGGAGCACGCTTGTCTGTGCTGGCAAACAGGCCACGGTCCACGGATCGAGACCGCAGGGCTTCTTCCGTAAGACCCTCGAGGCCCCGAGTCTTCCGCAGATCCTTAAGAGGATCGTCGGTTGCGTTATCGGCATACGGCGTTGGGGGAAGAGTCTTGACTTCGGGCAGACCGGCCGTTAAGGTAAGGAAGCTGTTTCCGTTCGAGGGGCTCTGCGATATTCGCTGGTAAGGTCTGTAGGTTGACGAGGTTCCAGCCATTGTGGATTGGTCAGACGGCGAAGCGGTGCCACTGTTCGTCCTGGAATCGTTATGGCTGTGGCTGAAATTGTGGTGAAGGGCGTGGAGCAACGCGGCTCCCTGACCGAGACCAGGTTGTACGATAGCAGTTGCAAGAGGGTCGTAAGGTGATTCGTATGGCGTGTTCGTCTGGTTCGAGCTCAAGCCATGTTCGGTTCCCATGGCGAAATCCCTCACGTTGGAGAAGTAGTCATCGCTTTTGAGGCTCTTACGACGGGCCTCTCGCGAGTGTGGCGTTGGCGGGACGTTGTACATGCTGTCTCCAGCCGAGCTTGCGGCACTGCTGGCAGCCCTCCGCCTGGACGACTTGCTATCGCTTCGATCCCCTAAAGGGTGCATCAGCTTCCCCGTGATCTTCTTGACGGTGGATCGTGCCCGTTCCAAGAAAGCAATGGGCACGACAGCATGTGCCGTCTCCTTGTCGTTAACCTGGACTCGTCTACCCTGGGAAGGGCGAGCCGGATCGGTGTCGTCGATCCATGCAATGGGGTTAGGGATGCCCTGAACAACCCAAGGGTGCCTCTTAATATCCCTGAGGCGGATTCTCTTCTCGGGGTTCCTGGTGAACATCTGGCGTAGGAGGTCGTACAAGAGGTTGTCGATTTCTTCGTAGGCCAGCTCATTGTCGTCCCTGTAAGGCGGCACATTATGGCGCTTGAACAAAGACTCGGAGTTGGGAGGGGTCGACGGGTCGACAGGCTTGAGACGCTTGCGCGGGATAAAGACATCTTCTGTCGCGATCTTCTTGAACATGCGCCACTCGTCCTCGGCTTGGAAGGGAATCCTGGCGTACACGAGACAGTAGAGCGTGACGCCTAAGGACCAGATGTCAATCATCTCGGAGATTCTGGGCTGCTCCATGCGGTCCGCATCTGTGTAGCACAACTCGGGAGCAAAGAATGCTGGCGTGCCCACTGTCTTGGCTAGTTCGAGGTCGTCGTCGAAATCCTGCGCTTCAGACTCCGAGACAGTCTCGTCATCGGGCTCGCCGTCTCGGATGGGACGTCCAAAGTAGGAAACGCCGAAATCGGAAATCTTGACGCGGTGGTCTTTGGTCCACAAAAGGTTGGCAGGCTTGATATCCCTGTGCACAACGCCCTGGTAGTGCAGGTATTCCAGACCCAAGACAGTGTCTCGGAAGGTTGATCGTGCTTGCTCGAGGGTAAAGCAAGGAACGTAGGAGAAATCTTCAGCGAAGGGATCGTGCATGCGAGAATTCCAGTCGACGGATGACATGTGAGAGATGATGGAATCAGCCATGCTTGGCGAACGGCCCCGCAGTGCGGCCTCCTCGATGTAGGGGCCGTACATGGTTCCATCCAGGGCGGTGGCCGAGCCGGGGTTGCTAGACCGAAGGGGACCCGGCGTCTCCATGTCATCATCCTCCATATCGATGGCGTCCAGGTCGTATCCGGGATTGGTCATGGATCTGATGGATTGGGATCGCGAAGGGGCCCTTGAAGTTGCTCGCGAGGCCTGCAGAGAGTTGGGAAGAGAGCCGTCGGTACCGACTCGGTCCAAGGTACCCAAGTCGTCCCTCGAAGGAACGCGGGACCCTGAACCGTAGCTTGCGTCGTCGTACACGCCGTGCTCGATGCTCCAGAAATCGTGTGCTCCCATGTTGGCCCGTGACATTTTTGCCCGCTTCAGCTCCTTGAGGGCAAAGCGTCGCTCCATCAGAAGATCGTACTGCTCCTCCTCAGGGGTGGCGGGCTCGCCGCGGGATTCGCGTTCGATGCGGCGGCGTTCGTAGAGACAGATGTGCGGAAGGCCCTTCTTCCTCCAGATGACCTCGCCCAGCTCGACATGCTCGAGGATGAGATAGATCTTCTTGAGCTCCGGGTCGTCGATGATCTCGAGCAGCGAGACGACGTTGGGGTGCCTCATCTTCTTGAGGATGGCAATCTCCCGCATCGTCTTCTCCCCAGGGGACATGGCCATGACCTTGCCGAGTCGACGCCTCTTGGAGTATCGCGGGATAATCTTGATGGCGACATTCTCGCCCGTCTCGAGATTCCGCGCGAGCTTGACCTTCCCATGCATGCCCCTGCCAATCTCCTCGATGACCTCATACTGGTTGATGAGTTTCCGGCCGGTGATGCTGTCCGAGTCAATCAGGGCCTTGTGGGTCTCCCTAACCTTGTGGTGCTGCAGCGGGTGCAGGTAGGGGCTGCTCGTCTCGAGGCTCGGGGTGTTGGAATCGGACGATGCGTGGGCGGGGAAGGCAGACTTGGGGCGCGGGTTCGAGGGACTGAAGAGGCCCGGAGAAGTCATCGGGGTGCTAGCGGAAGACTTGAGGAAGTTGGCCGAAGGCGGGATGACGGCGTGCAGGTGAGGGTGATGCGGGTTCCTCGAGTGAGGGGGAGGGTGTTGTGGTTCCATTGTATGCGTAGAAGCGCTGGAGTTGGACTGGTCGGAGTAGTCTCAATCGGCGATTCGACATAATGAGGGAGGGACGTGTGAGGACGTGGGAACGAGGCTCGCACGGCGGCCGTAGAAGAGAAACGCGGCGGCGACTCGATGTTCAGTTTGTCATGGCTACTCGCAGTGTTTCGATCGTGGTATCGTCGTGTTTGCGAGTGGGCGGTCGTGCGTGCGTGCGTCACGGTCGCAACGGTCGCAATCGTGATGTTTTGGGGAGATTTTGGCTTCGACGACGGGACGAGGAGCGAAACCGACGTAAGAGTTGGAGAGTTAGAGAGAGAGGGAAGGTTTGTGCGGATGAGCAAGAAGCAAGTCGTCAGAAGGAGTGCGCTGAAATCGCTAGTTGGGTTCGAGGCGGTCGTCGGGGGATGGCGTCACGTTGGAGAAGACGAAAGGCTTAAAAGATCTGTCAAGACGTGGGAAGACAGATAAGATGAGGTGAGCGAGGTTGAGGTTATGCGTCTCCGAGGCGAACGAGGTGAAGTCAAAGAAGGAGGATAGGCGGAAGACGGGGGAGCAAGAGATGGAAAGGTTGATCTGGTCTGGTTGGTGAGGTACTTTCCCGGGGGGGGTGGAGGGGCGGACGAGACTAAAAGACGGAGGGGGGGTGTGGTGGTATGTGGGCGAGGGACAAGACGAGGGTCCAGTGTCTTTTTTTTTTTTTTTTCCCTCTCACTCCCTTCCCTTTTTTGTCGTTATTTCCCTGTCGCTACTGCCGAATGTGTTTGCTGAGGTAGGTAGGCAGTGGGCAGACAAGTATGTACTGGGAAAGAGGCGATAATGTGCAGAATCGGTACGTATTTACGGTAGCGTCAGGAGAATGTGCGAATGGGTGAGGAGAGAGAAGAAGTGTGTGTGTGTGTGTGTGTGTGTGTGCGGCCAGACAGACAGATGCAAGAAAGAGTGCAGAGTCGAGTCCGGGGCCGGGGGTCGGAGAGAGAGAGAGAGAGAGAGACATTGAGAGGAGGGGGGGGTGAGGGTGAGTGTTCCTGCTTGGGTGATGATGGTGGTGGTGGTGGTGTGCGAGAGAATTGGGGATCTACGTGATGGATGGGGCCGCACTCAGTATTTTTTTTCCCCCTTCCCTTCTCTTGGGAAGAAAAAAAAGCAAAAATGATGGTGGTGGGAAGGGGGGAAAAAAGGTGTGGACTGGGTACAACCACGGCTGTGGACATTCACATTCATCAGCGACAGCGCGCGCCTTGGTCGTGGTCGTGGTCTTGGTGGGCTGGGCTGGGCTGGGCTGGTGGAGGCTTGAAGGAAGGAGCGTCAACGCAGAACAGTAGAGGAGGTCAAGTCACTACGAGGATGATGGATGCACCGCCAAAGGGGAGGAGGGAGGCCAAGGGCAGCAGCCGGACGGCGACGGAGACACGGTGCAGCACTGGACTGCAGCGTGTTAAGGTACCAGAGTACTTAGGTACCTAACCCAATAGAGGAGAGGGGCACCGACAAGGACCGGGAAGGAGGAGAGGGGGGCCAGAGGTGGTGGGAGGGAAGGCGCCCGCAGTGGGACCCCAGCCCAGGGCCTACAGCCCGTAGCCCACCAGCCAACAACAACCTGGCCGCGGCTTTTCGCTTTTCTTTCTGCCGCAGGAGGTACGTACCGCTGATGTAGTGTTCTCCATTGGAAAGGGAAGGGGGTAGGGGTAGGGGTAGGGGTAGAGGGAGCGCGCCCAGCTTGACAGTGTCTGCACGGTACGGAGGTGCTGCTTTATCAGGGCTTGATTGGCCCCGATAGCGGTGGGCGTATGCAAGTGGATCTGATTGTGGATCGGCGCTGTGTCGGTGTGAGGTGTGTGGACATCCGCACAGGTCCACTGGCCCCGTCGAGCCGCCTTATCTGTAGAGATAAGAGGAAATCCGCACCTGGTCGTACAGAGAAGCGCTACCGCTCAAGGCGCACTTAGCACATACAGTGCCAGCTAGGGGCGGGAGAGCACGAACGCCCTGGGCTGTGAGGTAAGATAAGGTACCAGGAAAGGGACCTATCGAAAGTCAGATAGAGATGATGTTGAGGATGAGGCAACAGAACGAACAACGACAAAATACCTCCATGCGCATTCTACATTATGGGTAGTAATGGATATAAGGAAGAAGAAGGTATCTATGCTGTATGGCAGCATATATCCGCAGGTAAGTAGGTAGGTATTCAGGTAGTGTGTATCCCTCGCTGAACGACACCCACCAAACGTGGTCAACAGCAACCTCAGCCTGCAAGCGCCATGCAGCAATGTCTCTATCCCGTCAAGTCCATGTCTCTCACTGTGACTCTGTCACTTACTTGCCCGTCAATCACCTCTCTCTTTCTCGTTCTCGCGCGCGAGCAAGTAATTAGGCAAATTCAACTGTCATCTCTCAGCAGGAGCTTGCTCACGCTCACCCAGGGCTCCCAGGCACGGCGTGTCCGCGGAATCGCCGTCCGCGCTTTGTGTGGCTTTGCTTTTATTACTACGCGGCCCAGGAGGCATTTCCATCTACATGGCACCTCGAGAGTCGGCCACTCTCATTTCGCCGTGCCGGCGTGGCATGGCATGATGATAAGCAGCCGGCCTGAAACTGACAATTGATCGGTTCGACGGGAGTCATGGACATACGAAGTACACTACGTGCACAGTATCGAAGAAAGGGTAAGGGTCAGGATGCGGCCGCCAGCAGTGCCTACGCCTAAGCATACGCCATCATAATACGGCCATAATCATCGTCAACCTGCGGGCAGATAACCAGGTAACCGTGGAGGTTTTTCCTGCCTCTCCGTTCCTCCGTCTCCATTCTCTTGCGTATATGTGTTGGCTTGACCTAGCATGCGCCTGCCCAGGAACTCTAGGTACCTTCCTCACCTTTCAGCACGCAAAATGGTACCTGATGTAGTCAGACCGCCATCAATGTCAGGTACGGATGGGTCCTCTCGCACATGCTCGTGTGCTCCATCATCTGGAAACGCTCACTCCATTCAGATACATGTGCGTGTTCGATTTACGGAGCATTCCCGCAGCGATTCCAAGGAGACCACACGACGTGCAACTGCGAGAACAGGTTGTGAGTCGACGCCAAGCCCAGCGAGCAAGGCCTCCTGGTGGACTTCTGATTCTGTTCGTTGTCTTTTTTTTTTTTTCCTTCTCTACACTATCCACGCCGGGGAGGTGCGGCCGGCCGGCAGGGGGTTTCTTGAGAGAGAGAGAAGGAGCAGGGGCAGGGGTAGTGTACCTAGGTACCTGCCTCGCCGGAGGGCAAATCGCAGGGGCCACCGCTGTCTGAACGAAGAGAGGCTTTTGAATCTGCGCAGGTACCTCTCCCAGGGCATTGCGCCGAGCAGGTACTTTGTTTCCTTATCGCGCCATGATCGGCGCCCTCGTCATTGGCCCGATGGAGCCGCTCACCTTTTTTCGTTACACACAGAGATCGCGATGCACGTCCATTTTTGCGCACTTCCTCTGAGCCCGTGGAAGTACCTGAATTGTCTCTGAGAGCCCCACATCTCCTCCCCCTCCAGCTCCTTCCCTCCCACCACCCCCCAGCGGACTCTTGTCTCCGACGAAAGAGAAGGAGCCATGCCTTGGCCTTGGCCATCACCAAATTCTCTGTCTGTCACTGGTGCTGTCACTGTCTGTCACTGACCATGGTTGACTCTCCACAGAAACATCCCAACATCCATCCGTCGTCCATTCATCCACAACACGTTCACGGTCCAGCTGGACTGAAGTCCAAGACATGGCAGCCGCCAGAGATACACGAGACTATCTAGTGCAATTCTTCGATACGAATGCCTAGAGATGGATAGCTACACTTACGGATGGATACGCCCACTGACCGATGACTACGACTGCAACCGCAACCTCCATCCAAGCTCGCTCGTTCGGGATGCCTGGCCTTGCCTTGGTTCCATCCCTTCTCTTCTCGTTCTGCCTCGTCTCTCTCGGCTCGCGGGCTGCCATCGGCACTCGGAGTCACTAATCCATGTCCTTGACCTAGCCCAGGTCAGGTACTTACACGCTGCTGCGCAGCTTGCACAGCTATACTCGACGTGACACTAGCACTTCAACGCACCCTCCGCTACCCTACAATCACATACACGCAAGCTCTACGCTACGTGCTACGCGTCCAGCAGGTCACATACAACGTGTTTCCGCCGCCTGTCGATCTCCGCATCAACCTTATTGCCGCTTTCTGGCTGCCTCATTCGCCACGGAAGAGACGGTGGCACCGGGACCCCGATGGCGGCGATGGCGGCGGCGGCCATGACAAACCCACGCCGGATGCGAGTATGTGCTCTACGACTACGTAGCTATGACGAGAACCACCCCCCGACTACACTAACAGCACTCGCCGACGACATGGTTCACGTAACCTTGATCCTCCTACTGTGGATGGCGCGGGGAGGGCAAGGAGGGACTGCTGACCCCCCAGGGACGGATCTAGGTCCAGATCTTTCTCGACTTTTGCTGCGCCGAAACCTTTGTCTGCCGCCCTCCAAGAAGTCCCAACGCTGCCGCCTCGCGACGCACAAAGAACCTGCACATGGAGGGGGCTCGTCCCGTCTCTGACGCCAGAGAAGGCAGTCCAGTCGGGTGGAAGGGAAAGTCTGACTGACGGACGGCGCCTCGAGCAAACATGCGGACGAACAGACTGACGGACAGACAACCCTCGAATGCTCTCCAAGACCAAACCCCAACCGAAGAGGCCAAACTCGCCGACAGCCACTCGCGGCTAAGGCGCCGCTACTTCTCCCTCGTCTGTGGCACAGCCTAATCATCTGGTGTATCCGTACACTATGCTACCTGTGTGCGAGAGGAGAGAGCTGGATGGCAATCGTCTACCTACCTAGCTTCCAAGCCTCCTCAAAAAGGCCAAGACTCGCGGTCACAACAGCACCCGCCGCTTGGCTTCGACCAACGGCACCTCTGTCCTCCCTCCAGGCCATACCACAGAGCACACTAATACCATATTACCATACCGTGCAGCACGACACAACCGCAGATACACACATGCAATCGGTCGCTCCCTCGCTCGCGGCGGCGGCATGGGTATTGGACGATGCGAATTGGCCACCTGCAACGGTCATTGGCCGCCTGGCTTCGGAGCTGCATCCCTCCTGTCTCTGCATTCTTCCTTTTTGGCCCAACTTCGACGCCACGGTCGAGGCCCTAATGCACAAACCCCAGCAGCTTTGAATTGGGTTGGGGAAAAAGAAAAGAGACGGAGCGTGTCCTCAAGAGAAGCCGACCGACTACGTGCTGTGCCTGCCTGCCGCATGTCTCGCCGTCCTTCAGAGACGTGGATGTTGCACTCTCACATGTAACCACCAGCGCAACCAGTTTGCCAGTGTCTTGCGTCCAATCCACCGCGAAAAGCCTCCCCAGGTCCGTCTCTGACGCCCGTTTGCACAAGCCAAGAAGAACAGCAACAGCAGCGATGCAGCTTCTCATTCGTCGACTCTGCTTCACTCATCAATCCCAATTCCCATCAACCAACACAGCACGGCCCCGACTACTTGGCGCTGGCCTGACGAGATATGCCAGCATCGTCCGGTGGCCTGATGCCGTCAAAGTTGGTGCTACGCCACCCTCTTTGCCGTGTTTCACTGAGAAGTGCAAAGAAACATCAGGGCCGGCGCCGGGAGACCGGTTCCAGTCCAACAGACCGGCTAAGCTGAGCCGGTTTGCTCGCTCCATCTCAATCGCTTCTTGGACCACCAGTCTATGCATTCTGCATTCTCTCCTCGCCATCGTCCTTCGTCTACATAGTACTAGGCAGGAATCGAACCCTCGTGGCATGGAGCTTGTTGATCGTCGCTGCAGTTGCCGTATGGAATGGCCAGACAGTGGATCTTCCATGGATCCCAGTCGCGGCAGTAGTGTAAAATGATGGCATCCTCTCCTCGACGGAGTCGGACACGGACGGAGCATAAACTTCAGACCACACCAGATGGGTCGACCAGTCAGAAGCGACGATGCAATCGATCGATTCGACGTATTATTAGCTAGCGGCGGCGTTCACAGCAACGAGATGATTCAACTTGCAAGACAGACCCTGGCTGCCTTGTCTCTGTGTCGTTGACACCCACGGCGCGCGCGCACATGGTGCTACCCAGGACACGCCATGCCTGATGTTCCGCACTCTTGCTGAAGACCGTTTTGATGAGAGCTGTGGTCAGACTCTTGTGCCTGAATTGGGACATCTGTTCTATGATCTGGCAGACAGGCTCTGCTGGTTGAACTCACCGTCGTCAACAAACCGCTCACCCTGTTTCTGTTTGTTCTTCACCCCACAGCCACATCGGATCGGTTCCTGAGGCGGCCATGGCCATCCATTGCCTTTGCCATGCGACCTTGCTCCTTGCTCGAGCTTCCATGGTTTTAATGTATTTTTCCTTGCCAGAATATCCGTATGTTCTCTCTTGCGGCCCAAGCCGCATGAGACGGGCCCCCCAGCTGCCGCCAGATCAGAGATGATCGTCCCTTCACCGGCCAACCTCCCCCAAACCGCCGCCCCCGTCCATGCACAGGGCCATGTTACTGGAACCACAGGAAACCATGATCCTATCATCCTTGGCCGGAACGGCAGACCATGTGGAGTTGGGTTGGAGCCGCCATCAACGTCGACGGCCTCGAGTGGGAACACGGCGCGGGAGGCGCTGCGGGTTTTCCTGGTTTGCTTGGACTGCTCCGCAGGCCTCCGCGGACCGCTGTCACTGTTGCAACATGGTCATGGTCATGGTGTACCACTCACCACCGTGTTGTGACCCCGGCTCTCTTCTTGAAGCCCAAGTATCCCCACTCTTGTTGCAGCTTCACTGCATCAGGATTCAGGAACAGACAAACAGCAGTGATCCATGCAGTCTACTGGAACTTGCAGCATTTGATCGGTCTGTTCCTGGCGTCCCCTGGCCGACATTGTTTCTCAAGCCTGCCCGCTCTGCCTCATCGAAACAGAAGGTTGCTCGGCGGCAGAGACAGACAGCCACGGCTTACCGGATCTCTGACCTCTGGATAACCTACGGATACTTTGTACCAGAGTTTGTACGTACAGGCAATGACATGCCTTCCATGTATGATTGTGAGCCCGTCTCACCAAGAAGCGTCTCTATTCGATACGGCGGTTCTCATGTCATGCAATGCAAGCCGGGACGTCACAAATCAAGACGAAAAAGAAACAAACACCCTCACCTCCGTGGCAGTCATACCGGATGATGATAGCGCGGTGATACGGTACAGTACCTATCGTAAGCCCGGGACATTGACGGCATTAGCCTCAGCGAGCATCGAACGGCTGGCCATGTCGGACGTCTTACTGGGCAATGCGGCGTCAGCCAGCCAAAGCCGCCGACCAGGAGCTGGCGAGAGCTGGCGAAGTTGAGAAGCGATCGGACTTGGAAACAACATGTTCCGCTAGACTGCCTGATCCAGCCTAGCAGGCAACGCTCGCCAGCCGCTTGTGCTTGTGTCTGTGAGGTGCGGCGTGCCTCGGGAGGCGACGGCAGCATGGAATCTACGTGCCTTGGTGCCGTCGGCCGCTCTCGTCAGCCTTCACTGTCCTGCCTGGCCTGGATCGGGCCAGCCAGACGCCGTCGTTGTTCATGTTAATAGATGGCCATCCTGTCAGACAGAGGCACACACACACCACAACACACACATACACATACAGCACACAGGCAAACACCCATCGTAAGGAAGGGTCTCGAGGGGTGTTTCGGGCAGCAGTCTACAGAGTCTCCCGCCAGCCCACGGACAGACGGCTGTCGGGGTCGGGAACCGACAAGTGGCCAATGCAGACCCAGTAGACGCAGTTTGCAGGATGAGAAGGGCGGCGGCTGGCCGGCCGCCGGCGAGAGATGCTTGTCAGAGAGTCGTGGAAAGGTCGTCCTGTTTCTCTGTGCCACCCTCGCAGCGCCAGTGCCAACCAAGGGCCGGGCTTCTCTGTGCCACTCGTTGGTGTTGACGATCGCTGTCGTGCCCCCCGGTCAGTGATGTGGGCTGAATCTTCAATGAGTCCCACACACGCCGAGAAATCCAAGCGTTGCGTCTCGGTTCTCGTCGATTCTGTGTGGCCCTCCCAGTCTCGAGTTTGCATGAGATGGAGGCGACGCATTGTAAGGGGTGCTAACGTTGATTACACTATGTCGACCACGGACCAACGCTTATTACTCGTCATGGCGGCTCGGAGATCTCGACTTTTGCTGAGATCTACTCGAGAGGCCATCGTCGGATCGTCCAGCGAGATCCCATCACCCCCGTCTCAACCCAATGCTCCCGAGTCGCCCGAGTCGGGTGCTAATTCATCTTACCTAACAGCCGGCCTCGAACCCGCCGGGCGCCGCTGCACTATCACACACAAGCAATTTTCATTCAGTCACGACATCGTCTAATACACCGGCAGCCATGGGTAGCCTCGAATAGCCGGATCCACAGCTGCTTGGAGAGGGGAGGGTTCGTTGCCGACACCAAAACAGACTCTGCCAGCGGGATGGATCGTGGCCGTGGACCACCGGTCAGGAACAATTTGGCGCACATGAGTCCAGAACGCTCCAGGCCACGATGCCCTCGTCTCGGGAAAGACGACGGAGACCACGACGCAGGGTTTTCGCTCACTGCCGCGTCCCCATCCGCAGAAGCTTCCCGTGACCCACCGCACTGCTTCATTTCAGCCAAATCGAAGCTCACTTTGTTTGGTGTGATGATCGGTTCTATCCGGCAGCAAAGAACGGCTCATGCCCGTCCCCCGGAACTGCTGCTGCTGCAAGTTTGTGACCGGCCTCCCTGCACCGAACCGAAAAGAAACGAGACGACGTGGCGGGGTGTGTGCGTGTGGAAAGGACACGGCAGGCAACGAGCCAGCAGGGAGTGAGAAGAAAATCTCACGATGGCTTCGCTTTTGCATTCCCTTCCCAGGCGAGCGTAAATGGCCCGGTCCAGACTGTCGCGCCGGCCCTCAGATTGCGGAGAAGAGCGAAGCGCAGCGCAGCGCAGGGTCTGTCTGCCGTCGACTGAAGGGCTCTAGCCCCTTTCTGCCATACGATAATCCCCCAATCGTTGCCGTTGCCCAAGTCTGGACGAGGGGAGGGGTCCAGCTTTGCTGTCAACCCCGGACCACTGCTGTTTGCGGCGTAGCCCGCTCTGTGTTATAGGACGCGTCGCCACGATGGATGGATAACGTCGAATGGGCTGCTAGCAGCATCCGCCGTCGGCGACCCCAGGACCAGGATGAGGGCATCGTGGACGACCGTTGCTGCTGCTGACAGGTGCGACGCAATCTGCGAACCCGAGAGTGAGACCCCTACGGGGCGGGCAAGCGAGCTGCGCAGCCATCACATCACATCGGGCGGGCATGGAATAAACGCCCAGTGCCGAAAGGCAGAGGCAGAGATAGAGACAGAGACAGGCAACAAGGCGTGCGGCCGGCTGCTAAATCGGCTAACCTCGCATGCGGTGCCGAAGGCATCGTCGATTGCTACCACACGTTTTTGTGAGACTGAGTCGTGGACGGAGTTTCCTTTGCTTTTCTTTTGCCCGCGGTCTCACTCCTCTTGACTTTCTCTCCCGCTCCAAGCGACGCGGGCCGACGTGTGAGAGACAAAAAAGAGAGGGCAGGGCGCAGCAGGATCCCTCCATGGACCAGAACAGGTCGCCGAGTCGAATCATGCATCATCCTGCCTGCAAGTCGACGGGAACTAAGGCAGCGCAAACAACGACATGGAACCATCCCAGCCTTTTCGCCCACGCAAATAGAAGCCCGTCCTGCTTACTCCGTGCCTTTGCGTCTAACCAAAACTCTGGCAATTGAAGTTGAGCCTGGAGATCATGGTTCACCGTTGACCAACGCCCGTCGATCAACCCGAACCCTCTAGATAAACCTCACCCCCTTTTCTTTTGTTTTGCTTTGCACTTTCCATGTGGCGCTGCGCCGCTCACTTCTCCTTTGGACCTCAACATCAAACTGGCGATCAATTTCAGACTCGTGCGATGGAAAAGCCTACGCGTATAGACGCAATGCGAGCTAATTCCAGAATAACCCCCTTCGATGTTGGATGTTGGGCACCCTAGCTCGATACCCCAGGTTCCCTTCCAACACAGTCCCTACAGTACACATCACTGACTGGTTGGTGTATCCGTAGGCCTCGTCGCAAATGTGACTGCTCACATTGCGGAAGGTATTGAGTCTTGACCTCGGTCGTTTCAGGGAACATTGGGTGGCATTTCTCGCTGGCGTTGCACTCAACTGTCTCTGTTCCTCCGCCCCCTGTCACATCCTCGACTACACGGCGCAGTCTGGCATGTGCCATTCCCATCTATCACTTTGCGAGGTCGTCGTCCGTCTGCCGTCTCCTCCACGCGAGGGAGCACAACGCCGTGCGAAGTTTCTATTGTCAGCGCCGCATGGCGTCGACGGCGCTCCCACATCTCGTCCGGGGGCGGCTTGCGCGCCTCTCTCCCACCACCGGATCTGCGCCTAACCAGGTGTCAAAAAATATCAGACGTCTGGGGGAGGCGGAAGCCGTTGGCTAGTGACATGCGTGAAACCGTTCCCGAAGCAGTGGATGTCGACGGACCATGAACAGCTTTACTCATCATGTCATCATCATCGCAGACAGACAGTGAGAGAGAGAGAAAGCCCCGACCACCACCATGTCCACGCACATCAAACACGTACTGTTCAGCCCAGCCAGCTTCAGCTCCAGCTTCCTTCCCCCCCTTTTCGCAGCCCGCCTCACGGGGCAGAGGGCGCAGCTGATCATCTTTTTGGGCTTTCAATCGACGAACCTGACTCGAGACGTCCCCCGAGCTTTCTTATGGTTTCTTGGGGTAGCCCGGCGGCAGAGGTGAACTCAGCAGAGCAGCCCCAAGACAAGACTTGCGGCTGCGTTTCTCAACCGCCGGGGTCCTCCCCCTCCCTTCGACGAAAAAGCAAAGCTGAGTCTGGGGTAATCGAACGACTTTACCAGGGGAAGAAAAGGGGTGGTGGTTGCCCGAGGAGGGGAAAAATGCGGAGGGCCCGGCGGCCGAAACTATTCGCTACTGATGGGCGGAGAGCTGTTGAAAGCTCCGAAAGACGCGAGGAGGAATCACACCGATTTGGCGTATACCGTGGGAATAGAACCAACGCCCTTTCTCTTGGAAAGCTGGGGTCCTTGATTGGTCTGACACACCGGGCGGCGCGCACACACACACACACGCTATTGCACACAGGTCCTGTAGGTTTTTGGTCTCTTGGCTCCGGTGTGCGAAACCAACGCCGCCGCCGCCGCCCGTCACCTCAACTCTCTCTCTCTCCGCATTTCACTATCTCCGTGAGACCCGATGCAACCCGGCACGTTCCCCCCTCCTCTTCGGCTCTCGGTGTCTCGCTCTACGACGGCCGGATTGGCTGGGAGCGGCCACCCTACTACTAGACAATGGAACGGTGATTTCGGTGCGTGTGTGTGTGTGTGTGGTGTAGGCATACGGGCACCGCACCCGGCCTTTTCTCTCATATTGCTGACCTTGAGAAGTTGTGATAGGATGGATGGTCGGGGCCTAGAAGTCATCACACCCACCACATCTTGGTATTATAGCCAAGCTCGACGAAAAGACTGGCCTGACTGTAAGCTCAGCCGATCCGCTGCGCTTCGCTCGCTTGGTGACATGCGCGAGGGCGGCGCAGCAAAAAAAGACGTCGCCCAGGCAACTTTGTTACTGTGTGCCTGTTTCTTGGCTTCTCACTCGCCGGTCCGCGGAAATATTACTCCTCCTGCACTCGCTATACTTGGTTTGTGGGTGAGATGGGGGAGCTACCTGGCTAGTGTTGATGATGAGCACCCGGCTGGCTGGTTGAGCGTCAGCACTTGCGAGGTCGTACAGGGTTTAAACGGCAAGGTTCAACTTGTGATGCTTGCTCTACGGACTACTGCTGCTGTTGTTGCTTCCTGATTTTGCTGTGCTCGCCTGCTCGCCTGCTGCACGTCATCTCTCATTGTAGTCCCTCTTCTTTTTTTTT
This sequence comes from Colletotrichum musae, assembly GCA_027406025.1. Lineage (NCBI taxonomy): Eukaryota > Fungi > Ascomycota > Sordariomycetes > Glomerellales > Glomerellaceae > Colletotrichum > Colletotrichum musae. The sequence goes on from JANVYC010000004.1 coordinate 868,622, forward strand.
TCCCCCGGCGGCCGACTGGTGCTGGTTGGATACCGGCTGGATGCTTAGGAAGGATTCTTAGCCTGCCCTGGGCGAGAACGTCTTTCGGACGGAGGGGGGCGTGGTTTCCCTCAAGCTGGGTAGCACTATGCCTACGAGAGTCGGCTTACCAGGAAACTCGTGGACCGTTGCCTCCCGTCCCCTGCAGGAGACGGGAACGTCTAGCGGCCAAAAGGTCTGATGCGGCTTATTGGGGGCTATTCACGAGGTGGACGATGACCAGCCGAGAGATCCTGCAGGTGGCGGGAAGGGCCAGGGAAAGTTGTGGTGTTGTGGAAGTGTCGTGAGATGACGCCTTGGTAATTCTCGTTGGTGTGTGTATAATTGACAATGGGAGAGGAAACGAATCAAGGTGGGTGTGATGAAAGAGAGAAAGGAAAACGGAACGGACAACATGTGACGACGAGGATGACGACTGTTGGAGGGCTGGGCTCTTTGTTCTCTAATGTCTGGTAATACGAAGCCACCACCATCATCCACCCCTCCATGAGTTGTGATTGTTCTCTTTTTGGAGGGGAGGGGGTTAGTAAGCGGGCAACATCACTGCGACAGGCTCGAAGGCGGCAGCGTTTCTTGAGTTGTCGAAGAGGTGGAGTGGGTTTTCGAGATAATGAATGAGGGTCGGGTGTGGCTCGTGGATGGAAGAGGCGACGATGACAAAAGACCATTGACCGGCTGGTTTGCCTTCGCGGTCGCGCTCGTGCGTCTAAGTAGGTATCATGCAGCTCCTGCAGCCACACCTTTTTTCCTCTTCCCTTCTGTCTATCTATTTCGTCTTATCTACTAGCTCCGGAGCATGGTGAACTACCTGGAGTGCTCGCGGGTGGCGATGGAGCCTTTTAGACGCTATCATCTAGTGCGAAGACGGCACGAGGAGGTTGGGGGAAGTGACGCCGCTGGTTTCTTGCCCGAGTGGTTTTTGCCTCCCCGACAATCTGGGGAGTTTCTCGAGACGAGATGGTTGGGGAAAGGCGGGAAGATGGAACGGACGGGGCGGTGGCTATCTGCCTGGGCTAGGCACGCTCCGGCGTCCGGTCGAGGTTCGAGTAGGTTGTGGCAAACAAGATAGATAAAAGGCGGGTTGCGCTCGTTCGTCATTTGACGCGGGAATGTCTCAGTCCCACCAGCCACACCCACTCATTGTTCTCGTCATCATCGCGTTTGCATCCCGAAGAGAGGGTCATGGGAAAGTCGAGATGTCCATCCTGGGTTTCGGAGGCCTGCCGCGTAGGTGCAGAGAGGTAGGTAGGTCGACGGAGCGGGCGCTCGAGTTGAATCGGACCGGAGATCGCTTCGGTAGTGGTGCGGGAAGAGGATCAAGTCGAGGGGGGGAAGTGTCTTGGATTATTCTTGTTCGTTGATACCCTACCTATTTCCTCCTCATCATTCGGACTTTTGATATCCTGATTGTCGTTGCGTTAGAGGAGGAGACGGGTGGGAGAGGAGGGGGGGAGTACGCGCATGCACACCAACACGCCTCTTGAAGTAGCTTTTCCGTTACATTCTTGGTGGGAAAATGTCTTGCTTCTCTCTATCTTTCTCTGTCCTTGAGCCCTCTCTTGTCCATGTGATAGCGGGTCGGGAGAGAGATACGGGGGTTGGTTGCTCTGGAATGTGAACGTCGTCGGTTCGGCGGCTATCGGACTGTGAGGAAGTGGATGGAGAGACACTCGCTACCACCCTTTCATGCAGATCAGAAGAGAAGGACGGGGAAAAAATGTTGAGATTTTGTGTGTGGATGTCTCGGGCAGGTTGTTGGTGATGAGAGGTTTCGTTCTATCTAGACGGTTTGAGAAAGGTATCCTCCGCTCGTGTAGGCCGGTATGGTTTCGTGTGTTTGTGTGTGACATGTTGCCACTAGAGTCTCAAGAGACGGTTGAAACATTACGATAACGTTGCGTGAAGTTTTGATGATCCTCTCGGAAAGAGGGCAGGTGATGTGTGTTTTTTGGCCGTGCTGCTTGCTTGAGAAGGGGTGAGTCGAACGTGACGTGAGGTTTCGGCACGGAGGTTGTTTCTTAGAGATCTGCGGATGGCGAGGGTTGATGATGCGATTGTGGCGAGAAGGAGGTTGACTGAAGTTGGGAGGATGTGAGTGTTGCCTCGCTCGGTTGACGTAGGCCGCCTGCGTTGGGAGTTTCCTGTGAGTTCTGCCTGGGTGTCGAGGAGTTGCTGGATCTCCGGGCATGTCGAGCATCAACAGACGTGTCGGAGCAAGGCACGAAGAAACTGAAGCGGGTTTAAGTCTCTAGCCATGAAGCCTCTGAAACTAAGGATTCTATTACAATGCTTCTGTTTGTCTATGAGAATGGTATTCGCTGATGTACATGACCGGTCTATCGCCTCCAAGATATCGTACAACGTAAACATGGCACTCCGGATTTGTATGTATCTCCGGACGTCGAGTGTTTACCGGCTCGCCTTGCCCAGGACGGAGTTCATCCATTCTCCGACGATCGAGGCATCGTCCCCGGCCAGCCCGCCGGCGCGGAGGTGCTGGACCCAGTCGCCCATCTCCCAGAGCTTCTTGTTGAGCATGTGCTGCGAAAGGACCTGAGTGTCGGCTGAGAGGCCGTCCAGGGCGAAGCTCTGAATGAGGCCGTGGCGGGCTTCGAAGGAGAGTTTAAACTGCAACTGATGGTCAGTAAGATGCTCGTCTGATGCCCTTCAGGGGTTTCTTACCTTGCCCGGAAGTTCAGGACGTTCTCTCGAGTCATCTTCTGACGGGTGTGTTGAGAAGCTGAAGAGCGGCGTCTGGCCGTATATCCACTCGCGAGACTGTTTTATGCTTGTTAGTATCCCCGTAGACGGTCCCTTGACGCCGAGAAGAACTCACCTCCAGTTCCGCGATGCCCTTCCGGACCTTCTCAACCCCCGCCGCATCCTCCTCTCCAATCTCCGCCTCGACGTCGAACCCCCCGTACATGCGCCCAAACTCAGCGACAACAGCCTTTTCAAACTCCCGCGTGTCGTCGATCCCCACGTTCCGGATCCGCGAGCGCACGCTCTCGACCCCGCGCGCTTTCACGAACGGCTCGGCCGGCGAGCGCAGGAAGCTGCCGATGCGGGCCAGGTTCGGCGACGAGAGGAGACACGTGCCGTGGTGCAGAGATCGCAGGCGGGTGAGCTTGTACGCGGAGCCGGACACCTTGAAGGTGTTGTCGCAGCCGGCGAGCGGCCTGCCGCAGGAGGGGGACAGGGGCAGAACGGCGGAGGGCGGGTCGGCGACGATGATGTCGTGCCTGCAGTTCACGGCCGCGCCGTCGACGCCGAGACGCTGGAGGGCGCGGACGACCATCTCGGCGTGGGTGTCGCGGTCGAAGTTGGCCGGGGGGCAGATGACCGAGTAGTTCACGTTCCCCTCGTCGTGGAAGACGGTGCCGCCTCCGCTGCGGCGGCGGACGAGGTCGACGGCATCGCTTGGCGTCGTGTCGAGGGACTGCAGCAGGGGTAGGTTGACCTCGAGCCAGGGGTTCTGGTTGCGGCCGACGATGACGCTGGGGCGGTTTGTGTAGAGGAAGAGCACGGTGGAGTCGGCGGGCGTGGTCTGCAGGAGGTGGTGCTCGATGGAGAGGTTGACGAAGGGGGAGCGGGACTTGGAGAGGTAGACCTGCGTCTTTGAGGAGGGGTCGGCGGCGCGGGCGGAGAAGCGGCGGGGAGACGTTCGGCTGAATCTGAGCCGAGGGATGGCCCGGACGGGGCGCGCGGCGAACATTGTGAGGTGGTGGGCGAGTGAGTGAGTGAGGCCTTCACGGTGACATTTCGCAAACCCCTGTTGAGAGTTAGTTGAGCGTTCTGTTGCGGATAGATGTGTAAGTTTAGACACTATACCTATTAATTACGCTTGAAAAGTAAATTCATTCAGTATTCAGCTGAAGTTTAACGAGGGAATGAGCCCGTTTCGAGCATTGACACCGTAATACGTGAGATGAACGTGGTGGATGAATGAGTGTTGAGCAATTGCACCTATCAGAATTGCTACTCGCATTATGTGAGATGCCCCTATAAAGAAATACGCACCTTATTATCAGGACATGCGAATAACCAACATCGACCCCTCCACGCCGTTGCACCCCGCATTGGTCGATTCGATTTCTTTTGACTCGACTCCCGACTTTTTGACTCACCGAATATCGGCCCAGATTTTACCTGCATCACCATCTCAACACCATTTTCGCAGCCTCCCCAAGATGTCGACTTTTGGCAACTACTTCAAGGTCACGACGTGCGTCGCCTCCGGCCTGCTCCCAAATTCACAATGAGTGCTATACACAACGATTGGCCAATGGAACTAACATAGCCCGCCCCTCGCAGCTACGGCGAGTCGCACGGCAAGTCCGTCGGCGTCATCGTCGATGGCGTCCCCCCCGGCATGGCCCTGACCGAGGCCGACATCCAGCCCCAGCTCAACCGTCGCCGCCCCGGCCAGAGCGCCATCACGACCCCCAGAAACGAGAAGGACCGCGTCGTCATCCAGAGCGGTACCGAGTTCGGCGTCAGGTACTAATTGAGGCATCATCTTGTTCTTCTACTATCATGATGCTTACAACTGTTCCGAAGCTTGGGTACCTCCCTCGGCATGATTGTCCAGAACGAAGACCAACGCCCGCGCGACTACGGAAACTCTACGATGGACATGTACCCGAGACCCTCCCACGCCGACTGGACCTACCTCGAGAAGTACGGCGTCAAGGCCAGCTCCGGCGGTGGCCGCTCCTCCGCCCGCGAGACCATTGCCCGCGTCGCCGCCGGCGCCGTTGCCGAGAAGTACCTCCGTGAGGCCTACGGCACCGAGATCACCGCCTTCGTCACCAGCGTCGGCAACGTCCACCTCTTCCCCCCGACCCCCGAGCACCCGAGCCCCTCGACGAACCCTGCCTTCCTGTCGCTCCTCAACACCATCGACCGCAAGACCGTCGACGACTTCCTCCCCGTCCGCTGCCCTCACAAGGAGACCGCCGATAAGATGATGGATTGCATCAACGACTACAAGGCCCGCGAGGACAGCATCGGCGGCACCGTTACCTGCGTCATCCGCAACCCCCCCATCGGCCTCGGCGAGCCCTGCTTCGACAAGCTCGAGGCCACCCTGGCCCACGCCATGATGAGCATCCCCGCCACCAAGGGCTTCGAGATCGGCTCCGGCTTCGGCGGCTGCGAGATCCCCGGCTCCACCCACAACGACGCCTTCGTCAAGGCCCCCGAGAGCGAGATTCAGGCCGAGGGCGCCCGCGTGGGAATCCCCCGCTCCAAGCTGACCACCAAGACCAACTACTCGGGCGGTATCCAGGGCGGCATCTCCAACGGCGCCCCCATCTACTTCCGCGTCGCCTTCAAGCCCGCCGCCACCATCGGCCAGGACCAGACCACCGCCACCTACGACGGAGAGTCCGAAGGCGTGCTGGCCGCCAAGGGCCGCCACGACCCCTGCGTCGTGCCCCGCGCCCTGCCCATCGTCGAGGGCATGGCCGCCATGGCCGTGATGGACGCCCTGATGGCCCAGCACGCGAGGCAGCTGACGCGGAGTCTGCTACCGCCCCTGAAGAAGGAGAACGGAAAGGCGTAGCGTGCCGTGCCGGAGTGGGACTTGGAGATGTTGTAAATACGGGCATTAAAAAAAGCAATTCATGAATAGATTCCCCTTTTCTTTCAGGATCCTTCTGTCTCTGGCACGATTCGGATCATACGAACAAGATGGGTGGGGACCTTTATAGCTCCTCCATCGCCTCTTGCTTCTCTGCCGCCTTGATGAGGTGAAACTCCTCCTGCCGGGCGTACACCCACTGCCAGCCCTCCTGCTCGCCGGCCCAGTACACGTCCTCCTCGAGGGCGAACCAGAGCGTCTTGTTCCGCTCGGGGACGTAGTGCTCCACGAACAGCTCGACGCTGAACCACATGCTGGGGATCGCGGCCAGCTCGCCCGTCGCCGGGACGTACTCTTGCATGTTTGTCATGCCTAGGCAGAGGCAGAAGGTTAGCAGGCGTGCTCGATGCAGCAGGAAGGGAATGTGACAACTAAACTCACCGATCACCGGCCCCGCGGAGTGTCCCCAGTCCCCGATCGGGTGCGTGTACACCCGCCCCTCGATCCCTGCCTCGCGCATCTCCCCCGTCACGGCCGTCAGCATCTCGTTGCCCGTCTTGCCGACGGCGATGTTGCGCCGCACAATGTCCTGCACCCTGTTCCCCTTGCGCAGGCCCTCCTTCAGGGACTCGGGCACGTCGTCCTCGCCGGGGCGGAGCACGTAGCCCAGGTGCTGCGTGTCGGTGTTGAGGCCCATGGCCGTGAGGCCGAAGTCAACGTGCAACATGTCGCCGTACTGGATCACCCTCCCTCCTCCTGCGCTACCTCCCATGATTCCGACGCCGGCTCCCTCGAGATCCATGCTCGCCGCGAACGGCGACCCCTCGTCCACGACGCTGACGCTCGGCTGGAACCACGTGGAGAAGTTGTGCGCGATGATCTCCTCCCGGAACCACCACTCCAGGTCCTCCGTCGTCGTGACGCCCGGGACGACGGCCTCGGCGCTGAAGCCGCGCGCTATCATCGCCCACGCCGTCTCCATGATCTCCCGGTAGCGCGGGATCTTCGAAGCCGGCTGCGAGGCAATAAACTCGACCGCGATCTCGGGTTTGGAAACCATGCGGCTCGTCCAGAAGCCGCCGAGCCCGGACGCCATGGCGCTGTACTCGCCCGCGCGCAGGCCGCCGGCGAAGGAGATCTCGGGTGCGGCGTCGACGGCGATGGAGGACGGGTCCGCGGCCTCGAGGAGCGGCTTCAGGGCCTCCCAGACGTCGGTCGTCCAGCCGACGATGCAGCCCGGCTGGCCCGGGTCGTCGCCGGCGAAGGCAGACGCCGGCGGGGAGGCGAGGTAGAGACACGTGGTGCGCCGGCGGGCGGAGAAGGTCGTTGCCTGCTTGAGGGACCAGAAGACCGTCTCCTCGCCGTACTCGCGCTGGCTTGTCTACGGGTGTGTCAGTCTGGAGCAGAGAGTGAGGGATTGGAGGGGTTGTGAAGACGGACTATCCAGGCGTCGACGCCGTGCTTCTTGAGGAGGGCCGGGATGGTCTTCTTGCGCTCCGCGGTCCAGGCGTCCTGGATGCGGGCCTGCTCGCGGAGCGGCGGGAGGGGGTTGTATTTCGGCTTCGGGTCGGCGAGGGCCGGCTGCCACAGCAGGGCTGCCGGGACGAGGGGCGTGAGCCAGTGCATCGTCGGTTAGTTGGTGATGCTGCTGCTGCGTTTAGAACATGATGATTGTTGAGGGGAGGTTGAATGGTATGAAGTGAGCTTGAAGGATGCGAGATCGGACGACGTCAAAGCCCCCGCCGCCGTTGACCTATCCGTGTTCTTGGATGAATCGGCAACTTCTTATCTAGTCCCGGAAAGGAAGCTGGAATTGTCCCGGAACCTTGCATTCCCACGCTGCATGGATGCTGATCCCAGTCTCGGTGAGCCGTCTCTCACCGAGTCACCATGGTGTAATGCGGCATTGTGTGTACGCGAGTATTAGCTGCGAAGCATTTCCTAACCATCTATGAATACCCTTGGGAGGGGTTAAAATCGCAGTGAAAGCGGGATCGCGTACTGGAAGTATTGGTTCCTCACCGAGCCACCGAGGTGTATGGCGGCATTATGCGTACCTATGACAGGTGTGCCTGGCGGCCGTACGCCCGAGAACAGCGAGATACAATCGGTGGTCACCGAAGTTTATCGGAGGTCATGAACGAAAGTTGCGAGTCTCTCAATAGGGATTGAATCCCTGGTATTCAAGGTCTATCTATAATCAAAGGCGTTGTACATGACCAATTGATCCTCTATTACCGTCTATCTACCTGGATGATGTCCAAAAACATCGTCTAAACTGAATAAAAAAAGTAAAAGCTGGGTATCTCGTGACATCTAGCATTAACCTGGCGTCGATTAGCAATTGTTCCTTGATGTGATTGTCGTGGCGGCAATACTCACAGAACCGTTCCAATTCCCAGAAACCCCCTCTCAAGTTCCAGGTTTCCCGCTTGAAAATCAATGCCTCTTTCTGAATGCTCTCCAAGTCGTTATGCTTCGTAATGCGCACCGCCCTTTGCGAGTGCGTCGCTGTTATTGTCTATCCCTCTCACCCTTCTCGTGACCCTCTCACACCAAACCAGCGATGGCCGCGCTGACAAGAGCAACGACCACATAGACGAGCCCGCGGCCGTTGGCAGCCAGGGCGACGGCCGCCGAGTCGTCGCCGCCGCCCGTCTCGCTGGGCCCGTCGCCGGTCTGCGTGGGCGTGGGGTTCGGGTCGTCGACGTGCTTCGCCACGACGCCGCCCGTCCACGCGTTGAAGTTGGTCAGGTTCTTCGTCTCGAGGCAGTCGGTGAGCATCTTCTTGCCGTCGATCCTCGCAATCTCGACGCCGTACTTGACCATCGTGACGACGACGTCCCCGCCGCCCTGGAACGGCACGCTGCCGTGGTACACGCCCTTGCCGCCCGAGGGGGTGGCTGCCCACTCGGCCTTGGTCTCCTTGCCGTTGACGGACACCGTGACGGCGGCGTCGGAGGTGAGCAGCGCCGAGAAGAAGATGCGGTCCTGGACGACCTGGTCGACGGCGAGGAGCTCCTGCGACTGGCTCTCGGCGTTGCCGACGGTGCCGTTGTCGGCGCAGGCGAGGGCCGGCGAGGCGCGGTACCAGGTCACGAGGGACTCGTCGCCGATGGGCGCGGGCTTGCCGCCGGCCTTGTAGGTGTCGATGAGGAAGGGGAGCTGGAGGCGCCAGGCGTCGTGGGGATGGTCGAGGGCGTAGTTGAAGGGGGCCAGGCCGACGTCGAAGGCCTCGAGGGCGTTGGAGCGGACGGGGCCGATGTGGTGGGACTCGCCGTAGTCGTTCCACGAGATGATCTGGACGAACCTGGGAGATGTTAGATTGGCCCGCGATGTCATGGGAGAAGAGAACTTACTCAGGCTTCTTGTCGAGGACCTGGACCCAGCGGTCGTACCAGAGGTCGTCGCCGCGCCAGACCCAGTTCTTTTTGTACCCGGGAAGGTTGGTGTAGAACCAGGGGGAGACGGGCATCATGTAGGCCTTGTCCCCGAGCGACGCGATGTAAGCATCGTCGCCGGCGGTGTCCATATTGTTCGCCCCGATGGGCCAGGCGTCCCAGCTGAAGAGCCCGTCCGCGACGCCGCCTGCGAGCTTCAGCGCCTCCTCGGGCGCGACGGAGGACCAGTCCGGGATGAAGAAGGCCTTGGTCTTGTCCTTGATCTCGACCCAGTCCTCGGCGTTGCCGGTGCCCTCGAACGTGGACGCGACGGGCTTGCCGTCGTGCTTAAAGTACTCGGCGCGGGAGAAGTACTTGTCGGCCATCTCGAGGATGGTCTTCTTGGGCCAGGGCTTGCCGCCGTGGTAGCCGCCCATGTAGTCGAAGGAGAAGAAGAGGCGGAAGCCAACGTTGGCGGCGGCCTTGAAGGCGTCCTCGAGGGCGTCCGGTGTGTGCGGGTCAGTGAGGCCCATGTTGAGGGCGAAGGCGTCGATGTGGGCGTCCTTGGCGAGCTTGAAGTCATCCTCGAAGTCGGAGACGGTGTAGTGCTTGGTGTTGATGAGCTGGACCATTAGGTTAGTCCGGCGTCGACATGAAGGAGAGGAGGATTAGAGATACCATGAAGTGAGCGATCACGGCAGCGGCCTGGACCTGGGTGATGGCGGCCAGGAGGCCGGTGAGAAGGGCAGTGAACTTCATCGTTCACGGGGAGTGGCGTGAGCCAAGGTCAGTCAACGGGATACACTTGTCCGTCGATATCACGTCCAGTCGGCGTGGGTAATGGTAACAGTAGCAAAGTTGTGAGAAGAGACGACCACCAAACAACCATCCGAGATGATCGGGGGGCAGGACTGCGGCATTATGTATCGCAGGAGTGCCTCGTCCACTCGAACGGAGGCCCGGTAAGTATGGCGTGCCTTGCAGTCTCACCTGCGTCTGCCTTCGAGGGCCTCGCAGGCAGACGATGACGGGAGCCGTACCCCCGACACGATACGCCTGCGCCTTCGCCTCTCCGCCAGACCCCTGGCACCGCTGAACTGGCCTGACTCCATCGTGAGGGCGCCCAAGGGCAAATGTAGGTTAGCGAGAAGGTTGGTGGGCGGCTTATGCAGATGGGAGGCACTTTGTGTCATCCTACCCTCTGGCTGCTGAGAGACGGAACGGAGAGGGAGGCAGGGGTATTGCCCAAGCGCTTGCCGGATGAGGCAACTTGTGAGTGACAAGGGTGGTAGTCTAGCAGTAGCTTCTCTCTCTCTCTCGACTTCGGAAGGATTGAGAGACTGCCGTTGGCTGTGTTAACGGCAGAGTGGAGTGTGTTTGCCCTCGAGCGTCTGCGGCGTACTTTTCTCATTCTTTCGCAGTATCCATAATGCCCTACTGTGCCGCAGGACCAACGGCGGACGGAGATGCAGCGTGGTGCCAAGGGGTGATGAAGTCTGTTTGACGCGCCGTGGCCGCTTCTGCCGTGGGAAATTGCTTCGCCCGGCTCGGCGCGGGTTGTTGTTGGTATCGCAGACGGCCACGTTGTGTGGCGATGAGGCACGGTTGATCGCAGCGATGGGAGTGGCACGACGGATGTTGATGTTGATGGACAGACTTGACGTCGTCTCGATGTTCCCGACTAGATGGGCCCTGATGTGTAAGAAACCGTGGAGAGCATCTGGAAGCGTTGTGATGTTGCAGCGATCTGAGCCTCAAGGCAGAAGCAGAAGGGATCAGCAACCCCGACGACAAGGGAAGTCGACGGGGGACGTAGCCGCTCGTCTGGCCGGAGAGATCTATTTGCCTGGTAGGCACCGGTCTTTGAGGCCTGGACCCTGTCATCCTCTGGCCCAAAAGAAGCCATCCGTACAGCGGCCTTCTGCAATAGATAAACGAAACCCTTGCTCAAGGATAAGACCATGCCTGTTGTTGCCGTCTTGGCTCCGCTACTCTGAGAAACTCGCCCGACTATTAAGCTTGTTGGAACTGGCCGGGATGCCCTGATGGCGCATCCAGCGGCCGACGTGCCGAATCCTCTCGCTGGCTGGCCATCCGTTCAAAGGCCAAAGGTCCCTGGATCCCTGTCAGTCTAGGACACACGTGCGGAATCGGCCGAGCAGCCACCCGCATCACCACCACCACCACCACCCACCACCGCCAGCAGAATCAGTAAGGTACCCGCCTGTGCCGTCCTCCAACGTCAATTAAAATGAGCCAAATGAGGGATATAAGCGTTTGTGGCTCATGATGGTTAAAGATAACAGCTGTGTGCCTTGTGATGTAAGGTGGACTGCATGTGAGCTCTCAGGCACTGAGAGTGAGAGTGAAAGTGAAGGTGAGAGAGTGATGAGTGAGTGAGCCGGGGTCTCTGGTCACCAACAGGGGTCGCGATGGCCTCTTCGCCTTTTTGCCGCCCACTCTTTTCAGGCAGCACACAGGGCAGGCGGGCGATATGGGACCCTCCAGTCTCCAGAATGCATGGTTCCCGGTGCGGCGGCAAGAGGGAATTCCGTTTGGGCTCGTCCACCATCCGAACTCTTGGGTGCTTCGTCTCCGTCTCTCTCCCGCCCGTATCAACAATCGCCACGGAGACACACGTTTTCCTTCGATATCGTGGACCAACCAGACGGTGGAAGCTGACAGAGAGACGTGCAGATTCGAGAACCGTCGGCCCCCCAACCCAGCCTTGTGGATACGCAGTCAAAGGCGGTCAGTCCGTCAGGTCAGTCATGCCCTCCTCGGATTTCGGCAGGCCAGAGACATTTCAGAAGAAAAACGAGATGGCTAGAAGAGAGCGCACGTCATAGTCGGTAGGCTTAGTAGGGTCCGCCTCGTGTCGGAATGCCATCGAAGGGCATATACGAAGTGCCGGCGACTGGCTGCCGTTGAGCCCTATGGTTTATGTTTAGATATCTTTACGAGGAGGCGAACCACCAGACGGTGGAGAGAATACGCGGTGGCCACGGCCTGAGTCCCCGCCACCATGATGCGTTGCGTGTGTGTGCGTTTGAAGAGGCAGAAATGTGCGTTATCGTCGGCCAATTGACCGAACACACGCCCAACGCATCGTGACAGGGGGCAGAAGAGGGGAGCAGAAAATCGAGCACTGCAAAAAAACCACCCGGGTCAATTCTTCTTTTTCTTGCGCCCCATCGAGGTCAGGCAGATAACAAACACCGCGCAGCCTTGCGCCCGAAATCGAGAAAAAAGGCCCTTCGCGGCGCCGGAACAGCTTCTGATCGCAGCGTAGGAGAGTTGCGATGCCACCAGTAGCATCCCCTGTTCTCCCTCGGACTACGCTATGCCCCATGAGACCACACTCGCATGCCAGAGCCACCGATTCGGCCCGCCCGCCGCCAGTCTCTGACCAGCACGAACGAACGCAGTGCGGCCATTGGCTTCTCAAACGCGCTCTCACTGCCTGGCTGTCACTCACCTGAGAGCTGCTGTAGGCGAGCCGGGGAGGGGGGGTTATCCGGCCTGAACTTGCTGGGTTCAGCCCTGAAGATGGTTCCGACAACATTGGCGGTTGCTCAAAGCCCTCCCTCGTCAATTGCCAATAAGACAAGAAAATGGGACGATGAAAACTTCTACGCGGGACCGAACCAACGGATTCTGGACCAACAGATGCAGCATATTAACAGCCAAAGAGGCATATGGGCCGTTGAATCCGTGGTGAGACTGCGAGTCATGAGGCCGCAGTCGCAACACAGACGAAGGACAACAGGGGCGTTATCTGAGGACCCCGGCATCATCGCATCAGTGAACATTTACTGAGGCCAAAAAATGCTTGACTGGCCGGGCACACGCCGGTCGGTCTTCCGGACCCGGCACCGCAGACCACGCTCCGCACGGCCGGATATCGTACCTCCCACTAACAACTCGAAGACTCATCAGGTGTATTCATGCATACCTTCGATATCTTGACCAGATCCCGCACGTGACGTTTGGATGTGACAGAACACGTGAGGTACCTACATGTAAGCAGAGAGAGGGGTAACCCCAAGGCTATGCGGCGCGGAAAAACACGCACTTGATCATCACCACAATCCTCCACAGTCGAAGCGGAGAACGAGGGGCAAGCTACTGTACCGTCTCCTGATTCTATCAAGTCATCAATTACAGAAAACAAGGGGCTTAGCTTCTTAGGGACGAGAAATGGTTCGCCAGAGCAATCTCTGTGCCGAGTGCACCCGAGGGACCCAGGAATCATTCGCAGGAACTGTATCTACTGACTACGGCTTCGTACCGAGAAACCAGACAGTCGAAACCTTCCGCCGAGCCGCCAAAGATGGTTGCTTTATTTGCAAAACCATATGGAATCAAGCTGAAGACCTCAAGTCGTGGGATAAGGTGGAAAATAGGGCTTGGGTGGGCCTGTCGTACAATGTCCCGCGCAGCAGCTACCAGTACCCCTTGAAAGAGATGATTCCAGATCTGGTCAGAGTTCGGGTGAATTACTACGACCCTGTAAGACAAGGTCTAAATCAGACCAGTTTCGAACTGGTTCCCATTTCTAGTAGGTTACGCAGCCGATAGCCCGAACGTTGTAAATGGTACTCGAAAAGACATGTTCTGATTCGAGTTAGGCCCTCAAATCGACAAGCTCCTATGCCCTCAACGCTTGCAAGACAGAACCTCGTCGAAGCAAACTCTCGACCAGGCCCTTGCTTGGTACGAGGAGTGTATATCCAGCCACGAAGAATGCGACGGTGGAGGGAGCGCTCCTGCCGAACACCAGTGGCTTCCAACCCGGCTGGTGGATGTAGGCGTGGAAGGTGACAAAAATTGGCGGCTGGTTCTATCTTCACAGGACGTCATACCGCAGCACAACGTATGTCCGTTGTACATGACCCTGAGTTACCGATGGGGCAGCAACCCGAGGCTTCTCCTTCTTTCTTCAACCATGGGAGAATTTCGTCGCGGCAAGCCTATCGAAGACTTACCGCAGACGTTCAAAGATTTGATCAAAGTAGCACGCCATTTCAACATCCATTACGTCTGGATAGACTGCATTTGCATCATTCAAGACTCCATTGACGATTGGGAACGAGAAGCACCAACGATGGCCTCTGTATACACAAATGCCACCTGTAACATTGCTGCTGCAGCAGCTTCTGACCCCGAGCAAGGTTTCTTTGCATCCCGAAGGCTGCTGAGCCCTCGCGACGAGACAGTAACCGCAGCAATTGCGTCGACCACTGCAAGCAAGTACTACGCCGTTGTTGACAGTCAAGACTACTTCGACAGACAGCTTGATTCCATACTGAGAACGCGCGATGGGTCTTCCAAGAGTGGTTTCTTTCCCCCAGGGTGCTTCATTTCACCAAAGAGGAAGTTATCTGGGAGTGTTGTGACGGGGTCATGAAAGGCGAGACTTTCCCATTCAATCATCAATGGGCTCATAACGCAAGAAGCCAAAAGAAGAGCAGAAAAGGTCTCAGAGTCAAGCGTGGGACATTGTCAGCTGGCTCAGAATTTCCCGGCTTCATGTCAGACGAAGCTCTCGGCGTGTGGACTCGCCTGGTCACCAGGTACTCTGAGTGTTTGCTCACTGACCCCAAGGACAAACTTTTCGCATTTTCCGGCCTTGCGAAACACTTCATGGGCGTCTGCGGAGACACATACTACGCCGGTATGTGGAGGACGAAGCTGGTTCACCAACTCTGTTGGTGTATTGCCATACCGCACCCCAGACCTAACTGCCAATATCGAGCACCTTCCTGGTCGTGGGCATCCGTTGATGGAAGAACTTGGAACCAGGAATTATCATATTTTCTGGAAACCTCCAGTACTGAAATGTCATTCCCCTCGGCAACTTGCTGGACCGAAGTGGTGGATGTCAGCGTGGACACTAAAACGGACGACTGCACCGTGGGAATTACGGGCGGAATCCTGAGGGCTAGAGGCTGCATATTCGGCGTGGATTACGACAGGTACAAGAAGAAATTGTGCTGCGGCAGCCAGCGCATTACTTTCGACGGGAAGTGTTGGCTGAGAGCCGAGCTGTATGCAGACACCACCGAAGAAAAGTTTGGCGAAGCCGGCTATTTGCAGCTTTTGCCTCTCCTCACGCGTGGGGACATCAAACGAGATGACTACAACGACGCCGAATGGTGGGCAAAAGACGATTCTCTGGGCGCGGAAGAAGCCGGCCCAGAGCTCAGCGTGGATACCAGTACGGACGAGGAGGCCGAAGTGCAAGATAGCGAGTCTATCAAGAATGGTTCTTTGGGGAAAAGATTGGAGGTAGGCTTTGAAGACGGTGCCATGGATGTGCAGCATGGTGTTGATGAAGGGCAGGACTACAGCGCCAAAAGATCGGAAGACGACTCTTCAATGAATGACGACGGGTGCCTCATATGCGAGACGTCGAACGCGGAATCTTACAGCTTCGTTGGAATTACGAACTGCCTCGTTCTAGAGCCAGCAGATGCACCGGAAGGCTTGGTAGGGAAGACGTACCGCCGTGTTGGGCTCTTAGAGACTGTCTCTGAAGCTTGCAGGCGTCACATGCTCCAGGAGATCATGTGCCGAAGTCCCTCAGAGGTTGTTCTCATTTGAGGAACGGCGGTGCGAATGCGGAGACGTTGGCGCAGCGCTGGGATGTTCATCACATATCAATAGAAGCGTCCTTTGATAGAACTTGTTGTAGGCGAAACTGTGCCTCCGGCTTCTGCTCTAATCACTCGGGAGACTGCTTGCCCATTCCCGCGACCTTACAGGCCCGTCGGACTGATAGTATATGTCAGGATTATCTTCACCAGGTTTCGGTACGTTAGGTACGTTAGAATACTGAATTCACGCAACCTTAAGTATTGATAATTATACTATTCTACACGTCTGAAATGTGACGCAATGAACGGATCTAGCGCATTAGGATAGGCACTGTCCCAACTTATTTGCCAGGGCAGCCACGGCCAGCCTGCTTAGAAATAGAGCAGCAGTCGGCTTTCTAGAAAGAGAGCGTCAGAAACGAAGATCGCTTAAGACGGAGACGAGAGGCGACTTACGCAGGCGGCCCAGGACACGCCAAAGTCGGGGCAGAGCTTGATGCGGGGGCAGGCGAGGTAGTTCTCGATGAAGGTGAAGGCCTGGCGCGCGCAGGCTCCGCGGGTGGAGATGCAGCAGTCGTTGCCCTCGACGCACTAAGGGAGGAGAAGAGACGTTGTAAGCAAGAGTTGAACACTAAAAAGAACATTCAGCGAACGTTGACCGGGAGGCAGAACGATCAGCCGGAGCTGAAGCCGGGGTTGGTTTTCTGATCACACCCGACCCCGGTAGTCAACCCCCCGCGTGACGGACATGACCGAGTACTTGAGACGATGGCACCTGTCAATTTCCAAATCTTCAGCCGCTCCGCTCCGCTTTTTGAAAGGGGGCATGTGCGGAGAGGGTATCTGGATTCACTCCAAAGTACAGCCGGTTGAGATGAGAGGGCAGCTAAGAGGCCCTGCAATCTACCGTGTATTCTTCTGGGGTTGGGATGAGCACGTGGCCGTTCGTTAGGTGAGAATATTTGAGATAGGAGCAACTCAGATTGGAAGGTTGCAGAGATGGTAGAGTAGTAGTACCTTGCAAGGAGTCGCTCAGATAGGAGTAACCCATATTGGACGGACGGTTGATTAGAGAGGTGAGTAAGTAATGCCTACCTACGAGAGACCCCCTTTCTATCATATACCTCAAACGCAACTTATATAAAGACAGAGAATCCAACTCTCAACTTTCATCACCTCGCACATCTCTCAACTCAGCCACACGACCACTACAAGCCCCTTCTCCGTCCTCAAAAATGAAGCTCTTCACCGCCCTCGCCCTCCTCGCCCTCGGCGCCACCACCCACGCCGCCGTAAGTCAACCTCCACCCAAGCTCCCTTCCTCCTGTCTATGTCCCAGAGAAGAAGAAAAAAAAGACCGCTAACCATCCCTCCAGTGCACGATCGACGGCACCGACCCCAACTGCTGCTGGGGAGGCGACGCCGGCTACGACGCCTGCCTGCGCCAGAACGGCTACGTCGGCTGCACCAACGGCCGCGAGAACGGCAACTTTTGCAAGAACCGCGGCATCCCCAACTCGAAATGCGTAAGCCTCTCCCCCCCCCCCCCCCCCCCCCCCCCCTGAAGCTCCTCACTCTGGTTATCAAGTGGAACATCATAGATAGTGAGGAAGAAGAATGTTGCTAACACACACACCAGAAAGCCGACTGCTGCGACACCCGCACCGGCTACGGAAAGCCCTGCCCCAAGGGTAAGAACAGGTGCGACGACGACTCTGGGTGCCCTTACTAAGGGCTCTGGCCTTTTCTTCTGGGAAATGCTAGGAGACGGGAGTGGCTGAGGGATGGAGGTTGGAGGTATTGACTGGAGTTGTGTAAGCGGAGGATGGTGGCTGTAAGCTTTAAATACCAGGGATTGATCATCACATTTTAGACCCAAGAGAGAGAAAAGACACAGTGGTAGTAATTATAAACCAAGCCATATGCAGCAGGTTCTTTCATTGTGCGCGCTATCTATCTACATCCAAATGCAAACTGTTCAAAGACTTCCACATGCAACGTTTTCGAGTTCCCGTCCCCTTGCGTTGGAAATCAAAACATGTTCTCGCGTGCTCGCTGATGGTCTCGTAACTGGACGTCTGGTATCGTAACAGGTCAATCCGTCCTCATATCTCTTACACAAGGCATCCTTTTTGTTGGACCTCCTGCTGTTGTTCATGTGCATGCTCCCCTTGTTGTCATCTAGGCATTGGCATGTCTGCATCAAAACTCGTCGTGGTCAGTGGAGTCCTCCTGTGCAGAGTCCTCCTGCTCCGTCGACTCCTCGGAAAGCTCATCTTCCGCAACAGCCTCATCCACAGGCTTGTCAATGGGTAGAGCAGTCTCAGAAGGAAGTGCCTCTTCCATCTCTGTGGCCTCAGCCTCAGCCGCAACTTCAGAAGCAGACTCCTCGGCAACCCTGTCACCATCGTCCTCAAGCTCGTCCTTAACTTCGTCCTCGACCTGGTCCTCAACTTGTCCGTCCACGTTCTCTTCAACCTGCTCCTCTGCGAGGAACTCAGGAGCAACGCTGGGCGTAGCCTGGACCTTGACGACCTCAGTCTCGGTGACGACGGCCTTGACCGTCTCCGTAACAGTCTCGATGATACGGATCACCTCTCGAGTGGTAATGGTCTGGTGGACAGCCGCCCAGGTAGGAGTCTGCTGGCTCTGGGAGGGGGATGGCACAGGGGTCTCCTCTTCTTCCAACAGAGACGATTCGGGGTCCGGAGAGGCAGTTGGCTCCTCCTCAATGGCAGAAGTTTGCTGAGTTTGCGGAAGGGCTGAGCTCTCTTCAATGGCCGTGGTCTGCTCAGTTTCCGGAAGAGAGGAGCTCTCGGAGAGTTCCGCGACGACTGGCGTGGGCTCAGAGACCGGAATCTCCTGGCTGGGCTCGGGGACATCGGCTTCTTGGGTAGGCTCGACGATCTCAGCCTCCTCGATGGCCTCAGTGATTTCAGCTTCTTGGATGGGCTCAGTGATTTCAGCCTCCTGGCTAGGCTCGGGAACCTCAACCTCCTGATCAGGCTCAGGGGCCTCGACCTCCGGGGTGGGCTCGACCACGATCTGGGTCTCCGATGAAGTGATCGACTCGACGATGGACTCCACCATCTCCATGACCGGTGCCTCGGCGGCGACCTCAGAGATCTCGGGCACAGTCCGCTCGACAAACTTGCCGTCCCACTCCTTCACCTCGCGCTGCGCGGGCTTCACGGCCATGAAAAGCACCAGTAAGCCCATCACGACAATGGCGAGGTTCTTCTTGTCCTGCATGAACACGCGGGCCGCCTCGAGGAGCAGCTCGGCCAGCCCCGCATTCTGGAAAGCTTGCTGCCTCTCCTGCTGGCGTGCGAACGCCTCATCAGGTTGCTGCTGCTGGTGATGGTGGTGATGTTGCTGCTCGTGCTGGTAGTGCTGCTGATGTGATTGCTCTTGCGGCTCCGTCGGTGGTGGCGGTGATTGCGCAGCTGGCTCTGGGTGCTCCTCTGGTTCCGGGACATGCTCGTGCTCGGGCTCGGCAGGCGGAGGGGTGTGGCCGTAGATCTCACGCAAACGAGCCTCATCGCGGAGGCGGCGCTCCTCGCTTTCGTCGTGACGGGGCATGGGCTCTGGGGAGGGCGATCGGTGCTCCTCCATCGCTGGCGGAGGCGAGGCCTCGATGTGGGGCTCATCTTCGATGTACTTGGGCTCGATCATGTTGCTCTCCTCCAAGATGGGTTCTTCTCGCGGCGGCTCTTCCAGCGCTGGCATTTTGCGGTCCATGTGATCGGACATTTCGCGGTGGAAAGCAGACATGTCGTGGTCGTCGGGCAAGTCCCTGGCCTCCGTCGACTCGAGGATGGTGGGGTCGTGCTTCACCAGCTCCAGCTGCTGGGACTGCGAGATGACCAGACGCTCCAGCTCGTCCAAGACGCCAGACGTAACGATGGGCTCGATCTCGACATCGACGCGTTCCATCTCCTTCCAGCAAGCCGCCCAGGCACCGGTCCTCATAAGACCGTTGCTGGCGTACACCTTGATGCGGAAGATCTTGCCCGGGCCGAGGTTCTCGTAGCGGATGTCGTGGCGACAGGTGGGACACCAGTGCGTCTTGGCCAGAGCGTTTCTCCTCCTGATCTCCTCGTCGTACTCCTCCTCGTCACTATCAATATCCTCGGTGAGGGTCGACTCGTTGGAGGGGCCGACGTAGTGGCCGCACTCGAGGACACGCGCTCGTCGGCGCAGGGGGAGATCGAGAGCCTCCAGCAGGCGCTCTTCCAGAATCTCATAGTCATCCTGGGGATGAGACAGAAGGATACCACGCTCACAGACAGTCTCCGCGACGCGGTCGTGGAGGTGGTGCCAGGCTTCGCGCAACGTCTTGGCCTCTGCGGAGAGAGTGTCCGAGGAAGCCGCTTCGAGGACCTGGGCCCATTGCCAGCGGAGAGGAAGGAGGGTAACGTGAAGGAGGACAAGCGGCGGGGGTTCCTTCTTGGCCTTGAAGCGAGTAGGTGTGACACGACCCTTGGGGGAGTACTGGGCTGAGACGGTTGGGCTGCCGAGGCGGGAGATGGTAGGCATCCCCTGGCGCTTATTCGAGCGAGGAGAGTCGATTACGGAGGGAGCTGGCGACGAGTATTGCATAGCTCGAACGTCGGAAGTCGTGCGGAAGGGCATCCTCTGAGAAGCGCGGATGGTAGGCACAAACTCCTCGCGGTCGTAATGAGAAATGTCAGACATGGAGACGTCCGAAATGCGGGAGGCCCGCTTGGAGCGGTACTCCGTCTCCTTGTGGTGGTCCATGTTGCCATCGAACGAGCCCAGGGAGCTCCGGTGGCTTCGTTCACTGAAAACATCGGAGTCGGCTCCGTACTGCGAGGAGCTGTCGCCACCGTCTTCGGTATGCATCGGGGTCGGGAGGGCGTCGCTCTCACGGCGGCTCTCGCGTCGACTTTCTCGCCGGCTGTCTCGGCAGCTCTCGCGGCGACTGTCGCGATGGCTAGCTCGGGACTGGGAGGCGAACGACTCCCGACGGGTGCTGTCTGATGTCACATCGTAGTGGATCTCAGTGCCGTTCTTTGTCGAGTCCATGGAGTCTCGGGGGGAATGTGGCCTGTTGCGCATGGTTTCCATGGTCTGGGCCTCCAGGCGCTCGAGGACCTCCTTGGCCGCGGCCTGGATGAGGGCCTCGGTGCGGCCAGACGCACGGCGGAGGGAAGACGAGGAGCGGCTTGATTCCCGGACCTCGGCAGGCTCGTCGTGGTCATCCTTCGCATCGTCTGCGATGACAACTGGGTCTGGTAATTCACCAGTCTCGGCCGCCTTCGCCAGTGTCTCCTCTACCTTCTCCGCCAACTCGTTTGATGTGATCTCGTGTTCAGCTTCGGGAGCCTTGTCCTCCTCTGTGTCCTTCTCGGGCTCAGGTTTGGGCTCAGGCTCTGTTGCCTTGGCTTCGTCCTCAACCGCTAGCTCCTCGGGATCCTCTTCCGCAGGATCCTTCTCAGACTTGGCGTCTGGCTCGGGCTCGTTCTTGTCTGTGGGTTCAGCACTCTCGGTGGGCTGTGGCTTGTCGTCAGCTGTGGTAGAATCGGTGGTCTCGGGCTGCGCTTCTGCCTCGGCAACGACTTCCGGTTCAGTCTTTGCAGCCTCGGGGGCTGGCTCTGGCTCGTCAACCTTGGCTTCGGGCTCTTTCTCCGCAGGTGACTCTGATGGGCTCTCGGAGGTAGCTTCTGGGGATGTGACATCGTCCTTGTCTTCGGGTTCTTTGGGTGCCGCTTCAGAAGCAGCCTCTTCGGGCTCCTTCTCTGCCGGGCTGTCTGTCGAGGTCTCGGGGACAGCTTCGGGAGAGGCGCCGTCGTCCTCCTTGCCTTTGGCTTCTTCGATAGTAGCTTCGGCAGCGGCCTCGAGGGCCGAGTCCTCCTTCTTATCCTCGGGCTCAGCTGCCTTGTCTTCAGGTGTGTCCTCCGTCTTCTTCGCGTCTTCTTCGACGACGGTCTCGGGCTTCACCTCGTCCTTCTTCGTCTCGTCTGCGGCCGCCACCTCCTCGACCTTGGTGGGGACGTCGTCGTCGGCCATCGTTTCGCTCAGGCAGGAGGGATCAACATGGATGTCAAAGTCCAGGTCTTCGGGTTTTGGGCCGGGTCGTGGCATTTAACGGCCCAAGCAGCAACGAGAAAGAAAGAATAAAAAAGCGGGTTGTCCTCGCAGGGAAGAAGGCGGTCGATGTGGTCTCTTTTTGGAGGGGAAGGCAGTAGGCCAGAGAGAGAGTGAGACCCTATATTCGCGTGTTTATGCCGTGGTGCGGGACGGGTCGAGGGAGCAACCGTCGAGAGTCGAGACCAATTGGATCTTTCGTGTAGATGATTCGCGGTCGTGAGTGGGTTGAATGGTCAAGATGCAATGTGGGAGAGAGAGAGGGAGGCAGAATATTGGGCATCAAACAAGGAGGTGCCTGCCGTACGTGGTCTTTGGTGTCCTTTTTTTTTGTTCCTTCCGGCACGTGGTCTGTTGACTTAATCCTTTCGGGGGGGTTTGCATATATGCGGTGAGGTGTCCCGCGGTGGTTGGTCAGGGCTGCTGCTAATCCGTCCGCAAGCAACAAGAACAGCTAACGGCAGCAGGGAGGGGACGCGCATGCATGCGAGGCGAGGGCGAGACGAGGCGAGGTGAGCTGTTCCTCCATGCATCATTGGCAGCTGCGGGAGGCAGAGCTGCGGTGTCGGTGTCCGGGAGTGGCTGGGGATGGTGCTTTGTTTACAGCGCGTTGCCTGGGCCAACGGATGTTCCATGTAGTGTGGGTTTGGTGGGGATCGGCCGTATCCGCCCAACCAACCATGCCCATTTTCAGCGCCCAATTGGGGGAGAGGATTCACTGGAGTCACTGGAGGTTTTCTGGAGGCTTGTCTTTACCTGCATCGATGCACCCACATCGAAACAAACACACTCAAGACACTCGAAATTGAAAAGGTTGGGACTCGAGAAAATGTCAAATCTGCATTGAATTAATCGCTACCGCCCTTCCGGAGGGAGACTTTCTTAACAAGTCGGAGCCAGGACCCGGCTGCCGCGGAAGGCTTTGGGCTCTCGGACTGCTATTTTGACGTCATCCCGGGGGCGCCAACGGAGGATTCAGACCTGTCGCCAGGGGGTCAAAATGTCGGTGACCGTTCTGATGTTCCCCTCTGGCCCTCCTGCGGCCCCGTTGGTCGTCCAATGCCCTGGACCTCGACCGTTGGCCGAACGTTTTCTCTGTGCAGGAGATGCCGCTCGGACGGTAAAGTCAATTGCCTCGTCGACCGGTCAACCAGGCCCGCGATGGCGAATCAGTACCCCACACGTTCAATTCAGAGTCCTTGCCTGCATGGAGGCGTCGAGGGATCACCAGGGCGAGCACCGAATATGTCTGCTGAGAGGTCCAAACTCCCGGTCTATGATTTGCAAGCTACAAAGCGACTATTATACAACCCCTCTGGCGGGCCAGCCATCTTTTCGTGCATCATGCTCTATGCTTTCTATGATAGGCAATTGTTTGGAAAAGACTTCCCATGTCCCACCCAAAGAGTCTTCTTCTTTCTTGTCCCAATGGATAGGTCGAAACAAGAGATTGCGGGCCGGTCCGACGTAGCGCGAATCCGTGACCAGCCCAACCGTCTATTTGCGCGAGTTTGTTGTGTGCTGTGTGCCCGGCCGAGGAGGATATCATTGTTGTCTTCCCGCCGTTGCCCGTTACCCTGGACAAAAGAAAAAGGAAAAGAGTAGAACCAGAAACCCAGGGTTTGGTCGAAGGGTCGGGGAGGAAAAAACGATACGCCTGCTCATCCGGAAACCAAGCACCCCTTTTCTTTCCCTGTGACGCACACTTCTAACGACATCCGCCACTCATCTTCGTACAACTTCTCGACTGTTGTTGTTGAATAGCTTATTTGGCGATCTCGACACCGCCGGTGGCGCCAAGGGCCTTCTTCAGGTCACCGTAGATACCGAACTGGAAGGCAGTGAGGGTACCGACCATGAAGAGACGGGCACCGATACCGGCGTAGGAGCCCTTGATGCCGAGCTCCTTTCCGATCTTGATGAGACGGGTGGTGGTGCCCTCACCGGGAGCGCCCTTGGTCTTGTTGATCTTGGACAGCATGGTGTCGGCGGGCTGGGAGACGATGGCGGCGGCGAAACCGGCGATCAGACCGGAGCCGAGGTTGGCAACAGTCTGGGCACCGTCGGAGAGGTCCTTCTTGGGGTACATGCGGAAGACGGCCTCGGAGACCTTCTCGAAGACGACGAACTTGGCCATGGTGTAGGGGATCCTGGGGAGTTACGCGTTAGCCTCAATGTTCGTCCGTACAGTCACAAAGGTAGTCTCTGCGTCTGTTCCTGCAGACGCGAGACCCCGCACATGTGGAAGTTGAACTTACTGCTTGAACAGGATGGGTCCGAATCCGGCGTAGAAGGCACCAAGACCCTCGGAGGAGGCCATCTTGCTCATGCCGGAGACAAGGCCGGAGGCGTAGGTGGGCTCGGAGACGAGACGGATACGGGTGGCCTCAAGGGGGCACAGGGCAATGTCGGCGAAAAACTCGGCGGCGGCAGAGGAGGCGAGGTAGACACCAGTGCGGTAGTTGGAGGCGTTCTCGTAGCCAATGACGTTGATGCACTGGGACTTGAAGAACTCGTATCCTCCGAACTTCAGGGCACCCTGGAGGAAGTAACCAGCGAAGGTCGGGCCGACACCGGTGAGCAGAGCACCGGCACCCTCCTGCTGGATGACCTGGCGGAAGCCACCGATCAGACCGCGGTTGTAGGTAGCGGGGTCAAGCTGGATTCTGGTCTTGACGCTGTCGAACTGTTAGCGATCGCGTGCCATTGGCAATTGGCGATTGAGCCATTGTCGTCGCCGCAGTCGTCAATGGCGAAGGAGCTCGATAACAGAAGCCGAGCTTGTCTGGATGTGTTTGTTTTTGTTTTGCTCGGGCTTGTCTTGCTCGCGAGACACCGGCGAACCGGACATGGAAGGGAGAGGATCGACGACAGCGACGACGGCTAGGCGGGAAACACGTACACATCGACGGGGGTGAGGGCACCGTGGGTGACGGAGCAGCAGACAGCGCCGGCAAGGGCGAATCTGGAGTAGAGGGAAAAGCCGGAGAGCTGGCCGGGGGCAGCGGCCTGAGCCTTCTGGACGACGGCGTCGACCTTGGCCGAGCCGGTGGACTGGGGCGCGGTAGCCATTGTGAAGTGTGAGGAATAGACCGGGAAGAAACAGACGAAAAGGCTGAGTGGGGAGTTTGTTATCACGAAGAGCCGCGCAACGGGATCGTGACCTTTTTTTGTTTTCTGGGAGGATGTAGTTGAAAGGAAGAGAAACTTTTTTTCGGGAGTGGTGTTTAGAGGGCGGGTAGACGGCCGGGGGGAAAAATGTGAGGCCTTTTTTTTTTTTTTTTTGTCCCTTGGCGTTAGCGCCGGCCGCGGCTGGCCTGCCACTCGCCCAAAGACTGGGAACCTGTCCTTTGCGACGGAAAAGATTGGCTCGGGATTACTCGGGTACCCGTGATAGCACGGCAAGCACGAGCCAAACTTGGCGGGCCGACAGGCAGGGGCAAAGCTCTGTGAGCCTCTGATGGAAGGTGCACACTCTCGGCCTCTCGGAAAAATCTCTGCGCGTAGGTACCTTGTACTTTCGCTGGTCGGCCAAGGTTTAACCGGGGGGGCCAACCAGTCAATTGTCCAAGTTTTGCTACGCAACAGCCCGGGCGGCCCCACTGGCCACTTAGCGTGCTCCATTCGCCCATGTGTCTGTCGTCACCAGCCGGGCATTCGCGAGTAAATAGCGGCGTGGGTGACATTCTGAGCTTTTGATAATTACCTAATCCCAGAGCCGCCAAGTTGAAGTTATCAATTGATTCTTTTTCACCCACGGATATTGCGCAGAAGAGATTCCTTTCCCCGCCGCCCGCCCGCAGCCACATCCAAGTACCAAGACTCTTACGTCCCTGAAACGCCCATTCTGTCGTTCGCAACAGTTCTCTTCGGCAACTGCGTCAGGCCTCCCCTCCGTCATGACTCAAATTCGCCATCTTCCCTGTGTTCAGTGTTCACCGGTCGGGTCTAATAGAGTCGCGTCAGAGGCGGCGCCTATTAACCCAGTTCCGGCCCGACGTTACCGTGCTACCTCGGGACCTACCTTCCTTCGGGACCCATATAGATGGAGGTAACGGGGCCGGTGTCTTGAGCACCACGTGACCAGCCTCAAAGCCATGGACCTACCTAGCCAGAAGTCGGTCACGTGATCATTGATGTACGGGCACCTCGCACCTCGCCCTATGGTCCTCCGTCGATCTCACATGGCTCTCAGGCGGGTATCTAGCTAGATCCCGGACCATCTTGCGTGGAGTTTTCCTGAAGAGCAAATTGAAATAGTGGACGCTGAGAGAACCATTCGTCGCCCGTCCCCAGCGTCGATTTCAGAGATCGTAACAGAGCATACATATACCTAACTTGCCAGCGCATTGACGTACCTACCTAGGAACTTAGGTTCCGCCTCTATAGACGATATCTAGCATAAACTCTGGAGGATGCTCGTTCCTGAAATGGTCCTAGATCTCAACACTTGAAGTTAGATTGCTCTCTTCTATTTAATCCGGGTTGGTATCAATTACTGGAATTGGAGATTTTACTCGCCACCCCCTCCAGTCTCCAGCACCCCTGAGTGGCCTGGTTGGCTCACTCTTCTAAAATAATCATAACGATAATGACGGACGACAAAAACGATAACGATGGACAACAACAACGACGACGACGAAGACGATGATGGACGACGATGGCCGATGACAAGTCCTCCTTCTTCACCCTCGGCAGCTTCAAAAGAGAAATAGGAAGGAAACATCCCATCGTGCCTTCCATCTTTCACTCTTTGATCAACACCCACCCACCACTTTCCATATCTTCAGTTTGGATTGGCCTGTCGACGTGTGATCAGTTTTCCTTCCACCAACAACACTCTCTACGCCTTCCCAGACTGGGTAGGTACGAGAGATTTACATCATTTCACGAACAACATCAACATCAAATCCAAACCAGACACCAGATAGTCGTTGTATTCTTTTTCTTTCTCTCTCTCTCACACACACTCTTTCTTTCTTTTCTGTTTGTTTAGGTCTCCGATGCAGAAGCTAAGGATCACCCGACTTCTCTCTGGTTTATGGAAGACGAATCCCAGAGTCAACATGGAGACCAAAGGATGGCATTCTCTCGCGACGGAGATCCGATGCTTGATCTTGCAACTTCTCCCCAGCACCGGAAGCGGCTGGAGCGCTTACGCCTCCGTCTGCAGGGAGTGGCAGGACGTTCTGGAGAAGGAAAACTTTCGCCGACTGGACCTGCACCCACTGTGCTTGTTCCACATGGACCTTATCGTCGGCCCTCGTCTTAGACCGCTGGTCAAGCACATCTGGCTTGACTTGGAAGTGTTGCAACACGCGTGCAGTCGCTGCCCTGCTCCGCCAGATCGCTACGACTCCTACACAGACGCGGAAAACACCATCTTCGTCAGCTTGATGATCAAGCGACTATTCTCCATCCTGAGCCGATGGTCAGTGGAAGACGTCGTCGACGGTCTGACGCTGGAGCTTAGCGTCACGTCGGCCAGCGACAGTCAGCACTATTTCAGGAACCTATACTTCGGAAGCGGCAGCCATGTCGACGAGACTCCCGCCCCTCACCACCGCAGAAAGCAGAACCCCAACGCTCACCCTCGGCCTCAATTTCCCTCAGACTGGTACCACGACCCGGCGCACGATTGGGAGGCTGGACGTCAGGTTAATCCTCCCTGCCGCAAGGAACTTGATCAACTATTCCACCCCATCCACGTTCATTTCGAACGCGAGCTTCCGGTTGTTCCTGCCATCACCAAGCTGGTGATCCGTCGGCAGTGTCGGCGACAAATCGAGCCTAAGGGGCTGGGGAGAATCATCGAAAAGCTGCCCCGGCTCGAAACCCTGGTGCATGAGCCATGGCAGAGATGGTACCGCGTTGCCTCAGTGCAAGCGGATCGCGGTAAGTGACGAAAACTTCCGGTTCTTTCTCAGAATCAACCTGAAATCTAGCCTCCAGCGCCCTTCTACTAGAACCCGTCGGTAGCCTGCTGACACCTTACCGCACAGACTACCAAGACCTCGTTCAACAGCATCTTCCCGAGACTACCAAAAGGGTATTGTTATTTGAGGATTCCAACCGAGAGTACACCAAGGTGATGAAAAAGCGCCCTGCTGCTGCTGCTCCTCATTGGCCTTCTTTCGTTCCTAGTCGGCGGGAGGAGTCTGCGCCTCTTGCGCAATCCTTCGCAAAGAGGAGTCTCAGTCTTGAACACCTTTCGGTCGCCTTCATGATCGAAGCGCGAGACTTTTTTCAAGCCCGACAAAGCGAATGGGTCTGGGAGAACTTGACGACCCTTGCCCTCACATCGCGGCAACTGAACCGTAAAAGCAGCACAGCGCACATCGACGTCGCTGCTCTCCTGAGGAGCGCCGCTGCAGCGGCGCTCTCGATGCCCAAGCTGCACACCATGGCAATCTGGAACGGCAAGCGGGGCGAGGCCTGCAAGTTTCAGTACTGCGCTCAGCAGGGCTGCGCCTCTATCACCTGGAAGGGGACGTGGGGCTTCAAACTGATGAATGGCGACGTCGTCAGGGACTGGGAGGCGGTTGCTGCGACCAAATCGTACCACCTCTATGTGAAAATAGAGCCTCGAATTACCACGGTCGTTCGCTCCCACGCTCACGCTGTCAAGCTTTTGGAGTTGTTGCCGCTTGCGGTTGCTGACCCCGGCTCCCTATGGCAGATCGAAAAGGAGATGGAAACGAGTTGGCGGAAGAATAGGGATTAAGGCACCAAGGAAACGGGTTGCAAGGATTCAAAACCTCGTCCATGCAAACGTACATTACTTTACCTCCTTCTCGATCCAAAGCTTCTCAGCTACCTCGACAGCACAGCAGGCTTTCAACATGGCTGCAAATTTAGAAGTAGCTATGGGTCCGAAATGACCTTAGGACATAGGGTACGGGCATCTCTTAGTACGTTCCCTAGAATTAATACTATTAAATACTCTATGAGCTGGTTAGTATTTATTGTTGCTGCTGCTGCTGTTGTTGTCCGTCGTCTTCGTCGTCTTCATCGTCGTTGCTGTTGTTGTCGTCCGTTACTATCGTCGTCTTCTGAGAGAGCCAAGCCACTTAGAGGTCTCGGATACTAGAGGAGGGGCTAACGAATAAGATGTCCCTTTTGGAACTTCGGGGATCAATTGATCTAACGGCTAAAGAATATTTTCTAGATGATTATACCTAGGTTTCCCTTTGTGGCAGACTACCCCAGGTGGTTAATGCTAACCAAGATACTAGAAGCGAGAAATCTGACTGCAAGGGTCGGATCTAAGGCCCTCTTGGGAGCAAGCATCCTCCAGAGCTCATGCTAGATATCATCTAAAGTGGTAGAACCTAGGTACGCTAACGTGCCGGCAGGTTAGGTCGGCTCTAGTATGATCTTTGGTATTGACGATGGAGATGGGTGACGGATGGTCATTCCAGCGTCCATCATATCAATACGCTCTTCATGGGAATCAACATCACGCTTTGAAATGTTCCGCAAATCTAGCCACGTATCCACCTGGCAACCATGGTCGACGGAGTGCGAGGCAAGTGGTTATACACAACACGGCATGTTCAAGAGTTGTAACAAAGCTTCTTATATGCAAATCCTAGTCACGGCTAAACCGCGGCTGAGAAGGTTTCTTCATCTTACATAATACAGATCGGAGGTCCTCAATTCCAACATCTCCTATCATCCCGCCGTCTGATTATCGGATTATCTACAGTACACTGAGTTGACCAGGTTCAGTCATCAATTACCGACATCATTACCATGCCGCCACCACGGTCAAAGACTACCTGTTATCAATGTAGAGCTCGAAAGGTAAACACCCACGCAAGGGAGCAAGCCTTTCACTCAACTTTTAAGAGCAGGAAATCTCACAGACACAAGCAGGTCCGATGCGCCGGTGGCCCAGGGACTTGCAAAGCTTGTGAGCGGCTCGGGTTCAACTGCTCTTTCCAGGCCACCTCTCTCGTCGCAGAACAACCGCAGCTGGAGCGGAAACGCGGGCCACAGGCATGTGTTGAGTGTCGCACCCAGAAGTCCAAATGCTCCGGCGAGCAGCCAAGGTGTGCGGGGTGTCGGCGGCGCGGTCGGGAGTGCGTCTATCCTGACTTCAGACGAAGGTCATCGCGGACTGGCCGTCCCAAAGGAGGTATCGAAGCCTCACTTTCGTCGCCGCGACAGAGCTTACCGAATGTCGACAGCCCAAGTCCTGGCAGCGACACCGAGACACCAGCTCACCAGCTTCCATCCGTCCACGATCAGACACAGCTCATCGCCGGGTTCTTCCGCCACGTCTATCCGATTCCGCTGTATTCATTCCTACATGAGGAGTCAGTCATGCAGAGATGCCTCGAGGGAACCCTGCCCGAGGCGTTGAACCTGGCCATCTGTGCCATCTCGGCTCTTCATCTCCAGGACCACCGGCACCATCCCGCTGCCACTCTCGGTTGGATCCGGAGAGCTGAAGGCATACTGTGGTCCCGTATCGAGCATCCGACAATCTTTCGGACGCAGGCTCTACTTCTCATCATCCAGTACCGGATCGAGACCGGAGAGTTCCAGAGGGCATTCATGCTCTCCTCGATCGCCTCCAGGGCAGCCAGTGCGCTTCGACTTCACTACGAGCGAACTGACATTCATCCCCTGGCACAGGAGGTCCGACGCCGGCTGATGTGGTGTCTTATTCTCATGGACATGCGCTTCTCCAGCGGCCTTCCCGAGTGCGAGCTGTGCCCCTTCGAGAATGTCTACCTCAACAGACCATTCAGCGAGGAGGAGTTCAGTGTGCTTCACGAGACCGGACGCGATCATAATGAAGCTGTTTCACACGCCATCGCCGAGAAAGGTCTCCTTTCCCTGCTCATCAGACAGGTAAGCCTTCGGCGGGACATTTCGAGGTTGAAGCGACAGGTTTCACTCGCCGGAAACCCGGTCCCGCAGCTTGAGGACTTGGTAAATGCGTTTAAGAGAAATTTAGAACAGGTGCCCATTTCTCCCTACCGCCTGGAGGATCTGCGGGAGCATTCACAATCACGATGGCTCCTGAGGTATGTTCTCGCGCACCTATCGTGGCACCAGTGCCATTGCGACTTGTACCGACTCTTCCTTTCCGGCTATAAGGAGGCGGCCCCCGACGTTGTTAATAGCTCGGTGTCGCCTGGATTCACCGAGAATGCAGTGAGCGTGTGTCTCTACCACGCGCAGTGTATCATCACGATACTACACGATCTTGCTGACCTGGATCCGGACCTGAAGGTCGTCGACAGCGACATCGCCATCTGTAGTTATCATGCCTCCCGCATCATCATTTTCATCAGCGGATCTCGTCTGAAACCGTCTGACTCGGATAATCTCACCACCGAGTCCGCAGTGACCAAGGCTCGTTCAACCTTAGCCATCTTGAGACGTTTGTACAAAAGATCAACCTTGGCGAAGTACATTCTCAGCGACCTGGAAGCCGTGATACAGGACCCTACCACGACTGCTGTGGCGACGACCGACGAGGAAGCCCCCGAGGACGACCAGCCACCGGACCCGAAACGTCCACGGTTCGCACGCAGGGCGCAAAAGCACCAGAACCTCGCTGTTCACAGCGTCTTGAGACATGCCCTCTTCGTCGACGACAGTCATCGAGCGGCCGGTCATTCGAAGAAGCAAGCCAAGAAGCCCAACGACTCCTCCGGACCAAACGCAGCTAGCACAGATGTTGCACAGGACAAAGGCAGTCCTCATACCGCCACAAACATGATACACAATCGGTACGATGCCTTCGGCGGACTGGCATTAGAGACTGATGTCCTACCCGATGCCGCTGGGGTCGACTTCTTGGGTCTGTCATCGCAAGGCTTCAGCGATCCTTTTGGCTCGAGCTTCTGGGGTAATTGGGATGAGACTTGGGGATCGAACGAATGGCCCATGGGGCCAGACGAGAATTACTTCTGAATTTTGAGAAGCCACCACGGCATGATTACCCTGAAACTCCAACCCAATCATATATATACATCAGTGGCTTGTTCCATTACTTGCCCCATTCGCGAGTACTGCCCCAGGTTGCTTGGTATGGATGGCCTCGTCGCCGATCTCTGCCATCTTATCTTCTAGCAGCCTCGTCATCTTGATCACCACGTCCCGATACTTGGGATCGTTGTAGCAGTTGAAGAGCTCGAGCGGGTCCTCGTCGCAGTCGAAGAGCTCCCACTCCTTCTCTTCACCGCCAGGGCGCGCGCCCTCCATCCCCAAGTCCTCGTTATACCAGTAGATCAACTTATAGCGTTGATCACGCACACCGTAGTGCGCATATGCCTCGTGGATGACATCGCGATGCATCCAGTAGCGATGGTAGGCCACCTGCTGCCACTCCGGCTTGATCTCCGTCTCTCCGAGGAGCAGAGGGCGGAACGACCGTCCCTGCATGTACGACGGGATGCGGACCCCGGCGAAGTCGAGGAACGTGGGAGCAAAGTCGACGTTGCAGATGATGTCGTTGCAGACGGACTGGGGCTTGATGGCCTTGGGGTACCGGATCATGAAGGGCATCTGGAAGCTCTCCTCGTACATGAACCTCTTGTCGAACCAGCCGTGCTCGCCCAGGAAGAACCCTTGGTCCGAGGTGTACACGACGATGGTGTTCTCCGCGAGGCCCTCGGCCTCCAGCCAGTTGAGCATCCTGCCCACGTTGTCGTCGATGCTCTGGATCGTGCGCAGGTAGCGCTGCATGTACCGCTGGAACTTGAACTCGGCGAGCTCCTCCTTGGTCTTGAACGTGAAGACGGTGCCCTCGTCCTTGCAGACGAGCTTGAGCTTCGTGACGTCCTCGGGCGCGGGGATCTTGCGGTCGTTCCACCACCAGATGTCGATCATCTTCTCGCCAATCTCCGTCCGCGGGCCCTCGGGCTGGACGATGCCGAGGTCGTTGTACGTCAGGTCCTCGGCCACCCTCATCTTGGCGACCTTCGCCGCGTTCGCCCGGTTCTTGTAGTCGTCCGTGAAGGTGTCGGGGAGCCGCACGGGGTCCTTGTACAGGTTCTTGTGCTTGTTGTCGCACTCCCAGCTGCGGTGCGGGGCCTTGTGGTGGCACATGAGGAAGAAGGGCTTGTCCTTCTCGCGGTTCTGCATCCAGTCGATGCACTTGTCCGTGATCACGTCAGTCGCGTAGCCCGGCACGCGCGTGGTCCTCGACATGCCGCCCTCGGGCGAGGGCTCGATGAACTGGGGGTCCCAGTACTCCCCTTGGCCCGGGACGACGCTCCAGTAGTCGAACCCCGTCGGCTCGCAGCCCTCGCCCTCGCCGAGGTGCCACTTGCCCACCATGGCCGTCTGGTAGCCTCCCATCTGCAGCTGCTTGGCCACGTTGGGCATCTTGCTGTTTATCTTGGAGTCGAGCGTCGTGACGCCGTTGACGTGGTTGAAGGTGCCGCAGAGGATGGCCGCCCGCGAGGGCGTGCAGATGCTGTTCGTGACGTAGCAGTGGTGGAAGATCATGCCGTCGTTGGCGATCCTGTCGAGGTTGGGCGTGCTGTTTATGCCGGCGCCGTAGCAGGAGATGGACTTGGCGGCGTGGTCGTCCGCCATGATGAAGACGATGTTGGGGCGGGTTTGGGACGCCATGTTGAAGACGTTGGACAACAACACGCAGGCCGAACAAGAGAAAGAGAAGAGGATGATTCGGAAGCTACTAAGTGATCTTTGCAGAGCTGCGACAGCTCTCGAGTCTTTTTAACAATGACGACTGTTCGAGCAGGCCGAAGTTCGGGGCTTTGCCTGGCCGATGATGCGGAGCAAGCAACCCGGGTCCCCGGCCCTCGGGGGACGAACTGGCATCGAGGAGGGAGTGAACGTGTGATCCATAGGTCTGGGGAAGCCTCATGCGCACTACGGTAGTCGGCGAACGCTAGGTAGTCGGCGCAGCGACGAGATGATTGGCCTGAAGTGGTCTCGAACGCGCAGGGGGTGAGGATGATCCCTGGCAACTCCAACGTGCTCCGCACCACTTACACGCAACATCGTCAGAGTTGAGACTCCCGTGTTTGGAGAAACCCGGACACATCGGGCCTCCTCGTACTGAAGTTCACGATGATGGCACGCGAATACCTGGTTATGAGAAAATGAGGGGAAATTAGAATCCTGGGGGCGGGGATGCATAGAATCTTAGAGGCAGAGCTGGCCACCGACTCCCGCGTTGTCCAGTCAAGTTCACTAGATTCCGACTTCCGACTTCATCTTCAAGGCTCTTGTGGACTTGGCAAGTTGGAAGTAAGACGGAAGAACCTTGACTCGAATCTCATGACCCGTCTTCGTCCCCTCACGATGGCAGTGAAGGTCCCCTGGGTTGTCCACCGAGCTCCCCGTAGACCGAGAGCCGCTAATACCACGAACCGAGTCAGTGGCTAGCCATATCTGGGTCCTCACGACTTGGTTCTGTCTCTTCTCCCCCGTGGGGTCCCCACAGCGTTGTGAAAATCCGAACACCCACCGATCCGGGCCATTGGCATCCCTCTCTTCCATTCGATGTCGTGGCGACTGGGATATATTGCGTGCTGAGGCGTATTATTGCCAATGTTCTTTCTTGGGAGGGGTGATGCGCAACAATCATCATAACTAGCCAGAAACGACATAGGCGTTGAGCCCCCCCTATTGCTTTCTCTCTCTGTCGATTGGATATCGGTATCCGGCCCTCGGGCAGTGTTGTGACATCCTATCTTGTCTATAAAGACCAAGGTTTCGGACACCGTTCTCTATGACAACTCCCAATCATTGTCACAACACCTTTCTCAACTCACAGGACGCGACGGACTTGGCCCCCTCTCGCTATCATCACAACTCGCCATGGACGCCAAGAAAGACATGTCGTCCGGAACCCACGTCGAGGACGCCATCTCGAAACATGACTCCAGGATGGACGACCTCCCGCCGCCGCCGGACCTGACCCTGAAGCAGGCGTTCTACTACTACCGGAAGGCCGTTGCCTGGTCGCTCTGCATATCGAACGCCACCATCATGGAGTCGTACGACCTCCTCCTCATCAACTCCTTCTACGCGTTCCCGCAGTTCCAGCAGAAGTACGGCGTCCAGCTCCCGAACGGCAGCTACTCGGTCCCCGCGCGGTGGCAGATCGGCCTCTCCATGGCCAACCTCGTCGGCATGATCATTGGCGTCTTCGCCAACGGGTACTGCGCCGACCGGTGGGGGCTCCGGAAGGTCATGATGGCCTGCCACGCGTCGCTGATCGCGTTCATCTTCATCACCTTCTTCGCACCCTCCGTGGAGATCTTGATGGTCGGTGTGCTTCTCATGTAAGACATGCTAAATCTCTTCTTCTTCTTCTTTTGCTTCTCGCCGGACCCTCTAACTCTTGGTTGAATCTCAGCTCTCTTCCTTGCGGATTCTTCGCCGCCGCAACCCCTTCCTACGCCGCCGAAGTCAGCCCGCCGCAACTGAGCGGCTACCTTACAGTATACGTCAACCTCTGTTGGGTGATGGGGAAACTGATTGCCTTTGGCGTTCTGTCGGGCACCCTGAACATCCAGGGCGAGTGGTCATACCGGATTCCTTTCGGGATTCAGTGGCTGTGGCCCTTGCCCCTGATGATCGCCACGTACTTTGCCCCCGAGTCTCCCTGGTGGCTGGCCAGAAAGGGCCGGATGGAAGACGCCGAGAAGAGCCTGAACCGATTGGTTTCTGCGCCGATCGACGTGATTGACCCCAAAGTCACGCTTGCGAGAATCAACCACACTATCGAGACAGAGCGCCTTATGAACATCCAGGGGTCGTACATGGATTGTTTCAGGGGCGACAGCTTGCGACGCACTGAGATCGCCATGGTTAGCTGGGGCTGCCAGATCTTGCCCGGTTTCGCCATCCAGAACTACATCACCTACTTCTTTACCCTTGCCGGGCTTCCGTCTTCCTCCTCTTTCCACCTCTCCATCGGTAAGTCGAAGCTGTCTAGATACATAATCCTGCTGAAAGGAACTGGATGACTAACAACGATTACCAGGAAATGCCAGTCTTGCATTCGTCGGAACGGTATCATCGTGGTTCGTGATGACACGGTACGGATGGCGGACCATGTATCTGGGAGGCCTTATCGCCATGTTCCCAGTCATGGCCTTGGTTGGATTCCTCGATTTCGCCACCAACACCCCCGCTGGCGACAACATCAGGTGGGCCCAGTGCGCGATGCTCCTCTTGTGGTTCTTCTTCTACGGTAAGTCGCGAGTACCAGACCCAAAGAAGGCAGGCCAATGCTAAATATCATCTAGGCATCAGCATCGGACCGGTTCCCTACGGTATCGCCGCCAACGTCGGCGCGAGCAATCTTAGGGTCAAGACGATCTCTCTCGGCCGCAACACGTACTACTTCCTCTCCATCATCAACACCATCGTCTCTCCGTATCTCCTGAACCCCCAGGAGGCGAATCTAAAGGGCAAGGCGGCGTTCCCGGCGGCGGCTTTCACTCTCATGATGATTGCGTGGACGTACTTCCGGCTGCCTGAGATTAAGGGGCTGTCGCAGGATACTCTCAACGACCTTTTTCAGCAGAAAGTCCCGGCGAGAAAGTTTTCGGAGGCTTCAAAACGGTACCAGTGAGGGGGACAAGCCATCTAGTTGCTTTGCATATCATGCGTCTTCATGAACTGAAAACTTGTGTTTCTGATACTGAGTATGGTTCGTACACTCCGCCAGAACCGCTCGCAAAAATTGCACCTGCGACGAGAGTATCGAGAACGGTCACTAGAGACCTCAGTGAGAGATGTGGGCAGTCCAAAATAAGGCAGTGGCCGGTATCCCGATTACAAAAACAAGTGTTCTCCATCTCTTGTGTCGGAATGCTGCCAACCCCCCCCCCCCCCTACCGACCGACTGCGCTCTTTGACAACTTCCCCTACCCAACGAGGTCCGAACCTATGGAGGCTGATGTATTGCAACGGGCGTCATGGCACACCGGGCTTATTCGAAGCATATGGTTTTCTCATTGCCTCTGGATCGAATACACCTAGATCTCATATCCGTCCCAGGTGGGGTCTAACATTCTATCGCTTGTCCGAGAAATGTAGGTATCCCAGTACACCGTTAACTTAAATAGTGGGAATGCCCACTTGTGTAGAATGGAACTAGTGATGTGGGCTAGTGCGAAACCTGAAGTGGATCCAATTACCATATACTCAATCAAAGCCATCCATTCAGGTACGGCAATTTCCCCGTTGATACCAGAGTCTGAGAACAAAGTGAGCACATATAGGCTAAGAGAAGTGTGTAAAAGAATTACGAGCCGATGAGGTACCAACAAAAGTATTGAAACAACTCCAAGGATAATGTCGCAACAGACTAAAAGCAACCGAAGATAAAAAGGAAGCAAAGAAAGAATGACCGGTGGCGCAAGGAACCACAAAGTAATATAAATAGGTATGAAGATTTTGATGCGGCGTTCGAAGGGCTGGCTCACTGTCCAGTTTCGCCCCGTCGCCCACCTCGCTCTCAGACTTCGACCGAGGAAATTATCGTATACAATGTCCAAGAAATTTAGATCATATTGAAAGTCAGTATTGGGATGAATCCGTAAGTACAGCATCCCACTAGGGAACCTGATGCTTTGGAAAGATGAATTGAGAAAATCGTGTGATTGTGATTCCGCATCGTTTTCGAATAGGAGGCTAAGACTTCCAGGGTCAGCCAAGGCAGCGGCATACTTCGTAACGCAAGGGTCATTGCCGGGTCTTCGTCTGATAATGACGCAGAAGATATCGAAAGGCACGTCAATCGAGCCATCGGCTGCGACGGTGATGACGGTGCATGCGTTGGGTAACTCCAGATCTGGATCACGGACCAAATGTCCAGATGTATCAGACAATGCCGTCCAGCCATCGGGTGGAGCCACGCTTTGTATTCGATATCCCGGAGGCAAAAACCTCAGAACGAGCATTGGAGTGTTTCGGGGCAAAATGAGACTTTGGGTAGGCGATCGGTGACTCCGCCTCGTCTTAAGATGCAACGTAAACAGAATAGAGCGTGATCTGGCCCTGGCTCGATCGAAAAGTGCCGTCGCGGGGTTTTCCCTGATACAAATATCTCCGCGTATGACCACTGGCACGGCGAGTGTGTTCCAGTAGTCTGTCGACTTGCGGCATCCGAGAAGAGCGAAAGTTCTCCTGATGTCGCCCTCAAAGTCAAAGACAACGGGCAACTCCATCCGAATTCCTGTGTTTGTCGTGAAGAAGTGAGACGATAGCTGTAACTTGTTGCAAACAACGATGTTTTGGCATCCCAAGAAGTCGTTAGGAGAGGAGGCCAGCCAGGGAAGATTGTAGTCGTCCTCAGTGTATGGTCCATACCAGTGCCATAGGAATATCGTTTGATCGTCACTAGTTCGAACCAGCTCTTCTTGTAGTCGAATGAAAGCATTCCTCCCCCCTTCTCCATACAGAAGAGGTATGTGAATGCCAAATATTCCCAACAGGCTGTATGCTCTGTCTTCTTCTCTTGTTGTCTCCCGTTCAGCAGCCCATGACATCCGCGCGGCAATAGAAGCCATAGTAAGCGGGCGTTGGCCTACAAGAAACGGCTCACCAATACCGCAGACGTGACTGATGATCTTGCTCAGTCCAGCTTTGGTGCCGAGACGCCGCCATGATTCGGAATAGAATTCGAGGTCTGTAGGGGCCAGCAGCTCCTGAAGCGTCCACCCCCTAGTGAACCAACGCGACTTGGCGAAAAAAGAACTTTCATCGAATGTTGTGTCATTTGGTACGTCGGATAAGAAAGCATAGCAGATATCCGCTTCTTGGTAAAAGCGATACATGGAGTTGATTGCTTCTGAAAGCTCTGCGCTGCTTGTCTTGTCGATGCAACAAGTATCGATCCATACGTAATCGAGGCCATCGAGCAAAGCTTGTTTGCATGATGCGAGGAGTTTCGCATAGCCGGCCTTCGACGAGCCTGTTTGCCGTTCAATGTCGTGAAACGAGACTTCGTCATCTTCCCATGTGTGAGAGAGGATGGCGTATCGCGGTATTCTCCCCTGAGAGAATTCCTCGATCGCGATGGTTCTGGCGTTTAACAGACGCATGATGAGAAGCCCGTCGGGGGTCGTATAGCGTAGAGGGACGCAATCACAAGTGATGCACAGTTAGAGGGGTAGTAGTGTTAGCACTAATCCTTCTTCGACCTCCTTTTTTGCTGCGGCGTTGACTTCTTATATTATGAAATCTCAGCACATCTTCTCGGGGTGTTACAGCTTACTAGGCAGCCTCAATAAATTTGTTTGGCTATTTCACAACATGCGCATTTCTCTTCTGATGGGTTCCATCATATCGGCTGTCATAACGTGGTGGCTTGGTATGATTTCTAATTTGTTGGCGCTGTTTTTACTTTTCCAATTTTTCACGTATTCGGGTAGGACAAAATGCGGGCTGACCTCCCTCTCCTTTGAACTCCCTTGGCAGGGCTGACTAGACACGCGCCTCTCGGTACTGTGCTGGCACGAATCAACATGTCCCTTCTTCCAGGCGCGGCGAGTATGGTGCGGTTGCTCCTGGGCCCTCTTTTGAAGGGAGACAGAGAGACCTGCTACACCCGTCCCGACATTGAGCAAATAGTTCTGCATCTTCTATCTGGCAAACCGAGTAATGAAACTCCCAGTACGCGAGCAGAGAAGTTCCCTGTAAAAAGGGGGCTTTTCGAGGAGATATTGGTACATGGCGCGAACGCGAGCTTGGACATCAACATGTGCCTTGAGATACTAGGTACTGAGTAGCCCGGCTTCGATACCTCCACAAACGGGACGAAGGGTGAGAAGGCTGGGGGTTAACCTGCGAGATGAATAGCGGCGTCACTTCACACGTCCTTCATCTAAGTGAACCTCAACCTAGCAATTTGACGCATTCTTCCAACACCAGCCGTGTTCCCCTTGAGCCTTAGTAATCAGATCGATCCCCTTCTGCCATAAAGCTGTTTTCCTTTGCAACGAAAAGACGGCGTTGGGTACTTTGCCAGAATCAGTGACAGTGACACGAAGCAGGATGGTAACCGACGCCACTCACCTTCAAGGCAACCATGGAAAGCATCCTCGACATATAACGCTTCGACACTCCCCCTGTCCTTGCCCTTCTCCTCGCGCTCCCTCTTGACGCGCTCGACGAACGTCAACTGCTCATGAACCGTAATGTCGATCGCCGCGACCACGAGCAACATCCTCTCAGGCAGATTCTCCTCCCTCGCCAGACAGGGGCTCATCCTCGGGTTCTCCCAGTTCTCCGCCTTGGCCGGCGCCGCGTACGAGTCGTATAGCGGCAGCATGAACGACATCGGGTCCCTGGCAGGGAGATTCGCCGGCCAGGGCTTCTCCTCGGGCCGGGGGCGCAGGTCGACCGGCGCATAGTACGTCACGGACGCTCGGATCGCAAACTCCTCCGTCGGGACGCGCTGCGAGGCCGCGAGGACGAGGTTCCCGCCGGCGGAGGCGCCGGAAACGGTCATCAGCCGCGGGTCGGCGCCGAGCTCCACCTCGGCGTGCGTACGAAGCCACGCGAGCGCGGCGTCGACGTCGTCAATGGCGGCGGGGAAGGGGTGGACCGGGGCTAGGCGGTAGCTCAGGGCCACGACGACGGCGCCGGTCCGCTTTGCTACCAGCTCGCAGAACGGGGCGTCTGCCTCGGGGATGCCGCCGACGAAGCCGCCCGGATGGCAGTCTACGTGGAGCGGGCGGAGGCCGTTGCGGCCGGAGCCGGTGCCGGGCGCCTTGAAAACGAGGACTCGGAGGGAGCGATCATGGCCGACGGGTATGTACCGGACGGTGTACGGGCGGCGGAAGAGGTAGGGTGTGAGGGCGAGGGAGTGCGTCAGGAAGATGATGGGCTGCAGGGCTAGGAGGCGCCAGCGGAGGGTCCAGGGGAGGTGGCGGCCGAAGAAGACGGCGTCTAGGGCGGGACGGAAGTGGGCGATTGCGATGTCTTTGATCGCGCGGAGCATCTTGGATCGTATGCAGCCGCTCAGATTCTCTACGACTCACCTGCTGAAGGACGCGTGGGATGTCTCGATTCACGGCGGGTGAGCATTGCGGAGTAACGAGGAAACATGTTTCAGCCGCAGGGCACCGTGGCTTTTCTATTTCGCGTGTCACGGATC
Organism: Colletotrichum musae; assembly: GCA_027406025.1. NCBI lineage: Eukaryota > Fungi > Ascomycota > Sordariomycetes > Glomerellales > Glomerellaceae > Colletotrichum > Colletotrichum musae. The sequence continues at coordinate 909,449 of JANVYC010000004.1, forward strand.
ACGAGTTGCTGTGTATGGCTAGTGGTGTAAGTAAGGCGGTGCAATGTGAGACCGAACAGCTGGAAGGGGTGATTGGCTGTAGATTTGTAGTAACGGCGGCATGCTAATGACTGAAAGAAACAAGACGAATGGATGGGACTTTAATAAATACCACGCGAGATTGATGTTCCAATCTGCACATGTGTTTCGAAACATTTTCTGGGGAATGCCAGAAAGAGGGGAACATTGGGGAAACTGGGTAGTAGTCGAGACGGAGTTCGCATGAAGCGGACAAGGAGATCGACATCAACATGACCCAAAGTCGTGGGCCGGTAACTCGGAGCGAGGTATCCCGACTGGAGACCGGATCACGCAATCCGTGGCATGCCAAACGTCTTGGATTATCGAGACATGAGGCTCACTGGGCGGCCCGACTTCATGGAATGATCGTTTCTTGGACGAGACGGAATGGACGCCAGATAGAAGGAGGGCGAGCCCAGAAATGAGGGAACGAATATCGAGGCACTTATCGATTGGCCGGGATCCCCTCGAGGAATGAGACACTTGAAGAATGAGAGATGACATCCGCCGAGCGAATAAGTGAGCAAGGCTTCGCTCCGAGACACGGCTTCGCCGAATGGGAGACGGCCTTCTAGTGGCCATGTCTCGTCTCAGCTCATCAGTATCGGGTTTCACTCATTCTTAGATTCCATCGGCTGCCTTGAATGAGATAGTAACGTCGGGCGGAAACAGAGCCGCCACCTGAAAACATTGGCCGCCGTCATTGAAGGATAGATGAGACAGTATGTAACGATGTGAGCAAGTCAAAGTAGGTGACATATCTAGCGATCAATCATGACGACAAGCACACAGGAGCTTCCAAGCAAATTAAGTCTTGTAATTATTACACATGAGTGTGAATATCGTAAGAGGGAAAGACTCTGCAGCGCAAAAGCTGCGTTCGAGCCACCCATAAAGTCAGTCATGAACATTTTCCTTCGTAACAATGCGTTCTCCAAGCCAAAAAAGACGATCATGAGTGCTTTCACCGTGGATGACATGAGGGACAGTGTTGTGTGATCAAGACCATTTGAATTCTTCATCGAGGGGGGAAAGCTCCAAGTGTGAACACACATTTGACACCCCAAGAGGGGAGACGACGACGGCGGTCCTTTCCATCCAAGCCCATCCAGACTTTTTTTCACCGTCGCCTCATCCGCCCCTCCCGCCGCTCTAGGAACGGCCTCGAAGCAAGAAGACGAATGGCCTCTTTCTCAACCCCTCCATCCCCCAAGCATCCCCGAGGCGTCTGGCGAGACGCTTACAAGTCTGGGAATGCGAGTTAGCCTCCTTGCCACGAAGCAGTGACCAGGACCGGACTTGACTTACCCTCGCAGTAGTCGACGGTGGTGGTGGCAGTGACGGTGGGGCGGGGAGCGGTGCTGGTGACGGCGGTGATGCCCCAGCAGGAGCAGGCGGAGGAGTACTCAGCAGAGTCGTCGCAGGAGGAGGCGTAGGCGGGGATGACGGTGGGGAGCTCGGTGACCTGGCGGTTGGCGATCTCGCCGTTGCGACGGAGGCGGGCGGGAGCAGCGGTGACGGTGACGGTGACGGTGCTGTGAGATATTATGTTAGTCGCCTCTCCTTCTTCATCTTCCTCCTCGTCGACTGTTTTGCCCGAGGCGCGGGATGAACGTACGTGGGGGAGGGGGTGACGGTGGCCTGCATGAAGGACGAGCAGTCGGCCTGGCGGGAGGTGATGGGCAGGAGACCCTCGCGGGTGCCGGTGACCTGGCGGTTGCAGTTGTTGCCGGCGCACTCGCGCTTCTCAATGACCGAGCCGAAGGCAAGGGTGACGAGGGAGAGGATGACGGCGGCCTTCATCTTGACGGTTTGGTTGACTGGAACGGTCGGTTTGAGAGACGATCGACTGAGGTCCTAAGAGATGGATGGGGAATGGTTGGTTCCTTGGATTGGATGGATCTGGTAGGAAGTCGGTGATGAGAGGAAAGGGGAAAGGGAAGGAGACGAGTTACATGGAAGGCGAAGGCACCGTGATATATACTATCCGGCTCCCCGAAGAAGAGAGATGGGGGTCGTGTTGTATTGGGGGGGTGTGTACAAGGAGCAGGAGGATTAGGAGGGAGGGGCCGGACAGGTACGGAGTGCTGGGGGCTGGATGTTGGTAGTGTCGAGGTCGACGCGCACCTTGCGGATAGATAGACCGACCCTGCAAGACCAAGGTGACCGAGAAGCAAGCAACTACGGTACGGCGGCGGTCAATACGAACCGCAGCAACCAGAGCTCACAGAGGGAATAGAGAAAGCGGAGCACACCCGCCCATCTGGGCAACGCCTCCAGCGATGGGATGGCGGGTCATCGACCGGGACCCGTGGGCAAACGGGACGGACAGGGGGGGTCGGAGGGGAGGGGAGCAGCCATCGCCGGCGAGGATAAACAACATATTGAGAGCTGGGCTCCCCCCCTCCCCGGCTCGGTAACACCCTGTTCCTGAGTCTAGGCAGAGCAGGGGTGCGAGGGATAGTGTAGGATAGTCGGGAAGACAGAGAGGGGGAAAAGGCATGGCATCGAGGGGACGAACTGCAGTTCAGTCCGTCAGTCCCTCGTGGTGTGGCATTTCCCACCTATCAGCGGGCGGAACGTCCGCATGAGGCAGGTTGGTGAAGGGGGCGGCGAACGGGAGGAACATTGGCTTTCCTACTGCGCGCAAGCGTGGCCGGATGTACCATGGGACGAGTTGGGGTTGGCCTCGCAAGACTTTCCCACGATAATAGAGCGAGAACGAGCGAGAGAAAGAGACAGAGGCAAAGTACCGTCTTGCGGACAAGCCGGGCCAGGGGTGACATCTTGTCTCTGGCATATTCTGCCCTAACATTCCAGCAAGGACAACGCACGCGTCCCTTCGTTCGGTCTCTTGGCCCCCCTCGCCCCAAGGATAACTGGTCTTCCGCTCAGTCTCTACAGGACTTCAGAAAGACAGAATGCCCTGGGGATTCGCCGCCCTCCTCTCTCTCGCTGTCTCCGCCGACGCTATCGCGGGCGGGGGAGATCGTCAAATTCGGTCTAGCCCTACGCTGGACGGCCGGGGGGTGCGTGGTTCCTGGGCCGTGATTAAGTGGTTCCGGCCCCAGGGTCATCGCCTGTTTGTTCTTGTAGCGTCGGAAACAATGAAATTCTCGTTCAATCTCAACGGCGGGTTGAAGATTGAACATGCAAGGGAGGACCATGGCAAACTTTTTGGAAGCAAGCAGCCTTTCCGGAGGCGCTATTGAATTCTGCGCGACGCGCCGCGTGGCGTACTGGTTTTTCTTTTTTTGCGCACTCGCGCGTGTTACCGCGTGAGAGCACTTCTGAATGTTCATATTGTCCTTGCTCATGGCGTTCACTCGTCGCCTCGCCTCGATTCGGGTAAGGGAGCTGTCAGGTGCGGAGGCGAGCAGACAGGGGTGTCTGGTCGAAGCCAGCCTGCGCCGAGGGCGTGTGACGGCACGGAAAGCCCATCCCCATCCCACTCGGCCGGGTAAACACCAAAAGCAAGACCAGGGGAAGAGCAGTGCGCTGTTGTGCTGTGTGCGGTGAAGGAGGAGAGGGGAGGGAGAGATGCTTGCTTGCCCAGCTCTTCGGGTTTTGCGGGAGCAGTAGCCAGACGGATACGTCAGGCAGGTCGAGGTGGTGTGCGTCGGCCGGAGATGATGTGTAGATCTACCTCTATCCCAGCGTCACGACGAATTATCCGTAGGAATGAGGGGGATGGGGAGGGTAAAGCCAAGGAGATTAGATGCTCTGGGACGACGACGACGACGACGACGCTGCCGGCAACTAGCTGCATGCTGTCGTCGATTCAGGATAGCCTCAAGGTAAGGTTCCCCTCACGGGCGGACATTTTTGCGTCTCTGATCGTGTCATGCCATGGCCTCGCGATATTTCCACCGAGGAGAGAGAGCTGAGAGCCGTCGGGTCGGCAATGGCATGCATGAGAGAATGAGGAGAAGCGAAGAGATGCGGGGGGACAGGCACACACGGTAATAGAGAACGAGTGAGTGAGTGAGTGAGTGCATGTGAGTGAGTGCATGTGAGTGAGCGAGCGAGCAAGTAAGTTGAGTGAGGAGAGTGAGGCGAATGACGGCGGCAACGCCAACGACGGGGAAGAAGAAAAGCCTGAATGGGAATAGAATCGTTAGTGCAAGGAGACCGCCAATGGGGATGCGTCGCCTAATGAGCCGCGCCGCCGACCTGCATTGGCCGTGATGCCGTCGGCGATGATCCGATGGCTTCTTGGCTGAGGTGCGTTTGGTTTGCTGGTCTTTCGTCGGTTCAGTGTGTTCAATGAGTAGCATATCCGTTCTGAGGAGTGAGTGTTCACGGCGTTGAGTGAGCAAGTGTAGCGATGATATCCAAACCTCAAGGATGGCATCTCACGAACAAACTTCAGTCATCCATCCGTCGGAACGGCCGCCCCGCCAAACATGGGAAAAAAGACTTTTTGACAACTGGAGTTCGCCGGGGATCGTTCTCGTTAAGCGACATCCCAGATCCCTCATCAGCCCACCGACACTCCCACCCTCCCGACAGCGGAGTGGTTGGTCTTTATGAACGGAGCCCATGCTGATCCGCCGTTTATGAAGACGTTTGCTGCCATAACAGGGAGTCAAACTGCACTACAACATGAGCCCGCTGTCGGGGCGACCCGGTAGCTATACTGACGAAGAACAGACGAGCTGGCTATTGGAAGCATCAGCGTCGCAAGCCGTCACCCATGAGCATGAACGCGCCCACCGACACAAGTTGGTTTGCTGCGACTCGCCGTCCAGGCTGTCGGCGCGAGTGCAACCCAGCTAGCCTGCGCCGAGGTTACTTCGCTCCCATGGGCGCAAATTACGTCCTGCTCCGTCGTTGGAAGCTGGAATGACAGAACGGGCTCGACTCATGATGAGAGAAACTGGCTACCAGTGGTTCAGATCTGTTATCGACAACTGATCTCTGCCTAGGAACGCCGTCTCCATAGGCATTGGCGGTTCTGGAAGGTCCTTTCAGCACTGACGGCGGTCCCCGGACGGGGAACAGCAAGTTGGCAAGCCTTTCTCCTCCGACGGGGGGGACCAGGGGCCCCCGGGACGCGCCACGCCTATCGCCGGGAGCCGCTTCACCGAAAGAGGCAGCTGAAGATTGGGGCGTGGCCGGTGACTGGCCGTTGGTTGGGGCCGGGGGAGGGCTCTCTGCTCTGCCTGGCCGGGCCTTTTGTTGGACTAAGCTCTCAGGGCGAGAGATCCAGGAGGGTACAAGGGGGGTTCATTGAATTGTTTTTCCAAGAGAAAAGCCATTGTTGGTCAATTGAATTACCGAGTAAATGAGCAAAGCATGTGAACTAGGTACTTTGTCACGACGGCGAAGTCATCCGCCGGCGACGACGCCGGCCGTCGGAGCACCGGCCGAAGCCGTCTGCGGCCCAAGCAACCCGGCGGCCCTCAAGCTCTCGTCGTCCTCCCCAGCCTCGACCCTCCGGCGGAGCTCCTCCGGGTCGATTCTAGTGATGCCGAGGTCAGCCGGGTCCAGCGAGCTCATGTGCCGCTGGACGTCCGCGGGGTCGCTGTACGCCTCGATCAGCGCCTCGATCCTGTTCCCGTCCGGGTCCGTGTAGTACAGGCTCGTCGTGACGCCGTGGTTGAGGCAGACCTTGGGCGCGATGCCGGCCTCCTTCGCGAGCGCGTACACCCGGACGAGGTCCCTCGGCGACGCGAACCGGAGGGCGACGTGGTCGACGCCGCTCGTGTTGGGCTGCTTGGGGACGGCCGTCGGGTCGTGGATTATGGCGAGGCGGTGGTGCTCCTCGTCCCAGGCGAGGACCGACATGCGGCCGGTGGCGATGACGACCCTCGCGCCGAGCAGCGTCTGGTAGAACCCGACCAGCTTTTCGGGGTCTCGGGTCCGCAGGCCGATGTGAGCGATTGAGGCGGGCGCAGGTATGAGATCCGGAGTCATTTTCATGGTTGTTATGAGATTGAGTAATCTTGACAATACCTTTCACTCACCCACTGAGTCGCACGTTCACTCCTTCACTAACTGGCTCACTGAACGACTTTATAAAACGCACCGCTGCGCTCACCACGGGATGGAACAGTCCGGCGTTTGGAAACTCGTCCGATCGAAAGTCCGCAATCACCGTCAAATCCGTACCATTTCGTCATTTCGTCCAGACAATTATTAGTCTTTGATGCGGGAGTCGTGAGGCATAGCGAGAGTTCACGACAATAGCCTCTCACCTCTCACTAAGTCTCCCTAGTCACCAAGACAGCAAGGTTTCCGGTCTCCGTAACAAGTCCGTAAACAGCAGCTATGGACCTCATGAGCATAGGTTCTTTAATTGTCTGCAGAAGCACATGAGTCTGATTTCGGTTATAGAAACAGTTTCGTCGTTGATCTTTTTACATAGTGGCATCAATGGTCTTCACTCGGGATATGTAGATAGCCAGCGGTAACCTCACTGAAGCCTTTCACTTACCGCATCTTCCGCTTTTACCTCCGGACCTGCCGGGGTCTCCCAACCCCCCTCCCCGAACCCAAGCCCATTTTGTTAATCACCATGTTTTGTTTCTCCCTGGCCGCTCATCCCCATCATTAAGGCTAGCGTTCCCATCAAGAAGAGGAGCCCGACCCGAGGAAACAAACGCAAACAAAAACCCACACAAAGTCCCCATCTCCGGCCGGGGGCCGCGCAAAAAAGTAAACCGGGATCAAAGCTGCTCAATTATTTTTGGCAGGGGTAACGGTCCGGTCATATCAGAGCATGTTTGCCTTGCCCCCCGTCCTCTTGAGGGCACGTGTAGACAGGCAGATAGACAGGCCTGCCGGGGCCCGTGTCAGGGACTTCGGTGAGAAGTGCTTGGGGGGGGGGGGGGGGGGGGGGGGCAGTCGAATATTGACTTGGCGCGACGGGCACCTCGAGCACGTTGCCGCGACGGCGAAGCTCACTGCTCAGTTGGTGCTGACCGTTGGCGATGGATGAGATTCCCAGGCTCATTTCATTAATCAGATAATAGCAGCAAACCGCTCAGCTCTGAGCCAACCTGATTGTTGGCAGTCCAGGAACAAACGTCCGAAGCGAGGACTCATCTCCGATTCTCCCCCCAGCTGCCGCCGCCGGAGGATTCCAACTCTCCCGGTCTCTTTTTCTCTCCAGTTCAAGCCACCGCTTGATTCCGCGCCGCAAGGCCAAGGCTTTTCTCTGCGCTCGCAGTGCCGGCGTCAGATCCCATCGATTCCGCGCATCGACATCGCCTACGCCCGAAGGTAGTTTCAATGTTAGTTAGCATCATTGATCACTAGGAACATCACCCCTCAAACCCGATACATCTCATTCCCCATGACCGCAAGAAAAGACTAGTACAAGGCATCGCAACAACCCACCAGCCGACGACCTCTTCCCCCAACCGCCCAAGCCCAAGCCCAAATTACCCGGCCAGCCGTTAGCGACCCCCTCTTCGTCTCCTCACTTTCGTCTCCGGGGAACATGTCTCCGCGTTGCTTTACCGCTGCTGCTGCTGCTGCTGCTGCTGTTGTCGACACCCGTCTGCGCCTCCCCCGCAGCGACGCGACGAGCCGACCGAGTAGGTAGAGTAGACTACACGCGCATATGCACAAGGCCCCGTAAAGAAAAGAACCACGGAGCAGCCCTCCCCGAGGTTGCCTCGTTCGTCGGTTTCTCGCTTGGCTGGGGGCATTGGGGTTAGTGTATAGCTCCTCCCCCGCCTTGCGTTCCGGCACGGTCGATCCGCGGAAGAACTCCTCCTCCAAGGTCTAGTATCTGAATTACCCCGTGGGATAGAGAGCAGCGGCGCGGGGAAAGCCCTCCTCGACGTTGCGTCTCTCTGCGATCTTCCCCGTCGGCGTCAGCCAAGGCTCCATCCAGCCCATCCCATCTAGTGTATCCATCTCTGCTCACGAACGATCCCCTGGATTTTGACGAACCATCCGACAATGGAACGGTTCCCTCGAGCCGCAGTTCCAGCCCTCATCCTTACGTCGACCTGGCGAGGTTTATCCGTCGCCCATGGTCGGATGCAGGTCCAGTTCGCTCGACAGTCTTCTGGGGAACAAGCTTATCGAGATTCCCCCGCCTCTCGAGCCAACATTTCCTCCGTTCGACCTCGTCTTCGCCTTCGTCAGAAAGACCACCGAGATAGCCAGGCAACGACGCACGGAGAATGCGGACAAGGGGTGCGAAAGGTAAAGTTGCCCGCCCGCCTTTTCCCCAGACCCCGCAAAGCCGACGGGGCTGGGGGAGGGGAGGGGATGGGGAAGGCACATCTAGCATCTGCCGTTCACCTCCTCTTCGTGAACATGCCATACTTATATCTACGTGATCCTCCGCACCTCACGTCGCGCCGGCCCTCCTGCCCAACAGAAACGGTATCGCAACCCAGTCCGTTTAAACAAACGGCCATTTTCGCGGACAGTGCAACGTGAGCTCTGCTTTCCAGGTTGGGCCAGGTCGGGTCAGCACGACCGCCACTATCGTCATGACATGCATTGACGGGGCGCAACCTGCATCCAAAAATCAAGGAAATGAGGCAGTAAGCAGGGTCTCGGCTGTCTGTATATTGGGAAGGGGGCAAGACAAAAGAGGTATCAAAGTTATATAGCCAGCCCGGAAAGAAAAAGACCCCGTGAAAAGAAAACAAAAGCACCGGACGCCTGTGGATCTCGACCATTTTCCTCCCTCTCTCGAGGCGAGACCGTGTCAACGCCGTTGCGTTCGTGACTTGTGCTCCCGAGTCCAGCACAAATCTTCGTCTTCCGGAAGCCATCCCGGCGTAGCCCTGAAACCCCATGTTCCACATCCAAAATATATCCTCTAGACATGCGCCATGTCTAGAAGGTCCCGCATCCCAACCCATCCAAGGAACCCAACTCGCGATACAAATAATACAGGTTGAGTAAGAAGAGACCGCTGAAAGACGGTTCCGCCCGTCCGTGCCCGTACGGGAGACTCTCAGATGAGGACGAACCCGCACTTGGCATCAGTCAACGACCTCTGCAGACGCCGTCCTGCCCTGATTAGGCATGCATGCTGGCTCACCAGGAACTTCCAGCAGAAAATACCGACATTCCCTCACCCCGACTTCCCAGGCGAGGGTCCCATCCCACGTTCCGGGCCGTGATGCCCGGTCTCGTGGTCCTCGCTCACGCTGCTCAACCCTCCGGCCGCCACCGAATCACTCCGCGACCTCGCTCCCCCGCCCTCGCTACTCCTCCGTCTCTGGTGCACGGCGGGCGGCCTGCTCATCCCGAGGCTTCCGGATCGGCGTCTAGCCCCGTCCGTTGGGGGCACCGGCGTGGCCGCCAGTTCCGGCACGTACGGCGTGGAGTCGAGCTCCTGCATCCCGTCGCTGCTCACCTCGCTTGCATTGCTCCAGTGTCGCAGGTGCGCGTATGTCCCCTGCGAGTCCGTGCTGTTCCTGTGAACGCCGATCCAAGCGCTGGAGCCCTGGCTGTTTCGCTGGCTTCGGTCCGGCGCCACGTCGAAGTAGCCTCCGTTGTACGCCGAGTCATAGCTGGCGTGCCGGTCATTCCCGGTGCCTTGGGGAACGGGTTGATAGTCGCCCACGGTGCTTGGGGTGCCGCGGTATGGTGGCGTGAAGCCCGGACTGTTCATGCCGTTGGAGTAGGCTGTGGTGTCGGAGTCGTGGCGTCGGTGTGAGGGCCGGGGAGACATCATCAGCGGATCGACGCTCATGTCATCTACCTCCGAGGGCGTCGGTTTGAACTGGTACATGGAAGGCCGCGACTTTGTGCCCATCGACGTCCCACGGTTGCTGCTCTCGACTGCCTTGACGACCTTGTTAAGATGACGGATGATGATCCAGGCTGCCACAATAACAATAACGAGCAGGCCGACACCTCCAGCTACGATGCCGGCAATCTGCGCCGTCGTCAAGCTATCGCTGCCTTCATCGTCGCTGCCGATGGGGTCCGCTTTGGGCACAGTACTGGGGTAGAACTTGAACACCACTTGGTCCGGGTTTTCGGCATCGACGGTTGGGTTGGACGGCGGAGCGGTGGTCGGTCTCGATGGCGTGATGACTTCTGTCGTGGTCACCGTCGTTGTCAAGACCCGTGTCTCCGCATCGGTGGTCGTCACTGTCGCTGTTCGGGTGTAGGTTGACGGGTCCGTCGAGTAACATGCGCTCACGGCGCATCCCATGCCGTCGCGACAGCAGCCGTAGCTGAGACTGGCCGGGCATAGGAAGTAGCTGGCTGGGCATGACTGCGAGTATGCGACTCCCGACGCCGGCACGCAGTTGTTTCCTCGTTCACATCGATGCCCTTCGGGACAACAGCCACCTAGAACGACCCTGTCAATCTTTGCTCAGGCTGCAGCATCGTTTAAACTCACCTCCCATGACTGCTTCACAGGCATAGTATCCCACTCTGCCGGCACACGTCCGAGGCGCGCTCGTCGTCGCATAGCATGAGTCGGTAGCGCAAGCATAGCCAGACTGGCAGCAACCTCCATTCAGGTTCGACGGGCACGCGCTGTAACCGGCCTCACAAGTCGCGTCTCTTCGTCCCAGCTCCGCAATCGCCGTGACCTGTGGCGCTTTCTCCAGTCTGTGTATTCCGTCTCGCCTCTTGAATTCCGCCGCGGATGCTCCTCCTCCAATCAACCCCAAACCCAATGAGAGGGCGCAGATGGCACACGAAAAAAGTCCCTTCATAGTGGCGAGTTTCTGGAGAATCTTGCGTGTGGATAAGCACGACTATCGTGCGCAGGCGTCCGGAGCCCGCCGATCATCCAGGGACCGCGGGATCAGCAGGCGTGCGGTTCGTCGGAGCTGTTGTCGATAGCGGGCACGCCGGAGGATATACTCTGAACGATCGGCACTGCTAGGTGTGGTAAAAAGGTTCCAAAGGTCGAAATCCCGCCAAAAAGACAGTTGAGGGGGTATTCCGGGGTTATGAAGCTGGCAAGTTACGCTGGTGCCTTCGGGTGGGAGGAGGATCGAGATAGCCCGACTGCATGTACAATGGGGGCTGAGCGCGTAGCACAGCTCAGCACTGCACCACCACACAGTCCCACCCCACGAGAAACAGAATCGGCGATCGGGGGCACAGCAGTAGGGCTGAAGAGGAAGAATCAAGCCTGATGATGAAATAGTTCTCGTGTTTCCTTAGGAGCGAAGGGTAAATCGTGCGGTTTGGCGCGAGACGCGAAGCGGGTGCTAATCGTCGTCTCTTTCGCTTTCTCCCGTCACGTATGATCGACCCGGCAGCGGATTGTTGCAGGTCAAGGTCGGAAGAGACGAGGGCGATCATGGACCGCTTAGGAGGGGACTGGATAGACCCCCCATTCGGTTGAGTGCGTACATAGGTATCCGTACATGAAGGGAGGGTTTGGCTATGCCTCGCAGCTGGCCCTAACCCCACGGGTGCATCCTTGGGACTTCGGTTCTCTGGGTATTCGGGACCATGGGATTTTGGGAAGTGGCTTGCCTGTCAGACTGTCAGCTTTCACCATGGCTGACTTGGCCCCTTTGGGAGCTTCGAGCGAGGGAGACAAGGCGGCTCTGCCCGAGAAGACCAATAAGACGAGGGTGAAGCAGAACACCAGCCTCTGAGAAGCCACGTTAGCAGCGGAGGAGGAGGACCAGCAGGAGGGACTTTTCAGAAATTCATGCGATTTCGATGCTCGCGATTGCCGTGGCTGCTGGCTGGGCTGGGCAGCGCCTGGTGTGATAGTGAGCAAGCGAATCAACGAAGGGCAGCTGACGAGTCGGACGGACGATGGCTGCAGTGATGCGGCACAGCGAAGGCTGTCTTACCCGTGGATGTGGACAGCATGTGGGAGCAGCAGCGAGAGCCACCAATCGAAAGAGGCGCAGGCTGCGAGTGGACGACCAGGGCCAGCGGGAGCGGCAGCTCGTAGAAAGGGCTGGGCAGGCAGTAGTAGTACCATAGTATGCAGAGCAGCGGCCTGGCGGTGGGGAGAGGCCGGGATGTCGAGTGCGAGCAATGGCGATTGGCGTGGCTCTGGTTCCCATTTGGCTCTACCTCTCGCTCTGTGCCTCTGGAAATGTGCAGATTGGGACCCCAAGTCACACCGTCGGTGGGTTTTCTGTAGTCAACTGCAACAGCAGGACGCATCCGCGCGTGGACGACCAACGATATCGAGCGAGAGAGTCGACGAAATGCGATTGTCCGGCAGGCAGTGACTCGGCGGCCTCTGGGATTTCGACTCCGACTCTGTCATGATGGGTAAGCTGAAGGAAGAGGCAGGTAAGCACACACTGGCGAGAACTCGTCAACAAACCCAACCGAGAGGAATCAGGCTGTAGGACTGGGAGAGCTGGAGAGCTCAAGAGCGGACCGGAAGTCGTCGGAGGCACGGGGACCCGCCGCGGGGTTCCTAGTCGGGCAAGGCAAGAAAGACGCCAACGCCCGAAGGCGCACCGCCATAATTCGATAACGCGGCGAGACATCGATCCAGCCTCACTCTGCACTGGCAGCGCCCGCCATTGGGCCCTCCGACAACCCCGACCGGCGGTTGGCCAGTCGACCCTGTCGACTTTGTCGGATGAGAAACAGCAGAAGAGAGGCGGCCGTGGTTGTGGTGATGGAGGGTGGGAGGATGGTGTTGCAACAGCCCAAACGGGCATCTGGATCTCCATGCTCGCAGCACATGGTATGCAGCCGGGGGGTTTCAGGATGCGATGAGTGGCGAGCGAACACTGGTTTGCCCACAGCGCAATGGTTGAAGAGGAGTGTCATTTGCTCCAGCTCGGATTTCGTTTTTCAGAGGATCCGACGAGGTGAGATGAAGCCTGGCAACTCGTGAGCCATTGGTTTGGTGCAGGCGAGGCGAGTTCAGCTCACTCGAGGCCGAACCATCCATAGTATCGCACTGGCGGTCAGTCAGATTCAGGGCGTAAAAGACGGATAACGAGAATGACGGAAAAGAAGGATTCCAAGGGACAGAGAAGGCAACGTAGAGGCCGCCGAGGAGAGGTAGGCGGGTAGGTAGCGTACAGACACTGCCCGGGCAGCGGTGTCGGTGGGTCAAGTCCTTCCTGTTGGGGATATGAAGAGACCGGAAAGTGCGTCGTCACTCTGCGCAGGTACCCAGGTACACAGCAAGTTCAGGGGAGATATTAATAAACCAGCTGGGCGGGGATGTCCATATCAGGTACACAGTCAGGCACAAGTTGCTACTGATGCAAGTGACAAGATTTCGCCTCTGTCCTTTGTCCTGGGAAGGAACAGCCCAACGTCGATGGAACGTAGGAGCGGCTTCCCTTCAAGTCGAGGTACTGGTGTGGACGTCGTTACATGGCACCTGCCTCCTGCCTTCCATAGTGTTGGGGAGTACATGTCGGTCCAGTTCTGTTGCTCTTTCCCGATATTGGATCTTCATGTACTTGCAATCGTAGTGTTGGTTCGGTTGCTAGTTCAAGACCACAGGAAGAAGCAATGACTACGGACCGCACCTGCCCTCTTTGCAGCTGTCAAACACTGAATACATCTCTGAGTTCCTGCCTCAGTCATTTACAGCAACGACCAGGGCGGGCGCCAGTTCAAGGAGGAAGGAGCAAGTTGAAATGGCATCCAGCTAGGCCCACCGCAATTTTCAGGGACAGAATTTTCACCAGTGCCTCTTGCTGTTCGGCCCCCCCATCATGTCACGCGCAATTGCCAATGGGCAGGCACGGCGGACGGGAACACTACTACCTGAGCAGGAGCTACCAGCAGGTGGAGTTTGGTCCCTTAAGGTTCCAGTGTCCCCTTGCGACCCGCAGCTGAGAATCTCCAGCGCCCAGTGCCCACCTCAGTGCCCACAGCTGAGGTGGCTTCCCCGGGCAGTCTTTCCCTCTGTAACAGGAAGGAAGGCCCTAGGCATGGAGGCCCCAGGCTTAGGAAACTCCCGCTTGCCCGAGCTCGCGTCGGAAGCCCAACCGCCCCAAGGCCCCCCCCCCCCCCCCCCCCAGAACATCACCGCTAGGACTTTTGGGATGCTCCGCTGATCAACCACCGCAAGGACTCGATCGGGATACCTTCCCCGGATTCTCTCCTTTCTTTTCTTTGACCAACTCGCCGCCATCCGAAATACGGCGTACAGACTGCTGTACATATCTTTCTGTGCCTGATGCACATCGCGCCAATCGCTCAATTCCATTCGTGGCATTGCCGGCATCGCGGTGCCGCAGACCAGAAGATCAGTAATTGTACGGATAGGTGTCGTACCTTACTGCCACCGCTTACATCGTGTCGCAGGCAGTACGATCGATACCTACCTCCATCCTGAGAACGACGTTGCCCTTGCCCGTGCGGGGTACACAAAGATACCTGACTATTGCCAGGAGGAAAGGGTTTTCCACGACCAGTCCGGCGCAGAGCCTAGAGATGAACATCCGTCCTCTGGGCAGACCAACGGGCTACGTGTGCCGTGGCCCCCGTCCGCACCGCCGTTCCATTGAATCGAACTCGGCTGTCGACGACATGACATGGCTCTGACCGCTCTCTTCTCACCGACCGACGTGGTTTGCCTGCCTGGCGCTAGCGAGCGTCGTAACCCGCACCCAGCAGTCGATTTACCCTCCATCGTTCTACGCTACGAGGGATTTTGCTTGCCTGCCTGCTTGTCTTCTAAAAGGCCGGTGGGATATTGTGGTAGCATCGGAGACTCAAAGCCCGTTTGGATCGTGCCTGCTCGTCCGCTTGCCTGCCACGCAACTCGCAGAAGAGGTCTGGACGTCGCGGCTGTGCAGTTCGAGGCACACACTAACACGCTACAAGGCTTGGAATGCGGGGAAAGAAACCTTCTCTTTCGCTGGGCAGCGTGGCCTCTGGGATCATGGGTGTCGTCGGTTTGCGAGGCCAAGGTGCCCCTCGAGTCGTGTCGTCACAAGACAAGAAGACCTCTCCTCCGATCCTCACATTCAGGGCCGCAGAGGAAATAACCCGAGCGACAGGAAGGGCTTCGTGCCCTCTGCGGCCGAAATACTCGCCCGTCTACCATCTGTCTGCGCTAATTGCCGCATGTACGCGATGTCAAAAATGACAGCAAGTTTTCCCTCCCCCTTGTCGTCGATGCACTGGTCGGTGGAGCTTGACGAGGGGAGTAGGAGTCACAGACAGCGGGTATCTCGAGGGTCCCGCTGCCAGCAGTCACAAGCACGGCAAGCTACCGATACTCAACAGCTCGGCTCGGCTGGCGCAGTTTGCCAGAGTCAAGTGACTCGACTCAGTCCCCATATCGAATTAATCAACACAGCTGGAGCCCCAAGACAGAGACAATCAATCCCCAATTACGACGCACTCTGAGGCGGAGCCTGCATCCGGCACATCCAGAATAACAAACCGTCCGAACGGCTACGCCATTTAAACTTTGCTCCGTCGCTGCAGGGTCTGTTTCCCAACCACAAGATGAAAGGACAGGACGGCAGTCGGGATGTATTTTACTCTTGCGTCTCGGGAGTGAGCGTTATGCTAATGTCTTACCACCCGACTCGTGGGAAAAGCAGGGGACGGTCTCGCACATACATCGCTAGTCACAACATGACGTGCCTGGCTTGCTGCCGAAGGCGAAGGAAGGCGGCCTGAGTCTGCGGAGCCGTTGCCGTTGGTCTGAACCACAGATTCGACAAGATCCAGCGACTAATCGAAGCTTGAGACGCCCTAGAAGCATCAAGCGTGCGCCGAGAATGGGATACGAGGAGTGCTAATATGTGACGCCACCTCCCCATCCCGGCATGCTCGAGACCTCATTCGGCTTTATGGTGGTTGGCAACTGATGCGTTTCCGGCTTCTTGCACCATGCCTAGGGATCACATACCTTGAAAGTCTGGGGTCGGTATGTGTGAACACTGCACGCACGCACATGGCTCCCCGGGCCAAGGTCGCGGATGCGGACGCACAAGACATGTTCCCCAGGACGAGACGGCGGTTATGACGGCCTGGCCAAATGCCCACGAGGCTCTGGAATCATGGAGGCTGCCTGTCGATGACTACCTAGGTATCGATGTCGAATAACAGCAAGATGGAGCAGATCACATGGCGCGGCACACGGTGACATTAATCACCGGCGATAGTGAACGATTTTCTCTCGAGATGATGCTCGATTATTATTGCCACCTTTGGGGATAGGCATTCCCCTACGTACACATTAACAAATTATTAGATACGAGCATCTACCTTGCCTGCATCCCCCCTTACTCCAACATGTCACCGTACCTAGACTGTAGCGGCACCTCTAGGATCTCCGGAACAACACACTTTACTCAGGCCCAGGTCCTCCTCCTTCACACCCAAAGGCATCTCCGAAGCGGGCTAGAGTGGCAGCTGCAGAGCGTCGACCGAGATTGTGACACCCATCTCCGCACCAGATTCGCCGCTGTAACCCCGCAAGTTTCTCCACCTTTCTGCTTCCAGCGCTCATTAGCTCCCAGGATCTCTGGGTCACGATGTGCGTGATGCCAACGGCCTTGTCAGCATTGAGAAGGGCGCCGGCGCCGGCTGTTGGGCCCTGTGTTTGCCTGGGGACCGGGACTGCACTATACTAGTGTAGTGTAGAGGCACACACACACGCTTCACGCCGTACGGTGACAGCAGTGATCGGTAGATACCTGACCAACCTACATTACATTGCCATACATGGCTTGCTTGACCTTGCTTGACCTTGACCTTTGACCTTGACTAGGGCGGGGAAGTAGGGAGTAGGGGAGTAAGGAGTAAGTAATCAGGAGTACTCCGTAAAGAGGCGTCCTCGTGGGCCAAGTTGGAGTTGGGGGTTGTTGGAGAAATCACCGTCTTCTGGCCCTTTCGCCCTCCCTTTTGTCGCCGTCTCAAGTCTCTTCGCTTGATTCTTCTCGACACTACGTATATGAGTCGGCCTCTGTCCGAGATCTTCTTGACTCGCACGATCGTCCTGCCTCCTCTCTTTTTCCTCCTCCGCGCCAATTTCCCCGTATACTACTACGGAGTACCATCTCGCCATACTCTCCAGAAGCACCACCTCCTCCCGTCTCCATTCCCCATCTCCCCCACCCCCCCCCCTGGTAGACGGACCAACAACACGAATTCGTCCTGACCTCAGCGTATCGACCCCCGGCCCCGGTCCATACCAAGCTTGCGGCCCCGTTGAAAAAAGGGCGAGAACGACGGTTTTAGCAGCCCACGAGAGAGGAGAAAGATTTCCTTTTCCTTGGATCAGTCACCGTTTACCCTCGGCATTCGATCGATAAGCCAATTATCGAGCAGGTGGTAGGCGAGGGAGAGCAACAAGAGAGAGAGAGAAAGATTTGAAGGAGGGGAGAACAAGCCCACACATCATACGCCATTCTCGCCAGATTCCACGATCTTTCGTTCACCTTGGTCCAACACCCTACGTTATCCACCTCTCTCGTCACATCCCCCCATTTCCCAGCAGCACCCAGAATTGAGAGGACCTGGACGGGACCCCCCTCCCTACAAGCCTACCTCCTCACCTTACATTACCTACCTGCTGTAAGGATACCTTACGCCCGCCCGTCGACCCCGACCAGACCAGCAGACGAGTTTCCCTGCGGGACCTTCCGACATCGTGAAAGCCCGCGCCTTCGCTCGCCTTCTACCTAGGCCTGGGTAGCCTCGGTCCACACCTGCTTGCTGGCCGGCTTTCCCCCTTCTCTCCGTGCGGGATGTAGGTATAGAGCAATTTTTTTTGTCTCGATAACACAACATCTCCCGAGAGAAAGTTCGCCTCTCCCCCAACGAATCTCCAAGAACCAACATGTCTATGCCTGCTGCTGCAGGAACCGGCTCGTGAGCATCATGTTGCTGTACACCAAACTCGCCCCGCCAAAGGCACCCAAGAGACGATCCCGATCAGGTGAGTTTATGGCCAATCCCTCCCCTCTTGTCCCCCAGCACGGTGCCCGTTTTTCCCCCTCTCGGCGCTCTATTTTCGCGTCGCTATTGCCGCCCGAATAACTTCGTCATGTTGGTCCAGTCCTCGCTCCCCTTTGTCCCGTTGTCGCATACTTGCTTGCCCTTCCTCGCTGGGCGCATTTTGATCGCTTGCATCGATTTCTGACATGAACCTATTTGCCTTGCGCAGGATGTACATATTGGTAAGTGAAACCCCGTCGGAGCCCCTCCTGAACTTGGATTCCGTTTTTCTAATACGGTGCATAGCAAAGAAAAGGTACGATCGCAAAAGCCAAGCCCACCCGACTCGACTCCCTCGAACCGTTGGATCTTTTCTGTGTTTCCGACACTTAAACTGGCGACTAACGTCTAAATTCTACTTGCAGAAGAAGAAATGTGACGAAGCCCGTCCCCAATGCTCTCGCTGCTCCGAGCGCGGGCAGGACTGCGCATACGAACCCGTCAGGCCCCGACAGCGCAAGAAGCGCGACTCCATCGCCGGCCTGGGCTCCGACACGGCATCCCAGACGAGCGCGACCGCGGTTATCCGTCGCTATTCGGCGCCTGACGCGACCCTCCGACGCTGGAAGGAGGAGGTTTTCGACGACGACGACGATGATGGGTTCGTGGAGGAGGCAATTGCGGAGGAACCCGAGGATATCGCCGATCCGCTCGGCCCGGCTTTCGACATCAAGAAGATGTTCGGCGTCCACAACCACAACACAAAAGACGACGCGCCACTCTTGTCGCCCATAGACGCAGTCTCATTCAACCTGTCACTCGAAGACGCGGACGAGGAGGTGGTGCGCAGAGGCTCGGTGCATGACGCGGGTGCGGCGCCGCCACACCTTGCCGTTACGCGGGCGCAGCGCCACCCGGATCTAGCTATGATCGCGCCCGTTTCGGTGGCGTCTCCGCGGCTCGAGTTCCTCCTGCCGACCTTCTCCGAATTCACGGACCGTCCGAACCGCCGTGTGTTGATAGACCACTTCGCCAACGTCATGTCGCACCTCATCGTGCTTCGCGAGACCGAGGCCGGCAACCCGTTCCAGCAGCTCGTGCTGCCGCTTTGCTATAGCAGCAGGACGGTCACGAACGCCATATACGCCCTCGCCAGTGCACATCTGGAGAATAGGGGCTGCGGCCAAACAGAGGAGAAGGCGGTGTATTTCCACAATCAGGCGATTCAAGGCTTGGCGCGGTTGATTGAGCTCGGCGGAGACGCGAACAAAAACGAGTTGCTCGCGACCATCATGCTATTGGTCTACTACGAAGTTGTGAGTTTCCCCGTTGATTACCTATCCATTGTACGCAGCTAAATAGAGGCAGCTCGTGCAACAAGGCCGGTCGAATATTGTAGACGGCCACCTCAAGGGTGCCATCGCCATCATGAGCGGCAGCAACGACACGCCGAATCCTACAAGCGCATTCCTCGAGCGTGTATGTTGACCTCTCTACTTCTGTTCCTTGAACCAATCTAATCAACGCAGGCTTTCCGCTTTTACGACGTCATCGCCGCTCTCTCTTTCGGCACAGCGCCCCTCTCGACAGCACCGGCAACGGGTTGCCTTGTCCCCTTCCCACCCCTCGACTCCCCCTCCACCTCTCCCCTATCGTCCGTAGACACCCTCCTCGGCATGTCCACGACGCTGTGGCCGATTATTCACCGACTCTCCAACCTCCTCACCCTCAAGAACGAGCTCCAGACAGCCGTTGCAAATGGCCAAGTCACCAAGGCCGCCGTCCTCCGCACCGAGTTCGAGACCACATCCGACGCCATTGAGCATGCCCTCAAGCAATGGCAGCCCAGCTTCCCGCCGGGGTTCACACCGGACGCCGTCAACGACGTGCCTGCCGACGAGCCCGACGAGCGTGCGAGGCTGCACTCGCTGCTCAACAACGCCCTTGCATATCGCCACTCGGCGTTTGTCTATCTATACCGCAGCATCTACGGGTACACGCGGCGGCATCACCTCGTGCAGGAGCACACGCACGCGGCGCTCAGCCACTGCGCGGCGACGGTCAGCCACGCCGGGCCGATGGCCGCGCTGCTGTGGCCGCTGTTCGTCGCGGCGTGCGAGGCGGTGAGCCCCGCCGACCGCGAGCTGGCGAGGCAGTCGTTCGTGGCCATCGAGCGCCGGCAGGGCATGACCAACATCCCGCGGGCGTGGACGATCGCGCAGGAGGTCTGGCGGCGGGCGGACATGATCGACGACCACGCGGCGTACGAGTACGAGGACCACCACCACGCGGCGATGCTCTCGTCGGCGCCGGGCCGGCGGCTGGGCAAGGGCGGCGACCTGTGGAGGCGGGTCAGTGAGGACATGGGCGTCACGATCGTCTTTGGATGAATTGGACGACTGAATTACATCCATGACATGAGTATAACGGAGCTAAAGAAGCTACATGATTTCAGTACATAGTCGAGGGGTGCTTTATATGGGTATCAACGGGGGCGCAACAGACACACACAAAAACAAAGTCTTTTTAATGAGCGAAAGGGTCACGTTTTGGGGGCGGCGGGTTGGCTACATTAGGTATGTAGGTATGAATAAGTACTGCGTGCCATATCATAATAGACGTCGTTGATGAAGCATACTAGTCATACGGCCGCAAACCGTCAAGACTAAACTACACACATGGGCTATTGACAACCTCGAATTTCCCGTGTGGCTTACCCATTCGTGGAGTGGTTCTCTTTGCCGTGCCGTGTGTACTGGCTAGTATCCATCCCGATAATGCCTACTTTGTGAGCGGCTACAATGGAGACTTGTCGATATTGTAGAATACTAGATGTCCTGCAACACGTTTGGACCTGGGGACGCAATACCCAGGGAACGCCGTCACAGTGACGACGTTCCGTAAGTAGCAGGGTATCCTATCTATCCAAGCCACGTAAGATATGTCTCGACAACAGAACAAGTCCCGTGCGGAAATCGGGCGGTCACTGGTGCAATTTGGGGAAATCCCCAGGAAAGCACCGAGATTCCCATGTCCAATCCGATGGAACACTGTGAAGCGGGGTCTCCACCTCCATGCCGGTATGATCGGCGCTGTCGGCGGTGGCCCTTCTGGCCTCGCGGGGAAATCTCGAGGAAGACTGTTACCAACTACTTGCAATTGGCTGCCTCAGTTGTTATGTATTACCATTTCCGTTGTCATTGCTGCAGTATACACTAGGCAACGCGGCCTCTCGGTATTAAGATAGAGGGTAGAAATGTACCTATACCATAGGAACCTGAACCTGCGCATGTCAGGTACCTTGAGATACCTGGCCTTACGCAATGTTCCCTGCCGATGCACACCACTCGCAGCTAATGCCAACTTGCCTCGATGCACGGCATTGGCTGGATGAAGTGAGAGTGTTTCGGGATAAACATGACAGCCTCCTGACATTGGAGGGATTGCAGATTTAACATTACTATGTTACTTAGGTATCCGTACTCTTCTCTCAATGCCCACTCCATTAGATACTGCGGATGAACACACATACCGTCATGGATCGATCCCATCTCACCAACTCTATCCGTCTTCTGTCAACTATGTTTCACATCAGACAAACTGTAGAAGTCGTCGTACAGTCGCAATCCCTTTCTTTTACCCCAGATTTCAGTGTTCCAAGCCCTTGTCAGACCACTTGAACAACACCCTGGAGGAGGGGGGAGATGATAATTGATTCGTCTACTACCTGGCTGGGTACAGGTACTTTGGGTTACCCAACAGATATAAGCTGCTATGAGGTACGTACCTAGACAGGCTCGCAGGCATTGCTTCGTCCTGCGCCTGCCGTGCCGTCTTGTCTCAGTCTCGCCTCCTCCGCCTCCTCCTCCAACGCCTTTTTTTCGTCTCTCCCCCTTCCTTTGTCTTTGGACCGTTGCACTTTACCTTTTTCCCCTCATCTGTCAATTCCAGGTAGGAAAGGCAAGTGAGAATATCAGCAATCGGAAATCTACCGTCGCAATTGACTTTCACCCTTCCCGCTGTCAGTGGGCATGCAATCCGAGTTCTGCCTTCCACTTGCTTATTTAGGTCCCGCCTACCTATTCCAGGAAGTACCTCCCTCCAGCGCCTGCCAGCTTTATCACTGGAGCTGGAGCTACGGCAGCTTGTCCCCACTGAACCCTTCCCACGCACCTTCCTCGGCTTGCAGTAGCAGGATAGGTACGTACGCTGTACTGGAGCAGCAACAAGCAAGAGGTGGATGCACCAAGCTTTCCAACTTTCACCAAGAAAGACGAAAGATCCACGGAGCTGCACCCCAGCACCAGCATCAGCACCGACACCATCTTTAAACATCTACGAACATCTTACCTCACCTTACAGAAAGGATCCCTTGCTCACTACGGATACCAGCGTGTGGGAACACCGGGACCAACGTCGCGACCTGCGTCCGTCCAATCCCCACCAAGGGCCCTTGACCTGACCCGACCCGACCCTCACACGACCCTCACCCGATCAGACCTGGAACGCCCGGACTGGAGAAGAACTGGAGATTGGAGAAACACCGGACGGTCCACGGCCAGCACCAAGAAACACTGGAGACACCAGGAAGGAGGCGAGGGAAAGGAGAAAAAAAAAGACTGGAGACTGCAGGCTGCTGCTGCTGTTGCCGCCGCTGCCGCCGAGTCAACATCGGCCACCCGCCCGCAGCGCAGCATCATGCTGCGTCGCTGCTGAGGTTCCTCACCTCAACGCGCCATGACCTCCATCGCCAACGGAGCTCCCCCCGCCCCAAAGCAGATTCGCTTCGTCCACAACCAAGGCCAGCCGCCGTCGAAGCGTCGCCGCATCAACGCTGCGTGAGTTTGTTTCCGCGACGCCCCGTCCCGTCCTGTCCAATCCTGCCCTATCCCGTCCCATCCCCCTCTTTCCCCTCCCTTCGCTACCTCCTCTGCCTTGCGCCGCCAAGCTAACGACCTCTTCGTCTCCTTCAGATGCTTGACCTGTCGCAAACGAAAGACGAGATGCGCTGGCGAGCGCCCCGTCTGCTCGACGTGCACCAAGAACGGCCACGCCTGCTTGGGATACAATGAGGTGATCGAGAGAAAAGTCACTGGTGGCGCCATCGCCACCAAAGACCCCGAAGATGACGAAGACGTCGACGAGGTCGACCCTGAAGCCGACGAACACCCCCACGAAGACGACAACGACGAGCACCACGATGAGAAGCGCCACGGGAAGCTTGCCGCAGAAACGCGCCGCCGCCCACCTGCGCCTGTGCATGTGCCCAAGCCTGCCGCCGACGCCGCCTCCAGGACGAGCTCCGAGGCGGCGGTAGCCCGCTCGCCGACTTCAGTGCGACGCCTCTCCGACCATAGCGCCCGCGACCGCGTCCGAGACCGCGAACGCGACAGTCACCATCACCATCGCCGCCCCTCGCACCCCCGCACGACGTCCTTCTCAGACGACGCCAGGAGTACCCAGAGCCGGTCTCCTCTCCTGCACCATACCGAACGCCACCGCGTGCCATACTTCCGCTACTTTGGTCCTACGGCCATCGTACCCGGCTACAAGCAGATGGTCGTTTC
Organism: Colletotrichum musae; assembly: GCA_027406025.1. Taxonomy (NCBI): domain Eukaryota; kingdom Fungi; phylum Ascomycota; class Sordariomycetes; order Glomerellales; family Glomerellaceae; genus Colletotrichum; species Colletotrichum musae. Next base: position 932,875 of record JANVYC010000004.1, read on the forward strand.
CGTCCGCGACCGTCGCCGCAGCACCGGAGGCTCTGCCTGCGCCACCTCGCCGAGCTCCGGCTCCAGTGTCATCCAGTCGCTGGGCCTGGCAATGTCTGGCATGCCCCGCCACGACGAGGAGGTTGCCGCCTACGATGAGCTGCCCGTTTACGACGTCAACGACCCTGCGCCCGTTCATCCCCTGATTATGCACCTGGTCAAGACCTTCTTCCTGCACCTCGGGTGCAACTACCCCTTCCTAAAGGAGGACAACTTCACCCGTATGGTCAAGGAGAAGCAGGTTGAGCCCATCCTCGTCGATGCCGTCTGCGCCTTGGCTGCCCGCTTCTCCGACTCGCCACAGTTCGCCCAGAATAAGGACGACGAGGCGTCCCATGCCGAGCAGGGCCAGCACTATGCCCAGCGGGCAAAGGCAGCCACCGTCGACACGTTCCCTTGTCCGTCTGTGGGCGCCGTCCAGGCCATGCTCATGATGGCGTACGAGGGCTTCGGTGCGGACCAGGACAGTGCCTTGTGGATGTACCTGGGCCTGGCAATCCGAATGGCTGTCGACCTAGGCTTGCAGAAGATGGTTGGCGTTCGATACCAGGGCGAGAAGGACCCTTGGTACACCCGCCACTGGGGCAGCGAAACCGGGGATGAGGAGGTCCTGGAAGAGGAGAGCGGACTCAGCCGTGAAGAGCAGCTCGAGGTCGAGCAGGAGCGCATCGACACATTCTGGTCCGTCTTCGTCCTCGACCGCGTCATCTCTTCCGGCACCGGTCGACCTGTGACTTTCCGTGACGATGACTTTGAGCTGGCGCTTCCCGAGACCATACTGGACCCGGCTTCGGGCTGGCCCGCCCCGTTCCCGACCTTCATTCAGATCATCCACCTCTATGGCCGTGTGTCCGATGTCCTGAACAACATCCGCAATGCAAAGGACCTGACGCAGGAGAAGTGGACCAAGCTGAGCCGCATGGAGCACGAGTTGACGAAGCTGTACCAGAAGCAAGACCCCCGGCTTCACTTCAGTGTCGCTAACTTCAAGACGTACCTTAAGGCCGGCCAGGGCACCAACTTCATCCTCCTGCATTTCTGGTTCCATGCCCTCATCATTATTCTGCACCAGCCTACGCTCCTGACCCCCTTCGCCTCGCTGAGCCGCAACCATCAGCTGTTGCCAAACAGCCGCGAGCTGTCCATGTCCAGCGCCAAGACCATAGCCGATATCCTGGCATTTGCCGAGCTCATCGACCCCAAGAGCTTCATCGGTAACCCCTTTACCTCGCAGCCCATGTACATCGCCGCTTGTGCCTTTTTGATGGAGTCTATTGCCAATGCGTCCAATCCGGCGTCGAGAGAGACCTCACCGCCGGTCGACTCCAAAGACGGTGTAAAGCAGAAGCCGATGACGGAGCAGAGACCGACGACAAAGCATTCGCTCCTGGCCTCCGCCGCCAACCAAAACTACTCGCGCTGCTACAAGTCCCTACAGCAGTTGCACAAATACTGGGGTGGTGTCAAGTACATCTTGACTGCCCTCGACCAAAAGTCCAAAGGTATCTGGGATTGCGAGACGTACACGAACGAAGAGTACGAGAGCACCAAGATGCCACGTCGCGGCTCCATCAGTGGCCGCTTCCCTAATCCCACGTCGCCCAACGTGCCACCCATCGCTTGGTCCCTCACAGGCACGACGAACTCTCCCCCTAGCCTTACTCTTATGTACCAGAACATGTCCGGCGGCGGCTCCGGCTTCGCACAGCCGCAGTCCGCCGCGCCGGCTTCCGCCCCAACGCCACCGGGGAACATGATTTACGACCCCATCCGCCAAAGCCTTCCGGAACCTCCGCCACACTCCATCTTCGCCGTGGCATACCCTCAAGCCGCGACCTCTGCCATACGGCAAACGTCCCGACCCAACCGCTCTCAGCGGCTGCCACACCCATCCGTCGGCAGCCCGTACAACCAACACAAACCACACATCCGGTTCGACGGCCTCGGCGAAATGCCCTCATCGCCAGCGAACGCCTCGAACCTCAATATGCTCGCAACGACGGCAGCGCAGCAAGCGTCGTCCTTCACGCCTACATCGCAGAACTCGTCGAATTACGACCAGAACATGATGCCCTCCGCTTCACCAGGCGGCGTGCAACCCGACACGACATCGGCGCAGCACCAGCACATGTCGCATCACATGTTCGACCCGACGTACGCCAACGGGACGTACTCGTATCTCGGGCAGGGCATGGGCCCGATCACAGACGTGATCACGTTCGACAACCCCATCGACATTGGGTCGCTGGGGCTGCCCAACGAGATGATGCCGCCGTGGCTGGAGTACCTGCCGAGTGATGTCTTGAGCATGTTTGAGAATAATATGGACCCAGGTAGTTAGGGTCGATCTAGGGTCTCTTAGTCTGCGTATTTGATATCGCGTAGACGGGCGAGTGCTTATGAATTTTGGGGTTTGCAGGTCGGGAACGGCATGGCGGGGGCGCTCTATCTAGGTAGTTTGTTTGGGCTTTCTTGACGACGCGGGCTTACGAAGGCCTCTCTCTCACTCATGTAGCCCCGGCAGGCAGGGCTACGATTTCCTACTGTATAATATCTACGCGGAGCAAATATCACGGCCGGTGACGGGTGAAAATGAGACCACATGGTTGTTATTATTCTTAATAAATACACGACGTTCTGACAAGACGTTCTCGAAACAAACCGGCTGGTTATCGCAAGGTCTTCTGAAGTTGATGAGATGCGATCCTTATCTCTGCCCGTTTTCTCTGTCTGATTTATCCAAGCAGTCACGTCTGGAATGCAATGCCAACGCTGCTGCCGTCATGCGTCTTAGGCAGGTAGGTAGGCTAGTTGGCAAACCCGAGCTAGAGGCGGGCAAAGACTAAGTCTAGCCGGGCCGGAGGCAGCTGTCAGCCGGGTGCCGGGTGTTGACCCCGAGCCGGCGATGTGGGGCCGGTAGCGCACTCCGGGACCTAACGGGCAGGCCGGGCGCCGGGCTGGCGTGGCTCGTCCACGCACATAGGTTGGCTCGATGGCCGGAGCGACGGTTCAAAGGCAGTCACGGGAAAGGTCCGAAAGTATCCAGTCCGACGTCGATACAAATTGGTCGGATTAGTGTTGGCATTTATTCAAGAAGTAGGTAATCCAAGTACACGCCAAAGGCCCGCCCGCTTGCGCAGAAGTCGTTCAGCGCACCGTCCAAAGAGTCCTCGCCCCCCCCCCCCCCCCTCCTCATCAACCGAGCGTTCACTCTTCAGCGTCTTCAGCGTCTTGAATGTCTTCAACGTAGGGGCGACAAGGGTTCTCAGCCTGCTTGCCGTAGATGTAGTTCTGCGCCTGCCAGTACCCGTCGTAGCAGTTGTCGCCGTTCTTGTGGGGCCACCCCCCGGGGGGCACGGCGAAGGCTCTGTAGTAGTCGCGTCCCATCCGGTCGCACTCGCCGCCGGTCACCATCCAGAGCGAGCGGTCGATGCTGAGGCCCTTGAGCTTCTCCGGCGGGTCCCTGTAGTACTCCCAGTCGTTGTCGTACCTCTCCCGCATGAGGTCGAGGGCCTGCGCCCACGAGCCGTACGACATGTGGGGCTTGTGCAGCGTCCTGATGTACAGCGGCCTGTCTCCCAGGAAGTCCTCGAGCTTCTTAGAGTCGAGGCAGACGTGCCTCAGCGACATCTCGTGGAGCTTCGGCCACGGCCTCGCCTTCATCAGCGAGGGCATGTACCACCCGGTCTCGACGGATCTGTTCGACCGCCTCAGCGCCTTCAGGTCTATTTCGAACATGTAGAGGCTCTCAGAGCTTAGCAGCTGGTCGAGAAAGCCGTCTAGAGCCGCGAGTTGCTCGCCCTGACGAGGCGTATCGTGGCCTGCGTCGAATGGACCGCGAGACACGTTGGCGTCCGGATCAGGCCTGATGGCCAACCTGAAGCTCAAGAGCTGTCGTGCCAGTTGTGCGAAGTGCTGACGCGAAGAATTGTCCGGCGTCCAGAGAGGCCTCAGGTCGTCGGGCAAGGTGACGCAAATATCGAGACTAGAAAGCTGGATGAGGTTGGCACCGCGGCTACCGAGGGCGGATAGTAGCTCTGCCAACAGGCTGGCTGGCTTGCGGTAACCTATGGGGTTGGAGATCCCGACCATCATGTCCCAGGCCATCGGGCTGGCAAAGACCTTGACGACGTTTCTACCGCCGCCATCCTTGCTGCGTTGTCTATATTTTTCTACCCGGTCTCCCTCGAACGTGTGGTCGGATATCGTAAGATGCTTCACCTTTGGCATCCGGACCAAGGCGCCGGCGACGGCGTTCGCGAAGCCGCCGTTGGCGACAACGGCCTCATACTCGGCGTAGTTCCGTTGATACGTCTCATAAATCTTGCTAGTAAGCGGGCACTGCCTCACGGCGGCCTCCAAGGCGGGAACGTTGGCCCGGTCAATCTCCTGCTGCCACGTAGACCACTTCCCAGCGAGCATTCTCACGGCCGCTGCCTCGTTTCCATGAGCCCGGCAGGTAGTGTCACCTTCGTCTTTGTCGTAAGAGACGAAGTCGGTGAGGAGGCGGACCATGCCATAATCAAGGAAAGATCGCACCGACTGGGCGGGGCCGGGACGGTAGTAAGCCACGGAGATCCTGGCGGATGTGATGCTCTTGTTCAGGTGCGGATGACGCGAGATGTAATCGAGGCGGCTGAGGGATTCGCGTGTCGGGTAAATGGTGATGCTGCGAAAGAGGTCGGGGGCGATCATGACGGAGATAGCCCGGCAGGTAAGGCGAAGGGCTTTGAGGGTCTTCCACCGATCTTTGTCATGGACGACATTGTTGGTGCTGCAAGTCTGGACGATGCGAGCGACGATCTCGTGCGGCATGTCGTTGAGATTCAAGGGCCTTAGATGGGGCCGTGACCGCTCCTGGACGATGACACGAATGTGCTTCTGGCGCTGCAGCAGCTGCTTGGCGAGATAGACGTGAAATTGAGCTTCATAAACGGGGTCGCTGGTCGTGGCCGACTTGGGCGGGATGACGGTGGCACGCATGCTTTGGTGGTGGATGTTAAATTGCTTGAAAGGCCAGTCGTCCATGATGTGACGCAGAGCCTCGTCCACCTCGCGCAAGTACTCGTAGAGGGCGGCCAAATCCGACTTTCCGAGAGCTTGAATATCGCGGCTGCAAAGCTCCTTGGCTCGCGCGTCAATCTCCTCGGGCTTCCACCGCTGGTCGCCCAGAAGACATTGGCCAGGGTGCGTGTCGGGCACCTCATCCCAATCGTCTGGATAGTCTACCATGCTGTCGTAGTAGCCGTCGACTTGGTGCCACTCTGTGTCGAACCACTGCGTGCTGAAGTAGTTGATCTTTCGTTTGGAGCGATCGCCCCATCCAGAGAGAAAGTCTTCATCGTCACTCGACTCAGCGTCGTCGTTGTCGTCGTCTTCGTGGTCGCTGCGGCCGAATTCGGCGTCGAAGTCGTATACGATGCCACCATCGTTGAATCCATTGAAACCGCGATTGCCGTGGACGTAGTCGTTTAAGTCGGCTTCGTCAGATATATGTCCGTCCTCGTCGTCCAACCAGTCGTCGTCCTCAACTTGAACATCACCATCATCGTCGCCATCTCCACCTTCGGCGTCTGCTTCTGCGTCAGGATACAACTGAGGCACAACCACACCGAGAATCTCTCGTACGGTGTGACCTTGATCCAGGAGCTGCTGGAGGAGCTGTCGGAGCTCATCCATGGTGATGGTCGTGTCGTCGTACAGAGCAGTAAAATTGTTCGTGCGGGGAAAGACAATGGGAATTGGGTGAGTGTAAAATGAGAATTCCCGATTTGAGGTAGGTAGGGAGGTAGGTAGGTAATAGTTGGTGGAGATCTAAGGCGGGGTGGAGGAGAGCCACGGCAAGGGCCAAGGGGTGCCCACTGAGTCGAGTTCATAACCTAGAACACTGTGAAGGTTTCCGCTTCCCCTCCAACAAATAGCACTATTACTATTGCCCTATTCCCTGCGGTAGCTAATGTTTCTTTTCACCTACCTAGTATGTGTGTATAGGCACCTACATAAGATATCCGTCTCCAGCTCGTGAAGCTCCCAAGCAGTATTGCTGATCACGGGTACCTGCCCACAGTGCAGTGACGTTTACAGGACCAACATCGACGATCCAAAGTTGATGGTGCGATTGGCGAGAGGACGTCGGCGCCATGGATCGCGGAAAGAACCCACTTATACGGCTACTAAGTGTACACTGTGCACTGTATAGACACCTATCGAGCGGGTAAGTAGGTACCTAGGTACTCTGGACTACTATTTCAGTGCCGCTAAATGCCAGCATAGCACGCGCGGTACAGTGTACAGAAGTATAGTGGATAGGTACCTAGCCATGTACCTAGGGACACAAGGACAGGTACCAGGCAGGTGGTACTTTGGATCACTATGTACTGATGTCTCGCTGAGTCAGAATATTAGATAAGATAAAGGGAAGATAGCGATAAGCTAAAAAAAAGTTGAAGGCTGATTTTTTCCAACAGGAGAAAGTCCCAGTCCCCGCCATTGTCTAGCCTTCATCCGCGACGCTTCGATTTCGGCCCAGACACACATATTGCAATCATGGGCAAGCGCAAGGTTACCGCGCTCGAGAAGGTCGATGCTGACTTGTGAGTGTTCGAACCTCCGCGACTACGTCCCGTGTCGATCGCTAACAATCACCCGCCTACAGCGCGAGCTTGCAGTACAAGATCCGTCGCGACCCGAGGTCCTACGAGGAGAACTTCCTGCAGCAATGGGGCCAGTACGAGAGTCAGCGCGAGGTCTTCCTCGTCTCGCCGACGACCGCCACGAGAGAGTACACCGAGTCCTTTCATAACCTGGTCGACCTGATCGCCCACACCGCCGACCTCTACCCGAAGCACGCCGGCGCCTTCCCCGACGACCTCAAGGCCATCCTGCTGCAGCACCACGAGGTCCTGCATCCCGAGCTGCGCGAGAAGATCGTCGGCAGCCTGGCGCTCCTTCGCAAGAAGGACGTCATCGACTCGCCTTCCCTCCTCACCACGCTGTTCCCCATCCTCGTCTCCTCCCCGAGCAAGACCCTGCGCACCCTGCTCTTCCAGAAGATCCTCTCCGAGATGCGCAACTCCAACTCCAAGGGCACGAACCACCCGCTCAACCGTACCATCCAGACCGTTCTGTACAACCTCATCACCGGCGACCGCGCGTCGCCCAAGGCACTGTGGGCCGTCAAGCTGGCGAGGGAGCTGTGGAAGCGACAGATCTGGACCGACGCCAAGACGGTCGACATCATGAAGGAGGCCTGCCTGTCGGACAACGAGAAGGTCGTCATCGGCGCCACACGCTTCTTCCTGGGCGGCGACAAGGAGCGCGAGGAGATGGAGGACGAGGACAGCGACGAGGAGCAGATCGACCTGCAGAAGCTGAAGCACCAGATCGGCATCAACAAGAAGTCCAAGAAGCAGGCCAACGCCTACAAGAAGGCCGTCTCCAAGGTCCACCGCCAGGAGCGCAGCAAGAGCAAGCCCCACCCCCTCAACTTCTCCGCCTTCCACCTCCTCCACGACCCCCAGGGCTTCGCCGACAACGTCTTCCAGAAGCACCTGCAGAACACAAAGGTCAAGTTCGCCCACGAGAACAAGCTCTTGGTCCTGCAGCTGGTCACCAGGCTGGTCGGTCTGCACAAGCTCACCATCATCAGCCTGTACTCGTGGTTCATCAAGTTCCTCACCCCCCGCCAAGAGTCCGTCACATCGTACCTGGCCTCCCTGGCACAGGGAACGCACAACCTCGTGCCCCCCGATGCCGTCGAGCCCCTGATCCAGAAGATTGCCAACGAGTTCGTCTCCGAAGCCTCGGCGTCCGAGGTCGCCGCCGCAGGTCTCAACGCCATTCGCGAGATCTGCGTAAGACAGCCCCTGGCGATGAGCGACACCCTCCTGCAGGATTTGGTGCAGTACAGGAAGAGTAAGGACAAGGGCGTGATGATGGCCGCGAAGGGTCTGCTGTCTCTCTACAGAGAGGTCGGCGCCGAGCTGCTGATGAAGAAGGACAGAGGCAAGGACGCCTCCATGGGCCTGAGGAGCGGCGAGATGAAGCAGCGCAAGTTCGGTGAGGAGGAGGTCGGCGGTATCGAGGGCATCGAGCTGCTGGCCAAGTGGAAGGAGGAGCAGCGCAAGCTGAGGCGGGAGGCCAAGGGTCTGGACCCCAACGACAGCGGGAAGGACGACGAGGAAGAGGACGACGGCTTCAACTCGGACGACTGGGATGTCGAGTCGGTCGACAGCTCCGACTCGGGCGGCTGGATCAACGTCGACCACTCGGAAGACGAGGACGAGGACGCGCCGGCGGCGAAGAAGCGGAAGACGGGCAAGGATGGCGAGGATGCTGCCGAGGACGAAGCAGACGATGCGGACGACGAGGACGACGCGGCGGAGATCGAGAGGATACAGAAGCTCGCCACGACGACGATTCTCACGCCCGCCGACCTCCAGAAGCTTCAGGAGCTCCGCCTCGAGGCCAACGTCAACAAGACGCTCGGCAACCGCACGTCGAAGCGGTCCAAGGAGATCGAGAAGGCGCTGGCGCGGCACGCGGACGACGGCCTCACGGCGGAGCAGATCGAGGCGCCGGCCAAGCTGCGCAAGACGACCAAGGAGGAGCGCGTGGCGATGGCCAAGGAGGGCAAGCCGAACCGCGACGAGCACAAGTCGACGCAGGCCATCCGCAAGTCAAAGAAGGACGCCGAGGGCAAGAGCACGACGAACAAGGAGAAGGCGCGCCAGAAGAACTTTTTAATGACGCTCAGCAAGGCCAAGCACAAGAACAAGCGCAGTCTGGTGCAGACGCGCAAGGTGCTGCAGGGACACATTGACAGGAGTAAACGCGGCGGCAGGCGGCGCAACGGCATGTAGGCGTGGTTTTCGCATCATTTGTTGCTTCTTACTTGAAAAGGGGACCCTAAAAAGAGTTTCGGGGATTTTCTTATATGGCGTTTGTAATACAAAAAGAGGTCCAGCATCACCATTGACGGCACTTACACAAACACGGCTTAGGGAGCATGAAGCCTTCACAAGTCTACAGAAATCAGAGGCATGAAGTTTTGAAACCCAATAGACGTTACCCTGAAATTCATACGCTTAAATATCAACAACCGGAAGAAGAAACATCAACTTACCTGAATCTACTCGTCGGCCAGCCCAGCTCCTTCTTCTTCGTGGCCCACCCGCGCTTCCCAACCCGCTTGTACTCCTCGTGGCAGAAGACGCACATCTGCGCGGCCGGCTGGCGCACGGGGAACTTACCACACCCGCAGAGCCGCTCGTCGAGGCTCATCGCCTCCGGCCCGTCCGCCGGCCCGTCCTCGGCCCCGTCCTCGGCGGGCGACGACCACACCAGCTCCCCGCCGCCGGGCCCCCACGGGTCGCGGTACGCGGGGATCCCCGCGCGGCGGCAGTTCGGGCACAGCGCGTCCTCGGCGCGCGGGCACGCCAGCCCGCAGAAGTAGCACGTGACGATCTCGCTCTCCCGGCGGAGCTCGTCCATGGGCCGGAGGGGCTGCTCGGAGCGCTGGCCCTCGAAGGAGCAGTTGGCGCAGTGCTGCGCGCCCTCGGCGGCGAAGTTGCGCTCGCAGACGACGCAGACGCCCTGCGAGGCGAAGAAGGCCATGCTCGGCGTCGTGGGCGTGTCCGGGTCGACGACGCACTCGGGGCAGCGGCGCTGGCCCGCGGGCACGCGGCGCTGGCGGCAGACGTCGCACTGCGCGGAGTCGTGGCCGAAGCGGAGGGCCATGAGAGCCTCGGCTCCCGCGTGGGTCTGTTCGTCGATGTTCTGCAGGCGGCATTGCTCGCAAACTCGCTGGGTGAGCGGACGTCCGTTGGTCAGGGCTTGGGGCACAGGGGGTGGCATGGGGGTAATGTGGCACTGCGGGCATCGGAGGAGGTTGTCTTGTCGGGGCGCGGAGGTCGGGCCGCGCGGGTCGACCGGAGGGGCCTGGTGCGGTGGGATCGGGGAGTTGTAGCTGTTTCCCTGGGACGGTGCGAAGGGGTTGTACTGGCCCCGGCCGTAGGGGTTGTACTGCTCGTTGGAGTTACTAGACATGATGACTATGTGGTTTCGAAGATGTGTCTATAAGGTAGATGTTAGAACGCGGTTAAGGGACAAGGCTTCCACGATTCCCTGTCTTATGAGTTGTGTTCGTATTAGGTAGTTGGTTGAGTGCCTGTAGAGATGGACTGTAAAGTGCGTGAGTTAGAGAATCGGATGCTGGTGTTTTGTATGCTGATCGATGGTAAACTGTTGGATGGTAAACTGCTTGGGTTGGAATACTGAAAACTTCACTTGGGACGGAATACAGGTCATCTTTAATACTGCAATCCAGAATGTTTTTCAGATGTTGCCAAACCGTTGTTCCCTTGAAACGGGTCAAGAATAACAACATTGTCAGAAGACACAACAACGAGGAAGACAATGCTCGAGATATGGTCTTTGTGTCAAGGACAGTCTTCATGGTCCGTACTCTTCGCTTTTTTGAAGACAACAAGAAGAAGCTGCAAATGGAACCTCAAGGCTATTGTCACTTCCCCTCATTCATCTACCATTGCTTTATTCGTCCACAGTCCAGGAAACAACAGCACAGCACAGTCACCTCCTACAGTCCAAACCTCTGATTGATGCCAAACGCAACTCTGACAACGACATTGTCTACCACGCGTCTCTGCACAGCTGTCTTCAAGTACCTTCACAAAGGAACAAACAGCGTTGTTCCAGAAACCAAAACTCCCGCGATATCCAGAAACCCACTCAATAGACCCGAATGACAGCGGGCCATCCCGGGTCATCAGGCGCTTTGCGGTCCAGCCCCGTCAAGCAAACGGGTCCACCGGCCCTCCACTCGCAAGCCCAGATCGTCTAGTTGGTTAGGATGATACGTTGTGGTCTCCATTCACTCAGCGATACCGTGTTGACGGCGGTTCGAATCCGCCTCTGGGCACGAGATTGTCTTTTTGCCCCTTCCTCCGCCTTTTTTTACTGTCCTGTCTACTTTTGAGCCCAGATACGCACCCACAGAACATGTGAGTGAGCTCGTATCGCAGTCGCGGCTTCGTTGCCGGTAAAGTGGGACCCATTTCCCGCTACAAAGCCGGCCTGGAACGGCAGAACGAGCGGTGCAACAAGCGCATGTGCCCGTAACACCGCTGGAATAGTCGCCGCTGTCGCCGAGAGCACCAAGTAAAAGTCGTGTTTCTATGTTTCTTTACCTTCCACATTGGCAACTTGCCTACTTAAGTGACAGGCTGCCAGGACGGCAGATGTAAGGACTTGGCATGGGGGTCATTCGCATCGCAGCCCGTGGATCCCGGACTGTCTGGAGAGATAAGCTCGATCGCATCGCACGTCACGTCGGCATCGTCATACCTCATCACAATGGCGCTCGAAACAAGTAGTATTCAACCCAAAGAGGAAGCTCGCTAGGTTAATTCTTCATATGATACTTCTACGTACAATGCTTTTTGCCGCGGCCATGATCGCTAGGCTGGCATCGGCAGCGATCCGAATTGCATCATTGCTGTACACCAATGTCACCTTCCTAAGGGGGAGGGCACCGGGCTTCATGTCCTTTCAAGCGACCAGAAATGCAGCCGTGATCGAAAGAGGGAGCAGACAGAACTTGCAGGCTCGATAGCATCGTCGGAGAGGGTCGCATTTTCGCATGTGAAAGGAGCCCCGACAGCCTCCCCATAGCTTGTCACGCCCCCGGAACCCCTGCCGAGGAGACTACTGGTCACGCGGATACGCGATGCTAAATCTTCAGCACCTATCGTCTCCGTCTGTTGTCTTGATCCTCCACTTTCTTTGGAGGAGTTGCAGGCCTAAGATCACCAGGGGTCAGGAATACGTTATCGTCCTCTTCGTAAAAGCCGACTTCAGGGGGAGTGCCTCTTTTGACCTTGCCTTGCACAATTGGCGGGTAGTAGGGCTGAGTGTAGGAATGAGGTTGAGGGTTGTGAATATCCCAATAGTGCACATATCCGGTGGGAGCCATGCTATAATGGCTGCCCCACCCGAACCCGCCGGGAACCCCGTTCACAAACGTTGGGTCTCCTCCAGCATTTGTCGGGCCCCTTTGTCCACGGCGATTGCGGCCTTGGCCAGATCTCTGATGGCGCCCCGAACCTCGATCGTGTGGGCTTGGAGTTGGGGACACATAGCTTTCTTGAAAGCCGTTTGAGATACCATTGAAGCTGTGCTGCCGGTTGTGAGATTGGGAGCCAGCACCGGGGAATGATCGTTGGCCGCGCCCCGAACCTCGCCCGCGCGAACCTCGCCCGCGTGGGGTTGGAGTTGGGGAGGCATAGCTTTCTTGAAAGCCGTTCGAGATACCATTGAGGCTGTGCTGCCGGCTGTGAGATTGGGAGCCAGGACCAGGACCAGGAGTTGATTGTTGGCCGCGTCCCGCTTGCCATCCCCAATTGGCGGATTGGTTGACGGCTTGCTGCCCGCGATTTCCGGCAGTTTCCCGATCTCGATCGGAAGCTTGCTCCGCCATTATCTCGCCAAGACTAAATGACGAGGGAGATGCATAGACATAATTTGATTGTTGGGAAGCTGAAGGTAGGCCGTTGGACGTTGCCTGGATGGCATCGGAGTACGAGATGGGTCGACTAGCTCTTGACCGTTCGTTGGAGGCTGAAGCTCGCGGAGCGGCGTTCACCGGCGACGGCCCATGACCAGCACCTTGAGCAGCGTTCGAGGCTGGGAGCGGGCGACCAGCTCCTGGGGTAGGGTCGAAGGAGAGACCGCGACCAGGCCCAGGCGCAGGGTTAAAGGAGCCGGCCGCGGCTCCTGGACCAGGGCTGATGAAGAAAGTGCGGGCGGCTCCTGGAGCAGGGCTGGAGAAAAAAGCGCGGCCGGCTTGTGGCCAAGGCTGGGGAGTGTGGTTCGCTCCTTGAGTGGACGGATATTCGGGAACAGAGTCTAGAGAAAGTCAGTGGTAGTCAGAATAGAAACGCAGAAATAAAAAGAAAGGGGGAGGGGGGACGAGGGGGAGACACGTACTTTGAGGTGCTACGCCATTGGCAGCATCGCCGGCTTGCGTTGGTAATGCCGCGGGTGTGAAGGTAATCGCCGACGGGTTCAGGCTCAGTCCCAAACCCGGGGTCGTACCCCTTGACGCCGTTCCGTTCGAAGTCCCGTTCGGAGTCTCGTTCAAGCTTGGGACGTGGTTCTGTTCCTCTTTCTGCTTTCCCTTTTCCTGAGACGAAGGAGGCGGAGGCTTGGAATTCTCATCCCCATTTCCGCTGCCATCGTCGCCAGGCTCCGGGCACATATCGATATCGATATCGGAGATGGGACTCTATCTCGGAATAAAACGGTACTGGTACTGTTGATGGATAAATCGATGCTGGCGGACACTCCCCAAAAAGCAATGTCTTGAGTGGTGAAAGATGAAGTTTTCGCCTTGACGAGGCTTCCAGATGTTTTGCCATGATGTCCCCAGCGGTAGGCGGCGATTTAGCAGCAGGTGGCGATCAGATAGGGAAGGAAGGTTGCTTCCTGGTCGAGGGAGAACTGAGGCAGCTGACCTTTCTCTTCTTCATCGTGGCTTTGGGGGAAGGTGCGCTCCTTCTGCGGCGAGGTTCGATGTTGCCTAGACGGCATGAGCTCTTGCAGGATGAAGATCGCAGACTTAGTTGGTTACCTAAACAAGATACTCTGAGTGCACCGTGCCACGGGGTCTTGAATCTTTTGTCTGTGAGCCAGCTTTGGTCTCGCTAAAGCTTCCATGTTGAACTTCTGGTGGGCTATAGAGTCTATACCAAGAGTAGGAGACTCTTGTAGAGGCAGCAAGAAACATCTCCGAGGAAGAAGATTTGAGGAGTATGAATGCGCAGTGTTGGTCTGACAGCGTTTCTGCCCAGCTTCGCCGCTCGGAACGAGCTCCGACATCAGCTGTTCTCTCCCACAGCAATCATCCCTGCTAATAGTGATTGTAATACTAAGGTGGTAAAGAAGAAACCATTACTGTCAGTCCACAATTCCTGCAAGAGTGGCCGTGTAAGCGCGAGGACTCCCAGCCATCCCCCAAACTCCGACATCGGTTGCAAGCTGCAGCTGTCGAATTCTCGACCAGGGGACGGGGGTTGCGGGAAGCATGATAAACAAGAAAGAGGGAACAAAAATAAGACAAAGCCGGGGAGTCTGCAGTACTCGAAAACGATTCGGAGCAACCGGTTGATCTCCGAAAGAGGCGAACCGGGATAAAACCGCACGTTGGGCGCAACCAGTTGACCTGTATTCAGCAGGTATACGCGCTTAGATGTATTGACGCAAGAGCAAGTGACGTCCACGCCAAGCTGCAGATGCAAGCTGAGAGAAACAGGATGTAGCCCCGAAGCCGTATGCAAGCACTTTGGACGATCTTGGCGTGTTGTTGTTGACCATCCCCATCCTTGCCTCGACGGATTCCCACGTCGAAAGTCGAGGTAGAAGTACCGTGCTCCACTCCACTGAGAGGGACACTGGAAGGATCCACTCCAGCTCCGTGGCCCCACATTCACGGTCGGGGCTCCGAAGCGGCGGCGGGCTCGGAGGAAGTAGCTGGTTCCGGCAACTCTCAATGTGCACTGTAACGGCGCATTGTGTGCGCTCTTTCTTCCTCCGCCTCAATCAATCCGTCGGAACGGCATCCGTCTAGATATCCGAGCTGCGTGTCGTCGTGATGCGATCCAATCCGCGCGGGAACAAGAGAAAGTCTCGAATCGTAGTCGAAAACCGCGTATTAGTCGGCTCCTCTAGTCTTTTACATCAGCATCTGTCATCCACACCGTCAAAAGGAAAGAACTGGCCCAACATCGAGATCCAGGCCACGTTCCGTCTCCAACGTTGCATGTGACTCTCTTGTCGAATTTAGGCGCGACACGAACCGCGTCTTTCGGTGGTGGGATGGTGTGCTGGGCTGGGCCTCTGGAGACGGTCGCTTGTTCGCTTCGGTTGAGTGACGTGAGGTTGCAGCGGCAAACTACCCCCCTCGACCAAGGATTGGACCAAAGTCCCAAGGCCCGGGATGGCGTAGCACCGTCGACGGAATCGACCTGTCCGCGTCTAAATCGTTATTCCCTCCATCAGACACGGTAGTCACACCTACCTTCTCATCCCTCGGACGTCTTGATCGCACCGGTCCACCAGCAGCAGGAACGGGACGCCTTCCAAGAAACAACCGCTTTCAAAGTGCGAAGGATTGCCCTGAGGATCGCGGGGGAGCTGCAAGAATCATACCACTTTAGAGTGGCCCGCAGCGATTGATTAGATTGCCTTGCAGCCATCTCGATCCGTTTCCCTCGGGGGACCCTGCCAAAAGTAGACAAGACGCAATGCCTCGCAGCCTCACTGAGGAGCTCCCGCAAGCTATTCGTAAACGGCAGGTCGACGGTCATGGGGCCGGGGTGGAGGTTGCCTGCAGACGGGATGGTGGTTTCGTTCCAAGGAAGCCGACCTAGGACGGCTCTGACGATCCTCCGAGTCGATTCCGAGATGCCCGCGAGCCGTGGGCCGTGTCCCGGCCTGCCGTGGAAGGCCCCTCGAGAAGATTGCCTGAAAGGGGCCCAGCCTGTTGAAGATCTCCCTGCCCCGCTCAACCCGCATGTGGGCGCGCGTGTGATGCCATGCCGGCAGCCAGCAACCGATGCAACGGTGCCCTGCCTCGCGTCGACATCTGCGGGCTCGTATTCCGGCGGCCAGGCGGCCCAGGCTCGGCCGAGCGAGCACTGTTGTCCATCGTGATGACCACCCACAACGACGACGACACTCCGCCCACCGGTTCAGCAAGTATCCACACCGATGGTCGTCGACGGTTCTGTCGATGTCATTTGTGGACAAAGTTCTGACGACAGACATCCTCCGGGTTGCAGAGGGTGGATTCACTGTAAGTGCTTGCATGAAGCACACGTCCGGGTCCCATGGCTGTCCGTGACAAGGGACCTTGAGTCCGACAGACGTCCGGACTTGCAGACGCAGGACGCGGGACGTCGACGAGGAGGTGCGTCGTCGTCGATGCAGACTCGCAAGCTCGTTCTCCGAAGAAGTTTCCTGTTTGAGCAGTCAACAGCCGCGGATGTTGACAGTCGAGCAAGGAACATGGGGCCTCATCGACGCGGTCGAGAGGCGGCGCATCATCTTCTCAACGGGGAAGGAGCGTTTCCGTGTGTCAACCCGGCAGCCTGACGGCGTAGTCTCTGTGGACTCTGGACGTGGTGATATTGATGGTGAGGGAGTTTCTCGCGGCCCAAATCCTGGCAGCTGATGCTACTCAAGACGGCTGTACGTTGAGACGGGTGAGAAATTTTTGCGCTCACTGGCCATCCTCCCTCGCCTCGTCTTGCATCCGAGCAACGACGAATTCGGTCCTCGCATCCGGCGGGGGAACCGGCGGCATCTACAAGGCATGGATCAGAGAGGGCGTCGTTTCGACGGGAGGAGAGGTTGGGCGAAGGCGTCAAGGGAGGTCAGACAAGATATTTAAAGTCTAGAGCACTCGCAGACGTTCGATGACTCCAACAACCTCCAGGAGCATTTCCTCCTTCATATCAGCGGGTATTTGGAATAGTTCACTCTAGTCTTGTTCTTTATTTGGAAACTTCATTTGGAATTGCCCAATCCTCCCCCGCGCTCAACCGGCCACTCACTCCCCTCCTCTCTATCTTCGTTGCTATTTTTACTCCAACGCAGCGCATCGCAGCACAGCAGCCATGCAGCAACAACTCGCTAGATCCTCGGTACCGTCTCCGGTTGGCACCGTCCCCCTCTCCTTCACCAACGGCCAGCGAATCAAGCCTGCCTTCCTGACGGTCACCGCTGCGTTCTACCACCACGCGTCCACTCAGCCTGATGTCGCCGCGGCCCGTGACCTCTCGGCGCCGCTGGCGAAAGAGATGACGTACGGCGAGCTGGCCGGAAGGGCCAGCCGGCTGTCACGGAAGCTCACCTCGCTCGGCGTTAAGTCCGGCGACCGCGTGCCGCTTGTAGTGAAGCGAGGACTCGATATGTTGGTGGGCATCGTCGCCGTGCTCTCGTGTGGCGCTCAATATGTCCCGCTCGACGGTGGCGTCGTCCCGGACTCGACCCTCCGGTTTGTGCTTGGGCAAGCTGGTGAGGGCCGCGTGCTCTGCCTCAAGTCGACCAAACACCGATTTGAGAAGCTGGGGTACAACTGCGAGGTGCTCGTCATTGACGAGGAGGACGCGGAGAATGACGCGGAGAATGGGCAGATCATGCCGTATCAGGACCTCGCTGAAGAGGATCATGGATGCTACGTGATCTACACGTCGGGTACGTACGCACATACACTACCTCTCCTTCGCCCAATGAGACAAGATGTATAGATTGCTGATATGCTCTTGGTTGATTGTTAGGAACAACTGGCACTCCTAAGGGTGTGGATGTCACTCACAAGAATGTGACCAACCTAGTGTGTCTTTCGCCCGGCAACCTGGGCATCTCGACCGGGACGAAGGTCAGCCAGGTACTCAACATTAGCTTTGACATGGGTAGGTACATTGGCAGTTTTACCGCCAACACAACTTATCAGCACTCAGAGAGACGCTAACACGTTGAATAGCGGCATGGGAGATGCTCGGTTGTCTATGCAACGGCGGCACTCTGGTGCTCAGGGGCTCTAAATGGGAACCCTGCCTAAGAGAGGTACGTAGTCTGCAAAACGCATTCAAACCGACAACTTACCAAAGGCTCTTAGGCCGAAGTCCTGATCTGCACCCCAAGCATTTTGGCCAAGTACGACCCCATTGAGTACTCCAACATCAAGGTAGCTGCCACCGCGGGTGAGCCGAGCTCTCAGAGGTTAGTGCAATCAACTAAACTTAGCAACTAATACAGACTAATCGTTGTCAATCGCAGACTTGCCGATCTCTGGGCCACGCACGCCAAGTATTACAACTGCTGCGGCCCTACCGAGACGACCATCGTCAACACCATGCACCTCCACCAACCGGGCCACACCCTGACAATTGGAAAGCCAACTCCCAACAACACGGTTTACATCCTCGATGATGAAGGAAAGCCTGTTGCCATTGGAGAAGCTGGCGTCATGTGGGCCGGCGGTCATGGCATCTCTCGAGGCTACGTATCGCTACCCGAGAAGACGGCCGAGCGGTACACGCCTGACCCTTTCGCCAATGATGGGTATGTCTAGATTCAAACCTGAAGCACTGATATGTATTCTAACTCTTCAGTTCCATGATGTACAACACTGGGGATCTCGGCCGGTGGAGACAGGACGGCGCGATCGATATCTTGGGCAGGGTCGATGACCAGATCAAGATCAAGGTAAGCCCGTTACTGAGTTGCAAAGTCTTTTGGTGGATGTTTCGTTGACACACAAACAAGGGTTTCCGAGTCGAGCTCGACGGCGTCACTGCCTCCCTCAACTCCTGCCCCGTTGTCTCGAGGGCGACCGCTCTCTTGATCGACAATCAAATCCACGGCTTCGTCGCGCCCAGAGACTGCGACATCGACACGATCCAGGTCCACATCAGAGCCCGCCAGCCCTACTACGCCATCCCGACCAAGTTTCACTTTCTCGACGCTCTGCCTCTGACTGCGAACGGCAAGGTCGACAAGCGGGCTCTCACTGCCATGGCTGGCGAGGAAGTCGCTGAGAAGAAGACGGCGGCAGAGGTCACAATCATTGAGACCGGATCCAAGGAGTCCCTCTCCACCGACAGCCAACAGTCTACCCCCGTCGACGAAAAGTCTCAGTCCTCCGCCTCCAGCTTCACCGAGGTCGACGAGAAGCTCGATCTGGACCGCGAGATTCCCGGCAAGACCCTCGCCCACCCTTACCGCGGTCTCGTCCACCGCATCGCCATCGTCTACCGCCGCCTCTTCACTATTGTCGGGCTCTTCAATATCGCCGCCGCCGTCGCGCTCCTCCTCACGGGCTTCAAGAGAGACTGGCTCAGTACCCTCACGGCCATGAACCTCGTCGTCGCGGTCCTGGCCCGCCAGGACTTCGTCATCAACGCCCTCTACGCCATAACCTGCAACGTACCCAAGTCCTGGCCGCTGGCCATCAGGAAGCGGTGCGCCAAGATCTACCACTTCGGCGGTGTCCACTCTGGGGCGGCCATATGCGCCGGCGCATGGCTCCTCGCCTCCAACATCAGCGACGAGGTCTGTCTTCTCACCGACTGCCCCGGCTGGGGCTACCGGTCCACCGCATCCCAGGCCGTCTCGTGGATCCTCACCGGCCTTTTCACCGTCACTGTCGCCATGGCATACCCGACCTTCCGCAAGCAGCACCACGACCTCTTCGAGAGGGCGCACCGCTTCGTCGGCTGGACCATGCTGGGCCTCTTCTGGGTGCAAGTCGTCTTCGGCGCCGACGACGGCAGGGCCCCCGGCGTTTCCCTCGGCGATGCATGCGCCCGCACCCCCGGGTTTTGGTTGCTCGCGCTCGCGACCCTGAGCATCGCCTCATCCTGGTTCTTCCTCCGCAAGGTCCCCGTCGAAGCCGAAGTCCTCTCAAACCACGCCGTCCGTCTGCACCTTGGCTACACTGTCCCCGTTAACGGCAGCTTCGTCCGACTCTCGAACCGGCCGCTGATCGAGTGGCACTCCTTCGCCACTATCCCCGCCCCTAAAGCCGTTGGCTCCCGACCCAAGGGCTTCTCCCTCGTCGTCTCCAACGCGGGAGACTGGACCAGGACCTGCATCGATCGGGCCCCCACAAACATCTGGGTCCGGGGCGTGCCGACTTGCGGCGTGATGCGCATCGCGACATGCTTCAATCGCATCGTCGTCATTGCCACGGGGTCTGGCATCGGCCCCTTGCTTGGACATATTCAGGCGCCCAGCTGCCCGACGCAGCTGATCTGGTCTACGCCGCGGCCCGAGCAGACCTTCGGCCGGGAGCTGCTCGACACGATTAAGGCGAAGATCCCCAATGCCGTGATCCACGACACCAAGGTCTCGGGCAGGCCTGACCTGGTCAAGATGGGTTACAACCTGGCGAAGAGCTTCGGAGCCGAAGCGGTTATCATCATTGCGAACGAGAAGATTACGAAGAAGGTGGTTTACGGGCTTGAGACGCGCGGTGTTCCGGCCTACGGAGCTATTTGGGACTCTTGAGACTGTGTGGGTTTGATGGGAGACAATCAGGGAATTGCTATGGATCTCTTTGTATTTCTCGGGACGGGGTTGGAGTACGGATCAGTTAGCTCTCGTTTCTTTCCTTCAACTTTCTCTTCGTGTTCATAACTTTTGGCTGGAGTTCATCTCAATTTCATCCGACGGAATTCGGAATTACAACAGTTCGCAAGTCTCCGCAACTTTAGTTGACATTGACAGTGACAACACAGGCTGAAACAACTCAACTCAACCAGCCCTTACGACCCAAACCTTATGTCGACCACTTGCCTCTTGGTCACTTAGCAGCTAGCTTGCCCCTACCAAAGTCCAATTTTTCCCAGCTCATAAAACACCCGCTCAGGAAGGCCACTGCCCCAGATGCCACTATAATGTAGTGCGTGTTCGCAATTACTTCAGCAACATGCCTTACAACGAGCCCGACCACCTGCGGGTCGGCGTCCGTGAAGACTCTCGAGTCAAGCCCGGCAAGCGCCTCTCGTACGTCATGGTCGCTGTATCCACGCTCCCCAAGCTCGCCGTGAAGCCGGTCGAACCCGTTGTTCTGGAAGACGCAACCAGCGAGCGAGAGCGTCACCGACACACCGGCGAGCTGGGACATGATGAACAGCGCGGTAACGTCAAGACGTCTGTTGGCGGGAACGCTCTGCGCGATGACGGCGACGCCCGTCTGCCACATGAAGCCGATACCGGCGCCGACGAGACTGCTGACGCCCATGACGCGGCTCTCCGAGGTCGTCGCCGTGATCTGGGCCTGAAGGGCACCGCCGATGGTGGCCAGGGCGCCGCCGGCGACGTAGAAGGGCGCGTATCGGCCGACAACGGGGATGAGCCCGGCCACTAAGATGGTGAAGAAGATGAAGGTGAAGATGAAGGGGAGCAACCGCACCGCAGCGGCGACTGGGTCTAAGCCTCTAGTGAAGGCGAAGAAGAGCGGGGTGTAGTAGAGCGCGACACCGTAGCAGCTACCCGCGGCGGCGGTTGCGGCGCAGACGAGGGCGACGACGCGCTTCTTGAGCAGGTCTGCGGGAACGTTACGATGTTCTTTGCTCGTGAGGAGGCAGAACTTCTGCTGGAGGATATAGGCAAGGTAGATGACCCCGACGAAGACCCAGGCAATGATGGCCGAGTGCGAGGACCACTCCCATGTGGAACCGCTGAAGATCAGGGCAGAGCAGAGGAGGATGAAGCCACCGATGTGGAGCACGACGCCGGTCCAGTCAATGACCCGAAGACCTTGGAGGACGGGCACGCTGTCCGGGTGGTGCATGCTCGGGACGGCGATGCCATTGGTGAGCATGATGATGGCCAGCATCGGGAGGTTGATGTACATGGCCTGGATGAGAACTGTCAGAGATGGTACACCGCTCAAGAGCTGACAAGAAACACTTACCCATCTCCAAGTAGCATTGCGGTTCTCAGCAAAGGCACCTCCGATTACAGGACCGAGAGTGAGACCTACGGCCCAGGACACGGCCATGACGCCCTGGGTTCGGGGCAACTCGGTTGGTGTCGTACAGAGAACGTTAATCACGATGCCGCTGAGACCATTGTCAGTAAAGAGTCCAGTACACCACGCTCGCTTTGCTCCCCGTGTTTACAGTCTTGCTAGAGAGGGTTTGGAGACTTACAGTTGATACAAGCCAGCACCTCCAACACCCTGCAAAGCGCGTCCGATGATGACAGCGTTGATGTTGGTGGCCGAGCCGGACACAACTCCACCGACGAAGAAAATAACACAGTACGCGATCACCTGGTACCGGATGTTGCCGACGACAACAAGCTTCCGAACCAAGGGAACCATAGCCACGTTCATGGCGGTGTAGGCCGTGGCCACCCATGACAAAAGGTGAATCTGGCCAAAGGCCTCGTAGATGGGAGCCTGGATGTTCGCCGTGTTACTGACATCGTAGCCTATGTATCAGAGGTAATCAGTTAGTGTCAACGTCTTCTAAGACGGGAAAGAGGAGGCTTCTCACCGAGGAGGAGCCCGATCAAGCAGAAAGCCGCCTGAATGCACGGCCAACGCCAGCCCGGCCATCCCTTCCGCGGGTGCTTGTGCTGCGTCGTAACACTCTCTTCGTCTTTGGGCATGGGCTGTACGGAGCCAAAGTTGGTGCTGGAACGCTCAGTATCGTCGTTGCCCGAGTCTGGGCGGTGCTTCGGTTCTGTCTCCATGGCTTGGATTCCTTGTAACTTGGGCTTGTGGATGTAGTACAGAAGGAGAAGAAGGTCAAAGTATGCCCTTATGCCAGGTCGGCTGTTTTGTATTTCATCTCTGCCATCGAGACTGGAATCTTTCAAACGGGCGTTTATCGTCACCGCTACCCAAATAGGAAAGTAGTCCGCAGAGAAGCTCCTGAGGAATACAGCCGAGAATCCTCAACGAGTAGGGATTAAGGGGGCGGGAATGCTGATTCCATCTCGCCAACAGATCGCCGAGTCTGCGGCATGCGGTTTGCCCTCCATCGGCTCCATCGGCCCCCAGTTGTTTGCTCGCAGCCGCCGGACCCCAGTCACAGCCCAACAACCAACGACCAACAGCATGCACGGCCGCCGCGGCAATACGACCTGATGCAGCACACGAAGACCCATGGGAGATGCTGTTTGTCGTCTCGTAGGGTAGGGCTGTCGGCCGATCTTCCTGATCCATGGGGGCGAGGCCGGCCGCCGTACCCACGGCGGCGAGATATCCTTGCCGACGACGGACATTATGTATGCACCATGCCTTGCGACCACGGCACAGCCAAAATTAGTTGCTTCCATACAACATAATAACAACAGAGCAAACCGAAGGGAAAAGAAGAAATATTCGGCGGCCGATCCGTCGGAGGGCTTGAGCAAACTGGCCAGATGATGTCGTCGGGCTCCTTGGATCGCCATAGGGGGGCAGTCTACTTTGATAAACCGGCATATCGACGCGCGCCACGAAGCACTCGGAGCGAGGCCCAAACGGCATTCCGAGCCACTAGGAATGAGAGACAGGCCAAACCGGGCGTATGCTAAGCTTATGGCTATGCGCGCAGAGGCTCCCATGTGGTTTGGTTAGCGTAGGGTAGGGGTAAGCTGACATGCGCCGCGCGGAGCCTCGCCCATCCGCATGATTCGATGTCAGCGAGATTTACCCTCGCACTCGGCGTCGGACTCTGCCTGCATCCGAGATAAGATCCGAACCACACCATCAGGACGATCTTGGCATGACGCAAGCCGGCAAGTTTCAGGGACCTCTTGAAACAGGGTGATTGAGTGCCTCTTCTTATAAAGACTACATATGGAGGAGTCCTATGTGTAGCTAACGCCCGAATTTCAAAAGGCAAGGTACATGACGTAGTGTTGCATGAAATTCTCATCGCGATTGGGCATAACAGGTGAATAAGTTGAACGGAATTTGCTGTAACAAATCCGTGGGCGTGTCCTAGCGAATTGGCCGAATAGTACCTACGGTCTATGTGGAAAGTCAGTATATGTAGGCATTTCAGGTTGCTATGGTCAAACCAGATTAGATGCTGGTTGCTACCTATCGTCCTAGGAAGTATCAGCTGAATGAAATCAGCAACCTGTTATCGCCTTTCGATACTGTAGTTGATGAAAGATACGACTCAAACAGAGAACTGACTGTGTAGAATCTATTCCGCCACAAGATTATTTACCCACTTGAGAGACACCAAGTACCGTTGGAGATTCGACCGACTGACTTTGTGAAAGAGACTTGTCCTCAAAAGGCAGGGTTGACAAAGTCCCCTTAAAATATACTTAAGCAACTAATTAAGCGACGTGCATCTAAGGTGGCTACAAACTGAGATATTAACTGCTCATATGGAATTGGACTGCTGGTTCACGAAAACCTACGTTTTATTGGCGTACAGACATGTTGTATACTTAGATACAACACCCTTAAGTTAGCTAAGAAGAAGTGAAAATGCGATTACAAAACTTTGTCTATAAAAACTGTATGTGTGCTTTGGAATGGTCATGTGTGTCCCTTGTTTATACTCCTCCTGTATCTTCCATGTTGATGCTCATTGACAATGAAACCCTTTTCGTGACCGGCTGGTGTTACAGAAGCAGCTCCTCAAACCATTCTGAGTGCCCTTTTTCTGGCAGAGGTAGCTATCTGGACTAGAGTAGCATTTGTTGCGAGCTCGAAGCCATGCGGCAGCCCGGGCAAAACAAGCAGCTCCACCTCCACTTCCGCCTTAACCAGTTTGCTCGCATAGGCTATATCCTCCCCAACAAACAGATCCAGCTGACCAACGTCAATGTAAGTTGGCGGAAGGCCTTTTAGGTT
Source organism: Colletotrichum musae (assembly GCA_027406025.1). Lineage (NCBI taxonomy): Eukaryota > Fungi > Ascomycota > Sordariomycetes > Glomerellales > Glomerellaceae > Colletotrichum > Colletotrichum musae. Next base: position 957,311 of record JANVYC010000004.1, read on the forward strand.
GGTAGCTCTACCCGGCACAGCGTAGATCGAGACGTTGGCCGTCGGGTCTCCCGCAACTTTGTCGCCCAAGACAGCGCCCCATCCTATGTTGTTGCCGTTCTCCGACCACAGTAGAAACTCTTCATAAGATGAGTTCTCCGGCAGCTGCGTTCTGTCGTCGAGCATGGGATAGACCAGGACTTGCTTTGCGATCGGCGGTTCGAGGGCTCTGTCCCGCGCGAGAAGTGCGGCGCCGGCGGCAAGACCACCGCCTGCGGACTGGCCCATGATGGCGATGCGCTTGGGGTCGATCTTGTAATCCTTTGCGTGCTTGGAGAGGTGCTTCAGCCCGTGGTAGACGTCTTCCACGAGGCCCTGGCCCTTTTGCTCCGGAGCCAGACGGTACTCGACGGCGAAGAAGTCCATGCCATACGTGTCGACAAAATCGGCAACCATGGGGGATGTCATGTTGACACTCCCAGACACCATACCGCCGCCGTGCACGTACAGAACTGCTGGTTTTTCGCTAGAGGTGCAGTTGGTTCGGTCGACGGTGGTGAAGTGGTGAAGGTTGAGAAACGAGCCGTCGTGAGTCTCAAACGGAATCAGGGTTTGTAGAATGTGGTCCGGAATGGGGGGGAACTGAGAGTTCATCTCTACTTGCAAGGCGTCGGTGATATTCCGGAGTTCGTAAACATCTTTGTAGGTGGAAGGAAGACCACTGAAGTTCATGCCCTCAATGGCGAGGGCGAACTCTGGGTCGAATTGCAAGTGAGAGACTGCCATGTTGCTTCAGTTCAAATTGACGAGCTCAAATGTGTCGTTGCTGGTGATCCGACAATAAAACAAAAAAGACGCAGGAACAGGGCTGTACTTATAAGTCGATCTTGACGAATTTACATTTGTTTAAGACTACGTCAGATAACGCGTAAAACCAATTTGGTACTGGGAACTCAAACTTACGGCTGGGCAACTGAATCCTCTACAGCGAAAGGGCTAGCGATGGCATCGCCAAGTGAGGCTATAACGCAGCATTGGGGTGCTATTGGTGGGTAAGACTTTCCCAAATGCAGTAACAACTTTACTTATTGTTGCCCACAAGTTCCCAATGACAGACACTACAAGGGTGAGAAGACACAGCCATTACCATGGGATGATTAGTTTACCAGAAGATAATTATGGTCAGCTGCCACCCGTTTAGTTCAGCTTCGTCCTTGGGGTGGCTGAGACATCGGGTGCGCTTATGTAGGCTTTGGAACCAAGGCAACCAAGACATCATAGATCTGTGGATGAGAATAGCCCGCCAAGTTTCTGTCGGCTAGGATTGATCAATGTTGCCCAATATCACCCCGGTTTAATGGTGGTTTCTTCCTTCAACCGGAAAGCCATCTTTTCTCCTCAGCCGACAATGCAAGATCCGGCGGTGTTGCACGTGTTAGTTCCCATTGCATCATTCGTCATACCTTACCACACTGGGTTACCATGGCCGCTTCAAGACCGAGACAACCCGATGATGATTCGGAAGATATGCCTTGCATAGAAGTGAAGGGGGGCGGGAGCCTGTTCTGATGTGCCTTTTACCGATTACCAGGCCGGCGGGTGATCATGGCAAGATCTCCGTATCACGTAAGGCTTGGTTGGCATGTGAAGACAAGAAATGATTGTTGCAGACTAGACCCAGGCCTTCTAGCATGTTTCGCGCATCTCGCGATGAGCTCTTTAGCCAGAGGAAACTGAAGACCGACCTCGGAGGAAATCAAACGAGGGACAACAACAGGATGGGCCGAGGATCTCACCAAATTGGGTTGTTGAAACTATATTTGATTTGAAAATCCGAAGCTCTGGGACTCTAGAGAAGCTGGAGACCACCCTTGTCCCCGACTCCCCGCGGCTCGGGCTACAAATCTCCCGACCTGATGTACGCCTATCAACAACACTTACTGAAAGAAAACATGAAATCACTCTATGCCAAAGTTCCTCTTTGGGTAGACTTATGCTACAGGACAATTGTACTGTGCCGTCCGCTCCGGATCGAGTGACGGCAAGGGGAGCTTCGAGACCTTCTCTTTGCAGAGGCGAGTACTAGCAACCCCGAGTCGTCTTCCCACCAATTTCTTCTTGATGTCGAGAGTTATCTGTTTTGGATGGGGAACGAATCCAGGAGGCCAGATCTAGAAGCCCGTCATTGGAATTCAGCATGGTGGGTTCCACGGCGACTAGCACATCCTAGGCATGATGAGCATGCGATCAGACACATTCTTGTGCCGACCGCCGTGTTTGCCTATCCTACCGCTACCTAGGTAGCCAGCTATAATTCACACAGGAGACCCTTCCTTACATCGCGCCCGGCTCGTCCCGCAATCGCTAGCAACGCCATAGGAACAGCATCCACCACTGGAGTTGCACTCGAACGCATGCGTCCGAACCCGCTTCGTCTTGACGGCATAGGTTCCGGCGCCAACCACGCAGTTGCCGCAGTAGACGCCCTGCGAGAGGCCAGACACGCACTGGCAGCCATTGTATGTGCAAGCGCGTTCCGCGAGCTCTGCTGGCAGCGCCTCGCGGGCCTGGACTGAAGATCCACGTGCCAGGGCGGCGGCGGTGGACAGGACCACGGCGGCGAGGTTGAATTTCATGTCTATTGATACGCCTCGGGAGTTGACGTCTGCAAACCCTGTCAGGGACTATGGTCTCAGTTTCTCCTGATTAAATACGATGGTAGGTGACTTTCCCTCCCATCAACGTAACCTACTTGTTGTATTAAGTCCAGGAGTTGATTGTGAGGCGCTGTAGTATTCACTTAGGTAGGTAGGCGATTAGGATTCCTAAGTCAACCGGAACGAACGCGATGCAGCGATTCACAAACAGGAATCCAGGTCGTTTTATAAACGTTACCCCCTCTCACGCCTGAAGCGACGGGCAGCAATTCGTAGCCGAGTCGCATCAACTGACTGCCCGTCTGACCTCGATTGATGTGACGCTGTGTCCCGACCAAGCTTGTGGTTGGGTCGATGGGGAGACGATCGCTGCACGCGTCGACTAGTTTCCTTCAGCTGTACCTGCAGCAGACAGAATCGGGACGTGACTTATTGCCATTCAGTCCACAGGAATATTTCACTAACAAGAAATACGTTCAGCAACCAGAATAGCCCCGGATGTTGAATTTATTACAGTAGTTTGAAGTGTGAAGATTGGCGCAGTCCCGTTGACAAGAGGACTGCTAAAGCTAGTCCAACTACGTGCTAAATTGCCGGCAGAGTGCCAGAGACCCTGTCACATGTATACATAGAGGGCCGGTACTACTGCGCCGCATCTATGCGCCACGGAGTGAAATTGTTAAAATTAGTGCTGGCCACAGTCTCGGTGCGGCGGCCTATGATAGCAGTTGTGCTCCGCAGGGCACAATGCTCAGATAGTGCTAAGTATCCCGCCTGGTACTCCCCCCTAGTCTCGCCAGTAATAGAACAGTCCGTCCATGTATCCGTACAGTATACTGGAGAAGCAAGGGTCTTACGATCCTTGATGCATACATCATCTTCTCCTCTTGTCCGGGTCGGTGGCCGGCTGGCAAGGGATAAGAGGTATCCGCTCGGCCTTCATATTCGGCACTGTAACGTCACGAATTTAGCACTTTGCGCAGGATTTCATGTAACTATGACACTCTTGTACGTCCAGGGGGTGACTTTGTTGCTGGATTATGGCGGTTGGGTCTGGAGACACCCAACTACGGGAACTGGGCCGAGTAAAGCTGGCTGTAGGGATCTTGTGTATTCATGGAAGGTTTCTAGACGCGGATCCGGGATCCACTGAGGAGAGGAAATATTCCCTCAGGACGGTGATATTGTTCTCTGTAAGAGTCTGGTCCGTACCGGAGACTTTGAGGACTGCCCGTTCCTCCAGGCTTCCTGGATGCGCACAATTCCTAAAAGAGTTCGGGGGAAGAATATAGGGTGGTTCCGACATTTCAACCACTGATTCGTTGGGCATTGTGACGGCTGAGGTCCGTATGAAGCTATCTAGACCCATGATATGGTCTTGGACAGGAATTCACGGCCTGTATCAGGCCTAGGATGAGCAGTCACGTAGCACCAAAACGTCTAGTGTTACTTGGAAAGGAATGAGCTCTTCAGCGGCAGCCATGTTTTGCCACACCGGTGAATACTCCCTTGCTCAGTGTACATTCTACTAACTAGGAGATAGCATTCACGTTCAGACCCACGCGATCAGAGGGGCTTTGTGGAAATGAACGAGCCCTATCTAGGTTCTCCATCCTGGCTACGTGAGAGAGGTACAGCCCATACACTACATGTAGGTACCGAAAAGACGGGGCAGCTCCTGTAACAGAACGCATGGTCGACGCGCGCGAGAGGCTTAGCAAGAGAGTTCTTGGCAAAGCGACTGAAATGGCCGACGAGAGCCTAGGCGTGATCGGCCTTACGTTCCGCCTTTGCCCCCTCCCCTGCGTCGTCTTTCGGGCTGAATGTCCGTCAATAAATATGACTCGATACAAACTCTATCGAGATTCTTCGCATTGGCGCTTATGCCTCCTCTAGCAACGGAAACAGGCTCGTCTTGAGGTTGACAGAGTTCAACAAACAGGACGTTGGGGCACAAGGGGGACCAGGTCGAGGCAAAGCAACGTTTGGAAAGATAGGTCACGACCTCGTACTCAGAGTAGCTAGTGATAGAGGGTGGTGTGAAGATGTCACGATCGGGCAGAGGACGAGTCGATCCACCCATCCAGAAAACTGATGGATTTGATGCGCGCATCAAGAATGCCGCCTCAACGGACCGGACCTGATGTTGACTGGAAAGCGGTCATATTCGTACACATACAGAAGAAATTTCAACGTATCAACCGTTGACATCAGTTAGAAGCCGCTCCTGAAGAGTCCCTGTTCTTGCACAGTCCCAACGCCGTAGACCACCTGGCCTCGCCCTGTTGTACGCCTAAACCAGAAACCGTAGAGAACTCGCAACTGCCCCGAAAGGTAAGTCAAAGGGAATGATAGCATCATTTGCCCTCCAATCATCAAAAGCGCCCATTAGAAAGCGCTCAGACGAATTCCCCATAGAATATTTCTTCTGTAAACCATTCCCCCCCCCCCTCGCCCCTCCTCCTCCCTCTCTCTGCTCGCGGATGGTGTAAGAAAGGTGTGTTCCTCTCGGAAAGCCCCAAGGCTACGAGTATTCGTGCGGGCCTATCGGTCGGTTTACGATGCGGCTGAGCATGGCCATGACCGATCCCGAGAGACCTCTCTTCTCTAAAGACTGAATCATCCCGTTCATTTGGGGCTTCAGCTGGTTCGGAAACTCGAATTCGGAGTTGTCAGGGAAGGAGATCGGGGTTTGGGAGAGCAGAAGCTTGTAGGTTTCCAGGAACAGCTCGGCTGCCTCCCATCGTTGGGAGTATCGCGATAGCGTAAGTTCGCAGTCCTCCAGGGCCTGGAGGGTGTCGGGGGACTGGAAGGCCGTGGTACGATAGATGTAGGGCGTGCCCCAGAAGCACGAGATCAGTACGATGCCCACCGTGAATTGTTCGATTAGCTGTTTGCACCCGAGATGAGACGTTAGCAACAAAATTCGGAAAGAGAATAGGAAGAAGTTTCCGGTGAGGTACGTGTGACTGGGCTCAACTAACCCTTAGCCATGTGCAGTAGACCATCGGGCGGTGCTCCTGTATCCGCCGGAGGCACCTCAAGCTTTCGCTGGCTGCGACCAGCAGGATAGAGTGATCCTCGATGGTCGGAATCGCTGCCTCGTTTTGGTAGAGCGAGCATATGGAGAAGTTGTACAGCATAAGCATGGAGAGCGGGTGGCAGTTTGTCGACTTGTCGACGTTGCTAGAGATGAGCGGTATCATGCCCTTCCACTGGTCCAGCTCGGCCCTGATCTCATGCGTGTTCTGGTTCCTGTATTCCCCCTGCCCGTTGAGACTCTGCATCTGGACCCAAAAGCGCCGTATCTTCGTCTGCAGTCGTCGGATGGCGAAGACGTGCTCGAAGTTGGCGTCCGTTAAGCAGCCGTCGAATGTCAGCCAGATGCCCTGGTTCCACACCTTTATGATCACGAGTCAGCCAGTCGCAACTTAGAAATCGTCACCCGCAACCGTGGGGAGTTTCCAGAACCGCAGTTACCTTCTCATCCAACGGTCCCACGAGTTCTCTAAACCAAAAGTTCCACGTTGTTGCCATTAGCTCGTAGACTGAGTAGCAGTGCATCAACAGCGCTCTGTCCTTCACATCGTCTGCCGGGGTCGTACCGGGCATTGTGCCTATGGGCGTATACGAATTCGGCGACTCGTACGACGCCAGCCTTTGCGTAATCTCCATGACCGCGTCTCTCGTGACGTCTCGTATCTCAAAGGGTCTCGGGTTGTGGAAGGCGCTGACGAGTACCAACAGGTACGCTTGGGTTCTGATGTAGGGCGATTGTCGTGTGGCGTCCGGCAGGCACTGACTCAACGCCTGTTCGAGCAGGGTTCTGGACCTCGCGACGTGAGGGCATCCTTTGTCCGAGTGGCTCGAGTAGAGAGCGCCGATCGCACACACCATCTGGACGAAGAAGAACTGGAAGCTGTTGGGTGCCGTCCGCTGCTCGACGCAGAGCTGGTACCAGTCGAGCAGTAAATTTTCGTCGAGGAAGCACCAGTTAGGGTGGACGAACTGGAAGAAGCAGGCAAAGTCGGCCTTGCGAAGGAGCCCGATGTCGTCGTCAGAGGGCGGCCTGGGGAGGAATTGGTTTTCGTGCAAATTGATGGGCGGCCGGAACATCGAGGCGGAGCCGTCGCGAGACGCTACGGACGCCGGCGAATTGCCGTCGAAAGGCTGACTGCGAGAGAGGAACGGGTCAACAAAAACACCATCGGAGCCGAGAAACTAAACTCAGCCAAAGGCTACCAAAATACGTACCCGCCGTGAATTTCGTGTGCCTTGACGGTCAAGGTCGGGCTGAGCGGTTGCTGGAGGGAGGAGGAGGCCATCGGGTTAGACGACGACGCCCCGGGCAGGCGTCCAAGGGAGAGCGGCTCGAGGGCAGACACGCTCCTGTAGGGTATCTGTCCCGGGACCAGGCGGGCTGACGGGTTCCCTTGCTTCCTGATCAAAGCCATGCAGTTGACGAGGTTCTTCTCGACCTGCGCGAGGCGCAACTCGAGGCCCTTGACGTACTCCCACGGCACGGAGGCCGCGTCTCTCGGCTTCCGCTCCTGGAAGCGGACGCACTCGGAGCCCGCCCTCTTGCACTCTCCACATTTCGGGAATGCGTGGTCGCACTTCTTCTTCCGATGTCGACAGCGAATGCAAGCAATGGAGGGTATCTCGCTTGGGGACGATTTCCGTGTCATTTGGAACTATCTGATGGCCCCCTTTAGAGGAGGGCAGAAGTTGGCTCTCGGGATTCTGGACGGTCGGCGTTAGGAGTCGGGGAAGATGTTTTGATGTGCAAGCTGAAAGGAGGAGCCGGCTCGTAATAGTGTCAATAGCAAGCCCACGTCGACGACTTGCGTCCTTCTGATGGCCACGATTGGAGACGTCGAAGAGATGGTAACATGACGGTTGAAACCCAACAAAGGGCTATCAAAAACGCGGGTAGACAGGGTTGATAACAGTAGAGAGAGGAGAGAGAGAGCCGTGGTTCGTTAGGGTACCTAGAAGGCGGTTGGTGGAGACTCGAAGGAGGACTGGACGAGGACAGGCTACCTAACATTAGCTTAGTTCCGTGTGCAGGGCCACCCAGCTGGTCTGATCTATCGGGCGCTGATGTTTAGAACGTTTTCCCGCATCATAAAGGCCCTCCCTCCCTCCTCCTCCCCCCCCTCCCCGCATACTTTCGAGGCCGGCCCCCCCGCCGATGAACGTGCGGCACTGTAATCTAAACCACCGCGTCTCCATCTCTAGGTAAATACCAAAGCGTAACCAAGTGTAAAGGCATCTTAAAATGGACATACTCCGAGTCAGGAATCAACCAGCCTAAGCCTATTCACATCATGCCATATTCACTGGTCTATCCCAACATTTGATACTCTCGATAATCTCGTGCATACAGCGACAGAAAGCTAGGCTGTCCCTGACTGGGTGTGCGTGCTTTCACTATAGGTTGTGGAAGTATCGGAGGTCTTAGAAGGTGGCAGTCATCGTACGTACCTCCTGAGTTAAGCTTCAGTACGTCCGTAAAGAGGGCGACATGGACTAAACCACTTGCATTCGGGTCGTTAGTAGCAGACCAGGCCGATAAATGTCCTGTATTCTGATCCTGAAGGTTAAATGAAGCACTGAAGCCGGAGGTTAGAGCTCTTCCTTTTCCGTCGGAAACGCAATCGGTGCATCGCTTGGTCACGTATTACAGACAGACACAGCCTATCACCAGAGGCGACTGTCAATCAGGCTAAACCCACGGGGGGTACTCTAGAGTAAGTACGTGTAGAAAGGTGCCGGGGCAAACCTGCAAGGGGCTTCCGTGTGTCGTGATGATTCAGTAGAGAAGTTATTCCCATCTTCACGCTGCACCCCGACGGCATTCGAGCGCGAGAAACGCAAGACCATGACCCGCGCTGGCTTCCATAACGGCCCTCCAGGCGCATGTGCCACGAGGCCTTCGCAGGTCTTTGCCGCAAAGAGCAACAGAACGTTCACACTCATCGGCCGTGATTCGTCACTCGGAGCTCCCTCCTAGCGTAATCCAGTCTCTCTATCTTCTCTATACTGCATGCCTTCCAGTAAGATTCAAGAGTACAGTGCTATCTCATGTGTATTTCGAGCCACCGACGGTGAGTTGTAGCCTGCTGAAACACGCCTGCTGCTATCCGGCGTGGCAGCTCCGTGTCATTGACGACGTCTTTCCCCCACAGGCGCACAAGGCCTATTTTGGATTTCGAGATGCTTCTGGATGAAAAGATCCGGGGTTCGGGATTGGAGATAAGCTTCTTTGATGCCGCCGGCAAATAGAAGCGTACTAGCAATGCGACTCGTCGTGAAGCCATCTTGACATTTCGTCACTTCCCGTTCCTGACACGTTCCAGCTCCAGTCCATGCCGGCATATCCTGCATGGTCTCCTCTCTCTGTCTTTAAAATTGGCCGCCTGTTTCTCCCACTAACTGAAGGGAAGGGATTGGCGCTATGTCAGCCCACACCCAGGGCAGGACAAGATGGCACCTACGTGCCGTTGTTCGGGCCTGAGTCAAAGGTGGACCCTCTGCCTCGGCAGCCGGACCCTTAGGTTGCCGCTATTGGTCGGTTTCATCGGACTTACAGTCCGTCACGGACCCACTCTCATGCCGGCCGGGCGACGGGGTCCAGCGGTCAGGGGCGGCCCTCCTCCCCAGCTTAGCCCAAAAAGAAGCAGTGCGGCAGCAGCTGCTGCAGCGACAAGCAAGAGTAGCAGGATATCGGGGAATCGCAGATATTTGAGCTGCCTTTTTTGGTGTTGATGCTGCGCCAATTGCCTGGGCATTGAAATCTGTTACTACAATAGAGTCCCTGAAAGTTTATATACGCAGAAACCTCTTCCTTCCCTATTTTTACCCAGAAAAAAACAACTTACCCTTATGGTAACCTAGAACGTAGATTCGTTATTTGCTATAGTACCTTATCCAGCCTAATACACTTATAGGGTCGAAGTACCACGCTTACAAACATTCAGGGGGTGTATTGTACTACTCGTGTAAATCGACTAGGCCCAAGCAACGCAGCTTGGCAAGGTACGGGCATGCGTAGCGAAGGTAAGAGAACCCACGGTACTACACCGCCAGTATCCGTACGCCACACTAATACTACTCGTGGCCAGAGACGATGGTACGTGCTGTCTTTACGGTCAGAGTTTGCCGGCTTTAGGATGAGTCTCACCGCTAACCACTCGTAATACCTCTGTTAAGGGAAGGGTACAGCCCAGTTGGGCCGCGGATGCTCCGCGACACAAGTTCTTAACGAGTACGAAAAGAACCAAAAACCTAAAGATCCATAGCATCAATTAGATTTTCTGGAAAGCCGGGAACCCTACCCTCTCCAAGCCGTAAAGACGTCCCGATGAAACGTTTCTACTCGACCTTCCATCTCTACTGCACGTCACCTTTTCATCTCACCGCGTCGATCGAGCATGGGTAACAGGAACTCTCGTTATCGTTTCTGCCCAGTTCGTTCGGTCGTGTGCGCGCGTACGTCGAATCACACCGCCATCATCAATCCAGACGTCTGAAGACTGAAATGTTTTTCCGAGGACACTTAAGGGGGCCTCCGGGAAAGGGAGGCAGTGAGAAAACCTTTTCTCTTGCGAACGACCGTGACCCAAAACCTTCACACAGTCCGCCCAGCTGGCTTCCACCAACAACCTGCGTTTTTTATCCCACGCAGGAACCAGGCATGGTAAGCAACACGTACGGGATACATCATCAGATGGCTTCCCGTACAGCAGCCGCGCAGGAACAGGGCTTTCATTAAACCTAGTTCTTTACGGCAATTTCGCCAGATTAACTAGGGCTGTAGCACTCTACCTAGTGTACACTTTCAGGCTCGATACAGTCAACTAGACAAGGTATTACGCTCTCGCACATGACACAAGGCATGTGGGACGTACCCAAATATGCTTGTGACGATCCAGTAGGACACACCTACCTAGTGCCTGGGGACTTTGTATTGTAAAAGGTGACCGAAGATGGGGGGATTAATCTAGGTACAGGTAGGTCTCACCAGGGGTCATGGTTCAGAGGATCGCCAAGACGCCTTCGCGGCACGCGAGATGAAGGTGCCATACGCGGAACCTCAACAGCCGGACGTCATTGACAGTAGGGTCGACCCCCTGCCAGTTTCTTCCCACCAACTCATGTCGCAATTCAATGGCGGAGGGTGTGAAGGGAGGTAAGGCTTCCGTAAGCGAACGATCAAAATTGCAGTGAAGAATGCTCCCTTGTCCGACTTGCAGTGGAGAAACTTCGGATCCGTGGATGTCCGAAGCGCCTAGGCTTCTCTTTCTTTGCATGTGCGCGGACGCTTGACCTCACAGACTATGGACTCGAGACACACCGCGTGTGTCACACGACCCGAGCCCACGGTTTCCCGGGCCTAGTATGTATACTACTGCCAGCCAGTATGGCCGCAAATGGGCGACACATGCCTCAAGTGACACATGGGTCGAGCCTGGAGACTTCTTCCTGTGTTGGAGGAGGCAGAAAGAGTTATTCTGAAATTCTGTGACATTCGACAGCTCACATCGGAGGGCAGCTAGGGCTGAGCCTCATGGTCAGACTTTTAGGAGTCAACTCTTTCCTGAGGAGTTTAAGCGGTCCCAATTTGACATCCGACAGGTGGCTAAGAGGCTTCTAAGATCAATCTCTGACGTGTACGACTACGGATATCCAAGGTCACCTCACCAGTATTGGCCACCGTCGCCCGCCCGCAATGGGCTGGCAAGCTGGGTAGGACTGAGCGTCCATACTTTTTGTGTCTAGCGTGTCGTCCATTCTTGGCACTAGCAGCTTGGACCTGCCATGTATGGAGGCCAGCATCCCGCGGGTCAATGGTTCCACCGCACGTCGTCTCTGCCGAAAGTCCCGAGCTGAACGAGAAGCGTGATGCTTTGCGTGTCACTGCGGATCCCCACTACATCTCGTTCAGAATCCAGTCTACCGATCTTCGACAATGAGCTTCATGGGGGGAGGGGGGGACACATGTGATGGTAATTCATACTACCTGTTTTCCCGACGGTCATCGTCCGTGTGTGGACGGTCTTGGCCAGGCTGGAACCTGGGACTTTAGGACATGAATCGCATTCATTGGACAATGGTTCGATCACACGTGTAGCTTGCGGCCGTCTCAATCAAAATCTTAGTACCTCTTCCCGTATTAGATACGACAAATGCAGGAAAATTATTAGATCGGCAGCTTTCCGAGAACCAATGTCGGGTCGGAACCCGGTCCCTGCTTAGTAACACATCACGATTCAGACAGTGAGGAGCACAAAAGCACAGCCGTCGGTCTCTATGTCCGAGGAACTGGGCCGGGTAACTGGGCCGGGTCAAAAAACCGGGGCCCACCAAAGATTGTGTTGTAGAATTATCCCTCCGAAGATCCCTGCAACACCCCTCCCGTCGGCTTTTCGGCCCGCTGCCTGATGGGAGCTCGATCCCTCGTCTACAACGTGGATGGTTTAACAACGTCAATCTTATCATTAGGCCTCCGGTCCCTCGGCGTGTTGATAGGGACTGAGCCGTTTTTGTCGCAATCAATCCGTCAAGAGACAAGAGCAACTGATATCGGGTTCGAAGCCGACGATGGGGAAAGATGATTCCCTTTTGCTTTTGGATAAGCTACATAAGCTTCATATGAGAATGAGGATGACGCTGGGTTATTCATATGGTTCGTGCTAAAACATCGGGAATTAATCGATACCTCCACCGAAAAGAACGGCCATAATTTGTCTTCAAACTTCACGAGAACGACACAGCAAGCTTTACAAACAACATGCACAAAATCAACCCTGTCGGTTGGGTCAGTACTCCCTTAAACTCCGCCCTCGCCTGCAAGGATCTCCAGTTGCTGAGGCGTCCGAATCTAGTATGGCTTGGGGTCCATGGGTCTCCCCATGGCTCTCAACCTGCACAAGAAGCTCCAGCTGCACGGTTCCAGCCTCACTTTCTCGAACCGAACGCTCTCCAAGGGTGCTGCGCTGTCAGATGCGGGGGCCGTTGGGAAGAACAGCATAGTCGAGGTTGCCGAGTCGTGCGACGACGTCTTCACCACGGTACGCTACCACCTCTCTGACTCTCTGAGCTCTATTTCCACTACACAAGGCCGCTCAGCGAGCCAATGGAACATCCGGCGGACAGTTCTGATGTTCCTTGCAGGTGTCTGCAGACGCGGTGCTAGAGTCTCTGATACAGGAGCTCTTGGACAGCGGTATCAGCCTCCAAGGCAAGACGTTTGTCGACTGCTCAACGATCCACCCTGACACTGCCGCCTCAGTATCTGAGTCACTCTGCAAGGCGGGCGCCGTCTTCGTTGCCGCCCCTGTCTTTGGCGCCAGCCCCGTAGCCCAGGCGGGGAGGTTGATCTTTGCGATGGCGGGCCCTCGAACAACCGTTGAACGTCTAGAGCCCCTGGTTCTTGATGTCATGGGAAGGAAAGTCATCAATATGGGCGAGGATGTGACCAAGGCGCCGATGCTGAAGGTTACTGGGTGGGTCTTCATACACTGTCCCTTCCTCTGTCTTACAAACGAAGTCCTAACACGAGCATGTCCGCAGCAACGTCCTTCTAGTCGTCTTTCTGGAAGCCATCGCCGAGACGCAGGTCCTCGCCGAGCAGAACGGGGTCGGCACGGACGTCATGGAGGAGCTGATATTCGAAAACTTCGGCCCCGTCCTCGGGAGCTACTCCCGCCGCCTTACGAGCGGCTCGTGGGCGCCCAAAGAGGGTCAGGCCGGCTTCGCAGTCTCCAACACGATCAAGGACGCCAAGCACGCGCTGCGGGTGGCCGGCGACCTTGGTGTGAGGATGCCGGCCCTTGACACAGCAACGAATAACATGTTGAGTGCGAGGGCGTTCGGCGGCGAGAATCTGGACGGCGCGGCGCTCTACGGGACGCTGCGCTCGCAGGCCGGATTGCCTTTCTGGTCCGGGAACAGTCGGCAGGGTTGACGTGGGGACAACATTTGAGATGGAAGCATAACTCGCCCCGTCGACGAAGCACTTACCCTTCTCGATAATGGCAACGCGACATCGCAGCACTAGGAGGCGATGATTTGAGGCGAACAAAGCATCTTTCTTCAAGTGCTCATCCAATGTTCTAGGGAAGCTGTGAACGTTATTATGGTGCTAGCAAGCTGATCGACCCGTATCCGACATGTTGCCAACTCAAACCTTGTCTCAATCGGATACGCGTATCTTGAAATTGTCGGAGACTCCGCTCCGATTCTGAGCTCGATGGGTTTCATGGGACGAAGCGCCCTTTATAGATTAACTTTGCGCTCGAGGCTTCGTAGCCACCTAAGCAGATTTCAGATCGTTCACCCACGAACAACCGCTCTCAAGTTCTCAACGATCTACTGTGCCAGTTTTCTCTAACAGGAGCGTGAATCGCCTAGCGACGGACCGCTGCAGTCGGCAGATTTGTTCACGGCCTCCACCAATACCCAGGCGTGCCGCGTTCCTATGATTTGGTGGACGCTGAACTCTGTTGTCGACAATTTCAGGAAATCTAAGAGACGGACCTGCCGAGAATAAGGTCTGCCGCCACCGGCCGCCGAAGAGCCGCCCGATGTTCAAAAGCGCCCCGAGGCTTATCTCATGCTGGCCGTCTTTACACGGCTTGTCTCATACACCAGATCTCGAACGTTCCGTGCTCAACTGCCGGGTTTTACCAACTGACTCGACTACATAGCTCGCCCAGCCCGTCTGTCATACTCTAATTATGCTTGATTCCGTCATGGGTGTCCCCATCACCGCCCTCACGAACGATCCGGTCCGCGGCCGCGTGGTTCGTGGTATGCCCACGGTGCTCGTCCCAGCGGCGGCGCCAGTACCATTTGGGACATGTCACTAAAAAAGGGCCCGGCGGAAGTAGCCCGTGGAGTTGCATAGACTTCGCTGGATGAACTCGGTCCTCATCTCAACAGACTTGAAACGGGTTGCTGCTGTCCAAGGAGTGAGGCAAATCCTTGTAGAAACGGCCAATTCGCTTGCGCGATGTCGCCGTACGAGGCATATCACCTCACGAACGAAGACATCGTTTACGCCCTACGCCATTGATCGTTCGACATAGGGGCGGCGGGGCAGGGAGCTCGATGGCCAATGCCAGACTTTAATAAGAGATGACCCGGATCGGTTTCATCTAAACCATGCAGCCAGGCGGCACGCCCCCAACACGGGCCAAACCTAATGTAAATTTTTTTTGAGTTGACAGTACGAATAGGTGTGACGATCGGGTTCGTGTGTGCCATGTAAAAATCGACACCCATAGTGTAGGTTGCCGCTCCGATGCAAGTGACGGTGCCAGCCCCTAGGGAGGAGTTTATGCTCTAATAACACGTAGAGTAATCTAGCGTAAATGATCTTTCTGTGTGCTGTCACATCTACTACTCTTTTAGGCTGAACTGTCAATCCGAGAACGGCACGTTTCTCCACTATAGTGTAGGTGTCTAGCGAGATCCGAGTCGTGCAAATCTTGGCCTATTATGAAGCACCTCGAGAAGAAGCGAGGGCATGGTGTGAGCTTCAGCCTCCAGGGATCTTTGCGCCTTCTCACGGGAACCAACTGTTTCATTCATTGAATGTTGCCTTCTCCCCCCCTCCTGCACATCAGCCCACATAACTGGAGTTTCCCTCCTTAACGTTACAGCTCTGGGAACTAGGGTCCCAAGCCTGCAGCGTTTTCCCCTCGGCTCCCTCTTTACGAGGCTTCTGAAACTTCCAACAAAAGAATGTGTCGACAGGTGCGTCACGAGCCTATCGTTCTGTCCAAGGGCGCCAATTGTGTCCTTGTGGGTACAAGTGTTCGATCTTGACAACCTTGGGCACAAAGCTTGGCTCTCTACCGCGGCACGCAGGGAGAGTTTCACATGTTCGATTCTGCTATTGACGTTGTCGCAGGTATTTGCTTACCTTGTGCAAAGTTGACTGTACGGGGGCGGTAGTCAAAATATATCTGGGCAACACCTACTTCGACTAATTGAAAGGGCAATACGAATTACAGCCAGCGGTCGCAGCCTGTTAGTCAGCCTCATTCTGTCAAATGCAGGACTTTAATTACAGTGGCGGCGGCTTCATAATGACGGTAACTGAATTAAGCCGCTGTACGCCGCTACTCGGTCGCACCCCGTCAAATGGAGCGGGTGTAATCCTCAGTTGAAGGGACTCTGCTCCGTCAACTACACTCGTCAACTACAGTACTTTTACCACAATGGCCGTTGTGTATTAATCTTGGTCCCTTAATTCGGTTGGAGTAATAGCCGAAACTAAAAGACTGCTGAGCTCTGCTGGGATAGCAGAGCTCACATAAGAAAAACGGATTCGAGACCAGCGGTCTAACATTGTCTGGGAGGGGCGCTCTTGAGAATCAAGTGCGGAAGTAATCATGAAGCGTAGCATATCTAGGTGCTTCATACGCGTGAACATACCTTGATCTCAATCAACGGAGATCCTAGTGGCTTGAGCTTCCATGTAGGTATGAAAAAAGAGTGGGAAAAGAGATCTCGCACAAGATAGAAGAGAAAGACGCCCTCTTTTAACTTCTGATCGGGTTCGTCGAAAGCGCACATCTTCACAAAGCATGAAGACATGGATGGTGGATCCCGTCTCTTGTTTTGCCAAGACGTGGAATCGTTCCGGTCGATAGCAGCGCCTGTTTACAGACCGGAAGAAAAGGCTATTGTATGAGTAGGTAAACATTTCGGGCCTTAATGAACCGAACAAGATCTCGTTCCCAAGCTCGACTTTTTAACAATATGAGTTCATCAGGCGAGTCTTGCCGGACTGGACGCCGTTGCAGTACCGGCCGGCCGGGGCCCGAACCGGAAGAGGCACGTCCGGGGACGCGACACAACCACATGTTTCGCAGCTGACGATGAAGGTTGCAACCACAACAAATGCCGTGTCAAAATCGTGGACTGATTCGAATTCTAGGCCTAGAATTTCTTCTAGACTTCCGTCATGCTGACGGGGAATTGCGACATTAAGGGACCAGGCCATCAGACACGTATAAGTACGGCTTATCGCCCCCATCAAAGTTGCCAAGATGCCATACCAAGAAATACCAAGCAACTGCTAACCAATGCCAACAGTCTTGTCTCGACGGCTCATCTATCGGCGCGATCACGTCTTTCTCTTGGTATATCGCATCATCATCCCAGCCTGCGGTATATCGAGCGCTTCTCTCCTGCTCTCGTCACCACGTTTCTCGGGCTGAACCGGACGATTCGCACGCGAACGACACGAAGCACCGCCACGGCCAAGGACCTAATCTCGAGATAATCGATGGTGACATTGCCCCGGCCGACGACACGACGCGCCAATGCCAGCTTTGGCGCTTTCAACGAAAAATGAAACCTCAGTCCGTCGACGTTGAGCGAGCCTTGGCCATGTCGTCCTCCGCCAGTGCTGACAGCGATCGGTTTCTCAGAGCTCGGAACCATGTCGAGAGCGGCTCGCCGAGACAGCACATCGGCGACCCTGGGAGCTCGGCGTGCATGCGATGGAATATTTCGTGACTGGCTGGGCAAGAAAACTTTTCATCTCGCTGTATTCGGGCGGATGGGTCGCGACAGAACGGGCATTGTTAACTGCCGTCGGTCCTCGCGGGCTATACGTATGATCTCTGTTCCGTGCTCTCTTTCGAATGTGTGTGATTGTCTGAAACTCCTTGCCCATTCCCCGAGACTCTGCCAACATGTCCGAAAAGAAGGACATTGACGTGGCGTCGTCCCCGCCCTCAGACAGCGACAGCAAGCGGGAGGTCAGCGATGTCGTCAAGCTAGACGCGACCGAGGAGGAGATCGAGCAGCAGAGGAACCGAATCCTGCGCGAGCAGGAGGAGCTCCGCAAGCAGGATGCGCCAATCATCCCCATCATGTCCTTCTTCAAGAAGAGGAACGACTACGACCCGAACGCCATCGCGACCCAGCCCTCCGTGTACGACCACCCCTCGACCGCCAAGTTCTTCCAGCCGCACCCGCGTTACGAGAACCGTCACCGGTTCGACCCGTCCTTCCGCTGGACGTGGGCCGAGGAGCTGCCGCTGATCAACAAGATGGACTGGAAGATTACATTCTGGGCTTGTCTTGGTGAGTGGAAGAATAACCATTTTGCCTCAAGCCAGACTAACCTGAATCAACATCAGCGTTCTTCGCCCTCGACCTGCCCCGAGGTAATTTGAGCCAAGCAAACTCCGCCTCTTTCCTCGAGAGCCTCGGCATGGACACGAACGACTACAACCTGGGAAACACAGTCTTCCAGATCTCCTTCCTGTGCGCCGAGTTGCCGTCACAGATGATTAGCAAGAAGCTAGGCCCCGATCGCTGGATCCCATTCATCATGTGCTCCTGGAGTCTCGTTTCCGGATGCCAGTTCTTTCTCAGCGGCCGAACATCGTTCCTGGTCTGCCGCGCGCTTCTCGGCGTGCTGCAGGGAGGTTTCATCCCAGACGTCGTGCTCTACCTCACCTACTACTTCAAATCAACCGAACTCCCCTTCCGCCTGGCCATGTTCTGGACGGTCCGTCGTATTACCGACATCGTCGCCCCCCTTCTGGCCCTTGGCGTTCTGCGGATGGACGGCATCAATGGCTACGACGGCTGGCGGTGGCTGTTCATGATCGAGGGCATCCTCACCCTCTCCATCAGCATCTGGTCCTGGTTCTCCATGGCCCCCTCTCCGACCCAGACCAAGGCGTGGTGGCGGCCTGAGGGCTGGTTCAACGAGCACGAGGAGAAGATCCTCGTCAACCGCATCTTGCGCGACGACCCGTCCAAGTGCGACATGCACAACCGCCAGGCCATCACGCCCAAGCTGCTCCTCAAGTCTCTCGCCGACTGGGAGCTGTGGCCGATCTACGTCTTTGGACTGATCTGGGAGATACCCGCGGGACCGCCGGACCAGTACCTCACCCTGACCCTTCGCAACCTGGGCTTCGACACCAACGACACCAATCTGCTCAGCATTCCTCCCCAGTTCCTCGGCGCCGTTTTCATGCTGATCATGACCTACCTGTCGGAGATATGGGACTCGAGGGCCCTGTTCGGCGCCTTCACGCAGCTGTGGTACCTTCCCAACCTTGTCGCCATGGCCGTTCTGCCAGCCGATAGCAGTCCCTGGGTACAGTATGCTGTTGTCACGGTGCTGCTGTCATATCCTTCGCGTATGTATATCTTCTCTCTTTCTCTTCCCAGAAGCATCGCTGACTGATCACTGTAGCCCATGCTATGCACGTTTCCTGGGCTTCTCGAAACTCCCATTCTGTCCGCACCCGAGCTGTGTCCGCTGCCCTGTACAAGTAAGTTACCTCTATCCTCTCCTTGCCTGGAAGAAAGCAATTAGGGAACCATACCTGACACACATCACAGCATGATGGTTCAACTGGCGCGTGTCATCTACTCAAACATCTACCGAGAAGACGACCGACCCGAGTGTGAGTTCCTGCGTAGGCTCCTGGCGGTCCATGAAAAGCTGACCAATTGGACTAGACCGACGAGGCAACAGAGTCCTGATCGGAATCTGCTGCATGAACATTTGTATCTATCTCCTGGCAAAACTGTTCTACATGTGGTGCAACAGGAAGAGAGAGAAGGAGTGGAATGCCATGACCGAGGAAGTAAGTACACATAAGTCCGAAGTTGCAACAATTAGGACACCAAGTTAACTATCGTGTAGGAGCGAAACCACTACCTTGACACAACGAAGGACCAGGGAAGCAGCAGGAAGGACGTTCGTTTCAAGCACTAGTCACTGCTGCGTTGGAATGGTCCCCAAAGCTTAGAACCTGTGACTTGTGCAGGTGTTTTGGTCCATATCTGGAATGCCGTTCAGTGATACAGGGATCGAGTGGGTTCATGAGGCGCTTGTATTAGATACCCAACATAATATGATCTACTGCCTTTTGACCTACCATACTGTCTGCGAGGGCTGTATTATGTACTTGGCAGACAGAAACTTGAATTCCCAATTACTGAGGCTGAGTTAAAGGCAAGTGACTGGCTGATAGTGTCAAGTCGAACAACGGAGAAATAACCCGAGCAACACTGGCGCGTCGACGAGAGAACACTGCACAAGAAATTGAACCAATAAAGAGGTTGAATCGTATTATTATCCTGCAGAGCATCTCGTTATGTAATTACAACCCAGGACAATGAAAAGTGTTTGGACATCTTGAAGCGCTATTCTGATTCCGATACTTGTTCGAGGCTCCCGTCGCCCGAACATCCTCGCGTCGCCCACACAGCCTCGAGGTCTGCCTGGATTCTCTGGACCTCACCGTAACCGATGCGCTCACGCATGCAGTTTGATACGTGTCGCAGAAGAGAAATATCCTCCTCTTCAGTCACAGAATAACCGAGTATCAACAGAGGCCATGCTCCTAAATAGCAGCGCGTCCAGGTTTCGTAAGCGGCCGGCCGGCGGAGAATGGCGAGTGCCTGCTTAGTCTGCCAGCGCAACGCTGATGCCGGAATGTCGGAAGTCGCCGTCGTGTTCACCGGCGTGTTCACCGGCTTGATGGTGTTAGAGAGAGCTTGACTTGCGGAAGGCTCGGTCACGTAGTCAAGCAGAAGGGATGCTGCCAAGACGAAAACGGTGACTGCGTCTGTTTCGAACCCATCCCTCGCCAAGACTGGAAACTCAATCTCATTGGAGTTGGAGATGAAACTTTCCCACACGCTCATCTCTTGTCTGATTTGTATGAGAGCATCATGTGTCGGGGGCTCATTTGGGTTGATGACATCGATGATGTCTGTGATGAGGCGGTACAGCCGTAACGGGAGCCCCAGTACCAGACTAGACTCATTAAAGAGGCTGTCAAGGAAGCTTCTAACATGTAGTACATCTTCAGACCGAGTTAGAAACTGCTTGTCAACGTGAAGTTGGGAGCGAAAGGCTTCCTAATAGCCAGAAGGAATGCCTGGTAGAGCACACTCTCGGTCGTTACCCGATGAAGAGGGCGTGTCATAGAGAGCGGGGAGTCTGTGTCTGCATAACGCAGTTTCAGTAAACTCATAGCTCCATCTATGTGTTTCCTAGCGTCAACTGACGTGTCGGATCCCCAAAACTGAGAAAAGGACAAAACGTGTCAGCAAAATAACTCGACAGGAAGGAGGCTCTGCTCACATTATAGAGATAGAGGTACACAACTGTCGTCAGGAGTGCGTCTCCGGGGCTCTTAGAGGAGCCTAGTTCGAGCAGGGCGTGGTTTACCAACTCAATCGCCTTTAGGTAGTAGACCAAAGCCGCCTTCTGGTATCGAACGTTCTGAGAGAGCATATACTTATTTGAAGCGCAATTTGCCAAGACAGCGTACTTGACGCTATCTGAGTCCATCATCATCCCCACAACTTGTGAGCCGTAGTCCTCCAGGTCTACCTCCGTCACCGTCGGGAGCAACAGTGCCGTGATCAGGACGTTGAGATAATGGTGTGTCAACTCATGTTCGATGTCCGGGATCTCCCTATTCTTTATCCGGACAATGGAACTCTGGCCGGAGAGCCCAGATGATGAGGAGGACGAAGGGGTTGGTGGCGGAGGAGAGCTTGTCCCGCTCTGATCCGATGAGCTGGACCGGCGAGCTCGAAACCGACGGTCTTGGAGGTCATCTGAAGAAGGCCACACGCATTCACGGCTACAGGCGACGCAATTGCGACACCTCGGCCTCTCTTCTCCGCATTTCACTTTGCGCTTTCTGCCTGTGACACGGTTAGTAGAAGCGTAGGACTTGGGCGTGGGGTCAAGGATATGCCGATATGTGACATACAAGTGGAACATCCAGTCTTGGTGCGCAGCCTAGGCTTTGGCATGTTGACGCTACACTCTTGTGGGAGTTCGGACGGACACGGCGGTGAAAACGAGGCATGTGTGAGGTCGCAGATAGGCCCGAAGATCTCATGCGTCCTTATCAATGGGGGTCCCTCAACCCCGCACCAAGATACCGGTTATCGGTGACCAGCTTCCAATGATCAAAACGGGCCGGAGTCACACCACATTAGAACCTTGATCCTGGCAAGTCTGGGGAAGTTTGCAGCTTCTCAGCATGAAAGACATGTAGCCCAGTAGTGTAAGAGCGCAATGAATAAAAGTAGGTTGTTTAATGAAGGACCTCCCGTACCATATCAAGAAATGATACTTGTTGCCGTTTTTCCCTGCCAACACGCAGGACTACAAGTTGGCTCGGGTTCGAAGTAGTGCTGGCTATGTGCGATCCATCTCGTCATGACAAGCCGCTAATCTACTGCTGAATGATCTCGCACACAGTTTCTGCCGCTGCCAGGGTATCCTCGTCCCTGAAGTGCTTGCCCGCAAGTTGCAAAGGAATCGGAGCACCCGTGTAGTCTTCTGAAATGTCTATGCCATCGATATTGAGTCAGGAGGTGAATGCATCGAAGGAAGCAAAGTGTCGGGACAACTTACACTTCTTGTATTCACGCTCATCCTCAGCAGATCGCGGAGTATAGTCTTTCTCGACCACGTCAATGGAAGGATCAACGTATAATCCGCTTGGAAAGGTGATGCTTGGTTGATCGAGAATATTCCACATAGTGGTGTAGTGCCAGTAATGTGCCTCGCCTAGCTTTGCGGCAGCACCGACGTACGCCGGGCAAATAATGAAGTCGACTTGTCTTTCTTTCATAATTCGATGGTAGCTATTTAAGCAGTCAGCTCGATACGAGTTTGGAAAGAACTCTCTGGAGCACTTACGCATCCCGGAAGGCATCCCTCCTAACGTTAAGTTCCCAGTTCTCTCTGATAGAGAGTGGCTCTGGTCTTGAGTACGCAAACGCCCACTCCGTGAGATCAGCCACCGGCTCTCCGCCCTCTTTCAGTATCTCGCGCTGGGTAGCAGCAGCGTCAGGGAAGTACAGCGTATTGATGACTTCAGCACCTTCCTTGTGGTTGTACGGATCGAAGTCAACAACCTTGATCCCGGCTGCTTTCAACTTTTCGACAGCGTGCCTCAGCGCCCTGGTAACTGGCGGATGGGGATGAACGATACTAAACACCGGAATCGTCAGCAAATTATGTAGCTTAAAGACATCGCATCGGACTTACCCATCATCCCAGATAACTCCAATTGTAAAAGTACCAGGTTTATACGGCTGGATCATCTTCCAAGGCAGCGGTACCAGCGAGGTCTCTTCTTCCCACGGCTCTTGGCCAATGATCGTTTTCTGGAAGAGGTTGATATCCGACACGCTGTTTGCCAAAGGACCAAGAATGCAGCGAATGCTCTCTTGTCCGAGACCTGGTATACAAACACCCTTGTATGGATTGCGCATGGCTGTAGTCCGCATTCCATACGATCCGCAAAACGCAGCCGGGACCCTGACAGAACCGCCGATGTCGGTTCCAATTCCCAGCACAGCGCAGCGGAGGCCGAGCGATGCGCCCTCCCCGCCGCTCGATCCGCCGCTGGTAAGGTTCCGGTTATACGGGTTGACGGTGGCTCCGTATATGGGATTCTCGCACTCGAGATGCTTTCGATTTCATCTGTCAGCCTTTCACTTTCAACGGCTACAGGAACTAAGGAAGAACAAACCATGACGCTCTGAGGCTCGTTCGTGCGAACGTGAAAAACAGCACCGGCAGCTTTGGCCAGGCGAATAACTAACGCGTCTTCTTCGACGACGTTTTCGGTCCACGCTACGTAGCCGGAGTGACAAGTGCGCCCCTTGAACGCGAGGTGTTCTTTGGCGGAGATTGGAACGCCGTGAAGCGGCCCGAAGAGCTTGCCTGTCGCCTCGAAATGCCTGTCGAGCTCAGCCGCTGTGGCCAGGGCGTCTTCGACCATGAACTCGGTCGCAAAGTTCACGAGCTGGTGCGCAATGTGGGCTCGCTTCAGGAAGGCAGTGACGGTTTCGAGGGCGGTCAGCTTGCCCTCTGCCATTTCATGGGTCAACTCCGTGGCAGTTTTCGCTGTGATCTCTAGCTCTCTCGGGGTCAGCTTGCCGCAAGTCTCGATGAACCTAGCGACATTGAGTTGGCTCTGAGGCGGCAGTTGATCTTCGGGCAAAAGCCATTGCGGGTTGAGCGAATCCCGGAGGATCTTTCTGCAAGCTTCGGCCTTGGCCTCCCAAGGCGCTTTCGATAGTTGAGTCATTTCAGAAGACTGGGAATGCAGGGAGGGTGTAGAATGGTGGGAATGCGCCTCGCAAACGGTGAGGGTTGCTCAATTGCCTGAAGACCGTGCTATATAGTCAAAATTATCTCAGTATTTCACGTCTGCAGCCCACTGACAAAGGACCGGGTTGTCAACGTGGAAAACGGTCAATTTGACTGAGAATCAGGGGCTTATCTGGGAAGACACTCCTGTCATCCAATCGAACTCGCTGACATCCCTACACAAGAGCTGAGAAGTGCGGGGTTCGATATTGGCATGACATCAGGCATCGCGGAGTAACCAGGACTCAGCTAAGTCCTGCGCTTATCGTTTTCCTTGCCTCCTTTCACTGTTAAAGTGATGTTGGAACCTAGACAACCTGTTCAAGAGCCGTGGGTTCTGGTCATCCTTCTCGCCAGAACCGTCGCAATTATCATTGATTGGTCAGAGTTGGGGCACTACCGGCATATCACTTATCGCAAATATCAATGATTGGCCTTTTGTTCATCATGACCCTTGCCGAGACCGCAACCAAAGTTAATCAACAGTGCATCTGTTCTATCCCAAAGCCCAAATCCATGTCAGCCGGAAGGCAATGGCCCATTCCCCGACTGCTTAGGACTGGAACGCTATCATGGTGCAGATTACCCCAGACCATCCATCTGGACAAGATATGGTCGCAATTGTCGACCATTGGCTAGTTCTCATCAAAATGTCCGCGAGACAAGATATAGGCTATCCTCTCAATACGTTGGAGAAAGAACGCAGGTTCTCGAAGGTGCAATGGATTGCACCTATCGATAACTGTACAACATTTCTCCTAATTTATCCATTATCTTTACTGTAGCTGACCCTACTACAATAGTTCACCCATTCAAACAAAATCCCCTGTCGCTCGAGAACTCCAATCTGCGACATTCGTTCTTCTGAGACATCTTGGAACCGCGCTGGAAGCTTCGCTCTACTTGACCCGACGTCAACTACATTTAGCTGTCAATCGACACCGATGTCCTCTCATTCGATACCTTCGGCACCTCCGCCGGAGTTTATCCCCGGGACTGTCCATCTCGTCGACCTGGAAGGGACCATATCGTCTCGTCACGCTGATGGTGCTCGGGACGTTGTACTGATTCCAACTCCTTCGAGCCACCCCGACGACCCATTGAACTGGACACCTCGGAGGAAGTTTCAGCTTCTTTGCTGTCTCTCTGTGTGAGTCGTGCCTTCTCTGTGGAATGTCGAAACAAGGCTCAATGCTGATCGCTCCTTCTGTCGCAGTTATTGTCTTTCCATTGGCATTGCTTCGGCAGCGATCTACTCGATCCTCGTCCCCATATCATCGGCAACAAGCTTGACCGTCGGAGACCTCAATGCCGGGACCGGATACATGTTTCTCACACTGGGTTGGGGCTGTCTTCTCTGGCAGCCGTTGGCTCAGAAGTACGGGAAGCGCCCAGTCTATCTGATTAGCTTGCTGGGGACGTTGGTATGTATGGAGTCGACAACCAATTGGTCCACGATAGCTAATCTAGTGTTCCCCAGTGCATCATGGTATGGGCGCCGTACGCAACTACTGGTGGCCAATGGATTGCCAACAAAGTGCTCCAAGGCCTTTTCGGTGCCCCCATCGAGTCGCTGTGCGAGATTTCCATCGCGGATGTGGTACGTGGACAACTTCGGGTTCAACTACCATTCTACAGAGATCTAACAACGTTCGAAGTGGTTCACGCACGAAAGAGGCACTTACATGGGCTATTACGCTCTGTTCCTGTATGGGAGTAACTTCTTGGCGCCAGTCATTGCTGGTTTCATCAACGACGGTCAAGGCTGGGAGTGGGTTCTTGTACGTCCGGCAGAGTTTCCCCTACTAGTAAATAACATTGAGGGATGCTAACTGCCTGCAAGCATTGGTGCGCAATCTTTTGTGGCGCCGGTTTCTTGATATGCTTTTTCCTGATGGAAGAAACCAACTATCAACGCTTAGTTGTTTTGGATGTCGAGGTCTACTCCCCGGCCAGTGCCGGATCGTCGAAAGAGAAGGGCCTGAAGTCCGCCTCAGAAACTGACAAGACCTCTGGCGTTCAAACCGAGGTCAACTCCAAGACAGCTTCGCGCAAAATGTTCCTCGACAAGATCAAACCTTTCAGCCGCCGAGATTTCAACCCCCAAGCCTCACTCAGAAGCATGGTGGTTCGGCCGTTTGTGTACTTTTCTTTCCCTGTGATAGTCTTCTCGGGATTCATGTA
The DNA here is from genome assembly GCA_027406025.1 of Colletotrichum musae. Classification (NCBI taxonomy): domain Eukaryota; kingdom Fungi; phylum Ascomycota; class Sordariomycetes; order Glomerellales; family Glomerellaceae; genus Colletotrichum; species Colletotrichum musae. The sequence continues at coordinate 983,318 of JANVYC010000004.1, forward strand.
CGGGGCCACCCTCTGCTATTTCAACGTCCTCAACGGAACAGCCTCTCTTATCTTGTCAGGCTCTCCGTACAACTTCCGAGCGAGCATCGTTGGACTGTCATACGTGTCATGTCTCGTGGGTGTTGCGGTCGGGTCAGTACTAAATCCCTTCTCCTAAGCTCGCAATCCGGCTGCTGACGTTCCTGACAGGACATTGTACTCGGGCCATTTGGGCGACAGATTCATCCTGTGGAAGGCCAGACGTAACAATGGAATCATGGAGCCCGAGTTCCGTCTGTGGCTCTTCTCTGTTCTTATGATTCTCATCCCCGGGTCGCTGTTGCTCTGGGGCGTTGGTGCTGCACACAAAGTTCACTGGTTCGGTCTGATATTCGCCATGGGTGCTCTGAGCGCAGGCGTCACGGCCGGGAGCCAGCTCGCAATCACCTATTGCATCGACAGTTACAAAGAGCTGGGAGGCGACGCAATCGTAACAGTCATTCTGATCCGCAACACGATGAGTTTTGCAGTGAGCTACGGGTTGGTCTTATCTCCGCAACGACACAAGCAAACGTGTCTCTCGAATGCCAGAAAGCTAACGTCCGGGTAGAATCACGCCGTGGGTTACGAATATGGGCTTGCAAAACGCATTTCTTGTTGCAGCATTTGCTGCGCTGGCCCAGATTGCAGTGTTCGTCGTGATGATTAAAAGGGGGCGCCAGCTCCGTCAGAACAGTGTGGAGAGCTACTGGAAACATCGACAACATGAATAAAAGCGCCAGATTTGGACACAGCACAGGGACGCAGAATTCCTTTTACTCCCATTTCAACATAACTCGATACATGTGCAGAACCTAGCGATAACTTGAAGGGACTATTCGGCGCGCTGAGACGACCTCAGGCCAAACGCGGCTTGGAGCTTTTTAACTCTTAACACCACGGGTTTGTGAGGCTGGTCTCAGAAATGTTGCAATTTAGATCTGCTCCAGTTTTTATGAGCCCCTAGAAACCAAATTAGCAGTTCAGTGCAGCAACAAAAGACCTAAATAAGACATTAATTACATTTTGCTTCAAAAACATGTTAGGAGGCATTTACATTCGTTATTCGAGCACGTACGGAGTATGTTGTCGCTTTTTTCTCTCTTATATAATGCGACTTCCACAGTCGCGCTATTTGAAGATAGTACCGTTCCAGCCTTTTCGCCATCATCCACACCAGATCTTATCGCCGACTAATCATGCGGTCGTCGACTCTGCTTTTCTTTTCCTTACAATTTGCCTGGTATCTCTTGCAATCACTCAGGCTCTCACCCCAGCTCCGGCAAGCCCTTATCAGTACCTGGGCTGTTATTCAATAAACGCCGTCATCCCGACCGATCCCCAGACCGTTGGTGGCGGCAATCCTTTGACGTGTCAGACGACATGTCAGAATCAAAACAGAAGTTTCGCAGCCCTTTTCGGCGGCGTCTGCCATTGTGCCCGAGTCGGACGTCAATCACCATGCGAAAGTGCCGTTGTGGCTGATGGTAATTGCCAAATCCCTTGCTCGTCCAATCCCAACTCGCCGTGCGGCAATGCCGGCACACACTTCACGGTGTATGGCTTGGCGGCACTGGCTGCATCGTGTACAGCACCCGCCAGTTTCACCTCATTACTGGCTACCTCATCATCATCTATTATGTTATTATCTACGTCCATTTCTTCGTCAACGTCTTCGTCAACGTCTTCAATCTCCCTTTTTTTCGTCCTCATCATCATCTCTGACCAGTTCGACTGGGTCAAATATCACCTTTGACAGCTCTTCTGGGGCATCCGTATCGCTACCAAGTTCAACGCCTGCCACAAGCACCATCCCCAATACGACTGCGTCTATCATAAGCGGGGGACAAACAGGACCTGCATCACAGCATGTGTCTTCAGGGACGACAAATGAACAGTCTGGCACCGCATCGACAACCGTGACTTCGGTATCTGCAGGTTCTAGCAGCAGCCCCGGTTTCATCAACAACTTGAGCTCACTCGGTACCATAGTCACATCTCAGACCTCTTCGTCAGTTTCCGGAACCGAAAGCGTGAAAAGTACATTGACAAACAACAGCTTTTCATTTCAATCTATGTCCAGTCTCGGACCCGATACTACGACGAGTCTTACACAGCCATCCGACCTCGGATCGTCAGCAAGCTCCACCCTTTCCCTCGTGTCCACCTCAACTGGTCAACTTCTCACCGCAACTCCAATAGTGCTCACCATAATTCCAGTGCCGATAAACCCCATACCGAGCTCTAGTTAAAGTGAGCCTTACTCCTTTTCCAACTGTGAGGAATATCAGCAGAAGCTGAGGAAGGACTAGTGTAGCAAACGTACTGTACCTTACTAAAGGAACTACAAAGGTTCAAGTTGCTATCTAGGTAGACCAGTTCGAGGGTCCAACAAGTGAAATCGTGGTCTTCACTATCGAAGGACTGAAATTCTTCGAGGGATTCATGCTAGATTGATAGCTGAAGAACTACGAGCGGTGGGACTCGAGCGGGCTCGGGTCACAACTATATCCCAGTCTTTGAACAGTGTTCCTCGTCTTAGATATGTTGGCTATATGATATCCAACATATCCAATCCCTGTTGTCTTGTTCTCGAATAGTTACTTCCAACATATCTGTGACATTGGGGGCAAGGAGAACCGTAAAGGACACGTCTATCACAACTCCCCGACAAACAACAGTGATAGCGTACTATCCCTAGGACCAAAGGAAGGTTAGTGCATAATTCCTATGAGTATCATTCGATATAGTAAGTTTTCCTCTCCCACAGAATTACTTTAGCTGATCAGGTTTAGATCGGCTCCTCGAATAAAGTCACTGGATAGTCACCGACTTCCCGCGCTAGCCATCATATCAAGACTAAGACTCGGCAAAGTCTGGGCGAGCAGCTGGGTGGAGGAACATTCGTTCAACATCAGAGTAGGTATGTTGTCACTCGAGATGCATTCTATAGACGGAAAAAACAAAATAACATTTAAAACACAATGGACGAAAGGAGATGAAAGCTGTGTCAAAGCGGAAACCACAACAGGCTTCTGAGCACTTGAATCCAATACCCAGTCCGAGCGAAGTCCCCGTGACCCGCACGTCTAGACTTGCGCTCTAATACCTATCGTTGTTGACAGCTGTCTCCCAAGCCCTAGCCCCCTTTCTCGATCGGGTCCGTCCAAGCCGAAATCTTTCGGTCCGCGAGGTGCAGTCCTAGAAGGGCTCTGTCGTCAGTCTTTCTGACCTTGTACCGCGCACTCGAAGGACGTTTCTCTCCCCGCAAAAATCCCACAGAAGAAGACGAAACAGTGAAGATGGAATGAGACGGACGCCTGCCCGTTAGACGAAGCCCAGCTTCGCCCTGGCGATGTCGTCCCTGTTCCAGTCCTGGGATAAAGGAATGTCGTCTCTCACAGAATTGTTGTTCCCTTCGACGTCCTCGCCGACGGTGGCCAGCTCCATTTGGACCGTCTTGGGGGCCTCGGCGCTCATGCCGAGCCAGCCGCCGCCGATCATGGCGATGGTGGTGCCGAGTTCCGTGCCGAACAGCAGGATGAGCTTGGTCGCGAAGGTGCCCATGACAGGGTCCAGGCTTGGGATGCGGTTGAAGGCGTAGGTCGTCGTATACGCCATGTGGATCAGGTGGAACGGCATGCCGACGACCGCTGCGCGAAGCATAAGCATGGCGGGCCTGCAGTTCACGGATGATGCCGACCGGATGCGCTTGTACGTAGGCCACATCCAGAAGCAGACGCCGAAAAGGACGAAGAGCTGCAGGCAGTTGCCGATTTGGTTCAGGTTCTCGTTTGCAACGCCGCCTTTGGGACTCGGGGATCCTCCGTACGTCGATAAGCCGATGCCAGCGGTGTTCGCAAGGTGGGTAACGCCCAGGATAATCTTCTCGGTCCATCGCTTCGGCGGGCTCGACAGAATGATGTTGCTGCACCCAATACGTCAGTCTCCGTAACTATACTTGCTTGTATCATGAAAGCTGCTTACGCCTCGTAGACGATACCGATCAGTGTCAAAGTCAGACACGCGACGCTGGCAGCGTTGGTCATAATGTTGACTTGGTTTGGGAGCAGCGGCTCGTCGCGCTTGATGATTTGGTAGATGTCCGCAATGAATCTTCCGAAGAAGTGAGAGAGGAAGATTGGCCAGCAGACCATCCCCTTCTTGCCATGCTTCCATGTAATCCATATTGCAGCCGGAAACATGAGACCGTAAATGGCAAGCTCCGCAATTGCCAGGTTTACGACATCGCTCGAAACGGGAGGGAAGTTCGCTGTCGAATGCTCGGCCATGCTGGGCTTCTTGACCTCGAATGGCTCGGTTCGATTGGCGCCGAGGAAATGACGAAAACACTTCGATCTCGAAACTTCGCAAGCGTCGATTGAGAATCTTTGATAGGGAAGTAGAAATAGGCAAGAGCACAAATGGGGTATCTTCCTTGCTTGACGGGATTTGGTTGTCAAAGACGCTGAACTGGCTGATGGTCGACGATAGAATCGAATGCTGTCCGATCGAGACTGACTTCAATGGCGTCCGACGACAATTATTAAAGAAATCGCTAGTCCAGACCGAGTCATTTGTCATGACGATGTTTGAGTTCTAAAACAAGTTCAGGCCGTTCAACTCGAGAAGATCATCGACGCGATAACAGAGTGTTGACGGATGGAGTGCTACACAGCCTGAAAATGGAACTCTGTGCCAGTCCATGCAACCACGAAACCGAGACCGAGACCGATTTGCCCTGGGACAATCTCGACGACGTCCCTGCGTCGTTGTGGCACTTGCGGATAGCCCCGAGTGGACCGTCCGGGCGTGCCGTCGACGAGCCAATGACGAGTGCCCAGTTAGTCCCATCTGGACAGCCGCGCTGGGGTTGTCCCGGCTCGTGTTCCGAGACCTGGCCTATCTTGGGTGAATTCGAGTGCAACGACGCGGTTCACACACCCTTTTGTGTCTGCCCTGCCAGTTTGCGAGACAAAGTCGAAAATGCCGGCTCGTTGCCCAGTCTGCCTTGCGCTGATCTGCCCTACGGTGGACTGGCGGAGAATTTTATCTGGAGCCAAGCCACCCATAGTCAATCTACGTGAACCGGCCTCTCCATTAACTCCCAGGCCTGCCGGCCGAGTGGGGGAAAGTTGTTCGATTCTAGATCGATGCTGGGATTGTCAAATGCCGACGTGGTCCAATCAGAAAGACTATGGATGAGGCGTAAAGGCTGGCAAGGTTCGAAGTTAAATAGATTGGAGGCTTGGTTTCGATAAGTTGGCGAGTGGGATATTATTGACTGTCTAGCCGGTGGAACACGAAGCACTTCTAACAAGGCGCAATTACTACATAAGTCTGTTTTTTTTAGGGTTTTTTTCTTTTGTATTCGCTAATATTAATACAATGTGATAATTATAGTTGTGGCTTATTAGGATACTTATAGGTAAAGGGGTTTAATTAAATGTAATATAGGTCTTTATAGGGGGTTAAAAAGTGTGATAATTTTTCTAAGTTTATAGTGTTTATATGCTAGTGTAGATATAGGAGCCTATAGTGGGGTTATATAGTTATATAACTCCTAAATAGCTATAGCTCCCTCCTAGCCACTATAGGCGCGGGGGCCTATAGACACTAGGGCCTTAGTACTATAGCTATAGTAGTTTATAGCACTATAGCTATATTAATACTAGCACTTTTTACTTTAAAGCCTAAGGCTTTAATAAAAAGTATAGAAATTAATTATAATTATAAAGAGGGTAGTAATTAACTTAACTTAAGTAATTAAGTTCTTTAAAAAAATAAAAGAAAATTAAAAAATAGCTATAAGTATTAAGGGCTTTAAGTTTAACAGTACTAGGGGCTAGTAATAGCTTTAGTATAATAGTTTTTTAGTCCTTTTATACTATTTTAGTAAAACCTCCTCTATATTCTTTAAAAAAGTCTTTAAAAAACTATAATCCATCTTAATCTATCTTTTACTTACCTTTTCTTATTACTTATCCTTTTATTTTAATTATTATTTTATTATTAGTAATAAAGTACTTAAGTATATAGTTTAAAAAGGATTTTATAAATATATTAATAATATTATTACTTTTTATAATTTAGTAGATATTACTAATTTTATAGTATTTATAGAATTATTATAAAGTTATAATATTAATTATTAAATGTTTTTTTTAATAGTACTAAACTTAATAAAGTACTTATATAGTAAGTATAAGTCTATATATACTATAATAGAGATCTAAAGAAGTTATAAATAGTTAGTTATAATATAAAGCGTTTTAGTAATAGCTATAACTATATTAATACCTACTGTTATTCTGTAAATCTTAAATACTAATATACTATAAGTAACTATTATAGCTAGCCTTTTAATAGTAAGGTTTATATTAATAGAAACTAAGGTTTAATACTAGGAGTAGTACTGTAGTTGTTAAAGGGATCCTAGTCTTAAGGTACTTAAGTAATTAGTTTAAGTATTTAATAAGAGGGTCGTAGTAGTTACTACTAAAGGGCTAAAAGTATCTAAAAATTAATATAAAGTTAATAGCTAAAAAACTATAAAAGAGAGGACTTAAGGGTACTTAAGTCCTATTTATATATAAGTCCTGTCCCTTTATCTATACTATAGTAGTAAGTATAATACTAGTTAAGTAAGTACTTAATAATTACTAATAAGTACTTAGTAATTACTACTAAGTACTTAGTCTTAACTATAGCTACTTAGTACTTTATTTTATTTATATATAACTTATATTATAGTTCTTCCTTTTTTAAGGAGTCGTTCTATAGTTTATATTAGTTATATCTTTTATTATCCTTTTAACTACTAATTCCCTATAAGTAGAGTTTACTACTATTTATAACTAATAGGTTATAATATTAAGTCTCTTCTTAAAGGTTTTATCTTTAAGACTTAATATAAGTAAGTCGTGGTCTCTAGGTTAGGGGACCTATAAACTTACGTCTTAATTATTTTAATACTAATATTATATTAAGTTACGTATAAAAGTAAAAAGCGTTTTCTTTTTTATACTATTATTATTATTTTTTAAAGATTATTAAAAAAGGTTTTAAGGTTACACTTTATTCCTATTATTATACTAAGGGGTTTTGTTATAAAATATTACTAGATTCTTTAATTTTTAGTAAGTGCGTTACTATTAGTAGTACGTAGAAGTTTTATAATACATCTAAGGATATAATCTATACTTATAAGTCTAGTATTTCTTTTTTCTATTATTTAGGTTTTAATAGTTCTTAATTAAGCGTTTTATAATAGAGTTATATTGTTTTAATAATAAAAAGGAGGAATTTAAAGAGTTATTTAGAAAGTAAATAAAGGCTTTAAAAAAAGCTTAAAATAATATAAATAAAGTTTTAGCTTACTTAAATTGTATATAGTAGTAAAAATAAATAGTGTTTTAAAAGGGTTAGAATTTAATAGATATAGTAGCTAAGGAGTTTATAAGTTCTTTTAAAGCTACCTAAAAGGCCTAATTAGTTAGTACCTTTAGTATAGTAAATTTTAATATAATTTTAGTAAACTAGGATTTAAATACTTTTAGTTTTTTATTAGAAAAAAGTACTGTTAAAGCTATAGAGGGTTTTAAATTTATTCTAAACTAAGTATACTTAAGTATAGGAATATTTCGTTAGTTCTAAGTCTCTTATTTAGCCTAAGTCTAAGTTATAGTTATATTACGTATAATTTATTTACTAGTATTTTTATAATTTAAGTATATTATCTTTTTTACTACTAAGTCTAGTATTCTTATAGTTTATTTTATATATTAGTAAGATTTAATATAAGTTCTTATATATTATTTTTATATCTATAGTCTTTTTATTTAACTAGGTACTTAATTTTAGTATTATTCTACTAGTTAATATAGTTAATAATCCTTTTAACTTTATAATTTTATTCTAAATTAACTTTAATATAATCCGTAGTATGTAATCCTTTTAGTACTAGTTTAAGAAGTAAAATATAAAAAACTAAATAATACCTTATAGTATTTAGTAGTACGAGTTTAAAGTTAACTTCCGAGATTTTCTTAATAATCTTAAAGGGTCTAAGTTTTTTAAAGTTTAATTTATTACTTAGTTATTTTATTTTAACGTTATATTAAATAAAATACGTACTATCTTTCTTTTTAAAAAATAGTCCCTTTATCTTTAAAGTATTAGTATATTTATATATACGTTATTTAATAAACTTAAGATTAAGTTAGAGTTATTTATAAATTTCTTTAATTTTATTAATATAAGTTTTAGCTTTAATAACTAAAAGTCCAGTTTTTAATTCTCTATAAGTAGTAAGTATAAATTTATAATTAAAGTAAAAAAGTAAATTCTATATACTTTTTTTTACTATACTATTATATATAAATTAAGTAGTTAGTAATAATAATACTTAATTGTTTTATTAATAGTTAATATAGCTTTTTAAGTATATTTTAAAAATTTAGTTAATACGTTTTATTTATTTGTTAGTTTAAAAGTAGAATATAGTAGATAGTTATAGTTTAGATCTAAACTATAAAATTAAGGATTTTTAAAACTTTAAAATAAACTATATTCCTTTATTTAATACTATTTTTAATAGTAAACTATATTAACTAAAAATATACTTATTAAAAATATAGGTAAGCTCTTTAGTTGTATTAACTTTAATCTATAGAATAAAGTAGATATACTTAGTAAGTCTATTTATAATTACTAAAATACTATTAAACTATTTTTTAATAAGTAGTTCCTTTAATTATAGTAGTTTAATAATAAAATTAAGAAAAATTAATTACTATACTTTTTTAAGTATAAAAAGTAGTTATAGTTCTTTATATAGTTTATAATATACTAACTTACTTTTATTATAAATATTATAGTACTTAATAACTTTTATAACTTATTCCTTAGTAACTTTATTACTATAATATTATTTAATTCTTTTTTAAGTTTTAATAACTCCTTAGTATCTATATACTTTTATACTATAAATTATTTTAATTATCTTATTAGTTATTTATCTAAGTATACTAGTACTAATCTATTTAGTAATTATAAAAAGGTAAATAACTAGTATAAAGTTACTATTTAAATCCTTTTTAAAGATTACTTAAGTCTCGTTTAAAACTATTACTTCTAAGTCTAGTTATTTACTAAGGGCGTTTACTCTTTTATTTTCTAATCCTTTTTTATATATAATACAGAAGTTAAATTTTAAAAAGAATTCTAACTACTTAATTTATTATTTATTAAAGTTTTTAAATATAGTAAAGTATATAAGGTTTTTATAATCTATATATACTATAACTTTATAGTTAATTCTTAAGAAATATAGTTTCTATTCCTTAAATACTTTAATAATTACTATAAGTTCTTTATTATAAATTTAGTAGTTAAGTTTTAATTTATTAAGTTTCTTTAAGTAAAAGGTGTATAGATATAGTTATCCTTCTTTATTATATTAACTAAGTTATTTATTAATAGTATAGTTTAAAGTATTAGTTTTTACTTTAAATAGTAAATTAAAGTTAAGTATTATAAGTATAGGTTTACTAAAAACTTAGTTTTTAATTTTTTAAAATATATTTTTTTATTTATTTATTTAAACCTATTTAATATCTTTTTTAGTAAAGTTAATTAAAGCTCTAATATTTCTTAAATATTCTTTAAAGAATTATTAATAAAAGTTAATAAATCTAAAAAAAAACTAAATATCCTTAACGTTTTAAAGTATTAGTTAGTCCTTAACTATAGCAATTTTCTTATTTAATATTTTAATAATTCTAAGTATAATAGTAAATCCAAAGTAGTTTACTTTTTATATATAGAATTTACTTTTTTTTAGTTTAATAAAAAGTTTAGCTTTTTAAAGCTTTTATAGTACTTAGTATACATATTACTTATATTCTTTAAGGGTCTTTAAAAAAATAAAAATATTATTAAAGTATATAATTATAAAAATATTAAGTTTTTTTTATAAAATATAATTAATTATATTCTAAAATATTATAAGCGTATTAATAAGTTTAAAAAGTATTATAAAGTACTTAAAATATCCTTTATAAAAGTAGAATATAGTCTTCTACTCCTCCCCTTTTTTAATTCTAATTAAGTTATAAACTCTTTTAAAGTCTAAAGCTATAAACTAGTTAGCTCTATAAAGTAGGTTTTATAGTTTTAAAATAAGTAGTAATAAGTATTAGTTCTTAATAGTAATATTATTAAGTTATTAGTAATTAATATAAAGTTATAGTTTACTATTCTTCTTTAGTATAAATAAAATCAGGTATTTTATTAGTAATATTAATTTTTTAATATAGTCTTTAGTTAAATATTTATTAATATATTTATTAAATACTTTTATTTCTTATTAGTTTAACTAATAAACTCTATTAAATACTAGTATTTATTCCTCTTTAATAAGGATTTTATAGTTAAAAGTACTATACTTTAGTAGATTTATTTTTAGTATTAGAATAAATAGCTTTTTATATACTCTATATTCTTTTAAAATAAATAAAAGTTAATCTTTATTTATAATTAGTTCTTTTTATATTATAATAAAGTCTTTTATATATAATAACTAAGTAATTACTTTTTTAACTTTTAAGTAAGTAATATATTATAATATATATATTATTAGTATTTTATAATAAAGTTTATTTAAAACTAGTAGTTAACTATATCCTTTAGTAACTAAACTCTTTTTATAGTTTTAATAAAAGTAATAATTCTTTTATTTTATCTATAGGTTCTTATTATATAGTTATAGTAGTTCTAAAATAATATTCTAATATCTTATATTTATAATATTAAAGTAGTAGTATATCTTTTAGTTATAGTAGTTTAAAGTAAAGAGTATAGTCTTTTTATTAATAATACCTTTACTATACTATACTCCTTTTTCTTCTATATTATAAAGTATATAGGGGTTCTCTTTTTTATTCTATAGTAGTTATAAGTTATTTACAACTTATAGTAATATAAAGTTACTTTAAGTACTACTATTAATTAAAGCTTTAACTTATATTTTATTTACTATTAAATTAAAGTAAAGGTATTTATCGTTCTTACTTACCTTTATAGCTAAGTTAATAAATTTTATTATAATTACCTATTATAATCCTACTATAGTAGGCAAGTCTAGTTTTTTAACTACTTAAGCCTTTATTCTATATATATCCCGTTATTATTAAAGTACTTAACTACTCTTCCTTTTTTAAAAGTATCCTTAATATTAAAAATTAATAGTATAAAGCTAGTTCCCCTTTCTTTTTAAAGCTACTTCCTTCTAAGGGTCTTTACTTTTATAATATAGTAAACTTAGTACTAATTAATATAGTAGTTTTACTAATTTATATTATTATTATATAAGTATTTTATTAAAAAGTTAGGGTTAAGTTTAAAGACTACTTCTTTAGTTCCCTTAAATTCTTAAATAATCTATATATAGAGTTTTTTTATAAAGTAGATATTTTTACGTAGTACTTCTTTTTTTTATTAGAAAAAGAATTATAAGTTAAGTTTTTTTATAAAGTATATTTAATATTTATCCTTAAGGCATTATAATTAAAAAATATTACAGTACTTTTTATATAGTATATTTAGCTACTTATAGTTTCTTAGTATATACTTAAACAACTATCTTTTTATCTTTTTAATAGAATTAGTTCTATAAAAAATAATATATTATTAATTATTATTTAAAGAAATATATAGTAAGTATTTTTATACTTTCTTTTATATTAAAGGTTCCTTTTTAAAATTTAAGTCTTAAGTATTAAGTTAAGCCCCTTAAGTAATTTTATTTTAAGTATATTATTAAGTAATATTATAAAGTTTATTTAAGTTATAGAGTATATTAGACTCTTATTTAGTATCCTAAACTATAGAATAAACTATAATTCTTTCTACTCTTTTAGTATTCTCTATATTAAGTTATTTAAGTTTAAGTAAATTAGTACGTATTAATATTCTTTTATTCTATTAAATAAGTAATATTTAAATATATTCTACATAGTCTTTATTAAGTTCTATATTAGTAGTATATTATAGTCCTTTAATTAACTTATTAAGCTTTTAAATAATTTACTTATTTTTATACTTAACTTCCTTATTACTAAGTATTATTAAGTTATAGTATACTTATTATAAACTTATACTATTAAGTTATTTTTAAGCCTTTTAGTTTAACTTTTAGTAGGGTACTTTATAAGTAACTATAAGCGTTTTTTTAAAGAAGTTAGTAATATTATAACTAAAGTAGTTAGTATCTTTAAAGTACTATTTAGTATTTTCTTTACTACTTCTATAAATAGTATATTTATTACTATAATATACTATTTATAAGAGTTTAGTATAGTCTTCCTTAAAAATAGTATTAAATTATTTACCTTTTAGTACTAATTACTATTACTACTTTTTAAGTTAATAGTAGTTTTTAATTATATATCTTAGTTTATTATAATTATAGTACTTAAAAGTACATCCCCTACTAAAATCTTATTATTTAGTAGTATTAAAGTCTATAAAACCTATATAGTATTTATAAGTAGTACTTTATTAGTTATTATTTTATCTTTACTAGTTATTCTACTAGGGCTACTATTCTTAATTACAGTACTAGAATTATTAGAGTTACTATTAGTACTTTTTACTAAAATTAGTATTTAGTTATTATTTTCCTTTTTTATAGTATCTTTTCTAAAAATAGTTATTAATTTTAATTATAAGTTTAGTATACTAAAAAAAGTCTTTTAAGTAGTTAATTTTAATAAATTTATTCTTAACTTTATCCTTTAAGCTTTAGTAAAATATAAAGATTTTAAATTCTTTAGTAAAGTTTAGTTAAGTACTAATATATCAGAATTTAATAGTATAGTAGGTCGTGGACTTAATTTATTTAAGTATAGTAAGGTCGTACTTAGCTTATTATTTCTAGTTAGGGTCTTAGAATAAAGTCCTAAAGGTATACTTAAACCTATTAAAAGTCAAGAAGATATCCCTAACTTTAAAAGTATAGTTATTTAGAGTTTTAGTTTTAAAAAACTATTCCTAAAAGGATTTAATTTACTAAAGGGTATACCTATAAAAGAACGTAGTAGTATAAATAACTCGTTTAGTATTGTTTTTAAAGTTATTATAATAAAAGTTTTAGTAATTCTTAATTTAAATTAAAAATCCTTTAAGTTATTCTAGAGTTTTATTATAAGTAATAAGGGAGTTAAGTTTAAGTTTTTTACATCCGTTTTAAATAAGAGTAGTAATAATATTAATAGTAGTATAAAGGGTTTTGTTTTAAGTTTTAACCTCTTACGTATATTAATTAATTTATTAAATAGCGTTCTAAAGCTCCTCTATCTAACTAAAGTATTTATTAAATATCTTCTAAAGTTATTTAATATTATAGTATACCTATTTTAACTACTTATTAGTATCGTTATTACTAAATTCGTCTCTATTATTTTTTATATATTATTTTCTTAATTCTTAAATAAAGTTATAGACTTACTTACTAAAGAACTTAAATAAAGTAAGAGTAACTTTAAGTATTCTAATAAAAAATATTATAAAATACTATTTATTAGTATTAAAAGTTAACTTACTAAATAAAAGCTATTAAAATATTATAACTAGCTTTTTAATAATAAAGTTTATATTAATAAAAGTTAAAGTTTAATACTAAGAGTAGTACTATAGTTATTAAAGGGATTTTAGTTTTAAGGTACTTAAGTAATTAGTTTAAGTATTTAATAAAAGGGTTATAGTAGTTACTACTAAAAGGCTAAAAGTATCTAAAAATTAATATAAAGTTAATAACTAAAGAACTATAAAAGGAAGGACTTAAGGGTACTTAAGTTCTATTTATATATAAGTCCTGTCCCTTTATCTATACTATAGTAGTAAGTATAATACTAGTTAAGTAAGTACTTAGTAATTACTAGTAAGTACTTAGTAATTACTACTAAGTACTTAATTTTAACTATAGCCACTTAGTACCTTATCTTATTTATACATAACTTATATTATAGTTCTTCTTTTTCTAGAGAGTTATTCTATAGTCCGTATTAGTTATATTTCTTATTATTTTTTTAACTACTAATCCCCTATAAGCGGGGTCCACTACTATTCATAACTAACGGGTTATAATAGTAATATACTTATTCTTTATTAAGTTATAATAAATAATATTTTTTTATAGTTTAAAAGTATTATTAGTAATATACTTTTTATTACTAAGTATAATAATAAAACTAAACTATAAAAAAAGGTTAGTATTATTAGTAAACGATCTATTTATAAATATAAATAGTTTATAAGTAAAAAAGTTAAATAGGATATATATTAACCTATAATCTAAGTTTTTAATCTACTACTAAAAGTACTTATTAAGTATTTTAATATTTTTATTAATTAGCTTTTAGTATTAAGTAGTAACTAATAAGTTATAGAACGCCTCTAGTTAGTAAATTAATATAATATAAGTACTATAGGCGCATTACTAAATATACTAGGTCTTTTAATTATTACTAAAGGTTATAGTAATAATCTTTTTACTCTAACCTTTTTATTTAAATACTAAATTATTACCCTTAAAGTATAAAATACTACTATTAAATATAAAGGGATTATTTAGAGTTAAAAAGAACTTTAGCTTAGTTATAAGGTTTATTTTTTAGAGCTATTAATCCTTTTAAGCTAAAAAATTAATAGTAGAGATATTTAATATATTATTTATTTATATTTTAACTATTAGTTTATATAAAAAAACTAAAAAAAAAAAACTAAAAAAATAAAAGGGAGAATTAAACCTATAGCCTCTAGCTTTAATAAGTTAGACTTTAAGCTACTAGGTAAACTACCTTTAGTAGCAAAAACCACTCTAAATATTTTTTATTAACTCCTTTAGAGTGCTTATAGCTAACTACAGCTTCCGTAGCTAACTATAGTACCCGTAACTAACTATAGTAGCTGTGGCTAACTATACGTAGGGCCTAGAGCCACTTAGCTAAGCTATATATAATAGACTAAACCCTAAAAGGACTAGTGCCTTAGGAGCTAGGCTAATAGAGCGAGGCACTAGGTCTATAAAAAGTAGGGCTCCCCCTAGTTTATAGGGGTCTAGACTTCTACTTTTTTAGTAAGTAAATAAGTATAGTAATATAGTAATACAGTACTATTACTACTACTATAATACTTCTACCTCTTTTACTTATATATTATATACTAAACTTATACTTTTACTAATTCTATTAAGCCTAATATTACTATAAAAGTATTTAGCTACTTTAATACTAACTTTAATACCCTTATACTTATATTTATAAGTTATAAACCTAGCTTTATAACTAACTCTATCTTTTTAGTTAATTACAAAAGTTTATTTAAACCTACTTATTTAATAATTAACTTTATTTTAACTATAAGAGATTTAATTATATAACTAATACTTTTAGTTTATCTGTAATTTAACTCTTTAAATAACTAAAAAACCTAGTTTTTAAATAATCCTTAAACTATTAAACCTTCTTTAATAAATCCTTAATAAATTCTTATATACGTTTACTATAATAAATGAATTTTTAAATAATATTTAATTAATATTACTTATACAAAAACTAAGATTATTATAGCTTTAACTATTTAGTTTAACTAGTAGAAGTTTTTATAAACTAATATTAACTATTTTAAAGTTATAGACTTTAAGTTTATTAACTATAATAAATTAACTAAAAGAGTTAAAAAAGATATAATAGGGCTTTATAGTTTTAACTACTTTTTTAAACTACTTAGTTAGCTATATAATAAGTAGTTTACTTCTATTATTTTAATAAATTAACTCTTAAGTTTTTAAAAGTTTATTTAGTTTTAGTTAACTTTAAATTTATAAAAAATAAATAAAATTACTATTTTTAAGTTAAAAGGGTAATTAAATTATTAAGTTTAGTTTTTACAATTTAATATAGTTTTATTTAGTAAACATTTAGTAATAGATTTTATTAAACTATTAAATAAGTAAAGTAAAGACTTTAATAATAAAGTATTAGGTTATATATAACTTTTTTATAAAGACGGCCTTTTATAAGTTATAAAAAACTCTAAAATAGTACTTAAAGTTTAGAAAAGTTTAAAAGAGTTATATTAACTTAAAGGGTTTACTAATAAGTTTTTTATTTATAAAGAGTTTTTTAATACTACTTTAAATAACTTTAAAACTCTTAAGGAATACTTTAATAAAGTTAAAGAGTTTATAAATAATTTAGCTTTAAATAATTTAGTTTTACTTAAATAAGTAATTATAGTTTAGGTTTTAAATAGCTTAAATAACTTTTATAAAGGGTTTATAACTAATATTACTTAATCTTTAAAAAAAGACTTAAATACTTATACTATTAAGTCTTTATTTATTAATTTATTAAATAAATCTAAAGGAAAGGGTAGTAATAACTTTATATAATTCTTTAAGTTTTAAATTAAGTTTAAAAAAACTTTAAAACCTTAGAAATAAATAAAGGGTTGTTACTATAGCTATTGTAAAAAAACCGGCTATATAAAAAATATTTATAGATTTTTATATTTAAATAAAGTTCTTAATTAGTTTAAAAAGATATTAAAAAACAACTTTACTATAAATAAAAAAGAAAAAAGAAGAGTTAAAAAATAGAATTTATATAAATAATTAGTTAATACTATTATTAATAATAATTTTAATTCTTTTAATTTATTTAAAGAAGTTATAGTTACTTTAAACTTAATAAATATTAACTTAGTAATTAAAAAAGACTTTAATTTAGATATTAAATTTAAAAATATAATTATAACTTCTAAAACCCCTATTAAAATACATTTTAAAACTAATAAAACATTACTAAGTAATTTAATTAAATAGTTAAATAAAGAACTTTTAGATTTTTTTACTTATAAAGGAAAATAACTGTTTTATTTAGACTTTACTATAATAATCTATATAACTAATAACTTATTTCTACTTAATAATATTAAAATAATTAAAACTAAAGTTAATTAGGGTAAAGTAAACTAATTATTTATTTATAAAAAGGGTAATTTAACTACTATTATTAATAATATACTATATATAATTAAAAATATTTACTATATACTTAAACTAGGTATTAATTTTTTAAGTTAAGCTAAATTTATTAAAATTAATATAGTTTTAATATACTATAATAAGTTAATACTTTATAATATAATTAAAGATAAAGTCCTTTTAATAGAAATAAAGTAGCAGTTAGCTTAGTAGTTAAGAGCCTGCTCGACCCTACCTCGTAAAAGGTAAAGGTAGTAGGTTCGAATCCTGCGCCGCCCAAAGGGTTTTTACACCCTAACTATACGTCACACACCCATACAGTATAGCAAATCAGAGTTCTTAAGGGTGGGGACCCTACCACTCTAATTGGCTGCACTGGATGGCCCGTGCGCTACTCCTAGCCAATAGGAGCAGGCAGCCCCTACCAGGCCGTATATAGCGTACAGCACCTTCCCTTATAAACAAGCATCCCCTAACCTAGACTTAGATAGACCTTTATATAAAACCTTTACTACTTTTATACTAAATAGTTATATATTTTCCCTACTAGGGTTTTTTCGTATACCCTTTACTAGAATATTATTTACTTATAAGAGGTTAAAAGCCTACTACTTAGTGGATTTCTAGTTTATAATATAGGTATACTTATAGAACAATACAACATATATACTTAATAGAAATAAAGAAAAATAACCTTTACTTCTTTAACTTTAATATAAATAAAGAAGTTATTAATATAATAAAAGAATCTTTAAAAGATTCCTAAAGTTAGGATCGAACTCTAGACTCTAAGATTAATATAATAAAACTATAGTATAACTAATTAAGTTATATAAATTAATAATCTTTATTTATTAATTTAAATTAAACTAAAATTATATATAAAAAGGCTACTATAGAGGTATTTTATAAACTACTTTATAAAGTCTACTTAAAAGGAAAATTTATAAATAAAGTAAATAAATAGTTTAATAATTATAAAAAGGACTATCCTTACTTATACAAAATTACCTTAGACTTATACGGGCCTATTATACCTAAAACCTATAATAATTATAAATAGTTTATACTATTTATAAATAAAAAGACCCGCTTTATATAGGGTAAATTACTAAAAATAAAGGAATCTAAAGAGGTTTTTAATATTTTTAAGGAATTTAAATCCTTAGTTAAAAATAATAAAAATAAGTATAAAATTAATTAATTTAATATAGATAGTAGTAAAGAGTTTAATAATAAAAAGATTAAAACTATATATATTAAAAATAGTATAACTTATAATATAAAACCACTTTATATACATAAGCTTAATAGTATTATTAAAAGAATAATACGTACTTTAGTAAATAAAGTAAGAGTTATATTAATTAATACTAATATTAACTTTAAACTATAGGGAAAAGCTTTTTTAGTAGTTATATATTTATATAATAAAACCCTATATAAGTTAATAAGCAATAAAACGCTATATAAAGTAAAGAATAATATAAAACCCTCTTTAGACTATATAAAGGTCTAGGGGAGTATTTACTACTATAAAAATAAAGACCCTAATTTTAAAAAACTAAATAATAGAGCTAAAAAGGGTATAATACTAAACTATAGTAATAATACCTATAGAATCTAGGATTTAAAAGAAAATAAAGCTATATAGTCCCGTAATATTAAAGTATTTAAAAATATCTTTATAAAAGATATAATAAATAATAATTAAGAACTATCTATATTAAATAAAATAAATTATCTATAATTTAGTATAAATAAAAGTAAAAAAGAACTTTAAAGTGATAGTTTCTTTAAAGTAGACTTAGATTCTAATAATAATAATAATAATACTAATAATAATATAAACTCTAAATTAACTATAGAAATCCCCTATATAGATAAAGAGATCTGGAAAAGCTATATATAGGTTAAAAATCAAAAAAGTACACTATTTATAATAGAAATTACCCATCTTTAAATATAATATCCGCTATAAATAGCTTAAAGGATAAAATTTCTTATATATTAAGTATTAATAACTTAAATAAACCTACTATATATAAATAAGTTTTAGAATTTAACGATTTATAAAACTAGATCTAAGCTATATATAAAGAGTTAAAAATATTAACTAAAATAAATACTTAGAGTATAATTAAAAAACTATAATTTATAAGACCTTTAGGGGGTAGATAGGTTTATAAAACTAAAGTTAATAATAATATTAATACTAAAATTAAAAACTCTATTAAATATAAAGCCTATTAAGTAGTTTAAGGTTATAATTAATATATAGGTATAGATTACCTAAAAACCTTTAGTACTATCTGTAGGCCTAAATCCTATAGGCTATTATTCTTAATAACTATATAAAATAATTAGGATATTAAACAATATAACGTTACTAGTGTATTTATATATACTAATATTAATAAAAATATATATGTACAATTACTTACTAGTTTTTTTAATAATAATAATAAATTAGTTTTTAATAAAGATTATAAAAAATTTAATAAAGAATTAATCTATAAACTTAATAAAGCCCTATATAGCTTAAAATAAAGTCTTAAACTATAGTATAAGTATTTAAAAAAAATACTTAAAAAAAAAACTTTAATATATTACTTTATAATAAAGCTATTTTTATATTAAATAAAAAAGGAGTTAAAGCTATTATAGCTTATTATATAAATAACTTTTTAGTTGTTATTTTTTTTTTTTTTATTTATGTGTTTAATGTATTTATAGTACTACTTATAGTAAGGTAATCGAATAAATCTACTAAATAAAGAATATTCCTAGTAAAAAATTTAGTAAAAATGCGTTTTAGCTAAACGTATATATCTAGTAAGGTAATGGGTAAAGGTTGTTTAAAAAAAAGATACGTTGCTAATGTTGACCCCCTCTAGCTGTACTAGGTGCTTTGAGCTCTTAAGTAGAGCTCGGCAGGGCAGCCCAATGTACGTACTAACTATAACGCCCGAAGTCATTGCGGGTAATACTATACTTACAATAACTTCCGCCTATCTACTCTTGCGCCACAAAGCGCGGCGCGGTGGCAGCTATAGTGATAACAACAATACTATTACCAATAGGCGGCGCTAAATAGTGCAACTAATATATTAAAATAAACTTTTACTTATACAAACCTTTAGTTAGATTATAAGTACTGTTGTAACGACGTATTAAGTAATCCAAGTATAAGAGGCTTATAATAAGGAATACTATAATTAGCCTATACAAATATAAGGATCGTTTGTGTTACTAAAACTAAAAATAGCTTAAATATATTTTAACTTAATTTATATAAAAAGGATTTGTTTTATATTTATATAAAACTTATAGGCTTTTAAATTCTAAGAGTAGAGGTTTAACTAAGATTTATATTAATTTTTAACCCCTACTTAAACTAGCTTAGTAATTATAATTATAATACTCTATATTATATAGTAGTACAATTTATATAAAGCTATTTAAACTTAGTTTATTAACTATTTATTACTAAAAGAAGTACTAGATCCTTTATATTTAAATTACTTAAATTTTTAATATATTATTAAGTATAGAAAAGTACTTATAGAACAATATAAAAGAGGAGTTTTCTTTATTAATAGCTTAACTTATAGAAATAATTAAAGGCCTAAGAGTTATAAGTAGTAGTTAAAAAGAAATTATTAAATAACTGTATTAGGACTTTACTAAAAAGAGTAAGGCCCGCGACGATTAATCCCCTATATTTTTTAACCTACGGGGGAGTATACTAGCCCCTGCTTATAAGTTATTTAGTACAGCTCAAAAAGGGCTACTATTACCCCTAATATATCCTTTTAGCCTTTTATAAACACTAAGTTTATAGTTCTTTATACTTAAGTTAAATATAATAATACAGAATATACTAGAAATAACGTTTTCTATATACGTATTTATTAAAATACTAAAAAAAAGTAAATATTAAAAAAAGAGTATATAAAAAAATCATTTTAAGGACTTTAAACTAAAGATACTAAAGGAATACTTTTTAAAAAGTATATTAAATTAGTTTACTTAGTTAACTTAAATTTTAATAACTTTTAGGATTTATAGTTTTAAATTTAAAAAGGACTTAAGTAATATTAAGAGTTTATATATTAGTAACAAGATTAAAAACGTTATTTTTAATAGCCCTATATCTTTTATTATATATATTATAAATAAGAAGTAAATATAGTATATATTAGTTTAAAACTACATAGGCTATAGAGTAGTTTTATATAAGTAGCTTTAAAATTAGCTTTATATATATATACTTAAAAAAAGTAATTTTATAAGTTATATTACAAAATTTAATAAACTTATATACTACTTAAAAGTAGCTAGTAGTTAAATAACTCTAGAAGATAAGGTTTATGTGTTTTTTTAAGGAATAAGTTTATAGTATAAGGATTAGTTTGTGTATTTTAGATTTTTTTAATAAAGTAGTATACTTATTATAGTTAATAGACTTATTACTAACTTTATTAATAAAGCCTATATATATAATAAGTAAAAGGTTATAGTTTTATAAATAATAAATAGTAATTAATTTACTATAAAGCTAAAGAGAGTCTTTAAAAAAGACTTTTTAAATTACGAATACTAGAATTATAGTAAAAAAGGCTACGTTAGAGTTATTTATAAGGTAAAAAAGAAAAAAAATAATAAGAGTAAAGGGGAAAAGACTTTTAAAGTGCTTTTTATAATACTACTAAAGAGCAATACACTATTAAAGGTGTTTAAGTAGACTAACCCACTAAAGCTAGACTTTTTTTTAGGTTTAAGGATATTATAAAAAGACTTTAAAGTTATTTAGAACGATTTAAGAGTAGCTAAAAGTAAAGTAGAAATAGTTAAAAAAGAGTTTATAAATAACAAGTAGGCTATAATACTTATAAATACCCTTTTTTAGTTAATTAAAGAGAAAATGGATACTTAGTTTTAGAATTCTAGAGTAAGTGTATATATAATTAACGATATAGTATAGTATAAAAACTGTATAGCTATTATAAATTAATAGTAAATTATAACTAGTAATAGGCTAATTTATTTAGAGTTTATAGGAGTTGTTGTTTTATACTTTTATAATAGTTATGTTATAGAGCTGTAAGATGTATTGTATTTATTAATTCTCTTTATAAACGTATTTAGTAGGGAGTGTCTTTATAAAGTTAGAAATTATTTGCTTAACAGAGTATTAATTGCGTAGAACGGGGAGCTTTTTAATAAGTTTAATATTAAGAAAAGGGGTTTTTATTTATCTTTAGTAGACTTAAACTTATTAGTTATACTTTATTTTATGTAGATAAAGGAGTAGTAAAAGGATATTTAATTTTAGTATAGGAGATTTAGCTACTTAGGGTATTATAAGTTAATTAAGTTAATTAAGTTTATAAAAGGATGTGCTTTAATAGTAAAAGATATTATACTTTAACCTTATTTAATATACGACTTATTAAAGAGTTTATAGTATTTACTTTATACACTATATAAGTATATAGAGTATTTAAAAGATATAGTTTATATAAATATAGAAGAAATTAAGTTAGTTATATAGTATACTTACTTTACTATTATTATAGACAATTAATTTTATAACTAAGATATAATATTATTAAATTTAAAAAAAGACCTTATTTATAAGTTTATTAACTATATATACAGCTAGTAATAGTATTTTAGGGAGTCTATTAAGGTTATTTATATAGATAATACTAGAGAGTTTATATTTTTATTTTTAAATGTTACTTTAAGAGATATAGGTATATAGGTAGAGTTATTTTTTTTATATATTTATAAGTAGAACAGTATTATAGAGTACTTTATTTAAATAATTATAAATAAAATATATTTTATATATATTAATATAGATATTTTAGTTAAGTTGTAGTTATAGATTATATTAGTTATTATATATATAGTTAATAGGAGCTTTACTTTAGTAGTTAAAAGAGGAATACTAATTTAAGTACTTATAGAGGATTTAGAGTCTAGGAAATACTTTGTTTTAAACATTAGTAACTTAAGGGTTATTAATAGCTACTATTTTATTAATATTAATTTTAAAACCTAAGTTAAAAGTAAAAAAATAAACTCTAGAGTTAAGAAAGGTATTTTTATAGGTTATATAAGTAACTAAGTTTACTAAGTATAGATTCTTAAATACTAAAAGGTAATAACCTTATTAATTATTATTTTTTATAAACTTATAAGCTTTAAAGAAGTAGATCTTTACTAGTTCTTACTACTGGGGTAGAGAGTAGGATTTTAAAGATATTAGTATATTATTTATAACAAACTTATAGCTCTTTAATTTACACTTAGTATAAGTAAAAACTACTTACTAAATTAAGAAATTAAGCTTATAACTTAAGGGGAGCTATTAAGTAACTTTATTTTAATAGTTTTAAGTATAAAGATTTAGCTATACTTAGACTTAGTAATTTTTATAGAGGTATATAACGGGTCTATAGAAGACTAGGAGCTATAAAAAGAAGCTATATATACAGAGATTCTGATTTTTATTAAATAAAGAGTTTTTTTTTTTATTTTAAAGAGTAAAGTACTAAAGAGTATATAGTTTATTATAAAATAAGTATTTAAATATAAAAAGGCTTAAGGGATTATAATTAAAAAAAAGGTAAGGATTATAGTAAAAGACTTTTAATAAGTATATAAAAGGGACTTTATTAAAACGTATATATTAATTTTATAATCTACTTTTTAAAGAATCCTTTTTATATATACTTATTAAAAGGGGCTTATTATATACTAATAGGACTTTATTAAAGTATATTTTAATAGGGATTTTAATAAGTAAATTTATATATTACTATTTAAAATACTAAAAGACTTTTTTTTAAATACTTAATTTAAATACTATATAGTAGAAGTTAGTTATAATTTAAGTTAAAACTAAGTAATTCTATTATAAAAGGTATTATATAAGTTCTATTAAAGTAGTTAATAGTAATAAGTAAAGTTATAAGAAGTTCTTAAGTATTATAGCTTTAAGTTACTAACTTTTAATAATACTATATACTATAATACAAAAAATAAAGTATTTATAGTAACCTATATTAATAATATTATTATTATTAACTTTAAAAAAGCTATTAACTATATACTTATTATAATAAGTAAATAAATAAAAGTTATTAATTTAAGAGTTCTTAATTTATTTTTAAGTATTAAACTATTATTTATAGTTATAAAAACTATAATTTATTAAAGTACTTATATAAAAGATATTATAAAAGAATTTACTTAAAAAATATACTTTATTAATACTTTTATTAAAATAAGAGTTTTTATAGTTACTATGCTAGTTAAAAGTAAAGTTAATAAAAGCCTTTAGGAGTAGTATTATTAAATACTTAATAAAGAGTAATTTACTATTTAAATAACCTACTTAGATATTGCTTTTAAATATAGTTTATAGGGGAGGTTCTTTTATATACTTTTTAAATAGTATTAAAAAGGAGTTATATACTTAGTATATTACTCTAAGGGTTACTATAATTTTAAGATCTAGTATACTATATAAAAAGAAGTAGACAAAACTAACAATCTTAACTTTAAAAACTATTATAATAGTAATTATATTAAGTATTTTAAAACTTTATAATTAATAACTAAATAGGTATTTTTTATAGTTAGTAACTTAGTATTATAGAGGTTCTATTATTAAAAAACTATAGTAAAGTTTTTTATAGAAGTAGAATACTATACTACTTTAGTAGTAGCTTTAGAGGCTATATAAATTTAGAGTTTTTTTTTAGAGTTAAGAAAAGAGTTTTTAGAACTAGTTTATATATAGACTAATAATATAGGAGTAATTATATTTATAAAGGGCAAAAGTAGTAATAACTAAACTAAGTATATAAGAGTTTATAACTACTATACTTAAGAGACTATAGAGTATAGAGAAGTTAATTTTAAATACACTTATTTAAGTAATAATATTATAGATATATTTACTAAACCACTTAGGAGGCTAGTATTTAAAAAACTACAGAATATACTTAGATTAATTAACTTAAGGCGCTATAAATTTAAATAACTTTATAATAAAGGGGAGTATAATAATATATTAAGTAATTTAAGTATAGGAGGCTTATAATAAAGAATACTATAATTAGTTTATATAAATATAAGGGTTGTTTATATTACTAAAGCTAGAAATAGTTTAAATATATTTTAATTTAATTTATATAAAAAGGATTTATTTTGTATTTATATAGAGTTTATAGGCCCTTAGATTCTAAGAACGGGGGTTTAATTAAAATTTATATTAATTTCTAACCCCTACCTAAACTAGTTTAGTAATTATAATTATGATACTCTGTATTATAGCTGTAACGTACTATAGGGCCTGACGAGCCCTAGTGGCGTTTATAATTAAAAAAAAAGGCACTACTATAAGTAAGGCCTTTATTAATTTCTTTTGTTTTTTATATTTTTATATATTTAATAATTCTAAAATACTAAACTTATTAATAATAAGTTTAATATAGTTTAATAACTATATAATACTTAAAGGCTTAAGTCTCTTAGTTATAGCCTTTAAAGACTTTTTTAAAACTAACTAAGCTACTAAAGATATAGGCTTTAGTAGCTTTAATAGTAGTACTAACTTTATAGACCTTCTACTTAAAACATAAGTAGCCGTTATTAAGTTTAAATACTACTTACTACTAAAGGACTACTTAAATTTATAGATCTAGTCCTTATATAATTAACTATACTAGCTATTAATTAAAGACGTAGTAGAAGAGGTTAGGGCGTGGGCGCGTTACGTAAGAGCCCTAGCCTAGTATAGTAGTATAATAGGTGCTACTGCTGTAGTTATTAAGGCCCTTAATAGTATAAGGGAAGCTAGGAATTGGTATATAGTCTAAGGCTTAATAATATATTAAGATGTATACTAATAAAGGTAGGGTAGATCCTTTAAATAAAGTTAACTAGCTATAGCGATGTAGCTAAGGGAAGTAGAGGGATAGTTTAGATTGGATTTAATAGGTTTAGAGGGACGGTTTAACGACGTTAGGCGCGGGGGCATATAGAGGCGTATGGACGGTGTTAGTGGTTTTAGAGGCGTTAGTAGTGTAATTAGTAGTTAAAATTAATTAAATACTCCTATTACTTTAAATCTATAGTAGCTGTATTATAATAGATAAATTTATGTACTAACTATTAAGAATAACTTAACCTCTAGGGCTATATGTGACGTATAGGTTATTAATTAGGGGGAAGGGGGAGGGGTCCTTAGTGGTAGGGTCTCTACTAGTAATGTATTTATAGTTAAGTAGCTACTTAGGGATACTAAGGATTAGTTATTACTTTTAACTTTAAAATTACTAATAGTATAATTAATAATATTTTTAAAAATATTAATATAAAACTACTAGGGGTACTTAAAACTTTTTTAAGTATTAAAGTAAATATAAATAGGTTTAAAAAGATACTATTTTTATACTAAACTAAATATACTAAAAAACTACTTATTAAGTATAATAAAACCTACTTATATAGGTATTTAATACTTATAAATAATAATATAAAAATAGTAAAAAATACAGAAAAAGCTACTAAAGAAGAAATAAAACAATTCTAATAAAAAATAGGCTCTTTAATATATTCTACCTTAAAAACTAAACTAAATATAGCCTTTATAGTTATATTATTAACTCGTTATATAAGTAATTCTTCTAAAAAGTATTTTATTACTTTAAATTAGTTATAGGGATATTTAAATAAATTCCCTAACTTAGGGATTTTATATAACTACTCTACTAAATTTAAAATAATAGGATTTTTAAACTTTAATTAAACTAAAGATTTTAATAATAAAAAATCTACTACTAGCTACCTATTTTACTTAGGATTTTATAATATAATTAGTTAAAATACTATAAAACAAAAAACAGTAGCTTTATCTACTTATAAAGCTAAATATATAGCTTTAACTAAAGTTATTAAAAAAGCTATATATTTATATAACTCTTATAATTATATATTTAAATCTTTAGACCTTAAAGGGCTTAATAAACTAAAGATTCTTATAAATAATAAAGCAGCTTAAAGACTAGCTAAAAATCCTAAATTTTATAAAAGAGTTAAGTATATTAATATTAAATATTACTTTACAAAAAATATAATTATTAATAATAAAGCTTTACTATACTATATATCTACTAAAAATAATCTAGTTAATATTTTAACTAAGTCTATAGGTAAAATAATATTTAATAATTATTTAACTACTTTAAGTATAGTAAATTATAAAAGTTTTTTATTTTTTCTTTAAAATAAAACTAAAAAGAATATAAATCTAATAAAAGATAAGTTAAAAATAAATAATTTATTATATTAAAAAAGAAGGTTTTCCTTAAACTCAAAAAACTTTTCTTTTATTTTTACTCTAAATATTTTTACTTAAAAAAAAGGTTTTTTATAAAGTCTTTTAAAAAGGTTTTAATACTAATAAAAAGTTCTTTAATTAAACCTTAAAACGCTAAGATCTATAATAAATTTAAAATAATACACATCTTAAGGGGGGATATTAGTCTATATAAAAAAACTAAAAAAAAAACTAAAAAAACAAAAGGGAGAATTAAACCTATAGCCTCTAGCTTTAATAAACTAAACTCTAAACTACTAAGTAAACTACTTTTAGTAGTAAAAACTACCCTAAATATCTTTTATCAACCCCTCTAGGGTACTCATAGCCAACCACAGCTCCCGTAGCTAACCACAGCAACTATAGCCAACTACACACAGGGCCTAAAGCTACTTAACTAAGCCGTACATAACGGACTAAACCCTAAAAGGACTAGTACTTTAAGAGCTAAGCTAATAGAGTAAAGCACTAGGTCTATAAAAGGCAAGGCTCCCCCTAGCCTATAGGGGTCTAAACTTCTACTTTCTTAATAAGTAAATAAGTATAGCAATACAGCAATACAGCACTATTACTACTACTACAATACTTCTACCTCTTTTACTTATATATTATACACTAAACCTATACTTTTACTAACTCTATTAAACCCAATATTACTATAAAAGTATTCAGCCACCTCAACACCAACCTCAATACCCTTATACTTATACTTACACTAACTATAGTAAAGTTATTATTATTAATTAAAAAAATTAAAAAGTATAAGTTATATATTAAAGTAACTATATTTAATTTTTTATAGTAGTAGTAGTAGTACGTTATCTACTAGTAAGTACTAGCTTTAGTAATACTATAGAATAGTTACTTTATAATTATAATAGAGTTAAAAGGGTATTAATCTTTAATTTAAATAAAAAGCCTTATTAAAATTACCTAATTAAATTTTATCTCTAACTAAGTATATACTTAAGTAATATCTTATAACTAAAGAGTTATACTATTATAAATAAAAAAAGGGGTAAAAGTAAGAATTAGTTATTATAAAACTTACTGTATTATTAGTAATTAAGTTAAAATTTTAATTTTACTATTATTAGTATAGCTTTATACTATAAAACGGGATTTCTTATATAAAGCGTTTATAGTTTTACCCTTAACTTTATTAATAATATAGAACTTAAAAATATAGTATTACCTATATACTATAGGGTTAAATAGAATAATTTTAAAAATATTATAATTCTAAAGTACTAATATTTCTTATATAGTTAAGAGTTAAAAGGGCTTATTAGGAGTAGTAATTATGCTTTTATTTTAAAGCTTTTTAGTAAAAGTAAAGTTAGTAGACTTTTTTACTAAAATAAAAGTAGTAGTAGTGTTTATAGTAGCTTTATAAGGGTAGCTAGAGTGGTACTTAAAAGGGGTAGGGGTTACTATAATAATAGTTTTAAGTATAGGTTTCTTAGTTTTATTACTATTATTATTTAAAGTATTACTTTAAGGTTTATTATTAAAGGGTAGTAGGTTTTTAAAGTTATTCTTATTAGTATTATTATAAAAGGGTTTAATACTTATTAATTTAAATATTTAAGGGCCTTATAGTAAAGTAAGAGTATATAATTTACTATTAATAGTAATAAGGTAGTAAGGGCCTTACTACTTACCTTTTTTATACTATACCCTATCCTTTAACTAAAGTAAAAGGTTTAGGGTTTTTACTATATTAAGGCCGTTATATACCCTAAGGCCCTTAGTAACTATTTATTTAGTGTAGAAGTAGTAGACTTTTTTTATAGTCTTTTAAATAGTTACGGCTCTTTTAATAATATTTAGTAATAGTAGAGAGGCATTATTAACTCTTAAGTACACTTTAAAGACTAAGAGGGTAGGTATAAAGTTATTAGGCTTAGCTACGTTATTAATAGTTTTAATAGTAGCTTAAAGCTACGCGTCTTTACTTATTATAGGGTTTTTAGCCTTAAAAATCTTATAGACCCTATATACTATAATATAGTACTTCTTAACTTTACTAATTAAGTAGTATACTTTAATTAGGGTATTTTTAAAAATAATATTAAAGAATTAAGTATTACTATAGAAGTTATTAAAGTAAAATCTAGTACTAGAATTAGTAATAAGGTAATTAAGAAGTTTTTAGTATATATTAATTTAGTTTTTTTAAAACGCTTATTATAAATATTTAGTAAAGAGTAATTCTAAAAAGTAAGTAGTATTAAATACTATAGTAGTATTAACTATATATAAAACAGACTTACTATTTAAGTATATAATATTAATAATAACTTTATAGTTAAAGTTATAGTTATTATAGAGGTTAAACTTAAAGTAAAAAGGAATAGAGTTATTAAGTTAATATTAGTAGTATACTTAAGTAAGGACTTTAATTATAGAGATTTTAATAGGGTTTTTTGATTTTTATAAAATTTAGTAAAGTCTTTAAACTAAGGGGTAGTTAAATTAGTAATAGAAATACTTAAGTTTAATATTAGTAAAGTAGTAAAACGTGAGGGACTTCTTTATATTAAAAAAAAGCTATTTATAGCTCTATTATTAAATAATAAATACTACTATTTAACTCTAATAGAGCTTATTATAAATATTATTAAAAATAATACTTAGTTAATTTATATTGCTAAGGCTTAAAAAAAAGGAAGTATTTATAAGTATAACTTAAAACGTAATTATACTAAATAGTATAGGGATTGTAATTATTCTAAGTAACTTAACTATAGTAGAGTCTTTAAATATAATTAAGACCTTACTAGCTTATAAAGTATTTAATTTAAGGTTAGGTAAAAAGTAGTTATAGAGTGTAAGGTATTAATTATACTTAGTAGTAGAGAACTTTATTATGCTAGTATTAGGTATAATACTATAAAAGACGTTTAAAGAGTACTAACTATAGTACGTAAATGCTATATAAAGAGGGAGTATATTAAATAGGCTCTATTACGTTAAGTAGTAGGCTAATGCGTTGTTATAAAGGATTTTAATAACTTAGTAGCTGTTAATTATAGCTATTAAAGTAGAGGTATTAAAAGATATTATATAATAGATAAATCCTAGCCCTTTGTTCTTACTATTGTTAATAGCTACGGAGGGATTGTTAGTAGATATAGTGTTTTTATTATCTTTTTTAAGGCCCTTATATTTAAGTAAAAATTAGTAGTAGGCTTTAATAAAAGGGTTTTAAATATATACTAAAAATTTAAATTATTTATAGGTTTTATTTTAAGTACTTTAAGAGTAGTTAGTAAACTAGTAATCTGCTTTATTATAAATATAGTACTTTTTAGTACTTCTATAGAAGGAAAGAGAGGGCTTATTTAAAAAATAGTTATAATATATACAGTTAGGGCAGTAGCCCTAATAACTACTACTATACTTATAATTAACATAGAAGGCATTTATAAAAGTAAATTAATTACTTATTATACTACTATTTATAAGGCTTATAGTAAATTAAAAGTCTATAATAGTTCTACTAAGTAATAAAGAGGCTTTAATAATAGTTATAGCTAAGTTTATTAAGGTATTATAAATTATAAAGAGTTAACTATAAAGGGCCTTATTAAATCTATACTCTACTTTAAGTATTAGTTAGATTTTTAGTATTTTTATAATTATTACGTTAAGGTACTTAAAGTGGAATTACTTTAGGTTACTATAGATTTTATTAATAAAGTTAAGACGTTGCTATTTAAAGAGGTAGTATTAATGTATTTAATTTATTTTAAAGTAACTTTAGATAACTTTAATAATATTTATAAAGGAGTAGGTACTTATTAACTTACTAAAGTAGTTATAATAAAAGGTTTAAGTATAGTTATAAAGTATTAATAAGAAAGTAATATATTAATAGTATAGTAGAATACTTATAAACTAACAATTATATTAAAAAATCTTTAGTTTAGTAGTAAGGGACTTATACTACTTACTACTATAAAGTATACTACTATTAAGCTTTATAAAGTTAGTAAGTATTTTTAGTAATGGGGTATTTAATAGAGGAGGGGTAGAAGTAATAGTAAGGGGGTCTTTTAAGTAAAGAGGGACAAAGTAGGCTAGTAGAGCCTTATAAAGTTAAAACTAGTAGCTAAAATCTTATAAAATTTCCTTTATAGCTTATAAAGTTACTACTTACTATAAGGGTAAGACTTATACTCTTTATAAGACTAAGTTTTTATAAAATTTAATTAATAGTAGGACCCGGCTTTTACTATAGAAGAGAATATTCTAAGTAAAGTTGTTATTATTTATATCTATAATATTACTAATAAAGTTAAGCTTTAAAGAGTTAACTTAAAAGCTATTTTAAAGAGTAAGGGTATTTTTAACGTTATTCTTTAACTAAAAGTTAAAGTATTAATAGTAGAATGTATTAAAGAGGTCTTAGTTATAGTTACTTATAAAGATATTTATTTTAATACTATTTATATAAAGGAACTCTTTAAGCTAATATTAAGTTTTATAGAGAATAAGGCTAAATACCTAAACTATTTAGTTATAGAAGTCTTAAAGAAACTACTTTTAAAGGGTATAGCTAAGCTATAAGGCTTTACTATAGTACTATATAGCTTATAAAATAAAGTTTTTAAATTACTTAGTTAGGGTATTATTAATAGGTTTATAGTACTTTATAAAAGGGTTTTAGTTATAAAAGTTAATATATTTAGTTAATTAATAGGATATAGTTAAGGGGGTAGGGTTAGAATTACTTTTAACTATAGAGTAAGATATATTTAAAAAAGTTACTTTAACTTAAAACTCTTTTTTTTTAAATAATACATAAAAGTAACTAGTAAACTTATTAATAGTTTTATAGTAAAGTAGAAAGGGTAATTATAAAATTAAAAAAAAAGGAGGTTTATAAATATACTTAATTGTATTTTAACTATAAGTATAAATATAGTTATAGTAATAAATAATAGAGATAATAAATAATAATAATAAGTTTAAAGTTTTATATTATAAGGGTTTTATTATTATTAATAAAGGACTTAGTAAAAATTTCTCTTTAATAAAGAAACTTAAGTTAAATAGTTTATTTACTTAAAAAGTAAAAGTATAATACTATAAAAAAGAAAATTTTAAATTAATAAATCCTTAAAGCTAATATATAAACTAGGGAAACTAAAAAAAGTAGGTAATTTACTAGTAAACTTACTAGTAAGGGCTAGTTATAGTAGTAACTTAGGTTTTTATAGTATTTAATATAATTTAGGCTATTTTAGAGTAGAGTAAGGTTATTATAGGTATAGATTATAATAAAAGAGTAAGTTATATATAAAAGGCTTTTTAGAAAAGTAAAGCCTTTTAAAGAAGGTTAAAGAGTATAAAGAGGAAGTATTAAAAGTTAAAGATTTTATTAGTAAAGAAGAGGGGGATTTAAAAAGTATTATAAAAAAAAGAAGTTATAATATCCTTATTTTTTACTTTAATAGTAATATTTAAACTATTTAAAACTTTATTTTTATTAATAGAGTTTAATAAAAAGTTATAGAGTTATATTTTAATACTATCCTTAGTTAAATTACTATAACTACTTATTTATAAAGTTAGGGTTAATTTAATTAAAAAAAGGGATTTTAGTATTTTAAAAGTAAATATAACTATCTACTTATAAAGTTAAAGTTATAGTTAATTTTTTATTATTTCTTTTAAGTATACTTTATTAATTTATAGTTTATAATAAAGTAGTAATAAGAGTATTAACTATTAATTAGTATTAAAATACTTATAAGTAAAGGGGTTTAATTAAATATAACATAGGTCCTTATAGGGGGTTAAAAAGTATAATAATTTCCCTAAGTCTATAGTGTTTATGTGCTAGTATAGATATAGGAGTCTATAGTGGGGTCACGTGGTTACGTAACCCCCGAATAGCTATAGCTCCCTCCTAGCCGCTGTGGGCGCGGGGGCCCATAGACGCTGGGGCCTCGGCGCTGTGGCTGTAGTGGCTTACAGCGCCGTGGCTATGCCAACAGACTGTTCCCCCTTTAAATAGATTGAGTTAAGAGTTGTACGGAAGTTACTCTGCCTGTTTTAAGCATACTAGAATACCGGTATGTGTACATGATAGGAGGACTCGAGTAGACAAATGCCCGTAAGGTATGACCCACAGCGCATTGTAGCATTAAACAAGAACGAGATTTGTATGATGTCTCTTGGAACATCATGGCACATTTGTGCGGAGCAGTTGTTGCCTACTCTCTATTATCAACGGCGGCCATTGCCCTTGTGGGCCAGAAGATTCGGGCTGCCCGTCTCAGCATCTAGAATAACGCTCCTACTCGCCAGCTTTCGAATACGCCCTCCGATGGCCGCCGGCAAATCGAGTCGAGCACTCTCGAAGGCCCTGGAATGCAGAGCGAGGCCCAGAACATGCGGCCATGATCACGGAGAGAATCTTGGCATTAATCGACATAATGATGACCCCCAAAAGATTGTGTGAATTACATGAAGCTGTTGAAATGTCTATTTGGGTGGTAATTGGCTGTATCCCTTGAAGCTAGATGCTTGGCAACTGGCTATGAGGCGACATTTCCATTATCTCGTTCAGCGTACAAGGCATTTCGGATCGACGTCAACTGAGCTGCCAGTAAAAGACATCAATTTGCTTGGAGAGTCTCAGGTGACAGCGGAGATGGTGCGTGTACTACGAACCCAGTCTTGATGAGCAAAGGTTTGGATAAAAGGCTAGGTAGGGTTCATGCGCCGTTGTGACTATTGACCTCAACCATTGAAATACTCTGGTTAATCCGGAAATACCAGCCCCCAAAACTGCGACATCATTGAGTCTTCTTTGCAAATTCAAGGGGTCCATCAACAAAACCTTTCGATGGCTTTCCGGCCGCTATGATTCCTCAGGGAATGTAGGTCTTCCACCCTAACGGGATGCTCGGCCGGAGGTCAGTGAAGAAACTGGTTGAACCAAGCAACTGCTGCAGACTTTCCCCGTACCATGGCCTCCCGCTCTCCGGGCTTGCCGGGATCTCCCCTCACCAGACTGCCATGGAAAACGCCGGGGAAGTGGGGGTATTCAAAAGGAACGCCCTTCTTCATGACCGTCTCGAAGCAGTACGACTTGAGCTCAGGCGTGAAGACATAGTCGTGTTCCGGCGCTAGGACCTGAAGAGGAACAGAAACGCCCTCCATGTCTTTCTTGGTCAGCAGGCTAGGGTGCCCGGAGACGACGCAGTCCACAAGCGGCGGCGTGTGCTCCTCCGCGCCGAGCCGAAACACGGCCCACCCGCCGTAGCAGAACCCCACAGCCCCGACCTTGGCGTGCTTTGCCCTGAGGGCCCGGGCGAACTCGAAGATCTCGGGCTCTCGGACCTCGCGGGAGTTGCGCTTCAGAAAGCCGTCGAGATCGATCTCGTCGAAACGGTCCTGGAGGATGGGCTCGGGGTTCAGCACCTCGCCGCCGAAGAAGTCGGGCAGGTAGACAGTTGCATTCGCTTCGCGGGCATAGTGGTCGGCGAGGAGGCGTGCGTTCAGGAACGTCCAGCCCATGAGGTCGTGGACGATAAGCACTGCTGTGTCGGGGCTGTCGCCGGCGACGTAAACGTTCGTGTTGGCTACCACTTCGATACGGCCTGTTGGGTTGCCATCCCACTCGAAAGCCCTCAGACAACACGATGGAATAGACATTTTGTGAGTTGAGGCTCAAGGGCAGGAGACGATCAGTCAGAAACCACTTGTCGGATGGATGCAGAATGTGATGATGGGCGAGCCATCAGGTGAGACTCTTCTGGGTTTTAAGCTGGGCTCGGGCTGATATCTCTTCCTTCGGCCGGGCATAAATGCGTCCCCAAGTCAAAGGCGACATATCAGTCCGGCTCGCCGTAGTCCTGCTCTTGCTACTGGTCATTCCGCACCAATTCTGTTTTGATTGGCTTCGGTCTGTTTATCAGTCGTTCTACTGGCGTAAAGCCCATTGAAGGAACGCCGTATATCCGAAGGATATGTCCGTCGGATACATCCTCATCTTGCAGGGCCAATATTCTCCTCTCGCTTCTGCGCGCAGCTGACCAGGTAATCTCCACTGGGTACCAGATATCAACTGATAATCGCCGATAGAAGGCGCTGGGCGAAATTTCATGGAGTGACGAGGAAGCTGCTGGGAGTGGGTTTGGAGAAAGAGGTCGGAAAATGTTCCTAGTCGTCGTGTTTGTAGGGGCTGTGGAACACATTAGGATTTCCCCGGGCTGATCAATCCCTCCTAAGGCCGTAATACGGTACATAAACATTTTGAAATTCAATGGCACCAAGGAATTACCCCACAGATGGGCCGAAAGTGCCAAACCCGGAATGAGCAACGTTCATTACCTAGATACGATGTAGGTACCTAGGGGTCGAAAGGGTCTGTCACTTATCGTCAACGCCTGCTTGCAATGGCATCGCTTCGGCTCAGCATTATTCCACCAGTACCGAGTACTTGTCAGCGAAAAATAGCACTTAACTACACTGACCTACTCCACCACCCACCTTACGCTCACGCAACTGTGCACTCTACCTAGACCTCCGCAGGCATTCCAAAGGTTAGCGTGTTACCTGGTGGGGCTTACCTAATCGTCTGGCCCCACTGTGTAGGTAGTACGCTACACTGTAACCTTTGGAATGCTTGCGTAGGTGACTCCCCAGCTCGTCATACGAATATCCGCTCTATAACGATAAAGCTATATGTTATCGTCATACTTGCTTTTTGATTCATCCCATCTTCGACGCGGTATGTGTGTTTCTCGGACAACTGTTTAATCAATCACATTCATTACCGAAAACGTACACGAGTCAGACCCTCGCGCTCCTCCTCCCTCTTGATTATTCTCTCCCGCAAACCAAACCTTTTGCCTCGGACGCCCTCATCCGCCCGCCGCAGCCTCGATCTGCAAAGTCATGCGTCTCTCGTTTATCTGCCAACTCTTCTGGTGAGTATCGACGGCGCCTTGATCGTGTTTTATGCCATGTATCGCCGTGCTGACTGCCGCACAAGCCAATCTTATCTCCTCTACTAAACACGTTTCCACTGCCGACACGTGCCGCGATGGCGAGCCTCTTGAGTCTTCCGGCGGAGACCTACCAGCAAATCGCCCAGCATTGCGACCAGCCATCTCAGCTGGCTGGGCTTGCAAGAGCTAGTCGCAGGCTTCACAACATATTCAACACCGAGTTGTACCGCCTCGCCGTTGAAAACAAGCACCCCGGGATAACCCTTCTCGCTGCCGCCAAGGGACAGTTGGCGACACTAAAGGTCGCTGCCTCATTCTCCGCCAACCTCCACAAGGCATTTCCTGTTCCTCGTCCGGACGTTCCGCTAAATCGCTGGGACCATGATGAAGAGGTGTCCACAACGGAGAATGCTCCTTGGGGCACGCCTCTCCATCTTGCTGCCCAGAAAGGGCACGGGCACGTCGTTCAGTGGCTTCTCGAGCAAAATGTCGACATCTATTCCCCAGGAAAATATCTCTGCGAATGCTCCTCTGTCTCTGCCCAATTACAAGAATTCGCCAATTGTATCGCCGTGCCTGCATGGACGCCTCTGCATCTCGCCATCTGCAACCGCCACGATTCGGCCGCCAGCCTTCTCTTTAACGCTGGCGCCTCTTACCTCGACAACATTTTGAGCGACCCCGAATCCCCGAACCTTCCGACGTACAAAAGCCATCTCCCTTCCTTGATGGAGGAGTACATGGCATTTGAGCAATCCATGGACAACGGGCAACCTGAACTGTTTGACTTTAACAGCAATGGACCCATCACAGCCATTCACACTGCTGCAGCTATTGGTGATGTTGGCCTCATGGCCTGGCTGGTCAAAGATGGTGGAATGGACGTCGACATACCAGATGGGCACCATGCAACGCCGCTCCACTACGCGATCATGGGGGACAACGCGTCTACAGTCGCCCTCGCTCTTTCCCTCGGGGCGGATCCACGTCGAGCTGCTCGGAACATGGGGACGTCCGTCGATTACCCACCCCTCGAAATGGCATTTTGCTACGGAAAAGACCGGGCTGCCGGTGCGCTCATCCAAGACGGTGCCGTGATCTGGTCTGACGACGTTGACGACGTAGAACTCAGAAAGCACCGAAAATCAACCCTCAACCGCCTCCTCGAAGAAGTGGATGCGGGGCGATGTCTCGTGGCAACCATCAGTCTTGTACGAGGCATCGTTCGCCATTTCCCGCAGCTCATCCAAGCTACGTGCGAAACCTACCTCGAGGCTCCGGAAAACAAAAGGCTTCTTTCGACCGAGATCGAATCCATTTTTCTCCGCATGATTCCTTCTCCCATGTTCGGGCTTCGAGAGCTCGATGCTGTTATGTCAACTGGACAGTTGGACCTGAAGCGTGATGTCCACATCGACCTACGGCCCCTGGGTGGCGTGTTCTACTATCCTGGTGATCTTCCTTTGAGCTTTGGATCCCTGGCACTGCGCTCCGTTTTATTGGACCCCTTTCCGAACGATTCCCAGCTGATGTTGGAGAAGGTGTGCTGGCTACTTGACCTTGGGGCTGATCCCTCCCCGATCGAAAGGGGCGAGACCATAGATGGAAGCACAGGACCATTAGGCCTTTTGTTTTGGAGAATCTTGGATGAAGATTGGGACTACGCAGACGACATGATCCTCGTCCTTGCTTCTGTCGTTGAAGCTCTCGGGCAGTCGGGCGCATGGTCGGCTTCTACTTACGACCGTGGCATCGGTCTCGACTTGCTGACGAGTTACATTCGAGCCGTCCGACACTTGGCCCGCTATTCTACCCATTTCCCGAAGGAATTTCATAGGTTGGTCCATCCGTCGATGCCCCCGGAGCTCCAGGAGCGGACGATGTCGGTCTCAATTTGACCCGCCGCCGTACAAGACCTTTTTCTTCGAGAATTAGAACAACGCGACTAGGCTTGCAGAGAGAGAGATTTCGTTCCCCTCGCTCAAAATAGCCACCTAAACTACGCGCTTCAGTCAAATCCTATAGTCTCAGTCCTTCATCAGTGCCAGTCCGTTCTTTCGTGTCGCTGAATAACAGGCACTTCGGCATCTATGTTCCAACTGGGGACCTCGAGCTAAGGGCGTCGC
Source organism: Colletotrichum musae (assembly GCA_027406025.1). Classification (NCBI taxonomy): domain Eukaryota; kingdom Fungi; phylum Ascomycota; class Sordariomycetes; order Glomerellales; family Glomerellaceae; genus Colletotrichum; species Colletotrichum musae. The sequence goes on from JANVYC010000004.1 coordinate 1,021,886, forward strand.
GGTATGTGTATTCGGATCCCATCCTTGCTTGCCTCGTTCGTGAAGCCCTGTTGGCCGCGCCATAACCTCCTCATTGTATCCGGAGCACCACCATTACCGCCCGAGCCCCCTGGCCGCGTCTGTAGTCCTCAAAATCTGAGCTCAACAGCTTGACCTTTCCTGCCTCTTCGAGAGATCGAACCTTGTCGTTGTACCCATTCTTCTCCCACACTGTCTCGCGAACGGTCGAAACGATGAACCCGCCCGGCTTCCCAACCCTCACGAACTCGTTAAAGGCCTCGGGCCCCACGTGGCCCTGGGTCATGGTACCCACGCAGACGACGACGTCGTATGTCTGCGAGGCCTGCTCCAAAGGCTGAGAGAGGTCCGCAACGCTCAATGAGCGATAAACACCCGTCTCCTTAGCGACCTTGAGCATCCCGGGGCTCAGGTCGATCCCGTGTATGTCGGTGGCACCACGCTTTGCCATCTCGACGCCGACGAGCCCGGTTCCGCAGCCGGCGTCCAGGATTTTCAGCGTATCGATGTCAGGCGTTCCTGCGTATTTCTTGACATACTCGCTTGCGGTGGCTGGAGCGACATAGTCCTGCGCCTCGCCGAGCATGTCGTGGTTGTACCTCTCGGCCCATTCGTCGTAGGTTGAGCGGGCCTCATCCGTGCTGGTGAGCTTGAAAACGTGTTCGATAGACATGATGAAGACTACGACACTAAGTGGTTGGGAATATAATGAGAAGAAGGCGGATTTAAAGTGGAAATAGGGGGTGTAGATGACATGCCGGAACTCGGGCAACATGAGGGGAAGTGGGAACAGTTATACCCATTCCCGTACGGTGGAACCACGCTACTATTACATACACACAGCTCATTGAGGTCCAACTATCCTGCAGCCGTCCAGGCCCCTTATGATCTAGCCATGCAATTGGTTGGTATGCTCTAGAAGCTCGCCCACAACCCCGCACTCTTCTGCAAGTATGACGATCGGGCTACAGGGCAAAGGAAAGGACAGTCATCACTACAGATAGCTTCAGGCGTGGCCTATTCAGAAATTGCAATGGTATCAATCATTAATAGAGCCAAGGCCTGCGGTTTATAGCACGCTAAGGGGTCGCCACGGATTCGTTCTGCTTGACCCTACAAAGCATTATCTAGTCGTGGCTTTGTATCTTTGTAGGAAAGACACAATTTGTGTTTCCTTACATGCCCTTGAAACTCTCAAAGGCCGAGGTGTAGGGGTGGATCACTCGCGAATTGTCTCTTTGAGAACTTAAGGTAGGTGAGTACAAAGACATTGTTCTGTCACGACCTTATCTTCAGCGTCACCTTCGTTGCTTGTGCAAGAACAGCAAAAGTTGAACTTTCCGCCTATAATGTGTATATGTATTAATACATCGGACTTCAGATGTCACATCATCGTTTCGAGTCCAAAGGTCAAAGTAGGTACGTCCAGACAACATGCCTAAGAAGAAGCAGACACCGAAATTGGCCGCACGGTCACGGAAGCCCCCAGCACAACGGTCAAAACGCCTACCAAAGACATGTAAACTCTCAGTAAAACTACCAGCTATATCAACACAAGTATCGAAGTCCTCTGCACGACAGTTGGAGCCTCCAGAACACCCAGACATCAAACCAGTTCAGCCAGCAAGATCTTCAACAGGTTGGGTTGCTTTTTCCACCGTCACATTCCAGTCAGAGGCTCGGTCAAAAGGCATTGCTCCGCGGACAGCCCCCGACTTGTTGCCTGTTATGTGGCCCGGAACGAAGTTATTGGGCAAGCGGCGGTAAGACTGAACATCTGGGAAAGAATCAGAGAATTCAGAGTGTTACATCATTCAAGTAACTGCAATTAATCAGGAAGAGAAACTAGGTTGATCTATGAAACGCTCGATATGATAAGAATCCGGCGCTATATGGGTGAAGAACCACGCGCTTTGGCCTGAGAGCGATTTCCTTGTTCCAACTAATTAATGGCTTCGGCTGTTCCAAGTCCTGTCGAATACGGGGAGCGATCTTTGGGCTTTCGGGTTATTAGTGTTGGAGTGTCTGTAATGCCAGCCTGGAAGAGAATTACTGACCGGTCGGCACGACGTCCAATGCCTTGATCGAAATATTAGGGGGCTGCTCCAGCATGTAGACAGCCGCCTTGGCAATGTCATTGGACACGAGCGGGCTAGGAGTAATAGCATCAGCAATCGTGAGCAGTCTTAATTGGGGTCCGATTCGCTGGGCAACACATACTCGTAGCCCTCGATGAACGAGTCATACTTCTCCTTGTCGTGTCCGACGCGCTGGGAGTGAAAGTTGGTCGCAACAACGCCCGGGCGCAAGGCCAGCACCCTGATGTTGGTCTCGACCAGCTCGTTGCGGATGGAGTTGGTAAAGGCCTCTTGGAAGGCCTTACTTGCGTGGTAGACTGCCTCGCCCGAAAAGGGCGGGACCTCGAGGCCGGTCACCGAGGTGATGTTCAGGATGGTGCCGTTGCCCGGCTTCTGAGCCAGCATGGACCTGTTGAGAACCGAGTGCGTCACGAACATCATGCCGTTGACGTTGGTGTTGGCCATGGTCATGACGTCCTGGATCTTGAGGTCCGGGAAACGGGCGGGGGCTCCTACTGCGAGACCAGCCTTTCAAAGAGTCTTTGTGTCAGCCATGATCCGTGTGACACCTGTGAGAGGAAGACAAACATTATTGATGAGAATGTCAATCTGGCCGATGGCTTCGACTGCAGATGCAACGGCCTTGTCCACAGACTCGAAGTCACCAACATCGGCGGCGCGATAGATGATTTTGACGTTCGAATATGACATGGAGAGCTTGTTCGCAAGCGCACCAAGTTTCCGCTTGGGTTTTCGAGAGTTAGTTTTCAGTATATGAAAGGTGTCCGTGGTGCTTGCTCACCTCATCTCTCGACAGGAGGACCAGGTTGGCGCCCTTGGATGCTAGTGCAGTCGCGATGGCCTCCCCGATGCCCATTGAGGCCCCAGTCTGGGAAATGAATGATTCAGTATGAAGTGATTAAATCATGATTCACAAAGAATATCTCACTGACCACAAGGGCATTCTTTCCTTCAAGACTCATCGTCAGGGCTGGTTCTGTCGATTGGTGAAGGTTCCTTGTAACAGTCTTTGAATGCGTATCTCGGCAACAAGAGGTGTTCAATGGTGCTATCGCGGCTATGTCGAATAATTCTTACTGGTCTTTTAATCGGACTTGGCGCGTTTGTTGAGTCGTAGTGCTATTTCATCGTCGGACCCCGCGCAGAAGGGGTGAATATCACAGGGAGACGTCCGACGGTGATGACAAATGTCCCTCTCCTACTGAACTACGTCATCGTGACCATTGGCCGATTTGCGACTACCCCCACCTTCCGAAAGACTCTCCACGAGGCAATAATGTGGATAGATGGCCTCAAAGTCCACAAACTCCGGGAAGTAGTTGACGCTAATGTCAGCTGTAATTTCGAATTTTCCGATGCCTATTGTACCAAGGTAGGCAGCTATCAAGACCTGGCGAGGCGTGGCAGACATGCACCGGTAACCTCAACACTGACCGAAATGTGAACTTATCAATGAGCAAGTCGCTCGGTACCCGTTGCCGGTATCATTCTCATGCCTAGGCTTTTCAGTGTAGGTTCTACCGTTGACAAAACGTGCGTAACTTAGAATAGAGCGAAGCAAGCAATGCCTGAGTCCAGTTACGGTAGAAACAATGATGAATTAGCCTGTCAGCGCTGTCGATAGGAGGGAGGCACAACTCGGGCCCAAACAGAGTTCAAGTACATCAACCTGTCTAGACTGAGGCCTCCTACGAGAATTCAAGGCTCCAGAGACATGAGCAGCAGTTGATTCGATTGTCAAGAACCAAATTCCTACAGGTGCACAAGCCCCTAGTTGCAATTGAGTGGGGTTTGTACCACTCGTTCATGGCACTACATCGGAATATCGGCGTTTTACCGACAGACATAGGCGGCCCAGAAACAAAGACTAGGTTAAAATTCGGGAGAATCGACAACTATCTACATCATGCGATGTAGAACAAAGACTCCATTCTCGATTTCTTATCCCCGAAACACGACGGGCATTTGTCAGCCTTATCTCCGTGCTCGCCCGGGTTCCACGCGGTCACCGCAAGTCCGCAACTACGGATACCGCCAGGTACTTGAGAGGGGTCTCCGTCAACGACATCAATCCTAATTGCTTCATCTCAGTAAACCAAGCCTTTTTCTTCTCATCCGCTTCTCACAACAAGCAAGATCTCAAAAATACAAATCGCCATGGGATCGATCTTCCGCAAAGGCAGCCTCGCCGTCATCACGGGCGGGGCCTCTGGAATCGGCTTCGCGATCGCCCAACGATGTGTCAAAGCCGGCATGAGCGTCCTGGTCGCCGACAAGAACGCCAGCTACATCGAGAACGCGACCAAGAAACTTGGCGAGGGCGCCAGGGTCGTGCAGATGGACGTCAGTCAGCCGGATGACTGGGCCTCGCTGAAGAAGATCGTAGACACGGAGCACTCTGGTAAAAGCCCCCCCTCATCGCTTTCTCAAGCCTCACCTCCTCAAAACAATCAATCAAAGTACTAACACACGTTTAGGCCGTGTCAGCCTGCTGGCCCTCAACGCCGGCATTCAACCCAAGTCGTCCTTCGACAGCGGAAGCCTGGAGTCCTTCAAGACAACATTTGACGTCAACGTCTACGGCGTCGTCGCCGGCATCGAGGCGCTCCTGCCCGCAGTCCGCGCCAGCGCAGCCGCAGGCGACCGCTCCGCCGTGGTGATCACGGGCTCGAAGCAGGGCATCACCAACCCACCTGGCTACCCGGCCTACGGCGCCTCCAAGGCGGCCGTCAAGAGCATCGCGGAGCAGCTAAGCTACGACCTGAGAGACGTCGAGAAGCTCTCGGTGCATCTCCTGATTCCGGGGTGGGTGCACACGGGGCTCGGCGGGCGGAGGCCGGACCACGAGCCGCCGAAGCCGGAGGGCGCGTGGTGGCCTGAGCAGGTCGCCGAGTTCCTGGAGGGGAAGATCGCGGAGGGCCAGTTCTGGGTGTTGTGCCCGGACAACGAGGTCTCCGCGGCGTTGGACAAGAAGAGGATGCTGTGGAGCGTCGGGGATGCGCTGGAGGGCAGGCCGCCGCTGAGCAGGTGGCGGGCGGAGTACAAGGATGAGGCTGGTCGCTTTGTGAAGGAGGACTGAGAAACTCCTTTTTTGGTCACAAGTTTCTGAACGTAGAGGAATTGGAAAAAGCGGGGTGCTCGTTTCTCTTTCCTCTCGTGCGCGTTAGAAATGAGTTGGGGTGTATGTGCACGTGTAATCTGGCTATGTGTGATCATCCATCTAGCTCCTGGATCATGGATGATAAAATCTCATTCGACCGTCATGAACACAAGTAACGCCGTCGAGGTTTTCAACTATCGACTATCGCCAAAGGATAGATGAACGCGGGTAAAAACATACGGAGGTTGTCGTGAGCCACACAACCTTTGCCTGCTTAATCCTCGTGGCTTCGCTGCGACCACGAGGAAACCCACCATGTCAGTCATCAACGAAACTCGGTGTGAACGGAAAGCCTCTTACCAGCTTCCATCGAATTAAACAACGCTTTACAATTTCTATAGCCGCTTAAGATGAGAGCTTTGGTAACAACACTCAATCGACTGCAACGAAGCCAAAGTCGCAATTTTGTCTGAAGAAAATCATCGCCCTATCGCTAACTCGCATCAGGTTGTTTGTCTCAAGAAGCAACCACGTGTTGTCGTTACGCGAAACCTTTGGCAATCCCATGCACTGGTCACACTGTCAAATTGAAACAGAATTGAACTATTGATTTGCATTACAGAATAGCGATTGTATTTGTTTGTAGGTATGGTGAGGGGAGGGGGAAGAGTGCCCCCTCCCTGAACATTACTCGGAACCCCTGCCCGTATGCAGACATCCCACTTAAGACAACACCCCCAACTTCCCCTCTTTTCACCGTTGCAGCAGCCCAACCCCGCGTGAGGGCGTACGGGCGCGCGCTGGCAAAGCTCGGTGTAAAGCCGGCCGGATTTCCCGGGCCTGTGAGCCCGGCTTTTCCCCTCGCATGAAGAAAAGAAGAATCTACTCGTCGTCGTTGATGTCGATGACGGTCTTCTTCCACTTGCGGGCCTGGACCTTGCGCCTGAAGAGGATGTCGATCTCGCGGACGGAGCGGCCCTTCATCTCGGGAAGCCAGATCCAGGCCATGACGAAGCACACGAAGCCCGTCGCGCCCCAGACGTAACCGCACTTGCCGCCAAGGTCGACACCCTATGAAGATGGTTAGCATTGTCACTTGTGAATCTTAGTTTCAGCTCCCTGGGCAGGGGACATACGGTAGAGTTGAGCATGTAGGTCGACAGGAAGATGCAGGGAATGTTGACGACGTAGTAAGCGGCACGTCCGATACCGGTGGTGAGGGGACGCAGGCGGATGGCGGACGTCTCGGCGATGATGACCCACGAGGCGGGCGCGGGGCCGAGCGTGAAGCCGACGGAGACGATGAGGCCGAGGGAGGCCATGGCGAGGGAGGACGGGTCGGACCTGGGGAAGGACCCGGCGATGCCGAGGGCGATGAGGAAGATGACGTTGATGAGGGAGCCCCAGACGTAGATGGTGCGGCGGCCCATGTAGGTCGTGAGGATCCAGGAGAGCATGACGAAGACGGCCTGCAGGGCGGAGGTGATGAGACCGAGGGCGAAGGCGAGCTGGGAGTCGATACCGGCCTCTGTTTGGGGGGTCATGTCAGTTGAGTTCAAACTCTTTTACGGTTCATCCGATCATTGGTTGGTTTCGGGGGAGGGGGTGGAGGGTTCACTCACGTCTGAAGAAGTAAACGGCTTGGTTGGCGATCAAGTTACCAGTCAAGTTCTGGGCCGCGTAGACACCGCAGACAATGAGAGTGCGGTACAGGTCGGTGCCCTTGACGAGCTCGGCGTAGCTGGGCTCCTTCTCGGTCTTCTCGAGGTCGATGGTACGGCGCATCATGGCGACGGTCTCGTTGCTGTTGGTGACGGCAGACTGGCGACCAAGGCGCTTCACGGCCTTGGCGGCATCCTCGAGGCGGCCCTTGCGGACCAGCCACCAGGGAGACTCGGGGGCGATGTAGAGGAGGATGGCAAGAGGGGTCGGGAACATCCACTGGAGGGCGATGGGGACCCTGAAAGGAGGTCTCGTTAGCATCATTGAAAACACGTTGATCTGGTGATGTGGAATGGGGGGTCACGAACTTCCAGGCGCTGTTGTCCGCCTTGCTCTCGTAGACGTAGCAGACACCTCCGACAATGATGGCACCGAGAGCCCAGAACATCTGGAGCATCTGGGTGGCCGGGGCTCTCAGCCTCATGGGCACGATCTCGGAGCAGTAGGCCGGGGCGTTGGCGATGAAGATACCCCAGGGCACGCCCTCGAGAAGCTGGCTGACGAACATGAGGGCCAGCGAGTTGGCGAAGTAGAAGACGAAGATGAAGGCGTTGAGGAGCATGAGACCGAGGATGGTGGCCCAGCGGTAACCGATGCGGCTGGTGATGGGACCGGCGATGCAGACGCCCACGATGGCACCGAGGGGACCGCCGACCTGGAGGGCGGACTGCCAGGAGGCCTCGATCTGGTATTCTCCCTTCCTGTCAAGCACACCGTACTCCTCCTTGAATGCGTCCATGGAGACGAAAGCGCCCATGAGGAAGACGCAGTAAGACTCCATGATCTGTTCGGGAGTTGGGTGTTAGCTTCTGATTCAATCACACCAGAGCAAATAGCAACCGGGTTTGCTTACAATCGTCGTGGACATGATGAAAGCCCACATGGAGGCCATGGGGAAGAGCCTGACGGCCTCCAACACTCCCATGTTAAACTCGGCCTGCTCGGCCTCGATGGCGTCCGCCTTCATGGACGACATCTTGACGTCTCCATCGAGGGTGTGGTCGTTCTCGGCGGTGTAGGCCTCGACCTTGGTGTCATCGCCACCAGGCGTCTTGGAGTTGAGTGGCGCGCTCATGTTTGCTTCGGCCCTTGGGTTTGAGGGTTTGGAGGGAGAGCGAAGAGGAACGGGGAGGGAAGAGAACCACAGAAAAGAAAAGCGACGCTGGCGAGCTGCATGTTTTTAATAAAAAAGATCCCATCCATAGAGCCTTCAGTCGGGTCTCTCTCTCCCCCTCGGTCTCGTCTCACTTGTCTAACACCCTAACACCCCGGTTCAGTGTCGCCTCCCCGGTTCGCCTACCCACATCAAGTCTCATTCCCGCCGACGCAGCCAATACGGACGAGGTTGACCGGGGTGCAGATCCTGCAGTTACTGTACGCTACCTTGAAGCAATCAAGCAAATCTGGGCTACAGCTACCTGACTACGCTACAGCGTACATGGTGCAACCATACAATACAGGTGGTACCTACCCATGTACCGAAGTACCTACTCCTCCCCCAACACCGCTAACCCCGCCCCCCGCAATGTCCGGAACGGCCCACAAAACCCCAGAGTCGTCACCCGCGCCTTCTCCCTTTGCACCAGTGATGCTTCAGAGACGTCCTTGTTAGCGTCGGGAATCGGGTCTGAATACAACGAGCGCCGGTGGGGAATCCTCCGGCGCGCATTGACGCGCTCCAATCGGCGACGCGTTCGGGGGGCGTGTGCAGCTGTGCAGCGGCAGGCGCACCAACGCTACTTTGGCCCGGCCGCTACGGCTTCACGGCCGGTCCCTTGTGACTTGTCGCGCCGTGGGCTTAATTGGTGCGTATATCAATATTTGGGCGGTCGATCTCCGTACGCGTCTCTTCGTATTTTGTCTGATGCTTTGTTCCGCGCCGCGCGCATCAATCGATAGGTATTTCTTGTCTCCTTTTTGTCTTTCCGCGCCAACGCGCGCCAATGCGCCAATGCGCCAATGCGCCATAGCAACCAACGGCCCGGACCCGTGGACCTGGATAGGTTCGCCCGGAGCGCGGATCAGGTACGGCTCCGACGCCGTACATACCTCGGATCCCTCCATGTCACGAAGAAAATCCTGTCTGCCCGCTAACAAGGGCTAGGCCAGCCTGTCGCTTGCAAGCCGGGCGGTCTTTCGGGCTTGGATGGACCGCCCGGTTGAGCAGCAAACTTACCAGCTGCCTGGTTTCGTGACATTTGCGGCTATAGACAATACTCCTGCCAGCCAGAAGCCTATTCCTTCATGTCGATGTTTCCCATATTCGGTACCTTAGCAACGGGTAATATTGACGCGCACGAGTGATACACGCTGGGGGCCAGAAAGCTTAGCTTTTCCCACTGGTACCTCGGCGGACAATACGCCGTCCACCGACCTGTTTTGGTTTTGTACTTCCGGAAACAGATACACTTCCAACCGTTTTACCTTGGTGGCGCCTGGCTGTTACAGTGGGCACTGAGAGAAAAGTTTCATGCAAAAGGAAAACACGATCATGCATTTTCGACCGACCTGGCAAGTTGTCGCTGCTTTTGGGCAACTCCTTCGATCAGTGAAACCCCATTACGGGCTGAATATCAGGCTGTCAGCACATAGTCGAACTTATAACAACAAGGGGTCTCAATACTGATCTAACGAGGCGTAAGCGTAATAAATTAACTATACGTAATTAGATCTATAGGTGCCCTTATAAGGGGTCTAACCCCCTATTTAAATAAAAGAAAATCCCTTAAGGTATAAAACCCTAGTAATTTATATATCCTATTTCTATTACTTAGAGCCGCTTTTAGTAAGCCACGTTTTGTATACCTACACCACTTACTCCTATACCCAGCTACTTACTAAATATATTATTATACTCCCTTTTAATATAAAGCTATTTAAATCTATATTACTTACTAGTACTCCTAAGGCCTAGCTTAGCCCTTAAGTATTTAAAAGTAGGTTTTTTAAATAGCTTAGTAAATAAGTCTGCAATATTCTCTTTAGTATAAATATACTTAAACCTAACCTCTTTATAATCTACTACCTCTCTAATAAAGTAATTATAAACTTAAATATAATGGGTTTAATTATTCCTACTCTTACCCTTTATTAAAGTAATAGTACTAGTATTATTAGTCCTTACTTAAATTAGTTCTAAAAGTATCTTTTTAAGTTCTAAAAAGAAGTTCTATATCTATACTACCTCTAAGGCTATAGCTAATACCGCGTAATATTTAACTTCTATTAATAACTTAGCTATAGTTACTTAATAAAAAGATCTCTATAATACTAAACTACTAACTATAAAAAATATTTACTCTATAGTAAATTTTAATATTACTTTATACTTAGTATAGTTACTATTATAGTAGCCCTTAAAACTAAAGTTATTATTTTTATTGTCTTACTTAATAACTAAATAAATAGTAAATAAATTTAACTATTATTTTATATATTATACTATATAAGTAACTAACTTTTAGTATTAATAATAGAGTATATAGAAGAACCTCCCCTATAAACTATAGTTATATAAAAGGTTTAGTTAGGTTATTATAGTACTAAACCCTTCTTTATTAACTAACTAATAGTACTAAAATTAAAGCTTTAAGTTAATAGCTCTATTAACTAGTATAGTAATATTAAAAGCTTTAGTTTTAACTAGGGTATCTATTAACTTTATCTTTTTTATAAATTCCTTATTAATTTCTCTAAAATAAAAGCTTTAACTAATTATTATTTTTATAGTAGAAAACTCTAGTTTAATACTAAAGAAGAACTTAAGGACCCCTAGATTTACTACTTTAATATACTTACTAATATTATTAAATACTCTAAAAAATACCTCTTTAGGGCCTATAATAATTATATTATTAATATAAGTTACTATAAAGACTTTTTTATTAAAGTTATAGTATATAGCTATATCTAAAGTAAGCCTCTTAAAACTATATATTCTTAGAACTTTTTATAACTTAACTTACTACTACTTTTTACTTTAATAAAGTCTATATAAAGCCTTATATAAAAGGATTACTTAATCTTATAAGGTATTATAACTAATAACTACTATATAGTATTTAAATTAAGTATTTATAAAGAAGTCTCTTAAGAGCTTAAATAGTAATATATAAATATTCTTATTAAGGTCACTATTAAAGTAAACTTTAATAAAATCCTATTAATATACTACATAACCCTTCTACTAAGTATAAGTAAAAAGGATTCTCTATAATACTATCCTTAACATAAATATATACGTATTATAAAAGTCTTACTTATATACTTATAAAAAGCCTTTTATAATAACTCTAGCTTTATACTTAGTTATAATCCTTTAAGTCTTTTTATACTTAAGTACTTATTTTACTATTAAATAGACTCCCTAAAGAGCCTTAGTACGGAGTATAAAAAAAAGGACTCTTTTTTTAATTAAAAAAAGGATCTTAGTATATATAGCTTCCTTCTATAGAAGCTAGTTACTAGCGGAACTATTTCTTACTTTAAAAACAGTAGCTAAATCCGGGTAAAACTATAAAGCCGTTTCTCTTTAAGTAAAAGGCCCTTTAACTAGTAATTACTATATACTTAAAAATATTATAAATTAGGTTTACTTAAGTAACTCTATTATTAGCTATATTAATTATAACTAGTTATATACTATTTATTAATATCTTTATAAACCCAGCCCCTACCCTAAAAATAGAAACTAATAAAAATTAATCTCTTTAAAAGTAACTAACTTATAAAAAACTATAATTAATATTATTTTAATTATTTAACACTTTAGCAGCTATACATAGTATACTCTTAATCCTTAAAAGCCAATAAAAATACCTTCCTCAGCCCGCACCACTATCTTTTTACTTTTAACTCTCGTCTTTAACTTAATGTTAATAAAGCACTTACTACTAATAACCTATAAATAACTAACATTAAGAATTAAAGGCCTTACGGGCTCAACCTCTTTAAAAAGCACTTAAGCCAGAGTCTTATCCCTAACTACCAAAATAAAACTTTTATTAGTAATATATATAGCTACTCTAAGAATCTATAGCTATAATTTAAATAGTATATTTATATTAATATATATTAACTTTACTTTCTTAAGAATAAAGTAAATAGTTCTTTTTATAATACTGTTTTACTTATATATATATAGTAATAAAGATTTAATAACAGCACTATATTCTTATAACAAAGTATTTAAAAAAGTTACTATAAACTCCCTAGTATTATTAATATAAATAATTTTAATATTAACCTTATACTATAGCTTTTAAATAATTATATAGTTAAATAGTTAATAAATAAAGTCTTTTTTTAAGTTAATTATAAGGACTATTTAATACCATAACTTATTATTAGTAATAAAGCAGAAGTAAGTAAACTATATAGCCGGCTTAATCTCACTAATATCCATATAAATCAGGTCGCTATAGTACTACACTCTCTTACGTAGCGTTTATAGTAAATATTATAAATTCTTTAACATATCGCAAATAACACAAAGTTAAAGAACCACATCCTTAGGCTTTAGGGGGCACCCCTTTATAAACTTAATAAATCTAAGTAGCTTATAATACCCTAAATAACTAAATTATTAATACTATAACTATATCTCTTACTACTACTAAATAGTCTATATAATACAACTCTTTTTAGCCGTACTACCTTCTATAATAAATAAATAAAAGCCTTACTTAGGAATATTAAAAGTATTAAAGACTCTACCACTAAGCCTAATTAAATTATTACTACTTAAGGAGCTTTTTATAAAATACAACCTTTCTCTACTAAACATATTTATAAAGAAGTTTAATATATATATAATATTCTATAACTAAATAACTTTATTATTACTAAATTTTAAAAAAATAGTACTTACAAGCTCTAGGTAAATATCACTAGCACTAGTCTTAATAAACTAAGGGTTTAAGATCTTTTAATAGTTTAAAAACTATAAAATATTATTAATAATATAAATATTAGTACTAGTATTCTAAAGCCACTAACTAAAAACTAACTAAAACGTCCTTATCACATATCTTAAGGGCTTACTAACTTCTTAATCCTTCTTCTTACTACTAATTAACTAAAAATCCTTAATAATAGTATTAAAGTCTTCTAGACAAATCCTTATAAAGTATAACTATAAAGGCTTCTCCTTTCCATCTTTTAAAGTACTCTTAAAAGTATCTTTCGGGTCTATTAAAACAGAAGACTAACTAGTAACTACCTCCCCTTTACTCTCAACCTTATTTTTCTTTTTCTTAGCCTTATAGTTAATCTTAATATAACCCTTCTTACTATAGTTATAACACTTATAATCCATCTTTAACTTCTTACTACCTTTAACATATAAACCACCATTTACTAACTATATAACCATTAACTTTACTTTATTATTAATATAATATTTATTTACTAAATTAAATATTAGTTCCTAAAGAGTTAAAAAAAAGCCTTAATAATAAAAGGACCTAAAGTAAGTAGTTTAGTTACACTACTAATTATAGGTTCCTTTAAAAAACGTATAAATTTTATTTTTTAACTAAAAAAAGCCTTCTATAGTATAGTATTAATAAATAAACTTATTAAACTTTATAATATATATTAAAGGATTATTTAACTTAAGGGTCAACTAGTACAGCTCGTCTTAAAGCTAGCCTTACAAAACTAGCTTATTACTAGTATAGTATTAAGTAAATACCTCCTATATCTCTATTATAAAAGTAAAATAAGCCACTAGGGCTAAGGGACCCTTAAAAACTATTTTTTTAATTTTAAATATAACTTTAAAATTATTTTTATAACCTACAAACTATATAAGTTTAGTATAGTAGTATTTTATTAATAATATAATTTATATAAACTACACAAACTAGTTAAAGCTGCTTTTTAATAGGTACTTTTTAAGTATTTTTAGTAAGTACTCGTTAAAAAAGCCGTCTTATATAACCTTCTTTTTACCTTCCTTAAGCTTAGTATATTTAAATAAACTAAAAAAAGGCTTTAGTATATTTATTATTATAATATTTAACTTTACTACTAGTATATTAACTAGGCTTTATAACGTTATAAACTAGTAGCTATAGTTGTTTTATATTAGGGCTAGTGGATACTAAGGGACTAGCTAAAGAGGCGTTGCGTAGTGTATCTCTAGGTTCTTAGGCGCTTTAGGATTGGTTTTTAAAGCGCTTTCTATAACTATAATTATAGGCGAGACTCCCGCGGGCCTTGTACTTTTAAGCTACTCTTTTTTAAATACTATAATTTTATTTCTTTACTATTTTAATAATATAATTAACTTTTTAATTTACTATTAAAGTACTACTACTGTATTATTACTGGTTTTTTTTTTATTGTTTTTAATACACTCCTTTTAAGTACTTAATAATATTATGGGTAAACTACTAGTTAAGTAATAAAGGGACTATAGCTCTACTAAGTAATAAGTAGTTAATTGATTTATTATAAATAGCTTTATATAAAAAGTTATACTACTATATAATAATAAAGGGTTTTAATACTAATTTAACAAAGTATAAGTATAATAAATTAACTATATATAATTAGATTTATAGGTACCCTTACGAAGGGTCTAACCCCCTATTTAAATAAAAGAAAATCCCTTAAGGTATAAAACCCTAGTAATCCATATATCCCGTTTCTGTTGCTTAGAGCTGCTTTTAGTAAGCCACGTCTTGTATACCCACACCACTTACTCCTACACCCAGCTGCTTACCGGATGCGTCGTCACAGAACTGAGACAGACACACCACCACACACGCGCGTTTGCGGTGCGGTGTTAGAGAGCGCAAAGTGTGACTGGTGAACCCGTATCGGGCCGACTGCCCCCCATGTTCTGGGGAAATTATTGGGGAAATGCAGGGGCCTCGAACTGCTGCGAAGTTCCCACCCAGTGTTGGCCCAGAGAAGACCGTCCCACTTCCCAGCGCTGTTGGGCCGCGACCGTGGCACAATGTGTCGTCGAGGCTGGTGCTCCAACGGATGGCACCTTGGCAAACCGTACGACCTTGCCCGCGGGTGCATTCGAAGAGGGGACCGAGCATTTGCGACGCCGCCCAAGTCGTATTGTCACTCTTGAAGATGGTTCGTGAGGGGAAAGTGAGGAGACAACCACATGCTACCTGCGATGAACCTCAAGAACTCGACTTGCTGAAGAGTTGAAAGACCTGGGTCTTTCCCCAAGGTGTTCGTTCGTTCGCCCCGTCAAAAAGACTCATCTTATGGTTAATACCCCGCAGAAGAAAAAAACCACTTCTCCGCGATTGACCATGCCAAATGTGTTGCGACCCGCGGGATCCCATGACCTCCACGGCCCGTGAGGGTCCCGAATCTCTGCGGAGTTCCAAAGCCGCGTGATCACGTGGCCCACTTTCGGCACACCTACCCCCGACGCACATGACCTCGTCTCGTCGCACTCTTCATGTTCGACCATTTGCTATCCGTAATATTACCTGCCTAGGTAGGCAGCATATCCCACATCTCACTTTCACGTGCTGGATCTGGTAGCAAACCTTAAATATCGCGCTCAGATCAACTTCAGACTTGTTTACGGGCTTCCGAATGACGAAAGGGCGGACGCGAGACCCAGCGGAAACCCCACCCCCACCCTCCACAACCCCCTCAGTGGAACTTCAGTCAAAATCTGGACGCTGAACTGTCTGTTACCGAGAAAACACCCCAGGCAGTTTCTGTAGACCACACAAGACGCCAGCTCGAGTTGGCTTTCCGAACGTTGGGGTCAAGATGTGGTCTGAGTGCTTGGATGGGACTATCGCCAAAACCGTGAAAACTCGTTCAGACAAGGGAGCCTTGCAACTCCAACTTCTGTAGTTCAGATAGCCTAGGGGCTTTTGAATTCACTTTTGTAACATTTGGTTCTCAACGTCTCTACTCTCAAGCCCGACGTTGAGACTTTCTTAACAGTAGGAACTTTTAGGATGAAGCAAAGTCTTTGCAGTTGAACGGGTCAAGACGAGATGAAGAGGAAATCCCATCTAATTATTATCTAGAGTTGAATGAGCAGGTTTTACGTATCAGAGACTTGATACCTACGGTCAGCTGAGCTATTGATGTGGCATAAAGTCCGATTTCGTCTCGAAACTACGTAGTTGACTTTCTTACGACTTGGTGCCAACTAGACTACTTTTTACCCAATAACTTGACGCAGCGGAACATAGTATACCTTGAGTGATCTCTTCTTGGGTAGGAAGGCAACATCGGCATTGTTGTACGAGCTTTCCCGTACTAAGCTAAGCATACGCCATTACATGCGTTCCCCCGTTGATCGTCCATACGTCGCCAGTCACATAAGCGGCATCCGACGAAATCATGAAAGCCAGCAGGGCTGCCACCTCTTCCAGCTTGCCCAGTCGTTGGAGTGGGATTTTCTTCATCCCCTCCTGCATTGCAGGGCTTACATTGAGTGCCTTTTGGAGAGTCGGCGTCAAGATTGCGCCCAACGCAACTGTGTTGCAACGGACATTGTCTCGTCCGTAAGTTGCGGCCGTATGTCGTGTAAGGGCATGCACGGCTGCTTTTGACGCGGCGTATGCCACCCTGATGGGCTCCGGCGTGCCCATGAAGTGTCCGGCCATCTTGATCAGGTCAGCTCTTCTCTGCAGGAAACCGCATCTCTGAAACAAGTTCCCGCCAAGTCTCTTATCTTGCCGTTGCTATCGCTGAAGTTGCTCTTGCTGTGGTATGGGACGTGGGTGTCTCGCCTCATCTCAGACTCTGAAAGACGTGGACATGAGTACTTACACTGGATATGTTGATGATGGTGCCGCCACCACTCTTTTGTAGATGGGGAAGTGCGTACTTTGTCGTCAGGGCGTAGCCGGTGGTGTTGACCAGAAACGTACGATTCCACACCTCCACATCCATCTCGTGGACCGCCCGGTCGCTGCCGAGATTCTTCGGACTCAGGTCAGCCCCGATGTTCAGCAAACTGTCGAGACCGCCCAGAAACTCGGTGCCTTCTTCGACGAGGTTCTTAACAGACTGTTCGTCTGACAGGTCAAACTCGATGACGATGGCTTGGCCCCCCGAGGCCTTGATCTCCTCTCCAACCTCTTTGGCCGCGGCGATGTTGATGTCAGCCACGACTACCTTTGCTCCGCGGACGGCGAGCAGCTTGGCTGTTCCGGCACCGACGCCTGTAGCTGCGCCCGCAACAATCACTCGAAGTCCAGCGATGCTTGCCATGATGGTGAGAAGATGTAATGACTGGCAAATATCTTGCCGGTCCTCGTTTCATCAAGACGCGATCCTACAGTCTTCCACCCATTCTGTCTTATACCAAACCTCGCATGTCGTACTCGTATACAGGCCGGCGTCGCAGTGCGTGTAGGAACCCGAACCCGAGACCGAAACCGACATTTTGGAATATCCGCCTGTTCTAGGTGTGGCAGCGAGGTATCAGAAGTTTAAATACAGCCCTCGCCAAGGTATACCGAAAACCGGCATTTAACCCACTGAGACTTCGTCCACTAGTAGCCGCACGTCAGAGTTTCATGGCAATCATGGGGAACGACACAGCAGAGAAGGTTCCGCCATCCGAACTCTGAATCCGAGCTGCTATTGTTGGGCAGACTAACTACTACCTGTCAACATGGAAGACCATGAATACGTGCTTGAAGCTTCATTATAAGACATGTTGCCTGTACTCGCCATTCCCGCTTTCTTTTTGCGGC
Source organism: Colletotrichum musae (assembly GCA_027406025.1). Lineage (NCBI taxonomy): Eukaryota > Fungi > Ascomycota > Sordariomycetes > Glomerellales > Glomerellaceae > Colletotrichum > Colletotrichum musae. The sequence goes on from JANVYC010000004.1 coordinate 1,039,531, forward strand.
TGCTTGTTTTTTAGTACTCCATCATACTCCTCAACTTCATAGCTGACAACCACTCATCATGACCACGACAAATGAATCGGGCTTCGCCGCAACCGTGGTGGTAGCCCTGTTGCAGCGCGCTACCTCGGGCTCTTCCATCTCGCTGGTCACAACTGCTTTCGCGGTCATCTTCGCCCTGCTGGTCGTGATTGACAAGCTCGTCTCGGCCCCGGTTGATCCGCGCGAGCCGCCCGTCCTCAAGGGGAACCTGCCGATCATCGGTCATCTCATTGGCGTGCGAACCCAGTATGCTGGCGTCTATGAGAAACTGGCGTAAGTCGAACCTAATATAGGCACTAGACAACCGCTTCTACGACTGACATGGAGACCTCCACGTCCATGAATACAGCAAGAACAGGAAAGTGCCTATCTGCACCCTCCCTCTCCTCAACAAGAAGATGTACCTCATCAACACGGCACCCCTCGTCCAAAGCGCGATGCGCAGCAAGACGCTCGAGTTCGGCGCCCGGATCGAGGAGATCGGCCAGTCCATGGGCGTCGATCCAGCCATCACCAAGAGGCTCGTCCGGGAGAACGCCGTGGAGGAGATTTCCCGCATCACCGTAGCCACGCTTTCGGGAGACAACCTGTACAATCTGAACTTGTCTGCTTTGCGCTGCATTGGCAGCTGCTTCAACAAGGTCAAGGCGGGCACCCCCATTGAAATCGACGACTTTGACAACTGGACTCGCGACCTCATCGGCGTGGCGACCACAAGAGCTCTGTACGGCGAGCAGAGCCCCTTCAACAACACGAAGCTGGTTGACTGCATCTGGTACACCCTCCGGTTTCTAGTTGATGGCACGGTTTGCTGACGCGGATAACACTAGGACCTATGAGACAGGCCTCGGAAAGCTGCAGTACGGTTGGGTCAGCAAGCTCATCGCCGGCAAAGCCCTCGAAGCCAGAAAACAGATCGTCGGTGGATTGACTGGCTTTTACACGCGGAAGCTGGACCAGGGAGACTCCGTGTCCGCCGTCATCAAGGGCCGCGCAGCCTTTTGGCGATCCTTCGGCCTTTCCGACATCATGCTCGGCGCCATGGACTCCCTCCCGGTCGCCGCCACCGTGAACACGGCACCCACCATGTTCTGGCTTCTGGTCAACGTCTTCTCCGAGCCGAAGTACTTGGCCCGTTTAAGAAACGAGATTGAAACTGCGTCAGTCATTTCCGTCACTGAAGAAGGAGGCCGCCGATTCGCCAGCATCGACTTCATGGCTCTAAGCACCGCGTGTCCCTATCTGGTCGCCTGCTACCGCGAGACGCTGCGATTTGAGAATACTGTAACAGGAAGCCGAACTGTGATGGCCAAAGACACTACCATCACCGATCACGAGACCGGGCGCGAGTACCTCCTGAAGAAAGGGGTGGAGGTCCAGTGGAGCGCGGCTGTGATGCACAAGCAGCCTGTATGGGGCGAGGACAGAGACGTTTTCAGCCCGGAGAGGTGGGTGAAGTCGACCCCCGAGATCAGTAAAGTCTCCAAAGAGTCATTTGTTCCCTTTGGTGGAGGCAAGCATCTGTGCCCGGGGCGCAACTTTGCCTTTTCGGAGCTCTTGGGGTGCCTTGCGGTGCTGGCTGTCGGGTTTGAGATTGAAGGAGTCCGAGTGCCTGGGCACGCGATGCTATATGAGCACTCTGGATTGCGGTCTCCGATTTACGGGGGCAAGTCCAAGAAGGCGACACTAAGGAGGAGACATGGCTGGGAAGACGTGGAATGGCGATACAAATAACGGTAGCTAGCATTATCGGTGAAGTAAATCTTCCCCGTGTGGGATCTTGCGCATGCTGACCATGGCCCTGAACTTTTCGCTTGTGTCTTATTCTGTTTGAGATATTTGTTGATAAACCCCGACTTACAAGCTTTTCCGGTAACTGCATAGAGTTCACCGCCCTGTGGCCACCAAAAGATCACCGAATAGCTTTGAACCAGGATGTTTACAGTTTCCGGAACTAGGTATTACAAGTGGCTTGGTTTATAACTTTACCAAATCCTCTCGCTCAGTGGCCTTCATTTCATTTGTCCGTTCAGTTTTGATCATAGATGTCTCTTGTGAAACTTCTTAACTTGTTTCCTCACCCTTCTTGGTCTTTCCAACAAGAAAACCACTCTTGTGGACGATAGTCTGATGGTTGATAGTCTGATCGATACATGTAGTTCCCAGGCGCAAAGAGTCATTGTAAGCGCGTTGGCGGCGCTGCCTAGAATCAGCTATAGCCTTTTTGGAACTCAGTAGAGTCCCTTAGGCTTGATGTTCATATTTCACGATGCAACTATTTCGGTGCTTGATGTTTGTCAAGGCAGGTATCTGTTCAATACCACCGTCGGGGGTCGCAAGTAGATGCCAATTTCGTACTAATAGCCCTCTTGCATGTTAACAAAGTAGCACGCAGAAGAGAGGCATAGATGCGGAGTTTGAGTTGCAGTGCGTTGGTCATCCAATGAGACTCCCGATCCTCACTCTTGTTTCCAGAACCAGAGCCTCACGGCCCCCGAGAGGCCGGAACCGAAACCGACCTACGTTATGCTAACGGCCAGCCCCACTAACTCCGCGTTTCGGCATTTCCAAGCAGAACAAGTCCGCAGCTTCACCCCGCTTTTCTGCGGACTTGTCGGCCGCTTTTTCTGCAAGAGGCGCAAACAATGACCTCATTCGGCCGACGACACCGCGTTCACCACGCTCAAGCCCCGGAGGTGGGGGCGAACATCGATATTTGGTTGGGTTATTGCTAGGCCTTCTGGTGGTTCAAGAACACAATAAGTAATCCCCGCTTCTCACAAAGTTCTGCCATTTCAGAGAGGCATCGAAGGCATACAAACGTCTGAGTCAAACCAACTCACAATCACGCCAACCCGAATCCACAGCGGAGCAAACGAAAACATGAAGGTTGCAATTGTTGGAGCAACTGGAGAGACGGGTAACTCCATCGTGAATGGGCTGCTGGCGTCCACCGACACGAAATTTGTAAGGAACAACCACAACCATCTGTATCCTCAGTCTGATGCGCACGGACCTGACCCAAGACAACAGGAAATTACAGCTCTCATCCGTCCCGGTTCCCTTCGGAAGCCTGAAGTGCGCGAGTTGGAAGCGAGAGGCGTCGCGATCGCTGCATGCGACCTCACCGGGCCCGAAGACGAGCTTGTCAAACAGCTCACCGGCATTGATGTTGTCCTCTCGCCGATCGTGGTCGAGCACTTGCTTGACCAGATCCCGCTCGCCAATGCCGCCAAGAAGGCCGGAGTGAAGCGCTTTGTGCCGTCGTTCTTCGCGACGGTCATGCCTCCCAGAGGGGCGATGTGGTTCCACGACCAGGTTGGCGCTTGCCTGCTTCTTTGCCCCGCTTGGTTGCAAAATTACTGATCAGTCTTTCTGGTGATGTAGAAGGAAGATGTTGTCAACCACATACAGACGATCTTCCTCCCGTACACGATCATCAACGTCGGCTGGTGGTATCAGATCACCCTACCCCGTCTACCCTCCGGTCGAATCAACGCTGTTTCCAGTCCTTTTGACAACTGGATCGCTGGAGATGGCACCGTCAAGTCTGCCCTGACGGATCTAAGAGACGTCGGCAAGTACGTGGCTCGTATCATCGCCGATCCTCGCACCCTCAACAAAAGAGTCTTTGCGTACACGGAGCTTCGCTCCCAGAACGAAGTGTACGATCTTATTGAGAACCTGAGCGGCGAGAAGGTCCAGAGAGAATACGTATGTTCCGACCAGATACAACTCAAGGGATGAGAAGATCAACTGACGTGGACTGCAGCTGTCGGCGGACGATATCGAGGCGGCCATTATGAAGGCGAAAGACGACACTGTGAATCCCCACAAGCTGTCTATTCTGCAGTACCGCAAGTCGTGGGGACTTCGAGGAGACAACACGCCCGAATACGCGCGTTACTTGGGCTACCTTATCGGCAAGGAGCTCTATCCAGACTTGACTGGGAAAACGTTCGAGGAGTTCTGTAAGGAGGCACTGGACGGCAAGTTGCCGCCCATTTTTGGAAAGAAGATTCGTGAGGCAACGGAAGCCGCTCAGAAAAAGGCCGCGGCGGAGGCCAGTGCCTAGAACCCGACATCACGTCGACCAAGCTCTAGCAAGCTCTGGCAAGCTCTGGCAAGCTCTGGCAAGCTCTGGCAAGCTCTGGCAACCTCTAGCAACCTCACCAACTCGTGTCAAAATTTAGATGCACCGGAATTTATGTGTGAGAAAAGAAAGCAACTCCCACCTTCAGCTAGGGCCAGCGTTGTCTGCTTGTCGGTAGCTAGCTTCCGAGAAGTGCTGAAAGCATTGAACGTAACAGCACAATGTCGCTAATGCAAGTGACATGTCCAAGGTGCCGCAGCCGGCTTGGGGGATGAGCTTCTGCTTGCCAAAACCAGATGCCTGGCTACCTAATAAGTATGGTGTGGTGACGAGAGGAGGCTCAAAAGGCGGTCTGAAGCGGTTGTATTATAAGAGGGACCCTCTTGTAGAGAGTCCTAGCGCTTAAGATCTATATACGCGTATCAGGGACCCTAGTAGAGACGTCCCAGCCACAAGAGGCATAATATGCCTCGCCACATATGGGCCATGCAGAGCCAAGACTGATGGGCCATATAGGCTTCTTAAGTCCAACAGACCTGACCCTTTCCATTAGTCAAGCCAACCGGCGGTAAAGCGGGTCTTATCAGATTTTCTCCTGTTCTCACTGTGACCTTTTCCAGGCACCTGGCACTTTTGATCGCCGGGCCCCTGCATACTCGGGGCAATGGTCTGTCCGAGCTTCACCGTTAAACCACCTTTAGAGAGAGTGAAGTCGCCAATGTCAAATACTTCCCATCAGCTCAACGTTGGTTGCCTTCGGCCTCCGGACAAGAGCTTGGCAAAGGTGCTTGGTTTTCTTTGCTTACTTGACTTCGAAGACTGCCGGTGGATGAACGGAAATCGATTCCCGATATCGGTCACCCCTGGAAAACGTCGTGAGTCGTGATCTTGGGGCAAAGCCACCAGACTGGGAGCTGTGGGGACGGGTCTCGGGACAACTTAAAGTTCAAACTAGTGGAGAATGCTTAAAGCTTAACGCGGTTTGGATTGATTGAACCCAAGCACCAGCAGCTGGCCAAGGTGAACACAACAAGGTGAACGCATCTGATGGGACAAACGTCCCCCTTTCCCAACCCAACTAGCTGTTGGAAACATGTAACTTGCTGACGTCGAATCCACAGGACAGTCGCCCGACGCAAGTAAAAACAGACGCTGGACACGCGTGCATCTCGCTTTCGGACTTGCTGAGTGGTGAGAAGCCCCCGAGTTATCCCCGCTTCTGACTCGAGTCTGGCCCGGTCTTCATTTGTCAAATGCGCCCATATCCATGCCTGGCGGTGGAGTTCGCTTACGCCAAAACTGCCCAAAAGTGGAAGAAATACGACAAACGAGGCCGGGCCGGTTCGCTAAAGAGACATCAGAATGCAGCGAGGCAACTTTCCCCGACGATTACCGGGTGTGTGGACGGTACAGTAACCTTCGTGTTCACGAATCACATCCTGTCAGCGCACGAACATCGCAAGACACCCGTGTAAGCGCACTGTTGGCAAGGGTTCCCATGGAGGGGACCCCGCAGGGGAGACGATGGAAATTTTTTATCAGATTTTCAGATAATCTGATGCCAGGAAATAGGGATCTGCTGCGAGATATACCCCTCTTCTCGCTCGACGTGAGGGAGAGAATTCCTTTTTCTCTGTTGCAACCTCAAAGGTCCTGTTCTCCTCAGTGTGGCTCGTGAGTAGAGGCAAATCGACAAAAATGGCCGTTGGAGAGAAAGTCAGAGGTACTGTATCCTCACACGAGGCCAGGTAACATTGCAATGACGCTAACCTGGCCCAGTCTTCTTCCTCGGTGACGAGGCAAAGTCCAAGGAAGAACGGAAGCTCGTTCAGAAGATTGGTAAATCATATCGACGCCTGCTCGACCGGGACATGAGGCTAACTGTGATCGTCTTAGACTTCTTCATTTTGGTGAACACTAAGTGATCACTAGATGCCATTAGCATTTTCATTAACCTTCTTTACAGACGTACTGCTGCTTGAGCTACTTCTTCAACTTTCTTGGTAAGAACTTCCCCTTCTCCTCCCTAGGGCGTTGGCGAAATCCATGAGCTGACGTCTCTGTTGCTTAACAGACCGAGCTGCATTCGCCAATGCATATGTGAGTAGTCCTACTGTTTGACATGGTGGGCCCATGCTTACAGCAACCTGCAGGTTGCTGGACTTCGTGAAGCCCTCAACATGGGCGGCCATGACTACAACACGGTCCTTTCCGTCACGACCGCCGGGTAAGTTTTGACTATGAAGCACGATCCCTGCGACAATCAGCTAACAGACTACGCAAAGCATGGCTGTTGGTCAAATTCCCCACGGATTGATCATCCAGAAGATTCCTCCCCGCATCTGGCTGCCGTCCATGGTCGTTGTCTGGGCCGCTTTAACGGTAAATCTCCCCTTGCTCCGTCGTTCGCCTCTCATTTCGTATATTGATGCGGCTTTTAGATGGTCAGCGCAGCGGTCAAGACCGTCACTCAGCTTTGCGTCGTGCGATTCTTCCTCGGTCTGACGGAGGCCAGCACCTACGCCGGAACCATCTACATCATCGGTTCCTGGTACAAGCCCAAGGAGATTGCCAAGCGTACCGCCATCTTCACTGCCTCGGGCCAGGTCGGCACCATGTTTGCCGGTGTGATGATGGCTGCCATCTACAAGGGCATGGGAGGACTTGGCGGCCTCGGTGGTTGGCAGTGGGTGTTCCTCATCGGTAAGACCTTCCGCCGTACGCAACTGCGCCGAAAAATCACACTGACGGGTTATCAGATGGAATCATCACGCTTCCCATTGCCTTCTTTGGTTTCTACTACTTCCCCGACATCCCGGAGAACACCAAGGCGAGCTACCTGTCTGAGGCTGAGAAGAAGATGGCTGTGTCGCGTCTGCCCCCTATCAAGGAAGGCGGACACAGCATCAGCCCTTTCTCGCTCATGAAGCGTTTGTTGCTCACTCCCACATTGTAAGCTTCAACCCTCGTGCCAGAAACCTTGCCATCAAACGATACTGACCAGTCAACCAGCTGGATTCTCCTGTTCTGGTCTCCCGTCTGCGCCACCCTCGAGGCTTATGCGGTACAGAACAACTTCCTCATCTGGCTCAAGTACCAGTCCGCCCACTTCACCCAGAGCCAGATCAACACCTACCCCCTCGGCGTCCAGGCCGTCGGAATCGTCTCCAACATGCTCGCCGCCTGGCACATGGACGCCACTGGCACCCGGATTCCCATGGCGGTCCTGGCCGTCGTGCTGCAGCTCATCTGCGCCATCATGCTGCTCGTTCCCTCGCTGCCCTTCGCCGGCACCTTCTTCGCCTTCTACCTCTCCGGCACGGCGTACATGGTCAACCCGTTGATCTTCGGCTGGGCGAGCATCATCCTTCAGCGCGGCGGCGACGACGCGGTGCGCAGCGTCACCGTCTATTGCATGAACATCGGCTCCATGACCCTGTACACTTTCTGGGGTATCGTATTCTACGCCGCCGATGAGGCTCCGTACTGGAAGAAGGGTGGCATCGTGATGATTGTATGTTGCTTCGTCATGTTGGGTTACATGTGGGTTGTCTGGAAGGTAAGTTGCGCCGCTAATATCGAATACCCGATCCGTGCTTTTATGGGTGCTGACCGCTTCAATCACAGCTCGACAAGCAGACGCTGGAGAAGTTCGGGCAGCCCTCTGCGGAGGACTCTGAGGCTTCGGGCGCGGTCTCCGACAAGGCTTCAGGAATCGAGAAGTCGGATAGCTTCGACCGGCAGAAGAACGTCACGTCTGAGAAGACCGTTGCTCTCTAAAACTAGGAGATATAGCAACCTCATGAAACCCTCGTTGGAATTAACAATATAGCTAAGGCAGTGGCTGGCAGCTTCAAAGCTTTTAGAATAGACCGCAAGCCTAATTTCTAAGACGTAATTGACCATTTCATCAACCTTGACCAACTAAAGCCCACGTGACATCCAACAACTACAGGTAGTGTTGCAGACAACTCTCAAGCCCAGACCTTCCGGAACTTTTCCTCGAACTCCTGTTGCAAGATTTTGAAGGCTTTGAAGACCTTAGCCAGACCGGCACCATCGTCATCATCCCAGCTCGTGGCAGGGGTTGCGGACTCTGAAGCAATGCCGCCTCCAATAGAGGACCCAACGTCGTCGTCTTCCGAATCTTCCTCGTCCATCCAAGATTCGACAACTTTCTTCTTGCTCTTTGCCACTGGCCTTGTTGGGATGGACCTTGAATTCGCTTGATTGTCAGCAGCATGTGAGGTACCGGTCTCTTCAACGTGATGTTCACTTTCAGCTTCCTCTGCTTCTTCGTGCACAAGATCGCCCACATCCTGCACGTCAATCATCGCGGCGTCATCGAAATCGGCGCTGTTCTTGCTCACAAAGGCTCCTAGGCTCGCAGTGATCGTGGCGAGGACAAGTGAAAAGTCCTTCAGATGAAACCATACATCTCCCTGCTTGATACCGTTGTCGCGCACTAGGGCTTGCAGGTCGCCGTGCTTGAAGAAGTCTAAGATGTACGCGTTGAATGGCGTGCCGCCGGTCTCGTCCGGGTATATGGGGATGTAAGGGATTGAGGACTCGTCGAGGAAGACACCGTCGCGGACCGTCTCGCAGAGCTCGTGAATGCTGTCGAAGTTGTCCCTAAAGCCTGAGAGAGCAGCAAACGGGGAACGAATGCTCGTAGATGGGAGGATGGGAAGTCCAGTGGCTGAGAGATCGACTCGCCGACCCTTTACAGGACCGACTCTGCGTTTTGTGAACGGCAACATGTCATCTCGGGTCTTGCTCAGATGCTGATCTACAAATGTGTGGACGTACGTCTGAAAGATTTCCAGCGTCTCCTTGTTGTGGTTTCGAAGGATCGACTCCGCCCTCTCTGGAAGTCTCGGGAGAAGGACGACGGATGGCGATCGATGGACAACCTCTTCGAGCCATTTCTTCGATTTGTACCGATTACAGGGAATACGGCAGAAGAGATGGCATAAGACCGTGAGTAGCTCTAGCAGCACGTCCTTTTGCGTGCCCTCACTGTCGATGTTGGCGCAAAGTTCGTGCACATAGCCTTCCTTCAGCAGCGAGTGGAGGGCGAATACTGCATTCTCGGTGAAGTACAAGTGTCCGACGAGACTTGAGAAGTTGAGAGGGACGCCGGTGGCGGACAGAAGGTGCTGCCGGCGGAGGTAGTCAATCGAGAAGCGCAAGTGATGCTTGACGGACATTTGGGAAGATGGTCCTCCCAGATAGAGACGGGTCTGCGTGAGGAGGGATTCGACAGCCTTCACGGCATATTCTGAGTCCCCTGTACCATGCATGAGGACAAAGAGTCGAAGAATGAGCGTGACCGAAATTGGAAACTGTCCCCGAAGATCTGGAAGCCGAGAAGACATGATTTCCATGGCGCGCTGGGACGGAATGCCGTGAAACACCACACTTCCGAGAAGATCAAAACCTCGTCTGCCGGCACGTCCAGAAGCTTGGCGGTAGTTCAGCGCCGTCAAAAACGCCGAGTCTCCGGCGAAGACCACAGTCTTGCAGGGCATGTTGATGCCGAGCGCCAGGGTGCCTGTGGCTATGACGGCGGTCAAATAGCCTTTGCGGAAAAGCATTTCGACTCTAAAAGGTTGCAAGTTGCAATTGTTAGCTAGGATTGACCCAAAATGAACCGGAATAGTGGCACGGGGGGCAGAGCACGAGACTTACGCTTGACGGTACCGTCGGTTCATCCCTGCATGATGAACGCCCAAACCCCGCCTGAGAGCATCGAGGAAGGGCTTCTTGACCGCATACTTCAGAGAAGCAAACAACTTCCCCAGCTCGACCTTGGTCATCTTGGATGAATCGGCGAAGCTGAACCTGTCGATCGGGGCGTCAGGATCGAAGCTGTCCCAAAGGCTGACCCCCTTGCTTGCCTCTTCCCGAAGATAATCCAGCCTGTCGAAGGCTGTCCCGTCATCTTTGTCCTCCCTAGTGTTCACAGAAGATCTAATTTGGCTTTCGATGAGTTTCTTCTCCTTGTAATCTTGGAATTCTTGCATTTTCTTGGCCCATTCTTCCGACTTCCGATACCTTGTCTCGGCATCGTCAAGCACCTCCATGATGGCCGAGAGTATCAGCTCGCAACCGACTCGATCGTAGTGGAATACTATAGCTGGCAACGCGCCGTGGGAGCGCAGGTCGTTGAGCAGAGGGAACGTCGTCTCTATCCAGTTCTCCTGTGTACTGGAGACGGCGGCGGCGTTGGCTTCGAGATCGCGCTGGACCAGAGTGAACGGCGAGCGGAAATCTTTCATCCACTTGCAGAGCTGGTCCTTGAGAGCAAGCTCCCACTCTACAACGTCCGACTTCTTGACCATGTTGGGCAATGAATTGTGTGGATCGAGCATCGAGTCGACACGGTAGGGCTCGTATTGACGAGCGCTCATGCTTTTCCAAAGTCTCAGGCAGTCGCGTGGCTCCAAGTTGACATCTTCCAGTCTTTCTTTGGTCCTGATGTAGAAGTTAGCATACCAAAGGCAGTACAAGATCAGCCAAAACTCACTCGTGAATGATGCTGCTCACGGGGTGCACAAAAGTGAAGCGGTCAGACCCGCCTTCGGAATCGAGACCTGGAATCGGCAGCCGTTCAACCATCTTGAATCCCTCGAACTCCTGCTCTCGTGACGGCTGGTAGATGAACTTTCTGAGGTCTGAATATCTCGACGAGTGCACGACCATTTCGAGGTCGAACCCCTTGGCCTTTTGCGTGCCGGCCAGCCAGTCCCTGAACTCGGTGGGGTTCCCGACCGTCGCTGACAGAGCAATGATCGGGCACGGTGCTAGCAGAAGTAGCTGCTCCCAGACGATTCCGTCTTCGGCCTGGCCGATGCAATGGACCTCGTCGAATATGATTCGCTTGACCCTCCGAGCCCAAGAATCGCTATTCTGGGCGTTGGACGGCGCCAGCAACATGATCTGAAGAATGTGCGGAACGGTCACCAAAATCTGACACCCGGTAGGGTTGTTGATTCGGTAGTCGCGGGTATGGATCGCCCACACTGACCGGCCCTCGTGGTGATAAGACTTGGTGAATCTGGCTTGAATCTCCGCAGCGATCTGGTTCACGAGGGCCTTTGTGGGCGCAACGTAGACCAAGACGTCGTTGTTGCTCGCCTGCAGAATCTTCTTCATTGCGTAGAACGATATGAATGTCTTACCCGCGGAGGTTGGGGCGACGACGAAGAGACTCTTGTTCTGGTCGATGAAATCAAGGACCTCCCTCTGCCAAGCATCCGGATGGAAGGGAACTCGTGGATCAGGGGCCGAATCGAAACTTCGCTCAAGGTAGGGACCACAGTGTTCCAACTGAAACTCGGTAGAGTCCGTAGGGAACTTGATATGCTTCGACGTCTTCCCAAGGTTCGTCAAGAATGGCAGTGGACGCTTAATCAAGGTTCGAGGATGTGTTGTCGAGATGGCAATATTCAGCGCGATGTTCAGATGCTCAAGCTGCTCTGTCATGCCCGTGGTGAGCGGCAAGCTTTGCGTCTCAAGAACTTGGGCGCGAAGCATCGCAAGGATACTTAGTGCTAAATATGTTCTCGTCAGTAAATAAGTCTAAGGTTAAGCATGGGTTGGGCGTGCTTACCTGTGTCTCCGAGAGGAGGCTTTCCCAGCATCCTGGCAAGTATGTCGCACAGATACAGAGACATCTCTCCCCCTATCGCTTCTCGGTCGGACTGGGAAAGGTTCGAGAAATACCGGTGAGCCTTGAAGTATCTCTTGACCAAATACCCTTCCCGGTCAAAGTCCTCGCATTGGCTGGAAACGAAGCCGATAACGGCGTTGGCTCGGCTCTCGTGTTTGGTTGCTTGGAGGTCTTTGGCTGCTTCCAGCGCATTCTTCTTCCCCTTGCCAGTCCCCTTCTTTGCTGCTTTGGAAGCATGTTGCCGAGAAAGCTGCTCCCTCCACAACTGTGGCTTCTTATCGGTGACGTCCTGGACCACAATACGCTCCGGGCTGATGTTTTTACCGGATGCGTTTGTGAGACTGGCAGAGTAGGCAACTGTATCGGCCATGAATCTCTGGTTTCTCTTCAGCGCCCGCTCGTCCGCCGGCTTGCGGATAGTGCGCTGCTTTGATTCAGAGGTCTGTTTTGCGTTGTTCCACTGAGTCAGTTCCTGGAAGATCTTGGAGTCCGTCTCGTGGTTGTTCCAATCCTGGTCGGTCTCAAGTTTGACTTCCTCCAGGTATGGGTCCAGTACCGGGTGACTGAAGGGGAGAACAGAGGTATTCGGACGGGGCTGTTGCACGTTTCGCACTATGAAACGGATTGCTTCTCCCAGTGATTCCCTCTGATGGACTTCCGTGTCGAGGCAAGTGACGTAGAATGTCCACGCCAGTAAGCATCTCGATGGCGTTTCCGTAGTGAGTCACGTCGACAACCAGGTTAACGGAGTCGAAGCGGTGGAGGATGTGCAGGAAAAGCCGTCCGTCTACTAGATCGCATATGCGGCCATCAACGCGTACACCATTGACGCCGCGCGAGATAAGGCTCACGGCAATCTTCGAGAAGTCCTCAAGGAAGCGATTGTCGCCACGTCCGACGGGCCATGTGGTGTCCTCGCAGGACCGCTGCTCAAGCTCGCCGTGCTCCAAGAGAGCAACGTGGACGAGAAACGCAGCAACTTGCTTCTCAGTGACTGCAGAAGGTTTCTCTGTGAGAATTGAGGCACAAGCAAGCACCGCAATCTCGTCCCGCGCATTCATCTGTGTTCCCGGCATCCAAGACTCAAGACCTTGCCGAAGTAGTTGATCGGAAAGTTGGTTGAGGTTCAAGTCTGGGCCATGGTCAGGTCTCGATTCGAGTATCTCGACAGTGGGCAGGGAGCTCGACGGCGTGATGATGCGTGCATATGTCTGTTCCAGTTAGCAAAGTGCTAGAGTGGAAAGTTCAGGTTGGGGGTGTCTCGCCTTAGAGCTCCGAAATTCGATGTCGTCGATAAAGGCCAGGCTGAATCGGTGTTGGGCGAAAAGATACATAGCACCAAGACGTGCCATTCTGTGCCTGTCACCTGCAGGGTGGATTCCCGATTCCACTGCATCTCCCTGAGAACACATGATGAAATGGAGGTAGTAATCCTTCATGTAATCGGCGAAATCATCACTGACGATGGCTGGGAAGACAAAGCTCATGGGAGCGGTCAGATTCCGGCTCTCGGAATGGTTGTTGGAGGCGGGCTCCTCGTCGATATGGGGAGTTCGGAAATGATCGATCAGGACTTGTCGCGTCAAGAGGCATTTGTATCGATACTTTTCGGGGACGTCGTGAGGGACTGCAAGCTCTTCGTGGCTGTCAAACCAGAGAAGGTGGATATTGCATCCGCGATCCTTGAGTCGGCTGAGGAAGGTCTCGACTGCATGGACGGCGTGGAGAAGCTGAAATCCGTCTGTGTCACTGTCAGCGATGATAAACCAGGCTTGTGGTGACGGGTTGTTTCCGAACCTGCATAGTCGACCTTCGCCTGGGTGATGCAATGAGAGACGAGAGACTCTCCGTGGATGCCGAAAAGTCCCTTGCCTGCGAAGTCTCCTACGATATCAACTCTCAAAGGATTCAGAGAAACGTCCCAGTCGAGCAGAGACGCGAAGTCTTCCTCGTCACGAGGTGCCATTCTGGGGGCTTGAGGCCGGATATCCCTTAGGAAAGAAGCCTGGAAAGGTTTTCCGGGATTTCGAGGCAGATGGATGGTCGCTATCAGTGATCTTATTCCTGGGGTAAACTGGGAGAAATAGAAGAGGTGACGAATGTGAGATGTCGCTGGCAAGCCCACGGCAGAGACGTGGTGAAGAGAAAAGTATGTTCTGTTTGCTGGAGGCAACCATTTAGTTTTGGTCGGAATGTCCCAGAAGTGCACCGCTGACAGATTTTGTTAGAGTCTGATTCCGTCCATGGTGGTCTTTTGTGGTTTCAACCCTATATGCAGGAGGCCGTCAATTCAAAGAACCTGTTGTCACTAATCACTGCCAAATTGTGAATGGGTCTGCAGGAGGCCGACTACCCACCTCACATAGGTAAACACACAATCTTAGCCCGATTCATTGTATCTAATACCAGAATGTTCTGTAATTTAACCTAACAACAATCTTTAAAGGCACTGGTTGATGATGTTATGCAGGGTTCAGGAGCCTGGTCACTGACGAGGGGGAGTCAATCAAAGGTTTGTGGGTGGTATTGTTTACTTCTAACTGTTTCTAGACACTTGAATGATCAAAGTCCACCCGGCCTTCTATTCTAGGCACTAATAATTAAAGATTGTTCACAGTTCTAGACTATTCCAAAACGAATATATTGGCGGCATCGCGAAGTAACTGGGGTAACATCAACTGCTTGAGAGTCTAGGAAACTTCTCCATCAATAAACTAAGAGAATGTGCGAGCAGTGAAACGTTCTAGCCGTAGTCTTCCCTTAAAGGTGCCTGTGCTGGCTTATTTCAGATAGGTGATGGCGGTGCCACCAACGGCCTACCATCGGACAGAAGCAACAATACGAACTCATTACCTAGCCGGGAAATCTCCTCACCTCGGTCCTCCGGGGTCCATCTACCAGCCGAGTTCCCGATTGTGTGATTGGCGGCAAGCGTACACGCTCGCTGATCCCGCGCCGTTGCCATCGTGATGATGGCGCGCATAACTGGAGACGACTTCCCGATCGGGAGAAACTGTGTACATCTCGCGATGCTACGTAGCAGGCCGGTAATCCGACCCCGCCAGCACTGCCGTAGTCTGCAGTTACTCCCTGTCACGGACATGCAGGAAGTCTTGGACTCCGGCAGACTGCTTTCCGGCCATGTCCAGGCTCTCTCTACGTCAATAGTCCATGCATCACCGCTTGCATGCAGTTGGATATCGCGAGGTAGCAGAGCGAGAGGCCCTCTTCCCGTCTGTGCTTTTCTTTCCCCTTCGGTCATGGATAACCTTCTTCCTCACGGTAACCGTTTTCCTTCCCGCTGCACGTAGTGCATGATCTGCAAGGGAACTCGGAACCAACTCTTATCCCCGCGCGGTAGTGTTGCTTTGGCTCCATATGGCTCACCTGTTGCAACGCGGCAGGGTTCCACGCCTGTGTTATTCGTTTCACGAACACAGTCCCTCGGTCAAACTTGTGTCGATCACTGAGGAAGACGTGCGGTATTCCGGCTCTCAGTAGGCCTTTCCGGCGGGAGGAAAGAGGGCCGTGACTGGGGGGGTCGGGGCAGAACGACGGCGGCCGCCTCCACCAACAAAACCCAAAGGCTCGTCCGATGATGTCGACCACTCGTCCGACACTTATAAAGCCGCCAATCTCGCATCCACGACTCGGGCTCCTTCCTGTTTCACTCATCTCATGACTCTGTCTTTCCGAGTCGGAACCGTGCTGACTCGTTCCCGACGTTCTAAAGGTTGACAACTGACTTGGAGCGGCAAACCAACACGGCAATGGGCTCCATCGACCACCTCGACAGACGCCGCCTTAACGGCCGCGATGCCGCCGCACACGGAAAAGACGCCCTACATCACGCCTTACCCGTCGGGATGGACCACGACGTGCTAATCATCGGCGGCGGCTTCGGCGGCATCTACGCGCTCCACCAGCTCCGCCAGCGCGGCTTCCGGCCGCACATCGTCGAGGCCGCGCCCCGGCTCGGCGGCGTGTGGCACTGGAACCGCTACCCGGGGGCCCGCGTCGACTCGGAGGCCCCGTACTACCAGCTGTCCATCCCCGAGGTCTGGAAGAACTGGACGTGGTCGGAGAGGTTCCCCTGCCAGGAGGAGATCCAGCGGTACTTCCAGCACGTCGACAAGGTTCTCGGCGTCTCTCAGGACGTGACCTTCAACACGGCCGTCGTGGGCGCCGACTTCGACGAGGACTCGGGGCTGTGGACGCTCACCACGGACGCCGGCCGGAAGATAACCTCGCGCTTCCTCATCGCAGCGACGGGTAGCTCGTACAAGCGCCACGAGCCCAGCTTCCCCAACATGGCGTCCTACGCGGGCGAGCTCATGCACTCGGCGTCGTGGCCCGAGAAGAAGGTCGACTTCCGCAGCAAGCGCGTGGCGGTCATCGGCGCCGGCGCGACGGGCGTGCAGTGCGTGCAGGAGATCGCCAAGCAGCCCGGCGCCGAGCTGACGGTGTACATCCGCAACATCAACATCGCGCTGCCGATGGTGCAGCGCGACATGCCCGAGATCGAGCAGCGCACCACCAAGCCGGCGTACCCCGCGCTGTTCCAGGCGGCGCGGGTGACCAACCTCGGCCTGCCGGGCGAGAGGGTGGCCAAGGCGACGGCCGAGGCGACGGCCGAGGAGCGTGAGGCGCACTGGGAGGAGTGCTGGAGCCGCGGGGGGTTCAACTTCCAGGCGTCCGGGTTCGCGGACTTCCTGGTGGACGACGAGGCGAACCGGCTGATGTACGACTTCTGGGCGAGGAAGACGGCGCCGAGGGTGCGCGACCCGGAGAAGCGGGCCATCGTGGTCCCCGAGGAGCGGCCGTACCCGTTCGCGACGAAGCGGAGCAGCCTGGAGCAGGACTACTACGAGTGCCTCGACCGGGACAACGTCAAGATCGTGGGGCTGAAGAAGAACGGCATCCGCGAGTTCACGCCGAAGGGCATCGTGACCGAGGACGGGACGGAGAGGGAGCACGACATCATCGTCCTGGCGACCGGGTACGACAGTAATACGGGCAGCCTGACGAGCATGGGGTTGCGAGGCAAGGACGGAGTGGACATGAAGGAGAGGTGGAAGGACGGCGTGTGGACGTATCTCGGTCTCATGGTTCGCGGGTGCCCGAACATGTTCATGATCTACGGTCCTCAAGGTAAGTTCATCATCTTCTGCTACCCACACAGTACCCACAGAGCACTGCTAACGCTTCGCCTCTGACAGCTCCCACCGCCTTTACGAACGCGCCCCCATTCATCGAGCAACAAGTCGAGTTCATCGCCGAACTGATAGCCAAGGTGCACAAACAGAACATTAAGGCCATCGAGCCGCGACAGTCGGCGGTGCAGCAGTGGAAGGAGACGGTGGTGGCCATGAACGACGCGTCCCTGTTCTGCAAGAACGACTCATCGTCGTGGTACCTAGGCGCCAACATCCCCGGCAAGCCGCGGGAGCCGCTCAACTATCTGGGCGGCATCCCGATGTACATGAAGGCCTGCTGGGACAGCGGGGGCGACTGGACAAAGTTTGAGGTTGTCAAGGCCGATGGTACGAAGGATCCGATTGGCACCATGGACCTGGACGTCCAGCCGGTCGAGGTTAGATAAGCAAGGCACATGAGGGCGAGGGTTGCATGCAGGAGCTGGAGCAGTGGTTGGTACCTATCATAGCGCTGCGTTGCTTGGGTTATGAACGATAATGACAACCTAAGAGTTACGACTGGACACGTTTGATACGAGAACATGCCAAAACATCGAGATCCATTCGATCATCTTGAAACCGGACTCTTGTGTGTACACTTATCCCTTGCCCTGATAACCGTCGACGATGGCCCCAACAGCTTTCTGTTTAAGCAAAACGTAATTGAATCGATTCTACTATCCATAATCACAACTCATGATACAATTCCTGCTGTCAGAAAGCTCGTGCCAATTTCTTCGTTGGTTGGTTCGTTCATCCTGTCTTTTACATTATCTACATCGAAGTCGAATAATGACAGACACCATAGAGTTTCCATCCATTAAGAATATATTCAACTTGTCTTAGTTAGGTGCATAGAGGACTTGTCGTGGAGAGGCATTTACATGTAGTCGCTCCTGTCCGATATCAGTGACAGTTCAAACGGTATTCACCCATGCAATCAATATTTCGCGCTGAGAAACGTCAGATGCAAGTTCACATGTCATTGAAAGGAGTCTGTACATCCTGGTGGACCTCTGTGGTGGATGGCAGGCTCGCTGGACTTTGAGATAGTCATTTGGTAATAGTTGTCTAGACTCCCGTTTGGTTGTCGGCAACTGAGTGGGAGAAAGTACTTGAACCTCAAGACAAGACATGTGACTATCCAAAGACCTAAGCCTGTGGTTATTTACATACTTTACGATGAGCATGATCCTCCGAAGAGTATCGCGACAGAGTGATCAAGACATCCAGCCCACAGAATGCGTGACACCACAGCTCATCAGCTCTGGCAACTCATCATAGCATCGAGACACTCACAAAGCTCTGCATACCCATTGGCCATGAACTTGAATTTGACGTCACCAATATCCTCTGATAAACCACCATCAGAAAGGCCCATCCACACAAGCACCGAGATCCTCAACTCGAATTTCCCCAGCGACGATCCAGCCCAAGAATAGCAAAGACCTCGCCCAGGCCCGAGAACCCCCCCTTCCTCATCATTACTACCAAACCCAAAACCTTCTCACGTACACAAGTCAAAAAAGAGCAAGTCTCGAACCATCCATTATCTGAACCAAAAACACGCCACTCAACAACTTACCCGCGTATACATACCCGAAGCCAAAACTCTCGCATGGCACAGATTCACCCTCGGCATTTGCTGCACATCACGAACATCAGACGAAGAAAAATGCGCCGGGTCTGGAACATCTGGACCTGCCCACTCACACAAACAGCAGTGGCAAGAGGTTTCTCCCCTCCCTCAGCTTCGCGGAAAGTCAAACTTGACTCAGCGACACATCCGTGCAATGCGAACCGAGGAAGAAGAAGCACGGACCGAGAAACACATGATGAACGAACGAAAAAGGCCAAAAAAGGACACCACCGCGGATGCTCACCATCAGTTCGACATGCTCACCGAAACTCTAGATGCGAGTGCGACTCCTTCGGAAAAAGAATAAGCGGCAGCACATGTTCGGACGACGGATACAGCGACGGATACCTACGCGAACTGTCCAAAGGTAAACCCGCCCAGCTCCGGACCGTTCCATCATCAAAAACGGGAACAAGCTCAAACCCCCCCGCCATCTTCCCCCGTCTTTGGCCGGCCACTCAATAGCCCGACATTGCAGTCACAGGCCGAATACGTGTGGCGCAAACCTACTATTTTCATTGCCGAACGCCACAGCGAGGGGGTGGCTGATGGGTCGGTCATAGTGATGTGGCTGTGCAGATACACAGCGTCACAGCGTCACAGTGACTCGAGCAGGTTGCACTCTGATTCACAGCAACCAAGCCTCTTGCCAAAAAAACCTGTTTGGACGGCGCTGTGTTTTTGGTTTGATCTTCAGGGGTGACTCGTGCGATGATTCGCGTGTTACTCCGGAGACCAAGATTCAACGGCAGCCAGTCGTCTCTCATCCCGCGACAACGGGGGCGAAAATCTGGCGATGATCATGCTGGAAGCGAGTGGATGAGAGCCCGCAGGCACTGCCACGGCACGTGACTCTCGTATGGCTGTGGCATCGGCTGCTGACATAACTCGGTTGAAGGTGTTGAGGTGGTACGGACCAGTCATTAACGATTGACAGAGCACATCGTGGGTCCGTTTTTACGATGATTCTATTCACGGACCAGAGTCACTTTTCAGTTCGTGAACTATCGACTCACCGAGTGCCAAATTGGCAGCAAATGCAACTTTTCCGCAGCGGCCTTGCGCGTTATCGGGGTCCGCCTCTGTTGATACGGTACGCTACAGTCGGAAGGGACCCGTCTCTGCCGAGGCTTGGCACCTGTGCGCCACTAATCCCAAAGAAGACGCTTGAGTGGTGGTTGAGTCGGGACCCGAGTCGTGAAGGTTGTTTTCCCGGCTAAGCCCCGGGGCGGAGAGCCAGATTGCGGAATTTTAAACTCGCCCAAAACTTTTGCTCAGCTCCGAAGGCTTCTTCCAGAGGTCATGGGTCAGTCTGGTTGACTGCTTGATTGCGGGTGGGGACCGTTGACTGGAAAGTGGAAAGACAAATGCCAGCCCTGAGGTTTCGTAGGACGATAAACGAGCCCATAACAAACACAGCCTGGCGCAAGCCAGCAGACAACAAACAAGGTGACAGGAAAACTCTAAGCTTGGGCTCCGGCTCGTTCGGCCGCGCGGATATACCATGGCTGTTAACGCTTGGGATGTCCGGGCCAGGAGCGGTCGCTCAGCTCAGCCCGAGCGATGAGGGGGAGGATTCGTAGGGGGCCGAAGGGAAAATGCTGTGGTACGGTTCTAGAACGGCGAACGTCGTCAACTGAGACCGTTACACGAGGGCTGTCTGCGCGACCGTGAATGGCGGGGGCCTCCATGAACCTCCCTGATCTGCTGGCGATATGCGCCGATGTGGGCGATCATACCGACACCATTTCCGCCAGAATCAGTGGATGGGGGCAAGTCGACATGGGATGACAGGGTATTCGGCGTTCTAGGTGCAGACTTCGAGGCGTGAAGTGAGGCCCTCTCTCTCTCCTGTCGAAGCATGCTGAGGCCCTTTCTGCTCCTCCCCGTCCAAGCCCTGTCGTAATTGGACCAAGCCTGGTCCCGTCAGCCATGCCGATGGCGGGTGCAATGGCAGGTTGGCCAACAAATGCCGGGGCGCCGGGGGCTGAAGATGACCGTGGATTCGAGAGACGCCGGCCGCAGGTGAAACAGGGCGTCGCGCTGTTTCTATTTTGGAGCGCAACGTCATGATTGACTGGAGAGCAGCATTAGCTAATGTTGATCACTGCGGCATAAGAATTCGCGTGCTGGGGCTTTGAGGAGAACCTTTAGGTAAGCTTCCCTGAAGGCCCTAACGCCGCTGAGTGGTTGGCGGTGCGTCGGTTGTGGGCTGTGGCTTTGGCATGTTCACACCGTGGCGTGTGTGAGGCCTGGAGATGAGGAGACCGGGAATGTGGGAGCGTATCGGGACCGGTGGGGGAAGAGCGATATGGCCCAGACGTTGTGAGCGTTGTGGAGGGAATCGAGAGAATGCCGAAACGGCGCCGGGGTTGTTCGCCGGGCCTGCTTCCGCGGTCTGAGGTCTGTGTCTGTGATGGTCCAGACTTGATCAAGGGTAGGCGAAATGGCGAGGAACAGGAGATTGACTCGAGTCCGGGGCCCTGGAACAAGCTCAATTTCGACTTTGTGTCGGTCTGATGAGCGCTCCCTTTGTCGGCCTAGCTATCCGTCTTCTGTTTTGCCTTGTTTTTGTTCGTGCTCGATGTGTAGGGTAGCTGGGAGTTCACGGCATCTTCAGCATGTGCGCATAGCGGAAGTTCGGCAGAATGGGAGATTCGGCGAAGTCTAATTGTCCCGTTTCCGTTGGGCATGTTTCTGCCGAAGTGCCGGCATCGCGAGCAAGTCAGTCAGCAAGACTCAAGAGTTAACGCCCTGCAAGGCGGCCGACGATAGTGCAAACAACGGAACGGGAGCAATTTGACAGCCACAGCATGGCCTGTGTATTGCCAACGACCGACGGCGGTTCAGGTGTGTCGACAGCACAGCCCAGACAAACGAGGAGCGAATCAAAACTCTCCCATCGGCAGCAAGTTGGAAATTGGGGGCGGGTGCAGGCGATAGTGGTGGTGATTTGCTGACTTGAATTGTTGATAGCTGCCGTGGTGGCAGTGCATGAATTATCGAGGTAAGGGTCAGGGAGCGGAAATCAACCAACGTTCCACAGGAATGAAGCAGCGAAGATGCTGCGCTGCACAGCGGCATTTCCATCAGAGAAGGGGTAATCCCCTGAGGCTGCGGAAGAGGTCCGACTGACCTTTCCGAGAGCAAGAGCGAGAGCGACCTGAGTTGGAGGTGGACGGGGCGAGCACGGGCAAGAGACCAGGCGATAGAGTCGCATCGTCGGGGCTTTCCCTGGCGTCCAAAACTCTGCTCGTTTATTATGCCGTCGAGAACAGACGGAGGAGAGATTCCGCATCGGGGCAGCTGAGAGGAACTTGGATTCTACACCCAATTGTAGAGCCGTGGGAATGGACCCGTGTCAGCGCACGTCAAAACGCGACCCTCAACGATGTCGAGGGTCTTCGAGGCCATTCGGAATGTGGGCAGGCTCCGGGAGCCGCAGTCCAGCGGTATATGCCGTGGAGGCTAAGGTATTCGGGCGGGCGTGTATTCAGTAGGTGTGCTTCAAGAGGCTGCAGGACGTTGGCCGCAAACGGGCAACAGTCTCTCAAGGCAAGGCGGTTGAACAGCTCTGCATCGTAAATGCGGGAGAGGGGAAAATAAAACGTGGTGAAGGGGCGGATTTCGGGGGCGTCTGCAAAGCGCATATCAAGGGCGTCCAAGCCTGGTTGGAGCAGCTGGAAGAAATTGGCGATCATGAACCCGTGTCCTGTCATCGAGGCTTAGCACACACAACTTTGAACACCGAAGAATCTCATTTGCTGATGGTGGTGGCATCCGAGAGAGCGAGAGGTCGGAACTGCATCGATGGAACCCACATAACGGCAACGGGAACAGCCACACCAGTGAGAGGTCGCCTGTACCTTCTCTGTGCGGTAATTTGTGCCGCACACTCGAGTCATCAATACATTATCCGCACCGTCAGCCGAAAGCAAGCACGGGCGCCACGCACAACCACATCTCTCCGCGTCCGTCGGGGCAGTGAGAGAAGGAGCGAGAGAGAGCGTCGAGTCGAAGAGAAAGCGAGGGATCAATCGGATTCATTTCGCATCCCTCGGACCCGATAGCGTGCCGTTCGGGGCAATTCCATTTGGTTCGGTTGTTTTTGGTTCAGCGATTATTGTTTCGACACCACTATCGTCAATCGAGAAGAACGCGACATCTGCCTGGGGTGATAGGCATTCAGTCATCAGCAATTCGTAGTGCAGCGCTTAAAAAGTCAACAATCAATTACCGCACGCAGTGGACCAGCGAAAAAAAAAGATAAAAAATAAGCGGTAAGATAGACAGGAGGAAAAAAAACTTCGATGGAGCGTCGTGGCTTCGTCGTCAGCAGTAATTCGAAACAGCGACATCGCGCTATCCACCCGTGGGCACCTTCCTCTCGGTTCATATCAAAACAAGCGGTCGCTCCTCCGCGAGTGACGAGGCCTCGTCGAATTCCATAGCACCAGGGCTCACGAAAGGACCTTAAAATCACCCAAAAGGGCAGCTGGCGTCGTCATCCTCAGGCGCAGACGTACGCCGTACCTTCCTCACCCCCGACCTCACAGCTACGGGTACGGGTACGGGTCTCACTCTGCAGTGCCTGCACTCTGGCCGGGCAAGCGCAGCTTGCCCCCAACAGCACAGCGCTGTATTATCGCACCTACCTGCTCTGCCCACCGGGCTAGTAGGTACATCCAAAATCAGGCAGGCGCTTCCAGCTAGTGTCATCAGTTCAGGTAGAAATGGCAAGCACAACTGCCACAACACCGCACCGCATTGCAGCAAAGCAGGAGCAGCATCAACAGCAGCAGAGTACTTCCCAGCGGCGGCAGGCACTAGGTACATTGCTTGGTACCTAGCAGCATCCGTAGTAAAAAGCAGCAACCTGCAACAAGAAGGAACATTGTAGCCAACGCCCGCTTCCTTCCCAACGACCACGACGCCCGCCAACCCGTCAGCCAAGTCCCGCTTCGTCCATTGGCTCGGGCTCGCTCCACCCACTCACCCCGCTAACCCCCTTTAGGAATCGTTGTCCATCGGCTTACGCGTCCTTCTTTCCCTCCATCAGCGTACCCCCTCGGCCGGCGAGCGCTATCCCTGTCCAACCCGCCCAGAGTCCGCTTGGCCCGCTTTCTGACCCTGTTCCTCCGACGGCCAGGCACCCCAAATCATTCAGGAAACGGAGGCCCCGTGCTCTACCTCCCTTTTGTTACAGAGCACCCCCCCTCCTCTCCCGCACCCCTTCCTGTCCATACTTCCTCTGCCTAGACCCCCTCCCTCATCTTCCGCCTACCCACTGCCTTTTCTTGTCTCTTGCTCCCAGTCCCTTTGCATCTTTCATCAACACCAACGATCAATCAACCCACAATCCTCGAATACTGTTCACAACACCAAACGAAACATTTTCCTGAGGCACTGATATCCATATTCGCTCGCCTCATAGCCCAACGCAAAGTTCCATCGCCATCGGGACTCCATCGATACCTCGCAACCACAAAGGTGTGTTGTTGATACCGACGACGCGGATCCGGCCAATACAGGACCCAACAGACCAGCTGGGAGACGATATCCAGAGGGATCGATCCCCAACAAACCGACGATATGTCTTCGAATCAGAACGTCGATAACTTCGACGCCCTCCTCGACTTCAGCGAGTATGACAATGTCTCCTACCAGTCTCCTTCGCTCTCACCCGCCGCCGCGGCAAAGAACACCTTCGCGAGACCCCCAGTGAGCCAGGTGGCCACCCCGACAATGCCCTCCGCATCACAACCTCTCACCGGCCCGAGCCACCAGTACGAACTGTACAAGCAGCAGACCGGCATCGTCCCCGGCGCTCTCGCCAGCACCCTCGCCGTGAACGAGGCGAACGCCCACATTAGCGGTTACAACAGTGGATTCGGCATGGACTACCTCGGTGGTATGAGCCCGGAGAACGACATCTTCGACTTCAACACATCCCCCTCCCAGAACTCCACTGGCCTGGACATGGACCTGGAATTTGAGTCTCCTTCCGACTCTCAGTACTACTTCAACCCTACCGTCAACCCCAATGCCATCAGCGGACAAGAATCTCCCGTCGTGCCCTCGCAGCAGGGCAACGTTGGCAGACTTTGGCCTGGCATGCACTCGCAGGCTGCTCTCGCCAAGGCCCAGGCTCAGCAGAGGCAGCAGCAGCAGCTCATCCAGCAGCAGCAGCAGAGGCAGCAGGCCGGCAAGCAGCGCACCAAGAGCCAGCAGCCCACCGACCCTATCGTCGAGCAGAAGATCACCCAGCTTCTCAACTCCATGCGTGCCAAACCTGCCCAGGACGGCGGCAGCCCTGGGCCCCTCGTGAACGTGCCCCGACTCAAAAAGGATGAGGAGGACATGGACGAGGACGAGAGACTGCTTGCCAGCGAGGAGGGCAAGAAGCTCAGCAGCAAGGAGCGTCGCCAGCTCCGCAACAAGGTTTCCGCTCGCGCCTTCCGTTCCCGCAGAAAGGGTAAGCATCATCGTCAACATCCTGTTTCAATCAAAAGCTCTAGCTAACGTCTTCGCAGAATACATCACCCAGCTCGAGAGCGAGATTGCCAACAAGGTCACCGAGAACGGCGATCTGCGTGCCCAGAACCGCACGCTGATGGAGGAGAACAAGCGTCTTACGGACTTGACCCGCATGCTCCTGGCCTCGCCCTCTTTCTCCAACTTCCTCGACCACCTCAGCACCAACCCCCAGGCTACTCAGCAGGCCCCTCCCGCCGTCAAGATCGAGAGACAGCCCGAGCAGCGCCAGATCCCTAAGGATGTCAACCCGTACCACAACCAGAACCACCAGCAGCAGATCGGCATGGCTATGATCCCCGAGCAGAACATGGACTTGTCCATGCTCAACATCGACAACGACGCTTTCAACTTCCAGCCCCAGGTTTTCACTGTTGTAACCCCCGACATCCCCGTCTCCATTGACAGCAACGTGCTGTCCGGCAAGTCCTCCAACTTTGTCGGCGAGCAGTTCGAGTCTGAGGACGAGAAGGTCGAGCTCCCCACCGTCGAGGCTCCCAAGATCATGGCGCCCGAGATTGCTCCTCAGTCTCCCGCCGAGGAGGAGGTCTACGACGACGACTTCGAGAACGACCCCGAGTTCGCCCTGTACCACTCCACCCCTGCTGCCCCCGCCACTGAAGGCCCTGTCGAGCTGAACACCGATGGTTTCTCCCACATCGACATCTTCGGTGGAATCGACTCTGAGAAGGTTCTTGCCCGCTACGAGCTCGTCGACGCATCGGAAGAAGAGCAGACTGCCTGTGTCGCCATGGCCAAGGTGCAACGCATTGCCGACAGCCTGGAGCCAGTGATGGCAAGACTAGAGGCCATGTTTCTCTAGTTTCAAGCTTCATCCACCTTCATTTTGCACTTTTACTTCAGGCATTGGACCGTTTTCATTTCCTGTGCATACTAGCTTGATATCTGGGACACGGCGTTGGGATTGACGTGGGATCTACTACACCCTAACCGGGAAGGCATTTATTTTCTTTCTACTTTTACTATTTACTTTGTGCGGGCGGGCGAAAAGAATTCTATAGGAACCATGCAGGTTCAGTATGATTGATGATTGTTGTCATTCAAGCAAGAGAGGGGACTACGGTTGGCTGTAGCCGCCGTGTACTAGATAGATTGGGAGCTCTCACCGCTCGGTCTGAAGAATAAAGAGCATTTCTCAAACATGATGTCTTCCATCTCTGTGTCCCCAAGTATTTCGTGCCGCAGCTTGTGGTCAGTCATCCTCCCTGTCTCGCCCCGCTTCACGCACCGGGTCATGGCCCGGCAGAGGATGAGGCATGAAACGTCGCGTGGCATCCTCAAGAATCTGCTCAGCGCATTTTTCGCCCGATGTTCGTTCCTTTCCCGCCCGCACAACCCCATGCCGTCCATCTCTTCCCCTCCCTCAATGCGTTCGACATACCCAGTCGGCCGGTCAATGAAACGCCTTGGCTCCGCTCTTGTCAGCCGCACCACTCGCCGTGATCTGTCAAGCCCGCGTGCGATCTAGATGGCATAACCCGAAAGATTCCCACCTTTCCGGCTCATGTCTTGGTAACCCCTGTCTCCTGTTCCGTGCTGCCCTTTTTTTCTTTCTTTTCCTCTTGTTTTCTTTTCCTCTATAGTGCTCTTCTCGGGAAGAGGGGACGGGAGGGAGGCCTCCTCCTGAACAACCCACCCCTCTCTCTGTTTGCGATTCCCGAGAGCGACAAGTCCCCCCCCTATCCCTGGTTTGCCCCCCTCTGAAGGGTCTCTCTCCCGCTGCAGGGAGCCGTTGACGTTTGGGACGGCTAGGGCTTTGATGGTTCGTGCTACGTCGTACTGCTGTTCTCCGTCGCACAAGGTCCTCGGCTTTTCCGCCGACAAGTTCTTGGCCCCGTCGTTTGATGTGGTGGGATTCCGGAGGGAAGACGACATGGATTGCGGTGGAGACGGATGGATGGGTGGACGTTTGAGTGTTTGTCCGTCTTCTCCGGGCCCGCTTACGAAGGGGATGATCATTCATCTGGTGATTTCAGGTGACTGCCGGATCTGCAATCTTGGCTGTCGAAGATGGCTGGGCATAGGGGTGGGTTGCGATCCGTCGTGCACGAGTCTGGTGTGACCGTGGGAGGTGAATGGGTTTGTTACACACCGAGGCTCATCATCACCACAATCGAGGTCGTTCGAGGCAAGATTATGGAATTTGCATTAGATACCATTAGACGTTACTGGTATTAACAAAACGACAACCCAAACTAACTCCCATATACAATCCTCCTGAATCACTCAAGATTCCTCCGCTCACTCAAAGGTCATCCCAGTCCTCGCGGATGAGCTCCGCCCCCTTCTCGCCGATCATGTACACGGACGCCACGATGTTGACGTCGGGCAGGATGGGGATGATGCTGCAGTCGACGACGCGCAGGCCGTCGATACCGTACACCTTGAGCCGCGGGTCGACGACGCCGCCGTCCTCGAGCGGCAGCATCTGGTTGGTGCCCGAGGCGTGCCAGTTGGGGATGGTGTTCTGGCGGACGTAGGCCAGGATGGCCTCCTCGTCGTCGTCCGAGACGTTGTCCACGCCGGGGCTGACCTCGCCGTGGTTCGGGCCGACGGTGTACTCGGACATGCGCGGGTGGGCGAGGATCTTGCGGAGGTACTTGAAGGACTGGACCGCGATCGCGCGGTCGACCGGGTGGGCGTAGTACTGCGGCAGATAGTCAGCATCGAGGCTTCTAGCACATAATGTGGTATGATCAAAGAGAGACTCACGTTCGGGTTGATGATCGGGAACTCGCCCATCGAGTTGGACCTGAGCGTGACGTTGCCGCGCGACAGCGCGACCATGCTCGACGCCGTCAGGGAGATGTACGTCTCGTTCCCGCGCGGGGTGTAGAACGGCGTGGGCCCGCCGGGGTAGAAGACGGACTCGAAGAGGTACTCGATGTGGGACTGGTTGGCGAGGCCGGCGGTGACGATCTCGCCCGCGCCGATGGCGTTGAGCTCCTCCTCGGAGAGCTTCTGGAAGGCGTTGGTGATGCCCGAGGGCGCCGTGTACTCGCCCGTCAGGTTCGTGCGGAACTCGTCCTGGGCGGCGCGCAGGGACTCGTAGGTGGCGGCCATGTCGGTCGTGGAGAACTCCGGGGTCGAGGTGGCCATGATGGAGAAGACGGAGTGGTCGTTGAGGCTGGGGGACTGTCAGTTTGTGATTCGGGTGCAGGGAAAGGGGAGGGGTGCGTACTGTTGGCCAACGTTCTCGTTGATGAGGACTGGCTCGATGCCGAACTTGTCGAGCTGGTCTTGGGGTCCGATTCCCTAGGAAGCTGGTTAGTTCCGACCCATGAACACCTCGAGAACCAGGGGTACTCACAGAAACCATCAGCAGCTGAGGCGAGTTAAAGGCGCCCGCGCTGACGATGACCTCCTTCTTCGCGGCGACCTGGTAGACGGTGCCAGTCGGGTGGTCCATGAAAGCAACGCCCTTGGCCCTGGGCTTGTCGCCGCCCCCGTCGAACTCGATCTTCCACACGGGCGCGTAGTACAGCACGTCGAGGTTCTTGCGCCCCATGGCCTCCTTCAGGTAGCTGTCGTAGCTCGAGCTGCGCTCGAACTTGGCGTCCAGGTGCCCCGTGCCCTGCTTGACTCCCGTGCTGTTGCCCGTGTTGTAGTCCTGCACAATAGGAATCTGCAGCGCCTCGGCCGAGGCCTCGATGAAGCCCACGCCCGAGGGCGGCACGTAGCCCTGGAAGCCCAGCTGCAGCGGCCCGTCGGCGTACGCGGACGGGTCCCAGGTCTTGTAGCTCACGTCGAAGCCCTTGAGCTCGTGGTCCGCCGGCGGGTTGAAGGTGGTGCCCTTGACGAAGAGCGGGTAGACGTCGTCCCAGCCCCAGCCGGGGTTCCCGATGCGGACCCAGTCGTCGTAGACGGAGGCGCTGCCGCGGCCGTAGTAGAAGCCGTTGGTGACGCTGCTGCCGCCGAGGCAGCGGCCGCGGTGGTAGCGCAGGATGCGGTCGTCGAGGTGCTCCTGCGGCGTGGTGTAGAAGGACCAGTCGATGGCGGTGCCGCCGAGGAACTGGTTGCCGCCCGGGGGCTTGTAGGCCGAGACGACGTCCGGGGCCGGCCCCGCTTCGAGGACGAGGACCCGCTGTTTGCCGGACTCGGAGAGCCGATTCGCTAGGACGAGGCCGGCTGTGCCGCCTGGGTGGGTTCACATCGTGTTAGAAATTATCTGGTGCGAAATGAAGGTGCGACGGATCTTACCTCCGGCGATGATGAAGTCGTATTCATCTTCGATCTTGGCTCGGTCGAAGCCCTTGATCGGCGCCGCCGACGCGCTCGCGAGGAGCGTCAGGAGAGTGAGGGACAGATGCATCGTGAGGTGGTTTCCCAATTCCTCTAGCAAGCACGAAGCGAACGGTCAATGGAAGGAGGAGTCCCTTGCTTTTACGCAGAGATCCAAACAAGACAACAGCAAGAGATGGCCGGCGGTCAATTGAGCGACTGATGACAGGGCAGAGGTAGATGAACCCGAGCACACACCATTCCGACCCCCTGAATCCAGGAACGGGGGGCGTTCCTGAAGCTATATACTCCCTCCCATCATATCCATCTTGGTCGAACACCCCTCCAGGAAGCAGCACACCGCTGGGGAGCTTCATTCCTCCCGAGCAGACGCGACAGCTCGCCGCGACCTGCTGCTGCTGCTCCTGCTGGTGCGCCTTTCCAGTTTGCGCAATGCCCTGCGTCATCGTACCTCAGTGTCAGCCCCGGGCGAAGGCGAGGCGTGCCGTAGTCGTGCTTGGCGAGAGCGGCATGTATTGTTTGTGGATTGCTTTTTTTGTTCCCCCCTCCCCTCAATGGGGAGAATCTGGGGGAGAAAGCTGACGGACAGGGGGGTACGAAGACGTGGAGAGAGAGGTTGGGGTAAAGGACCGCACGGCAGAGAGAAGAGCAGAGGAAGGGGAGCTTCCTCCGCATGAGCTCCTCGACTAACACGAGGCCCATTGGGCCCTCTAGGCCCTCTGGGCAGACTAACGACTGCAGATCGTCCAAATCCTGGCCCGGAGAACCTTGTATTTTCACATTTTAGTGCCCGGACGGAAGAGGCACAGCAACACATCGACGGATGACCACAACACCACGTACGATTCCTAGGTGACCGGAAAATGGTGTGTAGGACATGGGACGGGAGGCAGAGGGACATTGACAGGCACCGGCTTACCTAGCTTCGCCCAACCACATGCCGCTCCGAGAAGGATTCGAGAAACCGACGTATGTCAAGACATTCCGTCTGCCATGACAGCCGGGCTAGCGCAAGCCTTTTTTTTCCTCGCGTGCCGGATGTCCCGGGGCAAACTCCGTCGATAGGCAGGCAGCTTTTGAGCAGAAGCACCCAGCCAATAAAGCTCATCGTCTACACAGACGAAATGCCAGGCATGGTATGACTGTCTTCTTATTTCCCTGCTTGGAGGGAAATACTACCTCGACCAAGCGCAAGTAAGATCAAGATGCAGTCCCAAAGGATCTCGCCGACATATCCCCTCTGCACATAGGCTACGACTACATGCAATTGTTCCGCTGCTGCTGCTCCGATATGGGGTAATGCATATTACTGGGCGAGTATACGCGAACACACGCAACGGACGCATATGCTCCCCGCAAACCCGCCGCCGAGCCCTCCCGGCAAGGATCGGTGTGAGATTAGGGTGTCACGGGAGTGATGCTGTGTGGAAGTTTGCCTGTCTTAGGCTGATCTGATTCTGACTTTTTGTCTCTCTTCTGCCCAGATGGCAAGCGAAGCCTGAAGAGCCTTGTTTTTTTTCACGCGAGGCGGATACGTAAGGCGACTGATCGTGCTCCCGGGGGTAAGGAAGGGTGGAGCTTCGAATTGAATCCGCGTCCTCCCGCGCCCCAGCTCACCGAAGCGGCCGGCTCGTCTCGAGGTATTTGCCGTATTACGACCACCTGAGCCGGTCGCACACGCTTACCGTTCGGCTTGGCCCTGCGGCTTGCGGCGCCTCGTTGATCGGCGCCTAGTCCGCCTTGGGCAGTTGCATGTTCCCCTCTCTCTCCAATGCCTACTCTTGCGTCGCTTTAATGTCTCACATAATCCTGCTCACTGCCTGGAACTGTCGGTATGCCTAGCGGGATAGGGCCGAATTGTGGGATTCTTACGCATGTCATAAGATTCGCCCATGTCTCGCATCGGGAAGTCGGGAGATCACGGTCCAGGTGATCGAAAGCTTTTACTGATCATTAAAATGTATTGGATACAGCTTCAAGAAGAAGTCTTCAAAAGGGCTCGCCTTTGCCTCGGGCGATTCTACATCACGGCAGGTCCATTGGAAGTGTGTTTGAGTAATGTAGTATTATCTTTTCTAGTTGTTGGTGTAACTTTCCGACTAGACATATGTCAGGGGGTTTCTGATACGCCTTTTCTCAAAAGCAGGCAACTTGATCCCTCTTGATATGGGCGAAGCTGAAAGCACCGCCGCTGGCGACTAGCCCTCGCCATGCTCGTCTAACCAACCACATTCTGCCAATACAGCCTGCTTCAACAACACGCATGACTGGCCTCTCATAGCTTCCAGGCCTCTGGTTCGCATATCTGCAGATCGCAGTACTAGGTAAATAAGGCGAACTCATGTTTGCCTTGCTGCCCAATGTGACCATTCTTACCCCGCTCGCCATTTTTCCTTGACGCGCTCCTGACTTCAACAAGGCTCCAGTCGCTACGAGTTTCGGTAGCCAGATAACCGCCAATTTCCCTCAGAAATCTATCTTGACATCCAAACCACGCACTGTTCCATCGTTTTGACCTACTGCTACAACACCATGGCGGCCGAGGGCCTGAGCCTGGCTGCCTCTGTTGCAGGCCTCGTGTCGCTGGGCCTGCAGATCACCGGTGGCATCGTCAAGTACGTCGACGCCTCGAAAGGCCGCCGAGAAGAGCTCGAGTTCGTCAGACGTCAGAATGAGTCCCTCACAGCCACTTTGCGAGCGTTCGAGGGACTGAGGACATCCACAACCGGGCTTTCAGCGGAGGTCGAAGCTGCGGTGGCCGGTAACATGCAGCTGTTTGAGAGCGAACTCAATGGTATCAAAGCTCTACACGACGAGCTCGTTGATAACGACGACCGAAGTTTGGCGACGCGGTTGGAGAACAAGAAGAAAAGGTTCACATACGCATTCAGCAAAGCAAAGGTCCAAGAGCTTGGCGAGCGGTTGGAAAAAGCCAGCAACGCTCTGCAACTTACGATGAGTATCATGGGACTGTGAGTTTTGTCAGCGAAGCAAACTTTTGAGTATGCCGAAAGCTAACACATACACAGACAGACCTTGAGACAGAACACAGACACAATCGCCGGCATCAGCTCCGAAATAGCAGCAGTTACAACGCCCATTCTCAACATCAACGATCAGCTGAGGTCATTGCACGGCGGTATCGAAGCCAATAGTCAACTAGCCGCTTCACAGTACTGCTCCCTCTCCGTTCAAGTCCGGCAAAGTAGTGAAGATGTCTTGCGGACCTTCCAAGGAACAAACGACATTCTGCAAAACTTAGTACAACTCACATCGAGGCTGGAGCAGCAGAGCAAGCGAGAACAAGAGCTTAACGAGAGGCTTGCTGGCCTACTGGGCCACGTTCAGCAAAAGGCACCACGCCATGCTGCAAGAGCTGCCGCTTTTCAGCTAGCCAACGAGCCGATGTTTCTCAAGGAGGCCAGCGATAAGCTTTTACCATCGTTGCGAAAGCACGAACGGACCGCGCCTCCAAATATTCATCTTCCTTCAGTAGCGACGAGCATCGAGACCTCGGCTCTCCGTCCGCATGATCAGCCAGGGACATGGCGAGGCTGTATCTGTCCTCGTCCACACCGTGTGAGAGAAAGGAGAAGAACGTTCTTTGGGGATTCCGTTTTCAGCGAACAGGAAACATTAAAACATTGGCCCAGTTGTCCAATGGGAAGAACAACAACTGGAAAGCAACGAGTCACGCTTAATTTTAAGTTCAAGGGACTGTCTCGAATTTCGAAGACGGCCATCGATGTTTCTTTTACGCTTACATCAGGAGCTGGTGGTTTCAGCATCAGCCCAGCATTCACCTGCCGTCCAACTGTGGATGCTAAATCAGATCCCGCATTTCTGATCCTGGATTTATGCGGTGACGCTTGCCTGAGACTCTGTAACAAAAGTCGAGAACCGTTCATCAGGGCGTGCTTGGTTAGGCTGGCCTGGCTTTTTGAAAATGGAAAGGCTTGGCCGACAGCTACAAACGACGAAGACGAGAGCTTGATGCACTGTGCTATGTTGACGGTATGTTTCTTGATCTGTATTTGAAGTACCGCACATAAATAATTATAAGGCTAATGATCCACAGATTGATCTTCTATTTGGTTACCCCTATGAATCGTTTGGGATGTCAGTCCTCTTTGCTGAAATGATCGACTTACTACGTTCCTATGGTGCTGACGTCTTCGCTTACGACGTTAATGGTAAGCGTCTCCAGTCTCTCCACCGGTTCACTTAGATCATCAAAGGCTAACATTAGAATACGACAGGACACTCCCCAGTCATAACATTACTTGAATTAAGGGAAGATTTAGAAGTAATTCAACCACTTCTACATGCTTTGATGCAGACAAATATAGAAAGCCAGCCAATAATCTCATCCGACTGTTCTACGCCAATCATCGGCTGTGAATTCTATCGACTAACGGCTATCAAGCCGCTGTACAGGACGTCGTTGAGTTTCGCAGAGGGTGAAGTCTCAATCTGCCAGAACCTTGCCGTGAGTCCTATGCTAATTTGCGAACAGCTTGCGGTTGCGGTCCTTTGAGTATCGCAATTATCCGGAACGACCTCGATCAAGTCATGCTTTTGACTCAAAGCAATCCAGGGTTGCTCTCCGAGAGAGACATATACAATCAAAGTCCTCTTCACCTAGCAGCTGATAATCGCTCTATCCTGGATATCCTTCTCAAAGTTGCAGAGAGCAGTCTCCTTGAACATCGCGACCAGTCCGGTCTAACAGCGCTCGAAACAGCGATGGTATACACCTCCGAGTACTGCATCAATCGGAACGGCATTGAAAGATGCAAACAAAAATACTGTGGATGCTGTCAGTGCGTAGACCTGTTTCTTAATGCTGGCAGCAATGTACGGATGCGCAAAACAGATCGCAGCGACAGCCAATTGGGGGTCATCCTCGGATCGGCATCCGAGCTTGCGCGACGAAAGTATGTTCTATTCATGAAGTACCGATGGGAATCCGAGATGCGAATCCGATTGTCGGAACCAGTGGTACCCACGAATCCATGCCATTTCGAAAGTAGACGCGACTCCAAGCCGACTATGACCGGGCGGAATAGGAATACTAAGTGGCCATACCAAAGTGGAGACTCCATCTCGTCCGACGTGGCCAGTGAAATGGGCTGGATGTTCAATGAAGTCTCAGTAACACACCTCGCGGCACTATTCTATCGCCATGGATTTCGACCGCATTTTTCGTGCTTGAATCAAATCAGCTTGAGTAACACGATGAACCTTCCTTATCTTCACTGGCTGATATCTCTTGGAGTTACCCCCTGGTTTCGCTCGTTGAACGGGCCTGCTCTCGTCGAGGGCTCTCCAAATACTGGATTATTCGGCGCACACCTGGCTTTTGATCGGCTGGGTTTATATTGCAAGTGTTACCAATATCTCCGACCTCCTGATAACGGCTTCATAGGCGACCGTGCCTTTTGCCCGAACAGGCCCCCCTTACTGCTGGACCTAACAATACCCTGGAGGACGTTTACAGACCTCGTCGCAACGGCCTCGCACCACAACATCACGGAAGGGTGTCAATGCCATTGCACCGTAGAAGGATGTAGCCCTTTGACATGGATGATGAAATCTAGAGGGTACAAATCCTCCTGGGGCCCAAAATGGCCCTTGGAGGAGTACATTATTCATGACTTTGTGTCTCATTACAATCAATGCAGTGCAGAGTTGGCAGCACATACGCACAAGGCGGCGATCAGATTTGCGACGTTTGCTAAACTGGGTTTGAGACACACCTGTTGCGACCCACGTGATATGGTCTATCGGGGGAAATGGACGGTAAGAGACCTCGAAGAGGTGGACATCGTCAACGAAGAGCAAGATCGCCTGCTTAGAAAGCTCGAAGAACTAGTGGCGGAATTTGAAGAGAAGGCGACCGAGTACATAAAGACCGATCTCGATGGGCAAAGTGCATTTTCACAATTCTGGCCTGATTACTGGGCAGTGCGAATGAAAGAGGAGCTACGTGAGCTCGAGGGGAATCAGTTGACGGCTGTGGAGAGAAGAGCTGCAGAGGACATTGGTGTTCGATGGGAGACTGAGGATACTCAGAAGGAAACGGAGGCCAAGAACCCCTATGACGAGAAGGATGCGAAACACTGGTTCTGGGAGCTGGATAAGATTTGTCCGGAGTACAATGGGCCAAGGCCAGAGGGATTGACTCGAGTTTCTGAGCTATCTTGAAGTTTGAAAAGGGTCGGATTTCCTTTTACTTTTGGTGAGATGAGATATCTGATATAGCCGACATCTTCACAAACAAATTACTTACAACCATGGGCATCGTGAGATCTGGTTTGAATACCGAAGCTTGGTAAACCAAAATGAGAGGCTAACTAGCCAATGCACTCACAAATACTATCCTCTGCTAATGTTGCAGATGTGCATGTTGAAACTTATGCGTTATCACTAAGATCGTCATCTGTATCGTGCAACTCCTTAAAGTTGCGGTGGTCTTGGCGACTTGCCTCTTATAAACAAAGACATTGGCCTAGATCAAAGAGAGAATACAATGTGTATTGGCTTGACACAGTCGAAGGGAAATAAAGAGAATGGATTGCATTGTCAGTGGAGAGGCTTGCTACATCACGGGGAGAATATCAGATATTACCTAGAATGACTCGCGGGATAAGCACGACATGCAGTATTCGCTTGTTTTTAGATCTTCAGAGAGCCCAAAGCCGTGTGTATTGTGTAATTGTTGTCGAGTAAGAGTAGAATCGAATAGTTGCTGGCCATCATAAAGGAAGGCCGGTTTTCGGAGTGACCGAGTCCGCGTGTACTGGGCCCGGCAGACAAACAAACCCCAGAGATGTGCCAAATGAGTGGGAGGCACACCGTCGTACATCATCTTCCAAACCCGTCCCCCATGCTAGGTTCCTTCCACGCCCGTCCGTTCCAAGACCTAATTCAACATCAGTTGTTGGCAAGAGAGCCGAGTGTTGTTGAAAACGTACATCCCGTGTGCCTCGTACCGCCATCCTGATCCATCACTTTGCAATTTCGACCCCGAATCATCCCCATCCATCTTGGACTCTCGGAGCCTGCGGGTATGTCGGAATCAGAGGTTTGTCGCTCCCAGTCTCGTCGTCATAACGTCTCCACTTCCAGACGACCTCAATTGATGCAGTGATGACCGGGCTTGTCGTCGAATATCCAGCCCGATCAGACTACAAAACGGCTCGTTCTGGGCAGGCAGCCCGGGATCCCAGCCCTGAGCGTGCCCGGCGACCCCGAAAAAGACTTCCCACACAGAGCCGGGAGGGCATCTCCAAGGGATGAGACGCCGTCTACGACCAGGGCTCAGCAAGGTAGCGGTGGGCGCGTCATCCCAAGGAGATTACAACCCCCCGGCTCCCAGAATAGGATGCCTTTCTCGAGTCGCCGGGCACACCCGAGAGGGCAGAGATCCCAGGCCCTGTCCGAATCGAGCAGACTATTGAAAATCGTTATATAGAAACCAAGATTTCTCATTGGTTCAACGGGATGATGGGGTAGGGGGAGGATGAGTTTGTACGTTACCGCTTGTTCCTAGATCATCATCACGCCAATATTGTCGATGACCTCCTCGGCAGCCTCGAGCCCCGCGTCCTGAAAGACGGCGGCGATGACGGCCTCGACGGTGGCCGCCTTGACACGCATGGACCGCATGCCCTGCTGGGACGGGTTGCCGTTGATGCAGGCCGTCAGGCCGAGGCTGTCGCAGAGCCTGGCGAGGCGCTCGTTGCTGGCGTACGCCTGGATGCGGTCGTTGGTATCGCCTAAAAGCCCCCGCGTGAGATTAGAACCGGAGTAATGTGCAAGGCGGGGTTGCCGATGTACGAACCGATGCTAATGTTCTCCCCAACGGCTCTTTTGACGATGATCATCGACAGGATCCGGTCGCCGAGCCCCGCGAGCCTCTTGTTGCCTTCCCGGAAGCGTCGGTCGGGGACGCCTAAGACGGGGGAGCCGGCGGCTTGGAGGGCTTCCCAGAGCCAGGCGCGGTTGATGAACTGGTAGCCGATGATGAGACTGGCGTCTGCGATCTTGGTAGCGGCGTCGTAGTTCATCGTGACGATTCGTGAGCAGGTACACGTGATAGGGGCAAATGGGGGTGCAAAGATAAATTGGCGGGGTTTTGAAAGATCAAGTGGAATTGAGGAGGAATCAGAAAACTGGTTCAGTCATTTCCTGAGATATGGACTTTTATGAAGCACGATACTGAAGGGAGGATATACGAGGGAGACAGACTCAGGGGCTTCTCCCTTTGGTAAAGTCGAGGGAGAAACCTCCGGCCATGTCTGAGTCGAAAACTCTCAGGCAGCCAATGATCACGGAGAGACATGCAAGCAAAACGGTCCAAGATCAGCACGTGTAAGCCAAGACTGACCCGAGATCAACACGTGTGAGCATTAAAGCATTAGCATTACGGGGACTAATAATAATTCTCGGGCGAGACGCCACTCCCGCAAACGGCAAGCTGTCCCGCCAAAACACGACCATCAAGAAACTCAATCACAGGTAGTAGTTGTTGGGGTCCGGGCCTGGCAGGTTCATCTCGACCTTGGTGATGCCGCCGATGCCCGTCAGGTACAGCGTGGTGAGGTCCTTGCCGGTGAAGGCCACGTTCTCGACGGGGTGGTTCGTCTGGATGCGCATGATGAGGTGGCCGCGCCTGTCGAGGATGTCGACGCTGGGCGAGAGCCCGCCGCCGACGAGGAGGTAGTCGTTGGCCGCGACCTTGAGGCCGTCGGGGATGCCCTCGATGGACTGCCACAGGTGGCGCTTGTTGGTGAGGTGGGACGCGCCCGCCTCGTCGATTTCGACGTCGAAGGCGTAGATGTTCTTGTTGTTGGTGGACTCGAAGCCGATGCGGATCGGGTAGGCGTAGAAGCCGGCGTCGGAGGCCTGCTCGGGCGGGGTGAGGATCTCGAGGCCGCTGTCGCAGATGTAGGCCGTCTTTCCGTCGCGCGAGAAGGCGATGCCGTTGGGCAGCTGGAGGGTGTTCTCGGCGACGGTGATCTCGCCCGTCTCCGGGCGGAAGCGGTAGGTGGCGTACCGGAGGCCGGCCTGGCCGGGCGGGGTGAGGTTCAGGGCGAGGGCGTAGGGACTGTCGGTGAAGTAGATGTCGCCGTTGCAGGCGACGTGAAGGTCGTTGGGGCCGTTGAACTTGTTGCCGTAGAAGGTGTTGACGAGCCACTCGGCCTTGAGGGTGACGGGGTCGACGCGGGCGATGCCGGCCTGCTGGGTGAGGCCGTTCTCGAGGGTTCCGTTGCCGGTGGAGCCGTGGACGGCCCAGTAGATCTTGTCGTCGTGGAGGATGCCACCGGTGGGCTGGTAGATGATGGGATCTGTCACGAAGGCGGTGACGGTGGGAGGGTCGAAGTTGAGGTCGAGGACAAGGTTTGTGAGGTTGCCCGGCGGACCATCCTGGGTTACGAAAAGCTTGTTGGTTGACGGATGGTAGATGGGGGCCTCGTGAACGACAGGTATGGTGGGAATGAACCTGGGGAAAATGCGAGGGTTATCCCCGAGAATAGGCATCGCGAGCTCCTCGTCGAAGACAACAAAGCCTGCTGTCTGAACCAGGCCCCACGAGGGATCCGAGGGGATCGAGGTGGACGTGTAGCCATTGATGGGGCTGGGGTTGTGGTCGTAGTTTGGAGGTAGTAGGGAGCCGTATCGTGATACGCAGGTGATGTTGGCGGAAGTAGGGCCGCATACGCGGGCAATGGGAGTCGATGATGTCGAGTCAGCAGCCGCGGCCGCTGGGAGACTGGACAGGAGGGTCAAGCTGCCAAGCAGCGAAGCCATCTGGCGATGGACGGACTGGGGCATGTTGAAGAAGATGGAGGGTCTAGATGCTGAAAGGATGGTGGAGAAGAAGGATGCGTGGGCGCCCCCCATAGATGTTCGAAGAGGAGCCCTCGGCTTTTAACAACACTCGAAAGCTCATCATCATCGCACGAGTACCAAGAGAGAACCTCGGAGTGTCGGGCTGAATTTTGAGGGAAATGTGACAAGCCACACGACCACTGCTTCGGCATTCCACGAGTCTGGCGTATACTTTGGCGATAAATTAGCATTCCACGGAGCATGTCTGCCACAGGCACGGCTATGTAGCGCACTGAGAAAGTGTCCGAGACGAAGACGGAAAACAAGCTTGAATAAGCTTAAGGGGATGCCGAAGGCTTGGTGCGATATGTTGCAAACGTCTGCATAAGACCCGAAGTAGTTACCTTGCTTGCCACACAAAATTCAATTCTTACAACACTACCGAAGCAGAGTGCCCTGAGACGCGGACTCGGGGAAGGATGGGAACGCTGCGAAATATTTATTTTTAAACCTCTCCAGTGCTAAACCGGTCCCAGCCGCTATGCTCTCGTCGTCCCTCACCGTCGTCCCTCACCGTCGTCCCTCACCGTCGTCCCTCACCGTCGTCCCTCACCGTCGTCCCTCACCATTGTCCCTCGACGTCGTCCCTCACTGTCGCTCCTCACCGTCGTCCCTCACTTTCCCTCGCTTTCATCGCTTGTTTGACATTGCTTCTGTCAAGTTCGGTCCGGTTGCTTTTATTCGTGGGCATTATCGCCGTTGCCCTCTTCTTCTTGCTCCCCCCTGTCCTCGTCCTCATCATCTATTCGATCTTTCTGATTCATGCTTTTCTGACGTTGCCTGTATTTCGTTGAACTTTTTCTTGTTCTAAGACGGCAATTATTGCATGTCTTGTAATCTTGGAATGGATAAATCTCTTTTTGGAATTGATCAATCCCTCTTTGGTTGCCGCAACTGGGGCAGAATTTTAAGCCTTCCTTGGGTGATGTTGAATGGTACGCATGAGGTTCATGTCCACCAGGTGGACGGACCGCAGCTGCGGGGGTTATCGGAGGTGTAGGTTGCATTGGTTGCTGGGTCGGAAAATGTGACGGTTGAAAGTTGTTTGTTTGCGGCTGGTTTATCTGAGATGCAGGATGGCCAGTGCCCGGGTCCTGGCCCGTAGTCCCATCGTAAGCCGCTTGTTGCGTTGATTGTGGTTGGGGAGCCGTCGGCTGTCCGCTGGCGAATGTCGATGGTGGTGGTTGTTGGTCTTGCGACTGATCGGGGGAAAGATTGTCATCAATGAACTTGCCAAACCCCTTTGAATATTCCTCTTCCGAAATACCGGGCGGTCTTTTGTAGGGCTCCATGGATGCTCAAATCTGATGATGTCTGGGAATGGGAAGATGCTGGTGATGAATGTGACGAATGTATTATGTGATGAGTCGGGCGAGTGTGTCGAAGGAAACAGAAAGGTCCTCGGCGGAGAGGAGGGGGAGAAAAGTGGAAGACGACAGTTGTTTGTCGAGGTAAAATGACGGAAGCCGCGAGGATTCGAGTAGCTACTACACCTGCCATGTCGTCCATGCCTCTTCTAAACCGGCATGAGCCATCAGCATGAGCATGAGCATTCCGCCTGCCTGGCAGTGATCGACGGCAGGAAGATCCAACAATCAGCCGCTGCCGGAGACTTACGCAAACTCGACGAGGAAGGAACACTAGGAAATCACTAGGAAATCCAAGTTGGAAACTTCGGTCATCGTCTTGTACGAGAGCCGCTTGATCCCGCCCAGTCACTGCCTTCTACTCGGCCGCGTATAAAAGGAGTATGGAAGCTGCGTGACGTCCAGTCTTCCGATGCGAACCCGGGTCCGGTGTCATTTACTGGGCATATCCTTCCGCCGCGACCCGTCCGTGCCTACCTCCTACGTGTCTCTGATCTGGAGCTTTGCTGCCCTTGCAGGGAACTTCACGACCACCCATGAAGGAGAATTTTCCGACACTGTATTAGAGTGTTGTGAGCTAGTTATTAGGGCCTCCCCCCACGTTTCGACCAAGTATTCAAAGGGTGGTTTATGATAAGACTGTCGTGCGGTGTCATCGTGATGCTTCATCCCTGGGACTGGGCTCTGTTGTCGTCCCTGGGCTCTGTTGTCGTCCCTGGGCTTCGTTGTCGTCCCTGGGCTCTGTTGTCGTCCCTGGGCTCTGTTGTCGTCCCTGGGCTTTATTGTCGTCCCTGGGCTTCGTTGTCGTCCCTGGGCTTCGTTGTCGTACCGGGGCTCCGCTGTCGTCCCTGGGCTTCATCACTGCTGGTTCGCTGCGCCCTATTACCATTGGTGCTACTGTTCTCCCGTATTACGCGGGGAGATCTTCCTAGCCTGACCACCTTAGAAGCTGGGGGCAGGTCTCAATGGCAAAAGTCTACGAGGAAGTCTCGCACCAGATGGCGACAACTCGGTGCTCTTTCCCAACTCGCACTTGCCCGATGATTATACCATCACCTCACGCGGCTGCCTCTGTGCTCGTACATGCTCCACCGCATGCCAGAAGGGTCGACATCAACGGCGTCACAAAACGTGAAGAAGGAGGCCTCCCCGGTCATCATATATATGCCTAGAGTACCTACGAGGCCACGCTCAGGGACCCTACATCATCAACAGCTCGTGATATACTTACGAACGTATTGGACAGGAAATGCGCGAGAGATATTGACACCTCCTCTAGAGCTTTGTTGATTCTATGTTAAGCGAACTTTGTGCACCGGACAGTATGCGCATCTCGGAACACTGCAATTGCGACATCCGTCAGAACGGATAGGTGTTGGTGCATGACCACATTGACACTGATCCAGTTAACGAGAGGCTGTTCAAGAGAGCGATGACAGCGGAGGCTACTCACACATTGCCAAATGTAAGCACACTTCATCTTCCGCCGCAAGCTAGTCGGTCTTGGTACGTCTCTGGATAGTGTCGACGGCACTGATAGGTCTCGGATAAGCCCTTCCACTCTGTTTATTTGTTTGTTGTTTGTTATTATTTATACTATTAGAGGGCCGATCTAACTAAATAGCTATAATAGTACGCCTTAGAACGCTCTTAGGGGTATATAGTATATAGAGGATCCCTTATATAAGGGAACTATAGTATTTAATAAGCTATTTTATACTATTCTTAGTTTTAAATTAAGCTATATCTAGTACTACTCTAATATCCAGACTTATAGAGCTATATAGGTCTACTCTAGTACTTATAAGGGGGC
Source organism: Colletotrichum musae (assembly GCA_027406025.1). Lineage (NCBI taxonomy): Eukaryota > Fungi > Ascomycota > Sordariomycetes > Glomerellales > Glomerellaceae > Colletotrichum > Colletotrichum musae. The sequence goes on from JANVYC010000004.1 coordinate 1,082,046, forward strand.
CTATAAATACCTAGGGGCCGTTATTTTTTAAAAATTCTAACTCCCGAGGTATACTAATTTATAAGTTAATTATTTTATTTTCCCTAGTAAATTAATTTTTTAAAAAATAAAATATCTAAGGAAAACCTAAATCTATATATTTAAAAATAAAATAGGGCTAAGAGCCCTATAATTAAAGTACTTAGTAAACTAAATAGGTATAAATCCTTTTATAGTAGCTAGTACTTAAATAAAACCACTTAAAAGTAATAAAATTTTTTAATAAAGCCCTTTAATAAACTAATAGTTTAACTAGTCCTAATAAACTTAGTTTATTATTAATTATTAAAATAAACTATTACTATTACATTCTATAATTTAATTTATAATATACTAAATAATTTAAAAACTTCTTATATCTATAAAAGTAAAAATAAGTACTTAGATAATAAAACCTACTATAGTAACTATAAAAATCCCTATATTTTAACTTAATTACTAATAAATAATACAGAGTTAGGGGTAGTAGTAATAGTTTTTTAGAGTATTATTTTAATATACTAAAGTAGCTTAAAAAATAAAAGCACTTATTTAAACTACGTACTTACTACTAATAAAAATAGTTTTAACTATATTTTTAAGTAAGTTTTTTTAGGTCTAAAATTATTAGTAAGGGGTTTAGTATAAGTAAAAGTAATTTAAAACCTTTTTTAATAAGTCTATTTATTAATTTATTTCTAAAAATATTATAATAGCCTAAAACCTAGTATATAAGAATATATTAAGAGAATTAAGCGTCACGAGCCTCTAGTATTACTACTTATAAGCTAAAGGGGATCTAATTAAAGCCCTAAAGGGATTAAACTATAAAAGAGTTATTAAAGTAGAGATATATAGTCTCTACTAAGGAACAAAGGGAAAGGGTAGTATAAAGGGCGCTAATAGCGCCTTTAACTTCTATATTAAAAACTTTTATAAAGCTAAATTAACCTTAGCTTTACTTAATAATCTATTTATCTTAAATAAGGGTAAAGCTATATTTAATAGAGTTGGCTTTAGATATTAAACTATTAAAGTAAGTAATAACTTTAGTAAAAGAGCGTTCTTTTAGCTACTCTATAAAGGCCTTTATAGCCTCTTTCTTACTAAAAAAAGGAGGTCCTAAGGGTAAAAAAGGGACTAGTACTAAGCGTAGGTACTAGGGGAAAAAGTAGTAGGTTTTTTAAAGTTAAGTTTAATAGGCCCTCTAAACTAATAGTAGTTTATTTAATTAACAAACTAGGGGGTGATTAGTATTAAAGTAGTAAAGGTATATAGAAAAACGAAGGTAGGTAGTATTTAAAAAAACAGAAGTAAGGGGAATTCCTGCTTTTTAATAAAGTAGATCGTTTAATATAGTGTACTAAGTAGGGAGTATTACTTTTATAGCTACTTATAATACTTAGTTAATAGCCTTAATATACTAGACTTACTTAGTATAAACTATTAGGGCTTTAGGAGTAGTATTTAGTTTTATATACTCTAGTAGTACTACTAGCTTTATAGAGCTAGTATATTAAGTTTTAATACTAGTTAAAGTAAATAGAATAATATATATAATAACAGCTTTATAAACTAGGTATAAAAAGAGGCTGTAGTATATACTACTAAGTCCCTAGAAAAAGTTAACTACTTTTTAGGCCTTTTAAACCCTTATACTAATATATTAATAGAAAGTTAAGTAGTAGTTAAAAAAAACACTTAATTAGTATATAGTATTTTTTTAGTAAAACTAAGGTAATAGTAAGTCCTAGAGTAATAATCTAGGGCTACTATTCTAAGCTAGGTTTATTATTACAGCTAGCCTTCTGATAGTGAGGTTTATGTTAATAAAAGCTAAGGTTTAATACTAGTAATAGTACTATAGGGTACTAAAGGGATTCTAGGAGTTAAAGTACTTAGGTAATTAGTCTAAGTGTTTAATAAAAGGGTTATAGTAGTTACTACTAAAGGGCTAAAAGTATTTAAAGATTAATATAAGGTTAATAGCTAAAGAACTATAGAAAGTAGGACTTAAGGGTACTTTAAGTCCTATTTATATATAAGTCCCGTTCTTTATAAATATATCCCTTTATCTCTAGGACTAACGTTGGGTGTGTTAGTTTATTACTATAGACCGCCCTTAGTGTTATTAGTTCTGCTTTAAAACTACTTATTATATATTAGTTCTTTTTATTATTACGTAACTTATATCCTAGTTCTTCTATTCTATAGAGTTATTATACTAATATAGACTAATATACCTATTTAACTACTAAGTCCCCTATAGGGTTATTATTAAAGGTTTATTAATTAACGGGTTATAATATTAGTTTTTTTTTTAAAAGGTTTTATTTTTAAAACTTTATTATAAGTAGGTTATTAGTCCTAAGTTAGGGATCTATAATTATACTCCTTTGTTTTTTATAATACTAATACTATATTAAGTCGTATTTAAAAATCAAAATTATATTTAACTATAATTAAAGATTATAAAAGGGCTGTACTTATTAAATATGTAGAGTTTTAATTAATTAATAGCAATATGCCTTATACTTACTATTTCTATATAAAGGTTCTATATCGTTTTAGCAAAAAGTCTACTCGTTATTAAACTTATATTACTATAAAAAAGCCCTATAATAGAGTCTTAGTAGTATTTACTCGTAAGTGTTTTTTTTTATACTTATATTTTTTAGTATTAATTCTTTATGTAGTATAGAGGTTGAATTTTTAATAGAAAGAGTAGAATAAAAAAAAAGAAAAAGCTAGTAAAGAGCTTTTAGCGCTTTATTGTAAATTCACGCGCTTATAATCCTAGATAGTAAAGGTAGTAAGTTGTTTAAGTTATATTTATATAATTTAAAAAAAAGTTTATAAAAAGCAAACTAAGGCTTTTAAGTAAAGTATATAGGAGGTTAATTAAAAAAATAAAGTCCTTTTTAATAGTAATTTATTATTAGCGTTAGATACTTATAAGGGGTTTATAGTAAGTAATCTTTAGGCAGTAGGTTTAAAAAACAAGCCCCTTTAGTTAATATTTAAGTTTAGTAATAATTTCGCTAACTTAGGTCTATTAGTTAATAGTATATTATTAAAGGGTTTTTAGTTTTATTTTAAGTTAAGTATTTTTAAATAAAAAAATATTTATTTTATTTTAAGTTCTTTAATTAGTTAAATTTTAGGTTAAGGCTTAATAATACGTAATTTATCTACTAGTATTTTTGCAATTGTATATTATTATTTTTACTACTAAGTCTAGTATTCTTATAGTTTGTTTTACGTATTAGTAAGGTTTAATATAGGTTCCTATATATTATCTTTATATCTATAGTCTTTCTACTTAACTAAGTACTTAATTTCAGTATTATTTTACTAGTTAATATAGTTAATAATTTTTTTAACTTTATAGTTTTACTTTAAATTAACTTTAATATAATTTATAGTATATAATCCTTTTAGTACTAGTTTAAAGAGTAAGATATAAAAAACTAAATAATACTTTATAGTATTTAGTAGTACGAGTTTAAAGTTAATTTTTAAGATTTTTTTAACAATTTTAAAGGGTTTAAGTTTTTTAAAGTTTAACTTATTACTTAGTTATTTTATTTTAATATTACGTTAAATTAAGTACGTACTATTTCCCTCTTTAAAGGATAGTTTCTTTATTTTTAAAGTATTAGTATATTTATATATACATTATATAAGAAACTTAAAGTTAAGTTAGAGTTATTTATAGATTTCTTTAATTTTATTAATATAAACTTTAACTTTAATAGCTAAAGATCCAGCTTTTAGTTCTTTATAAATAATAGGTTTAAATCTATAGTTAAAATAAAAAAGTAAATTTTATATACTTTTTCTTATTACACTATTATATACAAATTAAACAGTTAGTAATAGTAATACCTAATTGTTTTATTAGTAGTTAATATAACTCTTTAAGTATATTTTAAGAATTTAGTTAATACGTTTTATCTACTTATTAGTTTAAGGGTAAAAAGTAGTAAATAGTTATAGTTTAAATCTAAACTATAAAATTAAAAATTTCTAAAACTTTAAAATAAACTATATTTTTCTATTTAATACTATTTTTAATAATAAACTATATTAGTTAAAAATATACTTATTAAAGATATAAGTAAGTTCTTTAGCCGTACTAACTTTAATCTATAGAATAAAGTAGATATACTTAATAAATCTATTTATAATTACTAAAATACTATTAAACTATTTTTTAGTAAGTAGTTCTTTTAATTATAGTAGTTTAATAATAAAATTAAAAAAAATCAATTACTATACTTTTTTAAATATAGGAAGTAGTTATAGTTCTTTATATAGTTTATAATATACTAACTTACTTTTATTATAAATATCACAGTACTTAATAGCTTTTATAACTTATTTTCTAGTAACTTTATTACTATAATATTATTTAATTCTTTTTTAAGTCTTAGTAACTCTTTAGTATTTATATACTTTTATACTATAAATTATTTTAATTATTTTATTAGTTATTTATTTAAGTATACTAGTACTAATCTATTTAGTAATTATAAAAAGGTAAATAGTTAGTACAAAGTTACTATTTAAATCCTTTTTAAAGATTACTTAAGTTTTATTTAAAACCGTTACTTTTAAGTTTAATTATCTACTAAAAGTATTTACTCTTTTGTTTTTTAATCCTTTTTTATATATAATACAGAAGTTAAATTCTAAAAAGAATTCTAACTACTTAATTTATTATTTATTAAGGTTTTTAAATATAGTAAAGTATATAAGGTTTTTATAATCTATATATACTATAACTTTATAGTTAGTTTTTAAAAAGTATAGTCTCTATTCCTTAAATACTTTAATAATTACTATAAGTTCTTTATTATAGATTTAGTAGTTAAGTTTTAATTTACTAAGTTTTTTTAAGTAAAAAGTATATAAATATAGTTATTCTTCCTTATTATATTAACTAAGTTATTTACTAATAGTATAGTTTAAAGCGTTGGTTTTTACTTTAAATAAGAGATTAGAGTTAGGTATTATAAGTATAGGTTTACTAAAAACCTAGTTTTTAATTTTTTAAAATACGTTTTTTTATTTATTTATTTAAACCTATTTAGTGTTTTTTTTAATAAAGTTAATTAAAGCTTTAATATTTTTTAAATATCCTTTAAAGAATTATTAATAAAAGTTAATAAATTTAAAAAAAGACTAAATATCTTTAACATTCTAGAGTATTAACTAGTCCTTAACTATAGTAATTTTTTTTTTTAATATTTTAATAATTCTAAGTATAATAGTAAATCTAAAGTAGTTTACTTTTTATATATAGAATTTACTTTTTTTTAGTTTAATAAGGAGTTTAGCTTTTTAAAGCTTTTATAGTACTTAGTATATATATTACTTATATTTTTTAAGGGTTTTTAAAAAAATAAAGATATTATTAAAGTATATAATTATAAAGATATTAAGTTTTTTTTATAAAATATAGTTAATTATATTTTAAAATATTATAAGGGTATTAATAAGTCTAAAGGGTATTATAAAGTACTTAAAATATCCTTTATAAAAGTAGAATATAGTCTTTTACTCTTCTCCTTTTTTAATTTTAATTAAGTTATAAACTCTTTTAAAGTCTAGAACTATAAACTAATTAGCTTTATAGAGTAGGTTTTATAGTTCTAAAATAAGTAGTAGTGGGTATTAGTTTTTAATAGTAATATTATTAAGTTATTAGTAATTAATATAGAGTTATAGTTTACTGTTTTTTTTTAGTATAAATAGAATTAAGTATTTTACTAGTAATATTAATTTTTTAATATAGCCCTTAGTTAAATATTTATTAATATATTTATTAAGTACTTTTATTTTTTATTAGTTTAACTAATAAACTCTATTAAATACTAGTATTTATTCTTTTTTAATAGGGATTTTATAGTTAAAAGCACTATATTTTAGTAAGTTTGTTTTTAGTATTAAAGTAAATAGCTTTTTATATACTTTATATTCTTTTAGAATAAATAAAAGTTAATTATTATTATTAATTAAGTTTTTTTATATTATAGTAAAATTCTTTTTCTATAACAGCTTAGTAACTACTTTTTTAACTTTTAAGTAAGTAATATATTATAATAAGTGTGTTATTAGTGTATTATAGTAAGGTTTATTTAAAGCTAGTAGTTAACTATATCCTTTAGTAACTAAACTCTTTTTTTAGTTTTAATAAAAGTAGTTAGTTTTTTAATTTATCTATAGGTTTTTTTTTTATAGCTATAGTATTCCTAAAATAATATTTTATTATTCTATATTTATAATATTAAAGTAGTAATATATTTTTTAGTTATAGTAGTTTAAAGTAAGGAGTGTAGTTTTTTTATTAATAATACTTCTACTATACTATACTCCTTTTCCTTTTATATTATAAAGTACGTAGAGGTTCTTTTTTTTATTTTATAATAGTTATAAATTATTTATAACTTATAGTAATATAAAGTTACTTTAGGCACTACTATTAATTAGGGCTTTAACTTGTATTCTGTTTACTATTAAGTTAAAGTAAAGGTATTTATTGTTCTTACTTACCTTTATAATTAAACTAATAGATTTTATTATAATTATTTATTATAATCCTACTATAGTAAGTAAGTCTAGTTTTTTAACTACTTAAACCTTTATTTTATATATATCCCGTTATTATTAAAGTACTTAACTACTCTTCTTTTTTTAAAGGTATCTTTAATATTAAGAATTAGTAGTATAAAGTTAGTTTCCCTTTTTTTTTAAAGCTACTTCCTTTTAAGGGTCTTTACTTTTATAATATAATAAACTTAGTACTAGTTAATATAGTAGTTTTACTAATTTATATTATTATTATATAAGTATTCTATTAAAAAGTTAGAATTAAGTTTAAAAACTACTTTTTTAGTTTTTTTAAATTTTTAAATAATTTATATATAGAGTTTTTTTATAAAATAAACGTTTTTATATAGTACTTCTTTTTTTTATTAAGGAAAGAATTATAAATTAAGTTTCTTTATAAAGTATATTTAATATTTATTTTTAAGGTATTATAACTAAAAAACGTTATAGTACTTTTTATATAGTATATTTAACTACTTATAGTTTTTTAGTATATACTTAGGTAGCTATTTTTTTATTTTTTTAATAGAGTTAGTTTTATAAAAAATAATACATTATTAAGTATTATTTAGGGGGATATATAGTAAGTATCTTTATACTTTTTTTTATATTAAAGGTTCTTTTTTAGAATTTAAATTTTAGGTATTAAGTTAGGCCCCTTAAGTAATTTTATTTTAAGTATATTATTAAGTAATATTATAAAGTTTATTTAAGTTATAAAGTATATTAAACTTTTATTTAGTATCTTAAGCTATAGAATAAACTATAATTCTTTTTACTCTTTTAGTATTCTTTATATTAAGTTATTTAAGTTTAAGTAGGTTAGTATATACTAATATTTTTTTATTCTATTAAGTAAGTAATATTTAGATATATTTTATATAGTTTTTATTAAGTTCTATATTAGTAGTATATTATAGTTCTTTAATTAGCTTATTAAACTTTTAAATAATTTATTTATTTTTATACTTAACTTTTTTATTACTAAGTATTATTAAGTTATAGTATACTTATTATAAACTTATACTATTAAGTTATTTTTAAGCTTTTTAGTTTAACTTTTAGTAGGGTACTTTATAAGTAACTATAAGTATTTTTTTAAAGAGGTTAGTGATATTATAACTAGAGTAGCTAGTGTCCTTAGGGTACTATTTAGTATTCTCCTTACTACTTCTATAAATAGTATATTTATTACTATAATATACTATTTATAAGAGTTTAGTATAGTTTTTTTTAAAAATAGTATTAAGTTATTTACTTTTTAGTATTAGTTATTATTACTACTTTTTAAGTTAGTAGTAGTTTTTAGTTATATATCCTAGCTTATTATAATTATAGTACTTAAAAGTGCGTTTTTTACTAGGATTTTATTATTTAGTAGTATTAAGGTTTATAAGACCTATATAGTATTTATAGGTAGTACTTTATTAGTTATTATTTTGTCTTTACTAGTTATTCTACTAGAGCTACTATTTTTAGTTATAGTACTAGAATTATTAGAGTTACTATTAGTACTTTTTACTAAAGTTAGTATTTAATTATTATTTTTTTTTTATAGTATCTTTTTTAAAGATAGTTATTAATTTTAATTATAAGTTTAATATACTAAAGGAAGTTTTTTAAGTAGTTAATTTTAATAAGTTTATTTTTAACTTTATTTTTTAAACTTTAGTAAAATATAAAGATTTTAAATTCCTTAGTAAAGTTTAGTTATATACTAATATATTAGAATTTAGTAGTATAGTAAGTTATAAACTTAGTTTATTAGAGTATAGTAAGATTATACTTAGTTTGTTTTTTTTAGTTAGGGTTTTAGAATAGGGTTTAAAGAGTATATTTAAATTCTTTAAAAGTTAAGAAGATATTTCTGACTTTTAAAGTATAGTTATTTAAGGTTTTAGTTTTAAGAAATTATTTTTAAAAAGGTTTAATTTATTAGAGAGTATACTTATAGAGGAACGTAGTAGTATAAATAACTTATTTAGTATTATTTTTAAAGTTATTATAGTAAAAGCTTTAATAGTTTTTAATTTAAATTAAGAATCCTTTAAGTTATTTAGGGGTTTTATTATAAGTAATAGATAAGTTTAGTTTAAGTTTTTTATAACTATTATAAATAGGTGTTTTAATAATGTTAGTAGTAGTATAGAGGGTTTTGTTTTGATTTTTAATTTTTTAGGTACGTTTATTAGTTTATTAAATAGCTTATTAGAGTTTTTTTATAGTACTAGAATTTTTATTAAATAGCTTTTAAAGTTACTTAATATTATAGTAAGTTTATTTAAGTTATTTATTAGTATTATTATTATTAAACTTATTTTTATTATTTTTTATATATTATTCTTTTAGTTTTTAAATAAAGTTATAAATTTATTTATTAAAGGACTTAAATAAAGTAGGAGTTACTTTAAGTATTTTAACTAAAGATATTATAAAATACTATTTAGTTAGTATTAAATCTTAATTTATTAAATAAAAGCTATTAAAATATTATAGTTAGCTTTTTAATAGTAAGGTTTATATTAATAAAAGTTAAGGTTTAATACTAGTAATAGTACTATAGAGTATTAAAGGGATTTTAGGAGTTAAAGTATTTAAGTAATTAGTTTAAGTATTTAATAAAAGGGTTATAGTAGTTACTACTAAAGGGCTAAAAGTATTTAAAAATTAATATAAAGTTAATAACTAAAGAACTATAAAATGTAAAACTTAAGGGTATTTTAAGTTTTATTTATATATAAGTCCTATTCTTTATAAATATATTCTTTTATTTTTAAAACTAATATTAAGTATATTAGTTTATTACTATAAACCGCCCTTAGCGTTATTAGTCCTACTCTAGGACTATTTATTATATATTAGTTTTTTTTATTGTTATATAACTTATATCCTAGTTCTTTTATTCTATAGGGTTATTATACTAATATAGGTTAATGTGTTTATTTAATTACTAAGTCCCCTATAGAGTTATCGTTAGAGGTTTATTAACTAACGGGTTATAATATTTATTTTTAGTATATTTTTAAGTAAAGTAAATAGCTTTATATTTAGTAAAATTAAATTAAATATAGTTATTTATTCTCTACTAAAGAATAGCCTATACTTTTCTACTAAAAACTTATACGTTTTTTTTTAAAGTAAGTAAAGTAGTAAAGATACTTATATTATTTATATAATTAAATTAAGTATTAGAGCTATTATAAAGGAGTTTAGTAAAGTAAAAAAAGTAAAGTACTAAAGAGGTAGAGGATCCCTAAAGAAGGCTATAATATAGTAAAAAGGTTTTAGTAAAGTAGTTTTTTAGTTATACTTTAATATATTAGCTACTTATAAAGAATAGTACAAACCTTACTATAGACTTTAACTAACTTTATTATTTTAATTTAACGTATAGATAGTTTTAAAGTATAGTATTAAATACTTTTTTAGTATTAAAAGTAACTAAAGTTACTATAAGTCTAACCTTTAGTACTACTTTAATATTATATATAGTATAAGTAGTAAAGTTAAAAGTACTCTACTCCAGAAGAATACTATACTATTATAGATTTAGGACCTTATAAAGAACTATATTATATACTATATAGTATATAAAGAGTCTCTTAAGGCCTTTTCCTAAATATAAAAAGAAGGAGATAGAGTAGTAGGATCTAACTTCTTTAGGGTCCTACTTCCCCCTAACTTTTTTAAAAAAAATAACTTTAGCTTTTTTAAATAGAGTAGAGTAATACCTATAAAATAAGTAACCCTTATAAAGGGACCTAACTACCTCTATAATAGTAGGCTATATAGTAGTAAATAGCTAAATAATAAAGCTGTTTACTCTAGGGGTTATACTTTTTATAAGTATAGCCGCTTTTATATAATTTAAAAAGATAGTAGTATTCTAGGAGATAAAAGGACTAAGAATAATTAAAATAGTACTTAAGTTAAAAAGGTTATTATCTACTAAAAATCGCTTTAATAGTACTTTACAAAGGGCGTGGGCCTTCCCTAGTATATCCTTTATTAGTATTTTACCTACTTTAAGTAGTAGTATATAAATAAAAAGTATTTTATTTTACTAGTAAGTTATTTTATATAGTTTAGTAGATATAGTAGTACTATTAATATATAGGTTTTAGTAGGTCTTTTTAGTCTACTAGATAGTATTATATAGGTCTTTTTCTACCTTTTTAAAAGTAATATAGTAGTTATAATCCCTATAAAAGGGTACTAAATAGTAAAGGGCCTAGTATTATTAAGTACTATAGTACTTAATTCTTATATTAGTATAATTCTTTATTTACTATAAAGTACTTTTATACTAGCCCTTTTTATATAGAAGGGACTAAATTATTTTAATAGTACTTATAAAGTAGTTATAAAGCGCTATAATAGTAAACTCGAGTTAAGTAGTAGTAGCTTTTTAGGGAGTAGTAAAAAGTAGTATATTTAAAACTAGTAAAGTAAAATACTTAAAAGTATAATTAAATACTTAAGTATAGGTAAATAGTAACTTAATTAGTACTTTACTAAAGGAAATAGTAATAAAAATAGAGTTATAATTAAATCTAAAGTAAAAGTTATAGTATATTATAGCTATTACTAAAGGAATATTTAAAAATATAAAGTCTAGGACGTATCTTAGCTTATATATAAAAGTTCTAGTATCTCCTAAGTACTAAACATTATAGTCTTTAACCTATTTAGTAATAGTTCTTCTACTATTACTAAAACTTACTCTAAGTTCTTAAAAGGAGTACTATATATTAAAATTACTAACTACTATATAGTAAAAAAGAAGAGTATAATTTATAAAAGCTATTATAATATCTAAAACTATCCTATTACTTTTATAAATATTAATAAATATAGTATTTAGTACCTATAGCTAAAGGATATTTTAAGTAAATATTAACTATAATTACTAAACTATAAGTCTAACTTGTATATAAGTAAGTACCCAGGGCCTTATATCCTAGTTATACTAAATATCTACTAGTATAAAGACTCTATATTATAAATAGTTATATACTATTAAACTACCTATTTAAAAGGTCTAGAGTTCCTAAATTAGTATAATATTTATATTTACTTTTAAATATATTTATAGTATATTTATAACCTTAGTATTTAACTTAATAAAGTTATATTATAGTACTATAATAAGTCGGTTCTTAGTAGTATTATTCTACTAGTAGGGATATTTATTCTATAGTATTAAATTTATTAATATACTTAAATATATTTACTAAGTTATAATTAAGTTTTTACGTACTCTAATAGGTACTATATTTCTATTTTAGGGTCTTATTATTTAAAAGCTTTTACTTCTTAAGTAACTATAAGGCTACTTTATACTAAGTAACTAAGTCTACTACTTTTTCTTTTTAGTTAATAAAAAAGGGAAATAGGGAAGAACTAGGCCCTTTTAAGTCTTTATCTTCCTCTAAAATACCACTTATCTTATTATCTTACTAGTCTATAGTACTATAGGAGTCACTATAGCTCTTTTTTTCTTTTAAAGCTAGGTTTATTAGAGTTATTATAACTATAATAGTCTTACCCGTAGGGGGTTCTAGTATTTAGAAGTAGAGGGGGTTGGGCTTTTTAAACCCTCTATAGAGGCGTTATAACTAGTAGTAAGTAAAGATACTATACTTTTTATTCTTTTTAATAGAATAGGTAGGGTAGTTATTATTATTAACTAGGTATAGTTTATAGTAGTTAGTATATTTTACAGCCTTTATATAACTAAAGTTATCCTTATAGTTAGTTAAGCTATAGTAAATATAGTAGTCTTTATAAAGGTAGTTAAAGTTAGTATAGTACCCTTAGTAGCTAGGATTATAGTATAAAGGTTCCTGGAACTTAGGTTTAAAGACTTAAGTAGTACTAAAGCTTTTAAAAAAGTAAAAACTAGTTAATATAGTCTATATAAAGTAGATAATATAAGTAACTATATACTTACTAAACTCCTTTTTTTTAATAGTATAAAAATAAGTTAATATATAGTTAGTTTATAAAAAAATCTCGTTTTTTATAAATTCTATACTATTATATATTTTACTATTAATAGTAGTAACTCTAGTAAGGCAGTTAGGGATAATTATTTACTATTAAATAAAAAGCTTATTAATTTTATTACTACTAAGTAAGTATAGTATTTTTTTAAACTTTTTAAAAAGAATTAAGTATATTTTAGTATTATATAAAGTAATAAAAAAGCCTATAGTAGTATTTTTAAAGCTAGTAATTTTACTAAAAGGGATACTAACTTCCTTAATAAGTACTTAATAGAGAGTAAAGGTGTTTAGTTAGTAAAAGGGCTTAAGGCGTTTAGAGTATAGTTATATAAATAGACGGTAGTTTAGTTATAGTTTAAAGGCCTTTAGAGCCTATAGAGCAGTATTAGCTTTATAGTATAGAGCTGGGGTAGGTATAAGTAGGGCCTATTTAAGTAAATTAATATAAGTTATTATAGTTCTAGGCCTACTTTAAGTAAAAAATTTTTTAAAATAAGTAAAGAAGTCTATAATAAAGGTTTTAGTAAGGTTTTAAAATTTAGAGTAGTAGTTAGTTATAGTAGAATTAATTACGGTTATAAGAAGAGAAAGAACCTTATTTTTATTATTTATAGTGGCTTTTATAGTCTAAAGGGCTTTAGTAGTAGTAGTTATAGTAGTAAGGGGTATACTTTTTAGTAGATATAGTAGGAGTAAAGGATAGGGATAAAGGGTATTAGTACTATCCCTTAGTACTAGGGGCACTAAAGGGGGTGCTAAGGACGAGTATAGCGACACTATAAGGCCCTAAGGGGCCTATATAGGTGTTGTTATTTCGGTATTAGTGCTACTTGTAGTAGGCTATAAGGCTATTGCGGGCATTATTTAGCTCTAGGAGCCGGCAAAGTAGGGTATTAAGGATGCTGTGCGTGCCTGGGCACTATACTAATAGTGGGTACGGTCCGGAAATATGTAGGAGGGAAGTTGAGCCCTCCTACTTGGTTCACTTTAACTTCTGGAACGTTCGTTGATCCGAGTGCTCTTGCACGCGCTTGTGGTCGATTGAGAAGTTCTCGTGCAGCAGGCCTGAGGTGAAGAACGGCGAGAGTTCGTCGGTTGGCCATGACGGTGAGCAACGCTTCGACTACTTGTGTGTGGCCGTTGTCAATAGCCCAGTCAAGAGGCATTCGATGATGACTGTCGGCTTGAAAAGGGTCCGCCGTGCTAGATTGGAGAAGACTGTTCACGACGTCCAAATGGCCCTTTTCGGCGGCCCATGACAATGGCGTCTGTCCGAGTTGGAAATCTTGAGAGTTCGGGTTGACTGTGCCAGTCTCGATCAGTGAAATCACGGTGGAAGTGTGCCCGTTTTTTGCAGCCCAAGAAAGTGGCGTTTGGCCATTCTCAAAGTCTGGAAAATCAGGGTCAACCTTCCCTGCAGTCAGCAGAATGGCGATGACGGACTTGTGGCCATTCTCCGCAGCGAGTGAGAGAGAGGTTCTCCCACTGAAGTCAGCTACTTCTAGATCAATATCTGGGATGGAAACAAGTAGTTGGACCGTCGATTGATGGCCGTTCAGGCTTGCATATAAGAGAGGCGTCCGGCCGATTGAGTCCTGGGCGTTTCTGTTCTGAGGGTAGATGAGGACAGATCGCAGATTATCGTCCAATCCAAACTGTGCCGCGAGATGTGCGCCGGTAATCTGCTTGGTGACTTCTTGGCTATAGTTGGCGTGAGTTGAGTGGTTCTGGTTAGCCAGCATTGCCTGTGTCGACGCATCCACATGTCGTTCGCTTTGCAGAAACCTCAAAACGAGCTTCTGGGTCTCATGGTCCCCTCCCTGGGCATGAAAGCCCCAAAACTTCGCGGCGTAGCTGTAGAGCTTATGGGTTCGCATACGCTCCTCAAAGCTGGCGTCGGTGAGGCAGGGGCCGTTTCCGAAAGCCTCAAAGAGAAGGTAGGTCAAGCACCGGCTGGCGACCGCGGCTTCTCTGGCCGGGAACCACGTTTCTCTGACTCTCCGACCTTCGAAGAACTGTAGCGCCGTGTAGTGTACCAGATTCAGGGTTTGATCGCCTCGGTTGGCCACAACAAGCCCGGCACATACCGCGATAACATCGTTCAATTCAGAGAGGTTCGAGACGTCAAGTGCGGCCTGATTGTCTTCTATTGCTAGTGCGTGCAGCAGCTCTCCTGCAGTCAACGGCCTTTTGGCCGAAGTGATCCATTGGAGGATCTGTTTGGCGAAATCTGCTTGGGGCTTTTCTTGGCCTTCGATTCGTTCCATGACGCTCTGGTACACGCTGTCATAAGCGTCTGACCCTGATGCAAGAGATTCAACAGCATCTCGAAGGGCCCTTGGACTCTTTCTCCAATTTAACGCGTTCAGGTGCAGCTCCGCTAGTAAGAACCTTCCAGAGGGTTAGCCAAAAGGGAACTGGCAGCAAAACAAGAAACATCGACTTACATGCCATCTACCGCTTCTGTTACAGCATCCCTAATTTGATTCCTCAAGACAGTGTCGCGGGTAACAAATGCTTGAAGTTGGGGCAGTCGGCCCTCAACGTAGAGACGTACATCGTCTTCCGCGGCTCGTATGTCTAATCTGATGCTGTTGTTGAATCTGGAGGCTATGTCCGGGTGGAAGCGCGACGTAGCGAACAGATTAACCCCATAAGAAGCGTCGAGCTTGGCGATTTCAGTCAAAAATGACTCAACCACGGCTTTTCGACATTCGTCGAGAGCATCGATGACGATGTAAAGTTTCTCGACGTCTCGCGCAGTGGAATGCAGGGCCTTGACGCAATCTTCCAGGCATGGCTGGTTCTGACCGTGTGCGCTCTGGTGGTAAAGCTCTCTTACTTCAGCCGGGAGCGGATGGCCCTGGACTAACTGTTTGAGGAGATCGGCTACCAGATTCCTGAGGCTTTGTTGAGATTGTCTCTGGTAGCTCAAGTAGACGTATGCGATTCGTGTGTTTGGCGTCGACTTGAAACGTTTCTGAAGGTCCGCAACCACGGCGGAGGAACAAACTGACTTCCCAGCTCCAGGCATTCCTGGGCAGAACATGCTTTTGTTTTCTCCCTGTGTCCAAGCCTGATACTGGCTGGATTCGAGGAGCCACAGGCATGTTCCAGGCTGTCTCTCCGCAGCCTTCTGGTCCTGGTAGGCGCTGTAGTCTAGTTGGCTGAGCCAATCGAGAATTCTCCGATCTTCATATGCCAGCATTCGAACGGTGATATCCTCGACGCAGCCTTTGGTCTCGACTACAGCGTTGAGAACTGCAGCAGAGAGATTGTCAGTCGTGTTCGGAAGCCGTTTCCGGGGAGAGACCTTGTCTTCTTGCCTTGTTCCATCACTTCCTTAGCCTTCTTCTCGCCAGCCACTCTGGACGGTTTCACCCGATGCAAGAGACTCTTTGCGAACGCAGCCGCTGTCATGGCCGCAAAGCCTTGCCAAGCCTTGTTCTTGTGGGTGTCCGAGTAGTCGCAAATACCACGAATCACCAAGCATGGGAAGTTGTTCATGAGACCGGCAGCTTCTATCTCGAAGCACAAAACACCCTTCTCACGGGCGAGCTTGTCCCGAATAGTCGCATCTTTCATAAGCTTGTTTGCTGATGCCACAAGACCGTAATGCACCTGTATTTCCTCGCCGGACGTTCGAGAACCGCGTGTAATTAGATGTTCCGCTCCATCATTCTCGACGTCTAGGCAGTGACATCCGTCGCTATGCTCGAATGCGCTTGCATACA
This sequence comes from Colletotrichum musae, assembly GCA_027406025.1. Taxonomy (NCBI): domain Eukaryota; kingdom Fungi; phylum Ascomycota; class Sordariomycetes; order Glomerellales; family Glomerellaceae; genus Colletotrichum; species Colletotrichum musae. The sequence goes on from JANVYC010000004.1 coordinate 1,098,421, forward strand.
GCCTGTCAGTGGTGGGGTCTGGTCGTGCGTATTTGGCCCGTAACCTAGGATATCTGTCGAGTACGGCATCGATAGACTCTTCCAGACGGTGTCCGTGTATCTCGTAGTCCGCGCTGAGGCCATTGACGGCGGTTTGTAGGGACGTGGGCGGCTGGTTCAAATACCCAGTGGTGAGGAACTCCTTGTTCTGGATGCTCTTGCCGAAGTCGTACTGAAAGACGCCCCCTTGACCATGTCCAGGTATGCTAACGACGACATCACCCAACCTGACATCTTGTGTGGTTCCATCGGGAGCCCCACCGGCAATGCCGACCATAAGATTGACCCGTATATTGGTGAAAGTACGGACCATGTCTTTGGCAACGATGGCAGCTGAAGCCGTGCCGTAGGTCCCGTTGGGCAACACTGCGACCACGAAATGGTGCTTTTCTACCCTTCCCAGTTTGTAATCGTTCGAATCGTAGCGGTCTAAGTCGTCTGGCGTGTCGTATACTTCGTCGAGAAAGCATTGGGCGGCCACGAATTCCGTCATCAGGGCACAAACCCAGCCAATCGTGAAGTCTTCCACATTGACCATGGCTTCAGCCCAGGTCGAATACTGCCGTTCCGCCGCCCTCGCCTTTGGCGGATAGAATGCCTGTCGTGTCAACTTGGTGATCGTCTGCGTGTCTAGGTCGCTTACTCGTGCTTCTCGGTTGAAGAATGAGGCGAGTTGAATCAAACCTGGCCAGGACAAGGAGGAAATGCGGGGTTATAGAAGCCAGGGCTTGTCATTGGCTTGAGACTGTACATAGTACCGGCTACCTAAGTGTAAGATGTTGAATCAGAATGAGGCTGCCGGCATATGATCAGGGCTAATTGATTGGCCTATTTACGTTGTGTTGAGGGCTATGCCGGCATGGTCGTCCGATATTAACAAGACTTTTCAACCTGCTAAGCCAGATGTAGAGTCCGCTGTTGCAACTTCCCGCATCTTGCACCGCCGCCACGACTTTGATCACAATACCTGGAGAGGCAACACGCATCCTGGACTAGGGTTAAAGGAGGCCATGAACACATAGGCCCCTGGTATCTAAAAGGCTCAATAGTAAATGTATTAGATACTGCTACCCTCTACCTGAGCATGAGATAGCCAATACAGGTCTAGTCGCTGACATCAACTACGACGCTGTAAATGTGTTCTCAGGTGCCCTCAAGGCTCATGCTGCGCCATGGCAATCTCCTTCTCGTCACGCTCCAAAGCACCAACCTGTCCGTCCGAGCGACGCTGCTCGATGACCTCCTCTGTCTGGCGGCGCCACGTCCTCGGCATACCCTTGCGCGTGAAGAGCACGTCCATATCCTCGAGAGAGATGCCCTTGGTCTCCGGAATCAGGAAGAAGGTGAAGAAGAACCCGAAGACGACCGAGCAAGCGAACAAGAGGAAGGTGCCGTACGTGATGTCGGCCATCATATACGGCGTTGAGTACACGATGGTGAATTGCCCCAACCACTGCGCGCAGGTCGTAAAGACGAGGCAGATGGAGCGGATCGCCATCGGGAAGACCTCGGCGCTGGAGGGGGCCCATGTTAGTCGCAATGCCAAGTAGAAATGGCAGCATTTGTAACTCACCAGAAAATCCACGGGATTCCGTTCCAAGAGATGGCATAGAACACAGCAAAGATGTACACCATGACAATGGCGACGTACGCCCCTGGCGTCCTCTCGCCCGCGGAAATTGTCCCGGCCGTGAAGGATCCCGACAGCTTCGCGTAGGCGCCCAGGTAAAACAGCGCGATGGCGGCGCCGACGGAACCGATCATCAGCGACTGCCGGCGTCCCAGCGCGTCGACGCCCCAGATCATGTACAGCATCGTCGCGCACGCCTTGACGATGCCGAAGATGCCCGTCGCCAGCAGGCCGACGCTGGTGCCCGTGAACCCGATCGACTGGAAGATGCTGGGGCTGTAGTAGTTGAGCGCGTTGATGCCGCTCATGTTCTGGATGAACATGAGCGCGACCCCGAGAAGCAGGCGGCGCCGGTTCGTCGGCAGCCGGATCTGCCGCAGCTTCTCGAGCAGCCCGCGGTTCGCGCCCAGCGCGTTCTCCTCCTCGATCTGCTGCAGGATCGTGTTGATCTCCCAGTTGATGTACGGGTGGTCGGCGGGGAGCTTGCGGAGCCGCCGGAGGACGTTGCGCGCCTGGTCGGTGCGCCCCGCGTTGAGGAGCCATCGCGGGGACTCGGGCTGGAGGAACATGCAGATGCAGAGGAGAGAACCCGGGATGATCTGCAGCGCGAAGGGGATGTGCCATTGTTTATCGGATGTGCCCCAGATGTGGATGTTGACGCCGTAGTTCACCCAGAAGCCGAAGATCTGTGAGAATTGCAGGAAAATCTCGAACACGCCGATCAGACGGCCGCGGATGGCTGGAGGCCCGGATTCGGAGATGTATACGGGAATGATCATGGACGAAGAACCGACAGCAAGACCTGGCGTTTGAACAGATACTTAGTCCCCCAACTCGAGCTTGCTTGCCAATGTAGAAATTGACTTACCTGTGAGAACGCGACCGGCGTAGATAAAAGCCAAGTTGCCGTTGGCCACGAGTTGCAAGACCGCACCGAGATCGAAGACGGCGCCGCATCCGATCAGGACCCAGCGGCGGCCGAACAACTCGACGAGGTAGTAGCAGAAGAGAACGCCAAAGAAGCAACCTCCCTGGAAAGTGCTGACGATGTTGGCCCTCAGCGCCGCAAGATCGTTTCCCTCCGACGAGTCGAGACCGAAGCGGCTCTGGAAGGACGGGAGAGCCATGGTCCCGCCGATGAAGGCGGAGTCGTATCCGAACATGGCCGAGCCCATGGCGGCAGAGGCCGCGAGGCCATAGATCCTCCAGTTGTACACCTCTTGAGGGGCCGGGTTGGCCGACTCGTCCTTCGGACGCTTGAAGATATTCACCATGATGACGGTGGGCCGGGGGTCGTCTGGCGGGGTTGCATGCACAGAGGTGATCTGTGAAGTGCAAAGAGATTGGGGGTGGTATCCCAACGTCGTAACGATGAGATGGCAGCTTTAAATGAGACGAACGAGCATGTAAAGAGGAAACAAATCGGTGGAGCTGAGCTGAAGTTCGTCCCGTCTTTACTACTGTGTTTCCACCCCCAGATTTCCCCGGAAATCCACACGTCAACTACCCCAGATTCCAAAGAGGGGAGGGTGAATGTTGTTCCCCCGAAGCTCGTCATACGCACGACAATTCTACATGAAGGAGGGGATAGCAAGCAGGGGAAGAGTTATCTTCCGTTGCCAAGAGGCTAATCGGCACATAGGAACCATACCCGGTAGCTATCGGTGCCTGTGATTTGACGGAAGATGCATAACATGAGCTAGTGGAGCCTGCCGAGGACAGAAGCAAGCTTGTATTCGCGAGAACGAGTTGGAGACGACACTGATGATTGGATGATTAGGAAAGGTGTAAAGTTTGTCGATCTCTGGATCTTTGTTTAACCCGGGCAACTATAGATACAGGCTTCATGTTTAGATGAACCGTCACATGGTTGCCATGTGGCCGGTATCCGTAATTCAGTACGATTTGGGGCGGGCAGGTTGCCACTCAAAGTTGGAACATGGATGACAGCTCGTCTGCGCATTCTTTCCTCGCCTCTAGGACCGCGACATCCACACATCCCGCAGCCCGCAGCGGGTGCCCCGATGCCAGGCCGTTACCGCTCTCAGCTGGGAAAGAAATGACACCTCACGACCGAGTCCATTCAACACCTGGAGCTTGGAGAGACAACTCTTATTCCACGCTTGCAGTCTGATTAACGGATAGTGCATGTAGTAACGTCAGCGGAAGGGAACTAACGTGACGAAAACCGGCTGCAGTTAGGTACACAGAATAGCGACGATAATGAGCAGCACTAATGATCGCTAAGAGTAGCAGTGATAATGGATAGCAGGGAAGATGATAGATGATAATAACCAGGTGTAGGGCGGACAGTAGCGGGCTAGGGTAATCAACGCGGTTTGCGAGATTATGGCCTACCCAAAACAGAAGCAAGATATTGTTCCTGATTGCAGAGCAGCCAAGAAACGTTTGTTGAAGTAGCCACATAGAAAGACACGAAGGGACCTTGGCAGCTTGTCATAATTCATCACGACCATTGAGCGAGTTCCCCGGACGACGATATGCTCAAGTTGTAGGTAGTGCTCTTGGTGTATCAAAGGTTCACGTAGCAACTCTTCATGCCCACCCATTATGAGGCTGAGTCGTCGGTCGGAAAAGATATCTCCCTGACATACTCAGCCAACGTATGCCAAGTGTCCAAGAGATCACACCCCTCACGAAAGCTCCGCTTCCTCGCCGTCGTCGCCCCAACCCTCCCTCCGGTCTTTTGGAATCCTCACAAACGCCAGAGCCAGAGCAATTGCCGTGCCCGCCATGCCAATACCAAAATACAGCCCATTCCTATACCCTTAAACAATATCCTTACCGTGGTTGTTAGTGTATGTTGGAATAATATTCCGGCACAGCTGCGGTGGATTAACCTTAGTTAATCTGCAGTAGCCACAGTAGTTAGCTGCGGGGCCCTATAGGGCCTATAGTTATATGACCTAGGCCCTGCTGCCCCTATAGCTAGCCCCCTACTTCTACAGCTAATAACAGCCCTCTCTACTTATTACAACCAGCCTTCTAATAGTAAGGTTTATATTAATAAAAGCTAAGGTTTAACACTAGTAACAGTACTATAGGGTACTAAAGGGATCCTAGGGGTTAAAGCACTTAAGTAATTAGTTTAAGTATCTAATAAAAGGGTCGTAGTAGTTACTACTAAAGGGCTAAAAGTATCTAAAAATTAATATAAAGTTAATAGTTAAAGAACTATAAAAAGTAAAACTTAAGGGTACTTAAGTATTACAACCCGTTAGTTATAAATAGTAGTAGACCCCGCTCGTAGGGGATTAGTAGTTAAAAGAATAATAAAAGATATAACTAATATAGAATATAAAATAACTCCCTAAAAAAAGAAGAACTATAATATAAGTTATATATAAATAAAATAAAGTACTAAGTAACTATAACTAAAACTAAGTACTTAGTAGTAATTACTAAGTACTTACTAGTAATTACTAAGTATTTACTTAACTAGTATCGCGCTTACTACTATAGTATAGATAAAGAGATAGAATTTATATATAGATAGGACTTAAGTACTCTTAAGTCCTCCCTTTTATAGTTCTTTAGCTATTAACTTTATATTAATCTTTAAATACTTTTAGCCCTTTAGTAGTAACTACTATAACCCTTTTATTAAATACTTAAACTAATTACTTAAGTACTTTAAGCCTAGAATCCCTTTAATAACTATAGTACTACTCCTAGTATTAAACCTTAACTTTTATTAATATAAACCTTACTATTAAAAAACTAACTATAATATTTTAATAGCTTTTATTTAGTAAATTAACCTTTAATACTAATAAATAGTATTTTATAATATCTTTTACTAAAATACCTAAAGTTATTCTTACTTTATTTAAGTCCTTTAGTAAATAAACCTATAACTTTACTTAAGAACTAAAAAAATAATATATAAAAGATAATAAAAATAAATTTAGTAATAATAATACTAATAAGTAGCTAAAATAAGTATACTATAATATTAAATAACTTTAAAAAATATTTAATAAATACTTTAACTAAATAAAAAAACTTTAAAACGCTATTTAATAAATTAACTAATATATATAGAAGGTTAAAACCTAAAACAAAACCCTTTATACTACTACTAATATTATTACTACTCCTATTTAAAATAAATATAAAAAACTTAAGCTTAACTCCTTTATTACTTATAATAAAACCCTAAAATAATTTAAAGGATTTTTAATTTAAGTTAAGAATTACTAAAACTTCTATTATAGTAACTTTAAAAATAATACTAAATAAGTTATTTATACTACTATATTCCTTTATAAGTATACTCTTTAGTAAATTAAACTCTTTTAAAAATAGTTTTTTAAAGCTAAAACTCTAAATAACTATACTTTTAAAGTTAAGGATATCTTTTTAACCTTTAATAAGTTTAAATATACCCTTAAGACCCTATTTTAAAACCCTAACTAGAAATAATAAACTAAGTATAACTTTACTATACTTAAATAAACTAAGTCTATAACTTACTATACTACTAAATTCTAATATATTAATACTTAACTAAACTTTACTAAGGAATTTAGAATTTTTATATTTTACTAAAGTTTAAAGGATAAAGTTAAAAATAAACTTATTAAAATTAACTACTTAAAAAACTTCTTTTAGTATACTAAACTTATAATTAAAATTAATAACTATTTTTAAAAAAGATACTATAAAAAAAGAAAATAATAACTAAATACTAACTCTAGTAAAAAGTACTAATAATAACTCTAATAATTCTAGTACTATAACTAAAGATAGTAGCTTTAGTAGAATAATTAATAAAAATAAAATAATAACTAGTAAAGTACTACTTATAAATACTATATAGGTTTTATAAACTTTAATACTACTAAATAATAAAATTTTAATAAAGAATATACTTTTAAGTACTATAATTATAATAAATTAAGATATATAACTAAAAACTACTACTAACTTAAAAAGTAGTAATAGTAACTAATACTAAAAAGTAAATAACTTAATACTATTTTTAAAAAAAACTATACTAAACTCTTATAAATAGTATATTATAGTAATAAATATACTATTTATAAAAGTAGTAAAAAAAACACTAAATAGTACTTTAAAGATACTAGCCGCTTTAGTTATAATATTACTAACCTCCTTAAAAAAATACTTATAGTTACTTATAAAGTACCCTATTAAAAATTAAAATAAAAGGCTTAAAAATAGCTTAATAGTATAAGTCTATAATAAGTATACTATAACTTAATAATACTTAGTAATAAAGAAGTTAAGTATAAAAATAAGTAAATTATTTAAAAGCTTAATAAATTAATTAAAAAACTATAATATACTACTAATATAAAACTTAATAAAAACTATATAAAATATATCTAAATATTATTTACTTAATAAAATAAAAAAATATTAATATATACTAACTTACTTAAACTTAAACAACTTAATATAAAGAATACTAAAAAAGTAAAAAGAATTATAGCTTATTTTATAGCCTAGAATACTAAATAAGAGTCTAATATACTCTATAATTTAAATAAACTTTATAATATTACTTAATAATATACTTAAAACAAAATTACTTAAGGGGCCTAATCTAATACTTAAAACTTAAATTCTAAAAAGGAACCTTTAATATAAAAAAAAGTATAAAGATACTTACTATATATCTCTTTAAATAATAACTAATAATATATTATTTTTTATAGAACTAACTCCGTTAAAAAAATAAAAAAATAGCTATTTAAGTATATACTAGGGAACTATAAATAGTTAAATATACTATATAAAAAATACTATAACGTTTTTTAGTTATAATACTTTAAGAATAAATACTAAATATACTTTATAAAAAAGCTTAACTTATAATTCTTTTTTTACTAAAAAAAAGAAGTACTATATAAGAATATTTACTTTATAAAAAAACTCTATATATAGATTATTTAAGAATTTAAAGGAACTAAAAAAGTAGTTTTTAAACTTAATTCTAACTTTTTAATAAAATACTTATATAATAATAATATAAATTAATAAAACTACTATATTAACTAGTACTAAGTCTACTATATTATAAAAGTAAGGACCCTTAAAAAAAAGTAACTTTAAAAAAAAAAAGGAACTAACTTTGTACTACTAATTCTTAATATTAGAGATACTTTTAAAAAAGAAGGAATAGTTAAGTACTTTAATAATAACAGAATATATATAAAATAAAGGTATAAGTAATTAAAAAACTAAACTTACTTACTATAGTAGAATTATAATAAGTAATTATAATAAAATTTATTAACTTAGTTATAAAGGTAAGTAAAAACGATAAATACTTTTACTTTAATTTAATAGTAAATAGAATATAAGTTAGAGTTTTAATTAATAGTAGTACTTAAAGTAACTTTATATTACTACGAGTTATAAATAACTTATAACTACTATAAAATAAAAAAAAGAACCCCTATATACTTTATAATATAAAAGGAGAAGGAGTATAGTATAGTAAAGGTATTATTAATAAAAAGACTATACTCCTTACTTTAAACTACTATAACTAAAAAATATACTACTACTTTAATATTATAAATATAAAATACTAAAACGTTATTCTAGAACTACTATAGCTATATAATAAAAATTTATAAATAAAATAAAAGAATTACTACTTTTATTAAAACTATAAAAAGAATTTAGTTACTAAAGGATATAACTAACTATTAATTTTAAATAAACTTTATTATAAAATACTAATAATATATATATTATAATATATTACTTATTTAAAAGTTAAAAAAGTAGTTACTAAGTTGTTATATATAAAGGACTTTATTATAATATAAAAAGAACTAATTATAAATAAAAATTAACTTTTATTTATTTTAAAAGAATATAAAGTATATAAAAAGCTATTTACTTTAATACTAAAAATAAACTTACTAAAGTATAGTACTTTTAACTATAAAATCCCTATTAAGGAGGGATAAATACTAGTATTTAATAGAGTTTACTAACTAAACTAATAAAAAATAAAAGTACTTAATAAATATATTAATAAATATTTAACTAAGGACTATATTAAAGAATTAATATTACTAGTAAGATACCTAATTCTATTTATACTAAAAAAGAATAGTAAACTATAACTCTATATTAATTACTAATAACTTAATAATATTACTATTAAAAACTAATACCTACTACTACTTATCTTAAAACTATAAAACCTACTCTATAAAACTAATTAATTTATAGTTTTAAACTTTAAAAGAGTCTATAACTTAATTAAAATTAAAAAAGAGAAAGAGTAAAAAACTATATTCTACTTTTATAAAGGATATTTTAAGTACTTTATAATACCCTTTAGACTTACTAATACCTCTATAATATTCTAAAATATAATTAACTATATTCTATAAAAAAAACTTAATATTTTTATAATTATATACCTTAATAATATCTTTATCTTTTTAAAGACCCTTAAAGAATATAAGTAATATATATACTAGGTACTATAAAAGCTTTAAAAAGCTAAACTCTTTATTAAACTAAAAAAAAATAAATTCTATATATAAAAAGTAAACTATTTTAGATTTACTATTATACTTAGAATTATTAAAATATTAAATAAAAAAATCACTATAGTTAAGGACTAGCTAATACCCTAAAACGTTAAAAATATTTAGTCTTTTTTTAAATTTATTAACTTTTATTAACAATTCTTTAAAAGATATTTAAAAAATATTAAAGCTTTAATTAACTTTACTAAAAAAAATACTAAATAAGTTTAAATAAATAAATAAAAAAACGTATTTTAAAAAATTAAAAACTAAGTTCTTAGTAAACCTATATTTATAATACTTAACCCTAATTTACTATTTAAAATAAAAACTAACACTTTAAACTATACTATTAATAAATAACTTAATTAACATAATAAAAAAGAATAACTATATCTATATACTTTTTACTTAAAAAAACTTAATAAACTAAAACTTAACTACTAAATTTATAATAAAGAACTTATAGTAATTATTAAAGTATTTAAAAAATAAAAACTATACTTTTAAGAACTAACCACAAAGTTACAGTATATACAAATTATAAAAACCTTATATACTTTACTACATCTAAAAACCTTAATAAATAATAAATTAAGTAATTAAAATTCTTTTTAAAATTTAACTTCTATATTATATATAAAAAAGGATTAAAAAATAAAAAAATAAATACTTTTAATAAATAACTAAATTTAAAAGTAATAGTTTTAAATAAAACTTAAGTAATCCTTAAAGAGGATTTAAATAAAAACTTTATACTAGCTATTTACTTTTTAATAATTACTAAATAAATTAGTACCAGTATACCCAAATAAATAACTAATAAAATAATTAAAATAATTTATAGTATAAAGGCATATAAATACTAAAAAGTTACTAAAACTTAAAAAAGAATTAAGTAATACTATAGTAATAAAGTTACTAAAAAATAAGTTATAAAAGCTATTAAGTACTACAATATTTATAATAAAAGTAAGCCAGCACACTATAAACTATATAAAAAACTATAACTACTTCCTATACCTAATAAAGTATAGTAATCTATTTCCCTTAATTTTATTATTAAATTACTATAATTAAAAAAACTACTTACTAAAAAAAAGTTTAATAGTATCTTAGTTATTATAAATAAACTTACTAAATACACTTACTTTATTCTATAAATTAAAGCTAGTATAGCCAAAGAACTTACTTATATCTTTAATAAATATATTCTTAACTAATATAGTTTACTATTAAAAATAGTATTAAATAAAAAAACGTAATTTACTTTAAAGTTTTAAAAATCTCTAATTTCGTAACTTAAATCTAAACCACAACTATTTACTATATTCTACCTTTAAACTAATAAATAAATAAAAAGAATTAACTAAATTCTAAAAATATACTTAAAATATTATATTAACTATTAATAAAATAATTAAGTTATACTATTACTAATAACTTAATTTACTTATAATAGCATAATAAAAAAAAGTATATAAAACTTACCTTTTTACTTTAACTACAGATTTATACTAACTACTTATAAAAAACTAAAAACGGAACCCTTAGTAGTAAAGACTAAAGCTTAAATTAATAAAATTAAAAAAATCTATATAAAACTTTAATAAAATTTAGAATTTATTAAGTAACGTATACATAAATATACTAATACTTTAAAAATAAAGGGACTATCTTTTAAAAAAAGAAATAGTATATACTTTATTTAATATAATATTAAAACAAAATAACTAAATAATAAATTAAACTTTAAAAAACTTAAACTTTTTAAAATTATTAAAAAAGTCTTAAAAGTTAACTTTAAACTTATACTACTAAATACTATAAAATATCACCTAGTTTTCTATATATCCCTACTTAAACTAGTACTATAAGGGTCACGTACTATAGACTATATTAAAGTCAATCTAAAACAAAACTATAAAATTAAACAAATTATTAACTATATTAATTAATAAAATAATATAAAAATTAAGTACTTAATTAAATAAAAAAACTATAAACACAAAAATAATATATAAAAACCCACATTAAACCTCACTAACACACAAAACAAACTACAGAAATACTAAACTTAGTAGTAAAAAAGACAATATACTTAAATTACAAAAATACTAGTAAATAAATTACGCATAATATAACTATAACCTAAACTCAAGTTAAATAAAAGACCTAGAACTAATAAAATATTTTTATACTTAAATATACTTAACTTAAAATAAATCCAAAACCCCCTATAACTTTAATAGTACTTTTCTTTAATAAAAAACTAAAAGTACTTAAATTCTAGTCCACCAAAATTATATTAAAATCTACTATACTAAAGGCACTAATTAATTAAGCCTCTTAAACAACTTTAAAAAAACTTACAAACTCCTTAACTACTATATCTATTAAATTCTAACTCTTTTAAAATACTATTTACTTCTACTACTATATATAATCTAAATAAACTAAAACTTTATTTATATTATTTTAAGCTTTTTTTAAAGCCTTTATTTACTTCTTAAATAACTCTTTAAATTCCTCCTCTTTATTATTAAAATAACACAACTCCATTATAAAATACTTAACTAAAAACTATTAAAACTTAAATAATAAAAAAAAGAACACTAAACCTATAAGTATAAATTATATCCTTAAATATATTATAAAACCTTTATATACTACTAATAGTAATATACTTACTATAAATTAAAAAACTTAGTAATATTTTATAACAGAACCCTTTAGTATAATAATAGAAATAAAGTATAACCTTAAAACCTTTTTTAGTAATCTTTAAAAAACAATAATAATAGTATAAAAAAAAAAACACTTTTTACTTTTATATATAACTTAATATAATATTAGTATTAAAATAATTAAAACATAAGTTTATAAATCCCTTAACCTAAGGACCGTAACCTACTTATATTAAGTCTTAAAAATAAGACTTTTAAGGAGAGACCTAATATTATAACCCATTAGTTATAAATAGTAGTAAACCCTATTTATAGGGAATTAGTAGTTAAAAGAATAATAAAAAATATAATTAATATAAAATACAGAATAACTCTTTAAAAAAGAAAAAACTATAATATAAGTTATATATAAATAAAATAAAATACTAAGTAGCTATAGCTAAAACTAAGTACTTAGTAGTAATTACTAAGTACTTACTAGTAATTACTAAGTATTTACTTAACTAGTATCGTACTTACTACTATAGTATAAATAAAGAAATAGGACTTATATATAAATAGGACTTAAGTACCCTTAAGTCCTTCTTTTTATAGTTCTTTAGCTATTAACTTTATATTAATCTTTAAATACTTTTAACTCTTTAGTAGTAACTACTATAACCCTTTTATTAAATACTTAAACTAATTACTTAAGTACTTTAAGCCTAAGATCCCTTTAATAACTATAGTACTACTCCTAGTATTAAACCTTAGCTTCTATTAATACAAACTTTACTATTAAAAAGCTAGTTATAATATTAAGTTTTATTTATATATAAGTCCTGTCCCTTTATTTATACTATAGTAGTAAGCGCAATACTAGTTAAGTAAGTACTTAGTAATTACTAATAAGTACTTAGTAATTACTACTAAATACTTAATTTTAGCTATAGCTACTTAGTACTTTATTTTATTTATATATAACCTATATTATAGTTCTTCCTTCTTTAAAAAATCGTTTTATAATTTATATTAGTTACGTCTCTTATTATCCTTTTAACTACTAATCCCCTATAAATAGAGTCTACTACTATTTATAACTAACAAATTGTAATATTAAGTTTCCCTTTAAAAGTCTTATCCTTAAAACCTAATATAAGTAAGTTACAGTCCCTAAGTTAAAGGACCTATAGACTTACATCTTAATTATTTTAATACTAATATTATATTAAGTTATATATAAAAGTAAAAAGCGTTTTTTTTTTTATACTATTATTGTTATTTTTTAAAAATTACTAAAAAAAGTTTTAAAGTTATACTTTATTTTTATTATTATACTAAAGGGTTTTATTATAAAATATTACTAAGTTCTTTAATTTATAATAAGTATATTACTATTAATAATATATAAAAGTCTTATAATATATTTAAAAATATAATTTATACTTATAGGTTTAGTGTTTCTTTTTTTTATTATTTAAGTTTTTAATAGTTTTTAGTTAAGTGTTTTATAATAGAGTTGTATTATTTTAATAATAAAAAAAAGAAATTTAAAGAGTTATTTAGAAAGTAAATAAAGGCTTTAAAAAAAGCTTAAAATAATATAAATAAAGTTTTAATTTATTTAAATTGTATATAGTAGTAAAAATAAATAGTATTTTAAAAGGGTTAGAATTTAATAGATATAGTAGTTAAAGAGCCTATAAGTTCTTCTAAAGTTACTTAAAAAGCCTAATTAGTTAGTACCTTTAGTATAATAAATTTTAATATAATTTTAATAAACTAAAATTTAAATACTTTTAGTTTTTTATTAAAAAAAAAATACTATTAAAACTATAGGGGGTTTTAGTTCTATTCTAAGCTAAGTATCCCTAAGCATAAAAATATTTTATTAATTCTAAGTTTTTTATTTAGTTTAAGTTTAAGTTATAGTTATATTATACGTAATTTATTTACTAGTATTTTTATAATTTAAATATATTATTTTTTTTACTATTAAGTTTAGTATTTTTATAGTTTATTTTATACATTAGTAAGGTTTAATACGGGTTCTTATATATTATTTTTATATCTATAGTTTTTTTATTTAATTAAGTACTTAATCTCTATATTATTTTATTAATTAATATAGTTAATAATTCGTTTAATTTTATAATTTTATTTTAAATTAACTTTAATATAGTTTATAGTATATAACCCTTATAGTACTAGTTTAAGTAAAAATATATAAAAGACTAAGTAATATTTTATAGTATTTAGTAGTATAAGTTTAAAATTAACTTTTAAGACTTTTTTAATAATTTTAAAAGGTCTAAGTTTTTTAAAGTCTAACTTATTACTTAGTTATTTTATTTTAATATTATATTAAACAAAGTACGTACTATTTCCCTTTTTAAAGAATAGTCCCTTTATTTTTAAAGTATTAGTGTATTTATATATATATTACTTAATAAATTCTAAATCTTATTAGAGTTTTATATAAATTTCTTTAATTTTATTAATTTAAACTTTAACCTTTACTACTAAGGGCTTTATTTTTAGTTCTCTATAAGTAGTTAGTATAAATCTATAGTTAAAGTAAAAAAGTAAGTTTTATATACTTTCTTTTATTATACTATTATAGGTAAATTAAGCTATTAGTAATAGTATAACTTAATTATTTTATTAATAATTAATATAATATTTTAAGTATATTTTTAAAATTTAATTAATTCTTTTTATTTATTTATTAGTTTAAGGGTAGAATATAGTAAATAGTTATAGTTTAGATTTAAACTATAAAATTAAAGATTTTTAAAACTTTAAAATAAACTACGTTCCTTTATTTAATACTATTTTTAATAATAAACTATATTAACTAAGAATATATTTATTAAAAATATAAGTAAGTTCTTTAACTATACTAGCTTTAATTTATAAAATAAAGTAAATATACTTAATAAGTCTATTTATAATAACTAAAATACTATTAAACTTTTTTTTAGTAAGTAGTTTTTTTAATTATAGTAATTTAATAATAAAATTAAGGGAAATAAATTACTATACTTTATTAAGTATAAAAAGTAATTATAGTTTTTTATATAACTTATAGTATACTAACTTACTTTTATTATAAATATTATAGTACTTAATAGCTTTTATAACTTATTCTTTAGTAACTTTATTACTATAGTATTACTTAATTCTTTTTTAAGTCTTAGTAACTCTTTAGTATCTATATACCTTTATACTATAAATTGTTTTAATTATTTTATTAATTATTTATTTAAGTATACTAGTACTAATTTATTTAGTAATTATTAAAAAATAAATAACTAGTATAAAGTTTTTATTTAAATCCTTTTTAAGAATTACTTAAGTTTTATTTAAAACTATTACTTTTAAATTTAATTATCTATTAAAAGTATTTACTCTTCTATTTTTTAATCCTTTTTTATAAATAATATAAAAGTTAAATTTTAAAAAGAATTTTAACTATTTAATTTATTATTTATTAAGGTTTTTAAATATAGTAAAGTATATAAAGTTTTTATAATTTATATATATTATAACTTTATAGTTAGTTTTTAAAAAGTATAGTTTTTATTTTTTAAATACTTTAATAATTACTATAAGTTTTTTATTATAAATTTAATAGTTAAGTTTTAGTTTATTAAGTTTTTTTAAGTAAAAGGTATATAAATATAGTTATTCTTTTTTATTATATTAACTAAGTTATTTATTAATAGTATAGTTTAAAGTATTAGTTTTTACTTTAAATAGTAAATTAGAGTTAAGTATTATAAGTATAAGTTTATTAAAAACCTAGTTTTTAATTTTTTAAAATATAGTTTTTTATTTATTTATTTAAACTTATTTAGTATCTTTTTTAATAAAGTTAATTAGGGTTTTAATATTTTTTAAATATTCTTTAAGGAATTATTAATAAAAGTTAATAAATTTAAAAAAAAACTAAATATCTTTAATATTTTAAAGTATTAACTAGTTTTTAACTATAGTAATTTTTTTATTTAATATCTTAATAATTCTAAGTATAATAATAAATCTAAAGTAGTTTATTTTTTATATATAAAATTTACTTTTTTTTAGTTTAATAAAGAGTTTAGCTTTTTAAAGCTTCTATAGTACTTAGTATACGTATTACTTATATTTTTTAAAGGTTTTTAAAAAAATAAAGATATTATTAAAGTATATAATTATAAAAATATTAAGTTTTTTTTATAAAATATAGTTAATTATATTTTAAAATATTATAGGGGTATTAGTAAGTTTAAGGGGTATTATAAAGTACTTAAAATATTCTTTATAAAAGTAAAATATAGTTTTTTACTCTTTTCTTTTTTTAATTTTAATTAAGTTATAAACTCCTTTAAAGTTTAGAGCTATAAATTAGTTAACTTTATAGAGTAGGTTTTATAGTTTTAAAATAAATAGTAGTAAGTATTAGTTTTTAATAGTAATATTATTAAGTTATTAGTAATTAATATAGAGTTATAGTTTACTATTCTTTTTTAGTATAAATAAAATTAAGTATTTTACTAATAATATTAATTCTTTAATATAGTTTTTAATTAAATATTTATTAATATATTTATTAAGTACTTTTATTTTTTATTAATTTAATTAATAAACTCTATTAAATACTAGTATTTATCCTTTTTTAATAAAGATTTTATAGTTAAAAGCACTATACTTTAATAGACCTATTTTTAGTATTAGAGTAAATAGTTTTTTATATACTCTATATTCTTTTAAAATAAATAAAAGTTAATTTTTATTTATAATTAGTTTTTTTTATATTATAATAAAGTCCTTTATATATAATAGTCTAGTAACTACTTCCTTAACCTTTAAATAAGTAATATATTATAATATATATATTATTAGTATTTTATAATAAAGTTTATTTAAAGTTAATAGTTAGTTATATCCTTTAGTAACTAAACTCTTTTTATAGTTTTAATAAAAGTAGTAATCCTTTTATTTTATTTATAAGTTTTTATTATATAGTTATAGTAGTTTTAGAATAATATTTTAATATTCTATATTTATAATATTAAAGTAGTAGTATATCTTTTAGTTATAGTAACTTAAAGTAAAAAGTATAGTTTCTTTATTAATAATACCTCTACTATACTATACTCTTTTTTTTTTTATATTATAAAGTATATAAGGGTTCTTTTTTTTATTTTATAGTAGTTATAAGTTATTTATAACTTATAGTAATATAAAGTTACTTTAAGTACTACTATTAATTAAAGCTTTAACTTATATTCTATTTACTATTAAATTAAAGTAAAAGTATTTATTATTCTTACTTACCTTTATAGTTAAACTAATAAATTTTATTATAATTACTTATTATAATTCTACTATAGTAAGTAAGTTTAGTTTTTTAACTACTTAAGCTTTTATTCTATATATATTTTATTATTATTAAAGTACTTAACTACTCTTCCTTTTTTAAAAGTATCTTTAATATTAAAAACTAATAGTATAAAACTAGTTCCCTTTTCTTTTTAAAGCTACTTCTTTCTAAGGGTCCTTACTTTTATAATATAGTAAACCTAGTACTAGTTAATATAGTAGTTTTACTAATCTATATTATTATTATATAAGTATTCTATTAAAAAGTTAAAGTTAAGTCTAAAAACTACTTTTTTAGTTCTTTTAAATTCTTAAATAATTTATATATAGAGTTTTTTTATAAAATAAATATTCTTATATAGTACTTCTTTTTTTTAATAAAAAAAGAATTGTAAATTAAGCTTTTTTATAAAGTATATTTAGTATTTATCTTTAAAGTATTATAACTAAAAAACGTTATAGTATTTTTTATATAGTATATTTAATTATTTATAGTTTCTTAGTATATACTTAAATAACTATTTTTTTATTTTTTTAATAAAGTTAGTTCTATAAAAAATAATATATTATTAGTTATTATTTAAAAAAATATATAATAAATATCTTTATACTTTCTTTTATATTAAAAGTTCTTCTTTAAAATCTAAGTTCTAAGTATTAAATTAAGCTTTTTAAATAATCTCGTTTTAAGTATATTATTAAATAACGTCGTAAGGTTTATTTAAATTATAGAGTATATTAAACTCTTATTTAATTTTCTAGACTCTAAAATAAACTATAATCCTTTTTACTTTTTTAGTATTTTTTATATTTAGTTATTTAAGTTTAAATAAATTAGCGCGGACTAATATTCTTTTATTCTATTAAATAAGTAATATTTAAATATATTTTATATAATTCTTATTAAGTTCTATATTAATAGTATATTATAGTTCTTTAATTAACTTATTAAGCTTTTAAATAATTTATTTATTTTTATACCTAACTTCTTTATTACTAAGTATTATTAAGTTATTATACACTTATTATAAATTTATACTATTAAACTATTTTTAAGTTTTTTAATTTAACTTTTAGTAAAGTACTTTATAAGTAACTATAAGTATTTTTTTAAAAAAGTTAGTAATATTATAACTAAAGTAGCTAGTATCCTTAGAGTACTATCTAGTATTCTCCTTACTACTTCTATAAATAGTATATTTATTACTATAATATACTATTTATAAGAATTTAGTATAGTCTTCTTTAAAAACAGTATTAAGTTATTTACCTTTTAGTACTAATTACTATTACTACTTTTTAAATTAATAGTAGTTTTTAGTTATATATCTTAGTTTATTATAATTATAGTACTTAAAAGTATATCCCTTATTAGTTTTTTATTATTTAATAGTACTAAAGTTTATAAAGCCTATATAGTATCTATAAGTAGTACTTTATTAGTTATTATTTTATCCTTATTAGTTATTCTACTAAAGCTATTATCCTTAGTTATAGTACTAGAATTACTAGAGTTACTATTAGTACTTCTTACTAGAGTTAGTATTAAGTTGTTGTTCTCCTTTTTTATAGTATTTTTCTTAAAAATAATTATTAATCTTAATTATAAGTTTAGTATACTAAAAAAAGTTCTTAGAGCAATTAATCTTAATAAACTTATTCTTAACTTTATCCTTTAAACCTTAATAAAATATAAAAATTCTAAATTCCTTAATAAAGTCTAGTTATATACTAATATATTAAAATTTAGTAATATAGTAAGTTATAAACTTAGTTTATTTAAGTATAATAAAATTTTACTTAACTTATTACTTTTAATTAGGGTTTTAAAATAAAGTTTTAAAAGTATACTTAAATTCCTTAAAAGTTAAAAAAATATTTTTAATTTTAGTAGTATAGTTATTTAGGGTTTTTACTTTAAAAAACTATTCTTAAAAGAGTTTAATCTACTAAAGGGTGTATTTATAAAGGAAAGTAGTAGTATAAATAACTTATTTAGTATTATTTTAAAAGTTATTTTAGTAAAAGTCCTAGTAGTTTTTAACTTAAATTAAGAATCCTTTAAGTTATCTAGGGGTTTTATTATAAGTAATAAGTAAGTTAAACTTAAGTTTTTTATATTTATTTTAAATAGGAGTAGTAATAATATTAGTAGTAGTATAAAGGGTTTTATTTTAGGTCTTAACCTTTTATATATATTAATTAACTTATTAAACAGCGTTTTAAAGCTCTTTTATTTAACTAAAGTATTTATTAAATATTTTCTAAAGTTATTTAATATTACAGTATACCTATTCTAACTACTTATTAGTATTATTATTACTAAATTCGTTTTTATTATTTTTTATACGTTACTCCCTTAGTTCCTAAATAAAGTTATAAACTTACTTACTAAAGAACTTAAATAAAATAAAAGTAACCTTAAGTATTCTAGTAAAAAATATTATAAAATACTATTTATTAGTATTAAAGGTTAACTTATTAAATAAAAACTATTAAAATATTATAACTAGCCTTTTAATAGTAAGGTTTATATTAATAAAAACTAAAGTTTAATACTAGTAATAGTACTATAAAGTACTAAAAGAATCTTAGGGGTTAAAGTACTTAAGTAATTAGTTTAAGTATTTAATAAAAAGGTTATAGTAGTTATTATTAAAAAACTAAAAGTATTTAAAAATTAATATAAAGTTAATAATTAAAAAACTATAAAAAGTAGAGCTTAAGAATACTTAAGTCCTATTTATATATAAGTTTTATTCCTTTATTTATACTATAGTAGTAAGTATAATACTAGTTAAATAAGTACTTAGTAATTACTAATAAGTACTTAGTAATTACTACTAAGCACTTAGTTTTAGCTATAGCTACTTAGTACTTTATTTTATTTATATATAACTTATATTATAGTTCTTTCTTTCCTAGGGAGTTATTCTATAGTTTATATTAGTTACGTCTCTTATTATTCTTTTAACTACTAATCCCCTATAAGCGGAGTCCACTACTATTCGTAACTAACGAGTCGTAATACTACTATACTAATATATTATTTTTTTACTAGTTTTATAACTACCTACTTATTAAAATTTTAAATATTTAACCCCCCCCCTAGTAAACTAATACTAATTAATAATTAACTTACTTACTAAAAAAACTACTATAATAAAGTTATTTAAAAGAGGTAGTATATTATAGCTAGCCTTCTAATAGTAAGGTTTATATTAATAAAAACTAAGGTTTAACACTAGTAATAGTACTATAAAGTACTAAAGGGATCTTAGGGATTAAAGCACTTAAGTAATTAGTCTAAGTATCTAATAAAAGGGTTATAGTAGTCACTACTAAAGGGCTAAAAGTATTTAAAAATTAATATAAAGTTAATAACTAAAAAACTATAAAAAGTAGAACTTAAGGGTACTTAAGTCCTATCTATATATAAGTCCTATCCCTTTATCTATACTATAGTAGTAAGCGTAATACCAGTTAAGTAAGTACTTATTAATCCTAGTAAGTACTTAGTAATTACTACTAAGTACTTAGTCTTAGCTATAGCCGCTTAGTACTTTATCTTATTTATACATAACCTATATTATAGTTCTTTTTCTTTTAAAAAGTGGTTCCGTAGTTTATATTAGTTACGTCTCCTATTGTCCTTTTAACTACTAATCCTCTATAAGCAGGGTTTACTACTATTTATAACTAACGGGTCGTAATATTAAGTTTCTCCTTAAAAGTCTTATTCTTAAAACCTAATATAAGTAAATCGCGGTCCCTAGGTTAGGGGACCTATAAACTTACGTCCTAATTATTTTAATACTAATATTATATTAAGTTATATATAAAAGTAAAAAGCATCTTCTTCTTTATACTGTTATTATTATTTTTTAAAAATTACTAAAAAAGGTTTTAAAGTTATACTTTATTCCTATTATTATACTAAGGGGTTCTATTATAAAATATTACTAGGTTCCTTAATTTATAATAAATACATTACTATTAATAGTACACAAAAGTCTTATAATATATCTAAAAATATAATTTATACTTATAGGTCTAGTGTTCCTTTTTTTTATTATTTAGGTTTTTAATAGTTTTTAGTTAAGCGTCTTATAATAAAGTTATATTATTTTAATAATAAAAAAGAAGAATCTAAAGAGTTATTTAAAAAATAAATAAAGGCTTTAAAAAAAACTTAAAATAATATAAATAAAGTTTTAACTTACTTAAATTATATATAGTAGTAAAAATAAATAGTATTTTAAAAGAATTAGAATTTAACGGATATAGTAACTAAGGAGCCTATAAGTTCTTTTAAAGCTACTTAAAAAGCCTAATTAGTTAGTACCTTTAGTATAGTAGATTTTAATATAATTTTAGTAAACTAGGATTTAAGTACTTTTAGTTTCTTATTAAAAAAAAGCACCGTTAAAGCTATAGGGGGTTCTAGTTCTATTTTAAGTTAAGTATCCTTAAGTATAAAAATATTTTATTAGTTTTAAGTTTTTTATTTAACTTAAGTTTAAGTTATAGTTATATTATGTATAATTTATTTACTAGTATCTTTATAATTTAAGTATATTATCTTTTTTACTACTAAGTTTAGTATTTCTATAGTTTATTTTATATATTAGCGAGGTTTAATATAGATTCCTATATATTATCTTTATATCCATAGTTTTTTTATTTAATTAAATACTTAATCTCTATATTATTTTACTAATTAATATAGTTAATAATTTATTTAATTTTATAGTTTTATTCTAAATTAACTTTAATATAGTCTATAGTATATAACCCTTATAATACTAGTTTAAGTAGGGATATATAAAAAACTAAGTAATATTTTATAGTATTTAATAGTATAAGTTTAAAGTTAACTTTTAAGACTTTTTTAATAATTTTAAAAGGTTTAAGTTTTTTAAAGTTTAACTTATTACTTAGTTATTTTATTTTAATATTATATTAAATAAAGTACATACTATTTCCCTTTTTAAAAAATAGTCCCTTTATCCTTAAAGTATTAGCGTATTTATGTATACGTTACTTAATAAATTCTAAATCTTATTAAAGTTTTATATAGATTTTTTTAATTTTATTAATCTAGACTTTAGTCTTTACTACTAAGGGCCCCGTTTTTAGTTCTTTATAAGTAGTTAGTATAAATCTATAATTAAAGTAAAAAAGTAAGTTTTATATACTTTTTCTTATTATACTATTATAGGTAAATTAAACTATTAGTAATAGTATAACTTAATTATTTTATTAATAATTAATATAATATTTTAAGTATATTTCTAAAATTTAGTTAATTCTTTTTATTTATCTATTAATTTAAAAGTAAAATATAGTAAATAGTTATAATTTAGATCTAAGTTGTGAAATTAAAGATTTCTAAAACTTTAAAGTAAACTACGTTCCTTTATTTAATACTATTTTTAATAATAAACTATATTAATTAAAAATATACTTATTAAAAATATAAATAAACTCTTTAGCTATACTAATTTTAATTTATAGAATAAAATAAACGTACTTAATAAGTCTATTTATAATAACTAAAATACTATTAAACTTTTTTTTAATAAGTAGTTCCTTTAATTATAGTAATTTAATAATAAAATTAAAAAAAATAAATTACTATACTTTATTAAGTATAAAAAGTAGTTATAGTTTTTTATATAACTTATAGTATATTAATTTACTTTTATTATAAATATTATAGTACTTAATAGCTTTTATAACTTATTTTTTAATAATCTTATTACTATAGTATTACCTAATTCTCTTCTAGGTCTTAGTAACTCCTTAATATTTATATACCTTTATACTATAAATTATTTTAATTATTTTATTAGTTATTTATTTAAGTATACTAGTACTAATTTATTTAGTAATTATTAAAAAGTAAATAGCTAGTATAAAGTTTTTATCTAAATCCTCTTTAAGAATTACTTAAGTCTTATTTAAAACTATTACTTCTAAGTTTAATTATTTACTAAAAGTATTTACTCTTCTATTTTTTAATCCTTTTTTATAAATAATATAAAAGTTAAATTTTAAAAAAAATTCTAACTATTTAATTTATTATTTATTAAAGTCTTTAAATATAGTAAAGTATATAAAGTTTTTATAATTTATATATACTATAACTTTATAGTTAGTTTTTAAAAAGTATAGCTTTTATTTTTTAAATACTTTAATAATTACTATAAATTCTTTATTATAAATTTAGTAATTAAGTTTTAGTTTACTAAGTTTTTTTAAGTAAAAAGTATATAAATATAGTTATCCTTCTTTATTATATTAACTAAGTTATTTACTAATAGCGTAGTTTAAAGTATTAGTTTTTACTTTAAATAGTAAATTAGAGTTAAGTATTATAAGTATAGATTTACTAAGGACCTAGTTCTTAATTTTTTAAAATATAGTTTTTTATTTATCTATTTAAACTTATTTAGTATTTTTTTTAGTAAAATTAATTAAGACTCTAATATTTTTTAAATATTCTTTAAAGAATTATTAATAAAAGTTAATAAATTTAAAAAAAAACTAAATATTTTTAACGTTTTAGAGTATTAACTAGTTCTTAACTATAGCGATTTTTTTATTTAATATTTTAATAATTCTAAGTATAATAGTAAATCTAAAGTAATTTACTTTTTATATATAAAATTTACTTTTTTTTAGTTTAATAAAGAGTTTAACTTTTTAAAGCTTTTATAGTACTTAGTATATATATTATTTATATTTTTTAAAAGTCTTTAAAAAAATAAAAATATTATTAAAGTATATAATTATAAAAATATTAAGTTTTTTTTATAGGATATAGTTAATTATATTTTAAAATATTATAAAAGTATTAATAAAACTAAAGGGTATTATAAAGTACTTAAAATATCCTTTATAAAAGTAAAATATAGTCTTTTACTCTTCCCTTTTTTTAATTCTAATTAAATTATAAACTCCTTTAAAGTTTAAAGCTATAAACTAATTAACTCTATAGAATAGGTTTTATAGTTTTAAAATAAGTAGTAATAAGTATTAGTTCTTAATAGTAATATTATTAAGTTATTAGTAATTAATATAAAGTTATAGTTTACTATTCTTTTTTAGTATAAATAAAATTAAGTATTTTACTAGTAATATTAATTCTTTAATATAGCCCTTAGTTAAGTATTTATTAATATACTTATTAAGTACTTTTATTTTTTACTAATTTAACTAATAAATTCTATTAAATACTAGTATCTATCCTTCTTTAATAGGAATTTTATAGTTAAAAGTACTATACTTTAATAGGTCTATTTCTAGTATTAGAGTAAATAGCTTTTTATATACTTTATATTTTTTTAAAATAAATAAAAGTTAATTATTATTATTAATTAAGTTTTTTTATATTATAGTAAAGTCTTTTTTTTATAATAACTTAGTAACTACTTCTTTAACCTTTAAATAAGTAATATATTATAATATATATATTATTAGTTTTTTTTATTAAAGTTTATTTAAAGCTAGTAGTTAACTATATCCTTTAGTAACTAAACTCTTTTTATAGTTTTAATAAAAGTAGTAATTCTTTTATTCTATTTATAAGTTTTTGTTATATAGCTATAGTAGTTCTAAGATAATATTCTAATATTCTATATTTATAATATTAAAGTAGTAGTATATCTTCTAGTTATAGTAGTTTAAAATAAAGGGTATAGTCTCTTTATTAGTAATACCTTTACTATACTATACTCCTTTTTTTTTTATATTACAAAGTATATAGAGGTTCTTTTTTTTATTCTATAGTAGTTATAAGTTATTTATAACTTATAGTAATATAAAGTTACTTTAAGTACTACTATTAATTAAAGCTCTAATTTATATTCTATTTACTATTAAGTTAAAGTAAAAGTATTTATTATTTTTACTTACTTTTATAATTAAACTAATAAATCTTATTATAATTACTTATTATAATTCTACTATAGTAAATAAGTTTAGTTTTTTAACTACTTAAGCCTTTATTCTATATATATTCTATTATTATTAAAGTACTTAACTACTTCTTTTTTTTAAAAGTATTTTTAATATTAAAAACTAGTAGTATAAAGCTAGTTTCCTTTTTTTTTTAAAGCTACTTCTTTTTAAGGGTTTTTACTTTTATAATATAATAGACTTAGTACTAGTTAATATAGTAGTTTTATTAATTTATATTATTATTATATAAGTATTCTATTAAAAAGTTAAAGTTAAGTCTAAAAACCACTTCTTTAGTTCCCTTAAATTCTTAAATAATCTATATATAAAGTTCTTTTATAAAGTAAATATTCTTATATAGTACTTTCTTTTTTTAATAAAAAAAAAATTATAAATTAAGCTTTTTTATAAAGTATATTTAGTATTTATTTTCAAAGTATTATAACTAAAAAATATTATAGTATTTTTTATATAGTATATTTAACTATTTATAGTTTCTTAGTATATACTTAAATAACTATTTTTCTATTTTTTTAATAAAGTTAGTTCTATAAAAAATAATATATTATTAGTTATTATTTAAAGAGATATATAGTAAGTATCTTTATACTTTTTTTTATATTAAAAGTTCCTTTTTAGAATTTAAATTCTAAGTATTAAGTTAGGCCTCTTAAGTAATTTTATTTTAAGTATATTATTAAGTAATATTATAAGGTTTATTTAAATTATAGAGTATATTAGACTTTTATTTAATTTCTTAGGCCCTAAAATAAACTATAATCCTTTTTACTCTTTTAGCATTTTTTATATTAAGTTATTTAAGTTTAAGTAGGTTAGTATATACTAATATTCTTTTATTCTATTAAATAAATAATATCTATATATATTCTATATAGTCCTTATTAAGTTCTATATTAGTAGTATATTATAGTCCTTTAATTAATTTATTAAACTTTTAAATAATTTACTTATTTTTATATCTAACTTCTTTATCACTAAGTATTATTAAATTATTATATACTTATTATAAATTTATACTATTAAACTATTTTTAAACTTTTTAATTTAACTTTTAATAAAGTACTTTATAAGTAACTATAAGTGTTCTTTTAAAAAGGTTAATAATATTATAACTAAAGTAACTAATATCCTTAAAGTACTATTTAGTATTCTCTTTACTACTTTTATAAATAGTATATTTATTACTATAATATACTATTTATAAAAGTTTAGTATAGTTTTTTTTAAAAATAGCATTAAGTTATTTACCTTTTAGTACTAGTTACTATTACTACTTCTTAAGTTAGTAATAGTTTTTAACTATATATCCTAGTTTATTATAATTATAGTACTTAAAAGTACGTCCCTTACTAGTTTTTTATTATTTAGTAGTACTAAGGTCTATAGAGCCTATATAGTATCTATAAGTAGTACTTTACTAGTTATTATTTTATTTTTACTAGTTATTCTACTAAAGCTACTATTCTTAGTTATAGTACTAAAATTACTAAAGTTACTATTAGTACTTTTTACTAAAGTTAGTATTAAGTTATCGTTTTCCTTTTTTATAATATCTTTTTTAAAAATAGTTATTAATTTTAATTATAAGTTTAGTATACTAAAGAAAGTCCTTAGAGTAATTAATTTTAATAAACTTATTTTTAACTTTATTCTTTAGGCCTTAGTAAAATATAAAAATTCTAAATTCTTTAGTAAAATCTAGTTATATACTAATATATTAGAATTTAGTAGTATAGTAAGTTATAAACTTAGTCTACTTAAGTATAGTAAAATTTTACTTAGTTTATTACTTTTAATTAAAGTCTTAGAATAGAGTCTTAAGAGTATACTTAAATCCCTTAAAAGTTAAAAAAATATCTCTAACTTTAATAGTATAGTTATTTAGGGTTTTTATTTTAAAAAACTATTTCTAAAAGAGTTTAATTTACTAAAGGGCGCGTTTATAAAGAAAGGTAGTAGTATAAATAACTTATTTAGTATTATTTTAAAAGTTATTCTAGTAAAAGTCCTAGTAGTTCTTAACTTAAATTAAAAATCCTTTAAATTATCTAGGGGTTCTATTATAAATAATAAGTAAGTTAAATTTAAGTTTTTTATATTTATTCTAAATAGAAGTAGTAATAATATTAGTAGTAGTATAAAGGGTTTTATTTTAAGTTTTAATCTTTTATATACATTAATTAGCTTATTAAATAGTATTCTAAAGCTCCTTTATTTAATTAAAGTATTTATTAAATATCTTTTAAAATTATTTAATATTATAGTATACCTATTCTAACTACTTATTAGTATTATTATTACTAAATTTATTTTTATTGTTTTTTATATATTACTCCCCTAGTTCCTAAGTAAAGTTATAGACTTATTTACTAAAAAACTTAAATAAAGTAAAAGTAACTTTAAGTATTCTAGTAAAAAATATTATAGAATACTATTTATTAGTATTAAAAGTTAACTTATTAAATAAAAACTATTAAAATATTATAACTAACTTTTTAATAATAAGGTTTATATTAATAAAAACTAAAGTTTAATACTAATAATAATACTATAGGGTACTAAAAAGATCTTAAGAGTTAAAATACTTAAGTAATTAGTTTAAGTATTTAATAAAAGAGTTATAGTAGTTATTACTAAAAGGCTAAAAGTATTTAAAAATTAATATAAAGTTAATAATTAAAAAACTATAAAAAGTAGAGCTTAAAGGTACTTAAGTCCTATTTATATATAAGTTCTATCCCTTTATCTATACTATAGTAGTAAGCGCAATACTAGTTAAGTAAGTACTTAGTAATTACTAATAAGCACTTAGTAATTACTACTAAGCACTTAGTCTTAGCTATAGCTACTTAGTACTTTATTTTATTTATATATAACTTATATTATAGTTCTTCTTTTTCTAAAAAGTTATTCTATAGTCTATATTAGTTATATTTTCTATTATCCTTTTAACTACTAATCCCCTATAAGTAAAGTCTACTACTATTTATAACTAATAGGTCGTAATATAGTACTAGTATTATAACTCTAACTTTAAAGGTAGAACCTTTAAAGTATTAATTACTATACTAAGTTTACTTTTAACTTAAAAAGCAACCCTAACTTTAAAAGTAGAACCTTTAATAAGTATAGTATAAAAGGTTATATTTAAAATACAATTACCTTACGTTTAACAAACTAATTTCCCTACTACTACTAAGAATCTAATTTATATATTTAAAATAGACTAAAGCTATAGTAGCCTTAATTCCTAGTTTAATAACCCCCCCGGCTCTTTTAAGCCCTTAGGTTTATAACTATAACCCTATAGGGGCCTTTAGTAGCTTCGTCTCTTTATTACTAACTACAGCCTCTATTTATAGCTTTAAAGCCCTAGTAATAGCCTCGCTTCTTTATTACTACCCCGGCTTTAATTTATAACTTTATAGGGCCCCTAGTAGTAGCCTTACTTCTTCACTACTACCCCCAGCCTTAAGGTTTAAAAAAGTACTAGTAGTAGTCTTATCTCCTTACTACTATTTATAACCTAATCTATAATAACTTTAAAAAGGCCCTTTAACCTCGTTCCCTTACTAAAAGCCAGCCTTTTCCTTTAATCCTATAGCCCTAGCTTACCCCTAAACTAAGGAATCTCTTTTTTCTACTAAAGCCCTACTCCCTAAAGGCCTTACTTAATAACAACCTTTTTAGCCTACAGTAGTAGTACTAGCAATACCCTAAGGCATCGCAAACGTCACAGTACTAAACTATAAATTAATAAAGTTTATAATTAACCTCTTTTCCCTATTTAATAAATTTAATAGCCCCCCTAAAGCCCCCGTTAAAAAGTAACGGATCTAACAGCCCCCCTAGGGGCCCTGTTTTAAGCCCCGCGCTCCCCTAACATCTTTATCCCCCCCTAAGGGTTAACCAGCCTAGTTATAACAATAGTTAGTTAACTAACTTAGTTATAATAATAGCCTTAAGAAAAAAAAATAGTAAAGAATAGTATAAGTATTAACTAGGGCTATAGGGACCCTATACATACATACCAAACGCATATATAGGGGCTATATAGCTTTAGCTTTATAAAAATATTACTAGGAATTTAACTAATACTATAAGGACCCTATACGTACTATATATACTATATAAGTACACCTGTATAATATACGTATAGGGGCCTTATAGTTTTAGTTAAATCTATAGGTAATAAAAAGGTTAAATAGTAATAAAAGAAGGTATATAATAAATAGAGGTATTAAATAAGTATTAGGGTATTAACAGCATACAGGGACCACACAAAAGCCGTGCCCAGTATAGCCGGCACAACCGTGGCCTCTAGGCGCCTACTAGTAGCCCCGGGCCTATTAAAGATAAAGCACTTAACGCCTATAAAGGTTTTTAAGATTTTCCGTTATTTTAAAGAATAGTAATCTATTAAGCTATATTAATTACCGCCCTTTTTATAATTATAATTATTCTTTATTAGGGGCCTTAGGCCTTAAAAGTAAAAACTACTAATATTAAAATAATATTCCGGCATAGCTGCGGTGGATTAACCTTAGTTAATCCGCGGTAGCTACGGCAGTCAGCTACGGGGCCCTATAGGGCCTATAGTCATATAACCTAGGCCCTGCTGCCCCTGTAGCTAGCCCCCTACTTCTACGGCTGATAGCAGCCCTCTCTACTACACTAATACATTGTCTTTTTACTAGTCTTACAGCCACCTACCTGTTGAGATTTCGGACGTTCAACCCCCCCCTGGCAAACCAACAGTGTAGTACTCAACGGTCCCCGCAAAGCTCAGGCCCGTCGCCAAGCCGTACGATAAGATGGTCCCGATCAGCGACCCGGCGATCCCCTGCTGTTCCCTATTGACCGTCCCGCTGGCGATGATCTGCGATGCTGTGAAAACAAAATCGGGACCCAGCGCACCCAGCAGAATCGAGGGAAAGGCCTGCGCCCAGTACGTCTGCTGCACCGGCATCGTGGCAACGAGCACGAGCGAGATGACCGTCGCCAGGGAGCCGATAGCTAGGATGTACTGCGCGGCGAGGTGTCTTACGGCCTGCGCGCTTAGCAGCGCCGCACCCGCACCACCGACGGCGAGCGGCACGTAGGTCGCGGCGTTGAGAAGCATCGAGTAGCCCCTGAGCTGGATCTGCCAGGCGGTCAGGTACCAGATGACCATGCCGAACCCCATGAAGGAGATGAAAGAAGAGACTATCATCATGCTGAATGACGGCGAGGTCCAGATGTTCATCGGCATGATGGGCTGCGCGGCGTACTTGCTCTCCCAGACGGCGAATGCGACGAAGTGGAGGACGGAGACGATAAGGAGTGCGTAGACGTAAGGCACTGACCAACCGACCAAAGCGGACTGGCTGCGGGTCGAATTAGCTCAACTACAGTCGATTTGAGTGACCCCAACGTACGTCCAGACGAAGTTGAAGAGTATCAACGCAGCAACGCCAAAGTAAGCGCCAAGGTAGTCGATCTTCCCATCGGGGTCCATAGGTTTGCCCTCACTCGGGACCACGAGATAAAAGAGGCCAAACACAACGGTGCCTAGAATAGTTCTTGGAAGACACAATATGTCAGCTTTGTTTATCTGCAAGTTCAGGTTCAGGTGAAGTGTCTCAAACTCACAAGAAAAAGAAGAGCCACCACCATGGCAGCAACTGGCCAAAAAGACCAGGAAACACGCTTCCCCCAGCAGCACCGATGGGGGCCATGGACCCGAAGAGACCAACCGAAATGTTGCGAGCTTTGCCAGGAGGGTACGTAATAGTGAGAAGTGCGACCACGTTCGGAAAGATGAATGCGGCCCCTACGCCGCTCAGGGCACGCATTATGCTGAAGGAGATGATGTTACGCATGAAGCCGGTGATGAGGTGGAATACAACCCAAATGGCACCCCCCACGGCAGCGGTATTCTTGTGGCCGAAGACGGCACCCACCCGACCGCCCATGAGAACAAACGTTCCCTGCGTAAGCCTGTGGGCTCAAGATTAGCGACTTTCGCTACCAGTATTTGCCTCCCTTCATGGGACGGAGGGTCCCCCACGGATACGATGCGATAACCCATAATGCATGTTCGGGTGAGGTTCCTAGTTTCTCTGTGATGTTGATGCCGCCGTTGATTCCCGCGCCTAAAGGGATCGTCTGGGAGGATTAGCTGTGATTGGGAATCTTGAGTGAAGTCGGGGTTCAAACCTGGACAAACTGGCAGAAGATTATCAGCGTAGCAGCCAAGGCATTTCGCAAGCCGTTTGTCCTGGCTAGCGCCGGTTGCGGACTTCCCTCAGCGGTGGAAGCAGGAGTCTCGTCTCGGCTCTTGTGACTTCCCGACATCTCCACGCTCATCTTGGCATCCGGACGTGGAAAGGCAGGTGACTTCAACTTTTTCAAGGTATTGGTCCTGGCGGACATGTTTATCTCTTCAAACGTACCCCGTGCAATCTGGCTGCGGATGCTGTATACCCAATGCTCTCGGTTGACTTGCCTGGTCCCGTGCATCTTGGTTGGTTGACTAAGCTCCGCCGTAGGGCGTGGGCGGGAGAATTATATAATTCGACCGGTCTCTCGTTGATTTGATCAAGACGTGTGATTAGATCATCAACAGGGCGTACAACAGTCATTAGATGCCCCATCAAACATTCTCGATTACATCAAACTCAATTGCGATCTCATTAACCCAGTGTATCGGCAGGTTGTGCATAACATCTCCGTTATAGATGACGTCTTTCTTCCCATTCGAGGTTCCAATCCACTTCTTGTTTGTCAATTTTTGAAGTTTGACAACTCTAGCGATTATTAGCACACGGCCTTCTGACATAAGTCAAGTATTATCCCAGTTTGCAAGCTCTCGCAAACTTTGGATCGGAGAGTGTTTTCTCCAAGCGTCCTTGCTCTCTATAAACATATTTGAATACAAAAGCTAGCCAAGATGTCAATGTCTCAAGCATCTAAGATAGCCATCGAATCGTGCAAGAAACAGCCTCATCAAGCCCAGATCGCAACATGGACTTCCTCGTTGAAAAGCATTTTATCAACTCTCGCTCACTGGAGTATACCTACTACGTGTCTCCGCCGTCCAATATCTCCGTCTCGGATCCGACTCTCGTTCTCCTTCATGGATTCCCCGACTCGGCCGCTATCTGGCAGTCGATGGTGCCCATTCTGGCGGCCATTGGCGTGCGCCTCCTGATCCCCGACCTTCTAGGGTACGCCGGCACCTCCAAGCCGTGGGACGTGTCCTACTTCAACTCCAGCGCCATGGCCAACGACATCATCGAACTCCTCGACACCGAGAACATCACCGACTTCATCTCCATCGGCCACGACTGGGGCTCCTTCATGGCGCACCGCATGTATCTGTGGCACCCAGACCGCGTCAAGGGCCTCGTCGTCGGAGCCTACAACTACGAGCGCGTCATCCGAAACCCCACCGACATCGAAGCTCAGGCGGACGAGTTTGAGCGCACGCTCGGCTGGCCGGTCAAGCACTACTACAAGTTCCTGGCCTCGGATGAGGCACCCCGTCTTCTCTTATCGCACCCTGAGAGCTTTCTGGCCTCGGGCTACGGCGCAAACAACAACATGAACAACACCTTTGGCCGCAGAGACGGTCTCCGCAGCTGGCTCGCGGCCGACAAGAGGACGACGCTGCAGGCGTTCGCGAGCGATCCGGCGGTCCTCGCGGCGGCCAAAACTGATTTCGCTGGCGACGGCTTCGTTTCTCCGCTGATGTGGTACCGTGCGCTCGTCGAGAATGTGCACATGGAGGTGGAGCAAAATCTCCCGGCCGAGTCGGACACCATCCGGGTACCTTTCCTGCACATGGGCGGTATAAGAGACCCGGTCTGCCCCCCGGCAGTTTACGACAACCCAGACCTGCGAGCTCTGTGGCCGGACTTCACCACTAAAACCATTGAGGACTGTGGCCACTTCATCCCCACGGAGAAGCCGGTTGAGATGGCCAACACCATCATTGAGTGGCTTCAATCCAAGGGCCTGACCCACCCCCGCTGAGGAAGGGTCTACCTCGCGGTAGTTCACATGCTGGCAGTCGGGGCTAGATTGGGACTCAATCTCATGGAAAGGGGCTTTGATACTGATGCTTGGCGAATAATGTCGACTAATCATCGACGTGGCTGCCGGAAATATGATTGCCGAGGGGTGTTCACTAATCAAAGGTCACGAGGAAGACAGATTGTACCATCGTGGCAGCAATTCACTCCCCAATATTTGTCAGCTTTGACCCGCCCTAGGGATGAGACAATATTAGATAAACTCTAATCAGAATGTGATATTATATTTCCAGAAAGCCGTTCCCATTTTTTTTCGCGGGTGTGTGAGTGTCTGCTTCGATGCATGCGCCGATTCAACAAAGTACGTAAACTCTCGCAACGAACACTAGAGACATGGAGCACCCAAGACCCGCCCGACCGAACCCCGACCCGGAAAGAAAGGGACGAGGTCGACCTCGGAAAGAGCCTTCGCGTAGCGATAAGCTAAATGCAAGTGTCTGGGGCGTGTTCATACGGCGCCCGGCTTGCCCTCCCGACCTTTCCCAGCTAACATGCGCAACCACTGACAGAACCGCCGCGAAAAAAACCGAGTCGCCCAGAGCACCTTTCGACAACGCCAAAAGACGATCGAGCAGGAGCGGAGACAAGAAGTCGAGAAACTCGAGAAGGCCATCGATTGCATTGTATCAACCTTTTCGGCCTTCGCCGAGAACGTGGTCGAGTCATCATGGGCCCGACAGGACATGGTCTTGATGGACAACCTGCGGAAGTCCATGAACAATATCCGCTCTGTTCTGAGCCAGGAGCCTGAAACGACGGAAGACAGCGCGCAAACCAATCCCCCACTTGGCTCGGAGGAGGAAGAGTCATTCGAGGTCAAGCAGGGGAACAGCCAACTTCAACTCACACACGTCTCTCAGAGTCAAACCTCCAATGGCGGAAGTAGCGACAGTGGGTGTGATTCCGCGATCGAGACCCAAATTGACACCTCTGACTCGGACAATAAACCGTCTTCGTCCGGCCAGAGTGACCACGAAAACGTCATCCCGCGCCTCCATGAGAACCTGTTCGGAAACGGCTGGCTGGGTTACAGCCCAGTATCCCACATCTCCCCCGGCCAGTACAAGGCGTCCACGGAGGGCAGGCTGGATAGCCCGCTCAGCTTGCAGATCGCAGTGACGGCAATACGAGCCGCCTACGACGACCTCTGGAGCACCACTGACATCTCGACACCCGTGATCCGACAGAAGTTCGGCTACGTCCTGCAATACCGGACCCGCGAAGAGGTCCTCTTCAAGCTGCGTTGGTGTCTCGGGCCCGGGATAGCGGAGATTGGCCGCCTCGCCATGGCGCCGTTCGACGAGCTTCTAGGCTTGGATACGGAGAACGGGTCGGGGTATTCGGTCGGCGAGGGGGCTTTCATGGGGCCGGAGGTTTCGGCCGTCGACAGGAAAGGATACATTCGCAACGCGAACTACGTCGCGAAGTGGATCCGGCAACACACCTTGACTGAAGTCGACCACGACATTCTCGAGCTCGACTTGGACGTCTTCACATCCCGGCAGGATGGGCACCTGAACGGATACACAGCGCAAGGCTTCTTCGACCACCCCCAGGAGCGGCGATTGAGAGTGGTGCAGCCTGTGAGAGTATCCAAGTCTCTCTTCCTGCGGAACATGTCCGAAATTGGGTTTTGCTTGCACATTGGCCCGGCGTTTGGAGACGCAGAGCTGGAACGAGTGATTCAAAAGTCAATCTTGTTATATTCTTGACATCGCCGCGGTGACCGAACTGCCATTGCGGTGCGAGTTCGGTTTGCAACTGTTCTATCAGATCGGGCACAACGCGCAACAGTCACCAGTGGCTAGGTTCTTTTACTGACCTGCACATCTCACTTCAAAATTTCGGGGTCCGTTTTTAGCGTTAAAAGAATTCATGCAAATGACAGTTAAGACGTTCTTACTTCCTACACCACACCGTCAACAAACACACAATAGAAAGACACACAACACAAGGGTGCGCCTATGCCTCATTGATCTGTCTCACAACATCCGATCCGCCGAACTTCCACGCCGTGAGACTCTCGTCGGGGCACACGGCAGGCCGCTCCCAACTCATACTATGGCACCTGTCCTCTAGGTCCGCCGCCTCTTTTCGCTCGACCGCAGCCTGATCGATCTTGACCCGACAAGGGTTCGCAGTCAGCGGTGGAGAGGAGAAGTCCAACATGGCGCAGGGAACAGATTCGGGACCACGCCAGGCCTTGCCCGTCCCTGTCACGTTGATGGCGAGCCCCTGGTTAGGACACTCCTCCGCGTCGGCCGAAGCAGCCACCAGGTCCGCCTTCCGGCCGCCAGGCCGCACCTCGAAGGCGGTCATGAAGGTGTCGCTGTTGTTCATAGCGAACCAGACCTTGCCATCGGCGCCGGTCGCGTCGCACTCGGACCAGAAGGGCTGCCACATCAATAGCACGGGCCCTTCGCCGTCGATCTTCCGATGGGCCCACAGGATGTAGGGCTCCTCGCCTTGCTCGGTCATATTGGCCGAGGTCAGGTCGAAAGATCCCTCGGAGATGGTATCCCACTCGCCGCTGGAGCCGTTGAGGATCCGGAACCAGAGCCACGGCTCCATATGCTTGGCCAGCTCGGGATTCTGGATCGCAAAGAGGATGGGAAAGCGGTCCGTGGGCTCGTATGTCTCGTTGGCGCGTGGGAAGACTAGGCCGATGTCCAGCACGCTGGCTGCGTCGGCGACGAGCCCCAGGTATGACATCAAGGCCACGAGGCCCCAGAGGGCTCGGGTGATGGGTTGCATGGAGTTGAAGCTAGCGCTGGCGCAAGCGTTTGTTGCTGTTTCTAGTGTTGGGATGGGCGAAGCGATTGTTGGAGTTGAGGTGAATAGGTGGCATGATTGAGAAGAATCCGCATTCTCCCGATACCTTTCCCCGACTTGGCGTGCTTGTGTGGTACTGTGCCGCATTCTGCTGTGCCACCAGGAGGCATTGCGGATAGATCAAAGATACAGAGCGTGGCCTGAAAATTGGCCATATAAATAGACGAAAGTCAGAATATGAGAGAAGACTTCATGATGGTTGTGGGAAATGGGTGGAGGTCGTGAATAATGGTAAGTGCGCATTGATGGGCTCACGAAAGAGACCAAAACGAAATGGAAAGCCGAAACATACAACACCAGGTATCAAGGATTGAAACCCAACTACTAATGCGGCCCTCCCTGACAATTCCTATAGGTAGTTAGGATAAAGACCATTATGAAGCCTTGAAGCTCTACTGTAGTATCAAGACGACGAATCAACGCTATTGGTCTGTCCTGGGTGCTTCGGCTTCCCCTTCTCTGGATCTCCGCTTTTCTGACATCCCTGCGTTGCCGAGATACTTAGTTGGGTGCCATATGCAGAATATCGTCAAGGCTACTATCATCAAGAGAGCCTCGAAAACCCAGAACATCCACTCGTGCTGTAAGCTGTATCCCTCCGGACCTTCGGCGAATTCGACCATGCGGAAGATGCAACGAACCTGCCGTGAGAAATATGCGGTAAGCAAGACGATACAATGATATACTGAATGCTCTTCTGAGCAAAAGGGGAGGGCGGGCAAGATCAAAGAGCACGTACCAAGATCAGGAAGCTGGAGATGTACACGGCCTTGAGCACCTTGAACCAGCCTTCAGGGGCACCAGGTACCGCCATCGAGCGAGAAAGAAGATGGAAGCGCACGAGGATGCACAGGTAAGTCGAGAAAGCCAGCACCTGGAGGGACAATCCGGCGAGCAGGATGTTGATCCCAATGTCGGACAGGTTTCCTGTCCATCCTACGGAGCTGGCCAGCGACGAGCCGGAGGACTGCACGCACAGGCACACGATATCAAACGTCACATAGATCCGAGTCAAGAGCCGGGCGGGGACCTTGAATATCTTGTGATGCGAAGGTGGAAGGACCGCCCGAATCAGGCGGCCGATTAAGAGGTAGTTGCCGGCGGCGACGAAGATTGGAGCGAGAACGATGAGCGAAGTGCTGCTGGCGAAAATTCCCTGTGGACACAAGATGAGTCAGCTACATATAGAGCTATCAAACGGTAAAGGAATATGGCGCAGACAGCAGCGGAAGGAGAGGCACGTAGACAAGGTGGTGAAGATTGAATAAAGCAAGGGGGCAATGAAACGAAACAGCAGTAAAGTGGAAACAAAACTTACGATATCCTGATGATTTTGGGTAGAGTAGGACCGCATTGCGTATCCGGTAACCTGACAGAGACCGCCGATGGGCACGCAGACAAAATACCAGGCCTTGTACTTGATACAGGTCAAGTAGGAGATCCAAGCGGTAGCTACGCTGTACACGACTGTCGCGACGATGGCGAGCGGCAGCGAAGGCTCGAAGAGCCAGACGCTCCAGTCTTCCGGGGGTGCATCCGCCATCGTCAGTTCGACTCCCCAAGTTGCCAGAGACACAGGGAGGAGTGATCGGAGAGAGCAAGACGGGAATGTGGCAGTATCGGAGTGGGAATTGGCGGGGTGGAGGGAAGGAGAGGGGGAGGGGAGAGGCTCAAGTCGGATGACAAACTCACGCAGAAGACATCAACGAGTCTCGGAGAACAACAAGAACCCGGGACGGGATTGTATTTCTGTGATGCTGCGGCACCCTCTGCGGTACCCAGCAAGGGTCCATTCCTTTGCCTATGGCCCGGAGCAAAAGACAATACGTTCGAGCACAGTACATGGCAGCCCACGCAAGAGACTGGCGGCTAAGTCCTCGCACTCGCTTAGGCCCACCCCTGCTAGCAGCCTTCCAGGGCTGGAAGGACGGGAATATGACAACTCACCTTGGCGGCATGAAGGCCGCGGGTGGCTGGCGGGTATCGCTTCGCGTTGCGGCCCCGCGCGGGCCGCGTGGCTAGTGCGCCTTCCGAGAGGCCCGCGAAGATTTGCCATGTAAAGCCGTCTGGCCCTGTTGAACTACATAGGAAGTTAGGAACCCCCCACCTCTGGCTGGTAAGGGAGGTTGTCACGGCCTTTGGGCACAAGGGTGCCAGTACTGCCGCCAGACGAAGCTCTCGCGGGCGTTGCTTGTACGTAGTCTAGCCGAAATAGGGACTTTCGTAACGCAGGATGCTGGATGGCGAAGAGTGGTGGAAATGGATAAATGTCCATCATTGGCCGAACACCTGCCCACGACCTGGAAGCACCTTGGCGTTGCTAGGCATCCAATGTCGTTCATGGGAAGTGATGAGGCAATTCTTCCCAAGTTCCTAATGTAGACATATAATGGCGATGTCCAAATATTTGCCAAGCAACTTGGCCTCATCCTTCGGATGGGAATGTGAGTGGGAATTTGCATGTACACTCAGAAACTGCCTTTAGCAGAAAATGCGGGCACGATGTATTATCCTCCAGTCTCATTCGACCGGATCTCTCGTAGATCTGGCGCGGTTCCTCATCTGTCGATCCGGATTTGTCCGCACGCATACATAGCTATGCCGCTAGGTACGCGGGCCACACCTTCAACGACATCAATGACTTGGCACGATGTGACTGAGCCCCCAAAGTTGAAGGCTTCACAGTCAGATAGTGCCGGGTTACTCCCCCCCTGCCTGCGGCGAGCAAGGGGCATGCTCACCGAGTGGACACACCGGACGGCCAAGACAATCGTCCAGTCAGTCTTACACAAGCGCCCTGCCAACGACACCCGAATGGTCCTCTTGGCAGTCTCCACGGCGACTTGAGCGTTGCGGCGTGTGTCCGCCGGAACGCGACTCCGGCGAGATTTAAACGCACAAAAAGACCTTTCTTACGGCTGACATTTGTCTCTCATCCTCCGCAGGCAGTGCAGTATCCACTTATTTCGTCATTTCTCTCCCGTGAATCCTTGAGCAGCGGCACCGGCAGGATTCTTTCCGCGAGAGCCTCTGCATCCGACCCTGGCATTGTTTGTGCAGACTCAAGGCAGGTCGAACGATGTGGCAGGGGAATCATATGAGGATATGGAAAAAGTACTTAGTTCAATTGCACTGAATTGCTGCCAATTGACTCCTTCAAATATTTACCCCAATATCGTGCAACTATGATGGGTTGGTACTTGCATAAAAAGGCCTCATTGCCAGAAAGTGGTATATGTTAGTAGTCCCATAAGCAGATATGCCAATGTGTTAACAAGGTGGTTGCTGTACCCGACGCTTGACAACCACCAAGGAAGGCCGTATAATACGAAGTATCCGTAATATCGTATTAGTTATCACATTATTACACCCCCACAGAACTTGACACGGAATGACACGCTGTTGCTTACTGGAAACTAGATAGGTAGCGCCGAGAGATTGTGGTGGATTCCCGAATACGACTTGCCGTATATATGCCAATTGGGTGACGCCGAGCCAACTGCTGCATACTGCAGTCTGCATGATCTATCCAAGATGCTTGAGCACAAAATCGACCTGGATCTTGACCAGGTTCGCAAAACGGTGACCGTCAGGGGTCATGATGTCCATGTGGCCCTTGTCCTCGTAGTGCCTCTCCTTCGGGCCCGTCAGGCCCTCCCAGATGTCCGCCTGCGTCCTCCTGATGTGTGGGAGCTCCTCGTGGACCGCGTAGATCTGCAGCACCGGCTTGTCACCCACGTCCCGGGGGACGTGGTCGAACGACCACGCCGCCAGCCGGGGGAGCGTCTGCACCGTCACCTCGTTGCGGAACCCGGGGGCGATCTTGGACAGGTTCTCCATCACCTGGTCGTACTCCAGGTTCTCCATGTCCTTCTGCTTGCGGTAATCGAACAGCGCCGTCTCCTCCGAGTCGCCGATGTACTGCACGTAGTACGGCGCCCGCCCCCGCGCCTGCGACTCGCGGTCGCGGATCGCCAGGTCCAGGTACTTCTTGCGCTTGCCGGGAGCGTCGAAGTCGTACGGCATGGGCGCCGGGGCCACCGCGACGACGGCCTTGACGCGCTGGTCGAGGCCCGCGGCCACGAGCACCGCGGCGGCAGAGAGCGAGTAGCCCCAGAGCGCGATGCGCTTGGGGTCGACCACGGACTTCGTCTTGAGGAACGTGATGGCGTCGCTGAAGTCCTCGGCCTGCTTCGCCGGGTTGATGTCCGACCGCGGCAGGCCGTCGCTGAGACCGACGGACCTGGGGTCGTAGACGAGGGCTGTGATGCCGGCCTCCTGGAAGCTGAGGGCGACTTCGTGGTACAGGAGGCTGACTGGGAAGTTGAACTGCCAGAGATCGTCAGCGAAAAGACCCCGAGATCGCGGGTGAATGTGGGAAAATCTACCCCAGGTGTCAACACGATGCCTGGCCCCTTGGCATCCGCGGGGTATAGGGACCCCCTCAAGGTGAGGCCGTCGAGGGTCTTGAACTCGACTTCTTCGCGCATCCCCATACTTGAGCTGAGTGAATGAAAAGAGTGGTGTGAGTGCGTCTGACTACGTATCAAGTTGAAATGAAGGAGAGTTGTCCAGGACGAGATTCGAAGAGACGCGGGAGGAATGGGCATTGGGAAGGACCCGGAGAAGCACCTTCACGCGGTTGAGATACCAACCTCATCGCCGACTTCGAGCAACCAGACTTCTGCCAAGATAATCCCGGAAAACCGAAGGATTCGCCTAGATTCACTAGATCATCCAGGACGGCGACCAGCTCGGCCGAATTGTGTGCCTAAATGGCTACATGGAGATAACGACATGGCGGCTCAGCCTCCCGCTCCTCCATTACAGAGAACAGGCTGCAATAGGTAACAAGTTGTCCATGTAGATAATACTGTCAGAGAATAAGTCCCAACCTGTGGAAGACGCGTCGATGCAGCAAGGGGTCGATACCAGGTCCCCGTAGCACTGAGCGGATGAGGACCCTGCAGGTCGGATGGCCGTCGACACTACCCTGACTGAGACCCCCGCAGGCCCCCCACCCCCTTCACCACCTCATTCACCTCCCTCGCCTACCTACTTGAGTGACACGATTTTAACGACATCAGATCCATAACGAATCCTACCATTGCGATGTTGTTGAGGGTAATCGTAAGACCCTGTGGGCCTTATCTGCCTTACCGGAAAGTCGTAACCTTGAACCTCCTCAGGGAGGCGGAGACACGGCGCTTTCCAGACGAATGAACGGCGGTGTTCCGCGCCCTCAAGCGCGGCTCTTTTGTCACTGTTCGCCTCAAGACTCCTGTGAAATGCAGGAGCTCCAGGAACCCGCAGCTTAGCCACACCAAATCCTGGCCTCCCGGCAAGAGTCATTGGTGCGTTAAGATGAGAGGCCAAGGCTGTAGCTGTAAGCTGCCTGCAGGTTCCATCAGTACTTCCCATGCATCCAGGACTTCGACGATATTCTTCATGGTAATTCCATCTTCCTTACTTGTGCTTAGGCGAGACTAGGGTCACATTGGCGCCGGTGTTATGGATCGTTGGTTCGAAGCCAAGGGTCGAAAAGCTGAGGCGGACTTGTTATGTCTTTTACGACTAGACGAAACAAGACTGGCATTCTCACCGGGTCCGCACAAAGTCCACCCTCCATCAACCTCCCAGAAGCCAGGTTTGGCCAAAATCCTATACTCCAACCTGCAAGAATGCCCTGGGCTGCGTCGGTGGCTGCCTTATCTATCCCAGTCAAGCTGATTTTGGCATGATTCTAGTCTAACACGGGAAGGCGAAGATGATACTCCTGATACCCATCGAATCCTTCACGTTCGCCTCCCATCCTGAACGCTTACTGGAATCCTTGGTATTGGTTGCGTGCTTTGTTTCCAGGGTCAAGACTTCAGCCTGGCGTCTATCTCACCGAAGTAAGCCAGGCGGATGTACGGATATCCGGCAATGGTTGGAGATGCGAATCACAAAGACGGTCGAAAGCCTGAGGATGAACCAACGATCCGAAAGAACACATTTCAATCTTGCGGGATATAAAGCAGGAGTTCCCGCTGTTACGAGGAAATAACTTCAGATCTCCAGATCCAGACACATTTCCTCCTTGATATTTTATACCCCTGTCGTTCCCTTTCTTGCCTATTCGTTTGTCTTCCGACGGCAAGATGTCTCCTTCCCTCGAGGTCTCCAACGGCACCAATGGTGTCCATAACGGGGATGAAGCCAACGGCAGCACCCACAGCAATGGAGTTCATGCCAATGGCAACGGCGTCCATGCCAATGGTAATGGAGTCCACCACAACGGTAACAGCAACGGAACCCATACCAATGGAACCAACGGTACCTCCAATGGAACCTCCAACGGAGCTACCAATGGACACTCCGAACATTCAACTACCCCCGTTCAAACACCTATCGCCGTCATCGGCCTGGCTT
The DNA here is from genome assembly GCA_027406025.1 of Colletotrichum musae. Classification (NCBI taxonomy): domain Eukaryota; kingdom Fungi; phylum Ascomycota; class Sordariomycetes; order Glomerellales; family Glomerellaceae; genus Colletotrichum; species Colletotrichum musae. Next base: position 1,140,974 of record JANVYC010000004.1, read on the forward strand.
GTCGTCTTCCTGGCAAGAGCAACTCCCCTGAGCTGCTCTGGAAGTTCCTCACCAGCGGCGGCATCGCCGACCCCACCCCTCCGAGCCATCGTTACAACTTTTCCACTCATTACGATGGCTCACAGAGGCCCGGTACCATGCCCTCTCCCGGAGGCATGCTCCTCAGGGACGTCGACCTGACGGCTTTCGATGCGTCTTTCTTCAACATCGGCCACTCTGAGGCTGCTGTCATGGACCCTCAGCAGAGGCAGTTGCTTGAGGTCACATACGAATGTCTCGAGAACAGCGGTGTTCCTTTGGACAAGCTCCGTGGAACTAGGGCCGGTTGCATCGTTGCTAACAACGCTGTTGGTAAGTGCTGGACTCCCTTTGACGTGTCGGGAGACGAATGCTAACAACTTACCACGTGACACAGAGTATGAGGGCTTTGCTACCCATGACCGCGAGGACAACGTCAGCGGTGGTAGTACTGGTTTCTCTCGCTCTATCCTGAGCAACAGAATATCTCATTTCCTTGACATTCAAGGCCCCAGGTAACCACCCACTTAGCCCCTTTTATACCTTTGCTGGCAATAGCAATCATATCATCCGAAACCAGTGCCAATGCTGACTGCTTCGAAGTATTTCCATCGACACTGCATGCTCAGGAACCCTGGTCGGCGTCGATATGGCCTGCCGCTACCTGCAGACAAACCAGGCCGATGGCATGCTCGTTGGAGGTGCCCTGCTGTACCTCGATCCTTCCGCTCTGCAGGATACTGGCCCGATGAAGGGCGCTTTCTCTCCCACCGGAAGGTGCAGGACTTTTGATGCCGACGCCGATGGTTACATCAGAAGCGAGGCAATTAGCTGCGTCTACCTGAAGCGTCTCGACGATGCCATCAGAGATGGTGACCCCATCCGAGCCGTCATCAGGGGCAGCGCTACCAACAGTGACGGCAACACCGCCAGTCTCACCCAGCCCAACCCCGACGCCCAGTCCGCTGCGATCCGGATGGCATATCGCAACGCGGGAATCTCCAACTTCAACGAGACGGGCTACCTCGAGTGCCACGGAACTGGCACCCCGACGGGAGACCCGCTCGAGGTCAAGGGTCTCGCGTCCGTCTTCGCCCCTACCCGCCCTGCCGACCAGCCCCTCATCATCGGATCCATCAAGAGCAACGTCGGCCACTCCGAGAGCGCCGCCGGCCTCTCCGGCCTGATCAAGGCCGTCCTCACCGTCGAGAGCGGCATCATCCCCGGCAACCCGACCTTCATCACGCCAACGCCCCGCATCGACTTTGAGAAGTCGCGCGTGCGCCCGACGAGACGCACCATCAGGTGGCCCAAGTCCGCCTCGGGCCTGCGCCGCGCCAGCGTCAACTCGTTCGGCTTCGGCGGCACCAACGCCCACGTCGTCCTCGAGGCGAGGGACTCGATGGTCAAGTCCCGCAAGGGCTTCGTCTTCTCGAGCCACGGGTCGGCCCTCCTCGGCGGTGACGGCCTGCCTGACGCCGACGCCGAGCGGCCGCAGCTGCTCGTCTTCTCGGCCAACGACGCCGACGCCCTGCAGAGGAACGTGCAGATGCTCTCCGACCACCTCATCGACCCGTCCGTCAGCGCCAAGCTGAGCGATGTCGCCTACACCCTGTCCGAGAGGCGCACCCATCACTTCTACCGCGGCTTCATCACCTCGAAGTCCGTCGAGATCACCCCGGATTCTCTGATCACCGGCAAGAAGAAGGCTCAGGCGCCAAGAGTCGCTTTCATCTTCACCGGACAGGGTGCTCAGTGGCCCCAGATGGGCAAGGACCTCATCGAGTCCTTCCCTCTGGCAAAGTCCACCATTGAGTCCTTGGACGCGGCACTCCAGAGCCTCTCTCGCCCTCCTGAGTGGTCTCTTCTCAAGGAACTTGCTGAGAAGAGGACCTCTGAGGCGTTGAGACAGCCCGAGTTCTCTCAGCCCTTGGTCACGGCGCTTCAGATTGCCCTTCTTGCCGTCCTCCGGGAATGGGGCATCTCTGCTTCCAGGGTCATTGGCCACTCTTCCGGAGAGATTGCAGCTGCTGTGGCGGCTGAGCTGATCACGCCCGAGGAGGGCATCAAGATCGCGTACTTCCGAGGTCTTGCTGCTAAGGGTCACCAGCCCGAGCAGCCCCTGGGCATGCTTGCCGTCGGCGTCACGGCTGATGCCGTCGCCCCCTACCTCGAGTCCGAGCCCGGTGTTGCCATCGCATGCTACAACAGCCCCACGAGTCTCACTCTCTCAGGCCAGCAGCCGGCCCTGAAGCGCGTCTGCGATGCCCTCCAGGCGGACGGCCACTTTGCCAGGATGCTCCAGGTCAACCTCGCCTACCACTCGGAGCACGTCCGCGACATCGCCGAGACCTACCACGGCCTGCTCCGGGAGGCCGACCTGGAGCCCACCGGCAAGCGGGGCAACGAGAACATCACCATGTTCTCGTCCGTCACCGGCTCGACGGTCACCGGGAAGAACGCCGCCCTCGGTCCGGACTACTGGAAGCTGAACATGGTCAGCCCCGTGCGCTTCGCCCAGTCCGCGGCCAACATGATCTCGGGCAAGGACAGCAGCGAGTTCCTCATCGAGATCGGGCCCTCGGGCGCGCTCGCCGGCCCCGTCGCGCAGGTCATCAAGGCCACGCCCGGTGCTCGCAACGTGCAGTACACGGCGGCGGCCAAGCGCGGAGCGGAGACGCTCACCGCGCTCTACGAGGTTGCCGGCAAGCTCTGGGCCAACGCCGGAGTCGTCGACCTGCGCAAGGTCAACGGCTACGACCAGGGGAACCTCGTCGTCGATCTGCCCAACTACCAGTGGAACCACTCGAGACGCTACTGGCGTGAGTCTCTCTCCGCGACCGAGTTCCTGCAAAGGCCCTTCCTCAGCCACGACCTGCTGGGATCCAAGATCCTCTCTGTTCCCTGGCACAACCCGACCTTCTACCAGGTCATCGAGCTCAGCGACGTCCCCTGGCTCCGGGACCACAAGATCGGTGACCAGGTCATCTTCCCGGCCGCCGGATACGTCGCCATGGCCGTTGAGGCCATCCATCAGACTTCTTTCATGACCATCTGGAAGGAGAGAGGCGTTCCCGCGGCCTTTGCCTACTGCCTGAAGGACGTCCAGTTCCTCCGCAGTCTCGTCCTCGAGGAGGACGCCAGGACCAAGATCAGTCTGGCCCTGACCCCCGTCCACGCCTCTCCCCGGCGCTGGTACAACTTCAAGGTTCGCTCTCTGATGGAGGGCACCTGGGTCGACCACTGCACCGGCCTCGTCCGCATCGACGAGGAGGAGTTCGACATCACCGCTCCGCCCCGCGCCCTGGAGCCGCTGGAGCACCCGGAGCCCGGCGACGTCGGCTACAAGAGCGCCAACGCCGGCGAGTTCTCCTTCGGCCCGGCGTTCCAGCGGATCGAGTACTTCGACTGGGTCTGGGGCAGCCCCGAGACGCGCGCCCAGGTCACCATGGAGTACCCGCCGTCGGCCTACTCTAAGCAGTCCGACTACCCGGTGCACCCCGTCTCGATCGACTGCCTCCTCCAGCTGACGGGCTACTCCATCGCCCAGATGCAGATGAACGCGCTCGACGACATCAACTGCGTGCCCGTGGGTATCGAGGGCATCACCATCCCCGCGAGGAAGAACCCGCCCGCCAAGTCGTGCATGGTCCGCTCCGTCGCCCACCTCCTCGACTCGAGCTCGAGCCAGACGTACGGCAGCCGCTACGCCTCCGCCGGGCTGTACGACCCGGATGACAAGACGCTCGTCGTCCAGGTCAAGAGGATCCGCTTCGACCCCATTTCCTCCCGGGGCGACCAGTCCGAGCACGTCTACATGCACTTCGGATGGGACGCGGACGCGACCCTGACGGACGCGCAGGGCTTGAACGCCCACCTGGCCTCGGAGGCGGAGCCTTCGAAGCGCCTGCAGAAGCTGCTCAACGCCTTCTCCCACCAGAAGCCGGACATGGCCGTGCTGGAGGTGAGCCTCGACGAGAACGACACGTCGTGCCTGTGGCTCGAGGAGGCGGGCCGGTCGGCCTCGGGGCCGCGGAACGGGTACAGCCGCTACCACTTCATCTCCAAGGACGCGAAGGCGCTGTCTGCCGTCCAGGACGCGCACAAGGACCCGGCCCGCACGAGTTGGGAGCTCCTCGACGTCAACCACCCTTCGGGCGCTATCTCGGAGGAGAAGTTCGACCTCGTCATCGTCAAGGCCTCGGACTTGGAGGCCGGCGGGAACGCATCGGTTGCTCTGTCCAACGTCTTGGCTGCTGCGGCGGAGCAGGGCAAGCTCTTGGTTCTCCGGTCTGAAGGCGGAGTGGGATCCGCGAGCGACGTGCAGCAGTTCCTTCAGCAGCTGGGCGTCTCCCAGTCCAAGGACCTGTCTCCTTCTCTGGGAGATGTCGCTGTTCTTGCTGAGGTGCCTCGCGAGAAGGCCGAGGCTGCCAAGCTGGGCGACAAGATCACCTGCTTCCGATTTACCGAGAATGCGGGATCGGACCAGGTCCTGGCCAGCTTGAAGGAGAAGGGCTGGAACGTGGAGTCCACCAACTCGGCTGATGCTCTTCCCCCTAAGAGCAACATCCTCGTCCTGGACGAGCTGTTCGAGACCGTGACCAGCCAGATCACCAGTGAGCAGTGGGACAAACTCCAAGCCATCGTCCAAAAGGAGTGCAACATTCTCTGGCTCAGCAAGGGGGGTCAGATGAACGTTACTGACCCCGACCGAGCCGCGGCGTCGGGCCTGCTCCGAACCCTCCGGTCCGAGGAACTCGGCATCCGCTTCATCACCCTGGACGTCGAGAACTCCGCTGGTCCCCAGACGGTCCACGCCATCGACCAGTGCCTGCAGCTCCTCAGAGAGCCCAAGGCCGCGGTCAGGATGGACAGCGAATTCGCGGAGCGGGGCGGCGTCATCTTCACGCCCCGCGTCCTGGCAGACCCGGCTCTCAACGAGGCCAAGCACGAGGCCGTCGACGGGCGGAAGCCCAGGGTCGAGAGCCTGCACGAGAAGAAGACGCACGTCTGTCTGGGCGTCGAGCGCGTCGGCACCCTCGACTCGCTGCACTACTGCGAGCGGGCGTCCGCGCCGCTGCCGATCAAGGACGGCTACGTCGAGCTGGAGATCCACGCCGCCGGCATCAACTTCAAGGACCTCGCCATCACGCTGGGCATCGTCACCGGCAACGACCCCTTCATCCTGGGTGGCGAGGCCGCCGGTGTTGTTACCCGCGTCGGCAAGGGCGTCGACGGCTTCGCCCCGGGCCAGCGCGTGCTGGCCATGTTCCCGGGCAGCTTCGGCAACAGGATCCAGGTCCCGTGGCAGGTCGCCCACGCCATCCCCGACACGCTCTCCTTCGACGAGGCCGCGACGCTGCCTGTTGCTTACCTTACCGCCATGCACGGGCTGTTCGATCTCGGCAACCTGCAGAGGGGCCAGCGAGTCCTGATTCACTCCGCGACTGGTGGTACCGGTAGTGCCGCTGTCCAGCTCTGTCAATACATGGGCGCCGAGGTAAGCTCACACATTCTCACGACCCCCTATTACATATTTGCCGGTAAACACTGACACTTCTTCTGACAGATCTTTGCAACCGCCGGATCCGAGGAGAAGCGCAAGTTCCTCCAGACGCACTACAAGATCCCGGCCGACCACATCTTCTCCTCGCGCACGACGGAGTTCGAGCACGAGATCATGCGCATCACGGGCGGCCTCGGCGTCGACGTCATCCTGAACTCGCTCACGGGCGACCTCCTCGAGGCGACGTGGAACACCGTCGCCCACGGCGGCACCATGGTCGAGATCGGCAAGAAGGACATCATGGAGCACAGCCGCCTCTCGATGGAGCCCTTCAGCCGCAGCGCGTCCTTCCGCGCGCTGGACCTGTCGCTCGACACGGCGGACCTTCACCAGAAGGGTTTCGCCCTGGGTCAGACCCTGAGACGGTAAGTAGCTCTTGTCGATTAAGCGCGAGCCTTTGTAACCGGTTGAAACTGACGCATACAACAGTCTCTTTGAGAAGCTCTTCTCTCTCCTGGAAGAGGGCCACGTTCGCCCGATCTACCCGCTCCAGAAGTTCTCCTTCGACAAGATCACGGATGCGCTTGTGCTGATGCGTTCCACGAAGCACATGGGAAAGCTTGTCCTGTCCCGCAACCCCGACGGCCCCGACCTTGTCCCGGTGAGTGAACTTCCCCTGTCCTGCAAAACACACCCTGAATCCGAGATCTAATTCTTTTGCTTCGCAGATCCGTCCCGCTCAGAGGATTGTCCGCTTCCGACCCGACGCCACGTACCTGCTCGTTGGCGGTCTCAAGGGCATCTGCGGCAGTCTCGCTGTCGATTTCGCCAAAAAGGGCGCAAAGCACCTGGCGGCCATCTCGCGCAGCAACTACGACGACGAGCAGTCCCAGATCGTTCTGCGCCAGCTCCGCGACCTCGACTGCCAGATCGATCTCCTCCGCGGCGATGTCACCAAGATTGAGGACGTAAGGAGGGCCTTTGCCGAGACCACCGTCCCCGTTGCTGGTGTCATCCAGGGCGCCATGGTCCTCAGGGTGAGTAGCTCCCGTTCCCAGTTTCTCCTGTACTTGCAGTCCTCTAATAGCCCCTCAGGACCGACCGTTCGCCAAGATGACTGTCGAAGAGTACCACCAAGCCACCGGGTGCAAGATCCAGGGAACCTGGAACCTCCACAACGTGGCCCTGGAGCGCAACCTCAGCTTGGACTTCTTCACGCTCCTCTCCAGCATCTCCAGCGTGCTCGGCAACCCGGCGCAGGGCAACTACGCGTCGGGCTGCACCTTCCAGGACGCCTTCGCCAGCTACCGTCACGGCCTCGGGCTCGCGGCCAACACGATCAACCTCGGCATCATCGAGCAGATCGGCTACATGGCGCGCAACGAGGAGCTCCTGGAGAAGAACGTCAGCAGCGAGGTGGCGCACGGCATCGACCAGAAGCTCCTGTGCAAGATCATCGCCTACTCGATCCTGCAGCAGGCCGCCGACCCCGTCAGCAGCGACCCGTACAGCCGGACGCGCATGATCACCGGTCTCAGCATGCCGCAGCCGGCGGACTCGGTGCTGCGGCTGGACGCCAGGTTCGCGGCACTGTTCGTCCGCGACGGGTCCGAGAGCCAGGCCGGCGGCGCGTCGTCGTCGCAGGACACGCTGCAGGAGATCAAGGAGCTGAACCTCATGCTAAGGTCGAAGAACGCGCGGGCCGCGAGCATGCCGCACCTGGTCGACACGACCGTGTCTGTCGTTAGTAGCTACCTGACGCGGGCCATGAGGCTCAGCGAGCCGATCGAGCCGGAGCGGTCGCTTTCGGCGTACGGAATCGACTCGCTCGCCGCCGTCGAGTTCCGCAACTGGCTGCGCCTCGAGCTCGGGGCCGCCATGTCGGTGATCGACATCACGACCGCGCCGTCGCTGGTGATCCTGTCCGAGAAGATCATTTCCAAGGTCGACATTGCGGAGAGCAAGTAAGGATGTCGTCGTGGTGGGGGAGCTTGGCGCCATTCGTCAAGTTCGCGGGATTTGTGTTCTTTGCAGTTGTACATATTCTTGACGGAGTGGTGTTTTCGCTTTGAATTGCTGTTCAGGAGGCGTTCCTTTGCTTGATGGTTTTTTTCGTTTGGATTGTTCTAGATTGGCCTTTATCTGTTTTATCGCAACAAGACTAAGTCGAAATATAGAAATGCTGAAGAGAAGCACATACCAACCCACCTCAGCGTCAATCATCGAATCATTTGAAGAAACAACCATGCCGGGATCGGGAACGGAGGTAGGTGGGTCCATGACGGCACCGCCGGTACGGAAGGAATTGTGGGGCTTTCCGGTTTCCATTGCCCCGATGGGTCAGCAGCTCTCCGGTGTGACTTCCAACACAAGTTGGAGTGCCTCCCACATCGACAAAGGCAAGCCACAATGTACAGTCAGCTTTCCTGACAGTTTCGCCTGCCGGCTACCGGGATAAAAGTTCCCTCATCACGTGCTGGTCACGCGTCTAGCGACGGAGCTAGCGATATCAGACGGTCTAGACCTCCCATAGCGCGCCGGTTGGTGCCGCGCTATCGAGCCATCTGCGGCATGACGTCAACGTCCCCTGTCAATCTCCCAAATCCAAGGCCCGACAAAGTAGGAATTCCCCCTCTGCATCTGCATCTGCGCCAGTCCCAACCGACTGGTGTCCCGTCCTTCGGAGGAATCCTCTTAGCGTCGCGCCATCTCTTGTTCGGCAGGTTTTTCTGTGTCGCAGATACGCATGTGCGTGTCGAAGAGCCGCCGTCGGAATGCTTGACACGAGTGCCTTGTCGTCGTTTGATTTGCCGGCCTTTATCACCACGTCAACCTGCAGTGGAACCGTGGGAAGCCGCGACGCCTCGTACCACAAAGATGCTGCATAGGTACTCCGTTCTGCGATCGATCTGACGGCCGGAAAGAGCCTGCGCTTGGATTGCACCTGCCATAGAGACTGCAGCTTATATCTGGGGGAGGACGCTGCTCCCTCCTACCAACGTTACTTCCATCTTTCTCACTCTCTCACGTCTCCTACTCGTCGGTCGAAAGTAACCTACTACGCGCTTCCATACCAGCTCCTCCAGCTACCCCTCATCCTTACCAGCAAAGGACCGAATCTCACCAACCCGAAGCCCGTCGCCGACGACGACCAAATCGCCCAAGATGGGAGACCATGTCCAGGACCAGGAACCGACCCCCGAGAACCACACGATGATGCAGGGCTTCGAGTGGTACGTCCCTGCCGACCAGAAGCATTGGGTGCGACTGGAGAAGCATGTGCCGCAGCTCAAGGCTTGGGGCGTCGACAACATCTGGATTCCCCCAGCGTAAGACTCGATGCGCCTGTCCTGTTGCACGCTGTGCGTCGTCAATTGACAGGACAGCTGACCACATCGCAGATGCAAGGGCTCCTCCAAGACCGGAAACGGATACGACATTTACGATCTGTACGTCTTCAATTGGTCCTGTTCGAGCATTGAGCATTGTGTCTGACCTAAGTACTCATCAGCTACGACTTGGGCGAATTCGACCAAAAGGGATCGGTCGGCACGAAATGGGGGACCAAAGAGGAGCTGCTGAAGCTCGCACACACCGCCAAAGACTCCGGAGTCGGCCTGTACTGGGACGCCGTGCTGAACCACAAGTTCGCCGCCGATCGCAAGGAGAAGTGTCTCGCCGCAGAAGTCGACCCCGAAGACCGCACCAAGTTCACCAGCGACAAGTACGAGATCGACGCCTGGGTCGGCTACGATTTCCCAGCTCGCAAGGGCAAGTACAGCGACATGAAGTACCACTGGTACCACTTCAGCGGCGTCGACTTCAACGCGCGGAACGACAAGACGGCCATCTACAAGATCATGGGAGACAAGGGCGACCAGTCGTGGGCTGACACCCCTGACGTCGATGGCGAGAAGGGCAACTAGTAAGCGCATTCCGCGGCCCGCGGAGACCTCCATTCTCTCGAGCCTCGATCGTCTCCAAGCTGACCATGCTCTTTCTTCCAGCGACTTCTTGATGGGTTCCGACCTCGACTACGACCACCCCGAAGTCGTAAAGGACGTCCTCAACTGGGGAAAGTGGCTCGCCAAGGAGGTGCCTCTCAAAGGCATTCGTTTCGACGCAATCAAGCACTATAGTGAGGACTTTTTGCGCCAATTCATCACCGAGCTAGATGAGGAGTATGGAAAGGGCTGGTTCTTCGTCGGCGAGTTCTGGAAGGACAGCCTGGACGACATGTCCAACTACCTCGCCCGCATGGGCAGGCAGTTCACCCTCTTCGATGCGCCTCTGGTGTACAACTTTAGCGAAATCAGCAAGGGGGACGGCGCCGACCTGAGGAAGGTGTTCGATGGTACTTTGGTCCAGAAGGAGCCGATAAACGCGGTGGTAAGGATGCCCCTGTTGCCCTCACGCTTCTGACAGCTGATCAGCCCTGGCCAGACCCTCGTCATGAACCACGACACTCAGCCGTACCAGGCTCTCGAAGCCCCGATTGAGGGCTGGTTCAAGCCCATTGCCTATTCCCTCATTCTGCTCCGCACCGACGGCTACCCTTGCGTCTGGTACGGCGATCTTTACGGCATTAAGGGAGAACACCCCTTCCCGCCCTCTTGCGGCGGTGCCCTGCCGAAGCTTATCCTTGCCAGGAAACTGTACGCCTACGGTAAGCAGGCCGACTACTTTGACTACGCAACTTGTCTTGGTTGGGTCAAGTACGGCACGTGGGACAGACCATACGGCTGTGCTGTCGTACTCAGCAACGCTGGACCAGGGTCAAAGCGCATGCACGTGGGCGAGATGCACGCCGGCGAGGTCTGGACGGATGTCCTGGGGTGGAACGACCGTGAGGTGACCATTGGCGACGATGGATTTGGCGAGTTTGTGTGTTCTGGCACGTCAGTCAGCATCTTCGTCAACCGGGACGCAGATGGCAGAGACAAGTTCAACCAGGAATTGTGAGTCCCTAACCCTCACCACGTTGACCGGTACTGGCCCGCTAATTATTTTCCAGCGACTCGAACATTTACGAGGAGTAATTAGTACTGCATTTGTGTGTCCATGCTTGACAGATGAGGCTCGCCCATGCGCGGCTGGACTTGGCCATCTTGGGGGCTGTTGTGGGGGCCGTGGCAGGGACCATCGTGTGGGAGCCGTTCAGGGTCATGGGCATGGGCATGGGTGTCGCGATATGTACCCTACTTTGGGAGTATACGGCAGGCCGCGCCGGGGAAATGATAGGAGAGAACTTCGCTAGCCATTACGATTGGCGGATATTCTGCTCAAGCATCACAGCCCGTGCTGCTTGTCCCGGATCGCTCCGGGGCTATCGGATCCACGCAGTTAAGTTAGACAATAGAGATGCCCACCTATACCAGAATCGTCAAGGCTCATGTGACGAGATTCCCGGCCCTGATCTCGTCGCTGGCCGCTTATTGGCCGGTGAAAGGGATCGAAGTGCCAAGCACGAGTCAGTGGCCCCCGGTCAGATATTTGACAGCTCAATACTCCAGGTCCTGCTCGGTCCGTTTCTATTTACATGGTACAAATCATTTCTGTCTCTCCCGAGGGCTTTTCCGTCGCCTGAGGCGGGTCGGTCACCTGAGAATAATGCCGTTGAGTCTCCAAGATCGTGACAAGTGTGTCTATGGTGGAAAACAACGGATTTTTTTTTTTCAATACTGAAAGAGTCAAAGCACGATGGACAGTCCAGACAATGGTTTGAACTCCGGACCCGAGAGAACTCGCTCGGAATTCTGTTTCCGCAAGCTGGATTCACCACAGGGGGGGGGGGGGGGGGCTACCTACCACGTCCTGGCAGTGGCAGAACCGGCGTTGATCAGTCATCATGTATCTGGGGAATAGGGTCGATAGTATCGAGTAGACGACACCTTGTTGGCCCTACGGAGCTATGCGCCTCTGATACGGCTGGCAGATGGGGCTCACGCTAGCTCTAGCTGCCTCTTTAGGACCCGAGAGATTGCTTTGCTCGAGCAAGGTGCCGCGGCCCCCGCTCTTCAATCAACTCGTGGTCGGCATGTGCCGTCTGGTTCACCGGCCGGGTGGAGTTGAGGGCTTCAGGTGCAATCAAAGACAAGGACCTCAGGGCGGGGAGGCCGAATGTCTGGTACAATGTGCGGTGAGTCGTGATGGAGAGAGAGGTGAGTGGTTGACAATGGAGTCTTCAGCCTCAAGAGTATGGGTGGTGGGCAAGACGTGGAAAAGGTATATATTCCAGGCAAACTCGCTCCTTCTGTCGTGAACTTGGAATCATCATCACCACAGTTCGCTCTGATCTCTCACTCTCTTTCTCCTCGGAAACTCCGCACTCTCTTTTCTAAAAACACTTACCAGCTGGTCTTGCCTGGTTATTCATTCTCTCTCACTACCAAAACCCAAACCGAAAACATGCGTTTCTCCACCATCGCCACCATCGCCGCCTCGGCCCTCGCCGTCAACGGCGCCGCCGTCTCCTCGGGCGCCGTCAACCCGGAGGCCGTCGCCATCGAGGTCGAGACGGTCAGCTTCTCCGGCATCAAGACGGCCAGCGAGATCGTCGCCGCGGGCCCGGAGGCCGACGACGAGGCCGACGCCGCCGCCGTCGCCGAGCGCCAGGTGGGCACCTCGGTCATCGTGACGGCGCTGGGCGGTGCCGCCATCGACGTCGCGACCGGCGTGGCCATCAACATCATCACGCCCATGATCCAGGCCATCATCGACTGGACCGCGGCGCGCGAGGCCTTCACGCAGAAGACCACGTCCGAGATGTGGAAGCGCAACCCGAACCCCAGCAAGTACCGCGCCGCCGTGTGCTACAACAAGGGCTACCGCGTCAAGAACGGCAACAACGTCGCCGGAAAGGCCAAGGTCACGCTCCGCTCCAGCGTCCTCCACACCAAGTGAGTTTTTTGAGCCTCCTCCCCCTTCCGATGCCGGGCCCCACCCTTCCCGACCGGAACCGGTCCCGTCGGCCTCCGAGTCCGCTCCCCCGATAAACTGTGTTCCCCGTTCCCATTTGCGGTTAGTTTCTGACATGACCTGCAGCTACGACTGCATGTACCTCGCCTCCCCCAACCAGTTCTGGACCGATGCCGAGGGTGGATACATCAACGTGAGTTTCTTCCCGATATCATCTTGATAAAAGGGCATTCTTTCAGATACTAATCGTTCTGACAGCTGTCCTACACCTACGACCGCAACCACTGCTCCTTCGACCAGAAGACCGGCGACCTCAACTGCTGGTAAAGGATTGTCGACAGGCTCACAACTCGGAGTTGCGACGGCGTTGTTCCGTCTCGCTGGACTGCGATTTTGCTCGCCGGCCAGTCGGATGAGGGTCCGAAGCATGTACCCGGTTGGATTCACTTCACTTCTTTGGTAGATATTATTCATTGTAGAAAACACCGACAGGTGAGGGCACAGGTGTCTTGCACCTGCTAACAGTCTGCCTTCTGTCCAATGTCAAGTACATATCTATGGCAACGTCTGTGTAACATCTTTTATCATGATTCGTCGGCGCAGCCCGGTCCCGGGCCGGTTCGTACATACCTACTTGCCCAGGTGAGGTATCACCGTCCCCGCATCTTGGAGCTCCACGTCGCCTTCACTTATCGCCGATGCTGCCCCGGTCCCCACGTCATATCCCCGCCGTGGATCCGGCGTCTGTCTCAACCAGCCTCCGTCGTGTCACCAACGAGGAGATTAGTTTGCTCTTATCATCTCTGCTTCCCCCTCATTCAACTCATAATCGTATTCCGACTCTTTCTTCCCTAAGCAGCACTCTGTCCTCGTTTTCCTTCCTTCATTAACCAGTGATACCCCCTCCCAAACTCACCTCATCCGGCTGATCTTCACATCTGGAGCCGATCTTCCCCGCTTCAAAATCTCATCGACCACCCCTCTCCCTTCACATCACCATCAAACATGTCCGACCTCTCGATCCAGCTCGAGGCTCCCAACGGTGTCAAGTGGACCCAGCCCACCGGTCTCTTCATCAACAACGAGTTCGTCAAGTCCTCGACCGGCGAGACCATCGAGACCATCGACCCCGCGTACGCATACCCCGCATCCGGATAGACAAAGTGAACTTGGCTGACATGAACCGCAGCACCGAGAAGAAGATTGCCGACGTCCAGGCTGCTTCGGCCGAGGATGTCGACAAGGCCGTCCAGGCCGCCCGCGCCGCCCTCCGCCACGAGTCGTGGAAGGGCATCTCGGCGACGGACCGCGGCGCACTGATGTACAAGTTCGCCGACCTGATCGAGCAGAACAAGGAGGTCCTCGCCACCATCGACGCGTGGGACAATGGTAACCCACAACCCTATCGTCTGCTCGTGCACATGTATCTGACCCAAACCAGGCAAAACGTACGCCGACGCCCTCGACGGCGACCTCTCCGAGTGCGCCATGGTCATGCGCTACTACGCCGGCTGGGCCGACAAGACCTTCGGCCAGACCATCAACACCACCCCGCAGAAGTTCGCCTACACGATCCGCCAGCCCATCGGCGTCGTCGCCCAGGTCATCCCCTGGAACTACCCGCTCGCCATGGCCACGTGGAAGCTCGGCCCGGCCCTCGCCTGCGGCAACACCGTCGTCCTCAAGGCCGCCGAGCAGACGCCCCTCAGCATCCTGTTCCTCGGCACCCTGGTCAAGGAGGCCGGCTTCCCGCCCGGCGTGGTCAACTTCGTCAACGGGCTCGGCCGCGTCGCGGGCAGCGCCCTGGTCGGACACCCGCTGGTCGACAAGGTCGCCTTCACCGGCAGCACGGCCACCGCGCGGGCCATCATGGGCCAGGCGGCCAAGACGCTGAAGAACATCACGCTCGAGACGGGCGGCAAGTCCCCGCTGCTGGTCTTCGACGACGCCGACATCGAGCAGGCCGTCAAGTGGTCGCACATGGGCATCATGTCGAACCAGGGCCAGATCTGCACCGCCACGTCGCGCATCGTCGTGCAGGAGTCCATCTACGACGACTTTGTCAAGCGCTTCGTCGAGACGCTCAAGGCCGTGAGTAAGGTCGGCAGCCAGTGGGACAAGGACACCTACCAAGGGCCGCAGGTGTCCAAGGTGCAGTACGAGCGCGTGCTCGAGTACATCGACATCGGGAAGAAGGAGGGCGCCAGCCTCGCCGCGGGCGGCGAGCCGCTCAAGATCGGGGACAAGGGCAAGGGCTTCTTCGTCGCGCCGACCGTCTTCACCAACGTCACCACCAAGATGCGCGTCTGGGGCGAGGAGATCTTCGGCCCCGTCGTGGTGATTGCCAGCTTCAAGGACGAGGAGGACGCGATCCGGCTCGCGAACAGCACCGAGTACGGGCTCGGCGCGGCCGTGTTCACGCAGAACGTCGAGCGCTCCCACCGCGTGGCGGCCGAGATCGAGGCCGGCATGGTCTGGGTCAACAGCACGCAGGACAGCGACCCGCGCGTGCCCTTTGGTGGTGTTAAGCAGAGCGGTATTGGTAGGGAGCTGGGCGAGGCGGGACTGGAGGCGTACTCGCAGATCAAGGCCGTCCACATCAACATGGGAACCAGGCTGTAGAGGCTGAGGGCCGGCGGTTTCGTGTCAGCTTTGTATGTGTAATGTGATGGAGCGGCGGTATTTTGTTAGCCACGAGATTGATGACTTGCAAATTGTAACAGTTCAATGAACTCGGAAATGACATTTCAGCAGACTCTGATCTCGTCTCTGCTCCTATGGATGAAGAACAAGGTCATATGTTCCCTGGCGTAGTTGGACCTCTTTGCCAGATGCCGTCCTGAGTTGCTTGCTTCCATGCCGATTGATCTCGACCGAGCTCTCCTCCCGGGGCAGCAGCAACGTCGCCGTCGTGCTCGTCGGCACGGTAACCTTCATCCTGACATCCTCCCCCTCGCGCCGGAAAGTAACCTCGATCTTCCCGTAAGGACACTCCACCGTCCCCTCGACAAAGTCAAACTCGGACCGCAGCGGCGGCTTCACGCTCCACGTCCGGTACGCGTCCTCCCCGACCCGGACGCCGAGCACTGCCTCGTAGAACCACTCGTAGATGGTGCCCAGCATGTCGTGGCACTTGCTCCGGCACGCGTCCTGCCAGAACTCGTTCAGCGTCGTCTCCCCCCTCCTCAGGAACCGCATGTACGACGGGTGCTCCTCCTGCCGCGCCATGGCCATGACGATGTCCGGCCGGTCCACGTCCGCGAGCGTGTTCCACAGGAACCGCAGCCCGATCTCGCCCGCGCGGATGCGGCAGTCCGCGACGTCGTCTAAAAAGGCCTGTTGGACGTCCGCGACGTGCTCCGGCGGGACGAGGCCGAACTGCAGCGCGAAGGCCTGGGCGATCATCGTCCTGTCCCGGACGCCCGGGGTGTCGAGGGAGGTGTAGAAGGCGTAGGGGTGCTCGGCCTTGTCGGTGACGAGGAGGTGGCTGTTGTACACCTCGCGGATGCGGTCCGCCCACTCTCTGAAGCGCGTCTCCTCGTGGGCGTGGCCCAGCTCGCGCGCCATCATCTCTACGTTCCGTAAGCAGCGGTAGTACACGGCCGTCTCGATGTTGGCCTGGTGGTTCCCGAACGCGATATCCCGGCCCCAGTCCCCCAGCCCGTGCTCGATCAATCCACCGCGCCGCTCCTTGCCGCGGAGGTGCTCCATGTACCGCACGCAAGGGGCGAACATCTTGCCGAAGACGTGCGTCGAGCCGTAGTACCTCTTCAAGATCTCCGGGATCAGCGCGACGGCGCCGCCCCAGGTGATGGTGTCGTGCAGCGGGCCGCACATGTACCGCACCTCGGGCGCCATGGTCGGCACGAGGCCGTCGGGCTCCTGCGCGTCGGCGATGTCGTCGAGGATCTTTGAGTGCAGCGCCTCGATGTCGCGGACGTACTGCGTCGCGGGCGCGAGGAGGTGCGTGACCTCGAGCCAGCCGAACTTCTCGATCTGCGGGCAGTCGGTGTGGTAGCTGAAGAGGTTGCTGACGAAGGACCAGTAGCACATGTCGACGAGCGCGTTGGCGTCCTGCTTGTCCGTCCGCATGGAGCCGAGGCGGCGGGCGGCCGAGGAGACGTGCCGGCCGACGACGGAGTGGACGACGGGTAGGTTGTTGCCCGGGGCGAGGGATGCGCCTTCGATCTGGATGTACCTCGCGCTCGTGAAGCTAAAGTCCGGCTCCCAGACTTCTGTGCCGCCGGTCCCCGCGAGCGTGATCTTGGAGAAGACCTTGGTCTCGAAATCCTTGAAAAGGGGGTCCGGCATCAGCACGCGGCCGTTCTCGTCGATGCTCTCCGAGTATCGCACGATGATCTCGGCGCCCGCGGGGCCACTGACTTCGACCCGTACCATGGTGGAGGCGTTCTGGCCGAGGTCGAAGGCGACGACGCCGGGCTCGAGCGTCTTCTTAGACACCGGCTCGAACGTCTCGTGGAGGGTCACAGGAGGCTGGCTCTGGTACCTCAGCTTCCCCCTCGGCCCGGTGACGGGCGTGGCTGGCTTCCAGTCCGAATCGTCGAACCCGGGCGCGTCCCAGCCGCTGGGGTACAGCCTCATGTCCTTGTCCTCCGAGGCGTAGATGTTCGCCAGCGTCGTCGCGCTCTTCCTGGTCCTCCAGTCCGGGCCCGAGATGACCGTCTCCCGCGTCCCGTCCTCATAAAACAAGTGCAGCTCCGCGAAGAAGCAGAGCTCGTTACCGTACCGGACGTACGTGTTGTCCTCGTACATGGGCCAGAAGAAGCGGTCCTCGCCCTGGTCGCCGGCGTAGAACCCGTTGCCGACGTGCGCGCCGAGGACGTTCTCGCCCTCGCCGAGGAGCTCGCTGAGGTCGTACGCGACGAACTGCACGGTGCGGTGGTAGTTGGTCCAGCCCGGGTCGAGGACGTGGCTCGAGGCCGGCGCGCCGTTGCAGGAGAGGTTGAAGTGGCCCAGCCCCGAGGCGAAGGCGACGGCCCGGGTGGGCTTTCGGTCGAGGCGGAGGGACTTGCGGAGGTAGAAGGGCTTGTCGCCGCTGTCGCCGATCCAGACGCCCTTCCACCTGTTGGGCTCGTCTTCGAACCAGGTGCGGAAGATGAGGCTCGTATGAGGCATCTGTGTTCATCGTCTGCGGTCAGCATGGAAACCTCGGTCTGGGAAGGTTTGAGGTCGAAGGGCTTGGGCATACGTATGTCTGGTTCATGCTGTATGGAGGCAGCAGCCGGCTCGATCTCGGGTACGCCGTAAAGAACTCGTTGGATTCGCTGGAAGCGAACTGGCCATCCTGATCCCAGACCGTTACCTTCCAGTAGTGAAAAGCCGCCGACTTGAATCCGCCCTTCGGGTTGCAAAGGATGTTCCTCTGGGCGTTGCTCTCGACTCTTCCTGAGTCCCAGACGATGTCCGGATGGGAACGCTGGTCGAGAGCCTCGGGACTGAGGGCAACCACCGCCCGGTAGGCAACTTGGACGGCATCTTCGAGGTCAGAGTGCAGAGCCCAGTAGAACCGGATCTCGTCCACGTCTATGCCCAGCGTCTCGTGGAAGGCGTGGATGCCACAGCGCGTGACCTGCATTGTAGTGAGGCCGAGGGGAGTTGCAAAGGAAGGAGAATAATCCCTGCTGTGTTCTTGTCGTGTGTTGGTGGCCGAGATAGACTGGCAGGCCTATTGACAAGTCCGAAGAGCGGACTCAAGTACCGAGTGCCAGCGCCTTGGCTTCTTGCGAGCAACTGCGAGGACCTCGCGTTTGGCCGGTCAAGTTCCGGCCGGTACCGACTGACAGGGCCCACAGCGATGGACTCCCCAGGGGTCAAAAGGTCAACTATGACCCGAAGGTGCCGAGATTCGGTGCGTTGATAACTCGAAAAGATGGTTGTCGAGCTGTCTGGAACCAACTATTGGACGTTCACGTCTCCCCGATCCCAAGGGGTTGCATTAGGCCAAGCCCGGGGGCCAAGATCACGAGACGGTGGGCTGGTATCGGTAGTTATAGGTCGGAGCTTGGGTCCAACAGGAAGGACATTGTCGAATAAAATCTTCACCAGGTGTGCCATGAACATCAGCGTGTCATCATCACTCGGGATATCCGAGCAAGAGGGGTGATCGACCGGGTTTTCCGGGATCGCGAGGGAAATATCAGTACGCCGGGTTCCTTTTGACACGAAGACCCGATGAAAGGGAGAGAGACTTGGGAGGCATATCAACACCAAAATTCAGCCCCATCGTTCGCATCTTGCGATTTTCTACAGACACCAAGAAGAGCACCAGACTTGCAGTGCAGTCCGGAAACCCCACTCCGGTCGGCCCCACCCCCGCTTCCTCCCGACTCCGACGACCAGCCGTGAAGGCCCGATTGAGATGGGCGAGCATCCAGTAGGGTGTAATAATTTCCGGTACTTTGAGGGTTTCGATGTGAAGTTGTGGCAATGGCGTGGCAACCTCGTCGGGTTGTCGGGTTAAAGATGCAGCCAGAACCTGGGGTGTTTCGCGGGGATAGTGGACAACCCCCTCCATGATGATCAAGACCTTGGAATCAGGGGAGGATCGGCCAAGCCAAAACTACAAATACCACCGAGCCCCACCAGGTTGGATGACACCTCGATTTGGCCACCCCTGACAGATAGAAGAACTTGCTTGCTTGGCAGTGCTACTCTGGGAACTCTGTCTTGTTGTTTTGACTCCGGCTCTTTCGATCTTATTAAGGCTCTCTGGCCGTTCACCTAGTAATAGTTCGACTCCCTCTGGAGAGCCTCGAAACATCGAAACTGCTTCCATACAGGATTCCACACCATCATCGATATGGGGCAATTCACGACCGTCTTCTCTGCCGTCTTCCTGGCCATCGGAGGTTTCCTCTTCGGCTATGACTCCGGCATCATCACGTCGACCATCTCCCTAGCCACGTTCAAGGGCTACTTTAGCGACCCCTCGGACACCGTCGTCGGCGGTATCGTGTCGGCCTTTCAGGGCGGCGCCATCCTGGGCACCATGTTTAACATGCTCTTTGCTAACCGGATGGGCCGCCGCCACACTATTTTCGCCGGGGCCGTGGTCTCGTGCGTCGGCTCCGCTATCCAGGCCGGCGCCGTCAATATGGCCATGATCATCATCGGCCGCTTCATTGGTGGTGCGGCTGTCGGCATGTTGACGTCCACGATCCCGATGTACGCGTCCGAGTTGTCCGAGGCCAAGTACCGCGGCGTGTTGTCCGGCCTGCTGCAGTGGATGTTGAGCTGGGGTTTCTTCGTCGCCCAGTGGCTGGGTTACGGGTGCGCTTTGAACAAGACCGAGTTCTCTTGTAAGTCCATCTCCTCCTAATCAGGACCAACCCCCGTTAGAAAGATGCATCATTCACTAACTTCTGCTCAGGGAGGTTCCCTCTCGCATTCCAGGCCGTCCCTGGCATCATCCTCGTCGCCGGCGTATACTTCCTCCAGGAATCTCCTAGATGGCTGATGGAGAAGGACCGTCACGAAGAGGCCCGCAAGTCTCTGAACAAACTCAGGAGCGGACGCGACCAAGAGATGATCGAACTCGAATTCCGCGAGATCCGCGACGTTATCCTGGCGGACCGCGCCCTGGGCGACATTACATGGAATTCCATCATCACCAAGCCGTCGTGGCGTAAGAGACTGCTCCTCGGCTGCGGCGTGCAGGCCTTCGGACCCCTCAGCGGCATCAACGTGATCAACTACTACGGCCCGCGCATCTACGAGATCCTCGGCATCGACAACCAGACCTCGCTGATGATCATCGGCATCAGCGGCGCCCTGTCTATCGTGTACTGCACCATCGGCCTGTGGCTCCTCGACCGCGTCGGTAGAGTCAAGCCGCTGATCGTCTCGGCCGCCGGCCTCGGAGCATCGCTGCTCGTGAACGCCGTGCAGGCGCAGTACCTGAACCCGAACAACGCCAACCAGCTGCGCAGCATGGTCGCCATGAACTTCGTCTTCAACATGTTCTACACCCCGCTCGGCATCATCTCGTGGGTGTACCCGGCCGAGATCTTC
Source organism: Colletotrichum musae (assembly GCA_027406025.1). Taxonomy (NCBI): domain Eukaryota; kingdom Fungi; phylum Ascomycota; class Sordariomycetes; order Glomerellales; family Glomerellaceae; genus Colletotrichum; species Colletotrichum musae. Next base: position 1,161,447 of record JANVYC010000004.1, read on the forward strand.
CCCGTCGAGGTCCGCGCGCTCGGCAACGCCATCACGACCTTCACCAACTGGACCGTCAACCTGGTCTTTGCTCAGTTCTCGCCGCAGGCCCTCACAACCATCGGGTTCCGGTACTTCTACGTCTTCTTTGTCTTCAACGTGATCGCTATGCTCTGCTACATCTTCTTCTACCCGGAGACCAAGGGGAGGACGCTGGAGCAGATGGACGAGCTGTTCGGGGACCAGCTCGTGCCCCACGCCATGCAGGACTCTATCGGTGCTGCTGCGGCTGTTTCCAAGGATGAGAAGCTTGTTGAGCAACTCGACCGTGTCTGAGTGTATAACCTGAGGATGAGAAACTGCAACATTTCTTGCAAAGGTCCGACAAGCCACGGCGTAGTTTGTAGTGCTGTAAAGCTGCCAACTTTCTATTCCGCCACTTATGGACATCAGCTAGCTTGCTGTTTTCTGTGGTGATGTGAAGTACAGAAGCGAACATAATGGTTCAAGACGTCCAGTAGACTCTTCCTCAACCCTTCCGCATGCGAATGTTTCGTCACGTGACCTCGCGACGCGAGCATCCTGGGCTCCACGTTGTGAATTGCGGCTCATGGCTGCCTAGCTGCGCCGTCGACAAACATGAACGTGAATGCTAGACAGCCCCACTGGCGGGTAGATATTGATTCTCGCGTATGGCCGTTCAGTCTCAATCATTGTGTCTTTCGTTCTCTCCTTGGCGTACATATTCTCTCAAACTTCAACCATGGAAGCGCCGAACACAAGTCAGGCCGCAGCGCCGCCTGCCGATGTGACTGATAGCCCCTTTGCCCAGGGTATGATGTCTTCCCAAGCGAGACGCATATTCTGGAAGTTCCAAAATCCCCTCGAAACCTCAGTCTTCGTCCTACCGCCGGACCTGGACCCGGACGGCCCCAGAGAGGCCTATTTCCAGCAGACCACCAGCGGCCACGACCTGCACCCCGTCTCGCAGGAGCCGGTCAGCAAAACCAAGCGCGCTTCGATCGAGGTCAAGTCGTGGGATCTACACGATTGGCCGAATAGCTTCTACGAGCTGCACTACGAGCACGACGACCTGGGGAGCGAGGACGACGAGGACGACGAGGATGAAGACGAGGATGCGCCATGGACGTGCTCGGGATGCGGGGAGAGGAGCCCGCCAAAGCACGAACCACTCGTCGTCAAGGCATCAGAGAAGCCCTACGTTACGGTTCACGACTTCATCACCGCTGTTCACCCATGGCTGATGGGCCTACAGTACGAGATCAGCCAGTCACGAAAGGAGCTGCATGACCCGGCCATCGGAGACGACATGTTGTTGGAAGCTTCCGATACGCGAATTGTTCGCCTCCAAGATGAGAAAAGTTGGCTTGCGTATAAGAGACGACCTCTCAGAGATGGCAACGTGTTTGACGTGGACAAGGGGTTTTACGTGCCGAAGCCAAAGCCCAGTTCGGAGTAGGCGGGGGCGGATTCAAGCTCGAAAAGGAAGCGCGAGGACTAGATATTCGCGACGATGGAACCTATCACTACAGAGTCGACTTGGGTGGCTCCCAGTGCTCCATGTCCTTGAAAGCAATTTCTGCGTTCTTCATCCTGATTCCCAACCTCCATCGCCCCAGGCCTGGCCAGAAGTTCTCCTCCTTCGATGACTCGTCCTGTTGCATGTCAAACCACCCCGCCTCCGTCTGCGAACTGGAAATCAACGGGTAGAACTTGCACCATCGATCACTGCCGACGAGCTCTCCGTGGACACCACTCCCTTCGGGCACGGGCGGCTGGACGAGCGTCAAGTCGATGCCTGCCAGGCTGACGAGCGACGTCGAGAGGGGGAAGCTAGGCATATAGCTGACGGGTCGGTAGGTCGTCTGGAAAAACGGCTTGTCATCCGCCACGGCTTCGCTCATATCGCCCGCGGTATCGTGGGCAAAGATCTTAATCTCCGTCGCGCCTCCGGGAAGCTCGTTGAACTCGAACCGGGCCATGTGCTTAGGGGTATTCCAGTCTAATTTGACGTCAGCATTCGGCTACCTCACTCCGACGCAACAGTGATATGTGTTACCCTTTCTCCCATTCCAACACGCCGTCTTTTGCGAGACGTAGATCCTAGAAATACGCATGTTCTTCTTCTCTTTCCGTTTCCCGTTCTCCTCAAAATGGTACGTGTACATGCCGGTGGAGAGGATGAACTCGTCGTAGGGCCCTGCGGGACTCGAGCTGTACCGATGGATCTGGATGGTGCCAGGCCCGCCTTGCGGCGACCCGGACTCTGACGAACACGCGAAGGCAGACTGGGCCTCGAGCGGGGAGAAGGCAATATTAGAGGGTAGGCTTCGAGCCTACGAGGAAGGGATCCAAAACATGAACATGTAGGACGTGCCTTTCAAGTCCCAAGGGGGCGGGATGTGTTTGATGGGACCGATCTCCTCTTCCATCGTAGATGTTTCTATCACTGAGGCCAGCAGTTGCTAGGTCCCGGGTCTCTGGAAGATTCAACGTTGTCTCCTTTTCAGGTCTGCGAACAAAGCAGGGTCTCAAAAACGTCGGATGGGAGAAGTATGGGACGAGTCAAGGGCCCAAGCTAGTGTGCGTGTGGGGAATGGTGACTTAAATAAGGGGACATTCCAGAGGCATGTGGCCTTCAAACAGCGGCACAGCCGCTTTAGCTGAAAAAGGTGGCGCTTGACAAGCCAGCTTAGACCTGCTTCTTAAACACCGGAAAGCTAGTTAAAACATTAAGATCACATTTACGAGCACCTTGTTACTCATTCGGGCGCTTCATAGCGAGCAGCAGCCTTTTCAAAATGCTCCCGCCCTGATAATATACGTGGGAACGCCGTGTGACCAGTTTATGGCCCGCATTACACGGGTCGTAGTCACACAGTTATTTCACCTTATGAATGTCGAAGTTGTGGAAACACAGGGAGGCTAAAGAGGCGGTATAAAACTCTTGCATCGTAACACCTATCATCTTGAAGAAAGTACTAAACACTTAACTTATATATAGGAGACTAGGAACCCTGGGCCCAGACATGACAGACTCACCATCCCCAGGTAAAAGGTCCATCGACTCCACCACAGTCGAGTTACTATTCTCCCAACAGGTCCCGAAGTTGTTCGTGCACCACATCTTAAACACCGATGCGTTAAGTTCCGTTATCCCCGGGCTGTACCTTGCACTGCCGTCCAACCAGAGGACGGCGTATTGCTGTGAGTCAAGTGGGTTAAGAGCCAGTACCTTCCAGTAAATTAGTAAAATTTGACACTCGCCTACTTTCAGGTCCGTAGCTGACCTTGATGTTCACTTCCTTTGCCGTGATGGCATCTTCTAAGGCCGGGTATCCGGTCCCCAGGTAGTATTCCTCTTCGTAGTATGAACCGTCCCTGTTTGCTGGCTGGCCAGATGGGTCAACCGCACGCTGGGAGACAAACGTCTCTCCTTCGCCAAGCCAGATACTCCGGTAGCGGTCCGGTTTGGCACTGAGCCTGTCAAGTACAGACTGTGGAAGGTTGTGGGACACATGCTTCGCCGTTGTGGCCACAAAATAGTGTCCACCAGTCGCGAGAGAGACACAGACGGGGTCTTCGTTTGGATATTGGGCAAAGAGGAAACGATGGGCTTCGGGATAAATGTCTTGGAAGTTGCCACTTGAAACTGCCATATTGTGAGAGTCACTCTAGATTGAAGAGAGTTTGGTCCCGACCTACTGGAATGATAGGCGTAAACCCCCGGGTAAGATACTCGGTATTGAATGTACCAAGAGTTATGCCATCCCCACGCTACCAAGTAATTCTTATTCGTGGTAGGGAAAGGGTAGCGTCGCTTTGGTATGTCAACAGTTGGGTTTCTAGGATGCCAAGGTCAGAAGACGAACCAAACGAGGGTGAAGCAAGACATTGATCCAACGTACCCGTAGTCGATTAGCGGAGCATCAAACCAATAGCGATCTCCAAATAGAGACAAGCTGACAGGTCCTTGCCCCATGACGGCTGGCGAGGGACGTTCTCTTTCCAAGTACTGCGACCAAATCTGCATCCCTTCGAAACCCTGCTGAAGTTCCTGCACAGTCATCTCATGTCGGCTCTCCCTCCCATTTCGAATGCTCTCCATCTCTGCTCGCTAAGCGGTGCGCGCCGCTTCCAGCTTCTCGGCCTTTTCCTCGCCAAGGCGTTCAAGGGTAACCTTTAAGTCATCGCGTTGCTTCAGAAGGGTTTCCATCTTTGCCCGTTCATCCTTCATCAATATTTCAAGTACACCGATTGACCCCGCTTCATCGGATGCATGGGCTTCTTCTAGCTCTTCCTGAAATCTTTCAAGGTTGCTCTCGCAAAGTTTCTGCATTGCCGCCAGGATCCAATCCATCTGTTTACCGGCACCAGTCCGATCCAAGCTATAAGCTCTGGAGACCATCTCTACCTGAAAGGGTAGGATTATTGTTCCCTCCCTATTGGGCTTCCTGCCAAAGCGCCGGATCAACCTAAGGGCGAACGCTCGAGTGTTCTGATATTGTAAAACTATAGGTCCCTTGTCCGTTATCCAGTCGTAGCGCTCTAGCCTCTCCATGAGATCTTGTTCGCCCTTCTTACTTTGCTCAGTCTCGTCTCCCCACACCGTGGTTGCCAAGGTTATATTCTTCAGCACACTCTCATGGCTCCCGCAGAAGGCAGCAAATGTGATAAAGCTCTTAAAAGCTCTGCCACCGATCGGGACATCAGTTGGATGTAGGTATATGATCCCGTGGAGCTTAATATTGTCTGTGTATGCGTCGCACAGCCAGGTGGCAATCTCTCGTAGTACTTCCGTATGACGTCGATAGTTCTCGTTGAAGCCCGGGGTGTCGACCAACCAGACTGTGGTATTCTCATCGAGATCAACTGGGTAAATGCTGACTACCTGTGTGCCTATACATTGTCAGTGTTCGGTCAAGAGGAGAAAGACGTTTCGTTGGGGTGACCCACAGCCTTCTCCTCGTGGATCATAGCCTACCTCCACCTTGCTTTCCGTACAATGGGCGATGAATGTACTTTTACCGGCACCGCTGGCGCCCATGACAGCGACGTAGATATCCTCGCTTCCTGGTTTCCTGTCTTTCGGCGGTCGTCTTGAATCGTTAGACCCCGACATCCTGCAACGTCGGCGGTAGACTGCTTGTTGGAAATCTGCGGTATTGTGCTTCTAGGTAGTGCATGGGTCACGGGTGGCGTCTCAAAACACAGGCGATGGAAGATGGTGATTCTCGAGGAGGGGGGACAAGCACAGTTTAAAGAGGGGGGGAATCAGGCTGAGCCAGAGCCCATCTGCAACCACCCATCTGCAGTAAGCATGGCTTTTAGGAGTATCTTAAAGCGGTTTAGTACTCGCCAGTAGGTAAACCCCTCTAGTATTTTTAGATTGCCCCTCTTGGTTCCTTTCCAATACAGACATGGCCCAACTACTTGCAACAGCCCTGAAGCCAGAGGGAAAGCGGGCACCTATCGGATCAGCGAAAATAGGACTCAAGTGAGCCGGGCACAGGAAGCAAATGTTTCTGTGGGGTATGTATAACTCTTTGCCTGTAGAGATATCCTCCATGGAGCTTTGTGCTGCTCCGATTGGACTGTGATTGCAATGTTGTGCTAAGCCACTGTCTTGGCCGTCTTATCTGTATGTCACCTTGTCAGGATCTAGCTGTGATGTAACGCTCGGGCGCTCCGATTGGAAATCATTAATACTCCTGTGATAAACTACTGACTGACTGTCTTGGGAGCCTCATCCACAAGTTGCCTTGTCGCATCTAGAGGCGTCACATGGTTACTCATGGGAGTCAAATGATGGGGCACACCAGTGCGGCAAGGTTTGTAAAAAATCATCTTCTATTTATTGATTGATGCTCTAGACAAACCATTGGTTCTCTCCGTTGAGAAAGAGCTTCTTGATGGCGGCCTCGACCTCTAAGACACCTTCGCGGGTCGAAACTTCGACAAGGATACTCAGAAGGCTGTCGAACAATGGTAAATCGAAATGGGGATACTTCACAGGAACGCCCGAGAGATGAAGAATGCCGAAAGTCGAACAGTACGTGACGAGCAGAGAAACGAGCTTCAAAGCCAGATTGATCAAGCGCTTGAATCCAAAGATCCATGTATGTCGCTCTCGACAAGCTGGCCGAGGAAAAGATAGAAGAAGAAAGAAAGAAAGATTGTTGAACAGCCTGGCTAACTAGAAGAGCCACCGCGACGAGCTAAAAGCTCGGCGGAGACATTACAAAGACAACCACTTGAGATAGAAGAGGCTTTTTCTTCAACTGCTCGAGAAGCGGCCCCATCAGTCGGAGGTGGCTCGGTTACAGGAGAAGATGAGAAACATGGAGATCCAGCATCAGAAGGACAGAGCCAAGAAAGAGAAGGCCCTCATGGATATTGAAGAGAACATCAAGAAGGGGAAGAAGCAGAATTCAAATGTCAAACGATGGAGGGTGTTTCAGGTGTGCGTCGGAGTCACTACGATTGCGGCTGGGATCATTACGTTTGACCCCGAACTTGCAATGTCCGGGGCCAACCGGGCTGGCCAGGGCTTTGCTGGAGGTGATGGCGGCGAGGCTTGAGAATCTCCCAAGGTGGGATGCGACGAACGCACTCGAGAAGAGTATACAATCTCGGCTTTGATTTCTCTAGCTATTGAAGTCCTGGCATGGGTGTGTAGACCCTGGTCTTGTGTCGACACTTGTATTTGCAACGCTCCTTCTCTAGTTGGCATTTCTACGTTACAGATTCAAAACCAAAGCCCGCGGACCTGTCTAATTGAACTATTGAGATGTCTGGCAATGCTGCTCATGAAACAGCATCACTAACCCCTGAGCTTTCCTACGAAGGCCGACCTGTTTACCCATTTCCCACAAGATCCCAGTAAACCGCCCCCTCCAACACCATTAAGATCACAACAGAATATCAAAGAAGTGGCTGCGGTACTATCACACCTTCGGCTACAGCTAGAATCCACCTACCAGCAGCCACTTCGACGCCGGGCCAACGAACGAACCGTTTTGAGGGCTCTTTTCAGGTAGGGCTTTCCCCTGAGAGCAATAGAACCTGGCTGCCAAGATTCAGATGGCGTATTGACGCTGCTAGGCTAGCACTACGGCCCATCCCCGGCATGTCGCCACATCAACTTACAGAGATTGTGCTAACGCCATGTCTCCAAGTCAAAACCTTGCCTTCAAGGCGGCCATGCCAGCTTTTGAACCAGCCGGTTGAGCGCATACAAGTCTTCTCCCGGGACAAGATGATTACTGATAAGAGATTTGGTGTCCCTATGTAATCCATCTTTCTCTTCGCGGCGGCTGAATGCCGTCAATGCAGTGATAGCACTGGCAGGCAGGAAGTCTGTACCGCTTTTATAAGCGACTTCGCACCTCCTTTCAGCTCTGCCTCCTAAACTCTCAACTCTAGCTTATATGCAGCGTACTCCGCCACAGGGGGCTTGTTGTCACAGAAATCATAACCTCTGGGAAGTATATTACACTGTATTTGAAAAGTCATTCAGAAACACTTATTAATTACTACGTATGACATGATCTCTGTTGAGCTCTTGGACGTAACATTTCGTTACCCACCATTGTAATCCACAACAGCTGATGGGCTACTCTATGAATGTACCTCTCCAATTTTCGACTGCTTTGCGTTCAGGAATCACTGATCGCTTCACTCGCCCTGCTCCTCTTCGCACCAGGAACCGGGTTGTCAGAAGCGGCCATGCGCTTGGCTGCTTGGGGCCCTAATTTCACCTCCCCAGTATATGGGTTGAACTCCGGTGCATCCCCTCTTTTCCAGTTGGGCTTCGCCCGCCCTGATCTTCGAACCTGAGATTCTGGCTCGTGTTGGGAGGGCTGCCCGCTCTGTGACACACGCTCCGTTTTCGCACTTGTTTCCAAGAATGACTCAGGGTTCATCAACTTCCTCTCCGTCACCGGTTTCTCGTCAGCGCCTCTCAACTCAAAATCGATCGCGGCGGCATCGAATTTCGTCTCATCGACATGTACGCAGTTTGTCCCGCCATCGAAATAGAGGAGAAGGGGAGGGCACTCCTTGGTGTCCTCGAGTCGCGTTTTCCCTCCCCTTTTCCAGACCCTTGTGGTTTGGATAACGAGCCAAGTTGACCCGTTCTCCTCCACCAAAGACAGCGAGATTGATCTTTCGCCTCCCTTGGCCCTTCCCAGCTCAAGAAAGTCGTAGCATCTATCATGATGGAGGACTTCGCGCTTTTGAGTCTCGAAGAACGGGTCGCAGATGATTTTGCACTCGTCCTTGCCGCCTGTAGTGAATGAAAAGGTTTTCTTCCCGTTCTGTTCCCACATACTGTTAGCAAATGCATAAGACAGCAGAATATACTCTCAGGTTACCTTACCTTGCTCAATAAGAAGAAGGCGTAGTCATCCCACAGACCTTTGGGGTTGGTGTTGCAACGATTCGTGCACTGCCTCATCTGCACACCAAAAGCCGCGCCGCGGTCCATGAATTGCTGCATAGTCGTCAGTGAGCTGCTCGCGGAAATCGCGACTCCCTGGGCGATCATGCTAGAGCTGAAAGAGAAGGAACTGCCGGTTATGAATTTGGGTCCCGGAGTCCCTGCTGCCGCGCAAAACTCTTTGAGTCGCTCTCGGACACGGGGATGTTTCGATGTTCCTCCAGAGATAACGATCTGTGGTGAGGCCTTGCATCTTGCCACACTCTCGATTTTGGACTTGGCCAATGCGAATACTCGCTTGTGGGCTTCTTCGAAGCACTTGTTTAGAACGTCCGAGCTCAGCTCTACGGGACGTGGCGCCGTTTGGAAAATGAAATGCTGATCATTTCCCATCTTCATTGCATCCCAGAGACTCTTTTCTCTGTTGAACTTCTCCAACATCTCTCGTTTCTCTGCCGGAGACATTTCGGCTCGGTCCGATTCTTGGTATATCTGCAATAAGGCTTCCACTCCAACGAGGTACGTCCAGAGCTCACTCCCGCCACCGGCACCTGCAGAATTCGTCAGCATACATGCGTGTATGGTTGTTGCTGGATTGAGACCAGAATGAGCGTACCGAAGGGCTTCTCCACCATGAAAAAACTAGCCGTCTCTTCATGTTCTGGTTGCACGACATTATAGATACATCCGTTCTGTCCCGAGAGTGTCAGCACAGATTTTGAAAACGGCATCAAAGAGTAGTGGTCGTAGACGCCGGCCGTCGAGAAAGAGTGGATTGACTGACCATATTGTGCCCGCCAAAATCAAGAAACAGGAAAACACTGTATTCCTCTCTGCGCCGGGCTCGGATGGTATTCATGGCCTTTTTCAGGAGAAAGTGCGCTAGACCCTGGGTCTCTGTGCGCAAAAAGATCGCATCTTTCCGATGACCGAATACATCTGAGGCAATGTCGGCGTACACCTCGACAAATTCCATTGTCCACTGTGACGGAATGGATAATCCGACTTTTGTGATCTTGAGGCTTTCGGTCTCACACACGTTCTTGACGTCCTTGTAAATAGTGCCCAATAAAGCAGAAATCCCCTGTCGCAATCTTGCCAGGAAATTGACGTCGTTCTTCCTGTCCATTAACGGTGTTACCAGAACGTATTGTTCCAACATGTCATCTTGGTAGTCGTCGAGCCCGTTAGCGTAGGCGAGGGGGTAGAATCCATATTTGAGAGAAATCTCTTCTCGATCCGGGGCCAAGTTGCCGCCGACGTAGACGTCACCGTTTTCGTCGAACGGATATCCAGTGGACGGGTAGTCTCCCCGATTGAGAAAAGCCGTTTGGGTCAACTCCTTGGGATTTTCGACATGGATCAGTATCTGTTGTTTGGGATCCCAGAGACTGGCTCTGCTGCTTGTGCTTCCTATGTCAACGCCGAGTGTGCTAGTCGAGGTACACCAGTCAGTACGAGCATGAATCTTGTGAGAGGGATGACGCTGGGATTGGGTTCAAGCAGTCGCTCGTGGCGATGGGACTTACACTTCGGTGGATTTTACCATTTTGGACGTCATATTCGACAACGAAGGTATGCGAAATGGGATGCGGCGAGAAAGAAGAGCGGCTCGGGCTTTTGAAGAATGAGCTTCGATACTGGCAGTGTAGAGGGGAGGGGGGAGGTTCGGCGTCGGTGAGGACTAGAGGCTGGGTTGGGTAGGTACCTACCTAGTATTAGGTGTGAAAAAGGCTTGGAAGGCAGGAGCGGCACGTGACCCAGGCGACCTGCACCAAGGCCGCTGTCTCTGGGTCGCTACCTATTGCCCGTAATGAGCAGCTTGAAACTGTGATTCGACCAATTAAATATATTCTACGGCGATTCTGTCTCGGAATCCGAAAGTGTCAGGTATGTTGTACCGCACCTGCCTGTTGAAGCGTTGGAGCAAGTGACACTAGCAAACAGGATGTGTCCAAGACTCAGTCTCGGGCAAAAGTTTCGGCACATTATTGTAAGTAGGTTCTTGAGCTCAACTGCACGTTGTTGATATTACATACAGTGCATGCATTGTTTGAGAGGGCCTTTTTTATAGCGGACCCTGCAGTTGTAGGTTGCGCAGTCGGCATCTGTTGGTATAGCCGCTGCGTAGTCAGCCCCCGTGGCGTACGGCGCCACGGTAGGAGCTATGGCTATATGGAGTCACGTGACTATGTGGCTCTACTTATAGCTCCGATATCTATACTAGCACTTAGGCTACTTCTAACCTACAAATATCATTACTCTTTTACTACGTATATTTAACTTTGTATAGATTAATTACTAACGTTTTACTTATAAATAAACTAATACTAATTAGTAGTTAACTTACTTATTACTACTTAACTATAAACTATAAATTAGCTAGGATTACTTAAAAAAAACAATAACGGACTATTGTAACTCCGACTTTAAAGGTGGGACCTCTAAGATACTATTACTATATTAAGTATCCCTTTAATCTTAAAAAGTAACTCTGACTTTAAGGGCGGGACCTCTAACGAGTATAAAAAGAAGGAAGTGTTAAGATGTAATAAACCTATAATCCTATTAAGCCTTTATTAGTAAAATTATAGTTCTAGATAGCTAGAATATTACTACTAAAGTACTATAAAGAGACTATAAAAAATCCTTTTATAATAGCCTCTTTCCTTTTTCTCTCTATTTATAGCTTTTTTTTAACCTCCCTCTTCTATTAACTCTTTTTTTTAACCTACTTCTTATATTCTCTAACTCCTCCTCTTCTTAAGAGGCTAGCTATAGCTTACTTTTTAATAATATAATCCTTTTAAAAAAGCTACTATTACTACCTTTTACTATAACTATAAACTTCTTTAATATTACTTCCCCTTTTTTTAATAAGGGTTAAGATCTACTTTTATAAAAAGACCTCTTTACTAACTATAATTATAACTTACTCCCCTACTTTAAACCCCTACTATACCTACTTAAAATACTATAAATTACTTTATAATTACTTAAGTTAATAAAAATTTTGTTACTAGTATCTACTAACTATTTAAACTACTATTTACTTACTAATTCTATTATTTAAAAATCTATATATTAAGTTTTATAAATCTATAGTCTCTTTTTTTTTTTTTTATAACCCACCTAAGTATATTTTAGTAAACTCTAAAAGATTTATATTTTTAGGTTAAATATAAAGGATATTACTAAGTCTTTTAAAGCTAATAATAATAAAACCCTCTATAAATCCTTATAATTCCTCCTTTGTTTTTATTTATTATTCCCTTTATTTATTACTTTAACCCTATTCCTCTTATATAGTAATAATAAAATCTAGAGCTATTACTAATTGTTTATAACTTAATAACTACTCCCTATTACTAGCCTTTTATAAAGTAGTTATAGAGCTTTTTAGTAAATTTTATAATTCTAATTAAAAGGACCCTTATGTAGCTATATAAGTTACTAAAATATTATAAACGGCCCCTATAAGTAAGCCTTTTAAGGACCTCCCCCTTATAGTAGCTACCTATAGACTAGTAATTAATATAGATTTTACTAACTAAAGGCCTACTTTAGAGTGTAATAAGCCTACTAATAAGACCTTTATAGTTATACTTAAAACCTACTTACTATAGTCTCTTAATAAGTATATAATAAAAGGCTATACTAGTTATATACTTTAAAAAACTTTTAATATTAACTTTAGTAATTAATTAGTAAATACCTTTATTTAAGTCTTACTTAAGGTTTATTGCGTTGCTAAGGAGTAGTTATATACTAATAGTGTTAAGTTTAACTCTTTATAGATAAATACTAACTAGTAGTTTTTTAATACTACTTAAGCTACTTAATTTAACTTTTAAAGTAAGGAAGAAGTTATAAGAGCTATAGCTTTTTATAAGGGCTTTAGAGCTAACTTTAAAAAGCCTTACTTCTTTAAATATATTATAAATAGTGGGTTATATAGTGCTTTAAAGTTAATTAAGTAGAGTAAAAGCGTTATTTTACTATTAGTTAAATATTATAATAACGCTATGTTATAAAACGTAAATACTTTATTACTATAAAGAGTAACTACCTTTTAATCCTTTTTAAAAAATTAATACTATAGTTAGCCCTATTAGCTTTATAAGGCTATATAGAACTAACCCTACCTTTACTATTTTAGAAATTTCTCTTAAAACGCTTTAACTTTAATACTACTACTCTTTAACCCTTTTATACTAAAGATACTTATTAACCTTTTTAAACTTAAGGACAGTATGACTTATAGTAGTAATTAGTATAAATCTCTTAATATAAAGCTTAGGATCTTTAAGTATAATTACTACTTTATAGGTATTTCTTAATATTAAGTCTACGTTACTTTTTTACTAATACTATAAGGCTAAGTATAGACTTTTTATTATAACTACTTTAGCGACTCTACTTCCCCTTTATTACTCCTTAATATAGTAGTTATAGTATATAACTACTTTAAGACTAACTAAATGCGTTAGTAGTGCCTTTTTAAGTAGTAACGTTTTAACCTTACTATAAAGATATAAAACAGTTAAAGTAAGTTTTATATTAAGTACTTTAACAAGATAATTATAAAGTTTTTAAAGATTTAACCTATACTTACTAAGGAGTACTAAAGTAACTGTGCCTTATACAACTAACTTCTTACTATTTACTACTCCTTTCTAAACCTTATATTAACTCTTATTAAAGGATCTTCTATACTTAATAGTACTATTATTAACTTATAGTTAGCTACTAGTATCGCTAATAGCTATACTATAAGTAACTAGTACGTTTTTGTAAATACTTACTATATTAATTATAAATATAGTAGCTACTATAATAGCTACTACTAGAGTTGCGATACCTGCGACTGTCCCTGTGGTAATATACTTTTTTTTTGTAGTAATAGTATGTAGAAGTGCTATGTTTATAGTAAAATTGGCTGCTGGTTTAATAGGTATATATAGAAGGAGTGCGATAAGGTGTATAAGTACTATAGATTGTTATTTTATATTTAGGATCCCTTCTATAAGGGATATTACTAGTTTCTACTTTAATATAAGGGCTTCTTAGACGATAATAACGACTTTTTAGTTATTAATAGCCCTAAGAGAGGCGATTTAGAATTTAAGAAGGATATTAGATTTGTTTATTACGTAATAGCTTACTATACCTTTATAAGTGTTAATAGCTCAGCTATTATTAATAGCTACTATATCCTTAAGTTATTTAGAAATAATACTGTAGTTTATTATTTAATATAAATAGACCCTTTTATTTACTTAGTACTTATATTAATATTTATATATAATAGTTACTACTCCTTTAATGTTTTTTATAGTATTATACCTGATACTAGAGTAGTAAAGTTTTTAACTATAGGCTATAATTAATATGTAGTACTATAAAATTGCTTTTTACTAAACCTTAAGTTAAATACCTTTAGTATTAGTAAGATCTTTATTTTTTTTAAAGATATAGTACTAGTTAACTTATTTAAATTTATTAACGTTTTTATTCTATTTAAAAATATTACTTTTTATGTAATACTTATAAGTACTCTGTTTTTATTTAGTTTAAGTAATATAGATTAATTTAGTATTGTTTTTAATAACGTTTGTAATAAGTTTTATTAGGGTACTACTATAGTTTTAATTGTCTAACGATAGGAGTATAAATAGTTTATTTTTAACTCTAAAGAGTTACTAGTATTCTACTACTTAATTAACGTTAAGTTTTACTATTTTTATTATTAATTTAGCTACCCTTCTGTTTAATAACTCTATAACGTTTTATAAAAGGCTAGGAACTCTGTTAAGATTTTTATTATTAAGGCCTTTAATTATGTATACTATTAATACTAGTTTAATAGTTTAGTACTATTCTGCTTTAAGTTTAATTTTTATAATAACTTTAACTTTAACTATAAAGTTATTATTAATATTATATATATTAATAGTAAGTTGGTTCTATATATAGTTAATATATTTATAACTTTTAATGCTATTTATTTCTTAGAATTACTCTTTATTAAATATTTATAGTAAGTATTTTAAAAGAACTAGATTAATATATACTAGAGACCCCTTAATAACTTTATTACTAATCTAGGTACTAGATTTTAGTTTAATAAGTTCTATAGTAATACTAAATCCTTTAGTATTACCCTTAAGGATACTCTTATTAAAGTGTACTACTTAATTAGTAAGGTTAAAAGATACTATACTATAGTATATAGAATTTATAAAATTTTTAAAATAAAGAACCCTAAGATAAGCTGTAATGCTCGTCTTTAGGCTATAGTTAAAGCTATTAATAATACTGCTAGCTTAAATAGCTTTATTCTAACTTTATTAGTATTTAGAGTGTACCCCTATGTAAACGACTCCTCTTTACTATTACTAAATATTATAGTTAGAGCTACTACTATTTATAAGGCTATAGATAAGGTCTGCTACTTTTATACTAAATGGATAGTTATAAAAGGCTTTAGGGTATATAGTAGCTTTAATACATTTATAAGCCTTAACCTTCTGCTTTAATTTAAAGTTAGGGTATAGTATAAAAAGGGCGGTTAGTAAGGCCTGTACTTACTACTTTTAATTAATAGTGAGTTTTATATACTAGCCCTTCTATAGGGCCTATAGATATTTAGATTAACCTCTATTAAACCCTTTTATAATAATAATAATAAGGCTAACTTTAGATCTCTACTACTAAATAACTTTAGCTATATTAAGGAGACTAAAAATAACAAAGTTAATAGCCCTAGGGATACCCCTAGTAAAACTAAGTTACTTAAGGAAATCTTTAATAAAATTATTATTAATCCTACTCTTTCCTCTACTACTAAAAACCTCCCTTAGCTACTTAAAAGATATTTTAGCTGCTTTTATAAAAATACTACTATAATGTATATCTTAGTAAAAAAGGAAGTTAATTTTACCCTTATAATTAAACTATATAATAAGGGCGTAATTACTACGCTTAGTAAACCCTTTTAACTATTAATAGAGTAGGAAATTATAGTACTTTAGGATTATAACGTTTTTAACTTTATCCCTTATAACTCTAAAATTTATAATAGCTACTACGTATTTAAATTAAGGATTATTAATAAGATTAAGGGAAAAATTACAAATAGCCCCTATAAAAAGTCTTGTTTTGTAATTTAAAGCTATACTAATAATAAAAAAGCTAAGATCCTTATATAGTCTTTAATAATTTAGTAAGCTTTATAGTAATTAATTTTTACTTTAGTTCTTTCTTTAATTTATAATAGTATAACTCTATAGTTATAAAATATTACTTAAGTATATATATAGTTAAAAACGAAGTTTAATTATACTATTCTTATAAGACTTCTTAAGTAAATTAAGTATTATTACTCTTATAATACTATTATAGTTATTAAAAAACTACTCTATAGTATTATAAAAGTAGAGACGTACTAGTAGGTAATATACAACTACTACTACTATAAGAGGCTTAATATAATTAACTTAATATATAATCTATACTTTTTAATATTATTAATTAATAATAAAGAGTTTACTATAGTTAGAATATAAACTAACGATATATTAAAGCTTTTTACTATTAATTTTTTAGTTTAAAAGAATAACTAACTTTAAAAAATAAACCTTATAACTAAGCTAAAGACCTTCTTAACTACTAACGATCCCTTTATATTTAATAGTAGTATTTTAAGCTTTAAAAGTAGTAACCTAGTATTCTAATAAAAGGGCTAGAGTAAAAAGCTTATTATTATAACCCCTAGGGTAAATCAAAAGGCTATGTATATTTAATAGTAGGCCTATAGTACTTATATTATAATAATTTATTAACTAAAAGTATTTTATAATTTATTAGTTGCTGTTTAGTACTAAGAGCTTAATAATAATAATATTAGGACTTTAAATAAGTATTTATAGTAGTAAATTAATAACTAAAAGTAAGGGCTAATATACGTCCCCCTTAACTTTACTATTAATAAGCTTTTTATATTTATAAATAAATTATTTACTAATAATAATAACTTCTTATTATAACTCGGCTTTATTATTATCCTTAGTAATAAGTACCGCTTTGCTAATAATACTTTTAAACTTACTAGTAATATTGTTTACTATAACTCTATAAAAAGTAAGTATATTACTTATAGTGTACTAGTATTTAAAATTTATAGTATAATAGTTAGTACTAATATAGCCCTTACTATTACTAAGACTCTTTAAATTGTAACTAACTATTTTTAGCTTTTTAAAATCCCTATAGTAGTATATATGGATTTATACTTACTATATAAATACTTTATTAAGTTTAGTACTACTAAAAAAAAGTACCTAATAATTAACGTTATAGCTTTAAAATAGTTTTATAAATAATATAAAATTACTAATATTTATTAAATAATAAAAAGTAATAACCTAGTCGATACTTTTATAAAAACCTTTTTAAACTATACTTTTAAAAGTTTTATTAATAGTAATAGTATAATAATTAAGATAAAAGGATAAGTTATATAAAAAGGTATATAAAGCTAAAAATATAAAGGATTAAAGGATATAAATAGTATAAAGAGGAAGATATAAGCTCTAGTTACTCTAGAGGTAGTTCTAGTAAGCCCCGGATACTCTAGTAAGCCCTGGGCTTATTAGAGATAAAGCTTAACTCCTATAGGGGTTTTTAGATTTTCTTTTAATTTTATAAAAAGTAGTAGCCTATTAAATAGCATTAATTACTGCCCTTTTTATAAAAATAATTATTTTTTTTATTAAGGCCTTATACTTTAGGCTATAAAGTAAAAAGTGCTAGTATTAGTATAGCTACTATATAGTTAGCCCCTATAGTGTATAGTGCTATAGTAGGAGCTATGGCTATATAGAGTTACGTGACTATGTAGCTCTACCTATAGCTCTAATATCTACACTAGCACCCAGGCCACTTTTAACCTATAAATATTATCACTCTTTTACTATGTATATTTAACCCCGTACGGATTAATCACTAACGTTTTACCTATAAGTAAACCAACAGTATCCGTTTATTCCTACTCATACCACGCTCCGGCTTACTTACGGGATGGGTTTCGGCTTAAGACACCCGGGTAGGCGGGTACCTACTCACAATCCATACCAGTAAACGGGCCATTCATTAGGTTGAACCGAAACTCATCCCATAAAAGTACTGTTACTTGTATTTCACAGTACTATTCTTGTGCTTATCCTCGTGGCCTTGAATCAAGTTCAACTTCCGCGTCATCGTTCAAGCTGATAAAATACTCCATACATGACAACACATCCCCACAGTGATGACATTAACCAGCAACGAAAGACATTCCGAGTACTTCCACACCTGATCCTTCAGTGCGACCTTCAATTGAAATCCCTGCACCCGCCAAATAACGTCTTGTGATGTCTGGAACAGAGGGACTCACCAAGTCCGACGTGGTCAGAAGATGAGGCTCTGTGGGTCTCCCTGCTCATCAGACAGAATAGAGAGTCAAATCGCCTTGTACTCTTTCAGTGGCTTTGGACTTTTGCAGCTCGGTGTTTAGCAACTACCGTCGCAAAGGTGGAAGAGCAGCGGAGCGCTTTGACGAGCGTAGAATCGAGTTCTAGAATCAAGGGATGTGGTTCAGCTCCAAGCACTCTTGAGGTAGCCGCCACCTGCGATGCCTTGGATCTTGCCTGCCGCCATCTAACTGATGCATCCATTTCTTGTTTACACTGATTTTCAAAGTCCTAAAGGTGTCCAAAATAGAAAATAAGTTGTTTGCGGGTTAAGTGTGTTACTTGACACATCAACGATCTCGTTCGGGAGGATAAATACATTTGAACATCCCGGCTAAATAATATACTGCTTGGTAGGACGAAAAATCAGAGCACAGCTATTGAAGTCGTCGTACATTTGTCAGTTCTCGCCTTTTTTGAGCATTTTATCATCGACCGAGTTTGACTTCGCCCCAGTAATCATGAGTGTATATAGTGTCATCAAGTCTCTGAATTGACTACCTATTGTCGTAGATACCAAGGAACTCGCCACTTTCTACCTGCCCCACCTCCGAGAGGCACTTAGTCTCAGGGATATTATGCCGTCTGTAGCCAGCTCTCGCCCAACTCTTCAGTCTTGCTGTTGACCGTGACCTTGGCCGGCTTCGCATCCACCACCACGGCGAGCATGCGCACCCACTTATCCGTCTTGTTCGACCATCTGTGCAGCAGGTTCGTGTCAGCATGTGTGAACATAGCAGAAACTGACACAGGGCAGTGATTCTACGTACGCGTGCATGGATCCACGCTGGACGGCGGTATCTCCGGGGTTAAGAACCGTCTCGTCAACTCCGTCCCAGTCGCCCTTGCTATCAGTCACGCTGAAGGACGACTTGGGTGTTATAAGAGTCGGCGTTCCCTCGTTGACGACAACGTAATCCGATGAGACGGTGCGATGCTGCAGGGGAATCGTTAGCAAGCTTATGGCAATGCCATTCAGCCCTTTCATAGAGCGTGCGAGTACCTACCATGGGAGTTGCAGCGCCAGGTGCCAGTTCGAGGAAGTAGACGTTGACGCCACCGGGAAGCACAATCCCGCTTCCAGGAGCGCTGTCGAATGCCGGAAGACCCCTGAAAATCGTCATCAACCACTGCATCAGGCGCGTCACGTGGGGCATACTCACGTTCCTTCGTTGCTGGCGGGTACAGAAGGAAGGGTGCCGACTGTTACTCTGCGAAGCGCTCCCTCAAACAGCTCCTCGACCTTCAAGTCTTCAGCGACGACCTCGACCGCCGGCTCGGTTTTGCCTTTCTCTCCAGACTTGAGAGGGACGTTCGACAGAACGATGCGTCGGCGGTGGAGAGCTGCCATCTTGCTGGACGATATGGATATGGTACTGGGATGAGACTGGAACTTTTGGCAAAGCTGTGTGTTTGATGGACTGAAGTAGGTGGGCCCTGGGGATGTTTTGTCTGATTGAAAGGCACGAGGACTGGTCAACACCCATGCGTGTCGACCTTTTATCACCATACCTCGTTCCTTTGTAGTGTCTTAGACCTATGATTCTCGGCGCCGGGGAGTTCGCAAGCGGTGACATTTGTCAGTTGTTGGCGTTGCGTAAGCTGAGCCCGCGTTCCCCCTTCCGGAGGATCTGAAGGATTCCTTTCCCGCCCCCGGCTGCATTCCCGGAAGCGGCATCAAAACAAGCTTTTTCAGGGAAGATGTTGTGGGGAGCTTGGTGCTCGATAGTTGCCGACGGCGCGCGGAGATCGCCTTGGCCATGGGTCGTCCGGTGCCACACTAATGCAGCCGCATTCCTAGCAGTTGATCCGCGGATGAGCTTAGATATTCGGGCTTGGTGACTAAGGGCATTTGACGTTATAGAATGCAGATGAATTCCTGATCTCTAGTTAGCACAGGTTGAGAAACAAGGAGTTGCTTTCAGCCCTGAATTCCTTCATCCCTCTCAGCTGAAACGAAGTGCAGTAGACCAGCTAGTCAGTAACGCCGTGGCCGTAGTGCTACTACTGTCCTGCCGAGTGACATGATGTAGAGCTATTAATAGAGCAACCAACAGGCAATCGCTCGCATGGGTACGCTGTTTACACGTGATTTGCCATAAATCAAGCTACCTAAAGAGAGGAAGTCAAGATTCCTTGGAGTGAACCTACTTATCTTGCTTCGGCATATTCGAGGTTTTCTATCTCGCCTATTCTGACCTGTTACTAAAACTATCACAAGAAGTCTTGATAGTTCAGTGCGGTTATCGCCAGTCGATACTTCAGAGTTGGAATCATTCCACGGTCCTTTGGTTATGATCACAGTGAAGCGTGGTAAGAATTTGGTATTTTGAGATTGGGTAGTTGTCATTCCATGCAAAATAACGCTGGCTAACAAAATGCCTGATTAAGCTTCACTTTACAAATCTCGTGTTCGTCCTAAGCGACAGGTCCGTAGAAGCTGAACTTGCTCTCGGGGTCGTACTTGGCCTTCAGAGACTTCAGGCGGTCCTGGCGCCACTCCTCGGCACCGTACCACTCCTTAGGGGTCTCGTCACCAAAGGCATAGTTGAGGTAGACGTGAAGCTCGTCGCGGCCAGTGCCCTTGTGGATGATCTGGCGGAGCTGGTTGCCGAGCTCGGCCGCCTGTTTGTCCACCTCCGCGCCGGCGGGGGTGTAGGTGATGAGCGGGGCGAAGAGGAGGTTGTCGCCGCGGTAGGCGAAGGCGGTGGAGTCGGCGTCGACGGCCTGGACGCCCTGGACGGAGTAGCCTTCGAACATGAAAAGGGAGTTGTAGAAGGGGGAGGAGCCCTTGACGGAGGCGGCGAAGAGGTCGTAGGCCTTGCGCTGGGCCTCGACGTTGTACGACTCGACGTAGATGGGGAAGCGGGGGTTGTTCAGGCCGGCCTTCTGGCAAGGGATGGAGTCCAGGGCGATTCCGGTCCAGGCGGCGAGGTCGAGGTAGGTTCCGGCAGTCGGCTCGGCGGAGAGGGGGCCGATGTCGTGGAACGGCTGGGCGTAGGCGGCGTCAACGGCAGTGACACCCTCCTGGAGGATCCAGAACAGAATGATGGGCTAGGTTGATGTTAGACGATGAGAGTCGACATTGATCGGTTATAGAGGTACTCACGTTCTCGGGGTCAGCATCAGGGTTGTTCAGCCAGTAGGACCAGTTGACAACATCAACGGCCTGAGTACCGTTCTTCAGAATGTGGTCGTTGACAGCCTGGTAGACCTGCTCGACCTTGTCGCCGCTGAAGATGAGAGTCTCGACAGCCCAGTCACGGTGCTCGATGTCGTAGATCTTGACATCGACCGAGGTGACAATGCCGAAGTTGTGGCCGGCTCCCTTGACGGCCCACCAGAGGTCGGAGGTCTCGTCGATAGTCTGAATGGTTCCATCGGCAAGGACGATGTTCATGGACAGGAACTGGTCAGCGACGAGGCCGTGGTGACCCTGGAGCCAACCGTGACCACCTCCAAGAGCGGGACCGAGAGCGCTGACACACTCGCAGGTGCCGGTAACTGATCACAAAAGGTTAGATCCCAGGGCTTCAGCGGTAAGGAAATGTCAACTCACCAGTCTGCTTTCCAGCCGCCCAGAGCGTGTCAGTGACGAGCTTGGAGCGGGTGCCGCCGCCGATCCTGGCAGACTTGCCGTCCTCGGACACCTCGACGCCGCTCAGCTGGTTGAGATAAATCTCAATGCCATTCTGCATCTTCCCAAGCGTGGTGATGGCGCCGTGAACACCGTTGTAAGCGAGGAAGGGCAGGTTCTTCTCGTTAGCGAACTTGATCTGCGATGAGGTCAGTAAGTGGCCTGTCCACGAAGCAGGGGGGTTCACGCGTGTTCGGAATCACCCATGACTCGACACTTACCGTCTCGGCAACGTCCTGCTCGGTGCCAGGGACGACCACGAGGTTCACCGTGGGGGCGTTGAGGTTAGACCAACGCGTCGAGGCGGCGACGAACTCGTCCGTGCCAGGCTGGTAGATCTTGGCGGTGCTCGACAGCTTGACGCCGAGGTCTGCCGTGTCTCTCGCGCAGATGCCTCCCAGGAGCTGGCGGGCGACGGGGAGGTTCAGGCAGGACGAAGCGACGGCCCACGCAGCCACGGCTGTGAGGACCTCCATCTTGAGTCGGTACATTATGACGAAAGCGAGAGCGTCGCAAGATCAGGCCGGATTGGCGAGAGATAACCCTTCTGGTTGCACAGAGGATGCAGCCCAGTTCCCAGCTGTCGGTAAAAGTATAAACCGAGTTTCAGATGTCACGAAAGGAGGGAGATCACCAAAAGAGTGTGTGAGTCGTGGTAGTCTCGACGTATCTCGCGCAAGATCCTCTGCTCTTCCACCAATATGCACGCAGCGGCAGCGCGAGTCGGTCAATATTTATTCGGCCGTTCCGTGCAGCTGCAATCCTCGGTTAGCCAAGCTTCTTTGCCGCAACGCTGGGCGCACTCTTCATCTCGGCCCCTTGCAGGAAAGGTGACCCGCCCTCCTGGGGTTTGCGTTGGCACTTCATGCATGCGGCCTTGCTTCCTGGGACCTTCGGCCGCATTACCAAGTTGGGTTCTAAGAGGTAGACTGGCCTTGATGCCCATGTCATGTCAACATCTGCCTCACTCGCCGATCCACCGCGGAGCAACGGGGCTCGGTTCACGTGTATGGATGTATGTATGTACACCCTGTTCCGCTTGCGGAGGATGTCGTAATATTACGCCAGCATCCTGTGCGCAATTGGGTACGATCAAGAAAATACAATTGTATCCGTACTTCAACTTCAATGGTGCATCTGAGGGAAATCCATCGGCTTTCTCGTCTAATCCCACGTGCCATTGCGTGGCTTACATTCGTAACCCTGTTGCATTCATTTCCGAGTCTTCGTTCCAATCAGCATCAACGCCGGCAGGGCGCAGACCCCAGTATCAAGGGTTCCTTCGAGAAGAGGGACATCGTCCCATCTAACTGCCAAAGACCCCGCTTCAGTCTTTGCAAACCTGCGGCCCGTACCATCAAGTAAGTATCCCGGTGCCCCTCTATCACTACATGTACTGCCCACTGCCCAGGAACTTACAGCGCCAAGTTGCTCGGCGGAAGAGCAAAACCCCCCGGTGCAACGTTTGTGCCACGATGCTACATAACTCGGGATGGCGAAGAATATGTGCAGCAGTTTTTTTTCTCCTTATCCCCGCTCCACTTCTTATCCCCCCGGTCCCTCGGCCCCTCCCCTGATTACTGCCACCGGCCGGCGAGGCCTCGATGCGGCACAGCAACGAAGGAATTGTCTCGTCCTCGGCATAGCGGCACTTGGCATGCTGACAGGCGCCTCAACCGCCGTTGCTAGATAAAATTGAAGAAGTTTTCCAGATTACTCAACAGTGGAAAACCACCGAGAGACGTCGTCCAGAAGGTCGTACGAGTTTTAAACGTGAGAGCCAGGGATGCGTGTCGACCGGACAGCGAGACCGAGAAGAAGCAAAACATGAAATGTTCTCA
This sequence comes from Colletotrichum musae, assembly GCA_027406025.1. Lineage (NCBI taxonomy): Eukaryota > Fungi > Ascomycota > Sordariomycetes > Glomerellales > Glomerellaceae > Colletotrichum > Colletotrichum musae. The sequence continues at coordinate 1,184,877 of JANVYC010000004.1, forward strand.
TCCCCGATGTTTTGCGTTTGATGTTTCGCCCAAAAACCTTGACAGGACGTCAACTCGCTGCGCCGCTTGACTGCCGTCCAAGATTTTCGCCTTGCGAGCCGCTATGACCTGTCATCCAATCCTTCCAAGCTTTTCTTCAGCCAAGCAGTCGGAGCAACTGCCCGATATCCGGTTTCCCGGCCGGAGGATTCGGGTCGCTGAAGCTCAGCGCAACAAGGACAGACATTTTATTTCTGTCTCTTTTGCCGAGCGCCGTAGAATCTTCATCACTGGAACTCGACCCCCCCTTTTTGTCCCCGCCCCCTCTGCACATCCCCCGAAATCCGAAGCTCCCCTGTTACTTTATCGTAAAGAAAAGTATTGGAAGTGGAGAGCTCGACGGCCGGGGAAGCACGGCCGTGACCGCTCGGACCACAAAGCAAGGTGCAGGGATTCGGAGCAACCTCGTACGAACGACGAGTCAGTGGCCTACAGGGCTCACTTGGTCATCCTGATTTATCATACACTATAGGTGGACGGAGCTATAGTCCGTACCTCGACGCTCTGCGGTCTGATTGAACGACGACCTACGGCGCAGTGGAGGCAAAAGAGTGGTCTACTGCGGCAACCCTCGGACTGGAAAGTAATATGTTCTGAAAGACCGCACCTGGACTCGCGAGGATGGAATCAGACGCGAGAAATTTGGCTTGAGTGGGGTAAAAGACCCAATTCTTAGAGTGAAGAACCCTTGCCTTGCGAAGTGAACCCGGCCACAACCGCGCGAAACCGGATCACCGGATGAAAGAAATCCAGGCTTCTTCAACTGGCGCTCTATGTGGACAGTGATATCCGTGGAAACCTCGAAACCTCTTGATGAAGCCCAGAGGTTTTCTGAATCCATCGCAAATGGCAGCACATTACGTATCACGACGTGCTGGTAACCAGCCGGCGTGGGCCTGAGTTCCTTGTAGGAAGCTGAATCATCCGTCGCTCATGCCTGTGTCTCGCACTTGTCGTGCCTCCTGACACAGACTTTGGTTCAAGGTGTTGCATCTCGGAGATGGGGCCATGCCGCAACCCAAGTATGTCCAGGGCCCTGGTTCGACATCCTCTGAGTATGGGGACCTTCTGCCTTGTGCAAACTCGATTAATGTGTCTACGGTCGAGCGTCGCACTTATTGCTACTCTGTGCTGCGGTATCCCACGTCCAGTCCTATTTTTCGGTTTCCAGCTGTTGATCTCAAGCATGCCATGTAAGGTATCCGGTGCATTACTGCGGGATCATTCATCTCGAGTCGCGTGTCTGACCCCTCTGCCTAGGGTTTTACTGCTTTAGTTCTGCTCATGTGGACTCCGCCGGATATTTGTACCGATGTGATTCCTAGTCAAATACACTCCAGCCCTCTCCGTGCTCGAATCCTGCAGTCGCGGTTTCTCTCTCCTAGCTGTCGCCGATCTGCGCTCCGTCACCCCTGCTAGACAAAACCGACATCGTTTTTGGACCAGAACGACATGTCGTCAAATGTCGAGCCCCTCGATCCGGCAGCTCAGGCTGCCGCTGAGGCAGCCGCGGCCGCGGCTCTTCGGATGACGATCGAGGCGTGGACCCTTTACGCCATCGGCATGCTCGTCACATTTCTCAGGACATTTGCTCGGGCAAAGGCAGTCGGGTTTCGCAACTTCCGGGCCGATGATTATCTCGCGTGGGCCGCAGCAGTATGTCGACTTCATCCATCCCACACAAGGCTTCTGACTTCACTGGAACCCCATTACTGATCATCATCTGTCTGAATCTTTTAGTTAGTCTATACCGTCCAATCCACGTTGGCGTACCAAGTTGGCAACATCGCGAATGGCCTCGCCAACAATGGCATGACGGACGACGAACGTGCTACGCTCTCCCCCTCCGATCCAGAATATCAGATGAGGTATGGTTTGGTCAGGGTGTATACCTGAAGCATGACAGCTTGTACTAATCCAAACGCGGCTTAGAATCATCGGATCCAAGATCCAGGTTGCTGGTTGGACCACATACTCGGCACTAATTTGGCTACTCAAATTGTCCATGCTCTTCTTCTACATTCGCCTCACGGTAAGTTTGAAGCTATCCCATACTCTCGGACGTCTTACAGCTGAACAGAACTGACATGATTTTAGGAGGGTCTGGGTCGTCGATATCGCATTCGAATCTGGATTGGGTTCGGTCTCGTGCTTGCAACGTTCCTCGCATCCATGGCCTCCGTTTTCCTGTCGTGCATCCCATTCAACAAGTACTGGCAGATCAGCCCTGACCCAGGCAGTAAGTGATTTCTAACCGAAGATTACATCGGCTCTTGCAATCACTAACGGTCCCCCTTTCAGACTCCTGTCAAGCTGCTATTTCTCTGCCAATCATTTGGACTTCATTCGCAGCCAATGTCTCGACCGACATATATCTGATTTTGATTCCCCTCCCTCTGCTCTGGGAGTCGACATTGAGACTCGTCAAGAAGGTTGCCTCGACTATCGTGCTCGGTGCCGGCATCTTCGTCTTGGTGTGCGCTACTTTGAAGAGTATATTCGTCCTGGTGGTAAGTCGAGTACCTAAGCCCATTATCACCATCGTTACCTAAGTCGTAATGTCATCAGGATCCTGTCAATGGAGCCCAGCTTGCCGGAACTTGGGGCACACGCGAGACCTTCGTCGCCGTCGTCACCACGAACCTCCCGATGATCTTCCCCCTAATCAGGACCTGGCTCGAGCCCCTCTGGCCCAGCGCTCTCCGCTCCTCAAAGAAGGCCTACCAGACCCCCAGCGGGTTCCGCACGATCGGAGGCGGCGGCGGCAACGGGAACTCCCGCAGTCACGATCGTCGCACGGGACCCCCTAGCGCGAATCCCATCACTGCCAACATGACCTTCACCGAGAGCGAGGAGCGCATCATGCTCGACGTCAAGATGCAGGAAATGAAGAACTCCACGTCGCCGGCCCCGGGAAGCAAGCCGCTCAATGGGATCGTGGTTTCGAACGAGATTGAGGTCACGATGGAGGATCGGACCAGCCAGTTTGGAGAGCAAAAGCCGCAACGGACCCATGAATGGTAGAAGAGATTCGTGTCTTGGGATTGGTACGGCGAACCACACTAGAAGATGACGTAGATACTTGACATATACCCACGAGAAATCGTTTACTTGTTTCTTTATTCGACAGGAATACCATCAGACTATCGATTCGTAGTTTGCCTGTGAGCCCTAGTTTCTGATTGAGACCGTCGGACGGTTCAACTACAGCCTCCTATTTCAGGCACTATCATTACCTACAAGTATCCAAGAGTCCATATGGACGATACAAACCCTCGGGACAATACGGAGCACTCAACAAGCGCAATGGTAGAAGCATTCTTGCTTCCCCGAGACCCCGGGTTGTGGACCGGGTTCTAGGTAGTTGACGGCTTTTCTGACCGGCCGGGTTCTATCCACATCCCGGGCCGGGACATAGAGAAGACGTTCCCCGAGATTACGCGTAGGTAACCTAACACCCCACAAAAGACCTCAATCTAACTGACTTGCAGAGAGGGTAGTGGAAACCACTAGTTGCACTGCAGGATCTCCACGTCACTTTCAGTCCACTTCACTTCTTCGAAGTTGAAACCACTCATGTCTTACGCTTGTGATGAATGAGGCATTAAGATCATGAGGTGATAGGTGACATCGTGGATATTTCAGAACCGCAACACACTACTTCCTGAGCCTGTTCTCGTGTGCTTCGATGAGGATTCCCTTTCGAGTTTCACGAGGGGGTCAACATCGATAAAATGGTGTTAGTCGTGAACCATTTAGAAGTCCGACTTCAGGAGAGTAAGAAGACGGGGACCAAATGCGACATCCATCCAAACAGCCTTGACTAGTTTACTGTTTCGTGCACATAGCAAAATGTCTGAAGCCATATCCGCAGCTAAGCGCCGGTTAAACCACACTTCGTCGGGAGAAACACCGCCCACTTGGCAGGAAGTTTCCATTGGTCTGCCTTGCATTCAGCTCCGTCTAGCGCGCATGCGCCTCTATCTCAATTGTAATGATCTGCTCTTGTGGCTGCTTACTCTTGGGCGCGGTTGAATCCTTCGGCGTGGCGTCCGCCCCTCGTCTCCCTTAAGCGAAGGACCAAACCAGAGCCTGATTTTGGCAAGATAGAACAGAGCCTCAGAAACATGCCGCGTTTACACAGATCTCAGTTGTTCTTTTTTTTCTTTGACAGATGAAGGTCTCGCCTTCGAACAGTCTCTAGGCACTCCACTGGTCAATGGTAAGTCCAGTTGCACTGCACTGAATGGTGTTCAATCACATCCTGATTTGCGGCTTGGGTGAAATGTTGCCAGCAGAGACTCACTTGTCCTCAGAGGGCAGTTTGGCAAGTGGAATTGCACTTTTACTCGTCATCGCGCTCCTGACCACAGCTGGGCGAGAGCCCAGCCATGTCCAACACCATTTTCGGGCCGCCCTGAAATGCACGTGGACGCAAATAGTCTTGCTGGCTGCCAAAGCCATCAGCTGGCTTTACTTGGCACTTGAACAGGCTGCAGATTGTGCGTTTGGTGTGTGTCAACATGCACACAGCAGCGCCCTGCATACCGTAAGGCTCGGGAAACGGCGAGGCTCCGGGCAGGAAGCACAGCAAGATAGAGATGGCTGTATTATAACAACAGTTACGACGGCCTGGACTTGCAGTCTGAATCGGACTGTGTCTTATTACTCGGTTGTTAGAACATAAATTTAGCCCATCCCTCAAATCTCTGATGCCTTTCCCGTGTTCATTTTGTCTTCACAACCAATTTTCCGTTTTTAGCGACGGGCATCGTCGAGCGACGAACGTCCTTCCATCAATATGGCGTCAAATACGTCCAGTCTGAGCTTCCCCAACTGGACACCTCCAGCAATCGACACACTTAACTTCGGTTCGAATTGCACCATAGTGAAGTCCTTCCTCGAGACATGGTTCGACGTCAGCGCGCACGAAAAGGTCGGCAATATGACAGGCCACGACCAGAACGTGACGTTCTGGGTCCCCAGAACGCTTCAGTCTCAGGTCACCGAAAGATACTTTCGTCAGGCGCTGCCTTCCGACCTCAGGGATGCGGCGACCTATGGAGAGATACTTGAGTGGGAGATGTCACTGCGTAACGCATACGCTCAAGGTGTCCAAGAATGGGTCGACCTGGCTGTTGAGCTGAATGATACCGACTCGCTACCACTCGACACACAATACTTCGAACACATCATTGATGGTCCGAGCCGCATGTGTCAGGAAGAGGTTTGCGAGCTGAGCTATGAGTGGGGAGATTTGGGAGACGTCAACGGTCCAGGGGTAAGTCTACTTCTTTCTTACCAGTGTGCAGCGTCACTATTCCCGCAGGCTGATGCAAACAAGGTCTTCATCAACTACATTCTTCTTCTCGTAATATCCGCCTTGTACTCTGTCATCGCGATCTTCGAAGCGTTGCGGCAGTTACGTCGCAAACGAAAGGGGCCTGGGGGCTATCATCCTCCTGGTCAACCTCACCAGCCGGCCCGGGCCCGACCGTCGTTCAGGGAACACTTTTACCGAGTCACCAAGCAATCCTTCACCGGCTTCGCTGACGCGGCGGCCATTTTCTCGCTCGCGCTGTCGGGCGCCATCTTGACGCACCACCTCACGGCCGACGCCATCATGGTCAACAGCAAAGACTTCATCCTCCAGCTCTGGGTGTGTCTCTTCTCAACCTGCGTGTCGGTCTGGCTGTACCGCATCGGCGCTTGCTTTCGCAGGGTGGATAGGGCGAAGCTGGAGGCGAAAACCGGTATTCGCCAACACAGGAGCAAGAAGCAAACCCTCATGACCGGCATCGTGCTCGTCCTCTCCGTTCCGAGCTTCGTCGTGACGGCCGTGTTCTTGATCATCGCCCGCAGCAACATGCCGTTCAAATTTGACGACTTCTGGGACGACGTCTGCGAAAACGACGACATCATCACCAAGAAATTCGTCATTATCGGGGCCGGCGTCCTGGGCGGATACTGTGTCATCAGGACCTTCCTCTCCGGGGTCGTGGTGAGCTGCCTGGCGAGGAGAGGAAAGAAGCAGATCTTGCTGCCCCACGGGCCACAGGTCAACCAGCAGGAAAAGGCACGAAGATTCAGGCTGATACACAAGCTCTACCAAACCGTTATGTCCGGGGATCCGCGTTACCGCAGATGGATGGACCGTTTGGGCTTGTTGGACCTCCTCTTCCTCGGCGGCTGGTCCGGCTTCATTCTCTTCTACTTCCATCGGTTTCGGGAGAATCTTTCCGAACGCACCAACGTCGACCCTTTTGCCGAAAATTGGAGCCTGGGTCAGGTGCTTGCCCTGTCGACGACATTTCCCGTGGTGCTTAGTTTCGGGCACAGCTTGGGTAAGTCTGCGTATTCCAACTCCAGGTAGAATTTAGCTGACCAGCCCGGACGAAGTTACTGATCGGTAGTGATTGAGGCAATTGCGCCTTGGACTGCTGGCGAGATAAGTCGCCAGAGTCGAATAGGATTTCTCCAGCTACATATTTTCTGATGCCATGTGAAGGTAATTCCTCGAAGTATGGTTACTGTCGGTAACGCGAGACCTTTTGCTTTTCGCCCGTTGCTTTGGAAGAGGTTTAGTCTCTAGATTTAGTCCTGTAATCCTTCATTTTCGACACGGCTGACAACGACGGGAAACCTGCGACGCTTCGGTATTCATTGTGAAAATGTTGTGCATGATGGCGGAAGTGAGCCAATCATTCCCCAGGTCGCTTCAGACTATCAGATGCAGTAAGCTGACATCTTTTCCACTTTCTGTTCATTAAGTCAGATGCTCGTCTGGGCGGCGCATTCAATATCCGCCTCTGAAGCTCCAATGAGGGACGCAATCAGACTGCGATGAAACCTAATCTTGACCAAGATCACGCGGCGTTCCCGGCCCATAGAAGCTCGAAGTGCGTCAAAGAAAGGGGCCACTTTACGTTTACATGTCCAGCCCAGATTTCCCGTCAGCACTAAGGACGTTGACGGCGGGCTGTTTGCCTAGGGTTCGTTCAGCTGGGGCTGCAGTCTGCTGCGCGGTCAGAGTGGGATTACTCATATTGCAGGATTCAGGGTACACTTCCCGGCTTGGCTCAAGTCGAAGGTGTGGGCTCGTCACGCCCATCATCGACCCCCACGGGCGTTAACAACCAGGCTACAGCACTCGGAGTACCGGGTATAGCCCAAGTCTTTTTGTGTACGTGCCAGCAGGGAAACGATAGCCGCACGATGAGACTAAGTTATGACACAACCGTGGATGTAACGCGATCCTTCCCGAAAGCTTCCTCGTTTGTGTAACTTGCACAAGTCGGTTGAGTCGATTTAGGAAAGAAGGTCAAGCAACTAGCCAATACCTTCAGCTTTGATTGGGCGACTTTGCCTGTAGCCACCACAGATGCAACTCTAGATAGCCTTTCTTACCTGCCCGAAATGGAGACCATATGCCTTGCGACCTTCAATGCGGGAATGCGGCCGAATGCCCGCCCAGCCCCAGTTGAGGAGACTCCACGAAGTTAACAGTCCCACACTACGAGGTAACATCGCTGCCCAAAGTATTGGAGTCCTTGGGGTTTAGAACCGTTACACAACTCCAATATGCGCACGTTTTACATGCAAACTCCGGTGGGTGCGGGGTTTTCATGCACTTTCCGTCCACATTCAGCGAAGGTAGGGTGTTATTCAATCCTGAATTGGCACAACTAGCTAGGCACCTTGATAAGTTCTAAGTCTGCTTGCTGACCTCGTGGTGACTTCTCTCAACACTGTCCGCCTAAGTCGGCGAATTGAGTCTCTCGTCAGATGTTGAGTGTAGGTTATGGTTGTATCGAGCCAAGAAAGCGTATACCCCGGGCACCATCGTCGGACTTACTATGTCGGGCCTGGAGGTAACATAGGCTTGCATTTCGTTTATGTGAGAGGGATATTCTCCAAGCTTGCCTCTTCATAGAGTGGAGTTGTGCGTTGTAAGGTTCCATTATTGGCAGCAAACAGTTTCCTCGCCAAGACAACTGCGTCAACGTCGTGTCGAGCATGGGTGACGACTCCATCAAGCTGAAGGCTTGATAGGTGAGGGAATCAGTATATAAGGGGGAAAGAGTCCCGGGTTCAACCTGAATCTCTTTTCTCCCATCATCACACAACTCTTCAACACTCATCTCCTCACTTATCTCTCAAACACCTACTTCATTCCTCATTCTCAAACAAATCTCAGGATGCAGTTTTCCACCTTCGTCCTCTCATTCGGCCTTTTGGCTGCTCAGACCGTCCTCGGCGCACCGGGAAGTATCTCCGGACGCAGCGATGTTGCCGAGTCCATCGTCAACGCCACTGCCCTGGGCGTCGACGTCTATGGATCCATCCCCAGCGACGCCGTGCAGGTCAAGGCCGGCCAGTACACAGCCGAGCCTGGCACCAAGGCCTGGGCCTGGATCCGTGCCCAGATCGACCTTCCTGCCAGCGAGGAGGTTGAGAAGCGTCAGACCTGGGCCAACATTGGTATTGGCATGTTCGCCCAGGATTGGTGTAAGTGCCCTCATCTGTTCTCTATGAGCGTGGTCCGATTTTGACCAAACTCTACAGGCAACGGCCAAGCCGCCTGGTTCGACAACGTGCAGTACGGAGTCCAGCACTACGACACCGTCAACCACTTCAGCGTCGGCATCAGCTACCGCGGCCTGCGCTCCAATGAGCAGCTGGATTTTAGCAGACGTTCCGGTAACGACTGGTGCGGCGTGTACCTCTACAGTGCCGGCCAGAACACCCCTGGTGAGTTCTACTGGTACTACCTAGTTGCGAAGTCACGAGCTAATGCTGGCACGCAGTCGGCTGCTTCAACTCTCAGCTGATCAACTGCTTCCGCCTCACCATTCGATGATTTTAGAAAGCGAAACATGGTCACTTCCGCCTCTTCTACTCTCACGGAGCGAAGAGGAATGGAGTGGAACGCCGCTTCCGTCTATCAACAAAGATGGCGAGGGCATGAGGTTCGGAGGCAACACGGAGGAAAGAGGATGGAAAGGTTTTTGAGGTTTCTCAGTCATTCGCTTGCAATTTGAGGGAATGATCAACCTCAAATTGCGGAAACTATCATTTAGTCGAAATTTACTGTTTGTGTTGTGCCACGAACCATGATCCTGTGGCTATTTCAACTCTAGCCTGCGACTCATGTAGAACAGCTGAGTAACTACCACAAACCCCGCGACTCCAAGTGTATGTTCCTATTGCATGGCGATTGAGGTTGAGCACAGATATTGCAGTGGTATTGAATGCACGCGATAATGCTATCGTGTGACTGAAACATACATGCACCTCGCCAAACTCGTCATTCGTCGTGCGATATTTTGACACTTTGGTGGTATTCTATTACGCCGGTTCAAGTCACATGGGTATCGTTCTTGACATGTGGGAAGGCACTTCGCGCTGACTGGATGAGCAGATGATGAAACAAACAGCAGTTGCCGAACTCATCCTCTCCGACGCTCAGCTTTCCCGAACGTCCGCTCGGATGTTCGTCCGAACTGGTGGCGTCCGAGATCGGAGACGGGTCTCGGGGTTGACCTCCCCACAGATACCGAAGGTCCACTAAGTATCCGTACCTGAGGGGCTTACCTAAGTACCAGGTCGCTCTTGTAGCACAGTCTGTTGTATCGTCGACTTTTAAAATTTAATGTAGGCCTCGAATCACTACACTACTATACTAGTACTCTTATGCTCCATCTATCTTGAATTTTTTAGCATTGTTTCTCAGTGTCCATCACTTCTGTCGTCCATCACCTCTGTCGTCCGTCTCTTCTGTCGTCCGTCTCTCCTAGGTATCGTCCGTCATTACTGGTACCTACGATACCTGCCGAGAGCTCGGACCGAGTGGAGCTGCCCCTCCACGCTAACGGTCTTATCGATAACAACGCTGTCGAGTCACACTGCACCTCAAGCAGCGCGAACGGCCCAAATTTTACGGTTACCGGCCTCTTTCCTTCACCATCACCTTTCTTGCTTGCCCACGGAAGAGAAGCCTCGTTTGCTCGCGACAACGTAAACGATACCAAAATGGCTTTCCGCGCCCCTTTGCGACTTCAATTGACCAAGTGCCAGCCGCTGTTGGCCGTTGCCTCGCGTTTCAACGTCCGTGCGCTTTCGTCTGCGACAGCAGCTGCGTCTAGCCCCGAGGATATCAAGACCGTCAACGTGAGTGCTTATCCCGACGATCCCAACGACTGGATTTTACGATGGTTATGGTTTGGTCTTTTATACTGAATACTGACTGGCATTCTCTGTACAGAAGGAAACCTCCGTACCGAACCCCGATCCCTCCGAAGATTCCCCCAGCGCCACTCTCGTTCGCGAACATGCGCCGTACATGGTGGCCACCTATGCCCGGCCCCCGCCCGTCTTCGTGAAGGGCCAAGGCTCGCGTCTGTGGGATATCGAGAACAGGCAATACCTCGATTTCACTGCTGGCATCGCCGTCAATGGCCTTGGACACTGCGATCCCCAGGTCACCAAAATCATGGCCGAGCAAGTGGGTGGTAACTCCGAGAGGGGGCCCTGGTCCCTGAGTCATTTTGCGCAGAGTCACTGACGAGACCTACTTTGCAGGGTAGCACGCTCATGCACGCCTCGAACCTCTACTACAACCCCTGGACCGGCGCCCTGTCCAAGCTGCTGGTCGAGAAGACCCTCGAGGCCGGTGCCATGCACGACGCCACCTCCGTCTTCGTTTGCAACTCCGGCTCCGAGGCAAACGAGGCCGCCATCAAGTTCGCCCGCAAGGCCGCCAAGGTCACCGACTCCTCGGGCGACAAGTTCGAGGTCGTCTCCTTCAACAATGCCTTCCACGGCCGCACCATGGGCAGCTTGTCCGCCACCCATAACCCCAAGTACCAGGACCCGTTCGCCCCGATGCTGCCCGGCTTCAAGCTCGGCAAGTTCAACGACGTCTCGGCCATCAACGAGACCGTCACCGAGAAGACCTGCGGCGTCATCGTCGAGCCCATCCAGGGCGAGGGCGGCGTCACCCCGGCCACCGACGAGTTCCTCATCGCCCTGGCCAAGCGCTGCCGCGAGGTCGGCGCCGTGCTGATCTACGACGAGATCCAGTGCGGCCTCTCCCGCACCGGCACCTTCTGGGCGCACACCCACCTCCCCAAGGAGGCCCACCCGGACATCATCACCACTGCCAAGGCGCTCGGTAACGGCTTCCCCATCGGTGCCACCGTCGTCAACGCCAACGTCGCAGAGAAGATCAAGGTCGGCGACCACGGCACCACCTTCGGCGGTAACCCCCTCGCCTGCCGCCTGGCCCACAACATCGTCTCCCGCCTCGCCGACCCGGCCCTGCAGAAGGACGTCGTTGCCAAGGCCGCCATCTTCAAGACCCGCTTCGACTCCCTTCGCGAGCGCTTCCCTGACCTGATCAGGGAGGTCCGTGGCCGCGGCCTCATCCTCGGCCTGCAGCTCACTCAGGACCCGTCGCCGATCGTCAAGGCGGCCCGCGAGCGCGGCCTGCTGGTCATTACCGCAGGCACCAACACGCTCCGCTTCGTGCCCCCTCTGACCATTACCGAGAAGGAGATCCAGCAGGGTCTGGATATCCTCGAGGAGGCAATCGCTGTTACCCGCTCATGAAACGAAGAACGAATAAAGAAGAACCAGGGCCAAGGATGGTATCCATCCAGCCCATGTAATTAGTTGTTTGGCGTAGGCGTCGGCGTTCAAAACCCCACCCACCCCGTGACGAGTCTTTTAGACGTAGATCCTGTTTAAGCCAAAAAGGCAGCAGCAGCAGCATATTGCAATTGATACCTATACCCTAGTTGATATCTATACCCGTGCCACTACATACCTACCATAAAGAGAATAAAAAGAGTAACCATAGTCGTTCCCCTCTAGTATCCAACACCCCCTTTAGCCACAACTACATGGCTAATACCCTAGACGTCCCTAAGGACTCCCTGGGATCAACACCGCTAAAGGCTATACATATGCAGGCTTGTTATTATCGTCGTCCGTCATCGGTATCGTCATCCCTCATCGTCATCTTTGTCGTTGTCCGTCGTCGTCGTCGTCGTCGTCGTCGTCGTCGTCGTCGTCGTCGTCGTCGTCATCCGTTGTCGTCATCCGTTGTCGTCGTCGGCATTATTGTAGCCGTGTAGGGGGAGAGGCTGGCGATCGGAGAGCCAGGCCATACAGGGGTGTTGGATACTGGAGGGGGCGTGATGAACAAGATCTCCACAAGATAATAATCAAGTTTCCAGCATCTCAACGCCACTTGTATCCATTCGTCAGACCGTAGCGTCGAGTCGTCGTTTGGCAACCTCTTCGTCGCCGCTCCAGTTTCGTCAAAATCTCGCAAAGCCTGCCGGAAGCGGCTTCATTGGGATCGGTATACAATCCCTTTGCTCTAATTATATACTCCAGTCCTTGCAGGACTTTGTCCGTCGATTGCCGAGGTGGTCATTGCAGAATCACCTGGCTTTGACCGTTTCCAAGGATGATTCTCTCCTCACATTTTCGACCGAGTTTGATGCCCGTCCGCCATGCGGTGCTACCTAACACCTCTTTCCCTTGTCCTTGACATCTGTTTGTAGGTGAATAGAATTCCGACAATAGAAACCGAAAGCTAACACCTTTGCCAACGTGGACGAACTCGACTTCATTCTTACCATAATGGTTCGAGGTCGCCAATCGGGCTGTTTCAGCAATACCGTGCCGTCGACTGAGATCTCCTCAAGATGGATATAAACGATAGACAGACTACCATGTTCTCTCCCGATTCTCCATCGGATTTCTCATCGTCTCAGCAAACCACAACACTCTTTTGGTAACAGTCTCATCCTCTTGCATAGCCATCCTCAGCGGCCGCTTCACATTCCCCGTCTAACCTCCCCCCGTCATGGAGCCTCGCTCATCGTCGCTGCCGCCCAACGGCGTAGAAAACGCCCCGGAGCCACGCTCGTCATCACCGCCGCCCAACGGCGTAGCGAACGCCCCTGAGACATGCTCGTCGTCGCCGCCGCCTCAAAGAAGGATCGTCGACTATGGGCCGCGCTATGCCCGAGGATCGCCTCGCGTTGAGCCGCACGCCAACGGCCCGCTCTCATCGTCGCCGCCGTCTCCCAGAAACCAAGACGCCACGGAGCCCGACCCGACCAATCATGAGCCGTGGCAAAATGATACCGACAGGCCCGTCCCGGTGAAGTGCAAGGACAACGAACGCGAATGGAAGTAAGTCTCTGCGCGTTTACCAAAAGTACACGGTCACTGTAGAAAACCGCCAGCTAACGCGGGCGGTCGTGGCTTCAAGTTTCAGGATCTCCAGGGAGCCGCTGCAGCCCGACGCGAGCCACGAGGTGTTCATGGCCGCCTGGCGTCAGTCGGCCACGCCCCGGGGCATCCTCCGCAAGGTCGACCGCGAGGAGGTCCGGCTGCTCAAGGTGGCGCGGGTCCGGGCCGCGCTCCACACGATCAACTTGAACGACCGCGCCGCGGCCGACGGGTGGTGCAGCAAGAACGTGGACGTGCACAACAGCACCGCGCTGAAGGCCTACCAGAAGATCCTGGAGGTGGACGAGAACGGGAGCCGGCGCCTCCGCCATCACTTCACGACCAAAGCCTTCATGCCCCACGTCATGCGGCCCGTCGCGATCTACGAGACGGACGGCCGCGTGCACGTCATTTACGTCGTGTTCGAGGCGTGCATGCTGAGCCACATCAGAAAGAGAGAGACCGCGTGGATGCGCAGCAGCTGGCGGACCATTGTCGATTTCGACTCTGACGGTCTCTTCAAGAGGATCGAATCAGTGCGGCTGGCCAAAGCCGAGGTATTCAAGGGGGACAATGAGGAGATGATGAAGTTTGCAAATCGGGTGGAAGAGATCAAGTGTGCCGACTTCGATTATTAACTACGGGCGGGGCATAGTGCTGCGTTGGCTTTGCCCGACAAGGCATTTGGAAAACGTGCAGATACTGAAGGAGACAGTCGAACGGACACTTGCGACTTGGGTAGAACGGGTTGGCACTAGATTGATTCAGTAGACAACGGTTGAGATGCTCCCTTCTTTTCGCAGATACCGCGCGTAGGCTTGACGATCCTGATGAGCGGATGCCAAAGACAAAGCCGCAAAATCTTTCTTGCGATGTATCGTTCGCAAGGAAACCTTCAATGGCTGCTCTGCGTTCCAGAATCATTGGCAGGCGGGAGCATGGAATGGACCCGCGCGCCTCGGCGGCCGGCTCCACCGACCCCGAAAGAGGGGCCGGGAGGAGTGGGTCAGCGCTTCGGCCCCTCTCGCCCTAGTGTCATGCGGGGCCCGATCTTCCCGCGTTTCTCCTTGGCGACATCCCACGTGTGGTTTTTTCTCTTTCTTTCAGGGTTTTCCATTATTTCCTCCATTCCTACTACCGGTGCCCCGGTCCCGTTTGTCGGCTTTCAGGTTGGCCTTCGATGTTGTGGTTTGCGCACTGAGCTGAGTCCAGCAAAACCGCGTGCCTCATGCGAGAACGCGTCTCACAGCGGTCGAGGCACTCGCTACATGCCACCAGACTGCCCATCAACTGTCACGGCGAGTCATTCCGAAGCCCGTGACACATCTACGCCGAACCACCGCGTCGGCACCGACGTGATATCATGCGCCTCGCCCCTCGTCCGACCATTGTTGGCACTCATCAGCCGCATCTTCCCCGATTCCAGGTCCGGTCCCGTCACAGCTTTCGCTGAAGTATGCCCAGATTGGTCCCATGGAGCTGGTAAGCCTACCTGGTGAGCGAGGTCTAGGTTCGGGTCCGGGTTCGGGTCCTGTAGGCGTCATTGGACTTTTCTTTCAAACGGCTTATTTTATCCGACGTGTCTCTGGCGATCAGCAAAGTCTGGATCAAAATCAGGCAGCCGGCGGTTAGACGTCTGGAACCTAAATCGACCACCACCACTGGGAGTGACGAGGAAGTCTAGACGATCTTGGCGTGCGGCCGGACGGGAGGTCTTCGAATTCCGACGGAGACTAAGGCTATCTCTCACGATACTCTCGAAGACATGTACGACCCCACGAGAAGGACGCGAGAAAGTCCTGGCGAAGCAAGAAACACGACCTAGCTATACCGCGGAGATATCTCCTGCTTCTCGGCACAGTTACATCAAGGCGAGGACGGCAACCAGCTCCGAGAAGCAGCAACAGGAGACACAACAGAGAACCTGCCATGTGCCGTCCCGGTATTTCCAGATTGGTCCACCAGCGCGAAATCTGCCCTTCATCCCATCGTGCAAGAAAGGCACCGTCACCCCTTCTTTCAGCCCATCGAAACACACCGCGTAGGTAATCCAACGTAGTTTTACAACCAGATGCGCCCTGCCCACACACACGCCGGTAGCGCACAGCCCGCCCGATGTTTCGAATCGGCCACAGACCAGACGGGATCTCTGCACCCATGAAACGGAGCCGTCCAGTCGCAACCCGTTCCGCCATTTAATCCGGCCCCGAGAGGGCTGCGTCGATCCATCGATATGACGCTCCCTTGTTGTTCTTCTGATCGACCATGCCCGGCGAGGAGGCATGGAGCAAGGTTCCAGGGGTCCACATCTGCCTGCCGCTCGTCGATATCTTGGTGCAAGCTCGTGGGCCTCAGAACTCTCGCCCCTGATCTTGATTATTCACCATGCGTAGGCTGACAGCGGTGAACCCTGCTCGTCCTAATGTTGGTTGGACATCGGGGAGATCCCACGTGAGGTCCCTGGGAGCTGAATCCGCCATCTTTTCCCCTTTGGGATGAGGTTGCGGTACCTGACGCCGTTCCCTGGCCGTCGGAAACACCTCCACACCTTGTAGGCGACGCGAAGAAGCTTAATGTCAAGTCCCGCTGTCTCGCGGCGGGCACGACTTCCGACGTGAAGAGGGTTGTGTCTTGTCTTTCATCTGGGTGTGGTGGTGGTATGAGCTTTCCCAGATTCCTTCGCTATAAGAATCCAGCGGCCCTCCCGTCTCATCTCTTGACGCCTGGGAGAATGTGATCCAGTCCTTTTGTCCAGTCCCTACCACTAATACAAAGCATCCATTCCTAATACCATCATCCCCATAATACCCAACCAAACCACCAAAGGCAAAGATGCACAGCTCGACAACAAAAGCCCTCCTCCTAGCCCTCCTGGGCGCTACCGCCTCCGCCAGCCCGACGGGCCTCCTGCCGCGCCAGGCCGACTTCTCGGGCAACTCGCAGAACGGCCTGCAGGGCGGCCAGTGCAAGTCCATGATCGTCATCTTCGCGCGCGGCACCACCGAGGGCGGCAACGTCGGCACCATCGCGGGCCCGCCCTTCTTCCAGTCCCTCGCGGGCATGGTCGGCGCCGACAACCTCGCCGTCCAGGGCGTCGAGTACCCGGCCGACATCCCCGGCTTCCTCGCCGGCGGCGACGCCAACGGGTCCCAGGAGATGGCCAACCTCGCCCAGCAGGCCATCGCCAACTGTCCCAACTCGGCCGTCATCATGTCCGGGTACTCGCAGGGCGGGCAGCTCGTGCACAACGGTGCGGCTATGATGCCTGCTGATGCTGTGGCCAAGGTCGCCGGTGCCGTCATCTTTGGAGATCCTCGTATGTTCTCATCGTCCCCGTTCTTTGACCTGCCGCAATGAGCCCGTACTGACAGTGTTGGGAACAGTCAACGGCCAGGCCGTCCAGGGCGTCGACGCCGCCAAGACGAAGGTCATCTGCCACAACGGCGACAACATCTGCGAGGGCGGCAACCAGATCCGCCGAGCCCACCTGACGTACGGCCAGAACGCCGACGAGGCCGCGCAGTTTGCCGCCTCCATGATGCCCGCGGCCCCTGCTGCCGGCGGTGCCTGAGCTACTGTCCCCCATATGCCTGCCCTGAGTTGACCTCCGGAGGGCTTTCGTCGCTCGTTACCCGTTCGTTTCATCTTGTATATACATGACCCTATCGTACCTATTCTAGGCCCAGTCGACGACGTCGGTGTGGTAAAAGTCCAAACAGTTGTTCGTAATGTTGATAAGCAAGGGGTTGGGTGTGATTGGAGGTTGTCTTCTGCGTGTTTGGTTCATCATTGGCATAGCTTAGCATGTTGAGTAGCCATAGTAGTACATAAAGTCTAGACCGCTTGACTCGTCTCGGCTGTGCTCGGCGTGATGAGGCATGATTTCCGGCAAGAACGGCGTGAGCCGAGTGACTCTGATCCGACCTGGCCATCCCTAACGTTGGTGCGAGTTCGTTTTCCGCAGTGGTCAAGGGCAAACTGATTTGAGAATCGGTGATCTGGGATCGCGAGTAAGCAAGCGAACAACAATTGAAGTCGGCCAATACTCACTCCGGAGAAATACCCATAGCAGCGAGTGCATATTCGTAACCTCATGACGACGGCCTCCCTCCAATCCCGTCCCGAGAGACGGCGTCCGCAATGCCATCCGCAACGCCATCCACCTCACATCACCTCACCTCGCCCTCCTAACAACAGCAACACACTCCCACCCCTGCCCCCCAACCTCCTCCATCCTCTCCTCCCCCCAAACCTGCACGCTTCCCACCCCATCAACCTCAAAAGCACCCCTAAAGTCATCCCAATCCATCCTCGGCCCGACATAGACCACAACCTCTGGCCCCTCCCCGTCCTTCGGGAACACCCCCTCCATGTACGCCCTCACGAGCGCGACCTTCTTCGGATACACAAAGACCCAAGCCCTCGCCCTCGCCGCAAGCGGCTCCAGCGCCCACGTCCCCGGGACGGTGCGGTGCCGCGCGTGGTACCGGTTCGGGCTGGGCGCGACCTCGACGCTGACTAAATCTAAATCATAAGGCCGGTTGGGGAGGGAGTCCAGCAGGGCCTCCACGAGGCCCGTCCCGCTGCCGATGGAGAGCGTGAGGGCCGGGGCGGGCGGGAGGCAGGCGTGGATGGCGGCGAGGAGCGGGAGGGAGAGGCTGAGGCAGGAGTCGGGCAGCGTCTGGGCTTCGTCCGTGAGCTGCGGGAGCGGTGCGGGGATGAACGTTTCGGGGGCGGCGAGGAAGTCCTCGTCGGCCGGTAGCCTCTTTTCGTCGGCTGTGGGGCTCTCCATGCTCGCCGGGATCAATTCGGGGGAGGTAAGTGGTGCGGATGGTCCGGAGACTAGTGTAGTGAGTGAGGAAAAACGGGATCGTAGATCGTGGGGTGAAGGGACGCGGGGCCGGCGATCGCGGAATGCGCCCCACCAACCTTGTGAGAAGTACATGGCAATGTCGGCGCTGTTCATTCAATCCATCTCCACAGTCTTACTACAGCACAGCTTCGCGTTCTCGTCAAAGCTCAAGACATAGAGTCCAACAACGACAGACGGATCAAAGTTCTTATTCTTGGACGAACCAGCTAATGCGACAAAGCTCCAGGGACCAAAACCGGCCCCAACTCCCAAGTCGCGACCAGAACCCGCGAAACCATGCACCGATAAAACACTACACCCGGTTTACACCCTAAATATACACTTCCATCAACGCGATGCGCTACGCCCGGGTAGAAAATACCAGGCGGATTTAGACGGCGCTGTAGCCGCCTCGGCTGCCGCTGCCGTTGACCGTGCTGAGCACGCTGCGCGTCCAGTCCTTCAGCAGGTACGGAATATCCCTAATCGTGTCTCCGTGGGGCAACAGGTCCCAGCCCCTAGCGCCGTATCGGTTGTAGTTGAGCCAGGAACCGAAGATGAGGTAGGCCGCGATGCCGAGGAAGGCCCTGTGTGGAGACGAATTAGCACGAAGACCGAGATGAAATGCAGGACCAGAAGGCGAGCAAGGGTACTCACAGAACGACAAACCAGGTAAAGAAGCCCCAGTGGCTGCTCGCGTCACCGTTCTCAGGCTCAGTGGGCTTGCCAAACGAGTCCTCGCAGGCGTACTTGGTGTGCCAAGTCAGCCTCAGCACGTCGACGTCGCCCTTCTCGGCAGGGCCGTAGCTGTCCCAGATCAGGGCGGAGTCGGGCTTGAGAATCTGCTTCTCCTCGGTAGAGGGCTCGTCCCCATCCTTGCCCTTGTCTTTATCCTTGTCGTCCTGGTTATCCTCGCGTGCGCGCAGTCGCTCGGCGGCAGCGTCGTACTGGTCCTCGGGCGAAGTCTCCCCCTCGAGGCCGGTCTTCTCCTTGTCGCAAATGAACTCGATGATGGCCTTCTGGTGTTTGCCGTTCTTGTTCATCGGGTACGATCCGCCGTTGAGGATGAGCCGGACTCCCTCCTTCTTGGCGTCCGAGTTGGAGTCGCTCGACTTGAGCCGCTCGACCTTGGCGTCGAGGGCCTGTCCGCCGCGGTCTTGCAGCTCGCCGGCGATGGGTATGACCCTCTCTACATCGTCCTTGTCGCCATTCGCGCGGGAGGTACGCTCAATCGCGCAAACTGTGCATCACTGTTAGTTTACTTCACCAAAGATCTCGCGTTGGCTGTCTCGTTAAGGGAGTCGGGGGACACCAACGTACCTCGCGTGCCGTTGGGACATTGCTCGTCCTTGCTGACGTCGCCCTTGCGCTTGAGCGGCTTGCAGATGTCGACGGTGTATGATGTGTTGGTAAATGTGGGAGGGTGCCAGCGGCTGGTTACCACGCTGTGCGGGCCGCCCAGGGCCTTGAAGTTGAAGGATACGTCGTCGACGCGAATGTGTTCGCAGTCGATTACCGCAGCCGCCGCCGGCAGCGGCGACACGAGAAGGGCGAGCAGGAAGGCTGCTTCCGGGCGAGGGATATGCATTACGAAACGGCCGATCGAGGGATTCTGTCCAGGTTGGGATGGACTCTTCGAGGGGGGATTATCGGATCGTCTTGGGGGCTCTGCGGTCCGGGGCAGCACGGGTCGGATTCGACGGATCGAAGGGGGCGATGGACGGGTTGGGAACGGTTGGAGAATGTTTGGAAGACACCAGAAGACGTGGCGACCAATATCAAAAAGTAAAAAGAAGCGGAGAGGTTGCTATGAGTGTAATGAATGTGGTTCTAGATGCTGGACAGGCAACAGCAGACAGAGCGTGTGGTTTGCGGACAATTCGAGGTCACGACGCCTTGGTGCATGTGGCTTGAAGTTCCGAGTAGTGACGGCGGAGTGGACAAATGACCCAGCACCTTCCACTTTGGACGGGACCTGACCGTTTGCCTTGCCTAGCGGCATTTTTAGCTCCTTGCATCATCGGACTACTCCCGCGTCATGCCGAGATTTAAGCGGATCACGTGCTTTCGCTGTATGAATCCATCGATACTGTGTGGTAATGCTCAACGCGAACCTGCTGACTCAGGTTGCCGACGTTTCTGCAGGAGGTTCATCACTGAGCATTAGGTAATCGAGCACCCGCGTTCAGACACAATCTTGGGGCATCTTCAGCTTCGTCTTGAACGATTCTCATTGAATGCTTTGAATGATACATTAGATCGCTGGCCAGAGTTTCGGTCCTCTCCGACGTATGCACCATTCCCTTCCCGCTGTCCGTGAAGCCCCAAAGCAATAACCGAACGTCCGTCCCTAACCGCACCTTTGAAGGATAAGGTAGATGCGCCTTCGTAGGGGTATATAAGATCATACGAGAGATCAGAAAGCCACCCGGTTCCACACCCCGATTTCCTTGACGCCGAATTGGAAAACACTCCGTCGCAACCTATCTGCCTGCCATCGCGTCTCTACCGCACCTCGCCTTATTGCCGTCTGATGTTTACCCATTGGTTTGGCACTCGAACACAACAGAGCCCTCAACATTCACCGAGTGCGAGAGCCGGACTAGAGAACCTTGATGCGGCCTACATACCATGCGGGCCCATCATGCCGCCCATGCCCTGCATCTGCTGCTGCTGCATCTGCTGCTGCTGTTGCTGGTGCTGCTGTTGCTGCTGCTGTTGCTGCATCATGACTTGCTGAGCTCTCCGCTGCGCCATCAGGCTGGACACGTAGTTCTTGGCCTCTTGCATGCAGTTCCTCTTGAAGGCATCATGTTGATCAGCCGGGATGTTTTCGACTTTTCCGCCCCACGTGGCAGCAAAGTTGCCGATGGACTTGTTGTAAATAGCCACTCCGTGACTCCGGACTTGGTGCGCCATTTGCTGATTGTTCTGATTCATGGCCTGTTGCTGCTGCTGCATTTGCAGCATGGCTTGCATGTTCAGGTTCTGGCCGTTCACCATGTTTTGGCCTCCAGCCATCTGCCGTTGCATGGGGTTGCCCATCTGGGCCTGTATTTGAGCCATCTGGGCCTGCATCTGCTGCTGCGACATCTGGCCACCACCCATTTGGCTTAGCTGCGCGGCGTAACGTTGAGCAAGTTGCTGGGTCATCATAGTGTTCATGTTGCCCATTTGCCCACGTTGCTGCTGCTGCTGCTGCTGTTGCTGTTGTTGTTGTTGGTGCTGCTGTTGATGTTGCTGCTGCTGTTGCTGCTGCTGCATCATAAGCCGCTGCTGGATTTGTTGCTGCAAAAGCTGATGCTGCTGCGCCGTCATCTGGTTGCCCATTGGCATGTTGGCCATTCCATTCTGCATCGCGGCCGCCAGCTGCTGCTGTTGGATTGCGCGCTGTTGTTGAGCAACCTGGGCTGCAATCATGCTGGAGTTATGCATTTGCTGAGGCATGGACCCTGGAGTGCCCATCATAATGGGTTGTCCCATTTGAGAATTGGAAGCCATCATGTTGGGTGGAGGGCTTGCCTGTCCCATCCGAGGGGTGACAGCCACGGCTGGGCGCGGTACTGGCGTTGCCTGCATGCTGGGTGTCCCTTGGGGCAATCGAGGTGTGCCGGCTGGATGACTCTGCTGACTCGCCCGGGCAGACATGCTATGCGACATGGGAACGCCTCCAACGTTGGGAGCATGGCCTTGCATGGCAGAAGGCGGCCTTGGCGGGCTGTTCGCCATGTTCGAGTTGGATTGTTGCATTGGCACCCCGCCAGGCATGGGAGAAGACATGCTGTGTGGGGTGCCCTGGCGGACGACTGGCGAAGACACAGGAGCCTGCGAAGCCTGGGTAAAACGAGCCTGTGCTTGGGCTGGAATGCCGCTTGCGACCACGCCAGTCGTGCTGTTGGGCATAGACGTAGGCGTTGGTTGATTTTGTGCCAGATTTGCTGCCGTATTCTGGTTGCTCTGGGCCTGAGCAGCGGCGGCTTGTGCAGCCATAGCCCGCCGTTGCTGTTCCCTCTGCTGCTCTTGGCGAGCTTTGAGCTCCTGGGCCATGAGCTGTTCCCTCCGCAGCTTTTCAGCTTCGGCCTGGCGCTGGGCCATCGCCGCTGCTTGCTCTTGTGCCTGCTTCTGTTTCTCTTGCGCAAGTTTGCGCTCGTTCTCTGCGGCTTTCGCCTTCTCTTGTTCTTGCCTCTCCTTGTGCTCCCTTTTAATATCAGCAATAACCTTGAAACGCTCGAACCTCGGCTCGAACGTAGAAACGGCAGCCTGTTCTTTGTCGGCGCCGTTGGCACCGCCCTGCGCTCCGTTGACAGAAGAAGACAGTCTCTCGTCCAGAATAAGCATGTACTTCTCCTGCTCTGCAGCGGCAGCCTCGTCGGCAGCCATCTCTGCGACAGTTCTCTTTCTTGTCTTTGGCTGGGGTGGAGGGTCGGAGTGGTTCGGGTGGGCGAGGGCATCGAGCAGAGCGATCGTCTCTTCGGCGTCCTTTGTTGGCTCCAGGAACAGAGGTGCATTTGTAGCAAGGAGAATTTGTGATTCTGCCATATGGATGTTGCTGCCATCAAGCTCCATTCGCTCGCGCTTCTGCTTCTTAGCCGGGGGCGGCATGCTGGCGGCGGTGGGTGTTGGCGGCACCATGGTGACGGGCGTAGAAGGGGGAATCGTCCCATTGGCATCGGTGCCGCTGCGGCCGTCCGCTTGCCCCCACGGAGTTGCGGCTCTGATGAGGAGATCGGCCTGCAGGCTCTCCGGTGTCGGGAACATGACGAGGGTGAAGATCTTGGGCTTCGCAGGAGTCTTACTCTTTTGGCCTTCGCCTGGCAAGCTCGGAGCCGGCATGCTCTCCTTGTCCTTCTCCTCTGCCGTCTTCACCTTCGTATCCTCCTGTTCTGTAGGCGCCAGCTCAGGCTGAGCCCCAAGGGATTCCTTCGGATACGGGACGTAGGGCGAAGGCACAATGTAAGGGTTGTGGTTGTGAATAGAGGAAGGCACGACCTTACTCGACGCCGACGTCGGTCGCGCAACATCCTTGGTTTGGACCACGGACTTGTGGTCGTGGACCTGGACGATCAAGCAACCATCGTAGAATGGCACGCCACTCTGACTGAAATAGTCGAGAAGATCGTGGGGGACAGTGCGAGAGCGCATGTGCTCAAGGAATATTCGCATCGGCGAATGGTATGGGAAGATGCCATCTTGCTGGTCGAACCGGAAGTGCGTCGTGTGCAAGTGAAGAATTAGCGATGGCGGGTGGCCAGCGTACTTTTTCAGGATGTACTCGGGCTTCACAACTAATAGCGCGTAGTCAGCATCACACCGAAAACGACGCGAAAAAGGTCCAGTCAGCCTACCGTAAGGTGGTGGCTCTACAGCCTGACTTGCCATCAAGTCGGCTGTCAGCGATGCCGAGCGCATTCCAGCGCTGTTCCTAGAGATGCGACCGCCTTGAGCAGACTGCTCGCGGCGCGCACGGTTGGCTGGTCGCGCGGCTTGTGGGTTCGCGCCATTCGTCGTCGCGGAATTGGGCGGCTTCTTAGTCGACATGGACGGCGAGGGTGATGATCTGATGGAACTGGCTCCGTTCGTCTGGATGCCCGGGGGCACTGGGCGCTTGATCTTGGACGCGACAGCCGGCGGCTGGATTGCTGTCACGACCGGCGCCATAACTGCCGGAACGGGCGGCTACCAGTCCGCAGGAGGGCGTAGAAGCGTTGCGACTGCTGTTTCCCACTTTTGTATGATGCGAAAAGAGTGTTACAAAGCTATCATTTGAAGATAGTGATGAAGTTGGACGATCGATCGCGAAGCGGAGGATGGGTTGATGGATTCGTCGTGGAAGGGGTTCGTCGATCGCGTCGTGGAATCGGGTGACGTCGGCGTGGAGAGGTGGACACCTTGAGCGAGTTGGCCTTGTGGCGACCGAAATATGGTATCAACGGGAGAAAAGAAATGATCTGAAGAAAGAATCAGGCCTGGAAAAGATGCACGGCAGCTCGAATCGATGGATTCCGAATGTGTGGGGGTGGGATGTAGTCAGGCTTCCGCGAAAGAGGCTCCAAGCTGTACCTCCGAGACGGGGGGCGCAAGCGTGGAGGAACTGGACCGTAAGAGCCTCAGGCAAAACCCCGGATCTACTGTTTAGACCCACCGCTGACCTACAGTGTGCGCACAGTACGACAATGTTGCTAGCAGGAGAGACCGACAGGAGAGAGAAGATGCAGATGATAGAAAGAGGCAAAAAAGAGCAAAAAATCGGTTCTTGAAATTGTAGAATTCTTCTCTCCAGTATGCCAGTGGCGCAGAACCTAATAAATACCTAGTCAAAGATGTTTCCCTCTTCTCTATCTGGCGACGCCCAGAGGGGTCTCCTACTACCACGGTACCTAGATATCGTCACACGGTACCTACCTTCGTGGCCATGGGTAGTATCATGCACAGGTCACTTTGCAGCGAAGTAGGTATCCGCATGGAACACCGCGTCGCGTTGCACATCAACGGTCGATTACTTATCCGCTCATGATAACGTCACATGATATCTCGTGGTATATACCAATCCAGAAAACAAAAAAACACACACAAAGTTTATATCCTCCCGAGCCTCCCATCGTACGGCCCACCAGCTCACAGGGAGGGCCGCTTTTTGTACAGTGGAGGCAGCGCTTGTTCACTGCAGCAGTAGTAGCATGCTCACTGCCGTCCCTGGACGCGGCGTGCCCAGTCATCGTGGACCCGCATCCCGTCAACAACAACCACGCCGCGGCCCCGGCCAACCCGGTCAGCTCGCTGCCACCACTTCTCCTCCTTCTCCGGCTTCTCCGCTTCCGACTCGCTGTCGGCAAGACCACCGTGCCCGTCGTCCGCGCCCACGACGAGGATGATGTCGTGGCGCAGCCAGGTCTGCAGGTTGGAGACGTAGCTGCCGTTCTCGCCCGCCAGCGACTCCTGGAGGTAGATGATCTCGGGTTGCAAGTGGCGCAAGATGTGGGTGTGGCCGTTGGGAGTGGTGAACGGCATGACCATGGTCTCCTTCTCGACGAGAGCGAGGGCTTGAGAGTGGATGGCGTTGTATGCCGGGCTGCCCGACGACGCATGCATCAGAGGACTCTTTGAGGACTCGTCTCCCGGAGTTTGGGCTTGGTGGTGCTCAATGTTAGAGAAGGACGAGCTCAGCGAAGGCGGCGGAAGGTTACTCGTAGCTTCGCCCGAAGCGGTCTCCTTGAGACCAGGGGCGTAGATCAAGACGAAAAGCTTGATGCTGGAGAAATCAGTGTATCGTGGGATATGCGACAGGATGGACTGCCATCTCGTTAGCATGGCTGAAGCAGGAGTGGGGCGGGAACCAAGCTTACGGCGTGTTCATGGAAGCCGTCTTTATCAAAGTCATCGCTGTGGCTGTCGGCAGACACGACAATGACGACCGTCTTTCGGCGCTTACCCGGCTCTCTCGACACCGGCCCCCGTTCCTTCCGAGCGTCAGCTTCCTCGGACCACGTCTCGTGGTCGGCGTAAGCGTTCTTGTCCTCCTCTCGGATGGCGGCGAGAGCCCTGCCAGCCACGGCACCAGCGGCGGCGACTCCCGCCGTCACGGTCTTCCCGGCAGACTCGAGGAACTGCTGGGGACTGGGCGTGCGCCGCAACGCGCCCGACATGCGCGCTCCCCATGTTTCTGGGGGCGCATCCTGGGTGATGTCCGTGGTGCCGTACGTCTCGGTGCCGACGTTACTCGGCGGTGGCTTGGGACCCCTGGAAGCTCCGTAGGCTGCGTTGTCGCCGTAGTCGGCGTTATCATAGTCGAGACCGGCGAGCTGGTCGGATTCTTCCTCATCCTTGCGCTGAGACCATACCCAGGCGGCGAGGCCGACGGTCGCAACGGTCACGGTGACTGCGAGCGGCACCCAATGGCTCCATACCCCGCGCCTCCGAGAATGTTGATCGTTCCACGACATTTAGTTGGACGTGACCATTGCACCAGGGCTCGAAGCCCAGGTTGTCGTCTTTGTCGATTGGGGTACGGGGGGGTGTTGACACGAGAATTCGAGCTTCGTTCGAGCTTGTCGTGACAAATTGGACGTCTTCGCGCAATTCGAGGACGAGTATCGACGCCGAGGGAATCGTCAGCCGTTGAGATGTTGGTCGCAATCGCAAACGGAAGCCGTTGGTGTCAAAGACAGAAAAGCGCAATGGGGGTGGTGGGCTGGAGATCACCCACTTGTCGCAAGAGCTGTTCGGGGTGGCTGGGCTGGGCTTCTTTCCTGGGGGGGGGGGGGGGGGGGGAACCACATGGACATGGGACGGAGGATGGGGATGACGAGGAGCTTAGGCCAGGGGGATCCCGAGGTTGACCGTGTCAGCCATTGGTTGCCGGGCCAAACAATTTAGCAGCTGGGAAACCAGGAACTGGTCGGCTCGGCCATTGGCCATAGGTACCTAGGTACTTCCCGGGCCTAATCTCAAGCGGCAGCCGGGTCAAGGATAAGCCGAGGGTCACGTGTCACGTCATCCCCCACCATGACGCGCTGCAGAGGGTACCGCTAGTGCTGTGGGTCCGAGGGGCTCTCCGGAGTCGCATTTTTGGGCGATGACTCCTTCCGCAGTGAATTAACCAGAAAAAAAGTCATTGAATCGGCCGAGGCATGATCGCCGCAAACAACCAACGGATTTAGCCCCAACAACGCCTCAAGAGTTCCCAGCTCCTAACGCAGACATTGAAGCTCGCGTTCGATCCATCTCGCACCTCGGAACGTCTTCCGGCAACCCTTCGACACAGTCGCAAGACCCCACCATCGCCTCCTCAAGATGCCCCACGCTGTGTCGATGCCCTCACCAGGGCTTCAGGCCTTGGTCCTTTGTGGCCCGGGATCCTCGTTTCCGACGTTCACGTCGAATCCCGATGAGAATCCTAAGGCACTCCTCCCAATCGCCAACCGGCCCATGGTTTGGTACCCCGTCGACTTTTGCTACCGCATGGGCATCACAAGTGAGTGGACTCAGTCATACCCCGCCATCGCCTCCCCTCCCCGCGCAAGGCTGATCGTCTCCAGACATTACTCTCATCTGCCCGTCCTCCGCAGAGCAGGCACTCACCACCGCCTTGAACACCGATCCCTACCTGACGGCGCTTCCCCTCCCCAGGCCAGACATTCTTGCGCCCAAGTATCTGGACCAGACGACAGGAACTGCCGACATTCTGCGTCTCCCGGAAGTCAAGGACCTCGTCACGTCCGACTTTGTCATTTTGCCTTGCGACCTCATCTGTGAGATTGCCGGCGAGAAGCTCCTGCAAGCATGGATGGTCAAGGGTGCCAGCATGTCAGACCTCCTGGGCGCTCCCAAATTCTCGGCAAGCGCAAGTCCCTTCAGCGGCGGTCTGGGAGTCTACTATGAGACGAAGACTGCGACGCCAGTGAAGGGAGAAGAGACCGACTTCGTTGCCCTCACGCCTTCTGCGTCATCCGCGGTCGCGCCACCCAAGGGTTCCCTGCTGCCTCATCTCTCGAATCTTGTTTACTCCATGCCTACCGACTCCCTCAAGGATCTCACGGAGGAAAGGAAAGGACTGCCAATCCGCCATGGCCTGATGCGCAGCCATCCACGGGTCAGGATGCTCACTACTCACAGAGACGCCCATCTGTACATCTTGCCCAGGTGGATCATGGACTTTGTCGACAAGAACGAGAGAATGGAGAACATTAGCGAGGATGTGATCGGCTGGTGGGCCAAGGCAGGCTGGCAAAACGGTCTCGCTGAGAAGCTCCATCTCAGTGAGGTCTTGCGCAAGGACGTTGAGGATGACGAGGACTCCGTCCAGGAGAGCTCAATGTCGTCGCAAGACGATGACCCCGAGGAGCTGCGCACGACCGACGGCGCCGAGGACAGCAAGAACGCCGACAACAACGACGGAACATCCAACTCCCACGGAGCGGAACTCGTCGTGCCCCCTATCCTCGCATA
Organism: Colletotrichum musae; assembly: GCA_027406025.1. Classification (NCBI taxonomy): domain Eukaryota; kingdom Fungi; phylum Ascomycota; class Sordariomycetes; order Glomerellales; family Glomerellaceae; genus Colletotrichum; species Colletotrichum musae. The sequence continues at coordinate 1,212,961 of JANVYC010000004.1, forward strand.
CGTTCACCCTTCGCAGGCAGATGGGCCCATGATCCGCCGCGTTGATACTGCACAGCTCTTACTCAACATCTCGTTGCAGCTCGCGAAGCTGCCATCAGTGGAGGAGACCGGCGTCGACGCCGCGTCTCCCTTCGCTCACGCCAAGAAGGTGGCATACCCCGAGGGTGTAAAGGGCCGGACGACCATCACCAAGGCCGACAGTCTTGTGGGCGAGAACGTCACGGTGGAGGAAAAGGTCGCCATCAAGGAGTCCGTCATCGGTGCCGGCTGCCAGCTCAACGAGGGTGCCAAGCTCTCCCAGTGTCTTCTGATGGAAGGAGCTGTGGTGGGCAAGAACTGCAAGCTTACAAGATGTATCTTGGGCAAGAGGTGTGTCATTGGAGATGGCTCAGTGTTGACGAACGTCGAGGTTCAGGAGAACCTTCTTGTTGAGGCCAGGAGTAAGTCGCAAAGCACGTCACCAGACCGGCAAGAAGCTAACCCTCATGACAGCGGAGGAGAAGGATACCAAGCTCATGAGCTCCGATGGCCTGGAGGCCACCGAGGAAGAGATGCAGGGAGTGCTGGAAGACATGGACAACGAGGTCATGGCCCAGAACGAGGTGGCCGTGGAATAAGATCCCAACCTATTCAAGAAGAAAGCCTCTCTTTCCCAACCGTCTGCGTTCAGACGAACCTGACTCGTCATGTCCTCCTCGGTGATGTGCTTTCTCGTGCTGACCTTGACCCCTTCTAGAATATCGTGAGCGCCACCTGGTCCGAGACAAAAGCAATATTGGACGAGGTGGAACGACGCAGGCCGCCTAGCCACCAGCAAAGACGAACCAGTGCCCGCTAGACCGAACTTATGGGGACAGTTTGAGATTCACATGTTGCTAAGGGGTCCAGAGACATGGAGACTCGGAGCGACTTGTTCAGTAGGTGAAGTCATTCGAAGCAGCGGGCACCACACTCGAAGTGGATATCGACGTGCAGGACGACGCTTTGGAGTGATTCCTCCGGCTCGCTGAACGGTATCTGGTAGGCATTCAGCGGCATCCCGGCAGCAGGCTGGCACCGACGAGAGGAACCGGACGTCGACCTTTCCCTCTGATAGCGGAGCGTCTCTACGTATGGACATCCTTAGGGCCCTTGTGAAGTTGATTCTAAAGAGGGGCTTTTTTCCTGGCTGGCCTGGCTCGACGGGAAACCCCTCCTGAGGGAATTGCGGCGGCACGTTTAGCAAGACAGCATCTGGAGCGTCTGTCTGGTCACCTACCTCTGGCTGGCCCTCCGGCGCAGGTACGATCTCACGGAAAGGGATGCCGAACCTGTCAGATCTCGCGAGGCCCTCTCCTCAGCCCGTCAGTAAGATGGCGTTTTTTCGTCCAGGAACCGCCGACAACGTTGAGGTCTGCGAACCTCCCCCCTCCCCCTCTCCCCTCAGACAAGGGCTTGAAGCTACCATGGCGAGATGCGGAGGTTTCTCCAGAGTCTGCAGAATGGGAATCAAGAGAATCCCTTGATCTGCCGGCGGTTTTGGATAATTGTGGACGAACTATTTGCTCCGGACGCCATCGACAAGTTCGAGCCAAGGGCGAGGGGTAAGTAGACGACCCCGAGCAGACAGACAGGACCCTCTCTGCAGAAACAGACGCCCCCCCCTCCCCCCAGAGAGGGGCGGCCAAGGGGACTTCCTGCAAGGATTTCCAGCAGCCACTATTGGGAAACCACTCAGAGGCTACCTACTCTCCGATTGAGACAGTCAAGCCTGGCGGGCGAGAGGTTGATGGTACCAGGGTCCAAGCTGGCCTAGCGCGGTTTTTCCTGGCGGAAGTCGATATCGGGAATTTGGGACCTGCAGCTAGCTGGCAGAAGTGAGCTGTCACAAACCGAAACCCCACCACCTCGGCGAGGGGAGGGCGAGGCCATCGTTTTTTTGCGCATTGTCCTCGTCCCAAGCTGGTGGGATGATGTGAATTATGGGAAGAGGCTGACGACCGAGTCTGCCCCTCTCGGGATGTTCACAGGGACCCGGACTTCAGAGGGGAACGAACGAACGAGCGGCCTAGCTGTGCGAATCTGAATCACAAGCGCGCTGTTGCACAAGAGATCGGTTTGGATCACATCTGGCGGGACTAACCAGGGCAAGAGGTGCATAGTTTCTCGATGGGCCAAGGACAGGACGAACGAGCCGGATGGACAGAGTACGTAACTACGACAGAGCCGAAGCAGAGGACCATGGTAAAGTACGTACCGTCACCTTACGACCACCGAAAAGAGCGAAGAGGCGTCTGGGCAAAAAGACGGAAAGATAAGCCGACGACAGGGACGCCGGCCAGCTATGGCGAGGAACGCGGTTACGCGGGACAGACACAATGGTGAGACCGAGATGTGAGTCGCTCGCGCGACGACTTTGTGCGTTCCTCGTGGGAGGAGGTCGTGGCGAAGGCACGAGAAGGCTCGCGACGAGAGTGGCGCTACGCAAGAGAGAGACGAGGCGGAAAAGCCTTTTTACTTTCCCACGCGCGCGTCTGGGGGGGCCACAAACAAAGGCGGACATTCCATCTCGCGTGCGCGCCAAGCTGACGAGAGGAAAAAAAATGAGAGGAGGATGGGAAAAAGAAAAGAAAAACCGCTTAGGAGGGCGCGGCGAGCGAGAAGTTTTCTGTGGCCCCCGTCTCGCTCAGTCTAAAAGTCTCGCTGGAAGAGGCCAGGCTCACGAAGGCAACCCGGAGAAAGCCGGGCTTGTCCTTGATTGCATGGCGGGGCCACGGCGGCGGCGCACCGGCAGCAGCAGCAGCAGCACGGAGCCGCGGCCGGTAGCGCTGTGTCAGTTCTCTCTCGCGACGTGCTGGGGGGGAGGGGCCTAACGGCCGAAGGTCCTGGGTTGCCTCATCTGCCAGGGGTTTGGGGGGAGAGAGAAAGAGATGGCACTAAGGTGCGAGGCTCGATAGGGTTGCATCGAGGATTTGAGAAACTAACTGCAAGATGACGCCTGGGTCTCTGTCTAGAGAGAGACGACATGCAACTCCGTATGCACATTCACATATGCGCACAAGGTTGCATACGTCCCCACGCCTTGGCTACGCGAGGTGGTAGTCCCCGATATGGAGGGGAGACGTTGGGACTATGGAGTGCCACGCAGCCTTGACTGGGCTCAGCAAGAAGAAGCGAGGCGAGTTGCTGCCGGCTCTTTTCTTGGGTGATCGGCCGACCAACCGTTGAGGCTGTGCTCATGGACAAAGGGCTGTCGACGAAGTTCATCCAAAAGCGGAGAGTATTCGGAGGGGAGTGCGTTGAGTGGTTTGAAAAAAGCCCTACGGCAACGATCCTCTTCGCTTGATCGGATCTCTTTCGGCGAGATGGGACCTGCATCCCCCAGATCGAGACCGGAAATAATAACGAGTGCAGGGAGCATGGGGCACGAACACCGGTCTCCCAGGTCTATTGACGGCTCTATTCTTGGGGGTCGTGTTTATTTCAGAATGGCGTTGGGCTTGCGAGAGAGGATGTGTGCTCGGACGGATGCTGCATTTCTGGCAGCATGGGAGAAAGAAGCTCGGTCCCGTTCTCGAGCCGTGACGATGGTGTTCACGGCGAGATGGAGTGGGATGAAATAACCTCCTCTTGGGTGTGCGTGTGTCCGTGGGCATCGTCGGGAGTGGTTACGTTACCCTGGCGTACCCTAGGCCCTCCTCTCTCCCCTGCTCGAACTGGGAGTCTCGGGTCCGGCAGCTTGTGGTCGATCATGGACGGGGGGGGAGGATGAGAACTGGGAACAGACTGTGAGAGTTGCACAGGGGTTGGCGGTTGCACGGCCGTCGTCGATGATGTCGTCTCTCGTCGACCCAGTCCAGCCAGGAAATGGGGACCTGCAAGAGCAGAGTCAAGTGAATCTCCGAACGGTACGTACGCTGCAGGGCTACGATGCACAGACTGACAGATACTGCGTAGACAAGACGTGATAGACGCAGAGAGAGAGGCTGCATGACGCACGGATGCTGCGAGTGTGTGTGATGGTGCCTGGGTGAGATCTCACCTCGACCTTGATCTGGGTCGGCTGGCTGGCTGGCTGTAGGCGGGCGCGCCAAGTAGCGCGCCGATAGACGCGACTGCGCTAGCCTCCGTCGTCGTCATGTCTGGTCTCCTGCATCGTATCTTTAATTCCCCTTCCTGCATGTCTACGGGATATTTACGCAAGTCTCTGAATACTATCTGGCAGGTGTCCGTCCCAAGAGACGTACATGAGAAGCTCTCTATACGTACCTGACCCCCCCACCCCCCTCCCGGCTCACGTCGGATGGCCAAGAGGCTGAGAGATGAGAGCCGACAGATGAGTCGTCCCAGCAGGCAGTCGACCTGCAGCCCGACCTGCAGCAGCGCCGCAGTAGTCGAGGCCTCGGACGCCGGGGGGCTTGTTTCCGGCCGTGAAGGTTGCGGCGCGTGGTGGATGTGATGGGTGGTCGTGGGCTCACTCGGATTGGGTTGGTAACAGGAGTGTGTAGTCAGAGTACGTAGTGAGTGAGTGAGTGAGTGTGAGTGAGTGGTGTAGGTACACATGAGTTCATGACATACCCTGTCACTACCACTGCGATTCGGGCGATCTGAATCGTCTCCGCTTTTCCTTTCACCCGGCCATATTTTCGAGACCCATCGTGCCATCTTGTCCGTACGTAGAGTAAGTTAGCGAGTATGGCTGCCGGCTGCATTGTGTCGAGGGCCTGAATGACCGAGTCGATGACCTAAGCGTGAGAGCCGCCCACCGAGTGAGTGATGAGCAGCAGTGGCTACCCCTGCTGCCCCCCAATTGGCGCCCGGCTGTTGTGGCCGAATGGCGGCTGCTGTTGTGTTCGTTTCGCCGTTTTTTTTGTTCCCGTTTTACTCGGTTCTTTGAATCCTTCCTTACCCGCGCGCCCTCACCCAACGGCTCTCACTCACTCACTCTCATCGCAACGGTTTCTCTGTACCTGACTTTCGGGCTCAGCCGCCTCTCCCCTCCTCACTCGTCTGCTGGTATTTGCTTCATCGTCTCCCTCTCTATCTCTCCCGAAGGCTCTCGGCCCCTCAAACAACATTCCGACGTCTCCTTCTCGTTCGGTCGTCGTGCAGTTCTAGTGCCTCCTCCGGCGTCTTGTCCGTCTCCTCAGAATTGCTCGACATTTGCTTTTTGCACATCTCTCGTCTGCATCGTCCCTGTCTCACAGCGCCTCTTTTATTCCCACACACACACACACATTTCATTATGTTATGAGCGTTTTTTTAAGCCAGCAATGAACGTGTCGCTAATGACTTGAGATGTGCATGCCTTACGTCAGTTAGCCAGAAACCTGCCGCGTCTCTCTCTCACTCACTCAACTCACTGGCCCACCGTGCGGATGACGGACTGGGTCTCCCCGGAAGCTGAAGGGGGCGACCGGGGTTCAGCGCCGGGCACTTGGTTGCTGTTTTCTTGCTTTTCCGCCCAGCTCTTCTTCTCTTCATGGCCATCGTCATTTCTCACATTCTCTATTTCTCTTGCACTGTGTCTCACATTAAAAAAAAAAATTACGTGCATCCGCGGTAGAGAGTGTGTCCCCTCCCCCTGTTATTCGTGTCTCACACAACGAATGCACAGCTGGCATAAGATTCTCGGCCCATTTTGATACCTCTCGAGTTATCAATCCTCCATTCCTGAGAGGGCGTTTCTCCATTCCCCAAGGGTTACACACATTCACGCCTGCTGCTGAACCACACACACACTCACCCACAGACGCCGCAGAGATACGTAGCAGTCCACCTGTTCAGTCTCTCACTCGCTTCACCTTGCTCTTGGCTTCCATCCCGTCCCTCTGGCGTCAGGTCCCGGCGTCGGCTCTCCGACCCCACCACCACCACCGTTACCACCGCGGCTGTCTGTTCCGCAACACGCTCGCATGTCATGGATCTACTATGTACGTACATAGTGGTACGTTATGGATACGCAGCTATCTTTATCACCCCTTTCCCTTTCTTTCTTGTCTATCTCCTCTCTTACATATGACAATGGAGCCAACCGGCCTCCCTGCTGCTTGTTGGGTGCTCACCAGTAAGAGTCTACTGCTTGTGTCGCCTACTTGGGCATCCAAATACGGAGACCGGGGGGGATTGATGGAGAAGACGGTGCCGGGACTGGGGTCCCTCGAACCCTTGTCGCTCATCACCCTCACCCTTCACCAACCAACCCACACGATCCTACGACCGAGCGGAAGCCGTTCATGCACGTCTTCTTTCTTCTTTGATCTCTCTCTATCTCTCCATCTCGCTCGCTCGTTCGCTTGCCTGCTTGCCTGGGTCCCCTACCATCGCCGGGGTGCCTTGGAAAATCTCTAGTTGCCTGGCAGCAGCGCGGTCCCTCGGCCGTGGTCAGCCCCGGTCGATGTCGACTCGATCGACTCGGCTTCCCCCAGACCAGGGTTCGTTCGCCTAAGCTGCAACCCAAGATAGAGTAGGACCGGGTTGGCCTGGCCTGGTCGACCTGGGCTGGTCGTCTGGCTTGACGAATGGGTACAAGGACCAACAAGAGCCCTCCTCCCGGTATCCAAACATGCACGACCACCCCCGGCTGTGCTCCCATGTCAGGTCCCAATTCGGAGCCTCTTGCTCGCTCGCTCGCTCTTGTCCGTCCGTCTGTCTGTCTCTCGGCCTGCTACTACTGCCTCTCTCTCCTCTAGGCCAGGCACAGGGTCTTCTTTGCATAGCCCGTTTCCTCGCCTGGCAGCAAGCTTGGCTCGAGCGTTGGATCACCAGCCGGCCCTCCAAGAGCATTGTACCTGGTTCAGCTTGCCCGCTCCAAAGTGACACATATATGTACCGGGTCGCGTTCATGGACCGGGCGATCGTCTCATTGTTTCCCAGGGACTACGAAACAGACAGACTGAACTGGGCCTTCCCGCGCTGACGCTGCCCACACATACACACACACGCCTACGTCTCTATCTCTACGCTCTGGACCCTCCCCCCCGTCGACGCCCATTAGATCGGTGGATCCCCTCCATATGAGATTAGAGCCTCTCTCTCGCCTCTCCCTCTTTCCTGTTCCTCATTCTTGTCTTGTCTACACGCCCCTCCAGTCTCTGCCTCGCATCCCTCCCACACTCCACTCCTCCACCTCCTCCCCACTACTATCACGTAGTCAGACCTCATACATTCCTATCCGGGGCTTCTGTCTCTCAAAGTCTGGTGTGTATTGATGGCACTATTCCTCCGCTGTGTGAGGACTTCCCTGCCCGTCAGTCTTTAGGGGCGTCATTTACAACTCCGACCGCCCTCCGTTCCACGATATATCTTTCGGCGAGCCGCCATCAACCTGTGGAACGCTTCGATAATCTCATTCATTCTTCAATATCTATTCCAACCCGGCCAACCTTCGCTCCCTCATCAGTCGACCACGCCCTCGACTGGCCCCGTTCTCCCCCTCCCCATACTCGAAGCGAGCCATAACAACAACAACCGCCCAGCAACAACATACAATCCAGCACAATGATGTCGCACCTCTGGCAACAAGAGCAGGACCACACCATGGACGGCATCATGGACTCCTTTGCTACAGACAGCAGCTTCCCCTTCGACGGCTCCATCTCCGTCGGCACCACGACACCTTCCTTCTCCGCCGCCTCGTCCGTCTACGACCCGACGGGGCCCTTCACGCCTCGCTCCGGCCGGTCAACACCCCACGACCACCACAGCAGCTCGTCCACCTCCGCCATCGACTTCGAAAGCTCCTTCTCGTCCCACGGCTCCTTCAGCTTCGGCGAACAACACCATGGCTCCGCCACGCCGGACAGGAGCTACTTCCCCAAGACGGAAAAGGTCGAGATGGCCGGCCTGCCCATGCACCACTACGCCGCGGCGGCGCAGTCGAGCAGCATCCCGCTCACGCCCTCGAGGAGGCAGAGCGCCGCCGGCTACGGCATGGACCAACTCGACTACAACACCATGCTCCACGTCACGCTCAACTCGCACTGCGTGCCGGGCATGTCCTCGCCTCACCACCACACGCAGCACCAGCACCAGCACCAGCACCACCAGCACGCCCACCACCACGCGGAGCAGTACTCGCTGCCGCAGGACCTCAACTCCTCGCCCTTCGTCATGCCGACGCCGCACCGCGCGCTGCCCAGCTCGACGCCGAGCAACGTGCAGAGCATCTGGAGCTGCAGCAGCGAGAGCCCCATCATGATGTTCGGCAGCGAGTCGACGCCGTCGACGTCGCCGCTGCAGTCGGCGGTCGCGAAGCGCGAGCCCGCGGCGTCGTCGGTCCACGCCCCGTCCTCGCCCATGCGGTCCCCGCCCGGCAGCAGCGGCGGCAGCGCGGGATACCCGCCCCGGCGCAAGCTATTCGCCGAGGTCCAGCGCAAGACCATGGCGCTGCAGAAGAACCAGGGCGACATGGAGGCCCTGAGGCAGCTGCGGTCGATCCAGGTCAACCAGGACGGCGCCGTGCTGGACTGCGGGGCCGTCAAGGTGCGGCACGTCACCCCGCGGAGGGAGCGGTGCACGTATCCCGAGTGCACCAAGACGTTTAAGCGCAAGGAGCACCTCAAGAGGCATTTCAAAGCGTATGTATTTTCCTTACACACACACATACACAATTTAGTTGACTAACACGTTCTACCAGAACCCATGAGAAGGAAGTCGAGTTGTATACGTGCCCTGCCACGAACTGCAACCACGTCTTCAAGGAGCGCCGCGACAACTTCGTCTCGCACCTCCTCCTCCACAAGCAGGGCAAGAGCAGCAGGACGCCATACAACGAGAAGGCCGCCAAGCTGTACGACGAGATGTGCCTGCAGAGCAAGAGCCGCAAGCGCGTCAAGACGGGCAGCTCGAGCAGCGGCAGCTCGAGCAGCAGCAAGAACTGAACGGTCTCTCAGTGCTAGTGAGACACACACGCCTCGAGTTCGAATTACATGCAGGACGTTCCAGCCCCCTCCCACGCCAGCGTCACGGCCGAGAAAGAGGGGAGGGGGGCGACGGTGCCAAGTCGGCAAACGCCATTTCCACCGGTACGGCCGCCTCTCTGTTGCGAGACATGCGCGCGCGAGAGAGAGCGCAAGCCACTCACATGGCTAGCATTTGGGCCCCCATCCCTGCAACGAACATGGGTTGAGAGGCAGAGAGAGAGAGTGCTTTCTTCTTGCACACACACACACACACGGACGGGACCAACAAACCAAAAGAGCAAACCATTTTTACCTGTAATAACTCTTGTTACACCAGCAAAAGATTTCTTGGGGCCACGGAGTGGTACGGGTTGGGGGGCGTACATTTTTTGCCAAACTGTTTGCAATTATTCTTATCCTGTACCTTTTTCATCTTGTCGTCGGCTTTTGTTTATTCCTCTCAGTTTCACCGAGGCTTTTTGGGGATGGAGAGGGCTTGTTCTTGGATTTTTACAACACCCAGAGAGAAACGGTGGTTGGCTTTGATTTTTTGTTCATCTTTTCGACGACGTTATACGCATTCTTTTCTACGGATTTACTCGCGGGTGTCGTCCCAACGCCCAAAGAAAAAAGATTTCATCATCACACAAAAACGAGATACATATTTTATGATCAACAAGAACTTCATTTCGGGCAGATCTTCTGGGGACGGGGGGCGGATCAGATGAGGATGTGCGGCAGGGATTGCAGGGTGTGGGGGTGCATTCTGATCTGATCGGTTCCCGGGATACCAGAAAGGGGAGGATGAGGCAAACGGCGCATGGGAGGAGAGGCCAACTTTGCAAAAGAGATCATCGGCGAAACAAAAAAAACAGATTCTGTTGGGGACTGAGGGGGCAGTCTGATGGTGATGGTGCCACCTCGAAGCTTTCGCACCACAAATGTACCAAGATTTCGAGCTCTTTTTTGCTGGAGGGAAGAACAGGATTGGATAGGAAAGATTGTTACCGGACGAGACAGCAAAGAATGAAGAAATCAAATCAAATCATGATACCATGTCAGTAGCCTTCGCCTTTGCAATCACCGCCCAATCAACCAATTACTCTTCTCGACACTAACTCTGCACCCCATCCTCCTCCCCGGTCGAAGAAAGGCAAGTTCAATCTCATCTCGCCTTAGCTTGCCTCATCATCATCCTGCATGCCGTTTGGAAGTCGAGATACAGGCGTGATTGGGCGTGTTCCTGGGGGGCCGTAGGTAGCTGCGTCCCGATCTGGCCTGCTTTTTGCGTAGCATCGGCCGTACGTCAGCGTTCTTGGAGAACTTTTTCAGCTGGGGCGGCCTCTTTGCCCCCTTCTCTTATTTCTCGTCTACTCGCGTTAATTGGTTCTTACGCAGATCACCGAGAACCACGTAGGACCGCCGAACAGGGGGAAAAAGAGAGAGAGAGACTGCAAGAGAGGTCCCCATTCGCCTGCGTAAGCTGGTAGTGTAGACTGCAGGCTGTTAGATATGCTTGTCTCAGACTCTGGAGAAGACTCTGCGATGGCCACGCCAAGGATAAACCAGGCCGAGGAGCAGGCGTTGAGTAGGTACCTAATCGCCTCGTTATCGGCTGGGTGAGAGGTGGAGGGGAGGCGAACGGGTAAGCCGGCCCAGGCCGTCGGTGATTGCGCGATGTGTGGCAGAAAACCGCCAACAATCCGTCATTTTGGAAGGCCTGAGGATGACGGGAGGGAATCAAGAGGCAGGGGCGATATCGCTGGAATTCTAGGGATTTCCCCCTCCTCTGGATGGAGGAATATGGCGGCGATGATGGCATCTCAGGGGGAGGGATCAAGGCTCTTGGGCTTCAGGGGCAGGGGCAGGTGTTTCGGTCTGGGAAAAAACGTAGAGATAGGCTGCTTACCATGTATCCAATGTAGCACAGCGATTCCAAGGCAGGCAGAGGAAGGACGGGCGGCGTCGGAGGCATGGCAGACAGAATTCTCCGTCCGGCAGACTGGCATGTCTCGCAGGCCGGACCTGATGTGGCCGGGAGGGGGGGAACGGGCGTACCTTGCTTGAGTGCGTGGTGCTGTGTAACCGAAGAGGACGAGCACGTTTGGGGGGCGCCGAGAATCGGCAGACCTGTCGAGTTTGGCCATGTGTACATGTATGTTCTCTTCAGCTTGTTGTCTTTTGCGTGGCATTGAATCTCTCGAGATCAGGTTATCCTGACGTCTCATGATGCATCGGTGAGGCTTCACTTGGCGAAGATTGCCTGACTCGATTGCGATCTCTGCATGTACTGATGGGGAGTAACAGTCAAAAAGTTCCTGTCTATCTTTGCCTGCTGGGTCCAACTCGGCGTAGGCTGTAATTAGCTGCACTTGTCCATGCCCCATATTCAAGTTGTCGGACAGTAGTTCTACAGTTTTTGTGGTGTTGCCGTCTTTGGGAATTCCTTTCGCATTCTATTCCCGACTCGAGGCATCGAAATGGCCCCGAGGTCGTGTCGCAAGTGCCTGCAGAGTAACCTGCACCTGATCGGATGCGGATAGCTGCGCCATCTGGCGTGCAGCAGCCATCCATGCCGTGGTGTAATACTGCAGACCAGTAGGTGTGACCGACGATTACCTCCGACGACATGGGGCCAGCAATAAGTGCGAGACTGCAAAAACCTCCGAAGGTAACGTTGGAGGTTAATTTGTTTGCTCTGCGGGGGTCCTCTTGCGGATTGGGCCGAGGTTTGTCGTACAGGACATAGCACCTTGTCGACCTTGTCTACCTAGGCAACTAGGCACCTAGGTAAGCAAAGTAGCTAGCGATAGTTGCATGCTGCACTTGTCCTCTCATCTAGGTAGGCATGCCAATCTTCCCCATAACAATTGTTGGATAGCGAGCACGGCAGTGGAAAAGGTCCCGACCGAGGTGTGTCCGAGGACTTGGCGCATTGTTTTTTTCTTTTCCGCTGCTGAGTGGATGAATTAAGGTGCCCTGTCAATCAAGGTGAGCGGCAGTCGTGACAAATTGTCGAGGACCCCCCGGGAGGTGTACCGCGCAGGGGTGCACCGTGCGGGGGCCGGTCCGGTTGTCAGCCGGTCGCCGTTGCTCGCTTCTCGGATGAGATAGCCACACGGGATTGGTGGATCTAAGCGACATGGGTGGGTCTCCCAGGCGCAGGCGCCGCTAGCGCCGAAGCGCAAGTTCACATCGCAACGCTGGGTGAGCTGCCTTAGGTAATCAATCCAGCAGCGCATCTTGGCACCTTCCAAATCATCTGTGCCTCTTTCCTCCGCATCAAGGTACGGACGAACCGCAGATGATACGGCCGAATTTACTGCATGACGTCAAGCAGCATCAGAATGACTGTGGTCGGGGACTTGTTCCTTCTTGTTATGTACCTACATCCAACGGGCCAAGGCAGGTGCAATCGGGCGTGATCTGCCACCTGCCATCTCCACCTTATGGACCGCAGTACGTACCCAAGATGACATTCAGACCACCAACCAGCGGTCGCGTCCACTGTCGTCGGGCAACACAGTGAGGCGGTCCGCCACCACGTGCTACTCCGTCTGATCGCCCGCGTTTGTCGACCTCATCGCCAGCTTCATCATCGCGACAAACGTCAGGGCATCGTCTATCCATCGGGCCAGGCCTTCGCTTGGATTGCCTCTCTTCTGACAAAGCTGCGCCGTCATCCCCGCACATCGCGCCTTCTCATGGACCGCGCATCATTGTTCATTGGAACGAGACCTGCATCATTCGCATTTCTTTCACAGCCCGTCCGACGCCGCTTGCTTTTTTTGTCGGACTCGCCATCGCATCGACGCTGTCACGGATACACTTTTGTTTGAATACCAGCGCTGCGATCACTTTCCGGCCGCTATTCGAGAGCGTCCGCTGAAGCATCTCGTCGCTGTAACGTATCGTCAAGCCGACCCGGTCCACCCCAGCACGATATTTCTGGAACAAACGCACACCCCTGTGTTTGCCGACTCGACTCCCCCGTTCATTATCGACAACTTCCCGAAACACACGCCGACAAGGCAACAAACTGTTTCATCGTCCTGGGCCGCAGATGCTCTGCTCCAGCATTCCATGATCCCAGCATAGACCTTCGCTCCAGCCAAATCGGGAGACGACCGGACAAGGAGATCACCCGACAGCCAGCATGACCGACCTCCCATCGTACCAAGATGCCGTCACAAGGCTCGACTGGCTGGAGCTCGTGGCACCCTACGTCGGGGACAAGGACTTTGCGAGCCTTTGTTGCGTGAGTAACCGGTTTTACGCCGTTTTCGCTCCCCGCCTCTGGAACGACCCGTTGGTGGCCGTCCGACGGTTGGGACTAGACCCGAGCGACGGTACGTCTTGTCTCAGTTCACACCCTCTTCCCCTTCTCCCGTTGCCTTCTGCCATTTACTGACAGATGGGCGCTATTTTGGCGTCAATCAAGACCTCGACTGGTACCTCGCTTTTGTCTTCGACCGCATGCAGCATCTGAGGCAGGCGACCCTGGCCCTCATCACTACCCTCGACTTCCGTGACTTTGCCAAGGATACCGCGCACTTCTCTTCCGACAACAGCTCGAGGACAATTCCAGAGACGTTGCGCCGGCTGCCCAAGATCCTTCCTAGTCTCCGATGTGTCCTGCTAGATGGCCACGTCGAGGCAGATCCGACGTTCCTGACAGCTACCCCGCCTGCCCAGAAGGTGGCTGTGCCGGCAGACCACGACCAACGGCTGTTGGTGCTCAGTATCCCGCAGTGCGAAACCCAACTGCCATCGACATTCTTCCTGTCGGACAAGCTGGAGCACCTGGTCTACTTGGATGTCTCCGGCCTTCCGGGCTCCCTGCAGCCGCTCTTAGCCGCAGCCCACGGACATCGGAACCTGTCCCGCCTGAAGATTCTCAAGGCAAGGCGTCGGGAGATGAACGATGGACTAGCTGCGCAGCTCTTCCAAGCCTTCAGGGGCACCCTATGGAGCCTAGATGTGAGCGAGAACAACATTACTGATGCTGTTCTCGATCGCTCTGTCGCATTGTGCTTCAATAGTCCTTCGCTGCGGTCTCACTCCAGGTTCATGACGGAAGGAAAGCTCACATCCGACGGCCATGGCAGTGACTCTCATGGGCGGTTCATGTCTATCCAAGAGTCGGACTGGAGCGGCAGCTTCAATCATCCAGAGCGACATTTCGTCGATGCCCCGGTCTACTCTGCCGATGCTACTCGCGATCTGCAGGAGGACGCAGCAGTCCGGTCCAATGGGATAACGCCCTTGAGGCGAGACACTGCGGATCACGTTAAGGCCGCAGTCGCGGGAGGTATGGATCGGCCGGTACCGGAGTGGTCCGACGTCCCGCATCTCGGCGTCTGCACTGCACCCACTGGGATCACGCATCTGCACCTCTCAGACACGCACATCACATCTGCGGGCGTAGAGAGACTGATGAGATCCTCCAGGAGCCAGATAGAGGAGCTGTCATGCGATGGTACCCTATTCCGCCCGGTTCCAGGGTCTGAAGCCAAGCAACCGCTGCCGTGGCCAAGTCGTATGAGGCTCTTCGGTGTTCTGGGTTGTGCACACATCTTCAGGCCCGTATTCTCTTCCAATTTGCGAGTTTTGCGCATACATCACTCGCTGGTGACCCAAATACCAACTCTGGATGCGGAGGGTCTCTCGACCATGGCATGTCTTTATTTGGCTGAGACCCAAATCAGGGAACGGTCCGAGATGGCCTTCCCGCACGCATTCGCGCCTGACGTGAACCCTCGATTGACTTCGTTGACTTTGACTAAGATTCCCCGCCGCTCCCAAGGCCCTTTGATCAAGAAATTGATTGACTTCCTCAAGCTGGCAGGCCTGCAGGAACGCGCGATTCGAGAAACATCGCAGTCCTCATCTCGACGCAGCCCTGTACTGCTTCGTGGCTTGCGACACCTCCGCCTCGAGTTTGAGGCTGATCCAGTCGAAGACCCCGCGGGATTTTCCACGTCGGATGACCTCGATGCTGAAGGGCTGATGACCATGGACGACGGAGAGGGCTTCAGCTTCTTCGGGGATGAGCGGCCCCAGCCCCGTCCGCTGAACGCCACGAAAAAGCAAGCGGCAGCAGGTGAGGGCGCTGTCACCCGCCTGTCCGCATCCTCAGCGGGCCGGCTGAATCAATTTCCATTCAGTGAGTTTGAGGGCGAGTACATGGTCTATCGCGACACTTGGGATGGGCATTCATACGATCGGAACGTCTGGATCGGCCCCGGCACACGAAGTTCCGAGCCTGCCGTCACCGAGTACACGAGGCTGGTGACCAACTCCTCGCTCAGAACGCGCGTCGGTCCCGCGACTCCTGCTCAGGTCAAGGCCGGCGTCCCAGCGGGGGCCTTGTTGTTCCATGCCGCGTGGGACGCCATCGTGATGCCTCCAGAGCTGAAACCGCCAAAAGCGGCAGAGTTCCGTGGAATGCGGGATGTTCTAGCGGCTCTGAAGCAATTCAGAGTCGAGACCAGGGCTGATTACGAGAAGGAGAGGAAAGCGGCCGTTGGGGCCGTGGCAGGTGACTCCGACAAACCCCAGCGGCAGCGGCAGCAGCATTTCTTCTGGTCCGGAAGGCTTGAGGTTTCTGCCCAGCAGAGCATGGCACACTATCGAGCGCCTAATTACTGGCGATAGAAGGTTTCAAAGTCGCGTTCTTTCACGAAAGACAAGAAGAGGTGGCTTCGTCTGGATTTGAACGGGACAGACATTTTTGGTCATTTGTGATATATACTTTATTTTGGAATAAGTATGAACAAGAAAGTAGAAGAGTGTGCGTGGGGGTTGTCAGGTAGAGACATCATCCTATCCCACATGTTTGTCTCAGCTAAGGAAACCCACAACAATCTTGTATGCCAAGATCACGGCTGACACTTGAGACCGCATCACACCTCAGAAACTCAGTTGAGAGAGGCAGAGTAAGCGGTGGTGGTGAACTTTGCGTTGGAGCCGACGAAGGGCTCGGTGCCGGCGCCGAGACTCTGCAGGATCTGGGACGAGGGCAGCCCTTGGCTGTTGACGAGGTAGTTGACGAAGGCCTTGAGGTCGCCGCTGTAGCTGCCAATGTTGCTGGGGGCGACGAAGCTGAAGACGGTCATCTGGCTGTGCGAGCCCTTGTACAGGTTCCAGGTGCGGCCGCCGATGTTCGGCGTGGCGATGACGCTGCCGGTGGAGCTGATGGGGCCGGCGCCGCCGAGGGAACCGAGCCAGATCATGATCTCGTACTGGGGGGAGCCGGAGGCCGTGGACGAGGTGAAGAGGTCGTAGGCCACGTTGGCGACGAGGCCGCTTCCGGAGTAGCTGGGGAGAGGTCAAGTCAGCATGGACACCTTTCCAAGTACTAATTAGTTCCAGGATCACGACTCACCTCCAGTTCCAGGTCGACGGGATGCTCCCGATGGTGTTCAGCGCCTTCTTGCTGGCGGTGAGGACCGCGTTGGCGTACGACTTGACGTTGTACTGCCCGCCCGACCAGGACCAGGTCGTGGACCACTGTAGGTTGGAGCCGGACATGCCCGTCAGGGTGGTGCACTGGCTGCCCGAGCCGGAGGAGGCGCCCCAGAGGTTGTTGTAGACGGTGTAGGTCGAGGTGACGGCCGAGTCCCACTGGCCGCAGAAGGTGGTCGCGCGCTTCTCGACCGTGGGCGTCGGGGTCGCGAGGGCGGCTAGGGGGAAGAGGAGGAGGGCGGAGAACTTCATCGTGGCGGGGTAGGGATTATGGGATGGGATGAACTATGGAGGTTTGATTCTGGGGGGATGGAGATCGGATGGGGATTGGGATGATGATCGTGGTGATCTGCCCTGCTTATATAGAGGAGCCCGTTCACGAGGATCTTGAGTTCGTTGGTTCGTCCCCCGTACGACTTAACATGTCGAATAATAATGCCGTCTCCCGGCGTTGGCTTGTTACTCCTCCTTGGATACCACCCTCTCGTCTTCTGGCGTCGTCCACGTGGGGTCCCGTTGCTACATCCGCGCGAATCGTCACGATGTTTGGGGCTGCTGGAAGGTCGAACCGACCTTCCCGAAATCACCTCGGAAGGGGAGGTCACGAGAGAGAAAAAGAAGAGGGTAAAGGGCAGGCCCTGTCGGAATTGAAGGCTTGATAGCCTGCTTTAGATGTCTTTGGGCGGCGATCATGTCCCCTTTCCCTCCCATCTCCCGACTACCCAATTGCTCGGAAGTTGGGGAACTGATGGAAACCACGAATCAGGGGAACCCGGTTCGCTGGATATGACCAGGGGGGCGGCTTGGGCGATGACATGGGATGACGGAGTGAAGTCGACTTTGAGAATCACTAGCCAGAGAGAACTTTGGACGTTCTCTTCTAGATTCATCACTCGTGTATTTTCTGCCGCGATGGCGGTTCATTGTTTGCGATATCCCACTTCTCCAACGTCAGATGCGAAGGAGGAAGCAGTCGATTCGATTGAGGCCCAAGATACCTGTACACGCGGACAAATACCTACGCACTGCCGACATTTCTTGGCCCGGCACAAGGAATAGCCTTAATTGCGAAAGGGGATTCGAGGGGAATATTTCCTCCCTGGGATTGGGGACTGCCGGGGGAAATGCGGGGGATGCGTGACTGCCGTCCCCCGGGAGTCCGAGCTGTGGCTGTGGGGAGGGGCGGGATCAAGTCGCGGGGATTGGCGGGATTGAACAGGTCGTTTAATCTAGCGGAAACACATTCGGGAAAGGTTTGTTTACGTTCACTTCAAGGCCTGTCGGATAATACAACTCTGGCACTCTTCTTCGTTCGCTGGTCTCTTTTGAAAGCCCATTACCATTACGTATGGCCAAACCAAAAAGGACGTGACGGTGGTTCATCGCGATCAGAACGGCGATCGGCACGAGTTCCGGGGCGGACTGCTCCGTGCCTCCGTCCGATCCGATATATGGGCAGGAATTACGTACTGACTCTGGGTCAAAGTCGACATCTGACGAATCGTCCAGTCGAGGGAACCCCCCCCTTTCACCGGGGCTTGCAGTTTAACGTCGACTCGGGCTCTTGGCAAGTCGATTCTTTGCCTAGACTCGCCAATTCGGCTCAATATTGATGTTCTGGCAGCTCTCCCTTGTCACGTGCAATTCGATAAATACTCCCAAATTGGTCACAGTCGACGTCACGGTCGGTTTATGGAGGCGCAGGGTTGCAGCAGGCTAGGTCTACCGACATCGTCGACCGTGAGCTTCATCTCGACTACCAAGCTGATCAAGACGTCACGAACCAGCCGCAAGATATCATAGCTGTATGGAGAGACAACTTCAAACAGCATGTTCTCGCAGGGCAGACACGGTGGCTGGAGGAGCTGAGCGCGCCTGCTTCTAGCCTTGGATCAGGAACAACATGCTGAGGGCTGATGGCGTGGTGGTCTGGACACCAGCCCAGTCTCGTGTTGTGTCTGCTATACCCAGGTGGCTGCGAGGTGCGAGGCGGACGCAATGTGAGCTCGAAAGGCTGACGGGGGAAAAAACAAAACTCAGCGAGAGTTTCTGTTCTCGTGTGGCAAACGGCGTTCACGAGAGGTGAGATTACGATAACTGAGCAAAGCTTTGTGTTTTTGGTTTTTCCACACGCGTTTTCCCCCCTTCTGCTAGACTAGACTCAGTCACCCAGCCTGACTAGGTGAGCTGAGCACCGGAGCAAACCACCTACGCAGGCGGGAAAAGATGAGAAGTGAGAGAGTCTGCGATACTTGGTTTTTCCACACGCTTTCGTCTGTTAGCCTCGGGGGCGGAAGCCCTCTGGAGGAAGGGGGGGGGCCGAAAGCTAGCGAAAGGGCCTGGATAAGCCAAGGCTGGCTGATGTGTCCTTCATGATAGAAGGTTTTACCCATCAGAGGTTTTCATTTTTCTTTGCCTCTTCCAACCTTCGTATCTGCACAGTTAGCTCACGGCGTCCGGCGCCTATCTTCTTCATGAGATGAGATGTGAATACCTGCGCTCAATGAACTCACACTGACCCGCAAGATTACCTAGCTCCGGACCCCCCATTTCCCCCCCCCCCCCCCCCCCCCCCTGCACCCTTTCTTTCCCACACTCTGAGAGGATCGACCGCGAACCTGGCAGGTTGTCTTATCTGTAGCGCACGTACGACTGACTGGCCGGTATTTCCCAGACCCCTGGACCATGGACGTGCGTCGTGCCTGACGCCGGTGGGGAAGACGCGTCGCGACGACGGGTACCAATGTCTTTGGGGCATGTCTAGGACGATACAGCGAGAGTACCGGCGTATATGCTCGTAGGGGAGGGGGCGTGTGTGCTCGCGCGGTGTCTGGCAGTTTGAATGAGAGAGAACTCTAATCCAAAGAAGTTGCTTTTTTCTAGTCTTTTCGGATTGGACAGAAATGCAGGAGGGGGCGTGTGAGACTCCGGCCAGGTCTTGGCCCGCGGTGATAGAGGCATGGGAGGGTATGTCTACCACGGAATGATGAACTACCCCCCGAGGAATGGGATTTGAGTTGTTGTGAAAATGATCCCTGAGGGCTACTCAACACCGCGCTGTCTCATCTGGCGTGCGTTCGTTCCCGATCGGAAGGAGAACAGGGGACAGGTCCACGGTTCTGGGATCATGTCAGCATCCGCCGGTACGCAGTAGTTGAGCACAAGCTTACCAGAAGCCTGAGGCTCAAAGAAGAAAATATAACGCTCAAAGAGACGAGAGAAGATGGTGGTGTAGGCGAAGTCGCACTGTAGCAGGGGTCCAAGAGAGACATGCTGAGACATGCGGCTTGCCCGTCGGCCGGGACGGCTATTGCGGTCTTGTCTAGCCCAGGCGACACAAGATTGGGCGACAACGGGGACCCATCTGAGGAACGGGAAACGGTCCAGAGTGTCGCTCTTGGCCGGGGACCTCTAACCGTGTACCTCTCGGTGGCTTGGCTCTGGACTTCTTTCGGTCGTTGACCTTCCCTTCTCCTCTACCAGCACTATTATGGGTGTAAACTTGTCACTGAACCATCCCCAGCCGCGGATTCGGAGTCGAGACAAGACGGACCGGAAAGTGTGTCGGATGAGGCACTTGAGAGTTTGAACTATTACCAGCAACCTCTTGTCTGGTTTGTTCCCATTGTTTCCCACGGGAACTAGGCGTGGTACTGGTTTGATCACCACGCGTCTTTGCTCAGGAGGAATGCCGTCTTCAGGGAATCGCCTCCCAGGAGATGATCCTTATTGGGACGATACCGTGATACCTAGCCGGCGGCTCCAAGATGCTTCTCCGATATCTCTGCGGCCTATGCCAAGCGCCGGCCCTCTCCGGCTTGCGCGAACTGTCGGCCGGGAGACGAGATGAGGCTTGCTGCCTGTTGCCTGTGGCGTTCCGTCCTCATGTACGTGATATTGCCCGCGCAAGCCATTCTGCGTCCGTTTTGCATGTGGGCTGGCTGACCGGGGCGGGCGCCGCCTGTCCAGGTCCTCTCGCCGTATGCATGTCTCTGCCGAGTCCTGCAGGAGAGCGGATTGGGAAGGCCTGCCACCCCCATGGATATCGCCTGGTGGTTCAGGTCCTAGCGTACCTACTCTCGTCCAGGGACGAGGCTACGGGGCGGCGACGCTAGGGTACGCAGGAAGATGAGATCCGGGGAATGCGACGTTTCTCCATCTCTTATGCGCGTGTGTTCGTGTGGGAGGGTGTGCAAGTGTGTCTTTCGTTTTGTGCATACGCTATGCGTACTCACTTATATACGTATTGACTCTTCCCTTCACGGTTTAGTCCCGAGGATCCTTCTCGTCGAATTTCCCCTTCCTCGGTCTTGGATCCTGCGACAGCTCGGTTTTCGCGGGTGGTTTGAACTGAGCCCTTCTTCCTCTCGGCGGCCCCCACCTTAACTGAGATCTCAAGCTTGCTCTAGTCTTCTTCGAGGCGTCTCATCCCGAACAGGTTTAACCAGCCCTCGGCTGCATGTCTGTGAAGTGAAGGAAAAGTTATTTGCGATTGATGTGCATTAGCGGCCCCAGAGCTGAAAAACAACAAGCCCGCAGGTCAGCACTCTCTGGTCTCTTGCAGCCCTCGATCGAGATCCCTGGCGACCGACGTCAGGACAGGTACCCGAGTTCGCAGGAGCGGCTGAGAGGCCAGGGGACCGTCCGTCCCTAACTTGTTCCGGCTGCTGCTCGGAGATCGAGCGCGCCGGGCGAGTGAGTCTGACATCCCCAGCCGTTCGTGGGCCTTTGGCTGGCCAAGAAGTCGTTGGAACGTGAGGTTTTTGGCGATGCTTTTTCTTTTGCCTACCTTGGTTTCGTAGGTACGTAGGCAGGTCTGCCGCTCGATACACGTTGCAGTGCTTTGCAGTTTCCCCGCCTCTGGCTCCGGCTTGATGACGGGCATGGGGAAGGCTTTTCCGGGGCAGGTCATCTAGAGACACTTGTGCCGTCAGGCTTGAGCTGAGGACTGGACGGAAAACGAAAACATGCCGTTTCAAGCCTTCCGGTTGACAGGAGGCGGCCTCAGGTTGGAACTCGGTGCGCCAGCCACGGGAAACGGGTGGTTTCTGAATGACTGCCGCCGCCTGCGTCATGATCATCTAACATTGTCCGTGGCAGATGATCGGCTGTACGACGATTAACAACGCCACAGGTGAGCAACTTGATAGCCCGGCAAGGGTCGTCATACGAGTGATGCAGAATATGATAGGTATTGGCGCGGTGGAGGGGGTGTGCGGCTCGGTCCTTGACCTGCTGTTTTGAGGCATTGTTGAAGACCTTACCCCAAGCAACAAGCGTTGGGGTTGATGCAATGGGAAGTAAAACTACGATCGGTCAGGATTTATAACACAGTTGTATGTTTAGCAACTACATCACGGCCAACTTAAGTTGAACTGCAATAGAGGAGAAGACACTGAACCTTAGGTGCACGCATCGATTTACTTCTAGTGGTTACACCTAACTATGTTCGCGTAGGTACCGGAACCTTTATCACACTACCTGTGCCTAGAGAATTGCTCTGCTAGAGAGTGTCATAAACACTAATAATATCCCAGCAGAGAAAGAGTTGCTCAAAGACTTAATACGAGTTTGATCGCTGACCGCGATTTCAATACCAAGCTTGCTCGTGTTGATCTGCTTGGTTCATGTAATGCTACACGGAAGCGATTTCATAAGCTCAGCTCAATTCTAGGGGTTTTTTGCTTCTTAAAGTCTTTGTACCCAGTTTCTGATGTTCTTCAACGTTTTCATTTGCTTGGGAGTCGGGTTATTGGTTTCACTGAGATCCAAGTACGTGATGCTCGCGAAATTAACAGCTGCTCAGTGGAGTAGACTTGGAGTTTGATATTTCATAACGGTTTTGCAGTTTATCGTCTACCTCTCGTTTTCAAATAGCTCATTAAGTATGCTAGGAGTTTTGTGTCTTCTGAACAAGACGATTGTTCATTCGCGGGAGGGAAGGTTCCAAACATAACTTGGAAGAGCCGTTTATTCGGACGGAAAGCTCGTCGTCTAACGTCTTTTCTGGCATCGAGTCATAGTCAAAGATGAGACTTGAGGGCTTCAACCTCAGATTATTTTTACGTCAAATGAAGATGTTTCGATAGAGACAGGAGGCAATGACACCTAGACTGAGGGTCAAGCATGGGAGTTGGGCCCCAGGAATTGAATACACTGTCTCTGTTTGACCCTTGAAGCAAAGTCTCACGGAATCACAGTCGCTCAGTCACTCACTCAGTTCAAGGTAAGCTTCTCAATCAAACGCTTCAATCATCCAAGCGACCACAGAACAACATCTGCAGTAGAAGACAAGACGTTAGTGCTTCAAGTTGAGAAGCTGCCGTCTTCCATCGGCCACGCGATATTTTATGCCACGAATTCTATGTCAAGATATCACTTGTTAACTATAAGAAGTTAACGGTGAACTCTCTCGCCGCCGCATCCCTCAGATTTCCCCGTACAAAGGTGCTCCCGAGGCTGACATTACGAAGTGGCCAACGCAGCTACTTTAACCGATTGCCTACACTAGAAATGGTTAAAACAGTTTACACGACTAACATGGACCCTTATACAGCTTCTTCGCTTTACATTTGTGGGTTTTGCTAAACGTCGGACTGATACTTCTAGAGTCTGTTCTAAACTCTCAACAGAAGCGCTCCTCAACTAGTCACTCAACTACGAAACTGATTGCCAACAACGGATGGATGCTTGCATAGAAGAGAGCGTGGGTGGAAAGAATAAAGCTAGAAACCCAATATATAACCGCGGCATAGCCTCAAGAGAGTGCGAACAATGACCAGCTTTGGGGACTCGCCGACTTGGATGCCGAAGGCTCTCGCTCAGGGAAGAACGAGACGGCAACGCAGAAACTACTTAATCGACAAAGTTCCGCTTTTGATTAATAATCAGACCCGCCTTGCTAGCTCAATCGGTAGAGCGTGAGACTCTTAATCTCAAGGTTGCGGGTTCGACCCCCGCGTGAGGCTCAATTCCTCACCGCGATCGACGGTACAATCTCTCGGGTTTCCTTTTTTTGCCCGCTGTCACCCTTCTCGTGTCTTTTTGTCAGAGGTCTTTGCGAATAACTCTCTGACTGTGATACAAATGGGACAGAAACCTCTGTATCGGCGAGTTGTTGTGGGTCTCTCTTGCCTACCCACACAACCCAGTCAAAAGCTTCGAAGTGGAGCGGGCGTCCGTTGGAGATCGGTTCCATGGATGCTCCAGAGCTTAGCTATGATCCTTGATCGCATCGTCGTGACACGATTAGAGTGTCTTCGTGCGGTGCAAGAAACTTGTGGAGATGTACTCTGTCGATGATTCCAATCTCGAGGGGATCACCATCCGACAGACACTTTTTCACCGCAGCGACGTCAGGGGTCGCGCACCAAGGCAGACGATGTCGCGCTGTTCGGCGTCACTGAATCACTAGTTCCTAGCAACCTGGGAAAGGAAGAAAAAGAATCGGACTTACGATACGTTGTGATGCAGTGGCCAGACGAACCAAGCCACTATTCTGCCTCGCGTTGCTTCGGAACCCAAGCAGCGCCAACCCTTCCAGAAGATTTCAAATATTTCGTCTCCGGCAGACAAGCCAAGACCCTACGGTTTCCCTGGAAGGACGGGATCAGCCTCCACCTCACTCTCCCCCCCTAACCCCATGCGGAGGATCATCCATGACAGCTCGATACTCCTCCTTTCCCTCTTCCCTACTCCTTGCCAACAAGCATGTTACGAGAGAGAGGATAGGGTAGGGGTGAGGACAGGAAGGGGAGCGATCCCTGGGAGCCGGCGGAATGCTCCTCCAGCAATCCCACTAGGGGCCGTTTTTCCGGCGCCGGGTTCCGGCTACTTAGGCTCAGCGGGTCCGAACCAAGGCCGGGACCGCCGGGATGCCCGCCGGCCGCTTCCACCTCCGCCCACTGCAGAGATCATCCACGGCCCCGAGCTTCGTTTTCGTTTTCCAGAACATTAAGACAGCGGGGCTGTTTTTTTGGAGAGGAGGGAGGGAGGGTGGACTCGATCTGAAATCCCCCACATGTCAACCGTCATTCTCATACACACACTCTAACACGCAGGATATCATCATCTTGCTATAGGTCCCCACAATGACAAAAAAGAAGACCAACTTGGGGAGGTTTAGAAACCAATCGAGGCATGGAAGATAGACGAAGAGAATCAACAAGGGGAGGGAGGGTTGGATCCAACCCACGGACAGCGGTTGTGTGTGGCTGACACTTTGACATGACAAAAGCCCAAAACCAATTGTTTTTTCGATACCTTTGACGTATCGTGACTACCTAGACTGAGAGCAAGGGCAAAAACACCCGGGCTGCTCTCTCTCTCCCAACGATAACCGAAGGACCGACCACGATAGGTTGCCGCCCGGTTTTTCCGATTTTCGTCGCTGGATGGCCGCCCCGGTCGATTGGCGCCGGGGGTGCTGCCCAAAACGTCGACAAGCTTATTATCTAGTGTATCGTGTCGTCTTATCTTTTTTCGCAGCCTTGCCCTCTTTCTGCACCCCTATTTTCTTTCTCTTGCTTCTGTCGTTTGCTTGCCCACCTGGCCTACCTACCTTTGGTAGGTTCGTTTCGATCCCGCTGGCAACATCGCGTCAACCAACGCACACAAACCTTGACCCACCTATTTTTGGTCGCCACCCTCCCATTCCCAACGACAAGAAGACATAAGTGAGTTTTTGAACCCCCGGTCCATCCTTGTAAGGCATGTGTGTTTGTGTCCGTGTGGATGATGTGTGGCAGGCTAGTGACAAGTGTGACACGGCATCCAACAGCTTCCGTGATCGTTCGAGACTCGTTCACTAGTCAGCGGGAAGGGGGGAAACGGGTAACGGGGCCGAGTCAACAAGGGTGGGCGGGCAGTGCGGCTCGGTTACGACGTGTAAGATTCACCCTCCATCCGCGGCGACGGCCCCCCCAAGGAAGGCCCCTAGCTTGAAAACACAAGAAGAATACTGAAGGGGTGGGGGGATGCTCCATCTGCCGGGGAATAGCTTCTTCTTCCTCCCCTCCCGTCCCAAACCCGGGATCTACTGGCGGGAAGAACGGGGGAAGGGCAAGTAACTTCATCACCATCACTCACGAAAGATGCAACGGGCTCACCCTAGGTACCGAGCACGGCACGATGGCACCACGCCAAAACGCCAGCCACGGGGGGGATGGGGCCGGGAAGTGACAACAACATGGCGGATACAAAGAGAAGGCACGACATCCAACCAAGTCACCCAGCAGACGAGAAACGTGATGCCAAACGTGAGGCCCGTGTTGGTGCGAACACGGCCTCTCGCTCCGTCAGTCTCTTGGCCCCCAATCCCATCCCATCCCCATGGCCTATGGCCCCCTTCTAAGCCCAGCCTTGACAAGACAACCCTAAATTGCGCCCCCATCATCGTCAGAAGTTCGCGTTTCCGTTGTCAAACGGCGTCGACCAACATCATCGTGACATACAGGCTACCTAGATAGTGGAGGAGGCGCAGCATTACGAACAAGCGCAAAAGCACGCACCGCCATCGTCACACCTCCCCTCTCTCTCTCAAACCAAATGACGAGATCTAGCGGGTTTTGTTTTTCTGACAGCTCACACACATACGTGCTTGGAATTACTGATCATTCGTTGACCACGTTTCCAGCATCGTGAATAAGCGCAAAACACGCCACCGCCCATCATCTCTCAGACCAAAGACTAAGCAGACGTAAGTGTAGGTGTAATCGTCTAGGCAGGTCCGTTTCTCGAGGCGGGGGGTCCTGGGGGCCCTGGTGTGACGGGTTTCGCGTCGACGAAGGGAAGGGGGAGGGCTCCTCCCGCGCCGCGAGCACGATGCTCTCCAGCAGGGCGAGTCACTGGGGCCCGGCTTACTGAGGCCATTCCAGCGAGGCCAGCTCAGTGAGGTCCTCTCCAACCCGCGAAGGGACTTCGTCGCCAGCACTCTTCCGTCGAGCTCGCTTAGTTCATGCCTGTGTCCCGCCACTCGAAGCCCGCCGGCTCCCGGTTCAGGGATGCCGTAGTTCCTACCGTGAAGCTATCCGCGTCGAGCCGCCTAGTTTTCGGGACGCTCTATCAGCAGAAAATCCGTATCTGTAGTCATCTCGATAATGGTCACATCATCACATTCTCTGGTCTCTCGAAAAATTGAACATCGTAGGTCTGAAAAGAGTCCGCGAGTTCCGTGCCTCGGCGGGCCTCAGACTCGAAAAGAATCTGGTATTTTTCGTTCTTTCGTACGTAACAAAACTATTTCTTTGCTACGTAGAATGTTGTCTTTTCCAGACGAACAAAAAAGAAACAAAACAAAGAAAAAGGTTTTGGACGTTCATGTCCCCCATATAGACAAGAAAAAAGTTTTCCCCAAAAACGAGCCAGAAAAAACGACAACGTAAAAGAACACACAAAAACTCTCCCAGCCATCATCCTCTTTCGCTGGCGCTCCCGTAGAAAGGGCCCAGCCTCTTCCCTCACACACACCCCCCAAGCATTAGACAGCAAGAAACGAACCAGCGTTGGAAAAAAGGGCGCGCCTTGGGCGGCAAAAATCAAAGTGATGATGATGGCAACTCCTCGCTTTGCCCGTTCCCCACATCTGCCCCTACCACAACCAAGCTTTTGTGTTTGCAAAACTCCTTTTTACCCGGACCCGGTCTTCCAGCGAACCAGGCCAAGAGAGAAAAAAACAAAGAGAAGATAGGAAACACTGTGGTTTTTGCGTCCTTCCTCCCGCAAAGCTTCCGTTGACCCCCAGCTTTTCGATGCAGACATTAAGGTTTTAACGAGTGGTTTAGCGGGTGCCTCTTGCAGCAACGTCCGCTCGGGGTCTTTTGGGGGGGAGGTTGGGAAAAAGTGGTAAGGAAGGGGAATTGTAGTAAAGACTGAAAATGAAGTATGAAAGCGGCAGTGACGACGTCTATAGCCTTGCCAACACATAATCGTACACTAGAGCAGTGTTCCTGCTCTCGTCGATGCTTGGTGGCGCAAAAGACCACCAGAGAGAACCGTCGTGTCGTGACGCGATTCGCATTCTCATTTCCGTAACCTTCGTAAACGGTTCATGACTTGTTGCCTGAGAGGATATGGTATGATGCTGAAATAATACACCAGAAGTTTGATTCGCAGTTCCTAAGGAGCGATGCCTGCAACCCCCGACTGATATAGCCTTCTGGGCTTGGAATGAGCTGCCTTTTCCAGAAGAAAACCCACACCCAGTTGGTTTCTCTTAGATGATATTTGCGATGCTCAGTCTGTCAGACCGGCCCTTTGCACCGGCTGTCGGGCTGTTGCCGCTGCTCCCCTCTCCGCCTGGGATAATGCTTGGGAGTGTGGGACCAGGCGTCCCTTCAGATTTGATGCCCGAAGGGAGGGCGGAGGACCAAGTTGCAGACGTTGGCGTGGGCGTCGTGTTGCCGGATGCCAGGCCGCGGACGGCTGCTTCGAGACGCTCCCACCCGCCCCATTCCTTGATTTCTTCCTCGGTCAGACCAATCCGCTGGGTGGCGTTGAACAGCCCACTGCTGGCGCCGCCAGACGCAGTGATGGACCCGGGCGAGGTAGGAGATAGAATTGCTTCTCGCTCGCCACTCGCCCAAATCCACGCAGAGTCCGGCGCGGCCTGGAGGTCGGCGCTGACATAGGCTAGAAGCTCCTCGTCATGCATCAAGGCCTCTTGTAGCGGGGTGGGACCGGGGCGGCCTTGTGGCGGCGGAGGGGGGGCGAAGGGCTTCGGGGGCGTCGTGCGGGCAACGAAGGATGCGTATTCGGCACGCTTGGTGCCCAACGCCGACACGAAGAAAACAAGGAATCGTCCGCAGGGGATCGCAACATCTCGTTTTCCATCGATAGATGCCAGGACACGCAGGCATGTCGTCGCGTGGTCCCAGTACCCAGCGAGGAGCAGGAAGAGCGCACAGCGGAACGTGTGCGTGGTAAGGAGGGCGGTGGTGCCGTCTGCAAGGCTCGGGGTGGCTCGAGAGAGGAGAGAGGCCGTTTCAAGAGCCGTGTGAGTACACTGCTCCATGGCAGCAAGGCGGACATCGGGAGGGCAACTTGGCGCAAGGTTGTGGCGGTGCAAGACGAGACGAGCGTGGAGCAAGTAGGTAAAGGGTGTCAGGAGGTGGGGAGAGATCTGCCCGGTGCTCGAAGTGTCGCAGACAGGGGGGAAGGCTCGCAGACAGGAAACGAAGTGCTGATCAAAGGTTGCAAGCCTGGTCGGGGCTACCACTGGCGCTGCCATCGTCTTGATCAGTGACGAGTATGACCGTATGACGTTGATCAAAGCCAACAGGGAGTGGTTCAGGGGTTCTCTGCCCGGAGGCACCATAATTCCACCCTCGTGGATGTAGTGGTCGTCGACGCCGGCCGGTAGCGAGACGTCGCAATCCGAGTCGTCGATCAGAACAGGACGTCCGAGATCCAGTGCCAGGCTCCTGTCGAGAATGTAGACTGTCCACCAGACTCGGCGGCGCATCTCGCCCTCGATGACGGGCCAAGCGCCGGATTCAGAGTAGAGACCGAGGTCCTGGCCAGCCCGTACAGCGCTGCCAAGCCACGTCCAAGCCGCCGACTTCTGGTTCATCTCGTTGAGACACAAAGTGACGAGGACCATGGCGCGGACGTTATCGAGCACGTAGTCGTTGTTCCAAGGGTCGATCATGCTCCTGGCGACTTCGAGCAGCTCTGCCGCGCGGTATGATCGGTGGGCATGCGGGTCCTGGCTGAAGAGGCTCCCCAGCGCGAGAGTGGCATAGAAGGCAGAGAGCCACGCCGTCTGCACCGATTTCGTGTTGCCAATTCGGTAGAGGTCCTCGACTCCAGTCTGGAACGTCGGCCAGTGTAAAATAGGAAACATTGTGTGCGCGGAGCCGTAGTAGGCATGCAGGAGCTGGTCGGTCGTTTGCCTCGGGGGCAGGTCTGGTCTCTGCGGTTCAAAGAGTGGCGTTGGGGGTGCCTGACGATATTGAGCGGGAGGCTTCCAGATGCCCCTGGAGAATATGCGCATGTTAGATCGTGCCCTCGCCAGGTCGTGGATCGGGGCAGGTCGTTTCCTCCGCTTGGGATCGGTACCGATCTCTGGTAGCTGTAGGGGGAGTTGCTCGAGACCGTCCGGATCGACATCCATCGCACCGTCTCTTTCCTGAACCATACGCCTCAGACTGCCATTTTCTCTCCTCAGGCGCTCCAACTGCTTCTCGAGGTCTTGCACCTGCTTGATCGAGGACATCCGTCGGTTGGTCTCCTTTGTGAACTGGCACTTGACGTTGCGGCTTGAGCATTCCGAACAACTGGTCGTCTCGGTGGCATCGCACTTGACCTTTCTTTCCCTACACGCGTCGCAACTCGGATCCTTCCTCCTTTGCCGGTACGCTCTCTTTTGGGCCTGGGAAATGGGCGGCAGAGAGGCTGTCGAGGGTCCAGGTGTGCTTGCCACGGACTCGGCTGACGGAAGTGAATCACGTCCCATCATCGAACCTGCAGTCACCGGTGTATACGGCGTGAAAGCGCTCTGGTTGACCGGGGGCAGGGGCGGAATGCCAATAGGTTGGGGCGGCGGCGCCGCTGAGGTTCTTGGTCCAGTGTTCATCATGCCACGAGGGATGTATTGAGCTGGCTGTCTGGGAGAGGTGGCAGAGGAGACAGAAGACGAGTCGTACGACCTGGTGGAAGGGTTGGGGGATCGTGGATACGGGTTGTGCGACGACGCGGCCATGGCGGAGCGCTGTTCAAAAGACCAGCCCTCGCGAGCCTGGTTCAAAGGGGTCTCCACGGGCTCCCCAAAACGATGAACGGTGGGAAGGCGGCGCTCCACGAACATACAGACGGATGTACGGGTGTTCGTTAGGCAAGAGCCTTCGGTTTGGGTTGTTCCTGTGAGCAGTCTTCGGCTCGGTGGCCGAAATTCGAGACGGTTCTGGGCGTGTCGGTCAAGCACGAAAACGCAATGGGCGGAAAGGTTTGCGAGACGCCCAGCGAGGAGAAGTCTGGCCTACCAGCTCTGGCTTCTTTCTCGCGTCCGAGCAACAGGCGCAATGCGGTCCTCCTCGGGATGGTTGATGTGAACCCGCGTTTCTGCAGCAATTTCGTGTAACTCGAAGGTGCCTAGATCCACGATGCCGAGCGGGCTGCTTGTCCAACGTCGGTCGCAAGACTGCAGACGGGAAAAGCTGAAGGAAGAAGAAAACGGTCAATGTGCTATCCCGTGACCGTTACAGAGGTAGTTGTCGCCAAAAGGGCATCTGATGTCCGACGGTTCGATTAGCGTGATGCTCTCGGTGAAAGCCGTTGACGTGATGCGAGCTGTCTGGAACCAAGCCACAAAGCCAACCACGAGGAAACGAGACAGTCGAGGAACGGCTTGATTCGTGGACAGCAGGCGGGGGGGAAGAGAGGAATCGGAGGTTAAGAATGGCGGCGGGAGGGTGAAGGTGTAAAAGAAGAGCTAACTGTGGCTGCGGCACGGGATGGTGACAGAAATGGAGAGGGCATCTGTCTGCTGGTCGGAGTAAAGAGAAAGTGGGTAGGGTAAAAAGGACAAGGGAGGCTAAAGCAAGGCAAGGCAAGGTAAGGTACAGCAAGTAGTGTAGTAATACTAAGCAGTAGCAGTGTAGCAGTGTAGTTCTGGGTTCGCCATGTCACTCGACGGGTACAGGAGCACCCGGGGGGGGGGGGGGGGGGGAGGATGAGGAGGAGGGGAGGGAATTGTCAGTGACGATGGTTTGCGGTGCCATCGAGGCATCAGGCCTGGATCCGGGGCTCTCCGCGCGCGGAAGCAGAATCGGAAATATTATCTGGAGTGATGGAGGGCTCGAGGATATCCCTGTCACAACTAGTCCAGGAAGCAAGGAGGACGAACAGGGCTGTGGGAAGATGCTCATCAACGAAAGGAACTAACGTGTTTCGACCGGAGAGTGGGCGCTACTAGGGTGCCAGGGTCCTGGTTCGAGAGAGCGAGTGACCCAGGAACGTCGGACAAGTCACTAGGAAACCCCCATGATCCCTGTGCTGAAGCGTAGAGACCCAGCCCAGGTCAAGGATGGGCGATGGCGAATCGGCAACAGCTTCGAGAATAAGGTCGCTGTGCCGCGACTCACTGACAGTTTCCCGTCGAGAGAGAGCCCACTTGGACTCGGCTGGGGGGGGGGGGGTGGCCTGCCCTCAACCCTCAACTTCTCACGCAGGAAACAGGGGCCGCTGTTCTAGTGTGATGTACGGAGTAGTGTAGCAAGCAGGGGACCAAGGGTCGCCTTAAGGTGCCTGACAGACAGAAGGCTTCTACACTAGTGTAGTGTACGTGTGTTGTCGTTGGACGTTGATGTGGTGATCTCTGTGTACGTAGTGAAGTGTATTCGTCCGTCTGTGGTCTGTCTGGGCATGATCCGAAGCAACGGGGCCACGTGATTCGCCTCCTTTCATCGGGGATTTCGTGTGAACGGTGGGCCGGAGGTAGGGCACGAGCATTGCCAGAGATCACATCTGGCTGGTAACGATAGACCCCCGTTCTCCTTGTTGGAAAGAGGGAATAATGCGCCTCGAAATGTGGGAGGGCGGGCTCATGCAGCCTCAGCTTCTAGGCCCCTGGGGAAGGGGAACGGGGAGGGGAAGGGGCAGGTTGGCAGTAGAGTCCCGAGTCTGTTGGGCAAGCTCGGGAGAGAGAGTTCAGGTGCTCAGTGGGCGTAGGTAGTGAAGTGCAGAAAGTGTGTGTGTGTGCCAGAGAGAGAGTGTGTGTGCTAGAGAGAGTATGTGTGTGTTTGCGTCTGCGGGTGCGTATGTGTGGTGGGTGGTATGTGGATGGTTGGATGGATGATGGATGGGGGTATTGCATGCCCGTCGTTGGCTCGTTGGACTTGCTAGGGAAAAACCTGCAGACTCCGCATATGAAGCTCTTCCCTTTCTGCACTCGGTTGCAGGAGACCTGGTGTTGTTGGGAGGAGGCCGGCATTCTCTCGGGTTGTGCCACTGGCTTCTCTTCTGGTGATGTGGGCTGAGGGACTATTTTGGGACATGATGTGCACCCGGAATCCTTCCAGCAATCTTTGCAGCAACAGCTTGCAGACCGAGCCAGCTTTGGCCCAGGTCAGGTCGGTCGCTTCCTTATTCCTCTTTGAATTGTCCCATCGTTCCGCGTCTTGTCCTGTTCTGCCCTACAGGCTTCAGGTTACCGCGTGCCGTGCTGTTGTCGCTGCGCTCGCCGTCATGGACGGGCTGGAAGCGAACCAAACAGCCGACAGACGAGCCGACTACAACCCGCCCCGGCCGAGGACGTGCGCTTGGTGAGAAGGGGGCCGCTAAGCCGTTCGTCGGGAGCTATCGAACAATGATCTTCGGGGGGTTTCTGCTGCCACTGGCCGCACCGTGGGGGAGAATTGATTGGTTTCGTTGACAGGCATGGCCTTGACCACGTAACCGCGACCCGATCTTGTCATAAAATCTGGCATAAGGGTAATGTCCGTGGCATTGCTAGCGAGTTATAGTAGAGAGCACTTATCCAATATCCGCGAATGCTCTTGCTCTTGCTCTTGACTCTGCCGAAAGGAATGAATGGCATACGTGTGCTGTGTACGAACGAAAAGGAGAAAGTAGAGACGAAGGGCGAGACGCGAGAGGAAACCATACCATTGACGCACCTATCTTCAGGGACACACCGGGAAAGTCCTCGGTGCTTAATCACGTCGTCCCCGGTGGAACTACACGATCTCGATGACGTCCTCTTGGCCACCGAGCCGTCTTCTATTCTGTGTGAGCGTAGCGAAGTGCTGCCAAGAGGGTGACTGGTTCTCGACTGTTCTTCAACGGCTGAGCACGTGTCGTTATTATTGCTGAGACCCAACAGCGTAACAGGCAATAAGCATATTTCGGTGACGGAACCGACAACCCGATTGACGTTTTATCTCTCCGAGAGCTGTCGATGGACCGGCGCAGGCAAGGCAGGGCTTCTTTGGCAAGGGAAGAGAGACAGACCGTTACTCGCAGCTTGCTCAAACGCGTGGCGTGGCGTAAGATGGCGTCGTCGAGGGGCCCGGCGTTGGTGACGAGAGTCAGCAACCAGGCCTAGGTCTGGTTGTACTCGTGCTGGACAAGCACCCGTCGACCGATTCGAGGCTGCTCTCCGGGCAGTTGGCTAGGGGTTGAGATTGGCCGGGGTTGCCTTTGCAGGGGAGGGAATCTGCACGTTGCCGCAAAGGAACACACGGCTGGCCGGTCCACTGGCCACGCAACAGACGTGATGTTGCAAGGGTCTGGCAAGACCAGTGGTGTAGTGAAGTGCTAATGACAGGGTGGAATGTGACGAGTTTGACAGGCCCAGAGCCGACGGAACCGCAGAATGGCGACAAATGGGCTTCCTTCCAAAGCGAACTACCACGTTTCTTGGCCAGGATGCGACAGGCCAGGCCGGAGACGTTGCCAGTGTCCAACGTAGTGTGGTGTAGTGTGTGTATACTGCGGCACGAGTGAGGTCCAGGGAAGGGGAGCGGGATCCAGAATTGAGGCGCAAGGAGCTGCTCGAAACGCCTCGATTCGCAACTTGTCCGCGGGCAGGGGGTTTCAATCTCTTGGTGTCGGCTCGGTTGTCGAACACCACGGCGCTATGTACTGGTTTCGGTTCTCGTACGCCGCCGATCAGGGTCGCCGACTCAGTCAGGTTCCTCCTGGCCCTCGATGTGCGGATGAAGAGTCCACACCAGTGACCAGAGGGCAGTTGCAAACGAAGACGACCAACGACCTGAATCGCTCCGCTATGTCGGAACCAGATGTGTGCTTCTTGGCGAGCAACTGAGAAAATCACTCAGATTGTCCTGGGAAACAAGATTGGGGCCCGTATAAGGGGGGGGTTGAAAAGTCCAGGGTAAATTTAAGGAGAACTGAGAAGCATGAAGACGGAAGTCATATGATGGTCGTATTAAGGTGGCCAACAGCTGTTGATCTCCTTTGGGGAGTAGCAGAGCAGATATTGCGAGCAGGGAGGACTCTATAGTAGACGAGCAATATCTGTGGAAGCCAATGCAAAACAAGTGTGATAGGGTTGTACTGCCGGAAGTTACCAGACCGACTGACTGATTGACCAAGTGGCTGAGGTACGGATACTCGTGTTAGGGGCGCGACGTTGCGTGGTGCAAGGCTTACTAACCGAGAACAGTACGGGGCCAGCAGCGTTTAGGTACTCGGTAATAGTAAGGCAAAGAAATGGCGAGAGGGTTCTGATTAACAAACCACCACCTCTCTTCTCTCTCTCTTTGATCTTTGACGCGCCGTGCGGGTAGGGTATGTAACGTTTAGGGGGTCAGCGATCCCACACACCAGTAGGCCGGGGCGGGACGGATCAGCATTGCACAGAGCATGGGAACCCCCCTCGTCCATGCAAGCGTGGACTGGAGATGGCCTGTCGTCCTGTCTTCTTCCCATCAAGGAGCCGATCAAACGCACCAAACGGCTCGAATGAGGAAGGTCGGAGACGGCAGTGCTAAGAATAAGCCACGGTTGGTGAGGGAAACGCTGTAGAGGAAGTTGGCGCAACGTTCGTCCAGCTGTGCGTGACAAGTGGCAGGTAGAGGTCAGTGTGACTGTGAGCAACAACACAACCCCGCAAGGGCAGACGGATATTGGGCTCTGACAGGTTGAAAAATGAGCGATTGGTGAGGAGCCGGTTCCAGAAATTCAGATCCAACACCAACAAGCTCCAAGTAGGACACTAGTGTATCCGTATACACTACGCCGGGACCTCTTTTCTGGACGGGGGTTCAAACTTGCTTGGTACAAGGCGTGAGCCCGTCGGAGACTGTCCGGTGTGTAAGGCGAAGCGCCGTGGGGAGGGTCACGTAGTGAACATTAGTGTAGCGGCGGCGGGCTGCAAGCGTGCGGCGGTGGTGGCATACGTGTGTCTTCGTCGTCCTAGTCGACGTAGACAGTGGCGTCTGTCTACACTAACGCCGCACACACAATTCGCGGGAGCCTATGTGGTGGCATGCTCCGAAGCCTGAAGATAATTACCGATCACACAGCAATTGTATCCGTACCTTGGCCAACAACCCTTGGCGAGTATTCGTACCTAGTGTATCCGTACACTATGTGCACTGGCGTAGGCGGCACTGGAACTGGATACTTAACCCCCCGCTGAGTATTAGTGGCCTGGTCCATACACTGAGATATTGGGGCCGTGGAGAGAGAAAGAGAGAGAAAGGCGGTGCTAGCATTGGAGCAGGTCTCCAAGTCAGAGAGACTCGAGTCAAGAAGGGCACCACAGTGACAGTCTCTAGGGCCCTGTACCTTGGCCAGGTTGGTCCTATCCCCCCAATGCCCCCATCTGTTCCCAAAGAGAAAAACATCGGCGGGGAATCGGGTCGGCCAGGATGCCGGGCAAGGGTAGGTGGAGCACGTAACTGTGCGAGCCTGGAGTCCGTCCCGAGCTGAGCCCGAGGCTTCCTCGGACGTGAAAGACGATTGTATGGAGGCATTATCTGTGCTGGGCTGGGAAAGTAGAATGTACGACCGTTCTGCTCGAAGTTGTCGTAAAGCAAGTCATAGATGTGGTTGACTAACGTTTGAGGAGGAGAGGGTACACTAGATGGGACGAGAAGTCGCGCGATTAGATCGGGGCCTCCTCGTCGCAGCCTTGCTCGCCAGTGGCTTCGTTCTCGTGTGTATTAGTGCAGTGTACGTGCTGAGCGGGCATGTGAGAGTGTAGCGTGTCGGCGTGGCATGGCGGCACGCTAGTCAATGCCGTCGTTGGGTTTGTTCCTTTGAACTGGTGTGGCAGCTTTTCGACAAGGCGTCCGGGCCGTAAGACAGTCTCGAATCATACTCGATGGGAAAGTTGGGCGGCGCGGCGGGAGGGGAAGCTCAGCCGTTCAACCGGCAACGAAGGCCGGGGAGTGACGGCAAACCAAACGGACCTCCACAGCGGCTTCGTTGGGTTCCGCCCACAGTCGTGTGGAGAAAGGAGCCAGGATGGGGTTGGCTCGCGAAATGAGTTGTGAATCGCGGTAACTCTGAAGGTGGCCAAAGGCCCAGCGTTCATCGACTTGAAGCTTCTTTGTTAGCGGCATGGCTGGGATTGAGGCTGCTGCTAGACGGGCGGTCGTGGCTGAGCCTGCGAGGGTGGCAGCGGGCGGTGACGTGACAGCTCCAAGTCATTGGAGAAACAGGCAACGGGTCGACATATGTTGACCATGGAAGGCAAGGGGCGAAAGATGAGCCAACGCCCGCGCGTCAGGCGTCACTGGTCAGTGCCGGACAATGACAAAAGAGACAGAGCCGGCGTCAGCGACAGAATCAGAAACTGCCAATGGCCCCATTGGCTCGACGCATCGCAGTGGGATGCGAGGGCGAGGACCGGGACCGAGACCGGGACCAGGGCTTAGGATTTTCTCACTTCTCAGTGTGCTGCTGCCGCTGCTGCTGCCGCTGCTGCTGCTGCTGATAGGATAGCCAGGGCCAGGTTTCGACTCCGAGTCCCGAGCTGCTGCACGGGAGGTTGCGAAGCCGTGGCATCGTCTCTGGATAGTGTAGTAGCGGTTAGCAACTCTTAGCTCTGGCGTCTCTGCTGCCGAATCGTTGGAGAAATCCATCCCCAGACACATGTTAGCTCATCCACAATCGTTTCAAGAGCGTCTCCGGCAGGCTTCTTCCTGTTGCTGGTTTCCGGGCCTCTGAGGATTGTCGATCCGGGATGAGGCGGACGGGGAGGTAGCGTTCATACATTGTTGGCAGACAGGCAAGCGTGTGGTCGCCGGTTGCAGTGTTCATCTGAGAGGGCGATAGAGTTGGAAAGTCTGAGTGTCCCGCAGCTGCAGAAACGCAGATAGCCAAGCTCGTCCGACTGCTTCCCTGGCTCCGACTGGGTTGGTTGCTGTGCTGTGCGGGCAGGTCAAGAATAGCAACAGACAGAAAGTCATTCGGTATTGCTCGTTTTGATTTAATCGGGTGAAATCAGGCCATTCCCAAACAAGAGACGGTTGGCGAGAAGACAAAGTGTGCTGGCGCCCCCCTTGTGCGTCTGTCTGAAGCGAGGACATGTAGGCGGGGAAGGGGGGGAAAAAGGCATTGCCGGCGTATCCTCGACCTCGTCTGATGCTCCGCGTCGCTGCGTCGCGGTGCCTTGCTCTGTCTTGATCTGCTGCAGCGAGCATCACCGAACTGGACTTCTTGAGGCCGTGCTATGCATCTTCATCTTCTTTCTTTTCCTCGACTCTCGCCGCACGGCTCCGGGGAGATGTCGACACAGCAGAGTAAATAACGCTTCGCTTGCTCGGGCCAGGTGGTGAGAAGAGGAGACATCCTTGAACGGAGAGGGAAACTTTGTTGCCCTTTGCTTCTTCGCTTCTGCCGTGAAGGACCGTGTCGGTGATTTGATGCTGCTGATTGCTGTGGCATGGACAGCAGTAGCAGTGCTGGTGCCAGGTGGTGCTAGGAATAGAACTTGGGAAAGCAACCGGCACGGCGTATCCCGAGCGAGAGCAAGGACGTGAATGAACGTCGTCAGTCGTCGGTGACGTTGGGTTCTAACTTCTGCTTCTTCTCAGCGGGCTTTCAAGGCGACCCGTCTTCCGCTTTCCAATGGGATCGTCCGCATTTGCCGTGGAAGTGTGGAATGGAACTCGGCATTGGGTTGATTGGGGTGGGCAGGGAGGTCTGCTGCAGCGGTGATGAAGATGGGCATGATCGGCCATTAGAAAAGGAAGAGGAGATGAGCGACTCGGGGCCAGACTCCAGCTCGAAGCAACGTGAGGCAGGGAACAAGGCCGGGCCAGGGCCTTGAGCCGTGAAGTACCTAACGAAGTTGACAGAGAGGGGGGCGTGAGGGTGGGGGACTGTTGGAGATCTCACTGCTGCAGCTGGGAGGGTACGGGACAGTACCTGAGCTATTACAGTCAATACGTGAGGTAGAAGGTACCTGAAGTGTCTTTACTATGTACCGCCACCATCACCACAAACACCAGCGAGGGCGGCAGGTGCTGTGCTAGGTACCGTCTACGCCGTGGTCTTTCCCTGTGTTCAATGTGTCTGCCTGAAGGATAAGGCAACCACCAACATCTTTCCAACTCCCAACTGCAAGTCCAACCTTTGTGGGGCAAGTCCGCAGGTACTTGAGTCGAACGCTCGCGGCACAGCAAGAGCAACTACCCAAGGCGGGCAAGATAGGTACCTAGTTCTTATTGTTCTTGAGGAAGGAAGGCATGGATACGTAGGTATCTTACCTCCAACAAATGGCTCTTGGTTGTTGCCCCTGCCTGCTATACCTAGGTGGCTCTCTCCTCAACACTTGTACCTACCTACGGGTAAGTACCTAAGGTACTCGAGGCAAAGTATCAATAAGTGGTTCCAAGCCCGAGGTATCATAACATCCAATCGCATCTACCTAGGCAGTGCCCATACGTACATCGGGAACAATCAGATAAACTGGGAGATCTGCAATGGAACTCGGCACTTGCCTAATCTCCTGAGCCTTATGCAGTAAGGTAAGGTGGGCGGTAGTACCTTGCCTTAGGTAAGATATCCGGCGAGTTTCCGCGACTTCCTTAAGGTCTACCATCTCCGACGTTCCTGCCTTTTAAGCCCGCTTACGTACTTCTCTAGTCCATTCTCAGACTAGCGTCCCCATCAATCAGGGCGATCCTCCGATGTACCTCCGTACCTCCACATCTCTCTCGTGCTGTCGTGCTGTCTCTCGCCGCTGCCGCTGTCGTGGGCAAGTGGGCTCTGAAGTTGCAGGTGCGTAGCGGTGGTGCGTGGTTTCCTGGTTCAGTCCCGAACCCTGGCGCCTGGAGCCTGGTACGTAGAGCCTGGAACCTGGCCTGCGGATTCCTTTCCGTTTTTTCCACGAGCCCTCGACACTTTCGCGATACTATCTTTCAACTGTCCTCACGCGAACTACCTATCTCGCGCAACCACCTCGTTCTCGTTTTACGGGTCGTATACCGGCCGGTATGCGGTGATTTCCTTTCCTTTCTTTCACACAGGGACTGACGCAGCAAACAACATGCATCCAGGCAGGACCTTGTCTACAACATCAACCTCGCCATAGTCGGCCGCTTCCTCTTCTCCAGACACCCCCCTTGCCATCGACGCCGAGCAATATATGTGCTACGCGCATGTCGGCAGGCCATCCGAGGCCCGACCCCCGAGCCTTGAAGCTTTGAGTGGAATTGAGAGGAGAGAGAGAGAGAGGGCTTATGGCCAATGGGCTATGGTCCAACGCGAAAGATCTCGCCCGTTCCATGCCTGGCATGCCTTTGGCATCATCGTCCGCATTCCTTTCTCTCTGCGGCAACAAACCAGAGCCAGAGCTGAGAGAACGGACTGCCGTGGATGATCATGATGCCCACCCTGTCTGCTTGCATACAGCGCCGCACTATCTGCAGTGTACTGTCTACACAACCATCTCAGCCTTCCTCGATGCGTGCCTCTTCGCATCTGCGTACCGTATGGTATCCGCACTGCTACAGAAAACACCCGCTGCTGGCGCCCGGATGAGCCGCGACGCAATTAGCCTTTCCCAATCGCCTGGCCTGCCGATGTCCTACACAACTGCCAGGCCTTGGCTTCGCCCGGCGTCCCACGCTGACTTACACTAGGTGCTCACTGGTGACTGCATATCAATCTTGCACGTCAATGCTCCATTCGGATTGCCTACCACTGCCGCCCACCAGCGGGCTGGAGATCGCCAACGGGCAGGTCTGTAGTCTGCACTAGCCCCGAGGCCGCTTCCTTTTCAACAGGCCGCCGCCCTTGATGGGTACCACTTCCCGGGTCCAATCACCGAGCCTGGCAAGTTGGCTTGAAGACGACACACTGGAAGCCGAAGACCTCAACGCCTCTGCCGATCCAGGAGCCATCGGCCCCACGCCGCCAACCCGGCTGACAGTGTCCTCGACGACTCCTGTTCGCTTCTTCCAGCCCTCGTGGCGTTCTGTCCTTTCTCTTGGGCTCCATGTCGCCGTCTCGAGTCCCTCTGGGTGGAGTTGTTGAGCATTATCCGTATACCTACTCCAACGCTCCAAGACCCGAGGTCCAAGACCGGAGGCCCAAGATACGAAACGGGTCCGCCCTCGCTTCTCAAACCCACGCTGCCATGTGTGCAGGTGCCTGCCAGAAGGTCGACGAAATGGGGCGGTTGCAATTACATCTAAACTCTACCAAAGGGTTCCGCAAGACGGGGAATTTGATGACGACCGCCTCTGGGCTAGTGGGCAGTGCTACCGAGACCGCAGATTGACAAGATCCAGACTCCATTGCACACAACTCCGCAGAGTACCTACGGGAACAGGCTACACACCATCGACCATGCCCACTCACGCTACACTACCTGGGTGAGAAACTCCGTTCCCGCCCACCTCTGATCAGTCGGCACCATCCGGACGCCCCCAAACCCTCGCAGAGTGGCCCCATGAGATATCACATCCTCGAGGTGTCACGACCGTCCAATTTCCCCGAATCATGTCCCACAAGCTCCGTCTGCCTCGAGGGGGCCACGCACGGATGCCACTTGCCAGGGCACAGGGGGATGCAGGCCCTGCACAGTTACAACACTAGACACCACCAACTGGGATGACAGGCCAGTGCCACTGAGTGGAGGGCCAGGCCAGGTCTGGTCTCGAACCCCGTTGACAGCAAAGGTGCGAACCAAGAGGCTCCAATTACATCCTACCTTGCACCGCAAAATACTTACGATACCCTTACACAGTACGCTCCAGTACACCACGCTATTATCGCGCAGCCGAACGCTACCCGCGCAGTACTGTATGATGATGGTCAGTCGCCAATGACCTGTTCTCGGCCAGATGTCCGGCTGCACAACAACCATGGCCGTTGGACTCGCGCTAGGAAGCCGGGCGACCGTCAGTTTCGGCGATGAGATTTCACGCTCCCAAGTGGATTCCTTGAGAGTCTGGACTCTGGACTGCCGCCAATACTACCTGTACTTCCTCCCAGACCGTGCTGTGTGTGTACAAAGTACTAGGCTTCATATCTGACAACCTGGTCAATATCCTGGCAACGGCCACGCACTCTGGCCAGCTTCTGTTGAGCCTACAAGTTACAACGACAAAGAGGGAGTCGGTTCAGGTCAGGTCGTGTAACCATCCAAGCGACCCCATCATGCCCCAGCCGAGAAAACATCGAAATCGCTGCCGATGGACCGAAATTTCCTCCGACAGCTCGCTGGGACTCCCACGCTCCTCGTTTCTTCTTCGGAATATCTGCCATACACTACTGCCACGCACTTGGCGTAGCATTGAGGCAGGCCCCTTTAACCCTTTTGCAGCAAAACAACCCAGTACGCATCAAACCGGCCGGTTCTGCTGCTGCTACTCCGTACACTACAGTACACTACACCACACTACGTTGTACTACAATACCCACTCGGCTCTGGTGTATTCGCCGCCTCCTGTCTCCCGATCTGCAGAGCCGTCGCCGTCGCTGTCGCCGTCGCCGTCATACTACCTACCTAGGTACTCAATGAATTG
Source organism: Colletotrichum musae (assembly GCA_027406025.1). NCBI lineage: Eukaryota > Fungi > Ascomycota > Sordariomycetes > Glomerellales > Glomerellaceae > Colletotrichum > Colletotrichum musae. The sequence continues at coordinate 1,254,758 of JANVYC010000004.1, forward strand.
TTGTACAAGCCCGTTCACTCGGTCGGCTAGCCGAAAGGCAAGCAAGCCGAGCCGGCCAATGGCGCGGAGCCCTGGACGAATGTTGACTCTGGGGGGGTGTGGTTGGAATACCAAATACCATCGGTCGCGCAAGATTTGATCTCGCAAACCGCGTCTTCCCGCCCTGGAACGCCCCGTGTCCGCTGTCGTGTGTCGAAACTCGGTCAACCGCCACGGGGGGGCATGAAACCCTGTCCTTGTTCAATTCGCACTCCTGCAGCAACGGGCAGCATAGCGTGTAATACGGAGCAATATACGTATGTACGCGCACTACTGCACCTGGACTGTAGTGGACTTTGTTGGAATTTCATTCCAACTGGCAATATGGCGGAGGCTCTCACTCAGGTGCCCTGGAGTCGGGCGACTAGTAACTGATAGTGCAGAGGACGATCCCTTGCATCCAGGCGTTCCTCCTGGGGCGGCAGCCTTTCCTCGCCTCGGGTCTGGGAATGCATCCATCACGACGCAGCATCCCACTTCCCGATGACCATGCCCTGTCTGCAATTGCATGCCGGCAAAGTCACCATCTAGTATCGTATCGTACCGTGTCGTACCATACATACTGTTATGTAGTAACACTACGCGCTGTGCCTGCCGCACCACACCACGGCACACAAACGGCCAGCCACGCTTATCGCCTCCACGTCAAGCACGAGACGCAGAAATGGCTTCCGACCCCTTGGCTTCCTTGGCTCCTGCACTATTACCTGTATCCGTACGGAGCAGCGTACTTTGGGTGCTCATTGCCATTGGTACACAGGCCATCATCGGTCGAATCCTCCGATATGGAGAAGGTCCCTTGTCATTCTCGGAGGGGTTCACACCCATCCTCCCAGCAGGGCCCGTCCGCCATGGGGTTGGGACGTTTTCCGCATGGTACTGTACGGATACTTTGGTTCGAATACCACAGTCCGCAGTAGCGCACACCCACTGGCGAAGCTTGGGACCCCACCGGTCCGCGTCGTTTGTTAGTTTTACTCGGTACGCTGCGCTGAGGTTTATGGTGTTGTTACTTGTGCCTGCCATGGTGCTCGAGGGCAGACATCGGCATTCTTGTTGATCGAGCAGCCATGCTGATGCTTGGCCTGATGCCCCAAGATAATTTCGTTCAGTGGCTGACCCGACGCTAATGCATCGGCTGGAACCAGCGCAGGGAACGCTGCGTTTTCGAGCCCGAACACCAACCGACCGGCATATATCTCGAACCGGCCATAGTGGTGTATAGCTGGAAGAGACCCCGATGTCGTCCACCCTCTCCACGGACCACAGCCCACGGGAGTAGATTTCGTGACTAAGGCGCAGATCAGTGGCATTTGGGAGCATTGCAGCACTGCGGACCGTGGCTGCAGCCGAAGGCAGTAATACTATCCGGAGTCACGGCGGAGTGTAATACCTCGACTGAGTGTACGGATACATAGTAGACCATATACACGCAGAATGGGCCGGTTGCACGACTCGCTCCGGCCGGCACAGCGGCCTTCTTGCAGCAGATGTAACGCAACCCCCGACTCGTACATCGTACACTACACTACATCGTACGGGCCTTCCAGCAGATCTTGGTCGTTCACACCGGGAGCAAGAGCCTGTTGTTCGGGCTGCGGCGGCGGCAAACCCTCAAGGGGGCTAGCATGGTAGTCGCCATCTCCATTCTATCGTGGGCCATGGCAGCAGGCCCGAATAGTGCCATGTGGAATGGAGCCAGAGATGGAGATGCTGACGTTGCCGCAAGTCCGCATCTGTGCACGAGACCGACGACGGTCACGTTAGCTCGGAGCCGGTACACTACACTACACTACACTGTCACTACGATATCACGCTCACTAAAGGCCGCCGGCCCCCTCGGCCAGCAGTAGCATCAACCGCCCGTCCTACCCTCATGGCATAGTCATGCCGCATATTAACAGCATGAAGCTATAGGCTATAGGTGCAAGCTCGCAGGAGATATGTCCCAAAGGAGCTGTGGAGCCGACGCATCGCATCTGAACCCAACTGGCAACCGAATGCCGAATCTGTGGTCCGTGGATTGGTGAGATCGGCTCCGCACTTTTCTGTATTAATAGCCGTTTGGACCGTGACCATGGATGGACGATGCACTCGGACTCGCAGCGCAGCGAGCTACCCACAGACGGTGGTGCAATTTGGCTTTTGGCACCTCGAATCTACTCGACTCGGGACATCAAAGTTCTCCGGGGTGGGTGGAAGAGGCGAGTAGGCTAACAAACAGATCGTGTCGTTGTCGCCGGACCGTGGACAGAACTCTGGCGGCGCGATTGGCGTGCCTGGCAAAGAGGCTGCTGGCTCGAGCTCAAGGCTTGTTGGTCCAGATGAAACATGACAGCCCGGAGGAGCAACTTGCGAGGTTCCATGCGCGAAGCGAATCTCTTAGTCTTGGGTCCTGAGGAGTCAACAACAATCCTGACTGGCGGTGGCACTTCCTATGCCCGGGTGTGGGTGACGACGGAGCGAAGCCGAGTCCGGGCAGCAAAGACAGGTCTGTTCCCGTTTATTGCCATCAGCACCAGCATTCGATCCCGTCACCGGCGCGGGCTCTAGTGTCGAAATCGGGCACAAAGTCCGGTCCTTCGACTACCTACATGAGTACGGAGCACACCCTCATGCACACGGCACGTTACAGTTACACTACAAGCATCATTGCAGCAGCCCGAGTTGCAGTCTGCACCGCAGAGTGCAGACGAGCCCAGACTCGGTCGACCAGTGTGCCTACCAGTATGGTGGACGGACGGCACCGCGGAGACGCCATCGAATCGACGGCACCTGCACCTGGTTACCAAGTCCAAGGTTTCATTCGGTATTTCCGCCGGGAGGGAACTGCGTCGTGGGTAGCGTGATCACCGGCAACCAGACGGATACCTAGTACCTAGGTTTAGAAAGAGGATGGATGGTGTGCAACTCCAACCCCGCATGCAACTTGAACAACACCTCAACGCCACCAGGCAGCGATGGCGGTGGTTGGTTACGTTCGCCTTTGCTATTTGCTGTCGTCGGTGTCAAAAAGCACGCCCGGAATCGCGATTCCGTCCTATGTGCCGCGTGCCGTTGCCGCCACTTCCACGGCCTGGGGCTGGAGCTGGACGGGGCACGAAGCACGAGGCATGAGGCACGAGGCACGAGAACGGGTGCTGGCAATATCGCATCGCATAGCTTAAATTGAGAGCACGACAGGTCACATCGCCATGCAGTGTGACGAGGGCCCAGGTGGCGGCTCTCTCGCCTCAGCAGCAGCGCCTTGCCGGCCATGAGACACACGCATCTCACACACACACACACACACACGGCGGTTGTCGTCGGTTCCAGAGCCGTGCGCGCAGTATCCGTATGATTGAGCGATTTGGCTCTCCCATGCCGGCGGCCGCGAGCGATTGCGAGATGCGGAGAATCTCGGTCAAGGCGGAGAAGAAGGATATTCGACTCCATACACTAGCGGCAGTTAGGTATTGCCAACAGGCGGTCAGCTAGCCGAACTAAACAGCACTCCATAGTGTAGTCCGGACCATGACGCCCTCCCTTGTCGGCTCGCATGAAGCTGGGGCTCGTTTGTCTTTGATGGCGATTCCCACATTCCTCCCTCGGTGGGGGGGTTTTTGCATGGGCTCCAACCAGGAACACCCTCGCCCGCGGGTTGGAACTCGGATCCAGACACGGCGGCGGGAGGAATCCGGCACGGCATCCAGGACGGAGCACGGCTGCGTCGGTACAAGGGCCCGAGGCATAAGTTACGTACACTATTGCTGATCTGCTAAGACCCGAGGCGGAGAGTCAAAGACGAAAGTTTACGGCCGCATCCCGAGCCTCTGGGTAAGATAGAGAAGATGTGCAAAAGTCTGTCAGGTTTGGTGGTTGCCGACTTCAAACGGACAGAATTAGAAAACGACTGAAGTCAAGTCAAGTCAGGATGGCCGATGACAGTCGAGATGGATGGATGGCTCGCTACCAATGCCTCCCGTACACAGCAGCACAAGCACACGGTCTACACTGCACTTGCGCACAAGCATCAGGCACGCACGCGGAAACGGCCATGACAAGCTTAAAAAAGGCACAAGGAATGAAGGGATGAAAGGCGGCATAACCCATCCGTCCATCAAAACACACGGCCTTAGGAGCTATTTCTGTCGATAAGCTTTTGTGTGCAGGCTGGCGCGGAGGCTTCTTTTCAGTGGGAAGATGGGAGGTTGCGACGGCTCACGTCACAGGTGATGGGATAGCCCGTGCCGGCATGGATGGATCAAGGGCCAAGAGACCCTTTTCGACGCGAGGGGGGAGTGGAGGAGTCTGGAGGAGAGGGGGGAACAGGAACAGGAACTCAGACCAGAACCATACCGGGCAACACGCAGGAGACTCAAGAGTCAAGACTCCTTGCCTCGAGAGTTCGGAGCAACAGCCAGAGGAGGCGTGTTCGGCCGCCCGTCTGACATGGAATGGAAATTTTTCAGGGCTCGGAAGTTGGGAATACTGCGGATATCGACTCGGCAACTTCTCCCACGTTCCAACTTCCGCAAGGCCCGCGATCTTCCCCTGCAGCCCAAACACTGGGAGGGGCACGGGGGGGTCACTGATCTGATCGGCCCTCAGAACGGCCAGTTGACGTCGAACTAGGCTCGGGGATCATCCCTACGAGAGAGACACGGCTAGTTGTCCAACCCTGGAGAAGGAGGAAGAGGGGAGGCGGGCAAGGGGGGGGGGGGGGGGGCGTCTCCCGCCAGCACGTCAGCTCCCACCGAGAAATAACCGGGGAATCGGCAGGTTCTCGAGACCATCTCTGCCCTCTCCCGACGAAGAAAAAGCAACGTGAAAGGTCTGGACTCTGGAGCGAGAAGCCCCCTTGGTCCATGGGGACCGAATCCTGCGTGGGACGATCCGAGAGACACCCGGTCAGCACCAGAGCAGAAAAACAAAACCAAAACAAGGCACGGGTAAGGTGTCCTAGTCTGCCGTGCGAGACAAGATGGATCAAGACGAAGGTGGCGGCCACCCCAGCACGTCCAGCCGTTGGCGGGACCGCTGAAGAAACGAGGATGTGAACCACGGACGGTCTGGAATAGCCTCGTGCTCGTGCGGTTTCCGTCCCCTCCACGACACGATCGACCGCCCGGATAGAAGCCGCCATCGAAGCAGTACGGTCGATACACGCCCGTGTTCTCGCGGCTCTCACGGCTACGGCCATGCACGACATGCACCCCCGCCCAGCCCTGTGACATGCCCTGTCGGGTCGCGAGTTCCCGGTGACGATGGTGGGACTGCCATTGCCGTCCAAGACGAGGGGATCTATGAGCCTTCACACACATGGAAGTCAAGGCGTGGTGCCGGTGCCAGCGTGCCATCGTCCAGCCAGGCCCGATGCGAAGCGAGTCAACCTGATGCTCCGTCCGGCACGACCGTTGCGTTTGCGTTTGCGGGCAGCGCAACGACGGGGCGGAGAGGATGAGAGCGAGTGCTTGACTCTGCGGAGTCTGTTTCGTCGTAGGTCACATTTCATCTCATGTTTCCCACGCCGATGCAACTCTCGACTAGCTTTCACATGGCACGGGAGGGATGGGGTCTTCTTCAAACCGTCTTGTCGTTCGACAGATTCGCTGGTGGTGCGTTTAATGTCGCAGCCCTTCGAGGAGAGGCTCGGAGGATTGGTCCACTCGCAAGACGGCGGGAAGGGCGGTTGAAGCTACCAACTCCTGGGGAATATGGCGACACGGTGCGATTGCCATGCTCTCTCTTGCTCTTCTCGCCTCCAGGTCCGTGGCGGTGGAAGTTTCCCTAGCCAGGGGAACCTCACGTTCAGCCTCGTTTTCGTTTTTTTCTTTCTCGTCTCTTTCTTCCCATTTTCCCCTCCTTCGCTTCGGCTCCAGGGCGAATGCTTCTTCAACATCTGCTGCACGTGTTTGGAGTCTGGTTTCTGCGACTCGGGGATGGTGCCTCATCAAGACGATGCAGATAGATGGAGATGGACGGCGGACTCTTTCCCCACGATATCGCGAGCTGCTAATGCTCCCTTCGAGGGACGCTTTTAGACGGCGTTCGGGCCACATTGCGATCGGTCGGTCGGTCCATCAGTGTAATGAGGGGGGCCAAGCGGCAATTGGGTGTGAAAATGACATGTCGGCGAGCGAGCGAGCATGCAAGTGACGCTTCGCCGGCCTCCGGAGTTTATTTCTAATCAACGCGGCGCTCGCCGATGACGACGGGGACCGACCGGCCGACCGTTCCGATAACGTAAGGCCTAAAGACTCAAAGATGGAGAAGGGCGGTCGGACTTCGCCAAATCATGAGCTAAGGTTATGAGATGAGAAACTTTCCCAACGGTGCAAAGTGCAAAAGGGGGCGCGCGCATACCATACCAACCAAGCTTTGCGTCCGTCTTTCAAAACCTTCTAGAAAACCTCTCTACAGTCTACGCAACTCTACGGCTTCTATTTTCGTCGTGAACCGGTCAACAAGTCAGATCAGAAACGGCAGTGCAAAAAATAGAAACAACTGTCTATCAGACTTGGGCAAAGTTTTCATGGGTGAAACACCTCGGGCTCTTTACAACTCTTTCAATTCTCGGTCAAGACGCCCGCATCACCACTCCACCACACCACCATCGCGAACAGAGCTCTGGGCCACATACGACAACGACTAGGTTGCCTGTGTCTGCCCACGCCCACACCTTCACACCCTACAACGCACCCAAGCGAACATCGAGGTAAAGAGAGAGAGAGAGTGTGTGTGTGTGGCACGTCCGCCCGTCTCGGCCCCATTCAAGATGTGCAACGACAAACTCCACGATTTCCTCGTCGATCTGCCCAAGTGCGAGCACCACATCCACATCGAGGGCTCCCTGGGGCCCGAGCTGCTCTTCCGCCTCGCCGCGCAGAACGACATCTCCCTGCCGGCCGACAAGGATGCCGCCTTCGCGAGCGTCGACGCCCTGCGCGAGCGCTACACCCGCTTCACCTCGCTCGACGACTTTCTGCACTACTACTTCATCGGCTTCTCGGTGCTCCTGACGGCCGCCGACTTCGAAGAGCTGGGCTATGCCTACCTCGCCAAGGCGCACGCGCAGAACGTCCGCCACGCCGAGGTCTTCTTCGACCCCCAGGCGCACACCTCGCGCGGCGTCGCGTACGGGACCGTCGTCGAGGGCCTGCGCGCCGCGCGCCGCCGCGCCGAGGCCGAGTTCGGCATGACGGTCGAGTACGTCGTGTGCGTCCTCCGGCACTGCCCCGTCCAGGACGGCCTGCGCATGTTCCGCGAGGCCAGGGACGCGGGCCACTTCGCCGACGGCACGATCGCGGGTCTCGGCATGTCGAGCAGCGAGGCGCCCTACCCGCCTGCCATGTTCCGGGACATCTTCGACGAGGCCCGCGACGCCGGGATCCGCCGCACCGCGCACGCCGGCGAGGAGGGGCCCGCGGGGTTCGTCACCTCGGCGATCGACGACCTGGGCGCGCAGCGCATCGACCACGGGCGCCGCGCCGCCGAGGACGAGGGGCTCATGGCGCGGCTCGCCGAGACCAAGACGATGCTGACGCTGTGCCCGCTGTCCAACGTCGTGCTCCGGGGCGTCGGCGGCGTGGGCGAGCTTCCCGTGCGGACGTTCCTGGACAAGGGGGTGCGGTTCAGCATCAACAGCGACGACCCGGCGTACTTTGGGGGGTACGTCTTGGAGAACTACCTCGCGGTGCAGGAGGCGTTCAGGCTGAGCATCGACGAGTGGGCGGGCATCGCCGTCGGCGCGGTCGAGGGGAGCTGGTGCGCCGAGGAGAGGAAGGAGGCCATCAAGAGGGAGATTGGGGAGGTCGTCGAGAGGTACAGGGGGCTTGAGGCGTGAGATGCTTGTCCGGGGTGAAGATACCTACCCTCAGAGACAGAGGAGAGCTTGTCCGGGGTGAACATACCCTGAGAGACAAGAAAAGAGGAAGTCCGGCGGGAGACAGAAGTTGGAGGGTTGCGTCTGGCCGGTTGTGGCTTGGCGGATTATTTTTGGAAAGTCGGCGCTGTCGATGGGTCTTGGCGAAAAGCATCGACGGCCCTCTTGATGGACGGCGACAAACTTGAAGAGGTAGCTCCCCAATCGGGGGGATCATGATTCGGTAGTGAGATGTAGTAGTATAAAAAGTAATGATTAATTCGTCTTTTGGATTTGGTTTCTGATCCACGCGCCACGCATTTGATAGTATAGTACTTACTGGTGACGACGATAACGTGTTGTCGGAGCTGGGACGGTTCGAGGTCGATTCCGTCCACCCGTCGGAGTGCACGCCGGCTTCTACTTGACCGCGGTCGATCTCTACACAATACGAAGAATACTCGACGACGTACGGGAGGAATAATCTGGAGGCGAGGGACGACGGAGATGAGGGACGAGGGAAGGCCGATGGACGAAAGGACTGCGCCGAGGAACCACTGTCGATGGACACAGGAGGCCAGCGCAGCGGACCAGCAACTGCCTCGACAATGGTCTACAGACTGCCAACGAAACATTAGACGTGTTCACGTTCCCACAGACTGTTGATTTCTTTTCCACGGGGGAAACGGCGTTTATATACGACGCCTACCGCCACCCCTCGGAGGTCACATCGCGACGGTCTTAGGTCGATGCGCCGCGTATACGAGCGAGTATCCTCAGTGGGATTCGTCTTCCTGTTGCGTGAGAGGTCCTCGGGGGGGGGGGGGGGGGGGGGGGGGGAGAAAATATTGCATGGCGAGGGACGGAGATGGACATCTGGAACTTCGTTGGAGGGCAAGGACTGCTCGATGCCTGGGTTGTTTTCAGGGGCGGTTGGCGATACTCTTCGAAGGAAGCACCACGTTGCTCATCCGGGCACCCCATGAAGCGTCCGCACATCGCGATCCGTATCGGTTCCGACTACTGGAGAAGGCCTCGCTGTTCTCGACCATCTAGCGTCGAAGGAAGGTCGACCGTCCACGCAGCGCCCCTCGGAACCAGCTGCGCTTCGCGAGTCGGGAGCTACGACCCATGCAACCGGATGCGAAGGCAGCTTCGGTCAGTACCGATGCCCCCCGGGTAGAAGGAGCCGGGAAGATGCACGTGAAGAGGACATGGAGCCGCGACGAGACTTCTCAGGAGTCGACCCGCGGAAAGGGGGGCTAGCGAGAGATGCGCCTAGCATGAGTCCACGACGAGCTTGGCGATGACATCCTCTGGCGAACCCAGGACCGAAGCGGCGATGCAACGCAGAGAAATCCGAGACGAGAGATGGCTGATACGAACGGGAAACACACCAAGGTCTCTCGTGCAGGACGTCCGCCGAGCCTTGATGTTGCCTTTGACGATCTCCCTAGACGCCAGTCGAAGGCACAGCTGTTCAGAAGGATCACGAAGTGCGCTTATAGAATACAAGCCAGCAGGATGTCCTCAGAGCCACGTCTGGTTCTCGTGCCCAGACATCACCAGCGCAAGAACCCGCTCGACGAGTGAATCATGTCTATAAAGATGGCCCCTACTTGCTTGTTTGTGTGTACAGCTAGCTATTCGTTGGCGAATCCAATCTACAGACATTCTATACCCCTTCCCCAGCAGCTCCTATACAAGACGAGAAATACATTTGCCCCTTCGAGGACACCTGCCGATCGTGTGCTGTGTCCAAAAGAACATCACATAAAGTGCGCCTCCGTTGTAAAAGTACATCAAAACGCCTCAGTCGTGCTCCCCTACCCCCGTGAGCCCTCCAGCCAGGCCATGCATCCGCCGACCCAGCAGGTCGTCGGTGCTCTTGAGCTTGACCAGGCTCGCGCTGGTGCTCTTGCTCGCGCCCCTGGCCCTGCCGTTCTTGGTCTTCCCGTTGCTGCCGTTGGCCGCCTCGACCTTGTCGACGAGCGACTCGCCCTCTGCCATGGGCTGCGGCTCCCTCGTCAGCGTCTTGCCGCGCGCCCTCGTCATGCTCATCTCGAGCGGGCGGTCCTCGTCCCCGCTCGACTCGGTGCGGTTGTGGTGGCGGCCCTGGGCGTTGCCGTTGGCGGCCGCGCGGCGGCGCCCGCGGCTCTCGCGCTCGCGTACGGCGTCGGCGTGGTCGAAGATCTCGCCGATCCACTCGGCGGAGCGCTCGAAGTGCTTCCAGGCCGGCGGGTAGACGGTCGGGAACTGCAGGAAGCCGTGGGAGATGCCGGGGATGAGGGTGACCTGGGCGACGTCCTTGGGGTTGAAGATGGGCTCCGGGCCGTCGCCGATCTCGGACCGCTCGGAGCGGGCCTGGTCGAACATGGCCTCCTTGACCTTGCGCAGGCGGGCCGAGAAGATGACCGTGTCGTCGACCAAGGGATCTCGCTCGCCGGTGAGGAAGTAGACCTTAGGGAACCGCGCGAGGAGCGAGTCGGGGACCAGGACGGGGGAGAGGAGGTAGTCCTGGCTGAAGTCGGGGCGGTTGTGGGGGCCGATGTAGAGGATGATCATGGCGCGCATCATCTCGGGCGTGAGGACGCGGTCGTTGAAGTAGGAGATCATCGAGGACATGGCGAGGCGCGTCCGCAGCGGTTCCGAGTGGTGGGAGGTGCTCTGCTTGCGCTTGGCGTCTTGCGACGCAAGCTGCGTCTTGGACAGGGCCTGCGGGCCGCTGTGCGAGTACTCGGGGTGCGGGCTGGCGAGGGCCTGAGAGGAGGCGATCTCGGTCTCCTGGGCCGTGAGTTCGCCCGTGTGCTTGGAGCTGTCCTCCTCGTCGTCGGTCTGGTGCGGCGTGCCGACCAGGTCGTTGTACTGCATGCTCTTCCTCCTGATAATGGACTTGTTCGTGCTCCTCAGCCTCCTGTCCTTCATCAGCGACATCTGCTCGTCGGACATCCAGTTGCCAATGTTCATATCAAGCGCTGGGTAGAATAGCACCAAGCCGTCGGGGAGCGGGAGGTCGCCCGTGTTGACGTATCGGCGCATGGGAGCTGAGGTTCTTTCTATGATCATCAGCGTCGTCGCCGTGGCCAGGTTGCCGCCGGCGCTGTCGCCCGTGAAAACAACCCTCGGCGTCTCCCGCCCAGACATGCCGATGCATCTGCCCTTGCTGCGAATGATGGTCGTGTACACGTCGAAGCACTCGTTCAGGGCGTAGGGATACGGGAACTCGGGAGCCTTCTTGTAATCCAGACTCAAGACGGGCATGCCGGTCTTGGCGGCCCATGCGAACAGCTTGTCGTCGTTGCATCGAGGGTCCATGGCGACGAAACCACCTCCGGGGATGTCCAAGATGATCCTGTTGTGGCGCGAAAGGTCCGTAAGGGGACCGTCGAAGTACAACCATGCAGACACAGGCTCCTTGTAGTCGCTTCCGCTCGGGCGAGGGATCCGGATCGCGCGCGGCGGCCAGCGGGAGAAGCGAGGGCGCAAAAGGCCCTGGAAGAAGCGCAGGTACGGCGTGGCCCCCTTGTTCCAGGAGACGCGCAGGTGCTCGACGGTGAGCATGCCGCGGACCTTGCGGACCTTCTCGTCGGCCTTCTCGGCGGCGAACATGTAGAAGACGGAGAAGACGATGCTCGCGAGGTCCCGCAACCACTTGGCGCGGATCTTCATGGCGGTCCAGAAGCCGGCGTCAAGGGCGGTCAGGATCCAGGTCGCGCGGAAGTAGGTGGCGTCGTACATGTTGGACATGGGCTCGGGGCTCGCGAGGCCGACGAGGGTGCTGAAGTTGCGTGCTGCGTAGAGGTAGATCATGGTCGTGACAACGGTCTGCCATGGCGTCAGGCGTTTCGTCGCGAGCTTGGAGAAGAATCGGAAGCCGGGGGGGCCATGGGGATCTCCTCTGGAAGGTGGCGGTGGTCAGTCAAAGTCTCCACTCTGGATGTATCGCGCGCAGTCCTGGGCGTCAAATTCGTACCTGAAGATGTAGGCCGACCAGAAGGCCAGGACGGCCAGCACCTGAAGCCGGCGCGACTTGACCGAAGGCCGTCCGAGGACGTGGTCAATCATTGCGACTGACTGACGATCCGACGGTTCTCAACAGCAGCAGCAGCGGGCAAAGCAGTCGAGAAGCAGCGGAAGTCAAGGAAGAGGTGTCGTCGGATGTTTGTGAGGTGTTGTCGCAAGCTCAAGCTCAGGACCCGGGACGCCGATTGCAGCCGAGAGCTGGCCAAGCAAACAGGCACACGGCAAGGAAGGCCACGAGGTCGTGGCTGAGGGGAAGAGCTGGCGGCAGGCGAGTCGGCGGGACGGCGCAACGCGAGTAATGCGATAGCCCGAGCTAAATGGCCATGGCAAGGTGGCCGGACTTCGGGGGGAGCGCTTGGCGACGACTGCCGCAGCGAAGGATGGCTTTGAGGAGAGGCAAGCCACGGACCGCCACCCGAGACGAGTGCTTCGAAGAGGAGAGGACACTGGAGTAGAAGAGAATCTGGCGTCTCGGTGAAGCTGAGGCTGTTGATGACTGCTGACTGTATGGATGATGCCGACAGCGGGGCGGTCGCGGAGGACGTGCAATGGACGATGATGTCGCGGCGGCGGGGAGGGAGCTTTCGGTTCGGCTCAAGGCTCAATCAAAGAGGGTTGTTGCTGTGGGAGAAAAGAATCACAGTCAAAGAGCCTCCCGTCATGGCAAGAGGAATCCGTGCCGGGCCAGGGTATCGGCGGCACATGTTTCAAAGCGCAGCTGGGAAAGGTGACGGGAGGTGGTGGTGGCTCGGTTCAATTGCTGGACTGAGGTGATATGGTGACGTCCGTTTGGGGGGGGGGGGGGGGGGGGGCGCGGCCCAGCTGACTGATTTCCTTGAGGTGTTGACATGTGAAAGGACCCGGCCACAGTGGGCTGTGATAGCCTGTAAAAAAGGCAATAATATGGAGGTGCAGGGCACAATTGGAAGGGCTGGAGGGGCACGCGGGCACTGTTGCCCCCGGCGCTAGTCCCTCTTGGGAGGCTCCCCGGATCCGACACCTGGGGCGACCAATCACCCGCCGCCGCTTGTCGCCTCTGCTAGCGGCTCACCGCTGTAGAACTCCACTGAAGATTGATCCTGCAGGGCCTCGTGCCCTGGGGTTGGCTGTGTTTCTCCCCGGGAACACCTCCAGTCCGGGTCACGAGCTGCCGCTCGGCCTGCTGGGCCACGCCGGACTCCGAGACACCTGTGCTGACAACTCATCAACACTATATGTGTGGCTTCCATGTTTTACCCACTCAAACTGCATGCATGAAGAGATTAACTCAACAGGTGAGGTGACTTCTCAGTTATCTTCAGACTTTCCGTGATTGGATCTTCAAACGTACCGCTCCCACTTCCCTTCATTTTCTTTCGTTTATTCTTCTGCAATACTCGGACATGGATGACGGAAAAGGTTTCGAGAGGGAAGTAGTGCAGTCACATCGATCACGCACGAGTAAAACCCATCTCTGCAGCAAGATGGCTGCGGAAACCAGCAACTCCAGAAGGTGACCATCGCCACAACCACGACGATGACAATTGGACAGAGGCCTTCAAGTCTGCCAGAAAAAGACGTAAAGCGTGGTGGAGTGGCTCTTATAGAGCCAACACGTAACGGTCAATAAAGTCTAATCTGTGCCTCAGCCAGCGTCGATATAAATAGCAGTATTGACGAGCAACAGCTGACTTTTACTAACAACGAGTTACACCCTCGACCAATACGCCCAGTAACTCTTCTGCGCTAGTCTTCGTGCCGCGAGGCAACCCTTACAAGAACTTGCATCGAGAAACGTGACCCATCCCCTCCTGATACGATACTGCTGTCCGTCTATTTGCTAGTATTGCATGAGAATAAGCAGGGAGAAAATGGAAGCAGCTGAGATACCCCTAGCAAGGCGGGCATACCACCCTTGAATATCAGGGAGATTGCACGGAAGACTGTGTTCTGCATCTCGATCATCCAACCGGGCAGTGGAAGCCAAGTCTTGCTTCCTTAGCCTCGATGTGCCGCGGTACACCAACTCAAGAGGAAGGACGGGGGAATGGAAAGGCCGTGACCGTCACCACAGCAGGAGAAAACCTAAAGAACAGCTCTCCTCGGCCCGCCAAGTCTGTCGGCGGTCCTTTAGCTGGCGCTTGTCTCCGGCATCAGGGAAAACCAACAACTTCACTGCAACTTTATCGCCGGGCGGAAGTACGAGAGATGATACCCTTTGTGGAAACTAATGAATAGCTTCAACTGTCAAACTCTTGAACAGTGGCAATATTTGAACCTGTCCTAATAGAGTTGATCCTACGTAGGGGGTGCGGACTTTATACGGAGGGAGACGTCTACGAATCCAAAATCGTGCCGGTTCGACCCGAGAACGCTCGTGTTGCTGACTGGCTTCAACTTGAAGTGAGTAAACGGAGAACCCTGAAAAACTAAGATTCTGGCCGATCCAAGAAGCTTATATCGACTGCTAGGCGATCGTGAGAAAGACCCCCGGTTTCTCGAACTACCTATTCATGTAAATTTGTCACATTACATCAGTGATACGCATAGATGTCAAAACACCTTTCTTTTCGAAGGACTAAAGATCATAACAAATATGGTTCAAATCATGTTCCATGCCTCGAGCATCAAGATGTAAAAAGAATCCGAGCCTCCTCGAAGAACAAGAATAGAAGAGTCACCCTCGCTAAACATTACTCTGACACAACTCCTCCTCGAAATTTCACAATAGTCCTCATCTCTGTCTCTGCAATGATCTTTACGCTCCTCATCGCCATGTTGATAAGCCCCTTCAGGCCCTGCAAGGGCTCGTCAATCTTTCATGAGCTGCACTCACGCGACTACAAGCGCCTGGCACGATCCCCAGATCGTGGCATCCCCCCCCCCCCCCCCCCCCCCCCCTACTGTGACATCGCGGCTGCCGGCAGGAACCAGCTGGTGACCCACGACAGCGCTAACACTCTCCAGTAGCAGCAGCAGCCTGGCGGGAGGGACGTTTCTCTTGGAAAGCCTAGAGTGGTGACAACAACGTCCATTCTCTTTAATGACACTGGGACTACACGCTTGGGTCTCGAGTATCTATTACTGTAGGCATGTGGTAGAGTTTATCAGGGGGTTGTAGACAGGGAGTAGAGCATATGACAGTATCTTTGGAGAAAATGGTCAATACTTTGAATCGATAGGAAGGTCAAGGTCTGCGTAACTTCCAATTGCACTTTTTTCATTGCCTATTAGTACCCCGCTGCATCAAGCTAGTCCCAGTCAAAGTCGAAATCGGACACCTCTGTCGTGATATAATAGCCCTTCCGCTCTCTCTGAGGCTCGATGATTGGCAACCTATCCAACTGCCTGAATTGCTTCTTCGTGACTTGAAAGCTGTCCTCGAGAGCCTCTCGCACCATCTTCCGTATCTTATACTCGAAGATGCATTGGTTCAAGACTACCCACAGGGTCACCATGAACGCCAGGTTACTGTCAATGACACCCGGCTCGCCCAGGAGGAAGAGGTAGACAAGTCTGAACGCAGAATCCTGAGCTATTCGTTTCGGGCCTCTCAGCACTCCTCTTCCTTCTTCAAAACACCAGTCCAACACTTCTGCGTTTCTCATCTCATAGAACAGACCGTAAAGGTGGCGTCCCCCCAGGACGTCAACGGCCAAGAATCTAAGCGTCTCGCAAACGTCTTGATAGATCGATAACTCAGACGGTAGACGTTCGAAGAAGTGCCTGTACCCGTTTTCCACGCAGTAGTGGATGCTGTCGAAGAAGGGTATCTCATCGTGGATGGCGTCGCGGCCGGTGAGGCTCTGGAAGTGGCTAAACGACGCGAAATAGGGCATTTTCACGACGTCGACGAGATATTCGTCCTTTCCGATACGAACATTGATGCGTGAAGCTGGATCTCATTCATATCTTTCAGACGAGGGCCTAAGAGAGTTAGAACGTCATGCGCGCGTACCTGAGGGATGTGTAGACTCCATCGTCTCGCTTGCGATTAAACTGGTCGACTTGGAAATGCACGCATCTCCTTCTGTGTGTGACGACGCATCCGGTAAGCAGCTGGGTGTAGGAGTAAGTGGCGTGGGCATACGAGACGTGGCTTACTAAAAGCGGCTCCGAGCAACAGAAACGGGATATATAGATTACTAGGGTTTTATACCTTGAGGGATTTTCTTCTATTTAAATAGGGGGTTAAACCCCTCACAAGGGCACCCATAAATCTAATTACGCATAGTTAATCTATTACACTTACGCCTTATTAAATTAGTATTAAAACCCCTTGTTGTTATAATAGTAGTATAACTTTTTATATAAGGCTATTTATAATAAATTAATTAACTACTTATTACTTAATAAAGCTATAGTTCCCTTATTACTTAACTAGTGGTTTATCTATAATATTATTAAGTACTTAAAAGGAGTATATTAAAGATAATAAAAAAAAAGCTAATAATAATATAATAGTAGTACTTTAATAGTAGATTAAAGAATTAATTATATTATTAAAATAGTAAAGAAATAAAATTATAGTACTTAAAAAAAAGTAGCTTAAAAGTATAAGGCCCATAGGAGTTTTGCTTATAATTATAGTTATAAAAAGCACTCTAAAGACTAATCCTAAAGCACCTAAGGATCTAGAAATACACTATATAACGCTTCTTTAGCTAGTCCCTTAGTATCTACTAGCCCTAATATAAAACAACTATAGCTATTAGTCTATAATATTATAAAGCTTAGTTAATATACTAGTAGTAAAGTTGGATATTATAATAATAAATATACTAAAGCCCTTCTTTAGTTTATTTAAATATACTAAGTCTAAAAAAAGTAAAAAAAAGGTTATATAAAACAGTCTTTTTAATAAGTACTTACTAAAAATACCTAAAGAGTACTTATTAAAAAGTAGCTTTAATTAACTTATATAGTCTATATAAATTATATTATTAATAAAATACTACTATACTAAACCTATATAGTTTATAAGTTATAAAAATAATCTTAAAGTTATATTTAAAATTAAAAAAATAGTCTCTAAGGGTCCCTTAGCTTTAGTAGCCTATTTTACTCTTATAATAGAGATATAAAAGGTATTTACTTAATACTATACTAGTAGCAGACTAGTTTTATAAAGCTAGCTTTAAAATAAGCTATACTAACTAACTCTTAAGTTAAATAATCCCTTAGTATATATTATAAAGTTTAATAAACTTACTTATTAATACTGTACTATAAAAGACTCTCTTTAGTTAAAAAACAAAATCTATACGTTCCTTAAAAAAACCTATAATTAGTAGTATAACTAAACTATTTACTTTAAGTCCTTCTATTATTAAGGCTTCCCCCTAACTCTTTAAGGACTAATATTTAACTTAATAAATAAATATTATATTAATAGTAAAGTAAAGTTAATAGTTATATAGTTAGTAAATAGTAGCTTATATACTAAAAGTAATAAAAAATTAAAAATAAATTATAAGTATTATAACTATAGTAAAAAGGGTTATATTAAAATTAACTATAAAACTAAAAAAATAAAAAAATAAAGCTAAGAGTAAAAAAGAAGTAGTTACTAGTTAGCCTTTTGTCCTAATAGACCTAAAAAATACCTTTAAAAGTACCCTAAAAAATAAAAAAGAAAAGCCTTTATAGTTATACTCTATAAGGATTTATCTAAAAGACTTTAATACTATTATTAAAGATCTTTAGTTAACTAGTAGTAAAGAAAAGGATTAAGAAGTTAGTAAGCCCTTAAAATACGTAATAAAAACGTCCTAGTTAGTCTTTAACTAGTAGCTTTAGAACACTAGTACTAACGTCTATACTATTAATAATATCTTATAGTTTTTAAGCTATTAAAAAATCTTAAACCCTTAGTTTATTAAAACTAGCGCCAGCGACATTTACTTAAAGCTTATAAGCACTATTTTTTTAAAATTTAGTAATAATAAAGTTATCTAGCTATAAAACATTATATACGTACTAAACTTCCCTATAAATATATTTAATAGAAAAAGGTTATATCTTATAAAAAGCTCCTTAAGTAGTAATAATTTAATTAGGCCTAGCAGTAGGGTCTTTAATACCCTTAATATCCTTAAGTAAAGCTTTTATTTATCTATTATAGAAGGCAGTACAGCCAAAAAAAACTATATTATATAGACTATCTAGTAGTAGTAAGAAACATAGCTATAGTATTAATAATTTAACTATCTAGGGTATTATAAGCTACTTAAATTTATTAAACTTATAAAAAAATACCCCCTAAGGCCTAAAAATATAGTTCCTTAACCTTACACTACTTATAATATATTAAAAAGTCTATAATATTTACTATAAACACTACACAAAAAAGCGCAGCGCTACAGCAACCTAATCTATATAAATATTAGCAAAATTAAACTAACTATATAGTTTACTTACTTCTACCTTATCACTAATAACAAGTTATAGTATTAAATAGTCCTTATAACTAACTTAAAAAAAGACCTTACTTATTAACTACTTAACCACGTAATTACTTAAAAACTATAGTATAAAGTTAATATTAAAATTATCTATACTAATAACACTAAGGAGTTTATAGTAACCTTCCTAAATACCCTATTATAAAAACATAGTACTATTATTAAATCCTTATTACTATATATATATAAGTAGAATAGTATCGCAAAAAAAACTATCTACCTTATTCTTAAAAAGGCAAGGTCAATATATATTAATATAGATATACCGCCCGAGTTATAGCTATAGATCCTTAAAGTAACTATATATATTACTAACAAAAGCTTTACCTTAGTAGTTAGGAATAAAACCCCGGCCTAAGTACTCTCTAAAGAAGTTAAGCCCACAAGGCCTTTAATCCCTAACATTAGCCACCTATAGGTTATTAGTAGTAAATACTTTACTAATATTAAACTAAAAATAAAAGTTAAAAGTAAAAAAATAGTAGCGCGGACTAAGGAAAGTATTCTTATTAACTTCTAAGAATTAAAAGCATACTACGTATAACTACTAAAGTACTAAACAATTAAAATAACATTAATTATAGTCTTCTATAAACTAACTACTTTTAAAAAAACTAATCTCTACTAGTCCCTACCCCTAAAGCAGGGGCCGGACTCATAAAAATATTAATAAATAGTATATAACTAGTTATAATTAATATAACTAATAATAAAGTTACTTAAATAGACCTAACCTATAATATTTTTAAGTATATAGTAACTACTAACTAAAGGGCCTTTTACTTAAAAAAAAACAGCTCTATAGCCCTACCCGGATCTAACTACTATCTTTAAAGCAAAAAACAGTCCTACTAGTAACTAGCTCTTATAAAAAAAAGCTATATATACTAAAATCCTTTCCCTAATTAAAAAAGGAGTCCTTTTTTTTATACCCCATACTAAGGCTCCTTAAAAAGTCTATTTAATAATAAAATAAGTACTTAAGTATAAAAAGACTTAAAGGATTATAACTAAGTATAAAGCTAGAGTTATTATAAAAGGCTTTTTATAAATATATAAACAAGACTTTTATAATACATACATATCTACATTAAAAACAGCATTATAAAGAATCTTTTTTACTTATACCTAGTAAAAGGGTTATGCAATATATTAATAAAATTTCGTTAAAACTTACTTTAATAGTAACCTTAATAAAAATATCTATATATTACTATTTAAGCTTCTAAAAGACTTCTTTATAGACACTTAATTTAAATACTATATAGTAGTTATTAGTTATAATACTTTATAAAATTAAATAATCTTTTTATATAAAGCTCTATATAAGCTTTATTAAAATAAAAAGTAGTAGTAAGTTAAACTATAAAAAGTCCTAGAGATATATAGCTTTAAAAAACTTACTTTAAATATAGCTATGTACTATAACTCTAATAAAAAAGTCTCTATAGTAGCTTATATTAATAATATAATTATTATAGGTCCTAAAAAGATAGTTTTTAAAGTATTTAATAATATTAGTAAGTATATTAAAGTAATAAATTTAAGGGTCCTTAAGTCCTTCCTTAGTATTAAACTAAAGTTTTCTACTATAAAAATAATAATTAACTAAAGCTCTTACTTTAAAGAAATTAATAAAGAATTTATAAAAGAAATAAAGCTAATAGACACCCCGGTTAAGACTAAAGCTCTTAATATTACTATACTAGTTAACAGAGCCATTAACCCAAAACTCTAATCCTAGTACTATTAGCTAGTTAGTAAAAAAGGGTTTAGTACTATAATAACCTAGCCGGACCTTTTATATAACTATAGTCTATAAAAGAGGTTTTCCTACATACTCTATCGTTAATACTAAAAGTTAGCTACTTATATAGTATAATATATAAAATAGTAACTAAATTTATTTACTGTTTATTTAACTATTAAGTAGAATAATAAAAATAATAACTTTAGTCTTAAGGACTATTATAATAGTAACTATACTGGGTATAAAGTAACATTAAAATCTACTATAGAGTAAATATTCTTTATAACTAGTAGTTTAGTATTGTAAAGATCCTTCTATTAAGTAACTATAGCTAAGTCGTTAATAAAAGCTAAATATTATATAGTATTAGCTATAGCCTTAAAAATAGTATAAATACAGAACTTCCTTTTAGAACTTAAAAAGATACTCCCAGGACTAATCTAAGTAAGGGCTAATAATACTAGTACTATTACTTTAATAAAGAGTAAAAGTAGGGATAATTAAATCTATTATATTTAAGTTTATAATTACTTTACTAAAGAAGTAGTAAATTATAAAAAGGTTAAGTTTAAGTATATTTATACTAAAGAAAATATTATAAACTTATTTACTAAGCTATTTAAAAGACCTACTTTTAAGTACTTAAAGGCTAAACTAGGCCTTAAAAGTACTAGTAAGTAATATAGATTTAAATAGCTTTATATTAAAGGGGAGTATAATAACGTATCTAGTAAGTAGCTAGGTATAGAAGTAAGTAGTATAGGTATATAAAACGTGGCTTACTAAAAGCGGCTCTAAGTAACAAAAACGGGATATATAAATTACTAGGGTTTTATACCTTAAGGGATTTTCTTCTATTTAAATAGGGGGTCAAACCCCTCGTAAGGGCACCTATAGATCTAATTACACATAGTTAATCTATTACACTTACGCCTCGTCAGATCAGTATTAAGACCCCTCGTCGTTACACTATAACCTTAAGTTGCGCTGCGGAAAAAGCAGCTCTTTTTAAATGCTACTTTACTACCATACGCCGATGCTGGGTGAACTTAAAGCGGGATGCCCACCTCAGTTGCAGTTTCTTCAGACAAAAGCTTCTAGTGCATCCAACATATTCATTCACCGCATCCCTCGGGTCCAATCCTTAGTCAAGTATCTGAATTCCTTCTGTCCGGCAGCCGTAGATACTGCACCACGCAAACCACCCGAACCGGTCTTCGGCTCCGAAATAAAGTGGAGAAAGGCCGGCCGGTCACGCCCTAAAACGAACCGGAAGCTTTTACTTTCGGACCTAGGGCGCCCTTTCCCTCCGCGGACCACCGTGCGATCTTACTAATTCCCGTTTATGCCATCTCTCTCTCTCCGCAAAACTTTCTTTCCAGTTGAGTAATTGTAAATCAACTCAACCTTACCTGATGTCCCGGAACCTCCGGCAATGCGTCGATAAGACGAATTACAAAAAACGGCGCACCTCGGACACCGTCAGAACCAGCGGAAGTCCGTGGTGACTATAGCACCTTATCACGCCACACAGAAAACCCCAGAAGCATAACGAAGTAGCATCAAGACGTCCCGGTAGCTCGCCATATTGATTGACAGGCCCACGAGAGCTCTTTCACAGATACTAACAGTTCACGACATCTCCCTAGCTATCTTCTCCCCCATGCAAAACCCCCCTCATCAGGTGGGCCGCTGGAACTCTAATAGACAACCCCCGTTCAGAAGGGGATTAGATATCCCGAGTGCCCCCCAAACCCACAAGTGATGCAATCCCGCTCCCCCCTCCATCATCAGAGGAGGAAGCTCCCGCGGCACCCGAGTCATGAAACTTTTATCCCAGAGAAACTCAGTTTCCCTCGTAATCGTCAGGGTGCCTATGACCTCAAGATTTATAAAGACGAGCTCTCTATCCTAAATTAAAAGAGACTTGACATTTGTCCCAGCAGGAAACACTCAAAAAACCAGAACACCTAGACCCCCAAAATGACCCTCCGCGTCCTCCTAACAGGCGCAAACGGCTTCATAGCCCAGCACGTCCTCGCCCAGCTCCTCTCCGCGGGCCACTCCGTCCGCGCCGTCGTCCGCACCGACCGCGCCCTGTCCCACCTCCGCGCCGCCTTCCCGGACCTCCCGGCCTCCCAGCTCGACTATGCCGTCGTCCCGGACATCACCTCGCCAGGTGCCTTCGACGCCGCCCTCTCCTCCGGCAACAGCGCCCCGTTCGACGTGGTCCTCCACACCGCCTCGCCCTTCGACTTCCGCACCGGCGCCTCGGCCGCCGACTTCCTCGACCCGGCGATAAACGGCACCACGGAGATCCTGCGCGCCGCGCACCGCGTCGCGCCCTCCGTCAAGCGGGTCGTGGTAACCAGCTCCATGGCCGCGGTCGTCAACACGGCCGCGCCCACGGTGACCTCCCCCGCGAAAATCTACACGGAAAAGGACTGGTTCGAGACGACGCGCGACGAGGTCGAAGCCGCCGTCGCCGCCGGCACCGCGATCCCGGCCCTGCCGTACGTGGCCAGCAAGACCCTCGCGGAGCGCGCGGCGTGGGCCTTCGTCGAGGAGGCGAAGCCGTCCTTCGACCTGGTCACCATCAACCCGCCCATGGTGTACGGGCCCGTCCACGCCGCCTCCGCGCTCGCGTCCCCGCAGGAGCTGGGCCAGAGCAACTTCATGCTGTACTCGAGCCTGCTGGCCCCGGAGCTCACGGAGGCCTCGCCCGTGCCGCCGGAGAGGATGCACTTGTACGTCGACGTGCGCGACGTGGCGCGGGCACACCTCCTGGCTGCGACGACGCCTGCCGCCGGGGGGAAGAGGTTCGTGGTGAGTCCCGGCGGGGCCTCGAACCAGAAGATCGCCAACATCTTCCGGGAGGCGCTGCCGCAGCTGCGGGGGAGGATACCCAAGGGCGACCCGGAGAAGACCGCGCTGCCGGAGGGCATCTATGGCGTGGACTCGTCGCTTGCGAAGGAGGTTCTGGGACTGGAGTTTACCAAGGCGGAGGATACGTTTGCGGATTCCGCGAGGCAGTTTATTGAGATTGAGGAGCGAGCCAAAGCCTAAAGAATAGAAGTTAGCCTCCAGCTGCGAATACAAAACTTACCGTCTGCAATGAGAGTGACGAAGCCTTGGCCTGCACACATTCCGGCTGAGCTTCCTAGTGGTGACATCGACCCTGGGGAACAAGCGACAACGCAGACCATATGACCCGTAGAAGCACGGTCACTATATTTTCTTCTCATCTTGCGTCTGTCTACCCCAGTCTTCCCAGCTCTTTGGGCGAAGATCTAGCAGCCTGCATCCCAAATGCATCGGATGAAATGCTTCTCAAAAATACATGTGAAGAAGTGTACCAATCCAGGAATGCATATCCAACCTCCCAGCCATCCGCCAACCTAGTCCGACCCAAGCCGCAATCCGTCGTGCGCGTCGTGTCAGTCGTTAGTCTCATGCCGCAGGTCGCTGTTTTTATGACAACAGGCCGTAAAGGGCTTAGCAGATGGCATGCGTCTTGCCAGTCTTACCCTGCAGTGAATGCTTTTCTTTCTATGGTCAACAGTCAGCGTCATTGTATCCTGGGTGCATCTCTCGCGAGGGTGTGGACAAACTCTGAACTTTGGGTGGTTATGGGACGCTTTGGTGCTGGCGAGGTGGTGCTTGTGGATGAAATCTTGCTGCTTCTTAATGCTCTCCTGGTCCATCTGCTCAAGCAGGCCCATGCAGAGCTTAATGTCGGTAATGAGCGCGTCGCAGCGCGACTTGCTGAAGTCTTCGCGCACGACGACGCGGAGCATCTTCATGTCGTTGGTCTTGGGCGCCATGGTGTAGGCAGGCACAACCCAGCCCCTGACACGCAGCTGGTGAGCGAGGGCAAACTCGTCGTATTCGCGCTCTTCACTCTCGGGGAGGCGGAAGGCGACGAGAGGCAGGCCCTCGCCGGAGCGCTTGGACATGATGAGGAAGCCGAGCAGCTCCAGGGACTGGGTGAGGTAGTCGGCGGTGCGGGTCAGGTTGGACATGATGGCGCGGTAGCCCTTCTTGCCAAGGCGAATGAGCTGGTAGTACTGGCCAATGACCTGCGAGGCGCCCTTGGAGAAGTTGAGGGTGAAGGAGGCCTGGTCGGCGCCGAGGTAGTTGATGTTGAAGACGAGCTCCTGGGGGAGGTACTCGGCGGAGCGCCAGACGACCCAGCCGACACCGGGGTATACAAGACCGTACTGTGGATGTCAGCGAAACGCTCGGGTCTCTCTCGAAGTGAATACGTACCTTGTGACCAGAAACGTTGATGGAGACGACATGCTCCAGACGGAAATCCCACTCCAGGTCTGGGACAACAAAAGGGGCGACGAAGCCACCGCTGGCAGCATCGACGTGAATGGGAACGTCGAGATTCCTCTCCACAAGCAAGTCGTTCACAGCCTTGACGTCCTCATACTCACCCGTGTAAGTGGTGCCCAGAATAGCGCAGATTCCAATGGTGTTCTCGTCGATGAGATTTACCGTCTCCTCGGGGTCAATGACGTAGCGGTCGGGAGAGCAGTAGACGAGCTTCTCCTCGACTTCGAAGTAGCGGGCGGCCTTCTCCCAGCAGACCTGTACGGCGCTGGACATGACGATGTTGGGCCTGTCGGTGCTCTTGCCCTCGGCCTGGCGCTTGTTCTTCCAGCGCTTCTTCATAGCCAGGACGGCAAGCATGATGGCCTCGGAGCTGCCAACACACGAGGTGCCGACGGCGCCGACGTCGTCGCCGGCGCCGGTGGGGGCGTGGAACAGCTTTCCAATCATGCTGACGCAGCGGTTCTGGATGTCGGCCGACTGAGGGTACTCCTCGTAGTCGATGAAGTTCTTGGAGAAGGACTCGGTCATGAGCTTCTCAGCTTCCTCTTCCTGGGGTGGGGGTCAGCGTGGGTGGTGTTTTGCGGGGAGACAAGGGTGCTGTCACTTGTCATGCGGGCGGGCACATACCATGTAGGTGGTGACGAAGGAGGCAAGGCTGTTGCGGGAGGGGATAGCCAACAGGTTAGACATGCCGTGCTCTGTGAGATATCTGGTGAGGACAGAGGGCTTACTTGAGCATGGGGTTGCCGTCGAGGCTGAGCTCGTCCTTGATCATGCGGTAGGCGACCTCCTTGGGCATTTCGTTCTCGGGCATCTCGCGCTTGGGGAGGTCCTGGTTGGCGAAGCGGGAGCCGTAGACGCTGGTGGTATAGCAGTCATCGTGGTCGGCGAGCTGCAGCTGGACGGTCTTGAGCTGCTTCATCACCTTGGACAGGCTGGCGGAGTCCTCGGAGCCAGAGTCGGGGGGCGTGGAAACGCTGGCGAGGTGGACCATTTTGAAGAAGGGCGGGTGATGAACACTGGTGATTCAGAAGTGAATGGGAAACTTGTGAGGAGGTAGGCCTTCGAAGCGGAAGACGAAAGGGCAGGACGAGAGGCGATGTTTATATGGGAAGAGGAAGCTGGAGCTGAGGCGAGACTGGTCTGGTTAATGGGCCAAGCAGACGAGGGTATTGGCAAGACTGATGAGAGGTAGAACGTGTTCCTGAGTGCGTGAGTGTGTGAGGGAGAAGGGGAAAACAGAACAGAGAGGAGAGGAGGGCATCAGCAGGTGCCAAGCTGGTGCGCGGGAGACTGTGGCACCGCATGCTGCCGGGGCAGGAAACAGCTCGAGTGCGGCGCAGGGCAGGGCGGCGGGAGCCTGTGCAATGGATGACAGCAGGGACAGGCCCCAGATCGGGATAAGGGGCAGCTCCAGCTCCAGCTCCATCCCTGATGGCTGCCTAGGTAGGTGCGTGCCTGAAGCTGCTGAGTGAGGCACTTGCCGTTTACCTCGACCTTGGGTGCCGCACCTCGGGTTCTAACGACGTAGTGTAGGTACCTGCTTGGGTCGGTCGTAGCTTCCAAGCTGGAGGGAACCTACTGAGCTACCTACCTACCTAACCTAAGACCAGAGGTGGGGTGATTTTGGACGACGCTAGACGTGGACCCGAACCCGGAAGGCGGGGCGGGGCACCAAGGTGCGGTGTAGCGGATACGTACCGCCGCGAATGAGCTACATCATCGAAGAGGAAAGCACGCAGATACTAGGGCAGGCGTTGGCCCTGGGGGGAGGTACTGCACTGGCATTCCTTATCGAATGTACCTCTTCTAGAAGCTAGCAAAGGTACTGGGTAGTCGAGACTCCTTCCGAATCGAAAACCAAGCGGTACTTACCTACCTACTAGTTGGGACGGTGAGACGAATGGAACTCGATATAATCCGCAAATCAGAAGAAACGCCTCAACCGAAACGAGATGACTTTGTGCGTCCCGAGCCTCCTTTCCATCGGCTGTTTTCCCGTTACAGACAGGCCAAAAGCACGTGTTATGGATGAGCATCCCAATATGCCATCTCGGCACACCTTACAGCGTCTTACCTTAGTACCTGGGTGCCATGCTCACCAAGTCGAGGCGGCCTCTTGAAGTACCTACCTAGGAAATAGGAAAGGGCGACATCAGAATCTCACTCTAGGTACCTAGCAGCCTACCTGAGGTACCTAGGTAGGTACCTGCCCAGACATCCACCTCCCGTCTTGCACTGTATCTACCTAGGTACCTAGACATACAGCAGTAGTGAAGCCCAAGACCTGCCAGGCGTTTCCCCAGGTCCCAAGACGCGCTACGCCCAAAGCTTGGCACGGGTGACCCACCCATCACCCCCTTTTAGCGCACCCGCCACCAATCGCCGCCCGTGCCGGTCTTCCGCTACAGCGGCCCTGGCCCCGGCCGGACACCATCCACCCCATCAGCCCTTTGCACG
This sequence comes from Colletotrichum musae, assembly GCA_027406025.1. Lineage (NCBI taxonomy): Eukaryota > Fungi > Ascomycota > Sordariomycetes > Glomerellales > Glomerellaceae > Colletotrichum > Colletotrichum musae. The sequence goes on from JANVYC010000004.1 coordinate 1,281,657, forward strand.
TCAATCATTCATTCACTGGGGCCATCGATGGGGACCACCTACGCTGTATTACCTATCAATAGGATGAGGAATAGAGAGTCCAGCGCATCGCTTCTGGATAACCCGGCTTGGATGTTCTTTCATAACCATTTCATGGCTGGCATAGCCCCGAGCTGTCTAGTGTCCAGGAAATATAGCAGCCCGTCAACTATTTCCCTCACCGACGAAAAAAAGGCCCAATGACATCACGACCGGCTGTTCGTCCACGCGTCCCATCCTGAGAATCACCTCAGTGATCCCCCGTATCCTCACAAATCTCCGAGAATGGCATGCCCAATTCCCGCCCTCGACCACCGAATTCTCCCATACCACCACAAGTATCACCTCGATCACCCTCCATAGTAACCGGTCGGGCATGCAATCCCCGTCCTGATCCGGCCAGACGGTCCAGACCCTATTCGTCTGCACGACACACAGCAACATCCCACATTTCCCAAGTCATCCATCTTCTTCATCAAACCCCCCAGAAAAGTCCACGGTCCGAAACCCCCTTGAACATGGAATCTTTTTGAACCAGCGGCCGCGCATCGAACCCGTGTCACTCTTGCTGCCCCCCACGCATCCCCCAAACAGAAGCCTCACAGCGCTCACGACCCTGTGGCTCAGCACGCCCTTAAACGGGAAACGAAAAAAACACGCCGACAGTGGTTCGACTTTTCCCTGCTCTCGTAATCTCGGAACCACCACACCTACACCTGGACGTGTTCCATTCTCGCCGCTGTCAACCCTCGGTGAAGATCCCCCGCGACCCGGTCAGCAAAAAAAAAAAAAAAAAAAACACACGTTACTCTCCTTTTCGGCCCGCCTCACCCACGAATCCAATTCCTCCGTCTCGCTTTTCGCGAATCGCCATTAAGAAAGCCTTAGTTTTTGGGTTTGCTACTCTGCTGGTCCTCGTAATGTCTTCGCTGGCTCGCCCGGCGCCCCTTCATCCCGGCCTGTCCGGGCTCGGGCCGTGTCTGCTCACCCTTCATGCTCGGTCGAATGCCCCGCGAAAAAGTCCGCTGCCTTCGGCCTCAGGCCCTGTGGCCAGGTTCGCTCATCAGAGTCTGCGAGACGCCTGTCACAAATACTCGCCATCTCGCACCGAAATGATCATCTTTGCTTTCCCTCATCATCACTTCGCTGTTGGGCCAGCTTCCCACTGGTGCTCAGTCGCGCATGTCTAGACCTAGGTTTCTTTTCTACCTGATAGGTGGCCCCCTTGAACCGCAAGGGACCTCGTGTGTCTACTCTAACATGATGCAATGCTTGGCCGCCTCGAAGGCAGCTCCAAGCCCAAGTTCGTGATTCCATTACCCAGTCGTCAAACCTCCCTCACCCAAAGAAATAAAACCCCGGACACCGTGTTTAATCCTCACTGGTGTCCATGGCCTCGCTGGCCTGCGCCTTCGCCCTGGCCGCGGCGATCTTCTCCTCCCTCCACTTCTCAATCTTCGCCTTCAGCTCCGTGTCGGGGATGGCGTCATCTACCGTCATCGGCTGTCGTGTGAAGGGATCCTTGGGGTCGGAAAGCAGGTGCTGCACGATCGTCGAACGGTCCACAATGTGCTTCGAAGGCAGGATGACAGGATCCTTCATGAGGTCGCCCATGATGGGGTCCTCAAACTCGGGCGGGATGTCGCCCAGGTCCATCTCCGCCTGCTCTGCCAGCTCCTTGGCCTCCTGGAATTTCTTCTTGAGCGCGTCAAACTTCTCCAGCTCTGTAGACTCCTTCATGCTCCTCTTCATGAGAATGAACCTAGCCTTGTCAAACGTCGCCGGCTTGTACGAGCGGCCGTCCTGGGCAACAGCCTCAATAAAGGCCTGGGATGAGCCCAGGTTGAGGTAGATGTCCACAAAGTCGGACAGAAGAACGCGCGGCTGGAAATGGTACTTCTGTGGGTTGCTGACCTTCAGCTGGCCCATCTTCGGACCCGCCAAAGTTTCGAGGTTATAGTTCAGCATACTAGCCAGACGCTGGACAATCTCAGGCATGGTGAAAGCGTTGGCCAACGCGGACGTGAACAACTTCATCATGGCCAACGTCTCGTTGGCCAGCTGCATGTATGATGTCGCCTGGCCCTCCAGAGCCGACAGCTCCTCCTGCTTCTTTGTCCTGTCCTCGGCCGAGAGAGTGTTGCCCATCTCCAACTCTGCCTGGAGGGTGTGAATCTTTGGAAACTTGGTCAAGGCTTCGTCAAGCACATATGTGGCGTCGTTCAACAGCAGGTTAACAAACTGTACAAAGAATTGACGATTCACCCTTTGCATTGTTAGTACATTGCTGCCATGTGCGTCGGGACAAGTAACTACGCGAAACAAGATAAAAGAACCAGCTAGTGAGAATGCCACTGCGGTCAAGGCAAAGGGTGGAAAGGTACAGAGGGATGAAAATAACAAATGACTTACTTGCTCTCTCTGGTCAACTGCTGCTTGTAGACATCGTTGCCCCACACACATTTGATGACCTGGAAGATCTCATATCGAATGTTGAACTTGTCGTAGAAAGCAGTGTTGACACCAGTCGACTCGGCCTCGATGTAGAACTTCATGAGTGCATGGAGAAGGTGGTCGTTGGCAAACTTGCCACCGTACAGCTGGTCGCCCAAGACTCCCTTCTTAATGTGCATAAAGGGCCAAGTGCCCGAATACAGCAGAGTAACGAGTGACGACTTCAAGTACGGGTTCTTGATGTACTCCGACGAGCGGAGGAAGGCAATGCAGAGCGCAATCATCTCATCGCCAACAGCCGAAGGCATTATCTGCGGCAGGTAGCTGGCGGGCGAGTTAGAGAGCACGCACAACGGAGTGGGGAGGGCATCAGCATACCGGTAGACGAATTTGAAATTGTCCACGATGTTTTGTAAGGCATACTCAGGCAGACAGGAGAATGCCTCGGTTTGCTGAGCGGGCAGGGGAAGCCTTGCACATGTTAGTAGAGGGTCAGAGGGCTGAGGAGGCAGACATACTCAAGATTCTTCTCAGGGGTGTAGTTGGACTGGCTAGCGAGACGGAGGAGCCAAACAGTGACATATCGCATGAAGCGGAGAGACAGTCCCTGCATCTTCTCGTCCATGAAGACACCCTCAATGGCGAATTTGAGGGCAATCGCCTTCTCCAACACGACGGTGTGCCGTCGGAGAGTCAACTCGAAAAAGGCAAGCCTTCCAGCATCCTAGGTGGCCAGTCAGTACGGCGAGATACGAACGACATCGCGGCGGAGACTAACGTTCATGAACTTGGGCTTCTCCGCCTCCATGGCGGCGATGCTCTTCTCGTAGTGCTTGATATCACGCTCAAGCGCCTTGAGCTTCGAGTTGGTAGCCCCGCTGCCGTAGTGGTGCGCTGCCAGATTCAGGAAGAACACCTCTGAGATGAAGTTGGATGTGCCTTCGGCCTTCTTCGTGTAGAACGCATCCGAGGTCGCCTGATCGGCATTCAGTTTGGTCTCGTCCGAGATGTCCACCCTTGGGTTGCGTCTGAAGTATTCAACCTCAATCCTATCAACCTTGGAAAAGGTCGTGTCCAAGAAGGGAAGGCAGAAGTTGTCCAGAACGGCTGTCAGGTTCGTCATGAAGCCGTCGGAAGATACATCCTTGGGATCCACCTGCAGTGCTCGGCGCTTGTGGTTGACGTTGACGCAAGAGCCAAACCAATTGAGTATCGAGCTCCGCGTTTCGACATCGGCGCGGACGAAGGCCGTGGAAATGGCATAAAGCTCATCCTGGTGAACGCGCAAGATAGCTCGCATCGCTTCCTGTGACTGAGAGGCCCGGCCCTTATCCAGGCCTCGGGGGTTCGGGAAGTATGTGAGAGTGACCTCGGTCTGCAGAGGTGATATCCGGAAGAAGGGGCCCAGGATGGTGTTGTTCTCGACCTCAGGTCCCGTCATATTCTTGCCGGAAAAGTTTGGGTGTTGCGCCACAGCACTGAGCAGAGCGGGGAATTTGGTATATGTCATCAACGCCTAAACGTGGGTTAGCAAAGCTCTAGATGCGTGATTATCCGCAGCGAGGACTCACATTCATGCAGGGCTTGTAGTCGCCCTCCATGGTCATGCCTGCCAGCTTGCGGCTGATGACATTCATGGCCTCAGCAAATACTGCTGGCAGCTGGTCATCCTCGGGGAAGCGACTGACAGCTTCCCGCAAGAAGTCCAGGCACACGCCGTCATCCTGCTCAAAGCCTCGAAGCAGGAACGAAGCTAGGTTATCGGGTCGCGAGCGTCTGGGGAACCGAGTCAACATTGCTCACGGAGCATGCGTCCAGAAGAACTTACCCAAACAAGTCTGGAAGGGTCAGGGCAAACAGGGAGTTGCTAATGCACAGCCGCTTTGCCTCGTCCAGGACCTCTCGCTTCTCCTTCGCGGTTTCCTTCACGAAGCTGTATTGGCGGAGGATGCGCTTGAAGCAGGGGAGAAGGAAGCTGAGAATGGGCTTGTCCCTTGGCAAGGCATTCAACGCCTCCAACAGAGCACTATCGAGGTTGGCGCTGGTGAGCTTAAGCGGCGAATCCGACTCCGTCAGTTCCTGGTTGGCGTCCGGCAAGAACGCAAGCTTGTGGCCCTGGATGTCGGTCAAACGATGTGGGTCGACAGTAATACGGAAGATCTGGGTCAGTGTTCTGTCGGCAAACTCGTCGATCGATTCCTCCCGGGCTGGGGTCGGCTTCTTGGTGACGGGCGCCGGGGCGTCTGCCTTAGAGGCGCCTCGCTTTTGTGCGCCCTGGTCGCTCGCGCCATTCTCTGTCTTCAGACCAAGCTGGCTGAAGGGATTCTGCGGCTTTGATGTGGAGGAAGGAGTGATGTTGATCTTCTTGAGGCCTTCCGCTGTCGCCTTGCCCTTGTCTTCGGTGGGTGTCGAGGAACCCGAGGCTTCGGCGCTTGGTGACGAGGGGCCTCCCTCCGGTTTGGGCGAGGTTCTGGCATTAGAGCCAAGCTTGGCCAACCGTCGCAGTCGAATCTGTAGCAAAGTAAAACAGTTAACCATGATGAATTCTGTGTTTAACCAATTTCACCCTTGTCCTGTTGTTCATTGCCCTTTGTTTCTACTGCCGGCTGGTCCTCTGTAGAACTAAGCCAACTGCGCCAGTCCACGATTGATGGGCGCCGCTGCGAGCCGCCGGTGGAAATATGACGGCTCGAAGTCTGGGAAGATTGAAACCGAGCGCAGGTTCGAGCGTATGGCGTCGAGAGGGAGTCGAAGGGGGGGAGACTGGGGAGGTCGAGCTTGGAATTCGGAGAGAGGACGGGCGGCGACGAAGTTTTCGTTGGACGGAGATGTCGCGATACAGAGGTAGCGAAGAAACCAGAGCAGAATAATTCGACGACGCGTTGGGCAAGCGGTCATCGCAGGGAGCAGACTGGGGAAGGTACGAAAATAAAAAGAAGCCTACCTCGTTCATCTTGGCCGTGTCAGGCGCCTCGGGGGTCTGGTTGTCCTGGTTGGGATCCATCTTCAAAGGCTCCGACCGTCGTCGCGGAGATTCTCAAGCTCGACGATGAGGAGAAGACAAGAAAAGACGGAGCCGAAGGTGTTTGCAGAGATCAGGGCCGTGGCAACAGCCTGTACTGGAGGACGAGGCTGAAAAGCGACGGAGATGCAGGCAGGCAGGCAGGCAGGCACTCGCGTTGGGTAGGTGCAGTTTGCGGAAGGTTTGGCAAGGTGGGCTGCGACCGGACCTCGCTCTCGACGTTCAGGGTGTTTGGCGGGGAGTCGGGGTGGGCGGGCGGTGAAAGTGGGGGCGTGGATGGTCCTTAAGGCCACTCCCTGGCAAAATCCGACAGCGGAACGCCCACTGTATCTTGATGGCAAAGTCCACCGAAAAGTGCCAAAAGTCCGCTGATGAGGTAAGACGTTGGGAGGGCAGAATCGGTAGCCCCAGCACCTTTCTTCCGTCAGGCATTTTTACACATTAATAAGCGACAGGCGGCTTGCTTCAGAAGCCTCAGACCAGGCAACTGAACAAACTTTAAAGGAAGGTATTTCATATTATTTCTTTGCTAGATACGTCCACCTCCGTTCGAATTGTTTCTATCAGCAGAAACGCAGGCACCAGTGCATGACGGCAAAACAACACCTCAAAGTCTCGCCAACTTCCAAGAACCAGCACCAGTTGTAGGCAACCCCTCAGCTGTAAATCGATCCTACGAAAAGCTGTGATGAATAAGCAGAGCTGTTGCTCCTTCTCGACGGCTTCTCGGGAAGGGGTCTTTTGGGTTCAGACGAACGGAAGGATTCTTGTTTCACAACAAATATCGGAACAAAGACAGTGTGCCCCGTTTGCTCGTCCGGGCCAAACAATTTTCTCAGGGATCCTAACAACTGTCAACAGTCCGGTCGCAGTACATGTTTCTCTACTTGGACTTCTATCCGCACTGAAGTCGATTACTAGGCTTGATACAGGTAAGGAAGGGCCTTCATATGTTCGTATGGTAGTGGCCTCTTGTGTCTTGTGCGTGAGAACCAATTTATTTTCAAGAGTGTGCGCCGGAGCGGACTGCCTCAAGGGTATTTCCGTTCCGTTTCCATGTTCATTCCAGTGATTCCGTCCGCCAACGCCAAATTCAAGTGTCATACTGTACAGAGGTCAACTTCAGAGGGCTGGGTGGCTAAGCATGTAGACCAGCCCGTCGTCGATGGCAATAAGGCATACTCGTGCATGTGCTCATGTTCGTGCTAGCGCCAATCGAAATGCCGTCACAGGCGAGGAATGCCATTGGAACCGTCACTGAGACGTCGCGAGGATGACGAAGCCTCGCCGTCGCTGTCGGAGCTGCCGCGCGTCCGGCTGGTCCCGCTGACGGTCCGATTCGCCAGCCGGCTGCGCTCGACCTCCTCGCGGCTCTTGTTCATGAGCCAGGCCATGTGCATCTTGAGGATGCCCAGGTTGCTCCTGATCTCGGTGATCTGGTCCTTAATGGGCATGACCTGGTTGAGCATCATGACGGTCTGCCGGCCTTCCAGGTCCGTAAACTCCTTCTTGAGCTCCTCCATGCGGCGCTCCATGTCCTCGTAAATGGTCATGACTGCCTCGGTCGGCTTAAACTTGGGCCCGCCCTGGACGTTGTTGAGATTGAACACGTCGTCCCACGAGATGCAGTCTCGCCGCTCGTCCTTCAACTCCAGAATCTGCCGCTCCTGCTCCTCGGTTTGCTTTTGCAGTCTTTCAATCTGCTTTTCCTGGGCCTTGACTTTGTCTCCGACGACGGCCACCACCTTGTAGATGCATTCGTCTTCGTGAGCCCCAAGTGTCTTCCGCACAGCGCGTTGTTCGCAGCCGTAATCGCCGTACTTACAAGAGACCAATGCCTCGGGGCATTTTTCTTCGTAGTGATGCTTCATATCGGACAGTTTGGTCGTCTCGCCGCATTCGGGGCACTTTGTGGTGTTTTGCGGGCATCTCTTGGCGATGTGGCCTGCCATGAAGACGGCCTCCATCATCTCTTCGCAATACTCGCACTTCTGCTCAAAGTGCCAGCACTTTCCAGAAGCAGTCATCCACTGCTCTACTCTCTTGTCGCACGTCTTGTCCGGACAGTCTTGTAGTGTGTAGCGACACTGGATCGCGTGCTTGACCACCTCCTCGCGCTTCATTGTTTCGTCGCATCCTTGCTCGGCGTTCGGGCATTCCACCACCAGATTATCTAGCATGTTGCTCAGAAGCCTTGAAGTCTTGCAGTCTTTTGCTCGAAATCTAGACCGATCGATGGGGCAGGTGTCGGAAGAGAAGAAATGGCGCTTGAGGCACTCGAGGCAGAAGGTGTGATCGCATGGCGTGATGACCGGGGTGATGACGGGCAGTTTGCAGATGGGACAGACGAGATTGTCGTCGGGTTCTTCCGTATAGCTGAGAGCCGAGAAGTCGAGAAGCTCCCGGACTCTGTCGGGGCTGATGGCATGTCGGATGGCTTCGCGGGTAGCCAGTTCTTCAACAGGCCATTGCGTGGGGGTTCGCGCTTTGTATGACTGGTCAGCCAGACGAGCCTGAGAAAGCCTTTGCATTGTGGGGATTTACTCACGCGCCAGTGGAATAGAGACTCCCTCGGCAGACCGCACAGCCTCCTCAACGAGGTTATGCACGAGGTGCGTGATGTCGTCCTCGGGGGCAAACGGCGGCTGCGACATGGTGTCGACGTGGTCGTGGTTGTCGTGCTGATACTTCAATAGGCGTTAGGATTGATAGAAAGGGATCATGGTTGATACTATGATGTCGAAACAGGTCGTGACGAAAGCAGGCTCGTCAGAGGCGGTGGGAACGTTTTCGTGGGCTTCCGGGCGATGCTCGGAACCTAGGTGTGAAGCTGTGGAGTTGAGGCCCAATAACTCCAAACCTACGGCACCTGCACCTGCACCTGGGGGCACGCTATTACACAGACGTGGAATCGGCAACAGTGACGTGACTTCAGCCGAGGGTTCGATAAGCCGATAACGCAAGGGAAACGGCTGCTAAAATACAGTTTCAAACATTCCCCACTGTGTGGAGTGCACCGTCCCCGCACCATCGGCTTTCCAGCCTTCAGTCGGTGATTCGACACTGTAAGTATCCGTACCTACCTAGTGCACACCACGATAGGTATTGCCTCCCTACCTGTTCCCCCATCGATCTTCGCCAGGAATGCCTCACAGCACGCCAATTCTAGTAATGGCATAGCGACTGCATCTATCGTTCCATACACGGATACGATGTGCTGCTCTTTGTCCCAAGGCATCACGAATGACGGCATTGTATGATGGTTACACGACCTGGACCACAGAGCTACGCGCCCTTGCATGCCCGCAACAGCATCGACAGCGAGTCATCGACCAGTCCGGCTACGAATAACCTTGCCCTCGAGGGATTGAGTTCTCGGCCGAGTCACGAGCAGTTACAGAGCACGACTGAGCCGGTACTTGCTACGTTTATTCTTGGGCAGCACGTCTCTCCGAGGACGATGTGACGATGTACGACGGCCTCACGCTAATCTGAACAGTTGTCTTGGCTGGAATCTTGGAGTCGCTGCCAGCAAAGGACCGCTCGCTCTACGAAAAATATCCCCAAGCAACTCCCAAAGTTCCAAAGTGTTGGCCTGCATACGTGGAACAGGGCTCGTAGCACGAGTCCGAAGTGCCTACAGCAACGCAGCCGAAGGCTGACACGAGACAGAATCACCCAATAGATCTAAAGGTTTATCCAGGCAGCCAAAAACCAAGCCGGTTCAACAAGCCGCCCAGCATCACAAACTTCAGCTTCACGCATGCGCGATTGAACCCTGCGAATGGCACTCCAGCAGGCACCAAAGAGGCTGGTCGTATCGTATACACGCATGGCTAATCGCCTGCATGGCATCACCCGCATGTCGGTTGGCTTATGATATTACGTGAGATCTGCTAACGGGCGGGAAGCTCTGAGTTCTGATTGTTTCCGAGACACACTCTGGGGACTAGAATCCAGCCGCAGCAGCTGAGGACCAACTTGCCAACCTCGCGGCGTTAACCGCTGTGGCGCGATGGAATATTCGACTGGGGGGGACCCTGAACAACGGAGCTCAATCCTAGCAGCCCAGCCTGGCTCGCGCCGTCTCGTTTCCTAACCTCTAGCCATCGAGACGGAGCCAGGGCTGGTCGCTCTTGTGCAGGACGGATGCATGCGGTGGTGCGTTGCAACCACCCGCTGCCCCTTTCGCTCCATCCTCTTGCTGCTGGTCAGGCGTGCCGCGCGATCATGCCGACCTCCTGCGGTTCGGCTTGTCGCCTTGCAAGGCAATCATCAGAAGACAACCATCTTGGCCCCCAAGCAGCCAATGTGGTTTCAGTGTGGGTGTTGGACGGGAGCTATCGCAAGCGCGTCAGACCTAGCTTACGATGCCAGGGTCAGCTCTGAGCTGGCGTCGCCGCGTCGATGCCGTCGAGGGGCTGTCTGTCACTATCGTTCGTTGCTGTCGTCCTTCGTTGTTGTCCGCCACTGTTCCAGAAGCTATTTAAGCCGGCGCCTTGCCACGTTGGAATCTCCAAACCGACACCCGTCATCAAAACCTCATTTTCTCTCAGGACATCACACCCAGCATGGCGACCTACGGAGACCCTGTACCACCGCCGCCTCCCGTCCCCGGCACCAACAAGCGCTCCAAGAAGGCCCCCCAGGAGATACTCTCCGAGTTCTGGGACAAGTTCCACTCCAAGCACCCGGGTAAGGTGACCTCCGTCTTCCCCCGCTCCCTCTACGCCTCGCTCCTCCCAGCCTTCCAGCCCAAGGGTGCCTCCTCCACGCTCAACGCCCAGGAATCGTACGAGGCCGCCGCCCGCGAGTGCCGTGAGAAGGTCAAGCGCATCGTCCGCGAGTGCGACCGCACCAACGAAAAGTTCACCGACCCGGACTTCGACATCGAGCACGACTGGGAGAGCAACTGCCTCAATGGGCTCGTCCGGGACGGCGACGGTGTTGGCAGCGGGACCGTGGAGGATTCTACACCGAACGTCACCGGCTGGGACATCAAGAATAGCCTCGACACCCTGACTGCGGCGCAAGTCCTCGGTCCCAACTCGACCATCCCCATCGACCCTACCGCCGTCAGCCGATTCCTCGGAGATTCGAGTGGCGGCTTCAGCTTCGGCAGCTTCGGCGCCTTTGCGAACGGCCCCCAAAACGCGAGTTCCGGCTCCGGCTCCGGCTCCGGCAAGGCCAAGCGCAATGGCGTTCGCGGCAGCGAATCGTATTGGCCGGGGTCTAAGCACCGCGTCGACTGGATCTTCGAGTCTCCCCAATTCACCGTCAACGGCTACTCCTCCTCGGACATCAAGCAGGGTGCCAACGGCGACTGCTGGTGGCTCGCCGCTGTCGCCACCATCGCCCACCGCCGCGACCTGATGCAGAAGGTCTGCGTCGCCCGCGATGAGGAGTGCGGCGTCTACGGCTTCGTCTTCCAGCGCGACGGCGAGTGGGTCTCCGTCGTCATCGATGACAACCTATACCTGAGGGAGACCGACTTTGACTACTACAGCGACGTCTACGACGCCAGCGGCAAGAAGGCCCGCCTTCACCGCAAGCGCAACCAGACAGGCTCCGACGCGTTGTACTTTGCGCGCTGCGAGGACCAGAACGAGACATGGCTACCGCTGCTCGAGAAGGCGTACGCCAAGGTTCACGGCGACTACGAGGCCATCTCGGGCGGGTGGCCCGGCGAGGGAGTCGAGGACATGACGGGCGGCGTCACCTCCACCATCGCCACGAACCGCGTCCTCCGCAAGGACAAGCTCTGGAAGGAGCTCGTCAACTCGGATGGCGAGTTCGTCTTCGCCCTCGCGGCCATGGGCACCGGCTGGGACTGGCAGAAGAGCGGCCTCGCCCTCGGGCACGCCTATTCCATCCTGCAGTCCCGCGAGGAGGTCGACGAGGACGGCAAGAGGGTGCGTCTCGTCCAGATCCGCAACCCGTGGGGCGAGCGCTCCGACGGCGGCGTCGGCGAGTGGAACGGCCCCTGGTCCGATGGCTCCAAGGAGTGGACGCCGTACTGGCTCAAGAAGATTGGCCATACCTTTGGTGACGACGGCGTCTTCTGGATGTCGTACGAGGACATGCTCTCCACCTTCATGTACATGCACCGCACCCGCCTCTTTGACGAGAAGTGGACCGTCGTCCAGCAGTGGACCTCGGCCAACGTCTCGTGGGTGACGGGCTACCTGCAGACCAAGTTCGTCGTTGAGGTCAAGAAGTCCGGCAAGGTCGTCATCGTACTCACCCAGCTCGATGACCGGTACTTCCGTGGTTTCGAGGGCCAGTACTACTTTGAGTTGCACTTCGTCCTGCAAAAGGCCGCTGGCGAGGACGCCGCGGCCCAGCAGGAGCAAATCTGCCGCGTGCGCCCCGTGCACAAGTGGGAGAACCGCTCCGTCAGCTGTGAGGTCGAGCTCGAGCCCGGCGTGTACGAGGTGCTCCCCAAGGTGACGGCCACGCGCCAGGACGCGGCGCGACCGGTCGAGGAAGTGGTCAAGCAGTACGCCGAGCGCAACCCGCAGAAGCTGCGCCAGGTCGGCCTGCAGTACGACATCGCGCACGCCAAGGGCGGTTTGCCGGACGAGGACGACAGGCTCGAGAAGAAGAAGGCCGAGGCGAAGAAGAAGAAGGACGACAAGAAGGCGAAGCGCAAGCGCAAGCAGAAGAAGGCGCTCGTCATCGCGGCCAAGGCCCTCGAGGACACTGCCAAGGTCGTCTCTGACCTGGCTGGGGAAGGCGAAGACAGCAAGAAGAAGGAAGAGAATAAGAAGGGGAGCAAGGAAGGAAAGACCGAGGACAAGAAGGACGAGAAGAAGACGGAGGCGAAGAAGGACGACAAGGACGGTGACTGGACCGACGTCAAGGACTCGGACAAGGAGTCGACTGGCAGCACCGGCCTCAAGTCCCCTCCTCCCGAGGACAAGCCGCCCGCCGCGACCGCCCCTGGCGCAACCAAGCCGGGCGACGCGCCTGCTCCGGAGCCCAAGAAGGACGAGGAGAAGAAACAGGAAGCCCCTGCCCCGGCTCCCGCGGAGGAGTCTAAGCCCGCAGAGGAGACCGTTGCAGAGCCGGCGGCGGAAGAGGAGGCAAAGGCCGAGGAGCCCACAGCTGAGGAGGCGGAGGAGGAGGAGGAAGAGGAGGAGGAGGAGTCCGAAACCGAGGCGGAAGAGGATGACGGCGAGGAGACGACGACCCCGCCGTGGAACGCCGTCTGCGTGCTCGGCCTGCGCGTCTACGCCCAGGACCCCGCTGTTTCCATCAGCCTCGTCAAGCCCGCTGACGCCGAGGAGGCGGCGGCCTTGACCGTCGAGGGCGAGCCTGCGGGCGCGACTTCTTAAGGCAGAACGTGTGACTTTTTATAACGAAGGAAATGATTGATGAATTGGATATTGAGTACCGGGTGCCATCGATGACGCTACTCCGGTCGGACTATAGCCACATTGGGTAGAGTATTTTGTATAGGTAGTTTTGCAGATATGAACTATATATGGTTTTCGCTAAATCATCACTGTCGAGTTGAAGCAACAACTTCATGCCGCCTGTCAATCTCAGACAGCCTCCTTGGCAAAGTGCAAGCTCTGCGTGTAGCAGTACGACAGCAGCCCCTGCTTGCCCATCTCGCCCCCGTGGCCGCTGTCCTTCTGGCCGGCAAAGTAGGCGCCGGGGTTCGGCATCTCCGGCATGTTGATCCAGACCGCGCCGGCCTCGAGCCTCCTGGCGATGCTCTCGGCGCGGCTGACGTCCCTGCAGTAGACGGAGGCGCCCAGCCCGGCGTTGCTCAGGTTCGCTCTGCGCAGCACGTCTTCCTCGTCAGACCACGAGAGGATGGGAATGATTGGGCCTGCAAGGAGCAGGATGGTCAGATATGGTCAGGCTGAAAGGTGCAGAAGCCCGGATGTGCTTACCAAACTGTTCTTCCTGGACGAGTACCGAGTCGTCAGGGGGTCTCGAGACGATGGTCGGGGGGATCCAGAAGCCCTTGAACGCCACGGCCTCATCCGCAGCGACGACGACGTCGTAGCCGCTTTTCCTGCAGTCCTCAACGATGGCGTTGACGGCGTCGAACTGCGGCTTGTTGGACACGGGGCCGAAGAGGCTCATGTCGACGGCGCTCTCCCTGATGGCGAACGTATGGCGGACCTCGCGGGTGAAGGCCCCGAGGAACTCGTCGTAGATCGACTCGTGGACGTAGACGCGCTTCGTGCACACGCACATCTGGCCGGCGTTGAAGAAGCTCCCCGCGGCGACCTGCGCCGCGACCCGGGCGACGTCGACGTCCCCCGTGACGACTGCGGCGTCGTTGCCCGCGAGCTCGAGGGTCAGGCGCTTGAGGGTCTTGGCGCAGTTCGCCATGACGGCCTTGCCCGTGGCGATGGTGCCGGTGAAGCTGATCTTGGCGATGCCGGGGTGCACGGTCATGGCGACGCCGAGGTCCAAGCCGCCGTTGACGACCTGGACGACCCCCGGGGGGAAGACGTCGACGAGGAGCTCGACGGACTTTAGGACGGTGTACGGGGTGAAGGGGGAGGGCTTGACGATGACGCAGTTGCCGGTGACGAGGGAGGAGACGACCTTGATGTTGCTGAGGATCAGGGGGAAGTTCCAGGGGCAGATGGCGCCGACGACGCCGAGGGGGGCGTGGGTGGCTACGACCTTGGACTTTTCGTCTTCGAATGTGACTTCGTCCTCGAGATGGACCTTGGCTGGTGGACGTTAGTATTCATACCCCTGGGTCATCCCTCTGGTAGACTTACTGTAGTATTTGATCTGCTCGCAGGTGTTTGTAACCTCTATATTCGCCAATAAGCTCTGGCGCGAGGTTAGTCAATCCGTCAGCAATGAGTGAAGTTTCTGTTTTTACCCACCGACTTCCCGGTCTCCTTCATGACGATTGCCATCAGCTCCTCCTTGTGGGCCTCGTAGACGCTGACCATCTTACGGAGGTAGTCGGAGCGCTCCTCGACCGAGGTCTTGGACCAGGACTTAAGCGCCTTTTGGGCTGCCGTGACGGCATCTTCGAGGTCGCTCACTGAGGCGATTGGGGCCTTCCAGAGCAACTCCTCAGTGCGGGGGTCGGTGCATTGATGATGTTTGGCGCTCGCGCGGCGCTCGCCGTCGATGACGTTGAAGAAGCTCCTATGGAAATCCATGCCAAACTATAGATATTCGCGGGTTCTGGAGATGCTGGAACCACCAAGTCCAGACACTGACCGGAGGCCAAGGAAAGTCTGGCCATATAACCCGCCCTACGATGATCGCCCGACGTCTACTAAGCCGGACATGTCATCGGTTTCTCAGCTGAGCCGACCACCCAAGGACGCAAGCGAATCCCACGTTGCTGCCATGCTTCCTGCGGAGAATGAGGGGTTCCGTCCAGTGGACGGCGGGCCTTTTGGGGTGGTGTTCCGGAACTGGAACTTGGAGGATGAACTGGGCCGGACAAGGTTTGGCGGCAGTTGAGACGGGACAAAAGGATGGTCTGCCGGGCGAGTTTTGCATTTACCCGCGGGTCGAGGTTGGATTGGAAATGAGACGAAAGGAAGGCCGGAGGTCATTCGGAGTATCGTGATGACGCGCCGGTGCATGAACGTTAGCGGTAGGGAGGTATTTGCATAGCTCGAGATCTCGGTGAGAAGTCGTGGATAGATGAATTGCCGAGAGGACTCGGACTGAGGTGAAGCTCGGTGAGCAGTCTGCAGGGCTCTTGAGTACCTAGGCAGCTGCTGGCTTCACAACTCACGTGCTCTGGTTCGCAGAACGTGACCAGAGAGACATCGAACACTGGGAGTGGAAGATTCCGACGAGACGGGAACGGAGCCGGCCGAGGGAGGGCTGCTAGCAGTCGGCGTAGGGCGCTGTCAGGGGCAGCACAGGCCGCTGGGTGCACCTGACCACAAGCCCAGAGGGCGGCACCCCGCGAATCCGACGATGCAGCACGGTGCAGCAGCGTAGCAGCGGGGGTTGAAGGGTGAGGGGCCGATAGCGATAAGCCTCAGTCACACCCCGCTAAAAACCGCGGGTGCAGATGGCAGGGCCCGCTGATAAGCTCAATCATGGCACTTTTGATTCGCAGGAGCTGGCAATCGCATCTTCAGTAATGCCAGAGACATGCTCATTTTTGTCAGCTTTCGGCTTCACCTGGTACGGTGTGACGGAATGCATCTCGCCCGCAAACAACAAATAGCAGGCAAATAGGGAAGGCTGGAACGCTGCAGCAGTTCGGGGACGGTCCACCTGATGCGCCAGTGGAAGACTACGGCGCACACAGCGAGCAGCTCCAGCAAACTGCCTAGGTACACTGTACACTAGCTACCCCTACTTAGTCCCCAATCGGAGTCACTTAAACTCCATCCCTCCATGCTACCCCTAGTGTACGTCTCGCCTTCCATCGCTTTAAAGCTGCGGGGTTGTCTCGACTAGCAGTCCGGACATTGCGCCCTCCATTTCTTCTCCCTTTTCGCACTCTGCCGGATTGCTTGCTTTTGTCCCAAGGGAGGCGTATGACGATTTGTCTTTCTTGATTCTGCAGCATACGCAAGTCCCATGGCGCCCATCGCCGTCTCCCCCGAGAGGGATGTCGGGCCGTTGAACGCGCTGACGACCGCCTTCGACGACACCATTCGCTTCTATCTCAACGGCACCCGCGTCGTTCTTGACGAGATCGACCCCGAAGTCACCCTTCTCGAGTATCTGCGAGGCATTGGCCTCACAGGAACCAAGCTGTAAGGCACCCGCTTCTCTCATCTACGCGCCCGAGATGGCTTTCACGTGCTGACGCTGCCCAGAGGATGTGGCGAGGGTGGTTGCGGTGCCTGCACCGTCGTCATCTCCCAGTTTAACCCCACGACGAAGCAAATCTACCACGCGAGCGTCAACGCCTGCCTGGCGCCCCTGGCCAGCGTCGACGGCAAGCATGTCATCACCATCGAGGGCATCGGGAACACCAAGCGCCCCCACCCCGCCCAGGAGCGCGTGGCGAAGACCAACGGCAGCCAGTGCGGCTTCTGCACCCCCGGAATCGTCATGAGCCTGTACGCCCTGCTGCGCAACAACCAGGCACCTTCGGAGGAGGACATCGAGGAGGCTTTCGACGGCAACCTGTGCAGGTGTACGGGCTACAAGCCCATCCTCGAGGCCGCCCAGACCTTCAGCGTCGAGAGGGGATGCGGCAAGGCGAGGACGAACGGGGGTTCCGGCTGCTGCATGGAAAACGGCGACGGAAAGAAGAATGGCGGGGGATGCTGCATGGACAAGGCCTCCCTCGACGACCAGCCGATCAAGCGATTCACACCGCCCGGATTCATCGAGTACAACCCCGACACCGAGCTCATCTTCCCGCCGATGCTGAAGAAGCACGAGATGAGACCACTGGCCTTTGGAAACAAGAGAAAGAGGTGGTATAGGCCCGTCACTCTGGAGCAGTTGCTTGACATCAAGAGCGTCTATCCTTCCGCCAAGATCATCGGCGGAAGCACCGAGACCCAGATCGAGATTAAGTTCAAGGCCCAGCAATACCCCGTTTCCGTCTTCGTCGGCGATATTCCCGAGCTGAGGCAGTATGCCTTTAAGGAAGACCACCTGGAAATCGGCGGAAACGTCGTGCTTACCGACCTGGAGAACATTAGCAAAGAGGCGATCAAGCACTACGGCGATGCCCGCGGTCAAGTCTTCGAGGCCATTTACAAGCAGTTGAAGTACTTCGCCGGAAGGCAGATTCGCAACGTCGGTACGCCGGCCGGCAATCTGGTGACTGCGTCGCCAATTTCAGATCTCAACCCCGTCCTGTGGGCTGCAAACGCCGTGCTGGTAGCCAAATCCCAGAGCCAAGAGACAGAAATCCCCATGTCTCAATTTTTCACTGGATACCGCAGGACGGCACTCCCCCAGGACGCCATCATCGCCTCCATCAGGATACCCGTGACGGAAGCCAAGGGCGAGTTCTTCAGAGCCTACAAGCAGGCCAAGAGGAAAGACGACGACATCGCGATTGTCACGGGGGCCCTGAGAATCAAGGTCGACGACGACGGCGTCGTGACGGAGAGCAACCTCATCTACGGCGGCATGGCTGCCATGACCGTGGCGGCCAAGAACACCATGGAATACCTGGTTGGCAAGCCCCTTGCCGAGTTGGAGACCCTTGAGGGAGCGATGAACGCTCTGGGGACCGACTTTGATCTCCAGTTCAGCGTTCCCGGAGGCATGGCTTCGTACCGAAAGGCGCTAGCATTCAGCTTCTTCTACCGATTCTACCACGATATCCTTGCCACCATGGACGGCACACAGAAGCACGTCGACAAGGAAGCGATCGAAGAGATTGAGCGAGGCATCTCTGGGGGCCACGAAGACGCGGACGCGGCCGTCGCCTACGAACAAGAGACTGTCGGCAAGTCCAAGAGTCATGTTGCTGCACTGAAGCAGGTGACCGGAGAAGCGCAGTACATTGACGACATTCCTCAAATGAAGAACGAGTTGCATGGATGCTTCGTTCTGTCGTCCAAAGCGCACGCCAAGATCAAGTCCATTGACTACACGGCGGCGCTTGACATGCCAGGGGTGGTGGATTACGTTGATATCAACGATGTTGAGAGCCCCGAGCAGAACCGTTGGGGTGCGCCGCACTTTGACGAGGCCTTCTTTGCCGAAGGTGAGGTCTTCACGGCCGGCCAACCCATTGCCATGGTGCTGGCCACATCAGCTTCGAAGGCTGCCGAGGCTGCCCGCGTGGTCAAGGTTGAGTACGAAGAGCTCCCGTCAATCCTGTCCATCGAAGAGGCCATCGAGAAGGAAAGTTTCCACAACTACTACCGAGAGCTCAAGAACGGAGACACGGAAGCAGCATTCAAGAACTGCGACCACGTCTTTACTGGCACGGCGAGGATGGGTGGCCAGGAGCACTTCTATCTCGAAACCCAGGCCTCCTTGGTTGTGCCCAAGCCCGAGGACGGAGAGATGGAGGTGTTTGCGAGCACCCAGAACGCCAACGAAACGTTAGTATTTACCTCCCAGCGTCAATGATACCCCACTAACCCCTCGCAGACAAGTGTTCGTCGCCCGCATGTGCGGCGTGAAGGCAAATAAGGTCGTCGTCCGAGTCAAGCGCTTGGGAGGTGGTTTCGGCGGCAAGGAGACGAGATCGATCCAGCTGAGCGCTCCTCTGGCCCTGGCGGCCAAGAAGACGAAGCGGCCATGTCGATACATGCTGACCCGAGAGGAAGACATGGTTACATCTGGACAACGGCACCCCTTTTTGGGTAGGTGGAAGGTCGGTGTCAACAAGGACGGCAAGATCCAGGCTCTGGATCTCGACATTTTCAACAACGCTGGGTGGAGTTTTGATCTCAGCGCGGCTGTCTGCGAGAGAGCCATGTCTCACTCGGACGGATGCTATAGAATTCCCAATGTCTACATCCGTGGACGCCTGTGCAAGACCAACACCATGTCAAACACGGCGTTCCGAGGCTTTGGTGGGCCTCAGGGCATGTTCATCGCCGAGACGTACATGGAAGAAGTGGCGGATCGTCTGGGCATTCCAGTCGAGAGATTCCGCGAGATCAACTTCTACAAGCCGCTGGAGCCGACACACTTCAACCAGCCCCTCACTGACTGGCACGTGCCGTTGATGTACGAACAGGTGCTGAAGGAATCCGAGTACGAGAAGCGGAGGGAGCTGATCGGGCGGTTCAACGAGGACAACAAGTGGCGCAAGCGCGGGCTGGCCATCATCCCGACGAAGTTTGGCATCTCCTTCACGGCGCTCTTCCTCAACCAAGCCGGTGCCCTCGTGCACATCTATCACGATGGATCCGTCCTCGTAGCCCACGGCGGCACAGAGATGGGCCAGGGTCTGCACACCAAGATGACGCAGATCGCAGCACAAGCTCTCCAAGTGCCGTTGGACAACGTCTTCATCTCCGAAACGGCCACTAACACGGTCGCCAACGCCTCGTCCACGGCAGCCTCCGCGTCGTCGGATCTCAACGGCTACGCCATCTACAATGCATGTGCGCAGCTCAACGAGCGCCTGGCGCCATACCGCGAGAAACTCGGCCCCGAGGCTACGATGAAGGACCTCGCCCACGCAGCCTACTTTGACCGCGTGAACCTCTCGGCTCAAGGGTTCTACAAGACGCCGGAAATCGGGTACTCGTGGGACACGAACCGAGGCAAGATGTTCTTCTACTTCACGCAGGGTGTGACCGCGGCCGAGGTCGAGATGGACACTCTCACGGGCACGTGGACGTGCATCCGGGCAGACATCAAGATGGACGTGGGACAGTCGATCAACCCCGCAATCGACTACGGACAGATCCAGGGGGCCTTTGTGCAGGGCCTCGGCCTCTTCACCATGGAGGAGTCGCTGTGGCTGCGCAACGGGCCGATGGCGGGCAACCTCTTTACCCGTGGGCCGGGCGCGTACAAGATCCCAGGATTCCGCGACATCCCGCAGGAGTTCAACGTGACGCTGCTCAAGGACGTGGAGTGGAAGGACCTTCGGACGATCCAGCGGTCACGTGGTGTCGGCGAGCCCCCGCTGTTCATGGGCAGCGCCGTGTTCTTTGCCATCCGCGACGCGCTGAAGGCGGCCAGGAAGCAGTACGGGGTGCAGGCGACGATCGGGGAAGACCGGGACGGCGATGGCTTACTAAGGCTCGAGAGCCCGGCCACACCCGAGAGGATCCGGCTA
The DNA here is from genome assembly GCA_027406025.1 of Colletotrichum musae. NCBI lineage: Eukaryota > Fungi > Ascomycota > Sordariomycetes > Glomerellales > Glomerellaceae > Colletotrichum > Colletotrichum musae. The sequence continues at coordinate 1,301,834 of JANVYC010000004.1, forward strand.
AGCTGCGAGGACCCGATCATGAGGAGGGCGAGGGTACTGCCGAAAGAGGGGGAGAAGAGCTTTTTTGTAGCCATTTAGAAGGGGGTGCCAAGGGGGCTGGAAGAGGGGTAATTACTGGAGTTTTAGGGCACGTTTACATGATGGATTGGCGGCCGAGGGTAAGAATTACGATATACACGCAGATGATGGTACCATTTACAAATCGGAGAAATAGCGATTGGCATTATCAACAATTCAGACGTTGTAAGGTGCTCAAATGCTGGAGGATGTAAGTAGGCTTCTTGCTGTAGGATCAAAGCAGGTCCAGAGACATAACACCCTGAAGGGAAATGCATCACACGAGACTGCAGATTGCAGCTGACGTTACTCCGCTCGCGGTACCCATTACTACAGGGCAAAGAGAAAGATGGGATGACGACGGGGGTCATTGTGATGCTGAGGTACCTTTACACCCATTTTAGGGCCTCGGGCACCTCGCATTGGTCCTCCACCATGTGACCCTCAGGCCTCAGCGTTGGCATTTTTCTGGTCTCCCTTTCTGCATGCGACGGTGGCATGTTCCGAGGCTCTCTTCTGTAGAGCTACCTAGGTAATGCTATTTTTTGCAGCCAAGGTGCCCGTAGGGCTGGTGATCGGTCTCAAGTACCGCCCGTCTGTGCTCATCTCACGATCTTCTTCACCGAGGCTCAATGAGCTACCTGCAGAGATGTTCTCCCTCCGACCTACGTACCTAATATCGCCTTCCTAGTTGATAATTCGACGCATAAATCAGCCGACAATGAGTGGTTCGTCCATGCCGCCCAGCCGCGCGCCCAGATTACTGAGCCACCGCGCTGCACCAACGACTACCTAATAAGGCGTCACGCAGTAGTAATATAGAAGCTACCCAGGTACGGACACGCACTTCACCGACCGTCACGGTGGGTCGCTCACTGTGAGTGATCCATCGGTAGTGGCTCACAGGGCACTCAGCGGTTTTTTAGCGGGTAGAATCCTTCACCTTGTTGCCCGCAGCGCCCGAGATGGTGGGCGACCCCGGCACAGCGTACCATCCTTCAAGGTGACATCCCCCTCTCAAGCACCAGCTGCAGCCAGTACCAGCGTCGCAGCGGGCCCTGCACGGGCTCACCCAGCAGCCTACTCCCCTGTCGGCGCTGTTGACCGGCTCTGACCTTGGATTCGGGTGGCCGATCTGCCTGATCTTTTTCAACTGGATTGTAGGTACCTTCGTCCTGCTGGAATAGCCGTGGAAGTCGCTGTGCAGCCCACTTTCCTTTGCAGCCATTCCGGCTTTGACTTTTCCGTCGCCCTCTTTTTGAATTTTTCTTAATTTTCCTTTTTTGTTTACTTTCTTTTCCTTTCGCGAATCGTTCTCTTTCCCCAGACTTTAACATCTCTGGGGTTCTCTCCGACCAACGACATCCCGGGCTTCAGAGACATCGGAGAAGCGCGACGCAATTAACTGCGCCGACCCCTGCCCACGCGAGAGAGACAACCGACGCCACCCACACACACACACACGGCCCTATCGAGACGCCGCCGCCGCTGCTCACGATCCCGCGAACTTCTTCCCGCCGACCGAACCCTCCCGGTCCACACCGAAAACGTACCTACCCGCATCCACACCCCTCCCTCGAACTCCCCTTGCGATCCCACGACGACATCGCCCCGCCGCAGGTCGAGCCGCGAGAACGAGCCCACTCTGCTCGACGAGCAAGACGACCCGAAGCCTCACCGGCAACGAGCGCCTCTACCCACGGCTACCCGCACGAGACGGAACGCCTCGCCGTCGCTCCTCCCACCTCTTCGAGCCTGCAAGCACCCGTCCCCAGCCGCCCGAGAGAGTCGCAAACTACACCGACCGCTGGCCCCCTTCCCTCGGCAAATGATCTGCGAACGCTCGTCTTCTGCGTAACCTCGAATGGTCCAATGGGACCGTAAAGCCCCATTGAGCTGATTCCGAACCCAAAAAGATACAAATGCCCGCCATGGAGAAGAACGGCGCCAAAGACCCCAAGTCCGGGTCGCACGAGGAGAACAAGGAGAAGCGCGACAAGCCTGCCGACAACAACGGCGCCCAAGCTGCTCCCTCCAAGAGCCCTAAGAAGCGCCGCAAGGTCAACCACGGTACGTGTGTTCGCGCGGCTTGCGACTTCGGGTCCCAGTCTCGTCGTTTCTGGGGACAGCGTGTGCTCGCGTGACGATTGTTTTGCTGACTTCATGCTCCGCTTCCAGCTTGCGTCTACTGCCGGCGATCTGTAAGTCAGACGGCCCTCCACCCGACGAACACGCGTAGACAACTCTTTCTCCTGGCCTGGACTTTGCGCATGGCGTTGGAACTATTGTCTGCCTGCTCTTCTGCTGTGCCATGCTCCGCCCGCCGCCGAACCCTTGCCTCTGCATGCTTGCGCCCCTGCGCGCACGACATGACCGCCAGCGGGAAGACAGAAATACAAAGAGAATAGATGGCTGACGGATAGTGTCTTGCTGGCTGCGTAGCATATGACATGCGATCTCGTATGTAAGATCTGTTTCCTTCCACTTCGGTGCGCACAGGACCTAGGGCCGCTTCCTTGCGGCTCTTCCTCTCCTGGGCACCTCTCCTGCAACCGCCCTCTGTTTTTAATTCCGGCGCAATCGCTGACCATGCCGTCCTCCAGGAGCGACCGTGTACGAGATGCGTCAAGCGTAACATCGGCCACCTCTGTCACGACGAGCCCCGCGATCCCGACTCGAAGAAGGCCAAGAGCTCCCATGCCGCCTCCGCCGTTGACGATTCCGAGACGACGCAGTCCGAGCTCGCACGGAGATCCATCGACCAATCTGCTGTCGGCTCCATGGGCCCGCCGCCGCCGTTCGACAGGAAGGCGTCCGCCTTTGGCGCTGCCGTCCTGGGCCAAGGCAACCCACTGCACATTGTGTCACCAGTCTCCGGAATGCCGGGAAACGGCAGCAACATGAACCAATGTAGGTCCTTGCCTCCGCGCTACCCCTCCCGCCTCCTTCGTCTAGACGCTTCCTTGGCGTTGGCTCGTTTCTTTTGTCTGTCTCTCTCCTGCGAACCCAGACTTCCCAGGAAGAAAGCAGAAAGACGACGCGAGGTACGGACACGACACAGAGCTGACCAGTGCGCCCTCCGGCTTGATAGTCGCTGGATTCTCCGACGCCTGGTTGACGGCCCAGAACCACTACCACGACATGCAGAACTACCACCCCAATTACATGATCGCCCCCGAAGTGACTCACGAGTTCAACCTGCTTAACGATTTCCTCCAAACGAGCCTGCTCGATGAAGGAGGCATCCTCTCCGACGAGTCCCAGAACAGTCCCGCCTTCAGCAGGACAGCGGGCGCCAACGACATGCTGCCCACCTTCGGGAACAACGGCAACGCGACCCGAGCCGCCGCCGCGAACGCGCTGCAGCAGATGCTGCCGCCTCCGAACGTCGAGCAGGGCAAGGCGATATCACGCCCGGGGAGCGTCGTCCAGGCCGACAAGGACAAGGCGCGCGAGTACTACCTTCAGGCAGCGGATCCGTCGGGCAACGATACGCCAGAGGAGCGCATGGACCGCGTGCTCAAGGCCAAGTACGAGGCCGGCCTGCTGAAGCCCTTCAACTACGTCAAGGGCTACGCGCGTCTGGGCACGTATCTCGACGGCCACATCGCGCCGTCGTCCAAGCAAAAGATCCTGCGGACGATCGACCGGTTCCGCCCAAAGTTCCGCGAGAAGGCGCAGGCCCTCACGGACATGGAGCTCTTGTACGTGGAGATGTGGTTCGAAAAGCAGCTGATGGAGTACGACCGCGTCTTTGCGAGTATGGCGGTCCCGGCATGCTGCTGGAGGAGAACGGGCGAGATCTTCCGAGGAAACAACGAGATGGCGGAGTTGCTGCACGTTCCGGTGGAAAACCTGCGTGACGTATGTGCAGTCCGGCACTTGACCATGGCAATATCAGCTAACAGGGCCAAAAGGGCAAGATTTCTCTGCACGAAATACTCACCGAAGAGTCGCTCGTCCGATACTGGGAAGAGTTTGGAACGATCGCTTTCGATCCATCCCACGATACGTTACTCACGGCCTGCACGCTGAAAAACCCAGACGACAAGGCGACGGACCCCGTCATCAACTGCTGCTTTTCATTCATGATTCAACGAGATAACCACAAGATGTAAGCAACCGCGAGAGCTCCCGCCCGCCGGAGACGTCGTCTAACAGGAACGCTAGCCCCACGCTCATCATAGGCAACTTCTTGCCCAACGACCCAGTTCGTCCGTAATTCCTAGCATTGCGCAGGGGTAGGCTCACGGGGTAGGAGAAACAAAAATGGGTAGGCGTCAGGATACCAGGGTAATTCTTTTTTTGTGACTGCATTTCTACATCCAGCAAGTCTTGTGAAAGGCCAGTACATACGACTACACACTACTTTTATCCGCATTTTCACCCGTGGACCGAGCATGAAGCGGCGGTGGACGGAGGCGGTGGGACCCACCCTTCCGGTCGTGCCTCCACTTTCGCGGCCGGCGCGGAGAGGGAAAGTGCGTCCATGGACGTGCCTTCCTCGAGACGCCTAGGCGCTCGCCACTTTCAGAATTCAACTTTTCTTCTCTTGCTCGTCCCGTTCCCTGTCTTCAAACTTTGCTGTACAGTCATCTCTTTTCCACCATCTTGCCGTGCATGTCCGATACTGAGTCCGTTTCCGTCATCGCCGTCGTGTGGCGTGGTACCGAACCGACCCGAAATATCTGCTTTCGAAAATGCCAAATGCTGCAAGAAACTCGCCCGCGACAGGACAGATCGGGAAGGCTTCTTCCTTCACGGGTTCGTCGCGAGCGCCCTTCTCCTCGACCCAGCTGACCGCGTCGCACGCAGTCTTTGCGCAGAGCCTGTCCAGGCGGTTGGCCACCGCCGTCGATCCTCCGGCGATCGAGACGCTCCTCGAGGAGCTCAAGCCCCAGCTCAACGCCATCATGAAATTTGCCGGGCCGCTCAAGGGAAAGACGCAGAGGGCGGAGCTTGACGCGAGGGGCACCGAGCTGTGGAACCGGTGCACGACGCTCCGCCGCGAAGACATGCCCGGGACGCCACCGACGAGGACGCGGCTGCTGTTGCGCAGCAGGACGTTTGCGTTCTTCATGATCGACGCCGCGCGGGCGGAGCGGTCGCCGAAGCTGCCGGACGTGGTGCACGTGATGAAGCTGGCGCTGAAGGCTGGGAAGTGGTGCATTGGTCAGCTTTGGAGTGCAGCGATATTTGTCAGAGTTCTGCGACGTGGCTGACCAGAAGGCAGACGACGGGAGCCTGAAGCTCGCGAGCGCAGTTTTCGTGAAGGCCTCGAATTACAGCAGCGCCCTGGCTCAGTTGCAGCAGACCATGCTGGGCCCCGACGATTTGACCGAGTGCAAGCGCCTCGAGACGGAATACTACATCCTGCGAACTGCCCTCGTAAGTCGTCCAACAGGTTGCTTTTGGTCTAGTCTTGACGTTTTTCTGCCGCGCAGAGCTGGAAGGAAGACAATCTCAACGTCGCCGACTTCATGTACGGCAAGGCACAGCCCATACTCGAGTCGCTCGACCCCGTCTCGGCCGAAAAGATGGCGGAGGTACTCTTTGAAATCGGCAGAGACCTCTCCAAGAAGGGCGACCTGACGCAGGCGGTGCGGTGGCTCGAACGAGCCCACGACGTCATCAGCACCCAGGACCTGGACCGCCTGTCGCGCGACGCGGTCGAGCTGCGCCTGGCCATCAGCCAGGCCCACATCCACGCGCTGCTCGGCATGGACACGCCGGAAGCCTCGCAGAAGGCGCTCGACCTCGTCGACTACATCGAGTCGGAGGTCGGCGAGAAGGCGGTGGTGCTGCTGCTCCGCCTGGAGCTGCTGCAGAAGACGCCCGCCGAGGCGTTCGACGTCGAGGCGTACGCCGACGTGCTGAGGCACATGGTCCGCAGCTTCAACTTCTCGGAGGCGCACTTCAGGCTGCTGCTGCACCACGCGCGGAAGCTGCACGACAAGAGCCCCTCGTTCGCGTCGAGCGTGGTGAACGGGATGCTCAGCAGCACCATCGTGACGGCCGGCCGCGACGAGTGGGTCGAGAGGCTCGTCCTCTTCCGGATATGGATGGAGACGAGCCAGAGGGACAGCATGGCGGCCGTCGAGGCGCTGGACAAGGTGTTGACCGGGGTTCAGGAGAACTTGACGAAGCCGTTTGGCGCGTCTGCTGCCGTGGGCGCTCTGACGGTACGGCCACGACCTTTTCTCTGGAAGGAATCTGGCTGATATTTTGTCAGCTCATGTGGAAGAAGATCGAGGTCAACTATAACCAAGCATGTTTCGATATCGCAGACGGTTGGTGTCGCCTCGCATTGCAGCCAGTCTTTGAGAACGGAGGGCCTGCCAACAGGTCGCGACTTGGCAGGTACGGACGACACGAAGCCGCAATGCTATCGCGCTGACGGCTGCAGGAAGCTCATTCTTTGCGCACTAGGACAAAACAATATCGAGAGAGCCCGCCAGGCTTTCCACGAGATGGCAGAAGCAGCACAGGATGAGCCGATGACAAGGTACCTGATGTACAAAGCCGCAATCCGGTCGTCAGATCACGAGCTGGCGGCCGAGTGTCTGCAGCTCGTGGGCTCGACGGCCGGTCAGGATCCAAACTATCTCTACGCCTGCTTGCTCGAGGCGCAGAAGGCCAACAACGTGGCGTGCGCGATGCAGGCTATGAAGCAGCTGGCGGAGAGGAACGAGTTCAACGAGACGTCGCCTATCCATCTACCCGCGTTCCTGAGATGCAATATTCGATTGGCGGTGTCCTTGATGGAGGGAGCTAAGGGAACGGACGAGCGCAAGGCGGCAGTCGAGGAGGTCCTGGGCATGTTCGAAGGAGGTAAGGAGCTTGTCCATCAACGATCAGGCGTCCACGGCTCTGACCGCGTTGGTTCGCAGCTTCCAAAGCCGTGCAACGAGACCCGAGGGACCAAGACGGCAACCGACTGTTCATCGTGAAGGAACTCGACTGGTTCTGCCAGAACGCCTACAACCTCGGCGTCAAGAACTCGGACGCTTGGGACCTGGCCCAGCTGGTCCGTCTGTTTACCTGCTGCCTCGAGATCGCCAGGCATTATCCCGCGGACCTGCCAACGGAGGCCGCGAGCGACATCTCGTTCCGCATGATGTTCTGCAACTTCGTCATCGCTGCCGCGCTGGTATCGCTCGCCCGGACGGAAGACAACGTCGAGCGGCAGCTGCAGCACTACCTCGCGGTCCGGAAGCACGTCGAGGCGTACGACTTGGCGCTGCAGAGACAGGTGAAAGGCATCGCCGACCAGCGCGTGGCCGGCGACCTGACGGCCAAGCTCGCGACGCTGCTGGTGTTCGACTTTGAGGCGGCGATGGCGCTGAAGAAGTACGACTCGCTGGGGTATATCATCCGCACGGTCAAGACCACCCGCGACGTGAACGCGCTCAAGGCGATGGGCGACATCGTCCTGAGGGGGAGGCTGTCCGGGCAGGGTGAGCTTTGCCGCACGGGATCGGGAAAGATGTTTGGATTGCTAATTGGCGCTTGTAGAGATCTTTTCCACCCTCGGCGTCATCGTGAACGAGATCTGGGAGCTGGAGCACATGAAGGGCGACAAGCTGGCAAAGTACGTCCGCTGCATGTTCCAGGCCGTCCGGCCGCTCGACGCGGCCCTGGGGCAGCGGTTGATGAAGCAGGCCATCGGCATGGCGAGAGATTCCTCAAAGGTGAGTTCTCAAAAGTGAAGGGTGTGACCAGATGACTGACTCCGGCTTCCGTAGGGCTCCCATCCGTTCCCTCCCGAGGAGCTGGAGTGGCTGGTCACGACGTCGTTCAACCACGCCGTGGACGCGTACAACGCGCGGCAGGACGACGAGTGCAACGCGTGGGCGGACCTGGCGATGAACATGGCGCACTACGCCGACGACGACGGGGTGCTGGAGAGGACGCTGCAGGAGAACCGGATGAAGCTGAGGTTCGACCTATGAGTGCAGGGTAGTTGGGAGAGGTTGTTTGGTTGCCTGTGTAAACGAATGTCACGGCGCACGAAGCCCATCTGACGGAGCAGATCAAAATAATTCATTCACCTTCCTCGGCGCCAAGTCTTGTGTGAGAGACTTCCATCGTCCGCTGCTGTTGTCCATTGCTCCATTCCATGTCACCCTCGTCCGCCGCTGCGAGTGAGGTGTTGTGGTGGCCGGCAGAAAGCGGTGCGTGCGCCCGGCCGGCATGTCAAGTCAAACTCTCTCAAGCCCTGAACCCGGGCCGGAAGAAGCCCGAGTTTGGGCCGGACCCGCACCGGACCCGCACCGGCGGTGCCAGCCACCACAAAAAAGAAAATCTTTTTGCAATTTTCGCAAAAGTGAAGTGACCAGCCTGGGGGTCGAACCCAGAATCTCCTGATTCGTAGTCAGACGCCTTACCATTGGGCCAACCGGCCAGGTGTGGATGTGAATCCATCGCTGGATGCTGATGTTTCAGCTGCAAATTTGCACTATGACGGAATGAGGCTATTTTCGAGATGAATTAGTTCAGCAACACCACCACCACAACCACCACCGTAGGACCTCACTACACTCGTGCTTTTTCCTCCCCACCAAGAAAGACTCTGAAAGTGGTGTTCACATCGTTTTTTTCAATGTTTTTTAGTAATTCGGCTGGAATTGAGAGAGTGGAAGGCCACACAGCCAGGTCAAGCCTCGACGTTGCGTTGGAGACAAGCTGCAAGGCTCCGGCTCAGCTCGCCCATTTGATGCCGCACGAGAGGCGCAGTATCGGCCTCAGCTTTCCTATTTGGTCTGGCTGGGACTGAGTACACTGCAATTTTGGCTTACAAATTCACGAGATCTGCACCTCGTCTGCAGCAGCCACCTGCAGGTTCCGCGAGGTGAACAGTCCTGCAGAGAACAACCCCCCCCCCCCCCCCCCCCCCCCCCGGGGCGTGAAAGGGAGGCAACAAGATAGCAACCACTACGGGCCAAAATTGGACTAAGCATCGTTCAGCATCTAGCTGAACACCGTCGATCGAGCTTCTCCGGAAACAAGAGGCTGAGGAAACCGAGTACCGTACTCGAGAAGGTGGTGCGACCGCCACCCCTCTCTAAACTTAGCCTGAGATGATTCCTTCTCTCGTCAATCATGACGACCTGTGTGTTCTCGCTCTCCTCGTGACGAACACCGACCTGCATTCTTCACGCCGCATGTCGAAGAGGGGTGTGGCTGTTGGGGTGCAGCAGCCTGCCGGAACTGAAGAACCGTGATTGGCAATGCGCCGCAGCTGGACCAGCCTCCTTGCCTCCCATGTCCTCATGTCTGACCACCCCATTGACCAATACGGGAAAGGATGGAAGAGAAATCCGCGAAGTCGCTCCGAGCCTCGTTTCGGCCCCCAACGAGGTTCGCTCCCTTGATTTGTCTTAAATGGCTCTTCTTCTCGAGGGCCTGAGGGCCGATTGGTTTGAGTGAAAGCTTGGGACTCTCGCATTGGCCCACGTTCTTTTCGCCATCTGCCGGCCTTCTATTACCTAGGTATTGACGGCCTCTCCATTTGCCCAGCGACGTCTAGAGTCAACATGGGTGACCACGACAACCCTCCGACGTGTATGTCCGCGGCCGAGCACAAGGCGGAAGCAGTCCGCGACTGGACGGCGCACTACTTTGGCTGCATTGAGATAGCGAAGAGACCCGAGTTCCTCGACCGAGAGAAGAATGCAGAGTTTTGGAACGAATACCGAAAGGACCAGCGTGGCATCCTGAAGCAGAAAGACAAGACCACGTCCCGTAACAAACTAGACATCGACGCCGACAACAAAGTCGACAAGAAGATCCTGAGTATCGCCAACGACATCGAGGCAATGTACAAGCGAACCGACACCATTCGCATAGCCCTCGAACAAGACTCCTGCTCCCACCCGAAGAGTGCGAAGGGCTCCTGCAACCTGGTTACTTGCATCAACAGCAGTCGCAGGGCATGGAAGAAAAGCAAAAGATACACGGAAGGCATCGTTTTAATCCGGAAATGGCGGGAAAGGGACGAAGATTTCAGCAGCAAAACGCCGGAGGTAAGTGAGGGCCAGACAACCACCAGAAGCCCCAAGATAGACATGGATGCCGGGAGAGAGGCCGTCCGAGAGATCATTGAGAAGTTCGGCAAAAAGGGTGCCCAGGATCCGGAGCAGTACAACCAAGACATCGCCGAGTACAAATTGCAAAGAGACATCAAGGGATACATCATCCAGTGGGGAATACTCGGAAACGAACAAGCCGATGACGGCGAGACGATGAGTGTCATCGATTCTGCCGGCACGAAAGATAGTGCTGGTTTTGCTGAAGACGAAACTAGACCGGTTCAAGACGAACCCGAACTCATGGACGACACGGCGGCGAGCGGGAGCCCTAACGCGAAGCTTGAGTCGGCGCACAACCGAGCCAAGCCGAAACGGAGATCACGACCGACGACACTGTTAAGGACACACGATACTTCGGTGATGTCTAAGAGCTACTACGAAGATAGCTCGTCATCCGAAAGGTTTCTCCAGTCCTTCAGCGAGGACGCATCGGACTTTAAGGGCACTTTCCCTGATCAGCGGATATCGCTGGAATTTCTCTTGGGTGAAAAGTCCTTGTCGGGGGAGAAGTATGGGATACTATCGCACACCCGATCCAAGGATAGGGTTCGCTACGTTCACATCCCATACAACAACATGATAGTAAGTTGCATCCACTCATATTGTGAGACTCGGCTGACCAAACGTTCTTGACAGTGGGTTGAGGTATGTGGCTGAAGGCCGGTCTCACTTCAGAGCCCCGGTGCGCTGACGAATCTCACAGGAGGCCATAGCCAGATACTTTGACGAGACGAGACCGGAATACGATGGACTCTACTCACGGTCCGGCGTGAAGACGCACAGCCAGATGATCTTGCGGCCTGAGTACTGGCGAGGCCAGCAGCACGGCGGGAGGCGAACTTTGGTCCACGCAAGACACATGCGCGCAATCTGCGAGAGAATCTCCTCGAGTAAGCAAGACTCTGACGTCAGAGGGGCTTCATATGATCAGCCTCCGCTGACATGACGGTGCAGAAATTTGGGATTCGGAAGACAACCCGGAAAATCTTGTTCTTTTCGTGAGTTGGTTCGAGAACCGGCGTAGGAGCGTGCCACTTGCTGACGGCTTCAAAGATGCCATTTCTTCACTGGGAAGAAGATAGGAAGAGAGACAAGATTGCCAAAATCATCGAGGAGCAGTCGGACAAGCACCGGGAGGAACGGGAACGTGAGGAGCGCGAAGCCAGAGAGAAGAGGATCAAGAGCCGCACCTGCGACGCTGGGGTGGTCAAGTCGGACCTGAAACCGGTGGAGCACAAGGGCACCAGAGACCCGAGGTTCGCAGACGCGTGGGGGAAGAATCCCTCCAAGACCAAGTCCTCGACGTCGGGCCGCACCTTGACCGGGCTGGTGGACGGCGTCACAAACGTCGACCGGATCAAGGACGAGCGTGACGAGAAGGGCAAGCGGGTGAAATGGAAAGTTTCTAAACTACGAATCAACGACCACGGTCGTCTCATCTCGGAAAACAAGCTCGGCCAGTACCTCCTAGACGCTGCGAGGCTATACGAGGCGATGGCGACGTACCGCGACAGGAAGCTGCTGGAAGAATATCTTCACAAGGACCCACCCCTGCACCCGCGCCGGACTCTCGACCAATCTTACTACTGGACGCTGAAGACGACCAAGGCGAGAGACAGAGACCAGGTAGTCTATCGTGGTACGACGATGAACGAGCAGAACATCCACAGGTTCCACGAGCACACCGAACCGTGCTGCACGAAAAAGCCGTTTCCGTCCCTCTTTAACCGACAGTCCAACAGCGATGACACCGGTAGAGATTCCACCATAGGCATGTACAAATGGGACGGTCACTGGACGAAGATGGACGAGGCCGGTTGCGATCACTGCCGTGGCGAGATCCGAAAAGTGTCGCGTGTTGTCATGGTCGACCAGCTCTGGATGTGGATTCTGGACAGGAAGACGATCATCACCAGCTTCCCCAAGAGGTACGGCACGAACAAACAGGACGCCTCGGGGGTACACAAGTCCATCCGGACCAGGATCAAGGCCGCGAGGAAGAACCAGATCCGCTCCGTCTTCGACGTGGCGCTAATCATACTCGATGAATGTTCCAATACCTTCTTTGATCGCACGAAGACCCCGGTAAGTAATCACCTGCGGACCATGGACACCGTGTCTGACCCTGTGGCAGGACCGACAACCCCAGGTGATGGACATCTTTGCCGAATCCATTGGGACGTTGGTAAGCTTCGATGAAAAACGCTGCACACTTGCGACCAGCAAGCCATAACGGGACTAACGAAGAAACAGGCAAACAAGCAGACGGTGTCCTTCGATCATCTCTGGCACTGGACTCAGAGGGCTGCCAACATCTACAACTCCACCGCCAAATGGGCGACAGAGGACGCATCCCAACTCCACCTCTCGCTCCTCAACATCAACCCGGAGGGCAAGCTGCAGAGGGAGATCAAGGACATCATCGACGAGCTCGACATCATGATCCACGTCAACAACAAGCAGCGGGAGGTCATCAAGCGCTTCACCAAGCACGTCGAGGCCATGTACGACCCGACGGGCGAGTGGCGCGACGAGACGACGAGCCCGGACGGCGACGTCAGCTACCGCGCGCAGCGACAGCGACGCGAGGACGACAGCCAGAAGGATACGCCAGAGACTAGAAGGGAGCGGGAAGAGTTCAGCTGGTTCCGGAAGCAGGCGTACGAGCTGATCCTGGACGTTGGAGACCGCATCACGGAGCTCGAGGGCCTGAGGAAGAGCGCCGAAAGCACGTCGCAAGGGGTAAGAGTTTCTTGCTGCAGCCTATATCTCTGAGAGGTGTAACTGACTGTGAGCCAGATCAAGGACCTCCTTGACCTCAAACAGCAACAGGCTAGTATCCTGCAGGCCTGGCAGTCGGTCAAGCAGGCGGACGAGAGCGTCAGGCAAGGGAGATCCATCATGATCTTTACCATTGTCACCATCATCTTTGTAATGAATCTTGCCGAGATCCGCTGTTGATCGTCGCTGATCTCGCATAGCTCCCCCTGTCTTTTATGTCCAGCGTCTTTGGGATGAACAACTCAGACTTTGGTGATAACCACATGTCGTTTCGTTCCCAGTCCGAGTACATATGTAAGTGCCTACCTTGAAACAAGAGCATCTTTAAGAAAACACCAATTGGAATGCTGGTATCTGACACCCCGAAAGTTTCGATCTCTGCCGCCGTCATTCTGGTCTCCATCATCTTCGCCTTTTGGACGTTCCCCCGTACCCTGTGCTGGTCCGCGTACAAGATGGCCGAGACTTGGCTCTTGGTCAACACGGGGGTCTATCGGTTCTGGCTGTATTCGACGGAGAAGATCAAGTATCTGAAAAGCGACGCCCTTCTGAAGAAGCTCGAGAAGCAGGTCGAAGACATGAAGGGAGAGGTCAGGAAGGGTCGTCGGGAAAGAAAGGAACATAGAAAAGAGAAGGAGAAAAGCGAGGAGGAACGAAAGAGAAAAGAGGAACATGACATCAAGTTGAGAAACGGTAAACCACCCGGGGCTGATTCCACGTCAGCAGTCGAGCCGGACGACGTTTCGGCAAGTGTTGGAGCTCGAAGCTCGGCGACGAGTTTGTCCCGCCTACTCAAAGGTAGAAAGCAGGCAAAGGCGTCGCAGAACGGCGATGGGCAGCTGGTGTAGTACTGCTAGCCGATCATAACGTAACTAGACCCAGTTACTTAAAGTCTGCTGATTGATCCTGGGAGTCGAAAAGAGAAACAATCTTCGTTCTTTTCGGAAGCTGAGCGGGAAACACTCGGTCTACTTAGTTCTGCGAGAAGCCTCTTAGTAATACATGCTCGGAACAGTTCAACCGCGCAATGTTTCCCTATTTGACCAATTTAGGCGACAACATCAGTTGATATACCCATAATTATGCACTTATTAGGCCCTGAACTATTAGAGCGTCGTCATGCTGTCTGGGCAGAATGCCAGATGATCGACGTTAGGTCTAACTTTAGTTGCCGCGGTGGGGCCACGACTGGGGTTGATAATCAACTCGAACCAACTGACACTAAATCAGTTTGAACTCTAACCTTATTTCTGGGGGAAGCTGTCAGAGATTTTGAATCTGGCATCGAAAATGGTGAAAGAAACCCGAGAAGCCGTATATCTTCCCCAAGTCCTCTTTGAATATAAAGGCACCGTCCAAACTCAGAGCTCGAGACACCACTTCATCAAGGCATCCCTCTCTAGCTACTGCCAAAACCATCCCTTACCCCCGTACGCCCAGCCATCCAAAGCTTTAAACATTCACTGAAGTTCATCTTTTGGTTGACAACATAAACTTTCGGTAAGTCAATCACCGGCTATAAGTTGGAATGAACTGTTGCTGATCGGTTGGCTCCCTTAGAAAATGGCCCGACTCTCCCACATTCTCTTTACCGTGTGCGCCGCTATGACACAGGTAGCCCCTGCTTCGGCCCAGCAAGCCTGCGATGTCAGAATCTCGAGTAGCACCGGGGCTGGAGGCTCAACATGTGTTGTGGGAAGCGCAAGTGGAAGCATGCAGATTCCTGACGGTCCTTCTGTTAAATTCGTTGTCGCAGACCCCTGCGAGTTCACCATCACCAATGGGCCGTTCGATGGGATCACTGGAACTGGAACCAAGGTCGACAATTGCTGAAGCTTTTGAGTGTTTCCCCCCCTCCTTTCTTGGTGTTCCATTGGAAAATGATGATGGCGTGGGGTATGTGAGACCGAGCCTCGAGGTTGACGTTTTAGGGGCCTTTCTTCGGATGGGCCTCGGATGGGGACAAAGGAGCAATGGTGAAGCGGAACAGAGTATATGAGATTCGAAAACGACCAAGATATAATAAACGAAGCCTTCCAACACTTGCGTTGAGAGTGCCTTGAGATAATACGTGCAAAGGGAACTTTTGGAACCCATGAAGCCCATCCGATCCGCCATTTGCTTTTTACCGGCTTCGCGGAATACCATGTCCACTATGTGGGAGAATTGACACAGTTGTTGTCTTCATCAGATTCTCGAGTAGTTGAGTTAAACACAGTTGTTCCTAGCTCATCTGATTATTGTTGGTCTTGATTCATACAGAAGACTGTCTCTATGTACACTTGCGACTGTTGAAACCTTTCTTCGGCAGCTGCTGACAAGGGTACAAACAGAACTACGAAATCAATCTAGACAACTCTACAGAGCCGGGCTTCTAAAGTCAACGGTAGAATAAGCGGTGACAGTCTTGTTGAGGGGAGATTCAATCCATAATGAAGTATGGTAATCTCGTTGCGTAACTAGGTTGCAGAAGTTGGACGACACCATACTGCACCAGGCCACTGGCTCTCAATCGCCATGCAGCCGCAGGAGGGTCGGATTCCTTGTAAGAGCACCACATGCATGGAGACAAGCATTTTACTCCGGCCAGTTGTCCCAGACTCTGCCCGTGTTTATCTTCAACTGGCTTTATCCGATGTTTTGCCCGGGCAACGGGTGTCAAATGGGTATTACCAAGGGTCTTAGGTAGCATCCGGTGTGTGGAGCCACACGCCTGGAACGGTTCATCATAAACTGATTGCTGTTTGGTCAAGGGAGATCGTGAATCCCCCTTCAAAGCCGGCATACCTTGGTTTGCGGTTTGGCCAGCAAGGTTGGTGACGGAGCCTTCCGAGTTCCTTTTTTCCCTCCGAGCAAGAAACGCGGTGCCTGCCGCCGGCGCTAAACAATGTCGTTTTCCACAGGCCAATGTGGCAGGGTTTCATTAACTAATTATTTGTGTTACACTCGTGTATATCCACGCTCCAACGTGCCCGTCTTTCAGTTCTCTCTCCTCCTTCGCTAGCTTATTTAGTTGCCCGGGTACCACTTGCTGAGGATAGATGTCACGTTTGCGGGGCGACTCAAGTGGGCGCAGTGACCACTGGGCTCGGATTCGGTCTTTGAGCCCGCGGGCAGGACGGCGGACATGGCCTGCTGGTAGCTCAGGGGCAGGGCATTGTCGAGGGTAGCGTAGATGTAGTTGCACTCGATGCCGTTGTTCCACGGCTCGTAGCCAGAGGGGGTGACGAAGGCACTCAGGGAGGTCCAAGTCATCTCCTTGGCCCACTTCTCCTGCTCGGAGGCGGGGAGGTCGTTAAAGCCAACCTCGGGCAGCATGGTGAGGTTGCCAACGACACGGTCCTCCTGTAACGGCGTGTCAGTATCACTGAGATTGAATAAGACGGGCAGAGGGGGGTTACATACCTCGACGATCATCCAGGGGAGGGGCACGCCTCCGAGGAGGTCGAGCAGGCTGGCGCCCTTGGGGAGCATGAAGGCGCTGGAGTAGACGACGCTCACAACACCGCCGGCGTTGCCGGCAGCGGTGCGGGAGGCGATATCGTAGCCCTCGACGGCGTTGCTGGCGACAACACCGCCGTAGGAGTGGGAGTAGATAACAACCTCCTTGCCGTCGCCGACAAGCTTGTCAAGCTCGGTGCGGACGGCGGCAACGTCGTCGGAGAGGGTGGCCAGCGGGGTGGTGGTGCCGCCGACGGTGGGGAGGGAGACGACGGAGGCCGAGAAGTCGGCGCCAGCCAGCTCGTTGGTGAAGGGCTGGAAGGCGGAGGGCAGCTGCCAAGCACCGGGGACGATGAGGATTGAGGGCTTCATTTTGGAGGGATTAAACTTTGGATGAGAGCCACAGGGACGGTGATCTTGGTTCTGCTGCAGAAGGATCGACTAGGAGGAGATAGGAGGACACGAGTGAAAGTGAGCGGACGGCCTGACCGGAAAAGAACCGCAACAACTGATGGCGCGGCAGACGAGCTCTCTAAAGTACTGGAAGCTATAGCTACGACGCATGAAGTTGAGTCCTGGGCAAGCAATATCCCCGAAATGACGGCGGGCAATACAAACTATCGAAGGGCGGGATAGCCGACCGTATCGAGCGGCGGACAATGGTACCGGCCCTTGAGGGTTTCCATTCTGATTGTCTCCGCTTGTTTAGTGTCCCTCTTTTTTTCGCGCGCAGGTACGCGGTCTTTTCGATATACCCACAAACTGGCCAACGCTGGAGGTGGGTTTCACTGCAGCTTTGGGAAAAGAAGGATGTAGGGAAAAGGGGGCAACATCGGCGGCCGCGCGACCAGGCACCCCCGATCCGAGACGATCGGAAAGCGCGCATGGGCGTTGTTGTTGAAGACTGTTCCTTGGACGAGCAAAGTCCCATGCAAGTTTGCGGCGTGGGAATGCAGTTCTGCAACCTTAGTCGCAACTAGCCAAGTAGCGTGGATAAGTCTCCGAAACTCTCTTGCAACTCTCACTGCGACGTCGGTAGACAGACCGTAGTCCAAAGGAGTCTTCTTCACACTAGGAGCAATTTTGCAACCCGTTCCGCGATCTGGATTCAATTCCGAGCGAAATGGATCTGTTCGTATGTTTTACCCCTGGTTGTATGACGATAATGACGCACAGGCAAAATGGTATCGTGATCCACAGTCAGCGTTCCGCGAGGGTTACAGGGTTGATGACTCAATAGGACCCATACGCTCTGTCTACGGCGCTACGGACGCCCGGCCGGCCAGCCGGCAACCCTCAAAGCAAAGGAAGAGGTCAGCAATTGCCGGCGATGATCTGTTGACATCCGGTGTTCCATCGAGCCTCCTTGCCTCCCTGGCCCCATGAGATGGCAGGCGGGTCAGAGACCACGCTCCCCTTGGCAACTCTGGAGCAGCGGGTCTTCAAAGAGGGGCCGTTTGCCAGCAACTGCTCCGTACGAATTAGTTCCAACGGCTCTCTAAGACGAATCGAGCCTCAGGAAGAACCGTGCGCTGGGAGACCTGTTCCTTTTGGGGTTCTTTCGTCTGGTGGTGAACCTGGTGATGCCGTGATGGTGCAAGCTGCCCACGTTGATCCGCTCAGCCTGTGGGCTTCCGAAAGATATCCATGGTTACGGAAGAGTCTGAGTTCACCCAAAACCTTTCGGTCTCTTCCGTTCGAGAAGCTCGCTTGCCGCATTGATCTCGACCCTGACCAAAAAATGACAAAGCTGGTGACAACTCTTCGGGTTTTGGTCGGAGACGTGTGCCACCCCTATTCCCTCAACCGTTCCTGCGTCGAGGTTCCACTTCTTCCACAGCTCGTCTCCCCTGCGTAGACGAAGTCGTAACTTGGATGGGGTCGATGGGGTGCCGATGGGGGCTGTCATACATGACAGGCCGAAAGAGAAAAGATTGACGCTCTTGGAACGCTACCGTGGTTCGTTCGAAAAAGACAAGGACCCGGATAGCACCGACGGTTGAAACGCCCGCAGCACGTGTTTTTCTCTCTCTTTCCCATGGTCCTGGAGGTGTCGAGTTGCATTAGGGCCGGTCTGGGTGTCCGCAGCCTTCCCCAAGTTCTTGGTCGACAGTCAGTTAAAATGTGTCTCCATCCCCACGTGGTGCGCCAGAGGCCCTGCGAGCTTGAACCGTCCGCCCGGTGAAGCCCATCTCGAATCGAAAACTTTCGACAGTTCCAGACCGTCGCGAACGAGAGAGGCGTGGCCACCAAGCCACCCACGGCCAGCCATGTCTGCCGCAACGTACCCGTACAACGATACGAGCATCGACCAGGCTCAGAGGGACTACCTGAAGAAGCTGGCCGACTTCGCCGAGGAGCAGAACCTAGACGAGGACCTCAGAGGATATGTCAAGGGCATCACCATCGCCTTCACGGCCTTTGCCGCCTTCGTGGTGGGCTTGCGGTTCCTGGCGCGCCATCTCCAGGCCGCGAGGTATCTTATCGATGACTACATGATGCTGTTCGCGCTGGTGGTGTTGATAGGCAACATGATTATGAACATTATCCGTAAGTCCTAACACATACACAGAACAACAATGACAGGACAAGGTTCAGAGCATAATTCCACTGACACAATGATGAAAACATAGTTGTGGACCACGGCATCGGACTTCATTCCGGAAGACTCACGCTGGAAGAGCTTCAGTTCCTCGATCGTGTGAGTAGCCCTCCACTCGCTCCTCTCCTTACCCGACCACACGTTGTGTGGCTTCGGATATCCGACCGATGGTGAGCTAACAACTATGTCAGACGATGATCGGCGCCGAGATTCTATACGTCAACGGCGTCAATATCTACAAGATCGCGCTGCTGCTCCTCTACCTGCGCATCTTCCCAATGCCCGAGGTGCGCAGGGGCGCCTGGATCTGCGGGAGCTTAACGTCCCTCTGGACCTTCGCCTGCATCATCGCCGCCTCCATCCAGTGCCTGCCCCTCAACACCCTGTGGGAGCCCTGGAAGCCGGGCACCTGTATCAACCTGTTCCTGACGCAGCTGGCCATCGCCGTCCCGAGCATCATCGTCGACATTGCGATCCTCTACCTGCCGATCCCCCACGTCCTGAAGCTGCAGATGAACCGCGCCCAGCGCATCCTGGTCTTGTTCACGTTCCTGCTCGGTAGCTACGTCGTCTTCACCAGTATATACCGCTTCCGCATCTTCCTGCTGTACACTAAGAACGATGTGCCGTGTACGTTATACTCTCCCTCATGACGTTCCGAGGATGTTACTGACCTTCGTATCAAGATTCTCTAGCAGAGGGCCTCGCATGGAACATCATCGAAATCAGTAGTGGTATCGTGTCAGCATGCCTTCCAACTCTTGTAAGTTACCGCGCGCTGACTCCCGCCACCTCGTCTAACACCCACTCCACAGGGTCCAATCATCAGAGTCCTCTGGAAGGGCCTTCTCGACAGCGCCGCGCGAAGCGGCCTCGACAAATACGGCCGCTCCTCCGCCGCCAAGAAGTCGGGCGGCCGCTCGGTAGGCATGACCATCGGCGGCGGCCGCTCCGGCGACGCCTCCCACGCCCGCGGCGCCTCCAAGGACTGGTCGAAGATGTCGCAGAACAAGGCCGAGCTCCGCGAGGAGGCCAAGTACGGCATCGGCTTGAAGACAATGGGCGGCGGCGGCGACGACGCCAGCAGCTCGCACAGCTCGCGCGGGTCCAACGAGATCGAGCTCGCGCCGCAGAGCACCGTGAGCGTGACGGTGCGGAGCCCCGGCCGGTCGACGTTCCCCGAGAACGACCCGCAGCCGCCGCCGCAGACGGCGAGGGAGCGGTACCACGGCGCGAAGCTGGCGAAGCGCAACGCGCCGTCGTACCCGCACCACGACAACAGGATCTGGCAGCACAGGGAGGTCGAGGTCACGACGGAGCCGGTGGAGCCCGAGTCGGTGTTGCCCGAGCCCAACAGCAAGAGGAGGTCGGGACATCATGCGTTTTGAGGATGGGCCTCCTCGTCGTTTGTTGGACGCGAGGCTCAATGAGATACCCTTTGAATAATAATGTAATAGTAGTTACGGCAAATACATTAATTTGGAAGTTCTTCATACTCGATCTCACTCCGCTGGTGCAATCTCATCGTTTCTAACCTTCGCGACAATCGGGGAATGTTCGGCATAGCATACGAGATTTTGTCAGAGCCAGTGGATGCTAGTTCCACAGCCGCCGGAAGCGCCTCCCACCTTCTTGACAAGAACCTGTTGTCTTTGATCAATCTGACCGGAAGGCGGGGTGGCTATCTCGGACAGCCCCCGGGTCCCTTACCCGTTAGCCCGAAGATGCAGTGATGCAGGGGAAGAAAACGTCCTTATCATCGGTGATTCTAGCCGCGCACCCATGGGTCTCTTGCACAGGTCTGCCCCCCAGTTTTTCTTATCGAGGAGGTCTCAAGTCGAGATCCATAGTTCTTGGCAGGGACCGGAGTCGTGAAAAATGCAACCTCGACGATCGATCGTTCTATCCACGGTGCTGGGGACGATCACCAACGGAAGACAATCTCCCTCATTACGGATAAAATATCCTATTGACTATGGGACCTACTTGCAAGGGGCCTCTGTGGCTATGTCGGAGAATCTCTTCCCAAGTTCCTAGTTCCTAACTTCCTACTGTGCCCCCGACCCTCTTCCTGCCTGATTGCGTGACTCGTATATCACACGACTCGTGCTCCATTTCAGGCCTGCCGCGCTTGAATCGCCGCCCATGCACCTGCGTTTGCAGTCCCCGCAAATGGTATTGGGGGCATCGACCGTCGCATTGCAGTTGCAGTCGGTACACTCGCAGATGAACCTCTTCTGTGTCTGTTGGGCCACGATCACGACTGTCCCCATGATAGCGTTTAGATGAATGTAGTACTTGAGTATGTTGTGTTGGAGGTCCAGCTATGTGTAAGGTAGAATATACATGGACGTGTTCTGTCTGTTCTGTCTTCTTATAGTCTTCACATGTTTATTAAAAAACTGCCCGTTTTAAGTCGTGAATAAGAGACCCCATACGCTCTTCATATTCAATGGCTCTGCCAACTCATCACTAGTTATTCACCCACTTACCCACTCACCCCTAGTTAACTCACTCACTCAGCCACTTACTCACCCTCATCTCAGTGATATTAATTGGATTTGATGCACGGCGTTCAAGATGACACCGTTGCCCAGTATGCAGATTGAAGATACTATATTCGTAAGTCTATCGCCGAACAACGTACATAGCCAATGATCTATCGGACTGTTCGGTCACCGTCATCCTGTTCAGACTGTTCTCTAGCCTGTTGCAAGTCTTCCTTTTCAGGGAGCTGCAATACGGCATATGTGAACCCAAGCGCGAGTGCGACCAGCAGCACCCAGATCGCGTATCCCCCGAGAAGCTGGGTGCGCGCGCCGATGGCAAACAAGGTCGTAGACGCCGCGGGCGTGAAGGATCGGATGACGCTGGTACCGGTCAAGGCCAGAGCGTTGATCGTCGCCAGGACTTGGGGGCTGGGAGAGACGTCGTTGAGGGCCAGCTGGACGCCGGTGAAGGCCATGCTCACGCCGCAGCCGACGGCCAGCGAGACCGGGGCGAACACCCAGAAGGCCGTCACCGAGGCCGGGTCGCCGGCGCCGGCCCGGAGGATGACGTTCCCGATCGGGCAGGCGATGAAGAAGAAGGGGTACGCGTACGCGCAGACGCGCATGACTCCGTTGGTCCCGATGCGGAGCTGGAGGGCGGGGAAGGCGACGAGTAGCCACAGGGCCTGGGAGATGCCGTTGATGGACATCATGATGGACATCTGGGGCGTGGAGAGCCCGTAGCCGCCCAGTTTGACGGACGTGAACCAGAAAAGAGGCACGATAGCCGTGTACGCGATGGCTAGGAGCATGACGTGGCCGTAGACGTAGAGCACGATGCCGACGCCGGGGGCCCTGACGATCTCCCGGGTCGAAAGGGCGGCCTTTTTGGGCCCGGCCTTGTGGTCCTTCTTGAGCGTCTCCTCGACGAAGAGAAGACTGGTGATGGTGGCCGTCAGGCCGATGAAGCCGATGATGAAACTGGACAGCGCGTAGGGATAGTCGATAAAGAACGGGACGCCCCCGAAGACGCCGGGGTACTGGTCCGCCGGGTTGGCCAGCACGCCGCCGAGGAGCGGGCCGAGGAAAAGACCGACGTTGCCGCTGAAGGCGAACCAGCTGAAGGCACGAGCCTGGGTCTTCTGGGTGCTGTGCTCGGCGACCATAATTCGCATGGTGATGAGTGTGCCACCGAAGGCACCGGCCAAGCAACGGAAGAAGATCATCTGCGGGATGGTCTTGGCCATGCCGAAAATAGAGGTCGCGAGGGTGACGCCGAAGAGGGAGAAGACCAGAACGGGCTTGCGGCCGATGCGGTCCGAGAGCTTGCTCCAGTAGATCATGACGATGGCCTGGGTCAGGGAGAAGAGCGACTCGACGAGGCCGGTGTAGAAGCCGACATCCTTCTCTTCGAGGCCGCCGTTCTCCTGGACCATCTTGTTGACGTAGGTGACGATGGAGAAGAAGGCCATGGGTTCCACCAGCCGGGCGTAGCAGATCAAGAGGATTTGCAACACCGGCAGCGGCTTGTCCTCGGCCGAGTCATCCTGGGCCGGCTCCGGCTCGTTGAGCGTCGTCGCCTGCGAGATTTCGGGGTCGGCGGTCGGGATCACATCTTGGAAACCCAGCAGCGGGGTCGTCTCGGTCGCGTCGGCGCTGGACGCGTTGCCGGTAGCGTGGGCTCTTGGTTCCGGCGCCATGACGGTCGGAATCCCTCCTGTTGTTTCCTGACTAACGTGAGAATTTTCTGGTATGGGCGTCGGTTGTCGGCGTTGTCAATGTGCCTCTGATGCGACCCCAAAGTTTTCGGGCTTTGAAGGGAATGTGAGAGGAGAAAAGAAGAATGAGCTCGAGCGCCTCTTGCGTTTCGTTCGGGGTAATGAAAAGGCGTGTTTTAGCTTCCTTTTCGGGCTAGAGTCGCTAATTGACACCCATGACCCTGGAATTCGATCCCCCCTGGATCGTTACTCGGCAGGGTCCCGAAGTCGAACATGATTTTGCTTTTCCAACCCACATACACACACAATGTTGAAGATTTATCGGTGCCCGTACTTGATTATCGTACTAGCTCACAGCCTTACGCTGTTCAGACAGAGTTCGTGCTTCGCCAGATATGCGCCAAGAGTACGGAAGACGCCGACGCCAATAGCCGCAATACAAGACGTTGTGATTGGCTTCTAGAAAACTTGATCGACAACCTTAAGCGCAAAATCCAATCCTCTGCCGATTCAAAGTAGGTTTCGATGTATGCGAGTCGGAATGGGTGACTAGTCTGAGGATCCCGGTGTTGCAGTCTCTGCAGAGCCTCACTCATCTTATGAACCACGACGAGCATCCGACAAACTTAGGCAAAAGTTCCCCGTCCGTTCCCAGAAACCAAAAAAGTCACGAAGGTTGTCGGATGAGGAACGGGAGTTCTGGCTAGCCTGTCTCGGCATGGCGAACCAAGCTCGGCCCGAAACGCTATTCCCCCAACCCCTTGGGGAACTTCCCCTTACGTCGCAGCTTCTCTGGCAAAGGAACCGTCTCAGACCATGTTACCGATGGCAGACTCACGAGGTTGGGACACATGACGTATGACAGACAGATCGACGGGGAGTTCGGGCGAGGGCTCGAGCACGAATGTGCCTGTATCATGCACGGTGCCTGTATCATTTACGTGCTCCCGCGGGCAAGGATACATATGTGACAGGCGCTACGTGCCGGTTTCCATTCCTTCGCTCGAGAACACTCCAGAACCAAGACCAATCTTATCCAATCTTCTCCATGTGTTCGCTAAAAGTCGCCGTCGTGGGCGCCACGGGGATGACGGGGTCGCATGCCACCGTGGAGTTGCTACGTCGAGGCCACTTCGTCGTCGGCGTCTGTAGGAATCCGTCAAAAATGGGGCAGCACGAGCGTTACGAACCAAGAAGCATCGATCTGAGCAACTCGGACGTTATGGATATTGCGGCAAAGTTACAGGGCATTGACGTCGTTGTCAACGCCTACGGGCCTCATAGCCAACTGGGCTCAGCCTTTGCGTATAGTAAGCAGACCTCTACAATTTGAATTAGACTTTGAAAGAGCCTCCTTTGAAAACCCCCTGCTTACTGTGTGCTCAAGGGTCTTTCGTAGAGATGACACGCAAGATACTACTGGCATCTAGGGAAGCGAAGACACAATACTTTGTGATGGTCGGGGGAGCGGGAAGCCTCGAAATACCAGGCAAGCCGTACATGACGGCCGCCGACGACGCAAAGTTCTTCGCGGCGTACGGTCGGGCGATGCTGGCCAGCGAGGCGTACATCGCACACTGTCGGGACTGGGCCGGTGACTTTGGGGAGCGCCTTCTGGCAGCTCGGAGCGCGTGGCTCAGGGAGCGCGACGGGGAGTGTACCGAGGAGACGCGCAAGGTACTCGACGGCATGGACCGAACGATGGCGGACATGAACAGCCAGGGCGTCGACTTCATCACGGGCGCGCGGGCCACGTATATGTTCTTTAACGGAAACACGTCCTTCAAGTGGACCTACATCTCGCCCCCGCCCTTGTACAGGCCGGGGACGCGGACGGGACGGTACGAGGTTGTGCAGGACATGATGCCACTGCAGCTCGACAAAGGGGCCGGGGCCGGTGGCGACCCGTCCATCTTCGAGGGCCGTCTTCAGAGCATCTCTGTTCCGGATATGGCTGTGGCAATTGCGGATGAGGTCGAACAGCAGGTCAAGGTGTGGAAGCATTGGTGCCCTTTTACGGAGGATCTGGACGATAGGCCAGGGCCAACCTACGTGACGGTTGAGGAAGCTGTTTAAATAGAGCTTTTGATGGCTTGGACTGGGTATAAGCCAATGAGATCTACATATTGTACAAAGTCGTTTGATGTAGGATACGACGAGAAGTCTCAATACTAAAAGCTACATAGAAGTGGCACAGATCGCGATGAAGCTGCCGGGAGAATCCAGCTATCTCTAGAGGTCAAATGACCATACAAGACCCAACGTCTTTGATTTATGGACGTCTACCGGACCACTAAGGTTTACTGCTTCTCGGAAGACACGGGATGACTCCCAACTACGTCTTGTCCCTTGGTTTCGTACGCCGTACCTCTCTCCACGTCAGGCCTCTCAGAGTCCGACGCCACCCCTGAGGAACCATCCTGGCCGGCTGCCTCGTTGGCGAGCCTCATCTCCAGATCGGGGTTCTTCTGCTTCCACCTCTTCATGTACCAGGTGCCGAACATCAGGATCGCCCACATAGCGACCTCGAAGACGGTCGCTGCCGGGTAGCCGTGCGGGTACCGGGGCGCTTCAACGGTCGGGAAGGTGAAGAGCGGGACCCAGATCTGGTTGCAGAAGCCCAAGGTCATCATAGAGGAGATGATGAGGCCTCTTTCGCCGTAGTTCTCCTTGAGAGTGAAGTTGAGCCATGAGTACTGTTGGGCTCTTGTTAGTTCTGGCAATACATGAGAGACTGAGATAGGCAAGACTGCTTACCAGAATGGGTGACGCCATGCCGGAAAAGCCGCCAAAGTAGAATGCGCAGAATTTGAGAATGTCGGGAACGTTCCAGACCGAGAGGACAATACACGCGAATAGGACGAATGACTGTATGAATGGCGTCAGCAGGGACTCCTCAATCTTTCCAAAGCCGTTGCATACCGCTTGAAACGTCCAAAGCCCTCGAAGACTGAGACAGCCAGCCAGTGTTGTCCCCAGCCACGACGACAACGCGCGAAGTAAGTCAATGAAGGTCGGCAGAATGTTCACCAGCTCGATCGAGTATTCAGCATCGCGGAGCCACAGCGCCATGTATCCCGTCCAGTAGTGCGCCTGGCACAAGAAGCTGCACATCGTTGTTAGCTTAAACCGTCATTAACCCCAATAGCCTTGGGAAAACCAACATGTAGCAGGGAACACAAATCCACCACATCGGCCTAGAGAGCGTGTATTTGAACGTTTTCCATGTTATGCCCTCCTGCTCGACTGTCGGGATTCGCTTCACGGCGAGGGCGTACTCCTCGTCCGTGAAGAACCAGCGCTTGGGCGAGATGGGGAGGCCGGGCCAGAACGCGAAGCCGAGGAATGAGATGGGCAGGGTGATGATGCCCTGCACGATGAAAAGCCACCGCCACCCGGCGCGGCCGTAGACGCCGTTCAGGTTGCGGTAGGCGGCCGCCTGGAGGTAGCCGGAGAACATGGAGCCCAGGGAGTTGCCCATGAACCAGACGCCGGCTCGCTTGAACAACTCCTCGTTTTTGAACCAGCTGCCGACTGCGACAACGTCAAAACTCAGAAAATTTGGGTGAGTGTGGGGGGCCTTACGGATGAGATGCGTGCCGCCGAACGAAGACGCCTCGAGGAAACCGGTAACGGCGCGGAGGATGTAGAGATGCCAGCTGTGCTTGATCTCGGATTGACAAAAAGCAATGACGGCCCAGATGATCTGCAACGATGGAAGCAGGAAGGGCGCACTATGACTTGTCAGAATTGTTGAACATGAGCCTGGGTGATGTGAGCCGTACATCTTAGCCTTAGTCTGGAGCGTCATGAGCGGAATCTGGCCGAGGACGTAGGCGGTGTTGTCTTGAAATGAGTCAGCTACTCTGTTATAGGTGTCATAGGCTAATTCAGAAACTTACATGCAACTACGTAGTAGTTCAATTCGTTGCCCAATGCGTTGAGATCCTCTCGCATCCCCGAAACATAGGCGTTGGTGACATTTTGTTGCCCGAGGAACTAGGACGGCGCTGTTCAGCTGTGGTCCGATCGTGCGAGATCATGATATGTTTACTCACTCTGCAGAAGAAAGACAATGAACCGAAAACGAGAATCGCAAGGTCAAGCTTTCGCAGCAGTTTGCGCTCGGCCAGCGGGTAGTGAGAGGCTTGGTTCGTTAGTTGAGTCTCCTGATGCGACTTGATACGACCGTTGGATAGAACTTACGGTACCAGTCAAAAACCGACAGAAACACCGCTCCCACCTTGTTCTTCTTCACTACGCGCGTTATGGCCCCCATTGTCGATGATGTGGCCCGGGTTCTGCGAGGTATGACACGGCCCCCGTTCGGCACTTCAGCTTAGCCGGCGTTATATACGCACACCAGGACAGCAAGACAATACCCCTGTTCTTTTCTCTATCGATTTTCTTTTCCATTATCGAAATCCTTTTGCAACACAACGTTGCCACTCCCTCGCCTAGGCCAGCGCCCAGGAGGAATCTCTCGGCGTGTTGTCCGCGATAAGCCCTCAAGCCTGTACGAACCGCGACATAACCAACCGAGAGCCCCAACTAGTCGCATCCATCGGGCCCTTTTGCCCACAATTCGCCATCTCGCCAGGAATGACGATTTGGCTTGGACTGTCCAGTCCCGCTGGGGAACGATGCGGCGTTGCGGGGACCGCGCCATGCAGATAATCTCCGAAACGGCAACGAGGTCGTGGAGGCCCGGAGGTCATCGAATCGCAGGCGGGAACGAGGCACCTCCCGCCGAACTCGGGGGAAGGGCGTCTTGACTTTGCCGATGGCGGTAGTGTTGAAACCGGAGTTTAAAGCCGCTCATTTCGATTCACGAGGTGGGGGAGAGGTTGGCGTGCGGGAGAGAACGACGACATGGGACGGGGGTGGGGATTGCGCCATCCGTTATCAAATGATGACATGCCGGCGATCTCGCCTCTCCAACGGGACCTCGACCAAACAGCATCCTCGCGCTGGTTTGTAAGCCCGCGGGGTAAACTGCAAGTGTGTGGCCATGAAGAAGGTCGAGGCAAAATCAGCATGCTGTCATTGGGTCTTCTGGAGATGGATTGCGGAGTAAAGACCGATGTGAGGGCTCAGGGGGAAGAAGCGCCTCCAGACTGAATATCCGGAGGGATGCCGTCCGGAGTCGCAGTCAAGGCAAGTAGTTAAAACGGCGAGCTCAGAACCCTTGGAGTATGGACAGTCCGAGTATTCAACCAGCATTTCCCCCAAAAAGATACCCCCGTTCCTTCGCCGCCAACATGCCGTCTGCCGTTTCCGAGCTGTACCAGTACACCCACGTCCCTGAGACGCAGGAGAATCTTGACTGGGCTGATCGTATGTCTCGCTAGAACCGTTTCTTAAGAACGCTTTGGACTGTCGCTAACAACCACTCAAGTCCCCACCATTGATCTTGCAAAATATGGCACGCCCGAGGGCAACAAGGAGCTCGCTGAGACACTGATCGAGGCTATCCGCACCAAGGGCTTCTTCTATGTAGTAAACTATGGTATCTCGCAACAGGCCGTCGACAAGCAGTTCGCCTTGGGTCAGAAGTTCTACGAGCTCCCCCTGGAAGAGAAGCTCAAGTATGAGCCAAACCTGGATTCCGGAGACTACAACGGGTACCGTCCTGCTGGCAGGAGGTTCTTGAGCGGTGGCATCAAGGACAAGACCGAGGTTTGGAACATGGCGACCAAGGCTGGGCACATCACGCAGCCCCTCCCCCAATTGTTGGAGGAACGGAAGGAAGAGATTGAGGGATTCGCAAAGGTCGGCGATCTCGGCTCTCATGACATGTTCATGCTTGATACTGACACGGCGCTCAGGATCTGCACGACAAGGTTCTCGACCCCTTGAACCACCTCATCGCCCTGGCGCTGGAGCTTCCCGAAGACTTCTTCACCAAGGTGCACAAGTGGGAGACGCATGACGAGTCACACCTGCGGTACATGAAGTACTCCAAGTTCACGCCCGAGGAGATCGAGAAGCTCGACGACGGCCTCTGGTCGCGCGGCCACACCGACCTGGGCACCATCACGCTTCTATTCCGCCAGCCTGTCGCCGCGCTCCAGATCAAGGACCACCAGACGGGCGAGTGGAAATGGGCCAAGCCGCTCGACGGCAGCCTGACCGTCAACACCTGTGACGCCTTGAGCTTCCTGACGGGCGGATACGTCAAATCTACGGTTCACCGGGTAAGCATCAGTGGCCTCAATCTCTTTTGTCATGTTTCCTGCATGCTAACTTCGGTGACAGGTATCGGTTCCCCCCAAGGACCAGCGTCACGTTGACCGCCTGGGCCTTCTCTACTTCGCCCGCCCCCAGAACGACCTTGTCCTGAAGACGATCGACTCGCCAGTGCTGAAGCGCGAGGGCTTCACTCAGAACGAGTTCGAGGCCGGTGGCCACAAGGTGCCCACTATGGGCGAGTTTACGACCTTGAAGCAGACTTGGCAGCAGAAGAAGGGCGTCAGCTACCAATCATCAGAGGGCCAGGAGATCCTCCCTGGTTTTAAAGGACAGTACTTTGCTTAGGAGGCTTAATGCATAAAATACCATGGGTTTAATTGCACGAAATATCTGGTCCAGTGATTTTGGTGTGTTTACCAACAGTCGTCATCGCAGACAAGACAGCAATAACATGGGGTCTGGGTTGGTCGAGATCAACATGTAACCGCCAAACGTAGGCGTGGCTAGTACGATCCAAGTGCTCTAGAATACTACTAAAGTGTCTATATATATTGTTTCTTCGCATTTCTCGCTTTTCCGGTGCTGAAGTTGCTTGGCTTCCCCCGATGGCTAGTAAGAGGGCGGTGTCTCGAACAATGGAAGACAATAGATAACAAAGAAAGACACTGCCCTCAGCTGAGTCCAGCCAACCTTTCTTAGCGTCTAGACTAACATGGCAGAACGCTCAGCCTCAAAGCCTCAAAATTATCAGGGAGTTATAACCCCCAGGCTGTTCCCCGGGTCGGTTTTGTTACTGTCTACGGATCATTTCGATGCCACAAGCCCTGCGTTTTCACTCCTTCTAAACTTCTACACAGCCACAACCCCAAACCCTATCTCAGACTCGCAGATATGCTGTCTTCTCGCTTGTTCTCTCTTCTCCCCCTCCCTCTTGCAGCTCTCTGCCAGCAAGTCTTCATCGACAGGGTCCCGGGCTACTCGGGGCTATCGCCCTGTGTCGAGACGCCGCTTAGCTACATCGTCGGAAACATGGCATCCGGCTGCGGTGATGGCGGAAAGAAGACTTCGTTTTCGTGTTTTTGCACCGCGAGCTCCGCCCAGTTCGACGCCATCATCAGCACGGCGGTTGCGTCGAAATGCAGAGGCAAGGCGAACGTCACCGCCGAGGTCGCCCAAGCCTCGGCCGTTTTTGGCAATTTTTGCAGCGGTAAGTGGGAAACCCCTCGACAGACGAAAACGGTTGGTGTTATTTGAGACACATAATTCTGATACGAGCTAAATACCTGTAGGTATCAACGTGACTCCGACGGCCACTGCAACGACGGAGACCAATGCCATGGCCGCGGTGACCGAAGATTGTGCCTGGACGCCCACCAAAACTCGAATAACGACGACTTCGTTGGTTTCCGAGTCTTCTTTGCTCTTGACTGATCGTACATCATGGCGTTTTCTGGGGATATCGGTCGTGCTTGGAGTTGTTCTATCCTGTTAGCTAAATAAACCTTCGTTTTGGACTCTGAGACGTGACTCAGTCTGTGTTGCAAGCCCGTGGGAACTGTCACATATATATCTTTCATTAAATACTTTGAAGAAAGACTGAATAGTAAATTTTGGGTGGTTTGCTCTTTATGCGCAGCCTAAGGAATTTGAGGGCTCCAGCCACTGACACGTCACACAAGACACCATATGCGCTGGTCTCCGGCTCCTTACGTGGCGTTTGCTGACACCTTCAATATTACAGAGACTATTCAACATAGCATATACATATATTATATTTATAGGTAGTAGCCACTACGCGTATAATCACAGTGTCGAAAGATAGCCACGGACTATGGGGACTTCCTCTATGACTGGTTAGCTGACACCGAGTGGGTTCACTTGCCATGCGGTATCCCATACCTTTGCGCCCTTTGCCTTTGCGCCTGAGGTCCACGAATGTCAACCCAAGTAAACACAAAAACTAAGTACTATCGGCTTGAGCTTTCGCCGTCTGCACCGGCTGATGGAATTGCCGTATCATACCCTCAAACGTCACTTCAATCTCCTCAACCGTTGCTACAATGTCCTCGGGTTTTCCCATGCTATAGACTCTCTCTGAACAAGGCGCATTGTGCCTATGTCTGATAGCTGGGTCCGCGCCGTTTTCAAGTAGCAGTTTAACGAACTCCCAGTCCATGGAATCTCTTGCATGAAGCAGTGGGGTGGCCTCGTGGAATATGGTAGGCATCCTAGCATAACGCCCGACCAGCCGGAATCTGTCCCGTCGCATCAGCGTCTTCTCTCAACTTAATCGGGACTAACGATACTTACACAATGGTCACCCTGTTGATGTCCCCGCCAAGGTCAATCAGCTGCTGCGCCATGGCGAGCCGATTGGATAGAGTGGGATACTCCAACCAAGGCGTCTCCTTGCAAAGTTCCTCTCGGTATTCTGGGTCCATCACCTTGGTATCTGCTGGATCGGGCTTTCGTCGGACAAGACTGTGCAGTGTTACGTCGTGATCCGGGCTCGCCCCGTGAGACACCAGAAGATCCACGGCTTCTGCGGCACCGAGGTTGACCGCCATTTCCAAGATGTGCCCCTTGAGCCTCTGTACGGGCATGTCGATGAGACCGAAGCCGGGGTCGCTGTTTACTTCTCGCCCTATGGTCGGATCTGCCCCGGCATCCAGGAGGAACCGTAGGATGTCTGTGTCCAGTATGCATCGCGGATAATGCAGCGCGACCTCTTGGCAGGGGAGATGTCGCGGTGGCCGTTTCCCTCTTTGCGGAGGACCGAGCAACTGGTTCGGGTGCCATTCGGAGTCAACGAGTACGCGTAAGAGAGGGAGAAGCTCGCGGCTGCCGCTCGTGAAGATGCTCTCCGACAGCGAGAAGGACTTCCTGCCGTCGAACTTTTCAATGAGATCATCCTGATGATAGTAGGTGCATCTCCGGAAGCATCGATAGTGAAGCTGCGCCTCGGGCTGTCGCATCAGAAACTGCACGACCTCCGGCCGCAGGTTCTGACTAGACATGGGCATTAGGTCCCTATGGGGGCCCATGGGGACCCAAATGTTTAGGGCTACTCTATATAGGTACCTATTTAAATAAGTAATTTAGGTTAGGTCTAAATAGGTATTAGGATTTAGGTAATAGGTAATTCTAGGTACTTAAATTAATAAGTAATTTAGGTATAGGTTTAAATAAGTAAAAAGGTTTAAGTAATAGGTAGTTTTAGGTACTTAAATAAATAAATAATATAAATAAAGAAATTTAAAATAGTAGAATTAAATTTTAATAAATTAAAAATTAAATTATATAAAAGTTAATATATGTATAAAATTAACTTAATTTTTAAAAAGCTATACTAATTAACTATAATAATTAACTATAATAGTTTATATAAAGAGTCTTTTAGTATTTATTTTTTTTATCCTCTTTATAATACCTTTTTATTTAAGCTTTATTAAAAAAGTAAACCTATTAAGTACTTATTAAAGTAGAAGTAAAGAGGATACTCTTAAAGTACTTAAGATTTTTAAACTAAATAGTAATTTACTTAGTATAAATAGTAAAAAAGTTAATAACTAAATAAATATTAAATTTAAAATAATCCCTTAAAATAATAAGTAATATTACTTATATATAAATATTATAGTAAAGTAAGTCTCTATAGCCTTTTAAAGGGTAAGTATAGTAGTAGTTTAAAATTAAATATTACTAAAGTTAAAATTAGTATAAATCTTTTTATAGAGATATTAAAAGGGGAGTTTAGGAATAAAAAGTACTTTAAAAGTTTAGAAGTAGTGGATCTCCCTAAAAGTAGTAGTTAAAAAAGGAATTAATTATATAATAATTTACTATAATAACCTAAACTTATTACTAAGTTTAAAGTAATACTTATAGATAGAAGTAATAAGTACCTTTTAGTTTAAAAGAGTCTTATTAGTAGAACGCTTTTTTATAAGCTTAAAAACTACTTTAGGGTAGTAATAAGGGTTTTTGTAGTACTTTATTTAAAGGTCTTAACCCTTTTATTTAGTAAGTACTATTTTTTAAATTAAAAAATAGGTTATTATAATTAATTATTATAAAGGGATAAGTAGGAAAATTTACTTTAGGGTAGAAATAGTAGAGGTATTAAAGTTAAGAGGTTAATAAAAAAAAAAACTAAAAAGTTAAGTTATAGTAGTACTAGATTTAATTTAAGTAGTAGTAAAAAATTAAAATAGTAAGTATATAAAAATAGTAAGTATATAAAAAAGGTAGGTATATAAAAAAGGTAGGTATATAGATAAAATAAGAATAAAAATATATAGAGTATATAAAAATAAAAATATAAAATATAAAACTACTAAAATAATTTTAAAATATAATTTTAAAATAATTTTATAAAATAATTTTATAAAGTAATTATATAAAGTAATTATATAAAGTAATTATATAAAGTAACTCTAAAGAATAATTTTAAAATATAATTCTAGAATATATAATTTAAAAATAAAATTTTAAGGAATAATTTTAAAACTTTTAAAAAATAATTTTAAAAAATAATTTTTAAAATAAATTTTAAAAAATACCTTTAAGAATTTTAAAATATAATTTAAAATATAATTTTTTTAAAAAATAGTTTTTAAAATTTTAAAAAATAATTTTAAAATATAATATAATAATTTTATATTATAAATATATTAGTAGTAAAATTATATAATAAAAAACGTTAAAAATAGTTAAGTATAAATATATAATATAAGTTCTTTTTATTATAGTATATAATACTATTAAAAAGTAAAATTAAGTTAATTATATTTTAAATTAATTATTTATAATAATTATATTTTTATATTTTTAATAAATATTTAAAATATTTATATATATTATATATTAAGTTTATAAGTTTAATACTTAAAAATTAGTATACTATAGTAAATATCTTTATTATTTAAAAATTTATTAAATATAACTATATATTTTAACTTTAAACTATTAAACTTAATTATATTATATTATTTTTATTAATTTAATACTTTATAATATATTTATTAATATATATAAAAATATATAATATAAAGTATATTTTAAAATAAAAGTTTAATTTACTAGTATAAATAAGTATTATAATTAAAGTTTAATATAATTAATAATTTAATATTTATTTTTATTTAATATTAAAATTAAATTATTTTAAATATAAAAAGTAAATTATACTATACTATATTTTAAATCTATAAAGTTAATATTAGAAAAATAAACTTATTATAATAAAGGTCTTTTTATTATAAAACTATTAATATTAAAGTATTAATTAAATTTATTTTTTAAAATAAAAGCTTTTAATTTATTAATATTAATAAAGTTAATATTTTATATTTAATATAATTTAAAACTTAATTAATACTTTAATATAAATATTTAATATATAGTTTATTTAAATATTTAAATTTTATAATTAAATATTAATAAGTAAAAACTTAAAATTAACTTTTATAAATATAGTTTATAATTTTAATATTTAACTTTTAAATATAAATTTATAAAATAAATTTAGTTACTTTATTTAATATACTTTAAAATATAGTATTTATTTATATATATAAATAAATTTATTAACCTTTTATAATAAATATAAAATATATATTAAAAATATAATATATTAAGTAAAATATAAAAAAATAAAATAAAGTTTAAATATTAAATTAGTTTTATATTTTTATATTTTTATATTTTTATATTTTTATATTTTTATATTTTTATATTTTTATATTTTTATATTTTTATATTTTTATATTTTTATATTTTTATATTTTTATATTTTTATATTTTTATATTTTTATATTTTTATATTTTTATATTTTTATATTTTTATATTTTTATATTTTTATATTTTTATATTTTTATATTTTTATATTTTTATATTTTTATATTTTTATATTTTTATATTTTTATATTTTTATATTTTTATATTTTTATATTTTTATATTTTTATATTTTTATATTTTTATATTTTTATATTTTTATATTTTTATATTTTTATATTTTTATATTTTTATATTTTTATATTTTTATATTTTTATATTTTTATATTTTTATATTTTTATATTTTTATATTTTTATATTTTTATTTTACTTTAAAAAAAATTTTTTAGTTATACCTTTTTTAATTAAGTTAGGACTTATATTTTTTATAATAGAAAGGGGTAGTTAGGCCTACCTTTACTTTTTACCTACTATAACCTATAAAATTAATTCTTTAACCTAATATCCTATATACTCTTTTTTTTATAACCTACTAATACTACCTACTTACTACTATTAATATATATTTATTTATTATTTTTAATATATAGTACTAATTTTATTTTTTATTAAAATAGTATTAGTAAAATATTAAAAAGTAACCTAGGCTAAAGTAAGTTTTTATAACTTTAAATCCTATAATAATTATTTAATTTAACTTTCCTTAAACTATTCTTTTAACTTAAGTACTAAAGTAAAGTATAAAGTTAATAATAAGTATTTTAATAACTAGAATATAAAAAAAGTATAAGCTTATTTTAAGAATATAACTTAGAATAAATAAAACTTTAATTAAACTAAACTTTTATTTATTTAAACTAAGTAAAGAGCTTTTTAAAAACTAAAAAAAAAGTAACTTTAAAGTAAATAGTCCTAAATAATAAACTACTTTAAAGTAATAAGAAATTAAAGTAATTAATACTAAGTTATAAATATTTGTATTTTTAAGTAAAATATTATACTAATTATTTATAGCTACTAAAAGAACTACTACTTAAAGTAAGTTATAGTTAGTTTAAGTATTATACTCTTAACTTTATAGCCCTTATTTTTAGCTTAGTATAATAACTAAAATAACTTTATTATTAAGAATAATAACTATAAGGATTAAGAGGATATTAAAAATAAAAGTTTCTTTAATAACCTAAAGGCTATTTTTATAAAAATAAAAGAAGTTTAGAGTAATAATTTAGTTTAGTATATCTTTAAAAATATTAATATAAAAAATAAAAGTAAAAAGATCACTTAAGGTGTTTTTTTTATAAGTTTTTAGTTAATTTAAAGGATTATTTTAAAGAATTATTATAATACTAATTACTTTAGACTTAGAAATACCACTAGTATAAGTACTTTTACTTAAACTAACTATATATCCTTTAAAAAATATATACTAAAGTTAAGTTTCTTTTTAGTAACTTTAATAAAGTTATAAGTATTTTTTATAAGTATAGATATTATAGTAAACTTAAAGTTAAGTTTATTTTTACTAAAGAAGAAGCGCTACTTAGTTTTATTCTTATAAAGTATTATAAAAAGTTTAAGTTATCCTTTAAAGAACTCTAAAGGTTTTAAACTACTTACTAAAAGAAATATTTATAAGTATTTTTTATAATAACTTAGGGGTTTTATTTAATTAGTTTTTAAAAGAGTAATCTACTACTACTACTAAACTTTTAATTTATATAACTATAAGTATTATATTTTAAAAAAGCTTAAGTATTTTTTTACTTTTTACTAAATAGTTATACTTATAATTAACTTTATTATTTACTTACTTAAAACCCTTAACTTCCCCCCTTTAATATAATTTTATAGTAGATTTATTTAACTTTTAAATAAATCCTTTTTAACTATTTAAGAGTTCCTTTTAGTAGCTTTATTACTTAAACTCTTTAACTCTATTTATTCTACTATATAAAATGTAGTTTTACTTTTTTAGTTTATAGTTTAAAGATTCTTTAACTTTAAGTAAGTTAAGTAGTAAATAAATAGCTAGGAACTATAGTATTATATAGTAATTAATTATATTAATACTTAATTTTTAGTTAATCTATAATAATTTAGTATTTCTTAAGATATTTTAAAATATTATTAATTTACTATATATAAATAATAGATATAAATTTATTAAAAAAATCCTATTATACTTAGTATTTAAAAACTATTTTAATTTAGTTACTTTATTTTATTTTATATTTTATACTTTAATTACTACTTAATAGTAGAATTTAAAAAATTATTTCTTAATTTATTATATAGTATATTTAATTATATACTTATATTTAAAATAAAGTTAAAAGTTTATTTTATATAATAGTTTTATATTTTTTAATATTTTTAATAAAGTATTTAAAGCTTTTAATACTTATATTTATATATAATTTATATTAATTATTAAAAGTACTTTTAAGTATATTTATATAATTAGTTAAATATAGTTAATATTTTAAAAAACTTATATAAAATATTAATTATTAGTATCCTTAATAAAAAACCCAAAATCTTATTAATAAAGTATTTTATTATTAATATTATAATTTTAATAACTTAAATTATATTTATATATATATCTTTATATATATATATATATTATAATTATATAATAAAGTAAAAAGAAATTAATTAAAAGAAATTAATTTAATAGAATTATATTTTTTATTATTTAAAGCCTTTTAATACTTATTTAATTATATAAATTACTTTAAAGTATATATTTAAAAATAATTACTATAGAATTATATAAACTCTAACTTTTTTAATATTATATAGTATAATACTTTAGTAATTTATAAGTATTAAGTATAGTAAAAAGTAAATTTATTAATTTAGAGTAAGAATTAACTTTTTAACTTTTTTTTTAAAAGTTATATAATTAACTTTAAATAATATATATTATATACTTTTTAAATACTTTTATTTATTAATTTAATATTACTTTTTAAATACTCCTTATTTATTTTTCTTTTTTATTTTTAATATTATATTTAATATAATATTTAAATAATACTTATTTATAAATAGTATATTATAATTTATACTTAAATTTTAAATAAAGTAAGTCTATAATAAAATACTTTATTAAACTTATTAATATTTATAGTAAAAATAAATAAATATAAGTTTAATAAATATTATATTTATATTAAATATTTAATATATAATATACTTTACTTTAAGTAATATAAATAGAATATAATAAACTATATAATAAATATAAAATATCTTATAATTATATATTAAATATTATTAACTTTATTATATTAATTCTATTTAATTCTTTATTTTAGGTATTTTACTTTATATATAAATAGTTATATATATTTTCTTTATAGTTATAATACTACTTATAGTAAAGTAAAAAAAAAAAAATTAACTAAGTAGAAATTATTTTAAAAAAAGAATATAGTAAAGGATATAATTAACTAATATATATATTTAGTAAGTTAATAAGTTAATATTATAAAAAAAAGTAAATATATTATTAATAATATATAAATAGTTATAAATAATAAATTCTAACTTATTAGTAGTATTTTATAAGTTTTATTTAAAATATTTAGTAAAGTAATTACTTTACTTTAATATAAAAAGTATTAATTATTAACTATAATTCTTTTTTACTTACTTAAAAAATATATTAATATAAAAAAGCTTTAAAAATATATATATACTTACTTTATATTTAAAGTATATACTATATATTTACTATATAATTTATTTCTTAATTATACTAATTTATTTATACTATAAAAATATTTATATTAATATAAAATAGTATTTTAAATACTTAAAGTTAAAAACTATTTTAATATTTTAATAGTATATATAATAGTTTATAGCCTTTATTAAAAGTTATTATTAATTAATTAATTATTTACTTAAGTTATTTAATTTATAATACTTTTTTCTTTTTTAAAAAGTTTAGTTAATAGTTTAAATTTAAATATTACCTATTATAAATCTAATTACCTAATATATTTAATAGTAAACTTTTAATAGTATTAAGTAAAAATGTATAATATATTAATAAAATCTCTTTTAATTTTTTATATTTAAATTATAATAATCTACTATATTAATTTAACTCTATAGTATTATTAGTATACTAATAAACTACTTTAAAAGCTACTTTATAAAATTAACGTCCTTTTTTAATACTATAACCTACTTAGTATAAATTACTATAAAATTTAAAACTATATAAGTTAGTTATTATTTATTACTTTTACTAATTTAATATAACTTATTCTTAAAGAATATTACTAAAAAATCTTTTAATATACTTTATAAAGCCTTAAGTATAAATACTTATAGTTATAACTTATTTTTACTAAAAATCTTAAGTAAAAGTAAGATTTTCTAAACTAATTATTAAAATACTACTTTTAGTAAAAGTAGTTTAGTAGACTTTTAAAGTTATTAGATTTTATAAAAAGTAGCTACTATTTATATTAGTATACTTCTTAATAAACCTAGTCCTTAATATACTACTAGACTTTACTCTTTATACTCTTTTTTTTTAAAAAACTTTAAGGGACTTTTAAAATATTTTTCTTTATTTAGTTAGTTTAAATTTAAAATTATTTTTTATTCTTTTAGTATTCTTTATAGTAAGACTTTTAGTTACTTATAGTAATATAGAGAGCTTTGGATTTAGGTACTTTTCTACTGTCCCTAAACTAATATCTTTTTCTTTTAGTATACTAAAAATCTCTAAATTTAACTACTAAAATTACTTATGGCTATTTATAATTAGTAAAGATAGTTAAAATAGTATTTTATTATTTTATATAGTAAAGAAAAAAGAATATAAGTAAAGGTCTTATATAATTAAAGTAATATAAATAAAGGAAAAGTAAATTAGTAATTTAATTTTTTACTTAATAACTAATAGAGTAATCCTTTTTATATATATATTTAAATTTATAGTTTATTATAATAACCTTTATTTTACCTCCCTTCTTTTCCTTTTACTTAACTCCTTTTATTTTTACTATAAGTAGTTTATTATTTAAAGTTAATTTAGCTTTAAATTATAAAAATATACTACTTTAATAAACCCCTTTTAAAAATCTACCTATAGATTTACTAATTTACCTCTCTATTTAATTAAAAGTTATTCTATTTTTTTAAACCTTAAGTTAAAGTTTAAATAATAGTAGTACTTAACTACTTAGTATTTATTTTAAATTATTTATACTACTTTTAGTACTTTTATTTATAAGAACCTAGAAGAATGTACTAAATATAAACGTAGTATTTTTTAACCCTAGTATATTATTTAATCCCCTAAATAAGTGTATTTTAACTAAAGTACCCTTTATACTACTAGGGAGCTTAAGTTAATTTATAAAAATTATTCCTAAATTTTAAATTACTTATAAGTTTAAGTATTAAGTACTAGTATAATAAAAAAGTATTTAGTTTCTTCTATATACTAATAGTATTTTAAAAAAAAACATATAAATAATATAATAAGCCTAAATTAATCTTTAATATATTTCTAACCTTTATAATAAACCTTTATAATAATACTTTTTTTTAAACTACTTTTAGTAAAATAAAGTATAAAGAACTTATTATTAACTTTATTACTACAACAAATATTTCTTTTAATATTATTAATAACCTATACTTTTAAAACCTTTTTTTATAAATAAATTTAACTCTTTAATTACTAAACTAGTAAATAGTTTAATAATAAGTAGTAGATTATACTATTTTTATTAAGTAGTAAGTAATTAAATATTTACTTAAAAATAGTAAAGTATCCCTTATAATTAATATTTAGAGTACTTCTGAGTTAATATACTCCCTCCTTAGTATTATTTACTACTTTATTAATAAAAACTAAAATCTTTATTATATTTTATTTAGAGTTACTAATATAAGGGCTAGCTATACTATAAAATAATAAACTAATAAAATTATAAAAGTACTTATTTAGTTTAAATAAAATATAAGCTGTTTACTTAACTTTTAAATAATATTAATAAATAATACTTCTTTTTTTAAGTTTAAACTTTTTAAAATAACTATTAAAAAGTTACTTAACCCCTTTAAATAAAAACGTATTATTTATATCTATTATTTAGTATATATTTATAACTTTATTACTTCTTTAATTTATAAAATACTTAAAGTTATTCTATAAAAGGCCCTTAATAACTATAATAAGCCTAGTATTCCTTAATATACTTAATAGAATCCTAACTCTAATTCTAAATTAAATTTATTTAAACTACCCCCTTAGAATTTAAATAACTTTAAATATTTTATTTATAAAGTAAGTATCTATATTTACTCCTTATAATAACCTTTATAATAACCCTTACTAAATTCCTACTTTTTTAATAAATTCGGGCCCTTATATAAGTACTTAAACTCTTACTAAAAAAAAGTTTAAAATTTAAAAATCTCTAAGTATCTACTTAGTTAAAATAAAAACCCTTTATTTTAATTAAAAATATTAAAACTTACTAGAACTTTACTATATTTATATATCTTTAGGTCTATAAGTTTTAAAAAACTATTAATATATAGTTTTAAAATTATCCTTTTAATAATCCTTAAAAAACAATTTTTCCTTTAAAATAGAATATACTTAATATTTTAATTAATATTATAAAGCCCCTTTTACTTTTTACTAATTTAATTAATAAAATATAAAACTTTAACTTTAGTAGTACCCTTTTACTTTTTTATTTTACTAAGTAATACTTTAAACTTTATTATAAAGTTTTAAAAAAAAAAGTACTTAGTTTAAAAGTAATTCTTTTTAACTAGAATTACTTATTAAAACTATTAATACTAGGAATTAAAAACTTAAGTTTTATATTAAAAAGATTATTAATAGCTTAGTATTTATATTTTATAGAGTTACTTTTCTTTTTACTCTTCTTTTAGACTATATAATTTCCTACTTCTATTAATTAGAGTATATAAGTTAGTACTTTAATATTTTTTATAATATAAGTACTTTTATAGTTAAAGTAAAAAAGGACTTTATTTGTATTTATATAGAATACTATTATTACTATACTTTAAATATCCTAGGATATTCTAAAACTAGCCCTAAAGTACTAGAATTAATCTTTTTAAACTAAAAAAAAACTAATTTTGAAAAAAAAATAAGTTTATTAACTTAAACTATTTTTATAAGTACTAATTATATATATAAGTACTATAAATAACTATTAATATAACCTAGTTAGTTTATAATAACTTTTTTAAAATAAATAAGTTATTTATTTATAAT
This sequence comes from Colletotrichum musae, assembly GCA_027406025.1. Lineage (NCBI taxonomy): Eukaryota > Fungi > Ascomycota > Sordariomycetes > Glomerellales > Glomerellaceae > Colletotrichum > Colletotrichum musae. The sequence goes on from JANVYC010000004.1 coordinate 1,344,241, forward strand.
ATTTAGTATTTTATTAATTTAATTCTAAAAGTCCCTTTAAGTTAATCTACTACTTAATTCTAGAAAAATCTTAAAACTTAACTTATATTTTAAAGTATTTATTAAATAGTTAAAAACTTTTTTTATATTTAATTAATATTAGTCCCTTTTAAATATATTTCTAGTAGAACTTAATATATTTACTACTATTTATAATTTAACTTAGTTACTATATTAATTTTTAACTTAGTAACTATTAAAGTTAATTAAAATAAAATAGTATAGTTAAGTAAAACTTAACTAAATAATATAATACTAAATAATATAGTAAATAATAATATAAAAGAATAATAATATATCCTTTATTTAACTTTTAAATACTTAACTCTTTTTTTAACTTTATAGACTTAAAAGTTACTTTTTATTTATTATAAATATTTATAGTAGAATATTACTATTAAGTTTAGTAATAATTCTAATAAATAAAAGAAAATTACTTTTTAGAGTACTAAAGTTAATTTAACTACTCTAAGTTAATCTTTTATAAAAAAGGGTACTCCTATACCCCTATCTAGCCCTACTTCCTAGACTTCTATTTACTCTTAAATTACCTCCTTACTACTTAAAGAATTTAAAAACAAATACTATAGACTTTAGTAAATTTTAATAAACTACTTTTTAAAATATAATATTTATAATAGTTAGTTATAATAACTATTAAAACTCAAAGTAATACTAGTTATAATAACTATTAAAACTTAAAGTAATACTATTTAGTACTATAATATAGTAATTCTTTATATATATAATAGTAAATCTTATCCTTTTATTTTAATATTCTAACTTTTTATTAACCTTTCTTTTAAATATACTTTATAGTCCTTAGTAGTATTTTAATTTTAATATTTATATTTATATTTTTTAAAGTCTTAATACTTTTTTTATTACTTAAATAGACCTATAGATATATTTAAGTACTTAAAAATACCTATAAGTAGACCTATTTTATATTACCTATACCTAAACTAGCCTATAGGTATTTTTAAGTACCTAAAAATACCTATAAGTAGTTCCACTCTAATTACCCATACCCAAATAAACCTATAAGTACCTTTAGGTACTTAAAAATACCTATAGGCCGGTTTAGGCCTACCCATATAGGTACCTATATAGGTATAGCTATGCCTAGTTCTAACACGCTTCCTCCAGCGCGAAGGAAAGGTCCGCGGCCGTCGGCGCGAATACAGCCACGAACATGCGGACGCGGTCCAGGTCGCCCTCGGCGCAGGACCTGTAGAACGCCCTCGAGGCGTCATCCTTGCGATAGCCGGGTGGATCCAGCATCTCGTACAGAGGAGGGGGCAGTTGGGGCGGCAGAGACGGTAGATGGCGATACTCTTCCTCTATCAGCTGGAGCTTCCCCCGGACCCACGCAATCTGGGCCGCGGCGTGCCGCTCCTCCCGGTCCTCGATGGCTTCCAGGTAGGCTGGCACGTGCGGCGCCCAGTGGGGTAAGTGCCGGTGTGGTCGCGGGTTTGACTCCGTCATGGTGTTGTGCTATCCGAGGTTGGCCGAGCGAGATGTGAATTAGTCGTGAAACAGTTGATTCTGCCAGGTTACTGAGTGCTGCTCCGAAGGCAAACAGCATGTCTTTTGGCGCATGGCTGAGCACCATATCCATCTTCTCGACTGCAGCCTATTTTGAATCAGGCGTCCATTCAAGGCATCCGACGGGTGTGACGTTACGTGCGGCACAGTTTTATCAAGGGACTTTGGAGACGTCTCTGCAGCTGCGTGTTGTTGGTTGTTTGGTTGTTTCGTTGCTATGAAGCTGGTAATACATCCTGAATCCTGGTTAACAGAAACCTCCTGAGCCGTGGGTCAGCGTTTCGTCGATGTGTTATGGCGAACATTGAACTGCATGAGTTTAAACATATCATTCACGATGAAAAATATATAGGCAATAATGTATATGCAGTGCTTTTGATACGGGGAGGTGATTCGCTGCCATCCGTTGCTATAGTTGATGCCGCCACACCGACACTGTCGTCATTGTCGTAACTGTTCGTGACCGCCCATCACTACGCAGAGGGTATTCTGATACCGTACAGGGAAATAGGGCCACCATCTAGGGCGTCTATGCCCTTATGTTAGCATGAAGCAGGAACCAGAGCCGTATAGGCGTATTCAAGCGTGATCTAGGTACATCAACTGATTAATAATCTTCCCGGGTTCATACGGGTCTGTCGATGCAAAACCGGGCCGGAGCTTTCCCTCGTCCGATCATCAATCCCCTCTATATAGCACATTATTCCGATCCTGAAACCTCTTTGTTCTTTCTAGGCACCTAACGATCGTGGTTCTTACTGTTTTGCCCCAAACACACTACAACAATGTCAACTCGTGCACAGCAGTCCGGGGGTCTTTTTACGACTGTACACCGCTCCACAACCTATGACTACATTTCCCCTCTCAAACTGAACCTAGCCGGACGTCATGTCTTGATCACCGGCGCAGCCTGGGAGGACGGAGTCGGATACGCCACGGCGACGGCGTTCGCTCGTGCTGGAGCCTCCGCGATCGCCGTAGCCGATCTCCACGGCGTGTCGGATGACCTCGTCCAACGGCTGAAGTCGGCCGCAACGGAGGCCGGACGCCCTGAGCCCAAGGTTGTGGCCTACACTGTCGACATCTCCAGCCAAGACAGCGTCCAGACAATGCGAGAAGCCGTCTCGGAAGCCTTCTCCGGGCGCCTGGACATCCTCATAAACAACGCGGCACACATGGAGCCGCACCAGCTCCTCCTCGACTCGGATCCGAACGACGTGCTGTGGAGGACGTGGGAGGTCAACGTCCACGGCCTGCTCAACATGACCCGCGCCTTCCTGCCGATGCAGCTGTCTTCGAGCGCCGGCGGCGGAGACGGCCTCTGCACGATCATCAACGTCGCCTCCTCGGGCGCGCTGAGCGCCCGGCCCGGCAGCTCGAGCTACCGGAGCTCGAAGCTCGCGATCCTCAGGTGGACCGAGTCCGTGCACATTGAGTACGCCGACCAGGGGCTCCTGGCGTTCTGCGTCAACCCGGGCGCGATTAAGACCAAGATCAGCGAGCACGCGCCCCAGGCGGTGCGGGATGCGTTTCCTGACCGAGTGGACGTGGCTGGCGACACCATCACGTGGCTGGCTTCGGAGCGGAGGGACTGGCTTGCCGGAAGATATGTGAGCTGTCCCTGGGACATGGAGGAGCTTATGGCGAAGAAAGACGAGATTGTCGAGGGAGATAAGCTGAAGTTGAGAATGGTTTTCTAGACTCTGTCCTCTACTAGAATCATTAGATGATCACCGACCAGTTCACAAGGAGAGACGAACAAGTATACAAAGCTGAGCATGGCCTCGAGCTATGCTAACATTACGAAGGGTATGATATCTCCGTCTCCTGTGTGACCCTGATACCCCTTGCCCCAACCGGCGAGGGGCTCCTAGCTGTTGATCTGTGAACAAGACCGCCATTAGCATGAGGACCGTCGTCAGACGGCGACCCATTTCTGCTGTCAAGTTCCCTGCTCCTCGACTCTATGACGGTCTCCCTCTGGTTCATAGGATCCCTCCGATACGCACGACCGGACCACACCTTGCTCTGTTTGCCCCCTTCGTCGCCGCCAGCAGCCCCAGCCGAGTCCCCCTCGGACACGTCGTCTTGGGACTGCAGCTCGTACGACTCGGACTGCATGTTCCGCCGCCTCTTGTTGTTCTCGATGACGGTCGAGTACGGGAGCGACTTTTTGGCGGTGTTGTGGCTGGACGAGCCGGTGATGCGGGAGGAGATGAAGCTGGGCAGGTACCGGACGAAGAAGGGCTTGAGACCGGGAACCGAGGCGCATACGATGCCGGCGTTCGCCTCGAGGAAGGACCAGTTGAACTGCTCTGCTACGTCCCAGCTGTAGTCGGGGGTCGTCAAGAGGGGCGGGAGGATGATGGTACGTTTGATCGCGGCAGCACAAACACTGAAATTGTCGGGAGTTAGTGATGTGCCGAATAGGAACAGGCGGGTGGATATACTTACAATGCGCCGGTAGCAAACAGCAGAATCACCGAGGCCTTTTGCCTCCGCGCCATCTGCAGAGGGATCACGATCCGCATCGGGAGCACGAGGATTACGACGTCCATGATGATGTTGGCGATGCTGAGCACCATGTACACCGTCTCTTTGTCAACGCAGGTAGCCGTCTTCAAAGCCTCTGCGTTCCAGGACGCGTAGACTGGTCGACAGCCAAACAGGCTCAACAGCTGGTATGCTACCGAATACGCGATGACAATGCCGATCAGGGCCATGACGACCATTCGGAATTTTCTATCGGGTGATAGTCGTAGGTAAAGAAACAGAAGAGATAGCTTCGCTAAGATAACGGTGAGGGAGTACGTCATGGTCGTGCAGGTGCCATACTGGGACCAAAAATATTAGATTTGACCACGATGAAATGGGTCTGTTTCGGCGCGTTACGGGGACTTTCTTAACTTACAATGAGAAATCCTGGGTCGTAGTCGGAGACCTTGACTTGCCAAAAATGCGATGCCACGCCGAGATCGATCACTGTGGCTCGTCGGGTTAGCGGTAGTTCGAGTAACGAGGAGATCATGGAGCTTACTGACTTTTGATCCCAGTTGCCAGAAAGGCCAGGCTCATGGCCATGGAACAGAGTATTAAATCTGGCAGGTTCATCAGAGATTATTCCAACAGGACAGGGGTTCGATAGAACTTACAATCATCTACCCCTAAGCTCCTCTTCACGATGTGTACCCTCGTGAATATCCTCATGACGACTAAGACCAAGGCGACGGTCGTGGTTGACGCCCCTGCTGCGATCATGCCGCCCCTCACATTGCCCGCGGCGAAGCGGTCCTCTCCAAAAGGAGGGTCGGCCATGTAGGCTACCTCTGATTCCGCAGCCATCTTTCCCTCCTCGGTCGTTCCGACGAAAGATTTGATGGTCAAAGAAGAGATTCAAGAGAACAGGTGATGGAGAACATAGGGGGGAACGCGGACGATGGGTCTCCATAAAATAAGACACAGGTTGCAGTGTATGAGTGAGTTCTGAGCAATTGCCCGGTTCTTCAAGACTCTCGTGCAGTCACACATGCTGACTTCATACATTCCCGATACCAAGTCGTCGGGGTGGCAGAGATCCCCATGGCTGACGGGCCTGACGCAGCTGGCCATCTGGACAGGCCCATGTTGCAGAACTTTTCATCTTCTGGTTCTTTTCTTTTCTTCCGTCTCGGCGTGCACTCTCCCCTGCATTTCTTTGATTGATTCGTCCATATGACCCAATGACGAGATGGCTTGAGGCGTGGTGAAGAACCAACAGACAGGGTGGCAAGAGCTCATACGAGGCATGTGGAGAACCATACATCCGCGGTGGAGCCGGTGACGGGGGATGGCGCATAGGAGTCCGGAGGACCGTTCCGCTTGGGGGAGGTATTCTTCGTCTAACCTGGGCTGAAATTTCTCTCTTTATCTGATCAGCTGAAGCCCGGTCACCAGGATACTGATCCTCCTTCTGAGCTCTAGGGTGCACTCGAGATAGCCAGCCTTATTCTGTTGAACAGGCGCTCTTGTTTCTCGAATTGGCGTGTCTGCTCAGCTAGCTCTTGTAGCCTCGTTGAGAAAGCTCTCGAATGATTCAAAATTTTGATGCACCAGACTGTCGGGAGCTGTAAGTCGGGGACTAAGGCGCATTCAGGCTTGTCTGGATGCCTTGGAACCTCATGCTCCTTCATCAGCGATCGTCATGCCCGTATAACCGAAGTCCCTTCGCCGGATCCCGAGCCAACATGCTACATCCACCCCTGCTTTGACGAGGCGTCCTGCGTACTCAGTGGTCCTCGGTCCCCTACTTGGTGTCAACTGAGTAATCCTGGAAGAAATACATTTACAAATTGAGTATCACTCTTGTCTCAGTTGTTGCGATTCTTACTATTCTCCGTCACTGCCGTCAATGTTGCCGCGGTTGTTGCATGTGTTGTCCAACAACATTAAAGGTGACATCGACGGACGACAACAGTTTCAAGATTTATTATAGGAAGGGCTTGCTAACACCCAATCCAAGACGAGGGGTCCCTGATTAGGAGTCTTCACTTTGGCATCCTTCAAGCCAAGAGTCGAAGCTTAGGCTACTTCCAAAAAGTGAGTTCTACCAAGGAGTAGGTGCCAAGGTTAAGCTCATCGCCTCCCATGGACCCTAGAGAATTCTTGGCTTCAACTATACGTTACATGACAATCTTGTCTTGTTCTCACTCACTCCGAAGAGATAGACCTGGGTTGTTTCAGATGAGGAATGATCTGTTCTTCTCCGATGCAAATATGGGGAAACCGGTGTGACCAGAACCCACATCTCCCCCCTCTCCTCCATCTCGCTTCTGCAACTCTTGCGAGAGCCAAGGAAACAGAAGTTGTAAACTACCAACAGATACTTCAGATGTAGCTTGACTGGAGGATACAGATCGTACCAGTGGAAAGGGATTATCTGATTCGCCCGCGTCTGCAAGAGCGGCCGGGGTTAACGGTTATCGGACAGCGGCAAGCGGCAAGCGGGTCGGCCTCGTCCGAGCGGCCATCGGTGGTCTGCGACGGAGAGGCGGGGCCAAGCCGCTAAGGGGCCGGGGGATGCTGCCGCGGAGGAAGGGGTCCCAGTTTCCGGGGCCACACAACGCCTGCATTGCCCCGGAAATGATGGCATTGAGGGCGACAACAATGCAGAAGCGAGAGATGTTGGAGCCGGGGGCCAGGCAGCTTTGGACCAACACATGTTTGCTCGATGTTCTTGCATGGACAAACACTGGAAACTGCCCCGTTGAGGGTGCTCCCGCGCTGGTTCTTAACAAGCAAAAGACCCTTTTCCTGCGTGCGTCCGTTGACGAACTTCTGTCTTTCTTTTGGATCAGCAGAACAAATTCGCCGCCGCCTACAATCGTCCGCCCACCATGTCTGAGATGCGCACCGAGCAAGAAAAGCACCCGGAGCTGTTCAAGCCCGACCTCAACATCGACAGGCGGCAATGTAAGCGAGTCGTTCCACTCGAGGTGTTGGCCTTGGGCATGTCCAAGACGGGGACATCATGTGAGCATTCCTGCCCTCCGGCGAACCCCGACAGAGACTGATCTTCCCCTCGGAAAAAGCCATGCAGCGTGCCCTGATGATCCTGGGCTACAACGACGTCTACCACGGCTTCGCCATGGTCTCCAACATCTGCGAGGTCGAGATGTGGATGGAGGGCATGCACGCCAAGCAGAACCCGAAGCCGGGCCAGAAGCCCTTCGGCCGCGCCGAGTTCGACCAGCTGCTCGGCCATTGCGGCGCCGTCTGCGACATGCCCGCCAACTTCTTCGGCCCGGAGCTGGTGCGGGCGTACCCGGACGCGAAAGTGGTCCTCGTCGAGCGCGACGTGGAGTCGTGGTACAAGAGCTTCGACGAGAGCATCGTGACGGTGGCCTTCAACCCGGTCTGGCGGTTCCTCTCGTGGCTGCGGGCGCGGTACGTCGCCGAGATCGACGACATAACCTTCACCTGGCTCAAGTACAGCTTCGACGCGCAGACGAAGCCCGAGGTGCTGGCCAAGGCGCGGGAGGGGTACAGGAGGCACTACGAGACGATCCGCCGGGAGACGCCGCCCGACCGGCTGCTCAATTATAGTCTCAAGGAGGGATGGGGACCGCTGTGCGAGTTCCTGGGCAAGCCGGTCCCCGACGTGCCGTTCCCGCACGTCAACGACCACGAGGCGTACCACGAGAAGCTGCAAATCATCATCAGGAAGGGGGCTCATGCTTTTGCCCGCAAGCTGATGTGGATCGCCGTTCCGGGGTTGGTGGGTGTTGCGGCGTACTACTTTGGGGCGAAAAGGGGCATGTTTGAGAACCTGTTACAGAACTTGAAAGGATTGAAGTTGGCTTGAACTTTCACTGTTGGACGAATGCCAGGAAGGCAGGTCCAAGATCGAGATGCGCACCAGGATTTGACGAGCAATTTTGAGATCGTATTCACGTCCATACTTGCTGACCGCGCGTGCCAAAGCTTGACGAGATACGGGATTCTAGGCAAACGCATTGAAATCAGAGGTTTGACATGGGACGGATAGGTGAGAATATGACGATGACGGTCTACTGGCATCACGAAGAGACGACAAGACTAGATGGATGTAATGCTTGATTTCTCCGGATCTCACCACCCTTTGCTACCAAGCCATCCCGTTAAACCGGCCAGCTCATCACGAGGAGCTGCTTCGATGATACCGAACCGTGCAACCTGAAAACTTTTCCCCTTTGTTTTTCACCCAGCCCAGTCCTGCGAACGCCGATCCCAAACGGCCCCATCCAAGCACAGGCCCGGAAAGACAGATCAAACGTTGGATTGTAAGAAGAAGCCATGGAGCGATGAGAAGGAAATACAGGAAGTGGGGGGGGGGGGGGGGGGGGGGGGGAGTGAATTGAAAGTGAAGTGAACCTTGGCGAAGACGATTAGATCTCGTCGTTGCCCTCGTCGGCGTTGCCGTTCTTCATGGCGACGTCCTTGGCCTCGCCGCCCTCCTTGACAGCGAACTTGGCCTCGCCAGCAGCAGCACCCTCGGCGCCGCCCTCGTTGCTGCCCTCGCCGGCGAACTCGGGCTTAAGAAGCTTAGACTTGTCAAGAACCTTCTTGGGAGCGCGGATGCGCTTGGCGGGGGTCTCGGGGACGGGCTCCTGCTCGTCCTCGCCGTCGGAGGCGGCGGCGGCGGTGGCAGGGCCCTTCTTGCCGACGGACTTCTTGGGGGTGGTCGCCTTGATCTTCTTCGGGGTGCGGACGACGAGCTTGTTCTCGGTCTCGGTCGTGAGCTCGTCCTCGTCGCCATCGGCGGCAGGAGCAGGAGCGGCGGCCTTCTTCTTGGCCGGGGTGGCGCGCTTGCGCTTGGGCGTGGCGACGATGGGGTTGCCGTCCTCATCAACGGCGACGGGCATCTCGGCGATCAGCTTCTTCTTGATGGCGCACCAGGCGTTCTGGGCGCTGCGGTGGCTGCCGACGCCCATGGCCTCGGCCAGTTTGTGGTAGTCAACCTGGCGGGAACGCGTGTGTTAGGAGCAGGTGATGAGAACGACAGGGAATGAGAACGACAGGGAATGAGAAAGAACGGGAAGTTTGTTGCTTCACTTACCTCTGGAACAGTCTTGAGGCAGTTCCAAGCCTTCTTCATGACCTCAACCTCACGAGGAGTGAAGGGGCCGGGGTTGGCAGTGCTCTCGGCGGTGGCAGCATCGGGGGCAGACATCTTGCTTGTCTGGAAGTGAACGATGAAGTATAGTTGAGAAGAGAGTGAAGGATGATGCAAGGTTGCTGGGACGCAGAGTTCCTGTGATTTTGTTGCAAAGTTGCGAGTTTGGGGATGTGTGGTGATGGTTGCGAGGTGGGTGGGAGAGAGGGAGGGGAGAATAGTGAGGATTTTATGGGCTGAGAGAGCAGGCACACAGAATTTTCCCGGGCTTCAGAGAAAAAACAGTCTTGTGGGCTAGATCCTTCCAGATAAATAGATCTTGGGAGGCAGGAGCTCATGAATTAGGGCAAGATATCAAAAGATGATGTCGTCGATGCGGCTGTGAGGGCATGAGCGGAGACAACGACTCAGCATCTAAGGGCGAGGGCTACCCAGCCAGGTGCAGCCATAACGGGGAGGAGAAGAAGAGCCACAACAGTTAACATCTGAAACTGAGTGAATGAACAGAAGGAAGGAACTTGGCTCTTCTGAAGTGGCTGTCTGGATGTTGTACGCGGGAGACACAACGAAGAAGCTTCTCAAGCTCTTGGAATTGTGACGCAAAGGCTTGAAGAGACTATTAAGACGTGGAACTAAAGAAACGTGTTTCCGGTTCTTCTTTGTTTCTCTCAAGGCAACTACCAAACATCTAGCTTTCATTCGAAAAGAACTGCAGTTGCCTCGCAGCCAGCGATAATGCGTCCCATTTCTTCTGCTGATTATTTTCGATTGTTTTCGTCCGGCTTCCCCAGCGTTCTCTTTGCGAAAATACTCACGTTCAAACTTCTCTGGTCGCAGCCGTGGCCCGGATCCAGACTCCCGTCGCCCATCGCCAAGGTTGCGCCCCTAGCCAAGGGACGGGTCGAGAGGGAGAGTGTCGCCGTCCCTAGCAACCCCCCCTTTCCGCCCTGTGATAAACCCTTGATCCATTTCAAGCGCGAGAGAAAAGGCAAGAGCAGATTCCATCGCAAAAATCAAATTACCCTCACTCGAAAAATGACACCAATTTCCACCGTCGTCGTCGTCTTCGCCGCCCTGTCAGGCGCCGCCGTCGCCATGGTCTGCACCTCGAGCGAGACCTACTGCGGCTCCCGCCTCCTCAGTCTCGGTACGTGGGACAAGGTCTCCCTAAAACACACCGTCCTTTGATTAACCATTGCCAATAGACGCAAACAACTCGATAGCCATCGCGGGCGCCCTGGCCGCGGGGAGGCAGGCCGTCGACGACGCGCAGGCGAGCCAGTCCGTCTTCTGGTGCGTCCCGCCCGGCGTGCCGGTGCCGGGGGACTCGGGCCTGCTGTTTGTGACGCACTGCGGGCCGGAGAACGTGTGTCTGGAGGGCGGCGCCCTGGGGGGCGTTGGAGATGCGTGTGCTTCGGTTCGTGGGGGTGGTGGTCCGCGCAAGGCTCGACGGTAGATTCGAACTTGGAGTTGTACGGCAGGGTGGGAAACACATGGAAGGTGATGAGGGACGTAACTTGGGAGGTTCAGTCGACTTTTATCTATTCGCTTTCGTTCAAACACTATAAAATCTTTATGAGATGGCAGGATCCAAGACATCTTTCTAGCCCCCCCTCGCACACCCCCAGGCGCCTCTTAAATCTACTCCTGGATGTACTTCTTCAGCCCGCGCAGGCGCTCCTTGGCCGTCTCGAGCACGTCGTCGGGCTTGCAGACGGCGAAGCGGATGTAGTCCTCGGCGATGTGGGCGTTCTTGTCGGTGTAGAACTCGGTGGGCGGGATGGCGGCGACGCCGACCTCCTGGATGAGGAACCACGCGAGCTTGAAGTCGCGCGGGCGGCCGGCGACGTGGGGCGGGAAGGGATAGTCCTCGGGCAGCCTGACCTTGGCCATGTTGACGAGCACGAAGTAGCCGCCCTCGGGCTCCGAGTAGGGCATGCCGAGCTCGTCCCACACCTCGTTGAAGCGGTCCATCCGGCCCTTCATGTCCTTGATGGTCTCGTCCCAGAAGCCCTCCTGCTCGGCCTGCTCGAAGCCTGTTGGGGGGGTGTTAGCTTGGTCTGAGGGTGGTAGAGAGGAAAGATGGGAGGAGGGTTCCCGAGACGTACCGACGGCGCAGGCTTCTTGGAGCGGCGAGACGGAGGAGTAGCAGATGCGGGTGTGGGCGGCGGAGACGTATTGGATCAGCTCGGCGGGGCCCATGAGCCAGCCGACGCGCCAGCCGGTGGCGTAGAAGTTCTTGCCGGCGGAGCCGACGGTGATGGTGAGGCGCTCGATCTCGGGGGAGAGGGTGGCGATCCTCGTGAAGGGGACGTAGTAGAGGCGGTCGTAGACCTCGTCGGAGAGGATGATGATCTCGTGCTTGACACAGAGGTCGCCGATCTTCTGGAGCTCCTCCTTGGAGAAGACCTTGCCGACGGGGTTGTCTGCCGTCCGAAGTTAGCAATAGCCATGCAGGATGAGGGAGGCAGTGGGTGACGGACGCGGTGTGTTGAGGACAATCATCTTGGTCTTGGGGGTGATGGCGCGCTCGAGCTCTTCAAAGTCGATGGTCCAGTTGGCGGCGGACGACGTCTTGACGGCGCCGTCCTGGGGAGGGTGGAGGGGTACGTAGACGATCTTGCCGCCGGGCATCTCGATGTTGCTGATGTATCTGTCCTTGCATGTCAGCACTTACAGCTCCTCAGAAAACAAGTCAGGTGGGATCTCACTGGTCAAAGAAGGGCTCAAAGATGATGACCTCGTCGCCGGGCTCGATGAAAGCCATGAAAGCGCTGAGCATGCCTGAATAGAATGCACCGTCAGTCCCTCACGGCTCTGCCCCCCTTTTCTTCCTTTCCTGTCCTTTCACGGGGGGGGGCCGTCTTCTCACCCTCGTTGGCGCCGGTGGTGATGGTGACCTCGGTCTCGGGGTCCAGCTTGCGGCCCCAGTGGGGGGAGTAGGCGTCGGCGATGGCCTTCTTGAGGCGCGGGCGGCCCTTGGTGGGACTGTACTGGTTGCACTCGACGCGGTCCAGGGCCTGCTTGGCGGCGTTCAGGATGAAGTCGGGCGGGTTGTAGCCGAAGAAGCCCTGGCCCATGTTGACGATGGGCTGCTTGGGCGAGGCGGCGGCAGCCTCGTTGACGATGGACCTTGGCGTGGGTTAGTGAGTGGTTCACGAGGGGAAAGGGTCCAAGCCAAACGTGGCTCTACGCACCAGACATCCTGTCTTCGGCCGGCGACGCGGGCGGCGGGCTTGATCTTGCTGCTCATGGTGGTTGTCGTGTGAAAGCCTCTACGGACGGCGCTGCTGGAGATGCGAGACCGGAAGAGAGGGAGGACGAGCGAGGTCATGGGAAAATCAGAGTAAGGGAAAGAAGGAGAAGAAAGGAAATCGGGAGCGGCACGGCGAAGTCGGGTTGACCTCCGTCGTCGCGATTTACCAGCGAAAGTCCGAGAATTGGGCGAAGCTGATTGCTCGACCATCTCGAGGCCCCATCGCCGTCTGGGGCCGATTTTGCTGTCGCACCTGCGCGAGCCCCGATTACGCCATATGCCTGGTCCCGGTTTTCGGTCCTCCCCTCCTGCTCGCTCGCGCACAGTCTCAAGCTCTGTAGCGGGGTGAGCCGGCGATTGCCTTTTTGGCGGGGTAAAGGGCGCGGGCCGAAGATGACATAAGCGCGGGACGGTTCCGGTGTTCAACCGAGCGCAGTTGGAGATTTGCCCCCGTTCAAGGTGTTGGCAGCTGCTGCTGCGGAGTAAATTACCCCAACTTCCCCAACATCTGTCCAAGGGACACTGCCAGAGATCATCAGAACGACATCAGGCATTTCCAATTGTAGAAGTGTCAAGTAACTCGCAGAAGAGACTTGATGTCTGTTATTGTTGTCTCAACTCTCAGCCAGCATATTCTTTCATCTCAGCCTATCGGTCTTGAGAGAATCTGGGTGCCTGTTGTTGACAACGGGCATTGCCGCATCAGCTGTCATACAGTCTTAAAAATGCCCAACTTGAGCAAACTTCGGGCGAAGCGATCGAACCAGCCATCACACACCCAATCTCTGAACTTTTCCAATTCAAGGGGTAGGGAATTCAACTAGGCGGCTGAGACGGCTCTGTCGCTCCCTCGCGGATCGACCACGTTCCTGTAAGCATCAAGCATCATTTGTTTTAGTGTAGCTGCGACCTTTGCTCTTTTTCGCTTTCCATTACACTGTACCACAGCTCAGGACCAAGGAGACGGCTGTCTGCATCGTGATCGCACGCTGATGACGGTTTTACTCTGGAGTGGGCAATGAGACTACGAGATGCAAGTTGTACCACTGGCAACCCGTTATGCCTCGACTGAGTCGGAAACTATAAGAAGTACGGTGACAACAAATGTAGTTGAGCGTCATCAAAGGTCCTCGTGGAATCCTTCCTCTTGAAACTCTCTGCTTTGGGGAGATGTTGAGATGATCAAGCTCTCCGGGGATGGATGTATAACCATCGTGAGCGGCTGCCTAGCTAGCCAACGGTATCACCGCTTCGTTCAGTCGTGGTGATGGACGAGGCAGAGTTGCTCAGCCATTGAGCCTGTCGGGTCTGAGGCATTCAGATGTGTTCAACTGTTCTCTAAATTAGTCCACTCGCGGGTTCTTCGCCGAGTAAAAAAGCCAGACGAGGGTCTCGTTCTCAAGGACTCTCGTTCAGCACCAGCTTCACAACTCAAACTACCTAGTAAATCTTCAAAATTTTCACATCTCCAACTTCAAACCCCTACACCAGATTCAACATGCAGTTCTCCACCAGCACCATCACCGTCCTGGCTACCATTTTCGCCTCTGCGGCCTCGGCCAACCCCGTCCAGCTCCAGGCCGCTGACCATGCCAAGGTCCCCTCCTTCAGCAGCGACCTCTGCGGCGGCGACGAGCAGGTCTTCGAGGTCACCGGCAGCGGCTCGGACCGCTGCATCAACGTCCTCAACAAGCGCTCCATCAAGGTCGCTGTCAAGCAGTAAGTTTCCGAGGTCCTTTCCTGCCATGAGGAAAGAAAGGAATGAGATGAAAGATTGACACGGGACACAGGGGCTGCACGATCAAGACCTGGAGCGGGCACGAGTGCCGCGGCTCGTCCTGGACGCTCCCGGACGGCGACCTGGACTGCCACTCGGTTCTCCACGGCGCTATTTCGATTTCTTGCTGAGATGTCTAGAGGCCTTTGGGGGGATGGTTGCATGGCTAGAGGGCATATCAGGATCATGGGGCACGGGTGACTTTCGCTCAAATGTTCGTCTTGTTGGGGTTTGGCTAGATACCTAGGAGCTTCATTCGTGGAATGTACTTTATCCCCCATTTTGAACAGACTTCAAGATACCTACCCAACCAGGCTTATTCTATTCAGCTGTATTCTACCGCCACAAATTTCGTGAAATTGGAAACACCAAGTTCTCTTCGGAGCAATCATTCTATGTACAACGGGTCATCAGTAAATAAGAACGGACCTACGCTGTTTTTCTCACACAAAGATGGAGACCAACAAACGTGACAGTGACGTTGATGTTGCGTACTCAGCACCATGATCCCCCTAGAACGCCCCTAGAACCCTGCATTCCTTGGGCCCACTTGATACTGCCGTTTCCCGATCGTGAAGAATTCTAGGCATCTGATTGGCGTTTTAACAAGGCGACCGCTAAGAAGCTGGGCACTGGGCGGAAGTGTGGCTGCCGTGTATTGACTTACGCTAAGCCTTTTTAGGTATAGCCTCCCGCATTCGCAGGGTCGCTTCGCTGGTCCGGTCGTGGCTGCCTTCCGCGACCTCCATGGGTCCCAATTTCCCTCCTGTTGGAACTTTGGTGACATGGATATGGAAGAAATGCACCCGATGCCAGATGCAGGAGCCTAGTGCGAGACACACGCGAGGCGGGCAACAGGAAAAAAAAGAGGAGAGGGCGGCGACGACGGCGAAAGGCTTTTTGCCTGGATGCCAAGTCGCCCTTTCCTCTCGGACCATCCCATAGAATGCCTCGCTCGCCGGGCCTCAACGAAGCTCGACGATATACGACGACGACGACGCAGCAGCAGCGCCCACCGCCTTCCCCCCCTGCGCTGACCGGCCCTCCGAACATACGACGAACATGGCTCTCAACTCCCGCCTGCGGATCGTGATCCCCGTCGTCCTCGTGCTGCTGGCCCTCGCCGCCGTCCTCGCGCGATTCCACGACGACATCGCGAGCGTCGACTCCCTCTTCAGCAGCCACAAGTCCGCCTCCGCTCCAGCACCGGCTGGCGGCGCCGACGGCGACAAGGCCAAGCCCGAGTCGAAGCCCGAGTCGAAGCCCGAGTCGAAGCCCGAGCCCAAGCCCAAGACGCCGATCTACAAGCCCGCGCCCTCCTACACGCCGCCGCCCGTCATCGACCCCTTCCCCCTCCTCGCCAACACCGCCGACGACCTGCCCCCGATCCCCTCCCACAATGTCCCCCGCAAAGACCTCCACCGCGAGTACGGCCTCGAGGCCCCGCCGCCGCTCTTCATCGGCTTCACGCGCCAGTGGCCCATCCTCCTGCAGTGCGTCGTGAGCTACGTGACGGCGGGCTGGCCGGCCGAGCACATCTACGTGCTTGAGAACACGGGCGTGCAGGTCGCCAACAAGGACGGGAGGCTGTCGCTCCAGAACCCCTTCTACCTCAACCACACGACCCTGGCGCGGCTGGGCGTCAACGTCATCCGCACGCCGGCGCTGCTGTCCTTCTCCCAGATGCAGAACACGTTCCTGCACACGGCGCACGAGAAGGGCTGGCCGTACTACTTCTACAGCCACCAGGACGTCGTCGTCTTCTCCATGGAGGACGGCGCCGACGACACGCACCGCCCGGGCGACCGCAAATGGGAGTTCTACGACGAGACAGAAAAGGAGGAGGCGATGAGGCCGCCGCCGGCGGGCGCGCCGGGGTACCGCACGATATACGAGAACTGCCTGCGCGACCTGGACACCGTGACGAAGCGCGGGGAGAAGTGGGCGTTCCGGTGGTACCAGTACGACCACCTCACGCTGGTGAACCGTGCGGCCATGGACGCCATCGGCGGCTGGGACTCGCTGATCCCGTACTACGCCACGGACTGCGACATGAACGCGCGGCTGATGATGGACGGGTGGACGACCAGGCACCGCCGCGTCGGCATCGTCAACGACATCTCGGTGCATATGGAGGACCTGGCTGCGCTCTACCGCGTGCCTGGCGTCGAGCCCACGTGGCGCGACCCGAACCCGCCGCCCCCGGAGCAGCGGGCCAAGGAGGAGAAGGAGGCCAAGGAGGCCGAGGAGAAGAAGCAGGCCGAGGAGGCGAAGAAGAACGCGGACAAGCAGGCGGACGCGCCCCCGCCTCCGCCGGCGGAAACTCCCGACGCGGCGGCCCCGAAGGAGCCGGGCCCCGCGGACCGCTACCGCGCCGTCGTGAAGACGGCGCTCGAGATGACCAACTACAAGTACCGCGGCGGCAACCACAACCGCAACTCGTGGCAGAAGAGCCAGCGCGGCGGCGAGGGCGAGCCGTACTACTACAACCCGGAAGGGTTCGCCGAGGCCTTTGAAGTGCTCGTCGGCGCGGGCAGGCAGATCTTTGAGAAGAAATGGGGGCGCGGCAAGTGCGACATCGGCGAGGGGTTCGGCCTCAAGGTCGCGGACCAGTGGCACGTGTTGCACTCCGACGACTAGCAGTTTTGAAGCGAATCTAGGGCGTGGCGCTTTTGTTTGCTTTTTCCATCATGATATAGTAGAGCGAGCATGTATAGTTAGACAGGCCTTGTGAGGCCCAGACAGAGAGCAGAGGAGCATTTGTATCATAGAATGAAGCACATATTTCTGGGCATGACCGGAAAGGCGTAGGGGAGGGTCAGATTTTGACCGTAATTACATCCATCTTTTATCATGGACTTTCATGTCTGTTGGTTCTTTAGAGAAAGGTAGGTACTCTCCAAAATGCAGATTTAGGACAGGAAGGAACCGGGCATGCTTCGAACCTGCCGCGTTTGGGGCTAAACAAATACTAGGTCCTCACTTCATTCGGGAAGCGACGCTGGACATCGTGACGTTAGTGTACCTACCCTACCTGCCTACCTACCTAGGTAGGCAGGTACGGGGTAGAGCTGAATGTGAGCACATGTCACGTAGGAAGCAAGAGCAATCGAGGGAGGCGCACTTGCCGCCAGTCGAATTTGTCCCCGACATCATCTGACTCGAAATCTTTCCGTCGACTGCATTTTTCGCCTATTGATTTTATTTCAACTTCACCACAACACGCAGCCCACGACACTTCCTACAATCTTTGGCTGCCGCTCGTCATCAACACCGCCACTCCCCAAGGACAGGGAGAAATGGCACAAAGGTCGAACCACACCAAAGCATCGCCCAACGCCTTTGTATTGTCGCTCGTCTACGAACAGAAAAGAAGCGTCTTCGACAAAGTACCCAGTTCGATGTTCCCTCCTTTCCCGTACGCGACCCCTGCTTACACCTGGATAGCCTTCAAAAACGCCCGACTCTCGTTACCCTCCGTCACCTTGGCCACGGGCGTCAAATACGCATCGCTCTCCTCGTCCTCTCCTTGAAGCTGGCGGACGTACGCCTGAGCAACTCGGAGCCAGTTGGCCTTCTCGCCTCGACTCGCTCCTTGCCCCTCCCACACCCACACGGCCCGGCCCGTGTCGTCCAGCAGGAACACATCCTGGCTGTCAAAGTCTGAAAGAGCCGCCTTGGTGCCGTCCTTGACGATGTCGAACCTAAGCTCGCCAGATGCATCGCTGAGCCTGAAAAGCATCTGGGGACGCTCGCCAGCATGAGCTTTGGATGCCGACCGGACCGGCCTGGGGCAGTGGAGCCCAGTCAACGGGGTGTCCTCGTCGCCACCGAGGAGAGTGACAATGACGCGAGACCTCGACTCTTCCTGCGTCAAGACCTCGACGTCGATGTGCTTCGCCAGCGTCATGTCGTTGACAACCTGTGCAGCCTTGGCCTTCTCCATCGGGCTGCAGCTCTTGCCCTGCCACTGCCAGATCTTGTCGCCAGTGTCCAGCACAAAGACATCGTCTTCGTCCAGGCTTTTCCATGTCGGCTCAACCTCGTGCACCACAACCCCGTTGGCACCGACCGATGGGTTCTTGAAGATCCGGAGAAGGGTCAGGATCTCCTGCTTCTCCTCCTCCTCGTCGACGTGGCGGAATCCGGACCTGACACCTCCAGAGCGGATCTGGATCCGGGGGAAGAGCTCCAGGAACTCATCCGAGGGCGCCGACTGCACCTCGCGATGCTGCGTCGCAGCCCCGTGGAGGAACTCGTCGAGCTCGACCGTCTTGTAAGCTGCCGTTCCCGCCTCGTCCTGCGAGGTGTGGGCTCCGAGCCAGAAGAATATGTCATGGCCGAGCTTCTCGGCATCGTCCTTGGACCCGACCTTGTACGAGTGGAGGACGATGTAGCTGTCGCCGTCCATGAACTGGCCGTACTTCTCCTTCGGCCACGGCACGACCTCAAAGTCCTCGATACGCCAGATGTACAACCCGGCGGATTGGCCGACGTCTCCTTCATTCCATGCCGGTTCCGTGGTGGCCGACTTGTACTTCACGCGGTGGTCGATGTCCGTTCCGATGAGCTCGACATTGCTGTCCTTGATGTCGTACTCCTTGAGATGAACGAGACCCTGGTTCGGCGCCATATTCGATTCGATGATGAGGACTGTCTTGAAAAGGAAGTTTCTACAATGAGAAGTGGTTTGCAAGTTCCAAGTAACGTTTGCAAGATGACGAGGGAGAACAAGGAATCACGTTTCAACGCCATGGCAACACAGACAATCAAGCGGTGGCTCGGCCAGTCACGGTGGAGCGGCCCCTCGTCAGCGTGTGCGGGGATCAGGCGAATCAATTGGGCCCATCGCCCTTGCAGTCTCTAATAGCATCTCGAAGCCACGCCAGGTCCATCAAGAATCAAGGTACAGCGCCCCGAAACGCCTCTCGAAAACCCACATTCCCCAGCGCCAGTCCAGCAATCATGGTATTCGGTGCGCAAGCGACACTCCAGCACCGTCAACGGAAAAACAATCCACACACAAAACGTGTGGCAAACAAACCCTCGCTGCGGCCTCAGTTGAAGGGAGTGTTGAATCCCAGCCAGTCTGATTCGGGATCTGGGACTCCGGTACTTCTCATGGAGTCGCCGCCGAGCCCACTCATGGCTTGCGTCTGCAGTATGTTGGTCTGCCCGTTGGCAGCTCTGGCCTCTGGCTCCGACATCTTGGGGTAGTTGAAGAAGTCAAACACGTCGATATTGTCCAACTCGCTCAGCGACGTCACTTGCGTTGAAGTCGGCTCGAGCCCGGACCGTCGTATGGAGGATGTCAAAGTCACCAAGTCATGGGCACTCCTGGAAAAGAAACTGTCAGCAGGGAGGGTCCGATGCGGAGGGGGCTGCGAACAGCGGGAAGCACTGACTTTCTCATGGCAGTAAAGTTCATGTCGCCCTGACGCGCTCGCTGCACGACCCGAGCGAGAATTTTGGCATAGTTGTTTGCCACTTCCCAGTATTGTCCAACGTGCCTGAGAGTCTCGATGAAGAAATCAACCTTGGAGTCGACGGGGCAACCGACCGTAGCTGCGTGGACGAGCAGCAGCCTCGCGGCTACCCACAGTGAGAATGCGAAAGGAGGGCCTAGAAGGTCGAGGCCATTGGCCTCAAAGACATCCTGGGCGATATCACCCAAGCTTTGCACGGCCGACAGGCATCGCTGCATTGCGTAGTGCGACGGGACGAAGATGTGAGATCTCACGGTGGGGTACGCAGCCGAGGAATGCAGACGCACGACCGACGTGACATATGCGCTATGCAGCATGAACCAGTTCGCGACACGACTGGCCGGATCCGAGTGGCACAACGCCGATATCCGGCTGTACTCGCTCGGTAGACTCTGCAGCCAGCTGTCGAGCGCGCCGTCCAGCGTTCTGTATGTGTTTCGCCAAACCGCCATTTCGGCTGACGATGTTACGTCTATTGGCGTCTTTAGAAAATCGTGAACCTTACTCAGTATGCGCAAGATCTCGCAGTGATACGAGAAACTTCCAAGATTATCGGGTTTGTTGATGACGGGGGCGGCGGTCGCGTCGGATGCCGGGCTCCATGACCTCGTCTCGACGGGCACGTTCCTGGAGAATAAGTCGTACGAGCACGGGAGGCCTCGCTTCATCTTTTTATCGTCAAGCATGAAATCGAAGGTGGTTGTCGCAATCGTGGCGTACCTGTCGAGGAGGTAAACCATCCAGCACAGCCGTCGGCGGCCTTCGTCTTCGATCCAAGACTCGGGCTGACCAGTCGCGACCCTACGGATGGAGCCGGTGTGAGGTGTTTCCTCGGCCT
This sequence comes from Colletotrichum musae, assembly GCA_027406025.1. Taxonomy (NCBI): domain Eukaryota; kingdom Fungi; phylum Ascomycota; class Sordariomycetes; order Glomerellales; family Glomerellaceae; genus Colletotrichum; species Colletotrichum musae. Next base: position 1,364,815 of record JANVYC010000004.1, read on the forward strand.
CGGCAGTGAGATACACACTGCTCTCCTCGCATAGATCAAGCTGTCTCACGTTCTGGGAGAGCAGCGCGAGCAAATTCCACCCGCGAGGCCCGTTAGAGGTCCCGAGCTCATCCAAACACAGGATGACGAGGGCCCGAAGCGCCGCAATGCTGACATTCTCCATGGCATACATCTGGACGCGGCCCTTCGATAGGGCGTGATAGTGGGATCGCATCTCGGGCGACAGTCGCGGGTCTTTCAGAAACCTCAGGGTCGTCGCAACTATGGCGTGCAGCAGCACGCGGTCGGCCTCGGTCAGGGATGTCGATCCAAAGAAGGCACCGAACGTCGTCTTGCGGTCGAGGATAGGGCACCACGTATTGCAGTGCTTGAAGTACAGGTCGACAAGCGTATAAAGCATGTCGTGTGGTGGGAATTCCGATACCGTCGAGACGGATGACGCATCCTTCCGCGGCGCAGACAAGCTGGGGGAGGCGCCAGTTTGGCCAAACGAGTCGCCGGCTGAGAGATTCAGGAGGGCCTGGACCGAGGTTCGGTCGCTGCTCTGGAGCGTCTCCTGGCCATCACCGCCCTGCCAGAAGGGGCTCGAGAAAGCCGGCGTCTTGCCGTTGATGTTGGCGGCCGGTGCCGACCTGGGAATGGCGGTCGCCGGGCTGACGCCATCGCCATTGAGATGAAATCCATCAGCTTGCGACGATGTCTGATTGCTGATGGCTGGCGATAAGGCCTGGGCATTGGCGATGTGGTCGTTGGCGATGTGCTCCTCGACACGGCGGCCAAGAGCGTGCAGAAGCGCGTCGAGCCTATTGACCTTGGCCTCGAGCTCGAGGCTGAACCCGATGCGGCTCCCCGGCTTCTGCCTTTCGAGGTAGACGCATGTGCGGTTGTGTCGGGCACACCACGAGCAGGCGGGTTCAGCGCGATCGCACTTCACCTTCCTGGCCTTGCACAGCTCACATCTGAAGGTCGGTTAGCGGGATGACATGCGGTGCGACCCGAAACGAGACGAGACGACGAGCAAACACAACATACGACGTCTTCTGGTGCTTCTCCCTCTTGCGCTTCCTCGGTGGTCCGCCCGAGCCATTGTTGGTGGTGTCATCATCACCACTCGAGCCTTCGTCGTGGCTAAAGACCGAGTTCGCTTCCTCCTCGGCCATTGATTGCGGACGTGCATTCGCGTTTGTTCCTAGCATGTCTGTCCCATCGTCGTGGGAACTCCACATTTCCCCTTCTCACTCTGAGGGACAAGTGAAGAGAGACTCTTATCAGGGCCCCTTTGGATGGAGCCTCGAAGGAGCAGGGCCGAATTTGATGTCAGAACGTGGTCATTTCACTAGCGGGCGACGGGTGGGCGGAGGTGCGGCGAGCAGGTCAGGTCTTGACTGTTCAGTGGTGAATTGCCTCCTCGCCCCAGCTTAGCCGGCCGGGATTGTGTGGGATGAGATGCTGTAGGATTTCGCCGCAGCACCTTTCATTCACCTGGGGCGCATGGGGGGGTTAACCCGGCGCGGGCGACCGTGGTTGGCCGGGTTGAGGACTCGAGGGCAGAAGCCTGGGCAACGTGGGCGCGCGCAGCCGATTCCAGTGGTGTGCACGAACCTGCAGAGCGCAGAGTGCAGAATGCAGAGCGTTCGCTGGAGTTTGTCTGCAGCAGTGCAACAGTGGAAGAGTGAAGACAGAGAGCGCAGCCAAGGGATGTCACGACAGGGGGGCTGACAGGCTAACTTAACAGGCCACCAAGATCACGGAACCGGACCAGGAAGCCAGGCAAGACGAGGTAGGCGAGACGAGGATGACCAATCTACACAGAGAGAGACACACATAGAGAGAGACAGACAGACAGAGAGAGCACCGAATCTTCAGCGAGCCTCGGACTCAAGACCGCGAAAAAGGAGACTCTGAGGTTTGTCAGCGGACACTGGAGCGTCCCAGGATCGACGAGTCCCGAGTTTGACGAGGTCTCGCAATGAGCAGCTCTAAAGAGACGGGGCTTCTCGGGTTTATCGACCGACACACAAAGAAAAGAATGCAAACAGGGGGTGAAGCGATCACCTCGGGGTCCAGCCATCGGCCCACACTCGCCCACAATAAGAGTGCTGGATCTCGCGCAGGGAAAGAAAATTGAGAGGGAGAAAAAAAAAATTTACGGAAGTCGACGGAACACCAGAAATAAAGACCCCGGCCGCGCCGCGCCCACGCACCAACCAGCCGACGAACCAACCTCGTTTTCCGGAAACCCGTTACACAAAAGCCACCCCGCGGCATGGCACCAGCATGGGACGGACGGAACGGATGAGGGGAGATCGCTGCGCCCATGGATGAGTTCTTGGGGGCCGTTACGATAACGAGGCCCATCTCCGAAGCCCTTGGTCACGAGCGGCCCTGGGCAGATGGAACAAAAGGTACTGGTACAACTAACTCATTGCGCTCTACAAGCGACGCCCAGGGGGCCAGAGATCCAACTGAGAGACGCAGCAACCGCGCTGCGTCTCCATTCCCCTCATCTGACTCCAACTTGGTGTTTGAACCTGCCCTCATTCGGCAAACAGCGCCGGCACCCCGGTGGCCCCAAACTCCTCCCCGCTCGTGGCTTGCCCTGTCAGAGCTGCCCTTTGCGAGGATCATCCATGAACTTTCGCAACCGCCGAAAGGTGGGGGCAACGGCAGTGGCTTCGAACATGTCTTCTCCCGCGGCGCGGGGCACGGAGCAATCTACATTGGCTGGCGCTTGCGATCATCGTCAGTGGACCACCCGCGGGCGACGGCCGAGGAGTGCGGAATCTCCTCCACGGCGTCAGCAATGACGACAAAGTCCCTGACTCCCTACGGACCCTACGGGCCTGTCCAGGGCACACACGACTCAGTCGCCGGTTCAGAGACTGGACGATGGAGACTTGGAGTTGAATACCCTCTTCCGATGATCCCGTCTGCAGGGAACGACGACTCGGCACGACAGATCACGATCAAAGATGCGACTGCGATTTTCCTTGAAGAAGCTGTCAACTTGGCAGCCGTGAAAAGATTGCGCAACCAGATGGGGCAAACATTCCAACTTCCAGCCCCCTGAATAGTAAGTAGTGTAATCGTGCACGCACACACAGACACAGACACACGCAAACGTACACGCACACAAAAGTTCCGAGAAAAGAGGCAAAATGCTTCATTCTGCCGTGGTTCCTATGACACAGTCCGGATCTCATCTCCGGTCAGGCGTCCAACTTCGTCACCCGCGCGCCGCCGTCGTGATGGGGTTTACCCAAGCAACACTAAGTGGTATATGGCAAGAAAAACATGCAAACGTAAAAATGAAGAATCGCGCAAGCAACTTTTTTAGTTGGACCAGCCCTTGCTCATCTGGACGGCCTTCTCCCAGCGACCGAAGCGCTGAGCAGCATCCTCGTCGGAGATCTGGGGCTTGAAGATGGTGCGGCCCTCGAGGTTGACGTCGTTGAGCTGGTCGAAGCTCTTCCACACGCCGACGGCAAAGCCTGCCGCGATGGCCGCGCCAAGGGCCGTGGTCTCGCGCATGCCAGGGCGGTTGACAGGGATTCCGATGATGTCGGACTGGGTCTGTTGCAAGGGTCAGCCTTTTTCTCCGTCCCGAGGCTCGGAAAAGATCCGGGGCCCTCTTCTGTTCTGTGAGTGTGTTCTTACCTGCATGACGAGGTCGGAGTTGCACATGCCACCGTCGACGGCGAGCTCGGTCAGGGCGGCGCCGCTGTCCTTCTCCATGGAGTCCAAGATGGCCTTGGTCTGGAAGCAAGTGGCCTCGAGGGTGGCGCGGGCAATGTGGCCACGCTGGGTGTAGGCGGTGATGCCGAAGATGGTTCCACGGGCATCGTCGATCCAGTAAGGGGCGAAGAGACCGCTGAAGGCGGTGACGAAGGTGCAGCCACCGTTGTCCTCGACGGTCTCGGCCAGAGCGCTAAGCTTGGACGAGTTCTCCATGAAGCCGAAGTTGTCGACGAGGAACTTGACACTGGAGCCGGCGACAGCAATGCTGCCCTCGAGGGCGTACATGGTCTTGCCGGGACCGAAGTCGAAGGCAACAGTAGTCAAGAGACCGTGAGAAGAAATAACGGGCTTAGGTCCGATGTTGTACAGCAAGAAGCAGCCGGTTCCGTAAGTGTTCTTGGCGAGACCGGCGGTAAAGCCCTTCTGGCCGACCAGAGCGGCGGACTGGTCTCCCAAGCAGCCCGTGATCTTGGTACCGCTCAGGGCGGTGTTGGCAAGAGTGCCGTAGGCCTCGGGGTCGGAGGAGCGCACGATCTTGGCGAGCTTGACCTTGGTGGGGTCGACCCTGAACCAGTCGATGAGGTCGTCATCGTACTTGAGAGTGTGAATGTTCATGAACATGGTACGCGAAGCGTTGGAGGGGTCGGAAACGTAAACATCGCGCGCCGGGCCGCCGTTCAGCTTGTAGACCAACCAGGTATCGACGGTACCGAAGGCCAGAACGCCGCGCTCGTAGGCATCCTTGACCTCAGGAACGTTGTCGATCAGCCACAGGAGCTTGCCGACGGAGGGGTATGTGGACAGGGGGAGACCGCAGCGCTGGGTGAGCTCGCTGGCACCGAGGCGGTTCTTGAGCTTGCGGACGAGGTCCTTGGTACGGGTGTCGGTCCAGACAATGGCGTTGTACAGAGCCTTGCCGGTGGTCTTGTCCCAGACGACGGTGGTCTCTCTCTGGTTGGTGATACCGACGGCCTTGATCTGGTCGCGGGAGTGGCCCTGGGTCTCAAAGGTCTGGACGGCGCCGTCAATGCAAGCCTCGACGGAGGAGACGAGCTCCTCGGGGTCGTGCTCGTGCCAGCTGTCGCAAACACGTTAGCTTCTGCGCGGGGGTTGGAGCATGGCATGGGGAGAGTTTTGGCGACCGGGGCCGCGTCAATTGCAATTGAGGGCGGGCGCAATGGACTCACCCGGGGTTGGGGTAGATCTGCTTGAACTCGAGCTGGTGGGTGGCAATGACCTCGCCGTGGGGGTTGAAGATGAGGAAGCGGGTGCTCGTGGTGCCCTGGTCAATGGCACCGACGAAGGAGATCTGACCACCGGTGGCAGCGGGAGACATTTTTTCGGCTGATTGTTTGAGTCGGCGGGGAAGAAGAGACGAGAGCATTCAAGGACGAGGACGACTACGACGGCGACGACAACGGCGGGCGCGACGAGAGCGAAGGAGACGAATGGGTAGAAGAAGGGACGATTGGGTATCTTGCGGAACGAGGTGAGGAGAAGAGAGGAAGACAGGTAAGACGATGGAGCTTAAGTTTCACGGGCTGACAAAATATTTGTAGTGTGGTGGTGGTGGACGTGGTGGTGCCCTTCCCCATCCCCATCCCCCCCCATCTCCGTCCCATGTGGTCGGATGCTAGGCGGTGCGGCGCACATGGGAAATTCAGCTCCTCCAACAGCTAAGCTACCTACCTGCCTGCGTCCTGCATCAAACCAAGGCAATCTCCCTACATAGGTGGTGTTCCTAGGGGCGCGTCGGGTTAGCTGTCTCCACGGGGAACCTTCAGCCGACAGCTTTCTCGAAGAGCTACCCCTCATTCCCATCTCTTACCCCATCCCCAGATCGTGTGGAGATGTCACGAGATGAGCACCAACAGGCCGGACTTGGGACAAACCGCCGTTCTGCTCAACGGGGGGCCCCGGAATGCAGGAGCAGCAGCAGCATGATCCCCGCTGGGGGGAGATGCGAACGGGTCGCAGCTGGGGGGTGTGAGAAGTGAGAACTCCTTTTCTCTTGGACAATGGAGCTCCAAGCTGAAGGAAGCGCAGTCGACAGGCGGATGAATCCTTTTGGACGTGAAGTAGCCGGAAGGACGAGATTCGGGATGGGCAAACCGAGTTACTTCGGCCGGTCGGCCGATGGTCCGAACGAACAGGCAACATCGGCCGTCGAGAGCGAGAAAGAGTGGAGGACGACGGGGGGCCGGATCATCAGCAGCTGATGGCCGATGGGGCTGATGTCATGGTCAGTCACAGTGCAACAGCGCGAGTTTCGGCCTGCGTCGGCGAAGTCCACGGCCGGTGGGTCCGGCCTAATGCCGGCCATTCACAAAATCTCGAGCACCGGTCGCCCGAGAAGCGGGGTTCGCTCTTATGAGAGGGGGGCAGACCATTATTACACCACGGAGAGAGAGGCTGCTCTAGCCTCTGGGCCCTCTGGATGCTATTCCGCATCTGCTGGCATAAGCCGAATGGCTTGGCCAGACCAATCTGCCTCTGGGTCTCTTGGCTTTGCCTTTGTGGCTTTGCCATCATCTGCCTACCTGACGAACCTTGCAACACTTTTCATTACATGTACGGAAAGCCCGGATTGGAAACAGGACGGAGAAGAGCAGCAGAGCAGCAGAGAGGAGAGAGAGAGAGGGGCGCGCCACTCTCCTTCTACTACGAATACGCCCACGATCCTTACACGAACAGATTCTACCTGTCGCGTGCCTCCACGAAGAGGAGCCTGCTGCAGGTGCTGCGTGGGCGGCGTCCACCGGAAGGGCAACACGAACGAGGATCTCGTGGGCATGGTCCTCGTACTCCGTACCCCGTAGGACATATCGGACATGGCCGCGGTGCGATGCTGCGCAGTGCGACACATACGAAAATCTGCAGCGCAGCGCCGCAGACAATGCCAGAGAGGAGCCAACCAACAGCAGACGAGCATCGAAACGAAACGAACCAACGGTCCAGACTTCCCAATCCAACCCGCGAATCCAACCCGGACATGCACCTCCCCCATGCGTCAAATCATGTGCCGATGGTTGCGCTTGTGCGCTTCGACGCGAACGGCTTCTCGACATGGTCTTGTTAGTGGTTTTTATGCAGGCAAGACTGACATGACATGACATGCAGGATGGATGAACATCGTCGTCGAGTCGTCGTCCTCTTTTTCTGCTGACTGGCCCCTCCACTACGTTGCACTCGCCATCCGTTCCTCCCAACCCCCTTTCGTCTAATTCGTCCGTCTGCACGCAACGAACTGCGGGGAAAGAGGCGAAGGTTCCATGGCGAAGCAAACAAGGACAGACCGAAACTGACGAGGGGGGCAGGAGACCTTTTGGTGTACGCAACTGCGTCAGACTTGGCGGTTTTCTTGGTCGTATCTTTTTTATCGTGGTCCTTTTTCTTTTGTTCGACAACGGACCGCGGCTCAAAAACTCGTCGCGGAATTTTTAAGTGATGGCAAACGGACGTCATTGGCCCATTGACGACCACTAGGAACCCCCGGGATCCGAAGGACAGCACCAAACAAGACGTTGCGAATCGCTGCAAAGACCGTCCACCTTTCTTCCCCCCTCCTCCTTTGGTCTCGTTTTACCCCTCGGCTCATTCATGATAGGCTTACCCGTCGTGTATGACGTTTGCCGCGGTCGTTACATCGAACGCGGGTGTGGCGTGGGCTCCGTCACTTACACCAGTGCCTAGTCTAGTGTGTTACCTAGTACGCTGTCAGATTTGTGAACTCCACACCCTTTTCGGGGACCCTGGACGGCCCTTTGCCCGGTGGACTCCCTCTCCACCTCCAGGGATGCGGCCATGAAAGAGGCAAATCTTCGATCTGATCAGTTTGGACCGTCGGCCGTTTAAATGGGGGCGGAGGGTAGACGAGACAAGACGGACTTGCGCGGATGCGGACCAGACCTTTGGACTGCACTACACCAGAGAGTTGCCGAGATCCCTTTTCCTGGGTGACGAGAGATCACGAAAAGCCTTCAGTCCAAGACGCCATCTGAATTACATCGTGGAATAAGCATTGAAGCCGAGAAAACAAAGCCCGGACCTGCACAATCAGCAACACAACATAAGCAGCACAACCAGCAACACCAACACCCTCGGCCGAAGGACAAAAGGAGACGGAGGATCGAATAAAACGGGGTCTTCGGAATACGCACCGAAAACCTTCCCTCGGCCCTCTCTTTCTCACTCATCGCACCCCCTCCCCTCTTCTATCACAGGAAGGACGACTCCGCCCACTTCTCTCATCCTCAACGCGCGCAGCTCCTCCTCGTCTGGGGCCCACGAAAAAGCGCCCCTCTCCACACGTGGGAACTGGCCCCAGAAGCTTACCTCTGAAGAACCACAATCCTTCTTCCCATGCGAAGTAAGAGAGTAAAAAAGGAAAAAGAAAAAAAAGGCAAAGGCACACCACGCACACGTACGACGCACACACACACACACACACCCCCCGGTTGGCATTGTGGTCCATGGCTGGGAAGTAAAGCCTATTAGTGGCGCGCTTTTTCGCTCTCTGCGTACGCCCTTCTGTACCTATACTTTCTGCAACCTGCGACGTGCCGTCTTCGTCTGCATATCTTCGAGTCGTCGTCGTCGTCTTACTCCTCACTCTCGAGTCTGCTGCTCCTTGGCGAACCCCGGAAAACAAAAAACGAGAAAAAAGAGGCAAGGGTCAGAGAAGAAGACGCAAAAGAAAGAGAGAGGGGGTGTTTGATCAAGAGAAGGAATACCTTACCCCCGGCCGACTGACTGCCCTGCCCCATCACCTTCCCATCACACATTCTCCCCCCTCCTCTTTTCCACAAAAAAAAAAAGAGCCTCGGGCGCCGTCCGGCAACACTTGCAATATCATCCATCCTCCTTTCCCGGTCCGCTTCGGCATCGACAATCTTCAGACTTCGGTGTGAGCCACCGAACTGCATCGCATTTCACCCCTCTCGTCCCACCGTGTCCGGACCTTACCTTTTTCTTTCTCTTCTTCTTGCCAAACACCGAGCCGACAGAGAGAAGACCACCTGAGCAACTTTCTCCTCACACACACACGCATCCTCACATCCTCACATCTCCTCTGCCCCGTTCCGCACCGAAGATTCGCCCACATCGTTCGATTTTTTTTCATCATCTCTTGCCAGCATCTGTTCCGCAAGGCTCCGTAAAACGAACAAACTCCGTTCCTTCTTCGTGTTCCCCATCCATCCATCCGTACACACCCCTCCGACCCAAGAGAGAGAGATCCTTCGTGAAGCAGGTCCCGACGTGCTGGGTTTAAACTTCATTCCCAAAGAACCGGAATTGGGAAAGAAGCCAATCTCCTCTTCTTCCTCGTCGTGTGGGCTCACTTCACACACGGCATCCCGAAATCATCCAGGCCCCTTGCCTCCTCCTCCTCTTTCGAATCAGTAATAGCGCCGTTCCGTTGGAAACTCCTCTCCCCGGGGCAAACCACCACTTTCAGAGTATCATCGGTCTTGCTTGTGTCGTAGATCCACAAGATACGCAGAAGCAGGCAGTCCAAGATGGGTAAGCGTCTCTTCCACCCCAAGATCTCTCTTTTTTCTTGCTCCTCCTCCTCCTTTGGCTGGCCAGCCCGAGGGAGACGACCCCATCCAACGCACGCACGCACTTGCGCACATGGTTGCTGCACCCCCTCCCACTCCCCTCCTCCCCCTTCCTCACTCCTCATCTCCTCTTTCCCCAAGGTTGGCTGAACCCGGCGGACCGGGTGCGACAGCTCGTCCAGCCCCGTGGGTATGTGATCAGCCCGTGGGGACCATAAGAAGCATCTTCTTCCCCACGGGAAGGACGTGGGATGATACTTTGGCCAGAACCATCCCCTTTCGTCTCATCACACCTTCATCACCACCTCCCCTCTCTTCCCTTCCTTCCCTTTTCTTGCTTCGTCTGGCCTCTTGGCTGTCGTCGTCGTCCTCCATCTCTTCCTCCTACTCTCTCATCGTCGTCGTCGTCGTCGTCTTCTGTCGTCGTGAAAATCGTTTCGAGCCGGGTGTCTAATGTCCATCACCGTCCACGCAGCGGAATCCGTGTCCGAGTCTTCGTCCGTCGGCAAGCAGCACATTCCAGTCTTCAAGTCCGAGATGGGAGGCGAAGAGACCCACGAGGAGCACGCGGCCGGCACCATGACGCCGCCGCCGCCGCCGCACCGCGGCCAGGACGAGCTCTGGTGGTCCCGCTTCCGCGAGACCTGCCAGGACGGCTTCTCCGAGTTCTTCGGCACCATGATCCTGATCCTCTTCGGCGACGGCGTCGTCGCCCAGGTCGTGCTCAGCAACAGCACCAAGGGTGACTACCAGAGTATCTCCTGGGGCTGGGGGTGAGTTTTTCTGTCTTTTTCCCCACTCATCGTGGCTTCATCGATGAGAATCACGCACAACACAAAAGGAAAGAAACTAACTCTGGAAACCCCAGCTTGGGCGTCATGCTCGGCGTCTACGTCAGCAAGAAATCCGGCGGCCACCTCAACCCGGCAGTGACGCTTGCCAACTGCGTGTACCGCGGCATGCCGTGGCGCAAGTTCCCCGTCTACTTCATCAGCCAGCTCCTGGGCGCCATGGCCGCCGCCTTCATCCTGTACGGCAACTACATGTCGGCCATCGACAACTTCGAGGGCAAGGGCATCCGCACCGTCTCGGGCCCCAACGCCACCGCGGGCATCTTCTGCACGTACCCGGCCGAGTTCATGACGCGCACCGGCATGTTCTTCTCCGAGTTCATTTGCTCCAGCATCCTCCAGCTGGTCATCTTCGCCCTTGCGGACCCGGCCAACGGCGCCGCGGGCCCCTTCATGCCCCTCGCCCTCTTCTTCCTCATCTTTGGCATCGGTGCCTGCTGGGGTTGGGAGACCGGATACGCCATCAACCTTGCTCGTGACTTTGGCCCCCGCCTGGTTTCGTACATTGTCGGATACGGCAACGAGGTGTGGTCCGCCGGTGGATACTATTTCTGGGTAAGTGATCCTGATTTCCATCCTTCGTGGCCGTGTGCCTCGGCGCCCCGGTTTTTTCTCGGTCTGGCGTCGTGTCCGAGATGGCGTCGGTGGCGACATTGCGCGGCGAACTCCCGCGTCCTCCGAAAGTGGTTCCGCGTGCTGACCCGTCACGTGCTATTAGATCCCCATGGTCGCTCCCTTCTTCGGAACCCTCTTCGGTGGCTTCCTCTACGACGTCTTCCTCTACACTGGCGAGAGCCCCATCAACAGCCCCTACTTTGGCCTCAAGCGCCTCTTCCAGCCGCGTCGTGAGGTCTGGTCCAACACGTACAAGAGCCGCTTCGAGAGCAAGGTCTGAAGAACGAAAAACAGAGGAAGAGAGAGAGACTGCTAGCCCTCACTCGAGGTTGCTTATACTTTTTTGTCTTTATGAGTGTGTGATCTGAGACGCGTGTGGTCTTTTTGCTCTTTCATGTTTTGAACGAGAGACTCAGTGAGAGGGAGAGAGACGAAAAGTGAGAAAATGGGAACGCCAAATGATACCAAGTGAAGGAGATGATGTACGGCAGACGTGCGAGGCGCCAGGCGGGTTTTGATCAAATTAGGGAAAAGGGAAAGAAACAATCAGGAAATAACCTATCCTCGCGGATGAGAGAAAAAAAAATTGATTGAGTGTCGCTGTTGAATCGTCTTCGTACGTTTTCGTGCTCGGTGGGGTTCAGAATTGAGTTTTCTTGTTGGGCAAGCGAACCGTGTGTTTTTGTAAAAGGCCGTGTGCTGTTGTCGGGCGGGAATCCAGCGGCGTTTGTTTTTGTTCGGGATCTGTTTGTTGTTATTGCTGTCGTTGTTTGTTGTCGCCGTCTGCTGTTGGGCCGCCGCGCTTCGGGCAGCGAGGCGATGTGGGTTTCTGGAGAACCCGAAGTGAAGAGAATGAGAGCAAAATACGTTCCCACTTTTGAAATTCACGATTGATGCCCAAAAACTGTTTAGCAAGTTGCGGTATACCTCTCGCGCTCTGCTGTCGTCCTGCTGCGCGTAGAAAGCGTGGAAAGAAGCAGAGAGCGAGGACCGTTTCACGGTTCACCGACTACGGACATTGCGATCAATTAGTATCCCGTCGTGGGGGAGAAGACGACCAGCGCGTGCACGCCTCGTTTCGCTGAAAGATTGTCACGACGCCCGAGGGCGGGCCGGGGCCTGGGACCCCATTGGAATTCTTCCGTCGTGTCGGCGATTTTAGCCAGGAATATACTGGGGGTGTCCCATTGCCTAGCTGAATCCAGTGGACTTCAGTCAATCCCAACGGGCTGGGCTGGGCCGGACTGGGCTCGCTTGAACCCCTGGAATTGCTTCCAAGCTGCAAAGACAACGTGGACGGCGGGCGCGGCCCCTGGATTCGCTGAGCGTGGCAGTTCAGCGAATGGGTTTCGCGGTGTGTTCGTTGCGGGCTCCGTTCTGGAACGCGCAGAATCCAATAGTTTCGCGGGGCGCGACGTCTCGGTCAGCCCCGCGACACAACCCGGTCCCGAGTGTCATATTATTGCGACGCAAATATCGAGCTGAGGGGCACTGGCTTCCATCTGTAGCCGGACATTGCCCCTTCTGCTCGCTTACGGGCAACAGACGGGAGTTGACGGCGGCGGTGAAGCTGTAGTCCGGCGGAGCTCGCCCGAAACCCGGGGACATGGCTCAAGCTTCGGGGGCAACTCCAACCGCAGTGATGGCTCGTCGAATCCCGCTGCCTGCATGACGAGAACTTCGGATGGGCTTGGTAAAGGTCAAGCTTCGTGGCGAAAGGCGGTAGGGGAGGCGTCGAACATGCCGTGTGCCATCTCTTCGTGAGAAAGACGGTCAGAGTTGACGCTTGCTTGGGCTGTCTCTCCAGCTGAACTCCGTCCCGTCTATGCAGGCACGGGAGACAACGCGGATTGGATGGAGTGGCGACGGGAGATGATGTCGAAAACACCACCTTCGACGCTCCCACGAACTCTCGGGATCCTTGCTGACACCGGCGAGTCCTGGCCGACGAGGCGGTGTTCGATAGAGTTGGCGAAGCGTGCTGGTGGTGTTAGTCAAGCAACAAGTACACTTTTGTATAGCAACCTGAGGTCGACGACGGCATCGAAGCAGGTGATGCGCCAGCAGCCCGTCGAAAGTTCACTGCGCCTGACTCGGTAGACAGCTGTCACCGCAGACCGACGCCGACCCTTAGTCAGGGGACCAAGGCACGCAGTCGCCAGACGCAAAGATTAGGTTGCGTTTGGAACCTTCGTTTGGGGGTCCGCGGGGTAGCTACTGCAGACCATTGCCAAAAAGGCAAGAAAATAGTGGTGGTGGTGATGGTGGCTGCAGTTTGTGCAGCATAGCATCCTTGGACCCTGGTAATAGCAACCATTACTCAGATTGACCGATTTTGGAGGTGAGATTGGGGTAGCAGCATGCGAGCTGATGGACACACAGCTGCACTGTCAATGTTTCGTGAATCGCGACAGCGCCCGGCCTGCGTGTGTAAGTCAGTGGGAAAAGACGGGTATTTCGAAGCGAGACGCTGCGCAGAGACGGACGTGTCGGGGTCCTCGCGAGCAGGAAAACCGGCCTGCGAGTGCCTTTGGTCGCTCTTCTCGCCTCTCAATGATGGCATCGTAGGTTCGTAGCGCATGGAGGACCTCGGAGGCAGCGAGCGGGTATCCAACTGTTTCCACCATGGCCACCGTCGCAAGGCCTCTTCTCTTTCCACTTTTCGATCGAACAGGACCGGATATTCGGCGGCGGTCGAGGTACTTCAGCGTGAGCGGACGGTGGGCGTGGGCGCTGTACGGGATTCGGTGGCGCTGAAGGAGCGTGAAGCAACGATGCCCCTACCAGCGGATGGGGGGAAGGCCGCGGTGTCGGTACGTACCGGTGTCGATTGAGGCACGGTACGGAGTACAGCGTCGAGGTATCGATACGGTGGGCTGGGTGTAGCGGCAAAAGCTGGGTCATGAGGACAGCGTCGACGGGCCTGGTAATACAGGTTTTCGAGGGCTTGGCGGTGGTTTGTCGACATTGGTCGCATATGACGGATGACCAGTATGAATGGCGAAAAAAGAGAAGCTGGCCATGGCCTTGGGCCTGTCGGACGGACACCATCGGCTGACAGCAGCAAACGGCCAACCCATCTCGGGAGCCAAAAACGGACCGCATTAGGAGGAACGCCGTTCTTCTTAAGATGAACCGGACGAGGGCAGCCGGGCCTCGAATTCGAGACGGCGGAACGGGACCCAGAGTAATCAGGCCTTCAACGGCGTCGAGGCTCGCGAGAGAAAGGGCGAAAGGACGCCAAGTGGCGTGGATTTGTGTGGGCAGTCATCCCACGATGGAGTCGAAGCCAGCGCGGGCCGAATCTTCTCTTCTGTGATGCTGGCTGGCCCTGCATGCGTGTCTGAGATCCAGCAGACAGCGGAAGATGAGCGCCACTCGAGCGAACGCCTCGGTCGTCTACCGTGGTGCAGAGAGGTGTGCGTGGTGGGTGGCTGTCGAGACGGGAATCGAACACCGAGGTGTAGCGAGTTGGAGAAGGTGTGGCTCAGGTGAGGGGACGATGGAAGAAAGTGGGCGAAAGTGGAGGAGAAGGAGGAAAAGAAGGGTCGACAGGGGTAATGATCATAGTGGGGCCCAAAGGCCAATCAGTGACATCTAGCCATCCTCTTCGGAGCCTTCCGCCGATCATAGCGAAGAGTCTCCACTCTTTCTCTGCGAGACCTTTTTCTGCACAATTTTCGTGTCTCAGATTCGGCAGGCGCCACCGAAACGACCGAAACAGGGGTGGCTGCCTCAGGAGCACCGAATCATTACCGAAACACCATCAAATATCGGGTTGAAAACACCGACGTGCAGATGGTCCCCTGGATGATGAGTGACATTTGAGGCTCCGGCCCGCCTAAGCACCACACGGATGGGATGGCAGTGGGCACCGTACCGCAACGGCGTCGACCAGCACCCCGGAGGCGGAGGTCCCCCACTGCTTCCCCTTCTCTCCATTCGAGATTCCGTGCTCGCCTTGCGTCCGGCGTCCATGCCTTCTCCATTCATTTCTCCATGCTGAGTACGGATAGTCACTGGTTACCAGTGAAAACAGTGAATCATGATTCTGTAATACTGCGCTGTTGCCGACTTGATGGCGAGGAGGGAAAGCGGGCCTCTTGCCTCGCCCCTTCCATGGCGCCTGACTCTTTTGCTCTGTCGTGCCTTCCGTTCTGACGGCGCCAACGACTCGGACTGAGCTCGGTGCCCCCAAGATGATGTCAGACCCTGAAAGTATGTGTAGTGTAGGTACGTACACACCAAGTACCTTTCTCCAGGGTTAGCTTGGACCACCTCCAAATTTGGGTGGTGAATGAAGCAGCTGAAGCCTGCCTATGGCACAGGCTGCCAATAATGCGCCGCAAAGTGTCGTAGCGGAAACGGGAACGGAAAGCAGGGCCAGCAAAAAGCAGAGACAGTAAGACATGGCTTGACAGGACAGGACCGGAAAGACCAAAGAATAGACCGGCCTGGGACCACGTGGGGGTCGATGCGAGCAAGCAACCCGGACGTGAGCGCTGGCGCGACCAAACCGAAGTGCACCGATCTCCGATTCTCATCCATACTTTCTATGGAAGTACCTTTTGGGCGTCTCTGCCTACCTGCGCCTGCCTACCCTCCATCACCCACACACCCTTCCCATTCCCACTCTGCTACTTTTAGCCTATGCCCATTCACCTACTGCGCATGTATTACTTTTTCATCCTCTCTCTCTCCGTTCCTCTCTCTCTCTCCGTTCCTCTCTCTCTCTCTCTCTTGTCCCTGCCCAGCCCAACGGAAAATTCTTAGTAGCGCCGAACGGAACTCTTCCCTGTCGCACCTCGGGGTGTCATTCCACGAATCCGAAGCCCAGGTTCGCGCGTGAGGCGGCCCAGCCCGGGATAGCTGGCGGAATCTGATATCTGCCGATCAACATCCTCACCTCCCTGGTCCTCTTAAGCATCGAAGCTTTCTCTTTATTTTTCCTCCTCTTCCTTTTATTCCCCTTCCACTTCCCACAGGCCTTGCCCTTACCTCTGTACACCTTCCCTGTACACAACCACGACACCCTCAACGTCGCATCGACGGAAGCATACCTTACCTACGCGACCAAAGACTTCATCCTTAGTCTACACACCACACGCTCTGGGATTGTCGACCTTCACGCCAGAGCAAACTCGTCCCTGTTGGACCTCGGACCAACACTACCCCGAGTAAACAGCGAGGCCATCCTCCCACCATGGCGTCGCGTTTCTCGACCCTGAGGAGGCCCCTCGCCATCGCCGCTGCTGCCGCGACCGGTGGTGTCGTCGCCTATTCCACCTTTGGCGGCCGCGGTGCTCACTCCTTCGAAACGCCCCTGGCCGAGCTGAAGCGCGATGCCCAGGGCCGCATCGTCCCGCCCTCCTTCACTCCCGTGAAGGACCGCGCTCAGCAGCTCGCCGACCTTCGCGCCCACGCCTCCGACTCCGAGGAGTATGATCTTCTCGTCATTGGCGGCGGCGCCACTGGAACCGGTATTGCTCTCGACGCTGTCACCCGTGGCCTCAAGGTCGCCCTCGTCGAGCGCGATGACTTCTCCGCCGGTACCTCCTCCAAGAGCACCAAGCTCGTCCACGGCGGTGTTCGCTACCTCGAGAAGGCCGTTTGGAACCTCGACTACTCCCAGCTCGAGCTTGTCATGGAGGCCCTCCACGAGCGCAAGACCTTCCTCAACGTTGCCCCTCACCTGTCCTCCTCTCTGCCCATTCTCCTGCCCATCCAGCGCTGGTGGCAGGTGCCCTACTTCTGGGCTGGTACTAAGGGTATGTCCGCTTCCAAAAGCAACCCCAGATCATTGAGCGCGTGAAACTGACCTGAGCAATAGCCTACGATCTCCTCGCCGGTTCCCAGGGTCTCGAGAGCTCCTACTACGTGAGCAAGAACCGCGCCCTCGAGGCCTTCCCCATGCTCCGCCGCGACAACATGGTTGGCGCCCTCGTCTACTACGACGGCCAGCACAACGACTCCCGCATGAACGTCTCCCTCGCCCTTACTGCTGCTTTCTACGGTGCCACCGTCGTCAACCACGTCGAGGTCACCTCCCTCAAGAAGAACGCCAACGGAAAGATCTGCGGCGCAAAGGTCCGCGATGTCATGAACCCCGGCTCCGAATCCTTCACCGTCCGCGCCAAGGGCGTCGTCAACGCTACTGGTCCCTTCACCGATGCTGTCGAGCGTATGGATGACCCTACCCGCAAGTCTATCGTCGCCCCCGCCTCTGGTGCCCACATCATGCTCCCTGGAAACATCTGCCCCAACGGAATCGGTCTGCTCGACGCCGCCACCTCGGACGGTCGTGTCATCTTCGTGCTCCCCTGGCAAGGCTTCACCCTCGCCGGTACCACCGACAACGCCTGCGTCGTCGAGAAGGAGCCCATCGCCCGCGAGAACGACATTGACTTCATCCTCCAGGAGGTCAACAAGCTGATCACCCCCGAGTCTCGCCTGTCCCGCCCTGATGTCCTCGCTGCCTGGTCTGGAATCCGCCCCCTCGTTAAGGACCCCAACGCCAAGAACACTGAGTCTCTCGTCCGCTCCCACCTCGTCACCGTCTCCGCTTCCGGCCTCCTCACCTGCGCAGGCGGCAAGTGGACCACCTACCGCCAGATGGCCCAGGACGCCGTCGACGAGGCCATCAAGACCTTCGACCTTAAGCCCCAGCCCGCCACCCTCCCCGACGTCTCCGGCGCCGGTCTTCCTGGTCTCTCCGTCTCCGGCAAGTGCATCACCACCAACGTGCCCCTCGTCGGCGCTCACGGCTTCTCCACCTACCTCCCCGGTCAACTCATCTCCCACTTCGGTCTCACCCCCGACGTCGCCCACCACCTGGCCACCAACTACGGTGACCGCGCTTGGTCCGTCGCCGCTTTCTCCGCTGCCCGCATCCTCCCCGACTTCCCCTTCGTTGAGGGCGAGATCCGCCACGGCGTCCGCGCCGAGATGGCCCAGACCGCCACCGACCTCATCTCCCGCCGCACCCGCCTCGCCTTCCTCGACGCCGAGTCTGCCCTCCGTGCCCTGCCCCGCGTCATCGACGTCATGGCCGAGGAGCTCTCCTGGTCCGAGGCTCGCAAGTCCAGCGAGTGGTCCGACGCCGTCCGCTTCCTCCAGTCCATGGGCCTGCCCCAGGAGAAGCTCGGCGTCACCCGCGAGGAGGTCCTCAGCGGCGGCGGTGGCAAGGCCGCTGCGTCCCCCAAGGTCCTTTCCTCAGTCTCTTCTTCGGGAGGCATCAAGGTCGGTCTCCCCGAGATCCAGGCCGGCGGCGCGCTCGCAAGGAACGTCACCTCCCAGGCATAATTTGCCTGTCGAGGTTTCGTCTTTTAGCGTATTGCTTTTATGAATTGTGTGTGAGAGAAAGCATGAGAAGCGGCTAGGATAAACAAGCTGCCGAGGAAGAAGAAAAGCGGGCATTGATTCGTTTTCCTTTTTTATTCCTCTTGGGTTATTGGGAGAAATACCCTAGATAGAGATCGGGTATGGCGTCTTGGGAAACGGTGTGTGCATTTTGGAGAGCACCTGTTGTACGATTTTTCCTTTATTCCCTCTGTTCTACTTTTTTTTTCAGTCATCTGCATATGCATCAGCACTAGAAGAAGCTCTTCTCTTGAAAAAGAGAGATAGACTTGCTTTGTATGCGTGCAATAACCAAAGCATAGATGGGAGCGCATTGTCGTTCCATCGCAAATACCAAATGAATATGATTATATGCCCTGAGTAAATGTCACTCCCATTCTGTGGCACAACTTTCTGTGTGTGTCTCCCTATGTGAAAAAATAAACATCCATCAAAATCTTCCTCCTTGGACGTGATGAGCTTTTTTTACCTGGTAAAAGGAACTAATTTTCCTCGCCATAGGCTTTCAGCCGCGGTATTGCTCCACAAGCCTCTTTCTTCCCAGATGCTAGGTAGAGTCAGGAAAAGGACGACTGATACTGCTGGGTTCCTTCCCAGGCACCTGGGCAGTGGTAATAGTACCTCGTGGATACAAGAAAGCCATGACGGGATGCTTCAAACCAGGAAGTTGTTGCTCACAGTCGATTGGGCATTCCATTACAGAGCAAGAGGCGGGTACAAAATAATATTAGGATTGGTCGAGACATGGTCATCACGTGTGGCCTCCTTCCTATCTAACCTTGGTACGCCGAGCCTATCTAGGACAGTGTGCCTTCCTTCGCCAGCCAGAAAAGTAAGATGAAAACGAGCGCCTCCTCCAAAAGAAGTCGCCAGGCCCATGGGCGGCGAGCTGTCGTTTGACAGAGATGGCCTCACTGAGAGAACGCCGGATGTGAAAGCAGAAGTCCGTGAAGAAGAACTCCGAGCAAAGGCGCCGTTTCCGAAAGAAAAGTTCCCCCCCAGTCGAGGATATGAACGGAAGAATTCGATATAAGATGGTCCTCCACTCATCCAAGATGTATCATCGGAGCCATGTGGACGATCGTCTACCGATGTCCAACCCCGCGGACCAACAGCGACGTTGGGAGATCTTCAGCCGCTCTTCTGGCCCATGATCTCGGCGATCTCAGCCTCGATCCTAGCCTTGTGCTCCGCTGTACTCGTGTCGGCGTGGACGGTCCGGGAGGCCGCGCGGTGCAGGAAGTCCGCGTCGTGAGAGGCGGGTTGGCCCCGGTACATGGCGTATCGACGCTGTGCTAGCTCCGTGTCGGTTTCGCTCGACGAGTAAACGTGTGTCTGCTTCGAAGCATGGCCGCTTCTATCCCTCTGTCAGCTGAGATTCCACATCTTTGCTAGCTGCTCCGGTGGGTGGCGACCGTACCCCGACGTTGACAACCGCGACTGACCGGCCATATCTCAGACAGGTCTCGACGTCTTGCCCCGAATGTCTCTCAAGGTGGAACCAATATGAACCCAAAAATAAGACCGCTATCCGCGCCGTGATACGCCGAGTCGAAAGAAGATAGTTGACGATCCTGATGATGTAGATCGCCAAGTCCTTCCTCAGGTTCCGTCCGTCCCCTGCTGGCTTAAATACGGCAAAGCCGAGAGGCGACGAGGCGAACCACCTCATCGCGAAGCTTCCCAACTGAGGGACGAATTTCCACTTCCGAAGAGGGAGCTATCAAAGTGCGAGAGTTGTTTTTGATTAAAAATAATCGAGTCCTCGACCTCCGAGTGGCCCAGACCAAGTCGGACTTGCAGTGAACTCGCGCCATTGGCAAGGCGTCGAGAATATAAGCGGGCCGAGTGTCGTGAGATGAGAGGAATGTGAAGATGTGTTGTCTCTCTGCGAGGGTAGCTCAGCCCGGGGGCTTGGGGTTCGAGGGGGTATGATCGAATGTAATGGTCGGCACGTGGGCGTCGTCGACCCTTGTGGGAGGAGGGAGTGTCGGATGAAGCGAGGTCATTGGCCATCGATTCGACATCGACGATGGAGGTGGGAGGTGTCTGATGCTACCGACGTAAGTACCCTGCTAACAGGATCACAGAGATGAGTGCCCTGGTCCGAGAGGACAATGGTTGGCTAACCGGTCATCTAGGCTATCGAGCATAGCCATCGAGAGGGTAGGTCTCATCGCGTCTAGACCGGCATCGGCCTCCATGACGGATAGCAATTGACGAGTCCAAGGTAACAGAAAGATCCGAGACCCTGGCCTGCGACGGTATATGCACAATAACCAACAATGACGCGGCGACATGTTGCAGCATTGGATTGGAAGGCCTGGCCATGAACGATGTCGCGAATGGGTGTGCTCAGCCGACGGCCCGAGGCGCATCGCAGCCTCATCGTAGATCGTTGGTAGACAACTCCCCGGGACCACGGGATGGCGTCGAATAAGATGGCCTGTCGAACGAGGCGAAAAGATTGAGGCAGATGGGAAGAACACGTAGGTGAGCTCGGTGAGCGGACAAGGTAAGGAAGGTCAGACCGTAGGTGGGAAGTGGAAATGGAAAAACCATGAGGCGGTTTGCCGATGCTGACGAGAATGGACGTCGGGGTGCCAGCGCATTGCTGCAGGATACCTAAGCAGCAGCCGCCGGTGGCATTATCGACGTGTTCCATTCCGAGTTGCTGGATACTGCGGTCGGGCGTCTTCTTCCTCGTGTCCATGGATGCTGCGGGAATCCGGGTCCGTTGAGCTTCTCGGCGGGCGTTTCGGTACCGTCAGGCCCTTCGCCCGGCTCGTGTTCAGACGTTTCGCCTCGCGGATTGCCTCGGGCGCCTCACGACATCTCGTGATGTCCCTCGCGGCCCATCATGAAGAGGTTCGCAAAATTCTTCAATGATGTCATGGTTGCCTCGCGGTGAATGTGGCCGCCTCGCTGCGGTCCTCGCGGTGGTTCGCCATAGAAAGTTGCCCTTTCGAGACTGGTCGCTGCCTCGGGTACAGTGTACTTGTCGGATTTCCATTTTTCGGTTCTCGCGAGATGCCTCACTCTCTCGATCGAAGACTCGAAGCCGCGAAGAACCGCAGAGCCGCATGACCGGCGAAATGGTCAAAAAAATCATGATTTTGCGGAGTGTCGAAATTTCGATTCTACGGGCAACGGAGGACAATTCTGGTCCATTGTCAGCTGCTGAATCAAAGGTTACAGTAAGAAAGCGGGCGAAAACAACATACCTTGGCCATTTTGACGAGAAATAACAGCAAGTCACAAATGGAACTTCAACGAGAGCGCCTTTCAAGTGATTTGGTCTGATTTCGGGGAAAGAGGAGGGCGTGCAATGTTTTATACCGGACGCCCAATTTCTAGGCCGTTGGGCGTTGGTACACTACCCGCCTCAGTGGCTCAGCCCCGGACCCCAATGCCATTTCTCGGTGAACTGCCCTCTATGTAAAAAGTACCGAGCACCTGCAACGGTAACGTCAAACCTCCCGGATAAGCAGCCTGCTCCCCGCCCTTTTTTCCATTGGACGACGAAGTGAGGCGACCACTCCTTCGAAATGTGGTCGTCACCTCTTCTCGCCAATACACATATCCACATATGATTTCGACCCTTTTTGTTGACTTCACGGCGCATTTGGGCATGTTGCAAATGGGTACAATAGGCCTATCTTGTTCCTGGAGCCGAGGGCTATCCATAGATACCCATCATGCCAGGGGTGTTGATGGGCTGACATTGGAATGGAATCATCATCCAAGTATGAACTTGATTGCAAAGACGAAAAAGAAACATCCAGTTACAATTGTAATTGGGTAGAAAATGTCTTGAAATATGTTGCAGATGAACGGAGGTGAGGTCTGTGGTGTTGGCCCTCGATGGGAAGCCGGGGGAGTGCCGGGATGGTGGACAGATGAAAAAGGCACTAGCCAGCTGCATCGAGCTTGGAAAAAAAAAAAAAAAAAAAAAAAAAAAACTCAGATGAAAAAGATATCCGAAGTGCCACGAGGCTTTGGGGAGATCTGGTCTGCGGTCAAGACGAGCTAGATGCCATAGCACAAGGGGGATCTCGGTACGTAGGTCACCATCATGACCCCATGGACACGGGTGATACCGTAGCCTTCGACATGGTAGTACTAGTCCTTCTTCAAAAGTGCAATGTGAGAATCGAGCCCCGCAATGCTTTTGCCGGACAAAAACGTCGAGGGCTGTTGAGTCAGACGGTATAGCACTATCTCCGTTTCGGGAAGGCCGGCCCTGGGCCGTTAGGGGGTCGGTCCGGTCCGGGACGCGGAGGACCCACAAGGAATGGAACAGCTGGCTTCCCAGTTCACGGCTAGTCCGTTAGTCATGGGACAAACTTAAGTCTCCATGTCAAACGTCTGTGCCATGGTGATGACAGGTTGCGTTTGATTGGGAGTACGGGTGTTCCGGAGTGCTCTCTACAGTCTGTGAAACTACCAAAGACAGACAAAGCATCACGACGTTACGCTACGCTCTACGCAACATGGCTTACACTTGAGGCCTGAGTGAGGAGTGACAATGTTGGAGCGATGTCGAATGTCAAGGACAGCATGGGTGTATCCTCATGGGACCGCCCTGAGTGGGTGGCCAAGAGGAACCGCGGAGGGTACGACTGATCCCACCAAGAGGCGGCATAAGACACGAGCGGAACAAAACGAGAAGCATAAGGTCAAAGACCGTGAGGATCGTCCGAGGCAACGCTGCTGGCGAAGAGCCAGCAGGTGGGGAGGTAGCCCAGAGGGACAGCACGTCGTGCTTGCCTGGGAGTCCCCCGCGCCGTACTTGAGGGTCACCACGGGTATCCGAGTGGGATGGGTCTCCGGTATGATCTACCACTGAGCCCAAGAGGGCAACGGACATCCGGAGGAGACTGCCTCCGCCGAGGTTTCGACCGTGACACGGAGATCCAGTTCCGGAAAGATCCTGTGAAGCGAAAGAGGTAAAGCAAAGATTCCATCCGAGGAGTGAAATAGCATAACAAGAGCCAGGAGCCCTGGGAGCTTCCATGGAAGTATTCTACGGAGCAACCGTCCAGTGAGCGAAGTTGGGACTCCACGCGTGCCCTGCCTTTGAGGATTCCTGGGTATGGAATGAGAAGCCAGCCATGCCAGGCAGCCAGGTTTGGCAGAAGAGAGTGGAAAACAAATCAATTTCCACATTTGATGCGGAAAGTGCATCAAGGAACTTTCCTGAACGAGAGGATCGGCCGGCTCTGCCGAGGGCTCTGGGTATAGCTCCGGGACGGGTGGGTGCTCCGACATGACTCCGGGAAGAATCCGGCTGGAAAACAGGGCAGGGTAACGAGAGCTACAGCTAGTGGTTCGAATACGTCTGTACATTGGCGGAAGTTCCGTTTGATAGACAGTCCTTGGTCCCTGCGCTGGGCTGCACTTCCAGGGAGCGGCTAGTCTGGAGAGTATCCCGGTAAGAAGATATCCTATGGCAATAGGTCCCAGAGACGGTGATGACGAAGGGGAATTCCATATCCAGAGAAGAAAAATGATCGAAGGTATAGTCCTGCGGGATGGCAAACCGCCCGGACCGTAGAGGATCCTGGTTCATACCAGTAAGGAGATGTCCCATGAGCGAGGGAAAGCAGTCCACACTCTCAGACAAGAGAACTTGGCATCCTAGGTAACGTAGCGGAGGCTATCGAGGTAGGCACCTCGTCCGCAGAGAACGTCAAACATGCCCAGAAGTCTGGAGAAAGAATCCGACAGGATTGGGGCCAGCATCCGAGAGAGGATCCAGAGGGTAGAAAACAAAACATCCGGGAGAATACCCCGGAGAGCTACCATAGCACAGGAAGACATCCAGGAGATTGTCCAGAAGGAAGGCCATGATCCGGTTTGGTAAAGGAAGCCATGATCCAGGGTCAATCTGGTATGGCTGGCATCGAGGTGGGTTGGGGGAGTATTCGAGGAGGGGACTGGCCATGGTCCAGGAAGTTAAGTAGCATCCAGAATAAGTTCGATATCCGGGATAAGTCCATGATGAGGGGCGAGCTCCACGATCGGGATTACATCCACGACGCAGGATAAAGGCCACGATTCCGGATGAGGCCCACGGCCCGGGATGATGATGAGGTTCGTGGTCCGGGAAGTTAGATATCAGACAGGATGAAGGCCATAATCCAGGAAGGGGCCATGGATTATGAGGAGAGCCAGCATCCGGACAGACAAAAAGCATCCGCGGAAAGTGTCCAGAGAGAGGGCCGGTGCTGAAGGTCAACATCCGGAAAACAGGCAACCCGGAAGAAGAAGAAGAAAGAAAGAAACAAAGGAACTCTGGCGCGAAAGACGTCTGATAAACAAGGTTTGACAAGGCCGGCCGTCCAGTCCAGACGAGATGGATATCTCATCGTCCATCTTGGGAGGAGACGAGGCGGTCCTGACAGTTGTGCTGTGGCGCTCGTCCCACCGACAATGCGGGAGACGAAAACCAGGCTGGGGCCGCGTAAGGACCCGGAAGTGGAAATGAAAAAACACATACGGTCCTGTGACAATGCCTGGGTCCGTATCGAAAGTATGGAACACCGAAGGTGAAAGGTTCGCTTGCGAGTCGAGAGGTCAACTTGGCGGGGTGATTTCGCGGTCGGGCAGACGTGGACTTGCAGGCGCTGGCAGACTGCAGGGCTTCCAGTGTCGTGATCCAACCACAGTGCTCCTGGGGACTTACAGTGGTAGCGTGGCAGCGCGCTACGGGTTGATGCCCGGGCGTTCTGTAAATTGCACTTTGTAGCCCTGTAATTCGCCCTGGACGGCCATCGGTGGGGCGGGGTAGTGCTGACGCGAGGGACGCCTTGGGCGCCTGGAAACCATAGGTCGCAGCAATTGGCGAGCCGCCTTAGCGGTCGTGGCAGGAATCCGGTGGTAAGAAGTGATGCTGTGAGCTCCAACGTTGGAAGTGAGGATCCCAGTAGACTCTTTTTTTTTTTTTTTGGACAATGTCTTGATGGTGCAAAGGATAGTGCTGCAGCTTCCCATAGGGGCCCGATGCTTAGAGGGCTCTCGGTTTCTGCTACTGTGGATTGTAGCTGGATTGTCTACTATAGAAGTCAGCCAGGAAATCTGATAGGTTGCATGAGCTGGAGAACAACGATACACTCATAGTAAAAATTAAAATCAAGACAAACAAACAAGCAAACATTGAGAGATCGAGAGGGTGTGCAACTTGGTTGATGTGTGAAGAAGTGAGTACAAGAAGCTGAAGGCATGGCACCGCTGTGTTTCAGTGGGAGCAGCCCGGTTTTGTCCAGTAACCAGACATTACAGCGCACCCAGAGTGGACTGGACTGGGTGCCTGGGGGAGGCTCAGCTCCCGAGCTCAGTGTCCTCACAACCACTGAGATGCCAACTATGCGTCATGCATCTAGAAGCGAGGGCACAATTCAAGGAACGAGGAACCAGATTCGAGCTGTTAGCTGCTATCTAACGCAAGCGCCGTCAGGCGAGCTGCATGCATAGCCATCCTTACCAGCCTCCCACTACATGTCACTTGTCGATCCAATACGCTGGAAGCTATTCACTTGAGGTAGGCCGGGGGTACCTTACCACTTACCTCCGCAGCACTTCAGTGTCTGGGGACCAGCGGGCGCCCCGCAATCGGCCGCGTGCCACTCGGCCGGCCGACGCCCGGGCAACGTGTGTCCGCGCCGCACAGCCACAGAAAAAGTCCGAGGAAGCGGGTTAGCTAAGCCCAAACGGGCCGTTCGTATACCCACTTTTGTCCCGGTATGCGTGCCGGCCCAGGCCCCATCGAGCTAGATCGGCTCTTCCCGCCCGACAGCGGTTGGCACCCGCGCATCTTGGCATAGGGCAGTGCATTGTTCCCGAAGGGTGACAGTAGGATCGCGGGGAGCTTACGACGGGTAGAGCAACGACATGGGTTTTACGAATGGCGGCTCTCGCTTCGATGTGAATCATCACGAACTCGTCGTCAATGATGTCAAGACTTTGGGAGACTTGAGGGAGCATCACGAGAGTCATGAGCGTCGTCAGAAGTATGGTTGAGGAGATTGATAGATAAAAGGACGTCGTGAGACCGGCCGTTGGGAATGTAGTCTACTTAGCATCACATCACAAGATAACACAAGACAAGCAACACCACATTCCAACAACAACCTCTCCTCTTCACCACAACTTTCTTCATCATCTAACTACCATCCTCCAAAACCCCATCACCATGCGTCTCTCCCTCTGGTCCCTCCTCTCCGTCGCCGGCGCGTGTCTGGCCCAGGGCGACCTCGCCGCCCTCCTCGCCTCGCAGGACGACCTGAGCACCCTCCTCGAGCTCGTCGGCCTCGTCGACGGCCTGGCCGAGAAGCTCGCCTCGGCCTCCAACATCACCATCGTCGCGCCCACCAACGAGGCCTTCGCCAAGGTGCCCCGCGACATCCCCGAGGGCGAGGCCATCGAGCTGCGCAACGACTCCGTCGCCATCGGCGCCCTCCTCGCCAACCACGTCTTCAAGGGCGTCTACCCTTCTGACGTGGTCACCGACGTGCCCACCTTCGCCCAGACCCTGCTCGACATCTCGTACGTGATCGAGCGCCAGCCCTTCTCCAACTTCACCGGCGGCGCCTACAACGGCATCGTCAAGAACGGCGACGACGTGTGCATCATCTCGGGCGAGCAGACTATCTCCACCGTCACCCAGGCCGTATGTACCTATCTCAAGTATACCTCTTGATACATCGCACTAACACAGCTTTAGGACATCAGACTCGGCGAGGGCATCACGATCCACAAGATCGACACCGTCCTCTCCTTCGGCGCCCCCTTCCAGCTCTTCACCTTCCGCGGCGGCTACCGCGCCATGAACGCCGCCCTCGAGGCCGCCCACCTGGGCTTCGCCTTCGGCGAGACCGGCGCCGACGTGCAAGGGCTCAACATATCCGACTACACCATCCTCGTCCCCACCGACGAGGCCTTCCGCTCCATCGGCTCCGTCCTCGAGACGGCCGACCTCGCCACGCTGCAGGAGGTGCTCAAGTACCACATCATCCCGGACAACGTCGTCTTCTCGCCCTCGCTCGGCAACGTCACCGTCCCGACGCTGCAGGGCGCCAACCTCACCTTCACCGTCCTGCCCGACGGCTCTGCCTGGGTGAACAATGCTAGGATCACGTTCCCCAACAACATCCTGTACAACGGCGTTGCGCACGTCATTGATGCGTGAGTTGAATCCAACAACAAGTATCGGCATCGCAAGCTAACCTTCCTCAAGCGTCCTGAGCCCCGGCGAGTTCGACCGCTCTACCCTGAAGCCGGCCGCCCCCGCCTCTGAGCGCCTCGCTTTCGCCGGCGCGTCCTCCCGCTCGGCCCTGCCCTTCTCCACCGTATCCTTCGCCACGGACCTCATGGCCTACACGACCACCCCGCGCCTGCTCCAGACCGTTGCCGCCGTCGCGACCTCGTCGGCGTCGGCCGTTGCCACCGCCTCAGCCGGCACCACTTCCAGGGCCTCGAGCGCGCCGGTCCCCGTCCCCACCTCTGACGGCAGCGGCCTGCTTCCCGGAGCCGCTCTGATTCTTTCTTTCGCCGTCGGAATCGCCGCGTTCCTCGTCTAGAATTAGAACTGTGAGAATTTGCAGAGATTGGAGGAGGAGGATTCGGGGATGGTAGTAGAGAGAGTATACGACGGGACGGGAATTATGGTGTTGTGACGATGATTTCGGGTTGTTGAGAATTATAGACTTTGCATTTGATTTCATAGTAATAATACCAAAAGCTTATCTCATAGAAATACTGAGTTCAGGATTGAATGTTAGTCTTCCACAGACGTGCATGCTGCTTGGCATCTTCCCTTGTTGTGTGTGACATTGGCTGGCTCACAGTTGCCGACTTCAGCGTTCGGCCGGCCGTTCGGGCTCTCGGCCGATAGGGGATCCACACTGGCCCGGAACGGCCCCACTAACACCGATCGAGCTAGCTTCTCTACCAACCTACCGAGGTACCTCAGGTACCTATGGGTGTGAGTATTCGCGGGCTCGTTTGCACCCCGCTATCAAGGCTGCGCTGTAATTAGTTTAATTGAGCCCTGGTATCACGGTTCTATGTCGATTTCGAACCAGGTTCGGTGCCAATCTGCCTGGCTCCAACCCCGGCGGATAATTCCTCATAGTCAGATGGACAGTCGGCAGGCGCACGGCGGTGAGCGGGGCGTAAGAGGACGGAAAAAGAAGCACTACGCATCCCGAGTCCAATAGTAGATCCATTTCCCAGCGACAAGCGATGTGAGGTACCCGCCTCAATCGCATTGCCATGATCTAGATGAAATTTCCAAACCCCAAATTCCCATCCTAACCTTCCCCGTAACCTTTCCCCGTATCCGCCCCTGTATCCTTTCCCAGAGCCTCCCAAGGACCAAAACGCCCTTCTTTTGCCGTCCAATCGCCGTGATCGCAACTCACCTCTCTAGAGTCCATCGCTGCCCAGGCAGGGGGTATCTGGTCCAAAAGTTGTCGCAACGGTTGCCTCCCAAAGTATATCCTTCGCTCTGTGGATAACCCGTGTTGTCTTGGTGGCTTCTAGCCTTATCATCGAGCCCTGTTGTCACGTCATGTCGTCCTGTTGTTGCCGACACACGCCAGATGTGGAGCCATATCAATGCTGCCCGCTGAACGGGCCCATGATCCTCGCCATTTCCTCCTCGACTCGTGCGCGGTGTTGGGCTTCCTTGGCCTTGACGTCGGTGTCTTGGTATGAGACGCGGTACGTGGAGCCGTCCTGGGAGATCGGCTGGTTCTGGAACATGGACTGGCGCGTCTGTGTCGTAGTAGCTGTCGAATTCGTTGTCGAGTCCTTGTGCGTCGGCTTTGCCGCAGCATCCCTGGTAGAGATCCACCGTCAGTATTTCACGTCAACCCCCTCAACCACCAGGACAGTCACCAGGACAGTCTCAAGAACGGCGGTGGTAGGAGATACCCATGGCAGACTGACTGTTTGGATCGAGCGCTCATGGTTGCAGGTTGGAGCTAATAGTCCAGGCGGCGGGGTTGGAAGGGCGTGGCGTTTGAGATTTATGACAGGAATTCGTTGTAGACTGGCTTTTGCGCTTCAGGATCGCAATCTCGTAAGGTTGTGTAGATACAAATCAGAAGCCAATTAATCCTCAAATTTGATGCCATATTTATAGTCCCGAAGCCCGCGCAGCTCCAGATTTTGCGGACCACTGTTGGCTTTCCTCCCTCATCAACATCAGAAACTGGGCCAATTCCAGGCCATTGGGTGAGGTCGGTTTTCCGCCCGGAAGTCGGGGGTGGAAACGAACGTGTGGCCAATGAAGCGTCGGCTGCCCAGTGCATCTCACAGCAAGGTAGTGACAGGCAAGTGACAGGCAACCGAGCTTCATACCTAGCGTCCCCGAGTTGGTGTGATAACGGAAAGGAGCCTGAATCGACCGCACCATGCCGCGTTAGCGTCAACAACCGCATGTCAATTCAACCTCCCAACTAACGAATTCGTAATTGCATTAGTGAGTCACATCAAAATCGAAGCAAATTCTGGAAGACCAGTCCGAACGTCCAAGATAGGATCGTATCAACCCGTCAGCTTGGGGGAGCTTTAAGGTGTCTGTTGGAAGGCAGATTCAACACCACGACATGACCACCATCGGTCCAGTCTGTGAAACGAAAGAATGCTTGGGCATATCAGACGCTTTTCAAGTCAGGGAAGATATGTGGAATCTCCGATGCGGTGTTCATGCTTCGACCCGAGGATAAAAAAAAACGTGCAAGTCCGTGATGCCGGCGGCCGCCCGCCGATGTTTCGGAAGGCCGCCGGTCCTCGAACGGACCAGAGGAGCGGGCCGGCCCCAGTTCGTGGACCCTCAACTCTGAAGTTCCACGATGACATCTGCCTCCGGCCGCGGCACTTGCCCGGTCTTCAAAACTTGCTTCTCACCCTCCGAGGAGCAGGTCTCGTCATGAAGCTCTCGCAACGTTCGCGCACCCGCCTAACGGCATATCACTGATATGCGTTCAAGCAGTTACGCGAGGGACCCGACTTCAGGTACGTCCACCAACCCTCAACGGTGATGTCCGAACTCGGCCTCGAAAGACGTCCCCAGGACAGCCAAGCCCAAAACACCTTGGCCAAATCGCAAGTTCAAGCAGGCAATTGAGGAGCCTTCGCGGGCGTTGCGAAAATGCAGAAACAGGTGGCTGCTGACCTTGTCACTGTCGTCATGCCTGTGAAAAAGGGAAAAGGTAAGGGTAAGGAAGGAAGGGGATTGGGTATTGACAACAGCCGTGTGACGTTGAGTCGTGTCGGTGCGTGACTGTCGGTGTGCATCGCTGCATCGCGAGCCAATCGAGCTTCTGATAGGATGATTGCCTTGATGCAAAGTGACGTGTCGTGCAGCTCTCGCCTCACTTTTCCCGCTTCACCTTTTCGTTTCGGAGATGGCTCGCGAGGCAACCAGTCTTGGAAAAGGCGGTCTGTTGAGGCGTCCTGTCCTGGTTGCCTCTTCGACTAAGATCCCGTGGTTCGCAAAAGAGGTGTGGTGGTTGTGTGGCTAGCTGTGGCGGTGCTACGCGACGGCAGGTACCTAGGTACGGATTAGTGAGGGCTTCGCTCGATGGTGGCGGGTTGGAAAATCAGCCGCCCGCGATGCTGACTTGGTGAGGAGTAGAGTTCTATGCCGATAGGACCTCACCATAGGTGTTGCATGTCGCTCGTTTCTCATGTTGTAGTTGGTGATGCGTGTTGAAGTCGCCGCAAAAGGGAATGAGCATGGCTGGTTGGGACCTGGTTCGACTCGGAGGAGGGGGGATATTGGAAGCCTTTATAAAGTGAGCCAAAGAGTGAGGGTGGAAGAAGCTGCTCGACGTTTTCCTCGGGCGGACGTAAAGTTGTTGGCGGGAGTCTGTCTGCACGATGTTGTGCCAGTTTGTCTGAACAATTTCGTGGGCATCTTCCCTTTTTTAAGGGTTGGGACTGGGGGCAGCATTCCTTTTCACCGCACGTCGTTACCTGGGGTTGCCTAATTTACCTAAGCGGCCTGCCCTTAGGTAGTCACATCTATTGGCTATAAATTTCCCCTAAATTGATCCTTGGCTGCATGACCGGTTGCATAGTGGCTGCATAAGATTAATTAGGTGACTGTCGGCGAAATTGACCCAAATCAGTGCCCTCGTAAAACTGTATGGATTTGGTAGGTAATGTTGGTGGCAGCCCACCAAAGCCGAGGCAGCGCCCGAGTGTGAGACTTGAGGCCCCGTTTGGAGCTTTGGGTGGCGACTGGGTAAGCCAGGCGTGGTAAAATGCCTCCTTCCATGGGTTTCCTGATCTCTTGCAAGAACCAGCCAGAACTGCATCTGCGTATTGCAACGCCAAAGCTGAGGCGATCGAGATGTGATTTTGTTTGGATGAAAGGGTTTCTTCTGTGCGGCATCGAGACCCAAGAGGCTGAAGCACATCAGCAAGGAAATTCATCTTTCATAGTAAAGAATTACACGTGCGGGGAGTCATCAAAGTAGAGTCATTGCCACAGACTTTTCCCTCTGTTTTCTTTTTCTTCACACACAAGTTTCTGCTGCGCGGTCGTTGATTAAGCTTACAAACCCGCTGGCTTGAAAACACTAAACAACAATAATCGTCTTGCGGTTCTCTTCTTTAAACCAAGAAGACACCACAAACTCAGCCACCCCAACACGCCTGTACTCGTTCTCTGCCTTGCCCGTCGGCACCAGCGCGAGCCCAAACACCTGGTCGGCAAAAGTGAACCCCCTCTCGTCCCTCTCGGCGTAGATGCAGTACGGCGTGTCCCACTGGTCCCACCGCACCCTGCGCAGCGCGAGCACGTAGACGGTCTGGTTCTGGACAGCGGCGTCGTCGTCGAGGACGTCGTACTGGATGACGCCCATGCAGTCACGGATCTCCTGGTCACTGTGGTGTTTACCGCGCCCGCGCAGCGCCTTGAGCGCATCTGCGATGGCTTCGTCCTCTCGGCCGCCGGACGGCTCCGCGAGTTCCTCCTCGGTCGGGTCGTGCAGGGTCTTGTACCCCTCCGCCCAGAAGCTGTAGTCCAGGTTGGACAGAAAAAGGTCGCGGAGCGGGTACTTTGCCTTCGCTGGCTGCAAGCATCCCGTGATTGTGAGGCGGCCGCCCTCGGCCTGTGAGAACGGGTCGCGGTCGCCGCCAGACGCATCCCATTCGACGGCAATATCCTGTGGCGTGACGACTGGACCGTCGTTCAGCTCCGGGTCGCGATAGGACACCGGACGAAACCCCATCCAGTGAACGACCGGCCCATTCAGACTCATCCACGACCACGTCGGCGTCCTCTTCTGCTCCAGCCGAGAATGCCCTAGTGGCCCGTTCGGACCCGGATAGAACCCCGGCGGCGCGGGCATGATGGTGCTGCTCGAGATTTTCTCTCCCCCGTACTCCTCATAAGCGGGCCATCGCCGCGACTTCCACAGGAGTCCCGAGACGAGATCCTCCCCCCACAGCCCGGCAACGTACTCATCGCCCACCAGCGCCGCCATCGTCTCGGCCAGACCAGCCAGCCCGGACAGCTTGTCCGCCTCGATGGTCAACAGGCGGTTCGAATAGTCCCACACGATGTCGTACCACGTCTTGTAGCGGTCGAGCGCGTCCCCTCCACGCGGCGCCTGCCATGGGTCATCAATTGCGTCCTTGATCCGGTGCCGGGCTTCCTTGTGCGTGTTTGCGGCGACCCGGTCCGTCCAGGGAACCTGCTCGGAGCCCCTGCAGGTGCGGCATTCCCACAGGAGCGCGTTCCGGGTCACGTGGACGACCCGGCGGGAGAGCTGGCGTTCCTGGAGCGTCCAGCCGCGGCCGCTGAGCGCGCTCTCCTCCAGCATGGATTCCCAGTCCGAGGGCGTCTTGTCAAATATCCGCACGATGTGGCCTTCACTCTCGTCGTCTTTCTGGTCAACTTGTCGACTTTCTTCGCGACTTCCTTTCCCCACGTAGATCTCCACCCACTGTGGCAGGTACTCGTCGTCGTCCGGATCCAAAGGCCGGCTTCCCGCCTCGTTCTTCGCGAGACCTTCATACGCATCGAGCGCGTCGTTGGAGGTGGCAACCGTGCAGAACGCCGCCCCGTAGACCCGTCCCATCTGCGCCGACTCATCCACCCAGTCCTTCCTCGAGTCCTGCAAAATGCAGAGGCTGTCGATCCAGAGATACCGGATTCCCAGCTGCCTGGCCACGCAGGCGGCGTATCGAAAGCTGCGCGGTAGAGATGCCAGCGAGATCCCTCGCCGATGCTGACTGATGTTATCCGTCGTCGACTGAGGGCTATCTGCCGTGAAATGGTCCCAGCGGTGGCTGAGCGCCACGTACCGACGGTCTTCGACGCTGCCGTCATCCGTGTCAATGATCTTGACGACGTCGCCGCCTTGGTCGGACGCCGAGATGGGACCGAGATCGAGCAGGCGCGTGGGCAAAAAGTCCGTGTCGGGCGTGCAGTGCTCCAGATGCCGCGTCTCGCACTCTCCAACCCAGAACCTGATCAAATTTGGGTCCTTGGCCTTGTTGAAATAAGCATCGTAACGCTTCGCTAACGCATTCGACTCTTCGTCAGCCCGGACCTCGTCAGTAGAGAGTGAAAGAAGAAACCCGCAACGTACACCAATCGGCAGTAGCAGCCACAAAGTCGAACCCCTGGACGTACCAGTCCCCCATCCTGACGTCGAGCACGTACGGAGCCGTCCCTCCGTGGTTGATCTCCAGCCGCGGGTCGCCGTTCCCGTGCTCCCACTCGTGCGGGTCGCCGTGGATCGACCGGAGGCACTGGCGATGAATCAGTGCGCAGAGGGGGCACCCATCGGCGGCGGACTGCCTCAGGGCGTCTATGGACGGCTGGAGCCAGTACCGCCGCCGCCGGTGCGTCGGAAACTGCCGCTTGAAGCCATCGTCGCTGCCTTCGTCGTCCGAGTCGTCTGCTGCAGACTCGTGGGTCGCGACCGTGGGAGGTATGCCCCTGCAGTTGGGGCAGCACGGCGGTTGAGGTTTCGGCGGTTGGAGAGATGCGTGGATGCGTCCGTCTTTTTTCGGCGTAGACATTGTCTGAAAGCTGGCTTTGATTCGGTCGGGCGGTGTTGAGGTTTGTCATGGTGGACAGGAGACTTGGGTACGGAACACCAGCACAGGGGAGGGAAGGAAGGAGGGGGAGGAGGGGCGGGATTGTGACCCCACCTGCCTAGATGGGCAAGGTAGGCCAGGTCAGGGATCCTTCGATCCTTCCCAGAAGGTCTTGACTGAAATCACGACATGTTCAACGAGCTAGAATTAGTGACTCATCTTAGGCATGATTTATCACTGATGACTTTTTCTTTCTCAAAAGAGTTACATGAGTTCGAATGTGTTTGAACAATTGAATTGTATTGCATTGAGACTGGTCGTATATATATGCAATGCTCTAATATCGTAGTGATGGTTTAAAATGATATCCTGCACGTCTATGGTCTATATGAATGAATGTCGTGAAATCGTGAAGAGAGAAAAAGAGAGTATATCCGCGATGCATCATCATGCCAAAGGTGCAGCAGTACGTCTAGGCATCGGCATGTTCGCCCCCCGGAAGCGCAGGGCACGCCTGTTCTTGGTCGTCATCGTAGTAGTAGTCTTCTTCTTGTCGTCGTCGTTCTTCTTGTCGTCAGACTTCTTGTCATCCGACTTCTTGTCGTCCAGTTTGGCCGTGGTCGTGACCTTGCCCGTGGAAGTAGACGCGACCTTGGTGTTTCCGGGCGAGGCGGGGCCGACGGTCTTGGTGGCCCAGTAGTCGTCGAGCCGGCTCTCGACCTCGACGACGTTGTTGTACGGCTGGAACTTCGCCATGTACTCGATGCGGGCCTTGATCGCGTCGTACTTGTACGCGTCGGCCGTCTCGTTCTTGGCCCGCCACCCCCCCTCCATCGGGTCGGCGAACTGGGTCTCCGGGTAGCCAAAGTCCTCGAGGATGGAGACGTTGAACGCGGCCATCATCTCGTGGTCCTCGTGGATCAGGTTGTGGCAGTGGAACATGTACACGCCGGGCCAGGGGGCGTAATGGGCCTCAACAGTAACAGTCTCGCCAGGCCCCAGCCAGACCACGTCCTTAAGACCGGCAGCCTCGTAGGGCATGACCTTGTCGTTGCGGCCGTTGACGCGCTTGAGGACGCGGAAGTCGACCAGGTGGATGTGGATCGGGTGGCTCCAGCCGCCGGAGCTGTTCTCGAGCTCCCAGACCTCCACAGTGCCGCGCTTGGGGTTCGCGAGGACGCGGTTCTTAACGTCGGCGAAGATGACGCCGTTGATGCGCCAGTCGCTGCCGGTGCGCTCGAAGCGGAAGTGGTGGTCGATGCCCGTCTTGTCCTTGGGGAAGTCGACGGCGCGCAGGGCCGAGGACACGCTGGACTTATCGTCAACCAACTTGTCACTAACAATAAAGCGCATGACCTTGTCGGTGTGGAGGAAGTCGGTGTCGGCGGCGAAGCCCCTGGTGTTGCGGAGGGTGACGTTCTCGCCCTTGAACTTGGAGAAGTCGATAACGATCTCGTAGCGCTCGGCCATAGAGATGTAGAGGTCCGAAACCTTCTGCGGGTTGGTGAGGAGGCCGGTGTCGGAAGAGATGACCTGGAACTGGGGCCGCTCTCCCTTGGCGTTCTCGAGGTAGAGGAAGAACGAGCGGGAAATGGCGGCGTTGAGGAGACGGAAACGGTACTGGCGCGGCTCAACCTTGAAGTGAGGCCAGGGCTGTCCGTTGACGTGGATGACATCGCCGTAAAGACTAGTCTCTTCCTTGGCGGGGGAAAAGAGGCTACCATCGTTGTTGTACTGCTTCGCAGACAGGATCAATGGAATA
Source organism: Colletotrichum musae (assembly GCA_027406025.1). NCBI lineage: Eukaryota > Fungi > Ascomycota > Sordariomycetes > Glomerellales > Glomerellaceae > Colletotrichum > Colletotrichum musae. Next base: position 1,400,769 of record JANVYC010000004.1, read on the forward strand.
TCATAGACCCCGTAGCCGCTCGGGAGACCGAGGCTGTCTTCGTTTCCATCGTGGAGGACGTATGCGCCGGCTTGACCAAAGTAGGCGTTCTCAGCAGTGTGGTCGATCGCGTGATCGTGATACCACAATGTGCGGGCGTTCTGGCCGTTGGGGTAGTAGTAGTCCTTGTACTGCCCCGGCGCTGTGACGTCTTCGGCCCATCCGTCCCAAGGAGTGCGCTGTGAAAAGGATCAGCTATATGTGCTTGACGGCCAGACTATGAATTAGCTTACCAAGTATGACCCGAAGGTGCACAGAGTTGTTCAACTTGGCGTGGTTGGTGAAGCGAACGACAGCTTCCTCACCGCGCTCCATCATGAACATGGGTCCTGGCGAGATGCCATCGTAGCCAACCAGGGTGGCGGACCCAAGGTTGGGGTACACTTGTTGCTTGAACTCCTTGGTCTCGATCTCGTAGTACCTGATCGGTTTTCCCGTTACGCCAACATCGGTGTCTGAATAGCCGACACCGTCAACCAAGAGATGACCCAGACTCGAGTAAGCCCGAGGAAGCCCCCGCGATCCCTTCTTTTACATCATCCCCGCTAACACTCCACAGTTCGTCGGCTACACCTCCGACAACAACAACAACGTCAACCCGAGCAAGATCTACGCAAACGAGTACGACCCCTGCACCGGCGAGCCCAAGGACCGCAAGGTCGCCGGCGTCGCCGTGCCCAACACCGAGGCCAGCAACAAGTTCGAGTACCGCGTCGTCGCCGGCACCGGTACCGTCACCACCGCCAACAACATCCTCGCCGGCCAGTACGTCATGCCCGTCTCTGAGTGGATCCAGCCCGGGGACTCCACCCCCGGCCGGCCGCCCTCCGGCCACGACTTCCGCAGCTACTCGTGGATGTCCAAGGGCCTCGGCCGCGACGCCGACGGCAACCTCTGGGGCCCGCTCGACCCTTTCCCCCCGGGCAACCCGCCCCCCATCTTCGACAACTCCAAGTGCGCCGCGCCGGCCACGCCCGTCAACTCTCCCCCCGCTGCGTCCCCCTCGCCGCCCGCGAGCTCGCCCACGCCCAAGGTGTACCAGGATGTCGTGACCATGCCGCCGTACAACTGGGTCTGGTCACAGAGCGGCACGCTCACCGTCTCTTGCACGTCCAATAACACCAACCACGCCCTCGTCAACATCAAGCTGTCGTACATCAACAAGGACGGCATCACGACCGGCCTTGGCATGACGGCGGCCGGTAAGGGGGTGTGGAACTTCAACGGTAACAAGATTAAGCAGCCCACATCTGTCACATGCAAGAGCGGGCTTGGAGGGTCGGCTACTCGCTAAGTCGTGCGGACGTATTTCGGTTGTATGAATTGGAACGTTTTGGCTTGATTTTTCGCGGATATCCATAGACTTAGACTACCCAACTTATGAATGATGAATCCTTACAACCTTAAGTATGCTTCTTACCCCTTAATCAGTGACCAACGAGGGCCTGGTTCGCCTCGCCATATCTGTTCCCGTGCGGCTTGGCCTGGTCGATAATTCTCCTCACCTCGCTCTTCTCCTCCTCCGTCAGCTCGATGTCCCTGGACGCCCAGTTCTCCTCCAGCCTCTTCGCCTTGGTCGTGCCCGGGATGGCAATCATGCCCTGCGCAGCCACCCACGCGAGCGCGATCTGCGGCAGCGTGCAGCCTCTCTTGTCGGCGAGCTTCTTGATCTCGTCGACGACGGCCTTGTTCTTGTAGAAGTTCTCGCCTTGGAACTTGGGGGCTTGTCGTTTTTTTGCCAAGTCAGCTTTCTAAACCTACCTATTGTGGGTAGACAACAACCTAGGGGCTCTTACAGGTTCGGCGGAAGTCGCTCGGCGCAAAGTCGTCGGGCGTCTTGAAGGGGAAGTCGTCGACGAGCCAGCCGTGGCCAAGGGGGCTGTACGCGACGTAGGCCACGCCCAGCTCCTTGGCGGCCTCGATGAGCCCGTCGGTCTCGTGCAGGGTCTCGAAGGCCGAGTACTCTGCCTGAATGGCATCGATCTTGGCAACTGCAGACAGTTAGCTGTCATGTTGTTTTTGTTGGTATTGGACAGGCTTACTTGAGTTGGCCTTGCGCAGAGTTGCCGCGGAGCACTCTGACAGACCGATGTACTTGGTCTTGCCCGCCTTGCGAATCTCGTCGAGCGCCGTAATAGACTCCTCGAGGGGGGTGTCTGTACGTATCAGCAAACCGGTTCTCAGACAGCGTCATAAAGTGCTCACTTACTGGGATCTATGCGGTGGAGGTAGTACAGATCAGGAGCGAATCCGAGTCTCTCGATCGTGCCCTCGATGTACTCCTTGATGTGAGACGCGGAGTTGGTCACGCCTCCCTTTCCGAAGCAATCAAAACCGCACTTCGAGGCAACTGAAACGAACATGGTGATTTAGCACAAATCTGGGGCAAATCAGCAAGCTGAGACCTACGGAAGACCTTGTCGCGAACGTTGTGTTTCCTGATGAAGTCTCCCAGGAGCTTCTCGTTCACGCCGGCTTGGTAGACGACCTGGCCAGGTAAGCCACGGCTGCTCTTCAACATAAGATGGTATTTATGGAACTTACGGCAGTGTCCCAGAAGGTGCACCCGAACTCGATCGCCTTGAGCAACACAGGTTCGGCCTCCTCCAGGCTCAAGTTGCTGCCCAAGCCGAAGCTCAGGCCCATTGCGCCGAAGCCCGGCGCAGGGACTTGGATGTCACCGAAGGGCAGAGTCTTGACCATTTTGGCGTCGTTATGTTTGAAATTCGTGTAAAAAGAGAAGTAAAGAGTGCTGGTGTTTTGATCTGTATTGTCAACTCATTCACTCATCGTTACTTACACCACATCTTCTATATATACACACATATGGCCTTCCAGGTGAGGACCTTCGCCATGATGTTGCGCAGCCGGAACATGTCGTCAAACCGGAACAACTCGTCGCAGTGTTTGGTCCTGACGGAGTTCCGGGCTTAAGCTGCAACTCGCTGACAACCTGGTCTGGCGATGGAGTGCCATGGCGCCACAGATACCAACCGCGACGGACTCAGCTCCAGAGAACAGATCGCAGTGGGGGCCACGAATCATGTCATCGCCATCTTGGGTGTGAATGATTATCCGGCGGCGGAGTTACGGTTGTCTCCGCTGACACGGAGCTGGTGGATCACGGCAAGACCCACAAGATGCTTCCGGTGTTCCTGACCAAATTTAGTGTGCTGCAGGGGCAGCTCGAGTGAAGTCACTCAGCCCTACGGTGGCCTACCTATCATGCGTCAACTGGTAAGAAATCGAGCTTGATTCTTCGTTAAAGATTACAACGAGAATCATGACATGTGTGTAGTTGCTATTTATATGGAGTGTTTTGGCCCTTGACATCGCTCGAAGCTCATAGTGACTCCGATCCTTCGATGTGCCGATTCTATTTTGGGCTTCGGGGATGTGAATTAGTAACGACCCATGCTCGAGTTCAACTATGTTAGGTAAACGTTTGATGCCATTCGAAGTCATTTCCTTGGGAGCTCATCAGACAGTCACTTAAGTATCCAAGTTGTCTATCTACTTGAAGAAAACTCGCCCTCTTGATGCGCGCCTCCTGTGAGCGGTCTCAATGTGAGATGAGCGCGGTTCGGAATTAAATGTGGGTCCAACACCGGCAACCCGAATCGGGGGTTCATCACCAAGCCAGCACCCCTTCAGGAGTGCGGGCCGCGTGCAATTCTTTCTTGTTTTCATTCCTTTTGCATCTAGTATAGATAATATCGGGGCTACTTCTATCTTGAATGTCTGCATTACCAGCTTGCAGTGGATGAGGCAGATCATGGCTAGAACTAGCCAAGAGCCCAATAATCTAGGTGGATGTGTGGGTTGACTTATGGGGCCGTGTTGAAGAAGCCGGACTTAATGGTACAAATGCCGCCTCCGATGGTAGTTGAGTCGATTTGGTCCACACGTGGACGGCTGCGCAGATCTTTGAGAAGTAGCGTCATAGGCTTTAAAGATTGCCTCATTCCGCCAAAGCCGTATGATGGGAACAAATAGTCACGAACTTCCCGTCAGTGCCATTTGACGTAGTTATTGGTTTTCAACACGCTCTTTCAGCTGAACTTCAAACATGTTCGCTCGACAATCTTTCTTGCAGGCCTTCGGGCTAGTTGCTGCCACTTTTGTCTCGACAAGTTACTCTTTCCCTCTCGACAGCTGCGAAAACCAGATAGCCTCGAGCGTAACGACCGTCCACACCGTACCCGAGACCGCGTCGCTTGAGAACATTGCAATTCGGAGCAATGGCGACATCCTCGTCACATCCGTCGCGTCCCCGACGCTGTTCCAGCTATCTCCCAGGAACGAATACACGTCCGTCCCCGTTGCCACAATAGAGGGAGTCGCTGGCCTCCTGGGGGTCACAGAGCTGGAGCGAGACTTGTTCTACGTGGTCGGTTCGAACTTGACCTCGACGGAGAACTCGAACGGGGTCTGGAAAATTGACCTCCGCGCCTTTGAGACTTCCAGGAACGGCACCGCGGTCCAGGCTGCTGCAGTTTCACTGGTGCAGCGGGTGCCCTCGGCACGGCAGCTCAACGGCATGACCCGCCTCGCAGCCAACGACACCAAGACACTTCTCATCTCCGACTCCGGCCTGGGGACGGTAATCCGTCTGGACGTCGATAGCGGCGAGTTCGAGACCGTCCTTCAGGAGCCTGAGATGGCTCCTCTGGTCACAGGTCTCAACATCGGCGTCAACGGCGTTCGTACCCGGGGGAACGATCTCTTCTTCGTCAGCTTGGATCAGGGCATCTTTGCCAAGGTCCCGATCTCTCTCGACAACGGGACAGCAACGGGGCCCGTCGACATCCTTGCGTCGAACATCACCTTCGGCGATGATTTTACGTTGTCCAAGGACGGAAACCTGGCATATGTCGCGACCAATGGCCCGCAAGAAGTCCTCGGAGTTGATCTGATCCACCGAAAAAAAAGCGTCGCTGCGGCTTCTGCCCTTTTGTCATCGGCTTCTTCCGTGGCTCTTGATAGGTTCAAGCCGGAGAGCGTTCTTTACGTTACAGGAGCGGTCAGTGCCGGGAACACGACTGTTGGTCACGTTGCCAGGATAGACAACCACTGCACGGCTCGGACTTGATCTCAAATGATGAGTCCTTGCAGGCCTGTAGGGACTTTCGTTGAAACATTACAGTTCAGCTGCCAATGAAGACGTATTAGAATTAATATGGAAACTTGACGCCTTCCGATTGGATACACTACTAGTCGCTTGATTGATGTAAAGACTGTCTAGGTCGGTGGCAAACCTGGTTTGGCGGCGCTTCGACGCCAATGTTCCGTCAGCCTTTCGTTTTTCTTCTTCCTAGAGATACTTACCTAGCGCTGAGCCCCTCAGGGGTCGTAAAGGACCGACAGAAGGGCAGACTCGGGCACTCTGCTCGCGCAGCCAAGAGATCCAGTCACTCTAAGGGGCATCCATCCCGCCAGTCTATTGCCTCCCTGTATTGATCAGTGGCTAGAAACAGTGGGCTACAGGCAGCAATGATGCAAGTTGTAAAAGCTGACGGGAATGATGCTGCAGGCTGAGTTCCGCCGTCTACTCCACAGTGCCGAGAAACATCTACTGCCTCCTCTGAGAAAGTCTTTCGCCGATCCCATCTGACATATTCAAGTTTGGCAAGGCTCTTAATGTGTTGTTGATGCTTGGATTTCCCCCGTTCTCCCGGACCTTTCGTAAACGAGTAACCACTATATAAGTTCATATTCAATTCACTTGCTACTTTTGGTTTTCTAAAAGGTACACTGCACAAATTGGGGTCGATTTATCTCTGTTGAAGTCTGTCTTCAAGCTGGCAAGAGCAGCAAGTCCCTTCGCATCTAGCTAAACTCTTAGCGACCAAATCACTTCACCATGGCTTTCGCCACTAGGAACATCTGGCCCAACGATGGGAGAAAGCGATCGCATGTTCCTGCAACACCGATGTGGATTGGCTTCATTCGAATGGCGCAGCTGGTGAGACAATTTACATATCCTTCACGCTGGCATCTACCAGCAACGAGACATCTATATTTGACATAGCGCTTATACATCTAAATGGGCAGATAATTTCAATTGCTACATTGATAGTTGCGGTCTATGGCCTTACTACGATGCAGGAGGCGACGAACTATCGCAGGATAACGGTACGCGGAAGCCATTTTCCCATGTCCATCACCTGAGCTATGCTACGAACTGTGTTGAGCTTACAATGATGCGTTTTTCGTATAGGCATTCAGTGGCAGTGAAGGCTTTCGTATGTTTGATGCCGCCCTATTACTCCCCGCTAAATATGCTGGCATTAGAGCATTAACCAAGGACGCAGCTTTCTCTTGGTTCACATTTGCTTGGACTTTCTGTTACTTGGTGTGGCTAGGCACAGCTATCATCGTCATACCGGCCATGTATAATTGCTGGGTGCAGCTGTATGACGAATTCCACCCCCTCGGTGATTGCTGATTGCGGCTGACCGTTTATAGTGGCCTGGAAGTCCTGACCTTCGTTTTTTGGTTGATCGCAATGTCACTTCTAGCCAGCCATGTCCAAGACCTTAGCAACCTCGATGCCTTCGTCGTGACGTTTGGGTCAAAATATGAAGAAAACTACGAACTGAACGTCGAACGATACGCCAAAAGCTTTGTGGCTGCGACCTTTACTGCGACCGCTCTTGCAACGCTCAACTTTCTGTTGTGTGGCGTTACGCTGATCACTTTCGGCACGTCTCCGGTTCAATACTGTCACAGTTATGGGCAGCTTGGAAACTTGTATGGAACTGACCACTGCAGCTCGGGCCCTGCATGCCCGTCGTAAGATGAAGCTCGAGTCCCCGCCCGCAAAGGTCGACGAAGTCGCTCAACCCTACGGGCATGCCCCTCGTCGGATGGCCGAAGTATACCACTAAGCTTCGTACCAACATTTCGCGGAGCTAAGTGGCCAGGGTTATGCCTACGACGCCACGGAGCTTTGCGGGCGAGATCCCAGGTAGGTACAATACGGCAGAGATGGAAGCCCCCAAACGGATAATGGAGCTGGCGTGAATGGCAACGTCAGATATTCGCTGACGTAGTTTGCCGATGGATCGAGATCTTCGTTACAGTTCTGCACACGTTGCTTTGCCTCTACAACAGGAGCTACGGAGCATATGGGTCTTCTCTCAGATCACATTTACAAAAGAACAGGCACGATGCTTTACGAGCCCAATCCATAAGTCATGAGAGGGAATGTGCGAATCGGCAAAGAGTCACAGGGTAGTCGAGAGTTCGCAGTGAACGGGTATTGGTATTTCAATCGAGAAAATCGCTTTCTAAAGTGTCTTGTTTCGCTCCTGCCACCAGCTGTGCAGCGGCGGCCCTCCTACGCACAGGATGTTTATCGGCGTCTCCAGCAGGAACCGATCGATAACGTCCGGCGGCGCAACATCGAGATCGTCGAAACGCAAAAGCCGCTGCCCGTAGTGTCTCATCATTCGCGAAAATCCCGGTGCAACCTCCGTGGCTTTCAGCAGAAGGTAGCTCGTCTCGAAGATGCCAGTGGATACAATTTGATCCATGATCGGTTTCGCTGCGCCTGGTTGTCTTGGTCAGAGTGGTTTTTGGATGCATCTTTCAAAACACGTGTGACTTACCCATGCCGAATCTATCCATCTCTCGCTCGGTTTCGACGACTTGGTACTTGGTGAACAGCGGATCGTTGGACTCCAGCTTCCTTGCTTGAATATGTAGGTTGTAAAGATTGATCTCGAACGGGCTGCCTTGTGTCGCCCAGACCGTCCAGAAGTCTTTCTTATGGGCTTTCTCCACGGACTGTACGAGGTCGTTCACGACCTCCTTCTCCAGCATCCACTGGACACTAGAAAGATCCTGTCAGCAACACATAGACTTGTACAACGGTGGTGGTGTATCGCACCTTTCCAAATTCCAAAGAGCCTTGCCAAACGACTCGATGTCTCGGCCGAGGACGTTAGCCGAGCCGGTGATCAGAGAAACCATGAAATCAGTCCTCGAGTTTCTGGATCTCCAAACCGTCGGCGTCTTGATGTAGCTGTCAAAGACCTCCCGCATACTGAACGGCTGCACGACGATGGCCTCCGAGTCCAGCCACAGGCCCCAGTCGTATTTCAACTCTATCGCCGCTGACATCTTCTTGATTGTCTGATACTGATACTGTTGGCATAGCCGCTGCGCAGTCAGCCCCCGTGGCGTACGGCGCCACGGTAGGAGCTATAGCCACATAGAGTCACGTGACTACATAGCTCCACCTATAGCTCCAATATCTACACTAGCACCCAGGCCACTTCTAACCTACAAATATCATCACTCTTTTACTACGTATATTTAACCCTATATAAATTAATTACTAACGTTTTACCTACAAATAAACCAACACTAATCAGTAGTTAACCTACCTATTACTACTTAACTATAAACTATAGATTAACTAGAATTATTTAAAAAAAACAATAATGGACTATTATAACTCCGACTTTAAAAATAGAACTTTTAAAATACTATTACTATACTAAGTATCCCTTTAATCTTAAAAAGTAACTTTAACTTTAAGAGTGGGACCTTTAATAAGTATAGAAAAAAGGAAGTATTAAAATACAATAAACCCATAATTCTATTAAGCCTCTATTAGTAAGATTGCAGTTTTAAATAACTAAAACATTACTACTAAAGTACTATAAAAAGACTATAAAAAATCCTCTTATAATAGCCTTTTCTCTTTCTCTCCCTACCTACAGCTTCTTTTTAACCTCCTTCCTTTATTAACTCCTCTCTTTAACTTACTTTCTATATTCTTTAACTCCTCCTCCTTTTAAAAAACTAGCTATAGTTTACTTTTTAATAATATAATTCTTTTAAAAAAGCTACTATTACTACCTCTTACTATAACTATAAACTTCTTTAATATTACTTCCCCCCTTTTTAATAAGGGTTAAGATCTACTTTTATAAAAAAACCTCTTTACTAACTATAATTATAACTTACTCCCCTACTTTAAACCCCTACTATACCTACTTAAAATACTATAAATTACCTTATAATTACTTAAATTAATAAAAATTTTATTACTAGTATTTACTAACTATTTAAACTGCTATTTATCTACTAATCCTATTACTTAAAAACTTATATATTAAGCTCTATAGATCTATAGCCTCCCTTTTCTTTTTCCACAACTTACTTAAATGTATTTTAGTAAACTTTAAAAGATTTATATCTTTAGGCTAAATATAAAGGATATTACTAAGTTTTTTAAAGTTAATAATAACAAGACCCTTTATAGATCCTTATAATCCCTCCTTTATCTCCGTCTATTATTCCCCTTATTTATTACTTTAACTCTATTTCTTTTATATAGTAATAATAAGATCTAGAGTTGTTACTAATTGTCTATAACCTAATAACTACTCCCTATTGCTAGTCTTTTATAAAGTAGTTATAGAGCTTTTTAGTAAATCTTGTAATTCTAACTAAAAGGACCCTTATATAGCTATATAAGTTACTAAAATATTATAAATAGCCCCTATAAATAAGCCTTTTAAAAACCTCCCCCTTATAGTAGCTACTTATAAGCTAGTAATTAATATAGATTTTACTAGCTAAAGGCCTACTCTAGAGTATAATAAGTCTACTAATAAAACCTTTATAACTATATTTAAAACCTACTTACTATAGTCTTTTAATAAGTATATAATAAAAGGCTATACTAACTATATACTTTAAAAAACTTTTAATATTAACTTTAGTAGCTAGTTAGTAAATACCTTTACCTAAGTCTTACTTAAGGTTTATTACGTTACTAAGGAGTAGTTATATACTAATAGTATTAAGTTTAACCCCTTATAAATAAATACTAACTAGTAGCTCTTTAATACTACTTAAGCTACTTAATTTAACTTTTAGAGTAAGGAAGAAGTTATAAGAGTTATAGCTCTCTATAAGGACTTTAAAGCTAACTCTAAAAAGCCCCGCTTCTTTAAACGCATTATAAACAGCGGGTTACACAATACCTTAAAACTAATTAAGTAGAGTAAGAGTGTTGTTTTGCTATTAGTTAAATATTGTAATAATACTACGTTATAAAACACAAATACTTTACTACTATAGAGAACAGCCACCTCCTAATCCTTCTTAAAAGATTAACACTATAGCCAGCCCCATCAGCCTTATAAGGCTACATAGAGCCAACCCTACCCTCACTATTTTAGAAATTTCTCCTAAAACACCCTAACTCTAGCGCCGCTACTCTTTAACCCTCCTACACTAAAAATACTTACTAACTTCTCTAAGCTTAAAAACAATATAACCTATAGTAGTAACTAGTACGAATCTCTTAATACAAAGCTTAGAATCTTTAAGTATAATTACCACTTTATAAGTATCTCTTAATATTAAGCCTATATTACCTTTTTACTAATACTATAAAGCTAAATATAAACTTTTTATTATAACTACTTTAATAACTCCACCTCCCCTCTATCACTCCCTAATACAGTAGTTATAGTACACAACCACTTTAAAACTAACTAAACGTATTAGTAGTACTTTCTTAAGTAGTAATGTCTTAACCTTGCTATAAAAATATAAAACAACTAAAGTAAGTCTTATATTAAGTACTTTAATAAGATAATTATAAAGTTCCTAAAGATTTAGCCTATACTTACTAAGGAGTACTAAAGCAACTGTACCCTATACAACCAACTTCTCACTATTTACTACTTCTCTTTAGACCTTATATTAACTCTTATTAAAAAATCTCTTATACTTAGTAGCACTATTACTAACCTATAGTCAGCCACTAGCATCACTAACAGCCACACCACAAACAACCAGTATATCTCTATAAATACCTACTATATTAATTATAAATATAGTAACTACTATAATAACTACTACTAAAGCTATAATACCCACAACTATCCCCATAGTAACACACCTTCTTCTCGCAGTAATAGTATATAAAAGTACTATATTTATAGTAAAATTAGCTACTAGTCTAATAAGCATATATAAAAAAAGCGCAATAAGGCGTATAAGTACTATAAATTATTATTCTATATTTAGAATCCCTTTTATAAGGGATATTACTAGTTCTTACTTTAATATAAGAGCTCCTTAAATAATAATAATAACCTCTTAGTTACCAACAGCCTTAAAAAAGGTAATTTAGAGCCTAAAAAGGATATTAGATTTATCTATTACGCAATAGCCTACTATACCTCTATAAGTGTTAATAGCCCGGTCGCTATTAATAGCCACTATATCCTTAAGCTACTTAAAAATAATACCACAGCCCACTACTTAATATAAATAAACCCCTTTATCTACCCAGTACCTATATTAACGTTTATATACAATAGTTACTACTCCTCTAACGTCTTTTATAATATTATACCTAATACTAGAGTAGTAAAGTTTTTAACTACGGGCTATAATTAATACGTAGTACTACAAAATTACTTTTTACTAAACCTTAAACTAAATACCTTTAGTACTAGTAAGATTTCTATCTCTTTTAAAGACACAGTACTAGTTAACTTACTTAGATCTATTAACGTCCCTACCCCGTTTAAAAACATCACCTTTTATATAATACCTATAAGTACCTCGTTTTTACTTAACTTAAGTAATATAAATTAACTTAGTATTATTTTTAATAACATCTATAATAAACTCTATTAAAATACTACTATAGTCCTAATTATCTAATAATAGGAGTATAAATAACTTACTTTTAACTCTAAAGAGTCACTAGCATTCTACTACTTAACTAACATCAAGCTCTACCGTCTCTATTATTAATTTAGCCACCCTTTTATTTAATAACTCTATAATATTTTATAAAAAACTAAAAACCCCATTAAGATTTCCGTTATTAAAGCCCTTAATTATATATACTATTAATACTAACTTAATAGTTTAGTACTATTCTACTTTAAGTTTAACCTCTATAATAACTTTAACTTTAACTATAAAGTTATTATTAATATTATATATATTAACAACAAGCCGGTCCTATACATAGTTAATACATCTATAGCCTTTAACACCACCTACTTCTTAAAATCACTCTCTACTAAATATCTATAGTAAGTATTTTAAAAAAACTAAATTAATATATACTAAAGACCCCTTAATAACCTTATTACTAATCCAAACACTAAATTTCAGTCTAATAAGTTCTACAGTAATACTAAATCCTTTAGTATCACCCTTAAAAATACTTCTATTAAAGCATACTACTTAATTAATAAAGTCAAGAAATACTACACTATAGTACATAGAATCTATAAGATCTTTAAAGTAAAAAACCCCGGAATAAACCGTAATACCCGTCTTTAGACTACAGTTAAAGCCATTAACAATACTACTAGCCTAAATAGCCTTATCCTAACCTTACTAGTATTTAAAATATACCCCTATATAAACAACTCCTCTCTACTATTACTAAACATTATAACTAAAACCACTACTATTCACAAAACTATAAATAAAGTCCACCACTTTTATACTAAATAAATAGTTATAAAAGACTTTAAAGCACACAGTAGCCCTAATACATCTATAAGCCTTAACCTTCTACTTTAATCTAAAGTTAAAGTATAGTATAAAAAAAGCAATTAATAAGGCCCGTACTTACTACTTTTAATTAATAATAAGTCCTATACACTAGCCCTTCTATAGAGCCTATAAATATTTAAATTAACTTCTATTAAACCCTTCTATAATAATAATAATAAAACTAACTTTAAATCTCTACTACTAAATAACCCCAGTTACACTAAAGAAACTAAAAATAACAAAGCTAATAGCCCTAAAGATACCCCCAGCAAGGCTAAACCACCTAAAGAAATCCTTAATAAAATCATTATTAATCCCACTCCTTCCCCTACTACTAAAAACCTCCCTTAACTACCTAGAAAACGTTCCAACCGCCCTCGTAAAAACACCACTATAATATACATCTCAGTAAAAAAAAAAGCTAATTTCACCCTTATAATTAAACTACACAATAAGGGCATAATTACTATACCTAGTAAACCCTTTTAGTTATTAATAAAGTAAGAAATTATAGTACTTTAGAATCGTAACGTTTTTAACTTTATCCCTTATAACTCTAAAATCTATAATAACTACTATATATTTAAATTAAAAATCGTTAACAAAATTAAAAAAAAAACTATAAACAGCCCCTATAAAAAGTCCTATCTTATAATCTAAAGCTATACTAATAATAAAAAAACTAAAATCCTTATACAGTCTCTAATAATTTAATAAGCCTTATAGTAACTAATCCTTACTTTAACTCTTTTTCTAATCCGTAATAGTATAACTCTATAACTATAAAACATTACCTAAGTATATATATAGTTAAAAACAAAGCTTAATTATACTATCCTTATAAAACTCCCTAAGTAAATTAAGTATTATTACCCTTATAATACTATTATAGTTATTAAAAAACTACTTTATAGTATTATAAAAGTAAAGACATACTAGTAAGTAACGTATAACTACTACTACTACAAAAGGCTTAATATAATTAACTTAATATATAATCTATACCTCTTAATATTATTAATTAATAATAAAGAGTTTATTATAGTTAAAATATAAACTAACAATATATTAAGGCTCTTTACTATTAATTTTTTAGCCTAAAAAAATAACTAGTTTTAAAAAGTAAACCTTATAGCTAAACTAAAGACCTTCTTAACTACTAACAATCCCCTTATATTTAATAGTAGTATTCTAAGCCTTAAAAGTAGTAACTTAGTATTTTAATAAAAGGGCTAAAGTAAAAAGCTTACTATTATAACCCCCAGAGCAAATCAAAAGGCTACGTATATTTAACAGCGGACCTATAGTACTTATATTACAACAATCTATTAACTAAAAGTATCCTATAATCTATTAATTACTACCTAGTACTAAAAGCCTAATAATAATAATATTAGAACTCTAAACAAGCGTTTATAATAGCAGATTAATAACTAAGAATAAGAGCTAATATACGTCCCCCTTAACTTTACTACTAATAAGCTTTTTATATTTATAAATAAATTATTTACTAATAATAATAACCTTTTATTATAACTTAACTTCGTTATTATCCTTAGTAATAAATACTACCTTACTAATAATACCTTTAAGCTTATTAGTAATATTATTTACTATAGTTCTATAAAAAGTAAGTGTATTACCCATAGTATACTAGTATCTAAAATCTATAGTATAATAACTAGTACTAATATAGCCTTTACTATTACTAAAACCCTCTAAATTATAACTAACTATTTTTAACTTTTTAAAATCCCTATAATAGTATATATAAATTTATACTTACTATATAAATACTTTATTAAACTTAGTACTACTAAAAAAAAGCACCTAATAATTAATATTATAACCCTAAAATAGTCCTATAAGTAACATAAAATCACTAATATCTACTAAATAATAAAAAGTAATAACCTAGTTAATACTTTTATAAAAACCTCCCTAAACTATACTTTTAAAAGCTTTATTAATAGTAATAGTATAATAATTAAAATAAAAGAATAAGTTATATAAAAAAGTATATAGAACTAGGAACGTAGAGGATTAAGGGATATAGGTAGTATAAGGAAGAAGATATAGGCTCTAGTTACTCTAGAAGTAGCTCTAGTAAGCCCCGGGCGCTTTAGTAAGCCCCGGGCCCGTTAGAAATAAAACTTAACCCCTATAGGGGTTTTTTAGATTTTCTTTTAATTTTACAAAAAGCAGTAACCTATTAAATAGTGTTAATTACTACCCTTTTTGCAAAAGTAATTATTTTTTTTATTAAGGCCTTACGCTTTAAGCTATAAAGTAAAAAGTACTAGTATTAGTATAGTTACTATATAGTTAGCCCCCGTGGCGTATAGCGCCATAGTAGGAGCTATAGCTATATAGAGTCACGTGACTACGTAGCTCCACCCATAACTCTAATATTTATACTAGCACCTAGGCCACTTCTAACCTACGAATATCATCACTCTTTTACTACGTATATTTGACCCCGTATGGATTAATCACTAACGTTTTACCTACGAGTAAACCAACAGATACCTTCCGCGTTCGTTTAGGATGGCGGACGTGTCATCGGCGGTGATGTTTCCTTTGATTATCGTACGGAAGGCATCCGGGACGATGTCGTAAAAGTTTACGATGTTGATCTTGGGCTTCGGGCCGTTAACATTCGCTTTAGGCGTGGGAAATATGCTGAACCTCTCGCCGCATCGCTTCAGTCCGTCGATGGCATCCTCGAACGCCTTCACCTCCTTCGAGTCGGACACAATGAGGTGGATGTCTACTTCTTGGTGATCGGTGCAGAGGCACATGTAAGACTGGAGGAAGTTGACGACATAGGGCAGGTGTTTCGTCTGTGTCCAACTGATCAGCACCAACACACAAGCGTTCTCCAAGCAACGAAACTTACGTATGTTGGCAAGAGAATGGCATATGTCGGCTGATCTTTCCCATTTGGCTTCGACTTGCCGGGCCTAGCGAATAACCCATCGGGTCGCTCTCCTAAGCCCTCGGGAATGAACGGAGCCTGGAATTCGGACGCGGTCTTTGACCGACTGTCGGCGAGGTGGTGATCGCGTAAGTGCAGGTGTGGGAACAAGCTGTAGCTGAAGAAAACCACCATAAGGACGACGGAGCTGAGGCAGCTCAGATACAAGACACGCGCTTGCGCGGTCTGGGCAGAAAATCTCTTCATCAATAACATGATCTGTGAAACATCGTCGTTAACGGCTGTCTAAAGCCCATGCTCACGTTGCAACAGCGGCCGTCTTTCTATATAGGATAGAAGGCCTGAAGGCAACTCAGACGCCTGCTTGCGTGTCCGAAGTTTGTTATCCCAGGGCCGCGACCAAGTACTAGGGACCGGCCCCGATCGCTTGTCATGGGTAGATGGACTCGGAATCAGTGGCTTAGCCCTATCGTCAGTTCATCAGGGGGTGTCGACCAACACCTCAGAGTTTCATAATGGAGACCAGTATGGGTTCAACTCATGATATTGACTTCAAGATCCTGAAACGCTCGCATTCCGCCCATGCCGTGAGGAAGGATGACTCCTAGTGATCAGTGCGTCTCCACGGTCTACTCCGTGTCGCCCTACCACTCCGCTTCATTTCTGTCAAAACTCCCGTAACCGACGACCGTCACGATAAGAAGCGCGCCCGCATCGTCTTCCTCCTAGGGGTAGCCTTGCTATCGCCCGCACCGTCGATGCACTGAATCAGACCATCCTCCGTTCTGGCCACTGATGTTTGGCTTTGGAGTGATATTGCCGATTGCTTGATATTACTGATTACTCTTCTGTTTAGCGCCATTTCATTGTCGGCACCTTGGACCGAACCTTCTTCTTAGCTCAGCTCGAACAAAAGTTGGTCGCTCCATCTTATGGCATGTAGCTACCGACAGCCCAAGTAATCGGATGATGTGAGAGACGGTGTGGCCAAGATCTGGCTGCTATGTACGTGGTTGTGTACTGAGGCTTTACTATGTGGGTAGGCTTGCTATCGGTACGAGAGGCCGGCAGCGGAAAGCTTGTTTTGCGCTAAATCCTGGAGAACAGGGAGCCCCTTGCTCTCTTGACGCCTCGTTCCGAGCTCTTGATTTGGGGAATGAGGTCGGTTGTGGAGGGGACGCGAGATGGATGGAACCCATCATCTGGCCGCTGGTTTGAGTCCGACCCCAAACCTCATCTGAACGGCAGCGTCTGTGGCAGTCCATTTGTTAACGGCGTGGGATGCCGAAGGTCGGGGGTGCGACGACTCGTGCTCGATATTTGGCATGATGTGACCGACTCGAGTGAGCCGTGTTATTAAGCTCCCTACGCGCAGCGGCGCAAGGACGCATGCCCCCGCTCACACTACAAAACGAGGAGCTACACCCGCCTTGCGGTGTTCAAAGTTTTCCGGTCCCCGTTTACCTCTTTTAGAATCTTCGAGGGTATGGATTCCTCGACTCCAGTCCCGCCCTGCCAAGTGTTATAGGCAAAGTCAAACGTTAATATCCCACGATTATGTATCAATGATGGCACCGGGGAACGATCCAGCAACAGAGGAACGGAAGCGTCGTAATCGTTGTGCATTTCGGGTTAAACTAGTAAAAAATTTCGATACTCGACCAATCTTGTAGTAATGACCGTATGAATTAGACTTCTACAGCTCCTGGCTACCGTCATTGGCCCTCGTCAAGTTCTCGTCTCGCTGATTGACGTGGCGATCCTTCACCGGCACACTCTCGTATGCATCCGCACCCCCAGCCCTCTGATACCAGTAAGCGACCACGGCATAGAGACACTCGTTGCCCGGCCCCCAGTTGTTTGGCTTATACTTCTCTATGTACGCCTCGAAACTCTTGTGGAAAGGCACGTTGTCACAGACGTGGAACCGGCAGACGGACGTATGTCCGTTGGCATCCAGCTCAACATACGGTTGACAAGCGTAGGCGCTGTCGAACGTCGGGAACGGCGGCTCGGCCGCCCACGCGTAACCGACGTAGTCTTCGGAACCCGTGCCGAAAGTTGACGGGAACTTCTCCCCGTCGACGAAGAACTTCTCGTCGCCCTCGCCCCACCACCAGTCGATCGACTTCTCGCCGCCGACTCCGTACCACCAGTCTCTCGAGGGGACCTTTGGCTCCTGCCAGTGGTTCCAGACGTGCATGTGTACGCCACAGAAACGACCCGGCCCATCGTCAAGGATGAGCAACGGCCAGTCGATGTCTCGGCCCTGGCTGATTGGCCTCTCGAGGAAAGCGTCTTTGTGCCATTTGGCGTGGAAGCGTAGCAAGTCTTTGGCCGATTTCTCCAACGGGCGGTGACATATTGTGAGGAATAGCTTCCGCTCTTTCTTGCCGTCATTTGTGATCTTGAGCAAGGCGCGGTCAGAGAATGGCATATACCAGTGACAGTAGAATCCGCCTCCATCCGTAGAGCCTTGTGGCAAAGATCGGTACGTTTGGATACCGGGGACGCTGCCAAAGAAATCACCAAGGGGTGCCCACACGCTTGGAGACATGTCTTTGTCCCAGATGATCTGTAAAACAAGCTCCCGCAGAACTTGGGCCGCTTCCTGGGGGGGGTCTGGCATGTCCAGCGGGACGACACGTAGCCCGGTAATGGCTCGATTCCCGATGATCTCTCTCACCGCTTGAGTCTTTCCCGGGGGAATAGTAACCTGGAGAGTCTCGAAAGTGTCGCCCTTCGACCGAGGAAGTGCAGACCATCCCCGGTTGCCCAGCTCCCGGTCAGCAGCGGCCAGCGCCAGACAGGCCTCCTGGTCGAAGTTGCCGTCGAAGCGCGGCAGCTTCGTGTCCTTTGGGAACTTGGTGTACGTGAAGTGGTAGTAGGCACCCCAGCCGGGTCCGAGACGAATCTTGGCGTACTTGTTGTAGGGGATGGGGATGAAGCAGTTGCGGCCGCGAGACAGCGTCGGCACTATGGAGGGAAAGTTGAGCGGCATGCCCTGGAAGCGCTCGAAGAAGTCCCGAAAGGGCATGTCGACCACGGGCTGGCCGTCGTTCTCGTCGTCGATGAACACCTGGATGCGGCCGACGTCCGGCATCGCGGACCAGCTCCTCCAGATGACGCCGGGGCCGGTCTGCTCGAAGGCGACGACCCACTCCCCTTCTTCCCGGATGATGCCCCGCCCGTCATCGTTGGCGTCCCAGTCGATGTACTTGCCCGTCTCCGGGTCGTACCGGGAGCGGCGGTCATAGCTCGACATGCATCCACCGTGCTCGTCTGCCTCTGGCGGCTCGGCCAGACGCTCGAGGTCGTGGAGCCGGCGAACAAGATCAGGGTAAGTCAGTTGCATTCTCGCGGTTCTCCAAATAGGCCAGCAATCTGGGATGAGGGGTTGTTGTTCCGCGTCTCTAAGAAATGTGGTTTCCGGCAGCTTATAACCGTTGGAGTAACGACATCATGCGATTACGCATGACTCGTTTAGAGTTTGTAGGAGGATAGGATCGGCCCCCTTGTAACGGGTGCGCTTTGAAAGTCCGATTTCTTCACTCTTTGCTCGAAGATTGCTGTCGGCATCAGTGTCTCACAATAGTGAGATAAATTTGGCTGCAGTTGATCTGTAACTCAGCGGTCTGATCTTATTAATATCTTGTTGTATGCATCCTGTACACATGATAATAGATCAGAAGGTTCCACGGTATCTACGTTGGTTTCGAAGTTGCCATGGATAGAAGCGCCCAACATAGAGCTTTGGCAAGGATTTCAGAGTAAAGCATACAGCTGGAACGTTCGACTTCTTTAATTAACTGCTAACTATGGTCTGAAGCTGAATGCTTCGGAGACAGTAAGACCAAGCTTGCACTTGACATCCCGAGGACTGGAGCTCGTCGAGACGTACACCTCATGACCACCAGCCTCCACCTTCCACTGCCCCTCGGCCTCAGCCCAGAAGGCAGCCCCGTCTCTCTTGAAAGACAGCTGCAAATCCTTCTTCTCGCCCGAGCCCAGGTGAATCTTCTCAAAAGCCACGAGGGATTTTGGCGGCCGTCCGTTGGAAGTACTGTCCTTCGGCGGCGCCAGGTAAACCTGGATGACTTCGGATCCTGCCTGGGCACTCGTGTTCTGAACCGTGACAGTCACGGTGACCTCAGCATCGGCATCGCTTCCGCTCAGGGAGCCAGACAGGGATCCACCAGAGACCTCGAACGTGGCATAGCTCAGACCGTAGCCGAAGGGGAACAGGACCTCCTTTTCGGTGTCGTATTGGGAGTCAAAGTGCCTGTAGCCGACATCGACACCCTCGACGTACTCGACCTCTCTGCTCTCCCAGCTGTCAAGGCCAAAGTTACCGTAACAGGCTGTGTGCTCAATCTTCTTGGGCCACGAAGTGGGCAGCTTGCCGCTCGGGCTGACCTCGCCGAGAAGAACGTCGAGGATCGAGTTGCCAGTCTCCTGGCCGCCGTACCAGGCCTGGAGCACGGCCGAGACCTCGTTCAACCACGGCATCGCGACGGGGACTCCAGTCGTGATGACCACGATGGTGTTGGGGTTGACCTTGGCGACCTCGGAGATCAGCTTGTCCTGGGAGCCGTCCGCCGGGAGAGACATGGTGGCCATGTCCATGCCCTCGGTCTCCCACTGTGGCGTGTTGCCGACGAAGAGCACGGCGACGTCGGCCTTCTTGGCCAACTCCACGGCCTCGGACAGCAGGTCGTTCTCCATCTCCTCCTGGCTCACGAAGCCGAGACGCACTGCGATCTCGTTCTCGGCCAGGTACATCTCGGCGTTGGGGACAGGGGAGATCGTAGTCTCGACGACGATGTCGTACGTCTTGCCGCTGACGAAGTCGTACTGGAGACGTCGCTCCTCTTGGACACCCAGGAGGAAGCTCATCGCTTCCGGCGTTTCCTTCATCTCGCCCTGGAGCTCCCCGTTGATGAAAAGCTTGGAAGGGCCGATGCCTGCGAAGCTCAGGTAGTGCTTTCCGCCAACGTCGGGGGTGTACTTGGTGCTGAGGCGTGCGGACTTGGCACCGCGGATACTGTCGTTCAAGACGGTCATGAAGGTGCCGCGGGGGTACTCTTGCACGTAAAAGGGCTTCCCGGAGAGGTCGAGATCTTCGAAAAAGTCGACAATGAAGCCGTCGTTGCCGTTGCGGTTCACTGTTCCGGCGATGAAGTCGGGGTACGAGCGGAAGACGTGTGCTCCTGTAGGTCAAGTGTCAGCCACGATACTCATCAACTGTCTTTCAGGGACAGGATTACCCTTCGAGTGTGTAGCCTCGCATCCGGTGAGTCGCGCCTTGATGGCATCGAAGGGGCTGATCTTGTAGTGGCAGTTCAGCGATGCGCTGCCACCTCCGTGGGCAGCGGCCTGCTGGGCAAGAGGGCCCAGCACGGCTATGCTCTTGAGGGACGAGGCCTTGAGAGGCAGAGCGCCGTTGGCGTTCTTGAGAAGGACGATGCCTTCGGCACCGGCCTCCCGGATGAGCTTCTCGTGCTCCGGCCGGCTGACGGCACGTTCGGGGACGGGTTCTCTTCGGTCGGTGAACTTGCCAGTGTGGCGGAGCAGCTTGAGCACTGCCAGCACTCGGTCGTCGATGTCCTTGATATTCAGCTTTCCAGAGTCAACGAGTTTTCGGACAGCATCGACCTTGCGGCGGTGAGGCGGTCCCGGCATCTCGAGATCAAGGCTATGGCGTCATCAGCAACAAACGACATAGATGGTGTAAGTTGATGCACATCTCAAGCATGAACTTACCCGTTGCGGATGCCGTTGGCTATATCGGACGACGTCGCTCCCCAGTCAGACATGGTCAAGCCCTTGTAACCCCAGTCATCTCGAAGAATGTCCTTCAGGAAAGTGGTCTGGTCATCGACGTAGTGCCCGTTGACCTTGGGGTAACTCGTCATGATGCACCAAGGATCCGACTTCTTGACAACAATCTCGAATGGCCGAAGGTAGATCTCCCTATTCCCTTCGTCAGTAATAAGGTCAAAGTGGGGTGGTCTCACGGATCTCGGAGTTAAGCTACCTCATCGCACGTTCAGAGACCGTCTCATTGACAGTGAACCGCCGCGTATCCTGCTCGTTGATGGCGAAGTGCTTGACGGTCGCTCCGACACGCTCGCTCTGCAGACCCAAGACATACTCGGAGGCAAGTTCACCGGCGAGAAAGGGGTCCTCGGAGAACGACTCGAAGTTGCGACCTCCGAGGGGGGACCGATGCGGACAGACCGTCGGCCCCAGAAGGACGTAGGCGCCCTTGGTCTGGGTCTCCTCGCCCAAGGCAACACCGATGCGCCGGGCGAGCTTCCGGTTGAACGTGGCCGCCAGTGAGACCGAGGCAGGGAAGCATGCTGCCGTGGTGCCGTCGGCGAACTCGGCTCCTCTTGCGCCGTTGGGGCCATCGGAAACCTAGGGGTGGTCAACACATGTCGATTTCCAAACCATCTTACTTCCTGGTAAGATTTCAGACTTACCTTGAGGGATGGAATGCTCAGCCGGTCAATCTCGGGAGTTTCCCATGAGTTCTTTCCGGAAAGTAGGGAGATCTTCTCGTCCGTGGTGAGCTGGGAAAGGAGAGCGAGGAGCTCATCGTCGGAGGGTGCTTGCGCCATGTCGTCGAGGAAGTTTGAAGCACTCTATTCAGTCAAAGACCACTTTCGTCTCCCGTGAGATTAACACGAAGGACAGCGAGAGGAGGGATTTATCTCGAAACCATTCCATCATCTCCTGCCACTGGAAGGAGCGGACGCCCCGTCACGGGAGGAGGGAGGTGGGGGGAACCTCGGAGTATCGCCGGAAGGTCATCGGGTGTTCCTAACTCTCCTTCTCCATACCCACTCAAAATACACGCTGCATTGACCCATCTGAGCCTAGAAGCATTCGAGGATTATCCTGTTGACTCCATCGTGGCCTGCTTCGCCAGGGGCTAAGCACCCCACGAGACCGCGAATGGGCAGGGATTGTGACCGGGGCCCCGCATGATTTACCGCTCTAGGCCGAGGTTTCCACGACGATTTGCCGTTGAAAAGCGTGTCTAGTCAGAAGAGTCGAGTCAGAAACCAGGGCCGGCCCAGACCACCAGACCCCGACTGGAGGCCGGGGTCGGAATGGGGCCGTTCTGCCATTGGGTGAGCCGGCGACTTGTTCCCCATGGGGAAGAATTAGTGTGGGATACAAACGGTGTCAGACCTCGAGATGGATCCAGGAATGGAATTATCGAATGGCGCATGGCGTTGCCAAGGGTCCAAGATTCGTGAGATAGGACTTTTGGGAGCCCACCACGTTGTTCCGTGGCATGGGTGGCATACCAGGTGTCCGGGTTCGCTCACGGAAAATAATTCCTTGTAAGGTAGCACTGAGCGTCACGAGGTGTTGCAGAGCTTGAACGAGTGAGAGCTCGCCAAGGTGGTTTGACAGGCGGACTCAATAGCCGATATGCTTGCCGCCTTACTCTCAGGCCTGGCCAAAGGCTGGTGGTTTTAACCACGATGCTCCCCAGTTATCGACAGCAATTCACCTTTTGACCTTTTTCCTTGTGAATTCTCCACAGCTGCTTCATGCTTAACAACACAGACTGCTAACGGGTGTTGGACTCCCACATTACTCACAGTCTTATACGATCTTGACTAGTCTCTTGTCCAAAATGTCGGACGACAAACAGGCCGCTGATGCCCACCTCGAATCCAAGAGTGAAGATGCGCCGGCCATCCTCGAAACGTCTTCACTGGCGGCTCGATTCGAGCATCGCCAGCACACCTTGACAAAAATGCAGGCCATCAAGGAGAACAAGTGGCCCCTGATGTGGTGTAAGTCAGCGCTGTAGGGCATATACATCAACGCAGTGTCGGATGCTAAGAGTATCTCAGGCTTGTACATGTTCTTCCTCTGTATCACCTGGGGCTTTGACGGCATGGCAGGCGGAATTGTCGTGTCGATCACCGAGTTCCGCAAGGATTTTGGTACGCCGTATGAGGGCGACTACGTTGTCGATGCGATTTGGCAACTCGGCTTCCAAGCAGCTACCATCTTTTGTAAGAATCGCTTCCCTCCACGATGCATGCCTGTCTGAGTGCTGACCCCGACCACAGCCTTGACCTTGGGCGCGTTCCTTTCCGGTCTTGCCATCAACCGTTACGGCCGTCAGCCTGTCATTCTCGCCGCGTTTCTCTTGTCGATTGCTGGAGCTTTCTTGCAATTCTTCAGCAGGAATCTTACAGAGTTTGTCGGAGGAAAGATCTTGACTGGTCTTGTACGTTCACGCACGCACTGACCTAGATGGCGCTGGCTAACACACGCTTCACTTTACAGCCCATGGGAGCATTCACCACCGCAGCCCCTCCCTACGCATCCGAAATGGCGCCCCTGAGCATTCGCGGCTCGGTCGCCGCAGGCATGAACTTCTCCATCGTCCTCGGCCAGCTCATCGGGTACGGCGTCATGCGCGAGGCCAGCAAGTACACCGATGCCCGGGCGTACAAGGTGCTCTTCGCAACGCAGTGGGGTTTCGCGGCTGTGGCCCTCGCCTTCTTGCCTTTCTTCCCCGAGTCACCGTACTGGTTGGTCGCCCACGGCCGCGCCGATAAGGCGAGGAAGAACCTGGAGAAGCTCCACGACTCTTCGTACGATTACGACGGGCACATGGCCGAGATTAACGAGTCCCTTGCTCGTCAGAACCAGGAGAGCGACGCCCGTGGATCGTACGCCGAGTGCTTCTCCAAGGAGGCCCGGACGAGAACCCTGGTCGCCGCTGGCATGTTCTTCATTCAAAATGCCTGCGGCCCTGCCTGGGTGGTGGGCTACATGAGTTGTAAGTTGAAAAAGCATACCCTGGTTCAAGAGCTTGTCCTGACAGCGGTCGATTACAGATTACCTCCAGCTGGCCGGCATGAGCGCCGCTGTGTCTTTCGATACCACTGTCGGCCTCGCCGGGCTCATGGTCGTCGGTAATGTCGTCGGATGGTTCCTCGTGGATTACCTCGGCCGCCGAGGGACGGCGCTCTACGGCTCCGTTCTTTTGTGCGTTACGTTGTTCTTGATCGGTGCTTCGTCTCTCATCAAGACACAAGGGGCAGTCTGGGCTCAAGTTGTCTTCATGGCCATCTGGTCATTCTGTAAGTGCCCCAAGACAAGCTTCATATCTTTATTCCATGCATATTCTAACCCCAACCTACAAAGCCTACCAAGCCACCCTAGGTGCAGTTGCGTGGCCCATCGCCACCGAGGCCGCGACCAGCAGGCTTCGTGCACCTACTCAGGCCGTGGCGATCATCGTCAACGGCCTCTCGACTAGCATCTGGGCGCTGAGTCTGCCATACGCCATCAACCCGGACCAAGGCAACCTCGGCGGCAAGATTGCTTTCATCTTCGGTGCGACTTTGGCAGTGTGCTGCGTCTTCATCTTCTTCATGGTCCCCGAGACCAAGAACCGGACCTACATTGAGATTGACGAGCTCTGGAGTCGTGGTGTTCCTCCGCGGAAGTTCAAGTCCACGACCCTGGTCACGCTGTCTGATGATAGCGATGTTAAGGGTGCTGCCGTCGAGCTTGTGGAGAGGCGCTGATTTCACATATGATGCCAGTTCCAAGAGGAGGATACCATGAGACAACTGCGACTTTCGGGAGCATCAATACCACATACAAAGATTTGTTTCACAGACGCAACTTTCTCGGGTTAAAGACCAGTGGCCGAAATCCGCTCCTACGGCGCTTGGAGCGGTGCGCTCAAATCCACGTAATCTAACAACTTCTTCCTCAAACACCACGCAGCACCTCAATACATTCAGGGCTTCGTCCCCCAACAGCCCATCTACTTAAGTTACGAAGAGTGACAGTCTCTTTCCAATGAAGTAGAAGACCCATACGACCTTTACCCAAGTTGGTGATTGATGCGGAAATCCAGATAGACCAGTCTTTGCTGCAATGACCAGTACCTAGTCAGAGTACAACGCCCCGTAAGCCATTACACACCCTAAGACTCCCGCCACGGCAAACTTCCCTTTTTTCCATGTGAAACAAGCGATGACAACGGTCACCGATGTCATGGCTGCTAAGCCCCAAAAGAGACCAGTGACAAGCTTCATACTGGAGTCGGACATTGCTGATGCTGCGATAGAAAACGCTCCTACCAGGCCTGCAACTGCACCAGGCAGATACAGTAGCAGTATCCATTCGTTTTGATAGATACTGAGGATGCCAGCAGCCAAGGATAGAGAGAGTTTCATGGCTGCCAGCGCTGCGAACTCCCTAGTGACGACCAAGCATTAGCTGCATAACGCAGTGAAACATATGTAGGCAGAGTGAAGGCATTCAAAGTCATCGTACGCACCAAGTATGAACACATCTGGCAATGCTAGCGATTGAAGACACCGTCGTCAGCACCAAGTTGGCAATGCCAAGATAAATGTTTTGCGATCCACTCTCTAAGGAAAGCCATGGCAGTAGCGGCCTTTTGTGGTAAGTGAGAACAATAGCCGTGTAATACGTCAATAGGTGCGATATGAAACCCGTGGTACCATAGGGAAGCCCATAGCACTTGATCTCTTTCTGAAAGCGATTCGCTTCGCGTTCGGCGGTGGTGTTTGTTTGGGCTGCGACGAAGCAGTAAAAGAAGAAAAGGAGTAGCAATGTTAAAGTGGCAGAAGACATTATGTATGGACTTAGGTTGTCGCTGTTCTTCCTGAGTGGAGTACAAAAGGTGAAGCTGCTGTGTGACGCCGCTACGCGATGTCAATAGGGTGCGTTTTGGCGTTTGGCCTGCCAACCCAGTATACAGGCTGGTGGGGTATACCCCGTTTTATACCCAAAACTACCTCTGAGCCATATATCTCACGTGTATTCGTCCCACGTCCTGTTAGACTATGTGTAGCATTGTCATTTGGCACCAGGCACTCTTCTGTGGCAATCAAGAACAATCAGCAAGTCAGCCTCCATTGCTAACCGCCGTGCTGACCACCTGACGGTAGGCAGAAAAGTGCCTATCCCTCGCAAAGTGAGGTGTCATTAATTGGTCAGGATTTTGCGAAAGTTGTCAGCAAACAAGCCAAAGGAGGGCAACACTATTGTGGTATTGGGCAGCAGATCAGGCTCTACGATAGCAGATCAGATTTTGTAATAGAAGATCAGGCTGCGTGATAGCAGTTCAGGCTGTGTGATAGAAGGTCAGGCTGTGTAATAGCATTCTCCCAATGGGATCCTTCAAAGCATTTGGCCACGTCACACGCCTAACTTTAGGTTTAAGTGGCTAAGAATGGGAGGGGGATTCATACTGCTATCTAGTGACAAGTTCAAGTTTTTACTTTGATATTTGGTACTTTACATACTTAGAGAAACATTTTTTTCTTTGTGTGTTTGCCTGTAGCTGTGAGCACGATTGTTGGCCTTTGTTGAGAAAAAGAGACAACAAGACTTTAATCCTGTCGAATCAAGTGAATGGCATGGCTGATGGATGCCCTGCCCTGCCCTGTTGATGCTTTAATCAAAGATGTACAACACCTCCCGTCGGGCGCGCAAGGGTGGAACTCCACTCTGAGGTGCCGCATGTGCGGCCAAGACGAGGAACGGAAAAGGTTGGGGGTGATAAGGGCGCGGATGTGCAATTCCGCCAGGCAACTGCCCAGGTCCTGCAGGCTGAGAGACATGGGGTCCATGGCTTCAAACAACCAGAAAAGATGGTCACCTCCTAGCATCACGCATCAAACGCTAAACGGAGCCAGGATGGAACGAACTGCTCCAGCGAAGCTAGAGATCTCTAGGCCGTGACATTATTAAGCAAATTATAATGACAAAGTGGATGAATGAATGAATGAATGAATCAATGAATGAATGAAAGAAAAGAATGGATGGATGGATGGATGGATCTAACATGCCCTAGTCTGTAAGCTGAAGTCCTGCACCAACTCACCCTGCTCGCCTTGCTCACGCTCCTCATACCACATTAAGGCGGCGGGTGATCTGGCTGCACGTAAGTGACACAGTGACACAACAATTAGTGAATTTTCAATCACGGTTGGAAAATAATTTGTCGTTAGGAATAATGAAATCGTTGATCAAAAACTTGCCGTCTATTTTTGACTATGTTGTAATAGAATCTGGAAGCGACAGAGCCCAGCGACGACAATAGAGCTTAGAAACGACGATGGATAACGACAGTGCCCAAGGACGACGACAAAACCCAGCGACAACAATAACAGAGCCTATCAATGTCAGCAGAGCCTAGCAGTGACAAGAGAGCCCACCAACAGCATACAACGCAGCAATCCTATTAATCAGGACCAAATAACCTAGGTAATAATAGGTAAGGCACTAGGGGAGTTGTGGTTGCATAATATGCATAATAGGGTATGCATTGATAGATGCATGTATCCCCAAAACACATATCGATAAGCTCCGGTCGATGTCATCCGTTCAAGCTTCCAGAAGCACAGCTTGCATTGGCATTCCCAAATCGCATTTCTCAACACCAACAAGCTCTCTCGAATTCTTCAACCAATCCACCCCCAAAGACCAAACAATGCCACCAAGATGACCGCCCCGCGCCCCTGGACACCTCCCCTCCTCCTGCGCATCCGCTTCACGACCTCCCTCCCCGACCTCGACCTCGACATCCCCTCCCCGTCCCAGACGACCGTCGCGGCCCTCAAGCACCTCATCCGCGGCCGCCTCGCGCAGCCCGACTCCCAGCGCCGCCTGCGCTTCATCCACCAGGGCAAGATCCTCCCGGACGCCTCCGCGCTCTCCTCCGTCCTCCGCCCGCTCCCGCCCCCGCCCTCGGCGTCCTCCAATCCCTCGACCCCATCTTCACCAGCGACGCCGCCCGGCGCAGACCCCAAGGGCAAAGGGAAAGCCAAGGCCCACGACGTCGCCCCGCCGCGGGTCTACGTGAACTGCAGCATCGGCGACAGCCTCACGGACGACGAGCTCGCCGCCGAGGCCGAGGCGGCCCTCCGCGCGCCCTCGGACCGGCCGAATCCCTCTTCGTCAGCGGGGGGATTTGATGCCCAACATGCAGGCGCCGCCGCGCACCCGCAGACGTCCCGACCGACGCCGCGGGGCTTCGACAGGCTCCTCAGCGCGGGCTTCACCGCGGCCGAGGTGAACCAGCTGCGCCTGCAGTTCCGCGAGATCCGCGCCGCGGGATACACGCCCGACACGATGCCCAGCCCGGACACGATGCGCTCGCTCGAGGACGCGTGGATCGACACCAACGCCGGCGGCGCGCTGCCGGGCGGCGCGGCGGGAGGAGGCGGGGACGCCGGCGAGGGCGCGGCGGCGGACGACGCGTTCGGCGCGATGGGAGGGATACTGGACGTGCTGATCGAGGGCATGTTTGTGGGCTTCTTCTGGCCGTTGGGGTGCCTGGGGTGGCTGTCGAGGGAGGAGAGCATGCTTTCCGGGCGGTGGCAGGACTTCATCGGGTTCGGCGTGGTGTTGAGCATCATTATCGGAGTCATTAGGGCTTTCTCGGGCGATCGCTAGTGACGACGGCTGGCATTCTTCAGGCAATTGGCGTTTTGGTGGGCTTTTTTCTTTTTTTAGATGATACCAGGGCGGGCGAAAAGTAAGGCAGGCAGGCATGATTCACGATGATAGAAAGTACCAAAAAAGGGCCATTATCTTGCTTCATTGGTGGCCGTGGAGAAGGACCTTTCGCAAAGCCTCTTACAACTCCGATGTCGCGCACACAAGGATTCTACATGGTATAAGCCTCCGCAAACCTCCCAACGCCTTTTCTTTTTCCGAAACCCCGGGGCAACTACATAGAACCGAGAGAAAACATGGAGGGGGAAAACTCGAAAGCAAGCAACTGTACTAGCTGGGATACGCAATCCTAGACAAACCTTCGTCTACCTAGAGGTACAGACTCTGGGCCGCAACGATGTCGCGGCGGATCTTGGCCAGACTGTCCTCAAACTTTTGGGTAAGCTCCTCGCTGCCCATGACCTTGGCACCCTGGCCCATTTGGCGCAGGAGCTCTTCCAGACGGCGGAAGAGACGGATGAGGGAACCCTCGTAGGCGTTTGTCATTTTGCTAGTCATGTCAATATTCGTTGTCATACTGCCGAGGGGACGGACGATGGTAGAGGGGGACAGTAGTAGAGAAGGCGGACGATGGTAGAGGAGGGGGACGACAGTGAAAGGGGCGGACGATATGAAAGGGGGTGGAAAATAGTGAAGGGGGTGGAAAATAGTGAAGGGGGCGGATGATAGGAGAGGAGGTGGACGATAGTAGTGAAGGGGGAAAATGGAAGGGGGCGGACGATGGTAAAGGGGGCGGACGATGATGGAAGAGGCGAACGATAATAGAAGAGGCGGGCAATGATAGAAGAGACAGAAGATGATAGGATAGGCGGACGACGATAGAGGAGGGAGACAATAATAGAGGAGGGGAACGATGATGAAGGGGGAAGACGACGATGAAGGGGGAAGACGACGATGAAGGGGGAAGACGACGATGAAGGGGGAAGACGACGATGAAGGGGGAAGACGATGACGAACGGGGCGGACGATGGGTGAACTTACCAAATGTCGGCAAAAGGCTTGCCCTTTGCCCAAGAGTAGACCGTCTCCATCAATTGCCACTTGAAGCCATTCAGGTATTCGTCTTCATTGAGCTCCAGCTTGCTCTCGCGGCTGACCTTGGCAACCTGCTTCGCCTTCGCCTGGACCTCGCGGAAGGGCTTGGCGAGCTCCTCGCGGAGGGCGGCGGTCTCCAGCTTTTCGTCCAGAACGAAGCAACTGAGCACGGCCGCGATAAGCTCGGGTTCAAGCTCGTTGAAGAATCGGTCGAAGAGAAGCTCTGCGAGAACGAGCTCGTGACCTTCGGTGGAGGAGATTTCGCAAGCAACACGGGCCTTGAGTTCGACGACCTCGGACTCGTTGAGGAAGCCGAGACGGCGCAGGACACGCTTGCGGGCCTTCAGCTCGTCCATCTGAGCGATGCTGTGAAGTCTTGCAATCTCCTTCTTCTTCGCCTTGATCTGCTCGTTAAGCTTCTCCTTGGCGCGGTATTGCAGGTAGAGCTCGGGGAGCAGGGGAGAGCCGTGGAGAGGGTTGGTGAGGAGGCGGGCCTCCAGCATCTCAATCTTGCGCATGAGCGATCTGAAAGAGTCGTCGGTGATGCCCATGTTCTCGATAGGGTCGAGGTTGGGGAGACCGTCGGGGAAGCGTCGGTGAACTTCCCTCAGCGAGTTTCCTACTTCCTGAAGCGACGATTGCGACTTGATGTCCTTGGGCATGAACACACGGATCTGGCTGATGGCCTTGATGCAGGTCAACAGGCAGGGAATGACCTCGAAACGAGCACCGTTATCGGGTTGATCCGGCTTCGCGTAGGGCACCAGTCCTTGAGGCATATCGCCCTTGCGGTTGCCCGCGTGGACAGGGGCGCTCTTCTGGTCAACCACCATCATGACGTCGATGAAGTGGGATTCCTGAGGAGGGAACTCGGGATCTCCTTGTTTTGTCTTGCGTCTGATCAGCTCAACGACGACACCCCAGCCGAAGTCGGCACCTCCCAACGTGTTGTTCGTCTTCTTCGGGTCGTGGATCCTGACAAGACGGCCAGGCTGCATGAAGTCGATGCAGTGTTCGGGGTGCTGAATGACAGCCCGCATGTCGCTGGTGTACTGCTCCAGCTGGTTGCGCAAGTTGTAGTAGTCCTTGACGGTGGCCTCATCTGCGATGGCCAGGCTGTCCCTCTCCTGCTGGAGCGCCGTGAGATCGCGCTCCAGAGCGGGAACACTGGCACCAGTCTGGAACTGATGGAAGCAGCGCTCGAGCATGAACTCGGGAGAAATGGCCTCGATTCGGAGAAGGTTCAGAATCATGTTGTAACCGAGATAGAAGGCAGAGTTGAGGCGATCCTGCTCTCCAACCACGATGGAGCGGGCAGTGTCGGGCTCCATCTTGTCGTCGATCATCATGATGACAATACCACGGGAATCCAGACCTCTACGACCGGCACGACCAGACATCTGGATGTACTCGGAGGGGGTAAGGGGTCTGCGCTGGACGCCGTCCCACTTGGTGACCTGGGTGAAGACGACGGTCTTGGCAGGCATGTTCAGACCGATAGAGAAGGTCTCGGTTGCGACCAGCACCTTGATCAGAGACTCCTGGAACAGAATCTCGATGGTCTCCTTCAAGATAGGAAGCAGTCCGGAGTGATGCACACCAATACCCTTCTGCAGAAGGGGAAGCAGGTTCTGGATCTGGGGAAGCTCACGATCGGCCTCGGACAAGCTCTGGATGGCGTTGTTGAAGACCGTCTTGACCATGGCCTGCTCGGAGTCGTTGTTGAATTGGAAGTGGGAGATCTGCAGAGCAAGGTTCTCGACCTCCTTTTTGCTGAAGTTGAAGATGATGACGGGGTGGAAGCTCTTCTGCATAATCATTCTGACGATCTTGGAGATGTCGGATTTCATGTCGGCAGCCTGGCCACCCTTGGACGTGTTCTTCTTCGCACCCTTGCCCTTCCAGCTGGCGTTGGCGTTGTTGGGGTCCTGGCCCTTGCCCTGTTCGATGAGGGCCATCGTCTTCTGGAAGTTGCCCTCCCTGAAAACGCCCTTCTCGTCAACCACCAAGAAGATTCCGTTGCCGCCGGCAGGGAAGAAGTAGTTCTGGAGGGGGGTAGGTCGGAAATCGGTGTAGACGACGTGACACGCCTGGTGGTGGATCTTGGCGATCCATTCCGCGAACTGGAAGGCGTTGGGGATGGTGGCGGACAGGAAGACGTAGCGAACCTTATCCGGGAGCAGAATGATGGTCTCTTCCCAAACCACACCTCTCGTCTTGTCGCGCATGTAGTGAATCTCGTCGAAGACGACCCAGGCGACCTCGCGCATGATCTCGGAGCCGCGGTACAACATGGAGCGCAAAATCTCGGTGGTCATGACGAGACAGCTGGCGGTGGGGTTGATGGTGACATCACCGGTCATCAAGCCGACATCGCCGAAGAGCGCTTCGAAATCTCTGTACTTTTGGTTGCTGAGGGCCTTGATGGGACTCGTGTAGATGACTCGCTGGTTGCGCTTCAAGCACTGCGCGATGGCGTACTCGGCGACGACCGTCTTTCCGGCAGATGTGTGAGCAGACACGAGGACACTCTCCTCTCTCTCGATCGAGGCGACAGACAAGCTCTGGAAGGGATCAAGCTTGAAGTTGTACTTGCGCGCAGGCTCGGCGGGGGGCTTGTGCTCAGACAGAGGGACGTATTCGTAGTCCAGATCGGGCGGCAGCGCGACCTGATGCTGGATGTTGTGGGAGAGGACCAGGGACTCGTCCTGGGCCTGGGTGAAGGTCGCGGCACCGGCAACCTCTCTCGACTCGGCGGTCTGGAAGGTGTCGGTCAGGACGGGCTGGGCCTCGTCCTCCTTCTTGCGGCGCTTGTGGCTATCGTGGTGCTCGTCGGACGTGGCACCGGCGTCCTCTGCGTCGTCGCCGCCGTCCTTGGAGGTCTCGTCAGCGTCAGGCATATCGGCGTCGGCGTCGGCGTCCTCCGTCGGCTTGACCGAAACGCCATTCTTGATCTCGCCGTCGGCCTTCCGCTTTTTGCTCTTTTTATCCTTCTTGCGCGACCTTTGCGGCTGCGGCTCGGGCTCGCTGGGCGACTCGGAGCGAGCCTCGGGCTGGGCATCGAAGACGTCGAAAAGGTCATCCATGGTGACCTATGGCCTGGGGCCGGCGAGTTGGATGGGGTGGATGTATGGTAATGGCAAGTTTTTTTGTTGTGATCTTTTCGTAGCCTAAATAGTAGTAGGTATGGCAGGAAGCCCAGGCAGGTCGCAGCTGCTCGAAGTCCACAGGGAAAAGTTAATAGTGGGCCGCCACTGGTGGTAGGTACGGCAGAAAAAATTATTTAACAAGGCAGTTGCGATGGAGCACCTAGATACCTACCTAGTGTAGGTAGGTAATACCCAGCCCGCGCCTGTTGGGTGTCATATACGTCACCCTTGCCGATAGATATTCACCACCACAACTACCTAGTACTAGTGAAAGAATACTTTCCCTTTTTTCGAATGATATAAACGTGAAGCTGGAAAAGCATTAATTTGGAATGGCTTTTCTCTCATCCGTTGCTGTCGTCCATCGTTGTTGTACATCACTGTTGTTCGCCGCTGTCGTCTATCACTATTGTTTGTCACTGTTGTCCGTCACTATCCGTGCCCAAGTAGGCACGTCGGGTGCCTCGAGAAACCCTTCTAGGGACGGTTAGCTGGTACCGAATAGAACGTCAAGGATTGCCGAGTAGTGCGTCTTGCTGTGCAACCTCCAGCGGCAGGCGGTCACGCACTGACCAGTTGCAAATCCCAGCCGCGGGACTGGACGGCAGGCGGTCTCACACGTCACGTGTGCTTACCTAAGTCCAGCCTTTGGCGGCAGAGAGGATCTTGGAGCTTAGCCGGAACCACACCCTCAGACCACTCTCTGAATGACTTCAACACCATAACCAGCACCCTCTGCCTCACTCCATTGCGCGCCGTGCCCGCCTTCGAAACCACCGCCAAGGTAACCACGAACTCCCCAAAGTTCTGTTGTGTTCAATTGATGCTGACCCGAATGCCCCCGCGACCAGATGCTTGCCCGTGCCGCCGCCCGCGCGGTCCCCCAGACTCGCTCCGTCGTCGCCCGCCGCGGCTTCCAGACCACCCGCGCCCAGATGAGCTCGCCCTACCACTACCCCGAGGGCCCCTACTCCAACATCCCCTTCAACCCCAAGTCCAAGTGGTTCGGCGCCGGTTTCTGGACCTACTCCTTCGTCGGCTTCTTCGCCCCCTTCGGCATCGCTGGTGCGTCACTTTTTTTTCCCGCTGCCCCGGGAACGAACGATCATCGTCTGTCGACCATGCTAACCAATTTCTTTAGCCTGGCAAACCTACAAGCCCAAGGCTTAAGCAGCCTCGATTGCTTTTTCCTTGAGTCGAAAACGCGAGTGTACACCATGGACTGAGCTGGGACGAGGGGGTGATTCTGTACATGACCCAGAAATAGAGCATTTCGCCCTCAGCGATTCCCTTTCAGCCAGGCTTGCGTCGAAATGGCCAACTCGTCACGTGACCCAGGCCGGTTGCTCCTGTTGACGCAGTGACTCCAGACGTGCTATCGCCCCCGTTGCAGAAAAATGCGGCAGATGGTGGTAGGTATTATTTTATACATCGGGTATTTCTACAGTGGCCGTTTATCGGCGGGCCTGTCCTCCGCCGAGGTGCAGGCCTCGTCAAGCGTGAAAACATTCCCCTGGTCACGGACTCCCATGAGCCTGAGGAGGTAGCTATCCATGAACTGGGCTTTATCCTCGCCCAGCTTCCACCTCTTTTTGAACTGCTCGTACACATCAACCACCGTCTCCTTGTTTGTACATCTCTCGAACGCCCGGAGCGCCGCCATCATCAGCCAGGTGTCGAGGTAAATGCCCGCCGACTGCTCCTCCAGGGCCTGCATGAGCGCCGTGAAGACGCCCTGCAGCCGCTGGGAGGTCCACTGGGAGCCGCGGAAACCCCCGTGGGTCTTGAACCCCTTGAACAGCGTCAGGAAGATGCCGCCGTGCAGCGGGATCTCGAACCACTTCATCTCGTCCATGAGCTGGGCCACCTTGCCGAGGTCGCCGACCTCGATGGCGAAGTGGTTGATCAGGGCCCGGTATGTGCGGAGGTCCGGGGCCGTGATCACCAGCTCTTGGAACTGCTTCCGCAACGCCGGGTGCTTCTTGCCAACCTTTGTCAGAAGCCTGAGCGTCTGGTTGACGATCCTCTGCGAGCTGTAGTCCCTTCCCGGGAGGGTCGCAGCCCGCGCGTGGGTGGCCTTCATGTGCTCGTAGACCCTGAGCGCCGCCTCGTCCTCCCTGCAGCGGAGGAAGCTGGAGACGACGCAGTTGAGGACCGCCGTGTCGACCAGCTCCCCGCTCTCGACCGTCTCCTTGTACGCCGCGCGGATGCCGTCGGCATCCTGCTTGAGTCCGAAGTAGTGTATCAAGCTTACGTGGTGGTACCTGGTGAACGAGATGCCCCGGTTTTCCATCTCCTTGTATATCATCTCGGCCAGCTCGAAGTTCCCCGCCTTGCTCGCGGCGTCGAAAAGGATGTTGAACGTGACGTCGTTGCCCGAGACGTCGGCGTCCTTCTCCATCTCCCTCCAGAGCAGGAGCAGAGACTCGACCTCCCTCGCCGTCGTCCTGCCAACGTACCGGCTCGCCAGCGACAGCGCGTAGTTCCACTCGTTGCGGCGCAGGGAGAGGCCGCTGTCCTTGACGTCCCCGACGAGCGAGAAGTACCGCAGCATCGTGCCGACGTCCCGCTTCGGCGGCGCGCCGAAGACAGTCAGCAGGCGGTGTCGCAGGATGGCCGGCATCTGGATCATGCGCGGCACGGGTAGCTCCAGGTACTGCTCGTACACCCTGTCGAGGGAGACGCTGTGCGGCTGCCTCTGCCTCGAGCCCACGAGCGAGCGCAACACCTTGTTGATGTGTATCAGGTGCGCGTCGCCGTGGACGGCCTCCTGGAGGGACGGGTACGAGAGGTCTGCCGGCCGGTCTGTGACCACCACTCTCGTCGGCTCCGGTTGTGCGTATTTGTTGAGGTAAGGATCCCGCAGGAACGTGAGGTGGTCATCCACCGAGCCTACGTCCGTGTCATCGACGAATTCGAGCAGCTCTTCTTTTCGCTGGACAACGGCTCGGTCCGGCTGTGGACGCACGGAATGCGCAGCCGCGGTTGCATGGCTGTATCGTTGGACGCGCTGGGGGCACGGCAGGGCGTTGTAGGACGCAGCTGCTGTAGGGGAAGGAGGAGGCCCTGGGCGTCGAGAGGGCGCCGGCAGGAAGGTCGACAGCAGCCACGACGCCGTCTGCGGGCAGCGGTGGCCTTGCGGGCGGGCACGGCCGGCATGGCTCTGGCGGCATTGGGACGCCGGCGCCCTCGGGGGATGTGTTCTGTCTTCTCGGACCTGGGGGCGGGAAGAGACTGCAGCTCGGGCGGCAGATGGTCGAGTCGTCGTCGAGAGAATCGCGCCGCATACGGACCCGTCGATACGGCTAAGAATTTTCATGGGCTGTGTCGTGCATTGCGGCCCAGGGCGTTACCGTCCCTTCAAGCAGCTCGAGCTCGCATGAAATGGGAAAGGAGGGGGCAAGAGGACCAAACAAGCGGGCTGGTTGTTATAAGGGAACGGCGAGGTCGGGCAAAGCTCGAGGCAGGTTGACCAAAAGCTCCAGGATGATTGGGGAATATTATTTCGCAGGTGAAATGCACCTCCAATGGCCCGGGACGGGTAAAGTGGGGCGGGAACTGCCGGCGGCGGCGTTAGGATTGGCCGACACGGTTCCAAATTTCTGTGGTGGTGCGGTGCGGCTCGCGACGGATGGAGCTTCGCAGGTACGATTCTGGGTTCAGCATCGAGACAGCGACTCTCCACGCCTTCATTGCTGCTCCGTTCCATACAGTATGTCCCAATCGTTTCACTGAGTCTCTTTCACCCGGGAAGAACACTCTTAACATGGTCTCCAGGTCGCAATGGGTCGACAAATCCGGCCCGCCAGGGTCTACCAGGCCGTCAGCCAGGAGGTCAACTCCGCCATTTTCCCCAAGTATGCCGTCCTGCCGCCGCCATGGCTGAGCGTCATGCGCGATATCCCTCCATCCGAGCTCTTCACGCGACCGGTCACGCAGTACAAGGCCCCCGAAAGCACCAAGATCCGCAAGCCGCGCAATATCTACAAGCCGCCAAGGATATACCACGAGGAGGACGCACTGCGGGCGACCTTTTACAGAGACCACCCCTGGGAGCTGGCACGCCCGAGAATCATCTTGGAGATTGACGGAAAGGACGGCCAGAGGACGGACTGGAGCAAGGGCCTGCGCCAGCCCGGCATGCAGCTGACCGGTGAATGGTGAGCTAATCATCCCCGCCCAGCACTCTCGTTCTTCCCAACGACTTGCCAAAAAAAGCTAATATCTTTACCAGTGTCGTCCAGCGCCAGATGTGGCTGATGCACAACACCGAGATGGACACAGACCAGGCGTACGACGTCGCGAGAAAGGAGTTCTACGCCCTGCGCCAGGAGGAGGAGATCGAGAGGCGCCTCGCCAGGGAGGAGGCGAGATACGTCGGCGCCTACTTCGGCAAGAACAAGCTGCAGATCGGCCAGGATCTGGAGGACAAGGAGTTCGAGACCTGGAAGGGTTGGGCCGGCAAGCGCGCGACCGAGCTGGAGCAGGAACGCAACGCCAGCTACACCACCTTCGGCGAGTCGAGCGACGAGAAGGTGGACGAGGCGGCGGACCTCGAGTTGCTGGCCGAGCAGGATGGCACTACTCCTGCATCTTGAGAGGAGGTGCGAAGGTTGTTGTAAGTGTATGTACTACGAGACTCTGTATAATACTGCCTACGCAATGGCGATGGGACCACTATGCTACTCTAGTCTGCTGTCGTGGGCGGGGTGACTTCATCCGCACTTGGAATCTCGGGCGGAACGGACAGGGCTTTGGACCGGATCAACTTGTATCAGCTTCGCCTCCGTTTCCTGGGGACGTACTGTAGGACTTGGGCGGCCGTCACGGATATCAGCCAACAGCTACACCAACAGCGACCGCTCGAGGTTCATAAGTACGCTGTTGCCGGGGACAAGCAGAGGTCGGGCACTTCCGAGTGGTCAAGTATACGCAAGGCTCACTTGCTCAAGGCAAAGAATTAGAATAAAAAAAAAGGACGAAAGGAAGAGACAAACTCCCCAAGCGCGCCTTGATACACTGCCATCAGTTCGATATATGCCTATTGTTTTGTAACTTGTTTTTCCAGACCACGCCTCTCATTTTCATGACATGCATGAAATCATTCTATTCATTCTTGAAGCTGTGAATTACTTTGTACTCTTGGCCGTTACGGGACTTCAACCTACGGTATCAAGCTTGGCCGGTCTCTGAACTCTGGACCTCGACATCAGTCTACCTAGCTTCCGATCTAGTCTCCTAACTACTCCTGACAAGGTCACTTGCCCCTCACGACCATAGCTCCCGCATTGGTGATGCCGTAAGCCTTCGCCACTTGCTCATGCTGTACCAACAACATATCCGCGATCCGAGTGTGGTGGAACAGCTTCCCCGTCAGACTCAGTGTGCGGATGCGGGCCCACGACTCGATGAAGAGGACCTGCGCCGTGTCGTCGGGAATGACATAAAACATCTTGAGCAGGTACACGACCAGCGCCACGATGAAGCCCGTGGCCGGTCCGTTGGTGAGGACGACGTCGGGAAACTGCTGCCGCTTCCGGACGCCGGAGAAGGGGGACGACAGCAGCAGCGGAAAGATCTGGAGGACCGACAGCAGGGCGGTGAAGGGCGTCGTGAGGAGGCTCTGGTGGATCTTGCGCGCGCGGGCGACGATGTGCTTGTCGTACGTGCCGGCCTGCTCCTTGCCGTGGACCTCCCGGAGGTCCTGCTCGAAGGCCTCGAGGTGCTTCAGGGACATGGCGTCGCCGCTCGAGATGAGGTAGCGCCGGTGCATGTCCGGGGCCTTGGGGAAGCCGATCTCCATCATGGCTAGCATCTCCTTCGTGTGGCCGCCGGAACCGAGCACGACCAGGAAGTAGGTGCCCCTTAGGGTACTCGAGAGAGCATCGTTGGCTGCCGCTTTGGACAATGCTACAGGGTGTCTAAGCCGAGCCTGTTGGATTTGGAGGTGGCGGGTCTGTGTTG
Organism: Colletotrichum musae; assembly: GCA_027406025.1. Taxonomy (NCBI): domain Eukaryota; kingdom Fungi; phylum Ascomycota; class Sordariomycetes; order Glomerellales; family Glomerellaceae; genus Colletotrichum; species Colletotrichum musae. Next base: position 1,439,997 of record JANVYC010000004.1, read on the forward strand.
GTCAGAAGGTGCTTATCCACAAGAAGACGGAAGACTTTATGGCTTACTGTTGCAAATATGATGAGAGTGACACCTCCCAACACAAGAGTTGCAAGCAGAGCTTTCCATGAGGACCGCAGGATGCTGCCCAGACCCAGGGCACACAGCACACCAACAATGCCAAGCAGAGTGGATGCAGCTGGCTTCTTACCGGCCATTCTGGACGATTCAAGTGGCTCAAAGGGCTATGTAAGAATCACAGACATTCCCTTGTCTTGGTCTGTGAGCGGTGATGATTGTGAGTCTATTCACCCTTAAGCAACGTGTTGTCAAGTATGAGAATTGTGTAAGATCCTGAGGAAGAAGAGTGACGAACCTGTGGATTCTATTTTTTGTTGCTGTATTTAGAAAAACTTAGATACTGGTTGGAATCTTCCTATTTACCCAGTAGTGGAATTAAGAGGTAGTTGGAAAGGTAGAGAACAGCCTCTTGGACGAACTTGGCCGTCTCCTTCCTAGACTTGAAATCTGATGTACGAGATGTGAGTTATGTGAACACTTAGCACCTGCCACTTAGTGTTAGTGTGGGCTTTAAGCCACTAGTAAGCTCATTGAAAGGGTGTGGGGGAGCTGCAAGAGACCCCGAAAAATAGTGACCCAAGCTGCGACAGCTGTTGCTTAGTGTGATCTGTCAGTGCTAGCTGTTAGTGCGATCCGCATTAAAGTGCCTGACGAAATGTGAGGATGACCTCATGCTCCTGCTGGCCCTCCAACATCCCTGTGCCTTCCCCTGCATTCTTCTGTCGCTGTGAACAGACCGCCCGGCAGAATTTAGAAAGTTCCCAGAACAACACTGTCGGACAACAAGAACCGTCCCGCCGCCCTGCATAAATGCATTGTCTGCGCCGAGGGTACAGAATCCCCAAAGCGCCATGGCGAACTTGAGATCCGGCAGGCTTTTGTCCTGCTTCTACTGCGGAAAGCGCTCCTCGACGCGGTACGACGGGCTCATTCGCGAGTTCCTCTGTCTTCATTGCGATGCGACCAACTACTTGGACGAGGTACGTCCGGCCTCCAGCGCATCGCAAGTCGCGACTTGAATCTGACCGAGAATGCAGCGCGGCGACATCACCGATCCCCCCGTGGCCAAAACGACTTCCGCGCCCGCCTCCACGACCTACGCGATCCCTCGTTCCCAGTCGCCCGACTTCGCGAGCCCGTCCCAGAGCATCTTCTGCGCGACGTGCCTGAAGAACCAGCACCTGTTTACGAGCTCCCTGGCGCAGTACCTGCCGGACGACCCAGACCACCCCGAATATGCCGAGCTCGAGAAGAACATGTACAAGTTCCGCAGGCGGCTCGAACAGCGATACCCCCAGATATGCGCCGACTGCGAGCCCAAGGTCCACGCCCAGCTCGACCAGGCGGGCTACACGGCGCGGACAGACCACCTCCGCCGCATGATGGACAGGAGCAGGAGAGACCGTGTCGTGCCAAAACAAACCACGCCGTTGGACCTGTCGGCGAAGCTTGGGAAGTGGCTCTGGTTCGGGGGCATCGTGTGCCAGTACCTGTGGCACCTCTCGGCCCTGGCCGCCGTCTTCTCAGCCCAAGACGAAGGGCCGCTGCGAGATCCCGATGCCGAGTCCACGTGGCTCCAGAGGGCCTCGCTCGCCCTGGTGCTCATTCTTCCCCGACCCGAACGGCTGGTCTCGTGGAGCTTATGGTCGAACGGCCTCAGCGTGTGGTGGAATCCTAAGTTCCGCCAGGTCTTCCGCGGGTTCTCTCGGCACATCCTGGGGTTGGGGCAATGGTACACTTTCCAGGGCTTGATCATCTTTACGAGGTTCATGGCCATGAAGATGGCCGAAATGAAGGGCGGCAGGACGGCGGATGAGAGCGCCCAACTCAGCCTCCACGGTTCGACGGCGATGCTCATGATGGCGGTAAGCAGGTCAACAACCGGTTCGGCAGGAGCGATGAAGCGCTAACACAGTTGTAGATCTATATCCTCGCTCAACGATCCGTTCGCATCGACACGACGCCCTTGTTCCGAACAACGACGACGACGCCAATCTCATCCCCACCCAGACCGAAATCGCAACGCAAGGAGGACGGCACGAAGAACATGTCGAATCTGCTCGACGACATCTTGGCGGAATCGACGCCGGGACGGGCCATCCCCCAGAGCCCGACCAGCATCGGATCCGGGTCGCCGGCGCTGTTCCAGCGTGATCTGCAGTATAGGGGCAGCCGCAGCTCAGGCTTCGGCTTCGGGGCCGCGGAGCAGCAGCAGCAACAGCAACAGCAGCCTCAGGTCCAGTACTCGGAGGAAATGGACTGGTCCCCTACGCGATCCAAACATCGCGCCTTCAACGACTTCGGGCCTCCCAAGGCGCCGAACCAGGTCTTCGGGCAGCCCAGCCCCGGCCCCAACTCCAGCCCGTTCTGGTACAAAGTGCCCCCCGCGCCGATAACGCCGGCCCAGAAGCTCCGCGGCGCGCCCAAGCCGCTCATCGCGAAACCGATCGAGAAGAAGTCCATCTTCGCGACCAGCAGCATGAACGCGGCCAAGCCCAGCAGCAGCGACGACGAGAAGCCGGGCTCGCTCGACGTCGCCTTTGCGAACCCCACGTTCTTCGCCCCGTCGACGTCGAACCCGAGCGACCCGCGCAGCTCCCTGGCGGACCTGCTCAACACCAGCTTCACCCTGAGAAACGACGATGCCGACGACGACGACGACGCCGAGACCATCGACGGGGATACCTACGACGAGACGCCGCGTGGTGCCGGGCGGCCCACCTCCTCCGCTGCAGCGGCACCGAGGACAGCCGGCCTGCGCAACAGCAGGCTCCTCGACGTCTTCACCCTGGCGATCCTCCTCGCCGCCTGGCTGCACGCGACGGCCGCGGCATACCCCTACAGCCGGGACGTGATGCTCGGCGCCATGCTGCTCAGCGCGGCCACCGCCGTGCACCTCACGGGCGACGCGGTCAGGCAGATGCGCGCCGGGCCGTCGCCGCCGGGCTTCGCCTCCGTCGTCCACGCGTCGCTCGGCGTCGGCGAGCTTGCCGTCTCGGGCCACTTTGCGCTGCAGATCTGGGACGGCCGCATGGCGCCCGCGACGGCCGGCTTGCAGGGCGCGTCGGTGATCGGGGCGATGCTCGTCCACGAGATGTGGAACGCGGCCTGCTGAGTGGTCACGGCGAAGAATCTTTCGGGACACAGGACCAAACCGGGAACTATAGATGAGTAACACGAAAAGAGCATAAGCATTGGGATGGTGGTCTTTCCCTTTCTACGGCGTTTTTTATTTTGTTTAAGTAAGAGTTGGAGTGGGGTTGGGTATAGAGAGAGGTCTTGCATCGGAAAGGGAAAGGGGGCATTTTCAGGAGCGACGGGGGAAGATACACAGACAATAGGTCGCTTGTCCTTTTCTTTTTGTCTTGTCTTGTCAGGATTACTATTTCCTTTTCCAAAACCCCCTATTACTACCTATTGCTGTTGTTTCGGTGATACCTTGGCGGCGATATACACACTTGGACACCTATACCCGAACAAGTTCCGGCAGGTGAGAGGGCATTTTGGTCGTCGGGGCGTCAGACTGTAGTATCACCGGAGAGCGTGGAAATCGATCGATCGTGCACGCTACCGGCACTTCCCACAAGGTTCGACACCTAGCGATCCAGCCACACACAACTCTGGTGGAGGGTCTAGACTCGTCTTTGTCCGTTTCTTGTGTTGATTTGGTCGCGCGGGGGAAACATAGTGGCCTGACGGAGCCTTCGGCCGTCTCGGTCTAACCAGGACCGTTGGATTACACAGCAGCTGGAGTTACCGGACTACTTTTTCTCATCCACCCGGCCGGCGACTCATGTACGCTATTATATGTCGCTAGGCTCGATAGTATCCCGAGCAGCCCGGCACCATTGGCGAGACTACCTGCAGCCATCGCGTGGTCCACCGGATGGATGGTTTTGTTATTGTTTAGTCGACCTGGGCTGCGGCAAATACATGGAGTTTATGCCTCTATTGTCCGGCAACCCGACTCTCAGTTATGCCAGTGGGGTTAGCCCTCGGACAGGTTCGGTGATAGTGTCCCTGAGTTAACTGCGAGGGAGATCCGAAATTGAGAAGCATCCACGTCTTGTGTTGAGAGGCGCACCCACAAAACAGCTCAGAGAGAAACAAAAATAAAAATAAACATGACATTGCGCAGATGCGGCCGGGGCCCGTTCGTCTGCGGTGGGACGACGCCGAGGACGAGAGGGAAAAAAAAAAAAAGTCGCCCCTGAAAGTCAGTAGGTCCCCCGAAAGTCCCTGGAAAGAGCCCCTGCTCCGATGGTAATCCCGGGCGTCACAATTGGCCCGTCCTTCTCCCAGTGGACGTCGGTGCCGAAAAAGGCACCAGTGGCCGGAATGGCATTTGGTCGGTGATACTATCGGCCTAGCCACCTTTTTGAGCATGTCATCATCGTCGTCGTCGGTGTCCTCAGTTTCTGCAGCTACTTGGGCAGCTAGGTGCTGGAAACTGGAACTCCTGGGACCCCGTTTTCAGGTCCGTCCCGCCGTTCCGGAATCCCGTTTTCATGTTTGCCTCGTCTCGCTGTGCCGGTAGCCGCGTGGCCAGCTGGAGATGATGGCGACGACGGGGTTGGTGATCGTCATTGGGTGGCAGGTTTCCGTATGTGACGGAGAGTCGCGAAGGGGGCTGTTGGAGCGAGAGGTGTGGTTTTCCTTGATTTGGTTAGCACGGCAGCGTCACCGATACCGTGACAGCGGCGACTTCGCGTGGGCGAGATGAGGTAATCTCTCGCCATCTGGAGCCGGAAAGCTGGTTCGACGTTTGCTTATTCCTTTGTTTCCGGGGCTGTCGGCCTCGCTTCGCTGTATCCGTACCGCATCTCTTCGTCCGCTCCCCAGTACTCGGTCGGTACACAGCATCGTTCTTGGAATGTCACTCGAACTACTGTTGCACAGTGAGCGTACGCCGCAGTGCTTGACTGCGCATTGAAGACACCTCAGGTGACGTAAGACGAGCAAAGTCGACAGCCTGGCCACATGTCAGCGTCGGATGCTTCCTCTGGAATGGCAGAGACATCACAACGGCGTGTCTGGGAGGAGAGCCCCGAGAGCCGCAGAATGTCGGGTGCCATCGACTAATGCAGCTGAGCGTCGCGTCGCCCGCGTGCAGAGTTGAGACGACGGCGAAGAGGCAAGGCAAGGCGAAGCGGGCGGGGATGGAATGCTGGTCTGTTTCACGGACGGTCGAGATGACTCTTTCTTTCCCTTCCTGCTCGGACCGTTCGTAGTGTACGTGACTACAATACGTACTCGGTGGTGGCGGCCAGGTCTGACGGCAACGAGAGACTCGTTTCTCCTCGAAACAGGCACAGAGACAGGAGGAGGCCGGAAGATCAGAAAAGGGTCCTCTGGATCGACATGGACGGGAGAAAGGACGAGGCTGTCGCTTGTGACTGGTCTCGTTCCCTTGCGTTGTCGCGAGTGACATGTACGCTGCGGACGCAATCGGAACAACGCCTTCCTGCATCCTAGCAATGCAGGGCGCTGTTCCTGGAATACTCTCTCCCGTTCTGCTGGCAGTCAGCTTGCCCATCACATTGTCGGATCGGGCAAAGAAGCTCAGGCATCGAATTAGACTCGTGTAGCTTTTCCCCTCCCTCCTCGAGAGCTCACGCGGTTGCTGATCGGTTTGGAGAATCCCTGCTCCCTCACCCCCGAGTGCTGCGTTTAAACAACACACAGCGTGGCAGCATCCTCACTAGTCGCATCGCCGGACTGTTACAGAGCAGCGATTCGCGTCTCTGATGTGCGACATTGAGTGCTCTTGTCCACGTAGTCGCGTAGCATCGGGACGCGTAGATACTTCCCTGGATGCTGTAGGTACATGGCAGCGTCACCGCCGCAGACCCAAAGCTGGAGGGAAGGGATCATCAGCGCTGCTGCGTCGAGCATACATCGCGAGGGGTCCAACCACGGCCGAAGCACGCGACCAAGCTCCAAAGGTCGGACGGACTGGTCTGTTGTCGGTGTGGTTTGGCACGGTACGCGTACGGTGCGGTGCTCGTCGCCCTCCTTTCCTGCCAACTTGCCGCCTCGCGCTTGGGGGTGGTGGCAGGTCGTGGCTGAGTGGTCGTCGATTGTTGGATAGTTTGGCCTGCCGATCTGTGGCTGCGTCATGGTACGATCGTCAACGCATTTCGCCGTATCTCAACTTCACTCGTCCCTCTTGCAGCGTCTGACGGGCTGTCACTGGCGCCTCGCAGCCCACAGGGCGGTCGTCGTGGCAGCCGTTGACGGGGCATTGGCTTTGAAAGCAGTATTTGGCGGAGTTGCGGTTGTTGCGCGGCCAGCGGCTAGGACATTCAAGGTTGATGCAAGTTGTGCTCGTACGTGTCGCTGGAGAAGCGGATGTTCGTTGTGCACGTCGATGGACCCTGAGGAAGGGATCCGTCAATAATGCGGTGCGAGTGGAACGGAACAGTGGAAAGGCTAAGAATATGCACTCAACGGTACGTACCGATGTATCATGTATTTTCTCTTCTTATTTTTTTGTGCTGAAGCTTCCTTCCATTTCTCCTTCCCCTCTCTTTCCACACTTTCGCAAGACGGCTTGGCGTCAGTGGCCCCAAAGCTTACGCAGTAGGGAGGTGCCTTCAGCTGTAATAGCGTGCTACCATAGTACGGTGTACTATGCTCACCTTGCTGTTTGTGGTTGAGAGGAAAAGATACTTCCTCTTAACTTACACCCAAGTACACACTTACACTACCTACCTAGGTAGGTTGGTAGGCAAGTAGGCAAAGAAGAACCAGGTAGGTACCGCGCTCTCCGGTAGGTACAGGCCCCCCCACACTTGTTCTCAGGTCGACCGTCGGTGATGACCTTCTGCAAAGAGAATGTACCCTTCGCAGGCCCCCCCGGCAAAATGGTACCTCCGCGGGCTAACCGCATCCCCGAACCGGGGCTGGACCAGGCCGGCCGCCTGCGAGTGACCTGCGTTCTGCCTACCTAGATAGGTACTGTGCTTGCGTGCCTGCTGGACCACTGTTGTGCGGCGGTCCTGCAGCGGTCCTGCAGCGGTGTAGTCCAGGGCAGTCCAGTCCAGTCCGGTGCCTCAAGCTGGCCACCGTCGGGTCCAGTCCCTTGGCCACACTGTCTATAGAAGTATCCAAGTACCTGCCAGGTTCTCCAGCGCCTCCCTATGCAGTAGAGTTCCCCCCGGCCAGCGTAATGCCACCACCCCACCCTCTCCCCTCCTCTCCCCTCTCCCCCCATGCCTTCCAGCGGAAAGTGCGAGGTCCCCCCCAAAAACCCGGCCAATACGGATGGATACCTGGACTTTGAACCTGAGACATCCCCCAAGGCAGATCTTCGCTGCAGTGACGGACCTGCCCTGGGCTCCAACACAAGCATGGAAGAGTACTGGTAAAAGGTGCCCATAGAAGCAGCCAAGTACCGTACCTTACTTACCAGGTACCTAGGCTCGCTTCCACCGGCACTCCATGCAGCTGCGGTACCTACACCATCCGTATGAATACCTCAGCCAAGAAGCGAGAGCAAAAAAAAAAAAAGTGCCCTGTTGTTCTGCTGCGCTCCGCCGCCCACGTAGAGTACTCCGTACCTCACCCACCTCGCGCCCATCTCGTCCCTTTACGATGCTCATTTACTAACCCGCTCCTCCCGCGCTTGCCCTTTTACCTACCCCCCAGGAAGCACTTTTTCCTTCCGACTTTCATTGTCTTCTCAGTCACCAATACCAAGAGGTCCCGAACCAAAAACATCCCCGGCCGCCTCCCAAATTCATCACCGAGGAGCCCTGCGACACTCTCTCTCGCTCCGCTGCGACAACACCAGACCACCACACCACCCTACGACTACTACTGACAAGATGGACCTCAACTTCCAACTTGCCGTCCGTCAGGTCTGCGCCAGTCCTATGTAAGGATCAGCGAGGGGAACTCTCTTCAACACATCCCGTGTCTGCCTTTCTCACGAAGAAAACGCCGACACAATACCAATTACACGCCTTTTAACATCCGCAAAACAACCGCTCACACGACCACTTACCTGATCCTACTTTCTCTCCGAACCGCTGAAAAACCCTCCTCATATATAACCGATCAAGTCACGCGAGCAAGTCTCAAACACACTTTCTCTACGATACGCCCTACGCAAACTTCCAGACACCACATATGGCTGGTGAAATGGTATCGAAAAGAAGCACAAGAATGTTTCTTGAGGACGCCGGCGGCCATCCCGAAGAAGACCCTGCCTACCGCCCCGCGCGACGCAACTCGAAGCACGAGGACCTGATCCCGAGCGATCTGGCCGAGAAGTACCAGGCTCAGGGGGCCTCGCGACAAGGATCTCGAGAGCGCGTTGCGTCTGTCGAGCCCACGATGGACGTTTTTGTGCAGAAGCAAATCACACTCTCGGTGGAGGAGGAATTGTTGAAGGCCGTTGCGAACGCCGGGGAGCAGGGCGTTGCGCAGCGTCGGGACGAGAGCGGACTTGCCAAGTTCGCCGATCAACTCCCGTCGCCCCTGGCGTCCCCGACGTCTCCGAGCATTGAGCGAGTCTTGCCCATCGACGGCAGGCCCATCAACTTTGGAGTCGTTGTGCCGGGTATCTACCGGAGCAGCTATCCTAAGCCTGAGGACTTTGGCTTCATTCGCAACCTAGGATTGAAGTCGATAGTGTAAGTAGACCCGATTCTTTACGCACGGCACCAAGCGAAGGACGCTTAGCTGACAACTTCCAGCACTCTCGTTCAGAAGGATGACGCAGACGAGCCATACACGGCTTTCATGTCCAGCAATGGCATCCGGCACCACGTGTTCAACATGAAGGGCACGAAAAAGGAGGCCATTCCCATTCAGACGATGAAGTCCATTCTCAGGCTAGTCCTCAACCGTGAGCACCACCCACTGCTCATCCACTGCAATCACGGCAAGGTTTGTCACCCACACTGAAATGCCACCCGATCAGTCGCTGATATCCCGCAGCATCGTACAGGATGTGTGGTTGGCGTGGTTCGCAAGGTGACTGGCTGGGAGCTCACAAACATTGTGGACGAATACCGAACCTATGCAGAGCCGAAGGTCAGGGACTGCGATGTCAAGTACCTCACAGACTTCGACCTTTCGGACCTCTCAAATCTGTTTGTCCACGAGGCGAACTTGCGGTTTCGGGTCCGACATTTCGTTCGGGTCACCCTCTTCAGCGTCTTTGTCGTCTTTGTCTGGCTGCTGTCTGGACACAGGATACAAAACACAGCCAAACGCGTCAAGGAGATGAGGTGACGATCCCTGAACTGTCACCACTCGCGAGTCCTTGCATGATTCTTGGCGTTGAGCGGATTTTTGCCGAAGTCTGAATTTGGTGGAGCACAGCCAGCATCCCAGTCTCCAAGAAGAAAACCGGGGCTGGATTGTGCCTGGCAACAATACCTTGACAACAACAACAAAGAGACGAAAGAAAGACGAAGCGAGGCGCGACAGGAGAGGGGCACCCCAAGGCAATACCGAGACAAGCCGATTCACAGATGGCGCTTGCGGTACATGTGGGAAGGGGAAGTCACACAAAGACAAGGGGAACCAAAAAGTTCATTGCATCAATATGCCCAGAGGTACGGCATTTGCCTGGCCTGAGAGTTGGCAACTTCATTTTTCCTTTGTATGAATAGACAGAGTATGGGGACTCATCAAGAGCTGAGGTGTCTCCTTTTGGCGTTTACAGGAGGGAGGCTTCTGGAAAGGTACCGGAAGTGGGATTCATTCAATCATGGACAGGTTTCCCTTGGCTGCATTGTACAACAGCAACTTTTAGGGTGGTAGCAACCGAAAAATCTCAAGAGCAAAAGACTCTTCTCTGCGACTGGATTCCCCTATTGTTCGCTATATAATATTCATACAGGTGACTCCATTTGGAGTCTCTTCCTCTACCTCTTCCGCATCCCATGCCCTGGCCCCGAGCTTGTCGGAGCAATGCAAAGAAGCTTGGGGCAATGCCGTGCGTATGTCGATCATTCGCCTGCCCCAGACGTCGTTTCGCATGTCTACATTTCGCCCCATGACTCGACCTCTTTCGATACCAAATACGCCCCCTATTATCGTACAATGGCTTCCTAAAACCGTTTGAACCTCGCTTGGGCTTGGCGTTCGGGGGGTTGGTCAAGTCAAACCGCGACAGCCAAGCAACAGCCGATGGTTCGCAATCCGACAACGAAAACCAAACCTCCCAGACCCCCTATCCCTCTCTTCTCTTTTTTTCTCAGGCCGTCTGCCGCTCGCTCGTCCATCCTCACGCTCACGACTCCCCTCCCCAGCGGTTCCGGGCCAGCCTCGCCTCCTCGTCCTTCTTCCGGTCGCCGTTGGCGTAGACCCACGCGCCGGCGGCGGAGTTGGCGAAGCCCAGGCCGATGGCGACGCCGCGGACGGCGCCGCGGGCGGTGAACTTGTTGCGCAGCGTCTGGCGGCGGCGCAGGGCGAGCAGGGCGTACAGGCCCGAGACGGCGCAGGTGAAGCCCGCGCTGTCGGTGGGGAAGCCGGCGAGGTTGACGTAGCTGCTGAAGAGGAGGGCGGGCGCGAAGGAGAAGGGGAGGATCTTGAGGGGCCGGCCGTGCAGGGCGGCGATGAGGATGGCGTGGATCGCGGGCGGGAGGGAGTTTGCTGTTGGGCGGTGGTGGCGTGTTAGTGAGTGAAGCTATATGTACATCCAGCCATCGGAGGAGGTAATGGGGGAAACGTACTGCCGTACGCGTGGACATTGTCCATGAGCGAGGCCTTGGCTTCTTGGCCTTGTGTTGTGCTGTTGTTCGACGCCATTCCGAGAGGCTTTGAGCAGAGGAGGGGGCTATTCCGCTGCGCAAGAGTGGGAATATCGTGAACGATTTTTTGGAGACGGGCTCACTCCCCGGCTTCTGGCTGCACTCTGGAGCTTCCTCCAAAAAAGTGACATGCCTTATCGATAAGAAGTGGTCCATGCGTAGATGACTCAGCTTGAGCCGCACCCAATCGGCTGGTCTGCAGTGGCACGCTGATTTTCGACACCGAGCAGGTGGGCTTGTAGAACGATTACGGCCTTCTGTTTTGGGGAAAAGCCCTGTTTTTTCCCTTTCAATTGCGAGACATCGTCAGCTCTCTCTCGACTCCAACAAGCCCTGTGCCTCTTCCAACGGCAACCTTTTTCTCTCTCTTCTCTCGAGTGTCCAAAAAGGCCCCGAGGATTGACGGCGATACCAAAGGACTGTCTTTCAGGGTCCACTGCTTCCTAGGTGCGGGGGGAAATCATCCCGGGACGTAGTTCCTTCCCAGCCTTGCACACCCTTACCTGGTATCTTGCCAGATAGGCCAAAAGAACACCAATCACCACAGTCGCATTGAAGACTGGCCCTGCGCATCACCACAAAGGCCGCGACGACGACTTGCCTTAACTTCACCATCTGGCACAACATTTCTTTGATGGTATTTTTCACGCTGTCTTGGATTCTGTGATAATCCCCGACCCCGGACGAATCGAATCGACTCGACTCGAGGTGCCGATTCTCCCCGGCAACCACCCCCGACACAAAACAAACGACATCACCACCACCACCACCACCAGAACCTCAAGGATGCCCAGCGCAACAGCCTCGGGGGCCGACGCGGGCGGCGGCGCGCGCAACCGCGAGCACAACCAGGGCAACCAGGGCCGCGGCTACACGGCGGAGCAGAAGGCGGCGGTGCTGCGGATCCGGCGGTGCTCGCCGACGGCCTTCTACGACATCCTGGGCCTCGAGGAGGTCAAGACGACGTGCACCGACGGCGAGATCAAGAAGGCCTACCGCAAGCAGTCGCTGCTGACGCACCCGGACAAGAACGGCCACGAGCACGCCGACGAGGCCTTCAAGATGGTCAGCCGCGCCTTCGGCGTGCTCGGCGACAAGGAGAAGAGGGAAAAGTTCGACCGCTTCGGCACCGATCCGGACTCGCGGTTCGGCCAGGCCCAGGCGCAGAACCCCTTCAGCGGGTTCGGCAGGAGGCAGGCCGCCGGCGGAGGGGGCGGAGGCGGAGGCGGGGGCGGGGGCGGCGGGTTCGGCGGCATGGAGGAGATGACGCCCGAGGAGATGTTCCAGCGGTTCTTTGGCGGTGGCGGCTTCGGCGGCGGCGGACCGTTTGGAGGAGGTGAGATCCTTTCTCCTGGTGGGAAGGTTGACGGAGGATGAAATGCTGACGATCTGCTCGCGCAGGCTTTGACACAGGACCCCAGTTCGTCTTCAACTTCGGCGGCGGCCCGGGCTTCAGGGTGCACCAGTTCGGCGGGGCGCGCCCGCGGAGGAGGCCGCGCGAGGCGACGGAGCAGGAGGGCGGCGGCCTGTCGACGCTGCTGGGCCTCCTCCCCGTGCTGCTGCTCTTCGTGTTCCCGCTCATCTCGAGCCTGTTCAGCGGCGGCTCGGGCGGCCCGCCCGCGCCGACGGTGGTGTACGACCGCCCGGACGGGCGGTACACGATGCAGCGGACGACGCCGAACCTCAAGGTCAAGTACTTCGTGGACCCGGCCGAGGTGGAGTCGTTCACCAAGAGCAAGCTGACGCTCCTCGACCGGACGGCCGAGACGAGCCTGGTGCGGACGCTGAGGATCTCGTGCGACAACGAGATGGCGGCGCAGCGGCGCATGTTCGACCAGGCGAGCGGCTGGTTCTTCCAGGACCCGGACAAGATGCAGCTGGCCAAGGAGTACGACATGCCGTCGTGCAAGAGGCTCGACCACTACGGCATCCTGAGGAATTAAAGGGGGAGTTTGCCAATCCCTAGATGGGAGGATGGGAGTTGCGTATCAGACGGAAGACGAGAAGGGGTGTGTTGCGTTTTTCCCCAAATCTGTTCTGGCGTTCGGGGGGTGGGTGGAAGAAAGATTCATAGCATTGGAATCGCGTTGGGCATCCATCTTCTTTTTTTCTTCTTGCTTTTTTAATATCACCGAGGAAAGCAGTACTCTCCCCTTCCTCGTCTTGACCTTGACCGTATATCCTTTACTCGTCACCTTCTACGTGCCGAAGCAGCATTACGGCTATCCTTTTACAACAGAAGCAACTGATGAGGGAACTGTGACAATTTCTGCGTTGAACGATGCTTGGTGCTGTTCTTGTGTCCTTGATTCTTCTCGACTTTGACGTGATATTCTGTCGAGATGGGATATGGCGTATCAAGTTTGGAGAACATGTAACCTCGGAACGACCACCACGCCTCCCCATGATTTCGTTTTACACGTACTCTATTACAACTACAAGCTGGTCCAGTCGCTGGGATCTGGCATCTGGTCTGACGACTTCGCTCACTCAGCACCCAGGCTTTTGGGTGTGCCGGAGCATAGGTCGTCTGGACGAACATCATCACGTGGCCGTAAAGTCCGTCCCGGCCGAGACGTTTCAAGGAGAAATGTCCTTCAGCGGCCCCGACGCTTGGTAATGATTGTCGATCATCTTCGGGGGTATAGCTCACCAATAACCGCGCACTCCTTCCCTGAGCTCACCGACGAGAAGGGGGGCATAGCATGGAGCGGGCGTGACGGCGTCGTCGGAACGCCGGAGGCACGATTCGCCATCCAGAGTTCGTGACAGAGTTTCCATCTCGAATTCGAGGTCAACCCCACTCAAGCAAACAAGAGATAACATCGGACCTAAACCTCCATAGTTTTCCCTGTGGCTCATGCGAAGTTTAAACGGCGCCTACGTTACTACTCAGGGATATGCCGGAGCCAGGGACATTCTACTAGGTGTGTGTATGGAGGAGTAATCAAGGGTTGACGAGAGAGGCTTGAGACGGAGGCCTCTCAGCTGAGTTTGGCGTAGCTCATAGCCTACCTCACACTACTTAGAGAGCTTCAACCGAGTGGAAAGCCATTGGGTTCTAAAGGACATAGAGAAGCTGTCGAAGCTGGTTGAAGCTTTTGGTGCACTGGAGCAGGAAAAACGTGCGGCTGGGACAGCAAGGGGACAGTAAGCAACGGGCAGTAACATGGAACGAGAGGGACAGGCGCATATCCTTCTCGCGTCAAATCATGTCACAACCGTCCCAAGTGAAGGTCAGGGAAGAGTGTGCAGAACCGGCAAGTGCGTGTTGTTGAAAAACATGAAGCTTCACTACGTATCTGACCCCTTGCCCATATCCATGGGCTGAACCGGCGGCCCAGAGCATGTTCGACATTTCTCGAAACGGAGAACATCTGTCGATGACAGTCGATCAGAACAAGGTTGGCGGCTGTTTAAGTCGGTTTCTAGACCAATCCATCCTTACTCGAGGCGCATCCCGCCACATTTATGCCCATTGAACGAGGGGGGAGGCTTTTAATGGGAAAAGGGGGACCAGACTTGTCCAGTCGCTCTACTACTAGGAAAGGGTGGGCTAGTGTTTGGCACGAGGGCCTTTGGTGGTTGGCCCCTCCAGTCTTGAAACGGAGGCTCGGGCCTCTTCAAAAATAGCAGTAGCCCAGACAAGCGTATGCGTGAGGGCGGACGAGATGCATGGTCGAGAAGTCGGTGCTGGAGCTGGAGAGCGGCACGGGTTGGTCCTCGCGGGAACGTTGGTTCGCAAGCTGGGCCCGTCCCTGTTCTCGAGTGTCGCGGGCACGGGGGCACGGGGCACCGGGCGGAGGTTTGCGTCATTGCGCGGGGGGGTTCCTTGGACTGTGAGTGGCTGGGTGGGGTTTGGAAGTGGAGATGCCGGGCGGGACACTTCGAGCTCCTGTGGCTGAGGGTACAGGGGTGCGCCACAGTTCCAACAGTTGGACATGCCAATCCATCCATTCCTGGTCCTCAAGTCTTGATTTCCCATGTTACTGCCACTATGGACTATCGTCACATTTGCGAATCGGAAGTGATGGTGACCTCCAAAATGGTCTCTGATTCAGCGCGCCGAGTATTAGGTAGTTGGCTGAGTAGAGTCCCAGCCGCACCTTCCGGGCTCTGCTGCCGTTCCACGGACTGCCTATGCCTGACCGGTTCCATGGATACCATGTATCTTCCTCGAATGAGCCGGGCGCGCAGGTACCTCACTCCGGCCTGGTACTTCGTGCCGGTATAGGTGGTTATGCGCGCACCTGGTTGCAGTGGACGCGCAAGCTTCAATGGCTGGCCCTCATCAATCCATCTCAAGTGACCTTTAACCGGCTTTGGGGGCTTTTGGGGGGCAAAAAGTCAGATAGACTACGGAGTACAGCGTACCCAAGCTGAGCTGTCGTCACCCAATGCTGCCAATTGCAAACAAGCAACGCAGGCCTGGGCATGAGGTCCAGCTAGCTGACTACACTTCACCTACCTCATTGTCATGGCGAAGCTTGCCGGCGATCCCATGACTCCATTCACTTCATGGCTTCTTCGGCAAGGTCTATGAACGTATCTGCAATTCCCTGAGAGGTCTCGCACCACAGTGACTGTCGACGGCATGAACGAGACAGGAGGAAAAGAAAAGATACCCGCCACCTCCCGCGCGAGCAGGTCTCATATGATTCCTGCAACGTGAACGCCCCCACTGGAGGCTCTGGTAGGTGCACTATTCTGCTGCCTGGCGACTCCACTTCGGCGACTGAGCAGTGAATGAACTCCAGTGTCGCCCCGGGGGATATCCGTATAGTCGTTAGGTACATTCCATATGCTGGGCAGTACCTCGAAAGTAGAGATGTATGGCTGTTGAATTCAAGCTGGGCAAAGAATATGAGCTTTTACCACTCTCTCTTAGGATATATCGCAAAGCATTTAAATGTGTGAGCCCTGTAATAAGCCTGTTTGAACCAAAAACACTTGTCTTGGATAAGCGATCAGTACCTAGAAAGCTCCTCGTTCCTCGCTCGCATCTGTAATACGGGTACGTATCGGTAACCCGACCCGCCCTATACGGGGAACGTAGCCGCACCGCCACTTCCAACGTTACCCGCTACGCTAGGTACCTAGGTAGGTAGGTGGGCAGCGGGCAGCTCTTGTTGTTGCACAGCTACCACGACCAGTGGAGGAGTTGCAGCAGTCGCAGGTACCTCACCTCTGGAAGGTACCTGCCCTCCGGCAGTCTTGGCCTGCTGGGTTCTCTCACCTCAGCTCAGACACAGACACGCACACACGCCTCCCCAAAACCTCTGGCAACTTCCATCCGACATCTGCTTCACCTTCTTTTGCGCAGGCTGACACTCTTTTTCTTTCTAGAGCCCGGAGACCACCGGGAGAAAAAGAACCACCGCCTTGGATCCTACAACCGCGACCAGGATCATCGTCTGCGGCCGTTTGTTAGCCCTGCTACCTCGCTATTGCACTTGCGATAATTCAGAGGTTCTATTGGCAACCCACTCGCCCACCCTACCGTATGACGACACTCTGGAGCTTCGCTTCCGCTTCACCATCCTCGAGACCCTTGCCGACAATCCTCACCTCTGCTCGCTGCAGCTTCCACAGCTCCTGAAGCAGCTTGCACGCCGTCGATAGCACGATTTTATCCCCCTTCTTGGGACGGACGACTTAGCCGTTACCTGCCGGCACCGCAGTCAATCACCAGAACCCCCACCTCCGAGACGTCGGGACCTCCGTCGACATGGTCACCCGGAAGCCCATCCCCGACGATACCTCCATAGACACGAACGCCGTGCCCCGCGTACAAGACATGAGGAAAGAACTCTGGAGCAGCGCCACCGACTCCCCGTCGGACGTCGACAGCGTTTGGGATGATGCTGCTCAGCAGAGAGGCGCTGCCGCGCTAAATCACCAGACATCCGCCGGCCCCATTCCGGACTCGATGAAGCCCGGCGCTGGCAGCCCGGCGACGGGCCCTGGACTGGCAAACGGTGCTTGGGATGACCTCAACGGCGACAGCCATACCTCCGCCGGCGGCCCTCCGAACGATTCGAATGACGTCCCGCTGGCGCTGCGGCCCGGTCCCCCACAAGGACCCCCGCCATCACGATCCGACACGAACCCGTTCAAGAGGAAGGAACTTGCGCCGGGCGGGCAGTCTGCCTCGGACTCGATGTCACCGCCGGCTACTAGCCATTCGACAATGCCTCCAGCGCAGCCTCTCTCGCAGATGAGCACCGGCGAAATCAGCAACAACCCATGGCAGCCCGCGCTTGACCAGCACGCCCTACAGTTGGAGCACCAGCCCGGAACAGCCGGCGCACAGCAACCCCTCCGCACCAAACACAGCAACGACACGGAGCAGGACGCTTGGTCTGTTTCCCAGGACTCGAGGTTACCGCCCATATCGACGTCTCCAGCGCTGGTCTCCCTACCCTCGGAACCCGCCTCTCCAGCCTGGGACGATCTCCCGGAGAACCAGCCCAAGCAGCCTTCGCGGCCGCCAGCACCGCCAAAGGAGCTCACTAACGACGTCTCCGGGGAGCAGCGTGTGTGGGACGACTTCGGCGCGCAGAGCAAGGGAAAGGGAAAGGCTTCTGATTCCGCCCCCGTCCTCCCTCCGGTGTCAGTCGAGGATGGCCCAATTGACGACTGGAACTTGATTGACCACGATCACGGGACGTCTGCAACTGCATCCGCATCCAAGAATGACACACCTGAGATTGCTGTGTCGAGCGACGACAGGCCAAAGGCGACTGGTCCGCTGATCGATACGGACGATTCCGGAGAAAAGCCGGCACTACCACCTCGAGACCCCGAGCAAGCCACTCGCCAGTCCCCTCGCGCTGTGGATAGCAAATCCGAAACGTACCAGATCAAGAATATCAACTGGTTCGATCACAGCTCCGAGAAGAACCCGCGGACGTCACCTATTCTGGTCCAAAATGCCAACGGACCTTGCCCGCTTGTTGCCCTGGTCAACGCGCTAACCCTCACGACACCATCGTCGATAGGTGACACCGCTCTCGTGCAGGTCCTGCGTTCGCGAGAGCAGATCAGCCTCGGCTACCTGCTGGATGCCGTGTTTGACGAGTTGATGTCGCCCCGGCGAACGAAAGAAGACACGTCTTTGCCCGACGTCTCCGAGCTGTATGAGTTCCTCAAGGGTCTCCACACAGGCATGAACGTCAACCCTCGTTTCGTTCCCACGCCGGAGATTGTCAAAGCCTTCAAGCGCACCTCCCTCACCCACCTGCACCCGACCGAACGCGACGACTTGATTCCGGGAACTTTCGAGGATACCAGGGAGATGTCACTCTACGCCGCTTTCGCCATTCCGCTGATCCACGGCTGGCTACCTCCCAAATCTGACCCGGCGTACGCTGCATTCGAGCGCCAAGCGGCGTCATTCGAAGACGTGCAGGGTCTCCTGTTTCGCGACGAGGAGCTGCAGGAGAAGCTGGGGTCGTTGAACGAGGAAGAGGAAGAGGTGTACTCGGACATCCAGTACATCAAGACCTTCCTGGACTCGTCGGCCACGCAACTTACACCATGCGGCCTGGATGTGATCACCAAGGCCATGAAGCCCGGCTCCATCGCCATCCTCTTCCGCAACGACCACTTTTCCACCCTGTACCGACACCCGTCGACCCAGCAACTTCTCGTGCTCGTGACTGATGCAGGTTACGTGAGCCACGACGAAATTGTGTGGGAGTCGCTCGCTGACGTAAACGGCGAGCGTACCGAGTACTACTCGGGCGACTTCCGCATCGTCGGCGGGCAGCAACAGCAACAGGGCAGCTCACGAGGTCAGCAAGGAGACAACAACCAGAGGCGGCCAACCATCGATACCGGTAACGGGGGCGATTGGACGACAGTGGAAGGCCGCGGCCGGCGCAGGAATCTCGAGCCGGCGGAGGTTGACGAGACGCCGATGTCGCCGAACCACGAACAAGAGGACCGAGACCTGGCACTTGCACTTCAGCTACAGGAGGAGGAAGAGCAGCGGCACCGTGCGGAGCAGGCGGCCCGTCGGAGAGAGAGCATGCTTAGCGAGCAGTTCATCGAGCAGCAGGCCCGAGTGCAGCAGGGGCCGACGACCAGACGTGCGGCCACCAGGGCTGCGGCAAGAGCTGGTGTAAACCGGAGCACCAGCAATGCGACGTCTTCCCAGAACAGTCGGCGGAGCTCCACGGGAAACGTCACGGTACCGCCCAGCTCCGGCCGCCAACCGGGCCAACCGCCGCAGATGGTGCGGCCCTTGGTGCCACCGGCGGTTCCGGCTCGCCGGCAGGGAGTAAACCGCCCAGCCGACGAGGGCGTAGACGATGCGCCGCCGACATATGAGCAAGCGCAGGCGGCCGCCAAGTACGAGCCGCCTCCTGGACACCCGCACCACTTTGCCAGCACCCCCGCGGGTGGCCGGCAAGGTGGCAGCAGCGGTGCCGGGCCGTCGTTTCCGCTGTCGCCGTCGCGGCCGATGGGGGGCGGAGGACGAGGTCGGGTCATGGGTCCCGGCGGTGTGGTGGGAAGCTCTTCGGGGGGCAGGGAGAGGGATTGCATCGTTATGTGAGAAGGGCGCGCCGCAGTGCCTTCACGATTGGGCGTTTTCCGGTCGTTGATTTTTGATCCGGGCATTGATGAACGCCTTGCAGTTCTAACCATCCATGCCTCAAAGACGGAGTTGCGACCCATTCTTTTCCTTTTTTAATTGTTTGTACAATCATATTTCCGCAGCGAGCGGCGTTGGAACCTCACGAGTTAGGATTACTATTATGAATTGAAGATTACCACGAAAGAATAGCCCCTGAGTCGGTGTCTGCTAGCCCTATTGAACGGAGAGCGACTGTGATAGATAGCAGTGACAACAGCGACGATAGTGATGTTTTAGTGGCCATGATCAGGGGTCGCAACGGGGTGATCGTACCTGCAGGGGAGAAACAGCTCTGCTGGAGCACGCGGGAGCCTCCCGATTCGCGGGTCCGCAATCAGTGTCTCGTACCCATCCCCACTCCATTCGGAAAGGGTAAGCGGTGTAATGAATTAGCGGGGGATTGACATTTACGAGCTACCCGTCCCATGTGTTTACCGGACCGGAGCTCTCGCGCGTTCCCCCGTCGCATCGCGTGGTACTTTTGATGTCATTGATTCTGTTCGGCCTGCGGGGGTGGAGTTGACGACGGCCTGCGGTGGTCTGGAGGATTTCTTGGTCCTTTCCTTCTTCTACACACTCTTTTCTACACTAAGAACTGACGATACGACTGCCACGCTTTTCCTAACGACACGACGAAGCTGCGATCGCCCATCATGGCCATCATCGAGGGATGGTTCCCGCCCTCGCGGGAGAACTACACGTTCATCACCAACTTTTTCCAAATTGCGTACCCGATTGTAAGTGCATTCCTTCTATCATGCCCAATTGAGTGCAGAAGCTCACCTCTTGTGCCGTAACTACAGATCGGATCGATGCAGTACCTCATCTCGTGGTACGGCATGGGCAAGACGTCCGTCACGAGCCGGCTCAACATCCCCGGCCGCGTCGCGTGGTTCCTGATGGAGGTGCCCGGGTTCATGACGGTGCTGTACATGATGCGCACGCTGCCGGCGCAGGTCGGCGTCGAGGACCTGCCGTGGCAGAACAAGGTCCTCGCGGGGTTGTTTGTAGGTTTCCTCCTCCCATTCTTCGGAAGTCCATGTCGCTGACACGTCGTGCTCGCCCAGGTCATACACTACGCCTACCGCGCGGTCATATACCCCCTCATCCAGCCCTCCATGTCGCCGATCCACCCGGTCGTCGCGCTCAGCGCGCTGGGGTTCCAAGTGTGCAACGGCGTGTCCATCGGCGGGTGGCTCGCGGCGTACGGCCCCACGACGGCGTCCGCCTGGGAGGCCCGGCTGCACCCCTTCGGGGTCGCGCAGTTCGCCGCCGGGATCGGGCTGTTCTACGTCGGGCTGGTGGGGAACTACTTCCACGACGAGGAGCTCCGGGAGATCCGCCGCGCGGAGCTGCGGCGGCAGGAGAAGGTGCTGCGCGAGC
Organism: Colletotrichum musae; assembly: GCA_027406025.1. Taxonomy (NCBI): domain Eukaryota; kingdom Fungi; phylum Ascomycota; class Sordariomycetes; order Glomerellales; family Glomerellaceae; genus Colletotrichum; species Colletotrichum musae. Next base: position 1,460,850 of record JANVYC010000004.1, read on the forward strand.
AAAAGGGCAGCGAGCAGCAGGAACAGAAGGGCGTGGACAAGCACTACCGCCTGCCGAACACGATGATCTTCCGGTACGTGCTGTTCCCGCACTACTTCCTCGAGTGGGTCGAGTGGTTCGGCTGGTGGATGGCGAGCGGGTGGAGCGTGCCGGGGAGGGCTTTCTTGGTGAACGAGGTCACGAGCATGTTCCCCCGCGCGTGGAGGGGAAGGGCGTGGTACGAGGAGCGGTTTGGGGAGGAGAAGATCCGGAAGAGGTGGACTATCGTGCCTGGGGTCTTTTGAGGGGCTGTTGCCGTGGGTCAGCGGACAGGACGGAGGAGGACGGAGGTTGAAGGTACCGGTTGCCCGCCCTCTTGCTCCTGCATCATTACGATGGCATAGCTCGAACCCCGGGTGGGAGGTGTAGCTCAGCTGCGTTTCGCACCGCACGATCTTGCAGCTAGAAGCAATATACATCTGATCCCGCGGCCGTTTTCCAACTCCATTAAATATCAGCCAACAGAACGGGCCACTCAAGCCTCCGCCGTCTGGCCAAGTGTTGTCTACATCGTTTAGTGAGCGATTTCCCATCCCCATTACTTGAGGCTCGATCGATACCAGGAGGCACGGGTTTGCTCCTGTGCTGATTGGTTCCTGACGATTCCACAGACGGCCGAAGATCTGGCGTGAAAACTGCCATCCTTGTGTTCGCAGGCCAACTTTTGGCAGTCGTCCATATTCAGACGTTCTGGAGGTATATCGAGGATAGCTTGAGCGCCGACAAGGTAGGCGCCCTAAGGCAGACAGCTCAGAGTTTCAAGCAGGTGGCGGAGAGGATGTGAGGTTCCGCTACCCAACACCATCTCGGTCTCCTCCAGCGGGACGAACCCCTCGCCGACGTTTCTATTTACCCAAGCTCGGACTACTATATGGGGAACCCCGCATGTCGCCATTCGCGTTGCCGTTGTTCGGCTACATCGCTTTGGTCCCCGATTTGCTGCTACTCACACCCTCGTAGGGATTAGGAACAAGAGCGCGTTATCATCACAGCCATGGAAGGCAAGAAGAAGTATTGAGGTTGCTTCGTTTGGACCAAAGGAGATTGACAAGAGAGGATTTCAGACATACTGCGCCGAAAAATGTATAGGCGAAGGACTGATCATTCCCAAAGAGGTAAACATGTCACTATCATGCTCACCCCTTCCCACCCAAGTACCACCCAGCACACCGGAGAGGACTTATTTTTGGAATCTGTTTGTCAGGGAAGCGTAGTTTCTCATCAAGAAGTATATGCGCATCTACGTTGCTGGCCTGGAAAACCTTGTTGTTCCGGCTTCCAGGGAGAGAAACGAAAAGAAGCAAAAGAAGATGGGAGAAGCTCTGCCAACTCTGCTCATCTCATTCTGCCGAATCGGCAAAAGTTTATGATCAGTGGGAGGCTTGAACTCCCGGCCTTGGCATTACCAGACATGCCTGATGACATATTAGTACCACGCTCTAACCAACTGAGCTAACCGACCAGGTGGTTGTTGTTGAAGTATAAGGCAAAAATGCCGCACATATGGGGCGGGTGGAGATGCGAGTCAAGGTCTTGGTGTTGATGGGTCTGTGTTGCGGTTCAGTGAAGCGGTTTTTCGACGGGACCACTTTGAGATTGGGGACCCGGTAACGGAGGAAACGGAAGGGAAAAAAAACCGAAAAAGAAAAGTTGAACCACCGCGGATTGTCTAACCAGCTACGGTATCGCGTGCGCTCTGCCACACCTGGGACGATGGAACGTGTTAAAGTTTCATGGTGTGAAGTGTTTCTCCCCTTTAGCTGGCATGTTCCCTCGTCCTCCAGCTCGGGGAGCTTCGTCATCAGACGACGTTGCAAATGACGTTCCTCGGAGAAAAAAAAGGAAGACACAAAAGTCAATGAGGCTTGCCCGAAGAAAATCGGGCGGATATCTTAACTCTTCTGGTTGACTGGCCCTGACTCCTGCGAAGAGACTCTAGAGAGATTTCCATCTCGGAACCCATCTGATACGTGGGTCGAACTGAGTCTGCCCAGGGCCGCCCCGCATCCCTCAGATAACGATAAGATTCTTTGGATGTTGAATGAAACTACTAAGCGGAAATGAAGCCTCTGGGGGAACCCGTTGTGTATAGGCTATTAGGCACACCCGAGACCGAGAATCCGCCTTCTCTTCGGAGCCCTAGGAACGCAGCAGCGGAAAATTCCCAACTCTAACCCTTAGCTTTTGTTTGAGATCCCTAGTCAAACAGGTATTGACTATGACGGCTTACTCTAAACAGCAGCAGAGTTACACGTCCGGTGTGGCCCCTCTACCCTGTCCTCACCTCCTCTCTCCCCGGAACTCTGCCCACCATTGGCGACGAAGGGCACACATCCTGGTGAACTCTATCCTTCACCGGTGGTCCAAGGGTCTTTTCCGCCCCTCCCTTTTCTATTCTTTCTTGGTGATATGCGATGTGGGATTAGAGCAGTCAGTCGGGCTCCCACAACACGACGTTTAGTCAGCTATCTATCGAAGTAGATCCAGACTTCGTCTCCCTGGTCGTTTCTTCCCCGGATTCATCCTCCCGTCTCCATATCGGGCTCCATCGTCTAGTCCACTCTTCGCTCCTCTTAGCGTCGCGTTCCTGGTCTTCTTCTCCCATCTAGTGTAGTCCTCGCTCGCCCACCAGCAACGTGGTGTTGGAATGATCGTCACCCCCTCGGACAGATAAGGCATAGAGAGCCCCGACAAACAAACAACAAACACGAATCGCCCACCTGCCATGCCCCGCAGGAGAGACCCCACGAAGCAGGTGGCCCGGCGAAGCCACCGCGGGTGTCACCGCTGCCGCCTGCACAAGATCCGCTGCGACGAGGCCAAACCTCACTGCGGGCCCTGTACGTCGCGCGGATACCCGGACTGCGCCTACGTCCAGATCCTCAAGTGGGAGACGGACTACGTCGGCCGCGCCTTCGGCCGGGCCGGCGTGTGGTCGAAGTCCGGGGCAGCCGGCGCCAACAAGAAGAAGGCCTCCGGCGCGCCGCCGTCCGTCCCGGACCCGTCGTACTGGAGCCTGCCGACCCACGCCTACTCGTTCGGCTTCCTCAACACCTTCATCAGCGACTTTGAGGGCGACGACCCGTCCTCGTCTTCTTCGTCGTCCTCGTCATCCGGCGGCGACAGCTCCGGCGACGACCGCAGGACCATGGCCCTCGCCCTGCGGCGCAACGTCAACAGCCTCACCCAACCCGTGTCTTACATCAAGCTCGACGGCAGGGCCGAGTCGCACCTCCTGACCTACTACCTGGACCGCATCTGCCCCATGACGGTGCCCTGCGCCAAGGAGAAGTCGCCCTTCTCCGCCCTCATCTTCCCCTTCGCCGTCTCCTCCGCCTCGCCGGCGCTCATGCACGCCCTCCTCGGCCTCGCGGCCTCGCACCGCGCCCGGACGGACCCGGCCTACCAGCCCGTCGCCCTCGGCTACTCGGCGAAAGTCATCCGCTCGCTGCGCCTGACGCTGGAGAGCAGGCCGTCCATCGACGTGGCCGCCAGCTCCGAGGTGCTCGTGCTGATGATGCTGCTCTGCCAGCTCGAGATCATCGCCGAGTGCGACAAGCGCTGGGTCACGCACCTGCGCGGCGCCCGGGACCTGATCCGGTTCCGCCGGCAGGGGGGCGCCGGCGTCGCCGCCTCGCTGCGGGAGCAAGGGCCCTGGGAGCGCATCATCCGGTTCGCGGAGCGGTACTTTGCCTTCTACGACGTCATGGGCCGCACCGCGTGCGGCGAGGAGCCCATCTTCGGCAACGACTTCTGGGCCGCGCAGGGCGAGGACCGGCTCGACCCCTGGATGGGCTGCTCGCCGCGGCTGGTGAGCGTCATCGGCGAGATCACGGAGCTGAGCTTCCGGTACCACCGGCTGGGCTCCTCGACGGCCGAGGACTGCTGGAAGGACCTCGAGGCGCAGCGGGCGCGGCTCGTCGCGCTCCTGCAGCAGCCGAGCCTCAAGCTCGCGGAGCCTGAAGGGGATGAGGATGAGGACGAGAAGGTCGTCCGGACGTCGGCGGAAATGAAGCGGTTGACCGTCGAGCTGTACCTCCACTCGGCCCTCAACGACACCAGCCCCGCGACGCCCGTCATCCGGCAGGGCGTCAAGAAGATCCTGGGCCTCGTCGCGGAGCTGCTGCGCGCCGACGTCAAGGCGGGACTGACGTGGCCCGTCTTCATGGCCGCGTGCCAGCTGGACCCGACGGAGGAGATGGAGTGGGCAACGGCCCAGGACCTTGATGATGTTGAAGAGGCTGCTCCTCCCCGCCACGCCCGGCCGTTCGTGCTGTACGCCCTGGACAGGCTGTCCGACTCGCTGTCCAACGTCACGCGCGCGCGGTCCGTCATCGAGAAGGTGTGGAAGCAGCGCGAGGCGGCGTCGTTCATGGCCCCCGAGCGGTCTGTGTCGCCTGGTCCCAAGGCGTTCAACGACTGGGCGAGGTTCGTTGCGCCGCACTGCCACAATATCAGTCTTGCCTGAGATTTTGTTAGCAGTTACCTTTCTTTTCTTTCTCTTTCCTTTTCTGTCTCCTCTCTCCCTTCTGAATCTCCTTTCAGAGTCTTTGAAATCCAAATTTTCTGAGCGGGCGTTCTGTTTTGGTTCAAAAGAAAGAACGACATTTGATATCAATATAGTTACCTATCAAGTTGGTCGGAAAAAAGGGGGGGTGAGTGGTGAGCGCGAGTTCCGCGTGCTCAAATCTTCCTCAATTAGTTGGTTAAAAAAAAGTCTCAAGTATATGGTCTTTTTCCCCTATCAGCATCACAGAAAAAAAAAAGATTACAGGAACAGAGGTATCAAAGTCTTCTGGAACTCAAAAAAAGAAATTGTTTCAAACACCAAGAAATCTACCGATTTCACGACCAGGTAGTAGGCCCGAAAGTGCCGTTCGCGGGGATGGCCATCCACGGGACGCCGCGGCCGTCGACGGTGGTCTTTTGGATGTTGTTGCCCCACCACTTGAGGCTGACGCCCGGGAAAACGAGGGCGAGGAAGATGACGATGGCGGAGATGGCCAGGCCGGAGTCGAGGGCGGCGGATAGGACGTAGTTGTACTGTCGTTACCTCGTGAGTTAGCGAAATGGCAACATCGAAACTTTGGAGAACGAGTCCAACTAGGATGATGGAAACTAGTTTCAGAAGGAACAAAGTCTGGCATCCAAATACTGACCTTTGCCCACCACTGCGGGTACTTCCCCTTGAGCCACTTGTTGAAGATGAAGGAGACGGCAAAGGCCGAGGTGTAGTTGATGCCCGTCGCGGGCGGCACGTTGCCGGTGCCGGCGAAGAAGAGCGGCCAGTGGAGATTGCGCAGGAATCTGCTCTGCGGGAACTTCTTCCTCAAAAAGAACGTAACGATGGGCAGCAGTGCGCCGATCCAGAAGAGGTGCAGCAGGCCCGAGTAGATCCTGCCTGCGCTGTAAAGCCGCGCGGGGCCGATAGCTCCCCAAACAATAGAACTGGAAAAGTTCACGCGCCCCTGCGGACAGGTGTACCCGTTCGGCTGGTCCTCGGAACAGATGCCGTGGACGTTCTCGAGCATCCAGAGGAGCACGGCGTTCTGCGAGAGGGAGCCGGCGACGCAGGCCGTCAGCTGGGCCGCGAAGAGGGTGCGCCGCGGGATCTTCATGTACAGGCCGAGCTTCATGTCCGACGAGAAGATCATGGCCTGGCTCAGCCCCGTGTAGGCGTAGAATTTGAAGATAAGCATGACGATCGGCTTGCCCGGGATGAGGTATCCGGACACGATCTCGCCGAGGACCGTGAGGACGTTGCTGTTGAGGTTGGCGACGGCGTAGACGCTGCCCGTGGGGATGAGGTAGACGAACGCGAGGCCGAAGGCGACGAAGATGCCCCAGACGGGCATCTGCGTCTTGTAGACCTCCTGCACGATGATGGACAGCGCGAGCACGACGGCGGTCAGGACGGCGTACCACCACCACGGCGCGTCCGGGTAGCGCTCGATGAGGCGGGCGTGGACGTCCTTCTTCCGGCCGGGGCTGAAGGCGCCGACGATGTCGCGCCAGTGGTTGACGAAGATGTGCGTGGGCACGCAGGTCATGACGGCGAAGGAGACACCGTAGCTGAGGGCGAAGGTGACGGGCATGAAGAGCGGGCTGTACCTCTCGTACTCGGCCGCGTTGAAGTTGCCGTCGCGGCCGACGACGCGGGTCGCGTTGTAGATCTTGCCGGCGTTGTCGTACGTGTCGGCGCCCGAGAAGGGGAGGTAGGCCGTGTACCAGGTGTTGGTGTAGTAGAGGATCGGGGTGACGAGGGCGAAGATGACGACCCAGCCGGCGAAGACGTTGGCCTGCGCCCAGAAGGGGACGACCAGCGGTGAGCCGTTGTAGGCGATCTGGGACCAGTCGAAGGTGGTTGGCAGGTAGGCCAGGCCCGTCGACATGCCGAACAGGTTGTTGACCACGACGTTGTCTGTTCTGCTGTTAGAGACTAGCACGTCCTGATGGTTTGTTTTTGACGTAGAGACTCACTTGGTGCAGCCCAACAGATGAAGGCGAACGTGCTGAGGCCGGTGAAGATATATCCAGGGAGCCAATACCAGAGGAAACCACCGATGAAGACGTACACGAAGAAGCGGTACCTTGAGATCCTCCAGCTATCAGCGGCGGGGTTTGCCCGGCCATGGAGGGTCTGAAAGAGCGCGGCGTTGGCCAGGGTCGACGGCCAGATCATGTGCGGCGGCTCGACGATGAAGCGGTACGCGAGGCCGGCCATGCCAAGTCCGAACAGCTGCATCGATAGGCCGAGCAGAAACTGGTACGGCACGGGCGTGTCGAGACCGTAAAAGGCCGATGCCTTCTGCGCCTGGATGATGTCGGTGGCCCAGGACGGCCCGAAGGACAGGTTGGACATGATGGTCACGACGGCGTGCTCCTTGACGTTGAAGCGGTGGTCCGGGTTGAGAACGATATCGCGGCCGAGGACGCGCACCTTCATGATCGGCAGCACTCGCGCGAGGGCGCAGCCGACCGGGTAGGCGACGAGCTGGGCGACGAGGGAGGAGATGGTGACGCTCGGGTAGCGCATGGAGAAGAACTGGTTGATGCCGGAGCCGACGACGGTGAAGAGGACGCCGAGGAACCACATCCGCAGGGTGTTGACGGGCATGGACGGGTCGTCCGTGTTGGGCACGTTGGCGCGGACCTCGGGGAAGGGCGAGTTGTCCGAGTCGATGTCGAAGTGCTCGTCGACCTCGCCGATGGCCACGGCCATGGCCTTGTCCGGGTCCTCGGCGTCGCGGGCCTCGAGGTCGCGCGGCGCGAGCCCCGGCGAGAGCGGCGCCGGGCGGACCTGGGCCACCTTCTCACCGGTCATTTCTGGCGCTACGGCGGACATTGTGGATGTAAAGGAACGAGTGACTGGTGACCGAGACCGTCGATGGGGACTCGCCGGATCGCGGTGACACGACGTCGACAGAGCAGCAGGCTAAATGGTGGTATGGGATGGGTCTTTATGTTTCGAGTCTGTGGAACTGACTGCGCGAGGTCCTCTGCCATAGACGAACGGTATACAGGATGTGATCGTCTCAACAATTGGATAATGACCCGTCCGTCGTGAACGACCTTCCTCTCGTTCCAAACGCTCATCACCAATGCCACCTGTTTATCTCACATCGCGTGACGAGTCACTGCAACCCTCCACACCCCGCAGCTCAGATAGGCTTTTCACGGTTGTTTCCCCATGATACACTCGCTGGAACCAGCCGCGGCGCAGGTTGCTGGGGAAGGTCCAAGCTATCTGGCCTGTGTTGCCCTTTGGTGGATCTCAGTTCTCGGTACCGCAGCGGCACGCATTCAGGGGTCTCCAAATGGGGAACACATAGCTGAGCAGAAAAACACTTGAGTAATGAGCGGCTGCGAAAGCTTATTTGCATGTTCAGGGTTTCCACAGGTGAGGGGAAACTGCAGAGTAATGGAACAGAAGACGGTAGAGTTAAAGGGGAAGGTCCAAGCCGGCATTGACCCCCCAGAAATCATGTGTTTGGACGCGTGGTTGGACAGTAGGCGCTCCAATAATGTTCATCTTGGGTGTTGTGCATGAGGGGAGGAAATGACGAGCCAATCATGTGATGACTCTTTAACTCAATCGCTACTTGGAGTTGCATCCAACTTCAGTCTTGCGTCTCTCGACAACTCACCGCTATCAATCTTAACAACCCAAGTATTGTTAATCTGTTTTCAGGCCAGTTTTCATAGTCCGACACTCTTGTTTAAGCAATAATCGTAATTAATCATCATCATGGCGGAAGGCGTCCCCTCTCTCACCAAAGAGTCCAGCATCGTCATCATCGGAGCGTAAGTGTCCGTGAGTGAACCAAAACTCGGGGTTAGCTAACCAGCTCTACGACAGGGGCACGTTTGGGATCAGTACTGCATATCACCTCGCGAAGCGTGGCTACACAAACATCACCTGCATCGACAGGCACCCCGTGCCGAGCCTCGACTCTGCCGCCTACGACCTGAATAAAATCATCCGGACAGAGTACGATGAGCCGCTGTACACCGAGCTGGCGCTCGAGGCACTCGACGCGTGGAGGCAGCCCGAGTGGGACGGAATCTTCCACGAGACTGTAAGTCGTCTGCATGAGCTTTGCAACCGCCTTGTTTACCGATCAATTTGCTCACGCCCGGAATAGGGTCGGATGATCACGACGACCGGAGACCCGCAGGCCGAGGAGCATCTCAGGCAGTCGTACGAGAACCTCAAGAGGGTTGGCCGAGCTGGTAGCCTCGAGCTGGTCGCGGGCAGGGAGCAGATCGTCAAGCACGTCCCGCAGCTCCGCGACGCAAACGGGATCGAGAAGTGGAAGGGCTTGTGGAACAGCCAGGGCGGCTGGGCGCACTCACGAAAGGCCATAGAGAGATGGGGACGGGCAGCCGCTGACCTCGGCGTCAAGTTCGTCTCGGGGGCGGAAGGCACCATGACTGGCTTGCGGCTTGATAGCTCCGGCAAACTCGACGGCATCGAGGTCGCGTCCGGTTGCGTCGTTCGGGGTGATAGATATGTCCTCTGCACTGGTGCGGCGTCTCCCGAAGTACTGCCTGAGTTGTCGAGGGAGATGTGGACGAAGTGCTGGACTCTGGCGCACGTTGAGCTCTCGGAGGACGAGGTTGCGCAGTGGAAGGGCGTTCCCGTCATTGATAACTTTGAGCTGGGTTTCACCTTTGAACCCGACCCGGAGACCAGTGAGTCGGACAGATCAACAAGGCAACGTGCAGAGTAGAGAGCTGACGAGAACGCAGGGTGGATGAAGATCTGCGACAACAACCCCGGCTACCAATACCGGCTCGGCACCTACATCGACCCCTCCGGCAAGGTGGAGCACTACTCGGTCCCGCGGTACGCAAGCGAGCACCCGGATGACGGCGTTCCGGAGGAGGCCGCGAAGGCAATCAACCGCTTCGTCGACGTCGTCATGCCGCAGTTCTCGGGCCGGCCGCAGCTCGGCGCGCGGGTATGCTGGTGCACCGACTCGCCCGACGCCCACTGGCTCATCGACAACCATCCGATACACCCCTCGCTGCTCCTAGCCACGGGCGACTCAGGCCATGCGTTCAAGATGTTCCCCATTATCGGGGACTACATCGCCGACGCTTTGGAGGGAAAGCCCAGGGGCTTGAGGAAGGAGTGGAGATACGGGAACAGGAAATCGAAGCCGGTCTCGACGCGCCCGGGAACCGAGGTCAAGGACCTGAGGGATGTCATGAACTTGAAGTAATGCCTAGAGGAGTTGCTACCAGGCTCCATGGTATCCTATACGGGGGAAACAGGAAACGGAATCACGCTACAAGAGAACTCCAACTCCAGTCTAAACCTCTCGGAAGAAACGTGTCGCCACGCATTTCTTGACAAAAAACAAACTGGGGAGTAGACTCATGACTGCTCGTACACAACCCTGGTCTCCGTCGTAACCTTGATGCCACCCGACGCCCGAACGCTCATCGCCCGCCCAGGAAGCGCGAGACCGACCACCCCGGCCGCCGGGCGAACACCCTCCAGGCTGCCCATGCTGCTGCCGTCCGTATCCCTGGGCGTCGACTCGATGATGGTCTGCCGATGGCCTCCCTGCCCACGGTCCCTGTGAAACGCATTCCCCGACCAGAGCTTCGCTACATCGTCGTCCTCGCTGACGGCGCCGCCGCCTCCGCCTCCGCCTCCGGGCTTGTGGGGCATCTCGTTCGACGACGACAGCGAGAGCTCGTCGTGCGAGTGCAGCTCGTAGGCCTCGGACTGCACGTTGCGGCGGCGCTTGTTGTTCTCGACCGTCGTCGAGTAAGGGGCCGAGGTCTGGTAGTTCCGGTGGGAGGCGGAGGCGGCGCCGTTGGGGCCGCCGGCCGCGCCCGACTTCCGGGCCGACCCGGTGAGGTGCGATTGGACGAACATGGGCAGGTAGCGCACGAAGAAGGGCTTCAGGGCGGGGATGGAGGCGCAGACGATTCCGGCGTTGACCTCGATGCAGGCCCAGTTGAGCTGCTTCTCGACGTCGAAGGTGTAGTCTGTGGCGGTGAACATGTCCGGGAGAAGGGCGGTTCGTCTGATGGCGCATATGCAGACGCTGGTGAGAGGGGTGTTCGTCAGTACCAACTGGACTTCGAAAGACTTGAGGGTGATTGATTGTGACTTACAAGCCGCCGGTGGCGAAGAGGGCGATGAGCGACCATTTCTGGCGCCTGCCCATCTGGAGGGGGATGATGATCTTGAGGGGCAGGATGAGGCAGACGACGTCCATGAGGATGTTCGTCACGCTGAGGGCGTAGTATACCGCCTTCTTGTCGATGCACTTCGCGCCGCGCATCGCGGCCAGGTTCCACGAGGCCTCGATCGGGCGGCAGCCGAGGATGAGCAGGAACGGGTAGGTGAGGCCGTAGGCCGTCGTGAAGGTGATGAGGGATATCACGACTATCCTGAACAAGCGGTCCGGGGACAGCCGCAGGTAGAGGACCAGGAGAGACATCTTGGCGATCGTGACGCTCAGGCAGTAGATGGCCATCACCACCATGCCATGCTATGCGGAACCACGTGTCAGTCTCGGTCTGCGGGAGGGGCGTTCGGAAAGGGGGACCTACGGCGAGTAGCCGGGAGTAGTTTGCCAGCTTGACCTGCCACATATGTACGCCCAGGCCGAGGTTGCACACTGGTCCGGGTCAGCAACGTGAAGAACCACTGGTGCTTGCCTTTCCCCAGGGCATGGAACCTTACTGTCTATGAACAAGCCGTAGAATGCGATGGAAAATACGAGGGCGACAATGATGAGATCTGAACAACCGAAACCGTAAGCCTTTAATCCATGAAGCCAGAAACTGGGTGCGAACGCACAATCGTCGGCTCCGAGCGACCTCTTGACGATGGATAACCTCGTGAAAACCCGCAGTCCCACGAATATCAGCGACAGCGACGTCAGGGTGCCGCCCAGGGCCAAGGCGCCGGTCGTGATGCTGCTGGCGTCGAACCGCCCTTGGCCCTCCGGCGGCTCGGCCATGTACTCGGACTCGAGAGAAGCCATTCCTCTTCTTTGTCGAAACGGCGGGCGCCGAGTCTTGGAGTGGTTCGCTGCGAGTGACGAAAACAACCAAAAGGGCGTCTCTCTGCGGGATGGAATGTGCGCAGTGTAACACACATTCAAGCCACCTCCCGGGAACTAAGTTTGATTTATTCGTCTGGGAGCAAGACAAACATTGGGGGCGTCTTGGAATGTGTCACTCCACTGCAGTCTCCGGGGCGGTCATGTCCATGGCTGAGGGCAGGGGGGACATTTTTTCTTTTGGCCGGCGGGATAGGAGAGTTGACAGGCAAACAACTTCTTTTTTCACCAGACTCTTTGTCCGCGGATCATCCCCCGGGGCCGAAGGTTGTGAGTGGTCATATTGCTGCAGTCGAGTTGCGTCTTCGGAGTCGCTCCGCGCTCAGGAGGAACGAGGACCCGCACGTAATGAACTGGAGGGAAGAAGCAAACAAAAAGGGCCAGTGGGTTGGCGAAAAGGAAAGCCAAGGCCAGCTCCAGATGAAATTTTCCATGGCGAAGAAAGTGACAGTTGACAGGTCCGAGTGGGCCATTGCGATGATCCCTAGGAGAGGAGAGGCTGGACTTTGCAGAGAGGCGGGGGGCACAGAGAATTCAAATCAGAAAGTAAGCAACACCTTTGCGTGACACGTTGGCGTTGGAAAAAGCAATGTTGATATCCATTTTCACAAAAATGGCTCTCCTCCGCGGGAAGCCGTTCGTCCTAAATATCACCCCCGGCCTCTCTTCCAGCCCTAGCAATGTCCGTGTGCAGGCAACTTTCGCCGTGCCGCCCAGTTGAGACACAGAGCCTACCTTAACTCCGTAGACGAACTCCACTGAGTGTCGGCAACGGCCGAATCAGAACTGGGTTGACCAATGTCGAGAGTCAAAGGAAAAAGAAACCATCGTGAAAGTCGGACTGTTGCCCGGACCGGGGGTCCCCTTCCTCCCCACTAATGTGGCCCTGGTACGAGTCTCGGCATGCATTTGTCGTAAGATGGGATCTATTTGCCCACTGGGAGAGAGAAAAAAAACACTATTTCTGAAATGTTGCCAAGGAGATCCCGATCGTTGCCTTCTCGGCCACTTCAGATTTAAAACTTGAGAGGCCCGTTGCTGAATTTTCATTGTCAAAGGCTCTCTGCCCCGGACCGGAGCCGGTACGGAGAAGTCGGAAAGGCGTCTGTTTCTTGTCCTCCGTTCGGGAAACTGGTCCCAGCGTTTCCGGGCCGTTGGTAACAAACAAGCGGGCCCAATCAGGCCGTGAAAGTGATGTTGCTGACTGTTGGAACTTAGTCTCTTGTAGACAACCAACAAGCTCAGCTTCCAGGCCCACCGGCAGGGGGCGTAATGTCAAGTGTCAAATGTCACAGTGGGACGACGATTCATCTTCGAAAATGATTAGATACGGCTGAGGAGGTGTGAGAAGACCCCTTAGGCCCCGGTGCGAATTCTTACATCTAGTGTGTGACCTGACGGCCCCGACTAGCATTGCACCACCAGGCTCAGCAACCAGCGACATCGGATCACGGCGTTCGTCGGAACTGTCATGGCGTGCCCTTATTATTTTGCGACGGGTTGTTTGCTGTGTTGGTTCCTGACAGATGTCATGTGCTTGAGGGTCCCTGCAGTTTGCCTCCCAGCCCGGGGGGGGGGGGGGGGGTGGAACGACATGTACCTGCGGCGCATGGCTTATCGTCGCCGGAACCCCGGTCGCAATATGACGTGAAATGAGGTCCATTTCCTCTCGCGGCGCTGCGGCTGACGAAAGTTTCGCGGCTCTCGGACTCTGCCTTTATCAACCCTTGAGAAGCCGGCTGGGTCGGCGAGACAACAACACGCTTCTGCAGAGAGGCGCGCGGCAACGCCAGGTTGTTGAGCAAGAAGGAATGCTGAGTTTTAGTTCTGATTACTTTCAATTAGGTAGATACATCTCATTACGGTCGCGTCTAAGTCGACCTTCTTGAGCCCACTGTCCCGAACACCTGGTTTTGGGACTGGCCTGGCGCATAACTATGCCATCTCCGACGAGCTGGGCCGCCTGACCCTGCCGTCGAGCTCTCTCTTCACGCTGTTCCGTCCGTCCGAGAGGCTCACGACCCGGATGCTGCCGCCGATGCTCCGCACGCGCGCCATCTCCGGCCTCGTGGGCGACGACGGCATGCTCGGCGTCGCCGCGCCGTTGGTGGTGGGCCCGCTCGGCAGCGGCCTCCGCGATGAGCTGCTGCTCTGGTTGGAGTAACGGGAGGCGCCGGCGGACGTCAGAAGCGGCCTCAGGATCGGCACGCAGGCGCAGACGAGCGCCGACGTCGGCTCCGCGAGGCTCAGGAGGACGAGCGGCACCGCCTCATAGAAGGGGTCTTTGGTATCTACGCCGGAGGGGAGGCTCGCGATCCTCAGAACCGATATCGCCCCGGTGCTGCGGTTTGCAAGTCAGCAGGGTTTTGTGTGTGCGTGTGTGTGTCCTCGACCTGTGTGACTTACAAGATTCCCACGCCGAAGCTGACGATCAGGCCGACCTTTTGCATCGTGGCGAGCTGCAGGCGGCCCACGAGCGGCAGCGGGAGGATGAAGATGACGATGTCCGTGAAGAGGTGCAGGGCCGCATTTACGTAGCCGAACGCCAGGAAGGCTGTTTGTCCGTCGCCCGGCACGTAGTCGGGTCTTTGAAAAACGCGCATGATCAGGCCGCCCGAGATGAGCATGGCGGCCATGAAGACCAGTACCATGGCCAGGAACACGTCGCAGAAGATGCGCACGGAGCGTATGGCGAAGGCCCGGCGATACTGCAGGAGAACGGTTACCTTGGCGGCGGCGAAGGAGACCTGGTACAGGAGGACGGTTGCTATGAGGTACTGTCCGTGTTAGAGAATGTGAGAGGCTTTTACGTGTCGCGGTCGAGAAGGGAGGGGGGGCTTTTACATGGGTGTTTACTGCCAGGTCGTTCAGCGAAGCGTTCCAGATGTGGTCACCCAAGGTGCCGTCTGTGGTGTCTAGGGAGAACCAGATGTTAGAACGGGGGAGGGAAGCCAGGGAGTAAACCTACTCAAAATAACCGTCACTCCTTGAGCGACAAGGAAGAACTGACAGCCGTTAGTTATGTGAGGCAACATTAGCAGAAGAGAAAAGGCTGATCGTGCTCACCGCTGACGCTGCGAACATGGTATCGTCCCGCCCCCATCCCCTCATCAAGTAGCCCCGGATATAGATCCTTACGGCCACGAACACGGCGATGATGGCGATGAACATGGACGTGATGCCGATAACCAGGGGTGTTCTCGTGTCTTGCGGTAGGGGCTGGCCCGCAAAACCCGGACCTGGGGATGGCCCCGTCGTGTCATTTCCCATGTCCATGTCCGTGAAGACGACGGCGAGGAGGACGATGTAGCGCGCCTCCAAGCGTGGGCAGGCTGCCACACGGTCGGGTAAGAAAGGGATAGTGCACCCGCAGGCGTAAAGCCGACTGGGGAGGCTGTCCCTGGCGAATCCGCTCCAGATCTTCTTCCAGATTCGAGGTTTCGTGGAAATGCAGGGGAAAGAAGTTGCAGAGGACGTGGATGACATGAATCAAAACATGGTGAGAAACATCTGCCGTGCCGAAAGGTCCAGTCTTGTCACCCAGAAGCGACGAGGTAAGGACGAGAGACCGGAGTGAGAAAAACAAGGGGGGAAGAGAAGAGAGGCAACGATCTTCCCTCGTCTGCCAAATGGCCATGTCAAGTCGGCACTGCGCCACGCAGGGCGTGCGTGCCTCGCCGGGTCTGGAAGTCGAAGGGCTGGTCTTTCGCGCGCCAAGAACGGCTTGTATGGGAAGAAGAATAAGTCGAAGTGAGAAGCTCAACTTGAATGGCCCCCTTGCACGGGATTTGGTCCGGAAAGCGCCAAGAACGGCCTTTCGTGTCTGGCGTCGTCGAGCCGCATCCGGCGATGGGAACGGCCTGGAGTCCTGGACGTCATGGGGACGATTCGCGCATCTCGAAGCTTGGCAGCATCAGCTCTCAGAATAAATGGACAACTTTTTTCTGACCAGCCCCAGAACAGGTGGGTGTGTTTCCATCCACGTCGGGAATGACACCTTCTAGCGGGCATCACCGAAGCATTCGAATGGTTCAGATATCCTGGGCAATCAACCCCTGTGTCCTCAGACCGTTCTTCCGGCTCCAGTCAAGAAAGGCTTAAGCCGTACGGAAGCGCCACGATGCATCCTGTTCACTTGGTAGGTCTTACCGGCTTCTATTTTCCGATTCTCCGGACGTTTTCGGACCCGCCCCGACCCAGAAGGCCGGAAGCATCCACACTACCGGGCCCACCGCGCCACGTGGGAGATAAGGCCCCGGCGATCCCAGGCAACACCACTCGATGGACATGACCTAGATTATTAACGCGCCCTATGGCGTGGAAAGCATGGCATTTCGAACTAGGCAGATAGGCAGATCTGAGATTGAACTTGGACCCTTCTATCACCTAGTCACACGGTCTCCATCTCCTAAGAGCCTGAGACATGGCCCTTTTAGATCCCGTCAGGGGGGACCAGTAGGAAAGGGCAGATTCTATCCACCTATACAAGCCACATGACTGTACTAAATGGCTGCATAGAGGGAGAGTATTAGGTGATCAAGAGGGATCATCGTCAGCACTGAAAACGGTAAGATGAGGGATACAGACGAATCAGAAGATACCCAAGGTTTCCCCGAGCTGGTGTACATCACCACCCATAGTCACCACGCTTCCGTTGAGGTATAAATGGGGCCCGCTAAAAGGGCCATGTCTCAGGCTCTTAGGAGATGTTCAACAGACGTTGCCTAGACACAATTAATTCTACCAAAAACTCTGATTGTTTTCTGGTTCAGTAAGAATGGTGCTATCGAAAGTATATGCAGTTGAAGTGCTAAAAACTTTCCTTCGACAAGCAAGTGCGTCGCCTAAAAGGGGTATGGTATGCGTCTATCGAGTAATTACAACTGTGAGTAAACCTGCGACGACAACGCTGTCATCCCAATGCCAGTTCATCCAATGCAGAACGCATGCTAAGAGTCTCCGCGACCCAAAAGAAAGGTCTTTATGCTAGTTACCAACGCCGACGCCATGGATAAACAAAAGCTTTTATATGCAAGGCATGTCAACCGGCGCAAATCACAGCTTGGGGTTGAACCGGCTGCGGATGCGCTCGCCAAACGTGTAGAACAGGAGAGGGATGGGCACGAGGGCGAGCGAGATGAACCCCAGCAAGCTGTTGCCCCAGCCGAGGCCGAGGGCGTTGTACATCTCGAGCCCGCCGAGGGGCAGCAGGGCGCCCGCCAGGGAGCGCAGGACGGCGAGCGCGGCGGTGACGGAGGCGGCGTAGCGCGGGTAGGCGTCGAGGAGGTAGTTCTGGACGCAGGTCATGACGCCCATGAGGCCGATGGCGAAGATGACGACGCCGAGCATGGGCACGATCCAGTGCACGCCCTTTTCCGTCGTCCAGCCGTACAAGAACAGGCCGATGGGCAGCACGACGCCGCAGGGCAGGGCGAGGACGGGCTTGAGGCGGATCTCGGGCCGGTGGGGCAGGCCCTTGGCCTTGTGGCGCTTGACGATGAGGTCGGTGAGGGTGCCGAACATGACGACGCCGATCATCATGCCGATGCCGGCGGGGAGGAAGGTGAGGCCGACGTCGCCCTCGTCGAAGCCGTAGTGGTCCTTGAAGACGAAGGAGAAGGTGGTGATGAGGAGGTAGAGGATGCCGTAGGTGATGGCGACGTAGAGGGCCATGAGGGTGACGATCGGGGTGGCGAAGAGGAGCTTCAGGGGCCGGACGGTGGCGTGCTTGAACTTGTCGGCGATGTTGGCGTCGGTCTCGAGGGCGCTGCGGAGGGCGTTGTTGCCGGTCTCCTCGCGGAGCTTGTTGGTCTTGCGCTCGAGGATGACGGGGGCGAAGGTCTCCTTGAGCATGAAGAAGGAGAGGGGAATGAAGACGCCGGCCTGGGGGGGAGTGGTCAGTGAGAACCTCACGGGGAGGATATTAGGGGGATACTCACGAGGATCGTGACGAGCCAGTACACCCAGCGCCAGCCGGCAGCCTGGATAAGGTATCCTCCCGCTACGGGGCCGATACAAGGGCCGAGCAGGGGACCCAGGGCCCAGGCGGACATGGCGCGGCCGCGCTGCTCGACGGGCATGATGTCGGCGATGCTGCCGCTGCCGATGGTGATGGGTACGGAGCCGGCGAGACCCATGAGGAAGCGGAAGGCCATGAGCATAGGCATGTTCTGGGCGAGGGCGGTGCCGACGGTGAAGATGGTGAAGAGGATGTTGCCGTAGATGTAGAGCGGCGCGCGGCCGTAGACCTCGCTGAGCGGGGCGACGATGAGGGGGCCGAAGGCGAAGCCGAGGACGTAGACGGAGACGACGAAGGTGGCCGTCATGGACGACGTCTCGTGGAACTCCATCATGATCTTGGGGATGCCGGGGGCGAACATGGAGGATCCCTGGGAGGAGGCATGTCAGCAACTGTGTCGTGCACGGGACCGGAGGTGTCAAGATTCGAGGCCGGACTTACGAGTGGTCTGTGAGATGTCAGTACGCGAGTTTAAGAGCAGGGGTGCGGGCATGAGAGCGAGGAATTCTTACGTTACGAGTGTCATCATGGAGATGGTGGCGATGTTGAACCATTTCTTGCCTGATGGCCAGTTCTTCGGGTTCTGGGTGTCGTCGGGGCCGTCCCAGTCGACGACGTTGGGATCGCGGTCATCCTCTTTCGCGGTGTTGTCTGGGTTTTCCGCCATCTCGTTCGCAGAATCGGGTCTAATAGTTGCGCCTTCGAGGTCCGAGGCGTTCGGGCTGAGTCCCTTCTCCATGTCCACGTCTCTCGGAGCCGGTTCTGAGGGCCTCGGGTCCGCCATGCTGACTGAGCTGACTGACGATGCTTTGAGGGTTACTGAAGTTGCCAACGCTTATAGTCGAGTGAGTTCGATGTCTTGTCCGCTACTCGTCTGTCCGAGTGTTGTTCTTGATGTTATTCAAGTGTAAGTGCTTGGCATGAGCCGCAAGAATAGAGAAAAAATCTGTAATCGTCACCAGGGGAGAGGCAACAAGGTATTTATTATCAATGAGGGAGATCGAACAACACGGCCATGGAACGCGGCCTGGACAGTAGACCCCGGCAAAAGGGGGAGCCGGTCGGGATTGCACAAAGAGTTGTGCACGTCAGGCCCCTGCACCGTTCCCGCTGGCGTGGTTCTTCGCCCCAAAAGCTCGATCCACCAGATTGAAAAAGAAAGCGAGACCGAGATTCCCTACGAAAGCGAGCGCGAGCCGTCCCAGCGATTGGACGGACGCGATGACGGGCAAGGGTCTCCCTCCCCGCGGCCGTCGATGATTGACGGGCTTAAGGTCCTCGGGACGGGGTTTTCGCTTGATCCCTATTTCCACAACCTCCCTCCCCCGTTCCATCTCGTGCTATTCGAACCATGTCTGTAATGCGAGGAAATTTTCTGGCGATGAAGAACAACCTGGGTTGGCATGAACGGTCAATGTTGCGTGCCGGTGCCTGAGAACTTGGCCCAAGCATATTCTCTTTGCGAGTTGTCAAACCATCAGATGACGGGCTCCTCGGAATCGGGCGAGATCTGCCGGTGAACCAGATTGTGACGCAGCTTGAACCCGGGAACCGCTGCGTCGGGCTCTCTCTCTCCTCTCTGCTGTAGGACAGAGTCGGATGACTATCCAGATATACGAAGTGAGCGCCACGAGCGCACACGTGGAATCGTACGCCGCCGCGCGGAAAGCTTGACCGCCAGCGCCTTTGATTTAGTCTGGTCAGGCCGGTCTTGTACACGTCAAGCTGCGACAACAGCTGACGAGCTTCAACTCTCGGCCGGCTTTCTCTAGCTGTTCGGATTGTCTCGCCCAGGGCACCAGTCAGCTCAGTCGCACACGTAAAACCACCACAGACGTGCTAGTGGAATTTTGAGTTGCCCATGGACGTCTATCCCCAAAGAGTCCTAACGTCGATCGTTAGCCTCTCGGAGCTCCTTTGGGGGTGGGAAGAGGGCTTGCATAACTCCTCCCGGAGGTCTGCATAACTCGACCCGGATGTTGGCCCTCCCGCCCTACCGGCCCCGCCCTTCCTCCCCCCTGCGGGGAAATAAGACCTCTTCATTGAATTGCTTAAAATTGGTTTCCCGTCCACCTACCAGGAAGAAGAGTCTGCGCCTGGCGGATCTTGCCGCGAGACCGGAGAGTTGTAAGAACCCGCGATGGTGAATCCCGATTCAGAATTTTCTCGAATCCCTGGTGGAAGGCTGTGGACGAAAACCGACAGCGAGGGCAACGCGGGATTCGCATCGGACGGAGTTCACGCTGATGGCAGCCCGAGCGAACAACAATGGGATTTTCTCAGCCAAGCCAAGCAACCAAGGTACGGTATTATTGCTTGTGCCACATGGGTGCCTGTCTCCGATCCAATACCACGCGAGCGAATACGCGGATTCTCCCAGTGCCCAGGCGGAAACAGCCACGACCACTAACGAAGCGTTGCGTTACGTTCTTTTGGGTTGCATCCCTGGCGGAACGCTCTTACTCCCCGCGTGGCTGGCCCCAAGGTAATAACGAAGTCGAGGTCCCCTAAGTCCGGAGCTCTCTTTAATCTTGGCACAAGTTACAACGATACTACCCGACTCCCGATAGGATCGGGCCCGAAATCTAGGGCTTGACGGATACCTCGCTCCGCGACGGGTACGAGCGTAATCTGATCGAAACCGGTCCCGTCGAGCCTGCCCGTCGGATTCGGGCCAAGACGGGTTGTGTATCGGTGACCAGACCGACGTGTAACGCGACGGCGGCTGCTAAAGGGGAACTCGAGAACTTGATCAGCGCGGTGCCGTCAGACTCTGGTGGTCTTTGGTTGACCGGACCAAGCGCTGATGCGAAATGGAGAATGGAAACCATCTGTGGAAAGCGACGTGTTGCAGATCTTATTCGCCATGCCGGTCAAGGAATATGTGACGGACATACTGTCGCCCTCGGTTTCGCAAATTCATATTACCCCCCTCAGACAATAACAACAGCGTTACTTTACTTTGCCATCCGGCAACCATCGCCAAAGGCGGATGCGATTTTGTACGTCACGACTGGCATTTTGCACTCCATGTGCCTCCAGTCATCAGTCTGCCAGGTTTCAACTTCTTGCCTGAGAACCGGAAAATACTTGCAAGATGTCAGTTACCTGGTCGTGATCTATGGCCACATTACAATCAGCAGAGGAGAAATCAGAGTGATTGGCTCTGGCTGTGGCCATCGAAGGATTGCTCCATAACGCACCTCGGGTAGGTAGTTGTTGCTTTTGCCAGACACCTCTTTGGGGGGGAGAACTTGAAGCCTTTCACGCTGGAAAGATGGGTCCTTTTAATTTTCTTGCGGCGGCACACTTGTGATCGCATTTTCCGCTGGCGACAGTCAAAGAATCAAACGCCCGACTTGCCATCTTGAAACAACCAGCTCCAACAGCAAAACATGTGCCATCGAGACTCGTGAAAAGGAAAGAGAAGAAAACTATCTAGACTATCTATGGCCTATGCCAATTTCCTGATTAGTGTAGCAAGTACCCCCTATGTAGGCTGGAAAACTTGGGTTTTTGTTTGGAGCCTTAGCAGCCGAAACCCCCGTTGGGGGTGTTGCCGGCTTCGTTCTCAGATCTCGTCATCTCGTCATGGTTTCCCGCCTTGTGCGCTATAATGTTTTTGCCGTGGTGCCCAACAGGTCCAGCAACGTCTGTCGGCGTGCCCGTGGCCTGCCTTGGTGTTTTACCATAAAAGGAGAGAGAGAGAGAGAGAGAAGAACTATCTAGACCATTTATCGCCCATGTCGGCCTTATAACCCGGCATAGCGAACACCCACTGTACGAATCTAATCTGGAAACTCAGGTTTATGTCTTGAGCATTGGCAGCCGAACCCTGACCCGTTGGGGAGGGGGATGCCGGTTTCGCTCGCACATATCTCATCATCGTTTCGCCAACTCGATAATGGTTTCGGTATTCGAAGGATCCAACAAGATCCAAAGGAAAACTCAGATTTCTGTCTGGAGACTTGGCAGCCGAAACCCACCTGTTGGAAGGGGGTTCCGGCTTTGCTCTCAAAGATCTCATCATCGTTTGGCGCCTTGTTACGAATTTTTTCCCGGTGTCCGACAGATCCGACAATATCTGTTGACGTGAAGCCTCATTCGGGGGAGGTGCCATGAGGAATGTTCCTTCTGTGCTCGGTGTCGAAAAGGGGGGCGGAATCACCCTATCCCCCCTCCCCGAACCATCGCGACAGAAGGAGCATCACTGGACGCAGGACTCCTCCCCCTTTTCAGCAAGAAGGACGCCGCCGTCCTTCCCGTCAAGGGCACCGAAGGATGTGCCCTTGATACCTAAGTGAATTGTTTGCGAGAAACAATCACATCTTGGGTACTTCGGTAGTTCCATGGGCATTCCGGTGATGAGAATTTGAGTTTCTGATTCCCGTATGAAGAGTAATTCTCGAAGGATCTGAGGATGTCTTTTTGGCATGGGCACATAAGTCCAGTGTACGCCATTTCTTTTTGTTTGTCTCGGGCAAACATCGCCTTTTTATATCCCTTCTCCAAGATCAAGCTTTTCTCAAAGACCCGCTGTAATGAGGGCTTGAGTGGCACTGGAAGAGGGCGCCGAATCGTGGCTGCGTAGCGATCATGATGGATTTTTCTGCATCGGTGGTGGCGGAGAGCGACGCCAGGCTAAACGCGTGGGATCGTGGACGCTTCGAACGCGAATCGACGACATCACGAAGCCGACGCACGCGAACCAGCTTGACCAACTTCCCCCTCGATGTCACCGGTACAATGGCGGGGGAGGCATGCCTTGCCGCGGAAGGAGATGGTCGATTTGCGACTGCTTCGTGGGGGGAGAAGGTCGGTTCGGAGTTGAGAAGGATCGTGACTGTTGAAGGGGGGACGCACCTTCGTGTTTGGTCGTGATGGGTGACGAGTGGGGAAGTGACACACGGAAAGCTGACGCCACAACGCCACTGACGAAGAAACGTCCTTTTGGAAGGGGCTTCACATCTCCCATCGAGCTTGGTATCCCTCTAGCAACTTCCCCATCACTGGAGGGGGCTGGTGTTTGCGTTGAATCAGGGCGTTGATATCCAGTCCAAGCCTCAGGTCCCGATGTCTAAGCAGCTGAATGACCAAGGAGTGTCCACTTTCAGTCGTTGTATGAAAATAAGGCCTTGGAAAACTATTGTGCGAATGACAACTTGACCTACGCTGATGAGTGGAACCTCTTCCAACTTCTTCCCAAGGTTCAGCCTCCTGGATCTCTGTGCCCTAACCCTACCAAAGTCGGGCGCCGAATTAACGATGTCTTGACTTCAGACTGAGTTTCTCGACGTGGATCAGATCAAACGAAATAGGCAGCAGAAACTGAGAGTGGCTCGTTGAGTGGAGGCGGTACCCTGATAATTGGGGGTTGTTCACTGTTCACTTCTACAACTGATGTCATTCCCAAGCTCGGGTATTTGGATGTCTAGAGATGTTGAGATACAGCAGAATGGAGGAAAAAAAAGAGCATTATACGATGGATCTTCCAGCACATCAATACGTTTGCTTTCTCAAATCAACTCCTTTGGTCTCACTCGGCGTGTTTGTATTTGTACTTAGATACAGGTAGCAGATAGTCATACAGCCCTTGAAGATACATGAATCTGTGAAAAGTACAACCTCTTCCACAGAAGTCATGAAGTACTATCATATTGACGGTGATTATATGGCATAGAGCATCCAGGCAGTCTAGGTAGAACGTTAGTGTTGTTGTGCACCATGTCATTTCACTGGTCGATAATACCTAGGGACGACCGTAGTGGGGTTGGTGCAGCTGTCAGCAATGCAGACGCGTCCGGGGTGACCCTGGCGCTGGGGCCGCAATGACGTGCAGTACAGTCGTTTGCATCGGCGGCGTCCAAAACCACAAGGGGGACTGCTGCTGACTACGTGGTTTTCGTATGCCCAGCTGTGAAATCAAAAATCAACCGAATTTTCAGCCATTAATATCTCAATGCGCAGGGCATGCGCCATTATAAAATTTATATCATTAGATACGCCTAATTAAGGCGATTATAGTGATATCTTTTTTTCCTAGGTGCACGTACTACGCACTAAGGAACTCAAGTGCAAAGAATTCAGTGATTTTGGGCTGCATTCCGCTGAATTTTTTCCAAAATCCAGCTGTTCAACTTACAGGGGGTTTCGTTATTTTCGATTTTTTTTCTCGATTTTTCCCCAAACTAGCCGAACCACCGAGTTAATAGTCAAAATCACTATTACCTAAATGCCCTTGTGCATAGAGTATGCGTATAGATAAAAATAATATTGCTATAATCGCCTTAATTGGGCGCATCTAATGATATAAATTTTATGATGGTGCATGCTCTGCGCATTGAGATATTAATGGCTGAAAATTCGGTTGATTTTTCAGCTGGGCATACGAAAACCACGTAGTCAGCAGCGGTCCCACTTATGGTTTTGGACGCCGCCGATGCAAATGACTGTACCTGTAGCGCACCTAGCCCTGCGCTGTACCTGGCCTGCCAGCCAAAACCTCTCCAAAAACACCACACCACCACATCACCAAATCTCGCCTCACCGCGTCGCCCTCGCCGATTCTCCCCGCGTCCGCGACATGATGAGCGCGTCCACATGTTCCCTCACGCGCCCGACACTTCCACGACCGCAACCGAGATAGCCTTCGCCGACGATGCCGAGCCCTTCGCCCCGAAACCGCTGATCAGCGACCTCCTGCGGACGCGCTACTGCGTCCCGGGGTCCGTCTTCTTCGTCGAGGACGTCGAGTCGCTCCCCGTCTCGCGGTCGAGGCGATGGAGGGCCGTGAGGATGATGCTCGGCGACGGCGAGCTCTGCATACAGGCCCTGCTGCGCGGCGAGATGCACCGCTTCCTCGACACGGGCGCCGTGAGGGTCGGGTGCTACGTGCGGCTGGGCAAGTTTGCCGTGCATTTCAAGGATCTCAAGGGGGCCGACGGAGGGGCTAGGAAGATGGTGTACCTCGTCGTCGACGACCTCGTCACCGTCGGGTGGCACCGCGCCCTCACGAAGCCCGATACGATGCCCGAGAGCCCGCGGGCGCCAACGCCAGAGGACTTCATTGTGTCCGACAGCGACCTCGACATGGAGACTGTGCGACAGCTCGACACCCCGACCAAGTCGCAGAAGCAAGATACAAAGACGAAGTTGCCATCGCGTCAACAGCCGAGTCCGACGAGGGCCCCGGTGGCGCCGCGGCGCGTGGCCCCAATCCAGTTCCACAAACAACCCGACACCGATGGCGATGACGACGAGGCAGGGTTCGAGGTGATGGAAGTTTCGGAGGCAAAAGCAACGCAGCGCAGGGCGGCCAAGAACGTGGGCGGCCCTGTCGCTCTCCCGCGCGACTGGACCGACCCGAGCATCCCGCTGAAGCTCACGATGCTCAAGTCGATACCCAACCTGCCCTTCAAGCAAAACTGGTCCGTCAACGTGCTCGCCGTCATCGTCTCCCTGTCGGAAGTCGAGCCCTCGCACATGCCGCCTCACACGCAGAGGACCGCGCGCATCGTCGACCCCAGCACTAGCAAACAAGTCATTCTCACGGTATTCCTCGACGCCGAGGAGTTCTGTCCCAAGGTGGGCAGCGTCGTCCTGCTCGTGGGCGTCAAAAACCACCGCTTCGATGGCGGCTGTCTCAAGAAGTACACCAGCGACAGGCCGAGACCAGGGAACCGCTGGTGGTTCGAAGAGCCTCGACAGTTCGAATGGTGCGACGTGGACGGCTTGAAGGCCTGGTGGGAGCAGAGACAGCTACAGGGTTTGGGCTTCAACGGAACATGACTCGGGAATGGGGACACGGCTGCACAACTGCTGCACGGGCAAGATTCATTGGCACCCTTACACTTCAGCAACGAACGTCAAGCACGTCAAAAGTCTTGGTATTGGTTTCAGATGCTACGATAACTAGGCCCTGTTCGATCGGGCTTGCGAGTCCGACGGTGATTCTGACGGTTGGGGGCTGTGTCAACGTTTTATGCGACAACGGTTAAGGGGATTTGCCTGGCGAAAACCGTCGCGTCTAACTAACTCCCCACGCCCCGAGAACGTTCCGTCTGCCTCCCGCGGCGCCCTTGCTGCTCTCCATCTCCAGTCTCTTGACCCGGTTCACGAGAAGCCCGACGCAGATAGGGCCGATGATGGTGCAGAGGGAGATGGCCCACGTCACGATCAGGAACATCTCCGAGGGCTGCGCGGGGCTGCCCGATCCTCCGCTGAAGATGCCCGTGCTCTCAGCCAGTGCAGAGATGAGGAACCCAATCTCGCCGCGGGCGACCATGGCGAATCCCAGGATGCAGGCCGGGTACACGGAGACAGGCATCTGCGGCTTGGGGGAAGCGTTCTTCGCGGTCCCCTCGGGTAGTCGGGGCTCCAAGGGCTGGAGGGGAACATCCTCGGCCGGGGCCCCCTGGCCGTCCTGCTGCCGCTGGCGAGTCTCGTCGCTCGGAGAAGAGTCCGTTGCCGACCCGCCGCATTGCGCGCCGGGGGCGAGCTTCTTTGACTGCTTCTTTCCGGTACCGGAGATCTTCTTGACCACGCGCTGCACCGTCTGGAGGGGGCTCGCGAAAGACAGGAGCCAAATGCCGCACACCATCTTGCTGATGATCATCAAGACGGTGTACACGACGCCGCGCCAGACAATCGGGCCGGCAAACATTCTCGTGATTGGTACGGAGAACCCAATGGATGCCTAGCATGATTAGTATAGGATCATTGTCGTCGATAAGACAGAAAACTCACGAAGAAGAATGGCTTCAAAACGTGCTCCACAGCTTTGACGTAGTAGTGCTCGTAGATATCCATCCCCGAGTTCCCGGCGTCCGGCTCAGTCGCCGGTTCGGGCGGCGGGGTGGACGCGCTGGCTTCGCCGGCGGAAGAGCCGGCCTTCACCGCCTTCTGTTCGGCTCCGGGCTGCTCAACCGGTCCAGCCGCCGCCTTGCTTCCTGCCAGGGCCGCGACGTGCGGCACCTCGGAATCCCACCAGCTGACAGTGGCGCCGGCGATGTACGCAGCCAACAGGCTCGACGTCCCGGCAAACGTCCCGCCGACGACCAGCGCAAAAAGCCAGACCGTGTGCACCACGAACGCCGTCTGGCGCCTCCGCAGCAGCGAGTCCAGCCTCGACCCGGGGCTTTTTTCCCGTGCGGCGTTGATGCGCAGCGTGGCGGGCCGCACGACGAAGCGGCACGCGGCGGGCACCGCGACGGCGAGCCCCAGCGATACGAGGACGGGCCGCACGACGGAGACGGCGCTGAACGAGCCGCCGCCGCCAAGGTTCGCGACGACCTGGACCATGATGAGTCCGATGACGTCGTCCATCATGGCGGCGCTGGTGAGCACGACGCCGAGGCGGGTGGTGGAGAGGCCGCTGGTGCCGAGGACGGTGAAGGTGGTGCCGAGGCTGGTGGAGCAGAGCGCCGCGCCGGCGGCGAAGGCCTGCAGGGGCGAGGCGCCGACCATGGGCGCCAGGACGAAGGAGAGGCCGATGGGGACGGCGATGCCGGTGGCCGCGACGCCGGTCGAGAGGAGGAGGTTTGCCTTGAGGGACCTGAAGGATGTGGAGAGGCCGCCTGGGGTTTAATCCGTTAGTTATGATATAGAGAGATAGAGAAGAAAGAAAAGTCCGTACGTACCCTCGTAGACGATGAGGATCAGGCCGAGGTAGCCCAGCTGCATGACGGAGTTTTGCATCTCGTCAGACAGCCACTTGGCGCCGGGCGCGCCCCAGGCAATGCCGAGGAAGACCTGGCCGATGAGGCCGCAGTAGACGAGCCTGTCGAGGCCGTGGTTGACGACGTTGAGGAGGAGGAGGAAGCCGGTGAGGATGACGATGGTGGTGATGGAGGGCTCATGGTAGGCCAGCGAGGATTCGGTTGCGGCCATCGTGAGCCATTTGGGAAGACGTACGAGGACGTACGTCAGAGACTGTTTTTCACGAAAAGACAGGATGAATAGCGAAAGATGGTTTTCTGGAGTTAGTTGTGGCGGATTGTTGTTGATTAAATATACAAGATACGCGTACGGACGTTTAAATTGGATCGAGGTCAGGTGAAGCACTGCAAAATTCACGCAGGATGCTTGGCGATCGTACCCCTTCTTCCCCCTGAGTCAATTGAACGGGCTTGGCCTCTTGTTTTTGTTTTTTGTTGCAGCTGTACGTAAGCAGGCTGTGCGACTGAATGACGTCATTTCGGTGGTTGATGGGAAGAGACCTTTGCCTGCCGGTTGATCGAGTTGCGTCTTGTCTCGTAAATGTCTGTGTCTTGCGACTGAGAGATTTGAACATCACAATACCAGCAGATACATAGACTCTGTAAACTGCGGAAAGAGTATCACGACAACTCACTGTATTACGGAACTTGCGTATCAGCTTGAAGCGATGCTATTGAGTCATTGTCAATGCTCATAATGTTCAGCAATAGAGATGAAAGAATTATGTTGTCATCCCACAGGCGCGACGGTATCCCGCGAGCCGCGGCCACCGGACCGAAATTTTAAATATCAAACGCCGATCCGATAAGAAAAATTATTGGCTAGTCGCCTAGTATCGCCCAAACTGGTAAGTTGAGAGATCTCATTCTATTCTGATTACTCAACAACCCGTGAAGCTTGTTTTCGCCCCTTCGAGGTAGGTACTTCCGTTCTTCCTTTCTTTCATGTTTTGTCAAATAAAAGGTCCCGTGAGAAAACAAAGAAGAAGGGATGAAATCAAACATTTATGACATTCAATCAGACTGTCCACTGTTCCAGCCAGGTATATATGTGTGTAAAAGATATACTAAAAGAATACAAGACATAACGCCGCCCAAGAACAAAACGCAATCCAAACGGCCAGGCCCGCTGCTGCCAAGTCTCTCGTGTCGTCCAGCCACGGAATTTTCGCTCTCTTGCACATGCAAACATGAGTCATCGAGTTCGTGTCCCATCGTCGTCCAGATAAAACAAACCTGCTCCTACGAGGAACAAGTATCCCCCTAAAAGGGTCCCGGACATGACGGTCCTCTCTTCCCCCTCCATCTTCGCCCCCCGATCAGTTGGCGACCGGGTTGTGCAGCTGCGGCGACAGATTAACAGTCCTGGCCCTCCTCTTGTTCTTCTTGCCACCGCCGCCCGGCGCGGGCGCGGGCGCGGCAGGGGGCGGGGCACCCGGAGCGGTGGCGTTGGCCGGCGGCGTGGCGGGCGGGATGGCGCCGCCGCGGTTGAGGCACGAGTCGTTGTCCGGGGCGGCGACGTTGACGGGGACCTGCAGGACCTGCCCGATCTCGATGAAGTCCGGGTTGGCGATCTTGTTGAGCGCCGCGATGTTGCAGATGCCCGAGTTGAAGAGGCGCGCGATCTGGCCGAGCGTGTCGCCCTGCTGGACCGTCAGCGTCACGGTGCGGTTCGCGTTGTTGACGTTGCCTCCGCCGGCGGGGGGTGCGGCGACAGGAGGGGCTGCGGGAGGGGCTGCGGCGGGAGGAGCTGCGGCTGGGGGAGCGGCAGCAGGAGGAGCTGCGGCCGGAGGCGCGGCGGCAGGAGGCGCGGCGGCGGGTTTGTTGGCGGTGGGGGTTGCTTGGGCTATGCTGGCGAGGCCGGCGAAGGCCAGGTAGAGGACTGAGCAGCGCATGGTGTCGTTTGCGGCCGTGTGTTGCCGGTGTCGTGAGAGAGAGGGTGGTTTGGTGAGGCGCGTCGAGTCGAGCGAGTGAACTAGAGAGAGAGGAAGAGAACTCGAACCACGGCCGGCCGGGGTGATCTAGACGTATTAAAAGAACGTTTGGGAAAAGACAAGGAGACTGCGGTCGAGAGCGAATGGTGTGGTTCCCGGGAGAGGTGAGACGGTTGGCCCTCTCGTCTGTCAAGACAACTTTATATCGCCGCCATGCCGCCCTCATCCCTCCTCGCAGTAAGTGTCCGGTCGACCAGACGAGTTGGACCCCCCCGGGCGGTTCGCACGCCCTCGAATGCCATTGGGCACATGACCGAGGGGGGGGGCTCGAAGTGAAGTTAACGTGCCCACCCCGGGCGACGTCGAGGGCCGAGAGTCCCCGCCTCGATGTAACCTGCTTAACGGACACTAAGCCCTGCCGCCCTGCGAGCCCTTTGGCCGGGAGCGCTAGCGAGGCTGCTCGCGTGGTACATGACCGTGGAGTTCAAGGCCTGGTACGTAGAGCAAGGATGCCGGACTTGGAGACCGACGACAACGAAAGACGGGTTGCAAGCGAGCAGCAGGCTGGGGGGAAAAGCTAAAATTACGGGGACGAGTTGTAAAAATGGTCGACTTGGAACTGAAACGAGCAGGGCGGCACTGGGTGAGGACGAGGATTCGATTGCGTTGGCCGCCCGTTGAGTCAGGTCGCCGTTGCAGAGTCGGCAGGGGAGAGGCTGTCATAGATGGGACAGTTTCGCTGAAGTTCACAAAAGACCCAGCAACATGAGACGGAACCGCGCCGCACCTGTTCCCAGAGATAGGACTCGTTCAAAGTCTATCTGTGCTAAGACTCTCTGCGGTTCAGCAGCGAGAAGGAGGAGTTTGTGTGTTTCCGCCTTCTCCGCCTGCGGGTTCTTCTATCCTCTTCGAGATTTGCGAGTCAGGTTGAAGCGGTTCGTTGAGATGGCCTGACGCCTAGTCCTGCTTGGCGCGCGGGAAGCTCAGGTTCCCGAGCGACACCATAAAATCTCTTTTTCCCTCACGTTCTTCTCGATGAGAGGTTATGCCTACCACGAGGCGCAGCGTGGCTCACCAAGTGAAACGGCGTCGCAGAACATGTCAAGATTTCTCTGCTGGACGGGAAGACAACTTTCCAACCTTTCCCAGAGCACTGCCACCCACACCAGTGATCCGAAGTGATTTGCAAAGGAAAACTAACGGACGAACCTGGGCCGCTCGTTGGCCGCATGCCGCAGCGCGATCTGCGCAGGGAAGGGTTCCTACAAAAGCCAAAACCAACCCAGCCACGCTGCATCAAAAGGCTCCTCCCCTCCCTCGGTCTTCTCTTCCCGATTGCCATTCTACCTCTGCCGTTGGTCTCTTTTCCTCACTTCGCAGAGAGGAAGAGAGACGGCTAGAGCCCCATCTCACTGAAACCCCGGGAAGACCAAAGGCTCTCAGAGGCTGCTCCAAACCCCGACTTCCGGCCGCCGCCTGTCCTAGAGCTGCGCTGCCCGTCTCTCGGCGCAGATCCGGGTTATTGGGCACTACGAAAAAGCGATTAGAAGCCAAGAAGTAGATTCCAAATCCGGAGAAGGATAGTCGAAGCTTGTTGGCATAGCCGCTGCGCAGTCAGCCCCCGTGGCGTACAGCGCCACAGTAGGAGCTATGGCCACATAGAGTCACGTGACTACATAGCTCTACCTATAGCTCTAATATCTATACTAGCACCTAGGCTACTTTTAACCTATAAATATCATCACTCTTTTATTATATATATTTAACCCTATATAGATTAATTACTAATATTTTTACCTATAAATAAACTAATACTAATTAGTAGTTAACCTACCTATTACTACTTAACTATAAACTATAAATTAACTAAGATTACTTAAAAAAAACAATAATAAACTATTATAACCCTAACTTTAAGAGTAGAACCTCTAAAATACTATTACTATACTAAGTATCTCTTTAATCTTAAAAAGTAACCCTAACTTTAAGAGTAAAACCTTTAATAAGTATAAAAAAAAAGAAGTATTAAAACGTAATAAACCTATAATTCTATTAAGCTTTTATTAGTAAAATTACAGCTTTAAACAGCTAAAATATTACTACTAAAGTACTATAAAAAAACTATAAAAAATCCTTTTATAATAGCCTCTTCCCTTTTTCTTTTTACTTATAACTTCTTTTTAACCTCCCTTCTCTATTAACTCCTTTCTTTAACCTACCTTTTATATTTTTTAACTCCTCCTCCTTTTAAAAAACTAGTTATAGTCTACTTTTTAATAATATAATTCTTTTAAAAAAGCTACTATTACTACTTCTTACTATAACTATAAACTTCTTTAATATTACTTCTCTTCTTTTTAATAAAAGTTAAAATCTACTTCTATAAAAAGACCTTTTTATTAATTATAATTACAACTTACTCCCCTACTTTAAACCCCTACTATACCTACTTAAAATACTATAAATTACCTTATAATTACCTAAATTAATAAAAAATTTTATTACTAATATCTACTAATTATTTAAACTACTATTTACCTACTAATCTTATTACTTAAAAACTTATATATTAAACTCTATAGATCTACAGCCTCCTTCCTCTTCTTCTAAAACCTACTTAAGTATATTTTAGTAGACTCTAAAAGATCTATATTTTTAAACTAAATATAAAGAATATTACTAAGTCTTTTAAAGTTAATAATAATAAAACCTTCTATAAATCCTTATAATCCCTCTTCTATCCCTATTTATTATTCCCCTTATTTATTATTCTAACTCTATTCTTCCTATATAATAATAACAAAATCCAAAGCCGTTACTAATTATCTATAACTTAATAACTACTCCCTATTACCAGCCTTTTATAAAGTAGTTATAAAGCTTTTTAATAAATTTTATAATTCTAACTAAAAAGACCCTTATATAGCTATACGGATTACTAAAATATTATAAATAGCCCCTATAAATAAACTTTTTAAAAACCTCTCTTTTATAGTAACTACCTATAAACTAGTAATTAATATAAATTTTACTAACTAAAGGCCTACTCTAGAGTATAATAAGCCTACTAATAAAACCTCTATAGCTATACTTAAAACCTACTTACTATAGTCTCTTAATAAATACACAACAAAAGGCTATACTAACTATATACTTTAAAAGACTTTTAATATTAATTTTAGTAGTTAGTTAGTAAATACTTTTACTTAAGTCTTACTTAAAGTCTATTATATCACTAAGAAGTAGTTATATACTAATAGTATTAAGTTTAACTCTTTATAAATAAATACTAACTAGTAGTTCTTTAATACTACTTAAACTACTTAATTTAACTTTTAAAGTAAGGAAGACATTGTAAGAGTTATAGCTCTTTATAAGGGCTTTAAAGTTAACTCTAAAAAGCCCTACTTCTTTAAATATATTATAAATAGTAAGTTATACAGTACTTTAAAACTAATTAAATAAAGTAAAAGTATTATTTTACTATTAATTAAATATTATAATAATACTATATTATAAAACACAAATACTTTATTACTATAAAAAGCAGCTACCTTTTAATCCTTCTTAAAAAATTAATACCACAACTAGCCCTATTAGCCTTATAAAGTTATATAGAGTTAAACCTACTCCTACTGTTTTAAAAATTTCTCCTAAAACACCCTAACTCTAGCACTACTACCCTTTAACCTTCTTATACTAAAAATACTTACTAACCTTTTTAAACTTAAAAATAGTATAACCTATAGTAATAACTAGTATAAATTTCTTAATATAAAGCTTAGAATCTTTAAGTACAATTACTACTTTATAAGTATCTTTTAATATTAAACCTATATTACCTTTCTATTAATACTATAAAACTAAATATAAACTTTTTATTATAACTACTTTAATAACTCTACCTCCCCTCTATTACTCCTTAATATAGTAATTATAGTATATAACTACTTTAAAACTAACTAAATATATTAATAGTACTTCTTTAAGTAGTAATATTTTAACTTTATTATAAAAATATAAAATAACTAAAGTAAGTTCTGTATTAAGTACCTTAATAAAATAATTATAAAGTTTTTAAAGATTTAGTCTATACTTATTAAAGAGTACTAAAATAACTATACCCTATACAGTTAACTTCTTACTACTTACTACTCTTTTTTAAACTTTATATTAGCTTTTATTAAAGGATCTCCTATACTTAATAGTACTATTACTAACCTATAGTTAACTACTAGTATTACTAATAACTAAACTATAAGTAACTAATACGTCTCTATAAATACTTACTATATTAACTATAAATATAGTAATTACTATAATAACTACTACTAAAGCTATAATACTTATAACTATTCCTATAGTAACGCACCTTTCTTTTATAATAATAGTATATAAAAGTACTATATTTATAGTAAAATTAATTACTAGTTTAATAAATACATATAAAAAGAGTATAATAAAGTATATAAGTACTATAAATTATTATTCTATATTTAAAATCCCTTTTATAAAAAATATTACTAGTTCTTACTCTAATATAAAGGCTCTTTAAATAATAATAATAACCCCTTAGTTACTAATAGCCCTAAAAAAGGTAATTTAAAGCCTAAAAAGAATATTAAATTTATTTATTATATAACGGTCTATTATACTTTTATAAGTATTAATAGCTTAGTTACTATTAATAACTACTATATCCTTAAGTTACTTAAAAATAATACTATAACTTACTACTTAATATAAATAAACCCCTTTATCTACTTAGCACTTATATTAATATTTATGTATAATAGTTACTACTCCTTTAACGTTTTTTATAGTATTATATTTAATACTAGAGTAATAAAGTTTTTAACTATAGGTTATAATTAATATATAGTACTATAAAATTACTTTTTACTAAACCTTAAACTAAATACTTCTAGTACTAATAAAATCTTTATTTTTTTTAAAAATATAGTACTAGTTAATTTATTTAAATCTATTAATGTTTCTATTCTATTTAAAAATATTACCTTCTATATAATACCTATAAATACTCCGTTTTTACTTAGCTTAAATAATATAAATTAACTTAGTATTATTTTTAATAATATCTATAATAAGTTCTGTTAAAGTACTACTATAGTCTTAATTATTTAATAATAGAGATATAAATAACTTACTTTTAACTCTAAAGAGTTACTAGTATTTTACTACTTAACTAATATTAAGTTTTACTATTTTTATTATTAATTTAGCTACTCTTTTATTTAATAACTCTATAACGTTTTATAAAGAACTAAAAACTCTATTAAAATCTTTATTATTAAGGCTCTTAATTATATATACTATTAATACTAGTTTAATAGTTTAGTACTATTCTACTTTAAGTTTAATCTCTATAATAACTTTAACTTTAACTATAAAGTTATTATTAATATTATATATATTAATAATAAACTAGTTTTATATATAGTTAATATATCTATAGCCTTTAATACTACTTACTTTTTAGAATTATTCTTTATTAAATATTTATAGTAAGTATTTTAAAAAAACTAAATTAATATATACTAAAGACCCTTTAATAACTTTATTACTAATTTAGATACTAGATTTTAGTTTAATAAGTTTTATAGTAATACTAAATTCTTTAGTATTACTCTTAAAGATACTTTTATTAAAGTATACTACTTAATTAATAAAGTTAAAAAATACTATACTATAGTATATAGAATTTATAAGATTTTTAAAGTAAAGAATCCTAAAATAAACTATAATACCTATTTTTAAACTATAGTTAAAGCTATTAATAATACTATTAGTTTAAATAGCTTTATCCTAACTTTATTAGTATTTAAAGTGTACCTCTGTGTAAATAACTCTTTTTTACTATTACTAAATATTATAGCTAGAGCTACTATTATTTATAAAGTTATAAATAAAGTTTACTACTTTTATACTAAATAAATAGTTATAAAAGGCCTTAGGGTATATAGTAGCCTTAATATATTTATAAACCTTAACCTTTTACTTTAATTTAAAGTTAGGGTATAGTATAAAAAGGGCAGTTAGTAAGGCCCGTACTTACTACTTTTAATTAATAGTAAGTTCTATATACTAACCTTTTTATAGGGCCTATAAATATTTAAATTAACTTTTATTAAACCCTTTTATAATAATAATAATAAAGTTAATTTTAAATTTCTACTATTAAATAACCCTAGCTATACTAAGGAGACTAAAAATAATAAAGCTAATAGCCCTAGGGGTACCCCTAATAAAGCTAAGCTGCTTAAAGAAATCCTTAATAAAATCGTTATTAATCCTACTCCTTCCCCTACTACTAAAAACCTCCTTTAGCTACTTAAAAGACATCCTAGCTACTTTTATAAAAACGCTACTATAATGTATATTTTAATAAAAGAAAAAGCCGATTTTACTTTTATAATTAAGTTACGTAATAAAAGTATAATTACTATACTTAGTAAATCCTTTTAACTATTAATAAAGTAAAAAATTATAGTACTTTAAAATTATAATATTTTTAACTTTATTCCTTATAACCCTAAAATCTATAATAACTACTATATATTTAAATTAAGGATTATTAATAAAATTAAGAGAAAGACTATAAATAACTCCTATAAAAAGTTTTGTTTTATAATTTAAAGCTATATTAATAATAAAAAAGCTAAAATTCTTATATAGTCTTTAATAATTTAGTAAGCTTTATAGTAACTAATCCTTACTTTAGCTCTTTCTTTAATCTATAATAGTATAACTCTATAACTATAAAATATTACTTAAGTATATATATAGTTAAAAATAAAGCTTAATTATACTATCCTTATAAAACTCCCTAAGTAAATTAAGTATTATTACCCTTGTAATACTATTATAGTTATTAAAAGACTACTTTATAGTATTATAGAGGTAGGGACGTATTAGTAAGTAATGTATAACTACTACTACTATAAGAGGCTTAATATAGTTAACTTAATATATAATCTATACCTCCTAATATTATTAATTAATAATAAAGAGTTTATTATAGTTAGAATATAAACTAACGATATATTAAGACTTTTTACTATTAATTTTTTAGTTTAAGAAAATAACTAGCTTTAAAAAGTAAACCTTATAGCTAAGCTAAAGACCTTTTTAACTACTAATAATCCCTTTATATTTAATAGTAGTATTTTAAGTTTTAAAAGTAGTAACTTAGTATTTTAATAAAAGAGCTAAAGTAAAAAGCTTACTATTATAACCCCTAGGGTAAATTAAAAGGCTAAGTATATTTAATAGTAGGCCTATAGTACTTATATTATAATAATTTATTAACTAGAAGTATTCTATAATCTATTAATCGCTACTTAGTATTAAAAGCCTAATAATAATAATATTAAGGCTCTAAATAAGTGTTTATAATAGTAAATTAATAACTAAAAGTAAGGGCTAATATACATCCCCCTTAACTTTACTACTAATAAGCTTTTTATATTTATAAATAAATTATTTATTAATAATAATAACCTCTTATTATAGCTTAACTTTATTATTATTCTTAGTAATAAACACTACCTTACTAATAATACCTTTAAACTCACTAGTAATATTATCTACTACAGCTCTATAAAAAGTAAGTATATTACTTATAGTATACTAGTATTTAAGATTTATAGTATAATAGCTAGTACTAATATAGCTCTCTTTATTACTAAGACCCTTTAAATTATAATTAACTATTTTTAACTTTCTAAAATCCCTATAGTAGTATATATAGATTTATACTTACTATATAAATACCTTATTAAGCTTAGTACTACTAAAGAGAAGTACTTAATAATTAACGTTATAGTTTTAAAATAGTCCTATAAATAACGTAAAATTATTAATATTTACTAAATAGTAAAAAGTAATAACCTAACTAATACCTTTATAAAAACCTCTTTAAACTATACTCTTAAAAGCTTTATTAATAGTAATAGTATAATAATTAAAATAAAAGAATAAGTTATATAAAAAGGCGTATAAAACTAGTATTACAACCTATTAGTTATAAATAGTAGTAGACCCCACTTATAAAGGATTAGTAGTTAAAAAAATAATAAAAAACGTAACTAATATAAACTATAAAACAACTCCCTAAAAAAAAAAACTATAATATAAGTTATATATAAATAAAATAAAGTACTAAGTAGCTATAACTAAAACTAAGTACTTAGTAGTAATTACTAAGCGCTTACTAGTAATTACTAAGTACTTACTTAACTAGTATTATACTTACTACTATAATATAAATAAAAAAATAGAACTTATATATAAATAAAACTTAAGTACCCTTAAGTCCTTCTTTTTATAGTTCTTTAACTATTAACTTTGTATTAATTTTTAAATACTTTTAACTCTTTAATAGTAACTACTATAACCCTTTTATTAAATACTTAAACTAATTACTTAAGTACCTTAACCCTTAAGATCCCTTTAGTATCTATAAGTACTATTATTAGTATTAAACCTTAGTTTTTATTAATATAAACCTTACTATTAAAAGGCTAACTATAATATTTTAATAACTTTTATTTAATAAATTAACTTTTAATACTAACTAAATAGTATCTTATAATATTTTTAATTAAAATACTTAAAGTAACTCTTACTTTATCTAAATTCTTTAATAAATAAGTCTATAACTTTACTTAGAAACTAAAAAAATAATATATAAAAAATAATAAAAACGAGTCTAGTAATAATAATACTAATAAGTAACTTAAATAGACTTATTATAATATTAAATAACTCTAAAAACTATTTAATAAAAATTCTAGTACTATAAAAAAACTCTAATAAACCGTTTAATAAACTAATAAATATACTTAAAAAGTCAAAAATTAAAATAAAACTCTCTATACTACTACTAATATTATTAAAACACCTATTTATAATAGTTATAAAAAACTTAAACTAAACTTATTTATTACTTATAATAAAACCTCTAAATAACTTAAAGGATTTTTAATTTAAGTTAAAAACTATTAAAGCTTTTACTATAATAGTTTTAAGAATAATACTAAATAAGTTATTTATACTATTACGTTCCTTTATAGACGCGCCCTTTAGTAAATTAAACTTTTTTAAAAATAATTCTTTAAAACTAAAACTTTAAATAACTATACTTTTAAAGTTAGGGATATCTTTTTTATTTTTAAAGAATTTAAATACACCCTTTAAACTTTATTCTAAAACCCTAACTAAAAATAATAAACTAAGTATAATTTTACTATACTTTAATAAACTAAGTCTATAACTTACTATACTACTAAATTTTAATATATTAGTACCTAACTAAACTTTACTAAAGAATTTAAAATCTTTATATTTTACTAAAGCCTAAAGAATAAAGTTAAAAATAAACTTATTAAAATTAACTACTCTAAAGACTTCCTTTAGTATACTAAACTTATAATTAAAATTAATAACTAATTTTAAAAAAAATACTATAAAAAAAGAAAATAATAACTTAATACTAACTTTAATAAAAAGTACTAATAGTAACCCTAATAATTCTAATACTATAACTAAAAATAGTAGCCCTAGTAAAATAATTAATAAAGATAAAATAATAACTAATAGAGTATTACTTATAGATACTATATAGACTCTATAAATCTTAGTACTACTAAATAATAAAAAACTAATAAAAAATACACCTTTAAGTACTATAATTATAATAAACTAAGATACATAGCTAAAGACTACTACTAACTTAAAAAGTAGTAATAGTAACTAGTATTAAAAGGTAAATAACTTAATACTGTCTTTAAAAAAAACTATACTAAACTCTTATAAACAATATACTATAGTAATAAATATACTATTTATAAAAGTAGTAAAGAGAATACTAAATAGTACCCTAAAAACACTAGCTACTCTAGTTATAATATTACTAACCTTCCTAAAAAAATACTTATAGTTACCTATAAAGCACTTTACTAAAAGTTAAATTAAAAAGCTTAAAAACAACTTAATAGTATAAACCCACAATAAGTATATAACAACTTAATAATACTTAGTAATAAAGAAGTTAAGTATAAAAATAAGTAAATTATTTAAAAGCTTAATAAACTAATTAAAGAACTATAATACACTACTAATATAAAACCTAATAAAGACTATACAGAGTATATCTAAATATTACTTACTTAATAAAATAAAAGAATATTAGTATATACTAACTTACTTAAACTTAAATAACTTAATATAAAAAACACTAAAAAAGTAAAAAGAATTATAGTCTATCCTAGGGCCTAGAAAACTAAATAAGAGTTTAATACACTCTATAACTTAAATAAACTTTATAATATTACTTAATAACGTACTTAAAATAAAATCACTTAAGGGGCCTAACTTAATACTTAGAGCTTAAATTCTAAAAAAAAACCTTTAATATAAAAAAAAGCACAAAAACACCTACTATATATCTCCCTAAATAATAACTAATAACGTATTATTTTTTATAAAACTAACTCTATTAGAAAAATAGAAAAATAACTACTTAAGTGTATACTAAAAAACTATAAATAACTAAATATACTATATAAAAAACACTATAACGTTTTTTAATTATAATACCTTAAGGATAAATACTAAATATACTTTATAAAAAAACTTAACTTATAATTCTTTTTTTACTAAAAAAAAAAGCACTATATAAAAACATTTACTTTATAAAAAAACTCTATATATAAATTATTTAAGAATTTAAAGGAACTAAAAAAGTAGTTTTTAAACTTAATCCTAACTTTTTAATAAAATACTTATATAATAATAATATAAATTAATAAAACTACTATATTAATTAGTACTAAGTTTACTATATTATAAAAGTAAAAACCCTTAAAAAAAAGTAACTTTAAAAAAAAAAAAGAACTAACTTTATACTACTAGTTTTTAATATTAAGGATACTTTTAAAAAAAGAAGAGTAGTTAAGTACCCTAATAATAATAAAATATATACAAAATAGAAACTTAAGTAGTTAAAAAACTAAACTTACTTATTATAACTAGATTACAATAAATAATTATAATAAAATCTATTAATTTAACTATAAAAATAAATAAAAATAATAAACACCTTTACTTTAACCTAATAGTAAATAAAATATAAATTAAAGCCTTAATTAATAGTAGTACTTAAAGTAACTTTATATTACTATAAGTTATAAATAACTTATAATTACTATAAAATAAAAAAAAAAACCCCTATATACTTCGTAATATAAAAAGAAAAGGAGTATAGTATAATAGAAGTATTATTAATAAAAAAACTACACTCCTTACTTTAAACTACTATAACTAAAAAATATACTACTACCTTAATATTATAAATATAAAATACTAAAACGTTATTTTAAAACTACTATAGCTATATAATAAAAACCTATAGATAGAATAAAAGGATTACTACTTTTATTAAAACTATAAAAAGAGTTTAGTTACTAAAAAATATAACTAACTACTAACTTTAAATAAACCTTATTATAAAATACTAATAATACATATATTATAATATATTACTTACTTAAAAGTTAAAAAAGTAGTTACTAAACTATTATATATAAAGGACCTTACTATAATACAAAAAAAACTAATTATAAATAAAGATTAACTTTTATTTATTTTAAAAGAATATAAAGTATATAAAAAGCTATTCGCCCTAATACTAAAAATAGACTTACTAAAGTATAGTGCCTTTAACTACAAAATCCCTATTAAAAAAGAACAAACACTAGTATTTAATAGAGTTTACTAACTAAACTAATAAAAAATAAAAGTACTTAATAAATATATTAATAAATATTTAACTAAAAACTATATTAAAAAATTAATATTACTAGTAGAATACTTAATTCTATTTATACTAAAAAAAAATAGTAAACTATAACTCTATATTAATTACTAATAATTTAATAATATTACTATTAAAAACTAATACTTACTACTACTTATTTTAAAACTATAAAACTTATTCTATAAAACTAACTAATTTATAGTCCTAAACTTTAAAAAAACCTATAACTTTATTAGAATTAAAAAAAAAAAAGAATAAAAAACTATATTCTACTTTTATAAAAAACATTTTAAGTACTTTATAATACCCTTTAGTCTTATTAATACCCCTATAATATTTTAAAATATAATTAACTACGTTTTATAAAAAAAACTTAATATTTTTATAATTATATACTTTAACAATATCCTTATTTTCTTAAAGACCCTTAAGAAATATAAGTAATATATATATTAAGTACTTTAACAACTTTAAAAAGCTAAACTCCTTATTAAACTAAAAAAAAGTAAGTTTTATACCTAAAAAGTAAACTACTTTAGATTTACTATCATACTTAGAATTATTAAAATATTAAATAAAAAAATCGCTATAGTTAAAAACTAACTAATACCCTAAAATATTAAAAATATTTAGTCTTTTCTTAAATTTATTAACTTTTACTAATAATTTCTTAAAAAATATTTAAAAAATATTAAAGTCCTAACTAACCTTACTAAAAAAAACACTAAATAGGTTTAAATAAATAAATAAAAAACTATATTTTAAAAAATTAAAAACTAAGTCCTTAATAAACCTATACTTATAATATCTAACTCTAACTTACTATTTAAAATAAAAACTAATACTTTAAACTATACTATTAATAAATAACTTAGTTAATATAATAAAAAAGAATAACTATATCTATATACCTTTTACTTAAAAAAACTTAATAAACTAAAACTTAACTACTAAATCTATAATAAAAAACTTATAGTAATTATTAAAGTATTTAAAGAATAAAAACTATACTTCTTAAAAACTAACTATAAAGTTATAGTATATACAAATTATAAAAACCTTATATACTTTACTATATCTAAAGACTTTAATAAATAATAAATTAAATAGTTAAAATTCCTTTTAAAATTTAACTTCTGTATTATTTATAAAAAAAAATTAAAAAATAAAAAAGTAAATACTCTTAGTAAATAATCGGACCTAAAAGCAATAGTCCTAAATAAAACTTAAGTAATCCTTAAAAAGGATTTAAATAAAAACCTTATACTAACTATTTACTTCTTAATAATTACTAAATAAATTAGTACTAATACGCTTAAATAAATAACTAATAAAATAATTAAAATATTTTATAGTATAAAGGCACATAAATACTAAAGAGTTACTAAAACCTAAAAAAGAATTAAACAATACTATAGTAATAAAGTTACTAAAAAATAAGTTATAAAAGCTATTAAGTACTATAATATCTATAATAAAAATAAACTAGTATACTATAAACTATATAAAGAACTATAACTACTTTCTATACCTAATAAAGTATAGCAATCTATTTCCTTTAATTTTATTATTAAATTACTATAATTAAAGAAATTACTTATTAAAAAAAAGTTTAATAGTATTTTAGTTATTATAAATAAACTTATTAAGTATACTTACTTTATTCTATAAATTAAAACTAGTATAACTAAAAAGCTTACTTATATTTTTAATAAATATATTTTTAACTAACACAGTCTACTATTAAAAATAGTATTAAATAAAAAAATACAGTTTACTTTAAAATTTTAAAAATCTTTAATTTTGTAACTTAAATTTAAACTATAACTATCTACTATATTTTACCCTTAAATTAATAAATAAATAAAAAGAATTAATTAAATTTTAAAAATATACTTAAAATATTATATTAACTATTAATAAAATAATTAAATTATATTATTACTAATAACTTAATTTACTTATAATAGTATAATAAAAAAAAGTATACAAAACTCACTTTTTTATTTTAACTATAGATTTATACTAACTATTTATAAAAAATTAAAAATAAAACCCTTAGTAGTAAAGGCTAAAGCTTAAATTAATAAAATTAAAAAAATCTATATAAAACTCTAATAAAATTTAGAATTTATTAAGTAATATATATATAAATATACTAATACCTTAAAAATAAAGGGACTATTCTTTAAAAAGGAAAATAGTGTATACTTTATTTAATATAATATTAAAATAAAATAACTAAATAATAAATTAAACTTTAAAAAACTTAAACCTTTTAAAATTATTAAAAAAGTCTTAAAAGTTAACTTTAAACTTATACTACTAAATACTATAAAATATCACTTAATTTTTTATATATCCCTACTTAAACTAGTATTATAAAAGTTATATACTATAAACTATATTAAAGTTAATTTAAAATAAAACTATAAAATTAAATAAATTATTAACTATATTAATTAGTAAAATAATATAAAAATTAAGTACTTAATTAAATAAAAAAACTATAAATATAAAAATAATATATAAAAACCTGTATTAAACTTTATTAATATATAAAACGAACTATAAAAATACTAAACTTAGTAGTAAAAAAAATAACGTACTTAGATTATAAAAATACTAATAAATAAATTATGCGTAATATAACCACAACCTAAACTTAAACTAAATAAAAAACCTAGAACTAATAAAACATTTCTATACTTAAAGATACTTAATTTAAAATAAAACTAAAACCCCCTATAACTTTAATAGTACTTTTTTTTAATAAAAAACTAAAAGTACTTAAATCCTAGTTTACTAAAATTATATTAAAATCTATTATACTAAAGGTACTAACTAATTAGGCCTTTTAAGTAGCTTTAGAAGAACTTATAGACTCTTTAGCTACTATATTTATTAAATTCTAATTCTTTTAAAATACTATTTATTTTTACTACTATATATAATTTAGGTAAGCTAAAACTTTATTTATATTATCTTAAGCTTTTTTTAAAGCCTTTATTTACTTCCTAAATAACTCTTTAAATT
Organism: Colletotrichum musae; assembly: GCA_027406025.1. Taxonomy (NCBI): domain Eukaryota; kingdom Fungi; phylum Ascomycota; class Sordariomycetes; order Glomerellales; family Glomerellaceae; genus Colletotrichum; species Colletotrichum musae. Next base: position 1,505,024 of record JANVYC010000004.1, read on the forward strand.
CCTCCTTTTTATTATTAAAATAATATAACTCTGTTATAAAATACTTAACTAAAAACTATTAAAACTTAAATAAAAAAAAAAAAGGAATACTAAACTTATAAGTATAAATTATATTTTTAAATATATTATAAAACTTTTATGTACTACTAATAGTAATGTATTTACTATAAATTAAAGAACCTAGTAATATTTTATAATAAAACCCCTTAGTATAATAATAGGAATAAAGTATAACTTTAAAACCTTTTTTAGTAATTTCTAAAAAATAATAATAATAGTATAAAAAAAATACTTTTTACTTTTATATATAACTTAATATAATATTAATATTAAATAATTAAAATATAAGTTTATAAGTCCCTTAACTTAGGGACTATAACTTACTTATATTAAGTTTTAAAGATAAAACCTTTAAAGGGAGACTTAATATTATAACTTATTAGTTATAAATAGTAGTAGACCCTACTTATAGGGGATTAGTGGTTAAAAAGATAATAAAAAATATAACTAATATAAACTATAAAATAACTCTTTAGAAAAAGAAAAACTATAATATAAGTTATATATAAATAAAATAAAGTACTAAGTAGCTATAGCTAAGACTAAGTACTTAGTAGTAATTACTAAGCACTCACTAGTAATTACTAAGTACTTACTTAATTAGTATTGTACTTACTACTATAGTATAGATAAAGGAATAAGACTTATATATAGATAGGACTTAAGTACCCTTAAGTCCTCCTTTTTATAGTTCTTTAGTTATTAACCTTATATTAATCTTTAGATACTTTTAGTTTTTTAGTAGTAACTACTACAACCCTTTTATTAAATACTTAAACTAATTACCTAAGTACCTTAACTTTTAGAATCCCTTTAGTACCTATAAGTACTATTATTAGTATTAAACCTTAGTTTTTATTAATATAAACCTTACTATTAAAAAGCTAGTTGTAATAGTTAGGAACGTAAAGGATTAAGGGATACAGGTAGTATAAAAAGAAAAATATAAGCTCTAGTTACTTTAAAAGTAGCTTTAATAAGCCCTAAGTACTTTAGTAAGCCCCGGGCCTATTAGAGATAAGGCTTAACCCCTATAAAGGGTTTTTAAATTTTTTTTTAACTTTATAAAAAGTAGTAGTCTATTAAATAGTATTAATTACTGCCCTTTTTATAAAAGTAATTATTCTTTTTATTAAGGCCTTATACCTTAAACTATAAAGTAAAAAGTACTAGTATTAGTATAGTTACTATATAGTTAGCCCCTATAGTATATAGTACTATAGTAAGAGCTATAGCTATATAGAGTTACGTAACTATATAGCTCTACTTATAGCTCTAATATCTATACTAGTACCTAGGCCACTTTTAACCTATAAATATCATTACTCTTTTGTTACGTATATTTAACCCCGTACGGATTAATTACTAACGTTTTTACCTATAAGTAAACTAATAAAGCTGTAGAGGATCTTTGACGAAGGCTAGGGGTTCTAAAAGTTAAGTTATCTAAGTGGTAGTAAACTACACATCCCGGCACTTTCTGCCATAACCTTCTCAACAACATGAAAACCAACAAGGATAGCGACACAAGAAGCATGGAGGGAAAAAAGCCCAAAAGTCCCGATAAGTGGGTATGTTGACTTGCTTAGATCGTCATTCTGTCTGTTGATCCCGCCTGAGTGAGGGCTCAGAGACGGATAGTCACCTCCTCCGAAAAGGTCTTAGCTGTTTGATACCATGCCTCACCAGTCTCTGGGAATCTATGCGTGAATTACAATTAGGAAGCAACAGAGAAGGAGGAGCTTAGAGGACGAATATCCGACGTTGTACTTGTTCCGCAGCCACCTTTGCTAGAATTCCGTGTCAGCTGCGTCGTCACGACTCACGAGGCGGAGGTTCTATCTTGTCCGCACAGCCAGGGTCGAAGTCGCCGGGCTCTCACTTGGCGGAGGCCAGCAGCAAGTCGTTAAAGATGCTGGGCTTGACGGAGCCGAACTCGAGGGCGGCGCTGACTTCGTCGTCCAGGGACGTCATGAACCGGTCCTCGTCCCACTTTGGCTGCCAGCCCAGGCTGAAGGGCTTGACGGCGACAATGTCGCCACTGCCAGGTTGCGGGTGTTAGCATCAGGTGTCTGGCAGCTTGCCAAGACTGGGTCGGCAAGGGCTTAGGGGCGAGGAAAAAGGATTAAGAGGAGAGCAGCGTGGAAGCTCTTACCTAGACGTCCCGATGGCCTCCATGTACTGCCGCGGGAACCCGAGCGAGTCGGCGGCGACGTCGTAGCTGGGCCAGAGACGGACCTCGGGCCCCGCCACGAGGCCGCGCGCGTGCAGGATCTCGGCGAGGCGCCGCGTGACGGCCGACCAGCGGACGCGGTGGGACATGACGAAGTAGTAGCCGTTGCGGCCGCTCGGCACCGGCTCTCCGAGAAGGATCTTTTCCGTGAGGAGGGCGTAGAGGGCCACGAGGTCCGAGATGTGCACCGCAGGCGGGTTCTGATCGTTCGGGGAACCGTTAGTCTCTCTGACCGATGGTGACTCCAGTAAAGGGAAGGAGGGTTTCAGGGATGGCAGCGGTGGTGACTGGAAAATATCGGAGGGGGGGGTAGGAAATGGGACTCACGCCGTCCTTTTCAAACTTGTGGACGACCTTGTCCTTGATGCTGGTCCTGACCATGGCGGGGATATTGACGGAGATCTTTCTGCCCTCGCCGGTGCCGCGGCCGTCTGTTTCCCACAAGTGTTAGAACATGTCCAAGCCGCAATTTTCTGTTGCCTCGTACGACAACACCAATTGACGAGAATTACTCACAGACGAGAGGGATCGGCATGTTGAAGTGCGTCACACCGAGAGCCTCGGCAAGTTCGACGGCAACAACGTTGTTCTGACCGAGATACGGGGGGTAAGCCATTACTCATTGATGGAAAGAAGCAAATAGGAGGGTACGGGGTTGGATACCTGCCGGGCGTGGTGGGGACCTTCGATCTGCCTCTCCTTCTCAAACAGGTCGTCGTCCGAGTCCTTGATCTGGCCGTACGGCCAACCCCCTTCCTCCGAGAAGGCGGTCGTTACGGACGACTAGACGGGTGATTAGCAACCAGAGTCAGCGGTCCAGCCGTTGGGAGAGTGATTAAAATGGAGAATCTCACGAGGATGAAGTACGTCTCCACGCCAGCATCCTTGCGGCGCTGGCCGAGAGCCTTGATGAGGTTGGGGATGAAGTTCGGGTCGATGATCCCGGCGTTGTGAATGACGATGTTAACTGTTGATACCGTCTGTAAGTTTCACGGCCTGCTTAGGACTTTCGAGTAGTTGACGTACTCTTGTTGTCTAGCACGGCAGATTTTACGGCCTGCTCGTCGGCGAGGTCGACGAGAACCGGCTTGGCGCCGACGGCGGCCAGCTTCTGGACCTGGTCTTCGGAACGAACCGCGGCGAAGATGGCTGCCTCGTTGACGGGGCCGGTCTTGCGGGAGACAAAGTCGGCGACGAGAGAGCCGCCGCTATGATATTGGTCAGTTGTGATGTTCGTGGCTGCTGTGGTCTGGGGTCTTGATGGCGTACATGTAGCCCGCGGCGCCGGTGACGAGGATGTTTTGGGTCATGGTGTCTGTCTGATGAGATTGGATAAAGTGATAGAGACGGGCTGAGAGATGAATATGTAATGCTTTGTGTTGGTTGAGGCGGTCTGAGAGTTGATTTGAACCGTGAGAGTTCATGGCCAACTTATACTCGTCTCTTTCATCTTGCCAAGTGTACATCTCGCAGCACATCTTTGGTGATTATTCGTGCTACGATGCTCACATCCGATACTCATCACCCGTCGATGATGCGAAGTCGTTCTTGTGTAAGTGAGACAACCAATCAGAGACCCCGCGCCGTGGAACGTCCGCGTCGGAGATCCGCGCGGTTCCGCCATAAGTATCGCCGCTTAGAGGGCAAGTATTAGCCGCGTACGCCAACCGCCGTTGATGAACGGGGGATCGGGATGCTGGGGTACGGGACGGGGCAACCCCGGACCGAATCCCCCGCAATCGTCCGAGTCCCGGCTGCCGCGCCGGACGAGCAGTCAGCACAGATTGGTCATCCAACCACAGCCCCGAAAAGTCGACAAGCACCCTTGTTACTGCACCTCTTCTCCTTCATACAACCCGGTAAGACTAGAGAATGGAAATCCGCGGAGACAACCTCGAGAAGCGGCCGCGGGCTCGCCCCGCCATCGCACGGCGATCCGTGAGTGCAGGAATAGTTCGACTCTTGGCCACCATGCTGACGCACAAAATGTAGTGCGACCAGTGCCGGGCTCGAAAGGTACGCAGTCTCTCGCCTTGTTCCCTCAACCACCTGAAGATGATGCTCACGACTGTTCGCAGATCGGCTGCGATAGAGCGTCGCCGTGTTCAAACTGCGTCAACGCAAGAGTCGGCTGCACCCACAGCGCCGTCGCGAGCAACCCGTCATCGACTTCCAAGCAGCGGGTGTTGATTTCCGCACAATAGTGAGTAGCATACATCTCTCGTGAAGACATCATGCTGCCGCGGCTCTTCGGTTCCGTTTCTCTCTTACAACTCTCATCTTGAGTAGCGAACAAAAGATCGACGACATCGCCGAGGGCATCAACGGAATCAAGCTCCTACTGGAACGACTCGATGTCTCTTCCGTAACGCCGTCGACTGATCGAGGCGCATCGACCAACTCACCACTAGATCCCGCACCAACACGCCCGAGACACCACAATGCTGCCAGCGTCCCGGACCGAGGATCCTCCTCCTGGGACCAGTCAGCGCACATCATCGACCTTCTGAGGTCCGTCGTCGAAGACGAGAACCTCGGCGTAGCGACCGCCGGGCCCCAGGTCGCCGACGCCGTCTCGTCGCTGAGGGGCATCGTCCAGGCCCTAGAGTCTCCATTGCCGGCCCGGTCCTCGTACGCCCCGGACGATGTGACCGCCGGGACGCGCCGGGGCAGCAGGCCGGCCATGCCACCTCTAGAAGCCGTGCTTGACGTGCTTCGGTGGGTGAGGGGTCAGTCCTCCACACTCAGGTTTTCCGTACTGCAGAAATGCTGATGACAAGGGCAGGCCGTGAGAGCCACTTCCGGATCGGACGGATCGCGCAGGTGCTTCCCCTCGAGCGCTTCGCCGACGCGTGTCGCAAGGTGTACTTCGCACTCGACGAGTACACCGAGGTCGACTTCGTGCTGGCCAACGGGTACCTGGCGTACATCTTCGCGGAGACGCTCCTCTCCTCGGGGACGGAGGCGTCTCGGGGGCACTGGCAGATGTGCCGGAGAAACCTGCACGATGCTGTCTCGCGGCTCCCGCTGCTCCTCCCGGCGTCCGCGGAGACCATCGCCGCGTTGACGGTTGCCGTAAATACTCCCAATTGCTCATCACGTTCCCGGTGCTTGCTGATTATCGGAACAGGCTTTCGACGCCATGGAAAACGCCAACGCCACGGCGGCAGCAACCTTCATCTCCTCCGCCGCGCGAGCCTGCATAGCCCTTGGGTACCACCGCGCAGACAAGCCAGGAGGACGGGGGCAGGACGACGCCGTACGCCGAGAGCACGAGGGTCTGTTCTGGTCTGTCTACACCCTCGACAAGGGGCTCTCCTTGCAGCTCGACCAGCCGCCCAACATCCGCGACGCCGACATCACGCTCGCCTTTGACGCAGAGAGCCAGCCGCACACCGTCCGGCTGGCGAGGATCCAGGGGCTGGTTTATGAACAGCTGTACAGCTCGACTGGCCTCGACAGACCGGCTGGTGAGCGGGCGCGGGATGCGGAGACGCTCGCGACCCGGCTGCGGGTGCTAATACAGGAGATACACTCGGAGATGCAGGTACGTTCCTCCTGAGGCCCTAGACGAGTCTAAAGGTGTTTCTTGTCGGGCTAAGTATGGCTGACACCCCTTGATCCAGATCGTCGAAGCCCAGCCCGCCGGCGCGGACGGCGACCCGCTGCGCCTGCTCTACCTGCAGTGCGGCCTGGTCTGCCACTCCTCGCTGCTGACGCTCATCCTCCGCGCCGTCCCGGCCGGGCCGGCGTCCCCGAGCGGCGCGACGGAGGAATGCGTTGCCGTGGCGCGGCTCACGCTCGACGTGCACCAGCAGTGCATGGCCAGCATCAGGAGCTGCGAGACAGACCCGCAGGTCATCAACAAGTATATCAGCTGGTGAACCTACTCCTTTCCATCCACGGGGAAACCTTGAGATGTATGTTCTCCAGAGCTGACCGTGCACAGGGCCATCTTGAATATACCCTTCGTGCCGTTCAGCGTCCTCTTCACCCACGCCGTAAGAAGCCTCGACGCGGAGGACGACCTAGCACGCCTCGAAAGGTTCGCGAGCTCGCTGCAGCCCGAGGCCGGGGATGCGCCTGGCGATGCCGCGACGCATCCGCACCGGCTGTACCGGCTGCTCTGCGAGACGGCGCGGCTACACATGGAGTCGGCGCGTCAACGCTCGGGACCATTGCAGAACGCAGACCGGGAAAAGGAATGGTCGGCGGATTCTCAGGCCGGGAACGAGACGCGAGCGCTCCTCGCGGGAGGAGGGTTCCCTCCGGACCTTGCTTTCGACTCGGACGGGCTCGGGCTTGGGGATTGGTACTACGGGAACCAGCAGCTGATGAACTTGCTGGGCAGCGACGGCGCTTACTAGCCAACGGGGGGAGAGCTCGGACGGTTTCCGGCGCAAAAGACGTGTTCGTCGTGTTGAAAACCTACCTTCCAGCAGTCCCCTTGTGGGTGATAAACCGAACTGTGCCCACGATCACCAACCCACCAGCATCAGCTGAATACACTCGCCCTGATGGTCTAGCGGTATGATTCTCCCTTAGGGTTGTTATTAAAACATCACGAATGGGAGAGGTCCCAGGTTCGAGTATACACATAAGCTGACATTCGACATGCCCTGCAAAGGATGAGTACCGTGCGAGCAGGACCTCAGCTGGAAATGGGTGGAGCCGGAAAATATATAATACATCACCGAACCAATTAACCCTTCGCAACCCGCCCACCACCCCATAACCCTAAGCCTAACCTAGCCTAGCCCCTAACCCCTAACCATTTCTAGTTAGCCTGCGTGCACGGTACTCATCCTTTGCAGGGCATGTTGAATGTCAGCTTATCTGATCACTCGTTAGGGCCCAATCCTTTTGTTTTGATCCACAGGACTCTTTTGTGGGTGGAGTTGAGGGTGGAAATTTGCATTTTGACTCATCCCGGTGGGTGGAGGCGGTATTCCGAAGTGGCGCCACCAAGTGCCGCTACCTAAAACCAGTTATGAATCCATCAGTCACATAAGAGTTGGGTTCAGTTAATATTAGTCAAGCCAAGTACTGTTGCCGCGCGCTTGCTTTTGGACTTGTGTTGTTGGTTCGGCAGTTACATAGGATATGGAGCTCTCCGCATTGCGATGTTCTCACGTCAACCATGTCACCAACCTTTTGCTGTTATCATTCGGTCTCGGGTCCTTCAGCGCCACTCATTCCAACAATATCTGTCTTTTTTTCATTTCATTACGCATTAAGTGAAGAGTCATTACATTAGTCTAGGTCGGTCATGTCGTTTCGTATGCCGCGAGGCAGTCCGTCTGTGAGTCCACACATGCCAGAGGGTATCTGTTCCATCATATCCTTTTACTCAGCCCCCATCCCACTGCGGCACCGCGCGAGCACGCGATCATGACGCACCCGAGCGAGAGGCACACGCCGGCCCAGATCCACGCGCTCTCGTACCCGTACTGTCGCACGAGGGCGCCGCCGACGGGCGACCCTAACAGCAGGGCAACAGACATGACCGAGTAGGCCATGCCGAGGCGGGTGCCGATGTAGTTCCGGTCGGTAGTAATCTGCGTAAACGTCGTAGGCTGCAGCGAGAAGAAGCTCCCGCTCGTGAACCCGTACAACACCACCACAGCCACAAGACCGCCGGTGCTCCCCTTAACAGCAATCAGGCAAAGGGCAGAGACAGCCTGGATGAGCACGGCCACGACAAGCATGTTCATCGTGCCCAGACGGCGGGCGAAGAGATTCGGCACGGTCCGGCCGAGCACGGAGGCGCCGTTGAGCACGGCGAGGAGGTACGTCGCGAGCCGCGGGCCGGCGGCGCCCGTCGCGATGGCGAACTGCTGGATGTGCACGAAGGGGGTGTACATACCGAGGAAGACGAGGCAGCAGGCGGCGACGAAGAGGAGGTAGGGCACGTCGGAGAAGGCGGAGCGGTCGATCCAGGCGCGGCGCCGGGGGGAGGCGCGCGGGCAGTGGATGCTCGCGACGGAGACGCCCAGGGTCGCGAGGGCGACGAGGGCCATGGTCCGGACGGTCCAGCGGAAGCCAAGGTGGGGCTCGAGGGAGCGGAACATGATGGGGAGGACGAGGCTGTTGGAGGTCAGTCAAGATGTATCGGGCGAGGACGAGGATGAATAACGTACCCGCCGACACCGCTCCCGGCGGCCGCGATGCCGGTGGCCACCGGCAGCCGGGTGGAGAACCAGGGCGAGAGGACCGCGACGCCCAGCACCGCGAGGCTGCCCATGCCGAGGCCGACGCAGAGCCCCTGGGAGAGGAGAAGCTGCCACAGCGTGGTGCTGAGGCTCTGGGTCACGACGCCGAGCACGATGAGCAGCGAGCCGGCCCAGAGGAGGTGGCGGGCGTAGCCCAGGTCGAAGACGGGCCCCGCGACGAAGCCCAGGAAGACCATAAGGAACCCCTGCAGCGAGCCGACGGTGGAGATGGCGAAGGGGCTGTGCTGCTTGAGGAGGTTGTCCTCGTAGTAGGCCTGGAAGGTTCCGAAGCTGGCGACGAGGCCTGGCCATGGTGGTCAGCTGAGGTGTTCGTTCAATATCCGTGAATCCTTCAATCTGCGAGGAACTTTCACGATGTGCGTATTAGGGGTGGGCATGTCCGGGCGACTCGCTTGAGTGCGAACTCGCATTAGTCGCCGCATGCATGCAACGTGCGCTGACGGGATGCAACCAGTAGAAGATGGAGGGATAGTCCGAGGCACGCGCGCCGGGCACGGGATCCGAGGATTTGGACGCATCCATCTTCATGTAAAGTGGTGGGTGGGCACAGTAAAAGAGATAAAAAACTCACCCCATGTGTTGAAATAGATAAAGAACGAGCCGAGGACCTGCATCCAGGCCGTCAGCCCGCCGTTCGGAGGCGCCGCCGCCGGCTTGGCGGCGGGGGGCTTGCCGGGTGGCGTCCGGGCGCCGTCGACGGCGCTCTCCTCGTCGATCTCGGAGAGGATCGCCGGGCTGTCCTGGCCGTAGGCGTCGTCGACCCCGGCGGGCTTCTCCTTGTCCGGGGAGATAGCCATGCCTGCCGGGAAGGGGGTCAGATATTAAAAAAACCGTGCCCTCTTTCAACTGCCGAGGCCTCTCTTCCTATCGTCTTCTCCTTTGCCGCGCGCGCCGCGGCGTGAAAGCCCGACAGTTTGATAAGTTTTGGTACACAACGCCAATGAGGCAAGGATTGATGATGTTGATTGGCCTGAGTCGGCTGCGACACCTTTTTTGGTAAAGCTGTAAATGATGTTCGAGGCTAATCACCAAAGGAGCAGGCGATAATTGGCTAAAGGGGCAGGGGAGGGGTGTGAAGGGGGGCGTGGAGGATCGCCCTCGCAGGAGGAGGATGAGGGTGAAGGAATAAAAAATAACGATAATTTGGATGCGACTCTGTATGCAGAAGGTCGCAGTTGGATTGCAGTGCAGCGTGATGTGGTGATGGTCGCTCGTGTAATGCTCGTGTTGTGTGTTTGTGTGTGTGTGTGTGTGTGTGGATACCTTTGTGGTGGTGTTGTTCACTCTCACTCTTCACATCGAATTTTTTGGCACCAGAAGGAACCCAGGTCATTCTTCAATTCGCGTTATCAAAAGCTACGGAAGACGCCGGGTAGATGAATGAGGCGCCAAAGTCGCATCGGCCGTTCCTATCGAGTTTTTTTCCTCTGATGCTCGGTGTTCTGGATCCCTCTGCCCCCGCCGCTCGTTGAAAGCTCGGAGTAGTGGAGTTCCGTGTCTGATGGCATCCGAGCCCGTTGCGGGTTAGGTCGCAAGCCTGGGAGGAATCGGTGAATGAAAGGGAAAAGAGAAGGGAACTGGGCGGGATTCTTGAGAGAAACAGGAAGGCGACCTCTCGGGTTTGTTTCGACTGATTTTCGTTTCTTTTCTTTACATGTCTCGGGCATATTCCGTTATTTGGCAGCCGGCCGATTGCAAATACAACAAGGAACAAGATGGGATGGCGGGGACTTAAGGCTTTCTCTCGTCGGACCCCCGGTCGCCTGCATGTTTCAACGCAACTGGCGAGTTGCCTCTCTCGGGGGGGTGCTGTTGCAGTATTATCTCACAGACGAGGACTTGGGATGATGCCATGCCCAGCTGTGTTTGTGTGACGGGAAAGAGCCCCATATGGGGCCATGGGGGGCTTCGCATTCGCGGACAGAGTTGCGGCACAAGTGTCATCACTATTCTCAGGTTATCGGATTCTTCCGTGCGAGAATGCGGAAACAAGAATCGACCTTCCACCCTTGGCGAATACGCCGCAAAACAACAAAGATACATGATAATAAAACCCTGACAGATATGGGCGGGACCCGGGTGATGACGTACGATTCAAGAGCATCCATCAGGGCGAGCTGGCTCTACACTATGTTATTACGATGTGGTATTCCCACTTCCCTATCTTACATAATTCCGATTCCGAGGAACTCGGAATCGGAGGGCGGAACGGAGGAGGCCTCGGGCATGCTCCCTAGTCTCGGGCGTATCCTCAAGGAATGCATGCGCATACATATGTAGCGAGCCAAGGCGTGTGCCCGCATAGGTACACCTTACATGGTGCGCTACGGTACCGTACTCGCATGCAGAAATTGGCAGGTCGCAGTAGCTCGCAGATTAGGTTGCAGATTTGCCTTCTCTGGTTCTTTGAAGACTCTTCAACAGCATTTCACGAATATCTACGGATACCTACCTAGGCACGGGGTGAGAACATCATCCCACCCGCACATGTTATCGCGACCCTATCGTGAATATCCACTCGACTCTATCCACAACTCGGACTTTCGGCCTTGGCGCCCGCCCCTGAAAAAAATCAAACGGCGACCCGTCGAAGGTGACAGAACGAGGTGATTGAAGACTGTTGCCCGGAGGACGCCGACGATTGACCCGACGAACAGGCTGCAGTGGGTCTCCAGCCATACAGCAGCTCTTTACAGGTCTTTACAGTCGTACTTCGTCGGCAACTCGTATCGGGTCGGAGAGTTTCCATCGGCTCGGCATTGAATCTGCAACGGCCGACAACCACTGCGAATCTGCCTTGAATTGCGTTCAAACGTGCGTTTTTGTTAATGGTGTTTTGAAGAACGAAAAAAAAAAAAAAAAAAAAAAAAAAAGGGGGGGGGGGGGAAGATACTACCAAGAACCTGATGAAATTCTGTAATCCTGATATCTGTTTCTAACAAAACAACTGCTGAGATTCTTCTTTCGCCAAACGCTTTCCCTGAACCCGTCTAAAAATGGGTTGAATAGTAATCTGATAATACAAAGATTTGGTTTTTGCCGTGGTAACGCCCGCCCGCCCCTTATTTTTTCTCATTTTTGACAGCCCTCTCCCCCCTTCATTGTGTCAAGTACGCAAGATACTGCTTCCACCCCTCGCCCTGGCCGACGTAGCCAATGTACATGTCGGGCCTGACGACGACGACGAACTCGTCATCCTCCTTCGCCCACTCGGCAGAGAACTCCACGACGTCGGCATCTCCCGCCGTCGTACGACCCTCGGCGCTGTGGGGGGCTGCAGCGACCCTGAAAAGCCTGGCCACGCCATCCGCCGAGACGGGGCTCTTGCTGTCGCCACCGATCTTGAGGACGACGTGCTTGCCGTACTGGCCCGCGAGGACCTCGTACAGCCTCTTCGGCTCCTGCTGGCCGGAGGGCAGGAGGGAGACGTCCGGGCAGCGCCGGCCGGCGGTCCAGATGTCGTGCGTCGACTCCTCGATGAGGGGGGATCCGGAGCCGTCGTAGGAGACGCCCATTCCTGGATGAATGATTAGCCGAAGATTCTCCTGGGAGAAAAATGAATAAAGATAAGGGTGAAAAGAAACAAAAAAAACACCCCGGTTTGCTCGTTTTCGGGTACCCCAAACGAGTCAGCGGAACAAGCGCCGACACACCGCGGCAAAAGCGAAAGCGACGAGGAACCCCAGTCCATTCCCACCTCCACCCTCCGCCCCCTATCTTAATGGGGGCCATTTTTGCGCACTCAAAAACAGAGTTTGGGGCCGAGGAGTTCCCGATCTGCAGTGAAGCGGAAGGTGGGCTGCAAAATGGCGCGGGGCGGGATTTGAAAAGAGAACACTGCAACCAACATGGGAGACGAAAACAACAATACGACGCTGCTGGCTTACCTGTGATGTACCCGGCGTTCCTCTCGATCGTGGCCACGTACTGCTTCGCCGTGTGGACGGTGTCGCGCACCAGCGCCGCGGCGACGTCGATGACGCCCTGCGCGACGGTGCGGCGCTCGACGTCGTAGCTGCGGACGAGCTTGTCGACCGACGCGGGGGACAGCTTGTCGTTGGTGAGCACCTCGGCGAGGCGCCACGAGAGGGCGAAGGCGTCGGCCACGCCCGTGTTGAGGCCCTGGCCGCCGTTGACCGAGTGCACGTGTGCGGCGTCGCCGGCGAGGATGATGCGGCCGCCGCCCTCCTTGGACACGAAGGTTCCTGCGATGCGCTCCTTCACTGTTTACATCGACGGCGTCAGCGAGTCCGAGGTTCCCCATCCGACCACGTCTGCATTTCGCATATGCGAGAAGACTCCTGTCATCTTTTAGGGGAAAGGAAGAGGACGTACCGTCAAAAGTGCTGAACCACTCCGTCTTCTTGAAGTCCACCCGGTGCGGCGCCATGTGCTCGCGGATCGAGTCCTCCGCCCTCTGCTGCGTAATCTCCCCGTCCAGGAGCACGTAGAACCGCGCCATGTTGCGCTCGCGCGGGATCCACGACACCCTGCTCTGGCCGTTGAGCTGGAACGTGATGATCTCGTCGCAGAGCGGGAAGCTGGTGTCGATGAAGGTGTCGAGCACGGCCCAGACCATCTCGGGCTTGGTGCCCGTGAAGCTGATGCCCAGCGCGTTACGCACCATGGACCGCGCGCCGTCGGCGCCGACGGCGTACCTGCTGCGGATCGTGCGGCCCTTGCTCGTCGTGACGGCCACGCTGGAGGCGTCTTCCGCGATGGAGGCGACCGTCTCGCCGTAGGAGACGGGCGTGCGCAGGCGCGCGGAGAGGACCTGCTCGATGACGGGCTGGCCGAGCATGAGGAAGTTCTTGCGGAAGCAGTGCTCCAGGCCGGTCCACCAGTGGGACTGGCGGGACTTGAAGTCGCCCTCGGCAAAGGTCGAGCTGGCTGGTCATGCTGTCAGCGTTCTTTCTCTTCTTGCCCCTCTCTACGAGAGACTCACTGTTGCAGGTGATGCCCTGGGGAAGGAGCTCGTCGAGGATGCCGACGACCTCTAGGTACTGCTGGGTGCGCGCGTTCATCGCGTCGGCCCTGCCGAGCTGGAGGGGGCCCTCCTTGGCGTCTGTTATTGTTCGTCAGTTGGTGTTGTTTCTCACTTCGCGACGGTTCTGGTTTACTCACCGAGGATGCAGACGGAGACGCCCAGCGACTCGGCCAGGTATGCCGTGAGAAGACCCGTCGGTCCACCTGCGTATCAGTGTTAGTGATCGCCGCCCTGACTGAATCATGACTGCTCGGAAGCCTGTGAGCGACGGCCTTACCGCCGACGATGGTCAGGTCGACCTGAGTCTCTTCGCGAGGAATGGAGCCCATTGTGAGGTCGTTGGGTTATGAATAGTGATGAGTGAGTGTGAGGGTGAATGAATGAGTGAGTGAGTAAGTGACGTGTGGGGAAAACAACGTCGAGTGAGTGAATGAGTTGGCAAGTAGGTGTAAGTGAGGTATTGTCGACCACAAATGGAAGGCACGACGACGACGATGAAGGGTAGGTATGTATGAGAAGAATTCTCGAAGCCGCAACTGCCGGTTCGAGATTAGATGTTAGTCAAGATCGTTCCTCGTCTTTTTCCCCGAACGGCTCGCTCTCGCCGAGACGATATGTCACAAACTGACGATGGATGGGGTTTCCGTGGGACGAAGATTTCGAGTCCAGATCGAACGAGTGCCGATTGATAAGCCGATCAGATGAGAGGGCGGAGATGTAGTCGTAACCCTTGGTCGCGGCTATTGTCCGACGGGATGCCAACTCGTAGATGTATTGTAGATGTATCTGCCAAATGAGATTGGGAACGGAATGAGGGTAGGGGAGGGGAGGGGGGGTGTGCGTGGGCGCGGTACGGGTGGGAGAGTAGGGGGTGTGGGAACGCAAAAGGGGGAGGGAGGCCGGGATCACAGCTCGACGATGCCGAAAGCAGCTCCGTACATGCGCCGAGCCGCGGCGAGAGCGAAGTTGAAGGAACATCACGACGATCGTCTGATATCGGCGCGCGCCGGGGGGGGATCCATCATCCAGTTGCCAAGTTTCCAGTTTTGTCTTACCTGCCCTACGTGGAAAATCGAATGCTACACTTCCCGCTAGCTGGGAGCAACGGCTGACTTTTGTGGCGATGTGTGGATATTGCATTGCGCTCCGCAACGTGGAAAGCCTCCATCTCCAGCTCCATCTCCATCTCATATAGGCTATAGAGTGAAGACGACAACAAAAAGAAAGACTCTTGTTTGTAAAACCTGAACCTGACCTGCGGCGCACCCCGGGTCCGACGTCCGACGATCTCAATGTGACGTGCCGATGTCACGACGCAGGTGCGCACACGGACGCCCCCGGCACATCTGGTTAGACCTGCCGTTGTAAGGAATCACCGCCGCTGCTATCCGGGGCTCTCCATGACCATCCGGGAATGGCGGGCCGGAGGAACTGAGCCGATCGGGAAAGGTCTTGTTCTTGACGACGCCCCTCGGCCCCCGGGGGCTCCCAGTAGAGAGAGCCTAGTACCAAAGTGTATCTACAGCTTGTTTCTCCTTAGCCGCGGGAGGATCCTGCCGCGACGGAATCTGTCCTAGAGGTAAGATGTAGTATTCGGCGACTCCTTGCGGAATACTCAGAGTCAGCCAAACTCGTTTTGTAACGATTTAACCGCAATCACGTGATCGTTTTCCATACCGCCAGTGCGTCGGACGCCTGTCGATAGGCGAAAAGAACACACGATTATCGCCTAATCCTTCCAGAAAAGGCTTAGATTCCATCAATTATAGATCTTCTGGAGCCCAATATATCCCCTCGAGACGGGACTGTTATGGATGCATGCTGCCGGTATCCATGTACCCAGGACCGTCCTTCAGCGACCTGTTCATGTCCTTCCACAATACCGCCCCGTCTCCTTTCTGACGTGTGTCTGCGACTTTGCGTGGCTCTTCAGTTGAGTCTCCATCCACCGTGGCTCGATGCTCCCCACAGGTTCCACACCCTCCTTTAACCTCTCTACTGTCTGCCGGGGTCTGGCCACCTTCCTAGACGTCTCCCGCGCGGCTGTGAGCGACTGAGATCTTGGAACTTTTCCGGAGACCCAGTCTCTTCTCCTATGATGTTATTTCCACTCCTAATCCGGTTGTGGATCCTACCCTAGCGTACAACACTAGACATCACACCCGCCTTGGCCGTTAGACCTGGGCGCATAACGACTTTCCTGATCCTAAAGGCTGTTCTCAGGGGAGGGTTTCCGCTGTGGAGTGGCCACCCTGACTCGGACTCGATCGACGATGGGGGTCCCCCCTTGTCACTGACTCACTTTAAAGAAAAAATACCGTTGTAGTAAAAGAGAAAGAGCAAAAGAAAAGATTGGACCCTGCTACTACAGGGCTGTACCCCGGGACCAAATTGCCCCCGGCATTTACCTTTGACAGTCTTGCTTGTATGGTTTGTATCTGTGCCGAGGTATACTCGTACAGCCTGTTGTCAAACCATCTAATCAGACGAACCACATCCACCATCCCATCCCACCCCCCGTTGTGGCGACGGAAGTGGTATTTTTTGGTATCTTTCCAAACGGCCCTATCATGGAAACGAGTGGGCATTCCTCGGCAGCCACATTCGGAAGATGCTCCATTGTGGACCGCGCAGGATGGGGGATGGTCAGATGTACGTGAGTCGGAGTCGTGACCTGATGCGTCTAGACTCTGTCTGCTGTGCCATCCCTTCGCACGCCCGGCGGGCATTGCCGCATGTACCCTGGGTATAGTCGGCGATAGCTCCATGTCCCCGTTTCCCTCTTGCGCACACCACGCCGTTTGTTGGCGAAACCCCTTTCTTGTGATCGTCATCTCCGGGCATGGGCTTGCCGGCCGCATATGCAACCTCGAGAAGAAGAGATCCTACCGTCCTTTCTTGCTTGGGAAGGTGAATTGGCAAGCGCAATATAAAGCCCTTCCCGAACCGTCGGGACTTTTGGAACACCTCTCGCCCACACGCCAGCAACGCAACACACGCCCCCCTTCTTCTCTCTACACTCCCAGTCCCAGGCTCGATTTTGAGTTAAGATCAAGCTGCGTCTGCCAGCCTAGCCCTACTGAACTTTCTTTGATTGTTTGTCCTTCCTGCAGTTTCGGGCCCTCCCCCACCTCCCGACATCTCAGACCTCATACCTCAACCTCCTTCCTTAACAAGAGGCAACTCAACAACCATCTACAACATCAACATCAACAACACACACACACATCATGCCTTCCGTCATAGAGGCGCCCGCCCGCCAACCCTCACCCGAGGTTAAGCTCCTCTCCAAGGTCGACTCCCAGATCATGGACGAGGAGGCCCTCACCACCGCCGCCGGCATCCTCGACATCATCTGCCGCTACCGCCTCCGCCGGCCCAACGAGACCTCGACCCCCGAGCTCGAGGGCCGCCTCGGCTTCCTCTCCCAGATCTACAGGAAGGTCAAGTCCAGATGCGAGATCCGCATGTGCCTGCCCGCCTTCCCCTTCAAGTCCCCCAACACCAAGGACAAGGTCCTCAGCCGCCTGCCGGATAAGGCCGACGAGTTTGCCCTCCACAACCTCAACGGGCTGTGCGCTGCCATCAAGGACTTTTACGAGCCCGGCGCGAAGCTGACCATCATCTCGGATGGTCTGGTATATAACGGTAAGCCACTCTTCAACCACTTGCGCCTTCCGTATTAGAGATCAAAGTCTAACATGTCGACCTGGCAGACCTCCTCGGCGTCCCCGACAAGGAAGTATGGGCCTACGGCGAGACCCTGCGCAGCATCGCAGTCGAGAAGCGCCTGTCCAACATCCAGTTCTCCCGCCTCCAGGACCTCGTCCACCTGCCTAACCTGCCCACCAAGCTCGAGGAGATCACATACGTCGCCAACGCCACCAACTTCCGCCGCGCCCTGCTCAACACGTTTGGCCGCTCCGACTACGACCCCTCGGCCGAGATCTCAAAGAACGAGGACACGTGCCTGACGTATCGCGGCTACATCAAGTTCCTCGAGACGGACCTGCGCCACGTCTACCCCGTCGGCGAGGACCGCTCCAAGAGCAAGTTCAAGTCGGGAATCGAGTACATTTCGAAGCAGATGCTCCAGCGCGGCGATGTAAGTCAACTGTCCGGGTCGAAGACTGGCGAGAAACAGCAGATTACTGACTGACCACGACGAAACAGGCCTTCGCCCGCGCCGTCCGCGAAAACTTCCGCGACCACATCCGCCTCTCGATCCACCCCTCCGTCGGCGAGACCAAGATCCCCATCAGCCCCCTCCCCACGACCTCGCACTTCACGACCCCCTGGCACTGCTCCATCGCCTTCTCCCTCAGCGGCGCCGTCGCCACCGGCCCGCGCGCCGAGTTCGAGAACGACCCCAAGTACGAGCTCGTCCACGAGGACGGCCGGCCGAGCTACTTCCGCGAGAAGAGCGACCTGCTGCAGTGGTCCAAGGACGTCGTCTTCGAGCCCCTCTACCCCTGCGGCATCGTCGTCCGCCCCGCCGCGGGCGCCAAGAAGCTGTCGAT
Organism: Colletotrichum musae; assembly: GCA_027406025.1. Lineage (NCBI taxonomy): Eukaryota > Fungi > Ascomycota > Sordariomycetes > Glomerellales > Glomerellaceae > Colletotrichum > Colletotrichum musae. Next base: position 1,523,057 of record JANVYC010000004.1, read on the forward strand.
CCACGACGTCGACGCGCAAAAGGTGCGCGCGCTGGCCGAGGTCAACTCGCCCGTCGTCATGCGCGGCTTCGCCAAGACCAAGGACCGCGACCTGTTCGTCGAAAAGGCGCACGAGTTCGGCGTGCCGCTGCCGTGGAAGTTCGGCCTCGTGCTCGAGGTCAAGGACCAGGGCGCCGACACGCGCGGCCTGAACAACGTGCTGTCCGCCGAGTGGATGCCGTTCCACTTTGACGGTCTGTTCAAAACGCACAAGGTCCTTCAAGCCGACGGCACCGAGAAGCTCCTCCCCAACCCTCCCAAGTGAGTCTTTTCCCTTTCGCCTGCAATGTACAATTTGTTCTAACGACAACGATAGGTTCCAGTTCTTTACCTCGGTGACCCCCTCGCCCAAGGACACCGGCTTCACCCTCTTCACCCCCTCCCGCCTCGTCCTCCAGAACCTGCCGCCGCACATCCCCGTCGAGAAGCTCTCCCAGCTCACCTGGAGCGTGCAGACGAGCTCCTTCGACGCGACCCGCATGACCGGCCTGCCCCTCGTCGTCCCGCACCCGTCGACGGGCGAGGCCTGCTTGCGCTACCACGAGCCCTGGCCGCAGTCCAAGACGGCCTTCGACGCGACCGACGTCAACATCGAGGGCGTCGAGGAGGCCGAGAGCGCCGAGATCTGCGCGCAGCTCGACTCGCTGCTGCACGACCGCCGGAACACGCTGTACTTCTCGTGGGAGGAGGGCGACATGCTCGTGAGCGACAACGTGCTGGCCATGCACACCCGCAGCGACTTCAAGGCGGGCTCGCCCAGGGAGCTGTGGCGCATCCACTTCGACTGAGAAGTCTGAAGCAGGCGATAGAGCCTCCCTTTTCTTACGTAATTGGGCTGTACATACGGATGGAAAGCTTGGAAAAGTTCTCATTTTTTAAGGCGTGGATTTACAAGGATTCCCTCTCACCTTTTTGTCACTTTAGCATAGACTCTTTTGAAGCGAATTGAATCTTTATGATTATGTTTGTGAACTCTGCCCGAGGTGAAACAGTTGAATGTAAGTTGACTTTGATTCTAGCTGTAGCTTATCGGACAATGGCCTTGTGTTATCTAAGTGGACAGAGTGACATGTCTGTGGTTGTACAATCTTGAGTAAATACTGAACAACCAATGACAAAGAGAGACGGATAGACAGTCAACTAGCCGGAACCGACAAAGCAGCTGGCTGGGGTTACATTTTATTACTGTCCAATCCGGTCCGATTAGCAGATCTCACAAATGAGTGAAAGGAGTTGGGGGAGACAACGAGTAACACCGGCACGCAACCGTGGGTCGTAACCGCACGTGGATAGTTGGTAATGGGCTTCGTGTCCACACAAGATTGATTCATCCTAAACTCACAAGCACGCTTTTTAACACTCAAACAGAAGCCACATCATTCCCACAGTCATAACTCAGAGCTGCGCCCTCGTCTGGGTCGTCTCGCTCTCCAGCATCCTCCGCCCCCTCTCCAGCTCCTCCCTCAAGTCGTACTCCCACACCCAGTCCATCCGCGTCGCGAGGTTGTCCGCAATCCACGCGGGGTCGTCCCTAAGCTCGAGCTCGTACAACTGTCCCTGCTCGCGACTATCCGCCACGAGCCGTTGCGACCGCTCGCGCCTCGTCCTGTCGTACACGGCGAGCGCGCTCTCGATCCCGTCCCGGTCGTCGACGAAACCCAAGAGGTTGCCGAGCACGTAGGCGTCCTCGATGGCCATTCCCGCGCCGGAGCCCTTGTGCGGCGTCGAGGCGTGCGCGGCGTCGCCGAGGAGGCACACGCGCCCGCTGTGGTACGTCGGGCTGGGCGGGTGGTCGAAGAGGGCCCAGACGTCGGGCTTCTGCATCATGGAGATGATCTTGCGCGGCTTCTCGCCCCAGCCGGCGAAGTCGGCGAGCATCTTCTCGCGCTGGACGGGGACGACCCAGTCGTCTGACGTCCAGTCGTCGGCGCTGCGGAACGCGACCACTTTCGACGTCTCTTGTCAGTATGGGGAGTTCAGGGGTGTGCAGAGAGGGAGGGGGTTTTGCTCACCGTTCATGGTCTTTCCCTTGGCGACGGAGAACGTCAGGATGTGGCCGTGTCTGCCGATGTATATCTGGCTGTTACTGGCCAGCTCTTCGCCAAGCGCCTCCCTCGCCTCGTCCATGGGGACGAGCCCGCGGTAGGCGTACTTTCCAGAGAAGACGGCCTTCGCCGCGGGGTTCTGCTCTCCCAGCATCACGCCGCGCAGCTTCGACTTGATGCCGTCGCAGGCGATGACAGCATCGTGCCTCGCCGTCGTCCCGTCCGCGAACCTCAGCAGCACGCTCTTGCCGTCGTCCTCGTACCCGACGGCGCGCTTCCCGAAGCAGGCGACCCCCTCGGGCAGCAGCCTCACGAGCTCGTCGAGGAAGTGCGCGCGGTGGACGCTGGTCTGGCCCGTCTCGCACTCGAGCCGGTGCACGAGCTCGCCCTCCCCGCGGCGCCCGCCGCAGGTCTCGCCGTAGCGGAACGAGAACCACACGTCCTTGTGGTCGTCGGACTGGTTGTACGTCGCCTGGTTCTCGAAGGCGGCGCGGACGTGCGGCGAGATGAGCGACATGGCGCGCAGGGCGTTGGGGCCGAAGGACACGCCGGCGCCGATCTCGCCGAAGGCGGGCGCCTGCTCGTACAGCGTCGTCGGGACGCGGTTGCGGAGGAGCTGCAGGGCGAGGGTGAGGCCGGCGATGCCGCCGCCCACGATGGCCACGTTGAAGGGCTTCGTCGGGGGCTGGGAGAACTCTGGCGGCGGCGTCATCTTGGAGTTCTGACTGGCTGTCTCTCTGTGTTCTCTATCTTCGGGGATTTTCGGAAAACCCGAGGGTGGGAAGTGAATAAAGTTCAGACGGATAACAGTCTGAGTGAGAGTGCACGTGGTGTCAGGTTCCCTCGGCGTCCTCGAGATGAAACGAAACAAAGCTCAGTGCGTTGGTATAGTAAGAGAGAGTACGGCATAGACGTACAAAGGAAAAGCATGACAACGAACACATGGCCGGGAAGGATATATAGCTCAAAATCAGCAACAACAAGAATCGTTCGAGCAAACAAACATAACGGCAGCAAACACGCAGAACAACCTGCGGCACGGCCTCTCTGCCCCTTGCATCAAGCGGCGCAGCCCTGACCGGCTGCTCGGATGAGACCAATGACGCCTACCATTACCCAACAACCTGGACACGCAACCTCCACCGGCTCCGTTGGGAGACTTTGCTCATTGGCCACGCGATCCACGGGCGGCTGAATGTTCAGATGATGCCGCTCTTTTTTCCTTTCGGATGGGAGTCTAAGAGGAAACTATTCGTCGGGTCGCGGGTGTGTATTGGCAACTCCACGGTTTTCGGATTCGGGAATGGGTCATCTCACTAATTCCCGACATATTCTACTCATCGGATCGCGGTCTCGGCGGGCATTGATACCAGGATGGATCTGGATCTGGGGCCGGAGAATGCGGGATGGATCCTGGTTCCCCAGACTTGTAATATCGCTAGCTCGCGGGGCAGTTGACGTTGATGCTGACGTCGTCGGAGGTTGAATGTTGTCGCGGCTGCTTCGGGCTTTTACCCCAGACGCCACTGGCCCGTTACCTTGGCTAGCGTCCGGGATGGTTCCACCCGATCGGCACGTCGCCCCGGCCGGAGTCCGGGCCGAGGGCGGACTTGGGGACCGGGACTCGGGTACCTACAGTCGTCGCAGCTCGGCAATCCGTAGACGAATCTATATTCTAGGAGTTGCCTTACAATATCGACGGAATCAGAGGATAAATTCAAAAGGATGTTCCGCTCTCAATCACCGAGTCATTAGACGCAACGGTCAGACTTCAAGCCTGCTTTGAGTTTCCACCAGACGCGGCCGTCATGGCTACTAACAAACCTACAATCATCTTCGTCCCAGGGGCGTGGCACTGTGCAAATAGGTTCCGGCCGGTGACCGCTCCCCTCGAGGCCCTCGGGTACCGCACGTGGTCGGTCCAGCTGCCGTCTTACGGCGCGCAGCCGCCGCTGGCCGATTTCACTCCCGACGTCGCCGCCGTCCGGCGTCATATAGAGGAGGCCGTGGAAGCCGGCGAGGACGTGGTCCTTTTCATGCACAGCTACGGCGGCGTCGTGGGCTGCGAGGCCTGCCGCGGTCTCGACGCGCCGTCTCGGAGGGCGCTGGGCAGGCCCGGCGGCGTCATCCGGCTGGTCTTTTGTTCTGCGTTTATGGTGCCGGAAGGTTAGCTGCGAGAGAAACTCACGCGGTCGCCGCGTACGTTTTCTTTTCGCTGAGAAGACTGACCATCTTGTCTCTTCATAGGCGTCTCCCTCTTCGATGTTCTACAGGGAAAGCCGCTGCCCTGGTTTATTCTGTCGGAGGACGACACGCTCGTGTCCCCCGAGAGACCGGACGACGTCTTCTACAACGACCTCGACCCGGATGCGGCCAGGGAGGAGGTGGCACATCTCAAGCCGCATAGTTACCGCACCTTCTTCAGCAAGCTCATGTACGCGGCCTGGAGGGACATCCCCGTCACGTACATCCTGTGCGAGAGGGACAACGCGATCCCGCGGGCGGCGCAGCGGAAGATGATCGACGATTCTCGGGTTCCTGTTTCCGTCGAGGTTGTCGATTCCGGGCACTCCCCGTTCGTGAACAAGCCGGAGTTGGTTGTCGCGGCCTTGAGGAGGGCCGCCGGTGAGAATCTGTGAGACTTGCGTGTGTTGCTCGCTCGAGAGGTATGTTTTGTTTGTCAACAAGGTTGAGTCAATTTCTGTTGTCCTCTAGACGTGTATGTGTGATGTGCAACTGTACGGGGAAGCAGGCATACGAAACGAAGACCTTGAACGCATCACTTCATGGACATCTGGCTCGGACAGTTGTCACTACTTGCACATATGCCGCAATTTAGGTGCATTCAGAGTATTTTCAGGCTCAGGGCCGCTATTCAGGACTAGTCTGTGAATGGCACTGTATGAGGCTGGACGTGGTCACGATTTGTTCTGTGAACTGTCTTTGAAACTCGTCGCCCAGCTTCTGGGGCTTACTGAAGCTCTCTTGGTCGTATCATTAGCTATAATCTTACATTAATCACTGCCAACCCGGCAGCTCTGTCCCTAGCACGCCGGATCGAGCAACGCTTCAGCGTCCGCCATCATCATCTCATTCGTGTACCCCAAATGTGCCAGGCTCGCGTCCATCGTGGGGAAGAAGGGCATGTCGTGGCTGTACGAGTCGAACAACAGTGTCCTCGGCGACATGGACAGCAAGATATCAGTCGACGGCGTTAGGGCCTGCGTGACATTCGCCCCAACCTGGTGATGCGCATCCGTGCCGGCCGTCGCCAGGGAGACGCCCTGGTCGAGGCTCGCGATGTCGTCCCCGTCCGAGGTGCTCTGCGGCCTCTGCCCACCAAACCCCCTCGTCTGCCGCGGGAACCCTTGCCTGGAGGCATCCCCAGGCTGCGCGGCCCCCTCGTGGACGCTCCCGAACAGCTCCCCGATGAGCGCGCCCTGGCACTCCATCTTGCGCCGCGCCCGGCGCTCCACGTACAGCGCGCAGGCGCCGCGGAGGTACTCGACGATGGAGAACTCGCGGCTGGCGACGCGGTCGTGCTTGCTGAAGCGGCGCAGCAGCGCCTCGGCGTCGGCCAGGTGGCCGTCGAGCGGGAACGTGGCGTCGAGGTCGCCGAACACGGCGAGCCCGAGCACCAGCGCCGACACGAAGACGGAGTTGATGACGAACGGGTGGCGCTTGGAGACGTTGCGGTCCGAGATGAGGCCCGATAAGAGGTCGACGGTGCGGATGGCCGAGTCGACGCAGGCGTGGACGAGGAGCTGGTCGGAATGGGACGCCAGGGGAGGGCCGTCGTCCGTCTGCCATGATGGCGTCGCCTGCGACCGCGCGATGTTCCTCGACACGAAGTCGATGAGGAACGGCCGCGAGAGGAGCATGATGCTCCAGTAGTAGGCCTCCTTCATGTGGTACAGCGGGATGTTGGGGTACCGCTCGCCGTCGTCGGCCTCGATGTAAGGCCCGGGCTGCACGCCGTCCGCGGCCAGGCCGTCGGCGAACCGCGCGGCCCAGCGGCGGTGCTGCTCGCTGATGCGCTCGAGGGTGTCCGTCGTGACCATGCGGCGGGCGTAGACGTCGTTGAGGATGGACTCGAAGATGGCGCACAGGTCCAGCGACGCCGAGTAGCTCCCGCCTCCGGCCGCCGCGTCCCTCGTCTCCGAGGTGGCCAGCGGGCGGCCGAGGGAGGCGGCGAGGAAGAGGTCCAGCACGCGGAGGGCCTTCCACAGGCGCTCGCGGGCGTCCTGCTCGCGCGGCGAGAACAGGCCCGGGCCGGCGCCGTCGTCGCGGCGGTGGATGCCGAGGGCGTAGGCGGCGCGGACGGCGACGCCGAGGTGCATGAAGGCCGAGTTGCGGCGCGAGGCGCCGAGCAGGTAGGCCGTGAGCAGGACGTAGCTGCGGATGGTGTTGTTGGTCGGGTTCTCCATGGCGTACGAGACGGCGAGGAAGCGGCCGTAGTTGAAGTAGCGCTCGGCGTCGGCGTCGCGGTCGTCCGGGCAGCGTTGGGCGCCGATGCCGAGGGCGAGGAAGAAGATGCAGTTGGCGGCCTCGTCGTCGTCGTAGCTCGTCGGCTCGCCGCGGAGCCAGTGCTCGAGGTCGGTGAGAAGCTCCGCCTCGTCGAGCACCTCGAGGATGCAGTTCGTCGCCCGCAGGTACCACCGCAGCAGGTAGCGCGCCTGCTCCGGGCTGGGCTTCGCCGGGATGTCGGCCGGGTTGGTGATGATCCACCGCGGCCGGCCTTCCGGGGTCGCCTCGACCATGACGTGGCGGAGCGGGTCGTCGGTGAAGGGGCAGGAGCCGACGCGGTCGTGGACGAGGCGGCGGATGACCTTGAGGAAGGCGATGTTGGCGGCGTCGCCGATGAACATGTAGCGGCCGCGGCCGTCGGCGATGAGGCGGGACAGCTGCGGGACCACCGCCGTGCCGGGCGATACGTGGCAGATCTGCGACGAGGGTCGCCGTGCGTGGCTCGACGAGATGCCAGGAGCGGCGAGGTCCGCGGCCGCGGTACCGGCTATGCGGAAGGGCGCCGAGCTGTCGTACGAGGAGTGGAAGACGTCGCGGCCCGACGGGCTTCCGTCGAGAGCCGCCGCCGTCCGAGGAGGGCTCCTCCTCGCCGGACCCGATGTCGACGATACCGACGACGCTGAAGAACTCCCCGGGGGAAAGGCTGTCGTTGGCGGGCCGGCGAAGTTGCAGTCCCCCTCGACTTTGCGGATCACGCAGCGTCTGCAGGGCTGCTGTCCATCGCACCGCTCCTTGCGTCGCTTGCAATTGCCGCAGGCTTTGGCGCACCGGCGCCGCTCGCTCTGGCGGACTCTCTTCGTCGGCATATCTCCCCCCCTTTTCCCGATCTCTTCGGTTGGTCTCTCCTTGCAATTAGTTTCTGCCTTGCAACTCGCCTTTGGTCTTCTCTTGTGAAACAGTAAGACAGACTTTTCGTGTCGTACAGGATTAATGTCGTCAGCGTCAGCTCAACAGAAAGTGAGTGACAGCGGAAAAGGAGACCGTTGTTCACGAGCAAAACCCAAAGTCTGGGGGCGAGACCACCCTGCGGCACGGCAGAGCAGCTCTCAACTACAGCTCCTGCGGGGGAGAACCGGTGCTCTTCCAGGGGTTTCCCAGCTCACTAGTTTCCCCAGATTTCCCCCTCTTGGGCGGACGTAACATGCCGAGAACTGGGGGCTCGCGAAAGGAGCAGGGGTTGTAGACGCAGGATCAAGAGCAGATGGACATGCGTGGAAGAAAACGCCCAATGAGGTGGCGGACTTTGACATCTCCGCAGAGCCATTGGTTGCGAATTTGCTGAAGAAACAAGCTCCTGGGTTGACTAGATTGTCGGCCGCTTGGCCCGGCACCATGACTGAGTCCGTCCCGCATCCGCTCAGACCTTTGGCCCTGCCATACCTAGGTAGAATAAAGCCAAAGTGTACAGAATGCCAGTCATGGATCTAGAGACAGTGGCAAAACCGACCTTTAACCTGACTGGTTTCAACATGAAAGGACAGCTATGTATTCTCAAGACGAGGGGTCGCAAGGTGTTGAGCCGCGGTTGTCATGTGTCTTATCATCACGGATGTCGGCTGCTCACGACACTAAGATCCCCGCTTGCTCGGCATCACGAATTGGTGACAAACCCAGGTAAAACGACAATACCCACAGAGAGAACGAAAACTTGGCAACCGGGGTAGCACGCAAGATGTGACCAACAGAACACACGGCCAGAACACACGGAAAATGCACCCATTCTCGTCTCAACAAGCAAGTACGAGCTCGCCAATAACACGACAACGAAAGAGTCCCCTATCCGACACGACAACAAGCTTCCGCAGCCCTCATCCGACGGCCACTCCATCCCATCTCATCCCCATCCCACAAGACCGAGAAACAACCGCTTCGTTCCCCACGTCCACCCAGCCCACCCGGATCGAGGTCCAGAACACCCCGGTTCCGAAGGAGGGTCATCCGTATCGGAAGCCGGGTTCCCAGCATGACCCAGCGCGCCCAAGCTCCCCCTCTTCCCGAGGGCAACATACGCCTCTTTCTATTATTGGACGACCGCCGACGACCCTATTCCCGATGCGGGTCCGACGTTTCGTTGTCTTCGCTGTGACGCCCGCCGACCTCCCCGGCATGCCGAATCGGATGGAGGAGCTAACCAGAGCGATTCCCGCAGAGCCCACTGAAATCCGTCGCGGGAAGAGATCGAGATTTTCCGATAGGGCCGTCGCAGCGTAGAGGGTGGGAAGGAATCATCTTCCTAACTTTCCGTTTGTGGACGCGATGGAACCGCGAGGACGTGATGGGTCGGGAGTGGGTTTTTGATAAGGGGTCCAGCACAGCGCGACTACACTCGGCACACAGACATACATGCGGGACTGCTAGTCTTTCTAGACCCCTCTTATTGTGTAGGAAGAAGAAACGAAGCAGACACAAAGAGGAACGCTGGAATCTGCCAAGCGAAACTCTTCAACGAACGCCATGACGCAGAAGACGACTTCACCGTACTCTCCGGTCGCCGAGACGAGGCGCATCTTGGACCTCGTCCTCGGCCTCGTTCAGGTTGCCCCCGAGGCCGAGGAGAGGGCCAGGAGCGCGCGGCTCACCTCGAACCGCGACCTGCCGTACTTCCCGATCCCATTCAAGGAGACAGAGCTGGCGTCGGCCCTGAAGGCCGTCGAGGGCGGCGTGGCGGCGGCGCTTGCCGCGACAAAGTTCGGAGACGACTCGGGCGCCGGAGGTCGGGAGGTCACGGTGAGCCTTGACAAGAGCACCGCGTTCCTGATCCAGGCCTACATGGCGACCGTCGGGGGCTACGGCAAGCTGGACCCGGAGGCGAAGTCTTTTCTGAAGGGTAGTCTTTCACCACATTCGCAAACGTGATGTAGCATGTACGCAATGAGAACCCTAGAGCTAACTGCTCTCTATCTTTCTCCAGACACGGACTTGCTCCGAGCCCAGTCGGACCCGTACCGCCGCATGTCGGCGAACCTGTACGAGACCAGGCGCGCCGGCGAGTACTACCACATCCACGGCTCGCTCGAGGCGTCGACGACGCTGGGCATGATCGGTCTCGAGCCCTTCCGGCCGGATCTCCAGAGCCACGAGGCCATCGTCGACGCCATCGAGTCGCACGTGAAGCGGTTTTCCGTGGACGAGCTGGAGCGCATGAACGCCGAGAAGCGCCAGGCGGGCGTGCCGGTGCTCAAGTATGAGGAATTTATCCAGACGCCGCACGTAAGTCTTTCCTTTCCCTCTCGACTTCGCTTTCAGTCTAGTTCTGACCGTCTCCACAGGGTAGGATCAATGTAGACCTCCCGCCGTGGAGCGTCGACGCCCTCGAGACCTCAACCCCCCCGACCCCGCTGCCTGCGACGTCCGACAAGCGCATACTCTCCGGCGTCAAGGTGCTCGAGCTGTGCCGCATCATCGCGGGCCCCGTCATCGGGCGCATCCTGGCCGAGTACGGCGCCGACGTGCTCAAGATCACGAGCCCGAACCTCAGCGACGTGCCGTTCTTCCAGGTCGACGGCAACATGGGCAAGCACGCGGCCGAGCTCAACCTGAAGACGGACACAGGCCGCGCGCGCTTCGAGGCCCTGCTCGCGGACGCGGACGTTGTGCTCGACGGGTACCGTCCCGGCGCGCTGGAGAAGCTCGGTTACGGCCCGGCGGCGCTGACGGAGATGGCGAGGAAGCGCGGGAAGGGCATCGTCTATGTCAGCGAGAACTGTTTTGGGTACCAGGGGGAGTGGGCGGGTCGGCCGGGGTGGCAGCAGATTGCAGACTGCGTAAGCTGAGCTCTCCCTCGATCATGGTGTCTGCAATAGAGCTCACAATACATACAGGTCAGCGGCGTCGCGTGGGCGCAGGGCCGGTTCATGGGCCTCGACGAGCCCGTCGTCCCGCCGTTCCCCATCTCGGACTACGGCACCGGCTGCATGGGCGCCATCGCGGCGCTGACGGGCCTGCACCGCCGCGCGACGCAGGGCGGCTCGTGGCACGGCAAGGTGTCGCTGCTGCAGTACGACCTGCTCCTCATCCGGGCCGGGCAGTACCCGGAGGACGTCCAGCGTGAGCTGCGGGCGCTGGCCGGGGAGGAGTTCCTCGCGCTCCGGCACAGCCACAGCGTCGACCAGATCTCGGGCACGGCGCTGAAGGCGATGAGGCGTTATGCGCCGGCGCTGTTTAAGGCGGCGGGCATCCGGGAGAAGTGGTACGCCCGGGGCTACGGGACCGAGGTCGAGGCCGTGAGGCCAGTTGTGGAGATTGGTGGTGTCGAGATTGGGTTCAAGAGGGCGAGCAGGCCGAACGGCACGGATGCGGCGAGCTGGGACTTTGGGCCGGAGGAGGACCGGCTGGTCGTGTGAGGGCTTTTGGGAGAAAGTACATACGCAGCTGTAGATGGAGATAGAGCGTACATGTGGGTTGGTTTGTGGGCGAGATTGTTTGTTGTAGTCTCAGTGATACCATCGTAAACCTAGCTAGTCATTCTATCTAGATTCAAACTCTACATGTTCACGACTTCGTACATCTCATTCCGATGTTAATAGCTTTCCGCATGCCGACGAGCTCGACGACTTGGATTCCTCATGTGGCCTTGGTCAAGACTTCGATTCCATGGTATCTAATTACACAAACGTTGACTTCTACATCACCAACGCCGTGAAGTTTCGACAGGTGCATCTTCCGACACGACCACAACCGTGTCATCGGTAGCTTTCCACGGCCATCAATCCCGGAGCTCTATGTCATTCCCAAGTGCCACGGGCAGCCTCCCGCGCGCGTGCTTATGGAAGTGCGGGGGACACCCCGGTCAGCGAGTCGCTCCAGAGAAGAACAGACCTCTCTCCCCGGGAGGGATTGATCATCTGTCTCGGCAGATGGGCTCAACCTGCGTCGGGTTTTGGGCCATGAATGATGAAACCCCGTACCCGAAAATAGGACAATGGAACCGAGAACCACCAACACCGACGACAACACCACAGCGGCAAAGGAACCCGCCCCGGAACCGGGGAAAGACTGGGGGGAAGGACAGCTGTTCACGGCCGGCAGTATCCGCGGGGCGCGCGTGCCTCTGATGACAAAGACAAGGGGGGAAGAAAGTAAAGATAAAAAACAGGCGAGTAATAGGCGGACGATGATTGGGGATAATAAGACTGCAGGACGCTCGCGAAGTTGTCGATCCGTTCCATCTATCATCCATCTTCCTGAGATTCAACAACCAACTAATCCTCAAAATCCATTTCAAACCCCAAGAAAGAGCGTTAATCAAGCCACACGTGCCACAGCCTCTCGAGTTACACAAACACAGAGATCCTGCACCTACACGTTACACAAAACCCCAACACACTCCCGCACAGCCAACCAACCAACCATGGGCTCGCTGCAGAACGGTGACGGCCAGTACCAGGGCCTCGGCCAGGACTTCACCCAAAAGGTCATCGCCTCGATGGGCAAGGACACGAACCCGCGGCTGCGGCAGGTCCTCGGCGCGCTGATCCAGCACGTTCACGACTTCGCGCGCGAGGTCGACCTCACGACGGACGAGTGGATGGCCGGCGTGCAGATGATCAACTGGGCGGGCCAGATGAGCAACGACCGCCGCAACGAGGGCCAGCTGCTCTGCGACGTCATCGGGCTCGAGTCGCTCGTCGACGACATCACGAGCCGCGCCGCGACGAGGTCCGGCGCGAACCCGGGGACCGCCACGGCCATCCTCGGGCCGTTCTGGCGGGCGGACACCCCCGTGCGGGAGAACGGCAGCTCTATCGTGCTGAAGTGTCCCGAGGACGGCGAGGTCGGGTTCATGTACGGGCGTGTTACGTGCGCCGACACGGGGAGGCCGCTGGCCAATGCTTCTGTTGACGTGTGGCAAGCCTCCACCAACGGTGTGTCCCTGATCTGCCAGTTGAGAAATGCCGTATTGTCTAATACTTTGCTTGTAGGTCTGTACGAGCAGCAGGACGCGGACCAGCCGGACCACAACCTCCGCGGCGTGTTCAAGACGGACGAGGATGGCCGCTACGGCTTCTACTGCCTGCGTCCCACCCCCTACCCCGTAAGTCGAAGCTCGATCAATTGCACAGGGTGCATTCCGTGTCGCTAACGACTCTCAAAAAGGTCCCCGACGACGGCCCTGCCGGAAAGCTCCTGGGGCTGCTTCACCGCCACCCCTACAGGCCAGCCCACATCCATCTCATTGTGAGTATCACACACCTTGCACCACGCACGAAATGCAGTGTCACCCACACACAAAAAACAGAAGATGCTGACCGAGACGCACAGGTCCAATCGGAAGGGTTCAAGTCCGTCACGACGCAGATCTTCGACGAGGACTCCAAGTACCTCGACGACGACTCGGTGTTCGCCGTCAAGGACGGCCTGACGGTCAAGTTCACGCCGAGGGAGGGCGACCCCAAGGCCAAGCTGGAGCTCGAGTACAACATCAAGCTGGCGTCGAGGAAATAGTGTGTTGAAATGGGTATGTGTGAGTGAGATGAGTTGGGAATGCAAGCGATGTAATCTACTTGGGAAATGTCTCGTTCATGTCTGGTGCGAGGATGAAAATGAGATCTATGAGAAGAATGCCATTGAAATAGGCTTACTGATCACATTCATGAGTGTTCAAAAGTAAGAGTATGAGGGGTGGAGTGATGCGAATGAAATGAGTATGAAATGTATGTGAGATCCATGCTCTATCTCTATCCCGACGCCGCTAGAAAAACATGTTGTACATGAACAAGCCAATCGCCCCCAACCATTCCAAAACGCCCATGCTTGAGAAAAATCGCTGATGTGAGTCTACCGATGCGGTATCCCATGCCCTCCGATGCAAATATCCAGATGCCCAAAACGCCCCGTCCGACCATCACTCCAGGCAAAAAACAAAACAGCCAACAACTCAAGCACCGCAGGAAAGAGGCTCAGGGCCGGGGATGCTGTAGGCCTGGTAGTTGTTGTCGAGCGCGCCGCTGCTGCCGTAGGCGTCCTTGACGAGGATGCCGGGGTGCGTCGCGCTGTAGGCGCCGGGGAACTTGACGCGCTCGGCCCCGCTGGTGCTGCCGCCGTTGGGGTTCACGACGTTGATCCTGTGAAGCAGTCTTTGTCAGAAACGATAGACGAAGAGAGAAGAGGAGGAGACTTACTGCGCGCACTCCATGTAGAACTGGGCGCCGCCCTCAAAGGTCGCCTCGTGCAGGGCGAGCAGCTCGACCCTCATCAGGTACTGGCCGGCCGGGACGCAGGTGGGCATCTTGAAGTGGTGCCAGCCGCCGCTCTGGATGAGCTTGTCGACGGCCCAGACGCCGGAGGCCTGGTCGAAGCCGTCGTGGGCGATCTTGAACCACTCGAGGCCCCAGGGGTCGGCGTTGACGGCGTCGTCGACCTTGGCGAGGTAGACGGAGATGGGGCCTTTTTGTCGTCAAGTCAGCACATGTCTTTTGAACAGGATCAGAAGAGAGGGAACTGGGGGCTCACCCTTGTGGCTGGCGGCGATCGGGTTGTCCTGGTCGTTGGGGTCGCCGTGGAGGGGCCCGTCGATGGTGTGCTGCCAGAAGGTGCCGACGTCGTCGCCGGCGTTGACGGTGACGAGCTCGTCGGAGAGGTAGTTGAGGTTGGACTTGCGGTTGCAGGCGAAGTCGCCGTCGTTGACGTCGGTCAGCGGGGAGGTGTCGTCCGGGGCGCGGATGCCCTTCAGCTTGGTCTGGAGCTGGTTGTTGACGGAGAGCTGCTGGAAGATGGCGTGGGCGTTGGCGCCGGCGGCGAGGGCGATGCAGGCTGCGAGGAACTTCATGGTTGCGGTGGTGGTGATGTTAGTTGTGGTGATGATGGTGGTGATGTTGGTGAAGAGAAGGTCAAATGAGTGAGGATGAGATGAGATGAGAATGAGTGAGTGAGCTGATGAGTTGTTCAGAAACCGTGATACCGACGGGACGTATCCTCTCCTTTTATCCCGTCTCGAAGCATCCCAAGTCGGTGGTGTTGTATTGGCCCCCGTCGTTCCCCTACGTTCGAGCTCCATGTAAGCCGCCCACTCGCTCGGGGGCGCTTTTGCGATGCGACGAACCAACCTACAGGGAACAGCGACAACCTCACATGCTGCTTTGGCGTTTGTTTCACAAATCAGTCAGTGGGGAAACCAACAGGCACAGGCACGCGGCATGTCCATCCAAACGTGGACGACCACCAAAAACAATTCGTCAAGAACCATCGTGGCATCTTGGTGAGGGGGGGACGATCTTGGCCAACGACAAGCCCGTTAAGCCCGTTCGACCCCTGACAGGCCCCCTCTCTTTACCCCTACACTACCAAGAACTTCAGAATCAGCCCCGGGCGGCCTGCTTGGGCGCTCTCGTTGGCCCGCGGGCGGCTGTGCTTACCGCGGCCCCTGCATCGCCAAGGAACGCACAGCTCTGGCGCCAACGAGTCGAATAGCGCGGGTATTGGGGGGGGGATGGACTTTTGGGGTTTGGAAATGTCGCAACGAGGAAACGCCGAGGCTTATTCTTCCGTCCTTGACCTTCTCTTTTGGTCTGTTCTTCTCCTTGACGCCTGCATGATGGGGTGCAGATCCAGGGGTAACATCAGATCAGCAACCTGTCAGAATAGCGCTTCCTCTCCGCAACCCCCTGCATGTGAGCGAAAAAAAAAGACAACCGCCAAAAGATTGTCCGATGGGATCGCACCTGCATGTTTCAACTGTCAGAAAGAATTGGGGCGGAAACATGTTTCAACCCTGTTCAATCGGGCGAAAGAAAGAAGATGGGGGAAAGGGGTCCGAAAGATGTGTCCCGAAGCATTCATCAGCTCAGGGGTAAAGGATGATCGTCCGTCTCTCGGTGCAATTCTTCAGCTGTCGGTTACTTTGACCGAAAATCACAAAAGAACCTAATTATCAGCCAAGTGCCCACAGAAAAGCAGAATCGCGGCGACTGCGCCGACCTCCGGACCCCTTTCTTCCGCCCCCGGGCCCCTCCGTTTTCGCCCCCGTGGTCGTCGTTCATGCACTCATTTCGCATGAACTCCTGCGCCTCTAATTGTGTTCGGTTATCTCGCAATTGATAAATGTTGGTGCTCCGCCATCAATAGTTGGCTCAAGACTCTATAACGCCTCGGCGGGGGACCGAATACAGACCCCTCCGACCGGGTGCGGACCCGGCCCCACTCTTTCGTGGCGGAGCGTTGGCTTCAGACCTATACAGACTCATTGTTGTTGTTGTTACTGTCGTCGTCATCCATCGTTATCGTTATCTTCATGATTATCACCGTCATCGTTATCGTTATTAAAGAGCTAAGCCGCACAGGGGCGCTGGATACAACAACAAGGGGTGATGAATAAGATCTCCCCTACAAGAGAAGTTTTGCTATCCGAGCAGTACCTGCATGCCCAGGGAAGTAGCTGATTGTAATCACCGTTCATCGGACAGGATCTGACCGGTGATTTCAGACGAAGGGGCATTGAAGTTGTTGCACCTCGAGCATGTGGGTGCAGCCGGCGAAGCCTGGGAGGCTGTTGTTTCTGAAGCCATCTACTGTAGGCGTGGTGTTCGACATAAATGACCTGCTGCTGACTTGACGAATATGTCTCGGGCTCTTGATCAGCTAATGCAGGCATGCCTTAGAGGTCACAAATTAGAAGACAAGCGTCAAGCTAAAGCCACAAGTGGTCACCACAGCTCCATATCACCCAATGCCGCAGCAAGTCATGGTAGCCACACGGGCTTTGTACTATTGTCCTCGCCGCAGCATGCCGCATCCACACACATCGCCAAGCTACCAAAGCGGAACTTCCGTCCGGTCAGGCCCGGCCCGTAGTGGGCGTACTTCCCGGAGTTGGTCATGATGACCTGCGCCCGCGGCGGGATAATGGGCTCAACGACCATGCACCAGCACGTGTCCGTGACGAACTGGACCCCGAATTCCTCAAGCGGCTGGACCAGCCCGGCCTCCGAGGCCAGGGCTTGCGTTGTGCGGCTACACGTGACGATAACCTTGACGTCGAGGTGCTTCGTCCGCCCCCGGCAGAGCTCGGCCAGCCGGCGGATCTCGCTCAGCGAGAAGTGAGGGTTCCCCAAAGAGACGAGGTCGATGGCACAGGAGGCCGGGGCGGAGTTGAAGCGCTCCCAGCAGTCTTCCAGGTCTCGGGGGTCCAGATCGACACGACGGAGGTCTTTCCCCCGAGATCTCACGGCTTCCAAGGTAGGTGCTTCGGGCGTCACGCCGACGATGTGGAACATGAACGCGCTCGACGTGGTGGCGAAAGCGGCCCCGAAGGCCTTCAGACCATCCTTGCTTGGAGCGAGGGCTTCGAGTCCCGACACGACGGGTATCTCGCTGACTGCCAAAGACCCAATGACGTATCCTAGTACAGGATAGAACGAGTCGTCCACCTCGTTCTCATTCTGAGAGACCCTGATCCACACCGATGGAAGCCGATTACTATCGATGTGAGCACCAGCTCTCGGCGCCCGCCCCGTCAAAGCGATAGCAATGTCGAGATAATCCGGATACTTCATCGTGCTTGCCCCAAGGACGCTGTTCGCGTACACAACCGCGTTCGACTCCGCCCATGCAACCTGCTCCCCCCGCCCAGGCGCGCTCTCGAGCAGGTACGGGGTGCAGGTGAATGTCGGGCGCGCGCCCATCTCGACGTACGCACTCGCCAGCCGGGTAGAAGCTTCGCCAAAGGACTCGTCCACGCCGAGCGCTCTCCACCGTCGCTCGTCGACCGAGATGGCGTTCATGGTCGTGGGGACCGCGACCCTGCCGCCCAGGTCTCTGAGCTTCTCCGCGAAGGCGAGCGAGCCCAGCCCCGTGTAGAAGCAGCCGTCGACGTGGACCTGGGAGACGTCCATGAGCTCTGGAGCGCCGAGGAGGCTTGCCATGCGTAGGACTATGCGCATGGCTGCGCGGGCTGCAGCGCCGTGGGACCCGTTCAGAATTGCTTGATCTTTGCTGGAGAGCTGGATGCCCCCGATGATGTTTTCGAGGTTATTCTCTACATGTGAGACTTCATCAGGCAGACGTGCTTCTATGGAATTGTTCGTCTTCGTCGGCTTTAATAGTTAGCAACTTCGTCCTACCAGTCTTCAAGACAGAGGCAACAACTACCTTGTCAACTAGAACATTCTCGGGCGTATCGAACCGTTCAGAAGGCGACTGGACGCGTACATCCTCTCCGTCCACGTAGACTGTCCGCCCACCAAAAGCGAGAATCTGGCGAAAGTCTCGCGGGCTCAACACTACCACAGGCACGTGTCTGCCAAACAACTCCTCCGCAACGATGACCCCGAGCGTGATGATCTCCTCCCGGCGCTCGAACAGCACCGCCCTCGGGCCGCTGCCGTTGAGCACGGTCTCCAACATGACGCCGCTGCCGGCGCAGGAGCCCCTGCCACCTGGAATAGCGAGGACGTTGCCGTGTAGAAATCTCCCACTCAGGGGATGGTGGCGGTCGATGACCTCGCCCGTCTCGGGGTGGACGCCGCCCCATAGGCTCAGCTCGGTGTCGCTGGCAAGCAGGGTACCGTTTGCTGAGCCCCTGACGAGGACAGTGCCTGTGAAAACGGCTGTTGTGACGGCGTGCTCGGTAGACATGGCCGCTCTGATACCAGCGTGGAGATTTCTAGAAGTGGAACAGTCAGATGGTGTTGTCTTCGGTCCGATGGGTACGGAGGACGGGCATGCCTTCGGCGCCGGATTGCGGGGTACAACCAATCGCAAGAGGAGAAGCTGTCAGACTGTCTCTCGGGGTAGGTGTCTGCCTCTTTCTCAGATACCACACCACGTGGAAAGAGCTCTTAGCTTAGTGCCAATACTCGGAGGAAGACGCCCGGCGGTCCTCGGCCCCACTTCGGGTCACGACCCGGCTCCGTGGTGGAGCGCTAGCATTCGGAGGAGCGAGGTACTTGGCTACCTAGTTATGAGCCTGAGACCGACACCGAAGCAGCACGGAACGACACTCTGCTACTTGCAATCTTATGAGAGAGTGGCTGGGAGCATGGCACAGGCAGTTTCTCGTCCGCAATCATTGATAGGTACAGTAGTAATGAAAACCTCGATGGCATGGATGACGGAGTTTGATGAATACATGTCGCCCCATCATTCATGGTCGTCTCCATGTGCCCTGGATGATCTTGGACGAGTTAGGGAGATTCAAGTCTCTCGTGGAGTTCGATTGGGCAAACGATTGCGCTCGAATCCTGCCCGAGGGGCCAAACACTGCACGTGATGCCAAAGGAGATCGGGATTCAAGATCATGGGAACCACAGAATGCTGCTGGATGGCAAAATTTCCAAGGCTCCCACTCGTTGAGACACACGCGACAGCAGTACGTGGCAAAGATGGGAGCCTCAGATGTCGCCCCGTCACGTCATCATTGACCACGGAGGCGAGGCCATCTCGCCAATCCCGCCACGTTCCCCAGTATGCCACCCCGAGCTGAAGGGCCCTTTGAACGTCGATGATCCTTCCGGAGCTAATCCGGGCGAACAGGAGGATACCCGCCCTTTTCCTCTGACCAATCGTAGCAGGTGGTCGGCAAGAGTAAGCCGAGGGGAGGGGGGTTGAAGGAAGATGTCACACGCAGGTGTCAAGGAGGTTGCTGGCCTTGAACGTTCCTCCAAGAGGGGCACAGGCCAGATATTCGAGAAACCCCCGAGAGAAATTCGGCGCAGGAAAGGAAGTAGCAAGATGCGAGGCTGTCGTTCCCCCGCAGATTACCGTTTGGCTGAGTCGGGTTGACTCCTAGGCGAGACAGGGTTTTGCCTGCATCATGCATTAACGTCCCCCAAATGCCAAATATTACCGAGGAAGCAGACACCGTGCGCCTGGGGCGGATAAGATTTGTACTTCTGTGTGCTCATTGACTGTTACCAGATTCCCGGGGCCAGCGAGCAGTGTTATCGGTTTATCGTTGCCAGTTGCAACGGAAGAGGGGAGGGGACTCCGAGATATCCACGATCCTGCGCCTACCTGTGACCTGCTCCTACCTCCCCGGCGGACGATTCCACATTTCCGCAGGGCTAGCCCGCATCGCCTGGAAGGGAATGTCACTCTGAGTGCGCAAATAGAAGCTGGGCCTCGCGAGAGAGGAGGCGAGAGCTGAAGCTCCTGGGAACAGGCCCTCAGCCGTCGGATATCACGGATGGGGACGGCGAACTGGTTCATTCGACCTTCCTATTACCAGATAGCCTATTGGACGGGATGGCCACATCCATCCGTAGTCCACGTCGCAAGGGGCACGCGGAGTGGATGTCGGTGCATCGCTGTATAGGTGATCGTTCTGCAATGTAACTCGAGCGCGAGAGCAGCAACCCGCCACGCGACATGTCGCCTGAACAAGCTCAACTGGTCCAATTTTACCGTCGACGGACGGACGTGGCGCCAGACCGTCAGTGACAGACTGACAGTTAGACGCCGTTCCCGTGCATCTGACGGTGGGCGGGGGAAACTGGGGAAGCGACGGATTTGTTACGTACGAAAATCCGTTTTTTATCCTTTTCTATTGCTCACCGAAAAATGACCCAAGATAACCTTAAATCCCGAGGAGGAGCTGGAAAGCTGGAGCTGGAGAAGCGAAATGTGACCGGTCATCGGTCTTTTCGCGTTCTCACCCTTCCCTGCCTGATCGTTTTTTGTGTCGCACGACCAACAAGTGCGAGCCGGCGGCCATCGCCGTGTGTGAGTGGGAAAAAAGGCAAAAGAAAGAAAAAAAGAAACGAGATGCCGAGGTTGTGGCCGAGTCAGTGGCGACATGATTCGCGGCGGCAACGAGAGATTTGAATTCGAGTACTACTCATGCAACCAGACAACCTCTTGTCTCGTTCTCGCGGTCCTCGCCCGGATTGTCCGCAATAAAGTGCCTATTATCTGGAGGAACCTTTAATTGCGCCCGACGCACCCAACAGGAAGCTCGCTTCTTCCCAGGTCGGACGAACCAGGTGTTGGCTGCCAGTTGGGAATCTCCAACAACTCGGGTCCGAACCGTGTGAGTGGCATCCTGCGCCCCGTTCATTAGAAGAAGGGATCTGTCCGTCGCACAAAAAGAGCGCAGTGTTATATCACCACCACCAATCCGACCAACCAACCAGACAGACGGGCAAGGGACGTTTGTCATGCCCGGCCCCTCCCCCCTTCGAAGGAAGCGAGGGAACTTTTTGAAATCCGTCTGCCGGGGGCATGTTTGTGTCATTGGCCTGACAGAATCGATGACCACCGGCCCGTGGTGATTGGGCGTCGGACATGATCCGGGAATTATTGACATCTCACCCTCACCCTCACTCCCATTTTCACTCTCACACTCACACACACTCTACCTATCAACACTCTCTTGCAAACACACACTAACAGTGCTCTCTGCCGCTTCAACCGATTCGCCTTCCCGAACGGTTCAATGGCCGTCGCCCTCTTCCAAAGTCCAACCTCTCATTCAGCGACGGGCTGCTGCGTGACAGGGGCACGAACCGGCTGGGAAGGATTCCTCGTCCGGGTTGTTTACTACGAACGGCCTTGGCCTCGTGGAGACAACGGCACTAGACAGGGGACACCCCATGAATCCCAAGGTCCCTTTGCACGCGGCAGATCCACCCACGCATGACTTTTTGTTCGGAGAGTGGCGACGGGAACCCTCGTCGCCTCACCGTCTCTCGCCCTCTCACCTTTCTCTCGCGCCAGTGGTACGGATGGGTGCCCTCCCCTTCCCTGTGTTCCCCCGGCCTTGGTGTGCTTGGCCACCCGTCTTGGTCCCGTTGCTTGGTGTTGCTTGACCTTCACCCTCCGAGTCTTGGCCACCATCCCGCGCCCGGCTCGCTCTCACGCGTTCTTGGCGCCCAGTTCCCTTGGCGATCGAGCTAAGCAAGGCGGCTCTCCGGAGCATGGAATGGCTCGGCTTCACGCGTTTCCTTCACTAATGCGAATTGACAGACGGGCAGCGACAACGGAGGGCGAACCGGTGGTCCAGGCCGCAAGAATGTGTCATTTTCAAACGCCGACAGTGAGTCGCCTTCCGCGACCGCAGCGCACAACCCCGAAAGTGAGTCCATGCTCACCCAATCTCTCTCATCTCACTTCCATCTTCTCGGCCTCTCCCAGCACAAAACGGCCTATCAGCCGGTGGAGATCGGCGGACACCAAACATGCCCACCCCCGGGGGGCAAACACCAACACCACCCACACATCCCACACTCGCTCGCGCCGTCGCCTCGTCCCCAGCTCTGTTGGCAGTTGGTTCGTGTTTCCAACGTGAGATCGAGGGTACTATTGTCTGGTGGTGATGTTTGCGGTGCCGTGGTATCCTATCAATCACCTATCAACTGATGTTCCCTCCCCTCTCGCCTCCCCCACCTCCCCTCTTCTCATCTTCCAGACGGTGGCGAGGAAGTGACCGAGAAAACCTTCTGCAACGTCTGATTCGCGACCACGAATCGGGGGTCCTCGTTGATCCGTCACGTCAAGTGCCACCGTGAGGCCCGTCCGAACTCTCTCCCTCGGCAGCCCAGAAAGTCGAAATCAAGCTTCCCGCTCGCATATAGCAGCAATATGCAAACGGACGGCCGCAGGGCGCCCTTTTCGTATCGCCCGACGCTTCCTCCGCCAGGGGTTGGCCCGCTCCGGTGGCAGGATAACCCCCCCATTAGGCAGGTCACTTATCTCTCGGCCCACAAAACGCCGCCGATATGGGGAGGTGGAGGGTAGGGGGAGGGCATGTTCGAGTGAGGTCGAGCCGCGGGCGGATGCGGGAGAGAGGCGAGCGCGGATCGCGGTTGCGCGTTGCGACTCATCGCTCGAGTCTAAATACCACTCGACTCGCCGTCCTCGTCCCATCTGCTTTCTCTCTTGTCTCTCCAGTTGTTCCACGGCCATCACGACCAAAGCAACCAAAGCCGCCCTTTGAGTCTCACAAACTCAGGGTTTGCCGATACGACCCCCCCTTCAACAGTTCACCAGCAACTGCTCTGAATCCCACACCCACCGACCATGGGTTTCAGTAAGTGGAGAGGCAAGGTCTCGGAGCAGCCCGTCGTCGACGGCGTGGCGACCGGCGTCGACAGCGACGTCAACCCCGAGGCCGAGCTCAAGAAGTTCAAGAAGCTTCACAAGTGGGATCCCTTCCTCGACACCGAGGTGCTTGCCGTCACCGAGCATGTCCTCGACGACGGCGACATCGAGAAGGAGAAGGCCGTCGAGGCCGCCCTCCACGAGGACTCTCCCTACCCCGAGGTCCGGGCTTCGGTATGTCTCCTCTCTGAGAGCTCTGTCGAGAGCTTCTCGTGTCAAACGGTTTCGATTCTGTGAGGCTAACCGCTCCTCGTCGCAGGTCTACCCCTATGACGACCCCGACATGCCGGTCAACACCATCCGCGCCTGGGTCATCGGCGGCGTCATGTGCACCATCGTCGGCGCCTGCAACATCCTCCTCGGTCTCCGCCGCTCCCCGATCACCATCACGTCCACCGTCGTCCAGTTGGTGTCCTACCCGGTCGGTGTCTACTGGGCCAAGATCATGCCCGATGTCGCCTTCACCCTCTTCGGCCAGGAGATGCGCCTCAACCCGGGCCCCTTCAACGAGAAGGAGCACACCATCATCACCATGATGACGGCCGCCGGCTCCGCCGCGTCGTACGCCATCGAGATTCTCCTCGCCCAGGAGCTCTTCTACAAGCAGTTCTTCGGCTGGGGCTTCCAGATCCTGCTCATCCTCTCGACCCAGGCCATGGGTCTCGGTATTGCTGGTGTTCTGCGCCGCTACCTCGTCTGGCCTGCCGCCATGGTCTGGCCCGCCACCCTCGTCACGACGACCGTCATGCACTCCCTCCACGATCACTCGTCGTCGGACCCGGCCCTCACCAACGGCTGGAGGATCGGCCGCTACAAGTTCTTCCTCATTGTGGCTGCCGCTACCTTCTGCTGGGAATGGGTCCCCGAGGTGATCGCGCAGTTCCTGCAGATCTTCACCTTCGCCTGCTGGATCGCCCCCAACAACGTGCTTGTGAACCAGGTCCTCGGCGGCCAGACCGGTCTCGGCCTGCTCCCCATCTCCTTCGACTGGAGCGTCATCTCCGGATACCTGCTCTCGCCGCTGCAGACCCCGGCCTTCGCCATCGCCAACGTCGGCGTCGGCATCCTGATCATGGTCATCGGCTGCGCCGGTCTCGCCTGGGGCGGTCCTGAGTTCTACCGCTACCTCCCCATCAGCGCCAACCAAAACTTCGACCACTTCGCCCAGCCGTACAACACGAGCCGCATCCTCACGCCCGACTTCACCTTCAACGAGACGGCCTACAAGGAGTACTCCCCGCTCATCCTCGGCCCGGCCTTCTCTCTCAGCTACGGCATGGGCTTCGCCGGCCTCATCGCCACGCTCGTGCACGTCGCGCTCTTCTACGGCAGCGACATCATCGCCCGCACCAAGTCGGCCAAGAACGAGGAGGCCGACATCCACCTCAAGATGATGCGCAAGTACAAGGAGGCCCCCGAGTGGTGGTTCTTCATCATGTTCGTCATCAGCTTCGTCTTCGGCATGATCGCCTCCCAGGTCTGGCAGACGCACCTCACCTGGTGGGCCTACCTCATCTGCATCTTCATCGGCGCCTTCTTCATCCTGCCCGTCGGCATCATCCAGGCCGTCACCAACCAGCAGACCGGCCTCAACATCGTCACCGAGATGATCGTCGGCTACATGACCCCCGGCCGCCCCGTCGCCATGATGCTGTTCAAGTCCTGGGGCTACATGCTCTGCTACAACGGCCTGCAGTACGTCTCCGACATGAAGGTCGGCCACTACATGAAGATCCCGCCCCGCTCCATGTTCGCCGCCCAGACGTTCGCCGTGGTCTGGCTCTCGCTCGTCCAGATCGCGACCTACAACTTCCTCCGCGGCAACATCGAGGGCATCTGCACGCCCACCCAGGCCCAGGGCATCACCTGCCCGCAGGCGCGCACCTTCTACAACGCCTCCGTCATCTGGGGTGTCATCGGCCCCCGCAGGATGTTCGGCGCCGGCGAGCTGTACTCGTGGGTCAACTACTTCTGGCTCATCGGCGCCGTGCTGCCCGTCATCCAGTACTTCCTCGCCCGCCGCTACCCGCGCAGCTTCCTGCGCTACGTCTTCTTCCCGGCCATCTTCGGCGCCGCCGGCATGATCCCGCCCGCCACCACCTGGTGGCTCGGACAGTGGGTCATCGTCGGTCTCATCTTCAACTGGTGGATCCGCGGCCGCTTCCTCGGCTGGTGGAGTAAGTCCTTCTTCGTCTCGTCTGGTACCGGGCATCTCATGCTAACCATGCTCTCACAGCCCGCTACAACTACGTCCTGTCCGGTGCCCTCGACATCGGCACGGCGCTCTGCATCGTCGTGTCCGGCCTCGCGCTGGGTCTGTCCAACACCGAGTTCCCGTCGTGGTGGGGCAACACGGTTCCGTTCAACAACCTCGACGCGGACGGCGCCGTCACCAAGGTGCTGCCGGACGACGGGTCCTTCATCGGGCCCACGTCGTGGTAGGCGAACGGATTTGAACCGTACTTGGTCGCGAGTTATCAAGATGAAAGTAATATGTAAACGTAACGCGGATAATGTGTGTTGGTGTTGGTAATTTTGGTAGGGTGATGATGATGAACCTACCTGACGCTCTTTGTATATATAATGCCGTCGACTGACAGGTTGACGCTGGAATACCCGAATGAATGTGTTATTGCAGTGATTGTTCTCCCTTTCGTACTTTCGTCCGTGATCAATCTCCGAAACGAATCAACGCTCCGCCCCGAGAGAGTGGGGCCGGGTACGCCTTCCGCCCGGGGCTTCGGCTCGGTCCCCTGACGAGGAAGGGGTGATAAGTAAGATCTCCCATCCTATTGCTGCCAACGGGCAGGAAAGTGTTGAACAGAGAATGTGGGGAACCGGAAGCCACACGTCGCGAATCGGGCCATTCGTAAAACTTGCCGGGTACTACGCATGCGCGGTATCTTTTGGTGCGTCTAGAAAGTCTTGGCTACAGTGAAACCGACGACGCCTCCGGAGTGTTATTAGTTGCCCGTGTAACAACATAAACATGAGACCCACCCCTACACCGCCACTGTTCCTTTCATGTTGTTTCTGCTTGATGCTCTGTTTCTTTACAGACTCCTCGCTCAAGCAGCCCCAGAAGGAATCGACGCCAGCTATACAGAGCAAGAGGTATGACGATGGTATCGAAATTCGAGGGGCTTCCCAAGGAAGTTTATGACATGATCGCTGAGCTGGTAAGAGATGACACGTGAGCCCCCAGCCGACTTAGTTAACCAAGAGATGCCAGTTAGTCGACTCACGAGACCTCAGCAACCTTTCCAAGACTTGCAAGGGGATATATGAGGCCACCGTGCCATATATGTACAAGTCCATCTGCCTGTACGCACCTGAGAACGGCACCAAGACACTCGGCGCATCACGCTTCAACGTCGCCAAAGCAAAAGGGTTCCTTCGCCACACGCGGGATGTCAGAGTCTCGACTCGCTTCAGACGTACGCGATGGCATCGATGCATGCACTTCGACAGACGCCTGCATCGCGTTGTTGAGGGCCAGCCGCACGAGGTCGATGACCTGGCGCATGAACTGAAGACTGTGCTTGAAGGATGTCAGCCTGGGACAATCCGATCGCTCGAGTAGGACGATTTTCTTCCATGTATCTTGAACCTCCAGCCACTAACTTAGGCGCCTCAGTTGGTCCCTATGCACCTGCTTGTCGCAAGCAGGCTCGCTGTTGGGACCTGCCGGCTACCTTGTGTTGGAGCAACAGAACATTGAGTCTATCCGCCTGGTTACAGATGACACCTGCTCATTGTACTCAGAACTTTCTGGGCAGGGTCAATTGGCTTTAGTCTCCTTTGCACACCTCAAGCGCCTCTCTTGGACAGGGCTTTCCGGGCTGGCCCACTTCAAATCCCTAGCCGAATTGCTCGTCAAGAGGTCGCATCAGCTCGAGGAACTCGAAATCGATCTCACGTGGCACCACAGACGTTCTACCCTCGAGATAGGTGACGGCCATACCTTTGATATCAATCATGGTGTGTTCGGCAGCCAGAAGATTGGGCCATTTCCGGTTCTCAAAAGGCTGGCCTTAGTCCGAGCTCCGTTTGCGGCAGCGGAGTGGAACACCCTTTATCGAGCCCTCAAATGCAGTCCTCTTCAGTCTCTCCAGTCTCTTAAGTTACGGTACTGCTTGAGCTGGGACAGCTTGCTTCGCATGTTCCGCAAGCGGGCAGAGCCTCCCCTCAACCTGAAATCTCTCGAGCTGCAGTGGGCGAGCCTCTCAGCCCAACCGGAGCGTGTGCAGCAACTTTTAGCGTTTCTGCAAAGCTTCCAGGGGCTGGAGGAGTTGTTCATCCACGTAACTACGAAGAGAGGAGTCACCACGAACAGAGGAGCGGATTCGCTGGAAATCTGGGGGGCCGCGTTGCATCACCGCGCATCCCTACGAAGATTCGTCCACCACCAACAAGTCATCGACTTTGAGCAACGCCAACACGATAGACCGGATCTGACTTTTGTTGATCCCGTCGACGTCGAGCATGGCTCGACCGACCTTCTGGGGAAATTAGACCTCGTCAGCCTCGGACTTTGCTGCGTCCCTAGTTTCATGGTAAGGAGAAGACCCCGTTTCTATGATATGCATATACATACAGCTGACATCTTGGAAAGCAAAGTTTTGTGTCCCATTTCGCTTCGAAAACATCATTGCAAGTCTTGCACATGAGGCAGTCCGGTACTGACCTGCCCGGTTCATGCTGGGCCTCCGTCGCGGGGGACGCCGTGCCTTATGACTTTGCCGGCATGGGCGTTCCCAAAGGCACCTTTCTCAAACTAGGAAGAGCGTTTGTTGACTTCGCCCAGTGGGTATTCGGGCCAACTGGCATCCGATCACTGCGACTGCTGGCGTACGGGGACTTCTATTTCGATGGACGCTTTGACCACGCCACTTTGCTATTCTGTCGACAAGATGCGCCTACGCCTAATGATGGCAGAAGTTCTGATGCAGAACATAAAGGTCGACGCCTTCATTTTCGAGAAGTCTTTGAAGGAGACGATGTGGAGTTGTGGGAGTTGTATAAGCGTGAAAAGCACGTACTCGCAGCTTGTCCCTGTGACCAAAGCCTCAGCCGTCGTTGATGTTTGCTGAGATGTGGCTGGAAAGAAGAGTCTTGCCATTGGGGCCTTCATATACCTAACTATCAAGATGACTGATCTCAGCTGTTGTCTCTGGTCCAGTCGTCCTCGCTAGTCTCAGTCGTCGTCGCTGGGCCCTGCTGCTCTATCATCGTCACCAGGCTCTACTGTTGGTGATAGGTAGGCTTTATTGTTACGATCCTATTTGACTTATGGGCCAAAAAGAGAGGGAAGCCCTCAATAGCCACTTAGCAAGGCCCTATAGCGAAACTCCTCATATTCCCCGTTGACGGGTTTCAAAGTGCCAGTGCACTTCCTAGAACACTGAGCGAGCGAAAACCATTTTGTAGTACCTGTGACCACCGATACTACTACTTACGACTGTCAAGTTGCAATCACTTATTGGTGGGTGACAAAGGCCGGCTTGAGCTGTTCGGCCCCGGTCCACCCATTTGGACTGGGTCCTAGACCGTAGCTCCACATCGACCGGACTACGTCAACATCTTAGTGTCCAGAGCCTCAGCAGCAATGACACACCACAAGCCTCAACAACTGCTTCTTTGGTTGAGACTGGACCACTTTGGCCTGTCGACGATTACAATCACAAAGAAACGTCGACATCACAAGGATTAGAAATCTCGCCGTCCTGGACATGAAATCTTGTTGTCTACCACACACTAGCAACACATTCTAGTCCGAGTCGTCGCCAAGCTGCTCGTCCTCGCCGCCCGTGGCGCCGGCAAATGCACCGGTCGCCTTGCTGAACGCAGCCGCCCGCCTCTTCTCCAGCGCCTCGGCGTCGCCCTTGATGTCGGCGGGCGCCTTGGAGATCATCAGGTCGGAGAGCTCCTTGCTGGCGGCCTCGGTCTTCTCGACGTTCTTCTTGACCAGCCCGGCTACTTTGAGCTTGTCGAAGTGGGCCTTGTTCGCGACCATGGAGTTCAGCTGGGTCTCGGTGAGGTCGACGACTGTTCCCATCTGGCCCAGAAGCTTCTTGGCCTCGTCGTCGGTGGGGTTGAAGCTCTGCGGTACACTTTAGCATACACCATGCCCCTTCGACATAGCCAAGATACGTTTACTTACGCCGTAATCCTTGATGCCCTTTTTGATCGTGCTGCAGATCGACTGGGACTTGGTGCCGAGCTTGATGGCATCTTTGTAGTTCAGGTCGCTGCCCTTGGCAATGATCTTGTTGGACTTGGTAACCTTGCGCTCAATGTCGCTGAGGCTCTTGGAGACATCGGCATAAGACATTGCGAAGTTGGAGGGATGTAAAGAAGTTACGTTTATGAGTTGAAGATTGTTGTGCAAGATGAGTATCGATTTAGATTAGTTGTGTATTGTATGTGTCCGATTAACGAAGTACATCACGAACATTGAGCCGCCTTTTATCATTCTCGAGAAACGAACATCGCGATTCACATGCCGTATGTTGCCTCGGATCGCTTAACCGTCTCGACTTTCATTCACGCAGCTGTTCCTCTGGCATAAGGAAGCCACATCCGGGGGTCCCTGAGCTATGACGTGTTCCCCGAGCCGCAGGGCCAAGCGCGCCGGCACTTTTGGGAGCTGAGGCCAGGGACCGGCCTCGAAACGTGAAACGAGGCGGAGGCCGCCCAGCGATCCTCAGCAGCGAATGGCCTCCGGAGAACAGCTCTCGAGGCCCAGCAGGACGGTTCCGGGAAACAGGCCGGCAACAGGAAAGAGGTTCCAAAATAAAGACAACCTTCCCGAGCAACATTATGCACAACGGAAGTGATGTGCATGTTGACAAGGGGAGAGAAAGATGTATGGGCGGAGGGCAGTCGCCGATCGTTTGGGATGGCGATTGACATGCATCGCCACAGGCGCGTGCGATCGCATTCATTAGTTGCTCGCTGTTATTGGAAGTCTTGCCGCCCTCGGAGCGAGTGCGACCCCCACCAATGCCAGGAAGAGCTGAGATAGAGAACCCCAGACTTGCTCGTTCTCTGTATTTGACATCTTTTGTTTAAAGCATTCCCGTTTTATGCTTCCTTGGCTGTGGCGGGGCGGGACGCGTTTCCTTTCTGTAACGTCCGTCTTACTGCCTCGGCTCTCCTTCACGTGGCTGCGCGGTCACCAGCCTCTGCTTGCGCTTACACATGCTTTGCCGACGACGGATTATCCATGTGCCGGAAGCACTGGGCCTGTAGCCAAACGTCGATAATATCGGGCAACTTCAACGAAGAAGCATTCGAGTGGTCGAGTCACCGTCATTTTGAAGAGGTGTTAAGTGTTCGATAACGGACCATGTGAAAAGCCAGCAAGCTAATTGGCAACCCCTGACAACAAGTCAACCGAAGCTATTATGGCAAAGTGCGAAGATATTTGTATTAACAAGATTTGATGCTAAAGAAAAATCATGGAGACCGTAACTTCATTAAATTCCAATCCTCTCACATCCTCCTCTCCTAGCGCTTACTCAAACTGTTTGACTGACCCTCATCACCACATTGACCTGCAGTGTCCCACTTCCTAGCGAATGACCCTCCGCGCGCAACTGTGACCAACTTGTGAATGGTATATTGTTGCGAATATAGCATTGGCGTGTGGCCATCGCAAGTGGCTCAGGCCTTGGTAGTGCTGCCCGTAGTGCTCGGAAGACTCTGCTCCCTGACGAGCGTCGACTCGCGCCTGGGGAGCTTCTCCAGGTCGTCGTCGTCCTGGCCGGGGTTCGCGGTGTGGTACTCGAGGCGCTTGAACAGGTCGTAGATCAGGAACGACAGGACGGCGCCGACCAGGGGGCCCAGCCAGTAGATCCAGTGGTAGTCGACGAAGCCGGCGATGACGGCGGGGCCGAAGGAGCGGGCAGGGTTGATGGACGTGCCGGTCCAGTTGGTGGCCGTGATGTGGGCGATGAAGACGGAGATGCCAACGCCGATGGGCGCGAGGAAGGTCGCGCGGTGCTTCTCGACGGCGAGGAAGTACACGGTAAGCACGAGCTGGGCGGTGAGCAGCGTCTCGATCACGAAGCCCTGCGCGACCGATGCACCGCCCCCGAGG
The DNA here is from genome assembly GCA_027406025.1 of Colletotrichum musae. Taxonomy (NCBI): domain Eukaryota; kingdom Fungi; phylum Ascomycota; class Sordariomycetes; order Glomerellales; family Glomerellaceae; genus Colletotrichum; species Colletotrichum musae. Next base: position 1,553,804 of record JANVYC010000004.1, read on the forward strand.
GTGTTGGCGACGCGGAGGGGGCCTGGGAGGACGCCGTACACGACGCCGGCGGCGGCGACGCTGGCTCCGAGCTGGGCGGGCACGATCAGGAGAGCTCGGAGAGGCTTGACGGCGCCTACGAGGACGAGACCGAGGGTGACCTTGGCACTATGTTAGCATGCTTGTGGTGTTCGTAGGCAGCACAGAGGATACTCACGGCTGGGTTGAACATGCCGCCGCTGACGCGGTAGAAGATCCAAACGTTGATGGCGAGGGCGGTTCCGAAGGCTGAGGCGATGTACATGAGGCTGATGGGACTGAGAGGAGCCGTGGGATCGCTGAAGTTGTTGGTGACGATGGCAGTTTGGGCTCCGATGAAGGAGAGGAGGAGGAACATGAACGTCCCGCAGAACTCGCCCAGAACGACTACAAGAAGAGTCCGCGTGGGCTCAGCAGCGGGGGGTGCGAGAGAAAGAGAGCTCGGAGGGGAAGACATTTTGGTTGTGATAATCTTGGATGTCTAGACGACTTGGAGGCAAAGATCAGTGTGAAGATGACTGTCGAGGTGATTATGGCTGCTGGATGATATGGAAGTTCGTTCATCGAGAGGAGCCTCGATGCCTAGATATATATACTTTCTTCACGCTTGATATCTCCCTGGGGGCCGGTTAAATGATTGAGGCTTTGGAGCCCACTCTTGTCACAACCTTCTGGCCTCATCGACGTCCACTGGGCGAAAAGTGAAGTCACTCAGCATTAGGCCGGCAGTCTGATCGATGAGGAGGCTATTCCAGCCCGCCGGAGATCACTTCCTTGGTTGTAGTCCAAAACTGACCGGGGAGTGACTGGGGCTAGCGCCTAGCCGCCGTCGACCTCACTGGATACATCGGGGGCATCGCGGCCGCGGAAGGCTACTGACGAAGTCCACGGTATCCATGAACGGAATGTACCAAGGATTCATCGCAAACGACGTCGTAGAACAGCCATTGGGCAGGCTTGCATCTGGATGCCTTGATGATACAGGTGTTGCTGACGGGACCTACTTGGCCGAATCAGTTATCTCGTGCAGGACTGCCTCGATGTCGTGCGTGTATGGGTGCCCGATCGCGTGCTTACTATGTATGTCTCGCTCCCCGGGGATCGTGACGAGCCCTCGAGAATCAGACTGGTGTAGAGCTGCTCGTCATCTGACTTCTCCGCAGAATAGAAGAGATGAGTACGATCTCGGCGGATTTTTGGCTTCTGCCTGCCTGAAGACATTCCATGGCGGTCTCCAGATAACCCACTGATCAAAATTGAAGTTTCTCTCCCATCGAAGGGAAATGTGGTGTGAGGAAACCGACAACGCTGTTTCCCGTGTCACCACCTGTGACGGGTTCGGTTGATAGTCTGACAATCGGACAATCTTTCCTATCGGCATCCAGACCGTCGATGGGCTGGAAGATCGACAGGTCAGGCAGGATCAGACGGGGCTGGAGTTTGCGGAACACGCAGGCGACAAAGAGGCAGGGGAGGGGGGCTACCGGACCAATCCCCGCAACAAGGTGACTCGCTAGAGGTTCTGAATAAGGAATTGACTTCAAGAGATCAGCAATGAGATCATCCTAACCCATGAACCCGGGCCGGCCCGCGTCACGGTCACTCACCATTACCTATGCCGGCACATGTCGCTACCCCGCGCCACGTTGTCCAATCGTACGCTCGTTGAATCGAGATCCTTCAGCTCGGTTTGTCCTTGTGCAAGTTGGGCTCTGCCGCAGAGTACAGATGTGAAAGGCAAGAAGACGATCCTGCGATGAGGTCAGGTCTACGTCGATCGACGGCCCGGTGGTACGGGACTCAACTTATACCTGCTGGTCTCATCGGCACCACCTCGCCGCCAACGTGGTTGAAACGGCCCCAAGCTCCCGTCTCCACCTTAAATTTGAAACAAAACCGTTCGGACGTTATGATCTGTCCCGTGCTAGGTAGCTGATTTAGAACGATGTTCGGACAGACCTCAAGAGACATGAGATGACTGGCCTATCAGGGTAAGCTCCATTCCAAGACGACGTCTCGAACCCCGCAATAGAATGATCTGGATCGGAGAGGTCCTCGCCTCACCTTATTTCTATCAAATGTTTGGGGGCCAGCGATCTGTCCGGGTGTTGTTGATTAGTGAGTGCTTGGGTCGAATCAAGACAATGGATCTTCTCGAGCCGTGGTTGATCACTCAAGCACCCAATTGGACGAATTTACTCTATCACGCTAGGCACGGGTTACCACGCTTATGTGGATGGGATATACCTTCCTCAGAATCCCGCAGCCATTCACATCTAACCCCGAGGCTCCCTCGATGAACTACACGTCGCACGGTGATATATCATAGTTATCATAGACTTATCAAGCGTCCATCCGTTAGAGACGACTCTGGAGTCTCATCATGTTTCAGCCGATCAAGTCTACATACAATGTGGCATTTATCGGTCTTCGGCGTCTGATAGATCACAGGTCACTGTCCACCTACTACTGAGAAAAGCCGTACTTCGGTCGTTTAGCCACCCGCAATCCCTGTTCTAAGCTAGGTCTATAGGTGTTAGTTTACTCGTAGGTAAAACGTTGGCGATCAATCCGTACAGAGTCAAATATATATAGCAAAAGAGTAATAATATTTATAAGTTAAAAGTAGCCTAGGTACTAGTATAAATATTAGAGCTATAGGTAAAGCTATATAGTTACGTAACTCTATATAGCTATAGCTCTTACTATAGTACTATATACTATAGGGGCTAACTGTGTAGTAGCTATACTAATACTAGTACTTTTTACTTTATAACCTAAAGTATAAGGCCTTAATAAAAAGAATAATTACTTTTATAAAAAGGGCAGTAATTAATACTATTTAATAAACTACTACTCTTTATAAAATTAAAAAAAAATTTAAAAACCCCTATAGGGGTTAAGCTTTATTTCTAACGGGTTTAGGGCTTACTAAAGTACCTAGGGCTTACTAGGGCTACCTTTAGAGTAACTAGAGCCTATATCTTCCTCTTTATACTACCTATATCCCTTAATCCTCTACGTTCCTAGCTCTATATACCTTTTTATATAACTTATTCTTTTATTTTAATTATTATACTATTACTATTAATAAAGCTTTTAAGAGTATAGTTTAAAGAGGTTTTTATAAAAGTATTAACTAAGTTATTACTTTCTACTATTTAGTAGATATTAGTAATTTTATATTATTTATAAAACTATTTTAGAGCTATAATATTAATTATTAAGTACTTTTCTTTAGTAGTATTAAGTTTAATAAAGTATTTATATAGTAAGTATAAATCCGTATATACTACTATAGAGATTTTAAAAAGCTAAAAATAGTTAATTATAATTTAAAGGGTTTTAGTAATAGTAAGGGCTATATTAGTACTAACTATTATACTATAAATTTTAAATACTAATACACTATAAGTAACGCACTTACTTTTTATAGAGTTATAGTAGATAATATTACTAGTAAGCTTAAAAGTATTATTAGTAAAGTAGTACTTATTATTAAGGATAATAATAAAGCTAAACTATAATAAAAAGTTATTATTATTAGTAAATAATTTATTTATAAATATAAAAAGCTTATTAGTAGTAAAGTTAAAGGGGATATATATTAGCCCTTACTCCTAGTTATTAATTTACTATTATAAATACTTATTTAAAGCCTTAATATTATTATTATTAGGCTTTTAGTATTAAGTAGCAATTAATAAATTATAAAATACTTTTAGTTAATAAATCGTTATAATATAAGTACTATAGGCCTATTATTAAACGTATATAGCTTTTTAATCTACTCTAGGAGTTATAATAGTAAGCTTTTTACTTTAGCCCTTTTATTAAAATACTAAGTTACTACTTTTAAAGCTTAAAATACTACTATTAAACCTAAAGGGATTATTAGTAGTTAAGAAGGTTTTTAACTTAACTATAAGGTTTACTTTTTAAAGCTAGTTATCCTCTTAAGCTGAAAAATTAATAGTAAAGAGCCTTAACGTATCGTTAGTTTGTATTTTAACTATAGTAAACTTTTTATTATTAATTAACAATATTAAAAAGTATAAATTATATATTAAGTTAACTATATTAAGCCTCTTATAGTAGTAGTAGTTATATATTACTTACTAATACGTCCCTACCTTTATAATACTATAGAGTAGTTTTTTAATAACTATAATAGTATTACAAGGGTAATAATACTTAATCTACTTAGGGAGTTTTATAAAAATAGTATAATTAAGCTTTATCTTTAATTATATATATACTTAAATAATATTTTATAGCTATAGGATTATACTATTATAAATTAAAGAAGGAGCTAAAGTAAGGATTAGTTATTATAAAGTTTGTTAAATTATTAAAGACTACGTAAGGATTTTAGCTTTTTTATTATTAGTATAGCTTTAAATTACAAAATAGGACTTTTTATAGGGGCTATTTATAGTCTTTTCCTTAATCTTATTAATAATCCTTAATTTAAATATACAGTAGCTATTATAAATCTTAGGGTTATAAAGGATAAAGTTAAAAACGTTATAATCCTAAAGTACTATAATTTCCTACTTTATTAATAGCTAAAAGGGTTTACTAAGCGTAGTAATTACGCTCTTATTATATAGTTTAATTATAAAGGCGAAATTAGCTTCTTTTTTTACTAAAATATACGTTATAGTAGCGTTTTTATAAAGGCGGCTGGAACGTTTTTTAGGTAGTTAAGGGAGGTTTTTAGTAGTAGGAGAAGAAGCGGGATTAATAATAATTTTATTAAGGATTTCTTTAAGCAGCTTAGCCTTACTAAGAGTATCCCTAGGACTATTAGCCTTATTATTTTTAGTTTCTTTAGTATAGCTAGAGTTATTTAGTAGTAGAAATCTAAAGTTAGTTTTATTATTATTATTATAGAAGGGTTTAATAGAGGTTAATTTAAATGTTTATAGGCCCCGTAGGAGGGCTAGTATATAAGACTTACTATTAATTAAAAGTAGTAAGTATAGGCCTTACTAACTACCCTTTTTATACTATACCCTAACCTTAAATTAAAGTAAAAAGTTAAGGCTTATAGATGTATTAGGGCTACTATATACTCTAAGGCCTTTTATAACTATTTATTTAGTATAGAAGTAGTGGACCTTATCTATAGCTTTATAAATAGTAGTAGCTCTAGCTATAATATCTAATAATAGTAAAAAGGAGTTATTTACATAGGGGTATACTTTAAATACTAGTAAGGTCGGGATAAAGCTATTTAGATTAGTAGTATTATTAATAGCTTTAATTATAGCTTAAAAACGAGTATTATAGCTTATCTCGGGGTTCTTTATTTTAAAGATTTTATAGATTCTATATACTATAGTATAGTATTTTTTAACTTTATTAATTAAGTAGTACACTTTAATAAGAGTATTTTTAAGAGTAATACTAAAGGATTTAGTATTACTATAAAACTTATTAAACTAAAATCCAGTACCTGGATTAGTAATAAAGTTATTAGAGGGTCTCTAGTATATATTAATTTAGTTCTTTTAAAATATTTACTATAAATATTTAGTAAAAAGTGATTTTAAGAAGTAAGTAGTATTAAAGGCTATAGATATATTAACTATATATAGGACTAACTTACTGTTAATATATATAATATTAATAATAACTTTATAGTTAAAGTTAAAGTTATTACAGAGGTTAAACTTAAAGTAGAATAGTACTAAACTATTAAACTAGTATTAACAGTATATATAATTAAGGGCTTTAATAATAGAAATCTTAATAGAGTTCCTAGCTTTTTATAAAACGTTATAGAGTTATTAAATAAAAGGGTAGCTAAATTAATAATAAAGACAGTAGAGTTTAATATTAGTTAAGTAGTAGAATATTAATAACTCTTTAAAGTTAAAAGTAAACTATTTATACTCCTATTATTAAATAATTAGAACTATAGTAGTACTTTAATAGAGCTTATTATAAACGTTATTAAAAATAATACTAAGTTAATTTATATTACTTAAGTTAAGTAAAAACGGAGTACTTATAGGTATTATATAAAAGGTAATATTTTTAAATAGAGTAGGGACGTTAATAAATCTAAGTAAGTTAACCAGTACTGTGTTTTTAAAAAAAATAAAGATCTTACTAGTACTAGAGGTATTTAGTTTAAAGTCTAGTAAAAAGCAATTTTATAGTACTATATATTAATTATAATTTATAGTTAAAAACTTTACTACTTTAGTATTAAGTATAATACTATAAAAAACGTTAAAAGAGTAGTAACTATTATATATAAATATTAATATAAGTACTAAGTAGATAAAGGGGTTTATTTATATTAAGTAGTAGACTGTAGTATTATTTTTAAGTAGCTTAAGGATATAGTAGTTATTAATAGTAGCTGGGCTATTAATATTTATAAAGGTATAGTAAGCTGTTATATAATAAATAAATTTAATATCCTTTTTAGGCTTTAAATTACTTCTTTTAGAACTATTAGTAACTAAAAAGTTATTATTATTATTTAAGGAGCCTTTATATTAGAGTAAAAACTAGTAATATCCTTTATAAGAGGGATTTTAAATATAGAACAACGATTTATAGCACTTATACACCTCGTTACGCTCCTTCTATATGTGTCTATTAGACTAGTAGTTAATTTTACTATAAACGTAGTACTTCTATATACTATTACTATAAAAAGAAAGTACGTTACTATAAAAATAGTTATAAGTATTGTAGTTTTAGTAGTAGCTATTATAGTAACTACTATATTTATAATTAATATAGTAAGTATTTATAAAAACGTACTAGTTACTTATAGTATAGCTATTAGTAATACTAGTAGCTAACTATAGGTTAGTAATAGTACTATTAAGTATAAAAAATCCTTTAATAAAAGCTAATATAAAGTTTAAAAAAGAGTAGTAAGTAGTAAAAAGTTAGTTATATAGGGTATAGTTACTTTAGTACTCTTTAGTAAGTATAAACTAAATCTTTAGGAACTTTATAATTATCTTATTAAAGTACTTAACGCAAGACTTACTTTAGCTGTTTTATATTTTTATAGTAAAGTTAAAACATTACTACTTAAAAAGGCACTACTAACGTATTTAGTTAGTTTTAAAGTAGTTGTGTACTATAACTACTACGTTAGGGAGTAATAGAGGGGAAGTAGAGTTACTAAAGTAGTTATAATAAAAAGTCTATACTTAGCTTTATAGTATTAGTAGGAAGGCGATATAGGCTTAATATTAAGAAATACTTATAAAGTAGTAATTATACTTAAAAATCCTAAACTTTATATTAAAAGATTTATATTAGTTACTACTATAGGTTATATTATCCTTAAGTTTAAAGAGGTTAGTAAGTATTTTTAGTATAAAAGAATTAAAGAGTAGTAGTACTAGAGTTAGGGCGTTTTAGGAAAAATCTTTAAAATAGTAAGAGTAGGGTTAGCTTTGCGTAGCCTTATAAGGCTAACGGGGCTAGTTATAGTATTAATTTTTTAAAAAGAATTAAAAAGTAGTTACCCTTTATAGTAGTAAGGTATTTACGTTTTATAATACAGTATTATTATAATATTTAATTAATAGTAAAATAATATTTTTATTCTACTTAATTAACTCTAAAGCACTATATAACCCACTATTTATAATACGTTTAAAGAAGTAGGGCTTTTTAGAGTTAGCTCTAAAGCCCTTATAAAGAGCTATAGCTCTTACAACTTCTTTTTTACTTTAAAAGTTAAATTAAGTAACTTAAGTAGCATCAAAAAGCTACTAATTAGTATTTATTTATAAAAAGTTAAATTTAATACTATTAGTATATAACTACTTTTTAGTAATACAATAGACCTTAAGTAAAACTTAAGTAAAAGTATTTACTAACTAGTTACTAAAGTTAATATTAAAAGTTTTTTAAAGTATATAACTAGTATAGCCTTTTATTATATACTTATTAAAAAACTATAGTAAGTAGGTCTTAAGTATAGCTATAGAGGTCTTATTAATAAACTTATTATACTCTAAAGTAGACCTTTAACTAATAAAATCTACATTAATTACTAGTCTACAAGTAGTTACTATAAAGGGGAGGTCCTTAAAAGGCTTACTTATAGGGGCCGTTTATAATATTTTAGTAACCCACACAACTACGCAAGGGTCCTTTTAGTTAAAATTATAAAATTCACTAAAAAGCTCTATAACTACTTTATAAAAAGCTAGTAATAAAAAGTAGTTATTAAGTTATAAATAATTAATAATAACTTTAAATTTTATTATTACTATATAAAAAGAATAGGGTTAAAGTAATAAATAAAGAAAATAATAAATAGGAATAAAAAAGGGATTATAAGGATTTATAAAGAGTCTTATTATTATTAACTTTAAAAGACTTAGTAATATCCCTTATATTTAGTTTAAAAATATAGATTTTTTAGAGTTTACTAAAATACACTTAAGTAGGTTATAAAAAAAAAAAAAAAAAGCTATAAATCTATAAAGCTTAATATATAGGTTCTTAAGTAATAGGATTAGTAGGTAAATAGTAGTTTAAATAGTTAGTAGATACTAGTAATAAAATTTTTATTAACTTAAGTAATTATAAAGTAATTTATAGTATTTTAAATAAGTATAATAGGGGTTTAAAGTAAAGAAGTAAGTTATAATTATAGTTAGTAAAGAGGTTTTTTTATAAAAGTAAATTTTAACTTTTATTAAAAAGAAGGAAAGTAATATTAAAGAAGTTTATAGTTATAGCAAAAAGTAGTAATAGTAGCTTTTTTAAAAGGATTATATTATTAAAAAGTAAGCTATAGTTAGTTTTTTAAAAAAAGAAGGAGTTAAAGAATATAGAAGGTAAGTTAAAAAAAAAAGTTAATAAAAAAGGGAAGTTAAAAAGAAGCTATAGGTAAAAAGAAAAAAAAAAGAGGCTATTATAAAAGGATTTTTTATAGTTTCTTTATAGTACTTTAGTAATAATATTTTAACTATTTAGAACTATAATTTTATTAATAAAGGTTTAATAGAATTATAGGTTTATTATATCTTAATACTTTTTTTTTTTTATACTTATTAAAAGTCCTATTCTTAAAGTTAAAGTTACTTTTTAAGATTAAAGGGATACTTAGTACAGTAATAGTATTTTAAAAGTTCTACTCTTAAAGTTAAAGTCGCAATAGTCTATTATTATCTCTTTTAAGTAATCCTAGCTAATTTATAGCTTATAATTAAGTAGTAACGGGTAAGTTAACTACTAATTAGTATTAGTTTATTTATAAGTAAAACGTTAGTAATTAATTTATATAGAATTAAATATATATAGTAAAAGAGTAATAATATTTATAAGTTAGAAGTAGCTTAGGTGCTAGTATAGATATTAGAGCTATAGGTAGAGCCACGTAGTCACGTGACTCCATGTGGCCATAGCTCCCACTATGGCGCCGTACGCCACGGGGGCTGACTGCGCAGCGGCTATGCCAACAATGGGTTCAAACAGGGAGCATGCACCGACAATAGAACGGCCGTCGTAGAGACTCGGTGATGGCGAGCCCTACCAATGCCTGGCGGTTTGCGGCATGTCAGCTCACGTCGAGCTGCTTACAACAAGGTTGATCCTGTTCCGGGGCTCGGCGCCCAACGTATTCTGGCTCCGCTGTATCCCGATACTTCCCGGGCAACCTTCCAGCATTCCCACGGCATCGCGAGTTTTCTTCCTACTGCTCTGCCTTGGTTTCATCCAAATCTTGAACATTTTCTTGATTTGGAACGAGCCCAAAAGTCTGTGAACATGGCGTTCCTGTACGCCATGCTGCGTGTGCTGCGCGGCCTTTCCCAACGGCGAGCGCGGGACGCCCGTTGGTAACACACAAACTGAGACATTCGCAAACACACTGAATGTGAGACTCGGAGAAATAAGAAAGAAAAAAACAGGCCACTTTTTTGGTTGACAATGGCGCCACCTGGGAGGCAAAAAGCCGTTGGCCAAGCTCGCACAGCAGCAGATGCGTGCGGGAGAGGGGGCGGGCAGGCGGGAAGGGCTGTGTAAGCGTCTCCTTCGGCCGCGGCTCACCCGCATGCCCGCCCCCAAAACATCACGAACTGGATGCAGGCAAGGCTCTCATGTCTGCTGCGGGAAGTACGTCATTGAGCGTGTGGCTTTGTCGAGGGTTCCTGGCGCATGGGAAAGGCCGTTTTGGAGCCAACTCGTGGATTGGCGGAACGAGATGGCTGGCAAAAAAATGCTTTTGAGACCCGACAACGCATGTAATTAAGCAAAACCCCGACGTGTCAAAAACATGCCATTCCAACGTTCGGGGCGGCACGTTGCAGTTGTCAAAAAGTGGCAAATCACTTGGCTCGCGTCTGCATCAATGCCCGGCTCGATCCACACTCGGCAACTCATCTTGGGTCTCCAACTACCGAGGTCGGGTTCTGTCTGCTGCTATTCCAGTCCACGGGAACAAGACAACAATAGGCTAGCTGCGGCCTTGCACGCGGCCGGCATTACGGCGAGAGACATGATCCACGTTACGTCGGTACAAGACACAGGCATACAACGCCGGATGCCTCACGAGACCTTGGCTCGTCGGGTCTCACGAGGGATACATGTGCTTCCAGGCTTCACTACACCGCCATCTCGGGGAAGATCAAGGCGAGACACGGCTCAGGCCCGGGTAAGCGTGGCAGGGCACCAGCATCTCGGTGGCTGGGTGTCAAGGCGGCGCCCTCAGCCTATCACATGACCGATCAAGGTATTGCCGAAAGGACTCTTGAGGCTCAAGGTCTGAGATACAGTGTCTTGAGTTCGTGGGGCGCAAACCTTACCGCCCGCGTGGGTACCTTGGAGGCTACTTGCTTAGAGCTTTTTCTTCGCCTTTGAGATACCAATTCAGAGGGAAATCTTGCTAGAGAAGCAAGATTTCAAAATGCCTTTTCGGTCCCTCTCCCCTCGTGCCTCGGTCCTTAAAAAGAAAAAGAAAAGACCCCCACATATTGGAGTGTTTGGTGGTCAAAACGTGGTGATGGGAAGCCTCAGACAGTACATGTACCCTCGGGTCCTTTATTAGGTGGTACCTAATCCTTTCTACAAGAAGTCTGCAACTAAAGAAGCAAGCAACAGTAACGACGGCTATGTAAAACGGCAAAGCAATAGGAAAACATAGTATACATTAATAGTACTAGATTAAAGATACCGGAGTCTCACTCACACCACGGGATAGGTCTCGTAGTAGCACACCCAGAAAAGATATAACACCCCGGTTGCCCTTCACTCTATCAACGTCGATTCCCACCCCGATTCAGACGCCGCAAGGAACATCAACTGCACGTCACAGTCCACTTTGTTCATCCCCTTCAGGAGGTCGAATCTGTCGTAGGGCACTATCGAGTGCTCCCGATCGTACCAGAAGCAGAACTGCTGTTTCGTATTTTCCGAGTCCTGCGCTATAGCTCTGTATACAAACTCGCACTTGAGGTCGTCGACGCCCAAGTCCTTGAGGACATGCATCGTCGAGGCGAAAAAAGTGACCCTCGCTGACCAGTAGGGATTCTCGCGGTTGCTGTCCGAAAGGTAGATGCATTTCTTGAACTTGCCTTCATCGACGCAGGATGGAATGTCGTCGTGTAAGTGCTCGTTGCATTCCGTTCCTCCGTGGCAGACCGTCGCCTTCAAACGAAGCCGTTGGCACAAAAGCCGGGCAATATCGTTTGTCGTGATGCGGATCTTTGCCGACCAGGGCGCCTTTTCTAGGTTGTAACAGGCGGTCTCGATATCTGTAGGGGCATACAACAGGTGGAAAACGCTCTTCATGCTACCCCAGTGTTCGGGGCTTGGCTCGATATCCGTGTTGAAAACATTGGAAACGTTATTGAAAACGTTGCGCATAGAAGAAGACGAAAGCTCTGGGCTTACAGTGCTGGTTTCTGTCGTCATTTTGAGAAGTCGTTTTGAATCACGTCTCTGAAACTGATTCAAATGGTCGTTGTAGTTGCTGTTCGGTTGCGTTGAGTCAAAAGATGGACGGAAGCTGGCGAGGAAAAGCAGCAAGACTAAAGAACGAGGGTGTTGTTTATATATGCCGGTGGGCATTCGAGCTTTCACAAAAGCCACTGAAGATTTCATCTCTGAAGTCAACCTCTACGGTTGTCTTTTTTTTCTTTGCACACCCGGATGTCTTGTTGGCGTTTGTTCTAGGCCTGTTTTCGCGGCTAGATGCTCATCAAGGTCCCGGCCACTATAGCCAACAGAGCGCAGAAGTACAAATCGGACCCACCTGATAAGGTTAATCAAGAGGCGCAAGATGATTGCTCCTCGGTAGGAACTGGATAGGTCTGTGAATCAACGACAAGTTCTTTTTGGGAGAGCTTTTCCGCCAACCACGTACTGGCAAGAGGGCTGAACCGTTCTATCAACAACACCAATTCTTAAGCCGTCCACAGAGCACATTCTGTGAGCCCATGAGCGGGAGGCAATTTACGAGACGTCTCTGTCTCCATGGCTCTATCGGTCTGTGAGGGTTTCAACCACTATGGGTAAGTTTGGATTGTGGCGTCGTTACTGACCGTTCTGGCCCAACGAGATGAGGGGAAAGACAAGCTTTTTTCCAATGCTATTTGCCTCGTGTGTATATGGGCATCATAGAACAAGACATGAGTTTTATTGACTGAAGCACCTTGCTCGCTCTTCATACTCATCCAAAAGTATGTCTGACGTGTTGCTGAAACTACCTCAACAGCTTAGTGTGCGAGTGAACTTGTCAGACGACCGTAACCGAAACTTCCTCCGCCGAGCTATAGAGAGGCCCGAGAGTTTCAACTGGCGGATCCGAGACAATCATCATGCTGCCTATCCTTTCGAATAACTGCTCTCCGCTATCCAGTTGGATTAATACTAAAGAGAACAGACAGTCTCGGGGACCCATTCGTATCTGGCTCATGCGCAAGCACCAAACCTGCGCTCCATCCGAGACGTGATTTGGCCCAGGACTATCCAAAAGATAATCCGTCAGCACGGGGAACCGCGATCCGTCAGATAGGAAGTAATGAGTGACTTCTCGGCCTCCGCCGTCGGCTTCCGTTCTCCGTCGCAACGTCCCGCAACTGACGAGACCCCTCAGCCTCACGCGGCCCTCCGCAATAGCACCGTACTCATCCACAGCGGCGGGCCTCGCCCAGCAGTCCTCGACCTTGGCAAAATGCTCAAACGGCAGCCGGTCCGCCTCCGTCGGTATCGGCCGCTCGTCGAGGTCCCAGTTTGCGAGCTCTTCCCCATAGGCATCCTCGTCGAAGTGGCAAACAAACGAGTCCACGCTCGCCCACGACCAGGTCGGCGCGGTGCGGGGCTCGGGTCTGGGCTTCTTCACAGGGTTCCTCACGTGCCATGTAAGGTCGTCGCTCAGGGAGTTCTCCCACAGGCCCGCCAAGTACCTCGTCCTGCGGCGCTGGCACATGTGCTTCGCGAGCCCGCCCATCGCCGGCAGGCTGTCGCTCCGCTTGGTGAGGCCGAGGCCGGTGTAAGAGCTCACCATCGTCCGCCAGACCTGGCCCATGTAGTAGGCCGCAACCACGTGCCAGTCCTTCCCCGGCATGTAAGAGCCCAGAGCGTCTGAATGGGATCGCTTCGTGTCGGGCAGAAGGACCTCGTTAGAGGACCCGTAGTGCCCTATGCCAGAGCATTCGCACTTGGTGACGTTCCGACACTCGTAGAAGAGCTCATAGAGCCCGAAATGGAGCACCCGTCCCGATAGCAGGCGCTCTTGCCACACCCACCCGCGGGTGAAGAGAGGATGCTGGATCCCGGTGGGATAACCGTAGTTTTCGGCGTAGAATTTAATATCGAAATCCGTGTCAAGGTTTCCATCCAGGTGGTGGTCGATTCTCTGTCGGAAGAACAAACGATAAGGCTCGCCCAGCGGGGTTGCGCCAGTCACCTCGAAGTCTGAGGTTTCTCGGAACAGGCCGCCGTCCCCATTGACAGAATTGGTGGCCGCGATCGTCAGATAGGCGTTGCTATAGACGTCCATCATCTTGGCCGACTCGACCTCCCAGTCTGCAAGGTCGTCCTGTATGATGCAAAGAGAATCGATCCAAATGTACCTGATCCCCAGGCGCCTGGTGAAGAGCACCGCGTCGCGAAACGTATTGGACAGCTGGCTGAGGGGTATCTCGGTCAGTCGGTCGGAGAGGGCATTTTTCGTCGTCGTTATGATCTGGGTCTTGCCCCAGCAGTGGCTGAGGGCAACGTAACGAGCAACCTCTTCCTGCGTCTGAATCAACCGTACCACCCCTGTTTCGAGGCCGACATCAACAACTCGACTGGGCAGGGCTGGCTCGTCCGTCGTTTCGCAGAACTCATGATCTTCGCTCTGGCACTCCGCGATCCAGCTGAGAGCTTTTTCCATCGCCGCCTGGGAGTCTGTACGCGGCGATGTCCTGTAATATGCCGGGAACTCCTCCCACGAGTCCGGGAGGGCAAGTTCGTCTGTTTCCTCTGAATCAGCACCCGGTCATGCGTTGAATGTGTTTCTTCGGCATCCGCTTTACCTCCGTATGCCCAGAAGATGGAAATCTCAAATTTTTGGCCATCGGCCAGCCGGACTCGTATATCCTTGTTGACGTCTACGTCGTCGTCTTCGCGGTCTAGGCGATCGCGGTAGAGAAAGTCGATACCCAGTGACGATACTTGCGACTCGTCTACTTTGTGCTGATTAATACAGCCTCTGATGCCTCGCAGCAGAACGTCGCAGGGGTAGCATGACCGGGCGGAGGTCACCAGGTCAGCCCAGGTCAGCCCCGATTTGAAGTGATGACGATATTTTCGATTCGATGGGGTCCCCACAAAATCATTGCATACTGGACAAGGCATTTTGGATCGCTGGATATGAGCTGCAGTGCTGAGCGGTGCTCTCGAGGAAGATCCCTGGATCGCTCGGAAGACGGAGCGCAGCCTGATTCTCCATGTCGGGCGCCTGGACTCTTGGCGTCAGCAATGGGATCTTGTGTAAGGAGATACTTTTCTCCGTGAGTGACCAGCAAAGTCGTGATCCAACTTGCTGCGGTTCCTCAAGCTAACCTCAGCTGCAACCAGAACATAGAGCGGAAGACCGCCGGGCGCCTTCTGAGCACCTAGAAAGTGAATAACCCCACTGGTCAAGTGAACATAAGCCCAAAACTGACCAGGCCTGTGAGAATCCGACTGTGGCCTCCCCTACTATCAACCTCTTAATTCTCCGTGGACTTCTGGGTCAACAGGGACAGGGCATCATGCCGGTGGCTGACGGAGGAGGTCGTCCTTGATTTCGGCAACTCTCAGCATCGTGTCCAACCTTAACTTGGCGCCGATTGGCACTCGGCTCCAAAGCTCGCTCCCACGGGGGGTTTCAATTTCTTGCGATAGTCGCCACCTACCCCTATTCTTTTGACAGAAGATACTTCACTTCAATTGTTTCTGAACGCTTGTGACCGTTAAACGCTGGTTGTCCGTCTTTGTCAACGTGGTCATTAAGGACATGGCCGGTTGAGGAGGAGGAAGTGGGGTATCTCGGTCTCGGGAATGATTTACCGTTACCGACGCACTGAGGCATCAACACCGAAGAGATTTACGAGTTTCACCCTTGGCCCCCGGCCCCCTTTTACCAACATAGCTAGTCTTTACAGACTGAGTTAGGCTTATGGCATCACGCTGTACCGCCGATATTAAGGTTGGTGTGAGGGGCGTAGTGTGGTCGTTGATTGGCCAAACCAAACGTACTGGCATCAGGATTGATGCCTCCTGGGTCATACCAAGGTTGCCGAATACTCGTATTTCTCAGGGTAGCATACCCGGCGACACCATGTACCCCCATGTAACCAATTGAGTCGACGACTGGGTGGAAGAGTTTGGCGTAGAGGAGCGATGGGCCAGGCAGGCACACACACTCACAGTCATTGAGCGGGATGTCGAATCATGTGGCGGGCTCACCAGCAACGCCCTGTGGCCCCAGTCTTCCTGGACTTCATTCTCTTCACTCCTTGAACTGGCATAGTTCCATTTCATCACATGCAAGATCCCAAGTTTTTGATGGTAAGATGAAACGGTGTTGATTCATGATGGTGTTTACATGTATGTGCGTCCTCGAGGTCGAGGCTAAACAAAGCTTATCTGTACAAGAATTCAAGTATGATCTCCAACATTGGGCTCTTCAAGCTACTGCGGTGTCTCGCATCACCAGACTACCGCCTCCCGAGCCCACATACTTCTCACACTCAGTTGAGGTGAGCACGGCGAGCGCGAAGGGCACGGCGGCGCGCGGCCTTGGTGGCGCAGTCATCGCTGCCGGCGTCCGGGACAGTCGCGTTGGCGCTGGGAGCAGGAGCGACAGGAGCCTCGGAACTGACGGGCTCCTCGGCCGCGGGCGGCGCGCTGGCAGTAGGAGCAGCAGACGTGACGGGGGCGGCCGAGGCAGGGCCGGAAGACGCGGGGGCAGTAGCGGTAGGGGCGGCAGTGGGAGGGACGGCGGCAGTGACGCCGGCGGGGACGGTGCCCGGAGAGCAGTCGCCGTCGCTCTCGCGGCCGTTCAGGTTGACGGTGTGGTCTTCGCAGGCGTTGGGCCAGGCGGGGGGTCCGGCGACGGTGTAGTTCTGCGGGGGAGGGTAGTCTGGAAGAGGGAATTCGTCAGCGCTTGTCAAGGATCATAGAACGGTTATCTTGGAGTTCAACACGTACAGATGCCGATCAGGATGCCGGGCTCGTTGCCGGTGTAGACGCCGGGGATCTTGACGAGCGGCTCAGGGGTACCCGTGCCGGAGCCGGTGACGCGCAGCTGCGCGCAGCCCATGTAGAACTGGGCCTTGCCGAAGTCGCCGGCGGCGTGCAGCGCAACGTGCTCGCCGCGAAGCAGGTAGTCACCAGGGGGCAGCTGGTCGGGCAGCGTGAAGGTGAAGTTGCGGATGCCCTGGTCCTCCTTGCTGACGTAGTTGGCCCACTGCGGGCCGTAGTCCTTGTCGATGTAGCGGTAGGTCAGGTCGTAGACCTTGAACCAGTCGCCGTCGCCCTTGTACTCGGCCGCGGAGACGCCCTCGGGGGCCTTGCTCATGTAGACGGCCGTGGGGCCCGGGTGGCCGATGTACTCGTTCATCCCGAATCCGACCTCGTCGCCGGGCGCGACGGAGTGGATCTTGGTGGCGGCCATGATCTCGGGGTCGAGGCCGCCCTGGTTGCAGACCATGCTGAGGGAGGTCACGTCCTCGATGGGGCCGTTGGAGTTGGTCGTGCGGCGGACGTACTCGTAGGGGCTCGTGTCGTTGCCGTTGACGATGAGGCGCTCGAAGTTGTAGTGGGCCAGCGCGCCCGGGAGTGCGGCGGCGGCGAGGAGGGCGAGAGCGGAACGCAGGTTGGCCATTGTAGCTATCGGTTGTCGAGAGTTCTTGAAAGAGTGTGAAGATAGGTAAAGAATGTGATATCCGCCGGGGATGGTAATGAATGAAAAGCCTCAAGACAGAGGTTAAGGAATGAAAGGAATGAATTGGACGATGGAAAGACTGAAAGGTTCAAGTCGACAGCTGGAAGAGCATCAGACCTTCTCATATACCCTCCCCGTTCTTGTGGTCAGCCCTCTTGCATCTCCATTGTAGGTTAAGCGCTCGCTGGCGATGCTCCTGAATTTGAAACAGGAGAATGTGCTGCATGGGGAAGCGGGCATGTAGTTAATGGAGATAGATCTTGGCAGGCCGATGCAGCACGTCGTGCAATCAATCATCGGAAGCTCAGTGGTGGACGCGGAAGAGAAGAAGCGCCCATGGGCCCGTCGCGCCTGGTGGATTACTCCCAGATGGGAAAGGAGATCGTTTGGGATTCAGTGGGCAGCAAACCCATGTGTTCATCCGAAGATCCAAACAACAGCCTGATAGTTTCGAGAAACCTATAGCTTGCGAATGGGTACGAGTTTCTATAGCCCCCTTTGACGATCAGACAGCACGGCAGAGTCAATTTCTCTAGCTTTTCGGTAGAGATCTTGAATGCAGACCATGAAATTACAGTTATACCATCCATGAATCAAGCATTCGAATGAAAGCACTCTCCTGAGGCCTAAGCCGATGCTCTCCCCGGTGGCCGGGAATGTTATCCCGAAAGGGCAGAACAAGTCAAGATGCGCGAAAGCTCCAAATTTCAGGGGGGCTAAGGGCTAAAAGACTGGCCGCAACATCCTTGAACCATTTTTTCAAATGCCCTATCTTTCAAAGTGCCCTAAAATGATGTAGGCTTAACTGCTACTCCTCGGTCGGCCGTCGGTAGCCCCTGAATCTGATCCTCCAGTCAGGGCTACGGCTTCCTTGGCTTCCACGCCCTCGGCGGTTCTTCCTGCGCGTAATGGACGTTACCTCCCGTGCTACTTCTTAAAGACCACGTCTACGCCGCTTTCTTCTAGAAACGAAGTCAGTAGAAGAAAAGAGCTCTTTCGTCTCTCGACAAGAAGCTTCACTGACAAGCGCGCGGCTGCTGGCAGGGAAGGCCGCACCCAATGCGTGTCGCAGCGCGACCGGGCCACCGCTCCTTCGTTCATCTGATCATGTGAGCCACCGAGGACCAAAGACAAACGACATTGTCAAGTGAGATCATATTCCAGCTGGAGAACATTTGTGCTACGCCGGCTTTTCTGATCACCAGGCGCTCGACAAAGGTCAACACACTGTTTAGGACGGCACGAAACGCATCACAGATGAGCTACAGTATGTTGATGTATGAGATCAATACATTGGTAGGTAAGCCAATGGTAATTTCGGGGCCTAACTCTACAGACGACGTGGCAGGTGGATAAAAAACAGTGTGACTCCCCCGCTCAGGGGTGATCGGAGCTCCGCGATCCACACAGCCACCCTATATCGACAGTCGGCATTCCTGCCGAGCCCATGGCCCTAGATCCTCTGTAGAGAATACACACTACTACTCCGTACCACGGTAGTATGCAGGTACAGTCGCCAGCCGGGGTTTACTTGCAAGCGCAAACCGGGGCGGCGCCCCAGCAGTCAGCGGCGTCGACGACCTAAGACCATCACTCAGTCTGCGGCTTCTTGAAGTTGGGACGAATGTGAACATACCAGGCCAGCGTCCTTGCACCTGACTTCGCACTGGGACTTGTCGCAAGTCTGCTGGGGAAGGGCCGCGACGAGGGCTGCGGAGGCGAGGGCAACGATGATGCTGGTGAACTTCATGTTGAGTTTGGCTGAAGGGGGAAAAGACAGACTAGGAGTTTGATTTTGCGCTGGAGTGATCGATGGAGGATAGCTTGGAAAGGCTCTATCAACGCATATCAAGTAACCTCTTTATATTCTTTGTTCTTCACTCGGAAGTGAAAAGATGCCGATCTTTACACTACCCCTTCATGAACCGACCTCTTCAAGATATTAGCTCACGATTCAAGCAGGAGAGAATCATGATGGTGCTGGTACGATGGACGGGTGGATCAGAGTACATGCCAGGGAATAAGGAATCATTGTGATGCCGGCCCCTCCCCGGTCTCTATTACCGTAGATCTTGTTGGAAAATAGGTGAACGGGGAGTAGCGGAAAACGTTTGACTGGGGGACATGGGATCGGAGCCAGGGGTCCAAGAGAGGGTTCGTCCAGAATCAGATTCCTACAGTGTTGACGAGCAGGGATGGGGGACGGCAAGTTCCATCATGGAGGGTAAGCATGAAACCACGGTGGTTCCGTTCCCACCAGCGTTGGCTCGGTTCCGGTTTTGGTGGTGAGGGGGACCTACGGCTAGTCCCGGTCTTCTTATCGACATGCTTGCCAATGTTGTTGTTTGCTTCCGTCTCTATAACGTCATGCCTTTCATGGAATTTTCGAGTAATGCCTGTTAATATGCATGTAACTCGAAATGTAGAAATAAATACGGCGGTATCATGTGCTTCTCTAATCGTTCTCTAGCAACCCTGCCGGAGGTTGTGTGCTAATCAACGTGGTTCTAAGTCTAACACTGTGAGTTTGATCAAAGTACTTGCCTACATGTGTTCAATTGAAATAGGTGCAACTTACATGTAGTGATCGGATGCTGCAAGTCCACCTGGGGCTGATCTGCGATGGATCCCTTTCTCTTCTTTGATGTTTTGGTCCCGTTGATTAACATCTACTTGCTTCATGCCGTCTACTACTCTGTTGTAAGCTACTCGCAGTTTTCCATGAATCAAAATCGCAAACACATTTAGGCGCAAATAGCTGACTGTAAGGGGTATTCAGTGCACAATTTCCATGTATAAGGCTTATACTAGCCCCCTCCAAGCGGGCGGTATACTGCATTGCGTCAAATTTGACCAGGAGCAGTGTCCGGCGGACCGGCTGAATACCGGTAGTTCAATAGGGGTCGACACAACATAATCTTCGAATTCGTTGTCATGGGTGCAAGAATAAGAGGATGGTCCGATGATTACAATGTTTGTAATGGATTATACAGTTGGACATGCCGGCATATCAAGCTTACTAGTCGCCCTTGCCAGGATCCGGTTCACACTGAATCCGCTCCTGCTCAGCTCAGCGTCCCATGCACCCACGACACATGAAGACTCATATATTTGGAAGAGGGTTAAGACAGGACGTGGTGCCGGACCGGACGGTACTAGATGCCTGGCGTTTGCATGCCTTTGCTTTTGGAAAAGCAGAAGAAAACATGAAGAGACGCCCCTGCTCCACCACGAAGAGGAATCTCGGGCCAGCGAACTTTGAGCACTTGTCGCGAGACATCAACGTTCACATATGTCGCAAATAGAGGAAGATTAACCCGCTCCGCAGCTAGTCTGTTACGGAGAATCTCAACCTCGGAGCTCACAGGTAACCGTCTGTCGCGTTGACACTTCTTACTACATTTCGAGCACTTTGTAGAGCTATTTGAGGCTGCTTCACTCAGTAGCCTCTTTTCGTCTCTGTCAAGACACTTTATCCACTGCTTTTGACCGCTTGCTATGTGCTTTGACTAGTGACACAGTGACTTTCTGTGATGGTTCAACTTCATTGATAGAGACCAGAACCTGATCTCGTCTCACTGTACCACGAGATCCAAGAGAGTCAACGTAGAGGGGGTTGGTGATTCTTTCTGTGACCAAGAGAATGTGATGAGGAGAGCTGTCGATATTCTCAGGTGCCGCATACCAGTTGACAACCAAAACATTTGTGCCATTCCGTTGGCAACGCGACGAAACAAGTGCCCTTAATAAAGGACGTTTTGCGTCAGAGTGAACGTAAGCCCACGCTCAGTTTAACTCAGAACTCACTCGCCACCTCAACACAATGCACCACAAACGATTGCATCTCAAGACCTATTGCCTTCATGTTGGTGACTGTGCAACAGGATTGCAACAAGGGGCCACTTGCTAGATTTCAACTTATCGACCGTCTGAAAGAAGGATCAAGGATTTGAATTGGGTGAATAGCAGAGTTTTGCTATCGGGGCCTTGTGTGGTAGCTATTGCTGCCTTCCCTTGGGACTTCCACGGGGCATGCGAAGTCGTGACTGAGCTCTATTGCCAGATCCTAGGTATTGATCTCATGGGCCTGATATTTAGGTAAGGGAAGACCCCAATAGCTACGTAGAAAGACCCTATTAGCACCAGTCAACTAATAAGTCGGGTGTTCGTCGTCGCTTGATGGTTGAATTGAATTTATCCCATTGATGATATTAGAAAGCCGCCAAGTTGACGATGCAGATTCGACCCGGACCACTTAAATTGAACCAAGTCGTCTTGGAACTAAGACTTTTGCCGCACGAGCCGTGCGGAAATCAATTGCAGAGCTCAAACACGACCAACATCAAACCACTCAAGTATCTACCTTTCATCGACGAGAGACGTACTCTCATCTAGAAAATGTTTCGGCTCAGCCATATTATTATCGAGTCTCACTCTTACAAAACCCATACAGCACAGCGCAAATGTCCCTCAGGTCGGATTCCAGTAGCTACTTGGGTTAGGCAAAAAATCCGGGCAGGCTCGAATTGGAGACAAGTGGCGAGATAAGCTGACAATAGGCGACCGCTGGCGCCGTCTCCGAAGTGAGAGCCAGGCAAGCAAATGCGAAAATGACGAGAGAACCGAGTGGGGTGTGCTGCCAAGTCTTGTGGCTTGGCCTCAGCGGCGCAATCCTTCTTTGGTGATCAGCGAATAATTTCTCATCTCGCACAGCATCGCCTCCCCTTCTTCCTCCCGCAAGAAGCGGTTGATGGGTATTTTTGTTTCTTTTTTTTCATGACCGTGAAGAATCAATTCCTGTAGGGCTGAGTAGCAGCTATCACTCGACGATCGGCTATTGCCAGGAACGAAAGACCCCTGGTTGAGCCGGATAAGCACGGCGATACGAGCGGGAGCGGTTAACCGAGGCGGGAATCAGGCTCTGTGAACGAGTCCAGGACGAAGCCTTCTCTCCTCATCCCATCCCCCCCTCGCCGTAGCGTTGTATTACACAGTTACGGTAGCATCGCGCCCGCCTCGTCACCCGCAGGTTGCAGGTTGCAGACTCGGCCTGCCTCCACCATCGCCCCTCCCTCTCTGCATCTCGGACGTTCCCGACCAAGCCGAGCTAGAACATTTGTTTGAATTGCTGAAGCTTCTTGTTGGTAGGGTCACTCTTTTTTTTTTGTGTCTCCTCTCGGCACGGCGGTCTTCAGTCAGTCAGCAACTGCAGGCGTGGGTAGGCATCTGCCCCCATTGGCCTGATGCGGCATCCCGTACCGCTCCAACGACATGATCTGACTGGCGGGAGCTGGGCTGCGGACCGGGGTCTCGACATGGCATCGCATTTGTCTTGCCTTTTTCAGATGGGCCTCGAAGGGAAGAGGAGGGGGGGGAGAGCACTCACGCCGGCGAGAGGCGCGAACTAATTTTATGCGGGTGAGAGTGAGACACCCTTGCCATCTGACGGTAAGATCTTGCGAGCCTCGAGAGGAGAGAGGAGAGCAGGCTGGCGGAGAGGGGAGCATGCATTACACAAGTGACATATGGCCGCGGCCGCAGCCATAGCCTATCGTATTTGCCCTTAAAGAATGGAATGCCCCCCATAACACTCCCGGGTCTCCTAGCCTTTCGGTCCACCTTCTTCCGTTCTCCATCTCTCCCGTCCGGTGTGGTGTTTTGTCGGTTGTGTGGTTCCAACTCACCACTAGCATCGAGCGAGCGAAACCGATCGGTCCGATCCGATAAACAACAACACACACACATAAACGCAGACCACCAGAAAAGGAGAAAATACTCACCTCGACCATGCGGCTGTCCCTCTTCGCAGCGGCAGCAGCGGCCCTGGGCCTCGCCGCCGCGCAGGAGGCGACCTGCTACGCGCCCAACGGCGACGTCGCCAACAACGACACGTACGTGCCCTGCAACAAGCTCGGCATCAACCAGGCCGGCATCTTCTCGAGCTGCTGCGCGCTCGACGGCCCCGTCGCCCAGCGCGACTTCTGCTCCTCCTCGGGGCTGTGCATCAACCGCCAGGGCCAGCCGCAGCGCGGCTTCTGCACCGACAAGACGTGGAAGAGCAAGGCGTGCGTCCGGGTGTGCATGGACGAGCAGGTAAGGCTGGCCTTGGACTTTCATTCCATTCCAAAGTTGGACATTGTTTTGCTGACAAACCCCGACAGAGCGGCGGCACGGCGTCCAACTCGAGCTTCATGACCCCCTGCAACGACGGCACGGCCAACTACTGCTGCGGGCGCGGCAACACCACCTGCTGCGGCACCTCCGAGGCCATCGCCATCTCGACCCAGGAGGCCGTCTGCACCGCCAACACGACCGACGGCTCCGGCGGCGCGGCCGAGGACGAGGCGTCGACCTTCAAGAGCGCGACCATCGCCCTCGCCGTCGTCGCGGGCGTCTCCCTCCTCGCGGGCCTCGTCTCGGTCTCGTGGCTGTGGGGCCAGAACAAGAAGCTCAAGCGGGAGCTCGCGGCCGAGAAGACGTCGTCCTCGGCCGGCGCCGGAGGAGGAGGAGGGGTCCAGCCCAGCCCGGCGACGGCGAGCGTCGCGCCGCAGTACACCGGCTCGTACGCGGGCGACTCGCAGCACGCGTACCACAAGCCGCCGTACGGGTCGTCCCCCGGGTCGCCGCACAACTCGGAGTTCCACGGGGGCAACCCGCACCGGTACTCGGAGCTGGACGCGTCGACAGCGACGGCGCGGAGCGAGATGGGGTCGCCGTCGCCGTACGACCAGATGCAGCACAGCCATCAGCTGGGCCGCGACTCGCCGATACCGGAAAACCTGGAGGTCCGGTCCGGGTCGCCGTACGTGCGATAAGGATGGAAGGGCGTGTTGGAGGAAAATGGGAGGAGGGAGGGAGGGTGGTTATATACTTATCTCTTGGTGGAGTTCTTCTCGTTCGATTGAAGCGGATGCTTGTTGCCAACATACCTATGCGTGGCTGATTGATAGCGCATCTTTACCTCAGCCGTCTGTAATTTACGTCGATTCGTTTGATACCTCGTGCTGAATATCGGAGACGAGGGACGTCGATCCAAACATGTCGTTCCTCCCAAGTAGGTCGCTCCTTTCGGTGGTGTTCGTCTTGGCAACCTGGGCAGAGGAACACCAAGCTCGCGGCCCAGCCTTGGCTACGTTGCGCCTCACGGTAATACAGATCGAGTCGTAAGAACTTGCCAAGAAGCTAGAAGTTTATCCGTAAGCAGAGCGTTCTTTTCTTCTGTATCCAAGGGCGTCGGCCATGGCGCCTGGGCGTCGAAGCTTCTCTGCACATGGTGTCTCGCTTCGGAATACTTCACGATCAACATCACGGAAACTCGGCCAACGTTTCAAGCCAAGCAAGACACGGCCCAACGTTTCGAGTTACTAATCCACAGGTAGTATGCGGATACTCATTCGACTAACGATCGGGGAGAACGGCGGCTGGTCCGGAGGTCCGCTGCCAAGTGAACCCCTTTCCCGCACGTTTTTCATCTCCACGTGGAGACAGTCCACCAGGACCCTCGACCCCATCATCCACCATTCTCCAGTAGACACGGCGCTACGGGCAGAGACAGTAGGCAAGAGCATGTGAAGAGAACTCAAGGTTGATGATGAAATGTGTTTTCTTTTTTTCGCAAATTCATTAAGCGTAAGCCCGAGTTCTATCACAGAAGGGCCAGTATTCGGCGCGCACTGGGGGTATCATCCATCACACACACATATGCACACACATTATCCCATCACGTCTCCTTTTTTTTAAAATCACCACTTCACACCACTTAGGCCTTCTCGCCCTTGATCACCTTGCGCCCGATGCCGACCATCTGCAGCATCTCGCGCCAGAACGTGCTGGGCGGCTCGTGGACGACCAGGTGCTCCTCGTACGCGTCGATGATGGGCCGGTCCCAGCGCAGGTCGACCTCGGCGGGGCGGATGTACTTTGTCCCCTTGACGACCTTCCACACAATAAACAGGATGGGCGCGACGATCTGCATCGTGTAGTTGGAGAAGAACGAGCCGACGTCGAAGGCCGGGCGGAACGCGGACCAGCCGTAGGTCAGCACGACGATGGTCTGCAGGACGAGCGCGACCCACGCGCCGTACGGCTGGAAGTAGCCGTAGTACGGCATGTTGCGGCGGTCGACCCCTTGCGCCTCGCAGGCCTTGTGGTAGTTGATGAAGGTGATGGACATGACGAGGTAGTTGATGACGCCGCCGCCGGTGATGAGGGCGAGCAGCCAGCCGAGCACCTTGGCGGAGCCGCTGCCGCACTGCAGGAAGGAGAGGAGGGAGAAGACCATGGAGACGGCGAAGCAGTAGATGGGGATGCCGTTCTTGTTGGTCTTGCGCAGCACGGCGGGGGCGCGGCCGTCGAGGGCGAGGGAGTAGAGGGAGCGCGTCGCGCAGTAGGTGTAGGTGTTTCCCGCCGAGTAGATTGTCGTGAAGAGCAGCGCGTTGACGAGGTGGGGCAGGCCCTGGATGCCCATGTTCTCCATGGCCATGACCCAGGGGGACGCGGCGGCGGTGCCGCCTCCGGAGCCGCCGTTGAGGTAGATCTTCTGCAGGGCCGGGTCGTTGGAGGGCAGGACGATGCCGCAGGTGAGGGCGGCGCCGACGAAGAAGAGGCCGAAGCGGAGGTAGACGGTCTTGAAGGCCGACTTGATGTAGCGGCTCGGGTGCTTGGCCTCGGCGGCGATCATGGAGATGTAGTCCGGGCCGACGACGGTGAAGGTGGCGGTCGCGAGGGCGCCCATGAACCCTTCCATGCGGCCCGTGTCGCCCGACGTCATGTAGGTGGCGAAGGCGCCCGGGTTGTTGAAGTGGCGGAACCCGTAGGCGTCGTGGGCCGGGTTGCCGCCGACCATGGTGATGAAGGTGAAGAGGAAGAGGATGAAGATGAGGACGACCTTGCCGCCCGAGAGCCAGAACTCGGCCTCGCCGAAGACGCCGACGGCGGCGACGTTCATGAGACTGGTCACGGAGGGCGTTTAGCATGCATACATGGAGACACACCGGGACCGGCATCGCGGGAGAAGGGAGGAGGCAATGAGAGACATGAGACACGTTTGGGCGGGCACACGAGAATCTGATCGAGACTGGTCGTCGCATGGCCGCTGTCGCGAAAGAAAGAAAAGAGGAAAAAGAAGGTCAACAATCCAGACGGATCGGTAGGAGAAAGACTCACCCGTATGAAATAATAATGGCGGCGCAGATACCCGCCGTCGGACCCGGCTCCGTGATCTTCTCATTCCAGAAGGACAGCACGAGGTTGAGCGCGGTGATCTCGAAGGGGATGAGCAGGGCCTCGTAGAGGAAGTAGTTCCAGCCGACCATGAAGCCGAGGGCGTCGTCGACCCAGACGCCGGCGAGGCGGATGAAGCCGCCCGAGACGGGCATGTAGGTGCTCATCTCGGCGATGGAGTTGTTGACGAGGGCGACGACGCAGGCGTAAAGGGTGTAGGCGAGCAGGAGCGACCCGGGACCTCCCTTGACGAGGCCCTCGCCGATGGTGACGAACAGGCCGGTGCCGATGGTGCCGCCGATGGCGATGAGCTGAATCTGGCGGTTGTCGAGGCGGCGCTGCAGGCCGTCCGAGTTGTGGCGCACCGAGGAGCCGTAGCTGTCGAGGGAGACCCTCTGGCTGCCCGGGGACGAGTCCATGGCCGGGCCCTTGAGCTCGGGTTGAGACATGGTTGGGAGGAAGACCGGCGGCGACGAGGATCGGTTTGTTTGGATTCTTGCCCGCGGTCGTGATGGTGAGAGACAGACTTAGTATGTCACTGATGGCATGTGAACGAAAGGAGGGGGGGTGTAGGAGAGAGGGGTGGGAGAGAAGCCTGGGAAGGGATGACGGGAGAGATCAGGAGGAAAAGCTTCAGAGTGCGACGGGAGGCAGTTTGGTTTTGTTTTAAAGGTTGGGGGGTGGGATGGACGGAGAGTCTCGAGCCGAGGGACGAGAGGCAGATCGGAACAGAGAGAGAGACAAGAACAGGAGGAAAACTTTTTGCCCAATGTCCCCCCCGTCCCGCCACAGTCGAGCAAGCAGGAACAGGTACAGGTATCGGTCAATTAGAGTGCGATCTGGGCGTCCCGTTCTGCAGCCATCAGAGATTCAGGGACGAGTCCGCAGGCATCCGTACCCATGCCCGTCCAGACACGGTACACGACGCCAGTCCTGCATCTGTGTGTGTGGTGTACGTGTGGTGTAGTGTATGTACCATCATCCATGATCCAGCACCCAGCATCCATGTTGAAGGTTCATGGTGGACGTCCTCCTGGTGTGGAGTTTGACCGGGACGGTCCCTTGACAATTCTGCCCAGGCCGCCGTGCGCCCTCTTCCTTGCCTCCGCCATTTGGCCCATGTAACGAAACCACGACAACGACCCATACCCATTCCTTCGGCGCGGGCAGGGCTACTGGGCTAGGGGGGTGAAATATTTCCGCAATGTCGTCATACCTCGCCTTAGTGTCATTTGGGACGACGACGGTGCCCGGGGGGGTTGGTGTTGAGTGATTGGTTGGAGTTTGGTCTCTTCTTGTTCGGCCGACTGCAATTGACCTCTCTCCTGTCCGTATTATCAAGGAGAGTCCGAAGGTGCGATGGGATTCTCATTGGTCCCCATCAGACGTTGCAGCGGGCAAGTTTCCTATCTCTCGTTTGCAGGGTTCGAGTTGCCTCCCCCCCCGGGCAGAGATTATGCGGGGTGGTCGAGGGTTTTGTTGGAGACGCTGATACTGTGCCGTCTGGACTCCTGGAGGCTGGAGCGTACCATACTCTGTAGAGTAACTCTGCATGCTCATCTCATCTCGTCCGGTCTGACAGTCTCCAGCGTTCCCATCAAAAAAACGCCTGAAGGGACCAATGTTCTGTCTGAAGGGACCTACGCCATGTAGGGTTCAGGTTATGACGGGGACAAAAAGATGGGAACAAAACGATGGGTCGACGGTGGACCGCTACCACCATTGGAGAGAGGCAGCCAATGAGGCGTCCGAGGCCTCATCATCTCAGACCACGGTGTTCCTCGGTGGCCAATCTTTCGTTGGTTCCCTTCGGTGAGACCCAGATTGGCATAGAAAAAGGCTCCAGCGTGGATGGGGAGGAGGGGAATGAGGAAGTGGAGAGGGTAGTGTAATAGAGAGGGGACGGCGCCCCTCCCCCATTTCTCGCCAACTGAGAGGCGGACGGGCAGAGGAGGGAAATAAAACACTCGCAGAATTTGTCCATTCGTCGTCTAAACAAAGACCTGTGGCCAATCAGTGGCGAGATGTTAGCAGCCAGAATGCCAAATTACATAACCCACCACCTCACAACACTCCTTACTACCTAGTGCGAGCCTCAGGCTCCCCGCTCCCAACAGCCTCTTCAACGTCCCACTTCCTATGCTACAATCGGACCAGTCAGTGGTCGTCGACAGCATCGGAAAGGTGGATACGTCCTTTGAGTTGTTTTATCGATAAAATGAGCCTTGCCCCACCCGTCTGAATCGCCGGACAAAAATGTCGCGACGGTGAGAAAAAAACTCAAAACTGTCCTGAAGAGTGAAGACAGCGACGTCGTCGAAAGAAGCTCTCTGTGTTCGCTGGTCGATCCCATCAACAGCCCCCTGCCTGCCGTCGAGAGTCGCTCATTCTTTTGAGCCGCATCTTGGTTGTAGCTTCTTTAACATTGGCATGGTTGGCATTTCCTTATCTCTCTCTTCTCATTCAGCCAGATAATCTCCCTGAAGGGACGGATGGTGACTCTGGTTGGGTGGCTTCGGCCAAGGTACCTTTTTTGCCGAAACCAATGTTACAGCCTTGGCGCCGTACAGGGCCTATCCGCTTTTGTCTACTTGACGCGCCGTCGACAGCTGCCATAACGCCAAGCCAAGTCTCTGCGACAGGGGTGGAGAATGGCATGACGCGCCGAGCGCAAGCGGCGTGCGCTCGCCTCCGGCCGCGCTGATTGGCACGGGAGCGCTTGCGTACCGTGGAGCTCCACATTATAGCGGGTTACGGCCGGTGGAGAACGGAGCCATCCGGTCCACAATTATGTCTGCTGCCGACCAACCGTGGCTCGCCTCTTGGCGGGGAACGACCTGCAGCCGCGCTCGACCAGGGGGGGTAGGAGACGAAGGGAGCCCGATGACGTAGTGACGCGCTGTTGGCGACGAATAATAGACCGCTGCTCGCCTTTGTTACCCGGGCGCGCGGGCGAACCGACGGATGGGAGAGGCATGCAAGCAAGTCAGGCGAGGAACTTCCCAATGTGGGATACGAAGGTTCTTTCTGCTGATTATTTTTTCCTCTTAAATCTTCTGTTGCATTTTCCTTCTGGTCCCTGCCGTGAACCCTGCTGGGCTGGAATTGCTCGGCTGGCCTCGGCCACCTAGGAAACGAGGGTCGATTTCCCAGGGACCACGAAAACACCATTAGATAATGCCAACGTCCGGCGCTCTATATTCTGGCTTGATGGTGCTCGCCTGGCGCCTTTCCGTTCTCTAGGCGACGCGTTCCGAGTTGTCTAGGCTGAAAGCTGACCCTTGCCATGATCCTGCGCTGCGCTTCTCCTGCTGGTGTGCCACGTCCTGCTTGTCGTGTCCGCTCTCGTACCAGTGCCTTGGGCCGTCATGATCGCATGTCGCCGAGCCGTAAAGTGACTTGCTCCTGGAACCTCGTCCGACTCGAACTCAATTCGCGATGTCAGGATCGGCCTACAATGTCCGAGCCCGGAAAACCCAGCGCGCCATGATGAACTCAGTCAATCCACAGAACCTCCCCAAAGCTCTCCAAAGGTTTGTGATTCTGGTGGTTAGAGTCAAGGCCCTCATCCAGTTGGCGAGATTCTAGAAAGAGCAAAACACGTGAAGATCGCTCGCTTCCGACGCAATCAACAATTTCTTGCAGGACAGCACTTGCATAGGTAGCATGCGTACTTTATTACCCATGTTTCAGTCGCTTTCGGAGTCGACTCCGGGGTTACACTTGCCTTTTTCGCCACTGCCGGCCGGAATCCGGATGGGCTCTGCAGTGCGCCACGTTCCCGCCCGGGACCCAGGCCGCGACGTCCCGCGTGGGTGTTTGCCACATGGGATGCTGCTGGGAAACTGGAATCTGGTTTGCTTTTCAACGTGGCGTCGTGGCTTGTAGGTTGCTTCGTTGGCTCCTGGGTTGACTTCTTGGTTGCAGGTGGACCGGCGTACAAGACCATCAGCGGCTGTCAGAGCTTGACCACAGGAGGTGGTTGTCAACGTGAAAAGGCTTCGAGGTGGGAATAGTCGCCACGCTAGTGTGAGGCTTGTGAGCCTCAACTAGAACTACGTCACTCAATAGGTGTGCGGCTTGTTGAGGAGCTTTAATCTCGATCCCATTCCCCCGGCGAAGAGACGCTTGTGTAAAATTAATGACAGGCTTGGAACAGACGATCGTAAACTAACAGGCGTGAGCTAGCTGCAGTTGTGATGTTAATTTGTATGTACTGACCCATTTGCGCAACTCTGGTAGTTGGTTCTAACTCGCACTTGGAGTTTGAGCAACTTGCTGAACCAGGAGTTGTCCCCCAGAATCCTGAATGGGCGTCCTGTTCCGTGTAAGGCGAAAGCTAAGTGTGCGCCGTTGCTTACGTAGACAACCGGTGCTCACGAAAGAAAACACATTGGATTACATGGCTACAGGACTGAGTTGTCAACTGAGGCATTTCGTCGACAGTTGAGGAAAGCCAGTTGACGGGCTGCTCGCGATGTCGGCGCTAGCCTGTTGCAGACCCCCTACGAGTCATTTTCTCACCTGCCAAAGCGGTTGCTGCGCCGCGGCCACACGGCATTTTGCTGCCGTTTTATCACCCAGACCGGGCGACAGTTGATAGACCAGCTGACCGCTTACTGTCGTAATTGAGGGATTTAGACCAATAGAGTCCAGTTCGCGTCCTCCGCTCCAATGGCATCGTAGAAGACACCCTCCGTAAGCGCGCACTCCAGATTCGCCATCGGGCCGCGGGGAAATAGGATGACTCGAGCGATCCGCAGGCGACCATCAACAGGCAACTGGCCCTCTGGTTCGCATGTCATGATCCCATAATAAGGAGCCGAAAAGTCGATCACAACCTCTCGGGGCTTGGCTTTTCAAACTCTATACTCACAGAAATCGACGATTCGCACCATACCCAAGATACGTCCTAAGGTAACTTTCCCTGCAGACGCCAACATGTCGCAGCCGACAAGCGCCACGCGACCGCCAGAGTACGCCGCCGACGCAGGCGCGGTGCAAGAAGCGCTCCAGCCCGACACGCTCCGCCTCGCCGGCCGGGTCGTGCACTCGGCCAGCGCGGCCGGCGAGGACGCCGCGGGCCTCTACGAGATCAACCACCTGATCGACTTCCTCCGCGAGACGGACCGCAAGGTCGAGTTCAGCCGGATCGACTACAGCCTGAAGCAGCAGCCCTCCTCCTCCGACTCCGCCGGGGTCGCCGCCGCCCCCGCCGCCCCCGCCGCCGGCTCGGCCCCGCAGATCGTCTCCCGCCCCAAGCGCGTCTTCGACCTCGAGCGGCCCTACGCCGCGCTGCAGGAGCCGTTCGCGTACTACCTCCGCCCGGCGTCGCAGAGCGCGCTGGGCACGATGGGCGTCAAGTTCGCCAAGATCGGCAAGAGCGCGTGCAAGGCGTGGCGGGTGCGCAGGAACCGCGACGGCGAGCACGAGGCGCGCGGCCTGCTGTTCGACGCGAGGCCGAACAACGACGTGCTCGACTGGCTCGACGGCGAGGGGACGCGGCTCGCGGTCGAGGAGACGAGGGAGGACATGCACAGCCTGACGGTGCTCGTGCCGCTGGAGAGGGCGCGGCGGGACGCGCTCGCGGCGGTGTGGTGCGTCCGGCTGTGGCAGGAGAGGGCGGTGGAGTTCCACCAGAAGCGCACGTGGAAGGATGGTGAGTCTGACGATGGTCCCCTCCGGATGTCTCTGCGGTTTTTTTTCTTTGCTGACTGTGATTCTTTAGTGAAATACATCATACACACCTGCGGCAGGGATCTTCCGGGGAATGGAGGGACGTTTAATACAAAGACTTACTGACATCCTCGCGATGCTCCGTCTGGGATGCATCGGGCCCGAAAGGAAGGCATCGAGGGCGGTGACCCACTGTAATGATCGGAGCTTCCGAGGCCGATGCCGGGGCTTGGGTGGGGCGGGGCGGGGCCTAGTCGGCGCGCATTCGGGCGAAAATTTGCGAGCAAAAAAGAAAAAAAGAAAAAAGCTCACAAACGAGGGTCTTTTCGGTCTGACATCATCGCTTCACTATCTTCCTTCTTCCATCCCCGATCCCAGCGCAACGACCTTCTTAACGACGTATCCCCGTGACTTGCGTTTGCTGCAGCCTCTTGTCTTACCTTACCGCTGCAACCGTTCAACCTACTCCACATCACCTGATTGTGCAACACCGAGTCAACAGTAGAGGGGAAAAGCAACAGCAAGAGATAAAACAACCACGAATACTCCCTCCCCCCCTGCAGGATCACCGCCGCCAGACCCGCTCCGTCTCCGGCTCCGATCACCTCTCCTTCGTTCTACCCGACGTCTCCTATACTCAGCCACGACAACACCATGGACGGACCGTACGCCCGGGAGCTGACCGTCGCCATCGCGGCCATCCAGCAGGCCGCCGCCCTCAGCCGCCGCGTCCTCGTCTCCTCCGACAAGGGCGTCGTCACCAAGGAGGACCTCAGCCCCGTCACCGTCGCCGACTTCGCCATCCAGGCCCTCCTGACCTCCACCCTGCACGCCGCCTTCCCCGACGACAAGTTCGTCGGCGAGGAGTCGGCCGCCGACCTCCGCGCGAACCCGGACCTGCTCCGCTCCGTCTGGGCCCTGCTGCAGCACGTCGACGCCGCCGCCGAGGGCTCGCACTGCAGGCTACCTTCCTCGCCGGAGGAGATGTGCGACATGATCGACTGGTGCGGCCTCGGCGAACCCTCGCCCGCGGGACGGTTCTGGGTCTTCGACCCCATCGACGGCACCAAGACCTTCGTCCGCGGCGAGAACTACGCCGTCAACGTCTGCCTCATGGAGGACGGCCGCCAGAGCGTCGGCATCGTCGGCCTGCCCCTCCTCGCCGCCGACGCCGCGTCCCCCGTCAACAACGACAGCATCGACCCCACGGGAACGGGCAGCATCATGTTCGCCGTCCGGGGCGCCGGCACCTTCGTCCGCCCGCTGCCGGGCCCGCTCGACCTCCCCGCGGCGCGGATCCCGCGCCACGCCGACGGCGAGTCGCACGACCTCGTCTCCGTCACCTGCATCGACGGCTCCGACTCGGCCGTCCCCGGGATCCACGCCAAGGTCGCCGAGCGCCTGGGCGTGTCGTACCCGGGCAACGACCTGCTCGGCTGGGTGCTGAGGTGGGCGGTGCTGGGGCTGGGCAGGGCCAACTGCACCTTCTGGGCGTACCGGCGGCGGGACAGGCTGGCCAAGATCTGGGACCACGCCGGCGCCATGCTGCTGTTCGAGGAGGTCGGCGGGAAGGTCACCGACGTCGACGGGAACCCCGTGAGCCTCGTCGCCGGGAGGAAGATGAAGGCCAACTACGGCTTCATCGCGGCGCCGCCGGCCGTTCACGAGAGGGTGCGGCTTGCTGTGAGGGAGACGCTGGAGCAGGAGGGGCATCTTGAGCTGTTGGGATAGATTCAGGGGTTCCAAACATGAGATGATTTGTTTTTAGTCTATCACAGGCGGTTCAAATATCAGCGACCTTGCAACGCCGGCAGGCAGTGAGAACTAAGAAGAAGAATTTGTCTTACTGACCAAACTAATCTAGATACGTTAAATCCGAATACCAAATACCCAACCTCAAACATAGCACCCACAAACCCAGCACAGCCAGACAACCACCGCCTCAGAAATACTTGAGCTTCCCGGTCCTGTCCAACTTCCTCGCGCCGTGATCGTCGCCCAGCACGAGCTGCACGTTCCCGTGCTCGTCCGCCATCGCCCGGACCTTCTTCTTCCACACGTCGTGCGTCGTCGGCCCCGCGCCGGCGTCCGCCATGTCCCGGTCCCGCGGCACCGGCGACCGCAGCGCGAGCACGATGAGCTCCTGCAGGTCGTCCCACGGCCGCACGCTCATCACGTGGTACCTCCTCCCCCGGCCGGTCCACTCGATGAGGTGCCCGACCCCGACGGCCGTCGCGTAGACCCCGACGATGGCGAGGTAGATGTACATCATGACGAGCGAGAAGGTGAGCGTCTTGCGCGGCCGGCCGCTGCCGTACCCGTACCGCGTCACGTCGAAGTCCAGCTGCACATAGCCCGTGGTCTCCTCGAGCAGCTGCGCGATGGTCCCGGGATCCACCCTCGGCTTGTTCGGGTCCTCGCGGGTGGTGCTGATCGAGCCCTCGCCGGCCGACTTGAACTTGAGGGTGCCGTTCCAGGCGGTGTACCGCGACGTCAGCTCGAGGAAGTTGACCTCGTCCGTCTCGTTCTTCTGCATGATGTACGTGTCCGACATGGAGCCCGCGCGGGACGCGGCGTTGGCGAGGTACACGCCGAACACCTTGGCCAGCATCGTCCTCTGCTCCTCGGGGGCGCGCGTGTTGATCGACTCGCCCGACGGGATCAGCTCGCTCCCTCTCTTCTGCGTGAAGAGGTCCGCCAGCTGTAACAGCGCCGTCGTGTCGCTGACCGTCGGCTGGCCGTTCACGTCTAGCCGCGTCACGTTGAAGGGCACGTCGAGGTACTTGTTGAGCCAGGCCGTGTCAAACGTCATCACCTTGACCTCCGCCGTGGAAGAGTTGAAGACCTGCTTCATGCGCTCCTCGTCGTGGAGCGCCGACGCGAGCACGTTGGTGGCCTTTGGGTCGATGGAGTAGTTGGACGCGACCCAGCTTGCGAAGAGGCTGCACGTGTACAGCACGTCCTTCTTGGGGTTGTTCTCGCTATAGTCCGGGACCTGGCCGTCGGTGATGAGGATGGAGCTGCGGTTGTTCTTAAGCTTTAGTTTGGTGGCGTATTGGATGTCGTCCTGGCTACTGTCCATCCAGTACCTGTTCTCGGTCGCGGGGTAGTATTGGCTAATCTTGGGTGGTGTGTCGCGCATCTCTTCGCAGTCGGCGTCGCCGAAGCAGTTGAACTGGTCCGTGGGATAGACCATGTCCAGTTTTTTCTCGACGACCTCGGCCTTGTCGTAGACCCGGCACCTCGACTGCACGTAGGGCTGGTAGATCGGCAGCGCGGCGTGCTCCCCCAAGGCGTGCTCCGAGATGTTCACCCGCCTGGACGAGAGATTGTAGCGGGACTTGCTGGACCAGTCGCCCATGTCCTCATCGTCGACGTATTTCTGGAAGAGGCCCATCATCGTTGTGAAGAACTCAGAGGGCGTGGTTAGGAGCACGATGTCGTCCGACACGTTCGTGAACACGAGGTCTCGCTGCAGCGTGGTGGAGGGGTGGCTGAAGGTCAGGTTGTTCTTCAGGTTCGTCGAGGTGAAGCTCTGGACCCAGTTCCAGATCTCCGTGTAGCCTCCTGCGGGGCAGGCCGCGAAGTACAGACCGTCGACGGTCTGGCAGACCTGGCTCCTGTCGCTCCACGGCGGGGCGTCTACGAAAGTCGTGGGCCAGACCTCGTCGGGGGTCATGCTGTAGTAGAGCGGCATCTTGAACTTGGTGAAGGCCTTCTCCGGCTTGACCCGGAACCAGCCGAGGGTCGGGACGAGCAGGACGGCGGAGGCCGGGCCGATGATGGCCGAGAGGATCGTGGTGAAGACCAAGTACGTGATGAGGAAGATCTCCCAGGGCATCTTGGCCGCCTGCCGGAGGAACGGGCTCGAGAGGAGGTACTCGAGGTCGCCGACGCGGTACCCGCCCGTCAGGAAGCCCAGCCGGATGCCGCCGCCGACGAGCCGCCGGCGCGTCATGGAGATGGCGATGGAGGCCAGGGACCCGACGACGAGCAGCTCGTGGATCTTGGAGACAAACTGGAGGATGTTGCCGATGACGTCGGCGGTGATGGTGTCCGAGAGCCCGTCCTCGGAGAACCAGTACCACTTCCTCATGCTGATGTAGATGATGACGATCGTGGAGGCGAGCGCCGGGATGTGGAGCAGCCAGCCGTGGATGTAGCGCCTCCAGCTGGTGTTGGTGATGGGCTTCGGCTTCAGGCCCGTCCGGTCGTCGCTGAAAGTGGCGGAGCCATGGTAGGACTGGGTGGTGATCATGTAGTCCTTCTCATGAGGGCGTCCGTTGCCGGTCGCCGGTGGTGAGTGATGAGCTGGCTGTCCGGCCATGAGGGGCACCTCGGCGTTGGGCACCGCATCGGGCGGAGAGGTTGGCCCCCGGGCCTGGTCTTGGTCGACGTAGCCAGGGAACATGTACTGCAGGTTGCCTGTTTCGTAGATGGTGTGGACCTGCTCGTCGTCACGCTGCTGCCCGACTGGGTTGTAAGCACCTGTCATGGTTCCTGTGCTGCGGCGCGGAAGCTGACAGCAAGCCCAGGAATGAAAGAAGGAGAGCCTGCCGCAAATATAATAACAAGAGAAGTTTCGAGTAAAAATGCAGTGAAGGATGAGAGGCTCAGCAACCTACCAGCCTGCCGGGTACAAGGTTCAAATATCCCCGAAGCAGATGCCTGGGCTAGCAGGAAGCCTTCAGCTCCCAGCCTCGACTTAGTGTAGATCCAGAATCCGTGGTGGCGATGAGGATCAAAGCCGTGCTGCTCTTAGCGTTATTACACTTTCCTTTCGACTCGCGAAACACGCGGACGGCAGCGTGGCGCTTACCGATGAGACCTAGCCAGGAATGCCATGTTGCAGATATCAAAGGGCGGCTGAAAGACGAGGACGCTGCCAAAAAGCTCATCTGTTGTTGTGCTCGGGGCTGCTGCTGTTGAGTTCAAGACACATGTATGCAGACAGCGGAAGAAAACCTCGAGTGACTTCGAGTTCAACTACCCGCTCAGCCCGTTCGTGAGAAGCATCTCGGACTCCGTGACCGGCTTCGACTCGCCGTCTCGGCATGCATGGCTCCTGGGATCGGCCAAGGCTGCCTGCAAGCGCCTGTCAGCCCCAGCCGGGTGTTCTAGATCAGCTACGCCGAACATCTGCTGGTATCAAACGACGTTGTACTTAGACTACTGAAGAAAGCCCAGCCGGGCGCCAACGCTAAGCTAGAGCATTGTCTCATGAGACAGGGAGCTGCAAAAGCTGCGGGCGTCGAGACAACACGCGAGCTGGCCGATAGAGGAGCAGACCAAGAGAACATTCCTGCTTGACTGTTTGAAAATAAAACGTGTCCGACTCTCAGTGGTATGGAAACCCTGGATTCTCTAAGCTGTATGCCGGGCAACTGGAGCTGGGAGATTCACCAAGTTTGACATCAGAGAGCGCCTAACGACCGACTAGGTATAGTACGGATCCATGGCGTTGCCGGTCATTGTTATGGTTAAAACTCCGCCCCGGCAGTGCGAGAATAGCCTGCCAACCAGATGTCTGGGATCAGTGCCTTGCCGTCCTTCGTCTTCAGCTCTAAATCCCCAGAACCCTGACCGCGGCTTCTGGCCGAGGGACACATCGTCAACGGCGGCGGTCGCCTCTCTTTAGCAGAGCAGGCAAGGCTGCCCGGAAGACCCCCACGAGCGTTCCCGATGACTTCCGAGGGTCTGGGACGACTGGCTAGCGCCGCTCGGTTTCTCTCACGATCGATCTCAACACGGGACGAAAGGGGTCTCCCTTGACAAAACAACATGCCCCGAGAAAGCTTGATTCGCGACTATGTTCAGGCTTTCAAGTGGACAAACAACCGTGCCAAGAGATAGGGGTCCCGGGGCATCAATGCCGAAAAAAAGCTGGACGACGCTAGACTGTTTCTCCTTAGACAACATATCGAAAGCGGCAAACGGAGCTTGATGATGCTAGATTTTTCAATCATTAAGCGGATTATATTCATCAAGTAGGTATGTATGAATGAGCGCCCTTCTCTTACAGCCGGCACCAACCCCCTTTATCTTTCTCTGGGTATAACGTACTCCCACAAACACCACTGCTGTCACGCTCATTTTGGTTTGGCCGTTGGTGTCGTGCTGGCGGTCGTCGAGTCCAGCTCCTGCGGTAGCGACCCGTCCAGCTCGTAGGCCGTCGGTTCGGCGGCCATCTCGGCGTGTGACCTCTGAGTGGGCAGCTCGCCGGGGAACTGCTGCGGCGGCGCATACTTTGGTTCCCCGCCGTACGTCCAGCCGGCGTTCTGCTCGGGCTCGGCGGCGGCGGCGGCGGCCTTCCTCTTCCTCCTCCACACCAAGAATATCCCGCCGAGCAGCAGCGCCACGCCCGCCACGCTGCCGATCGCGGCTCCCGCTATCGCGCCGCCCGACATGGCGGCGCTCGATTGTTCATCGTTCTCGGCGGCGGTGTCGGTCGTGGACGCGCTCGGGGAGGAAGCTCCGGTCTCGGTTGCCGTCGCGGAGGCGCTCCCGTCCGTGGTGCCCTGCGAGGTGATCTCGGCTGTGATGGAGGCCGGCAGCGATGTGGTCGTGGAACAGGACGAGGTGCTGACGGTCGTGGCGTAGGAGATGTTCGCCGGGAGGGAGGTGACGTACGAGGGGAAGCAGAGGAGGGCGATGCCTGCGTCGTCGCTGCGGTAGGTGCCGTTGGTGCCGGCCTGGCAGCACCAGCCGCCGTTGTCGAGCCTGCCGTTGACGCCGTAGAGGGTCCACGAGGGGTCGGGGCACTACGAAGGTTAGGATCGTCAGCTTCAACGCTCGTGGGGGGATCGGGAACCAGATCGAGGAGCCGGGGGTGAGTTTCGGGGGATCGAGGTTACCTGAGGATATTCCAACGACTGCGTCCTACAGTCCAACGGGTCCTTGCAGCAGTAGTTCCCTACGTAGTCGCCGTCGCCGGTGCAGGTGTAGCCCGAGGGGCAGCATCGCGGCTGCGCCCCGGTGCCGCATTCGATCGGAGCGGACGGGGGGCACGAGCCAGAGTTCCGGAGGGCCCAGCCGCCCTCGTAGCTGCACTCCTGTGCCGCGGCGGCCCGGGCGCCGACCAGGAGCGCCGCAAGCAGGGTCCGAAGGTCGGGGATCATCGTGGTGGTTCGGTGTCCGGAACGTCGACGGGGTTTTCGAGTCCGAGCCGGCCTATTCCCTTGGAGTGGAAGAACGGCAGCAAGATTCTCGGGTAAGGAAAAAAGATGGGAACGAGGACGCGGTAGAGGAGGAGGAGCTGGAATTTAGCGTAAGGGGGGAGGGGCTTGAATCCAGGGGTTAGCCACATGCGATACCGCTCATCGGGCCAGGGCTGACATCCTCCGCGTGTCTTTTGCCGCGCTCAGGAGCGAGAGACGTTTGGGAAGAGTTTGGCTCTCTTTCTCGTCTAACCAACGAAGTTCATTTCTCGTTGGGTGGCCGCCAAGAGGTGGTAAATCAATCGCTCATCCATGTCTTGCCCGGTTTTCCTCCCCCTGTCGTCCAGTCAAACAACCACAATCGTGAACAACTCCACTAGTTCAGTCGAATTAGCGCCTCGGCACGGCGGCTAGAAGTTCAAAGCGGGAGAAACGGCCGACCCTGAGATGGGCTCGAATCCAGGCGCTTGTGGGCTTGCGGCGCGGCGGCCCCCATCCTCCCCCCCAAATGCCGTCGAAGTGCAGAATGCGAAGCAGAATCGAATCGACAAGCCGTGGGGAGTTGGAAGGATTCGGCAGGAACCGCCTGTCTGACGTCGACGTGCAGCGTAAAGGAGAGTTCAGAGCGAGAGCCCGCCTGGAAGCGAAATGGCTTTGCGTGGTGGGCTGCTGGACGCCACGATGGACAGGCCATCCTGGTAAGCTGAAGTGCCTGATGTGACTTTCCCGAAATCGAATCGTATGAGGGCCCGAGGGGGTTTGTCTGTTTCTGGGGTAGCTCCACTGCCACCTTCACGTGTTGGACTTTCCGCGGAGGGTTCGGGG
Organism: Colletotrichum musae; assembly: GCA_027406025.1. NCBI lineage: Eukaryota > Fungi > Ascomycota > Sordariomycetes > Glomerellales > Glomerellaceae > Colletotrichum > Colletotrichum musae. Next base: position 1,594,118 of record JANVYC010000004.1, read on the forward strand.
GCTGTCCAGATTGTGGCAGCAGGCGAGCGAGCACTTCCGTGATGGCTCGAAGTGAGCTCCGTGAATCAATGCTGAGCATTACACAACATGTGTCGGCTGCAGGGGAAGCCGCCCTCCTTATGTCAAGCTTTCTCTGTGCAACAAGCTTCCGGGACCGCGTTGCTGACAGGGAAGATGCTTTACGAGAGTTCAGACCAATAAGTTCGGTGTTCCTTTTCTGCCAGGTTGGTCTGGTCATCCTGGAAACCACCCTTTGGTATTCGTGTTGTAAGGTAAACAGGACGAACGAGAGTTGAGGATTTCAATTATTGGGAGCAGTCGAGCATTGTTCTCCGCAACACTAGAAGAGTTATTGGTAGTCCATAGATAGTACCACCAATTCAACCCATTTTCCGCACTCAATTGGTACGTAGGTACTTTCGCCTCGATCCTTGCCGACTCGGCGGCTCAATGACCCCGCAACTTATAAGTCTCGGGCCTCCGTGCTTCCGCTTTCGCGGCGGTACAGACCCACTAAACCGGAGCAACAAGCCGGACCTCTAAATGACTTATTCAAAGTGACATCCAGTGTGAAACCAAGAACAACGCATTCGCAAGTGTAAGTTCAGGTTTAGGCACCAGCAAAGCCTGCATATACTGGATTCCGTATCAGGCTAGACGCGGATCCTTCTGCATAAGCGCTCTATCGCTCAGCCACACCATTCTCAAGCCTCGTTATCGATCATAGGCCTGCGAAGGCGCAAACATGCACATATATCCATCATCCTCCGTCTTGCCGACCCTCTCGCAAGGGACTCATGGGCCTTTGTCTTCACCACTGCGAAAGTAGTCAACCATGGGCGAGTCAGATTTAAGCTGGCAGCAGCTTGCTCCTCAGCAACGGCACGCGGACTCCGGATGCCTGTGCTGTGGGAGGGAATTCGAATTCGGAACGCCCGTCTACGAGTATCAACCACTCAACCCCGACGTCCTGGAGCAGCGCTTTCTCATTCTTCACCCCTGCTCCGGCGACAAAAATGCCCGCAAGAACCATGTCAGGTGTAGCATTGAGGTCCGCCCCCTCTCGGACGCGGAACCCTTCATCGCCGTCCGGAACACCAGGGGCTATCGGCTGATTCCCAACACGATCGAGGTCGACGGCAGCATCCTCGTCGTCTCGGTTGCCATGCAGGCGTTCCTGCGGCACTTCCGTCGGGACGACGAGCCCGTCACGCTGTGGCTGCGGCACGTCTGTCTTCGCGAGTTCGTCAACGACGAGGAGAGGAAGCGGTACTGGAACCGAGATTTCGTCGACTCCATGTACGCGCGCGCCGACGATGTCGTCGACATGACCGAGTTCGTCACGGGGCTGATCGAGCGCGGGGCCGTCCGGAGCGTCACCGCCGGACGGTATAAGAAGTGGCGCAAGAAGTGGGATGACTCCCAGCCAGATGACGCTGAGTACACGCTCCCGGAGGTCATTCCCATCAGACTGGGCGTGAAGCCGGACGACGAGAACCCCCTGACCACGTACAAGTACGTCCCGCTCGACATGCTCGTCAACGAGATGCGCATGATCGTCGTCGAGCCGGCCGCGGACCGGGACGCGCCGCTCGTGCTGCGCCTCGCGCACTGCCCCATCATCTGCCAGGTCGTCTACTTTGCGCTCTCCTACACCTGGGGTGCCCCGGAGCCGACAAGGGAGGTCGTCGCCTCGGGCCAGAAGATGGTCATCCGCGAGAACCTCGAGTTCGTGCTGCGCGCGCTGCGGAGCCCCAAGACCATGCTCTGCATCTGGGTCGACGCCGTGTGCATCGACCAGGAGAACCTCGCCGAGCGCAGCAGGCAGATCAAGCGCATGTTCGAGATCTACCACCGCGCCGTGCAGGTGTACTGCTACGTCGGCGAGCCCGACGAGGCGAGCGAGGCGGCGCTCGACCTGATCCCGGAGTTCTACGAGGCGTGCGCGCCGATCGCGGAGCGCGGCGGGCGGTTCTCGACCAAGGACGATAGGATCGCGTTCGGCGGCCAGGACGCCCCCCGGAGGCTGGCCGCGCTGTACAGGTTCCTGTGCCGGCCGTACTTCCGGCGCATGTGGATCTTGCAGGAGGTGGCCGTGTCGTCGGACCCGGTCATCGTGCTCGGGAACCGCAGGTCGGTGACGTTCAGGGGTCTCGAGTCGGTCGCGTCGACGCTGCAGGGGCTGATCCAGTCGTCGCCGACGCTGGCGCAGGAGATGGTCGACGCGGATCCCAGTTTGAGGGAGTGTGGCGTGCACTACGACGAGCTGTCCTTCGTCCGCAAGATGTTCTACTTCAGACACCTCGTGGAGCGCAACGCTGTCGGCGATAGGCCCGGCCCGGCTCCCGAGGCGGAGGACGGCCGAGGTCCGGGGTATCTGGAGCTGGCCGTCATGGCACGCGACTTCCAGGCGTCAGACGGGAGGGACAAGATCTTCGCCCTCTGGAACCTTGCGAGGGACAAGCAAGGGTTGAAGTTTGACATGACCTATTCCAACTCCGTGGAAACGACTTTCAAGGACTTCGCCATTGCCTGGGCCGAGCAGCACGGCAGCCTGGACGTCATCGCCGCCTCGGAGCCGCTTAACAACCCGCACGGCTTCTACGACTCGTCCCCGTCGTGGTGCCCAGACTGGTCGGCCCCCTCGACGACGAGCTGCTTCGTCCGCCGGGAGACGGTCCCCGTCAGGGACGCGTCGCGAATGGGCGACCTGGAGGGCGCGCTGTACTCTGCCGACGGTGGTATTTCAGGGATGCCCGGCGGCGAGAGCTTCTTCCGGTTCGATGGCGGCGTGCTGGAGTGTCGGGGCATTGTCGTAGATGTCATCGAAGCAATCGGTTACAAACCGCCGACGAAGACGAAGTGCTCGCCTGCGTGCACAAGTTTCCACCCGCCCTGGCTCACCGACATGTCCAACTTTGAGAACTGGCGCCAGATGATACCGCGCTTCTTCGAGCGGGAGCAGGGTAAGAGTCGGTACGAAGACCCGATGCAGGCGACTGTTGCCATGTTTCACGGCGACATCCCTTCGGCCTGGCGCCGTCGGGAGCTCCCCACAAAGAACGCGGGTGACAGGGAGGAAGCGGAGGACGGGAAGGATCGGGACCACGGAGACTACGGGGAAGAAGTGAATGACAGAGAGGAAGTGGATGATGAGGAGTATGTGAAAGACACAGAGGAAGTGGATGACGAGGACGATGCAGAAAATACGGAGGATGTGGATGATGGGGATGACACGGCCAACTCCCAAGAACCGTCCGAGGCGGACTCAGAACGCTACTACTACTACTGGGCGGAATGGGAGTGTATCCCACACTTATCTCGTCACGTTCTCCCCCCGGAGTCCCTCTTCGACCTCCCGCCACACGTCGACGCTGTCCGGACAATGGTCAGGGGCAGGAAGCCGTGCATGACGAAGCACGGCTACATGTGCCTGGCACCAGACCACGTGGGCAGCGACGAGACCTCGAAGAAGCCGTGGCTCATCGCCCTGCTGGCGACGTGCTCTGTCCCGGTCCTGCTACAGGAGGTCGACGGCTCGGAGCCAAATACATTCAGGTTCGGCGGGTCGTGCTTCGTGCAGGGGTGCATGGAGGGGGAGCTGCTGCAGCGCATCGCGAAGGGTGGCAGTCCCGCGGGGTTCTGGCTCACGGAAGAGGGGAGGAAGTCTACGCTGCGGATTGTGTGAGTGTCGACATCGGGGGAGAGTGCGGAGTGGGTTCCGGTTTCGGTGTGGGGCCGGCTTCGGACGGAGGTTATCGGCCGTGGGGGTCTTCGGGCCCCGGATTTGGGGTTCTATCGGCGGTGGAGACCTGTCATTGGCATACCAGGCGTAACCATCGCCAAACAGGGAGACGAGCTTCCGATAAGAGGAACCAGCGGTGTTGAGATTGACCGTTCGATGAAAGAATTGCCGATGGCGCCTTTCATGTACGCCCAGAAGCGGGAGCGATCCCACAGCACGCCATCGACTTGTATGATGGTGAATCAATGGCGTGCGCTGCAGGCGAATGGCGCAAAGTGGACGGGACCGAGACACAGACCCAATAAACGTTTTCTTCTCCACCCCGAAACCGAGTCTCGGATTCTCTCCAAAGACTTTCAAGTTTCTAGACCAACGATGGATAGCGGGAAAAGCACGGCGGAAGTGGTTCATTAAGGTTCGAGAAATTCTCCGTTACGCGTTATTGGGGCCTCGAGCTGTTGAAGGTCGCGAATCACTACCTCCACAGTTGGCTACATGTCAAACCGTCTGATCATTGCATCTCCTCGGAATGTCACTTGCTCTAGGGGTCTGGCCTGGTCAGCATCATGTCGTCATCTCCCCGGTGGAGGAGTATTGTTTGACAAAAGAGGGAATAATTGGAGTTTACCGGACCTTTGGCCCCCTGCCCAGTGCCGTCGACGGGCTGTCGTTCTTCATCGAGCTCCGTTTGGCAACCCCCACGGCACTCTTCCACTTAAGGAGACGACGCGGCGAACAGCCGGTCGGTTGGTGTCAACAGGGGGTTCGGGAGGCGACCGAACCAGCCCCTGGTTGAAGAGTTTTAGGAAACAATTGCATCTTCATAAATATGTAGCCCTTTCGTTCTGCTCTCTGGTCTGACAGACCTGCCTGCTCGCCCGATACCTAGGCTGGTCTATTTCTTCGTCCGACTGCACGAAAAATGTCTGCCCAGCAGCCGACGAAAAAGCGCTCCCCGGCGGGGTCCATCACCTCCTCCGACCACGCGGGCCTGGACTCCAAGTCGGGGTCCGATAAGGATGCGGTCCGTGACGCCGTGCCGCCCACGGCGCCGGCCCTGGCAACGCAGCAGACCCAGCGCATGGAGGCCGCGCTCGGCGACGCCATTCTGCGCTTCTTCAGGATCCGGAAGGGTCCGAAGGCGGACGAGTACGACCTCGACGCGGTATGCTCCGGATAGCCGAGACGTCAACTTGGATAGTGAGAACGATGGACGAAGCTGACTATTTCCATCCCAGATTGCCACGCAGCCCAGCATCTGGGACTCGGAGAACCTCGAGGAGTACAAGGAGCTGTACATCCACGACCAGTGGGAGAACAAGGAGGCCTTCGACCCGTCCTTCCGGTGGACGTGGCGGGAAGAGAAGCAGGTGCGGAGGAAGGTCGACTGGAAGATCATGGTAGCCCGAGACCCGATTTCTCAGACCGTATGTTTCCAGACTAACGATATCCCAGGTGTGGTGCTGCATCATGTTCGCCGCGCTCAACATCGACCGGAACAACATCAACAACGCCGTCTCGGACAACATGCTCGACGACCTCGGGCTCACCAGGGCCGACTACGTGAGTTGAGAAACCATCGACGGCGCTTTTTTATTCAGTGCAGGACTGATATCGGTGGGCAACAGAACATTGGCCAGACGATTGCGCGAGTCGGGTTCCTCGTCGCCGAGCTTCCGTCCCAGCTGATCTCCAAGCGGTACTTTGATCCCCTCAGAAATTGGGTTCGTTTGGGAGCAGCCACTGACAATAGCAGAATCGGTCCGGATCTGTGGATTCCCATCCAGATTTGCATCTTCAGCGCCATCTCCGCCATGCAATTCTTCCTCAGCGGGAGGGCTTCGTTCCTTGCGACCAGATACTTGATGTGAGTTGGGATACACCCCGTGATAGGGCGTCTTTGGCTCACTGTGGAAACCAGCGCGACGTTCCAGGGTGGCTTCATCCCCGACACGATTCTTTACCTCAGCTACTGGTACACCGGCACATCAGTAAGTTGCTCTGTGAGAAGAGATCGCGTGACGCCCGTTGGCTGACCACGTGCTTTGCCCAGCTGCCCATCCGACTGGCCTGGTTCTGGATGTCTTCGCAGATTGGTAGGATCACGAGTTCAATGTCTCCGCTTTGAAGCTTCTCCTGACCAAACTTTACAGTTGATATCGGCGTCGGCTTCGCCGCAGTTGGTCTCTTGTCTATGCGCGGTATGCTGGGCTACGAGGGGTGGAGGTGGATGTTCCTCATCGAGTAAGTCTCAGTTCACCACTGCAATCGAAGATGTACTAACATTCTTGTCTCAGGGGCTGCTTCACTTGTAAGATTTGCCGTCACCTTGGAATCACTCCCCGCTAATGTTGTTGCAGTCTTGGTCGGTCTCATGTCCTTCTTCCTCATGCCTCAATGCCCAGCCCGGACAAAGAGCTGGTGGAACCCGAAGGGATACTTCGAAGAGAAGGAAGTCAAGATCATCGTCAACTCTGGTACGTCATATTGTCCCCAAGCCGAGAGGCATGGCTAACAGCCGCCACAGTCATCCGCGACGACCCCCAGAAGGGCGGCATGTACAACCGCCAAGGCCTCTCCGTCCGCCAGATCTGGGAGTGCTCCAAGGACTTCGACATGTGGCCGCTCTACGCGCTCGGCCTCCTCTTCGGCCTGCCCAAGTACCCCGTGAACCAGTACCTGACGCTCTCCTTCCGCGACCTCAAGTTCAACGTCATCGAGAGCAACCTGCTCGCGATCCCCAACATCGTCGGCAGCAGCATCACGATGCTGCTCATCACCGCCTTCAGCGAGCTCGTCAACAACCGCAGCTTCGTCGCCATGGCCGAGGACGCGTGGCTGCTCCCCTGCTTCGTCGCGCTGATCGCGTTGCCGGATCCCATCAGCGGGTGGGCGTACTTTGCGATCGCGACGGTGCTGTTGTCGTTCCCCTAGTGAGTGGCCGGTCTGTGTGTTTGCGCTCTTTTTCGAGGTTGCTGATGATTCGTAGCACCCACCCCATTCAAGTCGCGTGGACCAGTAGGAATGCGGGTTCCGTGCAGAACAGGACTGTCTCCGCCTCGTAAGTCCCCCTCACCAAAACCCCCTGCTGAGAGAAAGATCTAACGAGTATCAGGCTGTATAACATGTTTGTGCAAGTAAGCGGAATGATTGGAGCGAACAGTAAGACCTCGTCCGGAACTCTGCGACAACGTGCCATGACTGACCCGAAACCAAGTCTACCAACCCGACGACGCTCCTCGCTACTTCAAAGCAAACAAGGGTCTGCTGGTGATCTGCATCTGGATGTGTGTAAGTTGTCAGCTATCCTTTCCGGTGGTTTGCAGCGACAAGAGCTCACGCATGTTAGCTGGTTCAATACCCCTTCACGTTCTTCTACTACCGCTGGAGGAACAACCAAAAGGCGAAGAAGTGGGACGCCATGACGTCGGAGGAGCAGCACCAGTACCGCACGAACACCACAGATCAGGGCAACAAACGGTAGGTTCCATTCGTCTCGGGGTATCAAATTGGTCGCTAACGTTTACAGTCTCGACTTCCGTTTCGCTACCTAAGTTGTTCATCCGTGATACCAGACTCTGGTGGCAGGAACTGGACGGGCAGATCATGACTTCAAGTGAATTCAAGGTTGATGCAGTCCTGTCTTTACTTGAAATACATTGAAAGAGTTTTCCCTGGCTCTTTGGGGTGGCCCAAGAGGTGTTTAACTCCAGAGACTTTGTCGAGGTACCTGCAGCTAGTGCTCCGGTCAATCTTTCCGGTTTCCATCTAGCACATAACAGCCATAGAAATAGAATTGAAGGCCATTGTTACTACCATTCCATCATGTCCATGCCTAATGTGGGTACCTCCTGTTGGTGTCCAAGACAAGAAGGCGCATCGCAAAGATGGCTCGCACATGTGGGCACGCTCGCGTAGAAGGATTGAAACGTAGGGTGGGAAGTTGAGCAAACTAAGCCTTCGCTTTCAGTACAAACTTAGAGGTAATGCAGACAGGGACAGCTTTATCAAGTACGGAGTTGCCGTAGTATCGGCTGCCCCCGTGTAACCGTGGTGGAATGCTCTGATACCTCTGTCACGGCAATAGTGCCCCTTGGTTATTGATACACGAACAAGACCCACGTCAAGCCGGGGTGTCCTCCGAGCATCCCACCCCGGATCTTCTCGAACATCAATCACGTAGCTGAACCGACGGGATGGAATGCATTCAAGATCCACTTCATCGAACGGGGATTGATCCTTGTTCGTTCACGGCGCACGTTGCCATTGGCAAAACCCTGGATAAGCGAGCCAAGCCGAGAGAGCCTTGGTCGGACTCCTCGGAAACTGAAACCAGAACGACGGACAGCTCCGAAGTAAACTGCAACTTGAACTAAGCTCCATGCTGCTATTTTGCCACTTCTAGACTCGTTCCAGAGCCCGAACAGTTGGCTATGTTCGACTCAGTCTTTGAGTACTGTCTATTGCTTGGTAAGATAGCGCGTGGGATGATTCTCTGATCTTTACGTTGGTCTGCTGGTCGCCAATGCATATTTGCTCACAGACTTTCCCGTCAATCGTGTTCCCTGTATGTCATCCCATTTTGACACATCTAGTGAATCAGGCGTAGCAGTAAGCATGTTTTGACGTTAAGTTTTACAGGGATGTTTAGGATGCAACTCAGCGGGGGTAATTTCACGAGCGATTGTGTTGAGGCGCACCAAAACAACAACATTTCAGCAACGCCAAGATAGGCAAGAAAGTCCAGACGCGAAGGCCATGTTATATCGGAGGTGCAATAAGCACACATGAAGGTATAAAGTCACGATCTCTAGCCGTGTAAAGCAAGCTTCTTCAACAGCCAGTTCTTCAGCTTGACGCCAGACAGCGCCGTCTCTTTCTACAACCAACTACTTACTAATCTCATTTTCAAAGCTGCTGCGCAGACTACTCATATCTTTCTTAAACCACAATGAAGTTTCTCACCATCGCCACCCCCCTCTTCACTGCCAGCGTTCTCGCTAAGGACGGGTAAGTCCCCAACAGCCCGCGGATCATGACTCGAAGCCGTGCACTTGGATCTAACCACGTTGACCGGACAGCTGCGGCTTCCCCGATGGCCCGGACTGTAAGTCCCTGGGAGAAGGCGCCAACGGCCTCGAGCAGTTTGCCGACCCAGACGGGTGCTGTCTTCTACCGCTGCGCTGCGGAAATGGTGATGGCGGCGAGAGATGCGAGCGGGCGAGCGGCGCCAGCGCTGGAGGGAACAACAGCAACGGGAATAAGGGGAAGAAAAACAGGAATAACAAGCGTCGCATTTAGAGACATACCCTTCTATTCATTCGTGCTCTCGGAAATTCAAAACCCTGGTGTTGACAAGAATCCGCACAGCTGCAGATGGGATGCTGCGGCTATGTTCATGTGACAATGTCCATAGATATTTGTGCGAGAAGCTCTAGTCGTGCCTCCAGCCGTTATCAAAGACGGGAGTATCTTCTGGGGTGAGACTCTGGACCGCGAAAGTGTCACGCACGAGAAGAGCTTTGGATCAAGTACAGCTGCAAGGGGAAGACCGATTAATAGAGATCAGAGTCGGTTCACGGAACCCACCCACCTCTCGGAGCTTGCGCAGTTCCCGCCGTACCCGTACTTAGTGCTCAAGCCACCGCCGGAGCCCCCACCGACCGGATCCGGATCCGGAGGGCCCAAGCTCGCGCCGGCTGGGCTCCCGTCGCCGATAACATATCGACTGCTCTCTCCTAAAGCAACTTCAGACGGGTTTTCATTGCAATTTCTGATTTTCCTCCTCATGCACCCCGCTCTTGTCTACTTTTCGCAGGCCTCCCAGATATACACCTACTGTGGTACCTCGGACTCTCGCAGCCAACCACAGACGCTGTCCGGATTGCAACAGTGGGACCCTCCGCGATGAGACTGCGACCTTGGCCACTCTCACAGAGATCCTCGGAGGTCCGCAGTGGCGAGCCGAAGCTTTCTGAACCGTGGTCCGGCGCGGAAAAGTTCATGGAGCGGAAGAGAGACGGCATGCTCGGCGGAAAAGTCGCCCAGCCATACACGGTGATGGGCGCAAAAGAGAGAGGAGAGAGGAGAGAGACATGGACTCGGGGGTCGGGCGAGGTCTTGGCAAAATGGCGATGCCTGCAGAGCACTTAATATGAATGAATTTGTTGTCACCGCCCAGTCATGTCGGGGGTCCTTGCCAAGGATGCGATGCAGGCTGGTAGCCGGCCTAATGGGAACCGAGGCGACGTTCACCCCTGGTCCTCAACCAAAGGCTGACTTGATTGGTGTATTAACTCGAGCACATTTCTAGGATCGCCCAGAGTCGGAAGAATTGGCACACCTCGAGGAGGCAAGCGGGCATCTACTTTCGGTCAGCAGGTAATTACCTAGGTGTCACCGTCAGTAGCTGGAAACCCCGCCGCCTGTGCCCGACGACTGCCGTCCGGCATCTGCGATTTCTCGCAGCCCCCGGCTCTCGATCGCCGACGCGGGGAGGGAGGGGGCTGGATAAGAGAGGGTGTTGATGTTGAGTCTTGGCTCGTCCGCGAGGAAAGCAAGTTTAGAGCCTCAAGCTTCCCGAGTTCTTAACTGCTTTGCCTCTTGATACCTTGTCGAGTAGCGCTTATAGCTCACCGTCTGATAGTTAAACCGCAACGAGGTAGAAAAAAGCCTCGTTCTTAACGGCAAAACCTTACCCTAAGCATGGGTTCCCTACAGTGAAATTAAGCATACCGGCGGTAAGGTCTCGGTTCCCCGCGACGGACTCATCCCCCGACCAACTTCCCCGCAAACCCCAAGGAACCACCACGTCAGACCCCGCACCAAACCCGCATTCTTAGCATTGGTGTAGCTACCTACCTTGTCCTGCCTTGGCCTGGGGGTCTTCTGCTTTTCCGTCGCTATCTCGACCGTTGACTATCGATTGTCGACGGTGACCAGCCACTAGGTATGCTCGGCTGGGCAATATGGTTGGCCAATGGCTCGTATTGCCGCCAAGCCTGCTATCCCATCGAACAGAAAGACACGCTCATCTTGCGCCGGATAAGCAGATGGAACCAAACACTCATACGACTCAGGGCCTTGGCCGATCTTGGGCCGATGAGGGGAACCTGGAAAACTGCAACTTCACGAGATTGACGACGGCTGGTCGGTGTTGTTGATGCTATCATCATGGAGGAATAACATGTATAAATAGCGGCGGACCATGGGCAGCAATGTAAACTCTCGGATCACCAGCTTACTTCTCGTCTTCAGAGGTATCGTGTGCAGCAGAAGCCATCATCTGTTTTGAATCGGCAAGCTCCAAGACAACCTCCCAGCCCATCATGAAGGTCACCTCCCTCGCGGCCGCCGCGCTGGCCAGCGCCACGCTCTCCTCCGCCGCCATCTCGCTTCCCAACGGCTGGTTCACGATCCCGCCCGACGAGAAGATCAAGCCCGGCAAGTTCAAGGGCGAGCCGCGCTACCTGACCTGGATGGCCGACTCCCAGATCAAGCACGGCGTCGAGCCCACCTTCGCCTACACCATCTCGTCCTTCTACTCGGGCGTCCTGCTGGCCTACAACCGCACCGGCGACCAGAAGTACTACGACTACGTCAAGCACGCCGCCGACATCATCCTCTACCCGGCCTGGAACGGCGAGATCCTGCTGTACAACAACAGCAACTCCATCGACGACATCCGCTTCGGCCACACCTTCCTCGACTTGTACGCCACCACCGGCAACGAGATCTACAAGACGGCCGCCCAGACCCTGCGTAAGCAGATCGACCGCACCGGAAGGACTCCCGATGGTGGCTTCTACCACAGGTTAGACCCCCTAACATCATCGCAAACCCTCATTGATCTGACACTCCCTCCACAGGTACCCTGTTTACATTGACCAGATGTGGCTCGACGGCATCTACATGCTCGACGTCTTTTACGCCCGCTGGACCCGCGAGTTCGAGGCCGACAACTCCACCGCCTGGGACGACATCGCCCTGCAGTTCGACCTCATCGACGCCGGCACCACCTCGGAGCGCAACCGCACCAACGGCCTGCCCCTGCACGGCTTCGACTGGAGCAAGAAGTCCATCTGGGCCGACCCGGAGACGGGCGCGTCCCCGCACGTCTGGGGCCGCGCCGTCGGCTGGTACATCATGGCCCTCGTCGACACCCTCGAGCTCTTCCCCGAGGACCACCCGGGCCGCGAGCGCCTCATCAAGTACCTGACCGCCGTCTCCGACGCCGTCGTCAAGGCCCAGGACAAGAAGACCAAGGGCTGGTGGCTCGTCATGACCCCCGGCACCGAGGGCCAGTGGGGCAACTACATCGAGAGCTCCGGCTCGTCCATGTTCGTCTACGGCCTGCTGAAGAGCCTGCGCCTCGGGTACATCAAGGGCGACCAGTACCTCAAGGCCGCGCTCAGCGGGTACAAGCTGATGACCGACACCTTCGCCACGGAGCGCAAGGGCGACAACGCACTGACCTATGGCTGGACCGTCCAGACGGGCAGTCTGAGCTCGAACGGCACCTTTGAGGTGAGAGATGCCCTTCGACCATTAGGTTTGATGAAGCTAACCACGAGGCACAGTACTACGCCAGCATGCCCCTCTTCGAGAACGACATGAAGGGCGTCGCTCCCTTCCTCTTCTCCAGCTACGAGTACGAGCTGTACTTGGAGGGCAAGAAGTAAGCACAAATGTGAAGGACAGCCACTGTGGTGGAGGTCAGGGAACTGCGCTGCGATTCTGGGGTGCATAGAACTGTCGGATGGCTTAATTGGTAAAAGACTATGACCATCCGCAAACTTAGACTACCCTTCCAATACATAATGGCTCGAGAGATTGCAAATTCCCTGGTGCTTGTCCATTGCTCGCGTGAAGTAGTGCAGATTAGCATCCCAAAGCTGAACCAGAATGACAGACAATTACTATACAGACGAGCACAACTCGTTGATAACCCAGCATGAGCGATGAGTCCGTTCGATGTTATCATGTTACGAATCGGAGCAGAACCTTGCAGCCACAATGATTACAATGAGATGGTCGATTTCTTCTCAACAAAAGACTTGCTAAATAGAGTATCTTGTGTGCGTAACGCCCGGCTGCTTTACCTGTTTCATTTAATACCCATCGCCTGCCACGATGGGGAAAGGGAATACCCTCCTTCTCGCTCAGCTCCCCCAGACACCCCTCCTAGTCCGCCCCAATCGTGATTCGTAAAAGGGAATCCAACGTACCAACCACACCGCCTCATCCTGACTCAGACGCCAGGAGCTTCTTGAGCTCGGCGAATCGCACCGGCTTCGGCAAAAACACGTCGATGCCGACAGACTCTGCATTCTTCCTCGCGTCGGCGCTCGCCAGGCCCGTCAGGGCCACGATGCTCGCCGGCGGCTGCAGCCTGTGCTCCCTCTCGAACTCGCGAATCTGCCTCGTCGCCTCGAACCCGTTCAGGACAGGCATGCTGATATCCATAAGCACAAAGTCGAAGCGTCGGGGCGACCGTCCCCCGGGAGTAGACCCCAGCACGCCCGAGGCCTCCTTGAACCGGTCGACCGCCTCCTGGCCGTTCTCGGCCTCCTCGTACGAGAAGCCGCACTTCTTCATGAACATGACGAGCAGTTTCAGGTTGATGGTGTTGTCGTCCACCAGGAGGACGTGTAACCTGCTTTCGTTGGTGTTGTTCAGCTCCGTCACCTCGGCCACCGCCAGCGTCTTCTTGGCGGAAAGGGGAGAAGGGACGATGCCGCCGAGGGACTTGGCGATCGTCCGCGAGGTGTCAATTTCCTCCTTGATCGACTCCGGGTCGGGGGGCTGATCGTAGTGGACGACGACACCGCCGTCCTCGGACCGCGATACGCCGTCGGGGATCTCCGTGTCCGTGGACTCGTCGTCTGCGTTCCAGGTCGAGACGACCGTGCTGGGATCGCCGTTCTTTGCGGCGTTTTCGGCTCGCTCTAGGCAGTTGCTGAACACCTTGGCTAGTTTTCTCGGACCGCACCTATCGATCGGATTCAGTAAGCTGCTGGGAACGGAAGATGTTGGATTTCAAACTCACGGCTGCGGTATCACTTCAACGATCTGCGACATCTCGGCCAGCATCTTGGTGTGCTTGTGCGAGATCTGGACCGCCTCCTCGGCGTTCTGGCAGACGATGACGATCGGAACCTTTTTGGACGATGTGCGTCCGTTGTTTCTGAAGCGCCTCTCGAGGGCTTCCAGCGGCGGCGGCTCGCAGTAGAGGTAGATGTCGGCGTCGGCCGGGCCCGCCCCGGCCTCCTTCTCGACCTTCATCCCGAACCAGTTCGAGCACGTCTCGGAGAGCACCTCGTTCAGCTTGGCGACCTGGCGAGCGACCGTGGTCGTCTCCGGCCCGCCCTCGCCCTCCAGCAGCACGACCTTGCGGCCCCGCGTCATCTCCGCCGCGGACCGCATCGCGTCGTCGGCCTGGTGGTGCACGGCCTCGTCCGGCACCGGCGCGAGCCGGAGGTGCACGTCGACCTCGGTGCCGCGGTGCTGCTCCGACTTGACCTCGAGCGTCCCGCCCAGCGAGTCGACGATCTGCTTGACGATGCTGAGCCCCAGGCCCGTGCCCGGCTGGAATGAGTCCTCCTGGCTGAACGGCACGAACAGCCGGTTCTGCTGGAAGTCGTCCGACATACCCTTGCCCGTGTCGGCGACCCGGATCAGGGCGTTGACCTTGGACCCGTCGGGGCGGGCCTGCCCGCTCAGCGAGACGAGGACGAAGCCCGAGGAGGTGTACTTGAGCGCGTTGCCGAACAGGTTCATGATGATCCTGCGCAGCGCGCCCGGCTGCGTCCGGACCAGCCAGGACGTCTTCGGGCAAATGTCCAGCAGGACCGACACGGGCTCCTTCGCCCCGAGGGCCTGGTACTGCCCGATCGTCACCGGGCCCGTCGGCTCCCCGTTGGTGCCGTGCTCGCTGGGGGAGCCCAGGGCGTTGGCGCCCGCGAGCTTCTTGAACGCGTGGCCCGCGGCGATGGCGTCGACGACCTCCTCGACCAGGACGGCGAGGTCCACGACGGCCGTCAGGCTCAGGCTCTCCAGCGAGTCGGACGACAGCACGACGGGCCTGTTCTGCCTCGCGCTGCGCCTCATCTGCGCGCGCCCGAGGCGGTTCACCTTGCTGTAGTCGAGCACGTGGTTCAGCGTGTCGAGCAGGGTCTTGCCGCACGTCGAGATGGAGCTGATGAGCCCCGCCTGGTACGAGTCGGTGTCGGTGTCGCGCAGGAGCTCGGCCGAGCCGAGAATGCCGTGCAGGGGACTGCGCAGCTCGTGGCTCATGCTGGCGATGAAGGTCGTCTTGGCCACCTCGTTCTTCTGCGTGTTGATGCGCCCGATCTGGCTCATGATGCTGTTGGCGAAGGCCCGCAGGTACGACAGGTCCTGGTCAAGGTTCATCATGCGCCCCGTGACGGAGGTCCAGAGGAAGCAGCCGCCCGCGAACTTGTCCTCGCCGTAGTCGAAGAGGGGGACGAAGACGACTGACTTGGCGCCCGGGATCTTCTTGAGGAGCTCCTCGTGGTCCATCTTCACCTTGCGCCGCCGTCCGCCCTCGGTGCCTCTCTCACCCCCGGCCATGGGCCCGACCCGGACGAGCTCCCTGTCGCTGGCGCTGTCGTCCTCCGAGGATACCCCTGCGCCTGTGTCGGTGAAGGATAGCGTCTTGCCCATGGGGAACATGGAAAAGTACTTCTCGAGGGTTCCGAGCGACAGCGGCGGGCCCTGCTCCATGCCTGAACGTGTCTGCTCGTCGGTGATGGAGTATGATAGAATCTTGCATGGCCTCGCGCCCGGCGACGTGTCTGAGTCGGAGCTGTCGATGCCGACGCCCTCCGACCCCGAGGTCACCGGTAGGGACTGGTCGTCCTCATCCGAAGACTTTGACCCGCCGGACCGCATCGCACGGCTCAGTTGCCGGTGGGTGGTAGTCGTCGCGCCCAGGAAGACGACGCCGTCGGCTAGCGTTGAGCGTCGAAGGATCTCGGCAGCTCGGTGGTATACGTTCGATATGCTATCGGGCTTCGGCTTGTTGGCCGGCTTCAGGGATCGGGGCGGCGACTGCGACGGCGGCGAGCCGGGCGCCTCGTGGCGCAGGCGCATCGAGAGCGAGGATCGGGGAGACCGGGGGCTGCTATACCGGAAGTACGAGTTCGCCGTCGCCGCCGGGCGCTTGGACGAGATGAGCGGCATCTCGGGGGGTCGTATCGTCGTGGGGCTCGGGGAGACGTCGTCCTTGGGCAGGGGCGGGGCGACGGCGTCGTCGTTGAAGGCGAAGCAGTCCTCGACGAAGGCGGCGAGCCCGCGGACGATGCGCTCGCCCTTGAAGCGGTCGACGCGGTCGCGCGCCCACTCGAGGTGCTCCATGACGGTCTGGGCCATGGTCTGCATGAACTTGATCTCGTCGACGGTGAGGCCGTCGTGGGGCCGCTCGTCCGAGACGGCGAAGGCGCCGATCTTGTGGCCGTTGCGCGAGAAGATGGGCACGCCGGCGTAGAAGCGCACGCCCGGCTCCGAGAGCACGTACGGCCGGTTGCTGAAGCGCGAGTCGAAGCGGCAGTCCGGGACGATGAGGCCCGGGACGGTGTACTTGCCGTCCGAGTCCATGGCCGTGCAGGTGTTCACCATGGCGTGCTCGCAGACGGCGTCCGGACGCGACAGGATCGTTGCGCCCACTATTCGAGAGTTGGAAGGTCAGCATTTCGACACTTCAAGGGCCCTTGGTCTCCCCTCCCCTCACCCGGACCCGTGCCCCCCGGCGCGACTCTCGGCCGAGACGAGAGAAGACCACTTGCCCGTCGACCGTGATGGAAGCCGGCGCGGGGCGGCGCCAGGCTCCGGGGCCAGCCCGGTCGTCCGATGGGCCCCCCGCCCTGCTGGAGGGAGAGAGAGAGAGAGAGGCTCTACATACACCATAGATCGCTGTTCGTGTCGTTGACGGTATCTTCGTTCCTGGGCGTGCCGTTCTCGTCGAGATCGTCGAGCTGGACGTTGCGCGTGGCCTCGGAGAGGATCGTCTGGGTGGTCGAGTCGATCAGCGACACCATGGCGCGGCGGACGTCGAGCTTGAGGACGGCGAGCTGCGAGAAGGCCGTCAGCGTCTTGTCGGGCGACGCCTTGGGCTGGTAGCCCGTGCTGTGCAGGTCATTCTTCGCGATGCTGTCGACATTGAGGGCGACGTTGAGGGACGAGCCCTGGGCGACCTGCCAGCTCTGGAGGTAACGGTGGACCTCTCGCTCGCGCTGAGGCTCGGCGGTCGTCGACATTTGTGCTTTGCTGCACGAGGCGCCGGGCGGGAGAGAGAGGGAACGGACGTATGCGCTCAGTTGAGATCGATGTTCGTTGTTTGTTTTTTTTCGGTGTTGAGAGGCGAAATGTCAGGGCGAATTCGGTGAGGGTCACATCGTTCGGAGCCGGTGGCCTGTCACACAGAGAGAGGAAAGATTGATTGACGCGTCCCCCGCTCCCCCCTGGACCGACTTTTCGATCCGTCTCACGATCGCCGATTGGTGTGGGTTGACGGGGTCTAGAACTCGTGGGCGGGGTGTGGGTGACTGGCTGTGTGGTCGACGTGGCGACAGACCGAGAGGAAAAAATTCACTCGGCAAACCTCTCGAAAGAATTACATCATAGTCCCGTTGAGTCGACATAAATGGGCCGGCAACCCATGTTGCGCACGCTTATTGAGCCGTGATCGGGCAGATTCGTTCGTTGGACGTGCCTGCAAGGCCCGTTGCGTGGACCGTTCCGAATTTCAGGAAGGCCTACCCGGGCGGGGGTTTGCTGACACTGACTCGTACCCAACTCACGTGCTCGAGCGGCACTAATGTCCGATACTGGTAAGCTGGTTTTGGTTGTGTTTTTCTGCCCAGTGGATGGGGACTTGGCGACAACTGCAGGATGTGGTGGCACGATGCGAGTTGCTGAGCGGTCCGGTGACGGGGCTTTGGCGACCATGGTTGCTCAAGTGAGGCCAAGATTTTCAAGAGCCAAGAGTCCCAATGTAGATAGCGTAACTCGCTTAACGCGGAGTTGTGAGACACGGTGTTTGACTGTATATTCCATTCGAGTGAGACTGAGTCTGAGTCTCTCAGGACTAAGTCTCATTGGTCAAGTTACCGTCTTTTCAGTGACAGAAAAGAGACATCAGTTTGGGTACTTACGACTCAAAGCAGCGTGAGTCGAGATCGGCTGAATCATGAGAAAATGTTAACTGGTGGAGGAAAATCGAGTGCTCTCAATCCTGAGTTGCCGCGGCCCGCCGTTTCTTACGTTAGTGTACTCGAGGTAACTGGGTGACTCTAGTGAAACGTCAAAAGCAGTCGTGAGATATACATTATACATGTAAACTCAGCCTCTCAGATCTCACAATAAGACAAGTAGTCAACTCACCTAACCCATCCTTGAACCCTTCTTGCGCTTGTCTGCTGGGTCTACACTAGCTAGTTCATCGAACATGCCAGCCGATAACAGCTGGCGGTAGCTGACTTTAGTCTCTTTGTAACGAGTGAGGGTCTACTGATTAGTTTAGATCCATATCGGCTAGCACCCTGCCCCTCACACTCAAGGGAACCAACATTCAGTCAGCTTTGGCAATGACTGCCCCAAATTGGAGCCTCTATTTTCAGCCGTCGCCATGCGCCTCATCAACACAGTCACCCTTGCCTTGGAGGAGTTCTTTGGCGATGACATCCCTCCCTACGCGATCCTCTCCCACACATGGGGCCCGGAAGAAGTAACCTTTCAAGACTGGCGAGACCTCGCCAAGGCGCGGGAGAAGCAGGGATTCCGCAAGATCGACCTCGCCAGGGACCAAGCTCTGCGGAACGGTCTGGACTGGCTGTGGGTCGACACGAACTGCATCAACAAGGAAAGCTCCGCCGAGCTCTCCGAGGCCGTTAACTCCATGTTCGCCTGGTACCGCGACGCCGAGTTCTGCTACGCGTACCTCGCCAACGTCTCGGAGGCCGACGACCCGGACGAGGCCGCCAGCAAGCGCCTCCTGTTCCCCAGGATATCCCGGAGCCGGTGGTTCGCCCGCGGCTGGACCCTGCAGGAGCTGCTCGCCCCGCGTCAGGTGCTCTTCTTCTCCCTCGAGTGGCGGCAGATCGGCACTCGCAAGTCGCTGGCGGGCGTCATCGCGGCCACCGCGCACATCCGCGCCGAGTACCTGTCCCACGGGTGGAAGAAGAACAAGGGCAGCAGGAGGTTGGACGTTTCGGAGGCCAGCGTCGCGGAGCGCATGTCATGGCTGTCAAGGCGGGAGACCACGCGGGCGGAGGACATGGCGTACTGCATGCTCGGCATCTTCGACATCAACATGCCGCTGCTCTACGGCGAGGGCCGGCGGGCATTCACGCGGCTTCAGGAGGAGATTCTCAAGACGTCGACCGACGAGACGCTGTTCTCCTGGTCGTGGAGCGAGGACGACCCGGCGGCGTGGTCTAGCATGCTGGCGCCCTCGCCGCGCAGCTTCAGACACGCTGCGGGATACCGCCCGGCGAGGAGCGAGCTGGAACGCCCGGTTCCTTATGCGATGACGAACTTTGGCCTTTCCATACGACTGCCGATCGTCCGGGTTGCTCAAATGCCGCGTTCGGTTGTGGACCGTTGGCTACGTACATTCGAGTACGTTGCCCTGCTATCTGCTACGACGGCAGACGGTCACATTGCTTGCATCCCCCTGGAGAAGACCCAGGCCATGGACACGTACAGAGTTATCCGTGACTCTCCACGCCCGATAACATTGCGTTGGAAGACCCGCCTTTCTATGAGGATGGAAGGGCTCAACCCGAAACCCCACGACATCTTCGTCCCCTCGAGAGAGCCCGGATGGAACGTCGGAACCCGGCGGACAAACTCCTTTGACGAAAGCCTCAGCTTGGGCAAGTACGCGGCCCTGCTTCTCGTTTTCAACACGCTTGATCTGGCACCAGTGGTCACGAGCATCGACGCCATTCCGAGACACCGCAAGTCGAAAGCTGGCTTTCTGACTTTCAAGAGGTTTGTCGTCGTTGGCCCTCCCTGTAATCAGCCTCCGCAGCGACCTGAGCACTTTCACGCTACCGAGGTCCACGGGTCCATCGCGCGGATCAACTGCGACGCGTTCAGGGACGCCGACGGGCCGTTGTGTCTGCTGCTCGGGGTGTTGGTCGGCGAGCGCAACTCGACGAGTTGGTTTTGCAGGCGTCTGGCCAACCCCACCAGCGAAAGAGATGAGTCGAGGGCAGCCTCGCCTTACAACCATGGGTACCTGGAGTCTTTGCTGTTGAACGAAGCGTCTAACTGGAACTGGGGTCCCCAAGATGGCAACGGTTCCGGGGACAGCTCGGTGATCGAAACCACGGAGGAGCAGGCCACAACACACGACGACGTCTCCGTGAACTTGGGGCCGGAGTTTCTCGTGGACACGAATCACCAGGAGACCATTGCAAAAGCCTTACACGTTGTCATTGGAAAACCGCAACTGATGCCTCACGTGTCCAGTACATTTTGAACTTGGTGTTCAAGTCAGAACGACATCGGCCGTAACCCCATGTTAACCTCATTCGAAATCAACAATCAGTCCTAGTTCTTCGACTACATTATCCGCCCCTGATTGTCACCGTTTCTAATCGTCGCCGTCCACGACCTTCGATTGCGCCTGGGCCTGGGCCTCGCTCTTGTAGCCCCTGAAGTGCCTCGCCCCGATCCTCAGCGCAAACATCTCGTCCAGCTCGGCGTACGTCCTCCCGCGCGTCTCCGGCTGACAGAACCACACGTACACGAGACTCGCGATCGACGTCCCAGCAAATAAAACCCCCAGCTTTCCGCCCAGCGCGAGCTGGTCCGGGTTGAAAAGGTACGGGAGCGTGAAGCTCCACATGACGTTGAGCGCGTTCTGGCAGCACAGCCCGAACGCAATCGTCTTGACTCGCAGCCGCGACGTAGAGACCTCGGCCAGGATGGTGAACGCCACGGCGCCGATGCCCGTGTTGTAGAAGAACGAGTAAAGGAGGCACATGGAAACGGCGCCGCGTAGCGACTGCGCCGTGCCCAGGAAGTCCAGCGCGCCCTGAACCGTGCAGATGGCGAATAGCATCGCCACGCCGACGAGCATCAGCAACCGGCGGCCGAGGCGGTCGACGAGGAACCAGGAGACGACGTTGCCGCCGATGGAGAGCACCTGGGCGGCGATCTGGATGCGGAAGGACGCGGCGCCGCTAAAGCCCGCCAGCTGGGCGTAGTAGAGGGTGTAGGACTGCATGAAGAGCGAGCCGGCGAGGGACTGGATGAGCAGGGGCGCGATGGAGATCATAGTGCGGCGCAGGTTGGAGGCGCGGAAGCACTCGAGGTAGCTCACGTCCGAGGTCTCGCTGCGGGCCTGCTCGAGGGTGAGCTCGATCTCGGCGTAGCGGCGCGCCGAGGTCTCGGCGTCGTGGCCCAGGCGGCGGAGGCTCTGGAGCGCCTTCTCTTTGGCGCCCTTGTTGGCCAGCCACCACGGCGACCTGTCATGAAGCTTTAGAGACATGCGGTGAACGGGAAAGGGGTTGAGGGGCATACTCTGGCATGAAGAAGACGAATATGGCGGATATGGCCGCGACGCCGTACTGGGAGACGAACACGGCCCTGTAAGCCCAGGCATTTTCGAACGTCCCCGTGCTGTTCAGGATCAGGGACACCGCGAAGGGCCCGATCGTGTAGCCGAGGCCGATGAGGCAGGTCATCAGTCCTCGCAACGGAAGCGGCGCAACCTAGAATCGTTCATGTCAGCGTACGTTCCTGGATGCTCACCGGCTAAGAGACGAAGGAGCTTACCTCTCCGATGTAGGTAGTTGAGACGGCCTTCAAGGTGCCAACCGCAAACCCATTCAGGAACTTGCCGCCAAAGAACATGGGGTTCGTGTTCGCAAGGACCTGCACGGTGATGGAGGCAAACGACACGACGAGGGCACCCATGACTGTTCTCTTCCGCCCGATCCAGTCTGCCACCTGTCCCGAAAAAAGGGCCCCGATCCAGTCTGCCACCTGTCCCGAAAAAAGGGCCCCGATCGCTTGTCTAAAGGTCCCTTTATCAGTAAAACAAAACACGAACATCGGTTTTCCAAAAGACCTACGAAGCCACAGGACCTCCTGAGTGAGCGCCCTGCCACGCGGGCGGCAGCACCCACCCGCCGTTACGGTACGATCCGAAATCCTGCCGGAAGCGGGGGATGCCGACGACCAGGCCGGCGGCCTGGTTCTCGTAGCTCACGAGCAGGATCTGCCACGCCGCGAAGACGGCCCACGCGAAGGCGCGCGGGTTCTGCCGGATGGCCGCCCACTTGCCGAGGTTGGGGTCCTCGGCGACCGCGGCGTCTGTCCGGCGTCCATCGGTGCCCTCGTGGTGAGACGGCTCGGCGGTCTTCTCCTTGTCCATGGTGGGCGCGCGGGAGAAGGTATCGAGATCGGTATAACTCTGGAGGGGGAAGAGATGCCGAATGGCTTCAAAAAAGACTTTCTGGCGATTTGCCCCCTTTTCCGGTCCGCAGGGGAGGTGTTGAAGGCCGTGTCCCAGGACTCGGGACAAAACGCTCGTCGTCCTCGCTGATACTTATACGCAGCATCCAGAACAGTTGCAGGCCCATAAATAAGGCGCGTTCAGAAGATCATCCGGAGTCTGGGGAAACGTGGGGGAACGACCCGACACCCCGTGGATGCGGTATTGCGGGGGTTCCGACATCCGGATGGAATGTTGGCAGGCTCTTCCCCCCGAGACCCGGGGTGTCGTTCGACGTTTCTCTTGTTTTTGATCCTTTGAATGCGGATGTCGGTTCATTTATAGCCTGCGATTGAACCAACAGTATGGGGCAGCCCGGGGGGACGAACCGGCTTGTTCGCGGAGTATCGCAGATATCAGAGCTTCATCCAGTCACGTTCGCATGAAGCAACTTCTTTACAGGTATTAGAAGACTACTGACCCTTGATCTCCGTCTTGATGTAAGAACGACGCTGGTCGTCCCGAATACCAGCCGCTTGGAGGGCACTAGCTGTAGGATCCTCTACGGCTTCCACACCACGTGTTCGGGCCAGTCCGAGTTTCTGATACTAATCTCCGAGCTTCTCGGTCACTTGTTTTTCTACTGGGGCGGTTCGCGGCATCAACCTGGATCGGTCACGCAGAGTATCTTCGGGTCATACTCCCGCATAGACAATCCACTCTTAACTCCCCGTTCCAATCGCAAAGTACAAAAAGACACCACATACATCAACAGCAAACGCAGCTTGCGTCAGCTGATGAATCCTCGATGAAATATATTGGTGTATGAGCGGCCTTTCTGAGTCGTCCCCCTGCCCCTATTGGTCCTTGCTGCCTGGGATGAACTGCCAGTTCTCTGCACATTCTTGAACCATATTTGCGGTAGGAGGCTCGCCCAAACGTAATAAGATTCAGCAATTTCATAGCGTGCCTCGTAATGTACGCCACATCATCTTCGTCGCCGTGTATGAGCCACGTTTGCTTGCCGGGGATATTACAACAAGGTTTTGCTACCCAAGCATCGTGGCTTCGAGGGCTGCAGCCACCGAGTCACTGGCCCCATCCATCCTTTTCTACACATTTCACGCAACCCTTATCATTGTAAACCACTCCTCCCTTCCTAAAAGATACCTCAAAAAGGGGCCGTGGCTCAGTGGCCAGAGTGCTCTGTTAGAATCTCTTCTACAATAGTAGATACGATGAGCCATAGTATCATCATTCTAGCAGAGAGGTCGGTGGTTCGAATCCGCCCGGCTCCGTTCCTTTTTGAGATTTTCGACACCCACCCTTTAAACTAAAGACACGATATGTCAAGAGAGAAATGGCACATTTAGAGAGACTTGAATTTCTTTTTTCAAGGAAGAAAAAGTCAAAACATCTTTTGAATAACTGATAGACGTTATTTTACTTTCGTATATAAAGGCATCTAGACAGAGCTCTCAAAACCCAAGTAGGTTTCTTCAAAGGTAACAAGTAAGTATTTAACCAAAGTCATGGTGACGGGAAACTCTTATTCCCATCCCTTAGTTATACTCAGAGAGGAAGTCGATGGAAGCGACTGAGACGTCGGACGAGGTTTAGTCCCCTACTACTCCAATGTTCTCTATGGACGTAAAGCCTTTCATTCTAATCTTCAAAGCGTTGACATGTCAGAAACACCTGAGCGGTCAAGATATTAGCATCGCAAAGACGTAGGAAGTTTAAAGTCGTTGGATGTACTGGGGTGGAGCAGTTGATTCCCATCCCATGCCGACTGAACATGGCATCCCCAATTACTACTCAGTTGATTCCCTAAACTCGCCAATATTCCCGTGGTTTACAATTATCAGCTTTATTGTCCGCTTCAAAGATGCATCTACTCCTGGCCTCTGGGTCGAGCAAAGTGCCTAGGGATTACTGGGAGCTTGTCCTCCTTATGGTCCATCCGTTCTTTGTAGGTGTAGTCACCCGAGTTCAGTCCTCCTAAGACCTCGCCCCAGAGCCAGGCATTTATCTCCTCGTGCTGCTCCAGCCAGTGTGCAGGATACCACCCCACAAAGTAGGAACGCTTGTACGGGCCGAACAGGAGGAGAGGGTGAGGCGATTTCTCGAATTACGCCAGGCACGAGCCGCAGTAGTCGGAGGGTGACCCGGAGCATGTCGGAGGTTGTAGTCTCGAGATCAGGAGTCCAGGAAGTTTTCGCGCTGGAGGCCGCAGGGCTCAAGACAGGCTTTGAATTGAACGGCGAGGCCATGGATGAGGTCCCGGAGAGGCGTCAGGCGTAGTTTCTCATCCAGCTTCAGGTCTGTGGCGCCGATGCGGATGGACGCGAAAACGTTAGGGTGCCACGTATCGTTTCTGTCTATCGTGCAGTAGGACAGCATGGACTTGACGTCGATGTGTTTCATGAGAATCGAGCCGACGCGCCGGACCCTGCCTTCGAGACCGGGGTCAGCAGTATGAGTTTGGGCCGTGTAGGTGCTGTAGTACGCCGGCGCAAGCCAGGGTTTCCCGTGGCAGCTTACCAGGTTGAGTCTCTCGTATTATAACATGATGGTAGTTAACAGGTGTCTATTGGAGAAGATTCACCCTATGTACCCTCTCAGCAAGGTACCTATGCAGACTGAACACCAAACACCCCTTTCCGATACCCCGACCCATCAAGAAGACAACGCCCGAACCGCATCGATAGCCGCCCTCGCAACGCGTCGGTCGTCGTCAAAGTCCAAGGTAGCCTCGACGTCATCGAAGTCGGCCCACACCGTCTCGAAGTCCTCGTCCTCCTGCTGCGTTCCCTCCGCCCGCTCCACGGCATACCCCACCGCCGCGACGAACCAGAAGATGACCTTGAGCGTGCCGTCCGCGGTGGTGCGCTGCGTCATGGCGATGGGCTCGGTGACGGTCTCTGGGAGCTCCGCGACCCCGGACGGCAGGGTCGCCAGCGTGGGGATGTCCACGGGGAGCAGCCTGACGCGCATTCCCGTCTCTTCCAGCGTCTCCCGCATGGCCGCCTCTTCGAGGGTCTCGTTGATGTCCTTGCGGCCCTTGGGCAGGAGGTGCTCGCCCGTCTTTCGCCACCGGATGAGGAGGACTTTGGAGTTGGCGAGATCGACGGAGACTGTGCCGCAGCTGATGACGAACTGGTCTGATAGGAAGAGGGATTTTGACTCTGAAGACATGGTGATGTTTTGATGCCTGCTTATCTGTGAGTGTTGTTGATGTGATGGCTGTGATTGTGATTGTGATTGTGGTGGGAAGCGGGAAAGAAAGTAGGTATTTAAACTTTGGTGGCTAGAGGGAGAATTTTGCCAGAGGAACTTCTATGACACACACGTGATCAGCCATAAATTATTTGGATAATTTGATGCTCATAGATTCTACTGCCTTGTTGGGTGTCTTTGGGTTGAAGTGACTCAAGGCAGGCGCCATGCCAGGGCAAGTGTAGAAAGGGGTTCACTGAAACGACTTCCTCGTCAGATTGCTACCACTACCTATGGTACCTATAGAGTACCTTTTGAATCTACGTAAAGAATGTGAAAGACTTTACAGTCCGATTTTTAAATACCTTTTGTCGTGATAGCTAAAGCTACCTATAGCTATGTATGTACGTAACTACTTAAGTGGCTTTACTTAATCTCCCGCCCACTCTCAGGGGGCCTTTCTCTCTATACCACTATATCACAGTACTTAGAGATCAGGCCGTTATTTAAACTTTACTTTAACTACTCGTACTTTGATGTGTAACACTTTGACACTCTCTCTTATGATTCCTAAGCCAAAGATACCTCGCTTCTGTAGTAAAACTTATAACATTCTCAAAATCGAGTCGCATTATAAGCTGGATACATGGGCATCTTCCAAGCACCATATTCTCTTTCCGAATTTACTATTACAATGCCCTCTCCACATGATTCACCAGGTTACTTGAAGGTCACAGTATAATACATCCATCTCACTGCAAGTAAGCCGCTCTAAAACGCCGCGCGAGAATGGCAGACTCGGGCCCTCTAAACTCGTCATAGTGCGGCCGGTACACCATGAGCGGCCTCTGGACTTCGCCCGTCTCGACGGGACGGCAGAACGCGACGGCCAGGTCGCCATCCCCGCGCATGGTCGCAAACTTCCACTCCGCCATGGCCTTGTTGAACGCTTCCCAGCTGACGGAGCGCCTGTCCGAAGCCTCATACTCCCCGAACAGGGCCTCGAACACCTTGGTCGTCGCCGGGCTGACCTTGAACGCCTCCGCGACGGCGGGAGGGATGGCGTCCGAGTCTCCCGGAAGCGACGGCGCGATCTCGTAGTCTGTCGGCGACGAGGAACGAGCCCTGTGCTTCTCTCTTCGTTGCTCGACCAGCTTTCCCAGCGGTTCCCGAGCGGGCAGCGGGAGCGGCGTCCAGTCCTTCCCCGGCGCGGTCTTGCTCGCGTCGTACTGCCTCTGCAGGTAGGAGAGGCACTCGTCGACCAGGTCCTGGTACAGGAAGCCCAGCTTCGTCCCCGTCTTCTCGACGATGAACTTGTCGAGGGCATTCAGCGCGCCCTCGATCATCCCAGGCTGCGAGAACCTCTCGACGGGGAACACGTACTCGCCGAGGTCGAGGTCCTTCTTGATGCCGTTCATCTCGATGTCGAGCTGCAGCGACCCGGAGACGAAGAGCTGGCACCTCTCGCGCGACGGCGGGGGCAGCGAGACTTTTTCGTTCAGGTCCTCGATGAACCACAGCACGGCCGACATCTCGGCCACCGCGCCCATCTCCGATCTGCCGATCAGGCGCCGGTCGATGGGCTCTTCCGCGAGGTGATCATCGATGCTCGCCAGCCATTTGGCGGCGCTGGCGGCGGTGGCGTTCTTGTTGCACAGCTTCAGCATGTAGTAGGCTAGGGGTTCGGTCCCGGCCAGTTCCTCGGCGTTGGCGCTCAACTTGACGCGCGAGTTGCCCGCGGCGTCGAACTCGTAGGGGTCCCTCCGGAAATACTCCCACTGCGACTCGGAGAGGTGGCGCCGCAGCGCGGACTGGGCGCGGAAGAACTCGCCGTGGACGACGTTGGAGAGCTCCTGGAGCAGGATGGACCTGTAGACGGCGTTCGTCCCCTTGCTCTCCGCGCGCTGCAGGAGCTCGGCGACGTACGCCCAGGTGGCGGCGTTCTTGACGGCGTTGTGGACCGTGTCCAGGACGGCCGCGTTCATGTGCCTGCTAGCGATCTTGGGCTTGTGCCCGTCCAGCGAGGGGTATTTGGATCCCTTCCACTCGCGCAGGAGCTCGGGGCGGCTGGAGAACCAAGCGAAGGCGTCGCGGGCGAGCATCTCGCGGTCCGAGGTCAGGACGGCGAGGTACGCATCCAGGGACGCCTTCCTGTCGAGGACCAGGGGCAGGAGGTCCAGCTCCGCGCAGTGATCAGACATCTCGACGTCAGCAGCCGGCTCGTCGACGGCGACAGCCGGCGTTGCGTGCAGGACGAGGTTGCCGGCCGCAGGGCCCGACCGCTCCTGCGGGCTTCCCGCGAGGAGGTCGTCGACGATGTTGTTGAGGCGCTCGAGGAAGTACATCTGCCTGGTCAGGACCAGCTTGCCGAGGTCGCGGTCCACGACGTTGCCGGAGCGCTTGAACAGCTCTATGCCCGGCGTGAAGTTGGACGCTCGCGGGACGTACATGCCATACAAGTCGCTGTCGGCGAAGCAGAAGTGGCCACCCCGCTCGGTCTCCACGTCGCGGGCGTCGTCGTAGCGCAGGCCATGATTGCCCATCGCCCACTCGATGAAATAGACGTCCGAACGGCCGTCGGGGAAGGGCTCCGGACCGGGGTCTTTGAATTCGTACTGGTGGTAGAGTGCCATCTGGCCGCGGTACCGAAGCAACTTCATCAGGTGCTCCGCTGAGTCGGGGCCGGTGAGGTCCCGCAGGTTCCACTCCGGGACGCAGGCGGCGGCGGCGTCCATGGACCGGTCCCCCAGCGGCGCATTGCGCTCCTGCAGCACGGGGCCGTTGCGGCCGGCCGCCTTGACGTAGGCGGCTCGCTGCTCCATGTCGAGCGCCTTCCAAAGGTCCTCGATGTGTTCGATGTGCGACTCGTCGCGCCCGACCTTTCGGCTCAGGTCTTTGTGGAGTTGCTGGACCTTGGCCTGGTCGGACATCTCGGGTGGTTCCATGTTTAGTCTCTGGCAGAGGAAACAGGTAACTAGTCAATCGAAATGTAAGTATCAACAATTGAAGCAGAGGTGAAAAATTGGCTATAAACAAATAAAGAGAGAAAAGAGAAGTGGGAGATAGGGGTAGGGCAGTCAAAAATAACTACTCAACAGCCCAGACTCTCTGTTAATAAACAGCCCCCTGTACGTATTGGCACCACATTAAACCCTCCCCTGAGAAAAAGCAAACCTTCACCCATGTACCTTGTAACCAACTCAAAAGTGTTAATCCTCTACTGGCTATCTGCTCCATTTCGCCAGCAGGTTTAGAAGTAGCACACTAACAATAGGTTGAGGGGGGGCATTGTACATGCCGTGAATCCCTCTCAAAATAACCGTTGTCGTCGCAACTGCAAGCTGTCTCTCAGGGACGAAGCGTTGGTAATCCAACATTGATATCCCGGGGATTGAAGAGCGCCAGGCTGCTAATTGAACTACCTAACACGTCTAGTTGTGCAAAAAACTTTACAAAGTCTGAAAAGATGACTAATGGAGCAGCAACTAGACACAAGAAGCTGGACCTGGGCTCATCAAAACAGAACTCAACTTCATGTAGAATGGGCAGGCATTTCAGGACTTGACTCGGCAGTATTTAGGTAGCACCCTGAGTTATCAATTCAATCCAACGCAAAAGAGACACCCGAAGCCTCGAAGACGGCCCTCGCCTCGTCCACAGCTGCCGACTCCTCCAGGCCCGGGAACGCCACGGTCTCGAGGCGGGGGAACCTCTCCCGCGCGACCTCGCCCAGCTTTAAAATAGCCGGGACGAACGGCGCGAGCTTGGGCCCGACGTATCCGCGCAGCAGAAACTTCCGTATCGAGGCCGGCAGCAGGTCCACCAGCAGCGCGGGATCCGGCTCGGGAACGACAAACGGCACGCGGACGTACGACCCGTCGGGCATCCTCATCGCCCTGCCCGACCCGGGGTTCTCGTGCACGGCGAGGCTGCGGGTATCGATCGTCAGCTCCTCCAGATGCTCGAGGCCCTTGAGAGACCGCAGCACGGCCTCCTCCGCCAGGTCGCGCGCCCAGAACGCCATCCCGAGGTTGAGCGTCAACTTCCTCAGGCGCGGCGCGTGTGAGACAATCGCCGTCTGCAGGCCGCGCGGTAGCATGCCGCCGCTGTCGCTGACCATAGCCCCTCCCGCCGAGTAGGAGAAGCTCTCGAGGCGCGGGAGGCGGTCCAGGAACGCGGAGAGGGCTTCCGCGGAGACCTCGCAGCGCTCGAGCTCCAGCTCCGCGACGTGCTCCATCCGCGCGCCCGCCCCGACGGAGGTGGCCTGGGTCCCCGTCAAGGAACGCAGGTTCGGCGCCGCAGCCAGCAGGGGCTCGAGCAGCGCCATGCTGCACCCGAGCTCCGTGTCGCCGTGGGCCTGGGACAGCGTCCGCAGGCTCTGCATCGACCCGGGGGCCGAGAAGCCGCACGCCGCGGCGTCGTAGTACGTCCTCAGACTAAGCTCCTCGAGGCCGGGGCACCTGCTGGCGACGAGGTCGAGAAGCCTGCCCGAGCCGAGCCGGTCGTCATCCAGCGGCGCGTCCGAACCGCCCGCAGACTGCGCCGCGGCCTCGCGGAAGAAGTCGACCGCGGCGGCGTTGGTCCCGTAGCTGCCCGCCTGGTCGGGGAACACCGCCCAGGCGTCGGCGTGCCGGAGCACCCTGACGTGGCGCGCGAGGTCCGGCCGGCGGAGCAGCGTCTGCGCAAGCGGGATCGTCTCCTTTTCGCGGTCGAAGACGGCCGGCTGGTGGTACAGGAGCGGCGTGGCCATGGACCGGAGGGCCTTGGACGTCCGGCAGAGGCTCGCGAGGGCTGCGCGGCGGGAGACCACGGCCCGGCACGGCCCGGCGCAGTCGCAGTACGGACGGCATTCCGTGCCGAGGGGGGTGCAGTGGAGGCAGAGGGCCTCGAGGATGTCTTCCACCACTGTGAGGGGGAGGTCGAGGAGGGAGGTCATGGCGGTGTTCGAGTACAGTGAGTTGCAAAAGTTGGTGTTGGTGTTGGTGTGCTCGTGGTTGTGGTGAGAGAAATATTTGCATGTTTTTGTTGCCAAGTTTAAACAAAGGTTTAATGTGTTGGGAGCAGCAGCAGGCAGCAACCAACAGACGGGCAGGGGTAATTCGCGATCAGATCTACTCTGCCCTGGGATCACCTTACCCACGGGCGCTACAGCATTATAAAGAATTGAAGAGGATTAATATCCAGACAACTAGAGACGCATATAGTAGTTAGCATGTCCTAACTAACGAAGCCTCCCTCTCGTTAGTGGCGATCCTGCGGGGGAGGTGCGCCGGTGCCGTGCTCCGAGGCATTTCGGGAATAGAGTATTAGAGTTGGTTTAGACAACTACTACAACATCGCCAATCTCTCGGCTATACGAAGTTGCTGGTTGAAATGGTGATGGGCAGGTTGTCGTGGATGGCATTAACATTGGCATCGAGTTGACTTCTATGAGTCACGCCGAGCAAAACACTAGTGACTAAAACCATCACCAACCCCCTCAACAACCTCTCCCTCCCCAAGATAAAACCTCTTCAACTTCACAACTCTCACGTCACAAAACGAACTCATCCACAAAATGTCCCCTCCCTACACCGTCCTCGTAACCGGCGCGGCAGGCCACCTCGGCGCAGCCCTGATGCTCTCCCTCCCCGCCCACGGCCACGTCCCCTTCGGCATCGACATCCTCCCCTCCCCGACGACGACCCTCACGGCCTCCATCACAGACTCTTCCCTAATCTCCTCCATCCTCTCCTCCCACCCCTCCATAAAGCACATCATCCACGCCGCGACGCTGCACAAGCCGCACGTCGCCTCGCACCCGAAGTCCGCCTTCATCGAGACCAACATCGCCGGCGCGCAGACCCTCCTCTCCGCCGCGGAGGCCATCCTGCCCCGGATAGCATCGTTCGTCTTCGTCTCCACGACGTCCGCCTTCGGCGCCGCCCTCACATCTCCCGTCCCAGGTTCGCCCGCGTCCTGGATCGACGAGTCCGTGGTTCCGATCCCGAAGAACATCTACGGCGCGACAAAGACGGCCGCGGAAGACCTCTGCCGCCTCTCCCACCTGCAGACGTCCCTGCCGGTGGTCGTCCTCCGCACGAGCCGCTTCTTCCCCGAGGCCGACGACGACCCGTCCCGCCGCGCGGCGCTCGCGGACGCGAATTCGAAGGTGTGCGAGCTGGCGCATCGGAGGGTCGACGTCGTGGACGTGGTCTCGGCTGTCGTCTGCGCGATGACGCGCGCGCGGGAGATCGGCTGGGGGAGGTACGTCATCTCGGCGCCGACGCCGTTCGCGCGGGACGCGGAGACGCTGCGGAGGCTGGGCGCGGGGGACGCCGCCGCCGTGCTGAGGGAGGCGGTCCCCGGGTGCGACGCCGTGTTCGAGAAGCTGGGGTGGGGGATGATGGACCGGATCGACAGGGTGTACGACTCGTCGCTGGCGGTGAGGGAGCTCGGCTGGAGGCCGGAGTGGACGATCGACAAGGTTGTCGAGAGGCTGGCGCGCGGGGAGGACTGGCGGAGCGAGTTGACGCACCGCGTGGGCAAGAAGGGGTACCATGCCGTCCCGACGGGGGTGTACACCACCGAGGCAAGAAATGCGTAAACGTTTAAATGGTCTTTGGTATTCTGTCTTGTCTAGTGTATGCATGTGAGAGAAATATGAGCATCTCAAAAAGTAGAAGCGCGCAAAAAAATGAAGACAAACAATTACAAATGACGCTATGCAATGTCCTCGACCAGCCCCAGCTCGTGCCCCAGTTCCAAGATCTGCCTCGCGACGGCGTCGACGTCCACCGTCTTGATGACCACGCGGTGGTTGCCTTCCCACTCGACGAGCCGCGTCGAGCCAGGCTCGCAGTACTGCTTCAGCAGCCGCCGGTGTTGGTCCAGGCCGGGGTCCTTCATGCCGTGGACGTGGATCGTCGGCAGGCGGAGGATGTGGCCGGTGCCCGACCCGTTCGGCCAGTCCTTGAAGTCGACGCTCGCCTCGGCCGCGTCGCCAACGCCCTGCGGGATGTCTAGCCTATCGTCCAGCACGATCAACGGAGCGCGACCGGCCAGCAGGACGCCGAAGCGCCAGTTGGCGGAGCCGCCGGCGGAGGCGATGCGGCGGCCGTACTTTTGCTGCAGCATCTGCTGGGTGTACATCAAACTCGCGGAGATCTTGGCGCCCTGGCTGAAGCCCAAGAGACCGACCCACTCGCCGGTGGCGCCGAGGGCGTCGTCGTCGTCCATGGCCATGCGCAGCTGGAAGTGGATCTCGGCGGATGCGGTCTCGGCGTCGACGGCCTGATGCTCGGGGAGCCAGCGCAGCCAGCGGCGGAAGGGGCCGTAGTCGCCGTAGACGGAGACGATGCTCTCGTGCGGGTTGCAGATGAAGGGTCCATCGACGAAGACGAGGCGGAAGTGGCCCTTGAGGCGAGAGATGAGGGCGCGGCACTGGACCTTGAAGACGGCCGCGTTGACGCCGCCGCCGTGGAGGCAGAGAATGCGCGGGAGGTGGAGTGTCGTGTCCGGGCCCGGCGGGAGCGTTGTTGCGCTTGGCATCTTGTTTCTTTGTGTCGCGAGTTGGAACTGTGTTCAATTGCGTTCAAGCCGGAACTCTGTTGCGTGTGTAAGTACCGAGAAGGCGAGAAGCAGGGATGGCAATGCAAGGGGCGGAGCTGTTGCAGAGCTTTTTTTTCGGGACCGAATATCGCTGGTCGGGTATCTGGGAGAATGGAGAGAGGAGAGAGATTGAGAGGGGAGAGAAAAGAGCGAGGAAGACGCGAGAAGACGAAGAAAAGGAACCGACCTGTGTCTGCTCGTCGGAAAAGACAAATAAAAAAAGACCCGAACATGCGCCTCTTCGCTCGATCCTTCGTTCACGGCGTTGGTCGGAAAGAGGCTTCTGCATGCGCAGGGACAAGCGGAGGCGAGAGAGACAGCGGCAGCGCAACAGCGGCAGCCGCACCGGCAGAGCAAAGCGATCGACACTCGAACTCGACAGTATCCGTAGGAGGGAACGAAACGAGACACTAGGCGTCAATAGTGGGGCGAGGGATTGCTTTGTCCGTGGCCTCACCGGCCGGAGCTCCGAACGCTGATCTGACCGATTTCCAATCCCGTCAACCCGTCCTGTCCACCCTCGAGTCTCGACGCCTAGGCAGCCGTTTCCCTTTTCCCGGCCACCAGCTAGGTAGCTGTTGCTGACGTCTAGCCCTAGTCAACGCCGACCCAAGATGCCTACCAATCTCTAAACAGATCAAGGCGGGGATTGGCGACGATCAGGCTTGCCTGCTTTCATCGTAGCCGGCTTCGATGGCGGCGGGTCGGAGGCGCTTGGCTTTTGGAGAGGGCCGCGCTCAGAGTGTCGATTTTGGTACGAGATTCGTCGTTGTCGTACCCGCTGGTGGTGTCGTCGTCGGTGTCGATGGACGTGAGGAGGGAATGGGAGGGATGGGACGGAGGCCGTCAGACCCGGCGGAACGGTCGACGCATATATCTGCAGCGCCGAACTTCAGACTCGGCTTCTGCTCGTTCGGGAACAGAAGCTCGAAGCTTTTACAAAGAAAAGACTGGAACCCTGCCTAGCACGGATTAGATGAAGCAGGCTCGTAAAGTTTGCTTACCCTTCTCCTGTTTGCTTGGTCGCTTGCTATGCTTCGACCCGACGCGCGCGGGTTCGAGAAGCGAGGCAAAGTGCAAATGCAAATGCGCACGCGCAGTGCCATGAATCAGTCGCCAGTCACCGGATCGGCCATCGTAAAAAATGCCCGGGTCGCACCCTGACTGACACCTGACACTGGGACACACGGCCAAAAGTGGTGACCTGAGAAGCTCGTACCGCAAATCATGTCGGTGTCGGGGCGGTTGCGTGCGCTGCGTGTGAGTGTCGTGCTGTGCGACTCGACATCGGGCTTACCCATACCAGCCGGTGGGCTTTTCGGACGCCATTTGGGAGACGTCCGGAGCGTCGTGTCGTATTCCCAGCCTGGCTCTTCTCCCCCTCGTCGTTGGCGACGTCCGATCCGAAGGCCACCTCCGACGTCAGTGCCAGACCAACGCCGACCGCTTGGAGAATAATCAATAAATCGGCAGTAGCCCCCCTCATTTCGGGCCTGGGGACAAGCATGTCGAAGGGCCCCCCCAGCGGGTAAAGACCACTATCGTGGGATGCCGGGTTGTGGCCTCGAACAGAGAGTTTGCCATAGTCTCGACAAATTGTCTGCGACGGACATGTCCGCCGGTCACTTGACTCGCGGCCTCGATACTTTCGAGAGCAGAAGAACGTGTCAGGTCGAAGAGCTGTTGGCCTCACGCTGTCACATGCCGTGGTGATGGATGGATGGAGATGGAGGGAGACGCGTAAAAGGACGCGCGATTGAAATTTTTACGAAGACGAAAGCGACGACGTCGAAGAGAAACACATGTGGAAGGTGGTGAGGCGCGAGCTGGTCATATGTGCCGTGCCTGCCTTGTTAGTACTGATATTCTGGTTGGTACCTTCCATCTGTCACTTCATTGCGTGGTGAGGAGGCAGGCGCACCTGCCGCACCTGCCAGTTCACTGTCAAGAGCATTGGGCCGCTGGAGCTCGCACCTTCCCCTTCCCCAGCCCACCAGCGGCCCTCCTCAACGGTGAGTAGCTTTAGCGTGGAGTTGCAGGGATGAACGTAGGCGGACCCCGAACCACCCAATCGCTCCCCGCTCTAACGCTCAGCCACACCTAGTTCCGGTTAGAGGCCCCCGCTACCCGATTTACGGGCGCCCAATTTGGCCAGCACGCCAGGTACCACATCATCAGCCACATTCATGACGTTTGTTTGCGCGTGTGTTGCCCCTCCTTGACGTTTCCCTTCTCTTGTGTGAGCTGGCAGGTGCGGTAAACGGCACAGCTCCAAGACGTGGAGCTGTACCACTACCTATGCAGAGAAACCTGACGTACTGGTCTCGATCTCTTCCGCAACATCTCCATCTAAGCCTCGTTGGCCTGCGATATCCACGTTGACGAACACTCTGCGCCACACCAGTTCATCAGGCGTCCCCGAGAAGGAAACGAAACAATCTCGCCGCTTCCGCTCCCGCCCCAGCAGCATCGCCAAAACATACAAAAGGAAGAAACAAGCTCGTGGCTGTTCCTTCACTTCCCCCAAGCATCACCCCACTTTCCAATCATCCACATCGGACGATACCCCCAAGCCCTCGTTACTACTACTCTATCGCGACGTTTTCGTTTACTCCTTGACATCTTCTTTACCCTAAAAGACCGTCTTCAGCAGAAACACCACAAACCAACCACATCATGTCGTGGTCTGGCCCCAACTCCTCCGAGAAGCCTCCCATCCCCCAGGGCGAGCAGCAGCTCTACCCTCCCCCTCCCACCGACCAGACCCTGAACCAGCAGCAACAACAACAGCCTCACGTCTCGTTCAACGAGAAGCCCTCCGGATCCAGCGAGCTCCCCGGCCAGCCCGCCGGCCAGTACTTCCCTCCTCCTCCCCCGGGCCCTCCTCCCGCGAACCAGCCGCAGTACACCCACACTCCTCAGGCCCAGCCGCCCCAATATGCCCCTCCCCAGCAGCAGCAATATCAGCCGCAGCAATATCAGCCGCAGCAGCAACAGCCGCAACAGCCGCAACAGCAGTACGCGCCACCGCCCCAAGGCCAGCACTCAAACGACACGCCCATTCACGACTACAACCCGGCCTACCACGGCGCCGGCCACCACTACTCGCCCGCTGGCGCCCCCCAGGCCGACCCCGCGGGTGCCTCCGCTGCGGCCGCGTTTGCTGCGACCCCGGAGACCACACAGCCGCAGAAGCAGCACCGCGGATGGGGTGAGCGCCTGTCGCAGATGGGCATGAAGGCTGCCGTGCCTATCAATGCCCTGGCCAACAAGATGGGATCCCAGAGCTTCCTCCCCACCACCATGGAGAAGGAGTGCGAGAAGGCCGGCAAGATCCTCCTTAGCTTCTGCAGTAAGTCCTAACTTCCCAGTTGCTCCGTGCCCAGTTCACAGCTAACACCGTCACAGAGGAAGGTATCACGTCCGACGTCCCTCCCCAGCCCCAGCCCTCCGAGAAGCTGGAGCCCGGAAAGACCGAGGGCAGCGGCTCGCGGCCCGTCACCCCAAGCAAGGACAAGGAGAAGGTTCGCAAGGAGCAGAAGGCCATCGTCAAGATCCCGTCCAAGGTCATCAACAAGGCCGTCGGTCTGGCCATCTTCACCACCGCGAGAGTCGGCTTCCAGTTCTCTGGCGCCACCGGATCCGGTGTCCTCATCGCCCGTCTTCCCGATGGCTCGTGGAGTCCCCCTTCGGGCATTCAGGTGCACGCCCTG
Source organism: Colletotrichum musae (assembly GCA_027406025.1). Taxonomy (NCBI): domain Eukaryota; kingdom Fungi; phylum Ascomycota; class Sordariomycetes; order Glomerellales; family Glomerellaceae; genus Colletotrichum; species Colletotrichum musae. The sequence continues at coordinate 1,630,854 of JANVYC010000004.1, forward strand.
GGCGCCGGCTTCTTGATCGGCGTCGACATTTTCGACTCCGTCCTGGTCATCAACAGCCGCGAGGCCCTCGCCGCCTTCATGGGTAACCGCGTCAGCTTGGGCCCCGACGTGGCCGTCACTGCCGGTCCCTACGGCGCGGGCGGTGTCCTCGACATTGGCGGTTCCTTCGGCGGCAAGAAGCCCGAGGAGAAGCCCGCCGAGAAGCCCGCGTCCCCGGTCGGTGATGCCAAGGTCGACGACAACGGCAAGCTGAAGCCCGACGAGAAGAACAAGCGCAGGAGCAGCAGCACCTCTTTCAAGCCCGTCTTCTCCTACGTCAAGTCGCGCGGTTTCTACGCCGGCGTCCAGGTCGACGGCACCGTCATCACCGAGCGCAAGGATGCCAACGCCGCCTTCTACGGCCAGAAGATCTCGGTCGACCAGATCGTCAAGGGCCAAGTGCCGCCCGCCGTTGCCGGCGGCCACTGGCCCGCGGGAGCTCAGACCCTCTACGAGGCCCTGAGGGTTGCGGAGGCCCAGCAGCCGCTTCCCGATGCCAACCTCCCGCCTCCGGCTGCCGTCCCGGCCACTGGAGCCCCGGCCGGCCAGGCCCCTCCTACCTATGGAGCTCCCTCTCAGCAGGCCCAGTACGGACAGACCCAGTACGGCCAGCCTCAATACGGCCAGCCTCAATACGGCCAGCCTCAATACGGACAGCCCCAGTACGGAGGCAAACCCGAGGGCTCGGCTCTGCCCGCCTACGGCCAGCCGCAATACCACCACGAGGGCGGACCCCTGGGCTCGCACCCGCCCCAAGGCCCTACCGCCTCGGGCGCTCTCGGCGACGAGCAGCTCCCGGGCTACGTCGACGACGGCGTGGTCCGCCCCGGCGTTGGTGACCACAAGGGACCCGGAACCTACCAGTAAATATCGAGCGTTATGAGTTGGCTTGGATGAACGTTGCGCAATGATGATATCCCCTTTGCATGCATGGCAAGTTGCACTTAGAGAGAGCTTAGATAGCCCAATGATGACTTTTTCCTACTTGATCACTTCTGAATTATCCTACCTAGCCTGTGGCCTGTTGAAACCGGCCACACTTGGCCACCACGCCCCGGTGTCTTCTCTGTCGTCCTCGACAAGTGACGAAAGTGGCACATCGGCGATGTTGGACTGTGCCATGGAAGCATGCATCTTGCCGAGACATGGCGCATTCGCAGCCTGACATCTCGGCCAGACATGTTCCGACGTGCCATGGCGTGAGACACGGCGGGCCACGGGAAGGACGGGCCATTGCATGGTGCTAGCAGGCACGGACACAAGACGTCGTGCGGTATAAAAAATGTTTGCGTTCATTTGGAGAGACAGACACCCGCTCGCCGACGACGATGCGGGCATCACCAGGGGCAAGCAGCAGTCCCCCCCTCCCGGGAGAAAGTCCGAGGCACCACCAAGGCAGGTAACAGATTTCGTACGATCAAGCTCATCCAGGGGCATGCCGACGGGTTGAGCAAAACGTGAGGGCGGGAGGTGGTCCTGGGTGGCCTGCGTCTCTATCCGGGGGGCGGCTGATCCATGAGCCCATCTACGGCTTTTTAATGATTTCTTTCCTCTGCGCCAATGTTCCAGAATTCGCGTCACAGATATTGCGCGCCGTTTTGATTTGGGGCTGCGGTGCCGCTTCGCGCTAGAAGGTCATCGACTGCCATGTTTCAACTACTGCCCGAGACAGCCCAGGAAACGCATCACTGGTTTGGGACAAGGGGTGAATAAAGCAACGAGGCCGCCGCAGAATAAGCAATGGCTGGGTCGGAGGGACGCCGATTCGAGGATTTCCCCTCCCCTTCCTCCCCAGTGGGCACACGAGATCATGCAGGGCGCGCCAGGTACCGGGAGCCAATCGCTTTGATCTCTTTCGGTGAACAAAGGGACTTCGTCGTCTGACGAGAGACGAGATAGACGGCAACGATTCCTGCGTGACATGCCATGAGAGACCTGCCCGTCGACTCTGGCGACGAGACCAAGGAGTTGAGCAAAAGGCACCCAGAAGATCACGATATCCGCCCCTTGACCTGTTCGGGCGGCGGCGGGGTCAGCAGTGCCGGCGCGGCGCGGCGCGGCACAGGTGACCTGTCACGGGACGGTAGGGGTCCAGAGCCCGGTCTATTGCCGTCCGCTGCCGCACTGTTAGAAGTTGAATACACCCAATTTCGAAGCCAATCAATTCGAGGCCACCACCGTTGTCGGTTGAAGCATCGTACACTAGAGGCGACGTGGGCTGGTAGGGCAGCGCTGTGTAGATCACCCAGTGCTTTGAAACAAACACTTTGGTGATCCACAGGGGTCACTGGACAGGACGACATCATCAGATGGACGTTCGGCGAGCTGGCCTTGCCGCCTTGGGCCTAAAAAAGATATCCCTGGGACTGACAAAAGCCTGGAATGGGATACGATCTGGTGGTCCCTTGATATGGTCGAGTCCATGAGCTTGGCTCTGTAGACTATTTCGAAATGCCCGCCAACAGTGGGATGTCGGATGACATTCTCGCGTTCCACTTTGCGCCAGTACGGCGGGACGTCGCATTTGTGACGACTTTTGTCTGTCTCGGGTGGGCTGCAGACTCGGAATACGGAAGAGGTTGGCACTTTTCCCCTGCTCCAAGTTTTTGAGTTGGCTGAGCGAAATTCCAGTCTTCCCATGGCGGTTGGAACGTTGGTGGAGGGGACCGAAGGCTGGCGGTATGTACTACATACTACACAGCACTTGGTGGTTGCAGGGTTCGTGTTAAGGACGTCATCGACTCCACGACGATGAGACGGCCGGGATGTGCAACATTAGGGCGCCCATTTCTCTCTGCGACGCCGCGTGCTCGCCTCGGCCTTTCACCGGCGGCTCAGTACTGAGTGATTCCCCTTTTTCTCGCCTCTCCAAGTCCCCTTCTTCGTGCGACATCCCCACGCCAAGCACGAGATTCCCTAAGGCCAGAGCATCGAACAACTGGAGACTGATTCGTCAGATCGTGCCAGGCCCATTGAATACCCATTCGAGTGGTCTCTGGAGGTGGCCTGAGTGGGCAGATGAGCAGGCCGATCGCCGGCACATTGGGTGGCGCCCGTTAATTTCTTCCTCCGTCCTGGAGTTCGAGCTGGGCTCCGGGGAGACGAGGGTGCGACGGTCGCACGAACCGCACGCGGTGTCCAGGACGTCGGCGCGGCCGTCATCTCATCACCGATGTTTTCCATCATTTTAAGCTCAGGGCCAAGCCGTGGCGTTTGCTGGCGACAGACCGGGTAGAGCTGGACAAATTGACTTTTTTTCATCAGCGAGCTTCCCGCGTGTTCGGTTCGGTGCAGCAGACGGAAGGTTTGCAAGGCTCCTTGGTCAATGATTAGGCTCGCGGCGCCGAGCCGAAAGTCTGTCCTGGTCTGACCAGCAGCCGCTCCAAGCACCAGCCATTGTTTTGGGTAGGGTGGCAGCGATGGCCAGGCGATTGAGCTTCGCCGTCTTGGCTCAACGAGGAAGAGACGGCCCAAAAGACGTGCGTGCCTGCTATCAGAGAAATGCTGATCAGCCTCAGTTCGCAGCAGGATCAGCGTCATGTTTCGTCAAGAGAGAGAGGAATCAAAGCGGTACCGGCCCAATCCCTGAATCGGAAATCGCTGTCGGTTGGTGTGGTCCGGGATGGGATGTCCAGAGTCAGACTCGAGACCGGGAGGCTTGACGGCGAGAAATGATTTGTTGCAGGGAAGAGGACGTCCAACGGCGGTGGACCTGGCTCCGAAGTCCCAGCGTCTTGCTCCCCTTTTTGGGGTCCGTCCAGGTGCAGCACGGCGGGCAAAGGGCGGCCAGCAGCCAACCAGCCCGAGGCGAGCGGCAGTCAAGACTCCAACAACGCCTCCTTTATGCCTCGTCGGTGTCGATCTCGCTGTAGGACAGCATCTGGTTGGCCATCGGGATCCTTTGACAGCTGAGATGCTCTGTCGTGTGTTAGGTAGGTGGTTGGAGTTGGGGCCGTTAGAGGAAGAAGCGGAGTGCGCTAGCCTGTCGGGTGGGAGCAAGTGAAGATCGCAACGGTGCATTGGGAGACGAACATCCATACGGTCTGAACGGTCGGCATGCACTCCGTCAGATAGCGGCCAGTGGTGGGCGTTCCCTGTCCCGCCCTCTCGGCGTGTGTTCCTTACGGCGCAGGAACGCAGGCACTGCGGCCGGATCGGCGGGGGGAAGCGAATGGTGGTGGTGGTGGTTGACGTCCACTGTGCACCGTCGACATTGACATTGGCCACTTGGGTGGAGGCGCTGGCCGACGCTGGATCGGACCTTCTATCCTCTCTGGACGACGACGCGTAACTCGGCCCAGTTTTTGTGCTGCGAAAAATAGCAACGTCTTCTGAATCGGATGTACGTGTGGTGTTGAGTACTTGTTGGTATTATGCGCCTCTGGGCTTGCGGCGCCCATCGGAGCGTTTCATTCGGAGTAATTGACGGGTGGCAGACAGGAAAGACGGTGGCACTCAGAAGGCTGTGTTGGTGCACAGCGGGTACGTGATTTCCTGCAGCAAGGCAGAAACTCGTATATGGAGGCAAATATTATTGAGGGCCAGCGAGTGCCAACATCGATCGGTTTAGTATTGGTAGGGCAGCTGAGCTCAGCTCGGCTCCAGCTCCAGCTCCAGCTTCAGCTCCAGCGTGGAGGTGACGATGGCGTGCGAGAGTCATGGCCGGCGGCGACTCCAGGGCAGCTGTGTTCGAAGTAAGGTACATCCCAAGCAGGGCAGCAAGCAGGGCCATCACCGCTCAGTCCAACCCGGAGCGACGCTGGACGGCGTGGAAGCAGTTGGAATGGAGTCGGCCGCAGAACAGGATCTCGACGGAGACCGGCAGAGGCGACCCAGACCCCACGCGGTGACGAGGGTGCAGCCAGCTTGAAGTTTCGACACACCACAGTGGCCACCCAAACCACACGCCCCGTCCGTGGAAAGCGCGGTTTTTGGGGACTTGGGGAACGTTGGAGTAACGGCGGCGAGGGAACGGAGGTCTGGGATTGAAAGACGAATCGACGGTGATCAGCAGTGGGTAGATTGGCAGCTGGGTACGGAGTACCGAGAAGAGAGTTAAAAAATGCCGCTGTCGTCTGTTGATCCATTTGGGCCCCGCGACGGAGAGGAATCCGGCGTTGGCAGCTGTGAAGCGAGGGTTTCTAGATGTCATTGATGAACGATTGATGAGCTTGGTGATGGTACTCCATGCCCATGGTTGCACTCCCAGCGGCAGCGACTCCATCGTGATGGCCGTATGGAGCTACCTAGTCATGGACTCGCAGTGCGTGCATTGCCAATGAAATGTCGTTATCGTGTTTGGCGAGAATCTGATTGGGGACCGACGTCGACGACACCCGGTGCCGCGAAATTGAGCTGGCCCGCACGGAGATGGCCAAGGGTTCTGGAAGGGGGATGGCCGCGGGAGCAGCAGATTGATGAGATTGAGACCCGGTTACTGAGGTTCGCCGTGGCCCCTTCGATGGTTAGCAGGATTGCAGTGGGAAAGCGACGGAGGGGAGAAAAAGAAGAAAATAAGATTGGGGTTCGCTCGGCACATGGAAAAGGAGAGATTGCAGTGATTGTAGGTGGTCCCCCCGGGTACGGGAGCGGTACTTGGCGAGCGGCGGTAATTTGCGCGGAGAGAATAGGTAGAGGCGCAGTACATGAGAGCCATGGGGATGGCTATCCAGACGCCCATCAACGGTTAGGGAAGGAAAGCCCCTGAGGAAACGGAAGGCAGTGGTAGTAGCCAATCATGTTTTTTCTAGAAGATTTTTTTCTTTCATTTCTCTCCTTTAATTCTCCTTCTGGTTATTCTCTTCTTCTCCTCATTGCAACGCTCAGGGAAGGGGCAAGGAGGGAAAGGCAGGGCACCTTCCTAATCGTGCGCGGTTTCCTCAAGCACGTTTGCTGAGCCACGAGATGGGCGATTGGATCTGTTGGTCCGTGGGCCAATGAAACGACACAGATCACGATTGGAGCGGGTCTTCTCATCAAGGCTTGGGTACCTACCGTTGCACCCGTTATTTTGGCGAACTCTGATACGGAAGAGTTTGTGTGATTTCATTTCCAGATTTTCTCCGTCGTGCATTGGCACTGATAAGCTGGTCTGCGTTTTTGATGAACGGCTGGAAATAATCACATTCTACCTAGTAACTACGTACTAGCACGCCATGCAGGTCTCCTACAAGCCCACCTCGAATCTGCGCATGCTACACTAAACATTCGGCGGGTACAATCTGGGAACCAGACCAAGGCTAAGGCGACGGGATGTCGTCCGCTTGTGGAATCCCAGCAGAAGGCCTGGAGAAAAAAGGCCAGCCTGGCCAAGGACGGCAGGAGGGAAAAAAAAAGGAGCCTGTACCAGGGGAAAGGCACGGGGGGCTTGGGGCCTAACCGAGCACGCCTTCCATCGCTGGAAACTGGGACCGTTGACCGTTGGCGCCGCCGTTGCACCAGAACTGTCAGCGAAAGATTCGATCGACCGTCTCGGCCACGCGCTGCGTTGGAAGCGCCTCCGTTTCGTGATGGCTGACGCCACTGGCCCTTTTCTCGGGTTGACAGGCGCCGCATTCCATCTGGGAATCTTGAACTAGCACGGCGGGCTCTGACGTCGAATGGGGGGCTACGAGTATTCGGGCAGCAGGTTTCCACGTTGAGGCTATCAAGGAATACTACACCGTCACCATCAGAACGTCAGCCTCAAGATCACGGCGTGCCGAAGTTGCCATGCCCAGCGCTGTCAGGAGGCAGATCAGGGCAGGGAGCGGTCGTCACCGTTCCGTAAACCGGACCTTCTAGCCTTTAGGTAGGTTACGTGAGGAGTGGAAGAGACGGCCGGGGAAACTGTGGAAGTGGACGGCACTGAGAGGGAAAGCGCCCATGTTTCACCCCCACCCAATGGCAGCTTCCCAGTTCTCCCCTCGGCCAGCCAGTGGCAGTGGCGTTTGTCTCCACTTCAATTCCCATCTGGTGCCCCCCACCCGAGTCCCGGTCCCGGCCAGTCAACGCTTCCAGGTCCCCTGATCCTAGCGACTTCCACGTCCCGACCGCCGACACTGGACTAGGGTCCCACCTTCCACCCCTTTCGCCTGCCCACTTCCCATCTTCATCAAATGCCCTCTTCCTTCAGGGAAAGAGCTGGCTGTCGATATCTAGAAGTAGCCGCAGAGTGCCTAATACACTGCAGTGTAGGTACCTACTATTATCTGGCATCCAAGGTATCAAGAGATTGGACGAGATGACGAGGGTATGGGACTGACAGCTGCAGAACATCAGACCAGAACCGATAACAACACCGCGTTCCATGTGGCCCGCGTTTGCAGCACGCGACAAAAAGGATGAGATGAGGCAGTTACAGAATATATAGAGCGGCGGCAGGATACACGTAATCCAGTATCCGTAGAACAGCAAGCAAGCAGGTGAGCCGAGCACTCGTCAACCTCCAACTCGGCTATGAGTCCCCCCATGGCCATGCCGCATGCACCACTGCGGCGCAAGCTGCAGGTCCCGTTTTACCCCTTCCCTTCGATAGGTAGGTAGGTAGGTACACACTGTACTGTGCGCCCGCCCTCCATCACGGCATTGCTCCTTCCTCCAGTTACGCAACAGCGAGGTACCCCAGGACCTCGATGTGTAAGAAGTTTACCTGCTGTTACTGGCTGCCCGCGTCCCCGAGCCGCCGCTGTGTGGCAGATGCGGGAGGCGTCGACGGCGGCATGCTGCATCTGCACCTGCACCTGCATCCTATCTCATCCATCCCCTATTGTGATGGGTTTCTCCGTTTCCTCGACTCAAGGGAAGGAGGCTCAGTTGCTGGTACAGATGCGCACCTTCCTTCCTATGTCCAGCTTCTTCAGCAAGCCCCCCCTTGCCCTCCCAAATTTGTCCCAATCACTCACTCCCGCTCTCAACCCTGCTCCACCGCGTCTAGGTACGTCCTAGGTAGGTACCTAGGTATCTAAGTCCCATCTACACCCCACCCCCCCCCCCCCCTTCTCGAGGACCCCGGCCCCTAGTCCCCCGTCCGTCACTCTACGCCGCACAAACGGAGGCTCCTGGTCTTCTATTCTCTGCAGCGTCCGTCCTATCCTATCCCGTTCTGGCCTTGGAACCACAGCCAGAGTCAGAGAAAGACATCGCCGTTGCCCACGCGTCTTCACTTTGTACCTACCCGCTGCCAAAACGGGGGACCCTCTTTTCATTCTACCGGGCCTCTCTCTTCTACCTCATCTGCCCTCACCTCTCCCCTCCCCTTCCCCTCCTGCTTCTTTCGCTTCTCTTCGTCTCTCCAGCTCATGACGAATCTGGATCGCCAGTCTCTGTCTGCATTTTTCGTTTTCTAGCAGCAGAGATTTCCCTTTTCTCGATCACTTGCCGGTCCTATGATCGTGTCACTCGCTTAGCACCATCGCCTCGCTAGCTACTATCACCAGTATCAGCAGCATTATTTCCTTCGGCCTCGGTTTTTCTCGTCCTGTTATCGGCATCTCCTAGACCAACAGCAGCATTATCTCCAAGGAAAGCAAAAGCTACTTCGACGACCACCTCCCGACGCCCGCCTCGAGGCGAAAGACGCCCCGAGACCAACCGTCAAGCTGGACGAAAAGCAACTAGACATTTTCATTCGGACGATGGGCGCGAAGCTCCCTGGTCCGACTCGTGCTTGCAGCATGCGTAACCCACTCGCGAGAACGCTGCTTTTCGCAGTCGTCATCCTCGTCATCATGGCCCTGACCCTCAGAAACGACGCAATCGACGTCCGCGGCCGCATCATCAAGACCGGTGCTGGCGTCAAGTCCTCAATCACCCACCAGCAGCCCCTGGACCCCGTCAAGTCGCACGGCTCCTCGTCTCTCTCCGACAAGATCCCCGCCGAGCCCGCCCCCGAGACGACCCACGTCATGAACTGCGATGTCGACACCGACCACCTCAAGCAGCTCAAGGACAAGTACGGCCTCGACAACAAGCTTCACTACCTGAAGCGCTACGTCCAGTTCACCCGCAAGCCCATCCAGCGCAAGGGCTACACCGTTCTTGACCAGGACTTCCTCCCCAAGAAGTTCAAGACCGTCGACGTGACCAAGTCCTACGGCCCCGAGGAGTGCCACGCTCCCCTCGAGGTCCCCGTCACCCAGTCCCCCTACCCTGCCACCGTGAACGCTTCCGACTTCATGTTCGCAGTCTCGACCACCTACAAGCGTTTCAACGACCCCAAGACGAGCCCCATCAAGGAGTGGTCGCACTGGCTTACCGACAGCAACGGCAAGTCCAACGGTGGCAAGCTCCTGCTGCTACTTCTCGACGCCAGCGACGCCGAGCTCAAGGATGCCAGTGATAGGCTCAAGCGCATCGGCATCGACGTCGACGTGGCTCACTCTGACCCCTCAATGGAGATGGCCGTCCGCTATCTCACTCTGGTGCCTTACCTGTACAACCACCCTGAGCGCAAGACGAAGAAGTGGCTGGTCACTTGCGACGACGACACCTACTTCCCCAGCATGCACGGTCTCATCGACAAGTTCGCCACCTTTGACCACCTCGACCCTCTCTACATCGGCACTCTGTCCGAGGACGTCAACGCTCTTCACCGCCACGGATCCCAGGCCTTTGGGGGTGCTGGTGTCTTCCTGAGCGTCCCTCTCGCGGCCGCCATCAACCAGCTCTACGAGGCGTGCAAGACGCCCCAGAAGATCAAGGAAGCCAACTCCGGCTGGGGTCCCCAGGGCGACATTCTCCTCCGCAAGTGTATTTACGAGAACACCGAGGTGCGCCTCACCAATATGTGGGACCTGTGGCAGCTCGACCTCTACGGAGACCCGGCTGGCTTCTACGAGAGCGGCATCAAGCCTTTGAGCTTGCACCACTACAAGGGAGGCGGCTGGCACTTCGCCAAGCCCTTCCAGTCCTCCAAGGTCTCCCACGCCTGCGGCGAGGACTGCTCTTACCAGCGATTCATCACCGCCGATGACTTCATCATTTCCAACGGCTTCAGCGTCGCCCACTACCCCCAGGGCATCGACTTCAACCTCGACCAGATGGAGCGGACCTTCACCCCCGCCCCCGATGACATTGGCTGGAACTTGGACTTCATGTTCGGCCCTCAGCGCCGATCGCTTCACAAGACGGGTCGCAAGATTGCCTGGGAGCTCCAGGAGGCCCACGTGCAGGAGGACGGCTCCGTGCTCCAGGTCTACACCCGCAGGAAAGACGACGAGCGCTGGGTTGACGAGGATGGCGAGCCGATGAGCAAGATCGACGGCATCATCGAGCTCGTCTGGATTCCCTCGTCATGAGGTGCCCTCGGCAACTCCGAGCACGACGATACGACACAGGCAAGGGCCCCTTCGCGGGTTCCTACCTCATGACTTGATGGGGCGGGTGATTCTGGCATTTCGAAGCCCCATTGGATGAAAAGAGCATCCTCAGCAGATCAACCCTCAGCGAACCCATCCAAGCATTTCCCCATCTTTCCAGGATATCCTGACCTGTTTTCATATCCGGCTTCGGCCGAAATGGCACGGGCCCGTTCGATTCAGACGGCAGCAAAAAAGGCAATCTGGCGAGGAAAAAAGGTTGTTATGCCTAGGGCAAACGCATATCACACCGATCCCAGTCAATACCACGGCAACCCCTGGACAAGATGGATCATAATTATAATCCGCTGACCGCGATACCCTCTTTCATTACCCCAAAAACACTTTTCTCTTCGACTCCCATCTCGACTTCGGCATACAGCTCGACAGAGCTTCGGCGTTTGAGCTTACGGACTTTTCTTTTCTACAAAGCATGCTGGCAACCGCTACCCACTTTCCTTTTTTCTTTTTCTTCCTCTGCGGCATTGCATTGCACATAGAAGGATTGCTTGGACGGATCTCGCAATCGGTACATAGACCTGTGAAAAGGCCGGACGTTTGGAGTCATGATAAGGACATAGGGTGTCCTTTTTCGGAGGTCAACCACCAGGTTTGATTTTTTATAGGTGGTGGGAGAGGCGTGAGTGCCCTTTGGCCGGCGCCTTGTAGAACTAGGCAAGCGTATACTAACAAGTTACGAAATGTTAAAAAACATTCCAAAGCATTGCCTTTGACCAGATGACTCGCGTTTGTGACATGGCTGTTGGAGGTGAATGCGTAGATATGCAACTGTAAGGTAATGTCTCACCTTGATACATACATAGGTACATAGATATACCGCCTATGACCCTAACGCGGCCCGGCTGTCTGTCTCAGCCACGCCCCACCCCCGCCCCGGTCCAAGCCACGCTGCCTCTGGCACCTGTGCCCCGCCAACGTCAGTTGGGCTCTTCCCTCCATGTTTCGAGAAATGAAGTCATGAAGCTTCCTGGCGCAGCTTGAGGCCCTCCCGACGACAAACGACCGACCCCGACCGGGCGCTTTCAACATGGCGACGTGAGTGAACCCCGGGCGCTGCCGATGGATGCTGCTGTGCTACGCAGGTACTGACTTTCCGCTGCACAGCATCTCCAACATTCTGTCGCTGCCCTTCCGCAAGTCTACCCAGCTGTCGCTGTCCTCGACGATACGGCAATACATCAACACCAAATATGACCAGCACCCGGACATGTTCCGTCAAGACCTCGAGGTCATCGACGCGCTTCGAAGAGATGCGGTCAACGTGAGGGAGCCGCACCCCAGCGGCATCAAGAAGCTCCAGGCCTATGCCGGGCAGCTGGTGTGGATCGGCGGGAAGTTCCCGATAGATGTGCGTTCCCTGGAGAGTAGCGAAGACGACCCGATATAGAGGGCAACGTGTTCAAGAAACCTTGCTGACGTTGCCTGCCGACAGGTCGGCGCCGAATTCACCTGGTATCCCGCGTTGGGCTACAACACCGAGCGGCCGATGGTGCGAAACAACCTCAAGTACGAGCTCCTCAACATCCTCTACAACCTCGCCTCCCTCTACTCCCAGCTCGCCGTCGCGCAGTCGCGGTCGGGCACGGAGGGCCTCAAGACGGCCGCGGGCTACTTCTCGTCGGCGGCGGGCGTGCTGCAGCACATGCAGAAGGAGATCCTGCCGGAGCTGCGCATGTCGGACCCGCCCGAGGACATGGACAACAACACGCTCGAGTCGCTGTCGCAGCTGCTGCTGGCGCAGTCGCAGGAGTGCTTCTGGCAGAAGGCCGTCATGGACGGCTACAAGGACGCCATCATCGCGCGGCTGGCGGCCCGCGTGTCGGACCTGTACAACCTGGCGGGCGAGGCGGCCATGAAGAGCGAGGCCATCAGCTCGGCGTGGATTCACCACATGAGCGCCAAGCACCACCACTTCGCGGGCGCGGCGCAGTACCGCGCCGCCTGCGACTGCCTGGAGAAGAGGAGGTACGGCGAGGAGGTGGCCCGCCTGCAGGACGCGGTCATGTGCGTGAACGAGGGGCTGAAGGAGAGCCGCGGGGGGTACCTCAACAAGGCGGTGCTCGACGACTTGAATGGTCTCAAGAGGAAGGTCGAGGAGGACCTGAAGCGGGCGGAGAAGGACAACGACGTGATTTATCTTCGTAAGTGGCACTCTTCCAGGCTGACTGAGGCCGCTGGCTAACTGTACCAGAACACGTGCCGCCAAAGTCGGAGCTCAAGACCCTCGACAGAGCCAACATGGCCATAGCAAAGGTTCCTCCTCAAGTGGCCAACCCGTTCGACCACCTCGGCGACCAGGCAGAGTTCGGCCCCGCGCTGTTCACGAAGCTCGTGCCGTTCTCGGTCCACGCAGCCATCACCATCTACGAGCAGCTCCGCGATCGCATCGTGAACGACGACATAATTGGGCAGATGGAGACGCAAACAGAGAAGCTGCACGTCATGCTAAGTTCTCTCAACCTGCCTGGATCGCTGCAGGCTCTCGAGAAGCCCCTGGGCCTGCCTCACAGCTTGGTTCATCACGCCGAAGAGATCCGACAGGCAGACGCGATTGGAAGAATCCAGCGGGCATTCTCCGACATCAACAAGCTGCGCACCGCGGACATGTCGGTCTTCAACGAGGGCAAGGCGATACTCGAGGCAGAGGAGGAAGAGGACCAGCGGATGAGACGCAAGTACGGCACCGACAGGTGGTCGAGGCCGGACAGCCGCAGCGACCGCCAGGGCGGCCAGTTCTGGGCGCAGGTCGCAGAGATCGAGGGCTACTTTGCGAGCAGCACGAGCAGCGACGCGGTCGTGCGGGAAAAGTTCAACGAGGTCCAGGACCTGCTCGAGATGATGTCCGGGTCGGACCGCGCCCTGATGGACTACGTTCCGTCGAGCAGGCGGATGGACATCCCCGAGCCCCTCAAGCCGGTCATAGGAAGACTGCGGGGGGCGTACAACGACGTCCTGCGGCTCGAGTCGAGGCGGAGGAAGAAGGCGGAGGCGCTGCGGGAGAAGGCCAGGACGGACGACATCAAGCCCGACATCCTCAAAGAGGCGGCGCGGCTGGAGCGCACGTACCCGACCACGGCGATCGTCCCCGCGCACTTTGAGGAGTTCTTCGAGAAGCGCCTCGACAAGCTGTACGACGCGGAGATCGAGGCGGTGGCGAAGGAGGAGGACGAGCAGGACCGGCTCATGACGGAGGTGCAGCGGGTCAACCGCGAGTTCGAGAGCCAGAAGAAGAACATGACCAGCGGCAGCCGGGAGCGGGAGCAGGCGCTGCAGAGGCTCGACAACGCGTACTACAAGTACAAGGAGATTGTCAACAACGTGGACGTGGGACGCAAGTTCTACAACGACCTGAGCAAGGTGGTGGGACAGAACTTCCGGGACCCGGTCAAGGCGTGGGCTGCGGAGCGGCGGATAGACGCCAAGAGTCTCGAGGAGTAAGTTTCTTTCAATTCTACGTCAGAGGTATTATGCTAACCCGAGAACAGGGAAATCAACATGCCGCCCCTGGGCTCCCTCAGCATGAACCGCTCGCCGGTCCAGTCGCCCTCCGGGTCGAGCTACGACCCGCGCCCCAACTCGTACTTCAACGCGAGCGTCGTCCCCTCTTCGCCGCCGCAGCAGCAGCAGCCCCCGTCCCGGCACGAGGTGCACTCCCCCGCGGAGGCACACATCCAGTCGTGGGCCGGCTCGACGGTCGAGCCGCAGCACCCCAGGCCCGCGGCCGCGGTGTCGGGCATGTGGCAGCCGGACATGGGCATCTCGTTCGCGAAGGCGCCCGAGGCGGCGGCGCCGGTGCCGGCGGCCGGCGCGCAGGGCCAGGGGGCACCGGCGGCGAACAACCCGCCGCAGAGCGGGACGTGGAACCCCGGCGCCGGGATAAGGTTCGGCTAGGACGCGGATCGGTTCCCGGCCCCGAGACGGGGGAGGCAGTAGGTAGAAGTGAAGGCTGGCTGGCTTTTTTGAGGGTGAAAAATATGAAAGCGAGCGGGGGCGTTCCCGGTGGGTTGCGCGTCGCGTCCTTGCCTAGATGTATCATAAGCCCGAGGCTTCCTGTCGCCCGATGGGTGCTTTTCTCACCCATCCAAATTCCGTACATGTTACAATGTTATAGACCGGAAAGATGTCGTCACACGTCTGCCTGCCCCGAATTACCTACGGATCCACACCCGCGCGACGATGCCCCATCCGCGCATGCCCTCCCAGATGCCCATCTCGTTCTCCCTGCGGAAGGTGACCTCCTCGGCGCGCACCGTCATGGTCACGTCGTCCTGCCTTTTCACGACGGACTGTGCGGGAGCAGGAGACGGCGCCGATGCCGAAGAGGATGATGCTTCGCTGGAACCTCGGAACAGACCCCACCTGCTCGCCTTCTTCTCCTCCCTGGCCTGCTCCACCCTCGCCCGGACGACGGTCCTGTCGATCTTGGGCTCCGGCTGCAGGCGCCGCGCGAGGCGGTGCGCGAGGGCCTCGTCGTCCCACCACCACTCGTCTTCTTTCGAACTGCTTCCGGAGGCAGTGTCGTCGTCCCAGCGGCCCCAGTCGTCGAAGCCTCTTGACGCTGTTGAGGGCTCGGCGTACCGCGGCGGTGCGGAGGATTCCTTGCTGTCGCTGGATTCCTTAGAGTCTGGGGCAGGTTCTCTGGCGACGCGGACGAGCTGCACAACTTCTCCTGCTTGGCGGTCCGCGTCGGAGGAGATTTGCCATGACGGCGCGACGGCGGCGGCGGGGACGAGGACGAGCTCTGCGAGCGCGGGGGGGTGCGGGGTGGTGCCGAGGCGGGTTAGGAGGGATGTCAGGTGCGGCGTGAGGAGGGGGAGGAGGGAGGTCGTTGTGAGGGAGTCGAGGGCTGATTGCTGGGCTTGGGTGGTGCGGAGGAGGGAGGTTAGGGAGGTCAGGGTCGCTGAGACGGTGGGGGGGTGGGAGGGGGACGGGAGGGAGTCGTAGGAGGGGGGGAGGTCGTCGTCGTGTTTTGACATTGTGTGATTGGTGATGGTGATTGTGGTGTTGACGGTGAAGAGTGTTTGGTGTTGATGGTGAAGAGTTTTGGTGTTGATGTTGGGTGTTGATGTCGGGTGAGTGAAGTGTGGTTTGAGTTTCGTGGCGTGAGACTTTGTTGATGAGTGCTGTGTAAGCATGTACCTGAGCTGATAGCGGCACGTGGGGGGGAAAGGTCTTGGAAGAGATGCCTTGTCAACGGGCAGGGTTCGTACTCATGATCTGGGATCACTGGGCTGATGAGGTGAGTAGAGGAAGATGGGTTCGCCTCAGTTGATGGCAGTGCCTCCGGACGGCGCCGAGTGGTGACTGTTAGTGACTGATAAGTCGGTAGGGCTGATCGGAGCTCGCGAACCGGGGTGGCGATGCCCGAAGCTTAAGGGGGGACTTGGAGGTCACGGGGTGTTCACGGATGGAATGGGCAGATTGGTGGAGGGCCTCAGCCTCGGGCGCATTTCACACAAATGTAAGATGACGGCGGAATAAAAGTTGGTGGCCAGTGAGAGTGAAGACAGCCTCGGGAGGCATGGCGTCAGGCTGCGCCCCCCCTGGTCGCTTGCGGTGCCGTTGATCCCGCTGGGCGTTTGGGCGCTAACAAGCTCAGGGGAAGCCTTATTTGCCTAATCGATACACTAGATAACGCCTCTTGCGCTTGGGTGTAAGGAAAGATGACATGTTCGTTAAGCGAGAGCTTGGTATCGATCGCGGTTCACAAGGAATGAGGCGCTCTTCCCCGGGGGACCCGTTTCGCCCGAATGTAGTGCATCTCTCCCAGATAATCGAGCATTCCCGGGACCAGGTGACCGATTCTGAGGCCCGCTTGCTCCGCCCCGGCTCGGTATCCACTTGGGAACGTTCCGCTTTCGGGACCGAAGGGGGAAGTTCGGTCGCCCGGTTAGACGCGACGAGACGCGAGGTATTTTTTTCTTCTTCACTATCTTCTCTCGGTGACCGAGGAGTATAGACGCTCATTAAATGACGCATTAGCAGGACGGTGATAGAAGTAGGATCGTTCAGGCGAGGCTTTCCCTCGGTGAGGGATTGGAATTGTCTCATCCTCGGATGCGACCCTGACTGTTCGAAGGAGCAGGCGATGCGGGTGCTGTTTGCTCGGCACGCAGGTAGATATTGAATCTCGGGCGACCAAGGGATGAGCGAAATGGCATCATTCCACCACCTTATCAGATGCGGTTCGCAGTGCGACGAGGTGCAGGTTGGCGGGCCTCAGGAACGCCGGAGAAGCAGAACCGGGGCAAACGATCGCCGTCTTATTCCCCACAGCACCCACCCGCGCTAAGCCTCTATGGATCTAGGCAGCCGTTTGGGGAAGGCTTCTAGAATGACGCTAGTGGAAGCCCGGACCACATCATATGACCCTCATCCCTGTTGCCACAGGGGCCTCATTGGCGACTTATCAAAGGTACGTACCGCAGGCAGGCACTTTGATATCGATGATGCTCTATTGTTTTGTATTACGAGCAAGAGCAGAAGAACTGAGAAAAGGTAGTTTTTAAGAGGTATCATTTTTGATTCAATTGATTCAGATGAGACGAACCTGAAAACATCAAAAGCAGAAGCATGTGTCCTGGAATGCCGTGCCGATTGGAGAGCAAGACCATATTCGCTAGTGTTCAGCCCGGCGCGGCACTGCCACCGCACCACCAGTATACCGGCCGGCCGGCGCCGCACTCCTTTCCTCCCTCATCTTAGCACCTCGGCATGTATGTGTCACACAAATCTGTGCACGAGGCTCCATGATAGGCTCCAACTGTTGCCTGCCTGAGTATGCCTAGCCACCACCATGCCGATTAACCCTTGGATGGGCGTTTTCGACGCCGGCACGTGTGTCGAGCCTCAATCCAAACTCAAGGTCTGTTCAGGGTCTCAGCCATCTTCACTGCATTATAAAGAGGACATGCGAACCCCCGGATTATCCCGTTCTTGTTGTTTGGTCACACACTTCAACAACATCTAGAGATACCCAAGAGTACCTTACCTCGAGATAACTTCATTCAATCTCAAGGTAACACCACACCTCTCATTCACAACCCGTCGCTTCAACTCCAGTCGAGTCTCATCAACCATCTATAAAACACCAAAGGCGCACTCGCCAACCACACCTTCTCTCCCCATCCAACTCACACACAACACAACACCGCCAAGATGTCGTACAGAATCGCTGCCCCCGATGAGTACCTCGCCATCACGGGTATGTCCGTGAAGACGGTCAAGATCACCAAGGCAGCATGGGTCTGGCCCTTCCAGCGCTGCATGCGCTTCAGCGTCCAGCCCCACGACTACGCCATGAACCTCCAGGCCATGACCAAGGAGAAGCTGCAGTTCCTCCTCCCCGTCGTCTTCACCGTCGGCCCGGACGTCAACAGCCGCGGCGCCAACGCATCCCACGGCGGCGGCGGCGGCGAACACCAGGCCCCCGTCCACGGCGACCCCGAGGACGAGCTCATCCCCAACAACCGCCGCGAGGACCGCGGCGACTCCCTCATGAAGTACGCCATGCTCCTCGCCGAGGCCGCCGACAAGAAGGACGGCACCATGGCCCACCTCGAGAACATCGTCAAGGGCGTCATCGAGGGCGAGGTCCGCGTCCTCGTCTCCAGCATGACCATGGAGGAGATCTTCACCGAGCGCGAGGTCTTCAAGCGCCGCATCTTCAAGAACATCCAGTCCGAGCTCTCCCAGTTCGGCCTCGTCATCTACAACGCCAACGTCAAGGAGCTCAAGGACGCCCCCAACTCCATCTACTTCGAGTCCCTCTCCCGCAAGGCCCACGAGGGCGCCACCAACCAGGCCCGCATCGACGTCGCCGAGGCCCAGCTGCGCGGCAACGTCGGCGAGGCCCAGCGCAAGGGCGAGCAGGATCGCGAGATCGCAAAGATCAACGCCGAGACGGCCGTCCAGAAGACGGAGCGCGACATCGAGCGCGCCGCCGCCGAAGCCAACCTCGACACGCGCCAGGCGTCCCTCAGCCGCGACGTCGAGATCGCCCGCGTCGAGGCCCGCCGCGCCCTCGAGAGCAAGGACGAGGACCTCAAGAAGGAGGTCGAGCTGAAGCGCGCGGCGGCCGAGATCGAGCGCCTGCGCGCCACGGACGTCGTCAAGGCCACCATCGAGCGCGAGGCCCGCCAGCAGCAGGCCGACGCCGAGGCGTACGCCGTCGAGGCCGACGCCCGCGCCCACTTCGAGAAGAACCGCCGCGAGGCCGAGGCCAGCCAGTACGCCGCCCAGCTCGCCGCCGACGCCGACCTCGCCGTCGCGCTGAAGAAGGCCGAGGGCGTGGCCGCCATGGCCGACGCCTACGGCAAGATGAGCCAGGCCTTCGGCGGGCCCGCGGGGCTGATGCAGTACCTGATGATCGAGAAGGGAACCTACGTCGAGCTGGCCAAGGCCAACGCCGCGGCCATCCGCGGCCTCGAGCCCAAGATCAGCGTGTGGAACACGGGCAGCAGCAGCGGCAGTGGGAATGGTGGCGAGGCGTCCGGCGTGGACACCATGCGCAACGTCTACCAGATGCTGCCGCCGCTGATGACCACCATCAACGAGCAGACGGGCATCACGCTGCCCGAGTGGCAGTTCGGCAAGCTCAACGCCGGCATGAACGCCATGCAGGAGGAGAAGGGCGGCCGCGTCAACGGGAACCACTGAGGTGGAAGCTGGAACGCGCAAACGCGCATAGTCTCTTTGTACGATTTCTGGGATGTCGGCGTTTGAGCGGCTCTTTTGATTGATGCGCAAGATGTTTCATGATACCAGCTGGGGCGGCCACTGTCGATGCCATAGAATCTTCTCCTTTGTCTGTACCATTTGTACTCTGATAATCATGAGTCTCCTAGAATCAAGATTGCAGTTTTTCATACCACTAGAACTACCGAGATGTGATTTTGAACTCCTGTCCTTGTAATCCATGCCGATATATTATATAACGACCTCAGGCAGTCAGGATATTTGCTTTCTGGGAGAAATACATGAGAGTATCGCTTCTCTCTTAAACACGCACTGCAGGAACTAATTAGGTCTCGCCGCATGTAAATTACGCCGCAGCGGCGCTCTCCTTCGGCTTCTGACCGACAATGCAGTAGATGGGCCAGTAGGCATGAACGGCCCGGTTCCTCATGTCCTTGCGCACGTCCACCAGGAAAACGTCGACCTCCTCCTTGGTCCAGCCGTGGGCCCTCGTGAAGGGGGCCATGGAAAACGCCTCCAGTCCGGCCGCCATGTTCTCGCCGTTCCAGATGCCCAGCTCCTTGTACTTGATGTCCTTCGGCCAGGCATTCGAGGGCCACTTGTATAGGCTTAGGGACACGTCCGTGAACCCCACCTCGACCAGGAGCTCCTTCAGCTTCGGGACCTCCATGTACGGTCGGCCGAACTTCTCCGATGCCTCGAGGAGCAGGCGGCACCACTTGTTGAGCGCGTGGTCCTTGGTGAGGGTGCCATCGTCGGAGAGCGGGAAGAGATCGCCCTCCTGGAGCTCGATGTAACCACCGGGCTCGAGATTACTGGCATACGAAACCATCTCAGCTCCTTTCTCTTTTTTTCATACATTCGTCGATCTACGGATAGGGACCCTGTAATATAGGGACCGGGAGGGGGTGGAGCAGACGGTACTTACGCAAAGCACTGTTGCAAGAACTTCTTCCAGTCGGAAATGCTCGACGTCATGAACCGGCTGTGGATGTACTCGAAGCCCTGCGTGTAGTTCCACTCCTCCTCGACGTCGTCGATCTCGAACCTGACATTCGGGGGGACGCTGCAGCGGCCCATGCGGTCAGTCATCTCCCGCGAAGCTGATAAATCCGTGGGCTGGGGGCTGGCCGTTTATGAGGCCTGAGCCGGGGACCGACAACACTTACTTCTTCGGCTGGGATGGCGAGAGGTCGACGCCGATGATCTGAGGAAAGACCGAATGTCAGTAAAAGGTTACTGAGAGAGGAAACCTTGAGGTATCGGATTGGTAGACTTACGTCGGCTTCGGGGTGGTCGTCGCCGTAGTGGATCGCCCAGATGCCGGTTCCGGTGCCGATGTCGAGGACGCGGCCTACTTTTGCGTCTTCCTGGGCGGGGGGCGCTATGCCGAGCCTGTCGTCCAGAGTGAGCAGGTACAGCTGGTGCTGTAGGTCTAGGTTCCCAATGTGAGTGTCCAGTAATGCAGGTTCCAGTCACGGCATTACCTAGTCTGTCATTCTCTCTTTCGTCGTTGGGGAGGTTGTATTCTGCCGGCTGTTAGGTGGAAGATCTTGAGAATACGATTTTTCACGTCGCAACGGGTGTGGGCGAACTCACGGCCATCCTTGTACCGGTGGTAGGTCCTCCCGTTCTCCTCGCGATTCCGAAGGAGGGAGCTTCTGATGCTGGTGGTGGACGACGCGACACTCTAATCAACGTTGTTGAGCTGTTATTTCTCTATCTCAGAAGAACCACGGAAGAGCCTTACGCTGCCGATATCCGACCGAGAGTCATCGCTCTATCTGCACGTCAGAGTTTGGTGTCTAGCGCGGTGTCGCATGGTCTTCTTACCTCTTCATCAACGGCTAGGACGATCGGGTTATTGTCGTGAGACATGTTTCCGAACGTGACGGGTAGTCTTCGCGGTAGCGACAGGGGGAGATTTGTGACGGGTCGGATCTCAGAAGCTCTCGCACGAGCTCTCTCAGCGGCAATAGCTTGACTCCTCACGATTTAGGGAGAAAACAATAGGAAACGAGCAGCCCCAACGATCAGGGACGCACGTTTCCCCCTTTTTGTGTTCTCCTGCCATCGATCCCTCCCAACCCCTCTTTCAGGCCGAGCACCATGGTGTGATTGAACCTACAGGCTCATGCGAGCTCTACAGACACGCAGCAACGGTCGAGGTGGGTCGTGACGATGACTTAAACGAATAGCGTCGCGAGAGAAGAGAAAACACGGAGGAGACAACCAACGGTGTATTCGGGGACCCTGTCGCATCTCACGCATGCACGCGGTGTCACATCCCATGCAGGGCTCTTCCGGTTGCGCAAGCCGGCGAGGCCGGAGGGAAGACACTGGCCAGTTCAGAACCTGTCGGCTCCACAACTGGACCCCTGGGGACCCCATATGAAGGATCGTAACCTTGACCAACGCAAAAGAGAAACCGAAAGTTCCCCGGCCGACCTGTGGAAACATACACTGCCTACATGAGCTCTTGGGGCAGCTTCCTCCCCCCCCCCCCCCCCCCCCCCCCCCTGCTGTTGTTGGCGCAACCTTCCATGAGACCTTGTGAACCTGATGATTGTGGCTCTGATACTTGCTCCAGACCTTTGAATACGAAAGTTTTGATCTCGATGCTTTTGTCTGGGTCCGAAATCCGAGACGACATTATCCTGCTGTGCTGAAAAGAGGCATGCGGACATAGGTATCACGGGCGCAACTTGTCAGTTTGCGTCTGACACAGGCCAATAATAGACGCGGCTTTGACTTGCACTCCATGCGAGTATCGAAACGAAAACTGACTGAGAGGAAACTCACTCTTTTCTGGGGAGTCCTCCTGGTCGTTGGAGTTATTGAAAACGCATAGTTTCGGTGGATGGTGACAAAGTCTTACACGACTACCTTCATAAAGGAAAGGGCCCACGAACCAAGGGTGAATGCCGACCTCGAAAATACGCAGTTTGTGAAAGTAGGTACCCAAAGGATCAAACCTTCTAATGGTTATCCGTGCTCTCACACTGCGGTTTGGGGGTACTGTGCTGGGTGTGGGGACTCTGGGGAGGCAGTTCTATCTCTCGGTCGTTGATGGCCATGCGCTCCACAATCTCTTCTACGTTGAACGGGGAATAAGACTCGAACATAATTCTATGACATGGGAATTATAAACGTTATATTTTTCCATTTGAATGGACGGGTCTGGGTCTGGCGCATCTGATGGCTGACCAAACAGAACCTGAGGCTCGAAGATGACTGCATCGGCGACTAGGGTTGTTCGCGGACTATGTTGACTAACAATGCTTTGAGAGCAAGCCAGATGGAGCGGGTGAGAGATCTCTCAAGGTGTCAAAACGCATCTTCTGTCGAACGCACTCCTGAATCCACCCATCGGAGTTGACGTCGCATCTCGCCAGAGCTATGTATACCTACAAGTTCAGAGTGAACGACCTTCAAGACGCCAGCTCCGAAGAAGAGAGGTTCAGATGCAACGCATTGCTTGAGATGATAGCATAGAAGGCCCTGAAAAGTTCTAAGGGCTGAACCGAGGGCATTGGGCTTCATCTCTACCAGACCTGGAAAGTGCACGGAAAGGCGATCACTCGTATTTATACGAGCGTTGGTAACGCCGATTGACGTAAATGCGACTCCCAAAATAGCAGAGTTGCTCGACAAAGATCAGCCCGCGTCACAGAAAAACGCGAGAATACGGATCATGGGATGTTCCCGTCACATCACGTTTCAAGAGAGGAACGACGTGCGGATGGAATAGAGTTCATCCCGAGTTCGACCGTTCGACTATTTTTAATGCGATCTGCGACTTGGCTTTTCTCTCCCTCTCGAGCCTGCAGAAGGTTTATGCTCAGACAAGCAAATGACAAGAGACAAAGTTTCAACCGAACCTCCTTGGCCCGCACAGAGATTGCGCAAGTCGACCATCGGCTGGTGTATTTCCCGTGTCGTCCCAGACAGTGGTGCCGCACGTTTTTGCGAGTTTCACAGTCCTTTTCAGACGGATGTTGAGATCGCGGCATTTGTAGATGTGGCGAAGCTGTGGATTGCTGCGTCAGGTGGCTGTGGCGAGATCATGCGTCAAGAAAGGTGCCTAGTTCATACGACTGTTGGCAAGTGAGGAATAAGACTAAATAGGAACGATGGTATTATTCAGAGTCTTTGATTGCTCAAAGATTGACAATCTGTATTTTGGCTACCTTTTACTTTATGCTCCATCGTACAACTCGCCCCATTAGATCTTACATTACGACTAGAATGAGTGACTACTATTAGAATGTCGCAGGAACAGCAACAACTTTTATATGACGCTCAAACTTCCTCTAACTTTCGACGACGCTTAGCCTTGCGCCAGAGCGCCATGCCAGCCAAGATCAACAACCACGTTGCCACTGCGTATCGAGGTTAACACTCAAAGTCTTCAGGGAAGTTCACCGTATTGAGAGGCTGCTTACCTATGCCTGCCAAGAACCCAAAGATGGCTTCGCTGGATATGACTACGACCGTGGAGCCGAGGCTGAGCTCGGCCGCAGATGGCTGAATCCGTTTTGGACCGCCTCCGACGCGGAGGTCGTCGCTCGTGAGAGGAAGCGCCGCAGCCGGCAGCGTTATTGTCACAGGTTGCGGAGTTATCGTTACCGTGACGGTTGCCGGCTGGGTGGTGAGAAGCGAGTTGGTGGTCGTAGTCGTGCCCGGGAGTGTGCTGAACATGGTCATCGTGACGAAGACCGTTTCGCGGGGAGGAGCGGGTGGAGGCGGGCCGGGTGGGCCTGGAGGACCAGGAGGTCCGGGAGGTCCGGGTGGACCTGGGGGAGGAGGAGGAGGCGGCGGCGGCGGCGGCGGTGGCGGTGGTGGTGGTGGTGGTGGTGGTGGCCCATATCCAGGAGGAGGAGGAGGAGGTGGAGGGCCATATCCGGGTGGTGGAGGAGGCGGCGGTGGCGCGTATCCAGGTGGTGGAGGAGGGGGAGGTGGTGGTGGCCCGGGAGGGTATCCAGGCGGAGGAGGTGGTGGTGGTGGCGGCAGTCCGGGGGAAGGCGGTGGAGGAGGCGGAGGCGGACCGGGAGGGCCGGGAGGTGGTGGTGGTGGAGGTGGAGGACCGGGGGGAGGAGGCGGAGGCGGGGACGGAGGCGGCGGTGGGGGCGGACCGGGTGTGCCGGGGGGTGGAGGCGGAGGCGGCTCTTCTGGCGGAGGCGGCGGTGGTCCAGGTGAAAACGGAGGAGGAGGAGGAGGCCCCGGTGTCCCTGGTGTACCGGGACGCGGCTCTTGCCGCCTCTGGTTGTGCCCAGCGACGTTGAGGTCCAACTTGGACGGAGGAGATCTCCTCCGAGCCACGGAGAGACCTGCCATCTTCTGTCACTCGTTTCTATCGATTATGCTGATGGAAACGTCAGTGTCAACGCTCGTTTGCTAAGACGAAGTCCTGGCGCAACTCGGCAGGAGTTACAGCAGTGGATCCCAGCAAGCGTCCAGGATGTTGATGGCAACGAAGGCGTTGCGGGATATCACGTACCGTACTGCCGATGGCCCGAGTTCTGTATCATCTACTTTTTGTTTCCTCAATGCCCTTTCAAACAAAACTTGGTCGCTAGAGTGGCCGTCCTTCGTCGATTCTCGCAAACCGGTTGACGGGACCGCTAGCGTCAGGAACAGAAACGGGAGGGAAGCCGAGATGGGAATCCTACCCCTGAAATACTGTCTCTCCCCCGTCTCATGGAGTCAAGAGTCAAGTTTTGCCACCCGGCCCGCGATTCTATTCTTGGCCGCGAATTTTGGCGTGTGGAACGACGTCCGAAGTTCGGTGCGTCACCCTTGAGGGGAGGGGACGGTTTCACCTCTGCTGACCCCGAGCCACTCGCGCTCCGCGAGGGAAGCAGAGGTTGAACCCTAACTCGACTTCCGATGATCGACAGAAAGCCTAGCACGAGCGAAGAGGTTGAGACCAGCACGGCTTTTCCGGTGTTGAGACCAGGCGTCGATCTACACGTGTTGTCTCCTGCGGCATCTGCATATTGATATTGCTGCGGCCGAGGAAAGGTTCGGAGAGCAGCAGCCCCCCTCATGCAGGATGCATGTCGCAGGAAGCGGGGGTTATTTTGATGGAACGTCCAGACTTTTTTGAGGCCGAGGATAGTAGATCAACCCGCGGGCTGCATGTGCAGACGTTCAATGTGCCCATCCGAGTTGAAGGCACGGCCGTCGACGCGCGAGGACATTAATAGCACATAAGGCCGGCCGAGCATCGTGTCTCGATCTTGGCGTCGAAACGTTCTAATCAAGCTTGAACGCCAGGAAAGACCGAGTCGACATGTCAGTGAAACGGCTTAATGACTTCAGCGGCGCTGACTTGGTGTTGGATGCTGGATAGCACGGCGCAACGTACAGCGAAACCGGCTTCTCAGTCTCGCGGCGACCGGCGGAGTAATGTGAGACAGCTTAGACGGACGGAGCTTGCGATTGCACGACGCACTCCTCGGCCGGTAATTATTTTAAGGAGGTTTAATGTTCTGCTCGATCCCGGGTAAAGTTTCTGTCTGCAGGAGATGAACTGGTCAGAGCCGTTCGAGCAGCGCAAATAAGCTCAGTTCGACAACCACGAGTCCATGACTAGGTAGCGAAGCAACTGCACTTCCGGAAACCTTTCTACGACTCCACTCAATCGCGGGGTGCTGTGGTATGGATACACGTGGGATCGGATCGTCCTTGGAGCTGGGACGTGGACGAATAGTTGGACAATCTCGATAGGAGCTAAGCTGGCTACTCGCAACATTGGCAGCTCCGCAGCAGAGCTCGGAAACATGGAGTGCGGCTTGGCCCTGGCTGCCACTCTAGAATGAATCTGCAAGGGTAGCTATCAAGGAGGGAGGGGCCATCTTACAAGCCCATCCATGAGGGAAAGACGGTCGGCGTCATGAAATTTGAAGACATGGTTGCATGTAGTGATGATAGCCAGGTTCTGATGAAACTTCAGGGTCGCCATTTACCCGAGCGAAACAGCGAGTCAATCTCATGGCACAAGGACTGACAGTTGAAGTGGCATGGCCAGGGTCTTCGTCGGGACAGGGGCGGGCCGTCGACAACCTTGAACCTACGCACATCTCCAAGCAAAGGGGTTGGTGCAAGTGACAACGCGAGTTGCGGCATGGAATCTGCGAAACATATCCACATTCAAGAACTCGATTTTCCAAACAGGCGATTATCCTGTCAGTAGAAACAAAACGGAATCTGCCAGGTAATAGCCGAGATGGATTCATCGTAAACCGTGTGGTGGGGAATCTGACAATCATCCGGGATCCGGCGCCACTCCGAGATCTTCGGACCCCGGCTACCGGAACCAGCCACCTTAAAACGAGGAAACAGAGCTCGGAAAGACAACCAGTTGGTGGTTCCTGCCGTTGGTTCTTCCTCCTTGATTGTTGGTCGTTGGTGATGAAGTTTGCACGGCACGCCGCAAACTTGCAGATAAGTAGCCAACCCCTGACCAACAGCCCCAGTTCCACTGGCAACCTAGCCGCCGGCGGTGTTCGTTCGCAGCCAAGATCAGAATAGGCGGGATACAAATAGCAACAACGACCCATTTGTCTTGACATCATGCAACCATACCCAGTTCCAATGAGCTTCCTTACGTCGCCGGCGGCGCCAGAGTCACGATGTTCAACCACAACAACTCAGCGGGGGGATACCCGCCCGATATCTGGGATCAGTCGCTACTCGACATCGCAGCGGAGGACCAGGATTATCTAGCTGTCGACGAGGTTTGGAACCCACCGCCTTCCTGTCGGGTAATGACCCCGGCCACGGAAACAAACTAACGGCTTGTTTCTCTTTTCGGCAGGCAACGGCAACGGAATTGGACGACAATGACTCGGTGATGAGCCTCGTGAGTAACAGCGTCCCTGCCCTGCCCTGTATGGTACCCGAAGTCCTGACTTGTTTCTCCAGGACAGCCTGCCCCCGTCGACGAGGAGCGTCAACAGCTCGGTTTACGATTACCGCACTGAGAATGGGAGGACTTACCACAGCTATAAGGACGGAAGTACGCGCGAAGTCCCAGTCACACTGTGGCAACCTCGAAACTGACGCCGCATCGACAACTCACAGAGTACAATGCACCGAACGACGAGATGGAGAACGATAGACTAGGTCGGTAACAAAACCTCAATCAAAACGGAGTTTTCTTTTCTCTTTGTCCTTTCACCAGTCTAGGTAGTCGTGCCGCTGACCTGCGAAACACCGTCCGTCTCGATTCAGATCTACAACACAACATCTTCCTCCGAACCTTCGACAACCGCCTCGGCACAGCGCCACCCAACGACTCCGGTGCCAGGGTCGGTCGCGTCCTCGACGTGGGCACGGGGACGGGGGTCTGGGCAATAGACTTTGCAGACGAGCATCCCGAGGCTGAGGTGAGCGGTTTCTTTTTCTCGATGAAGTAGAAATGATTCTCCAGATACGCCGGGCCCGAAACGAGAAAGCAAACTAACCTGGCCATATGATCTTTGCACAGGTAACTGGCGTCGACTTGTCTGCTGTTCAGCCGGCGTTGTAAGTAAACGGCCCCAAAGGAACCCCAAACTCAAAGAAAGACACAGAAGACGTTCATTCGAAGGGCTCAGCTGTGCGGAAGAGCAGGGGGGGAGGCATGGTTGATTACATGTAACTGACGCGCACGTCACCGTCTCGTCCAGGATCCCCTCGAATGTTCGCTTCGAAATAGACGACATCGAAGAGCGCTGGACCTTCTCCCGCCCCTTCGACTACATCCACAGCCGCATGATGACGGGCAGCATCCGCGACTGGACGTCCTACCTCCAAAACTGCCTCGAGTAAGTCAACCCAAGCCCCAAACCAACTCTCATTCATATCCAACGCCTCCCATCCCACGCTGTTGACAAGCTAAAAGAAAGCCCCCCTTCGCACTAACAGCAACCTCTCCCCCGGCGGCTACCTCGAACTGAACGACATCGACGCGGTCCCGACCTCCGACGACGCAAGCCTGACCGAGTCCTCGGCCCTGATGCGCAGCGTGCGCCTCTGGGCCCGCGGCCTCGACGCCCTCGGCTCGCCCTTCGAGCCCACCTTCGGCCGGCTGGCGCCGCTCCTCACGACCATCGGCTTCGTCGACGTCCGCGTCCGCCTGCACAAGTGGCCCACGAACCCGTGGCCGCGGGACGTAAAGTACAAGGAGATTGGCGCGTGGAACTTCGAGAACCTGGCGCCGAACTGGGAGGGCCTGCTGATGGCGGGGCTGACCCGGGGCCTGGGCTGGACAAGGGAGGACGTCGCTGCGCTCGCTGCCGAGGCGAGGAGGGACTTTGCGGATCCTGAAATTCACGCGTACTTTAGACTGTGAGAGCCGAAAAAGACTCCCGTGACCCCGTCTCCAGGGGCGATTAATTCTGACGCTGACTTTTGCAGATGGTCTATCCACGCCAGGAAACCCTAGAAAAGGCCATAGGGCACAGGATCTTGCGGAAAACTGTAGACAGCGTTCTAGCATCTCATCACTCGTCTTTCAATCTTCACTTCTCCTCATCCACTCCTTCGCCACGCGATATCTCAAGAGACCAGACGCCCTTCCACCCCCCTTACAGCGTGTAAACAAGCTTCCCGCCGCTGACCTTGTTCTGCCTCAGCTCGTCCATCCCCTTCATCACGCCCTCGAGCCCCTCCCCGCCGCGGTTCACAAAGGTCTGCGGCGCCTTCACCTTCCCCTCCGCCAGCAGCCCGCGCGCGACCTCCCAGAACCTCGCCGCGAACTCGAGCTCCTCGGGCTTGGCCGGCGTCTCGCTCCCGCCCTTGAGGAACCTCTCCCCGAAGATGGAGTACATCAGCGTCGCATGCGGGCCGTCGACTTTATCATTCACCGCCGCGATCTGCTCCTTCGTCGTGACCCCGCCGACGATGGTCGCGTACTTGCCCCCCTTGGCGCTGCTCATCGCCCCCGCGCACGCGAGCGCGCCGTAGCCCGTGCAGTCCCACGCCAGGCGCAGGTCGTCGCCCGTGTGGGACCGGATGTCGGCCGCCGCGGAGGGGGACTTGTAGTCGAAGACGGCCTCGGCGCCGAGGGACTTGAGGTAGTCGAAGTTGTGCGGCGAGGCGGTCGCGACGATGCGGTACCCGGACAGCTTGGCGAACTGGATGCCGTAGATGCCGGTCGCGGTGCTGCCGCCGTAGATGAGGATCCAGTCGCCGGCGTTCTTGGCGTCGGCGGGGAGGGGGAGGCCGAGGGTGCGGTAGAGGCCTTGGCCCTGCGGAGGAGGTGTTAAACGAGATATGGAGAGAGGGGAAATAGATTGAGGAGCGCAACTTACGACGGTGCAGATGGAGATGCCGAGGGTCGCGGCCTCTTCGTCAGTGACGTTGTCGGGCGTCTTGATCTGGACGTCGGCCTTGGCCATGATGTAGTTGCTAAAAGCCCCGTTCTCCAGCTGCGTCTGGTCGCTGGAGAGGGCGTCAGCACGTCTTGCGCGTGGAACGACGACGCGGGACGCCGCTACTCACCCGCCGTGGACGACGCCGGAGATGCGGTCGCCCTTTTTGAAATCCTTCTTCACCTTGCCGCCCACCTCCTCGACGACGCCCGCGTAGTCGCAGCCCATCCTCGACCCGGCCTTGGTGATGGCGAAGTCGACGTGCTTCCAGTCCGTCGGGTTGAGGCCGACGGCCTTGACCTTGACGAGGACGTAGTCGTCCCGGAGCTTGGGCTTGGGCACCTCCTGGATCTCCGCCTTGCCCTTCTCGACGAAGACGATTGCCTTGTTAGCCATGATGGAAGATCGTAATTCGTTTGTGACGGATAATATGGGTGGTCTTTCGGTGCGATAGTCCCGAGACAATTGTCGAGCTAGACTTGTCCCCTGGAGCGAGCACAGCAGGGGCGGGGAGCTCCCTTTTGAGTCCCCATATCGCGGTCTCACATGCGGTTACATCTGTTTTCGTGCGATTTGCACCAGCATTCCGATGTGGGACGGTGGCTGAATGCTTGAACGGCACTTTAACCCGGCCTACTGCGAGGCGGCTGCTTTCGTCGACGCGCGACTCGGGTACCCCGCATCAGAGGTTCGCTAGGAATGCAGGCACAAGTTTGCCGTCGTGCCTACGGGAACCAAGTGATTACCGAAGGGCCGTAGTGTGACTTGAGACAAGCCCGACGGAGAGCTGAGAATTCGTCCACTCAGATCCCCTGTAGAACTGGAACGGATATTCCTTCCAAGGTTGCGACGCACTTCATTAGAGACCTAGGTAGGTGACCACACAACATAGAGTGGAGGCACAATCTGTGGATGCTGGCAACTGACATTTCTGCCTAGACTATAATACGAATGAAAACCGTGACCGGAGACCCAAAACCCGGGTGGCCACAAAGAAATGACTGTAGCAGGGCCGTGATCACTAGAGTTAGTCATTAGGATTCCATGTATGACTTACCTCGCTTCTCTGCTACGAAGTAGCTTGGGTTATCGGAGAATAGCACTTTCATGCTCGTTAGATGGAGCCATCTGGCTGAATTGAAAACTTGATCGGATCAAAAGGTCGGTCGAATGTGTCTAGCTACAATTGGTCTTTCCAGCGATTGATTACGGAAACACCCTGTCGAAGGGAAAATGGATTTTGAAGGCCTTACGAAAGAGGATCGAGAAGAAAGAGACGAGAAAACGTAAGAAATCCCCCTAAAGTCGCAAGTTGCCGAGCCCTGCTCTATCTGCCCTGTCAGTCCTGTTTTTCCTTTTGCTGTTTTCTTACTCGCCAGTCACACAGGCTGCTGTCCTGCACAATAATGAGACATGAAAATTACCAGTACCAACGAGACACCAAGAGAGTGAATAAATGCCATCGACACGAAACTCTAATCACGGCTGATGAAACCACGGCATTTTGGGTTGGTCAAACGACGAACCATGAGATGCCTTGAGAAACGGCATCCTCTGGAAGGCTTCCGGGTTCACGGCATGCGTCTGTTGCCCGAAGTTTGACTGCTGCCCGAAGTTTGGCTGCTGCGCTACGTATGGCTGTTGCGCTACCTGTGGCGGGGATAGACACATCTCGTCGATGGCATTGAGCTGTACGAAGTTATTGCCGTCCGGGTAGGGCTGAAATTCCCCAATGGACATGGCCCCGGTTTCGTTTGGCATCCAGAACGGGGCCATGCTGTGATCGAAGACATTCATGTTGCTCTCAGGCGACGGCGAGAGCTTTCGGACGATGATGGGGGACTCGTAAATCATGGTTTGGCAGGCAGAGCTTCCCATGGTGAGATCTGGGGCACTGCTATGATTCGAGCCAGACGACGACTGGGATAGCGAACGTGGGCTCACGAAATCTCTCACGAGTTCGAGACAGTCTTCGGCCCTCTTCTTGTCCTGAGGGCTCACTGGGTTTTCGATAAGAGAGTTCA
The DNA here is from genome assembly GCA_027406025.1 of Colletotrichum musae. Lineage (NCBI taxonomy): Eukaryota > Fungi > Ascomycota > Sordariomycetes > Glomerellales > Glomerellaceae > Colletotrichum > Colletotrichum musae. Next base: position 1,662,333 of record JANVYC010000004.1, read on the forward strand.
GGTGGTCGCAGAAGTCGTCGATTGTCGTCACATGCCCGTCTATAGCAAACAGAAAGTCAGCTTTCAACCTCTCAGGTTCTATCCTAGAGCACTGATGCTTACAGGGTGATGGAGTGAGGTCGTCAGGAAATATGATTCGGTAGATTTTCTCCCACTTCAAACAGTCTTTCAACCCACGCATACGGTCCTTAATTCTGTTCAACTGAGCCAGATCGACTTTGTCGTCGTCCTCGTCATCTTCGGTGGAGCACTCGTCGATGGACCGCTGGTGCTCGGTAAGCTCTTCCGCAGTCGACCACTTAGAGCGACAGCGGGGGCATCGATATTTCTCGATGTGGTGGTTGCGTCGGATATGCTCCCTGTTGTGGATGTTAACATCCCTACCCAAAAGCTGCCGGCAGGGATCGGACTTACTTGAGCCTCGAAATTTTCCAACCAGCACCTCCGCACAAGTTCCATTCCTTCGTACCGTACTTCACCCGGTTATGTTTGAAGAAGGGGCATGGATAGAGATCCTCAGTTTCGGCGCAAGACTTTGGACTGGCGGTTTCCCTGGCTTCGCTAGTATCCCAAAGCGTCCTCGGGCTTGGTGTGGCAACCGGAAGGGCTTGGAGCTGCTGGTGTTGGTGGCGCTGTTGGGGCGGCTGGGGCGCCTGGAGCGCCTGGCGCGGTTTGCATCGCTTGCTCGGCACTGGGCCAGCCGAGGGCCCACTATATTTGCGTTTTCCCCGATTGGTGGAAGCGGTAAGGGTCTCTGGCGGGCCGTACATGGGTACGGTCGCAGCAGCATTCGCTTGATGCATGCCAATGCTAGACTGACCTCCCAGGTTTTGCGACAACGCCTGCGGCTGTAAACGATAGAGCGGCTCGGTAAGATTGAAGTGCATCGATGAATCCATCGATGTCAGAGAGCCGCTTAAACCGGGGTCCGGTATGTATGAGCCTTGGGCCAATAACTCAGTCCACGTGCTTGGGCTCGGGACGTGTGCCATGTTCACGCTGATGGAGCGGCAGTGCTCTAATGCATCTCGAGGGCGCATTTGGGGTCTGGAGATGCCGGAATCGACGGGATGAGGATCCGGCAATGAATAACTGGGATCATCTAGGCATTTTCGGTGAATCTTCTGGAGCTTTGCCACGAGCTGGTCACAAGTAATACGATTAGTGCCGTCGGGGACAAGCAAGTCATCCTTGAGGAGGTCGAGCAAGTCGTGAACGACGGGCGCAGCAGTCGGGGCCCGGCGAACCTTGTTAATCCACTAATTGTCGGGTTAGCTGGGCATAACTAGAGGGCAAGAGACGAGGCTTACATGGGCGACGGCAGGCTTGAGCTTCGGTTCGGCCTTGCCTCCTTGCTTCCGGGAAACCTCGAAGAAAGAATCGTCGACACGTCTTTCCTTCTCAGTAGACGCACGGCCAACCACCGCGCGCTTCGCCCGAAAATCACGGACGCCTTTCCGACCCAACGTCATCCACGTCGCCGCCACACTCATGACGCACCCGAGAGACCAAATGTCCGCCTTCTGGCCGTCGAAGGAGCCGACATCATGTTCAGGGGCGCGGTAGGTCGGCGAGCAGCCTAGCGGCTTGTCCTTTCCAGACTCATCCTGGCGACGGAACCGGGAGAGGCCAAAGTCAGCGAGCTTCCACTGGCCATCGGCGACGAGAATGTTCTCAGGTTTGAGATCGGCATGGTATCCCTCCTCCACGGCATCAGTGACAGGGTCGATCTCGGGCTGGTCGGCCTTGACAGCATGCTTTTTGGCACGGCAGTAGTGGATCGCCTTGAGGGCCTCGGCGACGCCGAGCATCTGCTCGACGGTCAGGATGGCGTGGCTGCCCTTAGGGTCATCGTGTTTGTTGAAGAAGGAGTGTAGGTCGGTGTCGGCCCAGGGGAAGACGAGGTAAGAGGCGGAGCCAACTTTGAAGGCGGTCAGGAGCCTGACGATATGGGCGTCCGGGTCGTTGGCGAAGCGCTTCAAAGCTTCGACCTCGCGATTGAAGGCATCATCATCGTCCGAGTTGAGCTGTTTCACTGCAAAGAGCTTGTTGTGGTCCTGGGTATCGGTCAGCACCGAGCTCGATGATGATGGGAAGCCGCGACATACCTTGAACTCGTTGAAAGCGTGGTGCCCGGGGAGAATCTGAACCTGGTACACCTTTGATGTGCCCCCTTTCTTGACGATGGGCTCGGCAGGCCCATCCCAAACGAAGGGCAGGATGGTGTTCGGGTGGAAGCTACGCGGGGTGATTTCCCCGTCCAAAAGCTCGAAGCCGGGAGCGAGTACTTTCCACTGTACGTCATTGAAGTCAGCGGCCTCGTGCCAATTGAGGCCAGCCTGCGATAGGTCGAAGCACGAAGGCGGGGTCTGAGAGCGGAAGATGGTGGACTCGGTAGCGTAGTCTTCGCAAAGGGACGGCTCGAGGGGCAGGTTCTCGTCGCTGATTCCAAGGTTCATGAACTTGTAGACAGCGTCGGGCCTGCCAATGAGGGTGAGGATGGCGAAAAGCTTGAGGCGCTGCTTGTCCCCGCTAAAGATGGTCCCGGCGAAAATGCTGTTGATCGGGCTGGTGGCGCCGGAGTTGCATTGCTGGAGCGTGCGGAGGGCCGACTCCGGAGTCACGAGGAGGTGGAGATCGCCGGTGGGGAGAACAGACTGGGGCTCGTCGGCGCCGAGGGCCAGGACCGGGCGCAGGGCGGCCTCCAACTGGTGCTTCAAAGACATTTCTGGCTTGTCGAGTTGATGGTGGCCGTGGAGAGACAACCCGAAAGACGGTGCGTTGGTATTCGATCCATTGAGGGCGTCAGGTACGTTCATCGGGGTTGCAGTTCGGGTTGGGCGCGTGGCAGTACAGCAACAACACAGCAGAAAGTCGAAGAAGTCCGGTCCGGTCTGGTAGGGTCTGGCGGTGGCTAATACGTTCAGCTTCCGATTCAGTTGGGGATATCGCCACTTTTTGAACTCTCAGCCTTAGAAACCGGGGAGAAAGAGCCTTTAAACGTGCTGCGGTCGGGGGCCAAGGGAGGGAGCCCAAGGCGACAAAGACATAAGGATTCTGGCGTCCGCTCTCGAACGGAGAGCAAGGCAACCGGAATGGCATGTTGCTTGCTCGTCAGACTCGTCAGGCAAAGAGGAAAATCGGTGGGCATCATTGCACGCCTACTTCGCAGTCGCGCAGTTGCGCGCAGTCTCGCGGGCCTGCCTGGCAGGGAGCGTGGCTGTGGTCATCGCAAGAAGACCGAAGCTGCGGCGTTGGAAGGGTGGATTGGCTCGTGTGTGTCGTCGTGCCGGCCTGGTTCCAATTGCCTGCAGCAGGCGACGAGCACAGCCTCAAAAGTCCTTCGGACCTTTTGGTACAGGAACGGTGGGCGATGTGATGCCCCACGAGCGATGCGTCAGAGGTCAGGTCAGACAGGGCGGGAGTCGTGCCGGATTGCCATCAGTGGTCAAACGAGTCCAGGCCCAGACTCGTGGCGAACCACCTTGATCTTGCGGCGAACACCAGATCTTCGAAGCTTGTTTGCATCGCGAGAGCAGGGAGCTCCTGGGGCAAAGGTAGGGATTGGTGGTGTTTGTGGCTGAGGGCGGGGAATAGGAAGAGGTAAGCTCCAGGTCCCGCCCGGCGTCGACTCACACCACCACAGTGCTATCGGCGGGGACCCGTCTTAGGTCAGCAGTATGGATTGTAGCAGTTCTCGACCCACGTGACCTGCAGCTTGCACCATCGTCATAGGTCCACTTAAGTTGTGGTTCTTTGTGGATACGTACCTACTCGGAAACTTCCATTGTGACTTTGACAATTGCAAGCGCAAACCTTTTACAAACATCAGTTGATTACCTATGGAAGGCGCTGACGGACAACGCAACTCTAAACTGCCTTGCAGATTACCGTCTCAACTTCCCTCGATATATCTCAGTGTTTTCAGAACGCCAAGCCGTCTTCAATGGCATTGAACGACGACACAATGCCTTTGCGGACTCTACGGAAGAATGCATAAGAGGCAAGAGCAAGCTCACCTTAGGTAATCGTACCAGCACAGAATACCAACAGATAATCGGTGAGAACGCCAAGACCTCGCCAAGACCACTCGCTCTTCGTCGCCTATCATTTCACTCCACGCGACCCTCTTCAGCTTCACTAAAGTATTTCTCTCACTGATGTAATTTCTTCCGGGAAGGTCCAGTGACTCCCCGAGTGCCCCCAGGGCCCAGGCGCCCCTCCCCTCTCTAGCAACGGGAAGGTACCCAGTGTCTCCTCCCAGTCCCCAAAGGTGTTCCTGCCCCCCCGGGTGTCGCCCGGGCTGCTTCGCCTCCTTCCCTTTCACCCTTTTCCCCTCTCTCCTGCCTGCCTTGTCTTTATTACTTATTTTTTTCACCGCACCTTTTTCTTCCGTGTGTGAGTGTGTGTGTGGTTTTTTCTCTCTCAACCCATCCACCATGGTGTCGGTCGCGATACCACACCCGTCTCCCTAAAAAAAAAATACAATTTCCCATGTTCGTCGACGCCATTAGACAACCCCCGGGCGCCAACCAGACGGCCGAGACCCGAATGACACGCCTGAGATACGGCAATTAAAGCATCGCACCACGCGAGCGAGCGAGGATCCCCACCGCCGCGGCGCCGCTTGCTGCGCGACGAGCCTTCGCCCCCTCGCCGACCTTGCCGTACTTCCGGCCAACCCCAGCACCGGCGCCCGCGAAATCCGTGTTGAGCCTCTCCTGGCACGAACTGCACGCCGCGCCCTGCCGCGCCCCCAGTCATCCCGGCCTTCCGGCACGCCCGCTTGGCTCTCCTTTGCCATTTGGCTACCAGTTCCACGTCGTACCGTGTGCTGGCCGCGCGCGCCCACGCGTCTTGGCCGGATTCTTCGCTGGGTCTTGCTTGGCCGTCATCGACAGCGTATGCCGCCTGGCGCGTGCCGAGCAAAAAAAGTGATTGAAACCAGCCCGATCGAGGCAAGGGAACCATGAGATTCTTCTCCCTCATGGGGTCCCTCCTCACCGGGCCCGCCTTGGCTACCGTACCCATCCTCACCGAGGTCTCCCTCAAGGGCTGCGCCGACGTCTCCTGCCCGGCTGGCGAGGTCAACGACCTCGTCGGCGAGTCCAACTGCACCGTCGGCGGCTCCATCCTCCGCCGCGTCGGCATCGCCCCGGAGGTCCTCGACGTCCCCATCGACGACAACAACACCACCGACATCCGCAAGCTCTCCCTCACCGTCGCCACCCTCACCCGTTCGCAAGGCTCCTCACAGTCCGCCGGCTGGATGAAGAAGCAGCCCTACACCCAGTCCTACTTCCTCGGCGCCCCCTCGGGGCTCAACCTATCTAACCCGGCCTACCCAAAGGGCTGCGCCCTCATCTTCCAGCACCTCTTCCAGACCCTCCCCATCGCCCACGAGGTCGACGACGCAGAGTCCACCGACTGCTCGCCCTGGCTGCAGCAGAGCTGCATGGACGAGATCACGGGCTACGTCGACGACTTCCGCGCCGAGCACGCTCGCGACAAGAAGCTCCCCACTTGCCAGGAGCTCGCCATGTACCTCGAGAACCGCACCCAGACCGACAAGAACTTCCGCTGCAACCTCATCGCCGGCGCCGTCAACATCACCGGCGCCGAGACCATCGGCCCTGGCGCCCCCAGCCGCCTCGCCCGCGACGCCGGCGAGCCGAACAACGGGTGCCACCCGACATTACCAGCCTCGTACGACTTGATGAAGCTGACCGACGTCGAGCTGATCCTCGACGAGGACGGGGGCACCACGCGGCCCACGGGGGGTCTCAACGGGTACACGCCCGTCATGAGCGTGCTGTTCGACCGGCTGCTGTACTCGCAGTGGATCTGCATGAAGACCATGAGCGAGTTTGACCGCGAGAGCGCTGGCTCCAAGAACGCGGGGGACACGCACGTCGTCGCGGGGCTGGTCGGTGTTGTCGCGACATTACTAGCCATTATGATGCTGTGAGGCATAGACCCTTAGTAGCATGAGGAGTAGGTCTAGCAGCGGGTGCTGGTGCGAGGATGTAAACAGGGACGGGCATCTAACCCACCCAATAAGAAAGCACGAAAAATGCGTGCTCTGCTACCAAACGACGAGGCAAAACAGTACTGGCCCGGGAGCTTTGAAAGGTAGCTTATGACTTTATGCGATACTATATATACCCAAATGGAATATCACGGCAAATTACATACGTGAACGCCGTCTTTACCAAAAAAACAAGAATCCGATCGTTCTGATGTAACCCCCCCTAAGATAGAAACTCCAGTATGGATGCGTGTCTGAGTCGATGCCGGTTGTAGTAGGTAGTATGATGCCTTTTGGTTGAATAGAAAGAAGAAGGAAACAATCATGTGCCGTCTTGACGATCCACCGTCTAGATGATGATGCCCCGCTGCGCCCACCCGTTCTTGCCCTTCCACGCGTACAGCACCATCCCACACGCCGCCCAGACGGTGACGGCCATGGCCCAGAACGTCGACGCGTAGCACTGCTTGCCGTAGCAGAAGACGTCCCCGCCGCTCCCGGACGGGTCCCCGCGGGTGGCGCCGGACTGGTAGATGGCCGAGTAGACGAGCCCCCAGAAGGTCGAGCCGAGGGCGGGGAACATGGCGACGATGCCCCAGTTCGTCGCGAAGTTCTCGACGCCCCAGATGACGGTGATGATGATGGGGGTGAGGCTGAAGACGGCGCCGTAGCCGGAGCCGACGAGGCCCGAGACGATCCAGAAGCGCTCGCCGTGCTCCTGGATGAAGCCCGACGCCAGGGCGACGAGCCCCAGAGAGAGGACGAGGGCGAAGAAGAGGAGGAAGGCGACGCGGGAGATGGCGAGGCGGCCGTGGATGAAGGGCGGGCTGGACGAGACCTGCAGGTGCTGCGTCTGCGGGGAGGGGGCGAGGAGGTCGGTCAGGGTGCCGGTGGCGAGGCGGGCGACGGTGCTGGTGATGCCGACGATGGAGACGTGGGTCGCGGCCGAGGTCGGGCTGCCGACGTACTGCCGCGTGGGCGGGTAGAGGGTGCCGATGACGGTGCCGAGGTTGTTGATGAAGGCCTCGCCGGGGCCGATCATGAGCAGGAAGCCGAGGGCGAAGAACCACATGGTGCGGTCGGTGAGGAAGCTGCGCGTCTCGGCGTTGAGGACGAGCTTCTTCTTGAGCTTGGCGTCGTCCTCGGCCTGGCCGCCTTCCTCCTCGTCGCCGGCCTGGTGGCCGATGGCGCCGTACCCGCCGTTGCGGGCGCTGACGAAGGAGGTGCTGCGCGACAGCAGGCCGCTGCGCTCGAGCTCCTCGACGGCCTCGTCGATGATGTCCTCCTCGTCGACGACCTTGAGCGTGAAGGTGCCGACGGTGCCGACTATCAGCAGGAGCACGGCGAGGAAGACGAAGAAGCGGAAGACGTCCAGGTCGCCGGCGCTGCCATCGGACAGCCGCTCGTAGAAGACGCGGCTACCGAGCTGGCTCAGCCACATGCCACTCAGGCCGAAGGCGGCGATGGGCGCGGCGAGGGCGAGCCCGCGGTGGCGGCCCTTGCCGAAGTTCTTGGCGCAGGTCGCGACGGCGGCGAGGTACATGGAGCAGGTGCCGACGCCGACGCAGACGAAGGCGAAGATCATGAGCGGGTATGTCCAGTCGGCGCCGCCGGCGACGCGGTGGCCAGCGAGGTCGCGGAGGCCGCCGAGGTTCTCGTCCTCGAGCTGGCGGTAGGTGCCGGCGGCGAGCAGGTAGCCGCCGCCGAAGAGGACGGCGGCGAGGAGGGACAGGGGCGGGGTGCCGATGCGGTCGCAGACGTAGCCGAGGAGGGAGACGGGGAGGTAGAGGGCGACGGAGCTGCTGATGGCGAGGCCGTTGACCTGGAACTGGGTGTAGTGCAGGCGCTCCTGGAAGATGTGGCCGTACATGGAGAAGACGGTGATGGAGCCGGCGCAGACGGCGGAGACGATGGCGGAGACGAAGGAGACGGCGCGCCAGGTGTTGGCCGCGCGGCGGCTCCGGCGCCTGCGGGAGGAGGAGGATCGGTGGTGGTGGAGAAGGTCGAGGGAGGATCGCGAGCTCAATCGGCTGATCGTGGAGGAGCCGTCATCGTCGTCGTTGTCGTCGTACGGCGTCGTCGTCAGTTTCGGTACCGCTGTTGGGAGGTTCGTCCGGTCATCGGCCGGCGTCGGCGGGCTCGAGGCGCGCGCCATGATGGATTGTGTATCGTGTTTTGCTCGTCCGCGTGTGTATGTGTAACGGCGAGAATGCCTCGGCTGGTCGGTAAGGGAAGGTAAACGATGAGGCGGGTTTTTGGAGATCTCGATTGGAGATATGCGCCGGAGCCGACGGTCGGTAAGGGGAAACGAGGGCGGATCAAGCAGGGGGTAGTACAAGACGGACGCAGCTGCTCATCATCACCTCCCCAGGAAGAATCAAATGAGGAAGAAAAGGAACCACCTGGCGACTCCCACTATTAGGAAAAGAAAAGGTTTGCAGAAACAACCAAGCGGAAAAGGGAGCGAGAGGCAACTGTTGGAAGTTTGGAGCAGCACGGGAAGGCGACACCCGGGGAGGTGGAGGTGGAAGGCGCGTCGGAACCAAGTCAGGCAGGAGTCACGATTTCGCACGTCAGCAGGGCGCCTTCCTCCGTCACCAAATGATGTCGTGCTAGTGGAGCCGCCGTTACACCCTCGACCGTATCACACTACCTAGGTAGGTGGTGGGTGCAGTGTCGTGGTGGTGCAGTGGCAGTTGCCTCTTCGCTGTTTGTTCCTGCGATGCGCCTGGGAGACTGACACAGGACCGCCGCCCTCGCTGCCGGGCACGGGGCCTGTGGCGGTCTGTGGCCGCTGTAGCGTTCCAGTAGGTGCAGCCGGAGCGCTGAGTTGCCAGTGCACCTGCCCGGCAAGGCCGCTGGGATGGGTAGGTACAAGTCAATGGTGCGCGGACACTCAGTGTTGGTAAGTACCGCTGTCAAGCGAGATCGGAGACGCCTCCAGGCAAGTGGCAAGTACTAATAGTATAAAGTACTTATATCCCGCTACCTAGTGTACAGTGAGTGACTAATAGTAACTAGAGGTACCCAAGTACCTAAGCAGGGGAGCCCCGCCTTCCTGGAAAGTGTTCCTTCCCCAGACGACAGAGACGACAGTGACAGACGCCAACACAGTCCCTACCCAGAAAGGACAGTGACGGACGATGATGGCGCATGGAAGTGACGGACGACAGTGACTGATAGAAGCGATTGATGCCAGTGACAAACGAAGGGAAAGTAGGTAGTGATTGACGACGACAAGAGCAATAGGGACAGCAGGTAGCATTAGTCACGTGCTGACGCTCTTGTTCTGGACGACGCATCTGCTCCAGACTGTGACCATTTACATCCATCCATCCATCCATCAATCAATCAATCCATTCATCCACCACATCATCAACCATACATTGGCGGAACTCATCATCAACATGAACAGCAACAATAATAACAACACAAATCATATAGACCCCGCCTCCTCTCGGTTGCTCTCCACGCAGTATGAAATTCTATCCACGCCCCAACTCCGACGTGAAAATCTTAGGAACCTCTTCACCGCTCTCGATGAAGCGGATCGTTTCTTTGTGCGAAACCTCTCCCGCCTGACCTTTCCAAAAATGCCTCCGGAGGTCAGGAGCATGATATTGTGTCTACTGCCCCTGCAGGACGTATTGAACTGCGCTCGGGTTTCTCGCTCATGGCGGTCCGCCGTGTGCAACCAGGGCGTCAGCGCAAGTCTCTTGACATACCACTACCCAGGCGTAACAACACCACCACCAGAAGATGGCACACTTTGGGAGTTTTTCTGCAAAAAGGCAATGGCTTCCGTTCGCCGGGTGGAAGGAAGGTACATCTCGTGCCTCCCCGTCTCCATGTTCGAGCCTGCCGGCAGCCCCTTCGTCGTGGACCCTCCAGGCTATGACGAGCGACTTCAAGCCGAGGATCCGTCCATCCGTAGGGATGAGATGCGTCGACGGAAGAGTGGTCTCCAAAATCGTTACCTCTACAACAACGGCCGTTTTGCCTGGCACATTGACAACGACCATGTTTTTGTCGACGACCTGCGAACCACCCCCATGACCAGGACATTGGTTGAGCCATCCGGCGATAATGTACTCACGGGTGACCTTCGGCTCGAAATCTGCCTCATGACGGAAAACTTACTGGTCTTCCTGGACAGAAAGGGTAGTCGCAAAGTGTACGTATCTGCAGCCCCGACTCCACTGCTCCACGTATAGGTATCGTCTGCGAGAAGCTAACGCTACCTGCAACAGATTCGTCTATCATCTGCAACTGAAGCAATTCAAGAGAATTTGCCTTCCTGCTACTGCAAGCAGGTTCTTTGGTCAAAACGAAACCATAGCCATAATATTTGGAGTCACTCTCTCTTATCACACTCCTGTTTTCTGGCGCTGGTCCTCCGGGCTTCGTAAGCTGAAGATCCCGTACGAGGTGGACGAGCAGTACCACTCGAACGACTTTAGCGATTTGTCCTCGGGCATCATATTCCACCCTCATGACAGCAGTCTGCTGTATCTCGTTTTCGTTTCGCGCCTTCCTCCTCAGCCTGCCGACCATCTATCGCATGCCGATGTTATCAGTGCCTCGGTACACAAGTTCGCTAATGAGAATTATGTCGAGTCATACCACGACAAAAAGAGGTCGTATCCGGCATTATGTCGACACAGGGCACGATACTCGCCTTTGAACCCGGGAAACTACAACCTTGGTCTTTTCTTTCCAGCAGAAACAGCCCTGACGTTCACCGACTACTTCGTATCCCAGATCAACTTCAACGTTTTGACTAAGACATTTTCCCTTGGCACTCACACGCTGAATGCTGGTATGCGAAGGCCATTGTGGGATCCACCAGAACCTCCCGCCAACGACTATGATTCTTTTGGTTTGCGCGAGGCAAGGTTTAGAGGGCATGCCTGGGACGACCAGCTCTACTACCTGCAGATGCCTTCTGTTGAACTCGCAACAAACGGGCCGCAGTATCATTGGAGACACAGCAACGAAGCGCACCACTGCACCGCCGATAAGTATCAGACTCTCGCCGCCAACTGGCGCAAAGTCATCACTGGAAGCGGCGCTGCCGGAAACGCGACCACGCTGATTGACCACTTGGTCGATGACTATTTCGTCATCGTTGTGAGAGAAGATGGCTATGTTGCATACAATTACGATCGGAAGGCGCTCGTCAACGAGCCGTGGAAAAGGCCAGATGACCAAGTGACATTTCTCGATGGAGCTATCACCTCCAGAAGTGCCTTCTATTGACTGAAGAATGAGATGCCGAGGGTGTAACGAGGTGTATATTAGACTCAGTAGTAGGCATACAGTGCATTGCCGTTTGTCTCCCCTCTTGTCTTGACTGGTCTTTGGTATTGTCCCTGTAGTATTCCTGTTCCTGAACCAGCGACGACAGCGACGACAGCGATGACAGCGACGACAGCGATGACAGCGACGACAGCGACAATGGAAACGATACAGATAATAGACATAACAGCGACTAAAGTGGCCGCAATACCGAAGAATAGCAACATGCCTAACAAGCAACCCCCAAGATAACGGCTTTTACTTCTTCGCGAATCGTTTGCCGTACCTATATCGGGTGCTCAATGACCATCTTCTGCAGAGAGGCACCCCCGTGGGCCACCTTCAAGATCTTCTCGATGCCGTCCTCACCACCCCTCACAGGCGTGATGTTGGGATGTCTAGGGACCCTCTCCGCCGCGCCCAGGACGTAAGCCATGACCTTGCGGAGACGCACCGGGAACTCGGGGTCCTGCGGGTCGCCCATCGCCCCCGTGCTGCCCGCGGGACGGTAAGAGTTGCAGAAGCCGAAGGCCGGGTCGCCGCGGACGGGCAGCGTGCACACCAGCCGCGGACCTTCGTCGCCGGGCAGGCACCTCCGAACGATCGCGGGGGACGTCTTCTCCGGGTCCGTGCCGGGGACCATGACGCCGCTGCCGATGGTGTCGAAGGCCGTGGCCAGGGGCACGCCGATCTCGAGGGCCGCGGCGCGGATGTCGTCGATAACGGTCGGGCTGGCGTAGTCGAAGACGTGCGTGGCGCCCAGGCGCTGCAGCGCGGCGTGGTTGCGGGTTGAGGCGGTTGCGAAGATGGGGTTGAAGCCGGCGAGTTTGGCGAGCTGGATCGCCGAGACGCCGACGGTGGTTGCGCCGCCCCATATCAGGATCGCGCGGCCTGTTGCGGGGACTCCGGAGACGTCTGCTCCCGGCAGAGCGGTGTTGAGGACGTTGAAGATTGCGTCCGCGGCTGTCTGGATGGACATGGGCAGGCCGCTTGCTTCTTTGAAGTCGATGCCCTCGGGAATCTTGTGAGTCTGGGAGGATTCTACGAGGGCTACGTCCTGGTGCGTGCCGAAGGACGACGGCTGCGGGTGGGAGACGGGCGATATGCCGCAGACGGCGTCGCCGACGGAGAGGTTGCAGTCGGGCCCCGTGGAGAGGACGACGCCGGCGAATTCGAAGCCCGTCGTGAAGGAGTGCAGGCCTGCGTGGAAGAAGTTCACGTCACAGCGGTTTACGCCCGAGTACTTCACCGAGACGAGGGCTTGGGAGCCGGTTGGGGCGGGGGGTTCTGGAGTGTTGGTTATGGAGAGGGTGCCGGTGGAGGAGAGGTAGATTGATCGAGGCATTTTGGCGGCGATGATGGATGTTGATTCAAGTTTGAAGGTTGTGATGATAGTCTGAACTGCCAACGTCCTGAGTCTGGAGGATTAGATCTCATTTATATGTCTACATCACAGAACCCGTCCAACCCAATGATATCCCTCGACCTCTATTGTGACGATGGACCTTCGGCCTAAAAATCCGGCCGGGCCGCAACGGTGACGGGGCTGAGAGGTCGTGGAATCTCCGTGATGATCGGAATTATGGATGAAGTCGAGCCGCTCCGAAGAAATAGACTTTCTGTAGTCCCCGAAGAAGCATGCGGAGCGCTCCGGGGACGGAGACGGAGCGATCCAGCCACGAGCATGTGTTGGAGATAAGGTAAGTCCGAGTTCACCAAATATCGATGTCTTGCACGAGTCATGTTGCGGTTCAACTGGGTGCCTTCGATAAGCTCTATCCGAAAGACACTTTATTGGTTGTTCTTGAGTTCCTAGAGAGTTCAGGAGTTGTTAACTGGGTTGCGAGAAGAACCATCTCGCAGAGTCAAAACCCAGCAGCATCAGATTAGTGAGTTGAAAAGAGAATTGGTCTAGGTATTAGGACTCAAGAAACACAGCATCTATCTCTCTGGTCACTCCACAGTACTTCCTCGTCCTCTCCTCCTCCGTCGCCTTTCTGGTATACTTCCTCCCAGGATCCAAGATCATGATCGCGCCCCCCTTTGCCCACGTCACAGACTCCGTGATCGCCCACCCGACGACGTCGAACCCCAGCCGCTCGTAGAACGGCTGCCCGACGGGCGACGAGATCAGCGTCACCGGGACGTCCTCCTCGACCGCGCGGTCGAGCCCCCACCGGACCAGCTTCTTCCCGACGCCCCTGCCCTGCCAGTCCGGGTGCACGCCCAGCACGTCCAGGCCCCAGTGCGCCGCCACCGGCTCGAACGGATTCCCCAGCTCCGCGCTCTCTTTTTCGAAGACGGCCCTCTTCTCCCGGTCGACGGTCTGGTCGAGGCGGAAGTAGTCGACGTACCGCTTCTGCAGGCCGAGCAGCGCGCGCTCGACGGCCTTGAAGACGCCAGTGTTGTGCCGCCGGCGCTCGGCGGCGACGGGGTCGGAGGCGGGGCCGGCGCGCTCCCAGGACGCGTAGCCGATGATTTGTCCGCGCGGCCAGTCGGCCGGGTCGTCGTCGTCGGTGACGCAGACGAGGCCGTGGAGGCCGGGCTTGGCGAGGGCGGTGCGGATGGAGAGCGCGACGCGGGCGCGGCGGGCCTCGGGGAAGTCGCGGCGGCGGGGGAAGATCCACGTGTTGAGCTCGCTGTCGATGAAGGCCGCGTCGCCGACGTCGACGACGGCGGGGACGTCTGCGCTTGTGACGGGGCGGACGTGCATGTTTTCGGTGAGGAGGAGAAGGGAGGTGATGGCCTGTGGAACCTAGAGGCTGAACCACAGGGACCTTTTCAGAATTCTTCGAGATTGGGAACGAAACTTGGTGCAGTTCTTGGGGTTGTTGGGAAAGATGATGCAGATTGCGCGACTCTTTGGCTTACAATCATAAGACCAGGTCAGGCAGGCCATGGGGGTTTGATACTCATTAAATACAGAGACTCGGAATCACCACTCTCTCTTCCCGAGGCCGAGAACGTTCCAATAATTCTGATCGGTGGTTGCCTGGGTGCGTGGTCGCTTATTCCCGCAAGTGCAGGGGTTCCTGGGGACTTTTTGACGCATTATTATGGGCGGCGGCATGATTGGGTCCAGCGGCGAAGGGCGCGATTACGACAACCGACCACGCAATCCGTCCAGAGAAACCGAGGGCGCGCCTTTGAGAGTCCGAGGCGGTTAGGGCGGATACGAGACTTGAACTTGTGAGCGGTGAGTTCTGAAGTCCAGGGGTCGAGTGCGTTGTTGGTAGGGCGGCGGAGACTGCTTTCAAGGTCTTGTCTAGGACAACCAACTGTTGGTTAGCCCTGCTCTGGGCTCTGAACATGAGTTTACAACCGCGCAACAGCGAAAAAGGTCTCTCGAAACTATCGATGTCGAGGGTTTCCTAAGATAGGTTGGTGAGGGCAGCTTGGCTTCTTTTAACCTTCGGCCACTTGTGTTGTCTCCGGAAAGGTATGCCAGTAGTATCCTAATGTGACTGACCGGGGGGTGTTCGGGGCAGAGTTCGGTATCGGCATCGGTAAGTAAGTACAGTGTACTGGGCACCTAACGTGGGGCCGGGCCGGACTTCGGGCTCGGGCTCGGGCTCGGGAAGTTCGTCGTTTTGTAGAAAGCAATACTTGTATATGAACGAGGGTTATTTGCATGGAATGAAAAGTGGAGAGAGGCCCACGAAACCTCGACGGTTGTGAAAGAAAACTGTCTCTGGGAAGCCGCAAGCAGATTCGTCGATGACACTATCTGCAACGTCTATGAGCCATAAATGAATGTCCGCCTCTGGTCGCCCCTCCTCTCCTCAGAGACTGCTTCCGCGGCAAACTGCGCATCATCCCACGTGGCTGTCTCTCTAGCTCTCTTCTCGTTCTCGATTCTGTACATGTATTTCAGAAACACCAGGCCACAGATGCCGCAGGCCATTATGATCATGGTGATGATCAAAGGGACTTCGTCTGCGATGCGTTAGAACTTACCCACGCGTCTTTAACCTATCGGACTCACATCTGGGAGCGTATCTGCTCGTGAAAATCTGCCCGGCAATCACACCGGCGATGTTAGACCACCCGTTCACCCCCATCACGACGCTCCTCGTGCCCTTCCACGGCGTGTTTCCGGCAAGCCACACCGCGAGGAGCGGGCCCCCGACGAACACGCCGGCCATGCACACGTGGGAGAAGCCGTAGCGGAGTTTGTTGTCGGTTGAAGTGGCCATCACGACGCACCCGACAACGCCGAGGCACATGCCGGCAACGGTGTGCATGGCTCTTTCCTGGAAGTGGTCGCTTGACCAGACGATGATGAGCAGTCCGACGACGCCACTAATCGCAAGGCGGTTAGCTATTGCAAGGTCTTCTGCCGCATGGAACACTTACACCGCAAAAGGCGGTACGCTCATGAGAGTGGCTTGTATGCCAGAGTACCCCATGCCCTGGACAATCAACGGCAAAAAGGTCGTAAAGGCCGTGACGGGCAGTACCGTGGTAATGTTGCACACCACAATCATGAGCTTCTTCCAGTCCCTCGCCACGTCGATAAAGTCTCGCTTGACAACTGACGTCCCGCCGATGTCTGCCTCCTCCTCGGTTCCGGCAAGATCAACCTCCATCCGGTGTACCGCGTGCGCGCACTCCTCCTTAGTGAGAAACCAAGCATTAGAAAGATTCTTAGGCAGGATGAAGAAGGTGAGAACGCCCAGAAACACCGTGACAGCGCCCTCAAACAGAAACACGACCTGCCACCCGCGGAAGCGGCCCGACTCAACCCGCAGCAGGCCGTACGCCAGCACCCCGGCGAAGGCGCCCGCCACCGAGTACATGCCCGTGAACGCGCCCACCCTGAGGCCGACGTCGTACTTGGGGTACAGCGTCGACATGTAGAACATGCCGGTCTGGGTGAACCCGGCCTCGGCGGCGCCGAGCAGGAGGCGCAGGGCGAAGAGCGTGCCGCTGCCCCGGATGGCGGCGTGGCACATGCACAGCGTGCCCCAGGCCACGAGCTGCAGACCCAAGAAGTACTTGACACCGATGCGTCGAGCTAGGATCACCATGACCGGTTGAAGGGGAACGTACGTGGCGGAGAAGAGGGAGAGAGAGTTGGGTATGTCGTCTAAGGATAGGTTGGCGTCTTTGATGAAGGTGCTGGTGGCTACGAAGCCGACGTTGGTCTTGTCAATGCCGCAGAACTGTACGATGTTAGTTGGTTTCTGGCCAGTAAGCGTACGACGAGACTGACAATGAACTCAACAGCGAGGAGGGAAACTACGATGAGGTCCAGTTTAAGGTTGACTCTCCTGTCGAGCGTCTTCTCCTCGTCGGTCTGGGGACGGTAGTGGGACTGTTGCAGCTGGGCAGCATTGCTTTGCACTACTTCGACGTGCTCGGCATTAACGTTCCCTTTCCCATTCGGGATCGACTTTCCCGTCACATCACTGTCGCTCGTTGTCCCATATGTTTGCTCGACGATGGAGTCGCCGTTGCCGTTTCGCTGGAGCCGCAGGTACCGATAGGAGGAGTTGTCTCCGGTTGACCCCTTGTTCGACATTATGATGCAGAGGGTCTGATATAACCCCAGATATCTGATAACACCCACCCCCGGATTCAGTTGGGCTGGCTCCTCTTCGTGGGTGCTTATCCGGTTGCCGCGAAGCGCTAGCAGTTGATGAAGTGACGTTGTCCGGGAGCGCGAGTCGCATCGCGTATCAGATCCTCCGGTTCTCGGAAACGAGTAAGACGCCTGGCCCGCAGCTTACTTCCTTGACTAGTGTGACGCCGTGCACGGTTGAAGGGTCTCCCACTTCGTCCGAAGTTCCTGTCTCCCGTGCTTTTCCCACATGCCTGAGGGCATCAAGCCGGGGATGGCTGTATTATCGATGCCCGTTCAATGGGATACCGCAGAGTTATTTTTCAATCTCGGAGTTTCGGGGATTCATTTCAACGGAGTCGCGGAGTAAATTTCGGATGCGGCGGTCCGGATATGTCGCTCTACTATGAGCCTCTCCTAGGCCCCTGGACATTGCTCCTCCTTCTCAACCCGATTCCCGAAAAGCTCCCAGCAAAGAGAACAGGTGTTTGCACTTCGCCCTCTCGGCCCGCACGGGGATCTCTAGATGCACAGTGGTCACCCGGGACTTCGATCCAAACAACATGATGGACGACCTGCCGTTCAACATTGATAACTCAGCTGCGGTGACCAGCGACGACCCGGCCAAGATCTACGAAGAATACCGCCACCTCCGAACACGATGCCCGCTGATACATACCAGCCGGTACGGGGGATATTGGCTCCTCACCCGCTACGAGGACGTCAAAAGAGCGGCGATGGACTCTGAGACGTACATCTCCAGCGTGAAAGCGGTCGTCCCAAGCGACCCCCGCGGGATCCGCCGGCCGCCTCTCAACTTCGACGCACCGGCTCACACACCCTTCCGCAAGGCCATCGAGCGGACAATGAGACCGAAACGGCTCGGCCGTCTCAGGAAACCGCTTCAGAGGCACGCGGAGGCGGAGCTCGCGCCGCTATTGGCCCGCGGCCGCGGCGACGTCAGTGCCGAGTTCGCAGCCAAATTTGTCGCGCGGCTGGAGGCTGAGTGGTTGAACCTGGAACCGGGCGTGGCTCCGGGTCTTGCTGTCACGGCGGCTAGTTGGCTGAACGCGTGGAGGATGCAGGAAGGGGAGACGGTGACGAAAGACTCTACGAAGATGTACCAGATTGCTCGCGAGCTCCTGGCCGATCGACGCATCAACCCAAGAGCGCCCGAGGAGGATCCAGCCTCGTCGCTTCTCCTGGAAAGAGACGCGGACGGGAAGCCCCTGAGTGAGGAACATCTGATGTAAGTGCCCTTTTCTTCTGTGTCCTACAATAGATGGCATCTGACAGTGTTGCAGCGGTTGCTTGCGGCAATGTTTGGTCGTTGGTGTAGTAGCGCCGCCTATTATCATCGGCTCGATATGCCATCATCTGTCAAAAGACAAGGCGCTACAAAAAAAGCTTCGCGAAGACGATAGTCTCATCCCGGCTGCGATTGAGGAGTTTCTTCGACTCTTCAGCCCATACAGAGGGTTCGCCCGGACAACCTCTAGGGACGTACAACTCCACGGCAAGACGATACGTCCGAAAGAGCCAGTCACCTTGTGCTACGCGGCGGCCAACCGGGACCCCGAGATCTTTGAGAGACCCGACGAGTTTATCTTACACAGAGAGAATGTCACCGCACATATGGGCTTCGGCCGGGGCAGGCATCAGTGCGTCGGGATGCCGCTGGCGAGACTGTGAGTACTTTGGCGTGCGACCCGAACTACAAGCCCGCTTACTAACGTTGGATATCACAAGGGCTCTAGACGTTGCTTTACGAGTCTTCCTACGAAACACCAAAGACTTTGACGTGGATGGCGAGCTGCAGTATTCTAGAATGCCCGAGTTGGGGATCATAAGTTGTCCGATGAGATTTCTCTGTTGAGCGTGGCATCAGATACCCCAGCGTCGGTAACTTGGCAATCCGAGTTATTCCCTTACATGACGTAAGACTGAGAGAGTATACATAGACAGAGAAGAAGCTTCAATTGACTAACCCATGGATTGCTTCCCCCTGAAGACCCAAGTCTCCTGGAAAACATTCTTCCACAACTCGTCAGTTCCCGACTCCGCATGGCCGGCAACCCGTATAACGGTCGGAGAAATACAAGTTCACGACCCCTCCGGCCTTGACACAACCCAACAGCCGGGGAACTTCTGGGAAGTGTTATGTGGGTTAAGTGGGTGAAGTGGGAAAAGGTCGAGGGCCATGTCCGTGCGAAACCAAACCCCAGAAGGGAATCAATCCCTGTCGATCAATGCCGGCGGGAGCACCCTGGCACCATCGGCAATGTTTGAACCTACGTTTCCCCCTCCGGCAAATCTTGATGGGGTTCCTGCGAACGCGTGTGGGACATTGCCGCAGAGTCTTGCGGGGAAACTGGGGAAAGAGTTTTCCCTCCTTCAACACAACACCTGCATGCACATGTGGGAAACAGAAGCACGCATGTGGGATCCGACGCGACAGAGCACTACCCAATGACGGACGAATCACAAGAGGCTGTCCCGGTGGCCAATTTCGTGTGCGGCTACTGCCAGCGGAGGTTCACCAAGAAGGAGCATCTGAAGGTGAGTTGATGCTATCTTCCCGAAACCCCGAGGGGAACATTCAATGCATGAGCACGGCCAGCGGTTAGTGATACTGAACGTCATCATTTCAGAGACACGAACGAGCCCGTACGTCTTCCCACGCCCTAAGGGGGTAATTTACCCCCCAGTGTGGTTTCTTTGAACTTGCAGTTGCCGAGTCTAACCTCGCTCGAAGACACCGGCGCCAAGCCCTTCAAGTGCGCGATATGCCAGAGAAGCTTCTCACGCGGAGACGTGCTAAGCCGGCACGTAAAAGGACACAAGCAAGCCGCACAACCGCAAGCGGTTCCATCCAGCAGTTCAGCTAACCAACCGCCCCTGAACCCTTTTCAAAGTCCAGTGGCGAGTACTAGCAGCAGGAGTAGTTCAGTAATACCGGATGTGGCTCCACCCCATGCGATCCCGGTCCCCCCCGCCGTCGTCGGGAACCCGATCGCCGGCAATGACGGCAACAGCATGCACACAAGGGTCGGCAGCGTCGGCCACATCGGGCACATCACGTGGCCGTCCGCGACGCGACCAGAGGCTCGCTTCGCGCAGCCCGACATGTCCACGTCTCTGCTGTGGCCCGACTCCGAGGACCTCTTCCAGAGCCTCATGTCAGCAGACGGCATGACCTGGGACCAGTCCGTGCCGGGCCTCATCCCGGCCCCGGAGCTTACGCACCAGCTGGCTTCCGCGAGACCGCGGGCTTCTGTCAGCACATCGGGGGATGACGAGCTTGCCGCTGCCGAGGACGGGCACCGAGCTGTCCAGACCATCAACGGTCTCTTGACTAACACGGTGAGGCTGTGTGAAAGAAGAAACCTGCGGCGTTTTGCCACTCATCTCCGTGCGTTTACCGTGTTTTAGAACCAGCTGATCAAGAGCGTCCCGGCACACAGCTTTTCAATGTCACGTCCCATGTTGAGTTGTCTGACTTGACGCCGCGGTTCCTTGACAGCAGCTTGCACATGTTCTTCACCAAATTCGTCACCATCCTGCCGGTCATCCATCGGCCGACGTTTGTCTATCGGGACTGCTCACCGCCTCTCTTGCTGAACGCGATCGCTCTTGGCTCCTTATTTTTGGGCACCGACGATGCCACTGTCAAGGTCGGTAGCGGTCAGGCAATTCCATAACTGCTCCAGGCAATAGTCTGACTAAGACACACAGGGAGAGGCCCTCTGGCGACTAGCTTATACCGCCATCGCCACCTCTTGGTCCGAGATGATCGGCCATAAGAGAGAACACGACGCATGTAGCGGCGTTGAACTGGTTCTAACTGCACTTCTGAGCCAGATCTACGCAGCCTTATCCAAGGTAAAGAATATATCTACTCAGCTACGAATATTAAGCCCACTGACGTCCACGGCCAGAACCGGACGCTAAGAATGACGAGTCAAACGTTTTACGGCCTAAGCATGCACTGGGCACAATACTGCGGCATGTACGACATGAACCCCTGCCGGCCAGATATCGCCCTGTTACCGCGTCCCCACGACCCCGAAGAGACGAAGCAAGCGGCATGGAGGTCGTGGGCCGCCAGGGAGACGCAGCTTAGAACACTGCTCGGTCTCTGCATCATAGACGGCGTCGTGTCGCAATTCAGCGGCAACCTAGTTAACACGTGGCCAGCGACCAACGCTCTGCCGCTTTCGGCCGACGAGGATGTCTTCGCCGCCGAAACCGTCGACCGGTGGATCGAGGTCATGATTTCCCGTGGCAAGAGCACCGCCGGCGCGCCGCCCGAACGCTTCTCAGACCTGTACCACTCACTGCTCGCCGGGAGGACCCCGCCCCCGGAGCGAGCTTACGGCCTCCCGGGCCTGCTCAATATCAAAATCCTCCTCGAGATGCTGGCGTCGCTGACTACCGACTTTGAGCGGACGAGCCGCGGCCAGGCGGGCGCGGTACAGTCCAAGCTCGGCGCCATAAGAGCTTTATGCTCGCTGCGCAAACACCTCGTGCGGAGCGGAAACGGAGGTCTCAATGCGGCAGATAGAGCCGTCGGCCTCCTGCGCTGGCACGCCGTCTGCCTCGATCTTGTGGTCAGCACGGCACGAGGCGCGCGGAGGATGTGTTATCACTACGGTATCACGCAGCACATCTTTGGCGGCAGCAAGCGGCAGGAGCCGACGCGGATCGACCCGGAAGGCTGGACGCGCGGGCTGAGGGCGAGGAAGTGCCTGCTGCACGCGCTCGAGATCCACAAGCTCGCGTCCGAGGTGCCGCTCGGCGTCGTCCACGACACGTCGCTTCCCGGGGCGCTCTTCGCGGCCGCGACGACGTACTGCTCGTTCGCGCTGCCGGGGGTGTCCAAAATCCTCGTGCCGCCTGTGGTCGACTGGGACAAGGTCATCCTGTGCGAGCTGGACGAGGAGGCGGATGCGGCTCCGATGTCGGACGAGGGGCGTGATACGCTTGCGTTTTTGAAGAACGATGGCAAGTATCAGGCCGCGGGATGGGTGGCGCGGAATCTGGTGTATGAGATGAGCTCGATCCGGATACTCTTGCACAGCCTGTCCCAACATTGGGGCGTCACGCAGGAGATGGAAGAGGTTGTCGCGGCTTGGGAAGTCCGTTGTTGCAGCTGACGCACTCTTGGACGTATGACGACGTTCACTCATCTCAATCATCTACAGGACGGAGAGAAACCAGCCTTGATCAACATTTGTGTACAGAACGTGTTTTAATTGCTACATTGGCGTTTGACAGGAGCCATGGGCTGTTGCTTTCTATGAAGCTCCATCTAGAAGCACTCGATCGATTATATACTGAATAGACTCGGTTCTATATGTGTCGCGCTCGATGTGAGACCCGTACCCATTGAATACGATGCTATTGGCCTCTCTTCCGTATTGGGGCCAGTTTGGTAGCCCAGTTTCTGAGGAGAAGTCAGTTATCACGAAACAACCCGGAATCACTGGGACTGAGTTTGTCTTACCAACAGCTCCAGTATTCGGGTCCAAATCATGGGCGAAGCTGATCCACGCAGCGGACATCTGATAGGCCATGTTTTGGTCCCAGGGGTGGCTTGAATCGACATTCGAGAACACGTATGCCTGCTCCACTCCGGTTCCGATGCCCTTGGAGACCGCCGAGGTGTTTTGCTGTAGGTGGTTGAATCGATAGCTGTACACCGGGACACCATCTCTAGCCATCGTCTGGGCAATCATCCGGGCTGGCGCAACCTGCACGATGTCTCCGAATATGGAGCACGCCATCTTGTCGAGGCTCCCGGACGATAACTGAGATGTGCCGGTGTTATACGGGCATCCTAGTCTTGGGTTTGTCGGATACATGCCGATCAGTGTCGAGACCGTCTCGTTGGGCAGCAGTCTGGGTCGAAAGAAACCCCTGGCTATTACTCTTGAGTTAGATAAAACCGCAGACGGCCCAGACCGGGAAACTACCAGCTTGTCTTACTTACCCACCGGATCGAATAACTGCTCTGTCGAGTTGATGCCCGTCGGGGCAGACGTGGTTCCCTCGTCCGTATTTGCTAGACATAATCAGACAACAGCTCTCTCTAATGGCCTTGAGAAATATCATACTTCCAATTATGGTTGCTACCTTGAGATATTTCCCAGCCGGAAGCGCTCTCTGAATCGAAGTGCGGGTGAAATCCCCGTCAACTGATTGTCCCGTGGCTGAGCCTACCTTGTCTCTAAAAACATTAACAGGAAGAGTCCTAATGCAGTCCAGCTTGTCTGCAGAGCCGGCACCGGCTAAAGACGAGCAGTTGGTGCCGGTCACCAAAGAGTCAAACGTGCTCTGGAACGCTTCCGTGTCCGGGGACGTGAGCGGGAAGGCGCCGCCGCTCTCGAGGATGGCCCCTCGGAAGAGGCCGTCGTCTCTGCCGCCGTACGCCATCATGTGGGAGTAGATCGACACCGCTCCGGCTCTAGTAGAAACCCAAGTCAGCGGCTTCAACACGTAGGCTTGTTTGTTGGGGTCCGGGGACTCACGATTCCCCAGCTAGTGTCACCTTTCTGGGATCTCCGCCGAACGCAGCGATGTTCTCCTGGATCCAGCGGAACGCGAGGCGCTGGTCCATCATTCCGATGTTCAGCAGGCCGAGCTCGGCCATCTCCTTGCCGTTCAAGAACCCGAACGGGCCTAATCTGTAGTTCTTCACCGTCTCATTAGCTCGGTATTTTCTGTGTCCCGATGCGCGGTCACTTACAAGTGAGACGAGTATGATTGGCCTGCCTATCTCTTTCGAGATGCGAGTGATGGAAGTTCCCTCAAACCTGGGGTCGGCCTGCTGTTGCGTCAGTTGCCCAAGATGACGTTGCCCGGTCTTGCTGATGTAGACAAAAGCTCACCGTGTAGCCGTTTGTCAACCCCCCACCGTACAACCAGACCAAAACAGGGAGTGAGCCATTTTCTGCCGCGGCATCGGTCGGTCTCCAAATATTAAGTGTCAAACAGTCCTCGCTTTCTGGTCCCTGGTCTCTCGACGAGTAGCAGGACGGTCCGAAAGCTTTTGCTTCGAGGGTGTCGAAATACTTCTTCAACGGCACAGCTTGGCGCAGTCTAAGGGCGCCAACAGGCGGTTCGGCGAACGGAATCCCAAGAAATCTTTGCACTCCGTTGATAGTGTCGTCGACTCCAACAACGGTGCCGTTTGGTATCGTCACTGACGCCTGTCTCACGCATATGCAGAGTCGACCAAAAGAGAGTATCGAGACGATGAACGGCAAGATACGCGCCATCGTTCCCGTACCACGATCACCGCACGTCGTCAATGAGCGCTCGAGCATATCCTAACCTCAGCGAGAGTTCCGAGATGCTCGCATGTTTTATTATCCGAGCCCGAGGGTAAGTCCCTAAGATCCCGGTCCCCGCGTCATGTTTCCCCGTGTTCTTGTAAGCTTGGAGCTGGTTAAGGTTTCCAACCCCAGCCCCCGAAATGCTCGGGCTTAGGGTCAGTGGTGTTTTCCCACATGTGGTGTGGGAAAGTATCCCTTCGTGGTGGGGCAAAGTCATTATGCCTGCTGCCCGCGACTCGGCTGGGAAGCCCGGCAGTTGGCTGTCCGGGGATTTGTACGCATCATTACAGATCAGAAGAAAGCGACATGACTCTTTAACAACTTTGGATGAACTCCGAACATACGTGGACTTCATCAGCGTGGTGAGATGGCAGCTGATTTAAGTATGGTTTTGAATGGTGTTTTATCACCATGATTTCGCGTGAGCATTATCAACTGGGCCCGACAAGCACGGAGAATGAAGATTTAATACAGCTATATGATGTATACAGGTGGAATGCCTGAGTTGGAAAAGCTGTCTGGGGGAATTTATCGCAGTCTCAAAGGCAAATGTCGAACATAATAACTATTGTCTATGGACTATCTGGACGATGCTTGAGCCTCGGTCTTCCATCTCTTAAACATTAATGAAGCATCCTCCGAAATCATTAATAGCCAGTCAAACCTTAACTTAACTAGATTGGCGTGACTTTGATTGAGTCCAAGTTCCTGAAAACCACGTCAGTGACGCCAGCAGCCTTGGGACCATCCCCGGTGAACCACGCCTTGGCCGACTCGTCGCCCCGGAGGATCCACTGCACGAGCTGGCTGCCGACGACGCCGGGAATTCCGCCGTTGAGGACGTCGAATGCAGCGCTGTGGCCCAGCGCGTGGTTTGCCTTCCAGGCGGGGGTTGTGGCAGGAAGAAGGGTAAAGTCGCGTTCGCCCTGATTGATCGTCAGTACTTTCTCATGTCCCAGATATTCCCTAAGAAAGTGACATACGTTCGGAAATGCCACGTCAGACGGCCCACCGAGGGTGTAGAACACGGGCTTTGTGAGGTTGCCAGCGACCGCCTTGCTCGCCTCCTCGGTCAGTTGCCCGCTGTTGAAGATGCCGATGTGGCTAACCCTGGTGTCGTTCAGGCCGGCGGTGTAGGCCTCGAGACCGCCGCAGCTTTGTCCCCAGACACCGATGCGGGAGGCGTCAACGTGCTTCCAGTCTCCCTTGCCCGCGTTGGCCTGGACCCAGTCGATGGCGGCGGTCATGGCGGCGGGGTTCTGTCCGGACGCGCCGACCGATGGGTCGCTGACCGGCGGGACGTAGGTCTCGGGATCGACGTATGCCGGCCCTGTTGCGATTGCGAGCGCGCCGTGGGAGGCCACCTCGCCGAGAAAGGCACGGAAGGTGAGACCGACTATGTTTCAGAGTCAGCAGGACGAAGCAGTTGCTTTCGATACAGATTTGGCAACATACTGACGTTGAGTTAGCATGTAATTCGAGGTACGGGTGACAAAGTCAGTTGTTCTTACCATGGCTTGCAACCACCATTGCCCCAGACAACGACAGGCAACTTTAGGTTCGAGCCTACTCCAGACTCCAGCGGCTGGTAGAATGTGTGATTGGGAAGAGATTCCACCTCAAAAGCGTACTTCGTTGTGTCAGCATTGATCGCAGTCTTCAGACCAGCCGAGCCGTACCGACTTGAAAGGGCCGGAGCCTCCATACTACAACGAATTTAGCAGACAAAACTATTAGGGGAGAGACTGTACTGACAGTTGGGCCATGGTCTGTGGCAAGCACAGTTGCAGCGAGCGTGAGGACGGCAAGGGTCTTCATCGTGGGCTCTGTGTGTCTGGTATGTTGGCTTCACGAAATGGCACCGCAAACTCCGAGTGATCTCCCTACGAAAGTTTCCTCGCTCGGATCACATTATATATGATCGATCATGCCTACCGGTTAAACGTTCAGTATCGGAGATTTAAACGTCAAACACCGACGACCTGACCGCACAGGGGCCCGTGGCGTACGGTAGCATCCGTCATCAAACGCACCCCCGCACTCTCTTGAGTCTTGACCACCGACACGCACGAACATATGGGTAAAAGAGTGCCGTATGATTCAGGAATATTGACGTTGTGGATACACGAACTTGTAGATCGAAATGCGAATGGGCGGTGCAGCGCAGGCGGAGTGTGGGAAAATACCCCCCTGAGCTTCCCACTTGTGGGAAACTTGCGCGTTCTCCACCCGACGGAGCCACGGGTTCGGCACATGACATTCGATCCATTCGGAGGAAACATCGGAGCTCATCCTCCGGGTGGAGCACGAATCCCGGGACGGAGCCTGGGAACTAACGGACGTCCTGTCTGACAACTCC
Organism: Colletotrichum musae; assembly: GCA_027406025.1. NCBI lineage: Eukaryota > Fungi > Ascomycota > Sordariomycetes > Glomerellales > Glomerellaceae > Colletotrichum > Colletotrichum musae. The sequence continues at coordinate 1,688,918 of JANVYC010000004.1, forward strand.
AACCGGCCTTTGGCTAGCTTGAACATGACTAACGAACCGTCTTGTGGTTGATTTGGCCATGGTGTCTTTGAGGTTCACACGCTTCATAGTGATTGATGACGGGTCAACTCTAACTTTCTTGACTCTTGAGAGTTGCCATACGCAAGCACCAACAAGTGAGAAAAACAAGATGCGTCTTCTATCGAGCGAAGGATTGCTTCGCGAGACGGCTTCTCAACGTCAAACCACTACGGCGTATTCAAACCACTCAACGTCCACAGATGTCTGAACCGACTGTCCTCAGACTTGACCAACTCAGTGGGAACGCCCTGCTCAACCAGCCGACCAGAGTCCATCACGAGTACCTGATCGACGAAGTTCATGACCATGTCCAGACGGTGGCTCACCATCAATATGGTGTATCCCTCGAACTCGCGCTGGATGATGTCCTGCATCAGCCTCTCCGTCTCCCTGTCGACGCCGCTGGTACACTCATCCAGGATGAGCACACCTCCCTCGGTGGCCTGCGGCATCGAGCGCAACTCTACACCGGCTCTAGCACCCAAACCCGATGCGGGGCGGTTGTCCCCGGCACCCAACGCCAGGGCGCGAGTTCTCGAGAGGGTGCGTCGGCGCAGGACGGCCCGAGACAAACTGAAAAGCTGCTTCTGTCCCTGGCTGAGCATATCGGCGTTCATCCCGGCGTTTAGCCCGCCATGGTCGCACACCAAGCCCCAGAGGCGGACGCTCTCGAGAACAGCCCGGTACTCCTCGTCGGTTGCGACGCCAAAGGGGTCCAAGTTGGTCTTGAACGACGTGCCGTCCGGCAGAAAGACGGCGTCCTGGGGCACGGCTATGATTCGGCGGCGGAGGGTGGCGCGGTCGACGGCGTGGAGAGGGTGGCCGTCGATGAACATGTTAGTCCCACAGGATGGGAGGGGATCGAGAAGGCGGAGCAGAAGGAGGACCACGGATGATTTGCCGCTAGGTAAGAGGTATCAGGTTAGCCAAGAGGACACCAGAGGAGAAACACTTGAGACACCCACCTGCCAGTGCGTCCGCAAAGCGCAACCTTTTGACCTGGCTCGATCGAGAGCGTGAGGTTCCTCAGGGCGAGATCGTCTCCCGACTCAGGCTTGGAGTAGTCATCACCCCTGTTATTTGACAGCGATTGAGGGCTTAGAACAGTCAGTCAGTTTCCCTAACCCCGTGGAATAAAACAACCATATCGGATCTGACTTACCGATAGGATGCAGAAACGCCCTTGATCTCGATCTTGCCACTCTCCGGCCACGAAGCAGACACCACCCCATGCTCATTGCCCATCTCCTCGCGGGGAGTGACATCGGAGAACGACTTTAGCCGGCCCACGGCGCCGATCGAGGTCTCGAGCTGCGTATACATCTGGACTAGGTTCGCGAGTATCTTGCCGAACGACATGAGAGACACCATACTGGCGCCGGCGAAGCCGGCGTTGGAGCGGAGTTGCGTGGAGAGGGCGACGATGGAGAGCGCCAGCACGGCGACGACCATGCCGAGGACGAAGGCCAGCCAGCGCTGGATCAAGCTCAGCAGATAGGCCGGACGCTGCGACGTGTCGAGAAGGGCATTGTTCTGGCGGACGGCCTCTTCGGACCAGCCGAAGGCTCGGATCGTTGCGACTCCGCCGATGGTGTCGAGGAAGTTGGTGCTGTGGAGAGAAGGAAGCGTCAGTCAAGTGAAAGTTGCGATACCAGAGAGGGGAAAGCACATACTAGAGTGGGCTCTTGGCCTCTAGATCCAACAGCCGCAGCTGGCGAGACGTGCGAAGATAGAAGCGCTGAATGCAGTACAGGAGACCTCCAATAAAGGGGTATGCGATAGCAACATACGGCGACGACGTTGCGACAACCGCGGCTGAACCAATCCCGATCCAGGTCTGCAGCGAGGTGTTGATCAACGCCTGCGGGAGCTCACCGTCGATGAGAGTCATGTCCTGCGAGAACAGGTTGGTCACTACCCCTGTGTCCGTCGTGGTGAAGAACCGCAGGGGCGCCGCGAAGAGCGTCCGCACCGCCGCCGTGTGCAGGTTGGTGCCGGATATCCTGATGATGACCAGCAGACCGACGACGGCCTCGCAGACGAGAGAGCCCAGAGCCAGGGACTGGAACAGGGCGTAGAGGCCGACGTAGAAGGCCTTGGAGCGAGACGGGTCGGCGGAGGACGCGTCCTCGCTCCAGAACTTAAGCCAGACGGTGGGGAAGTTGTTGAAGAAGCCGCAGATGATGCCAAAGGCCGCGAAGGCGAGCATCCAGAACGCGCCGATGCTGCGGAAGTAGTACCCGAAGACGGCCCGGTCGCCCATGAGGCGTGTGGGGTCGGGAGAGGAGTCGTCGCGGAGAGATGCCGTGGAACTGGCCCGGGAAGCGGGGACGTCCGAGGCCGCCTTCGGAGCCTCCGCGTGCGCCGACTCTGCCGGTGCTTCGGCTTCTTTGGACCGGGGCTGAGCACCAAACTCTTGGATGATGCCGGGTCTGATTCTCGCAAGGTCGTCGAAGGTTCCTTGTTCGGCGATATTACCGTCGTCGGCCAGCGCAATGACATAGTCCGAAGACGAGAGGTGCCGAGTGGCATGGGTGCAGAGGATGGCCGTGGTGCCCCTTGCCTTGAGCAGACCGGCGAGTCCGAAAACACGATGAAATACGTGCTCCTCCGTGTCCGCGTCAAGACCACCGAGCACATCGTCAACGATGAGCAGGTCGCATTGCTGGTAAAGAGCCCTAGCGAGCGAGATCCTCAATTTTTGGCCGCCGCTCAGGCTGATGCCCTTGCTGCCGACCGTCGTCCGGTCGCCTTCGGGGAGCATCCGGAGGTCTGGAGTCAGCATGGTGGCTTCAATCACCTCGTTGTACCTCTTCTCGTCGACGAACTTGGAGAGACCGATGATGTTGTCTTTGATCGACTCATTCCAGAGGAACGCCGTCTGATCGCAATAGCCCACGGCGCGCGGGCTGCTGCGCATAATGACCTGCCCCTGAGCAACCGGCGTCTCTCCCAGAAGGGCTTTGCAGAGCGTTGACTTGCCGGACGCGACGGGACCGACGACCATAGTGAAGCCCGCCGGGATGGAGACGTTGATGTTCTTGAGTACGAACGAGCCCTGGTCCCAACCGAAGCTGGCGTTGACGACGTCGATTGAGGCACCGGAATGCGGGCCTTGTTTCTCGGGGAACTCACGGAAGTCGTGCCTGGACTCCTTCTGCAAGAAGTCTTGGACTCTTTGGACGCATGCGAATCCGGCCAGGAGATGGGGAGCGGTCTGAAAGAGTATCGTCAGCGGCTCGGACAGCAGGAGCAGGTACGAGATGGACGTGAAAATGGTCGTCACGTCGAGGTCCCGAGACGTGGTGGCCAGCGTGAAGACTGGTGCAAGAAGAACGGGCGTGAACCCAATGGTAACGGAGCCGACAAGGAACACCCGGAACTTGCCCCCGGCCTCAACCTCGGACGCGCGCAAGTCCCGGATGCTCTCTTCAACGGGGCCCGCCAAGCCGGAGATCTTGAGGTTCTTCATGTTGCCGATGACGTTCGCCGTCTGGCCAACGCGCTTCTGAATGGCCGCCATCCAGGCCATCTGCCTGGGGGCGATGCGCCTCATCAACAGCGTCGAGCTCGCCACGCAGCAGGCCACAACGACGAGCGGCGCAACGAAGGCGGCGCCCAGCTGCTGCTGGAGCAGCCAGCAGGCCAACGCGACCTGGACCGGGTTAGCCCAGAACTCGTGGAGCTGAACGAAGCCCATGCGGATGCGCTCCACGTCGGCGCTCATCAGCGTCAGTGCGGCCGAGTCGTCCGAGGCCGAGGCCGGCGACCGGACCGTCTTGCGATAGAGCGCCGTCGCCAGGCACGCGCGCGCCATGCACAGGAAGCGCTCTTGAAAGTACCAGTACAGCGCCGTGGCGAAGGGAATGGCCGTGTAGACGATGACCGTGGCGCCGATGAGCCCGTAGCCTCTGTTGGCAGACGCCTTGTCGTCGCTCTCGGGCTCTGCGAGATGGTTCAGGAGCGCTTCGATGAGGAACGGTTGGCAGAAGACCAGACCGATCAGGGCGACTCTCGGTGCAACGGGTAGCAGAAGAGGGACTGCGAGGTGGCTCGTGAGCTCGCGTGCGAGAGCGTGCTTGCGACCCTGGAGTTGCGCGGCCTCGACCCTCGGAGCGAAGGACTGCTGCATGGCGTCCGCCGACATGTTACGGTCCAGCGCGAAGAGGTCTGGGACAGCCAGGACCTTCTTGTAACCGGTCTTGAAGAGAGGATTGAGCCAGAAGAAGCTGGCGAGCCCGTACAGGCCGGTCGTCTCCTCCGGGCTGTGGCTCTTTTGGTCCCAGCCGAGCCATGACGTCTTGTGCCAGCATTCGAGGAGTATCAACGCGGCTTTCCAGGCCGTTGCTGCCACGAAAACTCTCGCCAGTGCAGCTTCATGTTGCGCGGGTGCGGAAAGCCAGAGGGAGCGCGCCTGGGTAGCGTCGAAGAGGGTCGATAGGAAGAGAAAGGCATTGAGCAGCACGGATGGACGCGGCGAGCGGGAATGCTCCCAGTAGCTGATCGCCGACATGCATAGCGCTGCCGTGAAGCGCAGGGCGGCTGACGCGACGAAGAGCGTCGTGAACTTGGCCGGGCTGACGGCGCTCAACACGAGAACGACCAGCGCGAAGATGGCGTAGATAGCGAAGGCGACCTGACGCGAGACGACCCATTAGTGACCACTGACGGACAACAGTCCGCTGCGGATTGGCCGTGACCTACAATTTTGGTGACTCTCAGGAGAACTCCTCCAACGAGAGCAGGCTTGCGGAGAAGCGAGATGCTTCTCGGTATCGAAAGGGCGATGAAGATGACCGATGGCAGTATGGAGAGGAAGATGTGCTCGAACCTCAGCGTGAAGTCAAAGTCATCTCGACAACCCTGGACGCTTGGTCCGAACGAGTTGTCGTTGATGCAATCCAAGGACCCCCTCATTGTATGGGCCACTCGTGATCCGCCTTTGTGTGTGTGCAGTCAAAGTAGAGTTGGAGCTAATACAATGGAGAGGTAGATGGGAGGGTGCGGCTCGACTTTTACCCTGTCCCTCTCTCTGCATTGCTATTGACAGGATCACAGATCAAAACAATAAGGGTTGGATGATCCGTCGGTGAGCCAAGGACGCACGCGTAACGCGTTGGGCCAGGTGCGACGTGACGCCCCCAGGTTATCTCAGGTCCAAGACATCTGGGGTATACATCCAAGGGTAAGATTGGCTTGAAATGGTCTGATATCTGCCTGCGATGACCAGGGGGTTGGCGTGGGGGCCTAGGGGTTAAACGTCCAGAAAAATTGTTTTTGGCTTGTTATTTGATCGTTGACACTGCCATGTATGTAGCGTTACGGCGCAGCGTCTATAGTCGATTTCTAGCTGCCTAATGAGTACTTGGTCTTCGATGACGACGACAATGCCAAGTGACGAAAGTACCAACAGCATGGAAGCGAGCCTGTTGGTTTGGTTGTCAGCGGGCGCTTCTATCGACAGTTTTGGAAGTTCAATTGGAAATCTCTCAGAAGCTGTACAATAAAGCACGCGCTGCCTACCAAACCTCCCAGTTGCTGTCCAGGTTGCCTAGGCTTCTTCTGGTCGACAGTTCGACTGAACTCCAGTCTCAAATCTCCTTCCGAACAATAGCCATCGTGATTATGTAGACTCCAGGCAGCCCAGTATCGCTGTTGCGCCTCGACCCAAAATGGTTTTGTTTCTGCCTGTTCTTGTTCTCGTGACCGCTGATAATGTTGGTCGATTCTTCCTACTTCTTGTTATACTTTCCCCCTGCACATCCTTGTATATGACCGACGACGCCAGAACCTGTCGGCCATTGTTCAGCTAGCATTAGACACAAGCAAATGAAGGCTCTCTCGATATTTCAATCATGGCCGTTCATACGCGTAGTTACAACCAAGGCTACCGTAGCACTTGACGTGGAGCATGGTAGCAAACAGTCAAAGCAAGGAGACCAGCAGCAGTTAAAAACAAGAACAGCAATCAATTCATCAATTTCGCGGGAGGATTGTGTCATATCGATGTGCCTCGACTAGCCTTCAGGAACAATTCCCTTTCGCTCCGTGCAAGTAAGTCGTGTCCTCGGAGTACTCAGTCAACCTGCCTCTTATCCTGGCGCGGCTCGGTTTCCAACCCCGCCAGATCTCCGGCGTCGACGTCGATGCTGGCAGGTGCCTCGGGAATCAGGCGAATGAGGAACACCATGCACGGAATGCTGACTACCATCAACGCCGCGTTGATGTAGAAGGGGATGCGGTGGTCGAAGCCGGCTTGCGAGTTGAGCGCGTATGAAACAGCCTGTCCGGCAGTTTCGAAGGCTCGGAACAAGCCGCCCGAGCGAGACGAAGAGCCTACGTCGGTGGAGAAAGTGGCGAGGATCCAGTACAGCGACAGCTGCGTCAAATAGCCGGTCGAGAACATGATGAGATAGGGGAGGTACGCTTCGGCCCACCTCTTGGTGTGTCTGTGAGAGGTAACTCGTCAGCTGATGTCAACAATCGCGAGATGGACGAGTGCTCACGTCACGTAGTCTAGCGCTACGCCGTCCGCGTTCCCGCCGAACTTGCTGTATTCGATGCCGATCCAGATGAAGCAGGCTGTCTGTGGGATGAGCCAGCAGGCAAACGCGATCCAGGCCCTCTTGGTTTGGGTCCAGCGGGACATGTCTAGGAGTTTGCCGTAGAGGATGACCATGACTATGGTGAGACTCGCTACGGGAGAGCGTTAGACATGGCTTTGATGCGCCTTAGGTTTGGTTGAATGGGTGCACTCACGAGTAACGAGGGACGACAGGGCGCGAGCGCGCACGGAAAAGTGCAACGAGAGATAGGTGCCCATAGTCCCGCCGTAGAAGAACGAGTAGAAGGCGGGGATGGACATGAGCCAGGTCTACAAGTGGTATCAGTCTCCATTACAAAACAATGGCAAATGAGAAATACGGCGGCTGCTTACCTTTCTGCGCTGCAGGTGCCTCAACATGGCAATCAACTCTCCCTTCCAGCTCATCTTACTCGACATGGCGATCCGAGTACCGTCACGACGCCGCACACGTCTCGTTGGGGTCAACAACACAGCCCAGATGATTCCCGTGCACTCTGTTGTTCCATGCGTCAGACAAGACCGAGCATTCACATGGGACGAACAGTTATTTACTCACCGAAGGCCACGAAGATAAGGTAAGTCGACCGTGCAATGCCTCCCGCGTTGGCTTTCGAGTGGTTGTTCGAAAAGTTAATGGCGCCTCCGATGACACTGCCAGAGTTACGCATAGCTGACCAGATGCCTATGATAGTTCTTTAAGCAGCTGAGACCAAATATGAGCTGCTACTGATGGAGGCTCACCCAAGTAAAACCCTCGATCGTTGGGCTGCGGATAAGACAGCATCGCTGCCGTCTCGGCGACATACAAGAATCCGTTGGTGATACCCCAGATAAGCTCCAAAGTATCCGTTAGCTACTTCGACTACTTCTAAGTAACTGTGTCGTAATTCGGGCCTACCTTTGAGAGCAAAAGATACCAGTCGACGTCGTACACGGCGTTCACGTAGAATGCTGAGCCCGCCAGGGGAAACGCTACCGCGGCTATGATGCAGGACCACTTGATACCGACCTTGTTGATTAAGGGACCGCCAAACATCGTCGTTATACAGCCGGTCACGTAGCTCAGTGAGGTCGCCAGGTTCGCCAGGTAAGGTGTCGACAGTCCACCGCCGCCGAGGTTGCTGATGGCGTCGGACATGGCGGGACCTACGAATGATAGCCTGAACATCCGACTGAGTTAGCCATGGGAACTGTGCTTTGGGATGTATCCTGGTTCCAACTAGCAAACCGCCAACACTTACGCTCCGAACAGAATCATCTGGCACAGAACACCTCGATAGAACCTGGTGAACTTGGTCGCACCCAGGTAGGCGTTGTCAACCTCAAAATCGGTGTCATTGTTTTCTTCGTACGCGTAGGTCGATCCGGCGGCAACGTCGGCCACGTCCGGGACTTTGGCGTCGTCTTTCGCCTGAGAAGCAGCCATTGCGAGGAGGTGAAAGACAAGGAGCAGGAAATCGTTCGGCGAGTGTGTTACAGATGGGAAACATCAAGACCAGCAGGCATCCCGTTGTATACGATTATATTCTTTGAAATGCATTTGTTATCATTCGTCCGCGTCTTGGCTTGCTATGATTGTGCCAACGGCTAATCGCCAACCAAGTTTGGTTGCATTCTCTCCAGACAGATCGCTTATCGGAAAAGCTTCTCCCGTGACACTCCCCTGGACGCTCTTCTCCACATTCACCGCTGGGGCCTCCCGGGCTATCTCTATCGCCCATCAGATACCGCGACTTTGAGAAGAGTTGGCCAAGAAGAGGACGCAGAAATGGCTGTATGTGGTTTTTGGATTACTGTCACCATGACCGGGCCGGTGTCTACCCCATGCCCATTTCTTGATCCTGGAAACGACGTCGTATGGGAGGATGAGGACGATCAATCATCGACGATTCAAGCCGCTTTGCAACCCCGGTTGCAGGCCTAGAAGCCGACGCGATAGATGACAGCTTGGTTCCCCGTGAACGACCGGGCCGGTCCATCACTTGACAGCTCTCTTGCTTATCCTTCATCCCGCCTTATCTTTGGCCCTATCAACGTTGAAACTTTGGAGAGGCGGGGAGGACGGGGGCGGGCTCTCACATACGCAGCGTAGCATCGCAGTTCGGGAAAAGCTCGCCGGGGAGGGGAACCGTTGAACGATCATCGGAGTCGAAAAAGCGGGTCAGTTGCTAGGCTCCTGTGACCTTAAAATGGTCAAGTCTAAACCAATGGATCAGGACTCTTGTCCGAACCCTGTGTTTTGTTCCCCCTTCCAGAGATAAGACGAGTCCAGCCTCATTCAAGCCTCAACATCCCCCAGCCACAACGACTCAACCCCCTGTGAACGATGCCCCCTTCTCGGTTTCCCGTCGACAACTCCACGACCTCCTTTTGGAGGTCAGACCCGCATCCCCTGGACGACCACCGGTCTACCCCCGAGCTCCCGGCCGAGGTCGACATTGCGGTCATAGGCGCGGGGTATGCAGGCGTCGCGACAGTTTACCACATCCTGGACCAGTGCAAGACGAAAGGGGTTCCCCCGCCGAGGATAGTGATTCTTGAAGCTAGGCAAGCATGTTCCGGCGCTACCGGACGCAATGGTGAGCCCCAACAATCAAGTGAACTGTCGTTGCCAGGGCTAATGGTGTCTGTGATGACTGGAAGGCGGCCATCTCAAGCCTGACCCGTACAACCGCCCAACCAGTCTCATCACCAGCCATGGCCTCGAGGCCGCCAAGGAGTGCGCCGAATTTGAGGCTAAGAACCTTCTGGAGGTGAAGAGCGCCATCGAGGCGGAGGGCATCGACTGCGACTTCGTCCTGACTCGCGCCGTCGACGCGTTGATGTCTGATGCCATCTGCGAACGTATGAAGTCCGGCGTCGACCTGCTTAGGAAAAACGGCGTCTCCGTCATGAAAGATGTCTATTTTGCCAAGGGTACCGAGGCTGAACAAGTAAGTCTATTTCAGTCTCTGAATTCGTGAACCTTGGAACTGACTGGGCGATAGTTATCCGGCGTCAAAGGAGCTAAGGCATGCCTCTCATACACCGCCGGCCACTTATTCCCTTACAAGCTCATTCTTCAGCTTCTCTCCAAGGCTCTCGATGCCGGCGTGAATCTGCAGACACACACGCCCGTTACCTCGACAACCCGGACCCCCGATGCGGAGGGCTTCTTCTCCGTGACGACACCGCGGGGCACCATCCGCGCGGCCAAGGTCGTCTATGCGACCAACGCATACACATCAACGGTGTTGCCCGAGTTCACCAACAAGATCGTCCCCGCGCGCGGGATCTGCAGTCACATCAAGCCGGGCAAGACGCCGGCGCCGCTGCTGCCAACATCGTACATTATCCGCTGGTCTGAGTCCGAGTACGAGTATCTCATCCCGCGGTTGGACGGCAGTATCGTCGTCGGCGGGGCGCGTGAGCGGTACTACCACGACCTGCCGGCGTGGTATGACAACGTAGAGGACAACGCGCTGATCGCAGCTGCGGAGAACCATTTTGATGGCTACATGCAGCGCGTGTTTCGCGGATGGGAGGACAGCGGCGCATACACCTCCAAGGTGTGGACTGGGAGTGAGTCTTTCGCCATCAAAAGCTGAATCTTGGAGGCATTCGCTGACATTTTGAAATAGTTATGGGATATTCTTCAGACGGCCTGCCGCACGTCGGAGTTGTTCCGGGAAGACAAAATCAGTTCATCATCGCTGGATTCAGCGGACACGGCATGCCGCAGATCTTCTTGTCGGCGAAGGGAGTGGCATCGATGGTGATGGAACAGCTGGGTTACGAGGCCACGGGCATTCCCAAGTGCTACCAGGCTACCCAAGAGAGACTAGACAGCTCGAGGAACTCGATATTGGAGAGCTGGGAGACGTCACAGAAGGGCCCGGCAGCGAAGCTATAGACATGAATTTCATTCAAAGTAAGAACTAGTCAGATATAAATGAGAGCCGATAGTTACTTTGGCTATAATTCAAACAGTCATGATATAAGATACGTCGAGCGTACAGCGTATAGACCAAGCATGCCCCAGCAACCGGATAGATGTATTGAGGAATGAACTGTCCTATCAAAATGACCGATGGGCAATGTCACGTGAAACTGATTGGAGAAATTCGATCTCGGTTCAGTCAGTCTTAGATATTCAAGTTCAGTTGACATTCTGTGTTGAAAGCCGGGTCGGAAAGTGGGAGGCAGTTGCAGAGAGCGATTGGACAGCGGACTGGGAAGATAGTCGATAACGCTGCCTCGGCATCCTCGGCATGACTCGCCTCGTATCTTCCCAGGTTTTCCTCCGACACTGATAGCAGTTTTGGATGCTGACAGGCTTTCTACATAGAGATAGACCTCCTCCGGGTTTCATTCAATCTCCGGTTCGCCTGATAAGCCGGGGACATGGGGCATTGATAAACCCCAACCATCCCCCCGCAGCCGGCCGACACCGGTTCCCATCATCCCGCAGGCGTGCGGGCCGGAATCGGAGCCGGGAACGGAGCCCGGGATCGATTCGCCTCTGAAAGTGTGAAGCCTCCACGTGTCGTCAGAGGCACAGAATGCGGGGAAGCACAGAAGAGAACCACAAAAGACCGCGAAAGCGTTTCCGTGATAAGGGCTGCTATTTAAATCCTGCTTCGTCTTGCCCGATACGCAACAATACCAGCCAACGAGCAACCATCCCAACACCACCCCCTTGCCTCTGATCGCAGCAACCAACCACGACCGAAAGAGCCCCTGGACCTCCCTCACTCTACACACCACCTCACGAGCCCCCCTGCTGCCCGCCATGGCCCCCAAGAACATTGTCTTCGACGTCGTCGGCACACTTGTCAGCCACGAGTCCTTTTTCGAGGCCATCGATGCCCGCCTCGGAGAGAAGCTCCGCGCCCGCGGCATCCAGCCCAAGCTCCTGGGCTGCTGCTGGTTCGAGGTCGCCGAGCGCGAATACACCTACCTCTCCATGTCGGGCCGCTACCTCATGTTTCTGAAAGTCTTCGAGGCCCTCTTCTACCGCTGCCTGCACTACGCCGGCGTCGAGAAGCCGCGCAAGTTCGCGAGCGAGGCCGACGTCGCGTTCCTCGTTGACGCGTGGAAGGGTCTCCACCTCCGCGAGGGCGCCCCCGAGTGCATTGCGAAGCTGCGCGACGCTGGGTTCACAGTCTACTGCTTCACGGCCGGCGATCTCGCTCGCGTCACGGGTTACTTTTCGCGCGGCGGCGTCGAGATGCCCGCTGAGAACGTGCTGTCGTGCGACACGGCTGGTCTGGCGAAACCGACACCCGAGGCGTATATCCCGATCCTGAAGAAGGTGTCCGCCGACGGCTGCGAGCCCTGGTTCGCGGCGGCGCACGGGTGGGACGCTTCGACGGCGAAGACGGTGGGGTGAGTCGGAACCTAGCGATCCCTGGAAGTCTTGCTTGAGAACCGAGTAACTGACCTTGGTTGCAGATTCAAGGCGGCATACTGCACCGCGCTGGAGGGCGAGGCGCTGCCCGAGATCTTCGGAGAGATGGACGTTGTCGCGGAGACATTACCCGAGATGGCGGATAGAATCATTGCCACATTCAAATAGTCTAAATTCGCATCGTAATGATAATAAATTCACACCTTTCAAAGATGGGTAATGCCACGTGGCATGAGCATGTATAGACGTAATTGCTGGAACGGCAATTGCAGATATCTGTTTTGTACGTGACAGTAAAAATAGCCGGAGGGGCTCTAGCACGGGTCCGTTACTTTTGTGTACTTCGGCGATGTGAGAGTCTATCTAACCTGGCAAGGAGAAAGACAACTCCCAAGAGCCTGTCAGCAACTTACAATGTGTTCAACATCGAAAAAAGGGGCCAGAAAGAGAGATGCTTCATCATCCCAAGTCACTTTTCAAGTCTAACGGCATATTACCAGCCCGCGTGTTCGGGCGAGCCGTGTCGAATGTTGAGGGGTTGTGGCACCAGCAGTTAGGCGAGACTTGTCAAGAATGGCCAACTCGGGCACAACACTCGGGTCAGCCGGCTTCAGATCGATTCAATGGACTTGACAGAACGCCGAACGGCCTTCAGCGAAGTGGCCCGTTAGCAACTTCAGTTGTCATTGTGTCTTTGGAAGGTCGAGAGGTGCCCGCATGCGAACCGTGCTGTCATTTCTGGGCACGACAAAAGAACGGCGTGAACTCTATTTACGTGGGAGACACAGGGATATCTCGCGTTGAGATCGGCGGAGCCGGCGCCCTACGGATGATGCGACGATTCTTGGCTCTTCCAAGACTTGACACCGCGCTGTTCATGCCTCTTCAATCTGTGAACGATCGTCTCAAGCTGTTTAGCGAAGGAAGGTTTTGAAGGATAGACCCTACCCATCATTGGTGATGCTAAGACTATGGTTCCTTCGATATAACGTGCGCCACCATCAAGGCGTAGACAATCCTGTATCGTTCTAGACCAACCGGTGCTTCTGTCTCATTTCTCTCAAAAGAGGCATGTGGCACGACTCGTGAATGGTGTTCGGGCCAAGTGTTTGAAGGTCGAAGTCGGCGGTGCATACCGCAAAAGGCGCAAGCCGGAAACAGCTTACCCCCGAACCCGGGTATTCGGGCCATGGTCGCTGATGGCGGCACCGGACGAGTGAGATGCCCATCAAATCAGTTATAGCAAGATAGGTATATTCCAGGCGCGAGGAATCTTCGAAGGATCCACTTGACTTACGAGAAGATCGAATCTCGTGTATATAAGTGCTGGGCGAATTGCTCTCTTCAATGGACTTGCTGGTACATCCAGCTTCACTCTCTCTTCTCGAGGCACCTGACACTCTTTTCCCAGTCCTTCACTCCCTCATACTTTCGTTCAACACGTTCGTCACTTTCTCTTTCCCCTCACTCAGAATCTTGCTCAAGATGAAGGTCCAAATCATCTCCGCCGTCGCCTTTCTCGCCGCCCAGGCCATGGCCGCTTGCGCCGCTGGCCAGATGGAACTCTGGGACCTTCACATCCTCGACGGCACGGCCAAGTGCTCTCAGTTCGGCTGCTACAGGGCGTGCAACTCGGGTCTGTCCTGCAACGGCTGCCCGTCCCCCCAGAACGGCCCCAATGTGCGCACTCTGGGGGCGAGCTACTGCTGCCAGGCGCCCCTCACGGGACTCTCCAACACCTGCGTCTCCCGGTGCCCGAGTGAGTTTTCCTTTTCCGTGTCTTGCCATCAGGCGGAGAAACAACTCACTTTCTCTAACGCTAATACGCGATACCAAAGACGAGTAGACACAGGCCGTTGTGCCAACCTAGCACTCGCCCAATCGGTGAGCGACGGAGAAGACGTAATTAACTGCTAGACTAGGAAAGTCTATCAATAAATTATAGTCAAAGCTTGAAGGAAATGAACAAGTCGGCCGCCGACTATCGCACTCTCGGTCCGCTTACCGGTGATACTTCTTTGTTCCCCGCCTTTTTACGCGGGGCAGACGACATGCAGACATTCAGTCGGCCGCTTCTCCTTTGATCTGGTTATTTCGCAGTGACAGTCTTCGAATTAGGACTCGTAGTGTTTGATCAACATTTGACAGGTGATTGCATACCGTCTGAAACCACATTGGGCCGCAGAGTCCAATGACAATGCGATATCAGGATCGAACCACCCGCCGAGCAGAGAACTTCCGGAATCAAACAGGCGGGGTCACCAAGAGGGTGTTGTTATGGTAGTTCTCCTGATCTCACTGTTGCATTTTCAGTTGTGGGACCTGGAGTAGCCCGGCTTCGAGGTGAGTTTGCGGATTGTTAGGCCGATAGTTTCCCAGGCAAAATTCAAACACAAGTGGCTGTCAATTTATTAAAGTACTTCTCCTGCCTTCTTTCAGATCCGAATGCCGTGATATTAAGTTTACGTATCCTTCTGTCTCTAGTAGCCCAAAGCTTCCCTATGAACGAACTTACTGTCATCTCAACCCATAGTGAAGTACACGAGCTTTGCGCACATGGACATCCCTTAGTGGTCCTGTTGTAATGGTCTTTGGCCCAAAGGCAGCTCGACCAACCTGTTTCAGTGGGTTGCAAAATATTGTCTTTCTCATGTCATTGGCCATCGCTTCACGTTTCTGGGAGTTACCTCGGTCTCGCATTTCAAGCTTACGAATCTTTCAACCCAGCTTCTTAACTTCAGGACGGCAAGCGGCGGAGTAGCTCCGCATCGACTGTCTCACGGATCCTTTCTCCAGCCGGCAGACTCCCTTCATTAGAGTTTCCGTCTTCTTCGGTTGTTCTATGTAGTTCGTGCGGTGTTCCTGGTAGGCGAGGTTCGATGGTTATAGGCCCTCGAGACTTTACCCCCTGGTATTAGCATCGGCATCTGCCGTGAGAGCCAGGGTCTTGCTGGTCCTCGGTTGTTCCCCGAATTCTAGATGTACGGGTCGTCTCGTTGGTCAGTCGTGCTTGGCGGTGGCTTTTAGGCGCTGCTCGAAGCGGCTGGGATCAAGGTATTTCTATAGCTCTTGGGACCGCGCCTCGAAGTCCACCTACTAAATCCAGAGAACCCAATACCGAGTCTTCCAGCAAAAGGACATACGGGGGTCGGTCCAGTAGAGCTTTGCTTCTATCTCCACACTCAAGCGACCACATCTTCGAGCGGCAGGAGTGACCGTACTCATGATGCGCTCATGGATCTTTTCGTACTGGGGTTCATATGCACTGGATGGCGATTAAACGTTTCTCAGCGCAGAATTAGGCCGCCAATCGTCACGTCATGGTCCGACTGTGTATGTTGTTATCATTATATCTGTGAAGTATCCCAGTCTAGGAAGGGTGTGTTAACAAACCGTCGGTTACAGGATAATTTGAACCCCGCCTTCACGGGGCAGCGGCTAAAAGGCACCAGGCACGTAAACAGCCAGACGGGGCAGGCCTGCTCCCACAGGATGGAACAACTGACACATATACTTACTAGTATGGTCCAAGTTGCGTAGATAAGAAAGGGCACTGGGAGTGCTTGTCCAACCTATCAACCATACACTTTGACAGTACATGTAAACATAGAGGGACAGAACTGATATAAAGTTGGGGCTGGATTTCGCTCGAATCTTCCCCGCTATGTTCTTCCCTCCATCAACCTCGTGCCAGTCTTTAGATAACCTTCAGTGCTGCTCATAGTTACGCTACTATTAATTACTCTTAGGCGACATCCAGACCAATTAACTGAATAACCTCACCCTCCGGATCCCTCGTGCGATACAGCAGCACTGTTTACGTCGTTGAACCTCGGCTTCTGCAAAAATGCCCTTAGTGTCAGAAGGTTGGCTGTGGCACAACTTTAGGGTTATCCTTTGCTGCCTTCGGTCTATGTTCTGTTCTGGATTGTCTCTCAAGTGCCGTCACTCTGGGCCGTTCAATCAGACATTACTAGCTGAACTCAGCCACACGCAGCTGCGGTTGATGATTTCTTCATACGTAGACTTTGCAGTTAGACTGTACTAGATTAACCTAGTCACACGCAACCTCAAACGAAGCGTGGTTATAAACGAAGAACATCACCAGCTCCTCACGATGGCGTCTTCTGTCCGCACAACATACCACCTCATCAAATCCAACAACAGCAAACTTCTCGTACAACTCATCCAAGATGCATTACCTATCCGTCTTGTTCCTCACCTCGTTGCTGTCGCTCTACTCCGTCCTCTGTTCGCCCGTTCAAGGTCCACCGAGAATGTACGGAGGCATGCTCATGGTCTGGGGCGGAAACATGGGAGGGCCCCACTGGGGTGAAGTGAATCCAGGGGGGATGCTCCCACCAGGTTTCATGTTGATGCTCCCACCTTTGATGATGGGAATGTTCGGAATGGGAGGCATGGGAGGTGCCGGACGAGGAGGTGGCGGAGGACGTGGAGGCGGAGGCGGAGGTGCTGGACACGGAATGTTCGGGATAATGAGCATCAACAACCGAGGAGAAGACCCCTCCATCCATAAGCGTTATGACGAAGAGGGCTTTGCGTAAGTATCACTCCAGCTGTCCTGGTGGTAACAAAGATTAATTCCAATCACCATAGGGGCATTGAGCGACCCCGGATGTCCATCCAAATCGATCAAGATCAAGACGAGGAGGAAGAGTAATGTTACCAAACATCTGGGGTATTTGTTAGGCGGCCCTGAGGCTCGGCAGGCACTGCTGTCTGCACAGAGAAGCCACCTAAGGAAGTAGAGGTCGGCTATATGCGCGTTTGTCAGGTTGAGGTTGTTGGAGTCAAAACTGCCCCTCTCCGTCGAAATTGCAGGATTCTCTTAAAAATTTTTGGACTTTTGTATCAAGACAAGTGAGGTAGCTCAAAAAGAGGTTCTCGATTTCACACTTCTTGTACGACAAACGTGATAGGAATAGCTTAGGAATCGCTCATGAATTGAGAGGAACATATGCATTATCTCGGCGCGTTCAGAAACCTATCCCAACGAGATCTACTCATCTGGGTTCGCGCAGACCTTCTAGTTTCTGGTTTTTGTTCCACAATTCCACGAGGATAATCCTGCAGAGGCTCCAGGTCCTCAAAGCCCCCATCTAGGAAGAGCCCGCCGCCTGCTTGACGCAGGTACGTCTCGCCTTCGGCCTATGGACGTTGCCTGACGAGCTGGCTATCCCGGGGATGTCTGGCTATTTCATCAGCTCCTAGCTACAACCGCAGCAACCTCTCCTCGTCTTTATCCAGCAGCGGAGCCGTCGCCCGGAACTGGGATGTGTCCACGATACTAGGTGCACCTGGTGCCCTAGTGTCAGGTAATGCCTCGAGCAACGATCTGTCTGGGCAGGCGCTCTTTAATCACATCAATACACGGCTCAGAAGCAAAGCGATTGAACACAAGCGTATCCTATGCTAAGGTCGTATTCTGAACCGCGTCGGCAGGGCGTTTCTGGGGGCGAGGAGGGCAATAGCTTCGAACAGAAGTCCCGGATGTACGAGGCTCGTGGGATTGAAAACAACGAGGCTCGGTCGGCTCCGACGATTAGATATTCCGCTACCAAGCTTCATAGCATCGCCAATTGTTAGGATGGATATCAATGATTGAATATCACAGCACGTCCGCCGAGGAACCACGTCATGACTAGCTCGAATTCCGATGGTGATAAAAGTCCATTTTTTGCCCGCCAAAAACGCCTCAACCAAGATGAACCAAGTCAAAAAAAGCCATCGCTAACAAAGTAAAAAGGGCAATAGTAGTACACGGTTCCAGAAGGGGGATAAGACGTCCCCGGAACCAACTCTCTCTCTCATCGGACATGTCCTTACGACAAAGACTGCCGCGTTTTCGGCGGCGGGCTCAGGGGCGTCGGGCACTCCATGTCGACCTCCTCCTCGTTGGTCCCGAAGTAGTAAATGTCGTCGTCCGAGTCCCTCTCCGTGAGCGCCGCGCTCATCCTCCGCCGGAAGCTGAGGTCCCTCCTCAGCCCGCCGCCGATCCCCAGGCTCGCGTCGCTGCGTATGCTGCTCCGCATGCTCCTCGTCCGCCGCGGCGCGATGTCCCCGCCGCCGACGCTGCTGTTCGCCGTCGCCGCGCTCGTCCGCCGCTGCTGCTGTCCGACGACCGGGTCCACCGGCGCCGCGAACGCCGTGACGGTCATCATGGCCACGGGAATCGCGGGCTCGATGTCGTCGTCCTGCATGCCTCCTCCCCCTCCGCGGCCGCCGCCGAGCGTGCCCTGGTCGCTCTTCTGCCGCCCGCGCTGCCAGAAGAACACGCTCGAGGAGGGGGTCTTGCGTACGGCGACGTCGGACTCGTAGCTCAGCGACGACGAGACGCGGCCGGTGCCGCGCGGGGCGCCGGTGCTCGTGCTCGTGCTGGTGACGGTCGTGTTGGTGGCCGTGCCGGGGTCGTCCGCCGAGCCGCCGAAGACGCGGGAGCGGCTGCCGCCGGCGGCGTAGCGCGACGGGCTTGTCAGGGGCCGGAGGGCGGGTATGCAGCAGCAGACGACGGCGCAGCTGAGCTCGACTATGGCCCAGACGAGGCCCGTGACGGCGTCGTAGGGAATGTCGATGGTCTTGAGGGAGTCGGGCGTCTTGATGACGCGGATGACTGATGCGGTGCAGACCCTGTGATTTGAAGATCTCGCGCGTCAGTTTCGTGATCTCCGGAAAGCATTGAAAACAGCAGAAAAAGGGATGTATCCTACAATAGGCCGAGCGCGAAGCTAACTATCAAGGCGACCTTCTGCGTCGTGCTCAGCCCCAGGCGGCCGAGCAGCGGGAGCGGCAGGATAAAGATGAAGACGCTGCTGATGAGGTGTATGACGGCGTTGGCGATCCACCAGCCGATGACGTCGACGGGCGACTCGGAGATGCCCAGCTTGTAGACGTACTCGTACGTCATGCCCTGCGCGACCAGCAGGGAGAGGCCGAAGACGACGAGGAAGCAGATGCCGACGTTGCAGCACAGCTCGACACGGCGGCCCGGGAAGACGCGGCGGTACTGCAGGAGAAAGGCGATCTTGATGGTGACGTAGGCGATTTGGTATATCACCAGGACGAAGAGGGCGATCTAGGCATGCGGCGTTCGGTCAGTTTCTCTCATTCCAGAAAGTGGTTTGTGTGATGTGTCTGCTTACCCTTCGTCCCTTACTCAGTATGGATATGGGAGTAACCCAGTAATGCTTTCCAAGCCCGAATTTCGTCGCTGGTGACCACTTTCCGTCAGCTGTCATGAAGCAGAATCGCATTGCGTTCTCAAAGACTTGGAAGCAGCTTACCAACGCATAAAAAGGAGTTGTGCAATATCACGGCGATCTAAGAGCGGAGGACGTCAACACGGCGATGGCCACGGCCGAGCCAAAGACGTAGCAGCCCCGGGGCGGTGGGCACTCACGGCGGCAAAGACGAGGAACGTGTCCTCGGCGCCCCATCTCCTAACCAAGAACCCGCGGACGTAGATTCGGAGTATTGAGGCGATGGCGACCGCGACGCAGCCGATGATGCCGGCGATGAGGAGGGCCTCGGAGCGGCTCTCGTGGGCGTCCGCCGTCTCTTGGAAGTGCGGGGCCGTCGGGTCACCGTCGTTTGCTGGGTCCATCTTCGAGGTTCCGTTTCTTCCTCCGTCTCTGGTTTTATTTTCCCTCCCTGTCCTCTGCCCCTTTTTCTCTTTTCTGTTCCCGTTCCGGATCAGACTCGTCGAGTGCGATGCGTCCGCATCTGTCGGTGCCGTACCGTCTTTCGGGTGACGGGGTTCCCAGGGCAGATGTCGTCCTCGTTTGATGGTATCACGGGAGAACCAACGCAGGGGTGGTGGGTGTGTTACCAGCCCCCTCCCCAGGTAATTCGTCCCGATGGGATATCCAAAAAAGAGAACCCGGCAGCGAGAAAAGGAAAAGCCAAAAAAAACCACACACAGATGGAAAAAGCGCCTGAGAAGCGAAATGAAAGGAGAGGAGAGAAGAACGGACACCAGGGACGCCCACAATGGAGCGAGGGGGCATCAAAGAGGAATATACAAGCGACGCCACATCTCGATACGCGCTTGTTGAGGGAAAAAAAGGCACAGCATCAGAGGCAACCAAAAGGGAGACAGGCGGCAGATAGAGTTCGGCACTACAAGGCGAATCTCCCATACGCGTCCGGAGAAAGGAGCGTCTCACCCTCCGACCTCAGCAGGGCCAGCACAGCTCTGGTCGTCGTCCCTCCCTCCGGATCCGGCGACGGCTGGAGGGCCTGGGCCCGCTCCGAGCCGCCGGAGGCCTTTCGATTGGCGGGTCTCCCCCTCCGGCCGACGACGTAGTCGGGAGGGCCTTGGCCCGTTTCGGCATGGACGTGGGACGCGAAGCTCGATGGGACGTCCGCATCCGCTCTAGCACGGTCGTCAAGGCCGGCTTGGCTCCCCTCTCGTCCACTCGTCTTGCGAACCTGGGAGTTGCGACCAGTCATTCCTCTTATCTCCATCGCCTTATCGGCCGCAACATGTCTCAGTTGTCTCGTATCGCAGGTTCGGTTTCGACACGACGATCAGAGGAGGAAACAAGCTCAGGAATGATTGGAAGATTGGAAGGACGGCCCAAGAGGGGAATTTAGGAGCGGAGGACCCGACGTTTTCCCGTGCCGTCGTGCATCTCCAGAGCCTTTCATCGGGAATGTATTCCGAAATGCCCGCCTCTACGATCGATCCGTCAAGCAAAAGCCCCATGACGCTGAATCCTCCTCGGCACCCTGACTTCGCTCCGGCCGGCCTCTCGTGTGGCGTAATGACGGATGGCCTTCTATGCCGAGAGAAATGTGTCCAGGACCAATCGGAGCTCGACTATCGTAGTAGTCACGCCGGGCATGCCCCCTCGAAAAGTTCTAGCGCTCGGCTTCTTTACGCACGAAACTATGTTGGCGTACCAATTGCCTGGGTCACGATATGGCTTTCCGTTGAAGCGATTCCATTCTTTCTCCTTCTAGGTATCGGAGAGGCTTCTAACCGGCGGGACTGGCGTCTATATCTAGAGAAGGACAGATAGAATTAGCAAAGGGGCCGTTCGCTCGATGTGAATGGCGCAAGGGGAATTTCAACGCCAGTCGACGGCAGAAAATGACGACCATGACGTCAAATCGCGTCTTCTATCAATAGTAGTTCCCAGGCATCAGTAAACAGGCACGCACAGCCGCACAATGGCTTTTTCCTTTCCTTTCATCTGATGATGAACGGCAGATCCGGACTGCCTTTGACGACCTCGAGGTTCGATAATCCAGAAGGATGGCGTTAGATAAACGCCCTTTACTAGGTGTTTGGCACATCTATCGCCGGCAAGGTCGGTCCGACACGTTGAGCCGACTGTCGATGGTTCAAGTCTTCGTTCTCTAAGACGGACGAGAAAGAAACGAGAGCCAGAGATTAATCGGTAGGCATGTTGTTCCTACATAGCTTGGTCAATCTGTGATTTACTGCGTTGTCGAGGTAAGTCTAAGGGAGGCAAACCCTGTCGACCCCCGTTCGGCGGAGAGCCCACATTGATGCGCATCGTAGATGGGAATCGAGCCAAGTAGCAGTGAAAACAACAAATCGGATATGGCATCATCATTGGTTACGAATGTTCCTGGTGATGTTTTCCGACAAGTGAGCTCCTACAACCGTCTTTAGTCTCAAACAGGACTCCAGTGGGTGGAAATGGAATGAGTTGCTTTTGGTACATCTAGGCGTGGAATATCCTCAAAATGTCTACTAACTTCACAACTAAAGTAACCACATACTTCTGATTACGTTCATAGCATCTTGAACACAATAATAACGAGATCAACGACCACGAAGTCTAAAACCCAGACCAGAAAACACTCAAGCTACTTGACTTCCGTCGGAGGACCACTTATCAACCCCTCCACAGCCGCGACAACGTACGACAATAGAACATCAACTATAAAGCAACCCCAAAAGCTGTAACACATGTCCACGGGTGTTTCGAGCCGGATGCAACGCTGGTTGGCGAGCGTCATGCGTCGCTCACCCTGTCTGTCTGATGTTCCCCCTTCAGACCCCAGTCGTTCCAACCCACCCACACGTGACACACAGCACGAAGGATCCGCCTCCCCGGATGACGGGCCGCTCCGATCGGCCTATGGAACTGCCCAGACATTTTCCCCGGGTCAAGACGTTCTTCAGCTCGCGTCGTCTGGATGCGTGGAGGCTCAGGAGTCTCCGATATACTACGGAGAGAGCTACTGTCATCACTCGCCAGATCATGCCAATTGTTCCTCAAATTTCTCATTCAATTTGGATATCTACCACTCGTAGAGGTGGGGGGCGTATCGCCCCAATGCAGACCATGAAAACGCGGCGCTCAAAAAATAGACAGACCTGTTGCTTTGTTCTCCCAGGTGAATTACAGGTGAAAGAAAATCCGAACCCTGTTCCCGTGGCCCGATGCCGCCACCCCGCCGTGGAGGGGAAGGGGCGGCGGCGTTGGCTGTATGACGATTCTTTTTGTTTTCCATGCCGTAAATGCTCCTGACGCGAATCGCTAAAAACCCATTCCCATCCAGCCTTTCTATGCAACAGAGGAGTCAAGAAATGAAACACGAAAACGAAAAAGGTGCGACTGATGCAGTATCAGTCTATACCATCTGGTCTCCGTTGGAGGTGACGGTCGCTTCGCTACTCGTCTTCTTCTCTGTGCCCGTGGCCGGCTTGGACGACACCTTCTCGAGGACAACCCTCTTACGGAACTCGAAAACGGTGTTGTGCTTGTTGAGGATGGCCTCGCGGACGCGGTCCTCGGAGCGGGTCATCCAGATGGGGTAGGGGGCCATGCTGGCGGGGAACAGCGGCAGGTTGCGGCCGGACTCCATGAAGGCGTAGGGGTCGGTCTTGTCGAAGGAGGAGATGATGTCGAGCTCCGAGGCGACCTGCTCGCAGTAGAGCTCGAGGGGCAAGTCGTTGACATCCTCACCGAAGGGGTTCTCGATCTCGCGGCCGATGAAGAGGATTCCAAGGATAATGTAGGCGGCGGCGACGGTAGCAGGAATGGTGATCCACTCGAGCTTGCCGACAAGCTGGAAGGGCAGGAGCATGACGTAGACCCAGGTGATCTGGCTGATGGCGATGGTGTAGGCAATGGGCAGCGGGGTGGTCAGGACGCGCTCGGTACCGGTCATGATATCGTTCAGCAGGGCGACGTTGTTATAGGCGATAGTCTGCTGCATGGGGACCTTGAGCTGGCCGTCTTCGACCATTCTGTCGACGATGGCGGCGATGTGGCTGAGGATCTCGAGGGGGAGGTTGCCGAGGGGGCGCGAGGCCTTCTTGATGGTCTTGCGAGGGTTGCTGGCGGCGAAGGAGACACCGAGATACTCGCCCGTCTCCTTGAAGAAGTTCTTCTTACGCATGAGGACCTTGTCAGGGTCGGAAACGGTGGCCTCCTGGGCGAAGGTCTGCAGGTGAGCGACCAGGTGCTCGAGATCCTCGTAGCCGGTGTAAGGTTCGAAGCGAAGCTTGTGCTTGAGGGCGACGGAGAAGGCGAGAAGGAGGTTCATGGAGCCGACCTTGCGCAGCAGCGACTGCCTCAGCTCGACGTTCTCGGGGTCACCACCGTGAATCCAGAAGACGCGTCCGAGGTTCTGGACGGCGAGGATGAGCTGGGCCCAGTAGCGGCGACCCTCGGCGTAACGCTCGTAGGCGGTGGAACTGCGGAAAGAGAGACCCATACCGACGACGAAACCCAGAACGGTAAGCAGGACGGAGTCGACGGCCATCTTGGTCTTGAGCATGTGGATGAGGGTGATGCAGGAGGACCACAGGCACATCCAGAGGAGGGGAACGATCATCTTGGGCAGAATGCTACCGTGCATCTGCATGAAGAGAGGCCATTTCGAGTGCTTGAGGATATCGCGAGGACCGGTGAAGTAGTCGTCGAGGTCGATGCTCGTGTTCTTGCGACTGAAGGGGTTCGGGGTCATGGCTCCGGTGGGCGACATGGCTTCGTGAATCTCCTGAGCATTGAAGTCGGTCAGGCGAGGCTTGATCTTCTGCTCGGGAGCGGGCTGCTGCTGCTGGTTGTCGCTAGCCGGGTTGTGGTTGTTGCCGCCGGTAGGCGCGTGGGCCGCGCCGCCTCCGTCTTCACCCATGATGTATGGAGTATTGCCTGAGTCGTTTATTGAGGTGTCGATAGCTGGGACTTGGAAGGCCGAAGTTGTGAGCTGGGGCATAGCCGTGGGGGAGACGGATAGATGTTTAAAGTCGCGGAGGAAAGGGAGGACCTCAACAGAGAGTGGTCCTGGTCCTTCCTAGTCGAGGTTTGTGGCGGAGAGGGAGAGAGCGTGGGAGGACCCGGCAGGGAGTGTCGGGTAAAGTATATGTAGGTGTATGGCTGTGACGCGCGAGAGGCGTGAAGGGAAGGGGGGATCCCGTTTAGGTGAATCGAATTAAAACGGGCGACGATAGACGGCGGCAGGTGGGAAGGCCGCAGGCTGAAGCAAGTAGGGGTATTCCTTGATAGGAAAGGGAAGGATGCGACGGTTTGGTATTACGGGAAGGCGCGAAGAAAAAAAAAGGTGTGGGAGGTCCGGGAAGGCAGGGACGAGGTGAGATTGAGATGGTGTGTGTGTGTGGCTGGGGGGTGGGTGATATAACAGCAGCAGCAGGAGCAGGAGCTGAAGGAGCTGGATATGCAGTCTGCAGGTCGATGGAGATGAGCGAACGTGTGTATGTATATCTGTCAACGAGTGAATGGTACAGGATGAGATTATCCTTAAAGTACGGGAGAGGGAAACAAAGACGAGGCAAAAGAGAGTTGCTGGTGGCTTTCAGCTAGGAGAAAAAGAGGAAAAAGAAGGTGAGGAAGGAAGGAGACGGACTCGACGGAACCGAGGGACTAAAGGTAATAGAATAGCGACGGTACGGAAACAAGTACACACCAATGTCGACACGAGGAGAGAAAAAATAAAATAAAAATCAACCCTTCCTGAATAAGAGTATCCCCGTATTGAAGAAAAAATAAAAGACACTCGGGAGTGTTACCGTCGCGTCTCCTTCCATGGTCAAAGAGCGCAACTACCACCCCACCGCACCTGCACCCACGTATCGCTCGCACCACCACACCACTACCTACCTAGGTACCATAGGTAGGCAGGCGGCAGGCACCATAGGCCCTGCCGTATTACACTGAGGTGCGCTTGCCTTGGCTACACACACACAGCGGCAGCATGCAGAGCACCACCCACCACAGCATGTACCCCTTGGCGCCTTTCCGTTTTGGTCCAGACCTTCCCGCCCGCTGGATCGAGAGCGTGAGGGCGGCCCGTGCTTGGCCCTGGACTTGGCCAATGGGGAAGCCTTGTTTCCTCGTCTCCCCCCCGTTCGACCAGGTGTCAGTCCAGGTAAGAGGGAAGGGGGCCAGCGGCCAGCCCCGGGGAAGGAGCGACTGGGTATTTTAGCAGGTCCAGGGGGGGAAACCAGTGAGAACCGGTGGAAAGAGCAGGGGGGGCAGTGCTGAAACAGGGGCCATGCGGCTCCACTTGGACTGCGTCCACTGCACTGCTGTCCTGCGCTGCCTCTGTGCCTGAGCTTCACATTCCAGCGTCCCTTCATTCTGCAACAGTTGCTTCATTTGCTTCGCTGGAAGAGGTCTCACTCTGCGACTACGACGGCAACCCAACGATCATTGTCTTCTGCACCCATCACCAAATTGGTCCATTCGTCGTAACAGTGTCAGCAAATGCACGCCCAAGGGGCCAGGTCACGACGCGCCGGCCCTGCGAATCGCCCAAAAGTCGTTGTTGTCGTTGTTGGTCCAGGGGGCCATGGGTACACGTACTACCATGCCACCATGCGTCCAATCCATGAATAAGGCAGCGCAATTGAGCGCTGCGTCTTACTTGCAGCTCATCCTCCACCTGCCGCCCACTCCTTCACCAAGAACCCAAGAGTAAGACAGAGCCGTCCGAACCGTCGCCGACACGTGGAGGCGTCCAAGTTGATCGCTTGATCGATGGATGGATTCTTGGAGTTGGGTTTGGCTGCTGCCTTATGGCGAGGTCCTCGTCCGGATGAACGTTCGCGGGGGCGAAGAGCGGTTCCAGCCTACCTAGGTTGGGTCCAGTCCAAGTCCAGCCCTTCCAGGTTAACCAGTACGCCGGCATGATTTTGGAGCCCAGCACCAGCTCCAGCTCCAGCTCTGATCCCTTCTCTCGCCCCATGATGGCGATTGATTTGCTGTGCGACTCGCTCCTTGGCACGCGACGCTCCCTGCCTCTCATTATGCTCAATCATTCATGAGCTACTTCGGTACTTGGCAATACGGGAACATGAACGGATTCAGGGGCTCTAACTGATGAAAAACAGGCAAACCCTAAGGCCTGAGGCCTGAGGTCTGTAGGTACCTCCGGCATAGGCGAGCATCGGCCTGTAGTGCCCGTACTCTACCGATGCAGTACCTTAGGTATCCGTACTAGCCTACAAACCCCCGATGAACCCCGTCTGTGAGTTGGCTCCCCGATGGCCAGCCCGTTCTATGTCCAGGGCACATCAACGTTCCGATCGTATTCGACGGACGACGACGGGGCTGCGAGACGACGATCCTTCTGCTTCAGGGCCTCTTCCGCGCTTGCTGCGTGCCTAATGTCCGCCCTGTATCCAGTTCAATAGTGTACTGGATACCCAGTACCACGGGCGACTCCGCGACGTTGATCGGTACCCGTACCCTAACGGACCAGTACGGAGTACTACGGATACCGCAGAGTATCCGTACCTTTTGGCGACATTGGCTCATTTCGCCAAGACCCTCGACCGTCAATGACTGACTGGGTCTTGGCGCCGTCCCTTAATAATCTGAAGTGGAAGCAGCAGCTGGAGCTGGAGCTAGCATCCAATGTCTGAAACGGAGCGGGAAGCCCCCAGACTTCAGCTCAACTCAATTCAACTCGCCTCAACGGCTCAGGTCGACTCACCTTACCTAGTCCGACACTGGAGTTCCGGAGTGTACTACGTATACTGTTCACGATGAGACTGAGACGAAGACTCCTTGCCTGACTATGACTGCCTAACAGCCATCGAGCTGAGGT
This sequence comes from Colletotrichum musae, assembly GCA_027406025.1. Taxonomy (NCBI): domain Eukaryota; kingdom Fungi; phylum Ascomycota; class Sordariomycetes; order Glomerellales; family Glomerellaceae; genus Colletotrichum; species Colletotrichum musae. Next base: position 1,716,025 of record JANVYC010000004.1, read on the forward strand.
TATTAGTCGTGGTCTGTGGGGGAGGTTCGACTCTGCTAGTGTAGGTAGTCGAGTGCGGCTGCTAGCGTCACGTCAGAGCGGCCGGCACGGCAGTTCTGCGGCGTCTGCCCTTGTGGAAACTGAAAATCCGGAGAGGAAACGAACGAAGGGACATGGACACACGATCACACGCAACCGTGGTGGTGTTATGGATACACCAGGTAAACTACGAAAACCTATGCCCGCGGGCCATCCGGACTGGCCTTGGCCGCTGGCATGGATCTGCCTGTCGAACTTCCTACCCCGAGGGACAAAAGTTGGAACGTGATAAATTCTGAGAATTTCAATGACGCGCCCTCGAATGGATGGGACTGGTTTGTTTCTGCTTGATTCACTGGCGATGCCAAGCATCCACTTCCCCTGCATTTCACCGCCGAAAATTTTATTAATCCTTCACAGGAGCAGGAGGCACTTTCGTGCATGCAGCGCAGCATGTCATCCAATACCAAGGCGCGGTGAGCACCTCGTAGGCACCTAGGTACCGAAGCAAGGTATTCGTAACTACCTACCTGTACACTAATAACGCAGTGTTGCCTGTCGACTGCAGCAGTGGCAAGCAGCTCAACAAGCGAAATGTCCCAGGCTGACTCGCGCCCTCGATCTCGGTCGATAAACAAGAAATGATAAATTTGCCCAGCGCCGTCCGATGCTTCTTTCCCGGCCATTGTCACCATTCAATCCAGTTCACCCACACTGACATGGCCCCAGTGTGGTGGCGAAGCTTCCTTGGCGAAAGGGAGACACCAGACTGTTCTCCACATCGAAAAGATGGGTCTCTTGATGTGGAGACGGTAGTGTACGGAAAGAATGGAAGGAACCTGGAATGTGAAAAATGGAAAGAACACAGCACTCATTCTCAAGTCACAGGCCAAAGGGGGGAGGAGCTCCATTTCCATTTTGGGCCGGGGGACACTTCCGTCAAGTGGGGTCCCCTACCCCGGCCGCTGGCTGTTGACTCGTCCCCCGTGGCCGAACGCTGGACCCGCGGTTTTGGACGGTGTTCGGTCCCCGCGCCTCCCTCCAGTTGGCCTCGCCCCCTTAAGAGAAAGCTTGAACGGATTTCAATGGGGCACCGTCCGTCGCCCACAGACGTTCGAGATTTTGGTCCAGTTTTTACCCCTTCCCGTCTATCGTCAGATGCTTGACCGCGACGGTGCGACGGTCGCTTCCGCGATCCAATCCGTTCTCCTGGGTCCTTCTTTCCTCAGCAGGTAATTCGGTGTTATCGTCGGCTTGGCCGCCATCGGGCCACTCGAACCTGTGGACGGACACACAGAGGGAACAGAGTACAGAGGCCGTTTGCTACACCAGACCACATGTTCTGTGGCGATCAACTCGGCATTCAAACCTCGACACCAAAAGCTGACATGCATCCATCCATCCGATTGCACGAGAGCCGCCTGTGTGTAGCCCGGTGGTGCAACCCCGCCAGATGCGCGCGACCGCGACGCCTCTTCATCATCTCACGTCGTCCAGCCCTCTTTTTTTCGCCTCCTCTAAGAAGACCATTGTGAGGAGATCAGAACAGACCAGGCGATCGACCCTCTTGGCCGCGTTCTTCGCTCCTTTGTCCAAGAGAGCCAGGCCTCCTAGCCGCGACGGTTCTAGATCTACAGCTATCTCCCCGGGCGCTGCGACTGGCTCAGTGCACTACAAGCTTCGCTTCGCCTCTCTGTGAATTGTGGTCCTCTTTCCACAAGTGAGAGAGGAGAAAATACTGCAAAAAATAGCATCATTTCGGGCGCTAAAAATGCGTGTGGAGTTGGTGCCAGTAGCGGTAAGTGGGCAGACTGCAGTCACTCAGCCTCCTGCTGTCCCAACTATTGGACTCGTTGGAGCGGCCTCCGCCGAAGTCATGAGTCGGCCGTTAGGATGGGATGCAATATTGGATTTTGTATTTCCAACGGCTCCCCCTTTCATTGCAATTTGTGGTCTGCTTTTGGGAGGATTGGAAAGGCTCCCGCGGGCTCCTTGCAATTGTGGCAGGTGCCGGCCGGTGGCGGGCCGCCGGTTGGACCCACCTCTGCGGGCTCCGCGCCGTCCGTCTTCCTTCGGTCGATGACCTACCTAGGTATCTAGCCAGCTCAGTAGATAGATAGATCGCCGTTCTCTTCGTCAATGGCTATGATTTGGAGTGTTCACCGCTTTGATGCCTTTCTGCTCGGTGATTGCGGTCTGCAGACTCGCGGTATGTGGCCGACATGTCTCCTGTGATGATTACTTGCATGTTGTTTCGGAAGAATTATCTGGATCAAATTACAATATCAGACGTGAGTCCCCATGCTGCTGGGCTTCGTGACAGAGCAGCCTGGGTTGAATCCGTGGATCATTCTCCTTCAGTCAGCAGTGACAACTCTGCGGCACATGTTGGGGAAATCACTCTGGACCTCACTTGCTGCGGTGACTAGTTCATGAAAAAGAGCATGAAGCCCCGAATGTGTTGAGGGTGTCGGATCCGAAGCTGGCGATTTTGGTGGGAGAGATGCTGGCAGGAGCCTGTAGGCAAAAGAGGAGGCCTGGGGTCACATGCCACTGCTCCTCGACAGTCCGTCAGTTTAGAAAGGCATCGAGATATCACGGTTCACCGAGCAGGGATGCAAAATTGTTTACATCAAAGAAAAAAAAGGAGTGACTTTGTATCTATCAAGCGAGTGACTTTGGGTACAGGACCAAAAGAGCAAGTGGGAGCTTATCCGTCAAGCAGGGGTGCCAGTGTATATAACATGATTAAGAAGGTTCCCCAAGAGTGCCCAAGAGCGATGATGGCCCACAGATTAGAATATTCAGTTGGCGCGGCCAGATTGCCGCGGGTGTGCCATCAGTAAGAGAGAAAGACACGGAAAGTGTTCGTTCAGTCGCTGCCGCGAAGGAGCGTCTGCGTCTAGGCGCAGTCGGCGAAGGGAGCGAGCTCGACGGCGACCTGGTTCCGGTTGAAGACGCGCTCCGGGGAGGCCATGCGGAGGATGCTCTCGCCGTCGTTGCGGTTGATGAAGAAGCGCGTGTACGTCTTGACGTTGGCGCCGTCGTTGCCCGAGGCGGTGCAGTTGAGCGGGATTCCCACGGGGAGAGCGCCGTCGGTGATCTGGCAGACGAGGGGCGCGAGCTTGAGGCGCAGGACCTGGGAGGGCGTGAAGCCGTTGAGGGGACGGGTGTCGGACTCGAAGGGCGCGCCGACGGCGACGGTCTCGCCGTTGGACTGGAAGACCTGGCCCGTGGTCAGATCGATGTCGAAGAGGGAAGCAGGCTGGTCCACGCCGGCGCCGATGAGGTTGAAGCGGTTGGGTCCGATGACGACCTTGGTGCCGGAGAGCAGGCCGGGTTGCGTGGCCTTGAGGCAGACGCGGGCGACGTTGCTGGGCGCGGCGGTCGCGGAGGCGGAGGTGGAGGTGCTGGTGGTGGAGGAGGCGCTGGAGGAGGCGGAGCTGGTGGACGGGACGGTGTCGATTATGGTCTCCGAGGTGGAGGTGCTCGCCTCAGTGGAGGTGGAGGCCTCGTCGGTGGTCGTGGTGGACTCCTCGGTGGCGGAGGAAGACTCAGCGGTGGTGGTGGACTCGAGGGTGGTGGTGGACACTTCAGTCGAGGTCACGGTGCCGTTGGGAGCTCCGGTGGTGGTCGAGATGACGGTGGTGGTCACGCCGGTGCCGGTAGGTCCGGGGAGGACGGTCGAGGTGGGGCCGGTGGAGTTGGTGAAGCTGGGGACCAGAGTCGACGAGCTCACCTCGGACAAGGTGGTGGTGCTGGTGACGTTGGGGAAGACGGTCGACACTTCGGTCAAGGTGGTGCTGGTGACGTTAGGGAAGAGGGTCGTCTCCGTGGCAGAGGTGACAGTGACGTTGGGGAAGGTGGTAGTCGACAGAGAAGAAGAGGTCACGGTCACGTTGGGGAACGTGGTGGACACGGAGGAGGACGTCTCCGCGGTGCTGTTGGGGAAGATGGTGGACAGCGTAGACAGGACCGTGGAGGTGGTGATGTTGGGGAAGGTGGTCGAGACGGTCGAGGTGATGTTCGGCAGGATCGTGCTCAGGGAGGTGGCCGTCTCGGAGGTGATGGTCGAGCTGTTGGGGAAGAGCGTGGAGAGGCTCGTGGTGGTGACGGTCACGTTAGGGAACGTGGTGGAGATGGTGGAGGAAGTGACATTAGGGAAGATGGTCGTCAGGGAAGTAGACGTCTCCGAGGTGATGGTGCTGTTCGGGAACGTGGTGGACGTCGTGGAGGTGACGTTGGGGAAGATGGTGGACAGCGAGGTGGACGTCTCGGAAGTGATGGTGGTGCTGTTAGGGAAGCTGGTGGAGGTCGACGACAGGGTCGAGGTGATGTTGGGGAAGACGATGGACGTCGAAGAGACGGTGGAAGTGATGTTAGGGAATCCAGTGGATGCCGAAGAAGAGACGGTAGAAGTGATGTTGGGGAACACAGTCGAGGTGGAGGAGAAGGTGGACGTCGTGTTAGGGAAGATGGTGCTCAGCGAGGTGGAGCTCTCCGAAGTGACCGTGGTGCTGTTCGGGAAGATAGTAGACAGCGAGGTGGAAGTCTCAGAAATGACCGTGGTGCTGTTCGGGAAGATAGTAGACAGCGAGGTGGAAGTCTCAGAAATGACAGTGGTGGTGTTGGGGAACACGGTAGAGATCGAAGTCACGGTGGACGTGGTGTTGGGGAAGATGGTCGTCAGCGACGTGGACGTCTCCGAGGCAGTCGAGGTCGAGAAGACGGTGCTGTTGGGGAACACGGTCGACGACTCGCTGCTGCTCGTGGTCAGGGTGGTGCTGTTGGTCACGGGGGGCCGGACGCTGGTGCGGGTAACGAAGGTGGTGAAGGTGGCGTTGAAAACGAAGGTGCTCGTCAGCGAGGTCGTCTCCTCGACGAGCTCCGTGGAGGTGCTGCCGATCTCGGTCGTGGCGGTCACGGAGGTGAGGTCGGTGATGGTGGCGGTCGAGGTCACGACGTCCGTGGTGCCGGCGACGCTGGTGACGATGACGGTGGTGGCCGGGTCCGACTCGGAGACGGTCACGGTCACGACCTCGGTCGAGATGACGGTCGCGGGCACGGTGGCCGAGACGGTGACGGTGGCGGCCGCCGAGGTCACCGTGCCGGGCGTGACGCCGAGGCACGAGCAGGCCGAGGCGTAGCGGGCTACGGAGCTGCAGGCCGAGGCGTACGCCGGGAAGGTGCCGGCGAAGGTGGTGCTAGCGCTCGGGGCCTGGCGCTTGTCGAGCACGATGGTGGCGTCGATGGTCTGCGTCTCGGTGGTGACGGTGACGATCTCGGTGGTGCCGAAGGTGAGGGTCCGGGTGGAAGAAACGACAACAGTGGTGGGGACGATGACGGTCTCGGTGGTGACGGTGGTGGCCTCGGTGACGGCGACAAGGGTGGTCTCGGTCGAGGTAATGTCAGAAGAGAGAACGGTGGTGCTGGTTTCGATGGGACCCGGGCCTCCGGAAGCGGTGATGGTCACCGTCTCGGTGAGGACGCCGGTGGTAGGGATGGTCACGGTCTCCGTGGAGGTACTGTAGGAGACAGGATGTCAGTATGGGAAGTTATGGGCTCAGGGGTCGGTGGGAAGCTTACACGGCGCCGGGGAAGACGGTCACCTCCAGGAAGCGGGAGCAGTCCGCAGTACCGCTTCGGGTGGTGAAGGCACTGGCGGCGATGGCTGGGAGCAAGCATTAGCTGACGATCATATTGGAAGATCTCCCCGAGGATGTGTGTGCGTGTGAGTGCATGTGGGTGGGCTCATGCAGGAGGACAAGGGTATATGGGATGAACTCACCTCTCAGACAGTTGTCCCTGGCACACTGGGCGGCGCTCAACCCAAAGAGGGAGGCCAGCACGGCGGTGGTGGACGGCTTCATGACTGCTGCACGGGGAAGACCTCTTGAAAGACCGGAGCTCCTGGGAACTTCGAGTTGAAACGAAGGCGGGAAAGATTGCCTGGAGCCTGTCGAAGGAGAGGAGATGCAGAGGATGAGACTGCGCTGAATGGGATGAGGAGGGAAGAGAAGAATGACTGGAAACGGCCGGCAAACCGGCAAACTATATACCTGGACATCGACAACAACATCGCGACGGGCTCAGCTTGCGAAATGCAGGTGAAAATTACCAAGGACCGGAGGCGAATCTCCAATACCCAAGGGATAGGGGGAAGCTAGAGCCGGTGACAACAGTATGGCGTCCTCCTCGGGTCTCAGTCTCCTGGTTCCCTTGGACTCATCTCGCGATTGCCTCACCCATAGTAGCGGCCCCGCGGCGGAAAACCTGTCAGTCGGAGCTCCCAGCTCATCAACACCGACGGTTTCTTTTCCCTCTTGTTCCATAGAGACAGACATAAGCAATCGCATCCCTGCCTCCACCCGGGTCACCGCGGCCGGGACACCATGAGAGCGTGAGCGGAGGGAAGACAGACAGAGAGAGGCTTGCGGACGCTAGCGATCGTGGCTTAACTAGCTTCAGCGTGGCCTTGGACTGCCGATGGAGATCACCGCCGTGCAGAAACCTGTTGGCCCTCTCGGGCGCGGGCAGAGAGATAAGCATACGATGGCCGATGGTGCGAGCGGGATAAGGGCGGAAGCTCTGCCTGCAGGGTGGTGCCCTTGGAAACCTGCGAGGTGAACCAAGGCACTTACCGACTAGCCAACTCGGCGGTGCTTCAGATTGACCGCGGCTGCAAGGAACCCGTCCTGCCGGCTGCAAGGGTTTCGACGAGAGCTGTGTCTGGGATGCAGACATCGGCTCATAGACTCATAGAAAAACCAAGACCACCTCGCCGGTTCCTTGGCAGGGACACACAAACACCGACGGTAAAAACATTTGGTGTGAAGGGAGAAAGAGAGGGGAGAAACTTGATGGTTGTGTCCCCTGCAGCCCATTATGGGCGAAAAAGGAAAGCTTGGTCTAGAAGCATGCAGGCTGCATATGGGAATCACCCACGAAAAAGCAACGGTCCGCCGGTCGCGCGAGGACAGCGTGGGATAGTTGAGGATCCCAAGGGCCACCGACTTGCCACACGTGCGAGTCACATTTGATGAGCGTGAGGAGTCTTCAGAAGACCTGCGGGAACTTAGTCAGAGAAGTGCTTCGGGCCTCGTTGCGAGCCTAGTCTTGAGTCTCGAAATAGCTGAGATGTTGGGCGGGTATTGAGAGACCGCAGCTTCGGTGTCTCCTCCTCCCTTATGATAGGTATCTCGGATCGATAGAAGCGGACTCGGGCCAAGATCTAAATCATACGAAAGATGACGTGCCTAGGTAGTCAACCGTGCAGATAGTTGATGTAGCCCTGCATGTCGTGATATCGCGATCGGATGCACGAGAATGCACAAGTCTCTCAAAACCCATATTCCACTCTTTCCCCATTCCCACATTCCAGCCTCCCACAGTCCCGGTTCCAAAAGCCGCGCCAACAGTTTGTGAAGGAGAAAAGACTAGAGAGCCAAATAGCCCAGCTGAAAGCGCGGGCTTCTAGACACAAGCCAAATCGAACCGTGGCACTGAACTCACACACCGCGACGGCCGTCGAGGCCCAAGCCGGCCTCGCAGCCAGAGTCATCGCCGGCGTTCAGCTCGTGGACGCCCGTGTCGCGAGTATCGAAAACAACATGAGGGAGGAGTCTACGCCGTCATCTCCGCCTACCCATGCCAGAGACATTGACAGGTGTCGCCCGCAGGCCAGACTCTGAACCAGAGAACGTGCCCGAGGTCTCACCCGGAGCGGGCTGCGCGGCATCCCGGTCGTGGCCAAGGTGAACACACCTGCACCCTCTCGGCTCCCTCACACTCGTTGCGGCTTAGCCCCCGAAAGCTTGGATCTTGTGTCAGATGTCAGAAACATTGAAAAGCTGGGTGCGTTTGGGGGCGTAATCCGAAGCGACATCGCCACAGATCCAGTGCCGGCGGCGCCATAACACGAGCATCAGCAGCATGGGTTTTGATGAGTGGCGGACTAGAACAAATCTAGGCTGGTATACTGGATCTAGGTACATAGAAGCCGCCTACGGACTTAGTCCCATGGCAGGTAGGTAGGAAGGCTGGCTGAAGGCGACGATAGTTGTATTAAGCTGGTGCGCTCTTGGTGGCGAGGCCAGGATCTATCGGCGAGTACGTCTCGAAACAATAACGGTGAAAGGATTCAACACAATGGGCCGTCTAATTTCGGTGTTTGACTTGCGTGAGTCTTGAACGATGCCCTTAGGAAGTCAATGAACATAAACCTGCTTCTTTCCAAGACGAAATCGCACGGAACGATGAGTCAACTTTCGAGGTCTTAGATATCCAACGGCGGTCTGTGGTTGGTCCAAATCCGGAGGACAAACTCCAGTCTTCCAATGTCCGAGGTGGTGTTTGGAAGGGAGACGTTGTCTCGAAGGCTAACCGAGTCCCTCGCCGTCTTGGCCAACTTCTAGGCGGGAATGATACGATTGGATATGACGAAAGACGCGGTGTAGATTCCGAATAGTGTCTCAGCAGCTCTCCCGCATCAGATGATATCTCCAGCCGACTACATCCCGTGGTCCCTTGCATGATAAGAAAAGCTAGGTAGGTTCAGGCTAAAATAATCCCATAAAGATGGGGGCATACCCTCTCGAAACGGGCCCTGTTTTTGATTCCGCTACTGATATTGCCCTTCTTCGAAATTTAACTGGAATTGATAAGGCAGATACGCCTCTGTCCGTTTGACAATACTATTGTTTCCTGAGGAAGGAGGTGTGCGAGCCCAGTAAGTTCTCACCTGAACTCTGCCGACCTCGAAGTGAACAATTTGATTGATCTCAAAATTCCTTGTGAGCCTTTCTTCCTCCACGTTACTGCGTGACTAGCAATAGCTTGGGTCGATCGTCAACCCACAAGACCAGCCTCAAACGAGCATACACGGGCGGCCTCCCTTGCCGAAGTCGATTTGATCCTGCTTCAGCCGAGCGACTCCCGCCCGATGACATTCAACTCTGTCTCCTTCGTCGAGAGCAATGCGAACCAGCACCACAAAGCAGGACCGACTCGACTCTTCTTGCCACACCTCAGATCTGGCGACTACTATGCACTTGAGAGAATTCTCAAACAAATGATCAGGCTCGTCGAGATCTAGTTGGGCATCCTGGATATCAATGAGATCCCACATGGGCGCCTGTATCACGGAGGGCAGCTTTCGCGTGTCCGTCTGGTTCCCTTGGTAAGGTTTCCACGTCTCGAAAGGCGAAATGATGTCCTTCTCCTTGGCAATCCTCTCCATTTTCATGTATCCAATACCGCCGTCGTAAGCCATCCACGACCAGCTCGGGACATTCCCTCCCGGAAATGTCTCGATGCGCTTCAGGGGCCGCGATGACGCTCGTCTCCACATCAAACATCGGTGCATGTGGCAGTCGAAGAGGCCGTATCCGCCGACCGTTTTGAACACCCGGCTCAATCGTGTTTCGAGACCTCGGATGGCAACGGGCCGGTCGCTTTTGGAGCTGAGGGCAAGCTCGGAGTACTTCGCATAGAGGTTCTGAAAGAGCTCAATCTGCATGCCTTTGACCTGGTTTCCGATGGAGCTTGGAAAGTTAGAATCTCCAAGAAATGAGGCCTCTCCGCTAGAGAACAGTTAGCGCACTATTAGCCATGTCGACCATCCACTATGAATTGGGATGTTGGGGGAGCTTACTTCTTCAATCTGGTGAAGGTCTCGCATCTGATGCCCTTTCCGCACTCCCAGTACGTCTGCTTCTCCGTGAAATAGAGCGTCCGGCAGGATAAAGCGCGCTCTTGGAGAACCCAGGCTCTTTTGTTCAACTCTCCCTGGTCGACGTCATGGCCAAAGTCGTCGATGGACTCGCAGACAAAGTAAGCGATGTTCCGATTCGAGTTCATCGCGACGAAATTTCTCTGAGGGCGAGGCTTCAGAAACCCATCGTCCGTGCCACTTGCGCAACTTGCGGCAATGGTGAGATAGGCTGAGCTGTAGACATGCTCCATGAGCCGAGACTCCATCTCCCAGTCCTCCTTATCATCCTGTATGATGCAAAGAGAGTCGATCCAGAGGTAGTCCACTCCAAGGCCTCGTGTGATGCTGATGGCATCTCGGAAGGTCTTGGGCAGATGCTTCACAAGAATTCCCTCCTGGCGACTCTCTAGATTGGAGTTGAACGTACAGAATCGTTGATGCTGCTCGGGTGAGCCCCATCGGTGCGACAGAGCCAAGTACCTTCCGGGGCTGGTTTGTCCCCTCTCAGCGCAAATCAAGCGGCAGAGTTCGGAGCCTTCTTTTCCAACTTCAATGACCCTAGTAGGTAGGAAAGTACGATCGGAAGGACAGCATGGGTGAAGATCGCAAGACCTAATCCATTCTGACAGAATCTGGATGTGCTCTTTGCCACTGGCAGTTGAGAGTATTGGAAGACCTGTTTGAACATTTGGCAGATTTGAACCTTTCAACGAAGTTAGAAATATTCTGAAGTGGAGGAATTGCATTTCGTGGAAAACCTTGCCTGGGGTCGTGTACAGGGAGGCTATCGGTCTTCCTGGTCTGATGCTCGACATTATATAGGTGTCAAACCTGGAAAATATTACTGTGTCGTGACTTCTAGTGCTCAAAATTCTTGTTGAACGTTCAATCGCATCGGATAGCAGACGACAGAGGCCACAAGTAGCGCCTTTCTGCTTCAAACCTGCTGGTGTGTCATCAAAAGAGCACGCTATAGACCAGACCTGGAGATCGCTGCAGCGAGAACAGAGTCCAGCATGACTCGAGGGCGGATATACGACGGCAGGACGTTCGGCGTTCGAAAGTACGTTTTGAACCATTTCTGAATCGGGGAAGTGTTCCCAAACGTCATTGAGCTAATTAATATAACTGCAATTTAGTGTCCACCTAAAGATCAAGAGAATAGCAAGTAAGCTTACCGGCTAAGGTCTTGTTAGATAGCTGATCATTCCATTGTTAATAATCACTCAAGCCTCTGGGAGACTTACCGTCTGCAAAGAATAGTCAGTCAAGCTCAGGAAACGTCTGGTTGCTGAGGTTTGGAAAGTACTTACATACTATTGCAAGTGTTAGCACCTCACCAAGGCAGCACGAATAGGGAGGCTTACCATCTAATTGCAATCAGACAGGCGAAATCAAATACATTATTATTAATAATATTCGTGAAAGAGGGTTCACATACATACTGCTACCGGTCAACAAGAGATACAATGTGCCAAGGAAACGTCGTAGCCCTACATCTCTCAAGTGCCCGCTATCATTCTCATCATCGTTCTTTTCCTTCTCATTTACGGAGGAGTTGGTCATTGGAGGTGCACGAGGGCCTAGGAAAGTTATTCTTCACCTCCGTCATGTTTACCGCGGCCTTCCTGTACCTTGTGATGGTGCCAGGCTGTTTCCGTACTGCCCTGGTACACCCAGAGAGTGCGCTTGGAAGTTCATCCACTGGAGTTGTGACCTCGTGTCTGAGGCTTCTCTTCCGATTTGTGTCAGTATTTGAAACATCTCCCTGGCCGTTGCTCGACTATTGACGTCTGTCGGATCTTTCATACTAGCGTCGATAGTTGCGGCTCGAACAATGAATGTAATATCCGGGGCTTCGTTCAGGTAAGGTGCGGTCCTGTCGGAGGATTCCGATGGTTGCGTATCCTGCTCGCCCAAATTGACAACCAGGAGCCTAGTAGAAATGAGATCAAGCAAATGTCGCACAGCCGTGTTGTCTGGACACCGCCGGTCTGACCTGATGTGGTCAATCCACTTTTGGACGCTAGGTTTGATACAAGCTTCGCCGGGCCGCATCACCTCGAAGAACTTGCATGTTCTGTCCGTTTTCTCGGTGATCTCATCTCTGAAACGGACGAGCTCATCTTTGCCGTACAGCATCCATATGAGAAATTCAAGGTAAATGCAGCCCATAGACCAGATGTCGTACCGGCGTGACCGAGGTCTGCTCCTCAAAGTAACAGCTTCTGGTGGCTCGTACATGACTGTTCCGGCTCGAGTTCCAGTGGCTTCGTCTCGCATTTCTGTCTCTACTTCGTGAACTTTAGCGAGTCCAACGTCCGCAATGACGAGAGTTGGCTGGTTTTGAGAGCTCGGAGCCGTCTGGTCCTCAAAGCAGAGGATGTTCTCCGGCTTCAAATCACCGTGCCGGCATGTATCATTGGTTGCATGTGACGAGTGCAGCAAGTCAATGGCTCCGGCCAGGCCACAGAATTGGCCAACCGCCCAGCGAAGGAACCTTACGTCTAACTTCTGTGGAGGCTCCTTTTTCCAGAAGTCGCGCAGACTGCCCTTGGTGGCCCACGGGAACATGAGGAAGTGATCAGTCCCCAAGGTATAGTGGGCAATGGCCTTGATGAGATGCGGATGGTCCAATAATCTCATCCTCCGAAGGATTTGGGCCTCGGTCTGAGCAGCGTTTTCGAATTCCTCGTCGGACCTGTTCAGAACTTTGAGCTCCTTGATGGCCACCAATGGGTGTCCCTTCTGATCTCGCGAGATGAACTAGAATTGCATTGGTCAAAACATGGTCATGAAGAAGGATCAAATCTTCGTAAGTCCAAAGTATGCTTTACGTACATGTAGAGTCCCCGTGCTTATGCGGAGATGTGACTTGTGGATGAGGACCTTTTTGACGGTACTGAAAAGGCCGTCTTTGCGAGATATGAGATTTTCTGAAATCGGCATGAATGGCATCCTGATTGACTCGACGAAGGGGTAACTGAAATCCTCCTCATGGAAGACTGGAGCCAGAAAGCGCCATTGTGAGTCACAGAAGATGTCGACGTCGTGCTCCTTCCACCTGTTATTCTTGAAAATTGTTGCGGTATCTTCGAGGGGAAGCATGGCGTCGGTAAACCCAATGTCGAAGAATTCATCTATCATGCCCACAATTCCAGTCCAGACAAGAGCAGCGAAAATTCTCCGGGCTTCGTCTTTGGCGCAAATGAAGGACGTCAACTTGGACACCTTATTCCGGAGTTGATGCTCGGCCAGAATCTTTGACACAATTCTCTCGTCCACGAGCTCGCTCATGACGGCGTAGGGAAGGAAGGCAGATGCGGATTTATAATTTGGTATCATCGCTAACTTGAACTTCCCGCGGAGGCTCCCCATTTCCGATAAGTCTCCGATGGGGTGTTCCTTGCTTTCGTTCGTGTTTCGCCGGCTATGGGCGAATGATTTTGCCCGGCTCTCGGTTCTTGATAAGGCGCTTGATCGTCGTTTGCTGGTAGAAAATCGCCGAAATTTAGGCGGAGCGCCCCTCGAGTAGTCGCTGACGTCTTTGGAAGATACCCGGTGACTCCTAGGAATCTTCTCACCTATCGTGAGCTGTGGTTTCTGGGATAAAGATGAAATTGTGAGTACAAGTATTTCGTCTGTTGAAAATCATGGAAGTTCTCTCCCTTCCAGACGAGGCAACTTACATTTGACAAGGGAAAATCAAAGCAGCATAGGAAGGATAACCATCTCATGATGTGAAAGAGAGATGTCCAGAAAACGAAGGCCACATTCTGGTGGTGAAGAGCTGGTAGCTTCCTGAGCCCCAAGAAATCTGCGCCTGCCGTGCATTGATGGAATACTTATGTAGCGTGAGTATACTTACCTGCGGCTCGGAGGAGGGTGTATTTCCCCTCATGGCTTCGGTGTGACTACTCCCATACCTGCCTCCATGGACGCCTAGTGAGGCATTTCGGCCACGTTGCTTCATCTGCGGCAGCTTCTCTTACTGTACATGCAGCCCAAGAAACAGGCATCTGGAGCTGCGTCCGTGGCGCCAGACCTGCTGATCAGCGGCATGCAAGGTGGGGGATATGGCGGCACTGCTTCAGTGTTCCGTTGTTTGATCGGCGAGATATCACGCTCCAACATGGGTATTGAAACCCGAATGTAGAGAAACCGCACCTTCCGATATCTTGAGTTGGTGCTGAGAGCGTCTTTGAATTCAATTGATAGCTGCAGATACAGCTTTTGCGTCGCTCAATGCTATCTGTGTAAGGCTAAAAAATTGAAGGCTTGCTTCTCTAATCGTACTTCCAATCCAGGAGCCATTCGTATCCTTCATGATGCAACCAATTCAGATCACTTCCAGGCGGCTTATCATCTCGAACACCATATGCCAGACACAGCCTCATAGCCTGCCTTAGGCCGCGGATGGTGCGTATGGTTCGCATCACAGCGGAAGGAGCAGAGGAGACGCCGTGGGGAACCACATTTGGAACGAAGCGCATGTTTAACACCCACAAACGTTGCAGCAAATTACAACTGATGGTGTGATCTGCGCATAAGCCGACGACATTAGCCGGAATGAATCGGGCAGGGCAAGTAATAGTTACTTGGTCAGCCATGCCTCTCGGCATTCCCAGCTGAACGCCGGTCGACTGTTAATAGAGTCATATTGTTTGTCTGCCTGTCTACCTGCCTACCAACAGTATGAAAGTGGTAGAAATACGTGGAGGTGATCGACAGAATGCACCAACACGAACCTAGATACCCGCAACCAGACTGTCGGAATTCATTTCAGTAACACCATCGGGCGCCGGTATCCGAAAGACCGATAGAGCTCATTCGTGCCCGACATATGATGTAATAACACCCTATGCTAGGCTGAGCACTGCAAAACAGTCCCGCTCTCCATGCGATGCGTTGACGGGGGGCTGTAAAGTGGCTTGCGGAGATGCAGTCAACTGTCAAGCAGGCTCGGCCAAGAAAGCGGGGTTCCGTTCTTCGGCTACGAAGAGATGGGAGGCAATGCAATCACGGGTTCAGGAAGACGCACCAACGGATCAATCAGGCTTCTCGGAAAGTACCTTATCTCTGGGCTTGTGACATCCAACATGCGATTCGCCTTCTATTGGTTCCAAGGGCATGATAGCCTGCTTCAGGCCCCCTTCACTCGACCTCATAGGTACCTTGGGTTTACGTATTTCTTGGACTTATGCATGATGTGCTGCCGGTTTGATGGGTGTCTCTGCATGACACACCGGGCTGCTGGCTGGATCAACCGGCCACCCGTCCACCGAGGCAGTGACGGTGGCTCGGATGGTTCATGTCGACAGACCGCGAGGCAACCAAAGGGGGCTGCTTATGCCTTATACTCCATGGCTGCCTGGGATCGGTTGCCTCGTTAATTGTAGCTCGGTGGGATGTCCAGTTGTTGTGACTGAACTTTTCCAATAGCCGAACACCCCCTCGAGCTTTTCAAACTTCTACAATCTACGCCGATCATTCTGTTCTTGTGTATTACAGCATCTTCAAATACATTGACATAATAACTGTGCGATCATATGAAGACAAACTTACAAGCCATCAATGACTTCTCCGAAACTATTTGGGCAGCTGAAGGAGTCTCTTCAGTATTGCTCTATCGACGGCCGGAAGTTCTTACCACGAGACAGACTGGACAAGATTATCACAAAAGAAAGCGTCAAGAATGAGCTACCGCGGACCTTCAAAGGTCGGTTCTTCTCGGACGGTATCACAAGCAGGCTAGTCCACGGCGCGAGGAAACTCGTTGCGATTCTTGTCCTCATGGGGGAAGAAGGCGCAGTCAAGAAGCTCATCAGAGACGACGGTCTCACGGACGAGGACTTACCCTTTCGTCCATCCGGAGACACGGGTAACGGCAGCATTGTCGAGTCTGCTCGAGGAAAGACCATTCACTCTTTCTTGTACTGGAGGAGCGACGCCAAGGTGGATACATTTCTGGAGAAGCAATGGGTTTTCCTTGCGCCGGTCCTCGATATCTCCGGCACGACGCCATCATTGGATCATCAAACCTCTCTCCCTTTCATGAACGCGGAAGTCATCAGTAGCCATTCCGACAGCACAGTTTACAAGGCTGTGTTGCACTCATCGCATGTAGCGGACACCGGAGTAAGGGGATTTGAAGCCTTTCAAATTGATGTACCGGTTTCAACAGCTAATATTTTGCTGGCTTTAGAAAACCAGAGGGAACGTCGACATTGCTGTCAAAGAACTCAAGAGTAAAGATGCCTTCTGGAGGGAGGAACAGAATCTCAGACGACTCAGAAAGATTCACGACGATCACCTCATCCAGTACATGGTCTGTTGTGAGAGGAAATCGAGATTTCTTATCGTCTTTCCCTGGGCAAACGGCGGTAACATGAAAGAATTCTGGGATCGCAACACGAACAACCGTGGACTCCGACCGCTTGCGCTGTGGTGCCTACAGCAGATGCTCGGCATCACCCACGCTCTCCGCACGCTTCACCGGGGCAACTTCCGCCACGGCGATCTGAAGCCCGAAAATATTCTACATTTCAACGAGCCGTCACAGAACAAACTTGTTATTGCTGACGTTGGGGTATCGCGTATTCACCAGGAGGCAACCGGTCTCCGAGTGGGGCCTACGACCACGAAAGCGACCACGCCATCATACGAAGCACCGGAGGTCTACCTGAACAGCAATGAGCCCAGGTCTCGCCAGTACGACATCTGGTCCATGGCGTGCATCCTCCTCGAGTTCGTCGTGTGGATGGTGTACGGCTTCGACGCCGTCAATAGCTTCGCAATCGCTAGGTGCAAGGACGCGCCGGAGTCGAAGTCATGGTTCTTTGTCATCGAGAACTCCACGGCCTACATCCACCCCGCGGTGCTCCAGGCACTCGAAGCACTACGGCGTGGAATCCACTGCCAGCCTGGCTTGGCGCTGGGCGACTTGATTGACTTGATCACCAGTGATTTGCTTCGGATTTCGGTAGACAGCCGCGCCAGGGCGGATGTGCTATATGAGAGAATGAGGGAAATAGTGCGTAAAGCCAACAATTACCAAGGATACCTCCCACAGATAGTCGTCAAAAAGGAGGTTTTGGCGTCGGTCTTTCAACCGCAGGAAGTCCAGGTCAAGGTGCAGAGGTATACGTCGGAGGGCACCATAGGGGCACAGTAACAGTGTGCAGTCTCGAACGGGGTCAGCAGCTTCACTGCAGTCTCTCCATGTTTAATTCCTTCAGAGTGAAAAGGGAGAGAAACAAGATCATATTTCATTGCTAGACGACTGGTCTGGCTGTAAGAGGTAACGTCAACACCCCCCCCCCCCCCCCCCCCCCCCCCCACCATCCCCTGCGCTAAATACTGTATTGAGAGCTAACTGTCTAACCCAGTTCAAGGCTTTCTAATTTGTGCTTATCAGGCGCTGTAATCTTGATGTACGAAAACAAACTGTCTTTTGGAAGAATTCCGACACCAACACGCCTGCCTTTGTTTGTTGTGTTTTTGTTTTGTTCAGGCGTGGCGATGGATGGGAGGCGATGGACTATCAACGACATGTGAAGTTATGGGAGAGGGCCAACACTGTAGCTGATTTGCGGAAAAAGTTTTTCTGTTTCCGCAAGAGTAATTTCTTCATTTTTCCTTACGAAAATCTGTGCTGTAGGTCTCATTCCACAGCCTGTGACGTGGAGCCACTGGTTGTCTCACACCTCTGACGCCCTTGTTTAAGAAACCCAAATCTAAGAGCCTTTTTGACTAGTCTTTTGGTGTCATAGTTTAGCATTCCGCTCTGTCAATCGTTCTTCAAACTGACTTCGAGAGAAGATGGAACTTACTCGGGCACCTGGTGAAG
The DNA here is from genome assembly GCA_027406025.1 of Colletotrichum musae. Lineage (NCBI taxonomy): Eukaryota > Fungi > Ascomycota > Sordariomycetes > Glomerellales > Glomerellaceae > Colletotrichum > Colletotrichum musae. The sequence continues at coordinate 1,733,604 of JANVYC010000004.1, forward strand.
CAAGGGTTGTTCTGGTTCCGGTTGGAGGCGTCACAGCAGTAGCTCCTGCCGAGCGGTCGGACGTTGGCGTTGCTGACAGACGACCTACAGGCGTTGCAAGAACCGAGGTTGCCCTGTCCGGGGCAAGCCCTCATACAGTTGTGCTTGGAGCACTCCGCGATGCCGTTGTTGACCTGGAGGTCCCAGAGCTCCACCTGACCAGGGCCGCATGCCGCTAACGCTTGAGCTGCGAGGAAGAAAACGACGGAGGCAGCCTGGAACTTCATTTTCTACAGAGGAAAGAAGGATAAAAGATATGAGATATTGGTAGAGGGAGACGATGTTTACACTGAGAGTAGGAGAAGAGTCGAATGCTTCGAGAAGTGTTGGCCAAGAGGGAAAATATCATTCGTCCATCTCCGGGAGAAATACATGCAGACTTTATACAAATTTGATCCTACTGTCCCGGGGACCCAAGATTCTGTCTAGCGTCAGACAGGTACACAGCCATCTTACTACAATTGATCTGATCCGTATCGAGTTCATCCGACTCTCCCCCTTTCAGACGATCATAAATCAAATACCGGAGGTACAGGGTAGCTTTCCCCCGAACTTCATCGAAGATTAGGGCGTGTATTAGTTGTGCGCTAGCTGGGCTTAACTATAACTCACTAGGCCCGGGCAATTTTCAGAAGAGACTATGTAGACAATATCAGAGTTACGGTGCAGTAGACTCGATCAACATGAAGGTCGTGATAGCATTCATTTCATGTAGGGTTCATCCCTATAAGTTTCGCTCAGCCCGATCACTTGAGACGATTGTTCACGGCACAGAGAGATAGGTATGATTATGTAGGGCGTAGTCTTGGAAGAGCCATGAGTCGTGATATCTTCCGTAGGGCGCGGCCTCGGCTACACATCCTTACTTCTTCCACGTAAATAAACTTCACGCCCTTCTTTGTGCCCAGAAATCATAACAGGGCTCACACATAGGCTGGGGACACGGTGAGCCACGAGGGAGTCAATGACGACTGAACTCTTTTTCACTGCCCTTAGATATAGCATGGCCCCGGCCAAAAGGGGCCGAGGGAAACTTGAACTAGATTGACAGTTCATTGTATTTGAGATTTGCTCTGAAAATGAGGGCTCTTCCTCGGGAGCTTCAGCCCTTGAGTCACTACACTGTTTCACTCAGTCGACATGCCGTGATATTGAATCATTGATATCCATTCTAACATAGCCTGATGTAGCCCAGCAATATGCGATGATGACTCTCAAAAACCAAGACCGACGCTGTACTCAGAAAGGTGTATCCACTGCCAAACCGACTCCCTTAGACACCCTCCCAAAAGAAGCTCTCCGGCAGCTGGAAGCTGGCCCGCAGGATCTCGGCCTCAGGCTTGGAGCTCGACGCAACAATGACCACATACTCACCGGCCTCGGCGTGCCACTTGGACCTTTCCTGCGACCAGTACGACAGGGAGTACTTGTCGAGCACCAGATCGACGGTCTTGGTCTCGCCGACCTTCAACAAGACCTTGGCAAACGCCTTGAGCTCGCGAACGGGCCGCTGTAGCGTGCTCTCCGGGTCGTGGACGTACACCTGCACGACCTCGGCGCCGTCGTGCGGCCCGCTGTTCGTCACATCGACGGCGATTGTCATCTTGTGGTCCGCGGTGGGCGGCTCGAACGCCGCCGGGACCCGGAGGCCCGAGTACGAGAAGTCGGAGTAGGACAGGCCGTGGCCGAAGTAGAAGAGCGGGTCGCGGTCGGCGGCTTCGTAGTAGCGGTGACCGATGAAGACGCCCTCGCCGTAGACGATATCGTAGTCGGCCTTGGAGAAGGTGAGGTACGCCGGCGTGTGCTTGACGGAGCGCGGAAAGGTCTGCGAGAGGCGGCCGGAGGGGTTGGCTTTCCCGAAGAGCACGTCCGCGAGGCCGTGGCCGGTCTCCTGACCGCCGAACCAGGCGTGGACCATGGTGGAAGCTTGTGACTCCCACGGCATTTCGATGGGGCAGCCGGACTGCGTCACGATGACCTGGAATCAGTGTCAGCATCGGTTGCCCGTTTTGTACGTGTAGGCATGTCAGCGAGAGCTTACGGTGTTGGGGTTGGCGGCGAGGACGGCCTGTATCAAGTCGTCGACGCGGCCCGGAAGCCTCAGGTGCTTCCTGTCAGCGCCCTCGTATTCAAAGTCTGATGAGAGACCTGTGACGACGATGGGTACGTCGACGTTCTTGGCCAGCTCAGCCGCCTCCTCGATCGCGCGGTCCTCGTCGATGATCTCGAAACCGCCGACCCGCCCGGCAAGAGTCAATGCGGTGCCTACACCGCCAGCAAGATCCTCGTTAACTTGTACGACCTCGATGTTGATCGGCTTGCCCTCGGTCAACTCGGTGTCGCAGAACCTCTCCATCGACAAGCGGTTGAAGCACGGCGTGGGCCCCGTTTTGGGCGGCTGCTCGGTCCAGAGGTCGATCATTTCCTTGCCGTCGATGCGCATCCGGCCCTTGCCCGACGTGCTGAACCCGAAGCGGAAGGGTCCCGTCGTCTCCGGAGTGTACACCGCGCGCGCCCGGGCGTAGAACATCTTGGGCAGGGTCGCGTGGAAGCTCTCGGGGACGTCGATCAGCTCCTTCTCGGCGGTGGCTTCCAGGAGGACCTCGGCGTCCGGGTTCTCGTCCGGGTTCTCCCCGAAGATCTCGACGGACCAGCCGAAGCCCTCGGCGTTGAGGGGCTTCAGATTCCTGAGGAGGGGGCTGAATCTGAAGGCTAAGATTCCTGTCAGCACCATGGTTCTTGGGAAGGACTCGGACCTATCGCTCACAGTGGCAGCCGAGGGCGTACGAGACGTTCTCCTCTCCGACCGCTTCCACGACGGCGTTGTAGGGCGTCACGGAGTAGTAGGGCTCGACTTCTGCGCTACCGCCGCCACTTAGGGCGGGGTTCTTGACGTGGTCGCCGATGAGGCCGATCTTCTTCCCCTCGGCGCTCTTGATGGGCAGCACCCCCTTTTCGTTCTTGAGCAGGACGATGCTCTCGGCGACCAGCTGCCGGATCAGCGCGCGCTGCTCCGGGGTGTCCGACGCCGAGAAGTAGCTCTCGGGCTTCGTGCCCATGACCTTGTTGACGAGGTTCAGCACGTTCCTCACGCACTCGTCCACTGTTGTTCGCGGCACCTTGCGGCTGTTCACCGCCAGGCTCAGACACTTGCCCCTCCACTGCGTCGGGCCGGGCATCTCGAGGTCCAGGCCGGCGTTGATGGCCTCGGAGGTGCTGTACGTGCCGAACCAGTCGCTCATAACGAGCCCGCGGAAGCCCCACTCGTCGCGGAGAATCTGCTTCAGCAGCAGGGGGTCCTCGCTCACGTGGATGCCGTTGATCTTGTTGTAGGATGTCATAAAGGTCCAGGGATCCGAATCGCGCATGACGAGCTGGAAGGGCAGCATGTGGACCTCCCGCAGGGTGCGCTGGGTCATGCAGACGTTGTCCTCGATCGAGTTGTCGGACTGGTCGTGGGCGGCGTAGTGCTTGACGCTGGTGGCGACGCCGCGCTCCTGGACGCCGTTAATGTAGGCGGCGCCGAGGATGCCGCTCAGGAAGGGGTCCTCGGCGAAGGCCTCGAAGCCGCGGCCGAAGAGCGGCGAGCGCTGGAGGCAGATCGTCGGCGCCAGGAGAACGTGGACGCCGCGCGCCCTGGCCTCCTCGCCGAGGAGGTTTCCGACCTTGTGGAGCAGCTCGGCGTTGAAAGTCGCTCCCATGCCGGTGGCAGACGGCAGCATGGGACTCGGGTTCTGGGGCACGGCTTGTGTTTAGCCTAATGCTATGTCCCGTCATTGGATTCAAGATCGCATTGAATAGGTCCACTCACCCGATGGAACGCGCGACGACCGCGGATGCCATGAGGGCCGTCTGAGGTCTGGTCCGATGTTAGACACGATCCTCGCGAAGTCGCCAGCAAGCGCACATACTATGAGAGGCGGGATGCCACGATGGGGAAGGCCTGTCGTGCGAAAAGAGCCCTGACCAGCGAGGAGTTCGATCTTCTCCTCTAGAGTGAGTTGCTTCAAGAGACCCTCCACGTCGAGGGGTAGGCTATCGGTTGCCATGGTCGACGTGTGCCCAGCGGAATTCGCGGGGTAGATGAGGATGTTTTGGGAAGCGAGGCCAAAAGCAAGTCGGGAAATAGACGTTGTATCGTGTCTCGAGTCCCGGAACCAACAAGTTATGGCGTTTTCTGCATAAACTGAAGATGTAGGTCGTCTCAATTGCCGGGCTCGTCGTCACCAGATTTCGAAAATCGGCGTCTCATCTGATAAGAGCTGCCACCCCCGGAGAGAGAGACTTTGGTGCTGCCGACCCGATTCGGAGTAGCGTCGGAAAACAAGACGGAATCACGGGAGTCATGCGTGAGCACAAGCTGGCACGGGTTCCCCCAGACTCACTATTGGGGTTATTTAGGCTAAACTCGCAACCTCCGGAACCCTGTCCGGGGGCCTTCGGAGCCCACGGGGCCCCACAAATTGGCCGGCCGAAGTGCACCCGGCCGCCGTGACTGGCTCGACACGGCGAATGCCAATCCCGCTGGCCCCATTCGACTTCGGCTAAATCGCCTTATGAAGGGCCGACGGTCCCCCGGCGTTCAGAGGCGGAGATATGAATCCCCGGGGGATTACTCACCGAGTTTGAAGTCGACAGAGACCGAAGGAACATCTTGTTGACATCGCAGACATCCATGAGCAAGACATTATTTCTCCCAGCATCGGAGTGAGGGACTTCCCGTTAGACCAACAAGCACTAAAACTACTCCTAACCCCGACAAAAAACAAGTAACACAGATGATCGCAACATTAACTCCAACACCAGCGACTGCGTGCTGTACTTACTGCTTCCTGCGTCACAGCATTAACACCGCGCGCACTTCGATTGCTTCAATAGGCAAGCCAGTTGCTGCGTTTCCGCATCGCCAGGCTGAGAGATAGAGGGAGGAAGGGAGAGCCGACAAAAAGACAATTAAAAAGAAAAGTGAAAAAAAATTGGTAGCTTCTCTTTGATTGAGCGTGTCATCCTTAGTGCAGGGGCCATGCTACTGGAACGAAGTTAGTGACTGGAGGCAGACTCGAACTCATGATCTCTAGGGTAGAACTTACATCTTCTCTGTATCGTTTCAAATTGACCAAATGCCCGAAGGCGAAATCTTTGTTCTAAATTGGAGCTATAGCCCCTCAACACCAGAAGCGAGGACCATGACAAAGCCTATTCGGTCAATTTGCCCCACTATAGTCACGTGGTGTGCATGTAGTGGGCTACCTAGTGAACCTGAAACAGATAGATCCTCTAATCATCTTGTGTCCACGTCATTCATCGCCTTTAGTCATGCGAATGAAAGTACTACCATAGAAGCAAGTTCACCAGTGACACACTACGTTATGCCCAGAAACTTGAATCTTGAAATCGTCCTTCAAAACTGGGTCGTAGCCCATGAAGGCCGCCTTTGGCAAACGACCGAAGAAACAAGTGCGATCACCGAACACACAGGGTTTACAAAGTCGCAAATCAACAACTGGTTCGCGCCTCGACGGAAGAAGGCAAGACTCGCGTTGGAACGCGTTTTGTTGGAGAGCCCGGGAGCGTTTTTGTCAGTTTACAGCTTCCCTGCAGTCAAGCCTCTTAAGCATTTCTTCGCTAGTGTCGCAGAGCATGGCTACCTACCCGAGGCCGGAAAAGCCTTGATCGTCGAGTCAACAGGGCTCAGCACCAGATCGATTGTCGATTTATTCGATAAGCTCCGAAAGGATACTCGTTTCGCTTACGCTGTTTCTATCATTACGAAGATGGTCAGATCTGATCCAGTTATTCAGGCAGATGCAGGGCAGCCTACTGACGTTTCTGTCCCGTTGTCGCTAGTCACTCCTTTCAGACCTATGGCACCCGCGCCGTTTTTGCCGTCTTCGGCACCTTCTCAACTCATCCAGCTCCAGCGAGTTACCGATACAGCTTCTACTACTTCTTTTACAAGTACGACAATGTCTGCCATCACGCGATCGTCGAAGAAACGGAACCGCGGCAGTACGTGCCTACAAGATGCACAAGATGGCAACATTTTCGCGTGGCATCGGGGCCGCCAGGTCAATCTCACGACCGAAGTCGAGCCATTATTGCGTAATTACCCCGGCGTGCAATCCGCTGCATGTCTCAGCCAGGAACAGAGATTGATCGGATTCATTTCGCCCGATACCATCTGTGCAAGCCAACTCCAACAGCAGCTGCAATATTGTACTGAGCCGTGTTTGGTCCCACATCTGGTTTTCGCACTGCAAAATATTCCACTCAGAGGAAATGGAACCGTTGACTTCGAGACTCTAAGGACCATAGCAATGAAGTATTTCCCCCCTCGGGCAGAAGGAGAATATGGCTGTGCTTACTGCAATAGGTCGTATAAAAACGCATCGTTAGCTGCGGCTCATTTGCAGTGCCATACCGGCCCATTCTTCATTTGCTCACTCCCTAATTGTCGGGCGAATGTTGGCAGGATCTTCATGGTCCATCACAACTTGCGACATCACATGGAGGAGCACAAGAGAAAAGGAGATATTACGGACCTTGCGGTATATCCTCCATCTCGACCCGATGCTGAAGGTCACTGGCAACGGACGCCTCAAGAGGTTCAGGTATTCATCGCCCAACTATTGGCACAAAAGGTCGACGCCGGCCCCATCCGAGATGACGCACACCGAATCCTCAATTCAAATGAGTCTGAAAAAAAGATCAACCAGTGGTATGTGGCGTTGAAACAACAAGCTGCTATTCTAGCCGAGGATGCAACCGTGAGAACGACAGATATCTCAGAAGAGACGCAAGCTCAAGTGTTGTCATATAATCTCAGCCGGGTTAAGAGAGGTAAGTTCCGATACAGTAACTCGTCTAAGCCGCTAACATCGCGGCACAGAGCTCTCATCTGGAGTTGAGGTTGCATTTACGAACTGGAGCCGCAAGTGTCTCGGTCCTCGCCCTTCTTTACAGTGGGTAACAGAGCGATGCCCGCGGAACGCCTGCCTGGAATGGGCAACAGCAAAAGTCAAGCCAAATCGATCAGGAATGGTCGTGGACTTTGACATCCGCTGCCTTGAATGCGCTAAGGAGTTTGCGCTGTACGAGCTATTCCAATCCTACGGAGTTCTGGCGGACGACGACGATACCGGGACAGTTTGCGCCCATGAGAGTTGCTCTTATTCACAGCTGTATCGTTCACTATACTGTTCGGTTCATCTTCTATCTCAGACGGTGTCGTCTCAAGCTACGCCTGAAAAACAGAAGAACCAACGGCTCGTCTCACAACAGCTCCGGGCAACCGGGGTTTGGAATCTAGATAGGTCATCAAATTTCGGGCCCTTCCTGAACAGACGGTCGCTGCCCAACGGACCCAGGTTTTTCGCCCTTGATCTCGAAGGATATCTCACAAAGAACCCCCCCGAGGTCGAACAAGCAGCCGCTGTCGACATTGATTTAATGGGCAATGACGGCGATCAGATCATTTTCAATGTCAACATCAAGAGTCCAACGGACGTCAACGACAAGAAGAATTTCCAGGAAGCGGAAACCCAAGACTTTGGCCTCAATCTCCTCAAATTTGGGACTCGAGATTTTTGGGAATACAACAAGGAGACTTTGTCGGGAGAACGAGTTGATCCTAACCGAGCGGCAACCATGATCAAAGAGAGCGGCATTACGTGCCATGACTACATCCTAGTCTGGCACAAACATTACGCGGACGTTGATGCGTTGAGGTACTTGCTCTCGCAAGCTGAGGTCCAAGGAGTTTTGCCTCCAAATGACCATGTCATTCGGCTCCCCTACATTTTTCGGCACAATCTTGGCTTGCCAAAAGGGGTAAGATGTGGTCTTGAGTTCCTATTCAGCATTATCTTCCCTGCACATCCACTGCGGTTTACCCACCATGATGCCTTGGTTGACAGCAAAAAGGCTGCCCTCATGGCCCTATTTGCAGAGAAACTTTGCAACGGCGAGAGCGTGGCCGCCGCCATGAGTTTGTAACTCCATCAGCCCCGCAAAACTCATTGAATTTCTATCAGAGGGCATGAAGATGGAAGGTTCTGGGCGGAAATATAGCGCAAGTGGGCATGATGAAGCGATAAGGGAGAGCCGCAGCGCCTCGCTGATGCATGCATGCCAATGCTCCAAAGCGGATACCGAGTTTTGGCAGCTGTGTTGCGAGAGGGACACGCTGGTTATCTACGACGTGAAAGTTAAGTCACCTCAAGCAAGTATAGATACAAGATTAGTGTCTGTTGAGCCGGAACAACTCGGAAAACCTAGTCTCCCCTGACAGCAAAAAAGACGGACTGCTGTACTCCAAAACTCGCCCGTCACCGAGCAGCGCAATCTTGTCGTATCGAGAGACGTGTTTGAGCCGGTGCATGACCGCCAGCACTGTGCAATCGCGGAACTCGGTATCGACGACGTCCTGCATCACCGACTCGGTGTTGCTGTCCACGCTGTGATGTGTCAGTCTTAGGTGGGGATTCAGGTCCGAGCCTGAGTTGAACTCGCCTGCTCATAGCCTCGTCCAAGATCAGAATCTTGCACTTCCTGACGACTGCCCGGGCTAGGCAAAGGAGTTGCTTCTGGCCGGCCGACCAGCCCGCGACGTCCATCTCCTGGTCCAAGCCGCCTTGCTCCTGAACCAGCCTCCATAGACCGACTCTTTGCAGGGCCCGGGTAATCTCTGCATCATCTGAAGCTTCGCCAAAGGGATCGACATTAAGGCGAAGGCTGCCAGGCATCAGGAAGGCATCTTGGGAGACGACATTGATGTGGGCTCGGAGCTCCGCCGGCACCAGCGTCGACACATCAACGCCATCCAGTTCGATCTGTCCCTCTCGCATGTCTGTCATCTGCAGCAAACTAAGGATGAGAGAAGTCTTGCCGCTGCCCGACCGCCCGCAGATTGCGACGTGTTGCCTGGGCTCTATTGCCAAAGAGACGCCTTTGACAACGGATTCGGTGTCGGGGCTGAACAGGTGTCAGCATCAACTTCAATCTCAAGACAAAATGCCTCGTGAGGACCTACCCGTAAGACGCAACCACGTCTGAAAACGTGAGACCTCCAGCACAAGGCCAGTCTGATGGAATCTCCCTCTTTCCAGACGACACCTCCGTCTCCGTCTCCATCACGAACCTCCTAACCCTTGCAGCAGCCCCCACGCTGGACTCGAGTTTGGTCCAGGTCTGAATCACGCGGGCCAGCACCTCGCTGAACCCAATGACCATGACGAGACTCACACCCACGCTCCCCGCGCTGAACCGGTCGTGCCAGGTCACAACGATCACCACCAGGACCACTGCCAAGACGGCCACGATGAGGTTGAGCACGAACGTGAGCCACGACTGGATGCAGCTCTGCGTGTAGCTGGGACGCTGCGACGTGTCGATGTGGCGGTAGTTGCGCTCCTGGTACTGGCGCTGCCACTTGAAGGCGCGGATCGTTGCGGCGCCGGCCACGGACTCGGAGAAGTGGGTGTAGAGGGGCGCCTTGGCCTCGATGCCGAGGAGGCGGACCTGGCGCGAGGTCTGCAGGTAGAAGCGCTGGAGGAAGAACAGTATGGTGGCGAGGAAGGGGAGGGTGATGCCGAGGTACTGGGAGAAAACGGCCAGAATAATGATCTTTGCCAGTATCGTCACGGCCGCTGGCGGAGATTGTTAGAAACCTCGGGCTTAGCCTGACGGCGTCAAGTGGGACTTACATGAGGTGTAGTTCACCAAGTCCGAGGGCAAGTCCATGTCAAGGAGCTGCATGTCCTCACTGAACCTGTAGAGCCCTCGCGTCAGAGACTACATGGCTCCGCTGAGACGAGGTGGAAATGACTTACCGATTGAGAATTTCACCGCTGTCCGTTTTGGTGAGAAAATGGAAGGTGGACCTACGCACGCAGGACTGTTCAGCATTATCTTGGACGCATTATCTTGGACGTATCTTAGAAGCAAGCCCGAATCTGACTTACGCGAGCGTCGTCCTGAGAAGGTCAGAGTGCAAATGCAGGGCCGAGTTGGAAATGATGTCGAGAAAAGCAAACCAGGCAGCTAAAGAAGCGCCCAAGGTTCCCAGGACACCGAACGCGGCATAGATGCCCATGTAGTATCCCACGCTTCTGTTGGCCTCTGCGGCATTCGCCTCGGACCACCACTTGACCCAGACAGCTTAAAGGGGAAAAAGACAAAGTCAACATGGCATCGCCTAGCTGTAGAGTACCCGATGGACCTACTTGAAAATTCCGTAAAGAATATCCACATCACAACAGAGACGGCGTACAGGGTCACCGCCTTCCAGCCTGCACTCCCGAGGTAGTACTTGTAGACCGACATCTCGCCGTTCTTGCGTCTAATATCGGTGTGCGTAGGCTGATCTGCGGACAGCTGCTTGGTGGGCTTTTCGTCGGCATGCTGAGCATCATCATCGGCGTCCAGCGGGTCTGTGGTCGTAGCACTGGAAGCAATCACCAGCCCGAGCCTACTGACGTATCCGCGACCTTGGGAAAGGGTGGTGGGGCTGCCAACCTCGACAATCCTGCCGTTCTCCAAGGAGATGATGGTGTCCGCCAAGGCCATGATCTTGTCTGGAACGTTGAAAAGAATCGTCAATGACTAGGCTGGCAACCGAAGTGAATCGACCCGTGAGAACTTACGGCTGTGAGTTGCGACAACGACAGAAGCAAGGTTTCGTCGAAGCAAACCATTAGGACCCAAAAGGCTTGTTGAAACGTGGTGGGCAGTATGGGCGTCCATGCCGCTGAAGACGTCGTCCAGAACGACGACCTTGCGTTTGGAGTACACTGCTCTTGCTAGAGCCTACATGCATCCAAGTCAAGAGGTCAGCAACTCATGTCAAGAGATTCGGCAGCAGACCCGTCTTCGACTCACGATTCGCTGTTTTTGACCGCCGCTCAGGCTTACACCTTTGCTACCTATAGGCGTGTTGTCGCCCATCGGCAGCGCCTGCAAGTCCGCGTCGAGTCCGCAGGCAGAGGCAACGGTGTCGTACCACTTTGCCCCGTAGGAAGAGACGCCCAGTATGTTGTGACGAATAGACGTGTTTTCGAGCCAGGGGCTCTGCGAACAATATGCGATCTCGTCTTTGCTGCCGCTGTTTGGGGAAGCTGACTTGCTCGTTGATGCGACGGGGATCAAGTCACCTAAAACGGCGCTTAGGAAAGTTGACTTTCCGCTTCCCACCGGGCCAACCACGACGGTCACGGCTGCCCGGTGAACGTCGACGTTGAGATTGTGGAGAACCGGCTGGTCCTGCTTCCAGCCCAAAGTCTCCTCGCGGAATGAGACAATGGGGTTCTTAGACGAGGGGCTGGGCTTCGCGACATCAACAGATTCAAGCGGCCCTAGGACAATGTCTCTTGTTGACTGTGATCCGTTATGTGCGGACTCGCTTGGGTTACTGTTAGTTTCCGGGGCTACACCGTAGTTGCAAAAGTCTTGGATGCGGTCAAAGCAGGCGAAGGATTGCACAACCACGGGAACCAGCTGGATGAACATGACGACCGGGTTGGTGAGAAGCGAGATGAGTGCAATGGACGTAAACGCCTGAGCCGGCAGCAGCGTCTCGTTCTTCCAGAAGACGGAAATGACGGTGTACACTGCGAAAGTGACAATCGGAGCGAGGTTGATCGGAGTGAGTGCTGAGACAACCGTTGATTAGACGGCAAAAGTTGGGTGAGGGCAATTGAGAAGAAGACTTACAGAGTAACAGCGTCGCCACGAGGAGCTTTCGGAAAGACTTTGACGTGTTGATCTCGTCGGTCCGCAGCTTTTGAACGCTGTTCGACATGACCTGGGTGAGGCCCAGCATCTTCACCGCTTTCATCTCGCCGAGCATGGCCGTGGTTACTTTGAGCCGCTCTTGGATCCTTTCGATCCACTGCATCTGCGCTTTTTGGGTGGGCACGGATATCCTCGACATGGCGGCAATGAAGACTGCAAACACTCCTGTCAGCCAGGCGGATATATACAGGATTCAGTCGTCAACTGACCCGAGACAAGGACGATGGGAGCAAGACACGCAAGCGAGAGCTGCAGCCCAAGAAGCCAACTGGCAACAACGATGTCGACTAGCGAGCCCCAAACCATGTGAAAGGCCGACATGGAGTTGAAGATGCGCTCGACATCGGTACCCATGAGGGTAACTGCTGTGATGTCTCCCGTGTCGACCTCCCTGGTATGCACCGCGTGCTGATAGACGAGCGCGATCAAGCCGCCGCGTAGTCTCGTTGTGAAGCGGAGGTTGTGGTACTGGTATATCGAAGTGCTCACTGCGATGCCGACGTATACCAAAGCCCAGGCGCCGATAAGTCCTCGTCCATAGTTGGTATCGGGGGCTTCCTGGCTTACGAATGTAACTGTTGTGTTGATCAGGAAGGGCTGGGCGAAGGTGAAGACCGTGAGACAGAGTCGAGGGATGACGGGCGCCAGGAAAGGGACTAGATAGCTTCGGAAGCAAGCTCGTAGTAGGCTACGGCGGCGACGATGGTCATCTGGGATAGCCGCTGATTAGCAATGATCTCCACGAAGGCACGTTCTGGTTCGTAATTCGCGAGGCTTACATTTGTCCCAAGCAATAGCCAGATTTTTGTGCAGGAGACTGCTTTCGAGGCTGGAGTCGAGACCGGGCAGGTCGCTCAGAGAGATGACTTTGCGATAGCCTGCAGAGAACGTCTGCGCAAGCCAGAAGAAGCAGGTCCTCGCCCAGAAACCACTGCGTTGCTCAGGCGTGGCATATTTGTGGTCGGGTGCTGTCTTCTTCGACGCGATCGACTCGAGGACCGTCGCCGCTGTGGTGAGAACGAAGCTGAGAGTCAATACAGCCGGCACCGAAGCGCCTTGTCCGAGCAACCACAGCGTCCGCACGCGGGCGACACCGAGAACGATTGAAGCAGAGAGGTAGAGGCCGAGCAACGTCGAAGGTCGGGGAGATCGATGATGGGTGAGGACGGATAGCATCGACGCTACGATCGTGGCGACAAATGACAGGACATCGGCAACAACGGAGGTAGAGGTCTGAAAGTGCGGGTCTTGGGTTCGCAGCGCCAGGAATGCTATCTGGGAAGCTATCAGAGCGGTAAGGGTTGCCTTTGAAAACACATGTTAGTCGTTGATTGTAAGCTCAAAGATTGGCTGTCAATGCGATCGGTATCTCGGAATCTCGACGTACCAACTTGGCCGCCAGTAGTTTAGACCGAAGCGAGAAGGCGGCAGGTTGACGGAGCAAGAGACCAATTCTCGATGGCGCCAGGAGGATGAACAGGGTTGACGGAAGGCACGAGAAGAAGATGTCTTCAAATCGCAGAGTAAAGTCGAACGAGCGACAATCAGTGTCGACCCGAGGCCTAAAAGACCGGTCGCTAAAAGCCGGGCATGCCATGTGCAGCGGTATATTGGGTTTCGCAGTGATTCTGTGTTGTCCGATGAAGCTTCAGCCGTGGCCCGTTTGACTCTGCGAGAAAGGGGCGACTTTTGAGACCAGCGGCCGATGTCAGGTTTGGTGGTTGGGGACGCGCGCGTCGTGATGCCTGCTCTCAGCCGAACGGCACCAGTCAACCCATACCCCCGGTGAGCAGGCAGACGCACTTGCGCACGCAAATCGATACGTCGTTCAAGCTGTTGGAGAGGCAGATAAGCATCGAAAGTCCCATATTTGCGCCATTCACGTCGTCCGTCTGCGCCGATGACCCTGCAGTTATCCCTGTCCATTAACTTCTTTAAGTAGGTGCGCATACACAACAATCTCTTCCAATTGCATGTGAGACGCAGATCATCTCTGTCTGTGTTCTTGATCATCCTATGCCGGTCCCAGCCACGATTCACCAGCAAACCGTCCGATAACAGAATGAATAACTCTTCATTTAGATAACAAGTCAGCTTTAGTGTAGTTTAATGACAATCTTTGTCGCGGAAACTCCTTTCTCGAGCAAATCTATACCTCCCTGATAGACTCCAGACCGGTGCCAATAACCTTCGCCTGCGGCACAGCTCTGAGCTTTCCCTGTTTTAGAGCTCGCGGAACCAGATCGGTGAATACCTCAGAAGCCAATGTGCTTTGTATGATATCTGTCGAGAGAAACGGCTTCATGTCCACACCAAGAGGGACATCTCCCAGTGGAGACCTAACACACGCTATCGAGTTGGACGACCGATTCGTTGCTCCCAATACGATTCGCGCGCTGCTGTTCATGGCACTGTCCATTCCGCTGGCTTCGAACACGCCTGCCAACCTTCTTTCTTCCAGGAATCTGAGAATGTCTTCCACGACAGAGGTCGAATGGTAGTCGAAGACTTGCTCAGCCCCTAAACTCGCTACGTACTCGTGGTTGTTTGGAGACGCTGTTGCGACGACTTTGTATCCAGACAACCTCGCAAGCTGAATCGCGACGCTTCCGACACTCGTTGAGCCTCCCCAAGCGAGGACTGTCTCCTGACTGTCTTCTTGATCGAGGCCGGGTTGTCCGAGGTTGAGTTCCGTTTGCCCAAACAGGCCGAGGGCAGCGGTTGCCAGCGCCAGCGGCAGCACCGCAGCCTGCTCGAAGGAGAGACTGTCCGGTATCTTCGAGACGCAGTCAGAGCGCACGTAAGAATACTTCTGAAATGCGCTGTTGGCATTGTCGTCGCTGGCAAGCGATGTAGCAAGCCCGAGAACGCGGTCTCCGGGTTTGACGTGGGCCACGTTCCGCCCAAAGGCATCGACGACTCCAGCCAGATCCATTCCCACTATGGCAGGGTACGTCCTGGGGAACAAGGAGTTCTTCTGAATTGCTCCGTCAACGGGGTTGATTGCGACTGCGGCATTTTGAACGCGAACGTGGTCGTCGGCAGGCTCGTAGAGCGGAGCATGGGGATACGACTTCTCGGCGTCGAGCCAGGCGGCTTCATTGGGAGGCATGGTTGCAAAGACTCCAGCAAGAAGGATTCAGCAACCAAGCTGGTTCATGAGTGAATATTTCTAGAACTGTTAAATCTAGACTAGGACGTGTTTTGAGTGACGTCTTCCCAGGCTGAGGTACATCTACTGTTGATCGTTGATCTGGGTGTAAAAAGCGCCCTGGCCCAATGCACGCAATGCAACCAATGAAAGTTAAAGGGGCTAAATGAATCATCCCGACACCCGACTTGGATTACAAATGCAGTCTTGACGATACCAATGGTGATGATGTGCTCGGTCACTAGCAGGCCTCATTGGCTCAAGATCTGAGTTCTCCTCTTCTAAATGTCCCTATGCCAATTCGCACTCAATGAGGTTCTCAACATCCGACTGTCCGCACTTCCAAAACTTGACAATTTTCAAGTTCAACCCGCTCCCTTCAATCAGTTGATACCAGTGCTCCTCCGTGCGCTCCACAGCCGAAAGCTGCGTCATCATCAAAATGTCTCCGGCCGTCGCCTCCCAGTAAGCACCGGTTGGGGGAATCACGACTTCGAAGATCAACAGGTTGCTGTAACCTGGCTGCATTGCTTCTGCGAGACGACCCAGGATTGTCCTGCACACGTCGTCGGGCCAGTCGTGCATGATAGAGTGCATGAAGTAGGCCTTGGCGCCCTTGACCGGCTGTTCCGTCAGGAAGTCGTGGCCCATCAGCCGGATTGACGGGTCGATGCCCTTAACGTCCTTGATAACAACAGGTAAGTCTTGGAGAATGAGTTTCTGAAGGGCACGCAATCGTTAGCAAGTCCAGATCGAGAGGAAGTCGCATAACTTTCAAGCACTTACACCAGGGTGATTCGGGTAGAGCTTCTTGAACTCATCGATGTCGTGGCCAAGTCCACCAGCAACGTCCACCACAAGAGGGGCTCCAGGCGAGTCGTCCATGTCGGGGAACAGTGTCTTCTCGACTGGGTACAATGAGGGGTGCATCCACGGGACGCGGCCTTGTCTGTATCCACCCACTTAGAGGGGAATATGTCAAAAAGAGTGAAGTTGACGTTGTGGTGTGTCCAGTGACCTACTGTGATGGTTTGTCTGAGGGCCGAGCCCGATGGAACGGAGATACTCGAAGCAGTTTGGCAAGTCAGTCCCATAGGCCGCATGCATCGCTGTATGAGCGGCATCGGTAGGATTGCGCCAATTGGTAGCACGAAGGAACTTGTAGAACTCAATCGGGCTACGGCCGATTCCACCGAGTCTTCAACGCCGCGGTCAGCCGATCCTGAATCTCATTTTTGAACAGGTCGCGAGCGGGACTCTCAACGGCGCAGTGGCACTCACAAAGCAACGTATCCATCGCCAATAACGTCGAGGCTCAGCGATTTCGAAAAGGTCGTGAGCCTGTACTCGTCCCGCGCTGTTTCCTCCAGGTGACCCATCGCACAGACATGACGCAATAGGCGACCTGTCCATTCATTGTGAGCTTCCCGCACCTGGATGGGGAAGAGATAGCCTACCTAGAAGGACTGAATCGACTCCAAGCGGCCCGGCCAAATCTTCAACCCGTTGAGATCTATCCGCGCCATTCTTAACCATGAGCTTCCAGAGTCCAATGTCGACGCCGGTGATCAGGGCCGCGTTAAGCCCAGGCTAGGGAGTATCAGTATGACCGAGACGAGGAAGTTGGGCCCATGGAAAGAACTCACGTCGGCCCAAGTATGTTGTACCATCAGCTCGCGGGGAGTTTGAAGGGAGTGAAGAAGGCTGCGCGTTTTCAGGATCAACTCATGACGTGTCTCCTCCCCGCCGTCTTTGAAGACGCCGTGCAGGTTGTTGATATCTTGTATTAACCCAGACACTGCGTCGGGATTGCTCGCGCGTGTGGCAACAGAGAGGTTAAGCGGCTCTGTCATTTTAAAGGTGGTTGAATTCTTGAATACTCGTGTGAGCGAGTGGGAGAGTGATGATGGCAGTGATTGAGAGAGAGGTGAGTCTGGCAAACCCCTAGAAAACCCAGAGACTTAAGAATGGCAAAGGATCGACGGGAGTAATTAGGACTTTCCACTCCTCCAGGGTCAGCGACCTTATCATGGGCTCAAGGCGCATTGCGTTCGGGGATGGTTCTGTTCTCGTACAATGAGTGGAACTTGTTGGTTGAAGCAAACCTCAAGGATCAGATAGATTCCTGGACTTGTATATGCAAGTCCATGGGTTGTTACCCTTGTGCAGTTGTTGGTTGGTAGTCTCCTGGTGATGGTATACGTTGCGACTTGCAATAGACGAGCAATGTTGTTGGAGCGAGGTTACAGTTGAGCCCCGCTGCCATTTTAATCCTTGCTATCCATATCCACACACAAGACAAATGGCATTCTTACGTTCATCCTGCAAGTCCAAAAAGCTGCGCATACCTTCTATGTGCATATAGCCATATTATGCCAGCCGAGCAGATGAGATAGTAGAACAGAGACACCATACCTCAGTCGTCGTCCCAAGTCAGGGAAGGGAGATGGTTGGTCCCGTGATTTCCAGGTCAACCATAGACTTGTCTATAGGAGCAGATTTATTTACTTCGATGACCTGAGTTCAATGCGAAGTTAATGCTTGTTCTCCCCATGGAAGCTCGGGAGCCACGTTGACTAAGAAGTGACCTTGGCGACGGGGCATAGATTTATGCAACGAAGCCCACATGCTTGTTATCCCGGCGTCTTCTGACGGGGAAGCTTGCCGACGGCCCAGCAGCCTCTTCAACATCCTGGAGAATGGTATACTCTTGATGCGCACATAGAAGTGTTGGTTCAGGGATGCGTGATCCAGTCGATTTCGGCCCATCTTGGCATACGGATGGGCTGTTTAGAAATTCTTCGATAGAAAAGGCGATAGCCCAGGAGCTGTTGAAACGTAGCACACGTTTGTGTATAAGTCAAATACCGTCCTGATATGGCCGCAACGATAGCTGTATCCTTGAACTCGACTTTTTGGTGTCTCACTCCGATCTGAGATCTATCCCTCTTTTGACAGCATCAATATGACTGAAGACAAAGGGCCCATGATCATCGCCGTCTGCTGGGCCTTCACAGCTCTCGGTCTCATATTCGTGGGTGGCCGACCTTTCGTGCGCCGCAGTTCACCGGCGTCCAGTCTGTTCTCTGATGACTACTGGATCATCCTATCCTCCGTACGTACCTTAGGATGCTGTGGTCTTCACTGCAACGCGAGACTACCTGACTAACGTTTGTATATTCTGACAGGTCTGCGCAATTCTCTCGAATGTTTTAGTCACAATCTCCGTACGCTGGGGCAACGGCCGGCACTTCGCGACGCTCGATCTTGAGCAGCAGCAAAAGACGGTAAAGTGGATGATGGCGGCGTACTTCCCGGGGATCGAGACGCTCGGCTTCCCGAAGCTGGCCGTCATCGCCCTATTATCCCGGCTGCTTGCTCCTGGGAGGCTTCATACCTGGGCGCTGTGGATTATGGGAACCGTCTGCTGTCTGTCACTCACGGCGATGGTTTTAACTCTACTGCTCCAATGCAGCCCCCCAAGGGCGCTATGGACTGTTGCCATGCCGCGGAACTGTCTTCATCCGAAAACGCTGGAAGGTTTGGCATTCTGGGCTAGCTGTACGTTCATCACCGGCGTTGTTGGTCCAAGTTGCTGACTTGAAACAGCTTTTTCTGCATTCCTCGACTTCTACCTGGCAGTCTACCCAGCTGCCGTTCTCTGGAAATTACAGATGCCGGCTAAGAAGAAGATGGCACTCAGCTGTGCTCTTGGAATGGGCGTTGTGTAAGCTCTCGCGTCCTCGTACCAGCGGAAGTTCGTTAGACTGATGACAGCATAGCTCTGGTTGCGTTGGCATCGTCAAGGCGACCGGTGTACCGACTCTTTCGAGTCAAGACGTTAGCTGTAAGTCCAAAGTCGACCTTTTCGATTTTCCGTTAGGAGTACCAAGTTTGGACAGGTTTAACACAACACCAGATGACCTTTGCGACCCATTGTATTGGACATCGTAAGTTTCACTTGAATACGTCCACGTTAAGCTGTGACAGCGCTGATCAATGTCGGTCATAGCATCGAAGGCAACCTCATCATCATCGCCGCATGCATCCCGGTACTCCAGCCACTGCTCGAGGTCTTCAAGGGGCACAGCATCTGGAGCACGGATAAGAAGTCGGGCAGCCATCCATACGAAAAGCACAGCAAGCAGAGCGCCAGACAACCACAAGACCCCATAGAGCTGCGAAAAACACCTCGAAAGAAAGTTGATGCATATGGATTCACAATACGCGAGCAAGGCGATAGCGAGGAGAGTATCGTCAGCCCAGACAAGCGTTCGGAAACTGCGTCATCTGTTCAACCTGGCGAAACATGCCCCGGCGCTGAGGCCGGTATTGTCAGGAGTAGCACTGTCGCCGTGACGTACGACGAGGGAGAGGGTGGACCGACTTCCGCCGCTACAAGATGGGCCGCTGTGTGATAGGTTTGGAAGACGAAGGCCGCTGATGGGGCCGCGTAAAGTGATTCGGATCAGACGGTTCAGATGCCAAGCTTCCGCGAATGGGAAGTAATTGAATCATCAATACTTGGTGTACAGCTTGGCGAAACCCCCCTCAAGCACTTCGACGCTCTATTTCACCTCTGCATACGCACCCAGCGCTTCGTGGAGCTTTCCAAAGATACCATCGTGCCAACTCGTAATCTCCTTCCACTCACTCTCCGGGAGCGTCACATAGTACATCCTCAGCCACCCGCCAACGACAAAGTCCGCGTGGCTTGCTCTTTTCCCCAGCAAGAACGGCCCGCTCGTGTCCTCCCGGAACAGCCTGGCTAGCCCGCCGAGAACTTCTTTGAACGACTCCATGACCTTCTGTCGGGCCTCGCCCTCCAGTGCAAAGTCCGCCCAGCTCTTGATCCCATACGCGGACGCGCGCTGGACGAAAAGCGCCTTGGTAGCCTCCTCGGTTGCCGGGTCGAAGGGGAACCCCTGCGTTGTGAGCTGCACGTGCGCGGTGAAGGCGGCGTCAATATTGACGTTGAACTTGGCGTAGGCCGGGTGCTCGCTCTCGCGGCAATCGGAGAGCGGGACGAGAATCGAGGGGTGCTCGAAGTCGTAGTCGAGCGGCTGCGGAGGGAAGAGGTCGCCCGCGCCGGAGTCCGGGTAGGTCTTCTGGAGATAGGCCGCGATGTCGAAGGAGTCGCCGACGACCGCGCCGGTGGACGGGTCGGAGATGACGGGGAGGGTGTAGAAGTCCTCGCCGTCGGCGAACTTGCGCACCGGCGGGACTTTGAGGCCCTTGCGGACCTTCTCGATGTCGGCGGGGGCGACCCAGGTGGTCTTGTAGGGCACGCCTTTGAAGTTCAGGGCCATGCGGGCCTTCCACGGGTTCGGGGAGCAATTG
This sequence comes from Colletotrichum musae, assembly GCA_027406025.1. Taxonomy (NCBI): domain Eukaryota; kingdom Fungi; phylum Ascomycota; class Sordariomycetes; order Glomerellales; family Glomerellaceae; genus Colletotrichum; species Colletotrichum musae. The sequence goes on from JANVYC010000004.1 coordinate 1,753,924, forward strand.
GACTCCTCGACGGGAGGGCGAGTGGCGATGTCATAGAAGGTGATGTGGCTTGCTGTGGTTGTCGACATGGCGAATGATGGTGATGGAAGTGATGACGCTACAGAGGATCCTTGGGTTGTCATGGGTTGGTTCTTGTGTCTTTGGCAATCAAATGGCGTGACGGTTGAATGCACATAGTATTATATATAAGAGAATGGCCTCACTCCTCGTCTCATATCCCCTCGTTCTCCTCACGGCTGCTGTGTGCCCTGCGGCTGTCAACGTCCTGTCACACTTGGCATGGGATGGGGTTAGTTCGGATGAATCATCATGACTCACTTAGCTCGGGGCCAATTGCGAGTCTCCAAGCTGCCTCCGCATTGCATGTCTTGTTGCCCGAGATGCAGTGTAAGCTCAGCCGACGCAAGACATGCAGGAGCTAAATTGCATCAAACTCAAAAACGGGCTGAGCTCGAATCCATCAGCACCAGTACTTAAGACCGGACTGATTAGTGGCAGGATAATGGAATCAAGAAATGAAAACTGGCGGGGAAGACTGTGTGTGCTCTGGGCAACTCATTTGCTAAAATCGTAATTAGGTCTGGCACTTTGCGGCCTCTAGACACGCTGGCTATTGAGAGTCATCCGCTGGGTACACTGAGGCAAAAAGAAGAGCAAAAAGAATTCCCATGAATCAGTTGATCCACCAGGTGTGCTGAGTTGCCTCGTGGGCGAATCGAACGCCCGATCTCCTCATTACTAGTGAGGCGCTTTACCACTGAGCCAACAAGGCCTGTTGATTGATGATATTTTGGGAGGGCAAGTTGAAAATGAAGGTTGCGAGTACGTATGCCCATCGGAATACCCGTCTAGTTAGTGTATTGGATTGGATGGCATTCCGAGAAAATTTCGTGTAAGCTGTCCTTGCTGCAGCTTCTTTGTTGTCGCCAAACTTTTGCGCTACGATTTGGGCTATCTATGGGCAGCATCGCAATCTCGGGCCAGTCCGCGAAAGCGGATGCACGGCCAACCGCCCGCGAGTACCTAGGCAGCGAGACCAGCATAAGGAAGCTTGAAGCCGAGGGAGAAAGAATTCTTTAGTTGTTTCATGTGATATACGACTTCATGAGGCTCAAGACTTCGTGTCTGGCTTGTCTCTACGAGGCGCAGCGCTCCTGCTTTCCCCTTTCTCGGAACGGACGATTTCTGCTTGCGAACGTCACCTTGACCAATCCAGATCTCTGAGCGTGACGCTGAGCGTTTCTTCTGATGAGACAAGGCTTCGGCTTCTTGCCGAAAATCGTTGTGGTGAGTTGTTTCTCAAGCAAAGGTTGATGAGCAAAGTCCAATGTCGATGAAAACTCAATTGCGTGAGCGTCAATCGCCGACTGCAGCCGGCGCTCGCAGGCTCTCCCAGAGACCTCGGCCAGTGCTGAATCTGCTCGGATTAACCCCCTATGACTAACATTCAGAGAGGCTGGCCAATCCCGGCAGGGTCCACTCCGAGAGTGAGCGGTGAGGTCATTCTGGGTCGTGATGAAAGATTTTTGACGCCCTCACCGAAAATCCCTCGAGGGCAAAAACAACCAGGCTGATTCCATGTCATTGTCACCGTCACTTTGATGAGGCTCGGCAGAGTCAATGGTAGTTAGAATGAGATGTCGGCCGCCCCCTGGTTGTGAGTGGTTGGGCGATCCCGACCGCTGCAGAATCCGAGCCGGACCCCTGGGCCGGAAGACGCCGCGGCTGCCGTCTGGGCTCCCGACGGTGAGGGACAGGAAAACTCTTCGTTTGAAGGTGGGTTCCGGAGGCTGGATAGGCTCATTACATGCTTTCAAGACTCTTGGCCTTGGGCGGTGTTGGTGAGGCTTTCTTCACTTCCATCTGTCTCATCGTGGCTCATCCGCTGGAACGAGATGGCCTATTTCTCCGATCAGAAGGATCTTTCCGAAAAGTCCCCTGAAATGCGTTTATTTATAGGCGGGGGAGCGACGACGACCCCTCACTCAGCTGAGCTCACTAACCCCGAATTAGGGGGACCGTTGAGCCCGCCCCTCTCAGTGAGCAAGACTGTCTCCAATTTGCAGTGATCCGCGAGGCTTAAGGTTGCCGGTTACCGCTCTTCCATTGTTCGAGAAGGTGAGCGTTTCTGCCTCCTGAAAATAAGAGCTCCATGCAATAGTCAGGAGTTTCCACGAGATAAGCCGGGCAGAAACGTGATTGATCAGCGAATTGAAGCCCCGGAAAGCAGGCGAATGTTCCGTGCCGAAATGGCGGTGACGGGGTCGTTCTCTTCTCACACTCGCACACACACACTCGAGACTTGGAGAGGTGCTGCCCCTCTCCCCCTGTTTGCCCTGGGACAACTCACGTCTGGTTGGAACGGGCGGACGGGTGGAGACGGTGAAGCTCATCGCGGGCCATTGGCATGAGGGCCGACGCATGGCGGTGGAGGTTGGGCATCACAACCGTACCTCTGATACGCACATGATTATGAGCAGGTACATGCCATGCTCCGTGGTGTACATGGTGTACATCCCATCCCATCCTACATCGCGCATGATCCATCTCAGCGACGTGGCGGAGAGGAGAGACTGAGAGAAACTGGCTGGGCCGCAGATTGACGAGACCGCCCTCACCTTGTTTGGGCCCCCCTCTTTCTCTTCCTCTGTGTCTCTCGCCTTCTTCCTCTGTCTACGGAGTATCCTGGTCTTCGTCTAGCCTCTCATACACAGTCTGGCCTCTCTCATGCAGGCCAGGCTGCCCACATCGGACCAGTTAGCATCGCCGGCCACTCAGCAGCCCCGGATTCAAATGTACAAATGTACATCTCATGTAGGAACGGGGCGTTGCAATACAAAGTAATAGAGGAGAATGTGTTGTTTTGTGGTTGGGCTCCTTGCCTTGCATTGGTTCAATCCATGTCCCGGTCCCGATCCACGGACTGAGGTGATTGATTTGCTTGTTGCTCTCTCACCTCTCTTTTCACCCCCCCTTACCTACCAGTCGCAGTCGCAGTCGTTGCTAACAGTGACCGATCATCCTTTTGCTTTATTTTTTATTTTTATTTTTTCCCCGCCATAGCAATAGCTGCCCGTCCCATTCGACCCCCCCAATTCCAGACCGACCGACACCTTGACACCTTGACATTTACAAGAACGCCCCCCCTCCCTTCTTACTCTTATCCTTTCCTTCTCCCTTTCTTTTCCCTGGGATGTCGCAAGAGATGGTGATCGGGAACCGTGATTTATCGACTTTCAGGAGCAAGAGTACCAAGAGCGCCAAGAGTGACTCGGGGAACGGAGATGATGCGTCGGTAGGGACGCACGAGAGCTCGTACGAGCACCCTCTGGGTGAGTTTTACCTCTGACGAGCGCATCCTCTTTACCGCCGTTCTGCCGCTCAATGAGATGAGCTAGTTTTTGGCTGACTTTCGACAACTATCTACAGCTCGGAAAGGGTACGACATTGGCCCCGCGTCCCGCCTCGAGATCGGAGATGTTTTCGAGTTCCTCTGGGCCGACTCGCACGAGTTCGAGTGGGAGTGGAAGTGCCTTGGCTACACGCGCTTCATCGTCCTGAGACACAGCGACACATTCCCTCACTATGTGGTTTGCGTGTAAGCATCACCAGTCAATCACCGCCATTTTCATCAAACCCATCACCAACACCAACGACGACAATCGTGACCAACATCACTATCGTCAAACCCCTCCCTTCTTGGTGTCTCCCGACCCCGACCCCCGCTCCCTCCGTCGACCCCCCGCTAACCCTTGATTCTGACTCCCAAAAGGCCAATCTCCACCCCCACCAAGAACGACTTCCAGAAGCCCGGCATCGACTCGAGCCAGCAGGGCTACGTTTTCGACGAGAACGACCGCACACCGCCTTTCGACAAGCTCCCTTTCTCACCGGTCGGGCTCCAGCTCCGCCCGGGCAAGTTCCGCGTCAAAGAGAACTCGCGCGCAAATTACGCCGATGTCCTCGAGGTCGATCACGACGCCCAGGTGATGGTCGTCGGCGATGTCACCCGCTACTTCGATCGCGTCCGCCGCAACGTCAACAAGGCCGTCATGCGCAACGTTCTCAAGCGAGCGCTCGAGCAGTACCGCCAGGGAAAACTCGTCAGCAAGAAGGGCGCCAAGCTCGAGGCCAGCGTCATCAACGGCGGAGACGACGATGAAGACGAGGACGAGAACGAACCCGAGGGCGAGTCCGACGGCGATAATCTCTCCGCGACTGCGGACGCTGGCGTTGGTGTCCACGATGTCTACCTGCATCCGGAGGTACCCATCCTCGACCACCAACAACAGCCCCAACAATATCATCAACAACAACAACAAACGCCGCAGTCAAAACGTTTGTCGGTCTCTGAGCCCAAGAGGATGGAACCCGTCGTGTCCGCCGAGCCCCCTCCGCCCCCTCCGGCACCACCGATGCCTCCCATGGGCGTAAATGCCCCTCCCCCGGCGCCCCCGATGCCGCCCTCCATGTCGATGCCCCCTCCGCCCCCGCGGCACCGTGACGACGATACGGTCTCGGTCCGGCGACAGCACCGCGACGACGACACGGTCTCGCTCCGGCGACAGCACCGCGACGTCGGCGATGACGCGTCCTCGATCCGCCGGCAGCACCGCGAGTCTTTCGCCGTCGCCAACGATGACGCCGCCTCGATCCGGTCGCACGCCTCCCGGGAGCGGAGGGCCTCGCGGCGTGAATCGATGCCCAAGGGCCTGGGCGACGACGTCCCGCGCCGGATGGCGGACCAACACGTCGACGGCGCGTCGCGGCCGTACCGACAGCGCATCGACCTGCCCCGGTCGCGCAGCTACCGCGTCGCCCCGGAGCACGAGTCCATCTACGACATCGCCACGGCTCGCGATTGACGCTCAACGACAACAGGACTGGAAAACGTTCTAGGGAAAGGCTGGAAAGCTGTGAAAAGCTGGGGTCGGGCATTCGGGGTTTGATCGGAACTCAATTCGGAGGGAAGGCTGCTTTCGCTTTCGTTGCATTTTGATTCCGGGAAGAGTTTCTCATTCTCTCTCTCGGAGCCGGCGCGAGAAAGAAAAGGGATGGAAGGCTGCCGTTGTTTCCCACTTTTTATCTGACGACTTTATCATCATTGACGATTGCATGTTTCAACTGACTGCGGCACACAAACAAACACAACAACACACGAACAAACAAATAACGAAGAATCCGCCCAGCATCAACGGAGTACTATTAGACTTGTTTTTTTTTTCTTACGGTTTTTTTACTGTATTGCTCTTTTATGGACAATCTCAAACAATTAACGACAACTACGACGACGATATTAAGCGTACCTCAAACAAAAGCCTTCTGTACAAAACTTCCATAATCCAAAAAATTGAACCGTCGAACTTTTTTGGTCTTTTCTCTTCCCTCTTTTCAGTTCCTCTTGTCTCTGATAACTTGGTGGCAGATCATTCTTCAGGACAAGAACCGTCGTCATGGACTCATCATACCGCAGCAAAGCAAGCAAAGCAAGCAAGGCCAGCAACGTGGCTCTGTGGTGTGATAACTGATCGATGCATGCATCATGCTTCATGCAACCCAAGAGGACATTGGGAAGTTCTGATTTGGTATTTCCTTTTCAACATTTGGGTAGCAACTTCGGGCAGCAAAATTAAGCAACGAAAAGAGGTGCCTCCGCCTTCAAATCAGTCAATCAGTCAACTGCGCTAGCCGCGGCTATCTGCATCTTCCCCCTCACCTCCCACCATCCCTCATGCAGGTTAAGGCTGCACCACCGGTGTAGGTGTGCAAACCAAGATAGCCCGACCGAATCTCGCGATCCTTCTCACCAGCTGGCCGGGCCAAATGTCTCGCCCTCCTTTACCGTTTTCAAGATGGCGCCATACGTGGAGTCCTGCTCGCGAGATAAAAGGTCAGCCAACAAACTTCCAAAGAGACAAGAACAGGTTTTGTCGCCTGCCAGCATGGAACGCATTGCAGTGCAGAGTGCAGACGCGAACCAAACGCAAGACGTCATGTGAGATAACACCAAAGGGCTAGAACGTCTCGACAGAGGAACAATCGAGACAACGTATGCACTCACCACCGTGTTGAACACGTCCACGTTCCCCCACCACTGCGGAATCGTCACGTCGGGTAGCGTGATGGCGAAGAAGATGACGATGGTGCTGATGATGAGCCCCGCGTCGAGCGCCGCCGCCGTGATGTAGTTGTACGTCCGCCACCACCCCTGGAACCGCTTCCGGATGCCGTGGTTGAAGATCAGCCCCACGATGGCCCAGCTCGAGAAGCTGAGCGGCGTCGCCGGCGGCAGCCAGCCCATCGCGCCCAGCATCACCGGCGCGTGGAGCGCGCGCGTGAACTTGAGCTTGAGCACCTTGGTCAGCACGTAGAAGAGCACGGGGAGGCAGGCGCCGATGAGCCAGAAGAAGTTGAAGTCCTGGTAGATAGAGCCCGCGCCGAACATGCGCCGCGGGCCGATGACGCCCCAGACGATGGAGCTGCTGAAGAAGGCGCGTCCGTTGGGGCAGGTGAAGTGTGCTGCTTGGTGGCTTGAGGCGCGTGATATGTCAGTTCGTGATCAGTTTCAAAGGGAAAGGGAAGGGTTCACTCACAGGGCACAGGCGTCTTCAATGTTGCCGAGCGTCCAGTTCATGACAGCAATCTGCACAAACACGGCCCAGATGGTCGCCACGACCTGGCACCAGAACGTGATCCTCGGCGGGATCTTCATGTAGTGCGCCATCTTGAGGTCGCCGGAGTACGTCTGCGCCTGGCCGAGCGTGATGGTGCTGTACACCTTGAAGATCATGACGCCGATGGGCTTCCCGGGGATCATGAACCCGGCCAGGAAGGGGGACAGAACGTTCAGCGCCAGGCCCAGGTTCGAGATGGCCAGGATCGTGCACGTCGGCACGACGAAGACGATGGCAAGCAAGTTGGCGACGATGAACGCCCACCAGGGCAGCTGCGAGTCGTAGCCCTCGGCCGTCGCGAGACCGAGGCCCAGCGCGATGACGAGGAGCACGGCGTACCACCACTCCGGCGCGTCTCGGTACTTCTTCATCAGCTTCAGGTGGATGTCGGCTTCCTGGTTGCGGGCGGCCTTGAGACGGTACCAGATCTCCTTGCCGTGGAAAAGGCCGCAGTGGACGATGGCGGCCGTCAGGGCGGCGAAGGAGAGGCCGTAGTTGAGGGCAAACGTCGGCGGGAGGAAGAGCGGGGAGTACTGCTTGTACTTCTCGACATCGAACGTATACCCGGGTCCCAGGATCTTGCTGACGTTGTAGTTGCCCTGGGTGTTGTCGTACGTCTGCGAGGTGTTGATGGGGAGATACTCGGAGAAGAGGGCGCCCGTGTAGGCGATACCGATGGTCGGGATGATGACAAAGGTGAAGAGACCGATCAGCACGTTGATGTGCGTGTGCGTGGGCGAGAGCAAGGGGTCTCCGAGGTAGGCGGACACGTACGTCCAGTCAAATGTAATAGGGATTAGCGACAAGCCCGTGAAGCCACCGAATAGCTGGTTCAGCACGACGTTGTTCGGCTTGATCCAGGTGATGAAAGCGAACACGGACAGACCCTGCCAGAGAACGCCGGGAATCCAGTAGTAGCAGAACATGCCGGCGAGGACGTAGAAGAAGTATCGGTATCTGCTAATGACCCAGCCATTGCTATGCGAGCCGTCGCTCTTGCTGCGGTCGTGCAGCGCGTAGAAGAGCGACGTGTTGGCGAACTGGTTGGGCCAGATCATCGCCGACGGCCAGACGAGGAATCGGCGGCACAGCCCGGCAAGTCCGATGCCAATGAGCTGCGAGCTCAGCGTGAAGAGCAGCTGGAAGCCCCAGCCGAGGTTGACATCATAAAAAGGCTTGCCTTGCAGCGCGAGCAGCGCATCGGTGCTGTAGGCGTAACCGATCGAGACGTTGGACATGAGCGTCACGACGACGTGCTCCTTGATCGTGAAGGGCCCCGTGTTGAAGGTCCACCGCGCGCCGAAGGTGTTGAACACCCGCGTGGGCATGACCTTGGCCCAGAGGCAGCCGATCGGGTAGACGAGGAGTTGGACGATGATGGAGGGGAAGTTGATGGCGGGACTCCTGCGTGGTGGAGAGATGGTCAGTAAAGAACGCAAGATCCCAGAAGAGAATCGTACCTCATGCTGAGGAACATGTTCAAACCGCTACCAATGGTGACGAAGATCATGCCCAGGATCCACGCGCGGACGGTGTTGGCCACCTCCTCGCCGTCCGTGTTGCGCACAGCGGCGCGAACCTCCTCGTACGGCGAGTCCTCAGTCAGGATGGCGTCGACGGCGATGATCTCTTCCGAGTCGCCGTCCTGGAGGGCCTTTTTGACCATGTCGGTCTTCTCTGGGGAAAGGTTGGGATCCCATTGATGGTCGCGCTGAAACCGCTCCAGATCGTCGGCTGCTTGCGAGACGTCTGTCGCATGGTGCCTCTTTTCGTCGGATGAGACCGCGGTAAGATGCTCCTCGTGCGCCATCTTGATACCGTTATACCCTGAGAGGTCGTGTGGTGATGTCAATTGCTTGAAGTCGGCTGAGCCCAGTGGCTCTTGGGCTCCTCGGATGAGTGCGAGCTGCTAGATGCTGGCAACCTGGGGAGAGAAGGAGGGGGAACTAGAAACCATGACATGATTCGGTCGAACGTCTCCCTCATATAAGTCCATTCGTCAATGGAACTCAATCCGAGGGGCCGTCCCCTGTGAGGGGACCTGCCTACGCGGCTACGCGTCGATAACGGTCACCCGAGCAGCTCATCCCGTCCATCCCAGCGTAACGTGCCATGGGTTCCTTTGCACGATGGATCGTTATCAAAAGTGCGTCTTCTCCGCCCGATGCCGCTGGTGAACCGTGTTGCCTCCCCTCGCCCGTTACTTATCTGGGCCGAGCTTGGGTGGGACTTGAGGGGAGGATGACAGGGTTGTTGCCGTTTTCCCCGGAAAGGAGGAGGAGAGACGCGTTCCCGCTTATCGTCTTGTCATTTCTCGTCCCGGCATGGCGAATGCTTGGTCCAATTACCGTGGAACTCTAATGCGCCGTTTGAATCGGGGATCCCATGACAACGCCCCGGACTTCGCGCAACCGCGTGACGGTCTTCCCTCTCCGTTAGCAGTTTCCCCTCGACTCCACCGGGATGATAAGGTATGTATCGCTCAGGATGAACCCCTCCTCATCCGGAATCCCGGGGGCGGATATCATTTGGATGCGGAGAGAAAGATACGAGTGGCTGATAAGTCGGGCGACTTCCCGCGGGACGCTTTCCGATCAACAAGGATGCTCGGATGAGGGCCCGGACTTTGCCGGGAATATGAATACGGCAACAAACACACCTGGGTCGGCATTGAGCTGGGATGTGTCTGGTCATGCTGACCTTGTGACATAATACATGCATCGAATCAGTGGATAAAGTTGTGAGAGTTGCCATTGATGAAAGGCCGAAATCTTGAACGGACATTGGAAAACGTGTGGATACGCTGAAAAGCAAGGAAACGACACTAGAAGAAGAGGGAAGCATCTTCCCTAACTCCAAATTTGTTATCCCATCCGCGCAACCGCTGTGCCTCCTCAGCCTCTGGCCTGGCCTCAAGACCGTGAGGGGACAGTCGGGACCTCGGACGCTTCGTTGCTTCGGATTTGGCACCATCGGCCCCTAAACTTTGTGATCGCGGTCAAGCAGGCCTGATAGTCTCGCATCGAGTCTGGATCGCATGGAACCGGCAAGTCGTTGGTCACATACTTTTCGAAATCGCCTAGAGTCGGCTCTTTCTCCTCAGGAAGTACGACTGCCTGGCGTCTTGGGGCTGTAGGTTCGTTAATAAATCTGATCTGGTACAATGCTGAGACCTAAGATCGACTGTCTTCGATATCACTTACGCTGCCGTGTTGCGGATGCCGAGGGCGGCGCGCACTCGAAGATGAGTTGGTAGATCCAATCCCATTTCTCAGCATCTGGCTTCCCCTGAAGTCTCTCTTTCTTGGTCTTGGACTTCTTTCTGCTATCGATGTAACCGCAGGTTGACCCGACTTCCGTCCCACAATTCGGATCCGAGAGACGATGCTGAGAAAGCTGAGACCCAAATCTGAAGCTCTCTGAACACCGATTACAAACATGTTCCGGGCAATGGCGGCGATATAAATGCTCTCTGACATAGAAGCGTCAGTGATTCGAATCTATCGAAGGCCTCCATATCAAGCAAGAGTCTCAGGTTTTTGACGACACTTACTTCGGTCTGTGAATTGTCCAGCCTTGATGGATGCAACTCCCGAACCTTTCCGGGTCCTGCGTGTAAAACGGACACTGGAAGACTTGCGCCGGTGCTCTCTTGACTATTTTAGGCGAGCCAGATAACTCTACGGTATCTGTAGGACCACATGGTACGATCTGTCCTTCGATTCGTTCTCCACGGTGCTCGGCGGCATCATGAGATGCTTGATGCCGTTTCCGTTTCTGACCACGCGAGGATTGCGGCAGTTGGGCCAAGCCACCATCAGGCAAGAGATCCTGAGATAGTGCCTGTGCGATATTCGCAGTCTCGCAAACTTGTAGGGACGAGCTGACCTCAGTGGCTTGCAGTTGACGGTCGAACGTCGTCAGGAACGGTGCCAAGGTCTCATCCTGCGGGTCTTTTCCCTCTATCGGCGCCGAATCGTCGGATGGTGCTGGCGATTCCTTGCTGCAGCTCCCTTGATTAGTCCAGTTGCTTCCATCAAATGGCATAAAGTTGCCGTCCGCTTGGAGGTTGTGCAGTAAAGCGTCAGCCTCCACATCCTTCAATTTCGACAGTGCCCCTGACGGAAACAATGTGAAGTCAAGGCTGTTGCTGTGAATGTCAGATGTGTAATGTCAGGATGTTTCTTCGCCTGAGGATTTCCCTTTGTTTTCTTTTCTTGAACTTCTTAGTATCGCAAATTCAACCCCGTACATTGGTATAGCTTCTTCATATTAGCTTTGACCCATCTGATTGTTTTTCGTGGCTCTCGTTTTCTTACTTGGTCTGTCTTCTAATGAAATGTTGGACGACTGGATTGTCCGTGGGTCCCAACGCTCTAGTAGTGTAGATAGCTTCTCAGGCTAATATACCGCTCAGTCGCTTATACGTTATTAATCGATTATGTTGCCTTGGCCCTGTTCATATGCGTGGGCAAATCGTGCTGAGGGGCGATGCTGAGTGGGTTTGTGCTTCTAATCATCTCGACCTCAAAGCACCAGAAAGGCTCAGAAGACGAGACGAGGCCAAGATGAAAAGAGAGAGAAGAACTCCGGAAATTCTGATGAAAATGAATTGATTCGTAGCAAATATGGCGGCCTTGATGTGGAATGTCGGACTTGTATCTCTTGTAACGAGACGTGTCTTCTGGAGCTCTTGCAGTAATGCTGGGACTCTTGCAGTGATGATGGCCATGAAAACGCTCCGGCGGGGTTCCGGTTTCCTAATGGCCGGCATCACTGCGATCTCAGAGGAAAGCTTCACTGGTCCACCGCCAGCTTTGGTTTCTGCCCCAATATGGTAGACGGATACGACTTGGCCCAGGCCGAGAGTCGAGTTCTTGGAGAAGGACCTGCTAGCGGTGGCGTCATCTCAACAAGCATGTTGTACAGTAGGTCATTGATGTTTGTGCCGATGATCGAGGACTAATGAAAAAGTCAGACTCTGGTGTTCTGGGTTATGTGTTATGGATAACTTACTTGGTTCCTGCTCGGAGTGACAATGGGCGCCACAACGACTGGGACATAGCTCGTCAGAGATGCCAACCTGAGTAAGTCGTGACAAAATTCTCAGCACGGTGGACTGGAACTTGTCCGGTGCTCTTGGGAGCACCTAGAAGCTGGAAGATGGAGGCCAATATGGCAAGTGGACGCCATGCTCCTCGAGTTGAGGAAAGGCTACTGGATCCATGGCACCGGCGGATCCCGGTAGCTTCGGATGCTACATCGGCGGCGAAACCGGTGTCCGCCGGTGCCTACAACCGATGAAGGCCCTCGTTCCTCGTAGATTTTCTTCTCCAGTCAGCTGGGGACAAAGCCTAGTTTCAAGTTCTCAATGACTGCTTACACGGATTTCTCGACGGTTTCTTATAAGAACTTGCTGGTGTTGGTCGGTAAGAAGGTAAATGAGGTATGGCTGGATCAAAGCAAAGGAAACGGGAGTCGAGGCCTTATATCCACGGCTGCTAAGACCTGCCGATCATGCCGTACCAATGCGAACCATACGAGGCAACCGTCGTTGCCGTGCCAAGCAACTTCGCTCAGAATCTTTGCGCGACTGCGAACTGCTTTGGCGACTTTGCAGCGCCTGGTAGGTGGAAATTCTTGGAAACCGATGTCTACCTGCGCCATGCTGCGCAGTTGCGTTCCCAACCTGCTTATGGCAGAGCATTTTGTCTCACATCGACTTTCTAACCCAATGAGGGAACTCCCAGGCTCGCATGGGAAGCCTCTTTCCGATTTACTCGTGTATAAAAAATACCCTTTTATTGTGACTCGTTGCTTATGGTGTTGAGGCGAGGCTTGCTCTCTGGGGTGTGGCAACTTCTGTGATAGCGTGAGAACAAACCAGAATCCGTGTACTTCAATTACTGGTAATTGGCTGATTGCATTGAACAATAAAGATATCATAGCCGAACAAGATCCTATCATATGGTCTACGATAGGGGCAATGCGAGGGGGATGTGAGGTTGCCATGTTTGATCCTGTCTATCTGGCCATCGGTTTTGCTTCGACAGCTAACCTTGATGTTTAAGAGGAATAGATCGACTCTCATTGTGGACTATGGGTGCTTGCGCGGGGGGGTGCACAAGTATAACTCCATTGCTTGTATCTTACTACTCTCTGTGCTTCCAGAATCAGCTTTTGTGTCCTACACTGAGCCAGAATCAAGGAATGACTTCTCTGCTTCAGACCCTTTGACTTTGAGGTAACGCTGAATTACGGTCATTCGCTCTGGCTTATATCTGTCTTAAACGCCTGACTGCCCATGTTCCCTCCTAGGCGGAACAACATCGGTCAATCTTCAGGGTCTGATGGGTATGTGGCCGTGATCATCGGCATCAACCGACACGCGGGCCCCCACTCCCGGATCCCATCGTTGCCGCTCAGCCACCATGATCTACGCAGTCCTCAATCATGTTGTTTCCCCAATGCTGTTGTCGGCAAGGTGACAGGGTGAAGAAGGTCAGGTAGAGAGAAGCTTTCCATTATGAGAAAATTCCGCCTTATCTATTTCCGTTGGTTTCTGTCAGTTCACTCGAACGAAAAACGTCCGCTACAATACAGAAGTCGGCAGATGTAACTCTCGGGAGCTTTCACCCACAATCCATAAATGGGACCGGAACCCCATAAGCTCGCCGTCGATGCCACCTTCACGCGCTTCCACTTCGAACCCCACTTGCCGGGCAGTATTTCTGTCAAACTCCTGGCTCGGGGCTTTCACGCGCGTCCCGGCCGGCAACTGGACCGTCTCTGGTTAGCACCTACCCATAGGTACATCCACACTCTTCAACGCGTCAAGGACTGATCCCAGTCTCCCATCACTCTGCGCGGTTTGTCTCCCTTGCTCGACCTACGCCAGATCGCAAGCCGTTGATCATTCTCGAAGTTATTTCCATATGACTGTGGAGTTCACCGCCCGCGTCCCCATCGCTGATTGGCAGAATGCATCGAGCCACCTTCGAGGCCGCGCCAACGCCTTGAGACAGGCTTTAGTCGAGGCCGCGATACCGGGCCTCTCCTTCATCCCTTGAGACCTATTCCTTCTATCAATGAGGGCCATGATGCTCCGTTCGCTTTCAACTATTTAGCGGATAATTTCCGGTCAGGGGCGGTAGATGTGAGCATGGCCACGGAACCGGTACCCGGTGTCGTTCGCTCAGAGCACAACGCGAGATCTGGAGCCGGCCTTGTTAGGCCCAATACCACTGTGGATGCTGCTCGTCGTAAGCCCAGCACCGCACTCTCCTTTCTCCCCATCGCAAATGACAATCACTTCTTAAATGGGACGACTGAGGTGACTGATGGCAGAAGCGGTTGGCATATAAAGAGGCTTGGCAAGTGTCGTTGTCGTCTCTCATAGACATCGTGGCTTAGTTCCCACCGGTCAACCTGCAGCCCAGTCTTCTGCCTTGAGCTTCGCGAGAAACAGTCATTCGTTGTTACGTCTGTTTCCTCATTTCTTTCTTTTTGACTCTGACTTCGACGTCCATCTCCCACATCATGTATCGGCCGTCCACCGCCTGAGCTCTGGCCATACTCACCTACGTGACTGGTACCCTGGCTGCCGACGCCTCGGCCAACTACACAGAGCAACTACTAAGCTCCGGAACGAGTACGTCTCCCTGTGATGTTCTTACCCGATGTCACTAACAGGCAGAAACTCAGTCAACCTCGGCGCCTGGCAAGATGCCTACGACAAGGCAGCAGCGCTCGTGGCCACCCTGACGACGGACGAGAAGATCTCCATCGCGCCTGGAGGTGACGGAGGCAACTTCACCGCACTAAACAGTCTTGATTCCGCCACCAACCCCCTCACCTACTTCTACGTCACCACGTGACCCGCTGGTCTCGCGATGGCCATGACCTGGGACACCGCTGCGGCTCAAGGTCAGGGCCAGGGTGTCGGTGAGGAGTTCAGGGGCAAGGGTATCAACATGGTCTACGGCCCGACTCTCGAGCCCCTTGGCCGGTCGGCGTGGTGCGGCCGCACCGGTGAGACATACGGTGTGGACAGCTACCAGGCCGGCATCATGGCCGGCGCGATCGTCAAGGGGATGTCGTCCGCCGGGGTTATCCCCAGTGCCAAGCATTTTTTCATGAACGAGCAGGAGACCAACCGCATGGCAAGCGGCGGTATGGGCGGAGGCGGCGGTGGCGGTGCTCCCCCGAATGGAGGCGGCCCAGGAAACGCGACTCTGTCCGCCCGTCAGACGTCCTCCAACTCAACTACCGGCGGCAACACAACATCCTCGGATGAGTCCGGGGCCTACACCGTGTCCATCGGCGACAAGGCATTCCACGAGACCTACCTCTGGCCATTCTACGACGCCGTCCACGAAGGAATGGGCGGCGCCATGTGCGCCATGAACAAGGTCAACGGCACCTACTCCTGCGAGAGCCAGGACCTCTTGGCCAAGTACCTCAAGGTCGAGCTCGGGTTCCCCGGAATCGTTCACGCGGACGTCAGCGCCCAACAGACGGCTGTCAACGCGGCCAACGCGGGGATGGACCTGTCCTCCAACCGGTACTGGTCCAACGAGACGCTCGGCGCGGCCCTGGGAAACGGAAGCTTTTCTGCGGAGAGGCTCGATGACATGGCCATCCGGAACATGATGGGCTTCTTTCACCTGGGCCAGGATGAGGGATACCCTAGCAAGGCCGGCGTGACTGATCGCGTTGACAACCGCGGCAACCACAGCACCATGGCACGGGAATATGCCGCGTCGTCCATCGCGCTGCTGAAGAACACCGACGGCGCCCTGCCGCTGGTCAACAGGACCAGCATCAGCATCTTCGGGTACCACGCGGGCCCGCGGTACGTCGGCGCAAACACCGCTCTCAGCGTGTATGACGGTGAACCGTCCACGATGCAGGGCCACATGGCTGTGGTCGGAGGTTCCGCCATGGGCTCGCTCGCGTACCTCACCACGCCCCTCCAGCTATTCAATGAGCGCGCCGCGAAGGATGGCTTCATGCTGAGATGGTGGCTCAACGATACCGCCGAGACGTCTTTCAGCGGCATGGCCGGCTCCGGCACGGAGCTGACCGAATCCACAACGGGCGTGGCTACGCTCTCGGACGCCTGCATCGTCTTCCTGAACGCATGGGGCGGTGAGGGTGCAGACCGCGAGGAGCTGGCCAACGCGGAACAGGACAAGCTCGTCGTGACGGTCGCGGACGTCTGCAATAACACCATTGTCGTGATCAACACCGTCGGTCCGCGCTTGGTGGATGCTTGGATAGAGCACGAGAACGTCACAGGTGTGCTCTACGCCGGCGCTCTGGGCCAAGAATCAGGCAACGCCATCGACGACGTCCTTTTCGGAGTTGTGAACCCCTCGGGCAGGCTCGTACACACCATCGCGAAGAACGAGAGTGACTACAACCCGGACGCGGTCATCAGATCGTCGGCCCTGGACCTCGACTTCTCGGACGGCAACTACATCGACTACAAGTACTTTGACCGGTACAATATCACGCCCAGGTACGAGTTCGGGTACGGCCTGTCGTACACGACCTTTGAGTACTCCTCCACCGTTACCGTCGAAACCTCGTCTGGGTTCGTCAGCGGGTTCGCCACGGGTGACAGGAGCGTCGGCGGGCGCGAGGATCTCTGGGACGTCGTCGCAACTGTGACGACTAGCGTCGGCAACACTGGCTCCGTGGCCGGCGCGGAGGTAGCACAACTGTACATCTCGTTTCCCGATGCGGCTGGAGAGCCGGTCCGGCAGCTTCGCGGGTTCGCGAAGGCGACGATAAAGCCCGGAGAGAGTGCCCAAGTCACCTTCTCGCTGAGGCGGAGAGATCTCAGCGTCTGGGACGTTGATGGTCAGGAGTGGAAGGTCGAGAGCGGAAAGTACACGCTATTTGTTGGGGCCAGCAGTAGGGATTTCAAGTCACAGACGACTTTGGTAGTTGCTTGAGTAGGGAGGGGACTGGTTGTGGGGCTTTTTTGCTCGTAGATCGCCGTCAGTGGAATGATCAAGTGATATTGAACGTATCGAGTGAGTTCCATGTGGCTTGAAACTCGGAATGAGCAGAAGGCTCAGCTAACTACTCCTTCATTTCTAAGTTTCTAGAACTTTACCGGCTCATGCTGCCAGAAGGACCGGTGGGGACCCATCTGATGTTAGGTTCTGGTCAGATTGGCCCTGTATAATCATAGTAAACTTCAAATAATAAGGGGAAGAAAGATACCAAAGAAGAGTGAAGCATCCGCAGCTCTTTGAATTCAATTTGGCATCCCTATTGAAGCCACCTACTCACTGGTCAATGCGGCTCACCTATTGATCGTTGGCTGCGAGACCACAGGCCAGTTTGTCGTTTCTCGAGACACAGTTCCTTCTATCCTATTCCTTCTCCTATCTTACTTCTCAAGTGCCCCCTCGATTGGTTGCCGCCATGACCTTGACATGGGACCAGTTCGCCAGTCGGAAGGGGCCAACATCTTTGACGGAACCGAGCCAGCGTAGGCTTTATAATTGGCACACGCAACATGTGTCGTTACTAATGTTGATGAGTAGCAGGCTCAGGGACATCAGGACACTCGCCATGGCACTTGTGTACAATAGCTCTTCACGATACCTCAAAGTCGCTGTAGGAAACGGCGAGATGACGACCACTACCACCACGACCACGATAGAGACAGCAAAGACGACGGACGCGGAGGAGACGAAATTGCTTCTCGGCAGTATTCTCGAGCTGCAAAAAGATTCAGGAAAGAAACGAGGCCCGGGTCATTCCAGATATGGTCCGACTGCTTGTCCCCTCCACCGAGAGCCTCGCGACTCTAGGCCACAGGGCCGCCGACATCCTCATTGAGAGTGTCAATGAGGGATGAAACAACTCGATCCCCTTGACCAAGATCCGCTCCCAGCCCGGTTACTCGATAGGCGTCAAGCGCGAAGCATTCACCGACGACCAGCTCGCCAAACTGTCGCCGTTTATCAACGACTCTTTCGCCGGGGACCTGTCTGGTCCTTCTTCATGTCGACGTACTAGATGTACTTTCCCTTCCTGACATGCGAGGTCAGGGGTAAAATCGGATCACTGGACGTTGCAGACCGCCAGAACGCACACAGCATGACGCTTGCGGCGCGGGGCGTCGTCGAGCTCTCCGCGCCGTACAGAGAGGGGACCAGGCCAATCAGCAGATCCTCGCCTTCTCCGTCTCGCGCGACCGAAGCTCGGGGCACACATATCTACGGCCAGTACGCGGTGATCGAGAAGGGGAAGAACGCCAAGTGTTACAGCCACCCGATCCGCAGATTCGATCTCACGAAGCTCGACGTCAAGGACAAGTGGGTGACGTGTCAGTTCATGAAGAACGTAAATGAGATGTGGGCGCCCGCACAATTCGAGAGATTATGCTCCGCCATCGGTCAGCTGCCAGCCGACTTGAAATTTGATGTCCCGTTGCTCCTGGGACCCGATTCACCTCCGCGTCTGGGTAGTATGATGCCGCTTGGGGCTGACCATGCCACTTTGCTTACCGAGACCCGGGCGATGAAGAAGATGAAGATAGCCGAGGAGTAAATATATTGTGCGTAGTGCTCATTTGATATATAAGCAAGAGTTTTGCTGTTGGGGCCTTGCCCTACTTAATAGGCTCGCTAGTTCTGCTGTCTCTGATAGGCTCCGTCGTCGTCGCTGGTCTCTGTCCAGCCGACGACGCTGTACTTCAACCAGGCGTCGTACGCGGACTGGTGGTAGCCGCTTGACGAACTCGTCTAGGACCTTTCGTCTTTTTGTCCGAGATCCAGATCCCGCCGTGCCTCCGCGTGGCGATGAACGCCGGCCCCAATGCCACCTCCACGTCCGCCACTTCCAGGTCAACACCCTTCACGCAGGACCTAGACCCGGGCGAGTTCTTGCTGGCGACCTCGCCCTACCTGCGCAGCATCCAGAGGTACGAACTGCCGGAGGAGTTGGAGAAGGCTTTCCAGGTTCGATGGACACTAGGGGTCAGATTAGCTCTCAGGTGGCGGCCAACATACGGATAATCAGCAACATGGCCCCGGCCCTGAATTAGCCTAGTGAGGCTGCCAAGCAATTGTTCCATTATACGTGACCGTCGGCTCGGGTGCCATGATATCCATTGCCGTATTAACACATTAAGCATTATGTCGTCTCTCTTATCCATCAGATCCCTACTACCGTACCTGTCGTCTGTCCTTGCCGCCCATCTACCCGGCCATGATCACACGGTAAGGACGATGTCGAGTTGTCTCTCTCGCTAGGCGGATGCTACACTCAAGACAGCTTGATACCTGGATTACTCCTAGTGGCTTGGTCACCTCTTCCTCGGCGAGTTCAGTTTGACGGTATTCTGGGACATGAGTGGATATCATCAAACCGCAAGTTATGATCTGCTCAAGCTTATTCCCTTTCAAGGCATGAACCAATACGTCAAAATCGTTTGATACTAGGTCCGCCGCCAGAAAGCCCTCAAGGGCCAACTCCCGGTCGGTCTTCACGTTGTAGGGAGAGTCTACAGCGTGCTGGCATCGTGGAACCACCCACTCCGTGCGAAATCGGGCAATGGATTCCGCCATCTCGCATCTGTACGGCTGTTCTGCGCCGGTCCTCAGCCAGAATTGGAGGTAGATGCACCGCTCCGCGAGCTGAATCTCCATTTCCACCGCCGTCTCCGGGGGTATGTAGTGGGGTTTGAGGCGCGAAGAACCAACGAGTTGGCTGGGATTCATTATACCCATACGCGGAGGGCGGCCCAATGCAATGGCAAGGGACTCCAAGATTATGTTTCGAAAACTGCCTTGAACCGACGCCCGGCCGCTCTGTATCTGAAACATACGCCCAGCCTCATCATAGCAGTTGTCATCCATGATACAGGAGTAGCAGATGGTGTATGCTCCGCCCGAGACTCCAAGCAGTCGATTCAAACCCGGTTCTTGACCAACTTTTTCGCCTTTTACATAATCTCTGCAAATAAGCGAGCCAAGGTAGTCCAACAGGTGGCCAGTTGTGACAGGCCTCGACCTTGTGACACAGGCGGGCTGCGACTCGGAGTAGTGATTGCCTAGAACAAGCACACTTTGCCATTCGGTTGGATAATGGCCTATAAGAACGTCTTCTCTCAGTCTGAGCTGTGAGGGCTCGAACTTGCATTGCATCAGGGCCAATGCTGTCACAGCAAAGCCATGAATGACTTTGCTGACCTTATGACAAATGCATTGTTGGACTATCCTTATTCGTGGACTCTTTGATCGTCGGTCTCGGCTCCTCTTCGTCTTGTAACCAAGGACTTTATCGACTGACTGTGAGTTCCGATGAACGTCACATAGTTTGATCAGCCTTTCGAGGTTTGCTGTATCCATTTGTGTCAGACTGATGCTTTCCTGGGCCATGGCGGAGAATGAACCCTCCCGTGTACAATTGAGGTCCGCCCAACTTGCTTTTGCCAATTTCTCTTCTTTGACTTGCAAAACATCAAGAACAGTTTTCAGTGCCATCATGCCATCAAAGGTCTCAGCTGGTCTCGAGGCAGTGTAGTGGTACTGCCGGTTTCTTGGCAACATGCCATGAAGCAAATTAACTGAAAGTCTTCTGATTGCGATGTGAATGGCAACCACAAGATCGGAGTCGATCTGGGGCAATTTGGCAAGCTGAGCCTCCAGAGCAATTTCAAGGGAGGTAGTGGTGAATATCTGGTGGCTATTCAAGTCGTCAACCTCTGGGGATGCAACCATCGTCAACTGCTCGGGCGATAGTAGAAGCGAAGAACCACGCCGGGGTTCGTTTCCTATCTGGAAAACGATGCTGCCGTGGTCCCCCCCACTGGCCCAGATCAGCTTGTCACCGTAGCGGAGCTGGACTGACATGCCAAGCACGTGGCTCGCGAACGCAGGGAGCCAGGATCCTCGCATCTCCAGGATCATGTAGTGCTGCTGACCGTTCTGCGAAGTGTACACGAGTTGCTTGATCGCTCTTGCCAGCGAATCTGGGGCGCCAAGAAATCTTAATCTGAGCTTTTGTGACTTTGTTTCCCTGACAGCATTGTCGTTTCCGTGGGCTCGCAACTCGATGGTTTCAGCCTCGATGGCACCCTCAGCTAGGTCGGTGATGAGTTGCAGGACCTTCGAGAAGCCAAGATCATGGACAAAAGGGGCGAGGTACGCCACGAGACCCTTAAGAACGTCCGTGGTGGGCATCATTTCCAGACCGAGCCCATAAATTGCGAGAAGCTCCGAAAGGCATTGCGCGGCCTGAAAAGGCGAGACCCCTTCTCCCAAGGCGCCAACGAGAAGCAGGGCGTTCGTCCCGGCTCGAGTGCGGGTCATCTCGATGACGGGGGTCGAATGCCCCCAGCCGATCGACAAGAGCTTGTTGAGAACCGAGTGATAGGCAGGCCGCTTCGAAACATGCATATGGACTGTGTCCGCAAGGGACGACCGGACGGGTATCTTGGCACCGAGCCAGAAGGCCGCGGCGACGGCATAGGTGTCGACGCCGCCGTCGCTCAAGGCCTTCAAGACGCGACCGGTCATCATGTGCGTGAGGGATCCGAGGTTGACGACGTCAGCCTGGAAGGAGAAACCGACTTCGTTCGACATTTCGGCGGGTCTGGAGTTGAGATTTCTACTCCATGTGTCAGTAAAAAGTCCTCGGCAAGCATCTACACGCGGAACCGCGGGCTTACAGGCTCTGCTCGGTGATCTGATGGGTGGGCTGTTGATGATGTTGTCAAGATAAGTTGAAAGACGAAGTAGAGAAGCGGGGTAACTACATGGCTGTATGTACATGTGTGGGAGGCCAGCATCAGCTTCCAACAAGGCAACCAGTAGGCGCCTTGCATGTGCCTCACAGGGGCTTGGCGGCAAGAGCATTGGAATACCTAGGTAGACAACCGATTCGACTTGGACCCTGATAAGCCGCGGAATCTTATTGGTGACAAGGTTCGACTCTTCGTGGAGGACATGGTTGGGGATGAAGTTTGAGTTATTGACGTCCTTCACGTCCACATCCGGAGATCCAGTAAGGCGAGTAGGGATACTAGATTGTACGTAAGGATGTTGAACATCAAGGATAAAATCCGTAAGTGGCAGGGATATTAATGAGCAGAAGCTCTAGAGAAAAAGGCTGTTCAATAAGAATGTTTATTGAGATCGAACTCACTACCAGTATCGTATTCATGAGCAAATGTACGTGTGAAAGAGAGAGAGAGAGAGAGAGAAAGTGTGCGTGTGTGTGAGGAAGAACGTAGTGCTAACACTCTTCCAAGCCCATAGACCGACCAATAAAAACCCCCAATTTCCCAGCACCTTCACCAAAATTGTTAGACCAATGCCCATAACGCCCTTCGCTCAACTTCACCTCACAAACACCCTCTTACCAATCAATCTTTCAATAAGAGCCAACACAGACTTCCTCTCACCAAACACCAATCAAACCAATCATCCCCGAGAATCCTTCCGGGCACACTCCCCCGCCGCCTCCCAAAACATGCCCCGCACCGAAGAAGCCGAAGCCTTCTTCCACGCCGTCTACTCGGCCGTGCAGGAGATTCCCCCGGGCAAAGTGACGACCTACGGCCACATTGCGCGGCTCATCGGTACCCGTTCGTCTCACCCCATCCCGCCTTCTCAGTCTCACTTCATCTCGATATCAATCTCACTCACTCTCATCTCACCCACACCCCAAATCATCATCAACCTCCACTAACCCACCACAGCCGAACGCCCCCGCCAGGTCGGCATCTGCCTCAAACACCTCCCAACCGACCCCTCCTCGCGCTTCAACCACGACACCGTCCCCTGGCAGCGCGTCATCAACGCCAAGGGGGCAATATCCCCGCGGTACAATCATTCCCTTCACATTCCATCCCTTCCTCTCATTGGATGATTGACTGACAACACCCCCAGCTCCCAGCCCTCGGGCGCCCGGAGCCAGGCCGACGCCCTCCGCGCAGAGGACGTCGAGGTCTCGCAGACGGCCATGGGCGAGTTCGAGGTCGACTTTGAGTCCTACGGCTGGTTCCCCGACGTGCTCCCGTCTGAGGATGGCGAGGAGTGACCAGCAAGGAACATGGCAGTGTCAGCACGTACTTGAAAGCAAGCATTATCACGAGAAACGAATTGAACTTCAAAAAGAGTCTTTTATTCAACCGACCCCGTCCGGTCCGGCGCACAACTAGGATTAGCCAAAGGTATTGATGTATGCTTTGCACTCCTCCACACCGAGAAATAGTCTAACGAATGCAACGCAACCCCCCCGCTAGGTCCGTCGTCCTCTGGGCCACGACCACGACCATCACCATCCGAATCCCTTCCCTCGTGCCGTCATCAGAGCACGTTCGTTTTGTTCTTGCATTCGTCGACGAGTTATGTAAAATGAAATAATTAGAATAAGACAGGAGAAGCGAATAAAAAGAGGATGGTGTAGAAGAACAGGGTTCCATGTCGCATGAGCAAAATACGCCGAGTGGTATTGGGAAAGAGAACAGAAAAAAACAAAAAAAGACATCAAGAGCCCTCGTTGAACAACGCAAGCGCGAGCCCGCCAGTTGTGAGAAACTCCTGCCCAGTCTCTGGGTTTCGCCATGCGTAGGGGGAATCATCTTCGACCAGCATAACCATGTCGCAAACGATGTGCAAGAATGCAATGTCGCAAAAGGGGGTAGTATCGAGAGTCAAAAACGGAACAAGCAAAAAACTCCCCTCTCCGACAAATGGAAACCAGTAATTCCTTTTTTCAGGTCGTGCCTCGCGAGGCGGTCGAACCCAGACGGGCCCGGCGGCGACTCCGGCGAGCTGCGCGGCCCCAACAATCGGACTTCGCCTAGAAGCAGTTGAGGGAGCCCTTCTTCTTCTTCTTGGATAGCGCGTTCATGCGCTCCTCCAGCAGACGTTGCTGTGCCTCGGCGGCCTGGCGCTTCTTGCGCTCCTCCTCGACGGCGTGGAGACTCCAGCGGTTGTCGGGCTGCGGCGTCGGCGCGGGGCGGTCCTTGAGCTCCTTGATCTCGGACTCCAGTTCCGTGCAGCGCTTGCGCCACGCGTCGCTGTCGGCCTTGACCTTGTTGGACTGGCGCTCGAGGTCGGTGAGGGCCTCCTCCAGCGTCTGCGTGAGCTGCTTCTCGGCCTGAAGATGCTTCTCGATGGTGCGGATGCGCGCTTCCTGGTCCTCCTGGATTTGGTTGGCAGACCCGTGGTTGTCCTTGCTGCCGGGCCGGTTCGCCTGGGTTGGCGTGTTGGGCACTGTGCCGTTGGGGCCGGACGCACTGCCGCCGACGCCGGGGAGGGGAGGGAGAGGGATCGCCGGGGGCGGCGAGGGGAGCGAAGCGGCGGACGAGCTCTTTCGGAGAGGCGAGCTGATGGAGTTGGACCGTTGGGGGTGGCCGGGAGCCGGCGACTCCTCCACCTTGGCCTGTATCTTGTTAGTTTCGCTAGGGAGTGGCGTGCATGGGCAAACAAATCTTACCTGCAAGGAAGCGAACTCGGCTCTGAGTGCCTCCAACTCGGACTCGGCCTTGAACTTGGCGGCCTGCGCTTCCTCGATCTGTTGGTTGCGCTCCGTCTGCAGCGTGGATATGCGGTTGTTGGTAATCTGCACCTGATCAAAGTTGCTCTGAAGCTGGTCCTCAAGCTCCTCCACAAGGCGAGAGTTCTTCTTGTTCTTCGTCTCCAGGTCCGAAATCTTCTTACGAATCGCAGACAGCTGGTCGGGAAGGGGCGCGGGGCTCTTGACGGTCTCGCCCTTGTCGGTGAGGAGGTCAGACAGTGTCGACTTGGCCTGCTCCAACTCCTTGAGGAGGTTGTCGTTGATGTTGGACAGCTCCGCCATGTGCTTTTCGACTTCGCTCGACTTGCTCTGCTCGTCGGACAGCGCCTTCTGGTCGGCAATGAGATCGTCGATGCGCTCCGTAATCTTCTCGATGCTGACGTCGAGTCCGAGGGCGAAGGCAACCTGGGTGGCCACCTTCATCAGATCCTCCCGGGCGTCGTTCAGCTCGCACTCGAGAACCCTGACGTTCTCGGCATGCTCGTTCAGGAGTACTGCGACTTGCTCCTCGTAGCCCTTCTGCTCGAGCTGTTTCATCTGCTCGAGTTCCTTGGCGTGGTTCTCCCGCAGCAGCTTCATGCCCTCCTGGTGTGTCTTGAGTGCCTGCTCGTGGGCCGCGATCTGGTTCTCGAGGTTCGCGATGAGGCTCTGCTGCGTCTTTGCTTGTGTCTCGTGGAGATCCCGAGCCTTGATGGCCTCTTCGAGCTCCGCCTTCGTCGCGGCGTGAGCGGCTTCGAGCTCCGACACCTTGTTGGCGTTGGCATCGATGGCCGCCTTGTACTCGTCAATCTCGTCACGGAGAGACTTGACGAGCGTTTCGTGCTTCTCCTCCATCTCCTTGACCTCCTCGTCGCTTCTCGAGGCAGACTGCTCAGCAGCCCGGGCGTTGAGAGTGGTGATCTGAGCTTCGAGATCCTCGATCGTCTTCTTCATGTTCGTCTCCGTCTGCTGCATCGTATCCAAGGCGGTCTGGTGCTTCGCCTGCCAGTTCTTCAGCTCGCCCTGGAGCTCCGTGATCTTGCGGCCGTTCTCCTCGGTCGTGGGCAGGGCCTTGTTCTCGACATCTGTAACCTCCATGGCTGCTTCAGGGACGGCCGCCACAGCTGCGGCGGCGGCGACAGCGACGGCGGTCTCCGGGGTAGTCTCGGAAGCGGGCTCAGGGGCAGTCTCCTCAACGGCGGGGACCTCCTTGACGGCAGCGCGCAGGCTCTCGAGTTCGGCCATCAGCTTCTTTTCGCTAGCCTCGTGGGTCTCCCTCATTTCCTTCATCTGCTTCTCGTTTGCCTCCAGCTGGTTCTTGAGGTTGGACACGACAGACATGTCCATCGGCGATGCCTGCAAACTAGATCGCTCGCGAGTGAGGCCGGAGATGATGGTCATCTTCGTCTCAATCTCCTTCTTGGTGGATGCGATGTTGGCCTCGAGCTCTTGGATTCTCTCCGAGCGTGCGTGGAGTTCGTGCATGGCGGCGTTGAGGTTCAGCTCGAAGTTCTGCATGACATCAGGCTGCTCCTCAAAGTTCTCTGCGGCAATGTTACGAAGAGAGGCAAAGGACCTGTGGGCGCGGTCGATGATCATGACATTCTGGCTCGACTTGCGACGGATGACAGGCTGGCCTGACCGCGGCGATGTGGCCTCGAGGGCCTTGGCTTGGGCGACCTCTGTCCGGAGCTCCTCGAGCATGTCCAAAGCCTCGTGGTGCTTCTTCTCGAGCTGTGTGTACTTGTCGGCCAGTTCCTTCTCTGCCTCCTCCTTCTCGGCGGCGAGGGTCTTGAATCTCTCGACTTCGGTGGCAAGGAGGTCCTGGTGCATGAGATCCTCGGCCGAGTGGGGCTCGTGCTCGGAGCCGGGCTCCGGCTTGACTGTCGCAGCCGTGTCGGCATCGGAAGGCTCGGCTTGCGCAGGCGACTCCAATGCAGAAGAGAGCTCAGAAGACAATGAGCGGGACGAAAACTGACCGCCATCCTTGACATCACTGGACCTGGAGTCGGAGAAGAAGGAGGGCGGCCTGGTCAGGTTGGGAGACGTGAGCGACATCATCGAGTCTCGGACCTTGCGCTCTGGGTGGCGGGACTCGTCAATCGTATCCTGAAGTTCCGCGAGGGTGCGCAGTGCCTCTTCGTACTTGACGTTCAGCAGATCAAACTCGTTAATGGTCGTCTCATGCTCGACACGAAGATCAAGGAGCTCCTGCGTGACGTTCTCCAACTTGTCCTGGACGAACTTGGACTGAGCAGGACTTTGCGGAGGGTACTCGTGCTTGTCGGCCTGAAGGGTTTGCTCCTCGGTCTCGGGTGTCCTCGCCTCCGCACTGCTTCCGCCATTCTCGCCGGTCGCTTCGTATTCCGCATCCTTGGATGCGGCGGCCTCTCCTTCGACGTTCTCGAGAATCACGTCCCTCTGGCTCATGCGACTAACATGTGAATGACTGCGGGAGTGGTCGGCGAGTTGTCGTCGGGCGAGGCCGTTGGGGGCATCGATATCGGGCTCGGGAACCTTGCTGTCGCCCTGAATGTGGTCAAGCTCGTGCAAGAGAGAGTCCAGTTTTCCAAGGGAGCGCTGGCGCTCAATCACCTGCTCGAGGCGGTCGATTTCGCGCTGCATAAGCTCGGCATCCTGATCCGCTTCGGCAAGTCGCTCCTCCAGCGTGGAGATGTAATCTTCGCAAGAGGCCTCGTTCTCTCTGACGCGAGCAATTTCCTTTCGCAACTCCAGAACAATGGTCGCGTTTTTCTCTTCCCCGGAGGTGTGTCCGTCAAGCTTGTTCTCCAGGTCGTGGAGATAGTTCTCGGTGCTCGCCTCTCGATCCATAAGCTTCTGCAACCGAGCCTGCAGCTGGGTGTTGATTGTTTCGATGTAAGTGCACTTGCTCTCCTTCTCCAGGAGGCTGGCTTCGGTGTTGGCGAGAGTGCCACGAGTGCTGGACAGAGACTGCTCCAGCGTCTGGATCGTCTTTTCGTATTCGAGTACGACCTGCTCAACGGCCGCGGCAAAGGAGTTCGATCGGTTCAGTCGCTCCGTCGCGGTGTCACCCAGTGACTCCTCAATCTGGTTGTTCTCGGCAAGCTCGTTGTCGCGGGCCTTTGCCATCTCCGCAATAAGCTTCGCGTGACGTTGGCTCAGGGTCGTGTAGTTTTCCTGGGCGTCGAGCAGCTGGTTTTGCAGCTCGACCTCCCGCTCATTCTGCCGCTCGGACCGCTCGCCTGCAGAGGCTGTGCGTCTTTCGCCCCCTCCTCGCTCAGCGCTACGGATTTGTTCCCGAAGGAAGGATACCTCTGCCTTCAGACGGTCAATGATGGCTTGTTTGTCACCCTCCTCTACCTGCTGAATCCGCGGCTTGCTCTGGATAGCTCGGGCCCTCTGCGCATATTGGACGGTGTTTAGTGTTTCGCTTAGGTGGAACTCGGCCGGCGTTACGCAAGCAATCATGTACGTGATGGCATTTCCGCCCAGTGAGTCTTGCAGCAGACGGGTGAGCTTGGAGTCGCGGTAAGAGACGTGCGCTCCGGCTTGTCGCGACGACAGCTGTGAGATGACCTTGCCGAGCGCGGCCAGTCCGGCGTTGATGGAGATACCCTCTTTGGCGCGCTCGCCTTGGGCGCCCGTGTTTTTCAGACGTTCACTGCCTGCCAAGTCGACGAAGTGCAGCTTGCTGTCGGTTGTCACCCAGGTCTCGGATCCCGTCATAGCTTCAATGGGAACGGAGAATCGCTTATCGGCGCCATTGGAACCCTGCAGCCCGCTCTTCCGTTGCACCAAGTTGAGACTGAATACGGCGTGAGAGCGGGAAGACCGAGCGTTAATGGCCGTTGCATCTGTCTGGCGGAGGGTTGAGCCGAAATTCAATGCGTTCATGAGGTCATCCACAGAGTTGATCTCAACCTGCCGGAGGCCGGTGAGGATGATGTTGCCCTTCACATCTTCGCGAATCGTGACGTTGCCACGCTCATGTTGTGGAACGTGGTCCGGAATCAGGAGATCGCGCAGCTGCTCGTTATAGATTTCGAGGTAAGTGGCTTTCAAAGACCAGTTTCGCTCGGCAGGCGAGCTCGAAGCTCCCTGGGCGGAATACCGATGCGGTGTTCGCAGCTGAGACATGGAGCCGCGGTTCGCCTGTTTCCTCGAGCCGTCGAGCTTCTCAAACAAGGCCGTCGCCGCTCTGGGAATAACACCTACGACACCTTTGTCAGTCATCAGCCCACAGAGGCTGAGCAAGCCTCGGGGAACACGAACGTTCGTGACGTGCGAACGCGGTGCGACTCACCCATGATCTCGACGTCACCCTGTTCGCTGGGACCCGACGTGCCCATCGTGTACGACTTTCCGGCTCCCGACTGGCCGTACGCCAGCAGCGAGACATTGTAACCTTGGACGAAGGCGGTGACGCAATCGTTGAGATATTCCCAAATTCCATCCTGTTCGACCTCGGAGCCGAAGACACGGTCAAAGACGAACAGCTTTCTCCCTTGCGGCGAATCGATGGCTAAACTCGTGTTTGACGTGACCTGGACCATGGATCGTTGAAATCGTTGGGGGATTAATTCGTAGCCCGGATCGGTGGGCTTGAGTGCCGGTCGAACACGCACGGCTGCAGAGGAGAAAAAAGCGTGGTCAGTGGTGTGATGCTCCGTTTGCGAGAAAGGGGGAAGACAGGGGGACGCGGCATCGTAAAGGCAAGACGACGATGCCGAAAAACAGAACCAAACTCACCGACTTTGACAGCAGTCCGACCATCTTCGTCAGAGGCTCTGCTTCCGCCGCCTTGCTTGCTCGTCATGCTCAAGCGGCTGTTACTTCTGGGCGTTGGTCGCACCATGGCGCTCATCGGTCTCTGGGGTATGTGATTCCCGGGGGAGGCCGGCGGGGAGCTGGCCATGATGGGAAGAGAAGAGAAGAGCTCTCTCTAGATGGAAGGCGCGGGAGGGATACGCTCCCCCTTGTATAAGGTTAGGCGCGCGAGGCCAACGGCAGAGGCGAACGAACGGGGGGTGTCTGGATTGTGCAGTCCCCAGGCCCAGACCCTGTATCGTCGACGGTGTGAAGCACTGTTCAGGATCTGGTGCTGTCGTGCCAATGTCTCAAAGGGCAATCGGATCGAAGTGGGCGGCGGGTGGAATTACGTGCGTGGAGGGGACCCGGTCGCGGGAGTGTCGACTTCCATGCACTATTCTTATGCTTCCGTCGCGCGGGTAGTCGGTCGGTGGTGAAGTTCGGTCCTTTCGCGAGGCGGACAGGGGGAAAGGAGAGGGCGTTTTCTCTCACCACGGCAGCGGCAGCGCAGCAGTCGCAGCGGGTTGGTGGGAATCGGACGGACGCAGACGTCATGCGGCCCCGTGGGCGGATACAAGAATCGAACGCGAGCCTCTCCAGTGGCTGCTGTGGTGCCCGTTGCGGTGCAGAGCGATGCGTTGTCCGGCGTTGCTTGGGAGCGCAAGATTGTTGGAGATGTTCTCAGGATAGGGTAGCCCGGGATAATTAACTGTTTTGTTGCGCGGTGTCCCGGGCCAGGCGAATTGGATTAGGGGGGGTGAGTAAAGGGGGGGCGTGGACGGACAAGAAGCGATGCGAATGGGGGGGCCGTTCGTTCGTTCGTTCGCTGGTGCTCGCCGTGCGTGCTTGGGGTGCGTGGTCTAATACCGTCTCGACGTGCAGCGCGGCGTGTTGCTTTGCTGTGATGTTTGGGGTTTGCTGGACTGGAGAGAATAGCGTGGACTGGCTAGACTGGCTGGCGAGACAAATGTGCAGCGGGCTGGCGTGGTAGTGGTGGTGGTGGTGGTGGTGGATTAGCGTGAAGGAGTAGCAGCAGCAACAACAGTAACCCGACAGCAATAGCAGAACAGTACTTCAGTCTTCCGTGCCAGTCGCAGCGGCAGGGGAATGGATGCCAGGGGACGCAGGGCCGGTGGATGGTGGGCGTGGTGTTTCTTTCGAAGCTCGACGGTCGGGGGTCGTGGGGCTCGTGGACGGCGACCGGGGTGGGTGGATTTCTGGCAAATTAGAAGCGCGTTGAAGGAGGACGCTGATTGGGGAGCGCGACGTGTGACGGATGCGCCCGTTCTCGCAGTCGAGAGGCTGCTGGGCCGATTTGGGGATGATGGCGATGGGGGTGAGGAGGGTCTCCTTCTGCTTCGGGGCCACGCTCAGGTCGCTTCGGCGTGAGGGCTGGGAACTATCCCGGGCGATCGTCGGTGTCGAGACTCGAGAGAGCCACGGGGGCCCGTAGAGGTGATTTGCCCTGGCTGAGGATGCAGTGTGTGTATTCGTACTGCTGTGGGATCTATGTGGCGGACGGCGTTTGGAGGTTGGAGGCAAGGAGGAGAGGGAAAGAGGAGGAAGAGAGAGGAATGTCGTCAGCCTTGGTGTTGAGGTACCTTCCTCCTGTTCTCCTGTACCTATCGAGGACGTCACAGAGGAAAGAACGGTGGGACGAGGCAGCAACGGAAGGAGGAGGTAAGAAGGATGGAAGGCGCGAGGGCGCCAGCTACGCTACCGGTGCTAAAGCTGGAGGTAAGAAGGCACAGAACAAGGAAAGAGGGAGTAACAACCGGTCAAACAATGAAAAACGCAGTCGCCGTCGTCACAGTCGAGGTCGCAGTGGTCGGACTTGCCTCGTAGACACGTTTGGCTATTGACAATGGAAGTCAGTGTCCCATACATAGCAAATAGGCATAATAATAAGGTGATGGGTTGCAGGCAGACAAGCATTGCTGCAGTAGGTACGCCGTAGGTACCTAGTGAAGCACATTACGGCGGAACAGCAGCGAGTTCGAGGTCAATATCTGAGCTATCCGTAGCAAGATACCTATTCCGGGATGGTTTCTCAACTCAACATCATGTGCATGTGCTCCAAATCACTCAACCATTTCATCTCAGTCTCATTCCAGACTAACTTGTGGTGGTTTACACCTGACCAACAAAACTCCGATTATTATAGTGTAGATAGCATCGTCTCCGTCCCATGTTCCTTCTGTAATTACAGAAACGACAGCTTCACTTCAGGGACTGCCCACCTAATCGAGGACCTATCATAGTAGGTAGTGTAAGTATTTCCAGGGTCAGGGTCCACGTCAGAGTACCTAAAGTTGGTAAGATACGGCGAAGAGGACCGTGTCATTCAGGACCGTTCGCCCAGGCCATTCTTCCGCTAGATTTCTTGGACGAGACCGCCCCGACCCCGACATGGTGCAGAAATCCCAGGCGAACACGTTTTTTTCTCTATCCGTTCAGGCCCGTTTCTTCGCCTCGTCAGAACTAGCGGCACCACCGTCGACCAGGGCAAGCCCGTCCCATTGCCAGGAGTCCGGCTCCAAAAGGAGAAGACGTTGTTTGGCTGTTTGGCCCTTCCTCCAGGAGTCGGGCCAGCCCAGAGGAGAAACGACTGGCGGGGGCCAAAATTGGCAGAAGACACTGTGAGATGGAAGGAAGAAAAAAAAAAAAAAGGGCAGTGGTGGGGCGCGAAAGAAAGCCAAGCCACTTGGGTCCGACACCCACACCAGGGGAGCCGGGGGGTCGTACCAGGCGGGGCACCCTGGCCTGCGCTAGCCTGTTTTTGGAATGGTGGTTCGAAAACCCTGTCGAGCCAAATGTTCGGACGTGCAGTAAAGAGCAAGAGCACGAAGAGCGCGCGACTGCCAAATGCCCGCCACGAGATGAGTTGTGGCAGTAATAGGTCAGGAAGGCACGAAGGCTTAACGAGGGCATGAGGGCACGAAGCACGAGGCACCAGGAACCAGGCACCGTCAGACAGCCAGAAAAGCAGGTACTGACGCCTACTATACCTGCCTGGACCGGCACAGGTAGAGAAATAGGTACGTACCTAGGTAGTCTGCTGCTGCTGCAAGGTACGAGGAAAGCACGCAGCACGCAGCACGCAGCACGCAGCACGCAGAATGGACTCCCTCCCTCCACTTGAATTGATGAATGTGAAGTGGGCAATCACGCTGCGGCCCCTAATGTTGCATTGCACCTTCCACTGGAGTTAGACGCGCGAGTGCGAGGCGGCGAGGCCAGGTGCTCAGTGCAAGGTGCAAGGTACAGCTACCTCTCCACGCCAGACGCAGGGACCGGCTTCCACCCAAAAACCCGCCAACAATGTCCAAGGACCTATGCTCTGTAAGTACTGTCCCCACCGTAGAGTGTCATCGGAATGAGGTGACCCTTAGAATCAACTCTCCACCTCCAGTTGAAGCGACAACCGCCCACGAGAGAGAGAAAAAAACAAGCAACAAATTGCATGAAACAACAAAACAACACCGCCCATCCATGTATTGGTACTTCGGGTCACCTTGTCGTCGTCTGGACCCTTTTTTCCCCGGGGGCGGGCATCCTACGCCTCGAGGTCCGGTTTCTCGGTACTCACGGAAGCTCCTCTTGGTGTCCCTCCCTCCAGCAGGTCTCTATCTCTCCCTGTTGGTGAGCTACAGTCTACTCAGGGCAGAGACAATCCCCAGAGACAAAGGGCCTGGCTGACATGATGAAAGAATGCCCTCTCGTGAGACAGCGACAGCAACAGCTAGCTACCTACTTGCTTACCTACCTACCGTATCTACCTACCTAGGCATGCCAGACAGGCCACGATCACTCGAATTTCGCGACGGCCATCCCGCTTTGCCCAAATTCCCATCCCGCAGATCGATGCGGCCGCGCCGTGATTAAGGCACATTTCCGCAACCTAAGGCCCAAAGAACGGAAGACTAACGCAGGGAGGGGAAAGTGCCCCCGTTCGCCTGCAGTTGCAACAAGCCGAGAGAGGGAAGGGGAAAAAAAACTCGTCAGATTTCTGCACCAACAACCTGCGGACGTGGACGACGTTTCTTTTTTCTCTCTTGTCGTCGTCTCCCCTCTCCATCACCATCGGTGCTAGGGACTGGGCTCGAAGACGAGCGGCGAGATGGTCCAAGGACGGACTGGTCGCCTGAGCGGTCCGTTTAATTCCCACAGACCATAAGCAGCCATTCGCAGTCCAGGGACCACACCCACGTTGAATGAAGATCCAACCGAGACCGCGAAGCACAACCAATGGGATTAGGACGGCACACCCAGGGCGTTTCCCCCGACGAGCCGGCAAGAAATATACTTCCGGCCGAGGTCCCGCCTCACCAGGCCTGCCGGTTTCTGAGACGTGACAGTTGTGTACCAGCCGCCCGTCCCGCTGCGCTGCGTCCCTATTCGCACGAACGAATCCTGGGGACGAGGAGGGGGGCCACTCGACTGCCGTGTGAGAACGGCGAACCAGAGGGGCGGGAGAGATTGGACTGAATGACTGAGACCATACAGACAAGGCACACGAGAGCAGAACCACCGCAACGGCTGAATCCTTGGGAGGCAAAGATGACGACGGTGGCCGACCGCTTGGTGCTCCAAGGCCAAGCTCAAGCTCGGAGCTGAAGTGTTTTTGCCCTCTCCTCGCCAACCAGCGCCTCTCATCGAGCCCCGAGATTCTGTCCCCGAACAAGCCGGCAGCACGGTCTTCGTCTTCTCGGTGTGGATGATTGGAAATACCGACGCCAGCTTCATTACCCTCAGGAATCGCTCCCGTCCACCAGCCGCCCCAGACCTCGTCATTCGCCGTCACAGAATCCCAATAATAGCAGTCATCCATATGGTCTACCTACACTATAATCAAGGCAACACCGGGTCCGACCTTTGCAACACACGTCCCAAGGCATGATCGACGTTCCCGCCAATCTCACACCAAAACCTTGCGCGCCGTTCCTAGCACGTCTATCGTCCTATCATCCTCCGTCTTCTACTCACGGCGCAGGGGACGAACGGTGACGGTGCCCTCGAGGCCCTTCAGTAGCTGACAAACCTGCATTGGGTGCCTCCAAGAAAATCCTCCGAATTCCTGCAGCTCTCGGATTGCCATCATTGCAAACCCAAAACTGCACCCGTTCCACCGTGCGCGCGTCTCTTCGCCTTCACGCTCAGCGGACTCTACTCTACGCAAGAAAAAGGGGTCTCGCTTCATTGGCAGCCCCTTCATCCCATTCACCAGCAGTGTTTGCACCCCCCACGAGGTCTGAGACCTGCTGGGCTCTAGAACTCGATCAAGACCACGGACGAGCAGCCGTTTCGACTTTTTCTGCCTTCTCCCGCCGCTACTAGGCCGCGGAATCTCAAGCCGTAATACACACTACTCACTCGTCAGCATCCATCGTGTCCATCAGGAAGCCCTCTAGACCCGCTCATTCCAAAATTGTGTTCGAATTCCATTCTAGAATGGCACAAAGGGCACTTGGGAAATCTCATACACTTCCGTGCCGCCCCCAGCATCGGATCGACGGACCTCCGCGCAGGCGATCCTCGTTGTTCGATAGACTTCGTCGCCCAATCCCTGCGACGCCCTGTTTGATTGTCATGTCGAGCCCACGTGCGCCCGCGGCGTATCTATCAGCGTTCATCCCTATCTTTGCCCATATAACGCACCTGCTGCTATCGCACTTCAAACCCCATGGCATCGCGGAAATGTAGCACTTGAGTCTTGCGTCTCAATGACCCCGTCAGCATTCGCAAACTAGCCTTCGAGCCAGCTCGAGTCACTGCCAAGCAGTCGTTGAATCGTACGTGTCATGGCACGACTCTTTGGGGTTCGAGAAGGAGACTCGTATTAGCCTGGCCGGGAGACTCTCACACCGTACCTCCAAGAAAGAACCTGCATATCCCCAGCTAGGACGACGGTTTGCTCTCCCCGTCAGTTCAAGCACAAGCCAGCCGTCCGCTGGCCCACCTGCTGTGTGGCGACGCCCGAGAACTGGCGCGGCCTTTTCT
Source organism: Colletotrichum musae (assembly GCA_027406025.1). Lineage (NCBI taxonomy): Eukaryota > Fungi > Ascomycota > Sordariomycetes > Glomerellales > Glomerellaceae > Colletotrichum > Colletotrichum musae. Next base: position 1,788,924 of record JANVYC010000004.1, read on the forward strand.
TAGCTACACGTTCGTGCGCGGCACGTAGGGTCACACGGTGGCTTGCCGCCGTCTCTTCCTCTGCTCGCTCCGTCGTTCCCAACCGCTTCCGCCATCCGCCGCGGTGCTCGTTTCACCATGCACCGCCCACCACTTTCATCACTCTTACTTGTACCTGGCCTGGCCTGGCCTGACGCACGAATTCCTCATCGATTACTCAACAATGCTCGCAAGCAGGCTGCCTGACGGGACGTTTGGCTGCCCCGAAGGCCGAGAGCAGATCTGCTTTTCGACAGATTTGCGATGGATCAGCTGGCCAACTAGGCGTTGGTGCCTACTTTGTGAAAGAACAGAAGAAAAACTCTACTTCATATAACCCCTTGGATATTTCTATGCTCTGACGATGAAAACCTTTCCTACGAAACTTCCGCCTCTTGCGTCCTACTTGGTCTCGACGTCGTGTTGCATGGTGCGAATGGGTCCTCGAACCACTGCTAAGAATGAGATCGACCGAGCGAGAACACGCGCCGTAACGGAGAAAAGAGCCGCATAATGCTGACCTCTGCAGCTACTACTATTCTGCAAGACCGGGCGGAAATGTCGATGCAGCCGCGACACAGTAGCTCCCGCAGCATGCAGTAGTCGATGTCAAACCTGCAGCTTAGTCAAAGAGGTGAGGCAAAGCAGCTTGGTCAGCTCTTTAGTGTTGATACGAGTTGCTTCCAGAATACAAACCTCGACGAAGAGATCCGACGTAGAGATCCGACGTGTTGATAACCCCGAACCTTCCAACGCAGTGCGTACGGTGTCCTGATAAACCAAGTGGTCGAATCATGCACACTCGAGATTGCAGGTTTCTCTTACTCATGGCAAGTTGCACCTCCCAAAGTACTCGCACAGCTGCAGATCCACCTCTCCCATCTTCAGTCCATCTTCAGTCCATCTTCAGTTCATACGCTTGTCAGTTGAGATTCGTTCAAGTGGAAGGGTCCCTGACTTCCTTCAAGTTCCTGCGAATTTTCTTGCCTGATCCGGATGCCACCCCGCATGTGCGCGAGCGTCTGGGCAGAGCCGTCTTCGACTTTTTTTTCTTTGCTGTAAAGCTTGTTCGCATCGGAGATCATGGATGAGCCTTGGTCGGCGTTTGTTCTCTGTCGCCCTCTGCTTCAAAACTGCAGTTGAATGACATGCGGGCCAACTCTATTTTATTGTCGACCATTCCGAGTCATCCCCAGGCCTGGTTTCCCCGGACTGAATCGTCCTGACTCTGCTGGCAAGACTCGGCCTCGTCGAGTGTATCGGGGCCAAGCCAGACTAAGCCTTGCACCCGAAAGTCTTCTTGCTGCAGTGGGCGAAGTATCGCGATAGTGAAGGAATACGTTTTGTTTTGATTCGGTCGTCTAAATGATATTGCACCTGCTCGCTCTAGGGGTATCAAATCATCCACGCTGCTGTAACAGGCTTGTTGGAATTCCATTGCCACTGTGTATGCCATTCTTTTTCGTCGTCAGTCAAGAGCCAATCAAAGTCTCCTCCCAGGCACCACAACTATCCGTCGAATATGTGATCTGGCCGCTCCAGGTCCGTCAGGGACGCCGGCCCCTGGAAAGGCCCATGCCCCTGCCCCGGTCCCGCGGTCGTCGGCACCTTGGTCGTGGTGTTGGTGTCGGACGTGACGAGCCCCTTGGCATACCCGCCGCCGCCGAGGGTGTCGCTGAGGTGGTGGCAGTCGCAGCTGTTCATCTTGGTGAATGCCAACAGCTTGTTGAGCACGGTAAACTCGACCTTGAGCTTGACGCTGTAGACGAGCGGCTTGCTCGTCGCCTGAAAGGCAAAGTTGTGCGTGTACTCGAGCGTGACGAGCGCCACGTCGAGCAGAAAGACGAGCACGAAAAGGGACAGCAGGTACCAGGATATCAGCCGCGCGGAGCGCGTCTTGAAGGCGAACAAAGGCCGGAGGTTGAAGAACCCTTGGCGGGCGAAGATGCCCGTCAGGAGGGTCTCCTGCAGGGTGAAGACTATGATGGAGACCTTCTCGTAGACGCCGTAGCGGGCCAGCCAGCCGGCTTGCGCGGCGGGGGGCGTCGCCCAGCAGAGGACCCAGAAGACGAATTGGGGGAGGTGCATGGCGCAGGCGTCGGTCACGATGAGGGCGAGGACGAGGCGCGTCCAGGTGCGCGAGTAGACGACGAGGTGCAGGCGGGACCAGAGGACGATGGACTGGCCAGTCACCATGGCGCACCAGGCGGCCAAGGCGAACCCCCCGGGCACAATGTTGTTCCCGCGGCGGAGGAAGCGAATCAGCGAGGCGATGGCGTGGGCGAAGATGCCCGTGTTGGCGACCATCATGGACCAGAAGTAGCGCCCCCTACGCTGGCGGAAGGTGGAGAAGATAAGGACGTAGATCTCGATGGCGTTGTAGATCCCCGCTGTCGCGAGGGCGGTGATGGCCATGGCCTCCTCGCGGGAGAGGTCGAGGGCGCCCTTGATCGTCTCGGCCATGGCGGTGGTCCCTGGGGCTTTTTCCTTGGCCGGTGGGATATATGCTCTCTCTCTCTATTTCTTATGCAAACACGTCGGGTTTTGGATGTTGATGCGAGAAGCCGGACGAACCGGCCGTGGGGCCGTTATCGTCTGTCCCGCTTTCGGGTTCCCGGCGCGCCGGGTAGAGAATCGCTCGGGATGTAACTCGACTCTGATGATCGTCAGTCGTCGTCGTTGTCGTCGTTCGCGGGTTGTCTTGGCTTTGGATGAGGCTCCTTGGGTGTTTATCCAAAGGGTTAGCTGCCAAGACTCTTGGACCCCCGAGTTCTGTGGGCAACCATTGGGACTGGACGAGGAGTTGGGAAGAGACGTCCCCCGAATATCAGAGACTGCCAACTACAGATGAGAAGCATACACCCACGGACGGACGGGTCCGCACCGTCCTATAAGAACTGTCATAAGACAAGTTGGGAGGGTCAGATTTTCGGGAAAAGGGCAAAAAAGACTTGGCAAAAAGGTTACGCTTCCCCCGTTTGGCCGTTAGTGGAAGGAAAGGGAAGGGGGATAACAAGGTTTCGAGCGTCTCGGCTCGTTTTGAAACGGTCGTCAGGAAGCTTTTCCTCCAGGTTCGGGCACTCGTCCCGCCTCGATTTTCTTTCATTCTGCAACTAACAACCCTGCAGCATATCGGAAAGACAGCCCACTAAGGCTGTTGGTCATGACTCGGCCTGGTTTGACCGGGGAAAACGACGACCAACGGGAAATGGTTCTGAAGCAACGGGCGGCAGGGTTTTCTCTTTTTTTTTTTTACCGACATCCGCGGGTTTTCGGTTGGTTTGGCTTACGTGCTCGCGGTGTCTTTGGCGGTCCAGGCTTTCCGTGGCAGGGCGATGCCCGATCTACATAGAGCCGTCCTGCTGGTTTTTGCCTGCCACACAACTCCTCGCTCGCGCCCCGGGGGGCCCGAGGATCGCACCAGCGTTTCCCCTCCCTTTTGACAGATTCTGGTGGATGGTGGTCCCGTCGTCGGGCCTCGGCTGGTACTGGAGAGAACCATCCAACCTTAGTTCTTTCTGGTGGGCGTCTGTGAGTTGGCACAGAGCTTGCCAGCTGATGAGTTCTCTCCTCTTTGATGGTGTGCTGTTAAGCTTCTCTTGTTGTTGAGCCAGTGGGCAGAAATGTGGGATGGTCTCGGGTTCTCTTTTCCTCTCTAGGCAGGTAGGTTTATCTTACATTCACACAATTTATCCGCGTTGAGCAGCCTTTTTCTTTTTCCCCAAAGTTCTACGCTCGGGATTAGCCCAATTTGCCTTATCTCCCCGATCTTCTGAAGGTTTCCCATGCGGGGGGATGGACGACCGCATCGCGAACTCTACCAAAAACGCGATTCTCCGAAGCGTGAGGCCCAGATTACTTTGACCACGTGAGGCAGGTGGGCCGTTTTTTGAGTCAGCAGACATTTCATCGTCTCAAAAGGGCACTTGCAGCCGCGTGATGAAGATATCGCGTGGCATGTTGTATTCGGTGTCCGGGCAATGTCGTCTTTTGTTGCGGGGCCCGGCTTGGCGAGTTAGCCCCCCACCACCACCACCGGCCCGGGGGGAATCCACTGCCGGAACGGGGGTTTTCAGTCGGCGTGCTGATACTGATATACGCCCCCCCGGAGAACGGCCGTCCGTCGACGGACTTCGTGAGATCGCCACCTTCTTCAGTGGTAGGACTCTACGGCGTACATTCATCGTGGAAACTGCTTTGCGGAGGCCATGCTCGGTCGCATTGACGCGACCGACCTTGAGGCCAAGGGTTTTCCCGATCGTCCGGCTGCATACCGAAACTCTCGTCGCTGACAACGCGTTTGAATCGGCTTTGCCGTCGCATCACCCCTGTCTCAATGGGAGGTCCGGCCGCTTCAACAGAAGCCTTTAAAAAAATCTGGCCGATTCATGATATGCAGTACGGTCGACTGGCACGTTCTCGTACCACTTTCCGGAACCGCGTGTTCACACCTTTGCTTCAAAGCCCGATCAAGGTCGTCCCGATAGACGATGGCCAAAAGAACCTGGGAAGTGCACCTTCAAGCACGAAGCCGCGGCTATAGTTACATGGGAACCAGATCCCGGGGACGACGGACGGTGACGACTTCGAGTCGTACTGCATCTGGCATTGACCCGGAGCGCGAGACTACCTACATACCGCCTAGGCGGAACTCGTCTCTTCATAAAAACCGGCATACGCGGCGTGACTTCCTCGAACTCGCGGCGAAGCCGGTGCGACACAGCGCCGGGTCGTCTCCAAGGCCGAACGTTCGGATCCCGGGAGAAGAGAGACGTGGGTCACTTCCTCGTTGAGATGTTCACCCGGGCTGCGTACTATGAGGAGATTTTTGCTGAGTTTCAGAGAATCAAGAGTTGCGATATAACAAGAGCGAGTGATAGCAGTTCATCCCGACGACGTAGGTAGGTAACCAAATAAAGCCACTGCAACTTGAAACCCACCAGTCCTGAGGCCCCGATTGCTCGGTAGAAGACGCGATGGATCAATCATTAGTGGTCTTCATGCTGATTCTGATTCATAACACGTGCGAATTCTTGAATACCGGTAGGTTCAGGCTAGGCTAACTCTGGTATCAATACGGACGGTGTCATTCAGAGTGCGATGAGGGCGGAATGGAGATGATCAGGGTATCGGGTGCTGGAAGCTGCATAAGTGCATAGAAGCAAGCTTATGCATATAATGATAGGCTTGATGTAGTCACGTGCGTCGCGACGTTTTCGCGCTAGGACCCCTGGTCCCCACCTGCTGGGTGCCGCGCATGGCCCACCAACTGTCGGGACTCTGACGCGACCAACGGTGCACTTGCGAAGTCGTGAATCTGCATTTTTGGTCGATGTTTACCCCCCTGCAGCGGGACAGCGCATCCCGAGTTGTGATTCTCTCTTTTCTGTTTTCCGACTCCGCCCATGGCCAGCTGAAATAAGTCTCCAAAGAAAGCGACATGCCGGCGGAAGTCATCAGCCTGCTGTCGAGCCCCTCGTTGGGTCCGTCCCAGGAACCTGCACCCCCACCACCACCACCACGAGGGCCGACGCCGCTGCTGCTGCGTTGACATATTCTGACGATGTCTTCGACTTGACGGCGGATTCGCCCCTGCTGGCTGCGGTGGCCATCGCAACCCAGCCGGTGCCCCCCATCGAGATGTCCCAACTTTCGTACTCCCCCAGAAGCGTTGCCGGGGCAAAGCGACCTCGAGACGAGCCGGAGGAGATCGAGCCGCCCGTCCACTTCATGTCCGACGACTTCGACACGACGATCGACCTCGACAGCAGCATGCCCCTCAAGAACAGCCAAGATGTCGAACCCAGGGACAATAAGAGGCCCCGTCTTTCCCCGGCTCCCGGCAGTCACTCCTTGCAGCGACCGCACTCTACCGCAGACCAGCCTTCCAGGCCTCCTTTGAAGCAGTCGGTAGCCGTTCGGCGCTCTCAGGTCATGGACGACCCGATTGAGTTTTCTAGTTCTCCAGCTTTCGCTTCAAGGCCGACGGCGACCGCTGCGACGAAGTCGGGCTGCGACTTGGAATCCGACCCCTTTGCCTCGTCTCCTCCACGGCAACTACCCCCCTCTGCGCAACCACGGCAAAGGGCGGAAAGCCCCAAGACCACCACGCAAAAACCTCCAAGATCGAACGTCGACCTCACGGATTTCGGTCTAGACTCTGACGACCCATTCGCGAGCTCGCCTCGAGCACCTCCACAACCGACCTCCAAACCTTCCAAGCCCGAAACAATTACCCTCGACGATGACGACGACGACGCCAACGATCCGTTTGCAAGTTCACCGAGACTAGCAACGGCGAATAATGTCAGAGAAAAGTGCCCCATAGATTCGCTGTCGGCGGTCGCCAAGGGCAAGCAAAGGGCAGAATCGCCAAAGAGAAGGGCTAACTGGGATCCAATCTCGAGCTCCGCACCGGAGCGACACATTCACAGCGACCCTTTCTCCTCCCCGCCGCCCCGACGGAGGGTCTTTACAAAGTCGGCAAGCGAGGTTATCATCGACTTGAGCGACGGAGAGCCTGCGCCCGGCAACCTCGACATCGGCTCCGACGACGATTTCCCGGACCTCGATAACTTCGATGCGACGAGAGTCAGAGCCAGGATCGAGGCCAAGAGGCCAGCCTCCAGGGCACCAGCAAAGGCGGCGAAGACAACATCTGCACGAACCACCACGAAAAAGTCGGCCGACGACCGAGCGAGAGACAAGGAGGCAAAGGCTGCAGATCGAGAGCGGGAAAGGGAGCGCAAGAAGCAAGAGAAGGAAGCGGCAAAGGAGGAAAAGGCCAGAGAAAAGCAGCGTGCTGCCGCCCTCGCGGAGGTCAACAAGATCCGGACGGACAAGAAGGTATCGACGCCCGAGATGATTGCCGACCTCCCGTCGAGCCTGTCTCCTCCCGTGGCCCTGCAAATGCAGACGCTGCTCAAGGACCTCGACGTCCAGCACACGACGTGGGACAGCCCGGTGGACAACGTGATCAAGTGGAGGAGAAAGGTCGCCAGCCGGTTCAACGAGGAACTGAACATGTGGGAGCCCATACCGATGCGCATCGAGCCCGAAAAGTTCGCCCTCGTCATCGTCACCGCCACGGAGTTTGTCGCCATGGCACAGGGCGCCGAGGGGAACGACCTCGAGGCGCACGTCCTCAAGATGAAGAGCCACTTCCCGAGCGACCAGATAATCTACCTCATCGAGGGCCTGACCCCGTGGATGCGAAAGAACCGCAACGTGCGGAACCGGCAGTTCGTCTCCGCCGTCCGGAACCAGGACGCGGAGCCGCAAGAAGGCGGCGCCTCGACCTCGACGAGCGCCCAGGGAGGAGCAGGAGGCGGCCGGCGCCGTAAGAACCAGCAGCCGCAGGAGTACATCGACGAGGACGCCGTCGAGGACGCGCTGCTCCAGCTGCAGGTCATGCACGACGTGCTCATCCACCACACGGCGGTGCCCGTCGAGACGGCGCAGTGGGCCGCCATCTTCACGCAGCACATCTCGACGGTGCCGTACCGCAAGCAGCGCGAGGCGGCCAACGCCGCCGGCGCCGGGTTCTGCATGGAGACGGGCCAGGTGCGCACGGGGGAGAACGTCAAGGACACGTACGTGAGGATGCTCCAGGAGATCGTGCGGGTGACGGCGCCCATCGCCTACGGCATCGCCACTAAGTACGAGACGGTGTCGGAGCTGGTCAGGGGCCTGGAGGAGGAGGGCCCGCTGGCCCTGGAGAACCTGCGCAAGAGCGCGAACAAGGACGGCGGGTTCACGGACCGGGCGATCGGCCCGGCTGTTAGCAAGAGGATTCACAAAGTCTTTACGGGACGGGACGAATGGAGTACGGACGTGTAGGAAATGGAAAACAGTTGTTTCGGCGTCTTTGGTCATAGGGCATGTTGGAACGTGTAGGATTACAGGCTGGCATTTTTTGTAGGAACGAAGCACTTGTACGAAGACATGACATGATCACAGCAGAAGTTGGAGCAAGTAGATTCACGGCAGTTTCGGGAGCAAGCGAATTGATCAAATTTTGTCTTTTATTATTTCAGTGTCTACGGCTATGGGCCATGAGCTATCTGTAGCCTGTTGCGTTTCAACCTGGAAAAAAGCTTCTGCTTCAGTTAGCCAATGGCTCATCCACGAGAGTGCAAGATCAAAAGAGTCAATTATGAGCTTGTTGTCAGACAGCGGTTGGACAAAGTTTTTCCACACATACGCATTCGGTACAGGTCTGTGAATATTTGTTGTATCATCACGACAAGCTTGGGTTGTTGTGCTTCGACGAAGAAAAATGTGAACATACCATTTCATTGGGCGGCCACGGAAGCGGTCTGATGATACCAGCCTCCGTAGCCAGAGAGGCATCAAGCCTCATCGCCATGCTTGCGCTTCTTGGCCGTGGGCACGAAGAAGGCATTCAGCGTCTTCTGCTTCTCGTCGAACTTGGAGCTCCCGATGCCGCCGCGGGTCTTTCTCAGGCCCTGCAGGTGATCGGTGCAGTTGACGGCGACTGTCTTGATAGACAGGTTCGGCCACTTTGCAGCGGCCGATCCCGGCGACGAAGACGGCGCGATGACCATCTCGACGAAGCCGGTGTTGCTCCATGCCAGGGACGGTCGGTCTTCAGCAGGCGTCACGACCGTCCCGAATTCTCCCCCGGACCGGAGCACCCTCGCCAGCACGCCCAGGATGATCCCGTGCGCGACGACAACGACGCTCTCCTCCTCCTCGCCCTCGTCAACGCAAGCCAACAGAGGCGCGAGGTACTCGTCCACGAAGCGAGTAGCCCTGCTGCGCATGGCGTCCTGACCCTCGGCGCCGACGTGCCTGTCACCGGCAGCGGCGGCGCCGATCTTCTGCCCCTCGCCTGTGCCGAAGTGCTTCTCGCGAAGTTCCGGCAGCTGCACGACTGTTGTGCCACCACCGCTGGCCGACGACGCTGTTCCGTCTGAGACGGCTTCACGGATGGCTTCGGCGGTGCGCACTGCGCGCTGCAGGTTCGAGGCAAAGACATGCGAGATCCGAGCGGACTCGGTGCGAGTGGCAAGGTGCGTACCCAGGCGCCTGGCTTGCAGGACGCCGTGGGACGTCAGCGGAGCGTCGCGGGACCCGGCACTGGACGTGCAACGTTAGGAAGGGTTATTCATCGAAGAGGGTGGTTGGCCGTCCCGCCCATGATGACAAAGACCCGACCAGGTTGTGCGGTAGGTGAAAAGAGAGGGAAAAGAGGGAAGGCAACGCGTACTAGAGGTTCGCGACATTGTCGACGGACTCGCCGTGGCGGACGAGGTAGAGGTGAATCGCGCCCATGATTTGTTTGTTGAGTGTGCGCAGTTTCAGCTGCGGACTAACCACATGGTTTCGTTCTTCGCCCTCGGGAAATTTCGTTGCCGTTGCGGGCGGAGAAATCGCGTCTGACTCTTGTCTTGGTGCGAACCGGTAGACTTGTTGGTGAGGGAAGAAAGAGAAAGAGTTGAAATTTTCATTTCGCGATGAGATTTTTGTAGCCGCGTTTGAAGTGGTGGGGTACGGGCCTGGTGCATACCGCCTTTACGTAAGCGAACGACAAGTTTCTGCTCCTCCATGCTCGATAGATGCATATCTATCGTTTCTGCATTGCTCCTCTTCTCGTGTATGTCGATGCTCCCTCCAAATTTGAGGAGCTCTCGGATTGGGCTCGAACCAACGAAGAGCAAAGGGGGAATACGAGTATTGATTTGAAAACAAACGAATATTGCTAAAAGATGCAGTATACGGATCGTGTCTTGCGTGGTTTGCACACCACGGCCCTGGGCTCATTGCACGGCTCTAACGCGATACCGTCCTTTGGTTGATACGGGACGGGCGTTGAACAACCTTTGACATAGGTAATTGGACAACTAGAAGCTCCGCGAATCTCTAAAATAGATTAGTATCGCGTCTGCGGTCAACTGTGGTGCCTGATACGAGGCAACTATCAACCATATCTATGCGAGGTTGACGCGTATTCGGACCCGCTTCTCACCTACATCGACACGGACTCAGCCAACGCGGGGATGCCGGTCCAAGATCTGCGGCGTGGGTTCTCGGAGATTTTGACGTCTTCCCGAATACTCGTAGCAAGGTTTTATCTTCGATTGCGGCTGTGCATGGCCCATCTATACTCAAGTTTTTGGATACCGCTAACGCGTCTCTTGAATTTTGTCTCGACGTTGAGATTAGGAGTGGTGCCACGATGCGTGTGGTATAAGGATTGCTGAGTCCTTTCCCAAGACTCAAACGAACATGTCCTAGACTACCAGACCTCTCGCAAGTATTTCGTTTTCGGTAATATTGTTTCGCCATTTCAGTTTCGATACCTTATTGTCCACTGTCCTCTCAACTTCCCACCACCTCGCGGCTTGTGCTTCACAACCGGCCAATACCCAGTCTTCAAGATGTCAACCTGCAAAAACACAAACTATGCAGACGCAGCTTTTGCATTCTACCGCTATGAGCCCTCCCAACCGGGCGCCATAGCCTTTGCCGTTCTCTTCGCCATCACCACGGTCCTGCACGTCTTGCAGATGTACAGGACCAAGACCTGGTAACTCACAGCTCTGATTGTCGGCGGCGTCTGTAAGTCCTTGCGCATCTTTCCTCGCATCACCGCCAGTATCCCTAGATCGCTAACTTGTGCCCCCTCCTTCACAGGCGAAACCCTTGGTTTTGGCGCTCGCGCCGCCAGTGCTTCCGACGAGCCGGGCTGCTGGGGCCTGGGCCCGTACATCATGCAGAACGTCCTGATCCTCATCGCGCCCGCCTTCATGGCCGCCTCCATCTACATGATCCTCGGACGCATCGTCCTCCTAACAAAGGGAGAGAAACATTCCATGATCAAGCTGCGGTGGCTCACGAAACTCTTCGTCACGGGCGATGTCATCTCGCTCCTTATGCAGTCCACTGGTGCGTAGTGCCCTATAAACACAAACGATTCTTGTCCTCTACATGCCCAAGCTCGGTCTTCAAAGGCGACGACAGCTGACTCGAATGTGGCACACAGGCGGAGGCATGATGGCAGCCGGCGAGAAGATGGCCAAGACCGGCGAGAACATGGTCATATTCGGTCTGTTCGTTCAGCTGGCCTTTTTCGGCTTCTTCATCTCCGTCGCCGCCGTATTCCACACGCGCATGTCCAAGAACCCAACGCCCAGTACCGTCGACCCCGCCGTCCGCTGGAGGCAGTACCTCATCACACTCTACGTCACGGGCGCCCTGATCTTCGTCCGTAGCGTCTTCAGGGCCGCTGAGTATATCGAGGGGAACCACGGTGTGCTGATGAGGTCCGAGGTGTACCTATACATCTTCGACGCGCTGCTGATGCTCATCGTCATGTGCTGGATGAACTGGTTCCATCCTTCCGAGATTGGCCTGCTGCTGCGGGGACAGATCCCGACCAAGAATGGGTTTCAGCTCATCAACATGCGGATGTAAAGGTTAGGGGAGTGCTTGTTGTTAGGTCTCGGAGACGTCATAGCCCTTCGCTCAGTTCGAGACCCAGGGAGCGATTATGTACGATACAGCATCTGGTTGATTTATAATATTGCGGGAAGCGCACTTCCGCTGGTTGTAAATCGTCGACGACGACGAACACAAATAGAGTTACAAGAAGCCTGAAGAAATATGCCTCTTTCCCATGTCCATTATTGGGTAAAGTGGCCCGATGATTCCGTCGTTTCACCCTAGTCCATTCAGAAGCTGCAGTTGTTTCCGGGAAGAATGCCGTAGCAGTGAACCTTTCCTCCGTAGGTTCTCACCGCCTGATCTGCGAAAGAGGAACCATATCAGTATCTCGCCCACCACAAGAAGAAGCAATAGGCACCGGAAGCCAATTCACTCACCAATCCTGATCCAAGTATCCTTCTGACCGCCGGCACCATCGCCACAGGAGCAGCTGAGAACTGCGCGCTTGTTGTCGTAGTTGCAGTCCTTGCAGCTGTGTCCGAAACCACCCCTGTTTTTCGCGCATTGTCAGTTAAAAAAGATCCACCGATTGATGGGCCGGGAGATGGGGACGAAAGGGCCGATCTTACTTTTCTCTGATCGCGAGCGTGCCCCTGTCGTTGACGAAGCAATCGTTGAGCTGAACCCTCGAGCAGGCGACGTGCGGCCACTTCGCCCCGTCCTTGAGCGGGCACTCGTAGATGACGGCCGGGTCTTTCTCCTGCTCGCCGCGGGAGAAGCCCTTGAACGTGCAGCCTCCCAGGAACCCGGTCCCGAAATCGGCCATGACCACGTTCGCGAGGAGGGCGGGCGCGAGGAGAGCGGCGATGATGATCTTCATGGTCGACGACGATGTGTGTCTCGTAGGGCGAAGATTGATTCTTTTCGAGGGGGTATGAAAGCTAGCGCGGAGGGTATCGATGAGGGAGAAGGGAAAAGCCTGGGAGGGAAGAGTCTGGGAAGGCCATAAGGCAGTGGGGGGGAAAGGTTTTATATTCACCTGCTTCTTAGTCTTCAAAGGGGAATACTCGAGGATTGTCTGTGTTTATTTTTGTTTGCTCGCTTATTCTGCATCCCTCGGGTTGGCCGGCGTCCTGTTTGTGCCACCCCATCGCTTTGAGTAGCAACACGACCCCAGCGGCACGGTCAAAGAAGATGTTTTTCATTCGGACTTGGGTACGAGGCGCTGACGAGTAGGGCCAAGAGCCTTTCACAAACAACAACCAGACCAGGGAGAGCCCAGGGAGCGAGCCTTAATCACCATCATATGCAAACAGATCAAGCACGCAAAGCCAGGCTGCTAGGGGCTCTTCGTCGCTGATTCATCTTTTGATGCTTCCCCTGTCCCTATTGGATTTCCAATCGAAAGCAAAGCTTCAAGCAAATTGACGCCGGCGGCAACGTACGTTTCTCTTATTGTACCTCACACATTTGTTCAGACAGAAAACAGCGAGTTAGCTGCATGTAGGTAGTTTCAGTAGTTGGCTCATCATCTACAGCCAGAAGATTACTCCTGGGTGTGAAGCAATACACCCGGTCATCTGCTCAAGGTAATTACATGCCAGTGTTCTCCCCCTTCATTCTCTTCCCCATTTGGCTCTTTCTATAGGCTACCGAATGAGAATCCTCATCTGATATCTCACTGCAAGTGAACCTTGTGGAGCTTCGTCATTTCACCTTCGTTGCATGGGACTATCTCGGCGGGAACGTCGTGGCAGACAAGCCTGCCCCCGCCATCGTTGTGAATGAGATCGTCTTTTTGTCCGGCGTCAGTGGTAATGTAGGAAAAGTCAAACCATCGCAAGAACAATTTGAAAGGGGTAAGGGGAGGAGGCATCACTGAATATCACTCACTCAGTTTAATAGTCGTTTTCTTGTACAGGTTTCTGCTGTGCCAGCAGGTGCAGGTCATATCCGTCGTCGCTTCGTTGTACTTGCACTGGCTACAGCGAAGGTGGAAATTCCCGCTGTCAAAGGAGACGGGGGACAATGAAATTAGCTCGAGACTCTTGAAATGGTTGCGTGGCTTGACGGCAAGGGAAACGGAACTCTCAAGTGAAGAATGAAACCCAGCTCAGTGTGTAAGGGGGAGAGGAGGACTCAAGTGGCCGGAGGCAATATGAGAAGAAGAAAGAAAACTCACAGTCTCTTCCACGCCAGATTTCCATGTTTGTTGGAGATGCAGTGCATCAACGGCAGCCAGGAGCATCTCTCGCCGCCTCTGTTGTCGCTGCACTTTGCAATTATGTAGGGCGTGAAGGTCAGGTAGATGTTCGTCTCGAATCCCACGTCGTAGAAGCGTACGTCAGTGCAGCTGTCGAAGAATCCCACGTCAACGGCTCTGCAGGCGGCGGCGAGGAGGGGGACGAGAAGGGTCGCGAGGAACAACATGGCTTCTGCTGGTTGGAGAATGCGCGCAAAAGAGCGAGTGTACGAGATTGGCCCTGGAATGAGAGAGAGGCTCGGTTTTTGGGCGACGGTGTCTAAATGAGATACGGGTTTTGAAGCCTTTTGTAGTCATCACTAGCAGATCGGTTCCCAAGTCCGCCGTGTGTCAAGGGGCGAAACTGATCTCAGAAAGAATCTTTGAATAACAGGTATACAGTCGAATTCGACACATCGTAAGGGAGGAAAAGCATAGTCTCGCCAAAGAGATGTGTAGCCTAACAGGCGTGGCGAGGGTGATAGAAAGACCACTGTTGGCAAATTGCTGGGCACATGCATTTGCAGCCATTTTGAGTGCTGAGGCTCAACACATCACGAGGTTTCGCAGAGTGTTCTCGACTGGCATTGAATTGTCAAGGGCTACGGCTAACAAAAAGATGTCTTCGCCTGGATGCATGAAGTCGAGAGTTCAAGCTAACACCGCATGCTTCTACTGAAAGAATAGAGGTTTGAGAATGTTCCGTGAAGGAAACCCATAAGGCTAGGGCGAGACGATGTTTCGGTGGTGGTGGCAATCCCTTTTCTTGTCCTTTCTCTACGCGGGTTGAGGATTAGGGATGACATCTGAAAACAGGTCAATAGGTACGGAAGACAGACACTGTACCTCCCTTACCGACAGCTCTTAGTTGTCTGTCAACCACTCAAGAAAGAAACAGTCTACATCGACACGAAATCGTACCCATTCGAGGGCTGCTGGAAGACATTATTCAACAAGAGGGGGACGGGGCAACCCAAAAAGGAGTACTTCTCGTCCCATGCCAAGAATAACTGAAAGAAAGGTCGCCGTTGATGTTCCAGGGTTCTTTCCACACTCGATGGGACCGCATAGGGCGTCCCAGCTCATCGGCTCGGCTTTCATCCCTTGCATAAAAGATGAGAACAACCCCGGGGTTTCTGCACCTCAATATCGACGAAACCGGCCGCTTGCAACTCTATCAAATTGATGGCAAGTTCCCACCACGGTGTGGTCATGGCGCCGCCCTCGGAATCCCCTGCCGTTGTCAAGCAAATCTCGACCGCGGCCTCGCCGCCGTTTGCCGCAGTTTGCGGGCCCTGAAGAGTGCAGGTGCAGTCTTCGATGCAGGATCCGGGGGTTGGTTGGGTCAGAGAGAGGCCTGTGGCGACACGGATGGCCCGGGTGTTTGGGTGAAGGCCGACGAAGCATCTTCACGTTTGCTTGGGGAGGTTTGCTGATCCGTTACCACAGGAAGGCTTCGCGACGCTTAGAGTCTGACATTGGATGCTAAGTAATGTATCAGTTGAAGTCCGAGACTGTTGTTGACTCTAGATCCAATATGCAGTATGATCATGCATGACGCATGTGCATACATCCCTCTAAGTTCTTTGAGTCAGGCGCAGGAATCTCTGTACGAGGAGGACTTGTCTATGTCATCAGCAATGTCTGCAGCCTGCACAATTGATGATCTGTATCATGTTCTCGCACTCTCAGGATTGATATGACACTTGACATGTTGAACATAAAGTAGACTGAGTTGCCTCTATTAAGCTGAGCTACAGTGCGACATCGCCATGTGGGTATCTCTCAGGTGGCAGCGCAAACGTCAAGCAATCATGGCCGGGATCAAATCCAGACCTCACCAACACACACCGGCTACTATAGTACTTTCCACAAAAAAAAAAAAAAACACACACGCACACACACAGCCGATGCCCCTCACACCCGCCTGCTGTTGTCCTCGACCATCGTGACCTGCCCCACGTCCTTGTCGTCCTCGCCCTCCATCTTGGCGTGGAGCCTCTCCTGGACGTCGTGGCGGACCTTGTCGCTCTCGGTGGGGTACGCCCGCTTGAACATGGTCCACAGGGAGTGCTGGAAGAGGTCGTCCATGGACTCGATGCTGCGGCCCTTGAGCTCCGGCAGGCAGAACCAGACGAAGATGGCGCCGATGTAGGTGAGGATGCCAAAGAAGAGGAAGGTGCCGTAGCCCATGGTGCGCAGCATGTGCGGGGTCGCCGAGGTGATGCCGTAGTTGACGATCCAGTTGATGAAGAGGCAGCAGGACATGCAGAAGGATCGAATGCGGGGAGGGAAGATCTCAGCACTGTGTGTGAATTAGGATCATAGTTTCTCGGAGGCCGGTTCGTATGTATGACTTACGCCGTGAGGTAAGGAGCAACAGAGTGTCCGAAAGACCATCCGAAGGCGTATAGGTAGATGCTGTGCAATGTGTTAGCATTGAGATGAATCTTTCGGTTTATGATATGATGCCACTAACGCGATAATGCCAACGATGCCTCCAGCCGTAGTACCGCTGCCCGGTTCGACCTTGGAGAACCGCAAGAAGAGGCCGATGTAGAGCATTGCCGAGGCCTGGATGGTCGCGCCGATGATGAGAGGCAAGCGGCGGCCAACTCGGTCAACGATGACGGTCACGTAGATGATGGTAGTCGCCAGCTTGACGACGCCGTAGACGCCCGTGGTGAGCAGCGAGCTGGAGCCCTTGGGGACGCCGATCATGGCGAAGATCTCGGGTGCGAAGTAGTTGAGCGAGTCGGTACCGGTGAGCTTGTGGAACAGGAACAGCATCACGGCGAGGAACAAGCGGCGCCGATTGCTGGCGTTCGTGCCGATATCTCGCATGACGACGAGGTAGTTGGTTCCTGTTTGGCCCGTTAGCAGATGGGATCGATCGCGAGAGGTGTCGCTCTTACCCTTGGCGGTCGCCTGCTCGGCCTCAACCTGGGCGGTGATCTCCATGTATTCCTGGCGCACGTAGGGGTGGTCGGCCGGCAAGCCTCTCAACTTGCAGAGGTTCTTCAAGCCAACTTCATCCTTGCCCTTGGCAATAAGTGCTCGAGGGGTCTCGATGACAACTGCGGAGACAACAGGTCAGTCTGGTTGTTTTACAAAAGTATCGCGGAGCAAGGGGGAAAGACATACACCAGATGAGGACGAACAGGAAGAACCCGGGGATCAACTGGATGCCAAGAGCCAGCTGCCAAGCCTTGTTGTTGTTGGGATCCTGGTTAGGCCAGAGGCTGACGGCATAGTTGACCCAGAAGGCCACTGCCAGCGAAAAGATGATCATCAGGTTGTAGGAAGTCGTTAAAGAGCCTCGAATCGACTTGGGGGAGTTTTCGGCAAGGTACTGGGGAGCAAGCTGTCCGGCGTTGTCAGCACACACATCATCCACGACTTGACGAGAAGGCACGCACCATGGACGTCGCACCGATCGCGACACCAGCCAGCAGACGGCCGGCGTAGAGGACATTCAAGTTCGGGACCTCCTGCATGGCACACCCTACGAGGAAGAGAGTGGCCATGCTGGTCACCGCCTTCTTCCGGCCGAGATAGTCGGAAAGCGGAGCAGCGAGCAGAGCACCCGCGGTTCCTCCGGCAGCGACTGTGTACCTATTGTGTTAAGACGTGTCTTACTTGCAAGAAGATGCAGGCAACTTACGCATGGCTGCTATATTTCCCTCTGCACGTTTCATTAGCTCAGGAGACTCTTTAAGCAAGGCTGGAAGAGGCATTGGTTAGACTCACCTCTCTTGTCTGCTTCGGCCTCGCTTATCTCATCGAAGCCGAAAGCCCTCCTGAAAGAAGGGAAGGTCATGATGCCTCCGATGTTTCCCTGATCGAAGCCATAAGAGCAACCGGCGAAAGCGATGGTGATGCCCAGCAAGAGGAGCTTCGAGTTGAAGATCTCACGGGGATCATTCTTCCAGTCGGGAGAAGCGGAAAGCGAAGTCCCGCCGCCCATTTTCGCAGAGATGTTCCGTCGACCTTTGTGTAAACGCAGAGAGGAGGAAAGAGAGAAAGAGGATGCCAGAGGTTTGTGGGAGCGGAAAAGTCTATCGGACGATTTCGTTGCGGCAAAAGAACGAGTTGAAGGCAAGGCTCTGAGCGTATCATATACTGCAGTCCGCACCGCCTGAGTCAATGGTTTGTAACGACACTCGCCGCGACCATGTAACCACCCCGTGGGGGAAGAGTCTGGAGACGCAACAGCCGAACAATTACCCCGCGTAATCCACACTATGGTTTCCTACGAGAGAGTCCCACTGGCGGCGCGAGTGGGCGTTCGATGAGGAGGATCAGCCAATGCTGTCGGCGAGAATGCCGGAACGCGCGAGGTACAGGAATGACGGTCCAGTGGAAATGTCCCTGATGACCATCGTTTGATTATCTGGCCGAAGCGCTCCACCGATCGGTTGGACGTGCTACATACACCATGCCTGCCATTTCTCCGGACTTCCACTGTGGTATAAGCCCAGGGTGTCGTCGTCTCTGCGCGTCTAGGTTTCCGTGGAGCTAGGCGAGATTAGGAAAGTCGGAGACCTCACCTAGCTTCGAACTCTGGCAACTGTGTCACACGGGGAGCCAAGGACGGGGACCTCCCGGAGGACTGAACAGCGGGGCCGGCGTTTCTGCCGGATGGACCCTGAGTCGTGCGAGAAGCGCGAGGTCGATGAGGGGACGGATGTAGGAGCCGGCCAACGCGGGGTTATCAGAGTCATCCCTGTCAGAACGGCAAATGCATCCATGTATCGTGGAGGAGCAAAGTAATACATAGAATCGATCGCGTTCTGGTGGCCCAGGATTAGATGCAAATAGAGCTCTTCTCGGAGACCACATGCAACAACAGCCTTAGCTTTACCGATACTGGTCTCGAGTCAAAGAACACTTCACATTCATCCCGCATCTGACTCCAACTTTTCCCTGCTCGGCGATCCGTCCGTGTCCAAAGGCACAATGTCGTCTGCAACCCTACACAGCGCAGCCATCCCCGCGGCAACAGTCCAGGTCCACGCCTCCAACCTCCTCCAGCTCCCAGATGGCACACTCCTCTGCGCATGGTTCGGCGGCTCGCAGGAGGGCCTGCCGGACATCTGCATCTGGCTGTCCCGCCAAGAGCCCGGCTCCGACGACTGGTCGGCGCCGCGGAAGATCTCCTCAGATATTGGCCGCAGCTGCCAGAACCCCGTGCTCTTCAGGGCGCCCAAGACCGGCGTCCTCTGGCTGTTCCACACCTCGCAGGACGCCGGAAACCAGGACGGCTGCTCCGTCGTGGCCCGTATGTTTGAAGATAACGGCGCCACGTGGTCGGAGCCGCGGCAACCCCTTGGTAGCGTCGCCGGCGCTTTCGTGAGACAGCCTGTGTTGGTGCTGGGTGACAGCACGTGGGTTCTGCCCGTTTTCCACTGCCGGTCGACGCCCGGGCAGAGATGGATCGGGAACAACGACATCTCTGCCGTCTTTTACTCTCGGGACGAGGGCCAGACGTGGAAGGAGAACGTTGTTCCGGACAGCATCGGTGCGGTGCACATGAATGTTATTCCCCCGGCAAAGGGTGGCTCGGGATACGTCGCCTTCTACCGGAGTCGCTGGGCGGACAACGTCTACCGGTCGACGTCTCCAGATGGGCTTAACTGGACCTCCCCGGAGCCGACGGCTCTTCCGAACCCCAACAGCGGTATCTGTGCCGCTCGTCTGCCGTCTGGTAAAATTGCCATCGTCTTCAACCGCTCCGCCGCGGAGCCTGACATGGCCAGAAGAGAGGGGCTGTACGACGACATCACGCCCGAGGACGACAAGCGTCCAAACCAAGAGGCGGTCAACGGCAAGGCGGCCATCTGGGGAACGCCGAGGAAGACGTTGACTCTTGCCATCTCGAGCGACGAGGGCCTGACATGGAAGGAGAGGGTCCTCGAGGAGGGCGATGGGTTCTGCATGACGAATAACTCAAAGGAGAAGACGAACCGCGAGTTGAGCTATCCCAGCATCTTTGTGGACCTAGAGAAGCCGATAGTGCACATTGCTTTCACGTTCCACAGACAGTACATCAAGTACGTCAGGATCGAGAACGTGGAAAGCTGGGTTGATGAAGCTTGAGTTATGACGTGTAGTTGCAATACCCTAGAAGTTTGGAAACGCGAGACAATGCATATTTGATGTTGAGAGTCAGTTCGATGATTGCCTGTTTCAAATATGACCTTTTCAATCCCTTAGTTATAATTTTGAATTCAAGATAAGCTTCGTCGCTCAGCTTACTTTACTTAAAATTCATTCCATGAAAAGGCCTGGTCTTCTACTGTCTTCCCATGGATAGCATAGGACGACACGGATAAATAGTTAACTCCCCGGATACTGTCTGTAATAGGACATCATTACTCATAATTTCTATTCACATGCCATTCTATTTACTCCATGACCTCTCCTTCTCGGTAGTCTGTAGCACGCCCAGCGTCTCCAAAGCCCACTTCTTCGTGGCGTCGCCCAGGGGCAGGTAAGGCCTCCTCATCTCCCACGACGACTCGTCGTCGATGCCAATGTGACGGCCCAGGAAGTGCCACGCCCCATACTTCGTCAGCGCGATGCCCTTCTTGCAAGCCCACTCCGCGTTGGCGACGCCGAACTGCAACTTCTGCGCCTCCTCGGCCTTCCCAGCCTTCCACAAGTCATACACAGCGGACGTTGAGCCGGGGAAGATGTTGCCCATACCCGTGACGCACCCGCTGCCGCCGGCCTGCAGTGTGGGCAGCAGGTAGTCGCTGCTGCCGCCAAAAACACCAAACTGCTCGTGAGCAAAGCGGCTCGTCAACCGCGTCAGCTTGCCAACATTGCCGCACGTCAGCTTCACGGCCACGATGTTGGGGTGCGAGGCCAGCGCGGCGAGCTGGTCCGAGTCGAGGTCGACGCCCGACGTGACGCCCGGGAAGTTGTACACAACCACCGGGATCGGAGAGGCGTCTGCGACATCGCGGAAGTAGCCCAGGATCGCGTCGTTGGAGAGTGCCTTGGCCCAGTAGCTCGGCGGCAGGAGGAGGGCGAACTTGGCGCCCGCGGCCGCCGCGTCCTTGGCGTTGAGAATCGACTCGCGCGTCGACTGGGCCGAGATGCCGGCAACGAGGGGGTAGTCTGGCTTCTGGAGGTCTTTGATGGCGCGCGCCGCCGTCTCGAGGACGGCCTTGCGCTCGTCGGCCGTGAGGAGGGCCAGCTCGCCGTTGGTGCCTAAGTAGACAAGACCGTGCATTCCCCGGCGCACCAGCGCTTGGCACTGCTTGTACATGGCATCGTGATCGACGGGCTGAAGGGGGTCGCCGGCCTTGTAGAGGGTGACGACCGGGGTGTAGACCCCGGGAGGGAGGGGCTTGGATTTGGCGGCGATGGTGCTGGACGGCATGATGAAGGTATTCGGAGCAAATAGAGCAAGCAATTGGTGATCAACGTTGATGCAAATTCTCAATGGCTGTGTCTCAGTCAATAAGGTATGTCTCTGTGAAGTCAAAGATATCAAGTTGACGATCTGATCACTCGTCTGATCCTAGGAATATACCCCTCATAACACCTCTTCGTGACTCCAACTCCGAATATGCGGAGAGCAATGCGGAGAGCCCCTCCAACCGGCTGTAAAACCCAGCCTTTGCCGGATTACCGACCGACTTCGCAGTAGTTTCATCTCTACTCGGTCGTGGCCTCGTCCACTCGTACCACGCGCAACTGATAGTGCGTAATACGGATGAGATGGCGTTACGTTGAAGAGGAGGGGTTCCCTCAAGTCGCCCTGCCGAAGCTGGCCCAGGGGCGACTCAGCGAAGGTCCACATCGGCGAGAAAGCCGAACCGTGGGGGACACGGATGCGGAGCTGAGACAGGGGGCCATGCGGTGAGTTCGGGGATGACGGGGATGTCGCGGTTGGAAAAGGCGATCTGATGCTTGGGTCTCTGGGGTGAAGTCGCGGTCTGGGGTTGACGGAGGCTTGGCCAAATGCGTGGCAATTCCGTGAAATCGGTTTTTTATTTTTCGCGGTCTTAGATCGATGACATGCTGATTTTGTTTCGTTCTTGACCGAAGTCTCAGACTAAGGCGTGAGAACTTTGGGGAGGGAAAGGTGCCCGGCTTCAGAACTGAGAAACAAGATCGTCCCAACTCAAACAACCCTTCTCCTCTCTCTCCCCCATATCCCGAAACGGTTGTACACATCATGGCGATGAATCCGCAGGAGAACGTCATCAGCCTTGCCGACCTCAGCAAGCACAACAGCAAGTCGGACTGCTGGATCGCGGTGCACTCCAAGGTCTGGGACATCACAGATTTCATCAGCGAACACCCTGGAGGTCCGTCAGGTAAGCTTTCCGTCGCAAGCTTTCTTCCGCCCTGCCCTCGAGTCATTTTCGTCTCACGCTCACCGCTTCGTCGTGCCTCTGCAGTTCTCCTCAAGTGCGCCGGCTCGAATGCCACCAAGATCTTCGACGAGGTTCACGCACCGGACATCCTCGAGGAGTTGCCCGAAGAGAAGTTCATTGGGGTCTTGAAGGATGCTACGCCAGACACGCCAGCTGCGTCGGCGCAGCCTTCCGTTGTCACCGTCCCGGCTGGAGTCGCACAACGCCCATCACCTCCTGCGGCAGAGGAGGACGACGGCATCCCGCCTCTCGAAGCCATTCTCAGTGCCTCGGACCTCGAGGTAGTAGCTTCCAAGGCCCTGACGCCCAAGACCTGGGCTTTCTACTCTTCTGCTGCCACGGATCTCATCACACACAAGAAGAACAAGGAGCTCGTCCGGAGGATCATGATTAGGCCCAGGATTCTCAGGAATGTGCTTCACGTCGACTACAAGACGAACATCCTCGGTTTCGAGAGCTCCGCTCCCTTCTTCATCTCCCCCGCAGCGATGGCAAAGCTGGTGCACCCAGATGGCGAGCTCGCGCTGAGCCGTGGCGCAGCCAACGAGGGTATCATCCAAGTCGTGAGTTCACTCACATCCCAGACACACCCACAGAGAAGTCTGTGCTCACAAAGACACGCACCAGATCTCCAGCAACGCCTCATACACCCTCAAGTCGATCGTGAACGCCGCCCCTCCAAATCAGCCCTTTTTCTTCCAGCTCTACATCAACTCGGAGCGCCACAAGACCATTGAGATCCTCAAGTCCGCGCGCGCGCTCGGAATCAAGGCCGTCTTCGTGACAGTCGACGCGCCTGTCCCGGGCAAGCGCGAGGCCGACGAGCGCGCGGCGCAGGCCGGCACTATCCGCTCGGCCATCAGCGGCGGCGAGAGCAGCAAGGACAAGAAGGGCAGCGGATTGGGCCGCCTCATGGCGCAGTATATCGACAAGGCCATCACATGGGAGGATCTCACGTGGATCCGCGAGGCGTGCGGCGTCCCGATCGTGTTGAAGGGCGTGCAGACCGCCGACGACGTGCGGCTGGCGGTCGAGTATGGAGTTGATGGCGTGTTGCTGAGCAACCACGGTGGTCGATCGCTTGATGGGTGAGTATCAGCCGGTATCTTACGAGGAAGTGGATGCTAACTCGAGGTTCCACCATAGTTCTCAAGCATCAATCCTCGTGTTACTGGAACTGAGGGAGCAGTGCCCTGAGGTCTTTGAAAAGCTCGAGGTATACGTGGATGGCGGCTTTGAGCGCGGATCTGATATCCTTAAGGCCATTGCGCTTGGAGCGACCGCTGTTGGCGTTGGCCGACCTTTCCTCTACTCTCTAGTCTACGGCCAAGAGGGAGTCGAGCACCTGTCTCAGAGTAAGTGCAATCTCACATCAGTCCAAAGATGTATTGCTGACAGAGTCCCCCTAGTCCTCAAAGATGAGATCGAGACGTCGATGAGACTCTGCGGCATCACGAGCCTCAGTCAGGCGACGCCAGCGATGGTGAATACCTTGGACGTGGACTACTTGGTCATGTCGGAAGAACGGGCTAGGGAAAAGAGACCGATCAGACGGCCGCGGGCGAAGCTATAATCAGCTCGGGGGTGTCGTCCACACAAGTAGCGACTGCTAGGAGCGCATTTACGGAGTGCCAGGCCAACATGATGTTTACAAGCATGGTAGGTACCCAACTGCAACATTATTCACAACTCGTATCACTTGCTTCGTTCCGCCATGAGATCTCCCCCACCTTAAGTGCATGACAGAGGGTTATTCTTCTTCAGCCTTCATCGAAAAGCTCAGTCCAGCACTTGGGAGCTTGGAATAGGGGCAGAAAAAACACGGCCAACAGTGATTGTAGGCAGGCTGATGTCCACGCCTAAGAAATGTGCTCGGTGTTGATAAAGCTACAGACGTTTCAAGCATAATCACATGGAAGGTGAATGGCGTCATGTAGCTTTGCTATTTCATTACTTCATAGTCATACCCTATACATCGATCTCCGATGCGTAGTTCTGTTCCTGAATAAAACCTCCCTCTGCCTACGCTTTCAATGTCTTAGCAAAGGCCTCGACGGCCTCCAGGATAGATCCATCAGGATCCAAGCCAAGGCCGTACGCCCTGCTGACATCAAAACGAGCAGCCCAGGTCTCCACGATGGCCAAGACGGCAGGGTCCCTCTTCTCCTCGATAAGCGACAGTGCCTCCTTGCCTCCAACCTTCTCCACCGCATCCAGGATCTCCTGAACAGTGACGGTAATACCGGGAAGGTTGACGATTCTGGATTCGCCAAACTTCTCCTTTGGCACGTCCTTGATCTTGACCAGGTTGTTGACTACCGTCTTGGGACTGCAGACCCAGACCTCGAGGTCGCGGCTGACGGGGAGTACATTCTTGATGCCCTTGAGCGTCTCTCGGACAATTCCCGAGGCGAAACTCGATGCAGCGGCGGAGGGAGCGCCGGGACGGACGGTGACGGTGGGCAGGCGGACGATGCGCCCGTCGAGCAGGCCACGTCGCGAGTAGTCCTCGAGCAGCAGCTCAATGATCAGCTTCTCGGTACCGTAAGACGTTCGTGGGCGCGGCACCGTCTCGCTCTCGATCACGGGCTGGCGTGGGCCGTAGACCGCGCAGGAGCTGGTAAAGACGACGGTCGTTCCCGGCCGGTTCTTGCGGAGGTAGTCGAGCACGGCCCGGACCGAGTCAAGGTTGACTCGGAGGCCGAGGTCAAGGTCCGCCTCCGCGCCGCCCGACATCAGGCCATGCAGGAGGTAGACGGCGGCGAAGGGTCTGGAGGAGAGCAGAGCTGCCACGGCTGCGGGGTCGGTGAGGTCGTCCTTGCGCGAGGTGATTCTGCTGCTCTCGGCAGACACGTCGGCTGGGACCGCGGGCTCGACGATGTCGGTTATGGTGAGCTGGTTTGAGGGGTCGGCGTTGACCAGGGCCGAGACGAGGGCCTGGCCGACGAAGCCGGCGGCGCCGGTGATGAGGATCTCGCTCATTGTGTTTTTTTGATGCCGTGAACGTGAAAGCAAAGATTATGGCTGCGCTAGTGTGAGGCACGGAGAATTCAGCATGGGAATTCGGCGTGATTCTGATGATTGTAGATACATGGCAACCACCATCACCCCTCTGCCCCTCACTCTTGGCTTCACTTTTAATCGTCCGATCTCGCTAGCAGGGAACGCCTGATTACGTCTTCTCGGGGTGAATTCGCTCGAATCCCCCTGCGAATAACCGAAAATATCCGGCGCAAGTTGGAGCAGACGGAAAACGGCCCCTCGCAACAAAAACACGCGTGCGGCCACGATCCGAGTCGCTGCTCGGACAGGTCGCCGATGCAGGAAGACGGATTCGGTAATCGGCGAGAATGCCGACAGCGACCAGAAACACGGCTGCAACGGCCTCCTACCGGGGGCTTCCCCGCACCGCGTGGGGTTTAAAGAGGAGTTCTGCTAGCCGGGCAGTGTCCACTGGCTGCCCGGGCAGTGTCTCCACATATCAACTTGAATGCGGCTAATAGGAGCCCACGGATCCTACCCACAGCCAAAAATCCACCCATAGTGGATTTTCCGCCCCTAGTACTATTACTCTCCCCTTAATACTAACATCTCTAATTATAATAGATTTTTTACCCTTATCTATACACACGTAATAAATCTATTTACACTACTTAAAGCACTATCGCCTAATAATCCCGTAATTTAATAACTAATAAAGTACATAATACTAAATCCCCTAAATAAAGGGATTAATAAGTAGCCTATAAAATTAATTAACGCCCTCTAAGCTTATTTTTAAGACTTTACTTAGTAGCACAGTTTCGCCGTAGTCCACCGCAATACTAGTAATTACCGCAGCCCTAAAAAAGACTATTAGTCTACTTACTTTAAAATCTATTATAACCAAAACACTATTTATAAAGCTAAGAACTTTAGTAACTATAAAACTAGTACTATAAAAAACAACTATCTATAATATAGTATTACTTTAGCCTAAAAGAGTAATAAGTAGTACTAAACCTTTACCCTTAAGTACCCTAAGTACAACTACCCTCCTTTTATTAACCTATTAGTTTATAAAGCTTATTAAAAGCTTATAAATTAACAAAACACTCTCCTTACCTCTATTTCTAAGTATAAAACTATTAAGTTATATAAAGTTATATTTATTCTTTAGAAAGTAAAGCCTAGTTTAATCCTTAAGTAAAAAGATATTAATAACGCTTATTAGCGCCTTAAACTTAAGAATTTTAATAACTATACTACTATTTAATACTTTATCTATATTCTAATTACTTTAAGTATTAAGTACTAGATTAAATAGAGTAATAATAATCCGGATCGGCCTAAGGGCTTTATTTAGACGTACCCCTAGTACAAAAGGATATAGGTACGGTTCTTAAAAGTTATTAGCCTTAATAATATATACAAAACAAACTACTTTAAAATACTACTATTCTAGGTCACTAGTACTACTAATATAAAGTCCCTATTTAACTATACCTTTAGCTTTATTAATATAGAGCGTTATAAGGGATATAACTTTTTAATTACTTTATTAGAGTCAATTAGAGTAAAAATTAACACTAAATAGCTATAAATTACTATTACTAACTTTAAAGAAGTACTACGTTTATTTATTATAGAAATATAGCCCGTAATACAATTACAGCTCTATATTTATTATATAAATACTAATATTAACTTAAATATAAAAAAGAAGTAGTAAGGCGATAGTAGCGTTACTAATAATAAGTTTAATATTAATTAGAATAAAGAAGCTATAGAAGTAGTAGCTATTCGTAATTAAAAGGCTACAGAAGTAGCCCTTAATAATTAAGTCCGTAGTAATAAGGTCTTAGCCCGTTCCTAGCTCCTTAATAATAAGGTTAAGTATACCTATACTAGCTTCTATTTCTTTTAAGTGTTTATTATTTATACTAATACTAAAGAGGACTTTAATACTACGTAGACTTATATTATTAAAGAGTTTAGTAATTAATAAGCTTTACTTAATTATATCTATAGTACGTATATACCTCTTTAGTACTAATAAACTAACTACTTTATTTTATAGTACTTAAACTTTAGTATTAAAACTAACTCTTCTATAAAAACTACTTATAAGGACCTTAAGTCCTACATTATTAATAACAACTTAAACCTCTTTTCTATCTTATAAACTATAGAGGAAATAGTACAGAATAAAGTCTATATATATACTAAGAGGGTTATAAAGATAAAGGTATAAGTCTAATATAAATACTTTAGTTAAGTATAACTTAGTAACGTTTTAAAAAAGGTAAATTAAAATACCCTTAACTTAATAACTAAATAGTACTAAAGAGTAATACCCTTACTACTAACTAATTATTAGCCTTACCTACTAGATTTTTAGCCTTATATAGACTACTTTACTAATTAGTACCGCCTCCCTTATAGCTATAAAATCCTAAATTTAATAAAGTAATAAAAGCTTTTTACTAAGTACTATATTTATCCCTAGTAGTGGCTTTAGTAGCTACTAGTAAGTCTTACTGCCCTTACTTATAGATTTAATACTAACTTGTAGTTATAGAATATTATAAATACCCTCCTTAATATTAAGGACCCTAAAGTTATTAAAACTCTATATAAAAAACTAAAGAATAAGTAGATTGTGTTTTTTAAAGCTACTATAACGCCCTTATTTAGTATACTATTATTTAATACTAAATCCTAGCTAGTTTTAACTTAAAGATAGAAGTTAAAGGCCCTAAAAAAAGCCAAGAATCTAGTAGCAAAACCGGTTAAGCCTAGTATATAGTATAACTACTTGTAGTTTAAGTATAGTAGCTTTAATAATAAACTCTTACAGCCTTAACTATAATATAACTAATAATCTACTTAAAAATATATTATAGTAAGTAGTAGTAAAGCTTTTAGTAGTTTAGTAGTAAAGAAGCCCTAGTGTAGTGCCTAGAAGACTATAAGGGGTTTAGTGCCGCTACTATTAATAGCCCTAGTGTTGCTAGGCTAGGATTAATTAATTTAGGGGTAAAAGGGGGTATAAAATATAGTATAATTAATTAAGCTAGGCCTTAAGAGCTTATTTTGCTAAAATACGTTAATTACTGTAATAAAAACTAAATTAAATTAAATGTCCGATAATTACGTAATATGCCGTTTTCCGGTGTCTTTGATCCCACGGCTCTTATTAGCCGCATCCCAGGCTAATATATAGAGACACTGCCCGGGCAGCCAGTGGACACTGCCCGGCTAGCAGAACTCTTAAAGAGTGACAGGGATAGGTCGCGGAGGATCGCAGACGGAGGGGTAGGAGTTGAGGCCGAAGAGTGCGAAGGGCGGATAAAGTGATGGGACGAGAAACAAAACCTCGGGACTGTTCGTCTGGATTTGACTGCAGGTTCGTGCTAAGAGTAGGACAGTTTGTACCAAGCCCATCTCATTCTTGGCAGTTGTCGAACAGTAATCAGACATGGAATACGTGAGGTGGGTGGTTCATCATGACCCCCGGCTGAGCAACTCAACCACTCCCTCAGCCACCCCACGATAGCTACCTCGACCCCACATTCGCACAATCGATAGAGCGTGAAGATGCTAACTGATACCGCTTTCACAGACTCGGAAAGAGCGGCCTGAAGGTCTCCAAGATCATCCTAGGATGCATGGCCTTTGGCACCTCCAAGTGGGAAGGCTCCCCTTGGGTCCTCGACGAGGAGGAGGGGCTCCAGCTCCTCAAAGCGGCCTATGATAACGGCATCAACACTTGGGACACAGCAGACACGTACTCGAACGGCGAGTCGGAACGTATCATCGGCAAGGCGCTCAAGAAATTCAACATTCCCCGGCAAAAGGTCGTCATCCTGTCTAAGATCTTCAACCCGGTCATGGATGACAACTCGAGACCAGCCAGCGTCAACGACGGGCCACTCGTCAATCAGATGGGGTTGAGCAGGAAACACATCTTCCATGCCGTCGACCAATGCCTGGAACGACTCGGCACGGACTACATTGGTGAGTTGAGCGAGTGCCTCCCCCCCAGAGATTTCAGCATCCTGACCGATCGAAGACGTCCTCCAGATCCACCGCCTCGACCGCGAAACGCCGCCGGAAGAAATCATGCGCGCCCTCCACGAGGTCGTCCAGTCGGGCAAGGTGCGCTACCTCGGCGCGTCGTCCATGTACGCCTGGGAGTTCGCGCGGCTGCAGTACATCGCCAAGTCCAACGGCTGGACCGAGTTCGTCTCGATGCAGCCCTTCTACAACCTGCTGTACCGCGAGGAGGAGCGCGAGATGCTGCCCTTCTGCCGCGAGACGGGCGTTGGCGTGATCCCCTGGTCGCCCATCGCCCGCGGCCTGCTCGCGAAGCCGCGCGCCGCGGACGAGGACAAGGACAAGACGTCGCTACGCGGCCAGACGGACACCAAGACGCACAAGTGGTTCGCCGACGCGAATATGGACATCGTCGATCGCGTGGAGGAGGTTGCGAAGAAGAAGGGGGTCAGCATGGCGCTCGTGTCGACAGCCTGGGTGCTCCAGCAGGGATGCTATCCCATTGTCGGGCTGACATCGGAGAAGAGGATCAAGGACACGATAGGGGCGCTGAAGGTGACGTTGACGGACCAGGAGTGCGCATACTTGGAGGCAGAGTACAGGCCTAGACAGATTCAGGGTATGTGAAATTACAAGATTCTACGTGGTATTATCCTCCTCGCCAACACCGTTCCCAAACCCCACTGTCTTCCCTCGACATTTGGATTGAAGCATTCAGTCATAACGCGTGCTGTTGTTTTGCTGTCAAGCGCCTAGTGGTCATGAACCAGGACCCGGCATTTGATACTCGACACTTCCAAACTCTGGCGCGGTCATGGGCGCATTGTCCGCGTTCAGCGACGACAAGTCAAATTGAAACACCGGAGACAGGCCAAAGTTCATGTTGTAGTCGAAGAAGAACTCCCCCTCGGAGCCGATAAATGTCCCATCGGTACCAGGGCCACCGAGCTGCGGATCGAGGGCCGCATCAACTCCATTGCTCGAGGTCACGGCCTGCCCCGCGACCCGGCCCGCGTCCCCCTCACGGTCCGGCCTCAGAGTGGCTGCCATCTTTTCAAGGCCGGGCGCCATGAGGTTGGCGAGGTGCCAGCGACCCGCAGGCAGGGACCGGAAATGCCGAACCAGGTTCGTTGTGAGGTCCCAGACGCGGCCGGGCTCGACCAGGTCGCCGCCGTACTTGACGGCCACCTTGACCAGAAACATGCAGGCGAAGGCCGTCATGCAGTGGAGGTACGACGGCATGCCGATGACGCCAGCGGCGACGTCCGGGTCCGTGAGGATGAAGTCGACCGTGGAGGTGGCGACCGAGACGGCCGTGGCAGCGCAGTCGAGGAAATGGTGCGGGATCGGGCTGTCGCCGGAGAGTCCGCGGAAGATGTGCGAGTAGAGGTGCAGCTTGGCGAAGTGGAAATGCAGCATCGCCCCCTTTCTGGGAAACCGGCCGATGTGCTGGGATTGCTCTGTTCGTGGTCAGCATACAAACTGGTCTGATGATTAACATCGGAGGATTCGTTGATCGATACCTGGCAGCGTCTCGGACCAGTGCTTGATCCAGTGGTCAAGCTGCTTGTTGAAGTGCGTGATCTGATGGACATACGCCCTCGGTGTCGGTTGCCCCTTATCCGGGCCAAACAGCTCGCGGATGCTGCCGATGATGCCTAGGAGGGCAACTTGGCTCGCCAACCGCTTGTCCTGCTCGCCGGCCACTGGCGACTCGAGAAAGCTCTCCCACTGCTGCATGGACGAGTCTTCCTGGACGATGGCCGGCCTCCCGTACAGCGTCGCGAGGTGCTGGTCGCAGATGTTGAGGATGTACCAAAGCCTCGCGCCGTCGGCGGCCTCCTCGCTCTTCTCCTCGATGGCGCGCGCGTAGCTGTTGTGCAGGTTGCACTCGGCTGCGCGGCGGATGGCGTAGCCCGAGAGCATCCACGACACGTCGCTCAGCCAGTACGAGGCGACGCACATGGCGCGTAGATAATCGCGGTCGACACGGCGGTCGAACATGGACCGCTCCGTGAGCCGGCGGAACTCGGAGCTGCAGACGCCGTAGACGCCGTTCGCCTGCGGGTCGTGGAGCGCCGCGACGGTGAGGATGGCGGCGGCCAGGATCGGGCTCCTGCGCCGGAGCTCGTCGAGCTGCTGGTACTTGCACCCGACACCGTACATGAAAGAATCAAGCCGGTGGCGGTAGAGGCGGAACAGGCGCTCGGCGTCGTCTAACCGGAGAGCGCCTCGCGAGATGAAGTCATCGAGGGCCGGGCTGGAGTGTCCCTCGAGGGCATCTGGAGACCGCAGCGCTCTGAGTTTCGTGAGGGCGTAGAGAGAGTGGATGGGGACGTGGGGCAGGTTCTCGTCTTCGGGCGAGATCTTTGGCGAGTTGTCGCAGGACGGGCCGTGGTTGTTGTCGTGGCCCGGTGCGCCGAGACGGTAGCCATTACCGTTTGTTGCCGGAGCCGGCCGGCTCTGCTGCGGAGACTCGCCGGCCTTCTGCAGAGTCGCGCTCTGAAGTACAGGCGGTTCCTCGATCCCAAGCTTCTTCGCAACCTCGCGGAGGGTGTTGTGTAAACTCTCGATGTCCTGAAGTACGGCTTCGTTGTACCTAGAGGGGTTAGAGCCCGAGCCTCACTGAACTCAACATCGCGTCGTGAGCTTACTGAGTCTTCTCGTCGATGATGCTTTGCAAGTTCTTGCCGAGCACGCAGCCCAGGTTGCGTTCAGAGCACCGCCGACATGGCGGGCCACTCTCGTCCATCAGGCATTTGATCTAATGGTTACCGTTAACGTCGGCTTCATTTTGAGTTTAGGGGGTAGTGCGAACCTTGTGCTTTCGACACGCGGCACAAGCCTTGATTTTCCGGGATATTTGCGGAAAAGATCCTTCGCCGTTGCCCGCGGTCAGTAACTAGACATGAATCAGAACGGTCTCAATAACGCGGCATAGTCCAAGAACGAAGTGCTTACTGTCATGAACTCCACGCCCTCATTGGCATCAGACCAGCTGCGTTTCGACATGGCTCTTGCCTTAACTCAAGTCTCTGAAGCCGTGTCAGGGAAGTTGAGTGAGGAAGTAGGCCTCAATGTGGCGTTTGGAGTACGGGCGTGAGGAGAGTAGAAAGAGGAGAAGTTCGGCTGCAGACACACGATCGGCACCCCCCTCGACTGAGTGAACCGAACCGGAACGGCAGTCGTGTGGAGAACTGAACAGGGGGCTCGAGTAAAGGTCAGAAGATTTCCCCTGCGACGGCTTAGAAAGCAGTTGGAGATGATTGAAGCCGACGGAACGATCTCCGCTTCCCCGCATGAACCCCGCAAGTCTAGGGGTTGTTATTGAGAGGCCCCCCTGGTCTCAATGGTACTGATCCCGGATAAGTTGTCTTTAGGCGGGGGAAGGGAGAGAGGGAGTGCGTCATGAGCTCTTGTGTGAAAATCAAGAACATTCATCTGCCGATGTGAGAGTCTCGAGTATCGCTAAGCTCCTCGAATGGTTGTGAGCAGTGAAACCTACCCTGCCGTGATAGCATCGGTCCATGCACTGCGTGATAAACCTCAAAGTTCATCGTCACTGAAGCTTTGTGATAAGAGGAAAATTGAATATCAATCAAGCGTTATGGCCTAGACCACTGTTGAGAAGAACTCTGATGATTTGGTCCGCCTGACGCCCGCAAGCACCGCCAAGGCGTTGCGGATTCCCATAAACTAGAGCCGCTAGTGATAGACGCTCGTGGTCGCAAACTCTGCGCAGATGTTGATCCCGACAGTTTGAAAAGCGAACACCATTCCTCGTGGAAGGGGGGCAAAGATGATTGATAGACTCATGCCGGCGAGTTGCCCCGATGCCATTCTTTTGGGACGAAGAATCCCGCCACTCGCTGAGAGAACCATGGTCAGTGAGCCAGAGCCGAAAGCTTAGCACTTAATATCCGCGGTCCAATGACTCGCGGCACAGAGGGTTTTGTCGTCGTCAGCTACAAATTCCGCGAGGGGAAGCACCATCCCGGTCGTGCTTCTCTGCCACTGAGAATAGAGAGCGGAGCAGGAGCTCGACGCCGACGGCGACAAGCTTTGAGGGGGTGAGGGGGGCAAAGTTTACGCTAACAGGATATTAAATACCAAAATATCGGTTCATGGAAGCTATGGACAGGTGAATTCGCTGCCTGTTTGGGTTGTGAGCTCCTCCGATGGCAGGAAACTTTCCGATGCGTTCAACTCAATTTCTACGCGTAACTCGCGCCTGAGACTTTCCGAGCTCCGCTCAAGCCGGGCACCCAAGGTGGTATCTCTTGATGATATTTAGACAGCATAAGCTCTGAAGTTCAGAAGGAGGAGCGGGAGATGTTCCTTGTCGAAAGCTTGATAGCATGTCGTCTCCTGTGGCCCAAAGGCTAAATCCAGAGCTTCGCGTCTCCCCCCAAAGCTTCGGTTTCTTGGCAGATGGGGATTCAGTCCGCTGCCAACCGCCTCGTATCCTCATTTAGAACCAGATCTAAGCCGCAATTCCTTCTGTGACCGCGATGTTCCTGCTCTAGCGCTTACTCAGTTGTCTGTGTGGTTACATCCTGACCTACGCCGCTACGATGAGGCTCTTGACACTTCTGACATCGCTAGCTGCAGCCACGTTGGTCCTCGCTGTTCCCATGGTGGAACATGCGCGGTGCTCGACGTCGAGCGGAAAGCCCTGCCCGACGCGAGGGAAACCGCCTGGCGGACGACGCAACGGTACCAGCGTCACGTTTCACATGAAAAAGGGTCAGCATCGCAACGTCCTCTACGTGACGAACTGGAGCATCTACGGGGCGAAGTACAATCCAGACGACATTCCCATCGATAAGGTCACCCACATCATGTACGCTTTCGCCGACATCCTACCCAATGGGACCGTGTAAGCCTCCTCTCCCTGAGATAATGAGATTCACACTGTTGCCAGCGCTGACATTGCCGAAATAGTGTCTCATCCGACCCGTTTGCTGATACGGGAAAACCCTTCCCGAGAGACAACCCGAACGAGCCTGGTCACAATGCCTACGGTCTGGTCAAGCAGCTGTACCTCAAGAAAATGGCGAACCCGTACATGAAGGTTATTCTGTCCATCGGCGGCTACAACTGGTCCCCCAAGTTCGTACCCGTCGCAGCGGACGACAAGCTCCGGGCCAACTTCGTGTCTTCCGCCATCAAGATGGTCGCCGACCACGGGTTCGACGGACTGGACGTCGACTGGGAATATCCCAACACGACGACCACCAACGCCAACTGCGTCAAGCTCCTCGCCGACCTCCGCACCGGCCTGGATGACTACTCGAAGAAGCACGCCGGGGGCTACCACTTCACGCTGGGCTTCGCCGCGCCGGCCGGGCCTCAGAACTATGCGGCCTTCGACCACGGCGCCATGGACCGCTCGCTTGACTTCTGGTCGCTCATGGCCTTCGACTTCGCGGGGCCCTGGGAGAACACCACCGGCCACCAGTCCAACGTGTACACCAGCCGGAAGAACCCGCTCAGCACGCGAGCGAGCATCGAGAAAGCCATCGCCGACTACAGACACGCGGGCGTCGCGTCCCAGAAGATCAACCTCGGGATGCCGCTGTACGGCCGCGCGTTCGAGAATACCCAAGGCCTCGGGAAGTCGTACCGCGGGCTGCCAAATGGCACGCTGGGCCAGGCCGGCATCTGGATGTACAAGGAGCTCCCGCGGCCCGGAGCCGCCGTGCTGTGGGACGACGTGGCCAAGGCAACGTACTCGTACAACAACGCGACCAGGGAGCTCGTCTCGTACGACGACCTTAAGAGCTCGCTATTCAAGCAGGGATATATCAAGAACAAGAAGTTGGGCGGGGCGATGTTCTGGGAGGCCTCAGGGGACAGACCAGGGGAGCAGAGTATCGTGCGCAACATGGCCGAGTGGATGGGCAAGCTCGAGAAGTCGCGGAACCTTCTCTCTTATCCCGTCTCTCAGTATGATAACATCCGGAACAACATGCAGAGCAGCAACGCAACCACAAACTCCACGGCTCCTCCCCGGCAGCACAGCTCTCTCCTTCGTACCGGGGACAAGTAGAAACCTGTGGGCACCAGACGGATTTCCGGGTTGAAACTTGAGTCAACTTCGAATGATGCTTGCAAGCCCCAGACCAGGTTGAACCAGAGAAATGGGGCATGGGAACCAGGCATGAGATTCACTTCTATGTACATGTTATATCACATGATAATGCCAGCTGTTCTGAACTTCTCAAAAGCCTCAAGCCACCCCTCAACTGGGTCTCTCTCCTCCGTGAACCCTACGGACCGAAGTCTGTCCACGCTCAGCTGTCGGTCAAAAGACAACCAGTACCCAACGCTGTCGAGCTGCGAGCCCCCGGCCCCCACGCCTGCAACGACCGCCTTCGGGTAGCCCAGGCCCTCGAAGATTTGCTTGTGTCTCTCCACATACTCTCCAGGCTTGAGAGCTTCCTCGTCGCCCGAAGGCTCGACGCCCTTCAAGCCGAACCATTCAGCGAGGGACGGCCAGATCTCCCGAAACGTAGTGGGCTTCTCGCGGTCGGCCATGTTGATAACTTTGCCGCCGCAAGTCTCCGGATTCAGCGAGGCGTGCACGGCGATGCGTCCAAGCGTTTGTGAGCAGATGGGCGTGAACAGACTGTTGTAGCCGCCATTGTTTCCTGGGAAGGGGACCTCGACCGTCTCGTCTTCGTCCTTGTGGTTGTGGGCGTACAGCGAGAGGTACTGCGCCCAGTGCAGAGCCAGAGACCACCCGGATCCGTTGGGCGTGAAGCCAACGACAGCATCCGGGCAGACTTCTGACCACGTCCAGTTCTTCCCCTCGCTGGCTTTGGCGAGAATCTTTCTGAACCAGGGATATGCGACTGTTTCGGCGTAGTCTTTTGGCAGGTTGTCTGCCATTGACTCCTTCAAGGGGGCCTGGAATGTGCCGCCAGGGATATAGATGCCATAACCCTTAGTGAGTTAGTGAGTAGCCCCCTCTCTAGATAGCGCATAGAACTTACCCTAGTTCCTCCGGGATAAACAAAAGACTTCAGGTTCGCCGAGACAGTCGTGATGGCGTCAACGACGCGCTGCATCATGGCGCAGTTCGTCTTGCGCTCGAGAACATGGTCTTCGCTAACCTCTTTGAAGACTTGGAAAGCCGTTAGGAAACAAACGGAATCCACTTCATCATGCGACGTACCAAAGTAAAACACGTGAGTGACATCCGCTATGCCAGGCACACTTTTCTTCAACTGCCGGGACAAGTCGTCCGCAGGTCCGCTGAACAGGTCAATTCCCGGAACGACCTGCAGACCTGGCCGACTCGGAGAGTGCTCGGGCCAGTAGAACTCAGACTCTGCAAGCGGTCGATTGATGACGGCGGTGACGGTGCCGAACGAGCCCTCCGCGGGGTAATTGGATAGCAGCTGCTCAACAACTGACCAGCCCAGGAGTCCGGCTGCACCAAAAACAATTGCGTGGTTTTGACCGGCCATGTTTGGGTTTCGAGAGTGATTTGGGAGGTGTTGATGCCTTTTGGTGGAGTTCAGTTCAGTCGGCATGCGGTGGTTAAATAGCTGGAGGCATCGATAAACTAGCCTCATCCCCCACAAAGGCCGCACGACAATATTCTGGCACTATCAAGCTAAGACGTTAGGGCACAACAATTGGTGTATTTTCCAATCTTAGCGGTGAGTAGTCCCAGCTCTGATTGGTCTGATGTATTGAGCCATAATGATTCATAGCGGAGAATGGTAACTTTTGGACCTTCGGGTCTTGGACTTGGGGTCTCATTTGATCCAGTTTCTCTCAACCGGCAACCTGCCGATATGCTTGTTTTGAAACAGTGTCC
The DNA here is from genome assembly GCA_027406025.1 of Colletotrichum musae. Lineage (NCBI taxonomy): Eukaryota > Fungi > Ascomycota > Sordariomycetes > Glomerellales > Glomerellaceae > Colletotrichum > Colletotrichum musae. Next base: position 1,825,855 of record JANVYC010000004.1, read on the forward strand.
CTCAGAGGTTTTGTGAGGCTGTTCTTAGATTGTTCGGTGTCTTCAGGGTGTTGAAAACTGCAACTCTCTCAGCGCACTCAAGAAACTACAAGTAGTTGGTCCAAAACACCATTTTGTCAGGCTAGCTAATCGCTGCTTAAACAGAGAGAAATGAGAGAACAACGAGATCATGGTTAAAGTTATCTTCTGTGCTTGCATGTCTCCCACCAGTTGGTCCAGTCCTTATTCCACACCTTCCCCCAAGCCCCTCTCCATCTCTCTGTATCCTTCTTCGCAGGCGCTCGTCAAGGTCCTATTGGAATCTTCTGTAGTGTCGGTGGCTATGGCCAGGTAGCTTAGCACGAACCGGGCGAGTGTCCTCCGGGGTATCCGTAGTTGGTCGGACGCTCGTTCCCATCCTTCCAGCAGTGTCCGTAGCCAACCCAGATGCTCATGGGGTTCGACCAACCCCGTTCGTAGACGTGACCGCTGACATGCTGCGTGTTTGAGCCTATGGAGGACACTGTCAGTCGAAAGTCGGAATTCGAGCGGAATGACACGGGAGAAAGTGAGAGAGATGGGCGGGGGGGATGGGCAGGGTAGTTTTATTACCGCAAGTGCATCTGCTGATCACATCATCAACGTATTGGCCTGCGTCCCGGCAAAGGATACTTGCATCCACATCGGCTTCCTGTGTGTTGGTAATGTTTGCCCCGTCAGTCCCCCAAAGTTTCTTTCCCTCGGGATTCATTACTGGCGTCGACTTACCGAGCAAATGTATGTGGCAGTATCATCACCGCAAGTCATGCGACGGCAGTCTCGGCGAGGCGCTCCGCATGTTCCCCCAAGACCCTTGAGCCTGACGGCTGCCTCCTTAGTGAAGGGTTCTCGGTTAGTGACGGTTATTCAACGTCGGGAGCAATAGAAGTAACGTGAATAAAGAGAATATTACTCACAATCGCCTTGTGTCTCAATCCTAGGCCCATTACCCGGCAACCAAAATCGGCGCGCGCCTGAAGCCTGCCTTCCTTGACACCCCCGAGGGTGCGAGCTTCAGCTGGCTCGCTCTGCGACAAAGTAGCTGCTTCATTGCCCTTCCGCAGCATCCGGGCCTCGGTCACGACGGTATCCTCGGGGACATAGTTGGGGTTGATGGAGAGGATCTGCGTGTAGATTTGCTATTTGCGTGGGAGAGCGGGTTGAGTTAGCGAAAGTGGTTTCAGAACTAATTTCCACAAGTATTTTCGGCGGATGCATTGAAAACCGTTTCTTTCTCCAGCAACAACAAAGTCGATATCATTTCGTACCTCGACATCTCCTATGAGGGTGACAGGCTCTTCTCCTGGGAAGACAACGCCGTTCCAAATCATGCCCTCTGCAGTCACGTTACTGGCATCCTGGCGAGCCTGGAGCTGGGTCTCCCGAGAGATACCTAGCGCCTACGGTAGGGGGCGCAATACTAGTCAGCTTCGTGAAATACTCGGACCGGCCTGGGAGAGGTGGATGGTAACTCACAAGACCAGAGCTAGCCAGACCAGCAACAGCTAGAAGGTAGCTGGTAAAGTTGGGGTAGAGCATAATGAATGTGGAAGGGATGATGGAGGTGTTTCTTAGACTGCTGAACTGTGTTTTGATCGTGCTTGTCTTTCCAAGATCGGGAATGAGCCGGGTGAAAGCTACCTTATATATATCCTCCAAACAGCCACTTGGTTGAGATCTGGAGCGGAATTTCTTTCAACTTTCGAACTCCGGAAATTCCGGCGCTGACAACCGCGGAAAGCTGACGATGTTCGTGTCCCGCTTCGGGGTGTGTTGTTGCAGCCTGGCTGAGGACGAAAAAGGGGGGCTGAACCCCGCAACGCGCCCGACAAAACATCATCGAGTTGTACCATTGGCCGCAACTCCGAGTTGAGAAACTCGTAAAGGTTGGAACATGAAAGTGTAAAATGTGACAGTGCCTACATCTGACAACCCCAGCCATTGCAACAGTGCAAGGACCAATTGGGAGCCTTCGGATGGCCTGATGCAAAACCACCTCCCCGCGATAGAATAGTCTGCTGACCAGGGTAGGCATTGGTTTGGTTGCTTTTGCATGTATACGTGGCTGGGTAAGCCTGCGAATTCCAACGCATCCAGTCATTAGTTGTGAACGTACATAGTCAAGCAGTCCATGACTGTGAACCTATTCGATGCCCACGGCTTTGAAAAACACCAACAGTGGGGTTGTTTCGCCGTCGACCCAAGGTTATATCGAGAACTCCAGTGGGCATCACACAAATCTGCCATATGAGAAACATCTGGGCTGCTTGAGAGGTTTGTTCGCATTTTCTCCCTTAATTTTCTACAGAGGAAACTAGAAACGACGATCCCCTTCGTGGCGGGGTCGTGACGGGGTCTTCGTGAACGACTTCACCCATTCATCGATCGCTCTCACGAACGTTGCATCCGCGGCAGTGAATACGCCGAGGCTCCTGCAATCCACAGTCAAAGTCGCCTGCTTCCACCTAGGACAAAGTGCAAGACGTCCCTGGCGGAATACGTAATGGTTACGGCGAAAATGTCATGATGTTAAGCCGAGCCTGTCGAGAGATGAGTGGAGGTGAAAGTCTCGTCCATGCACACAAGACGGGTACGCTTCCCGCAGTATTGAAGTCGAGACTAGGACCTGGTGCGAAATGACTTAGCGCGCGAGCAAGAGACGCGGGCTTTGTTGTCCATAGGTTGCGTGAAGCAGCCCTGTTAATAGCCATGGACATGCGAGCTCTTTGATTCAATAGGCAGACCAGCTAAATCTCCCAGGCTGTCTCCACATCCTCAGCATCGTTATGGGTTCTACCATCAGCACTAATACTCTTGGCTGCGCGCAGTTGCGCGGATTCGCAAAACATCATGCAATGGCCCATGTTTGACTGCAACTGATGGCAAAACAGTACAGGAAGTTCGGCTGGTTTCTCAAAAAGACGCAAGACTGCCTCCACATTATTCCTGCTCACTCATCGAACCAAGTCAGTTTTAAACGAACAACTGCATTTCTCGAAGCCTGCACATCTGGGTGTCTATCCCACTGTTCCACGGCTAATGACAGACAGTGTCAACGTCCCATGGGACACTTGAACGTCGTCGTCGTATGTGACAAAATTCTGGACGAGTCTTGGGGACGAGCAAAGGTTGCTTGGTGTAGTGCTCGGGTGAGTCTCTTATGCTTATGCTTTACAAGCTTCCTGAGTCTCTCCTGAATCATTGCCTTGAATGGTAGAAAAGTATACCATTGTCTGTTGTGTCTCATAGGTAGACTTGATCTTGTTCCTGCAATGGAGTGAACTGAGGTCAGCCACAGAAAAGTATGGAATTGCTCAGCGGTGTATCCGTAGAGTCCTCTGCAATGAACGGGCGAGTCATGCAATCAAACTCTCATATCATGATATCAACGGCAAATGCAAGATAAGAGATAACAACTGCTCGACCCCCGCATCTAGATTCCACTAGCGAATTAGATGAGAGTTATGTGGATTATGAAAGTGTCAAGGGCCGATGGCGGCGCATATCATGCCCTCAAATGCCGAAGGAAGAAACATAGCCCGAGGGCTCTGTGCGATGCTGTGATCAACTAGGACGATTCGGGTAAGCGTTCCCATCGTTTTCTCCCCATCGATGTAAGCCCCAGGGGATCCTCTTTTTTCTCCCTCACCTCGTCGCCAAGATCCAGATCTCTTCGTACGTCACGTCGCGCCCATCACGCCCAACACGCCGCCTCGTCGTGCTGAACCGTCAGTCGTCGACATGGCTTCCACCTCTCAGACTCAGCAGACCGACACGCGGCGGAGGAAAGGCTCGAAACACGACAAGACAGGGTGCTTGACGTGCCGATATCGGTGAGTTTGCTTGTCTCGCACACTCACCCACCCTTGCTCTCTGTCTCCCGATCTGTTTGCCCCGCGGCCGAGCGTGGTTCTGACAACCGAGGAGCATGCAGGCGTAAGAAATGCGTCGAGAACACGTTCCCCGTGTGTGGGGCCTGTGCTCGCTTGAACCTGAAGTGCATCCGGGGGACAACTCGTGATGTCGTGCCGCCGGACTGGGTCGATCGGAAGCAGCAACCTGTGGTTCGGGCTTCGCAGACATCGGATTCGCAGATTGCCGAACAACAACCGTCGCGATGTTTCCCCCTGTGTCCGTCGGCGCCGTCCGCGGATCATGCCGAGCTACCGCAGCGGCGGCACGTCATGCGGTATTACATTGAGATCCTCAGCCAGCACTTGACTGTAAACGAGCAGTTCAATTCGTTCCTCTCGGGTGAGTGGTGTCTCACAGTTCATCAACTGCTGTCATAATTAGAAGCACCATGTTGACAACGTTCGTTCCGGCAGCTTTCTTGCCCATGGCGATGGAGTCGACCGTTCTCTACGACGCCCTCGTCGCCTTTGCCTCGGGCCACCTGTCACTGAGTCACGAGGCCTACCGCGTCTCCGCCCTTGAGTCGCACTCAACAGCCATCAGCAACCTCGCCGTGGCGCTCGGTACGCCACAGAACGACATCACCTGGTATGAGTCCAAGGCGGCGACCTGCCTCGCCTTTGTCATCGGCGACGTCTGCGTCGGCAGCCGGCACGGGTGGTACACGCACCTCAATGGCGCCAGGCTCCTCATCGAGTCGGCGAGCGCGACGACCAGTTCCGGCGGCACGCTGCGCGGGCCCGAAGTCTTCAAGAAGAGCTCTGAAGGCCAGTGGATTCTCCGCAATTTCGCCTACCACGACATTGTTGCCAGCGTCACGCTGCGCCGGCGCCCTCTCCTGGACTGCGGATATCTCGACGGCATCACCGACGTCGTCGACACTTACCTCGGTGTCGCGACAGGCCTTCTGCGACATGTCTCCACGCTCTGCTGCCTCGACGAGGAGACGAGGTTATCGCCAGGACTGCCCGCCGACGAGGCCGCAGGCAGAATGCTTCGGTTTCACGGGACTTGCGCCGAGGTCGAGCAGGAGCTGCAGGACTGGCGGTGCCGACCGGACGCCTCGCCGGAGCTCGCGGCCCTGGCCCACGCGTTCCGCGGAGCGGTGCTGATCTTCCTCTACCGGCTGGTCCGCACACGACTCGGCGACGAGGGGAGCGCCTCCTTCGCCGCTGCAAACGACCGCGTTTCGACAGAAGGTGGCGGTTGGGATATCCTGCCAACCAAGATCCGGACCCAAGTCTCCAGCATCCTTCGGCACGTCGCTGACATCCCCGTCGGCAGCCACGCCGAGTCCGCTATCCTCTTCCCGCTATTCCTAGCAGGCGGGGAAGCCACTGAGGAGGAGCACATCGATGCGGTCCGCGTGAGGCTCCAGATGACGCTGCAGAAGCGGCGGTTCCAGAATATTGCGCTGTCACTAGACACGCTCGAGGACCTGTGGCAGAGGCGGAAGAACGACAATGAGACAGTTGTCGATTGGACCGATATTCTTGATGCGTGTGGTGAGCCCCTGCTCTTGACATGACCAAGCCAGAGGTCGGGAAAGATAATATTTAATCCGGAACTGTCGAGGGAATATCGACGGCTGGTTCCTCACTCTACGGAGTTGAGCATGGGACTTGAACGACCTGTCTCTTCATGTCGCCTATCAGACTCGCCAAGAGGCCGAATAAGCTGCAATAACAGAGCGAGTAAGTAACTACGTCTCATATGAATACTCCAGGTTAACTAACTCCTGTTAGAAAAGTCTGGTTGGGTTTCAAATCAAGCCTTCGCAATGTGCCACGATTCGCGCCTGCCTTGAACACCCTTAGCACTGGGGCCAAGGTGGTGAAATACCTATAAACTTGAACGTAAGACCTGTCGCGCGGGTCAGTACTACGTTAATAATATGGAAAACTCCATCGTACCTTGACATAACTCAACTACTGTTCCAAATGGCAGACGCAAAATTCACCCGCGCCTCAGAGTAGTCGATGAGATTACTCATCTTTTACACAAACGTTTGGAAACAGATAACCGGCTGTGAAGCCTGGATACTTCGGGCCACACCTAGAAGTATGTAGGACTTTCAGCCATTGAATAGGACTTTCGTTCCTAGGACTTTCCCAACAGTGGAGTTTATCGTCAACCTTGCTCTGGGTTCCTTAACATGAACTGATGTATTATGCGTGGACCAATCGTGACCCATCGTGACTGTTGGTGCAAGGGCGCACGTTTACAATCTGGCTTGCAGCTGAACCGGGCTCCAGGCCAGATTAGGCAGCTCAAACGGTGTGTTCCGTGTTAGCCGGGCGTCAGCATTTGGTGTTGGTTCCAAGTCTTCAACGCTGATTTTGGTATAAATGACCCGCCAAGACCAGGTTTGCAATGATCAATCATACATGACACCAGGCAAAAAGAAAGCGCAAGCAGACTTCCACTCCTATCTAAAAGGCATACCTTGATCACATTTGTACGCAAGTATGGCGCACTCGTACTTGGAGTATCTACGGCTTAAGAGCATCATTACCGCCCTCCGGGTTTTCGACGGAGAGAAACCTGCCCCACCTAGCCCTGACGACTCCTTTACCTTCAAGTCCCGGGATGGCCAACGCGAGGTGGAAGTCAACATCTGTGAGTGGGATGCGTGTCGCGACTTACCTCTCTTAACTCCGGAATCGAGACAAGCCGCTGACTGCATGGCTTGCCAGACCGGTCCAAAAAGCCCATCAAACCAAGCCCGGTGTTGCTCAATTGGAATGGAGGGGCCTTCGTCTTTGACGCCCAAGGAGCTGACGAGCTCTTCTGCAGGCGTATCGCCGAACAGACGTCCTACACAGTCCTGGACGCCAGCTACGCCCTCGCCCCGGAGTATCCCTTCCCTGCGGCGCTGGAAGACGCAAAGGAGCTCGTCCTGCAGGTCCTCGCGAAGCCGGACGAGTACGACGCGCACAACATCGTCCTCTCTGGGTTTAGCTCCGGCGGTAACCTCGCGCTCGCAGCGGCCTCGAACCTCAGAACATAGTCCAAAGTTCCCAACAACGCAATCCGCGGCGTGGCGGTGTTCTATCCGCCCACCAGCATGGAGGTCTCTGCCACGGAAAAGAGACTTTTGGACGGGACTCTGCCTCCGATTCCCGCACCGTTGAAGGTTATCATGGGCGCCTTCAGAGACTCGTACCTGCCTCCCGGCGTGGAGCCCTCCGACCCTCGTATCTCCGTCCTCAACGCGGAACCCAGCTCCTTTCCCGAAAACGTGCTTATAATCACTGCCGAGAAAGATAGGATGGCGCCTGAGGCCGAGGAGCTTGCTGAAAAATTGAAGAAAGCGGGAAATAAGGTGCTGCTTAAACGGTTCGATGGCGTGAGGCATGGTTGGGACAAGACCAAGGAAGAGGGCTCCGACGATGCCAAGTTGAGGGACGAGGCGTACGAGTTAACAGTCAAGTTTCTCTCTGACCTGTAGTTTGAGTCTACTACAAAGGCGAAAGCTTCAATTGTAAGACGTCTTATGGTAAGAGGTTGGGCTACAGCGTGTTCGACAGCTTTAAATGGCTAATGCAGGTATGTCCAGTTCGGACATCTTCTTTATCGTAGGTAAGTACATGAATGGTGCTCATGTGAGCGCAACAAATTAGAGCTCCTTGAATGCTTTGAGTATCGTATCCCGAGTCTTCTCCGCAATTTCATACACCTCCTCTTCCGTTGTTGTATATGCAGGAGCCAACAAAACATGGTCTCCAAGGATTCCGTCTTTCGTTCCCATTCCCGGGTACAGGCTGATGCCGAGGTCGTTAAGACCAACGAGATGTACTCTGTTGGCGACATCGGCAGAGCGCGGAAACGGCTCCTTGCTCGACTTATCTTGAACAAACTCGATCTTGAATCATCGGCCTGTCAGCACATGCAACAATCCTGGGACCCTTGTTGGCATCATGACTCACACCCCAAAACAAGCCCTTGCCTCTGATGTTACCCACATGTGGGTGGTCGTCGAGATATTCGTGCAGGAGCTTCTCGAGTATAGCTCCTCGGGTGCAGACGTTGGCTACAAGGTTATCCTCCCGGATGATGCGCTGCACCTCTAAGGACGCGGCGCATCCTACGGGATGACCCTGGTATGTATGCCCATGGGAGAATGCCCTTCCAAACTGTCAGTCCCAAGTATAGAGAGAAGTAAGCGTATAACCTGCCCTGTTCCATCTTTAAGTGCATCCGCAATTCGATGGTTGATCAAGATGCCGGCAACGGGTGCATACCCGCCACCCAGACCCTTTGCGATTGTCTGGATATCTGGAATGACGTCCTCTTGCTGCCACGCGTGCAGGCTTCCGCAACGACCCATGCCAGACATGACCTCTGCCAAACAAGTTAGAATTCGACTTTTAGTCTTTGAATATTTCTCTCCGGTCTCACCATCCAGAATCAGAAGGGCGCCGTGTTTCTCGCACACCTTCTTCATGGCCTTGAAGTATCCCGGCACGGCAGGGACACAACCTAAAGTCTGCCGGCGTCGAAGACAGTTAGAACAGAACTGCCGCGAGAGAAGAAAAACGGAGACATACCGCTCCCACAACCGGCTCCGCCACGAAGGCGCAGACAGTCTCGGGGCCGAGCTCTTGGAACTTCTGATCCAGCTCTTGGGCCAGCTGCTCGACGTACTCCTCAGTCGTCTGGCCGTCCTTCATGCCTCGGTACGGGTAGCAGGCAGACACGCGTGCGATGTTAGGGAGCAGCATATCCGTGAAGAGGCTCCGGCGGGCAACGTGCCCGCTCATGGAAAGCGATCCCAAAGTAGTACCGTGGTAGGAGCCCTCGCGAGCGATGAAGTTGATGCGCTTCGGCTGGCTGATCTCCACGTAATATTGCCGCGCCATCTTCATCGCTGCTTCCATTGCCTCCGAGCCTGGATACCATTCAGCGACACGGCCTTCGGTACATATTCTCCAACGAACCCAGTGGCACACTGACCTGAACACATGATGTACGCCTTAGACATTGCCCCCTCGGTGCCGTTAATTAGCTCTGTCGCCAGCTCCTCGCCAATTGGGTGGCTGAAGAACATGGAGTTACAGTAGGCAAATTTGTCGAGCTGCTCGGCCATGGCCCTCTTCACGCGCTCGTTGTTGTAGCCGATACAGGCCACGCCCGCGCCGCACGTTGTGTCCAAGATGGTCTTGCCGTCGGAGAAGGTCAGGTGCTTTCCGTTGGCCGAGACGACCTGTGGTGGTACGCTCTTCAGCGTGCGGTGGAGGACCGCGCTGGTGGCGGCTGGATTGGTCATATTGATGGTAGGAAGAGCACTGGTCTCCGTCGTGGAGGTTGTTGCTACTCCGGCTACTGAAGACGAGGTGGTCATTGTGGCGAGAGAATCCGGGCACGAGGAAGGATGGGAGGCTAGAAGATTGCGGCAACAGTGCCTTTAAACCAAGAGGAGGAGGCGGATGTTCACCGCTCAGACTGGACGAGATAACGGATGTTCTTCTGATGTCGCAAATAGACTCATATAATGGGAATTGGTGTGATCGAGGGCTGTGACTCGGACTTGCTCTACGAGGTCAAAGTCATGAAGATTGCCGCTTCTTATCGGCTCATCCGTCGCTCAATATTGAGCTCTTGGGTGCTTATCTTGATATTGACTTTGATAGGCTGGCGCGTATTTGGCGTATCTAGAATCGGACGGGCTGGGCGGGGTCAGACGGGACTTGCGGTTACATTCCCGATTGCCGTCCCGGGGGGCTTGCTTTACTCCCGAGATGTAGCCAGCTGGTTGGTTGCGGACTCCGAGAGGAGAATCCTGCGGGTAATGCGGGGTTGATAGACAGCTACTTTAGCAATCACTGCTTTGGTTCGGAGTCTGAAGGCTTTCCGAGACGTTGGGAGGAGCTGTTCAGTGCGCGACGATTAGTAAACATACCGTTAGAAGACTCAACAATGAAGGAGAACCACGCCTTCAATTCCCCTCTGTACGAAGAAACCGTCAGGACTTTCGAGGACATTCATGCGAAACAAGCTGCGGCCAGACAGAACAGTTCTCAGTTTTATAAGTAAATACCTAGCATGCTGAGAGGATTGCTAGCTACACGTATGTGGCCTCTCTCGCTCTGTGACACGGCCATGACTACAACCTCGACACAGAACTCGGCATCATCGCCGGTTAATACGTAAAGCGGAAGTCCAAGCGCTTGCTACCCTGGTCGTCATTCGCGTCCAGGTAGGCGACCTTCTCGTCCTCCCGCATTGCCTCCCATTTCTCGCCCCGCACCTTGTTGCGCCACTTGTAGTAAGCCCTTCCGCCTGCGTACAGCAAAAGGTTCCAGGCCACGATGCCAAGGAGGGCACTGTTGCCGCGACGGTACAGCGGCGCATCGTCGGTCCTGTAGATGTTGGAACCGATGATGGTGCTGACCTGCACCGTCATGTTGTACAACGCCGCGGAGACGGTGCGTGAACGCACGGCGTTGGAGTTTCGCGAGACGAGATTTACTTGCATAGGGTGCGCTAGGGGGCTTTGGGTCAGTTTATCATTGCAGATAAGACCAATTTGGTCTTGAGTTGTGAGGACCGGAACACTCACGCATCGGCTTCGTAAGCATTAACGTCATAACGATCCACACGGTCCACCGCGAGACTTTGGTAGTGTCGGCCACCCTCAGGTAGATCAGGAATGGCAGCATCCAGACCTGGGAGAAGGCGGCCCAGGCGAGGATGTTCTTTGTTCTCTCTGCGACCCACAGCAGTAGCATCATTGATATCGCTGAAGAAATTGTTACCCAAAGAGTTTTGAACACGGGAAGGGGTTTACGTACTTCCAAGGACCTGCTGCGGGATGACGAGCAGGTTGGTGTGGAAGGTGTCGAAGCCGAGGCCACGGAGAGAAAGGGTGAGATACTGCTTCGGGGTGGTAGCCGGGACGAGAAACGTAAAGCCAATGAGATAGATTGGCCTAGTCAAGGGTCAGCAACCCGATGTGGTGTGAACGCGCGCTGCTAGTACCATACCATAAGTCATAGTCACACATGCTCTTCCAGAGCAACTTGAGAGTGATTCTCTCTCGGTTGTGCATAGACCCCTTGTTAGGGTCATCGCGAATGATGCGGTTGACCATGATTTCCTCCTCCCTTTCATGGGTCAGCCGTGATCAACCAGCAAGGGTCTAAAGCTAAGAACACTCACCTTGGGGTATACCACCCTTTCTTGCCCCTGAACCAGCTCGCAGTCTGCGTGGGCCCTGCCGGCATAAGAAGAAACGACAAGAAGCCGATGCACATGGTGAAAAGGCCCTGGGAAATGTCAATCTTGGTCAAGTTTATACGGGCCTTGTGATCCTCTCACCTCAATCAGGAACAGCCATCTCCAGCCCTCGTAGCCCAGAACGCCGCGCATGTGAAGAATGCCGTACGCGAGAATGGCGCACAAGATGTCGGCGAACGTCATGGCCATCCAGAAGAAGCCGAGCCGGATGGTCATCTCTGCGTGCTTGTAGAAGTAGGACAGGTACAGAATAATCTATTTCAGGAGGTCAGTTACGCCATTTGCGCAGAGGGGCGGGGTTCACACTAACGTCCGGGATGAAGCCGCCCTGGAGGAGACCGAGGAGGCAGCGGCAAATCAGGAATGAGGCGTAGCCGTTCAGCTTGAACTGGCAGACGGCCACGAGAGACCAGAGCACGAGCTGAGCAGGGATCCAACGATCAGGGCCAACCCATTTGGAGACCAGCTGAGACGGCAGCTCGGCGCAAAGAAACGACAGCGAGAATACGGTGTTACCCATGTTGTAGTCTTGGTTTGTTGTCAGTCAACTCTGTCTGACTCTCATTTCGGCCATGGGAACTTACGATTAGTAGTCAGACCCAGGTCATTCAAGAAGTTGTCAGTCAAAGCCTATCGCCGTAGTTAGCATGTATCGAGCTTTGAGCTGATTTTGGTTCGCAGCTTTTGCCTACCTGGCTGAGGTTTGCGCGGTCAATTTCGAGGCCGATAAACATGATACCTTTCGGCCTGTTAGCGTACGATTATGACGTGACAAATGGACCGGCACGAACAGGCCCAGATCATGATTCGCCAGTCAGTCTTGCGCACGACGGCATCTTCCTCTTCCCAAGTCCATCTTGCCGACGGGTCGAAGCGATGGAGATTCTCCCTAGCAAAATGAGTGATGACAAAAGTGACTAGGAACCATGTCCACCCACCAGGTCTTTCGCGGTTGGTACTGCGGTGCCAGGGCCGGATCATCATAAACACTGGGCTGCAGAAAGATAACTGTCAGTATGTAACTAGTCTGTCTAACGACATCGAAGTTGAACCCACCTGGGTGCCGATGGCTTTCGGATCATAGTTCTGTCTCTTTTGGAACCAGAATCTTCTCTCCGCCCTTGGCTTGCCGAGTTGTGCAACGGGGGTGATTGTCTCCTTGGGAACGCCCTTGTCGACAGACTCGGACGAGTCCGACGCCGACTCGATAGCAGGCTTGGAGGAAATCGCAGTGACCATGGTAACAGTGCTGCAAAGAGGGCCAAGGAGGACTATTTCGGATGGAGAGAAAGGGTTGAACGGCTGCAAGAAGAGCATTTACTGGAGTCTATTTATCTAGAAGCCGAGACCCATAGCCAGCTACGCAGGGGCGGCCACCTGTGGTCTCGATTCTCGCCTAGTCGCCACGTCTCGTCGCAAAGCAAGCTGGGAAGAATCGATTAGGCTGCGCACCAAGGTGAGTGCGATAAGATAGAAACGATACCATCATCTGCAGTGAGTCTTGCATCATCGTGGGGGATACATGTGTGTTGCATTGGAACCAGTCTCCAGCCTTCGGCTCGATGCCAGAGGCGTGGACCCTGAGCATGCATGCTTGCCAATCCAGCCGTTTGTAAAACAGCCAAAGCTACTGGGCAGAACCCTTGAACTACTGTGGCAAGGTGCATGTTGTTAGAGCAAGGAAGTCAATAGGCTCCTCGGCAGCATGCCAGTTGGTGCGAGGATGATCTAGGTTCCTTGCTGCCCAGCCAAGGAACGTACTAAGAGCGGCAACTTGTCATATAGCCGACAACTTCCTTTTCTAGGTATATGAATGCTAATTGGGTGATGATAGACTCCGATCGAGACATACGCAGTTAATCGTAGCTGCTAGCAATCGTGACGTTTGCCGGCTTGCTTTTCCGCTCTCGTTCAAGTGCCTCTCTCATCACCGTAACTTTAGACTTCGCATCTGTTGAACATATCTGCTCCCTTGCACGAACATGCACCAAAACCCCAAAGTCTCGAACAGTCTTCGACGACACAGGACAGGCCGACTCTCTGACAGCATTTTAGTGTCAAAGACGACATTCAATGGCCAAGAAAAGCTGAGGCGTATTACCAGGATCAGACATCTCCGCGGGACTTCGACCGGCATGGAACAGGTCGAACAAGGAGAACTTCACCAAACCGGATGTCGTTGCTGATCTCGCCGGCACCAAGGTCGGATTTCGGCTCGCACTGACTCTGCCAGTTTGCCGAGTTGCTGTGGAGTTCACGGCTCCCTTTGCAGCCGGTGGAGGGTTGTGGGCGGTTCCTGGTGTTGCGAAACTGGGGCCGGAGCACGTCATCGGAACTCGCCCACCAGCCATCGAGAAAATAACATCCGGCGAGCCGCATCTCGCATCGGGGTTTCGGGAATTTAGTTACCCATCTGTGAATGATATTTTTCTCCCTTTCAGTTGAAGTTCTTGAAGACTGAAAAGGCTCATCTTGGAAAGTTCTTTTTTTCTTTCCTGTTGAACCTCTTCTCTATTGTTAAGTTTGTTCCTCAGCTGTAAGTTGACTTGCAGTTGGTTGAGCAGATACCAATCAATAGTCTCCAACATGCCCGTCAATTTGTCGACCTTGGCCACTGGGGCCCTTATTCTCTCCGGCAGAGCCGTCGCGGCGTTTGGCGATGCCCAGACTCCCCTCGCCGGCCTGGACCAGGATGCGGTGTCGTCATCGACGTCTCGACCGAACATCGTCTTCGTCCTCACCGACGACCAGGACCTTCATATGAACTCGCTCGAGTACATTCCCCTCATCCAGAAGCGCCTTGTTGAGGAGGGCACGCTCTACAAAAAGCACTTCTGCACGACGGCTGTTTGCTGCCCCTCACGCGCCAGTCTGTGGACGGGCAAGCTGGCTCACAACACCAACGTCACGGATCTCAACCCTCCCTATGGTAAGATTGCCGTCTCCTCCTGGATGCCCCCTTCCCGTCCTGTCACCAAAGACCCCCACGACGGGAAGGCCAAGCGACATCCGGCATTAGCGAGGTGAGTAGATACTAACCAGGATCCCTGCAGGCGGATTCCCCATCTTCGTCAAGAATGGCCACAACGAGAACTACCTGCCGGTGTGGCTGCAGGACGCCGGATATAACACATTCTACACGGGGAAGATGTTCAACGCCCACACCGTCTGGAACTACGACAGTCCCCATCTGAAGGGCTGGAACTCTTCCGTATGCAAACCCTTCCCCCAGCCTCAGAACTGGACTCTCCCGGCTGAGTGAAGTGCATGACTGTCTTGACTCACACCTTCTGATAGGACTTTCTGCTCGACCCAAACACATACGACTACTGGAACGCCACCTTCCAGCGCAATAAGGAAAAGCCGGTCAACCACCTCGGCGAGTACTCGACTGACCTCGTCGCCGAAAAAGCTTTCGGCTTCCTCGATGATGCCGTCGAGGCTGGCAAGCCCTTCTTCCTGGGCATTGCCCCCATCGCCCCCCACAGCAACGTGAACTCATCTGTCCTGCTGCCCGTCAAGGGTCCCGAGTCCGATGTTCCCGTCTCCGACGACCTCTTCCGGGTAAGCATCCCCATGGCAGCCAAGAGGCACGAGAAACTCTTTCCGGACGCCAGGGTCCCGCGCACCGAGAACTTCAACCCGGACAAGCCCTCGGGCGCCGACTGGATCCGGCGCCAGCCCAAGCTGACGGACGAGAACGTCGAGTACAACGACGAGCACTACCGCGGCCGCTTGCGCGCCCTGCAGGCCGTCGATGAGCTCGTCGATGGTCTCGTTGAGAGGTTGGAGAAACATGGCATCCTCGACAACACGTACATCTTCTACACGACCGACAACGGCTACCACATCGGCCAGCACCGGCTGCAGCCCGGCAAAGAGTGCGGATACGAGACGGACATCAACATCCCGCTCATCGCCCGCGGGCCCGGCGTCCCGAAGGGCGGTGTCGCTGAGGCCGTGACTGCACACGTCGACCTCGTCCCGACGATCCTGTCCCTTGCCGGTGCACCGCTCCGCGCCGACTTTGATGGCGCACCGATCCCGCTTTCCCGAAAGGAGCTCGCCGAGGCGCCTTTGACTCGCGAGCATGTCAACGTCGAGTACTGGGGCTGGGCCATCACCGAGAGCAAGTTCGGTTTCGACGGCGGCGATACCAAGCGCATCTTCAACAACACGTACAAGGCCCTGCGCATCGTCGGCGAGGACTACAACCTGTACTACTCCGTCTGGTGCACCAACGAACACGAATTATACGACATGACCGTAAGTTTCATCTTATCTTACATACCGATGTTTCCCCGTCCCTCTTCCACTGTCACATGGCAGTTCGTTGACCAGAGCATCACTCATTTGCAGACCGACCCCGGCCAGCTGCACAACCTTCTGCACGAAGACGAAGCTGCCCTGGCCGCTCACGCCATGATCCTAGGCTACCCTCTGAGCAAGGTCATACCGAGGCTGGACTCGCTGTTGTTCGTCCTCAAGTCCTGCAAGGGCTCGACCTGCTCGCAGCCCTGGAGGGCCCTACACCCGCAGGGCAACGTCGCCAGCTTGCGCGAGGCCCTCTCGCCCCGCTTCAACGAGTTCTACGTCCAACAGGCTCGCGTCGAGTACTCGCGATGCGAGCTGGGACACATCATCGACGCCGAGGGGCCACAGTTCGAAAACGAGGGGAACGTCTACTGGCAGGGTTCCAAGTGGAGTGACTGGACGTAGGGTGTATCGTATCGTAGGTAGAGAAGCGGTCAACCGAGTTGGCCTCGTTCAACAGCTCAAATAGCAATGTGTCTACTACCAAGTTATGAAAGAATCAAAACCGGCCTGTATGCATGAATGCGGATCAACGATCTCCTCACTTGGTCTGTGAGACCCTAGTCGTGGAGACATCGCGATACGGCTAACGCGGTACGGTCAAGTCTTCCCCGCCTCTTCGTGCCGTCGACATCAGCCGAACTTTGAGTTCCCGCGGACGTCATTATAATCAAGTCGCCAGCCATGACTCGTGATTGGTCATCAACCGGGCGGGTTCCAGTTCCCGATCACACATCGCACATGTTATTATTCGCCAGTGAATTGAATCTAGCAATTCTCCAAAGTTCCCCGCTACTGTGAACAACCTTGACCTTCTTCTTACAACTTCAGATACTGAGTCCCGACAAGATTGATCGCCTTCGACATTATGGGTGAATACAAAGGACACTGCAATTGCGGATCGATCAAGTTGGTGGTCGAGGCGAAGCCAGACACCGTCTTCATCTGCCACTGGTGCGTGCATGTGCGCTCTGTGGCACTCTGCGTCTCTTTCGCCGACTATTCCGATGCTGACATCTGAACGCAGCACCAACTGCAAGAGGGCTGGCGGCCGTAGGTTACTCAAACATCTCTGCAAGATTCGAAAACTAACCGTGAAAGCATTCTCGATGAATTTCATACTCGCAGACGACCAGTTGGAGCTGGAAGACAGCCAGCAAACCTTGTCCGAGTATCTGGACAGTAACACGGACTCTGGTAACACTATCCACGTGAGTACACCAGTGCGAACAAATGAACGATGACACCTGTTTCTGACAAGACCGGTCTAGCGATTCTTCTGCAAGGCCTGTGGAAGGTAAGCGAATCTCCAATTGGCTAATCGCTGGCGGATGTTATGTTGTTGCTAACAATCTGGCCAGCCCCGTCAAAACGACCTCGCCGGCTGTGCCAGGCAAGGCCTTTGTCAAGGCCTCGCTGTTTGATGACATTCCTACGGCGAAGAAAGAAGTATACGAACACAAGGCGTTGAAGTGGGCGTAAGCGAATCGAGGAGAACTTGTATTTCCCTCGCAACGTTGAGAATCCACTCAACCAGACCATGTATATCACTACAGCCACCATGCAGCTATAGGAAGAAAGACGCTGAGGAAAAGAATACGGCAGACAGTATGGATCATGCAGAATCTCCAATGTTTTGTAATATTCATACTAGTTTGATATCAGAGTTGCGGCTGTCTCCAGGCCTGAGGACCGTACCTATCAAAACGGTAGTTCGTACGCAGCTCACATTTGACATGCTTCTCAACAGGTCTCTTGTAATTTGTTGCTCTTTGTCTATGAGATCATGCCGGTGTTGACGTTTCCGTGCCAAGGGTGGAGTCCCTGTCCTTGACCCGAGCCCCTCTTCCGACGCCCGCCGCATCCGGCGACGCCACGACGCGATGTCTCACCCTACGCGATGCGGCTGGACGGCTGGAACGACAGAATCCAGCACTGATTCGATTATGAGTTGTCCCGAAGCATGTTCTCTTCAACAAGTAGCAAGCGGGCGATTGGTTTAGTGGTATAACGACCCCTTCGCATGGGGTAGGTCCTAGGTTCGATTCCTAGATTGTCCATCCTTTGGTGTTATGAATGGTTAAGTGCTTCTGATCATTACTCGACCACAAATCACATTGATCAAGTGCGAATCGAGAGTAGTACTTCCTGTACATTTATAGACTTCAAGTATATAGACGTTGAGAAGTGCAGTATAACCCCTTAAGTGTTCTCTTTTGATACCAACGAGGGTCCCGAATCATATACATGTGGTACCGAGAAGAGGTAATCAGCTTTCTACAAATGCTGTGTTGCATGTAAGAGACAAATACAGAATGCGTTTACACAATACTCGCCACAAACAGGTAACGACACACATTAAGTACCTTCCGACATGCCAGTAATCTATAACACCAAATCCACCCCGGCGACCGCGAAGTCACCCTTGTAATTATCCTCGAACCTTCTAACCGTCCTATTCGACTGAAATGTTCTATTGAACCCCTTGTACTCCCCGAGACTTGGCGGTAGGTCCTGTACCCTCGTGCCCCAGTCGCTCTCCCGCCGTCCGAGAGTCAGCACCAGCTCCTTGCCGTCCGTGAAGAAACTATGGTCGAGCCAGTTCTTGCGGTACGGCTCGCCGTTCAGCGTGGCGTTCTGGATATAGATATTGCGGTACCTCGGGTCGAAGTTGATGTTCCTCACCTTGGCCGTCTTGCCTGTCTGCGGGTGCGTGATCTCGACACTCTCGAAGAAGGGCGGGGTAATGAGGTACACGTTCTGCCCGGGGTTCGGAAACAGACCCATCATGGAGAAAGCGAGGAACGATCCCATGGCGCCGCTATCGTCGTTCCCTGGGAGCCCCTCAGGTTTCGGGGAGAAGAAAGCTGGGATGTAGTAGTGCGCTCTCTTTGCCGACAACGCGGGCCTACCGGCGTAGTGGTACTGAAAGACCGTGAGGAACGCCGGCTCGTTCCCGATGTACGTGATGTTCTGGTCATGAAGAAAGTCCAGCCTCTTGACAAAGGCATTCGGGCCTCCGTACGTCGTTATGAGAGTTGCTTGGTCGTGAGGGACAAAACTGGCGCAGTCAGCACAATCCCTTCATATTGGTTAGGACGACGAAATACTCACAATCCGTACTCCCAGAGACTGCTCTCAAACGTTTCCGGCCCGTTGTTTTGCAGAGAACAGGCACTGTTCCCATCCAGGTTGCTGCAATTGAGCGGGTTCTGGTACGCCCACGTCTGGTTCAGGTACTTCGGCTCGAAGAACCCCCGGAACCCCGTGTCTGTGCCGTTGAAGAAGGCCGACTTCTGATCCTGCTTGTATAGGCTGCGCCAGTTGCTGCTCGACGACCGGTACCGCTCGACGTCCGAGTCCTTACCGCCCATCTTGTCGGCCATCTGCGCGATGCAGAAGTCGTTGTAGCTGTACTCCAGCGTGCGCGATACGCTCCGCGTCAGCGTTCCGAATCCCTTGACATCAAAGTCCTGCACGGGGATGTAGCCCAGTCGCTTCCAGCTGTCCAGTCCGCCGCGCCCGTTGACGCTCCAGTCGAAGGGCTCCTCCTCAGCGTCCTTGACGACCGCCTCGTAGCCCTTGTCCCAGTCGATCCCCTGGGTGATGTTCTTCAGGTACGCGTCCGCCAGGACGTTGTCGGCGTTGGAGCCGCCCTGCGTGAATCCCTTGCACAGGCTCATCCTGCAGTCCGGGAGCCACCCGACGTGTACGTACGTGTCAATGAGGGAGCGCACCATCTCCGCGACCGCCACGGGGTCCACGATGACGAGGAACGGGATCTGCGACCGGAAGGAGTCCCAAAGACAGTAGAACGAATCCCAGTATGGCTCTTTGCTCTTCCACAACGGGTTCTCGCCCGTGTAGTTTTGCGGATTGACCATGGTCCGGTAGATGCCGCTGTAGAAGTTCCGCGCAAACGACTCGTCCACCCGGTCCGTGTTGACCTTGATCGGGCTGAGCTTCTTGCGCCAGATCTCTGTCGCCTCTTGCGACACCCGGACGAAGTTGTAGTCGGGTATCTCGGCCACGGCGTGGGAGCAGGCCTGCTCGACGCTGATGAAACTCGTCGCCACGCGCGCGGTGATGGGCTGGTCAGCCGACTTGAACCGCACGAAGGCGCCTCCAGGCAGCGGGTATCCGTTGATTGACCGCGAGATGGTCATGTTCTTGACGTCAGCGCTCGCCCGGCTGTCCACGAAGACCCCGTTGTCCAGGACCTCGGCGCCGTTGAAGTCGGTGCAGAAGTGCAGCACGAAGTTGCCGCTGCCGAAGCTCGGGTTGAACCTCGCGCTCCCCGTGATCCGCCCCGACCGGCCGTCGACCTTGATCGTGGCGTTGTCCTGGCGCGAGTCCGCGAGGTCCGTCAGGTCTTGCAGGATGAGCGGCTGTCCTTGCTGCGGGAAGGTGAATTTGAAGAGCGAGACGCGCTGCGTCGTCGTCATCTCGATCCTGATGCCGTCCCGGAGCGTCACGTTGAAGAGCCCCGGCTTCGCCTTCACGTCCTGCTCGTTGAAGTAGCCGTACCGCGCCCGCGACTTCTTGGGGAACGTGCAGAAGTTGATGACGCCGCTGGGGCACGTCGTGTACGCGAAGAGCGGGAAGTTTCCGAGCGACGGCGAGCCACCCGTCCCGGAGTCGTGCATGACGGAGAAGCCGGTGATTGGATTCCCGTCGAGAGTAAAGCCGCCCTGGTTCGAGCTGCTGTTCGTATCGGCCGAGGCCTTTGCCATGCCGTACGGCAGCGTCGCGCCGGCGAAGACGTTGCCGCCGTTGCGCGAGCCGATGAGAGGATCGACGTACTGCAGCGGGTCGAACCCGTCCTGCGCGTCGACCGCGGCCGAGTTCGTGAGGTCGGATGACGCGACTCCAGACACCCAGTTCGAGGCTGCGTGGGCTCCCTCGGACACCGCGTGGGACAAGGGCGGAAGATGGGTCGTTGGCATGAGCATCCAGCGGAAGACCGCGGCGAGGCCGTGGAACGACCACAAGTCTGCCCACATGGTTTCTGTTTCTCGTTCTTTCCTGATCTGCCCGCCTTTCTGTTGTATCGATAATGTTGTTGGGCAGTTGAGAACGGAGAAGAAGGAGGGCAAAATCCTTCTTTGCGTTGTTCTAGAGACTTTCCTTCGTCTGTTTTCCTTCAATTTTGTCGGAATGGATGGGAGTCCCTGGAAACACGTGACGAGACGTCAAAGCTAATTCGGTCTCAAGTCCGCTCAAGGTTTCCTCTGGGCTTCCCTCAGGATGTCCTGCATTGTCTATCAGGAGGCGGTGTTCGGGCGTCATGGCGCATGGCGGGAAGAGCGGCGACAGACGGGTTGATGTCGAGCTCGCAGAGGCGGGTGTCGGACGAAATGCAGCATCTCGCTTGAAGTTCATATCTGTTTACTTTCTAATTCGTTTATGGGCTTCTAAAATTGTCGCGAACGGCTATGAAGGAGCTCGTTATTCGGTTGTTAGCATTGATCTGACGCCGCTCAGGCCGATATCCTAGCACCGCCATGCAAGTCCGGCAGGAGAAAACTTAAAGGGGACGAGCAACCTGCGGACCTCTCACCCAAAGCAAGTTGTTTCAAATTGGAAACAAACTGTTTAGACTTTTGCCAGCTTTCCACGGATGTTCTTTCCTCTCCGAGTCAGGATGGTTTGGTCCGTAGTGGACGTTGCCACCCGAACCATCCGCTGCTTGCCCTTCACGCACGAGTCTGTTGATAACCTGGCTTTTCGAAAACTCGGCGTGGAACCTCTCGAGCATCTTGTGAGAGAAACCTGAGAATAGGACGAACGACAGTTGAGTTTCTCCCCGCATTGCCAAAGACTACATGCAAGCTTGAGGGTCTTGCAAGCACGTACATAAGTCGAAGGATCGCATTGGCACGTCGATGGACCTGTTAATGACGGCCGGTCTCACATCTACAACTCGGCTATTGTCATTTCGTATGTCGCTATCGTGTCCCTTCCATGAGTACAGCTGTCGTAAGCAGCCTGCTCGTCGGCGTCAAGCTCAGGGATGATAGCTCTTGGCGGAAACCATGGCAGGAAAGACGAATCATCCTTCGCAGATGCGGTTTGTCTGAAGTCGATCGGCGTTGGGGCAAAAGCCGTTTCCTGCCAGAGGGCGATTTGTTTGGGAGTTCGGCAGGTGTTTGAGCCGCCGCTAGAGCTGCTCCGCGAGCCGGGCACCACACCTCAGTTCCGTTCTCGAAGGCCACTCTGGCGATGTCGTTTGTCTCGGCGTCATCTGTCTCGATCTCGCATAGCTCTTACATAAGCATGCCGACATGGAGCTGTCAATTCTGTTGTTGCAGCTCGTAGGTCATTGTCAGGGCTCGATGCTACCCAGAGATGCCCTGCTTTGCCTTGGGCGGCTGATACGGGTCGAGGCCGATTTCGACCGTGCTCGTTCCGCCTGAACCGACGACGAGGATAATTACAATCCAAAGACCTCGTTGATTTGTTGGCGGCATTGGATTTGCCCCCGCTCCCTGGCAGTGAGGTTTTTGCAGAGTCTAGTCATAGGCGAGTGTCTCTTTCTGATAGCGTGTCGTAAATTCAGCGTCCAAATATCTGTATTTTCTGTTCGTAACGCTAGCAGAATGCGTCGATGCGTGAGGGCGGCCTCACCACTCGGAAACGAACACCCTGAAACCCGGAGCCGGAGTCCCACCTCGGAGCGGCCCGCCAAGAATCGGCCGCGGCGGTCAAAGTCCGGAGCCTCATACCGTAGACCATCCGGAAATACGGATACACGCTGGGAAACTGGTACTATTGCGCCTGCTGCTGGCGTTCGAACCTCCATGCTAGACCTGTCAGAAAGTGATCCTATATCCTCCTAGCAAGTGCAACAAGGGGCCTCGGCCGTTCTCGCACCGACAGGCGATGACGTGCTCGCAGAGGCACCGAGACGGGCTCTTGGCGTATTCAAGCAAACACAGACTCACACGCCCCTCACCCCTTCAATGCCGGCGCAGCTCTCTGGAACCGTGCCGCCAAGCAAGGCGGCCTCTCTTGTCCGTTGCTTGTTCGTCTCTGTCTCTGTCGTACCGCCCTGGCTTGCAGGAAGGGGCATGGAGGCCCAGAACCAGAGCCGTGGGACTTTTCCCACCAAGGGTCTGTTCGTTCCTCCCCGGTCGCTCATTCTAGCGTCTGCATGTGGTAGCCAGTCCGAAGCCGTGACACACCCGGCTGCCGAGTAAAGATGTTGGCATAGCCGCTGCGCAGTCAGCCCCCGTGGCGTACGGCGCCACGGTGGGAGCTATAGCCATATGGAGTCACGTAACTACGTGGCTCCACCCATAGCTCCAATATCTACACTAGCACCCAGGCCACTTCTAACCTACAAATATTATTACTCTTTTACTATATATATTTAACCCTGTATAGATTAATTACTAATATTTTACTTATAAATAAACTAATACTAATTAGTAGTTAACCTACTTATTACTACTTAACTATAAGCTATAAATTAGCTAAGATTACTTAAAAAAAACAACAACAAACTATTATAACCCTAACTTTAAGGGCGGAACCTTTAAGATACTATTACTATACTAAATATCCCTTTAATTTTAAAAGGTAACCCCGACTTTAAGAGCGGGACCTCTAATAAATATAGAAAAAAGGAAGTATTAAAACACAATAAACCTATAATCCTATTAAGCCTCTATTAGTAAAATTATAGCTTTAAATAGTTAAGATATTACTACTAAAGTACTATAAAAAAATTATAAAAAATCCTCTTATAATAGCCTTTTCCCTTTTTCTTTTTACCTATAGCTTTTTTTTAATCTTCCTCTTTTATTAACTCTTCTCTTTAACCTACCTCCTACATTCTCTAACTCCTCCTCTTTTTAAAAAGCTAGTTATAGCCCGCCTTTTAATAATATAATCCTTTTAAAAAAGCCGCTATTACTACCTTTTACTATAACTATAAACTTTTTTAATATTACCTCCCCCCCTTTTAATAAGGGTTAAGATTTACTTTTATAAAAAAACTTCTTTACTAACTATAATTATAACTTACTCCCTTACTTTAAACCCTTACTATACTTACTTAAAATACTATAAATTACTTTATAATTACCTAAGTTAATAAAAATTTTATTACTAGTATCTACTAGTTATTTAAACCGCTATTTATCTACTAATCCTATTACTTAAGAACTTATATATTAAACTCTATAGATCCACAGCCTCCCTTCTTTTTTTTTATAACCTACCTAAGTGTATTTTAGTAGACTTTAAGAGATTTATGTTTTTAAGCTAAATATAAGGGATATTACTAAGTTTTTTAAAGTTAATAATAATAAGACCCTCTATAAATTCTTATAATCCCTCCTCTATTCCTATTTATTATTCCCCTTATTTATTACTTTAATTCTATTCTTTTTATATAGTAACAACAAAATTTAGAGTTATTACTAATTATCTATAACTTAATAACTACTCCTTATTACTAACCTTTTATAAAGTAGTTATAGAGCTTTTTAGTAAATCTTATAATCTTAACTAAAAGGACCTCTGTATAGCTGTGTAGGTTACTAAAATGTTATAAACGGCCCCTATAAGTAAGCCTTTTAAGGACTTCCCCCTTATAGTAGCCGCCTATAGGCTAGTAATTAATATGGATTTTACTAGTTAAAGGCCTACTTTAAAGTACAATAAGCCCACTAATAAGACCTCTATAGCTATACTCAAAACCTACTTACTATAGTTTTTTAATAAGTATACAATAGAAGGCTATACCAGTTATATACTTTAGGAGACTTTTAATATTAACTTTAATAGCTAGTTAGTAAATACCTTTACCTAAGTTTTACTTAAGGTCCGTTATATTACTAAAGAGTAGTTATATACTAATAGTATTAAGTTTAACCCCTTATAGATAAACACTAACTAGTAGCTTTTTAACGCTACTTAAACTACTTAATTTAACTTTTAAAGTAAAGAAGAAGTTATAAGAGTTATAGCTCTCTATAAGGGCTTTAAAACTAACTCTAAAAAGCTCTACTTCTTTAAATATATTATAAATAGTAGGTTATATAGTACTTTAAAGTTAATTAAGTAAAGTAAAAGTATCGTTTTACTATTAGTTAAATATTATAATAATACTACGTCGTAAGACGCAAATACCTTACTACTATAGAGAGTAGCTACTTTTTAATTCTTTTTAGAAGATTAATACTACAGCTAGCTCTATTAGTTTTATAAGGCTATATAAAACTAACTCTACCCTTACTATTTTAAAGATTTTTTTTAAAACACCCTAACTCTAGCACTACTACTCTTTAACCCTTTTATACTAAAGATACTTACTAACTTCTCTAAACTTAAAAACAATATAATTTATAATAGTAACTAGTATAAATTTCTTAATACAAAGTTTAGGATCTTTAAGTATAATTACTACTTTATAAGTATCTCTTAATATTAAACCTACGTTACCTTTTTACTAATACTATAAAGTTAAGTATAGACTTTTTATTATAACTACTTTAGTAACTCTACTTTCCCTCTATTACTCCTTAACGCAGTAGTTATAATACATAACTACTTTAAGACTAACTAAATATATTAATAGTACTTTTTTAAGTAGTAACGTTTTAACTTTACTATAGAGATACAAAACAGCTAAGGTAAGTCTTGTATTAAGTGCCTTAATAAGATAATTATAAAGTTTTTAAAAATTTAGTTTATATTTACTAAAAAGTACTAAAGTAACTATACCCTATACAGTTAACTTTTTACTACTTACTACTCTTCTCTAGACTTTATATTAGCTTTTATTAAAGAATCTCTTATACTTAGTAGTACTATTACTAACCTATAGTTAGCTACTAGTATTACTAATAGCTATACTATAAGTAATTAGTATATCTCTATAAATACTTACTACGTTAATTATAAATATAATAGCTACTATAATAGCTACTACTAGAGCCGTAATACCCGCAACTATCCCTATAGTAACGCACTTCCCTTTTATAGTAATAGTATATAAAAGTACTATATTTATAGTAAAATTAGCTACTAGTCTAATAAGTATATATAAAAAGAGTATAATAAGGTATATAAGTACTATAGATTATTGTCTTATGTTTAGAATCCCTTCTATAAGGAATATTACTAGTTCTTACTTTAATATAAAGGCTCCCTAAATAATAATAATAACCTTTTAGTTACTAATGGCCCTAAAAGAGGCGATTTAAAACTTAAAAAGGATATTAGATTTATCTATTACGCAACAGCCTACTATACCTCTATAAGCATTAATAGTCCGGCCGCTATTAATAGCCGCTATATCCTTAAGCTACTTAAAAATAATACCGTAGCCTACTACTTAACGTAAATAGACCCCTTTATTTACCTAGTACTTATATTAACATTTATATATAATAGTTACTACTCCTTTAATGTTTTTTATAGTATTATACTTAATACTAGAATAGTAAAGTTTTTAACTACGGACTATAATTAATATATAGTACTACAAAATTACTTTTTACTAGACTTTAAGCTAAATACCTCTAGTACTAATAAAATCTCTATCTCTTTTAAAAATACAGTACTAGTTAACTTACTTAAATTTATTAACGTTCTTACTTTATTTAAAAATATTACTTTTTATATAATACCTATAAGTACTCTGTTTTTACTTAGCTTAAGTAATATAAATTAACTTAGTATTGTTTTTAATAATATCTATAACAAACTCTATTAAAGTACCACTATAGTTTTAATTATCTAATAATAGGGGTATAAATAGCTTACTTTTAATTCTAAAGAGTTATTAGTATTTTATTACTTAACTAATATTAAGTTCTACTATCTCTATTATTAATTTAACTACTCTTTTATTTAATAATTCTATAACATTTTATAAAAAACTAAGAACCCTATTAAAATCTCTATTATTAAGGCTCTTAATTACGTATACCGTTAATACTAGCTTAATAGTTTAGTACTATCCTACTTTAAGTTTAACCTCTATAATAACTTTAACTTTAACTATAAAGTTATTATTAATATTATATATATTAATAGTAAGCTAGTTCTATATATAGTCGATATATCTACAGCCTTTAACGCTACTTACTTTTTAGAATTACTCTCTACTAAATATTTATAATAAGTATTTTAAAAAAACTAAATTAATATATACTAAAGACCCCCTAATAACCTTATTACTAATCTAGGTACTAGATTTTAGTTTAATAAGTTCCGCAGTAATACTAAATCCTTTAGTATTACCCTTAAAAATACTTCTATTAAAGCGTACTACTTAATTAGTAAGGTTAAGAGATACTACACTATAGTACGTAGAATTTATAAAATCTTTAAGGTAGAGAACCCTAGGATAAGTTGTAATACCCGTTTTTAAACTACAGTTAAAGCTATTAATAATATTACTAGCCTAAATAGCTTTATTTCGACCTTACTAGTATTTAAAGTATACCCCTATATAAACAACTCTTCTCTACTATCGCTAGATATTATAGCTAAAGTTACTACTATTTATAAAGCTATAGACAAGGTCTACTACTTTTACACTAAATAGATAGTTATAGAAGGCTTTAGGGTATATAGTAGTTCTAATACGTTTATAAGCCTTAACTTTTTACTTTAATCTAAGGTTAGGGTATAGTGTAAAAAAGGTAGTTAATAAGGCCCGTACTTACTACTTTTAATTAATAGTAAGTTATATACACTAGCCCTTCCGTAGGGCCTATAGATATTTAAATTAACCTCTATTAAACTCTTTTATAACAATAACAATAAAGCTAACTTTAAATTTCTACTACTAAATAACCCTAACTACACTAAAGAAACTAAAAATAATAAAGCTAATAACTCTAGGGATGCCCCTAGTAAGGCTAAGCCGCCTAAGGAAATCCTTAACAAAATCATTATTAATCCCACTCCTTCCCCTACTACTAAAAACCTCCCTTAGCCACTTAAAAAACGTCCCAGCCACCCTTATAAAAACGCCACTATAATATATATCTTAGTAAAAAAAGAAACTAATTTCGCCCTTATAACTAAGCTACGTAATAAGGGCATAATTACTACACTTAGCAAACCCTTTTAGTTATTAATAGAGTAGGAGATTATAGTACTTTAGAATTATAACGTTTTTAACTTTATCCTTTATAACTCTAAGATTTATAATAACTACTATATATTTAAATCGAGGATTATTAACAAAATTAAAAAAAAAACTATAAATAGCCCTTATAAGAAGTTTTGTTTTATAATCTAAAGCTATATTAATAACAAAAAAGCTAAAATCCTTATATAGTCTTTAACAATTTAACAAGCCTTATAGTAACTAATTCTTACTTTAACTCCTTCTTTAATTTACAACAGTATAACTCTATAGCTATAAAATATTACTTAAATATATACATAGTTAAAGACAAAGTTTAATTATACTATTCTTATAAAACTCTTTAAATAAATTAAGTATTATTACCCTTATAATACTATTATAGTTATTAAAAGACTACTTTATAGTATTATAAAAGTAGGGATATACTAGTAGGCAATATATAACTACTACTACCGCGAGAGGCTTAATATAGTTAGCTTAATATATAATCTATACTTCTTAATATTATTAATCAATAATAAAGAGTTTACTATAGTTAAAATATAGACTAACAATACATTAGGACTCTTTACTATTAATTTTTCAGCCTAAAAAAATAACTAACTTTAAAAAGTAAACCTTATAGCTAAGTTAAAAACCTTCTTAACTACTAATAATCCCTTTATATTTAACAGTAGTATTCTAAACCTTAAAAGTAGTAACCTAGTATTTTAATAAAAGGGCTAGGGTAAGAAGCTTATTATTATAACCCCTGGGGTAGATTAAAAGGCTACGTACATTTAATAGTAGGCCTATAGTACTTATATTATAATAATTTATTAACCAGAAGTATTCTATAATTTATTAATTACTACTTAGTACTAAAAACTTAATAATAATAATATTAAGGCTTTAAATAAGTATTTATAGTAGCAAATTAATAACTAGAAATAAGGGCTAATGTACGTTCCTTTTAACCTTATTACTAATAAACTTTTTATATTTATAAATAAATTATTTATTAATAATAATAACTTCTTATTATAGCTTAACTTCGTTATTATCCTTAGTAATAAGTACTACCTCACTAACAATACTTTTAAGTTTATTAGTAATATTATTTACTATAGCTCTATAAAAAGTAAGTATATTACCTATAGTATACTAGTATCTAAGATCTATAGTATAATAGTTAGTACTAATATAGCCCTTACTATTACTAAGACCCTTTAAATTATAACTAACTATTTCTAGTTTTTTAAAATCCCTATAGTAGTATATATAAATTTATACTTACTATACAAATACCTTATTAAACTTAGTACTACTAAAGAAAAGTACTTAATAATTAACGTTATAACCCTAAAATAGTTCTACAAGCAACGCAAAATTACCAATATCTACTAAATAGTAAAAAGTAATAACCTAACTAATACCTTTACAAAAACCTCCCTAAACCGTACTTTTAAAAGCTTTATTAATAGTAATAGTATAATAATTAAAATAAAAAAATAGGTTATGTAAAAAGGTATATAAAGCTAGGAATATAAAGGATTAAGGGATACAAGTAGTACAAAGAAAAAGATATAGACTCTAGTTACTCTAGAAGTAGCCCTAGTAAGTCCCAGGCACTCTAATAAGCCCCGGGCCCGTTAAAAATAAAGTTTAATCCTTATAGGGGTTTTTTAGATTTTTTTTTAATTTTATAAAGAGTAGTAGTTTATTAAATAGCGTTAATTACCGCCCTTTTTATAAAAGTAATTATTCTTTTTATTAAGGCCTTATACCTTAGGCTACAAAGTAAAAAGTGCCAGTATTAGCATAGCTACTGCATAGTTAGCCCCCGTAGCGTACAGCGCCACAGTGGGAGCTATGGCTATATGGAGTCACGTGACTATGTGGCTCCACCTATAGCTCCAATATCTACGCTGGCACCTAGGCCACTTCTAACCTACAAATATCATCACTCTTTTACTACGTATATTTGACCCTGTACGGATTGATCGCCAACGTTTTACCTACGAGTAAACCAACAGAAGACTTTTCTGTCTCGTCGCGGGCTTTCTCCCTTTGCCCTCGGTGGCGAGACCTGGATGAGTGTCGAGGGACCCTTTGATGAATGCCGACAGCTTGGTTTGGCCCTAAGGACGCGGAGTAGCCACGGGCTGCGGCGATCCCGTAACCCTTCGTTGCCCATAGTCCGGCATCTGGGAGCGATGGAGGCTCTCGAAGCTGTCCCGGAAACACAGGAGATCGGTGTGTTGTGATCGGTGCTGGTATCCCTTTTGAGCAACCTTGACTCACCGAAGCATCTCGCCCCCGAGTCCATTCTCCTGTGATTTCTGACACCACCGCGGGATGTGGAGAGGTTGTGGTGTTGTGTGAGAGAGAGAACATGGAGGGGGTGTGAGGTGAGAGACTCGTTCTCGAGGCCGCTCATGCATGCGGCCGTAGGGACAGAGCCTAGAGAAACACACTCGCCCACGCATGCACAGTCTAATTTCTTCACCTTCTTCCATCCGTGGTGATCCTTCCGTGCCGCTGTTGGGCCTGCTCGGACAGAGACCCTGGATCGAGATTGGGACATGTAAGGGCGAGGGCAGAGAAAATCGCATCTCCGGGTGAGAGGTTCCCGAGCCAGTGAATTTGGCAACGTCTTGACTGTGGCATCTTCTTCCTTTCCAGCCCGCGCGGATGGCGCAATGCGCAATCACGACGATCTATTGCGTTCCAGGCCACCTCCGTCACAATTGGCGATGCCCAGCTGCTCATCGACCTCGCTGGGATATCGCACTATCTCCTCAGCCGTAGCAAACTTGTGAAGCTTTCAAGACATTAGCCTCGCTGCTGACGATGTGTTGGATAGACCATCGCGATGGGCCAAGGGGGGTTGGTGGTGTCGTCCACCCACGCACCGATGGAGCGGGCGAGAGCAGCCGCGCTTCCAGGTGACGGCTCGCTTGCGCTGGCATGTCTGGAGACACCGACCCAATCTTAGAGCCCTCTCGGGCGCGACATGCATGTGTAGGCGTGTCCAAAAAGTCTAACCAGGAAGAAGTCTCTCCCGCTCAGCTGGGACGTGGGAGTGAAACCGGTGGATAATAGTGTCCGTCCCGGCCGGCCCTTCACCCTCCCACCCATCCTCCCGCGGCGATGCCTCGATTGATTCACGTAATAGTCTCCAGGGCTGAGGTTCCTTGCCCCCGTTTGCTCATTTGACAATTGCTAAAAAGGGGGGGAGCAGAGGGGAAGACCTTGCTGCTGGTCTGCCGTCAATAACACGACATCCAAGACACACCGCGCATTTTCTTCCGCGTTCAACCCAATTTTTTTTTTCTCGCCTCCGACCTTTTTGCCAAAATCGCGTGACATGTTGCTACTTGTGGAGAGTACCAAGAAAATACCAAGAAAGGACGGCCATCCATCGGATCGTGCCTTTTCCTGAGATTCGGCTGGTCTTGGCCGAAGCCTTCCCGCGAGCGCCCAGACCGAACAAGCATCGACAAGCTCACGTCTCAAGCTTTCCTGAAGGGCTGGCTTCATCACAGGAACGGCGCCATTGAAGGGATTAGGACGTCTCGGCGCGGGCGCTGGCTCGTGGGAGAACGAGGGTGGGAGGTAGGAGGTGGGCGGCGGCGGTGATGGTGTTGTTGACTGGGGAGATGGTGAAATCGGCCGCCAAGAAATAAGAAGAGAGAGAAGAAAGGGGAACAAGTCAAGACGGGGACCCGAATTGGGAGATGGTAGTGTTCCCTTCGACTGCCTGTTGTTGTTTGGCTCTCTCCCAAGATATGGAGGGGATCCTGCGAAGTTGGACTCATTTACGCCAAGAATTGCGTGCTCGGAACCATCGTCCAATATGCTCCCCGCGCCCCCAATTCTTTTTTTCTCCAACTTTCGCGGCGCACAACTTACACCCCCCTCCCCCCGGTCTAGCCTACCATCGTAGTGTAAACCTCAAGTAGCCGAGAAAGAGAGCGACAGAGTTGAGGGAAACGAACAAGGCAAGGATGAGGCTTCTTGCCTAATGGTCCTACTTTTCTTCCCTGCTGGGACGCGGGAGGCAAATGCGAAGGTGGGGAGGGGGGGAGACAGGGGTTAGGAGGACAGAGGCCGCGATGATCAGAGTGACATTATCCGTTCCGCGCGTCCAGGTGTCGATGGTCGACTTCCTGCTTGCCATTCAGTTTGCCCATCTCGGGTCTTCGGCAGCGTTGCTCTGGGTCGCACAGGAGAGCGACTATGCTGGACGCGGCATCGCGGACGGGTGCGTGCGTGACGGGTTCGTCTGGCATTTAAGCTTAACGAAAGGAGACGTGGACTGGAAAGGGCCCCGGTATTGCAACTCGGCGGCTGCGGAAACAAGACCCGGGAGACGGTCGTCGTCGGCGGACGAAGACAACAGGAAACTCTCTCGGCGACCAGGGCAGACGGCGCATGCCGCGGAGAAGTCGTTCGTCTATTCTGTAAGCCAAGCACACGGAACGATGTTAGTACCTGCACCAGCTCCCTCCCAGCCCGCGATGTCCGGCCCTTCCTCCAAGTTGCAACGTCTTCCCAAGCACCTCTGTCCCCCTCCCCCAATTGCCGTCCATTCCGCGAATTCTTCTCGACTACTCTTAGTTCTGCCCGGTCTGGAACGCAGTTTAGCTCTGGCTCTACCGATCAGCCCCAGGCGCCATCTGCCGCGACTAGCACCGTGTGTGTTGTATGTGGCCAGCAGGAGGAACACGCGATATGGCAGAGGAGGTGTTGGAGAAAGAGAGACAGGGAAGAGTGCTCACCCATCGAATGGACATCCATGCACGCCCACCGCACAGCGAGGCGGGTTTTACCATGTTAGCCGCGCGCCGAAGAGCTTCATGCAGCTAGTAGCTATGTAGCTGTTGGTCAGCTCAGCTCTTCACCAACATCCATCCATCCATCCATCCATCCATCCATCCATTACCCACCACGCGGGCACATGCCGGATCCCAGACCGGTGAATTGGATTAAGAACGGCGGAATTTGCTTTTCTGACAGCTTTCCCGGGGACCCCCCACGCACTAACTATAACTAACAAGAGTCAGTCAGACACAAAATCTCACACCCTAGTCACGCTAGACCAAAGACCTCTCCGTCTGGAGAGACAGAAAGAGAGTGGTGTCCCCGAACACGCGCATGCCGGGGGGAGCGAATTACACTTTTTTCATAGACGGAACGAAAAGGAGGACCCTTATTAGCTCCTCTCACTGGGGGTGGCCCTCCCCTCTCTCCCTCTGCGTTCCCTGGGGGCCAGACCGCACACTTTAGACACGATGCTACACTACACCATCTCACTCAGTACATGGGCCATCCCGAGCAGCTGGGAACACACGAGAAGCTCAAGAATGGTTCATGTGAATGCCAGAAGCTCTTGGAGGAGGGAAAGAACAAACAAATCGGCAGCGAAACCAGGTGAATTAAGGGTGTCCACCCCTCATGCAACGCCATGAAGATTGATCATGTCGTCAGAAAAGGATGACCATCTGTGCCTCCTCCTCATCATATATACAGCCTACAGCACACACACGTTCGTACACCCCCCCGGGTGGCATGTGGGAGCGCGACATCACAGGGCTCCAATCGAGCCTCTTGGCGAGGCCAGGACGATCCGAAGCCACGCTCCTTGGCGACGCGGCCAAGCTCTGCGCCCAAGACGGAGGAGGGGTGAGGGATACATCATCATCTAGAGCTCTCCTCTCTCGGGATTTTTTATCATACGAAAAATCAGATGTATCGTCGTCCGTCGCATATATAAGATTCCCGCCCCCCGTTCGACCTGGAAGTCTGGTTCGTGTCGTCCGCTTCCCCCGGCCAGGTTCATCCTCTCTTCATCCCTTGATCTTTGCGCCGGTCTCTTCATTGCCAGACCATTCGGCATTCTTGGCTATATACGTTGCCTTGTCAGCCAGGACCATTCCAGTCAAGTTCGGCTTTCTTTCTGCGATCTGATCTTGATCTTGATCTGATCCGTTGACGATCATTGGAATTGTTTCCTTCCTTCCTCCCGAGCCGATCCTCTCTCTCCGCGACTCGGAGCACGGCCACATACATACACGCACAATGACGAACGCCGGTCGTGTCCTGGCCAAGGGCCTCGGCATCGACGTCGACGCCCGGTACCGCAACGAGCCGAGAGAGGCCGTCCAGTCGGCCGCCGCGTCCTTCCGCTCCGTCGAGCAGTACGACGAGGAGGAGCCGACGGTCAAGGAGTTCCTCCTGGCACACAAGCCCACGATCCCGGGCACCCTCGCATACGTCAAGAGCCTGTTCCCCTTCTGGTCTTGGATCTTCCACTACAATACCACCTGGCTGCTGGGAGACATCATCGCAGGTACGTCCCGTCTCATTGTCTCTTTCTCCCTCTGCACCTTTCCACGTGCCCCGAGACTCTTTCCCCGCGTGTTGGAGTTGTTGGTGTGTGTGCGCGTCTGTGTCTGTGTTACACAGGCTGTATGCAGGGCTCCCCGCGTGGACAAAGACCCTTCGAGCAGCCTGTTTTCCCCCTCCATCCTCGACCAATCCTCGATGCCAAGAAGCACCACAGATGTGACCAGTCGCTGACAGCATGTGGTCTCGTGAAGGCGTCACGGTCGGTTTCGTGGTCATTCCTCAGGGCATGGCGTACGCTCTGCTCGCCCAGCTGAGCCCCGAGTACGGATTGTACACGTCCTTCGTCGGCTTCCTCCTCTACTGGGCCTTCGCGACCTCCAAGGACATCACCATCGGCACCGTCGCCGTCATGTCCCAGCTGGTCGGCAACATCGTCCTACGCGTGCGCGACTCCCACCCGGAGTACGAGGCGCCCCAGATCGCCCAGGCCCTGGCCGTCATCTCGGGCGCCGTCCTGCTCGGCATCGGCCTCGTCCGCCTCGGCTGGGTCGTCGAGTTCATCCCCCTGGTCGCCATCACCTCCTTCATGACCGGCGCCGCCATCAGCATCGCCGCCGGCCAGGTCCCTGCCCTCCTTGGCATCTCCGGCGTCAACACCCGCGGCGCTACATACCTGGTCATCATCGACACCCTCAAGGCCCTGCCCCGGGCCAAGCTTGATGCCGCCATGGGCTTGTCGGCCCTCTTCCTGCTGTACGCCATCCGCTTCGTCTGCAACTTCATGTCGGAGCGCCAGCCGCACCGCAAGAAGTTCTGGTTCTTCATGTCCACCCTGCGGATGGCCTTTGTCATCCTGCTCTACGTCCTCATCAGCTGGCTCGTCAACCGCAACGTCAACTGGAACGCCAAGAAGGCCAAGTTCAGGATCCTCGGCACCGTCCCCAGCGGCTTCCAGCACGCTGGCGTCCCCAAGATCGACACGGGCCTGCTCTCCGCCGTCGCGCCGGACTTGCCTGTCACCATCATCGTGCTCATCATCGAGCACATTGCCATCTCCAAGTCTTTCGGCCGTATTAACAACTACGTCATCAACCCGTCCCAGGAGCTCGTTGCCGTCGGCTTCACTAATCTCTTCGGGCCCTTCCTTGGTGCCTACCCGGCTACTGGCTCCTTCTCCCGTACCGCCATCAAGTCCAAGGCCGGTGTCCGCACGCCCCTGGCCGGTATCTTCACCGCCGTCATCGTCCTGCTGGCCCTGTACGCCCTCACCGCCGTCTTCTTCTACATCCCCATGGCCTCCCTCGCAGGTCTGATCATCCACGCCGTCGGTGACCTGATCACGCCCCCCAAGGTCGTCTACCAGTTCTGGGAGGTCTCGCCCCTGGAGGTCTTTATCTTCTTCGGCGGCGTCATCCTCACCATCTTCACCGACATCGAGAAGGGCATCTACCTGACCATGTGCGCCTCCGCCGCCCTCCTGCTCGTGCGCCTGGCCAAGGCCAAGGGTCACTTCCTCGGCCGCGTTCGCGTCTACCGCGCCACCAAGGACACCGCCGGCAAGGGCGTGCCCTTCAACGACCGCGGCGAAGCCATCGACCTGCCTTCGCGCGAAGCCTACGTGCCCCTGCTCAAGAACGACGCGTCGAACCCCGTCATCGACGTTCAGACCCCCTACCCGGGTGTGTTTGTCTACCGTTTCGGTGAGGGCTTCAACTACACCAACCAGGCCCACTACATGGACGGCCTCGTCGACTTTGTCATGAGGCACGCCCGCCGGACCATCCTCGACCGCTACGAGAAGCTCGGCGTAAGTCCACACTTTCATATTGACAAGACACAAGAGCCAAAAGACTGACATTTGCATCACAGGACCGCCCGTGGAACGACCCCGGCCCGCGCCGCGGCGCCAAGATCGACATGGACGACTCCCGCCCGATCCTGCGCGCCATCGTGCTCGACTGCTCCGCCGTCAACAACATCGACGTGACCTCGATCCAGGGCCTCATCGACGTGCGCAACCAGCTGGACCACTACGCCGAGCCCGAAGTGGTCGAGTGGCACTTCGCCAACGTCAACAACCGCTGGACGCGGCGCGCGCTCGCCGCCGCCGGGTTCGGCTTCCCCTCCATCAAGGACGAGACCATCGGCCGGTGGAAGCCCATCTACAGCTTCGCGCCCGTCGACTCGGCGTCCGCGCCGCCGCCGCACCTCGCGACGCAGCAGCACTCGCGGGACGAGGAGGACGCCATCGCGCCGAGCAAGGAGCTCGGCGGCGACGGGGCGGCGCAGGTTGCCGGTCGCGGGGACGGAAAGTTGGCTGCCATCCAGGGCATGAACAGGCCGTTCTTCCACATCGACGTGGCTGCGGCGGTGGAGAGCGCGATCCTGAACGCGGAGCAGAAAGGCGACCGCGAGGTGTCGCCAACCACCTCGATCCTTAAGAGCGGTTAGATGAGCTAGAGTCATTCACGATGTACGAACAGGTCCCGGCCGGTTGGTTGTCCTTGGGAGATTTATACCTTAGAGAGAGACAGAGATACCAGAGTGCTGTTGTTGTCAGTTGTTGCATATACGTCCGCCTGGAGATCAGGATGGACGCCATTGAGGATACTACCTCTTTTATTTCAATCATTCAATCTATCAGTCCAAATCATCTGATGTTTACCTTGCTTGGACGGGAATAATGCAATAATTCAGCCATTATAACCGTCTGAATCGCTTCTCGAGTCTTACCATCGGGGCGTTTCACCAGAGAATCCGTGCATCCGCCAAAAGGAGACGGTCTGAAACGTCAGTGATGCAGCTTGGCATCGCCGCCGGACCCGGCCGAGTTGTCAAGCATCGAGAAGAAAGAAACAAAGTTCGACTGTTTGGACGCCGTGCATCGGAAAGAAAAGTTATGTCTCTGCAACTCCCCAAAAGACTCTGAGATCCCAATCACCGTCAACAATGCGAATAGCGTCAAGCGCCATCCTCCGAGCGGTAATCGCGGCCGTCTGGCTCGCATCGACAGCGCTCGCGGCGCCTGGGATCGTGGACCGCGAAGACCCGCCGCCGACGCCGCCAGCACCGCCAAAACCGATCGCGACGGCCGACGAGGTCGACATCACGCGTCCCAACACCACAGGCCCCGCGGACCCGAGCAAGCCGCGCGTGCCGATCGCGGTGCAGCTCTTCACGAGCTCCCCCGGCGTCAAGACGTGCCGCTCCGGCGCCAAGATCGTGGACCTCGAGCTCCCCGCCAACGCGTCGACGAACCCGCGCTTCTCGACGGGCAACGGGCAGTGCTACGACCTCCCCGCGACGGCGCAGTGCGGGCTCTTCACGGGAAACAAGGGGGACGGGTGCGAGGCCAAGCTGTTCCGCGGGGAGCGGTGCACGTCGTTCGTCAACGTGGCCGTGTTCACGGACGAGCTGCGGCCCGTGGGAGGGTTCTTCGCCAGCATGGCCATCAAGTGCGGCATCAAGTCCGTCGAGCCGCCGCCGCTGAATCTAGGCGGGCTCGGGGGCAAGATGCAGAAGTCGAAAGGAGGGGGAAAGAAGAGGAGCGCGAGTGCGAGGAACGCGGCCGAGGCGGCGATGGGGGCCGGCTGATACGGTGGGACGGAGGTGACTTGGGATTCTGTATGGTTTGGAGCGTAGGCGTTTTATCAATAATACCCCAGGAATGAATTTCACACGATACACGATACAACACCAAGACCAAGACACGACACCAAGACCGACCAGGCACAAGCGCCCGAGTCTCACGACACCACCACCCTAGCGTCTGACGGGCGCCCGATTAGCTGTGGCCCTAGCCACCCCGGTCACGTCTCTGGTCGGAGGGAAAGGGGGGACGGGATTCGATCGAATCTTGACTCTTCACGTTCACGGGAGCCTGGGAGTTGGTGCCAAGCTCACAATAACCCGTAAACACAACCGGGCGATCGGCTCTCGAAAAGACGATTCCAGGATTGACTGGTTCGACGTCTGGCTGGGCTCGTCATGCCCAGCGACCAAAAACCGCGACCCGTCGTGCTAGTCGAGGATCAAACAGGAGGGGGCCACAGCCGGACCACACATTTAGCGTGAGACGTTGCCAGGGGGTCCTCTGTCTCTCTGTCGTTTGTGGCGGACTCGCAGCAATGTTATAGAGAGCCTCATGAGTTGTCGCTGCTCATTTCCTCTTGTCGAGGAGTTGAAGAAATGACACAACGCCAACACGATCCCCAATTCTTGATTTTCTGACATTGACAACCGGAGACTAAACCAAAAGCCAAGATGGAGAAACCCTAGCTCAGTCCCCTGGGCTGTCTCCCCCTTTTGGTGTGGCTTCACCCAAGACACCAGACCGTCTGATCCGAGTCCCCGAATGTGTCATCTCGTCTCAGACGCCTCAACCCCCTGTACTTTTTCTGCACTGACAACCAGACTCGAGAACCATCCCGTGCTGTTTTATCGTTGGCACATATAACGATGCAGAAGCCTTTCCCTGTCCCTGAGCGTGACCTGCTTTTTCTCGTCCTGTTGCTCCAACCTTCTTTTGACTGTTGTAACGGTGTAGTTTAACCTTTCTTTCTCTTTTATTTCTTTCATTCACTTCTCAGTGGCCGGCCACTTTTTAAAACGAGTTACCAGGGGTGCATTTTGTATTGGTTTTTTGAGTGGCTTCGTCGCGGTCCTCTCGTTCCTACGATTCAGTCCACCATCGTCAAGTCCGTCGACTAATAAGACCCGAACCCACCCTCGTCCGACATTTCAATCCGAAAGAAAAGTAGTCCATCTCCGAAAGGAAAAGCCAAGATGCACGACTTCTCCCTCGCCAAGCTCCTCCTCCTGGCCCTCGCGGTCTTCTCCCACGCCGTCCTCGGCAAGGCCATCGCCAACCCGCCTCCGGGCCCGGCCGTCGTCGTCCGGCAGGCTGCCGGCGCCCCCGCCGCCACCAACCCGCAGTCGACCATCATGTCCTGCGGCGAGTACTCGCGCATCGCGAACCTCTCGACTGTCGGCGCCAACAGCACGTACCGCGCCACCTTCTTCGCCGCCTCGCCCGAAGGCAACCACTACAACGCCGAGGTGCTCGACACGGCCATCGCCCGCCTGCCGAGCGTCATCATGGACAAGGCCCTCAATGACGCCTGCGGCAACCTGACCGCCCTCGCCCTCGTCGAGGCCGAGCGCAACTTCACCCAGCGCACCGTTCTGCAGCTGTCCAACATCCCCGTCCCGCCGCCCCTGACCACCGGCCCCGTCATCGGCATCGTGTGCTTGAGCATCGTGTTCTTCTGCGGGAGCTGGATCGCCATGCCGTAAGGTTCTTGTCGTTGAGAGAAAGAGGCACGATGGAGAAGAAGGCCGTGGAAGTGGCGGGGCTCGCATGGGAGGATCGACGGCTGAGAAACTGTTTCCTTGTCTGACGTCTCGATTAATGCACCTCTTTTACAGCCACTTCATTTGGCGTTTGATGCTTCGCGCGTGAGAGTGGACGGATGATTATCATGGACGTTTAGCGTGGTGTTCTTTGAATCCAATACAACAAGATACCCCCAGGTTGATCGACTCCAGAGGTAGTGATATTGCAATACTTCGTGTCATGTCTCATTAGATATCGTCACTTTTGCATCCCGCACTCTTGACTCACAAAGGCTCCAGCGCCCCCTGACCGCTGATCGGCCCGACCTCAACGTCCCTCGCCAATTTCTCCCACGTCTTGAGCCGACGCTGATCGACCCAGTTCCCGTGAACCTGCGCCTTGACGTGGAACGGAAGCTGAATGACCGCAATCGGCCTCTCAAACTCCCTCGTGTCCAACACCACAATCTCGTTTCTGTTTGCCCCCCGCCGCTCGACCATCGCCATGACCCAACCATCCCCCTCCGGCGCGTCGTCGCTCCTCGGCACGAAGATCGGCTCCTGCACGAAGCACCCCGGCCCCGCGCGGAAGTACCTCGTCGTTCTCGTCCTCAGGTCGTGCATCGCCAGCCCGTTCAGCCCCTCCACCATCGTGTGCCCGAGGCCTTCATCTTCTCGGTCGCGCAGGAAGACGTTGATCCACACGTAGTTATATGGCTTCGTCAGGAACCGCTCGTCAAGCCGCGGAAACTCGGCGGGGATGCCAAGAATCACCTCCGGGTCCGGCACACTGCTTCCGCCGGGCTGCGTCAGGTCCAGCGTCCAGCGGACGTAGTCCGACGCCGGAGCCTGCACCGGCAACCTCCCGTCGTCGGCCGGAAAGAATGGGAACCCATTGTCGTGCACCCGCGTCGTCTCGAGAAACAGCGTGCTGCCGTCCTCGCTCTCCCACGCCCCGCCCGTGTGTATGAGCATGCAGTTCCGCCACGAGTACACCCGATGCTCGCCGGGCTTCCAGCCTGGGGGCAGCGGCGTCGTGCTCCGCCGCGGCACGACGATGAAAGTTGCCGGCCGGTCGTAGTTCCACGCCCAGTGGTGCCCTCCCCTCTTCATCCGCTCGACGTCGGCCTCGAAGCACCACAGCACCAGCACGATCCAGTTGGGCGTGATGGCGCAGTCGTGGATCGGCGCGCACCAGGGAGACTTGATCCACTGCTCATCGCGCTTCACACCGCGGGCGTCGAGGGAGTATATCACGATGTCAAGAGTCGCAAGACCTTTCGCCTCGTATCCGAAGACAACGAGCTCGTCCGAGTAGGGGTCGACTTTGGGGTGCGCCGTGAAGGTCTTGGACCGGACCTGCGGGCCGAAAGGGTCGTAGGTGAGTGTCTCGAGCGTCTGGGGGTCGACTGAGTACGGCAGGCCGCCTTCCTTGAGGGCGAGGAAGCGGTCGGCCCAGAAGACGACGTTGGTGTTCGCCGTCGAGTCTACGGCGGCGCGGACGCAGGGGTGGTGCGTGAAGGGGTTGCGGTACAGCCCGAAGAGGGCCTTGTTGGCCTTGCGCTCGAGCTTGTAGCGCTCCGTCTCGACGTACCGCATCTTCATGTCGACCCGGCCGTCGCGGATCCGGAAGGCCGAGATGTTGCCGTCGCCGTCGAGGGGCACGTTGCCCGGGTGCGGCGGCACGAAGGGGTCCGTCATGACCCGGTAGAAGGTGCCGTCAATCTCTTTCGGGATCTCACCCAGCACGACGAGATCACCAATCTCGCCTTCCAGGCGGCACGGGAGGTTCGACCCGGCGAGGTCGTATGCTTCGGGCCATATCGTGCTCAGGCCGTAAGTCGTCGTGTCTTTGGAGGTATGGGTTTCTGGGGTGTCGTTGTCCACGCGGCCGGGAGCCATGGTCAGTAACTAAAGCAGATATCGGTCAGAGCCTTGAGATGATGATGGCCTTTTGCGAAAACTCGACCCGAAGTCTGGCCGGTGAGGACTCTGACATGGGCCCCCTCTGTCTTATACCCAGATACGGGGCATCAGACGACTGCGAAGGACGCAAATTCGCCTTTAGCCAGTGATCGAATTCTCTAGCCGAAAGGGCAAATTCCCACAACTACCGAAGCGCTTTCCCTTGGCAATTCGTATTAGAGTCCTGCGGCCGAGACCTTGCATCTGGACCGGCAGCTTATAAGACTCTTACTCAAGGATTCCCTGAGTCGAGCGGGCTACTCCGGGTTCTCTGCTGGGCACCATGGGGCCCCGGCTTGTGACAATGATGTGTGTAGCTGCTTCCTCGGCAGTCTTCCAATTGCTCAACATGGGACGGAGTCTGAGATTACACAAGCACGGTCAAAGTCTGGTCCGTCCAAACCCTCCTAATCTGAGTCTACCATGACATCTCTCGTGGCCTGCCTGCCGACCGGCGATGGCATGCAAGGTAGAACTTTCAAAGTCTGTCGGCCTGTAACCTCATTTCACTGGGTTATGAGCGCATGAATAATTGATTAGCCCCCTCTGTCATTGAGTCGGTTGGCAACCGTCGACGGCGCATTGGACGGCCGGTCGCATCTCCCGTCTGGAAACGAACTGGCGCCTTGTTAGGTTTCACCGATGCTACTTCGGGACTCTGATGGTCAGGTCGGAATTCCGGTCGGCATGGTGCCGACATGTCCGTGCCACGACGTGCGCTAATGTTTCGACGACTCTGAATCATCAACGGTGGTTCTCCCGAGAGATCCCGGGGTATTTATGTACTCAGAGCCGAACATTGTCATTATCTAATCTGATCTAAACAAATGTTTCCCTATGTATAATCTCTTGAAGACGAGGACGACCAATTGTCGCAGTTGCAGTTGACCGAGGAAGTTGACGTTCGGTTGGTGTGTGTTAACAATCCGTTTGCTGCTGGACTGAAAGTTTTGCACCTGGGTAACGAAAACCCTTAACCAGATAATCGTAAACCCTCAAATTGCCGGAAAATGAAGGAAGACGCTGGACGACGACGACGACGATGGCAGGAGGAAATCAGGCGGATGGCGTGGTTGATCTACCGAGAGCCCGAGGGTCTCGGGAGACTGAGAGCCGCCTTCCCCTGCTTC
This sequence comes from Colletotrichum musae, assembly GCA_027406025.1. Lineage (NCBI taxonomy): Eukaryota > Fungi > Ascomycota > Sordariomycetes > Glomerellales > Glomerellaceae > Colletotrichum > Colletotrichum musae. The sequence continues at coordinate 1,868,218 of JANVYC010000004.1, forward strand.
CTATGTAGCGGCTGGAGCAGGTGAAGCGTCGCCCAGGCCGTCCGATTGGTCATTGACAAGGTCAGGTCCATACTTAATGCTCGACAATCGCTTCCTGAGATCCTCGCAAACCGCATGCATGTCCCATGCTTTTTCGTCGCCTGAAGGGTGCTCGTACTCACGAGGGTCTGCTCCCCCAGTCAGTGCCCAAGCCGTTATGAGCTTTGCTTGCAAGTCCAGAAGCTCGTAATCGGGAAGGTCTTCTTGGCAATCAGCGCACACCGTAACAACTTGTCCGTCTTTGATGTTATACGTGTCGATCCCGTCGAACGGGGCCTTGACACGGGTTCTCGGGTCGGTGTCCAGAGTCATTTCGGCCTCCATCCCTCCAACATCGGTGGCACGAGTCCAATAGAACTTCGTCCGCTGGCACCACCGGGCTCTCATCTTTAACGGTCCGCCTATGGGGACCAGGATGAAGCGTCCCAGCTTCCACCAGCTCCGGAGTTCCGGGCTCAGGCAGATCATGTTTCGTCGGGTGTCGGTAATGTGTGTGGTCTCAAGCGCAAGCTTATCCGACAATTGGCTGTCCTCATCAAAGTAGGTTGGCATTGTACAAAAGCATAAGTCGATGATGCCTCGTCTTCTCGAATCCACCCACGGAAAGATGTCACAGACATCCGTACTAGCTATTCCAGTCACAACGCACTTGTCGTTGTCGCGCTTCTTTGCCTTGGGATTATGTAACCATTAGCTTGGATGTCTCCCATTGCCAAAAAGAACGTGAATTCAACGTAAAAATAGAGATGGTGAGTGAGAACAGAGAACTACTTGTTCTGCTTCTGCTTTGTTTCGACTTCCTACAGTGATGGGAATAGGGAGACCAGGGTTATTTCCTTCCACGACTATTTTCATGATTAGCAACGCAGGAAACGATTCCAGGAGCGGGATTCAAGATGTTTACATACAGATTGATAGTAGCTTCGGAAAGCCATGGGTATTCCCATGGAGGCGCCTCAGCGTGATATCGACCCTTCTTTTCGGGTACTTCAAGTCGTCGCGAATGCGTTCCAGGGCGTCGACGTCTTGAATAAGAAGCATACTCCAGAGCGAGGCCTTGCTGAACCCCGAAAACCTCGCGGCTTCGGGCTGACCAAGTCTGTGGATCTCCTGCAGCAAACCCATCTTTCGGTCGATATCACCGAGAAAGCCGACGTTGCGAACGCCGCGACTCATTATGGACCCCATGGTAGTGAGCCAGCTTGTCGGTTGTGTGTGAGATAAAGGACTTTTGAGAGGTTGGGCCAAGTTGTCCAGCGTGGGAAGAGTTTTACAGTCTTTTAAGTTCCGGCGCTCGCGTTTTGGAACACATGGCTTGTGGCTTGGTGGGCTTCGGAAACCCTTTTGGCCAGTACTCAATCAGAGACGGAGACAGGATGACGGACGATACTAAATTGAGGCTTATAGGAGGCGTGCCTGACAATTTTGTATATTCATTCTGTGATTGTCCACGCTACGTGCGTGCTTCCTCATCGCCGAGGAGCCAAGTCTTGATCCTTGATGGAGTCAAGAGCTTTTCCCTAGTCATGCGAGGTGAAGGATTGTTGTTTAAGCTTTAAACCTAAACATTTACGGCATCCATCTCACTTTACTGCCCAAATTAAACTCCAACATTCGTGGAAAGTGATCAACGAACCATCGTCCCCGAGAGCATGTTCTTGGAATGAAGAAAATAAGAAACCCTTCTATCTCTGCATTTGTGTTGTGAAGGCCCAACGGCTCAGCCATTGGAGTGATTGGGTGATATTATGTTTCTCTCTATGCTGTGAAATAGATCGCTTAGCCGCCCCGAATCTCCCGTCATGCACAATCTGGTATCGCTATGCTGTCCCCCTTTTCTCTTTGTATTTGTACCCAGCGATAACAATCTCCGCAATGTCCAGAAGATAACCACATTTGATGAATGACGTTGCCAGTCGGAATAGCCGACACCAACAACATCAGAAGCTACCCGCTCGGCCGCAGAAGCCTAACACCCTAGGCTTCTTGTCAGCATTTGTATGATACTGGAGGTTAAAACTCGAGGATGGCAGTGACAACCAAACCGAAGTGGAAAGAAACTTACCAAAAGACGTCTCCCTAAACCTCAACTCCCGTTCTTATCAGCCTTCTCGGCAGCAGATATCCCCCCAACGGCTCCGGCAATGATCCCGCCGATAACCAGAATGGCCATGGCCAGCACGAACACCCAATACCGCCGCCACCACGAGTGCCATGTCTTCGAGGGCCGCACCTCAGTTGAGATGGGAATCGCCACGTCTATTGTCGACGGCCGGTGGTCGACGTGGTTCCGTTTCACCTCGAGGGTCTGCTGCCGCGAGCCGCTCTCAAGATCCGAGTAGTCCGTCATGTGCCCTGGCCAGTTCGAATTCGTCATCGTGCTCTCTTCGACACGTCGGTTCCGCGCGTCTCCGAAGGAAGTCGGGATGTTGGTTCGTCGATTTGCTGTTGGCAGACCCAAGATGGCCTCGACAATGGAAAGTTCCTCCCCCCTTTCTTTCTTGCCGTGGTCGATAGTGTTCGGGAGCACCAGATCGGCTGTGTGTAACGGACGCAAGGGAAGAGAAGTACACCAAAAGTGCGAGCACGTTGTGCCACGTGTGGAGGGAGACGGGAAGAGTTTTAACGCAAACGCCCGCCGCCCGACACGTGCCGCCGCAGCGTGCTCCCCCTGTCTTGTCTCGGCGGTTTCACAGAGACATCCAGTGATTCCATCGCCCAAGTCAAGGGATGGCAAAGCCAAGAAGGCAAGAGCGTGCCGTGCGTGTACTCACGGCGGTACTGGTACCGCCGAGGGTCTGGTGCTAACGGGAGGAAAAGAAAAGATTCACTGGATCTGATTGGCGGTGTGGCGGGTGAGACAATAGTAACGCGCGGGGCTTGGAAATGAGGCCATGTTCGCAGCGTGGTGGCGGACCGTGATGTGTTTTGGTGCGCGTTGTGCGTCGTTGCGAGCCGTTGGAAACACCAGGCACGCGAACCACAACTCGGCTCGCCGCGGCACTTCAGCTCAAGCTACTCTGCGATAAAAGAGTTGCAGAGAACTGGATTCTCTGTGCGTTTGTACCGTCGAATAGCTAACACATAGTACTCCGTACGTCGGTGCCAATGTCCCCGCAAGGCTGTCATCCCTGTCCTCAGCTCATGCAGCCACGGCAGTGTCTCACTCTGAAGCCACTGATTCTGCTCCCACGCGTGGTTCGTTCAAGTCTAGCATTCTTTACAAAAGAAAAGACGGGCATGGGTGGTTCTGAATTTTACTATCCTAGGTGAACCCTTCGAAACGCCCCTTTTGACTGCATCGAGTCGAGCATGCCAACTCGCCCAGTATCACGCCCCTGGGCCATAACTACCAAGTAGGCCAAGGCAGTCGATGCATTGGAGTCGGCAAATCTTTTTTCTGCACTCATAGCGTACCGTTCCATTGGGAGCCGTTTATGTCTAATCTGCCTGCGAACTCTGCGCCATTCCAGGTCTCCAGGTCGTTCGTTGTTCATACCTGTGGGGGTTCAACGGACCCTCAAGCATTTTATTATCACCCAGATGAAGTGTCCTGAGCCAATTGGAAACTAGAAATGGGTACAAGAAAAGAGTTGAAGCCATGTTCCTCAAGTCATCGCTAATTGCGGGCTGCGAACACAGAAGCGGGTGTTCGAGTTCTGTCGAGGCCATCAATGCTGGCTGGTCCGATCGGCGTTATCGTAACTCCGCTGCAGGTTAGTCTCTTGGCAGGCAACACAAACGTTCCTTTCGACAGATAAGAGACTGACTGCGAGAGGGGTAAAAAGAGGAGAAAGTAAGAATTCGCTGTCGAAAGTGGGAGCCGAGCTGACTTTGTAGTGCCAGCCTAGGTATCCGTATCTCGGATATGCCATCTTATCCGGATCTCCATTCCTCAGCACGCACAGCTGTCTTCGTCAGACTGCGGTCTCTGGCCAACGCAGCCAACTCTCCGGGATCTACACGACCTTCGGCTCTTCTCAATGAACGCCACCGCACCGTCGCCGACAGCCCGACAAAAATTACCTGATGCGGAGAGGCGAGTCCTGCATCTTACGCTCTCGCAGGGCGCGAACAACCGGTTCGCGAGATGTCGCAGTCTGGACCCTCAGTCACGCAATCGCCGGTGGCAGGGGTTTATCTGGTCCCAAAGCCCGTCTCTTCTCCAGTATTATCCTCGATCCCCGACTCGAAGGCCCCCGCCGGCCGCCGATGCCCTACCCGCACCCACCGTCACCCGTAACCGGGCTCGGTTGGACTCTGTGATTGGGGGGAAGTCGAGCCCCCGTCTGGCGTGGTCGAGGCGTTGTGGGGGTTGCCGAGACTTTGAGCGTTCTTGGAAAATTGCTAGAATGGGACGTCGGACGCGGGATGGTGCTGCAAAGCTTCGGGATCGCGACATTTGAAAACCACTTCATCTGGAAAGGCCTTTTTCCCAATCTCTCCCATCCTCTCTTCCTCCGGTTTGCCTGAGTCGTATGGTATCGACGGATACTCTTACGTTTCGACAATACGACCTGAGCTCGACAGGCTTATATAGCCCTTTACTGCCCACCCTCCATCTGTTCGTTCAGTTGTGAAGGTATCGCGACCGCACCGAATCTTCTCCGCTCGCCCGTCGACCTTGTTCCCCGCCTCTCGTTGCATTCGACCATTCCTGCTTCGAATATCGACTCGACCATGGGCGAGTCCACGCCCGTCTCGTCGGCGCCTACGCGCTCGACCGATGAACCCATCAATTATGGTCCCCCAGACGAAGGCATCTTCAAGCACATCTCCAAGGTCATCCCGTACTTTCGCGATCCCCGCAATGTCCTCGTCTTCAAGCTCGACGTCATGCTGCTGGCATGGATGTTCCTCGCCGGCATCATGAAGGAGATGGACCAGTCGGCCACCACTCAGGCCTACGTCTCGGGAATGAGAGAGTCTCTGAGTTTATATGGAAACGAGCTAGTCGAGTTCAACACCTTCTTCTCCATCGGATACGCCCTCGGCTTGGTTCCTGGCCAATTGATCCAAACAAGAGTGAGTTGCTCTGGTCAACACGTCCGATAATTGGGAGCAGCCTCGCTGACAGCCGTGAGCAAACAGTTCCGCCCTTCCATGTTTCTCCCCTTTTGCGAGATGACATGGGGATTGCTGGTTCTCTTGTAGGTGTTCAACCGAAACAACCCCTTCTCACCAGTCACGACTAACAGACGTTCCGCAGCACTTTCAAGGCGACCAACGCCCAGACGATCTTCGGCCTCCGCTTCTTCCTCGGTCTCTTCTCCTCCGCCTTCTGGCCGTCCGTAGTCGCCCTCATCTTCAACTGGTACACTCCGGCCGAGCTCGCCGTTCGCGTTGCCTGCTTCACCGTATGCGACGTCGCCGGCGCCATGTTCCTCGGCGCTCTTCAGGCCGCCCTCTACCGCGACATGAACGGCGTCCACGGCCTCGCCGGCTGGCAGTGGCTCTTCATCATCTCGGGCGCCGTCACCGTCGGCCAGGGCCTCATCGCCTTCGTCACCGTTCCAGACTCCCCCGCCAACACCCGCGCCATCTACCTTACCGAGAACGAGAAGCGCCTCGCCCGCGAGCGCATGGGTGACTCGGGCGTTAACACCTCGAAGCGCATCCCGGCCGCCGTCCTCCGCCGCAAGCTGCGCCAGCTCATCGTCCACCCCGTCACATACTTCTACCTCTTCGCCTTCGCCTTCAGCGCCTGGGCGCACCGCGCCAACTCGTACTTCGTTCTCTACCTCGAGAGCATCAAGGACTCTGCCGGCAACCGCGTCTACGACACGTACCATGTCAACATTCTGCCCCTCGGTGGCTACGCGCTGCAGATCGTCACCAACGTCGGTCTCAACTGGCTCTCGGATCGCAAGCACTGGCGCTGGCAGATCAGCATCTTCTCCGCCGCCGCCCACGGCATCTGCCTCACCGTCCTCTGCGGCTGGCCGTCGGATCACCGCGTCATCCTCGCCTTCTACTTCCTCACCTACGCCACCAACGCGGGAAGCCCATCGCTCATTGCCTGGATGGCCGAGATCCTACGCAAGGAACCCGAGGCCCGCAGCGTCATCGTCGCCATGACCGTCACCATCGTCTACGTCGGCCACGCCACCATCCCTCTGGGCGCCTTCCGCGTCGCCGACGCCCCACGCTACCCCGTCGGCTTCCCGCTCACAACCGCCTTCACAGTCGCCACGATCGCCGTACAGCTCGCCATGCTGTGGTGGGACAGGAGGCACCCGGAGATGGCCGAGCTTGGATACGAGCCGGCTCTCGGGGGCCAGGCGCCCTCGGACGAGAAGAACCCCAAGCTCGCGGATGGCGAGGCGGCGTTGTCTGGGGGTGACTCGAAGTCTGCCCAAGTTGCTGGGGGGCGAGAGCTATAGAGGCGGATCGAGAGGGACATACTGTTTGAATTGTTTTGCTGGTTCAGGCCATGCCATGAATGCTTGAGAACTTGAATACCCTTTTAGCGAGTGAATAGAGCCCTGAGTCTTATCTTGATTTAAGTCACGTCTTGGTTCGCAGCCAGTTGTGAATCGAAGTTTCAATGTTATCGTTTGGAGAATTCCGGCTTGCCCCTGACTCGTGACTGTTCCAGGAATCATCTGACGAACGCAAGTCTCATCTCAATGGTTTGAAGCTCAGTTGTGTTCCTTACCTAACTTGATGATGGGCGCCTCGCTCATCGGTGAAAAGCAACCCGGCTGCGGGTCCGAAACCCCATCCTTGACCATTAAGACGCCTTTCAACTTACCAAAAGTCGCAAGTTCAAGAAACCGGTCGAAATAGTTCCCCGGCTGCACCGCGTCCCCCCCGCGAGTTCATCCCGGACACATTCCCGGACCCGCCCCCTCACAGTGGAAGGCGGGGGACTTTCGTTGTCTCTCATTGTTGTTTCTTCTGTCGCAACTCGACAACTCCAACTCCCCTCCTCTCTTGTCCTCAGAACTCGAAGCGAAGCTGCTATAATTCAACTACACCATCTGACCTGCCAACATGGACGCATTCGTCAAGTCCCGCGAGGGCCGACCTGAGCTGCTCAAGACCCTCCTTGCCGCTCTCCCGCCTCTAGACCCCTCCCTCGAGGAATTCCGCGACGTCGCCACGCTCCCAGACGGCTACAAGATCGATCTGCAAATCGTCCGGCCCCGCGGCGTTAATGAATCCAACGGCGGCAGGCCGCTCATTCTCTTCTGGTCGGGCGGCGGCTTCATCGTCGCCGGCGTCGAGCCAGTGACCCGCCCCGCTCGCGAGTTCGCGCTCGAGTTCGGCGCCGTCGTCGTCAATGCCGACTACCGCCTCGCCCCGGAGCACAAGTTCCCGCGCTCCGTGACGGACGGCTGGGAGACGGCCAACTGGCTCGCCCGCAACGCCAGCCGCTTCGGCGCCGACATCGGCGCGGGCTTCGTCATCGGCGGCTTCTCGGCCGGCGCCAACATCGCCTCCGTCGTCGCGCAGCGGTCCGGCGTCGAGGGCCTCGGCGTCACGGGCGTCTTCATGAGCATCCCCCTCGTCCTTACCAAGGAGATCGTGCCGGAGAAGTACAGGGCGGAATGGGTATCGCGCGAGGAGAACTCGACGTGGAGCCCGACGTTCACTACGGCTGTCATTGACGACGTAGCAAAGGCTCTCGAGGCGGACGTTAAGTCACCGTGGTTCTCGCCCGTCAACGACCCCGAGGCGATCCCGAAGTCGCCGAGGGCGTTCATCCAGGTCGGCGACAAGGACCCACTGCGAGACGACGGTCTCATCTACGCAAAGATGCTGAAGGACAACGGTGTCGAGGCGAGGGTGGACAGGTACCCCAATTGGGGACACCAGGGCTGGTCCATCTTTGCGCCGAAGGATATTCCTGCAGAGCTGGCATCGAACACGATGAAGGGTATGAAATGGCTGCTGGGGCGGGAATGAGCTGGAGATTCTGATGCCGGCTGTGAAGTAGAATAGAGGAAATACATAGAGGAAAGCTCCATTGCCAAGAATTCCCAACACGTTCAATCCCAAGACCAGCCATTTGTGGAAAATGAATAGTCTGGTGAAATCAACAACTAACTGCGTTGACAACTCTGCCGCTCTTCCCAGTATGACATTATTTGATTATGTTTTACCACTAATCTAGCAGCTGGCTATTCATCCACACTGCCTGGCGACTCGCCATTTAGCTGCCGCATGAAGCCTTTTTCTTTCTCGCTCTCCTCCCTCATCTACGTGCAATCTTTGTCGGTGGTGCTGCAGATATATAGAGTCTAGATCTTTCCGCCAAAAGCGCTGATTACCGCATCGTGTCCGATACCACGGGAGCGATACCACGGGGGCGATTGTAAATTAGTTGCCGTCCAGGCGACGGGGGATGTAGGACTGAACATCAGAAACGCAGACGTTGGACACGTTCGTGGCGAGAGTCTGGCACTCGGCATCGGTGTAGAGCTCAACTGCAAGAAGCGCAACCAGTCAGCCATCGCTTCCCACACAATCTCAATTGCGTTCCTATTTTAGAATTATCACTCACAACCGAAGATGGGGGTCAGAGGGACGGCCGCGAAACGCTTGTAAGTCTGGTTGTCGAGTCCGATGGGGATGGTGTGGCACTCGTTGACGTAGTCGGGTGGGATAGCCATCGACTGTCCGCCCTGGGCCTGGAGCGCGGTGCCCAAGCAGTCGGCGGCGGGGTCGTAGAACATCTTGATATTGCCCATGATCGGGGTCGCGGTCGTGGTCGCGGCGAGGGCCAGGAGGCCGGCAGTGAGGCTCGTGAACTGCATCGTGGAGGCTTGTCTTGGTGTCGGTTCCGTCGTGGAGTTGAAAGGACTGGTGCTTGTAAAATTGCCAAAGACCTGGGGACCGCCTCCTTATTAGAGGGCCGATCGTGCGGTGAGGTCACTCTCTCGAGGTTCCAGGGTTCATATTGTGGAACTGCTTCGAGAATACGAAGTTCGACTGGGATCGGCACTTGGCGGCGGCTCCCCAAGACTAATAACCATTTAATACAGTAGGATTGGAAGACGCAGCGGTCCACCAGCCCACACATCCACTGCTCAGAACCAAGCGAGCAGTGCTCTTCGCCTAAGCATTAGCTTCATTAGTCGCCGGTCCTTGTTCGTCTCACTCGAGGCTCTAACCATAACGCATAACCAACTGTCAATTGGAGCTATGTCCTTCATCTGAACATCTGCTGCCCGGAAGTTGCCTTGGTTGTTTCCCAAGTTTTCGCACACCCTTTTTTGACACCCAATGTATTAGACTCACTCTTTATGACTGCTGCTTGTCTTCGGGTCCTCGTTGCGGGACCTTGACAAGGGTCTCAACAGTGCCGAGGTGCTATTTTTAGTGGCCCAGCTGGTCTCTGGTCAATGCCATTAGTTGCTTGCAAATTGGATCTCGGTGTCCTCGGCCCAGTGATATGCGCCCTACTCTATATTGCCTGCATTACGTCCCCAGACATCCGTCGCGGACAATACGATGCCTTAACTGGAGGCAATGTTCAGACTTCTCCTTGGGTCTGCCTAGGCTACAACCCGAGTTTTGGCGAGTTTGTCTCCTCCCAACCTCCAATCAACGGAAACTCGGTTTCGTGGTTCAAGGTTGCAGGATGCGGACTTCTTGCCTAGGCTTGTTGATTACAGTAAACCATTAATCACTCGTACATTTTATTTGACTTGATCACAATTTGACAAATGTAGAAATTGTAGCAGCCTCATCCATAGAAAACCCAACATCAAGTGTGCCCGCCTTCGCTTATTCGCTGCCTGCCCCATGGTGCCCCGTTTCCATCTATCATTGGAGACTCGCGCTGCTGCCGGTCAACCGCGCTTTCGACTTATCCTCGTGCCTGAGTGGCTTAACTGGCTATGGCTCAAACAGCTCAACGGTGTTGGTGGCCACAACGAACTGAGGTATTGGAGCTCTGGCTCCGCCTTTTTCTCCCATTAGTTCTAACTTAGTTCTTGTACTTAGGTCTTGAAGTTATTTAATGTTTTCTCTCCTGAGCAAAGAGCGGCCGAGAAGCAAGACTAACTAACGAGGGCCGCATGGGAGAGAGGAGGATCAATCGGCGCTGGCTGAACAGCAGTAGGGACATTCGCCGTTGAGTGATATTCTTCGAAGCAATGTCATCCAGTAGGGGTACCAAATTAAGACTCCTTCTTTCTCTTGCATTGTTACATGAGCACACTCAAACTAGCTGTAGAATCTTAGGTTTCGTGATAAAGGCCCCCTTCTTCGCCCGGAAAAACAAAATTTTCAATGCACTCAAAATGAACCTTCATCATTCCATTTGTTCAGTGGCCGTCGATTGAATCGTTGGGGCTTGTATCAAGTGAGTACAGAAGATCAACGTGACATCAAGAAACACTTTGCGAATTCCTATAGAACTGTTTCTGCACTACCGAAGATTATCATAAACTCGCTTAATCCACGATGCACCGGCGACGTCACTTTCGACCCGACGGTCCCGAATGCCTTCTTGGAATGGCCAGACAACCTCGCTGGAGTCGTGTGCAAGACGCCGCCCTTTGGCCGCAACCACGCGCCGCTCTTCACTAATTGCTGCTCCAGCTTGCAGTACAACGTCACGCGGATAATGCTGCCTTCGTACCCGGTGTCCGGCATGTCGTGCGCCGAGTTATGCCAGGTCAGCCGCGACCTGGTCGCCCCGAACCCCGACTACCCGCACGGCTAGAACGACTACTTCATGTGCTTGACGGACGGTGGAAGGGAGCCCCCGACCTGAGAGGTGGTTTGCGACAAGCTCTCGAGATCCAGCGCCATGAAGACGCCGAGCTAGTTCATGACGCCCTCGATGCCGTGGAAGACGACGAGCTGGACTACCGATGGATCGGGCGGGTTGAAGGATTTGACCCTGTCCAGCGGCGAGACTGGAGATTCTATAATCAAGGTGACTGAGAGGGGATCGGGTTTGACGACGACCACGCCTGTGACGGTGGCAACGATGGATGCTTTTACAACTGACCCAGTTGTCGTCGTCCGAACGACCGTAACGCTGTCAACCACCCTGAGTGTACCTACAACGTCAAGTAGCAGGCATTCTCGCGCCGTTTTCAGCAACTTAAGGATCATTAGCGTTTGGCTCGCGCTGTCGGCCGCATTTTCCGCTTGATCAACGCTCTGGTTGGACCTTATGAGAGGAGTTGTAAGCCGGGCTTTCATGAAGGCCCCCAGCTGCGATACATCGCAGCATGAACTCTACTGCATGTGATGAGATGCAATAACTGAGTTGGTTGGGATGTCTATTCGGCCAGGAGAATGCGGGTCTTGTGGTGAGTACAAAAGGACAAGTGGTTAGTTCTCTGAATTCATCAATGAATACAACTGTAACATTGACCCGTGGGACCTTAACTCCTCACCGGGATCGTACACCACATGCAGTCATGAAAGCAACGATGCAATTGGTACACGATCTGCCTCATGAAGTGAACTGCGACTGGTGGAAGCCTACAATTGTCGGATTGACGGCTAAGTCACTGCATAGACTTACAAATGAGCTGAGATGAGCGGCGAACGTAGGCCTTCTTCAAGGCAGAGCAAGATAGGTTTGAAGCTAACCCCGGACAGCACTCATAGAGTTCAAGTCGCCACCTCTGTCGGGATGAAGTCAGCTAAGAGCTGGAAGTTGAGTGAATTTGACGATGCCGCAAGACAACATCATCCGATGAATCAGACCATGAATTAATGATGGCACACGGCCTCCAAGACCTTAGGGTAGACTTCGGGTGACGTCCAGGGTCGCGTCTCACAGTCGCAGCCTTGGATCCTTTGGCAGGCGGCCAATTGTTCCTAGTTCTAGACGAGCCGTTGCTGCCCAAGCAGTTCCGAGGGGTTGGTTACGACTTGTAAAGCGAAAGAGCGGCCAGCAAGGGCCTTGACTTGTTGGTGACACAAACAGACGGTTTGCTCGCTGCTGTGCCCATCCTCGCTTAGGCAAGGTCTCATCAGGGTGCCAACAATTTCCGGTGCGACGTGCACAAGCACAGACACAGGCACCGGGGAGGGGTGGTTCCGGCTTGTTCCAAGTGGTGGTAACGCGTCGTGGTCCACGCCACGACGCGTTGCTGGTTGCATTCCAACGACACTTGTGGTATCTCGAACGTTTGTCCTAGGCGTAGTTGCGTGAGTTGTGGCAGCTCGACGTTTCTCAATCAGCAGAAAGAGAGACGAAAACGACGAGGAGACAAAGCAACGCAACAATGACCGCCGAGCAGAGGATGTCAACTTCCACCCCCTTTGTGTGCAAGGGGGGGTGAGTGAGGCTTGGGAGTTGGAGAGAGAGTGTGGGGTAACACACACATGACCGTCCATCCCACCCAAACTGTTTCCAAATAGGTAGCCGAAGAAACGGGCCAGAATCTTGACTCGGTTGACTCGGCGGCGAATTTTCTACAGCTTTCGGAGAAGAGGAAGGAGAGAAAAATGTGAAGAAGCAATAGGGCCGACCTCCCGTGGACCTATTACTCATCCCCAGGGAAAGAAAAGAGTCACAGCAATTGGGTTCATTCCGGAGGTCCGGAGAGTCGGCGGCCGGCGGGAGGAAAGCCACAACCGAGCAAACCGTGCCTCGTGGAAAAAATTCTCAAGACTCCAGGAAACCGAACGACGGCCGAGCCCTCCTCACAGGGTCAATAGGGTCAACAGGGTCGTCTGAATGGCTCAAGACGGGCATCAGATGACGAGTTGCCATCTGTTATATGTAATAGCCGTCGCCTGGCCCACTCCTTGCCCGGCGGTGCCCCCGTCCGGCCCGGGAGCTAAGCCCGAAAGGGAGTTTCTGTTACCAAATATGACGCGCCTCCAAGCCGGTCGCCCAGCAGAAGAGAGTGTCAGGCGTCCATGGTGATGTTGAATCTCCGCGGCGCTAAGGGTCGTTAATAACGATGGGAGATCCGTGGGAGGGAGATGGGAGAGATCTGGCGGGACCCAGGGCTGGTCTGGAATTGGACGAAAACAACGATTCTGCTCGTTGATCTGTTGTCTGCCTGTCTCACTTCGAACCCAAGGTTGACAGTGGTTCGTGACATTGACACCCGTTCCACCTCCTCCTGCTGCTAGTACTAGTTTCTTTTAACTAGTAAAAGCACGTGTTAATAGCTGGTCGCTGGTTCTTTATTACCTTGCCTGGGTACTCGACGCTACCATCCCCCGATTCCCGAAGACGACGACGACAACGAAAGAGAGCGGGAGAGTGGAGCAGAAAACAAGACGAAGATTCGAACGGTTGGCGCTTGACAGGACATTAAAGAGAACGGCGAAAGTGAAAAAAAGGGGCAAAAAGAAATCGACAGAGTTGGAACTCATTCACTCAACTCCAACCCTCCGGATCTGCCGCGCATCGGTCCCTTGCCCGATTTAAGTGGCTCCCCAATTTCCCCAGAAGCGATCACCAAATCGAGCATCTTACCCCAGACTTGGCGCGCGCCGCACCGCGCAGCAGCACCATTCCCGATGTCGCGATGCAACCCAAGGAACTGGAGCTTCGACATTGATCGGTTCCTCAATCCCTTCGTTCCCGCGCCTCCATGGAAATACCTCCCGTACCCGATCGCACACTTCTTGGGGTACCGCAGGGCGAAGCCGGACAACGTCGGGAACCTCGTACCGACCTTTTGGGCCTGCATCGGCGTCTTCTGCGGCGTCGCCGTCGTCGCCAAGATCTCTCACCTCGTGCCCTCGTTTAGGGAGCATGGCGCCCCCATCATCGTCGGCAGCTTTGTAAGTTGGACGTTTCTCTCACCCACCCTCATCAGCATCTCATTTCACTCTGAACAAGTCCAAACCTTCACTCGCCCCCCTTTTACCTCCCCTCACCTCACCTGACAAAACGTTCCCACATCTCTCATACACGCCAGTGTTATAACGGAGTGAGAGTCCAATCCGTCTGTGGCCCGGGCCTCCATGAGCCCCTCACCCCCCGTTTCATGCCTTGCCCTCTCATCTCACTCTCACTCTCAACTCATGTGACATCTCATGTGACGACATCACGTCGGCAGTGACGTGCACGCAAGAACGCAAAGAACGGACGAAGAAGCTGACTCGGGTTCTCCCTTCCTTCCAGGGCGCAGCCGCAGTGCTAGAGTTCTACTCGATCGAGTCCCCCCTCGCACAGCCCCGTAACTCGGTCCTCGGCCAGCTCCTCGCTGCCCTTGTCGGCGTCGCCGTCTGCAAGCTCTTCCAGCTGAGTCCGCACTTCGAGTCCGTTCGCTGGCTTGGCGGCGCCCTCTCCTGCGCGCTCGCCACCACCGTCATGGCCCTCACCAAGACCGTCCATCCCCCGGCCGGCGCCACGGCCCTGCTCGCTGTCGTTGATGACAAAGTGGTTCGTCTCGGCTGGCTGCTCGTTCCCGTCGTTTTGCTCGGCTGCGTCGTCATGTTGATCACCGCCCTCGTCATCAACAACATCCAACGCCGCTTCCCGCAGTACTGGTGGACCCCGGAGGACCTGCGCCTGCACCCCGTACCCTGGCGGCGGCAGGACGTTGATGAGGAGAGCCGCGGGGGCAAGGCCGAGGCCGACGAGGTTGACTCAAGGAGCCGGAGTGACTCGACCATCAGGCCGGAGCCTGTACTGATCATGAGGCCCGGCGAGGTGATAGTACCTGAGCACATGTTCATCACGCCCGAAGAAAAGATGTTTTTGGAGCAGCTGAGCAATCGGCTATGAGACGACTGCATACTGCATATAACCTACCTACTGCATTGGGGGAACTTTCACGTAGCCAGCATACTTATGATACCATGACCAAAAGCGCACACAATCACAATCAATTCAACTATCAACCCATTGCAAGTCATGGTGTAACTCTTTGATTTATTTCTGAGAGACTTTTGTTTTGTCCCCTCTAACTTGTTATGTCGCATCCCAGGTTCCAATCAGTGTTCGTCATGAGACTGTAACTTCATGTTGTTTCTGTTCCTTTGACGGAAGTGAAAAAGAAAAAGAGAGAGACAGCAAGACAAAAGAGATCGTTGCGGACATTCCGTCATTCTGCCCAGGACATTTGGAGACGTCCTGTTCCGAGACATATGCCAAATTCATTAGCGTCAATTCATTATCCTCATCCATTCCCCATCATTATCGCTCTCTTGTGTCGGGTAGGTTTGTAGTCGTCATTGTCGCGAAGCTTAGACGTGGTATTTTCGTCTGTCTTGTTGTTTTCTTCTTGCCAAGTTTGTTGTCATCATTGCTTGGCAGACTTGGTGCGGGACATGCGCAACTCGGCCAGTTTGGCCAGATTCTGGGTAGGGTCGTTCTCCGGGTCGCCGTCGGCGCCCGGGTTTGCCATCTCGTACTCAAGCGTCTTGATGAACTTATAGAAGACGACGGAGATCAGGGCACCGAGGGCTGGTCCAACCCCTATGACATGCAGAATTAGCTCTTGTTTCGTACATACGCAAGCCACCTTTGCGTCTAGTGAGGGAAGGAAGGTAACTTACAATAGATCCAGTGCTCTGACTCAAAGGTGGCCGTGATGACGCAGGGGCCGAAGCTCCGCGCCGGGTTGAGCGAGGCGCCGGTGAACTGGATGCCGGCGAGATGGGCGATGAACAGCGCCATGCCGATGCCTAGCGGCGCGATGAAGGTGGCCCGGTGCTTCTCCTTGGCGAGCATGAAGATGGTGAAGACGAGCTCGGCCGTGAGGATGGCTTCGATGAAGACGCCCTGGACGAGGTTGGCGCCGCCGCCGAGCGTCGTGCGCACGTTGAAGGCATTGGGGAAGAGGAACCGCACGATGACGGAGGCCAGCATGCCGCCGAGCAGCTGCGCGATGAACAGGCACACGGCGCGCGAAGCCGGAATGGCGCGGACGAGGAACATTGCCAGTGTAACGGCCGGGTTGAAAAGGCCGCCGCTGATGCGGAAGAAGATCCAGACGTTGACCATGAGGGAGAAGCCGAAGGAGAAGGAGATGTAGAGTAGCCGCGCGTTGTTGGAGCCGCCGAGTCCGGGCCCCGTGGTATCCTTGTTGCCGTTGGCGACCTCGGCGCCGGCGAAGGCGAAAAAGAGGAACATGGTGGTGCCGACGAGCTCGCCGAGACTGGCGACGAAGTGGTTCTTGAAGTCTGAGTTCATCCACTGCGTGAGCGGGAGGCGCATCACCTGGGCCTTCTCCTCGCGCGTGAGGTTGCGCCAGTCGATGCGCGCCGTGTCGCCGTTGGTGCTGCGGACCGCCACGCCGCCGGCCCGGGAGGGGTAGCCCATCTCCTCGTCGTACATCCTGCGGGACGGCGGCCGGCCCATGTAGTCACCGGGCTCGTAGGACCGCGTCTCCTCGTAGTAGTCCTTGGCCTCCGTGGCCGCGTCGTAGCTGTTGTTGGTGTAATAGGGCTGCGGCCGGTTGAGGTGAGCCCGGGGAGGACGAGTGCGAGGGGCGCGTCCTCCGCTGTAGTCCGGGTGCCGGTCGTTGTTGCCCCAATACCGGTCTGTGTCAGAATCCACGTCGTCGTAGTCACCGCCGCCGTAGCGAGCGTCCCGGAGAGGTCTTGTGGACTTGGTCGACACGCCAGTGGGGAGGGGGTCCTCGACCGAGTCCCTCCCGTTGGCAAGGCGGGTGCTGCGTGCGCGGGCTGAGCGCGAGCCGACTCTCGACGGCTGCTGTGCGTGTTGAGTGTACCTTGGAGACTGCGTGGTTTGCTCGTCGTCTGAGAAGGCGTTAGGGTCGACTGCTGTTGCTGGTGATACTGGAGATGGTTCACCCTCGGGCGCCTTCAATGTTCCGGTCTGCTGCCCTGACATGATGCGTTCAAAGACGGGTGTCAGGCAGAGGGCCGGAGAGGGAAGTGATATAAATCGAGGGGGCTCTTGAATATGTAGGTCGGCCGTGGTGACAGAAACAGAGAGGCTGTCGTAATTGTGTTTACTGAGTAAGTTGCTCTTTCTTGTCGTCTAGTCTTTTGCTGCGGACTATGTATGCGTCGTGGATGTCCACCATGTTTCCGAGTTTCTCACGACCACCAACCCCGTGCCGAAGGTGTCCGAAGGCATAATATACCCTGACTCTACCCTTTCCGAACTCTGAACAGGTACCCAACCAGCCACTCTCTACTCGACGTCACCGCAACTTTCGGTTCGTTAGGCCTTGAATCCCTTCGTCTGATCAGCCACCGACTTAGTTTCGACAAGGACCGCGGGGGACGCAATACTCCGGAAGAATAACTGGTGGGGGCTCGGTTGGACAGGGGAACGTTGAGTCTCGTCCAGCTCATCTGGCGGTCTCTCACTAAGAGATCGAGGGAATCTGGCGACCGTTTGCGCACCTGGTAGGCAATGGGCAGGGCGAAGCACAGAGGTAGACACATGGATTAACCCAGAGTAGATCTCATGCGGGAGCAGAGTCGTAGCTGGGGCGAGGCCTGATTGTCCGCCGAGGAAACCGGGGGGGAAATGTAGCCGATATCCTTGACGGGTGACGTCAAAGCGGACTGGGATATTTCAACTCAAAAAGGACGCTGAAGTGTGAGAGGGAGAGGCACACAGAGAGGGCAGCAGTCGGGTAGGGAAGCAGTAACGGGGTGAAACGAGCCCAGACGCTGAGGCAAATTGAGGCGTGGCCAACGTCTGTGTGGTGTGGTTGGGGTTCCGATGTGATAAAACGAACGTTAATGCGGGCGGCCCGCTGGGATCACCGCCGTTGCAACTCAAGAGACGGAGCCGCTAATGCGGCCGAATCGACTCCTCATTGACACGTAAGACTGCAGTATCCCGGCCTGACAGCTTCACGATGATGCCGTCAATCGTGGGATCCCGGGAGATCGGGAGACGCCAGGCAGAAAAGCTGCTACTCCGCTGCCTCCGGAACACCCTTTAATAGGTCTGGTTAATAGGTTGAGGGTCGTTGGGTCCAGTTTTCTGTGTCTCTCGGTTGCCGCCGCCGTCTGGCGATGCCGAACGATGAGAGTGACGGTGGGAGGCGGATGGGGAACGGAATCTGAATCGTGAAGGGTGGAAAACCCGACTTTGGCGATGACGGAAAGGATGCTCATCTCTTTGGAATTAGAAACGTCGCAGGTATTCTCCACCACCATTTCGCCCTTTTTTTGGTGTACGGAGATTGCCTCTCGACTTTTGGCTTTCCCAGGTGGTCTTTGACCCTTAATGCAGATGATCTGCTAACTCTAAGCAAAAAAGGGTCCGAGACAGAGAGGTTGCGAGGCTTCATTGCACCCAGACGCGTCTGATGAGCCACTCAGAGCAACAATGGCCGATGTCTGCGTACGCTGGTGTGGCTCGGATGAGAAGCACACTGGATGGAGTCTAAAGGCTGGGACGAGCCTTGGCGAGACGGTGCGGCCTCTGACGTTCGCTGTTAGTCGCGAGGTTTCCTTCATTCAGCCAACAGGTCGCTGCGGCTGTTTTCTCTCCCTCTAAGCCCCCTAGAAAAGCTTCGTGAATGGCCATGAATAACGGACGACTTCACATGCCTAGAGCCACAGCAGAATAGACTCGGTCTCTATGGCTTAGCGGCTCGTCGTTTCTTTCAACATTACTTGCTGTCAGGGTAGTCAGGGGTTAGCCAGATCTCGATGTCTCTCAGTCGTGTTGGCCCTATCCACTACGTTGGAAATTTCAAGTCTCCTCCTGTCATACCCGCCGAATCTACATCTCCGAGTCCGTTCTTTGTGAAAGGATCTTGGCTGGCTCGTTGCATACCTATTGGAGGTTCGAAGCGGTAGTAGGATTAAAGATATCCAGTTTTCATCGTCAGAGCATAAAAATATCCAAGGGGTTATATGAAGTAGAGTTTTTCTTATGTTCTTTTACAAAGATATCCACATCAGGTATCGGAGTTGACGGGCATTCCTTGCGCTAAGCGCGCTCACCGCACCCGAAAAAGAGTCCGGGATCCCTTCACTCTCATGCGCTCCCGTGTGGGAGAGTCTCGGAGTCTTCGAGTTCGAGTGCGTATAGCGTTACGAAGGCGTCCACGTCGGATATCCGAACCGCTTCATGTGTGCTCCTGGTACTCTTGTTGCCCACACGCACGTGCCTCGCTCCCATGTCGTTCCTCCTCAGCAGGCCCCCCCACGCTGTCATCTGCTCATGGCCTGCCCGTCTTAGTAGCGGTCGTGATATTAGCCCCCGCCGAGAGGCTGGATGTGGGAGGGCGCCAAGGGGCATATACGGGCGTCGGCCCCCTTTTTCTCTCTATTTCTCGCAGACAGCCAGTGAGGCAGGCGAAATGACAGACATATGGGGGTCCATTTACATGAGGTCCATTGAGCGGTGAGGAATCCTTCGGACCAGGCTCCGGTGGCGGGCAAAGCTGGCATCAAGAATGGGAATCCTTTCACTTGCCTTTCTGAATGTTGCTGTCCTCATTGTCCCTGCTGCAGGACCAGCTGGCTTTGGCCCCTCGTGACAGCCTCATCTCCACCGCTGCCACGATAGTCAGGCCCATCTGCAACACCACTGCAGGAGGCGTGGCAGAGAGTTGTATCAAGAGTGTTGGTCATCAGCCTTTTCGGGATGGCGTCCCACACGCACACCCCCTTCGGAAGCGTTGGGTGAAAGGGGGACACAAGGAAGTTCGGTTCGGTTGGTTCAGTCGAGTCGAGATGGTGTGGTTGGTGTCACTGGACCATGAGGTTGATAGGGCAGCAAGAACAAAAAGACAAAAGACCATCCGCGTTTGAAAAGTCTCTTCCGTGGGATCATGAGTTCCGGGATGGTGGAGAAGATCTGCGCCTCGCGAGTTGAATGATGCCAGGACACCCTCTCTATCGGCCTCAGACATTTGAAAAGGGCACTGCCAAAAGCGAAAGAGAAGTGGCTGGGGAGCCCGAGGCTGGAGGCACTGAGTGGGCTGAGAAAAAGCCACCTTGTGTGGAGGAGGGCATACCCCAGCTTTAACTCTCAAATCCAGCCAGGGGTTCCCTGAGCAACCTTCAACCGCCTCACACATATGCCACGAAGGCTCGCTGTGATCCCTAACCCAGTTCAGAATGTCACTGATATCTCCAGTTTAACAAAATTCAAACGGCTGGTTCCAGACCGCCAGTTGATTTCTGTGGACACACATGTGTGCTGTTCTAGAACCATTTACGGGGCGCTCAAGAGTTCGTCGATCTTCGCAATCGAACATGTGCTGCTGTATCGGTTCGTCGACCGGCTCATCGTGATGGAGAAAGAGGTAACAGGAAAACTGGGCTCTTCGGAAAAGTCCCGGTGAGCGAGTAAGGTGGAGGTGAGGAAACTGGGCAGAGGCGAAAAAAGGGGTCAAAGAAGTTGTTAACTCCGCTGGTGAGCTGGCCACCGGAGGGCCAGTGCTACGTCCTCAGTCGTCGCCTTGAAACGGTTGCGCAATTTTTCGGGGTAAAAGTGAGGGGACAGGCTCTGCGGTCTTTTCGGTTGGAGGCCGGTGCATCTCGAGTTGCTGGAATCCCATTGTCGAAACAAATCTGGGCGGGCTCGGACACTGAGGCTCATGCTCACCCCCCTATCCAGCGCCATTTTGAGTTTTCGAGCACGAAGATCAATCCGAGTCGCTCTTTTCCTTGATAGTAATCATGAATAAGTACAAAATTTGCAGTTTATCAGATTTCACCTGCACCACATGCAAGAAACACTATTCTGCCGAATCGTGAACTTCTAAACTCAAGGTCATCTTGGCTTCTCTTGGCTTTCTTCCTTCTCAAACGCGTTCCACGGGGAAGTGTCGTCCTTACTCGCGACGGCAGAGTCCAATCATGGAACGAAACCAGATGCTGAAACGACAACAGGTACCTTGCGACGAGTTGGAATTCGGATGCCTCGATGGCCGAATCGGTCGCGATGTGTAAATGCAGTCATTCACAGTTCGTGAAGGAAGCACGTTGGAAAACTGCCAAGGAAAAAAGAGACAGTAAAAGCTAAGGCGGCTGTTCGTGTTTGTCCGAGGAGGTGCCCGAAATACTCTTCTCGCAACAACTTGTTGACGAGAAACGCAGAGAGTGCAACTCCCGACGAGACGCAATGCACCAAGAAACACTAACACTTTATGGGATGGGCTCTAAATAGCTGGAGAAGAATGTCCAAGCGAGAAGTATGCAAGGCAGATAAAGTCCAAAATAGTGTCTGCCACCTGAGATTTGAAGTGCTCGGCCGGATCAGACCCGGCCCAGCCCATCTTGACGGATCGTGCCGCATGGTGCAGCTGAAAGCTTGTCACCTTCGAAGGTAGGTGTCTGTGGTCTCCCTCGTCCGTGAATGTTTCTGGGGGAATAGGTTTGAACCAATCGGGGCATTCATGGCAAGCCTTGCTAGATGTAGGGGTCGCAACCATCAGAGCTGCGACTGGGAGCCTTCTGTATGGTACGAGTTGCAAGACCGTTCGGTTTGAGAGGAGGTGTTTCTGCCCATGGTGTCTGCCCGTTCTCTTTAGAGTGTGGTTAGTGCACCGGATACCACCCGTCCCGCGAACATCGGAAGGACTTGAGGCTGCCTTCACATGGTGAGCTCTTGGACGAGGAGCAAAGACGAACAACGTTTAGCTTTGGCGTGTTTGTTCTCGAGACGCCCACGCGGACACTCCCTCCGAAGGATGTGCTCGGGCTCGGAATAACTCGGCCGTAGCTCTTTGATATAGAAACATGCAACATCATTCGTGCGAGAGCAAGAGGGAAACACCCTCCCAGAATTCGGCCGGGTCTCCAGCCGAACGCGAGAGTTGAGAGGCTGCGTCTGCTCTCCCACCCCTCGAGCTGCAACCCATCGAGATCTTGCTATGGGAAAGTCTGCCTCCTTAGGTCCTTAGAACGAAATTTTGCTTTCTCTGATGTCTCGTTGTTGGTCTCATTTCTCATCAACCTAAAGGCTCATGAAAGTCAAGACGTCGAGGGCTAGATCTTGGCGAACTAATTTCCTAATCGGATCGTCCGTTTGTGAGGTTGTCACGCTCAGGCATAGCTCCCCTTATGCCCATAATCCACACAGCCGAGAAGCAGCCTCGAGAGGCCCGGAAAATCGGGAGTTCTTTTGAAGAAATAGAAACGCCGGAGGTCCTGAGCCCCACCACCCCGGTCGGACTCGGGTCCCGATGTAACCCCCGGAGACACAGGGTGGGGCCGCCAGCCCGCGCCGTCGCTGCTTCCCCACGTTTTTGGTCCCCGGAGTGGGTGTGTGGGCGCGTGAAGTCCTGGCAATTTAATTTCCTCCAACAACAATTTTCTCCGCGGCCCCTGAAATACCGTGAATGAAGGATCGACAGGCCCCGTCCAGCAACAGAATCAAATAAATTGCTGCTCCAATCGCAGCGAGCACCGCCGTTGCGTTGTCTGCCCGTTCGGGCAAGGCCTCCCGCTTCGCACGCGACGCTGCGAGTCGAGTGCCGCCCGGGGGAGCTCACGCGACGATGGTAGAGGCTTCGTCTTATTCGGGGGATTTGAAAAGCGCCGGTGATCCCACCAGAACGTCCTCACGACCCGTGGCGGGACTGGCGGGACAATATGCTCACGGCAACGCCAAGGCGAATGGGGCATTGACGCCGGCCTGCTACTTGACTGTTTTCCCAGTCTTGGCTGTCTGCTGTAGAAGAAGCAGTGGGGTGAACAGGAAACATTTCAATGTACGCGATGCTACGTTGTCAGATTAGTTGGTGATCTCTGATCAGCATATAACAGATCCGTCTCCACGAGTTCCGACGAAAGGTTTTATGCTTATTATCACCTCTCCACCGACTTCAGGCAGCAGTACATACCCTTCTGATTCTCTGTCCATACTTTTTGTGTCTTTTGTTTCGTGATATCCACCATGAAGTTTCTCGGTCTCGCATCCTGGGCCCTGCTGGCGGTCACCGGATCTGCCTCGCCGACTCCTACAGTCGAGGATGGCCACCTACTGAGCAAGCGAGCGGCTATCACCGACGCCTGCAACATCGGCTACTGCACCCAGAACGGCGGGTAGGTTTGACAGAGACAGGCTGAGTGTGTCAATAGCATTGGCTGACCTCTTCCGTCTAGCACCAAGGGCGGCGCCGGAGGCACCACGACCACGGTGACAAACCTGGCGCAATTGTCCGCTGCAGCCATTGCTTCGGGTCCGGGAATCATCATCGTTCAGGGCAACATCGTCGGCAAGGCAAAGGTGCAGGTCGGATCTGACAAGACCATTGTCGGAAAGTCTGGCAGCTGTGAGACTCAATTTTGAAGCACGTCAGCCGAACAGGCTGAATATGAATTGGCTGACATCGTTCTCCATAGCTCTGGAGGGCATCGGCCTCACCATCCTCGGCCAGAAGAGCGTCATCGTCCGCAACATGAAGATCAGCAAGGTCGAGAAGGACTATGGCGACGCCATCACCATCCAGCTTTCCAAGAACGTAAGCCACCCTCTCTACAGTCAAAAGCGAAACAACAAAGCAGCGGCGGCAGGAAACTAACGGACTCAGGTGTGGGTCGACCACTGCGACCTCAGCGCCACCCGTGACGGCAGTGTCGACAAGGACTTCTACGACGGCCTGACCGACCTGTCCCACGCCGCCGACTGGGTTACCATCTCGCACACATACTTCCACGACCACTCCAAGGGCTCTCTCGTCGGCCACTCAGACAACAATGCCGCCGAGGACACAGGCACCTTCCGCGTTACCTACGCCAACAACCACTGGTACAACGTCCGTAGCCGTGGTCCGCTCCTGCGGTTCGGCACCGCCCACATCTACAACAACTACTACAACACCATGGACACCGGTAAGCCCAGAGCCCCATCAAGCCATGAAAAGCCAGCCTCGACTAGGACTCTGAGGACGTACAAGGAGAGCGAAACGAACTGACACGGGGTCCCAGGTCTCAACTCTCGCATGGGCGCTCAGGCTCTCATCCAGAGCTCTCTCTTCGAGAACGTCGGCAAGAAGGCCATCTTCACCGAGTCCAGCAAGGAGGTCGGGTAAGTCAGCCCTTCAGTCAGGATACGTGGCTCAGGCACATGCGTACTTTGTATACCAAGCTGTCTGCTAACGCCCCGTGACGCAGTTACGTCGTCGCCATCGATGTTACACTCACTGGCCAGAGCGCGAACACCGCCCCCGTCGGCAAGCTCACCGCCAGCAGCCCCCCTTACTCGTACTCCCTCCTCGGATCCGGCAACGTCAAGGCGGCCGTCACCAAGGAGGCTGGCCAGACTTTGGGGTTCTAGGGGGTTCATCAGTTCGAGGCCCAATCCCCATGTACATAGTATGGCCTACGCATTGAATGCAGGGTAGTCTTCTATAATTTCGATTCGTGTTTCATACTTATTACAATATCGATCTCTTCTTGGTATCCAAATACTTAGCATAGGTGCGGGATCCCTTGGCTGTTCGTCCGATCGAGTCATGTCTGGTGTGGCCAGCAAGTCCCGAAATTTCCAATAGGTTGCTGATGTGCCCGAACATGCGTTTGTTGCCTCACTCTTCCCAAAAAGGGTTTCATCAAGCCTCTGAGATGGTCAAGACAAGCATGACCTCTGTTTGTTTTAAATACCAAACCTAGGCACAGAGCCGCGCCGCAGATATTACCAATTTTCAGTCGTTTGCAGCTCGCAACTCCACATCCTTTGCGGGAAGCTGTCGTTGTCTTTTGAACCTTGAGCCCTTGTAGGCAGTGAAAGACAAAATCTCCAGATAGAATCGTCGCGACCCAGAAGTGGAGAATGTGTTCGTAGATCAACGACAAATATTCTTGGCAAGGGGGTTTTCCTAGTTCACCTTTCAGTTTCGGATTGTGTTGGGTTGTCTTTCCCTAAACTAGAGTGGCACCATGTCCCTCGAACGTGTGAATGAGACAGTTTTGACGATACTCAGTTCGGTTGCCTTCACCCAAGGTTTTCCAAAAACAAAGAATACTCTCATGGAATCGAGGACCTAATTCAAGGCCGTCCACATGCCACACAGCACGATTACCCAACATAGGAGGAGGAGATTGGGCACCATCCTATTGCGTAAATGCGAAACAAGCTTGACGTACCTACCTAGGAAACCCAGACGATGGTCTCGTCTTTCCAACTCTTAATACAACCGGCAATAAAAGACCCACACACTCCATGGTTCTATCTTTTGCTTCAGCCAGCCGACTTCCCAACGACGCGTTCGGGGATCCGGACAAAGAGGAGGAGATCATAAATGATTTACACCACCAATATGGGTTCTTCGCCGCTCAACTTGCAAACACGGTGAATCGCTATACTATCAGAGGACATGGGGAAACCAACCCCATCGCCATTACTCCAGCCTTGGAAAGCTGTGGTCACTTATGACAGCCGTCACCGTCTCATCCAAAATTCAACAGTGAGTCATGTCATCTTTGAGTTGATATCATTCACGGCTGTTGCTGGTGTTTTGGTGCTCCTTGTCTGTGTAACTAATGTCTCCTTTGGAAAGTCAAAGCTGAGAATCCAGATGAAGTTCGAGGGCCTAGCGCCAGATGGATGCAACAGCATGGCGGCAATGACCGCTTTACTGGCCAATTGCAGCATCCCGAATAAAGTTCCGAGAAACATCAACTTGGCTTCATCAAAGGAGCTTTTTGATCAGCTAAGTAGGCTGAGTTCCCGAATAGAATGGTTCCGGGACGAAACGACCCAAATGAAACGCTATACTATGGGTATATCGGACGATACAACTCGAGTGCCGGGGTGAAAACGAGCAGATAGAAATGTATGACTCCTTTTAGTGGATTACATTTATGGAAGATGCCTGGAGTTCGATGATTCAGTTAATGGACAACGCCTCGAAGATTGGAGATGAACGCCACGAACAACTGGGGTGGTTGTACGGAGATATCAACTGGGGAGAACTGAAGTTAGACAGAGGCGATTGTACGGAATATCTTTGTTTGATCTTATTCACATGTAATGTCGGTTATTTCATCTGGCATTGCGATCCTACAGCTTTTAATCTTTTTAGGAGTTTTCCAGTTCCATTCCTCCTACATTTGGACTGGGACGTCTATAGAAAACTGCAGCGGCCAATCTGCCTGCTCAAATAGTCAAGTATGAGAAAGTCATGACGACATGAAAATGCTTCCATCAGCCACCGCAGTTGTGCTATATCCGGAGATAATGACGTGCCGCACCATCCAAGCGCTTGACTGTCTCGTGCTTAGCTGCACAATGCCCGGAAATTTTCATCCGCGGCCGTGGGCCAGGAAAAGGATTCGGAAGAGCCGTGTTTTTATTATCGTCGAGCTCGATTGTTTTCATTAAATGATGATGGGTTCTGGAATAGTCAAATGACATGCAATACGCACCTATGACGACACGAAACCTGGCTCACAACCAACGCCGAAGAGCAAACGAAAGCCGCACAACTGCTGAATTTGTGCGGCAAAATCCCGTCGCGGATCCTCGGATTCGAGTGACGGCGCCCGAGAAACATGCGCGCGTCATCGAACACCCACGTTGTGTTTGAGTGTTGGTGCGACACCAGACCTAAGACAGTGACATCGATGATTCATGGGGCTCCACGCCCTTCCCATATAAGAAGAACAAAAGCACGACAAGCCAATGAAGCGGAGAAGGGGTGAGATCATCCGGCATATTAGCTGTCCTACCCAATGAGCGCACAGCGAATTCGAATCCCAATCCGTGCTTGGAGAAGCCATAAGTTATCAGACTTGACATCCATCTCCAGATCTTCGTTTACCATACGTTCTGGCAATAGTACCGCAACATCTCTCGTGCCAAAAAATTTCAACTCAAGATCCATACATTCCACCACCCCTTTGAAAATGCAAGCTGTCAAGGTAATAGAGACTCGTTACCTATACCACGAGATGGATCCTGACATCTACCACAGAACGCCATCGCTGAGAACATCGGAGGCGACACCGCCGCGAAGCTCGGCTCCCACCAGTTCAAGCTGGAAGACTGCCCAGACCTCACTGGCAAAATCGCCGTCGTCACGGGCGGTAGCGAGGGCATCGGCTACGGCGTGACGCATACCCTTCTCTCGCACAATGTCGCCAAGCTCTACATCCTTTCAGTGTCGCAGGACGTCGTCGACGGCGCCACGGATGCCATCGCTAAGGACCTCGGCACCGAGAAGGCGCACCGCACCAAGTGGTTTCAGTGCGACATGTCGGATTGGAAACGTGTCAAGGAGGTCGCCGAGGCGATCAAGAATGATGCAGACCGTCTCGACATCCTCGTCAACAACGCCGGTCGCGGGGTCATGACCTACCAGCTCACCGACTACGGCGTCGACCGGCACATGGCCGTCAACCACATGGGCCATGTCGTGCTGACGTCGCATTTGCTTCCTCTAATCAAGGAGACGGCGGAGAAGGGAGACGTCGTGAGGATCGTGAACCAAGCTAGCAACGCACACCAGGCGGCGCCGTCGGACACGAAGTTTGAGAGTCTTGAAGAGCTGAACCAGGATCTGGGCCCGAACGGACAGTACGGCCGGAGCAAGCTCGCCAACATTCTGTACGCCAGGTACTTCAACCGCAAGGTCACGCAGAACGGACATCCCAACGTCCTTATGAACGCCACACACCCCGGGTTTGTGAGCACCAAGATGAGCAAGGAGGACATCCACGAGCCGTGAGTATTCACCAAGTGGTTAGACGAAGACAGTCAACTGACCCTATCCAGATACCCCTTGGGAGGATACGCCATGTCCGTTGGCATGGAGCCTCTAAAGAAGAGCCTGTGGGAGGGCGCCGTGTCCGCCGTGTTCGCGGCCACGGCCATCAAGGAGTCGGGCCAGTACATTTGTCCGCCTGCGATTCCCGAGCCTGGCAACAAGCTGGCGCAGGATGAAGAACTCGCCGACAGGCTCATGGAGCTGACGCGCAAGATCATTACGGAGAAGACGAAGAAAGAGTCAGTCGATCAGGGTTGTCCCATGGATGATCTCGTCTTGCACTAAAGGTGTCGTCGCGGCATCAAGAGTCTTAGAAATAGTCTAATTGAACGTGTTATTACTCTTGACATACTCTACTTGTGAAACAGGGAACCCTCCCGCTTGTTCTGGTTAACATCGCCAGGCAAGCCAAACCCGCACTTGACCTCGCTCGGCGTCCAGACCGGACTCAGGCCCTGGCTCGGGGGATACCCCACGCCCGCACCGGGGCCCGCCGGACTCACCAGCCCCTGGCTCATGACGCCGTACCCGAGCTTCAACCTCTTCACATCGGACGGCACGTTGCCGCGGTCACGGTCTGGCCCTTCCCAGTTCACTTTCTCCAACGCAGGCCCGCGCGTTGCCGCGACGATGCTCGAGAAGCGCGTGTTCCTCAGCACGCCGCCGTTCTCCCGCACAGCCATCGCCCCCGCCGCGACGCCCGAAAGTGCCAGCGCGATAGCGACGGCATAGACGATCCACAGGTCGCGCGCGTGGTAGCTGTACGTTAGCGCGACGCGCGACCGACGACACGGGTATCGGTACGCCGTGGAATTACCCGTCGCGGCGCCGCCCTCGCGGAGCTGTCCGGACATCTCTCCGGGTGCAGCCGCCCAGACAACGGGCAGGAACTGCGGCATCGAAAAGATAGACAAGATCAGGTCCTCGTAGAATCCCTGCACGGCGTCCATGAGGTCCTCGCGCGGGAAGAAGTTGTTGCGCGGGTCGAGCAGCTTCGTCTGGATGGCGTCCGTGTTGGTGACGGGGTTGACGAGCTGCGCGTTCGTCTGGACGGTGCCGTTGAGGAACTTGCGCAGCATGAAACCGAGCGAGTGGTATGCCGCGGTGCGACGGTAGCGCTGGACGTCGCTCGGAAGCACGTAGTTCTCCTCCGGGATGGCCGTCACGTTGTCCGCCGTACCGTCGTCGGCGCTGCGTCCGGGTACGTATGTCGTGTTGATGATGGGCGCGATGAAGCGCTTGTTCTTCATGTAGGCCGACTGCGTAGCGTCTGTGTAGTTGAAGACGGCCGTGTACTCGGTCTCGTAGTGCTCGCAGGCGAAGATGGTCGGGACGAAGTTCGATCCGTCCCCGACCCGGGCCGCGGGGTCGCCATCTTTCCTCCCGGTCAGAACGTGCCCAATCCAGACGACGGGCTCGGTACGGAAGGCGCCCATGTGCGGCGGGTAGGGTGGCTTTGTCTTCGGGATGCCGCCGATGTCGACGTCTTTCATCTGCATCGTCGAGTACTCGCCGCCGCTCGTGAAGGCGTAATAGGCGAAGGTGCCCTTTGGGAGGAGCAGGTCGGTCCCGAACGGTGCCTGAGCCTGACCCCCTGACTCTTGTGTGAGGTTCTTTGGTTGCGATCCGACACCCTTGGCAAGCTCCTGGCACTTGTAACCCGGGGCCGTGAATTGGACCTCGAAGGTGCAGTTCCATCCGCGCGTGCAGATCTCGACAGACGCGTTCTTGCGCGCGACGACCTCCTGGAAGAACGCACCGAGCGTCGCAGTCTGCTGGAAGTTGGGGCTCGGGGCCGTGTAGTAGTCGAACCAGCCGGGCGTCTCGTCGCCCGGCGGTTTCGTCGTGTTCCAGAAGGAGAGCGGCATCTCGTACAACCCGTCGATGCGGACGGGCTTGCGCCAGTCGGCGAGTCCCTCCATCGCGAAGTTGAGGCTGCGGACGCCGGGGCAGGTCGTGTTCTGGACGGTGGTCTCGGGCTGGACGACCAGCGTGTTGGCGGTAAGAATGACAACGAGCGGAGAGAGCCTATTGTTTGGGTCTCTTGTGTGAGCGACGATTTGCCTGCGCCCTTTGCGATGCGATGCCAGTTAAGAGGGAGAAGAAGGAGGACCTACCAGACGAAAAGAGCCAGGGCGGCGGCGGCTTTGGCGCTCTTGAGGAACTCCCAATTGAGGAGCGCGATGAAGTTCTCGGTCGCGGCAAACATGGAATCGAGGGCGGCGATGCTCATCAACCTGGACCGCACCGTCGTCCAGATGCGCTGCTGGTAGGCCGAGATGACGGCGGCGCCCAGGCTCGCCTTAGCCGCGAAAGCGAGGATTGTGCCGTAGCGCAGCATGCGGACTTGGTCGTCGGCCGGCTTGCCGTCGAGGGTCTGGTAGAAGGCGTGGTGGCCGATGGCGAAGGCGATGCCGAGGAGCAGCCAGACGTACATGTTCCACGACGAGTGCCAGTGAGGCTTCCGCATGCGAAACGACTTGCTCGGCTCGTTCGAGGGCCCCAAGTAGTTTGCCGCAACGTATGGCGGTGGCACGGAAGGCTTCTGCTGCTGCTGCGTCTGGTGCTGCTGCAGCGGATGCTGCTGGTGATGTTGTTGTTGATCATGTCGAGGGATCTGTTCGTAATCTTTGTGTTGCTGCTGCATTTGCGGCCCTGCGGCATAACCGCCATACCCAGGTTCCTGCGCATTATACAGCAACGAAGCGCGCGCATCGTGACCCTGATCGTGGTGGTGTTGATGCTGCTGTTGGTGATAATGCTGGTGAGTTCCGTCCGAGAAGCTGTCGGGTGAGTCGTGGCCGCGGAACAGGGGATCGGCGCCGTAGTGATGCGCCGATCCGCTTAGCGAACTCAGGTCGATGCCATGCGCGTCCTCCATCGGTTTGCCCGTCGTCTCCGTGACGTTCACTGTGGTGCCCAGCTTCTTGAGGGACGTCGACGAGGAATGTTGCCATTCTCCTGATGGTGGTGGTGATGATGTTGTTGTCGCCCTCGTCTCCACCAGCGGCACCGAGGGGGAGGATGATAAAACGGAGGAGCCTTTAGCTTCCTGCTGGCGGTTGCTATCTTCTCTGCGCTGGCGCGTGTCAGAGAAAATACCAAGAGGCATCGTCACGTTTGGGGAGGAAGCCCAGGGCGGACTAGTAGGAAGCTGATCGACTCGAATCTTTCCCTCTCCAGGACAAGCATGCCCTTACATGTGGTGCTATCACTAGGCAACCAGCTCGAGTTCCACGCGGCCGGGACTACGATGAAAGCGCGCTTGGCCTGGGCTCGTGGCTGTGTCTTAGCCCGCCACAATCCCTTCTCCCAGAGTTCAGCTGGGAGTTTGTCTGAAGTGACGGTGCGACGAGCTGCCGTGGAGGTCCCCCGGAAGCGGCGCAGGACGGCTCGGTGCGGGATGTGATTGCAAACTCTCTTTGCGTCTTTGTTCGTCTTGACTCGGCCCTGGAGACTTTTGAGCAAACTGGGGTGATTTGGACACGGTGGAGGAGGGCCCTCTCTTTCTGCAATGGTATCCTCTACTCCGGTGATAACGCCGTCAAATGGGAGTTGTCGATCGGCGCAAGTGGGAATTTGGTAACATTCCAGAAGATTTTCCACGCGGGAGAAAACTGGCATGATCCCACTTCTATTCGAGGACTCTGACAGTGGATCGTAAATTATGCAGGGTCAACTATGGAAAAAAAAAGTCACACAATGTTCATAAAAGGGCGCTAGACCCTTGTCTGGATATCCGGCTCCAGCCCCTTTCCCCATCCTCCCTTGCTTACTGAGGATGTCGCGACGTGGCTGTCATTGTTTGTTTCCGGGCAAGCTCGCTTGCTTCCCATCCTGTGTGACCAATCCTGTGGCACCTTTGAGGAAGCGCGGGATCGAAGGATTCAGCGGTCCGAGGCTGATGGTCGACGCAGGTAAGAAATGGGGACTGAGCACAAGGGCATGGAAAACGAATCCCGTGCTGACACTGATAGGGCCAAGTGGGAAACCACGCCATCAAGGTGCGATAAAAAAATTCAATAGCCTATCTGTTAATCTAATCTTTCCAATGTCCCATATCTTAGTCGCTTCGACTTTTGCCGGTTCCCTTAATTCCGTTGCCCTTCAAAAGCGTCGATCAAACCATCTCACGCAAAGTTGCTAAGCGAGTTGACGATGGAGATTTAAGTCGCCCGACACAAGGATTTATCCCAGTCATTGTCCCTCACACACAGCACATGGGATTGTCACTCAGTCCTTGCTTCGTCGGGCACACCCCAAAGTCATCGAGTCTTTACTTCGAGTACGGATACAAGTCTCGTAGTCCTAACAAAAGGACTGCCATCATACACTAACCTATAAGCAACTAACTGCATGCCCCAACCAGCAACGCTCACTCATTCGATCGCGGTTCACCTTAGAGGGGCACGTTGCAAATGATCATCTGCCAATATCATCCACATAAAAGTCGCCAAATCTTGTGTCACCCTTGGCATCTTGGCCTCCATCGCGCCGTCGGCCGCCGTAAACACGGGAGATGCGGTTGATCCCGCCCTCCGATGGGGCGATGACAACCCCGCACACTGACGGTCCAGCGTTGATGAGAATGTCTTGGACTTTCCTCATGTTTTTAGACTAGACTCCTGCCCGCCAAAGTATTCTTCTTTCTTCCGGTGTTTCCGATCTTGATACGACATTGATGCCCTTGTTTGCCCGCCATGATGTCTCACGATGCGGCATGGTCTCTGGGGAATCTCACCCCGACGTCCTCCTCCGGAATCATTGCCGCGCTCGCAATTGGCTTGTTGTCGACATGGTACCTCGCCTCGTGGTACCGCCTGAGGCACGTCCCGGGACCGTTTCTCAACTCGATCTCGCTCCTGCCAATGAACATCATGACGACGGGCGGGAAACTTAGCTTCCGGTTGAAGGAGCTGGGAGACAAGTACGGTAAGACGGCTACCGAGACTCAGGCTACAAAAGTGCCGACGTTGATGCTTGCATGCTTTCCCAAGGACCTTTGGTTCGTGTGGGCCCAAACGAGGTTCTCTTCGGCGACGCGGAATCCCATCGTGCGATATCCGCCGTGCGCTCCGACTTCACAAAGGGCCCATGGTACGAGCTCGCAAAGGTGGTCCCGGACACGCACAGCCTGTTTTCGATGAGAGACGACGAGGCCCGCAAGGAGCTCAAGGCCAAGCTGAGTCCCGGAGTACGCTCCATCCCCAGCGAGAAACAACGGAAGTCACCTAATCATTGGCAGTACGCCGGCCGAGACAACGGCGGCTTCGAGGCAGGTATCGACAGGATCGTGAACCAGTTTATCCACCTCGTGGAGTCCGAGTACGTATCGACGGCGGACGACTTTCGGCCGATGGAGTTTGCGCATAAGTCACAGTACTTTGCTCTCGACGTCGTCAGCGAGCTCTCCTTTGGGCAAGCGCTCGGTTTCGTCGCCCATGACGAGGACCTGTGGGGCTACGTCAAGACCAACGACGAGACGTTTCCTGTCTTTGCCGTCATGCTCAACATGCCCTACATCGGCATGCTCTTGCAATATTGGCCGCTAAGCAAGCTGCTGCCATTCTCCAACGAGAAGTACGGCTTTGGGAAGTTGATGCAGTAAGCTTGAACCTGACCCCTTTCCCTATAGGCCTCGGTGAGAGAAAGATCTCAAGGGCTGACGGAGTGCAGTGTAGCTAGGGGCATCGTCGACAAGAAGCTGGCTGCTGGCCAGGAATCAACCGACGGCACCATGATTTTTCACCACCTGCGCAACGGGCTGACTTACAAAGAACTCCTAGCCGAGATCTTTCTCGAATTGTACAGCCAAAACCCCGATCATTCAGTGACGGGCATGCTAACCTGCCATCAGCATCGCGGGCTCAGACTCCACCGCCACAGCCATTCGGATGACGATGCTCTGCCTCCTAAACACCCCTTCGTCCCTTAACACCCTCCGCCGCGAGATCGACGACGGGATACGTAGAGGGCGCGTTAGCTCCCCGATCACAGACGCCGAGGCCCGCGAGATGCCGTTCCTGCAGGCCGTCATCAAAGAGGGCATCCGGATGTACCCACCCCAGACAGGCCTCAACTACAAGCAGGTGGCCCCTGGTGGCGCCGAGGTCTGCGGGTACTTCCTGCCCGAGGGCACGCAGCTGGGCGTCAACATCCATCGGCTGATGAGGTGTCGGGATGCGTTTGGCGCCGACGCGGACGTCTTCCGGCCCGAGCGGTGGCTTGAGGCCGCGGCAGCCGACGAGGACCGCTTCAAGGAGATGGGCAGCGTTGTCGAACTCGACTTCGGGCACGGCCGTTTCCAGTGCCTAGGGAAGTCTATTGCGTTTATGGAGCTGAACAAGATATTCGTTGAGGTGACTAGCCATTTAGAGACCTCAACTGTTGATCTAGTGTTGCTGATTGGACTCCTTTACAGTTGCTTCGAAGATTTGACTTCGCCGTCGTCACTCCGCAAGAGCCTTTGAAACTCTGGGATGCAGGGTTTTGGATCACGGACGACTTCCACCTGCGGGTTACTCGAAGGTCGGACTTGATACCATGAGATCTTGACCAAGTTGAATAGGGTACTAGTAGTTGCCAAGAAGCGTCTTGAGCATTCATGACACAAGACGATTAGGTTTATAGGGTGCCTCATAGACACTTCAGTATACAACAATTCCAAAGGAGGGTATCACAGGTTAGCTTTCTCATCGCCAAAACACCATCATAAGTCGTCTCTCTGTCGAGGTGAGTCGACGGGGCCTTCACGATGCCACCTTTGCCCACCAAGCCGCCGCATACGCCCAAAACTCCACGGTACCTCGAACACGCAGAAATGAAAGCCCACCAAGCCTATTTGTCGGTTTTCATATCATCACGTCTTGATGATCTCGGCGGCTCGTAGGATGCCGCGGGCGGTCTTGGACACCCACTCCTCGGCAACGGTCAAGTTGCCCTCGCCATACTGCACGCCCTCGGTGATGCCAGGGAACAGCACAGCAGCGTATCCTAAAGCCCGCCCAGTTAGATATCCAAAGTTTCTGGGATGATAAAAAGACAAGAATGTGCTTACCAGTATCCAATCCAGGGGCAGTGACGACGTGCTTGTAGAACTCCCGGTCAGGCAAACCACCCTGGCTGATGAAACCGCGCTGGAAGTCGCGGTACTTGTGGTTCACGACCGTGATCAGGTTCGTGTCGTTGATCGCGACAGCCAGCCTCTCGAGGGCCTTGACCTCGTCGGCGCGCGCCGCGAAGACGTCAATGGCGTCGGACAGCTCCGTGAGGTCAAGCTCCTCGCCCTCGGACTCGACGTACTCGGTGAGGTCTTCCAGGTACGCGCTCAGCTCGGAGGCGTAGTTGGGCAGATCGATGGGCAGCACCTCGTCATCGGCGAGGTGGAAGGCCAGCAAGGCGAGGTACTGGCCCATGGCGGCGTGGACCTGGAAGCCCGGGTCGCCGAAGTTGGCCATCCAGTGGTACGTGTCGTAGTTTGAGTGGTAGTGCCAGATCGGGTCACCTGCGCCGCCGCTGGAGCCGACGTCGAGCTGGGAACGAGTTCATGTCAGTATGTCACGATCGTATGAATTTTATCGTCGTATTGAACCTGGTAAAGCCCACAGCCCCAAATGATAATGCAAGAAAAAGGGCAAACCCACGGAGTTGATTCCTCTGTGCAGGAACGCAGTGTAGTCGCTTCCGCTTCCGAGAGGCTCTACGATGCCGCCCGAAGCCTCCTCCCACGCATCGTAGAGGCTAATGTTGTAGCCACCAAAGTTGGGGTAGATGACCTTTTTGAAGATATCGGTGGCGAGGGTGTGCAGCTCGGGAGTGGTCGCGAGATTCGGCCGCGGCCCGGAGACGGCAACGTCGATGTTGAGATAGGCCACGGCTGTCTCGGTGAGCCAGTTGACGTTGTCCTCAACCCATTCTGTGCTGCCAATGAGCCCGTACTCCTCGGCGTCCCAGGAGCCGAGCACGCTAGATCTGTCGTCAGCATTCATGGGTGGCTTTCCAGGTTTGGTTCTGATGGTACTCACATGTTTCTCTTCGGAACCCAACCCTTCTCGCGCAGGGCCGCGATGGCCTTTGTGAACTCGACGAGGATGGCAGAGCCCGAGTTGGGGTCCCCGTTGCCGCCGATCATCCACGTGTCGCGGTGGTTGCCAATGACGATGGTCTCGTCGGCGTTGGTGCCGTTGATGTGACCGATGACGTTCCAGATGGGCGTGATCTTGCCCTCGCTCAGGTTGTCCAGGTGCAGCGTCACGCCCGGGGCAGGGCCGGTGCTGTACTTGGCCTCCAAGGCGCCGGCCCAGACTGTGCGGTTGACCTCGTCCGCAGACGATCCGAAGCCGTCGAGGGCCGCCAGCAGGGGCTCCGCGGAAGCGTACGAGATGGGGATGGATGGGATCTGGGGAGTGACGTGTGATGTGTCGGCGCGGTCCACGCCCTCGTGGGAGGCATAGCCCGGCGTGGTCGGGTCGCCCGGGTTCGTGGAGAGGAAGAGTACGGAGCCCTTTTGGACTGAGCTCGGGTTTCTGGCAGGCCCATCTGGAGGATTTCGAGTTAGTATAGTTATCATCCTCATGGCGCATGGTGCAAGACATACTGGGATAGGCCTCGTAGCCATTCGCCACGGTCAAGTTACCGTCGTCGGCGGGGTCTGTGAAGATGACGGCGCCGATCATGCCGTGGTCCTCCGCGTTCTTGACCTTCAAGCCCCGGAAGAGGCCACCGTACCGGGCGAGGGCGATCTTGCCTTCAAGTTCGACGCCGAGCTCAACCAGGCGGTCGAAGTCAGCCTGTGAACCTCGTCTTTGCCGCGCGTGTTAGCAGTAGTCCTCGAGTCTTGGTGACATCAACATAAGCAAGACGTACCCGACGTAGACATATTCGCCCGTCACGTTGCCCGAAGCAGAGTACCCATGGAACGTGGGCTGGTTGTCCTCGCGACCCGTCACGTCGTCCTCGTCGAGCACGTCCTCGTCGAGTCTGACATCCGCGGTGGTGCCATTCTCATAGGTGATCTGTAGCGAGGCATGCACCGGGTAGGTCAGGTAGACGTGATACTCGTTCAGGTGCGCATCGAAGCCGTTCTCGGACCAGCGGTCGGCCGTCCACTGCGCGGCCTCCTTCCCGAGGCCGGCGAGCTTGACCTGGTGGCCGTAGTAGTCGGACCACTCGTCGATGGTGACGTTGTCGAAGGCGTTGACTAGGGTCGTCTCGTGCTCCGTCAGTACCGGCGGCCAGACATCGTCGGCTCGCCGGGTGATGGGCCTGCGGTGGGTGTGCCGGGGGGCGAGGACCAGGTCTCGCTGGCAAGCCGAGGCCACGCCCGCGAGGGTCAGGAGGGCTGGGAGGTGGCTACGCATGGCGGGGAGTTCGGATATCGATATTTACCGAGACCCAATCGCCGTGATAAGGGGGTTGGTTAGAAGAGTCTTCTCGCAAGGGGGAACGAAAGCGCGGCCAAGCTGCTGCAGCTCGTTTTATAGCTCTTGATCTGCATGGTGTCGTTCCTAGAAACCCACATACCGATTATCACAGAGTCTTCTGACTAGCATACTCCCCCTCGGACGTGTGTGCCGTGAAGAACCGGTAAGCCCGGTGATGCCATTGCACAACAGCTCTCGCAATCGCTCGGCGCAAAAGTCCATGGCACGTCTGCATGGCAGACGCAAGAACCACAGGTTCGTCATCATGGAGATGACCCCCCTGTCGCTTTCGGGGACTTGTATGGAGCTAGAAGCAGCTCTTCCCAGGCAGCATGCGAGCTACCCCAACCCGCCGAGCGCCGTAGGTAGGAATCCGCGCAGTCAGACCGCGCGGGACGGGCGAGCTTGGTCGCTTGGGACGATGATCGACCTGCCTTGTTGGTGCTAGAAGAAGGGGCATGCCAAGCGTTATGGCGGGGTAGCTTCGTTCATCGGGCAGGATAAGCTGATATGATGGCACATCTCGCTCACGTATCCGTCAATGCTAAGAAGGGAAAGTCATGATTTTCCATCAGCTTGTGTCAACCACAGGCTTGGGGAGTACAAACTTGAGTAGCCATATCTGGATGTTGTGCTTCCATAGCCTTGAAGCCGTGTTCTCAATAAGAGTCTATTGACGCCGTGGCTCAAGTCGTGGAACAAGACCGGACCCCTGGATGCCTCTCCCCTGCCGGGACCTGATGTCAGAAAGCCGAGCAGGACTGCCATTAACCCCTCCCCCGCTCTCCGATGCAGGCAGACGCAGTCAAAAGCTAGCACAACCAGGAATTACAGTTGACCCCGATGCCTAGTTCCCCTCGGCTTTGCTCGGAGGATCCACAGTGAGCCGCTCTACATAATATTCACACCACCCACCTTGACCGGATGACGACTTCGTTCGAATCCTTGCAGCTCCTGCCAATTGAATCCAGTCTGGCACTACGACGCAATCCTCATTATTGATTTCGAGTCCGAGGATGACGGTGTTGCCATTGGTTGCGAGAGGACCAGGCTGCCTGGAAGAAGCCTTTCACAAACGCCACTGGCTTCTCTATGCGGCAGGACTCATCAGGACGGATTGAAGCCCAGGGATAGGGAACTCGGGGGGCCAAGTACTCTGCAACAGTGTGACAAGTGAGCACTTGAGCGCCCAGCAAGATAGGCATTGCCGGAGAACGTCAATATTGTCACGAACCCTACGTTTTCTTCAGTCTCAACACGACACTGACTTGTGGCCAGTTGGCTTTCGCCTAGGTTGTTCCGATGCTAGGGACGACTTGACAGCCTGAAGCGAATCAGATATCTGGCTAGGGAGATACAAGGGGGACGCCGCAACCTTTCAGAGCCTGGTACATCACTCAGCCAGCCAACCATCTCCGCCCCATCCGCCGCCCCAGGATCTCGATTTAATCACTCAGAGCGGGAAACCCACTCGGAACTGCCGAAGGAACGGACCCACCAACACCGGGGCCGTCTCCGCCACCGGTCCACACCTCTGTGAAAACTCTGCGCCGCCTTCAAACCCACCCTTTGTAAATGTCTTTCCAGCCGTCCTCGTCAACAATCAAGGCAGATGTTCCCATCTGCCCGGCTAGCTCAATCGGTAGAGCGTGAGACTCTTAATCTCAAGGTTGTGGGTTCGACCCCCACGTCGGGCTCAATTCCCGTCAGCGATTGACATCGTTATCTTTTGCTTTTTGTTTTTTCAGTCTGGGGTGTCAGACGGGACGTCACCCGAGTTCTCCTCTCTCAAGATGAGTTGTCTTTTTTGACTCAAGGCTCTCTGAGCTCTGAGGCAGTACTAGGCCCAGCGTCTGGCTTTACTTCCTCAGCATATCGTCATCTCAGTACTATGTTACAACCCCAACCGTGTCACAGTGCCAATCGTACGATTTGAGTCATGATATTCGTTCATTGCTATCACTAGATATGTAAAGACACATGCAAAACAACCGGAACTCCAGGCAGCATAACACTCAATATCTCACTCCATCCACACCGAGGCCAGGAACAAACCCAGTGCCCATTTACTGGCCAGACCCGTTAGCACAAGGGCGCCTCTTCTCGATGCTGAGAACTGTGTCGATGAAGTTGCGCCGCAAAGGGCTCTTCTTCCTTGCGGCCAGCAGCTGTGCCGTCTTCAGCACGTTCTTGATCTGCCGGCCGTTGAGCGACAGCGTCGAAAGCTCGTCAATGTCCGCCTCCGAGACCTCGCTCTCGAGCTTAGTGCCGCCCAAGAAGTTGCCCCAGATCTGGCGGCGGGACTCGGGCGTCAGGTCCGGGTACTCGAGCGAGACGTGGATACGCGACTGGAACGCGGCGTCGATGTTGCCGACGCGGTTTGTCGTCATGAAGAGAATACCCTCGTAGTATTCAAGCGTTCGCAGGAAGATGGAGACCACCTTGTTACGCTCGAGGTCGTGTGCGGAGCGCGCCTCAAGGAAAACGTCACACTCGTCCAGCAGCAGGATAGCGTCCCACCGCGCGACGAGCTCGAGGATACGGGACAGCCCATCCTCGACCTCCCAGGGATGCGAACCGAGGTCGCCCGAGCTGAGCGTGTGCAGCGGCACGCGCAGGTTCTCCGCGACGGCCTCGGCCGTGAGTGTCTTGCCGACTCCCGGAGGGCCTGAGAGTAGGCAGATGACGCCACGTCCCTTGCCCGAGATGACGTCGTCGAAGCTGGAGCCGTCGAGCTGCGACTCGGAGAAGGCGAGGATGAGCTCCTTCTGGTCCTCGGGGAGGACGAGCTTGTCGAAAGCGTCCGTGTTCCACGTGATCTCGCCGATCTGCTCGACGAAAAAGTCAAGCCACTTCTTGAGCTTCAGCGAGTAGCCGCGCGTGCGGGAGCGGGCGAGCATCTGGTGGTAAGGGGTGAGCTTGGGGTTGCCGTCCTTACCCTCGCCGTGCTGCTTTCTCCAGGCCGCGAGGGCCTCGTGGTCCTTGGGAGTCCACTCGCTCAGGTAGCGCGGGTAGTAGGGGCTGAAGCGGTTGAACGAGTTGATATCGACGACGATGCGGCCGTCGACCTGGATCGGCACCTCGTTGCCTTCGCGGTCCCAGGTGATGGCAGTGCCCGAGTATTGCTTGTAGTGGTGGCCGGCGAGCTCCTCGAAGATCTGGCCGCGGTGCACGAGGGCAGCGCGGACCTTCTCCTTTTCGGCATGGAACGCCCAGGGGTACGCGTTGAGGCTGGTGATCTTCTTCGTGCCGAGGAACTCGGGCACCTTGATGCTCTCGCCGTAGCGGCCGAATGTCTTGCCGCCGTAGTCGACGCAGTCGGCGCTCAGCTGGAGGTACTTGCCACACTGCGTCGCCTTGTACTCGGTCTCCTCGAGCTCGAAGGCCGAGAGGGGGCCTTTGTAGGCCGAGAGGACGATGGCTCCCGGCTGGAAGATCATCCACAGGTGCTCAAAGGTGATGACGCCCTTGGCGACGTAGTCCTCAAAGACCTTGATAGAGTCGCCAATCTCGTACTGGAGGATGCCGTGCAGGATGTCGAGATGCTCCTTTGTCTTCTCGTCGAGTCCGGTCTTCTTCATGTACCTGCAGAGGTCGGTCCAGCGGTGCACAAAGGGGTGGAAGGGGGCCTCAAACTCGAGGCGCTCGAGCTCGCAGGCGACGCCGGTGTAGCCCTCGAGGATCTCGGTGAGGGCCGTCTTCAGCCAGGGCGACTGGATGACGATGGAGTGCGCCTCGAGCTTCTTGCGGCTGTCGGAGCTCTTGATGTTCCGCACCACGACGGCGTACTGCTCCGTCTCCTCATTTTCGGCGGCATCGGGGACGTCCTCGGGGTACTTGTCGACCCATGTCCAGTTGCCGTCGCTGTCCTTGGGCGTCGAGTAGATGTTCTTCGTCTCGCTGATAGAACCGACGGGGGCCAGCTCCTTCTTGGGCTCCTTCTCAGTCTTCTCCTCGCCGTCGGACTCTGTTGATGCCTTCTCGTCATTCTTAGCCTCGCCATTTGTTGTGCTGCCGTTTGTCTCGTCGGCGTTTGTGGTGGTGGCCTTCTTGCCGTTCGTGCCGTTGGTCTCCTGGACCGACGACTTGGTGTCGTCCACCATGGTCAGACCCAGGGACTCTGCGATTGTGCTGCCGGGCGCCATTGTGTTGATGCTTGTAGGTATCTAGTAAAACAGATGAGAAAAGAGAGGTCGTTGATGGACCAAGAGAAAAGGAGCAAGGGAGGGAGGGTTGTAAGCAGCTATTTGTATCTTCGCCCCAAGACTCCAGACGCGACGAAATTCAATAAAAGTAGAAAAAGTCCCTTGAGAAGCAAACATGACCAGCCAGGCAGCGGGTATGCACCTCGCATTGCTGCAAGCGGCGGCTGCCTCACCCGGCAGTGTTCGTTAATGCCTCCCAAGAGGCAGTGACTCACCCATGTTCACGGTGGTTTGGCGGGGAAGAAGCGCGAAACAGAAACGCCATACGACAGCCTCGTGAATTGAGGCCACTGCTGCCTGCGTTTGACGGATCTAATAGCATGGGTTGATCGAATGAAAGAGCCAATTGACAACAAGGTTACGTCGCGGACAGACGCGATGTAAGCACTAGAGCTCGGGTAGACGCTGCCACAACACGCGGAGCCTAAGGCAGAAGAGCCTCTAAACGCAGGTTGCCGTATTGCTCATTCGCCGATCTCTGTGGCAAGAAGCATGCCTAAAGGCTACTTGTCTGCGGTGCCTAGGCATTCGCAATAGTTTACGTTTCACTCCGTTCTGCAGAGGTGAGAACACACAGATCCTTCGGCCCACTGAGGCCTCAAAAAGAGGGTTCACCGTTCAAACTCGACCGTCAAGCCACCGAGCGGCCTCAGTCCCACGGCCTGAGTTCTACGGCCTGAGCTGAGGGGCTCGCTGTCAGCACCCAACTCCGCCCCCGAATTTCCCCAATCTTTTGTGGCGAGACGGGATCGCCTATCTCTCGCTTCCCATCCCTGCCAGGGCTGAGCAGCATCGGGCCATCGGCAGAAGAGCCGTCTTGAAGCCACACAACCCCTGGAAGAGCGCTGACAACAGTGGAAACAACTGCCTATCGAGAGACACGTGTAGCGTGCGGATGTGGTTGGTGCTGTCTGGGAGCTGCAACTTCGCCTCATTTTCATGCAGGACCACAGCTCACTACCATCACAGCACAGCCGTTGGCCGCAGAGAGGAAGAAGCAATTCACGTCGGTTTCTAGCTTTCATGTAGGCTGCCTCTCGATTCTCTGATTACGACTTGCCGTTCAGAGAAAGGTCCGAGTTACGTCCACCGCATCCATGGCTACCGTAATTGCTCAAAAACAAACACAACACGACGCTAAACACAATCGCACCACAGTAGAAAGCCCTCGAAAACGCCCTGCCACCCAACGTGGTCCCCGTCATTTCCAGCTGCTGCTTACGGTCACCGCTGTCGCGCAACCGCGCGGCACCGTGTACGACCGATTCGGGTCGCTCTCCCACGTCGCCGCGCCGCTCGCCGCAACGTTGATGAACTTATACTCGAACGTCTGCCCTGCCGGCAGCGTCACCGTGTAGGTCCATAGGTTGTTCGTGCTCGTGTACTGCGCCGCCGACATCGCCGGCGCAGACGCCGCGTTCCAGTTCCCCAACGCTGGGATTGATCCGGCGATCTTGATCGTCTGCCCCGGCACCGTCTTGACGATCTCGTTGAACGTGACGGCAACGCTGCTTGCCGTCGTGCAGCTTCCGCTTGTCGCTGTCGCCGCGGCGGATGTGGTCCGCGTCGAGGTCCCCGGGTTGCCACCTCCACCATTGCCGCCCGAGATGGCGATGTCCGCGCAGGTGAGGTAGACCTGCCCAGTCTGGAACGAGTTCCACCGAAGAGAGAGCAGCGTGTGGTTGGAGACGTAGTCCGGGATCCTGATCTTCTTCGTCACGGTGTAGCCGCCCGCGATGGAGGTGTAGCAGGACCCCAGGGGCGCGTTATCGACCCCCTGGCACGCCCTTCGGCTGCCGGCCTGGAAGGCGTTGCAGGTGAACCAGTCGTTCCGCCAGCACGGCTGCCCCTGGCTGCAGTCCGGGCTGTAGCCGCAGCTCTGGCCGGAGACGTCCGTACACGGCAGTGTACCGCGCTGGAAGCAGTCCTCGGCGGCCTGCTTCTCTGCATCGGTTGGCAGGTATCCTGGGGTGGTGAACTTGTCGACGAGGGCCTGGTCCTGGCAGATGCGGTAGCTGAACATGCCGCCGTGGTCGCCGTTGTTGTCGACGCACCACTGGAC
This sequence comes from Colletotrichum musae, assembly GCA_027406025.1. Taxonomy (NCBI): domain Eukaryota; kingdom Fungi; phylum Ascomycota; class Sordariomycetes; order Glomerellales; family Glomerellaceae; genus Colletotrichum; species Colletotrichum musae. The sequence goes on from JANVYC010000004.1 coordinate 1,911,494, forward strand.
GTCGACGACCTGGCCTCGGGTGTAGGTCGCCACGGGGGAGTTGCCCCAGCTGGAACCGGGTTGGTTGTAGTCGACGCTCACGCGGGCGTTGTAGCCGCAGGGCCCGCTGCGTCCCACCGTCGGGGCCGTGACGTCCGGCCAGGCGGAGACAGGCTCACGGATGGTGCACTCTGGGCAGGAGTCGATGTCGGCCTGTTGGTAGTAGGGTTAGTTGAGGGGGCTTGAAGCCGAGTTGTGGGGACTCAAACCTCTGCGCCGAGTCGAGTGCGACTGAAGGGGATGGTCAAGTAGCCATGCCCATATGCAGAGCCGAGGAAACTGCCTACAGAAAGCAAGGTTGACGGCTTCATGGTGGTTGGTTTCGAAGCAGGGCTTTCAGTCTGTTGGTTGCTACCCTTGAGAGAACAAGTCTAGACGAAGCTTGGAGGCTGATGTCGTCTCGTAGAGCGCACCTGTTGGATTCTCCTCCAGACTCTGTTGCCTTTTTATAAGCAAACAGAAGAGCATCCATCGCGAACCATCAGAGTTCCATGATGCCACTCTCGTGGGCTTAGTCAAGGTGCTCCCACATGCGGCGTCAAGCATCGCCGAAGTACCTCCAACCGAGACGGCCCTTCCCGCACTCGTTTCCCCGGATCTAAACTCGTCCTGGCAGTCCGGGGCCATCCTTAAATGACATGCAGGTGATGGCGGGGTAGTAAGTTCTGTTAGTGTCGGCTGTCACATCTCCAACTGGAAACCAGCGCGGGGTGAATAGGGCCGTTGTGTGGCCGCGACCCGACACATGCCTCTCTGAGGTTGGCAGCCCATGGCCTCGAACCTTGTTAGAGTCACACGACTACCAGCTATTCACCCGTTTTGGTCCTTCATGATGACACCAACAACGTGATGAGGGCGGAGTTTGGCGGAGTCTTTGGGGGTGTGGTGGCATTCTGCCCTGTAGATCAAATGATCTGTCAACTCCTGTTTCTCCAAGTAAAGATATCGCGACAACTTCATTATTAAAAGAAGGCCCGAAGATGGTCAGATGGATAGCTTCAAAACGTGATTCTGTTCGATAGTCTCGGCTCTTTCAGGGTTAATGTTGTCTAAACCCCGAGGAACGTCCGCTCTCTTGCATCTTCAGCTGAGGCAAGTATGAGAAAATACAAATTTGGACTCCATGATTGAGAGACTTCCATCATGGTTGCATACTCCGGTGTTTGCACGGACCTTTGGCTCCAGAACAGATCTTGGGGTCCCATTTCAAGGCCCTCCCCCATGCCAGCCGTGTAGACGGGTTGGATGTGGCGGAGACATGACCAAGAAACCACTCTCACAAGTCTTCGGCGTGGCTTCGCACATTCTTGGAGTGGTGTGGCGATGCTGTGCTTGTGTGGACTCGGGCTACGGTTCGGAACAACGTTCCGACTCCTCAGCCTCAAGACCAGATGAAGAACACTTTTCCTCCCCACACTGGGGCGCCCGTCTTTTGTACGGTTCGTCCGATATGAAGGGACGAGCCTCGGAGCCAGAGAGAACATCGGAAGTGCCCCATCCATGCGTCTGGGGTATGCCCCCAAGACTTCCTGCTGATCGTGACCTCGCCCACCCGAATGTGTGCTTGTTCTTGATCATGCACAGAGGCTTTTCCATCCCACCGGGACGATCATTGCCGCAGCGTCAATTCATCCGCTGTCGACATAAAAATGCGAAACTGAGAGCAGGGGTCTCCCTCTGTAATTTCACGCGGCAAGCCCGAGATGTCTTTACCGCATCGCCTTACGGGGCTCAAATTGCTCGCGCGAGTCAGCCAGCAACGGTAATCGACCAACTGTCGGGGCTGCCGACCCTGTAGAGCTGCAGCGCAGTGACATTAATAGAATCCCGTTAAATGAAGGGAACTATCAGGGCCCGCCAAGCCACACTCTCAGCGCGCCAGGGAGCTCCCGTAGAGCTCTGATTTGAACTTATGCTCAGTCGAACCGGTTTGTATATAACAAATTGCACTCCTGTGTGCCTTGGCTGTTCTCAAGTCTCAAATCATCGCCACCTTCACCTTCATCATAATCCTGCTACCATCAAGCGATCCGTTCTCGAAACAAGTGCCACCACAGTACCTAGTCGGATAACCATAACTCCTCGGTACCATACACAACCACGAGAGAACCCTATCAAGTCTCGTCAACCCACCGAACCGAGACCCCACGATCAGTCACAATGCCTGTCATTTATAACTCCCTACTCCGCTCCTCGCTACTCGCCCGCAATGGGTCTTCTGACGACGACGATGATGACGGCGGTTTCCACATGCCCGGCGGCGTCATGGCCATCATCATCGTCTGCGTCCTCGTCCTCGTCGCCGGAACCGCCACATGCTGCTGCCTCTGCCGCAGACGCAAGCGCAAGGGCGGCAACGGTGGAGGCTACGATGGCAGCGGCAAGGACGACGGCGGTGACGGCAGTGGCAACGGCAGCAGCAACCCGCCATTCATGTACGACCCGACAAAGTGGATCAAGAAGGCCGTTAAGAAGGCAGCCAAGAAGATCAAGAAGATGTTCGTCAAGAAGAACAAGAAGAAGAACCAGCAGGACGCCACCGCCAACTACTCGACCCCCTACGGCCAGGGAACGCACCCCGGCTACGGCCAAAACGAGCGCACAATGGGATACGGTGGCGGCGGGTACGACAGGCTGGATGCACACGGGGAGGAGGAGGCCGTGAGCATGACCTCGCCCTACGCAACGAGGCATTGAGGTGGACCCGTGAGAGGAGCTGCTACTCGGCAGTGTTATAATGAGCGTGCACGAATACAAGAATGACAATTATCAATCAGGCAAGAAGATACCAATAAAGTGTTTTGTCTCTTTACATCGCGTTCATCTCCGGCGTATTTGAGTTTGTGTTATGTTGATCTGAAACAGTTCTGCGTTTCTGGGCACGAATCGATATCGACCAATTTTATGACCATGGACGTGTGATCTTGACCAATTCTCCTCATAGGGGTTACATCGTAGAGTCTCTTGATGCTCTAGCCAATTTTGAGGAAACGACTGTACTCAATTGCAGCGCTATCGCTAAAACATGAAGCCAAACGCGACGCTAAGACACATTATCGTTCAACTCCTCTTCCCACATGGCCAAATGTAACTGTCCCCAACAACCACTGATGCGAAACAAAGCACACAAACCAAGCAGGCTACATACAGTAAGGACAGAAGCTGGTTTCTCCTTTAGTTCCGCTCTTAAGCAGTGTTGTAGTACATCTCAACGTCCTTGATCTTGAAGTTGGCCTCCTGGGGCGGGGGGCCGGCACTCCAGCCGATGTCTCCGTTGGCCCAGTTGTTGAAGACCCAGGACCCGGGGACGGTGGGGACATCGCTGGTCGTCTGCCACACCTGGACGCCGTCGACAAACCACTTAACCAGGCCCGGGGTCCAGTCAATACGGTACTCGTGCTCCTCCTGGGTAGGGTTGGAGGGAGGCAGGATGTTGTTGATCGTCTTCTGGCCGTTGAGGTCGGCGTCCTGGTTTGTCAACCACAGCCAGCGCGTGCCCTGGTTGCTGAGGGAGGCGGGGTCGGACAGCCACTCAATGTCAATCTCCTGCGTACCGTTCTTGTAGAAGAAGATGCCTGGACTCGCGTCAGCAGTTGCGCTCACGATTCCTCGCAAGAGAAGATGTTCTTACCGTTGCAGACGCCAATGGGATCGCTAAAGATCGCGACGGTTCTGACGGAGGCGTACTTGATGTTGGAGACAGTAGTGGAAACCTCGCCGCATCGGTACGGCTTGGACGTCTGCCCGCCGGGGACCTTGAGGTTCAGATAGCCGCCCGAGACGACGGCGTTGGCGGCTTCGTAGACGTGCGTGTTTTCGATCGGCCAGGTGCTTCGGTACAAGCCCGCGGGGAGCGACGTGCCTGTCGCGAAGTTGAAGATGGACCTGCTGGCGTAGGTGTATCCGCCCACAGCCCATCCGCCGGACGTCTGGGTAGGCTTCGGCGAGCGAACCAGAGCAACGGCCTGGCCTGCTGCGAGGAGAGCAGTTACAAAGAAGGAAGAGTGCATGGTGAAAGATGCTGTGAGTGCTTGGGTTCAATGGCTGTCTTGGGGTTCTGTCTGTTGATGGATAACAGCATTGCCAACATCGTAAGGCCGTCGCCTACTTATAGCTTCGACGCTCTTGCCCATCGCCCAGATATCGCCGGCTTGAGCTCGGCGGTCGAGACATACGACATGCATGCCGGCGAGAAAACGCATCTTGGCTGATGATGTTGCGTCAACCCATCCGGAGAGTTTTGGCAGCCCTCTCGGCAACGACGATGGAGTCTAGACAGAACACCGTCTGAGTCTGGAAGGTCTTCCGGTCCCTTGCGTCCCAGACTTCAACACTACTGTGAGGAATGCGAGGGGGCCAATGGAAACCTTCTTGACGCCGACGATCGCTCGATTAGAGAGAAATCAGACAGGGTTCCCACCCACGGTGGAGCATTTTGCCGGCGGTCCAGGCCGCATCTTGCATCTGACCCGCTCCGATCCCGACCTACGCATCCGCGGGGAACGGGGCTGCAGGTTGCTGCCTAGGGGTCCTGCTCGGAGGGGTTGGCGAACATGGCGCGTCTTTGGGAGCATGCGGCCTTTCACTCCCTTGAATAGATCGTCGCCCACGCAAGTTGTCGGTTCGTTCCGCCATAACCTCGCAGAAAAAAGGATTGCCAAGGGTCTTGGAGACTACCCAACTCTGGAAGGTCAACTTGTTCACCCTTCCAGTGGTGGCAGTCACGCCATTACCCGCTTCTCCACCGGTAAGACATAACCGAATCCCTTGACCAGCAGTCTTACGTTGGGGGCCGTTGTTGACTATTTCTGTTACGAATGTGGTTCATCAGCATTCCAGACGTCCGCCGTATGACGCCTGGCCGGCAGCTCAATTACTGCTTCAGGCCAGGATTTGTCTAAGACTTTGGAACGTCGGTAGAATCTTTCTTGGCCAGACCTCCTCCTGATGACTGGTGGCCTTTTCCAGCAACGTTCTGCACAACCCCGTTTTCTGGGACTCGGGTTCGGTGATGTAAATCTGTGTGATCGACAAACCTGAGCAACGGCACTAAAACTGGTAGACCTGGGAAGAAGTAGCTGAAGACACCCATCAGCGCAGCATGTGGCTGGTCTCTGGAAGTCGGACGAGTCTTCTATGAAGCGACAATTACGTAGCGCAACCCTGCTTGTATGCGCGGATTGATGGATTGCCAAGACTGAGTATGATCCAATACTACTGTCATGTTCCCAACATCGGGCGGAGCTCAGCATCTTAGAACGTGAGGGGAATCTGGCGATGGTTGGGCTTGGATCAGCAGATGGGCTATTAGTCTGGAGTTCGGGCACCAGTCGCCTGGCCACCTGAGCATCGAAAGTGCTCACTTGGTCGATGGGATGAATTATCGCAAGTGAATCTATCTTGCCGGTTGTTAAGTCGATTCGCAATCACTAAGTATGTGATTAAGCCGTTGCTCAATCTGGCAGCATCCAGTCACCGAGATGTTGAGTTCAGCTCTCGACTGACTTACACGATGAAACTTGTCAACCGTCAGCACTGGTAACTTGCTTTGGCGCAAAAGTATTGTTTAACACAATTATGCAAAATAGCCATTTCCTCGTAAGTTCTAGTCTTGTCGTTTCCCATGGAGTGAAATGGGAGCATATCTCGTGGTGTTCTGACGAGTGTGGGCCTTGCTGCAGTAAGAACAGCGTAGCAGTGCCCGAGGCAACATAGATCCGACGCAGTAAGCTGACAGAATTCAATGCTTCGTATAAGCGAGATCCTACTGACGATTGATTTCTCTCGATATTGGTTAGTTAACGAGGTCTGGTACTGCCGCACTGGAACTCTCCCGATTAGCCGCCGCCAGAAAGTTATCAGAGCTGTTGGTGGAACTCGCGTGCCTGTAAGCTTGGTTTTCTTAGATCTTCGCGTCTGACCAGGTCTGACTATTGAGTGTCGGAGAGCTCAACACCTGGTTCCGTTCAATTCAGTGAGGAAAGCAATTCTTGTACGAACTAACAGCTGTCTATGATTTTTTTGGTGCTGAGCAAAAGAGGTATGTCCCTGTATAGAAGCATCTGAATGCTGGACTGTAAGTGGGTCGTATTACCGAAGACAATTTACCACAAATAGTCAACAGCATCCTTCCTCGTTGCATTTCCCCGGAAAATATCATTTTGCATGCACCTGAAGTTGACAACTCGCAGTACAGAAAACAAGGCAGGACACTATTTGGCTTGGAATCCTACAGCTTGTCAATCAATGTTAATAGTACTAGGGTTGCTTGGTCAGGGACAGTCAAGGGCTTGCGCCCAAAACACACGCACAAGCAAACACCGGGCGGTCCGGTGCGAGGAACGAAACTCGCCCAACTTCCGGACGCTTTGACACTGGCATTTGGGGGCATATTCATAACTCAGCATAGGGGCGGTGCCGTGGCGTTGCGGCGGGTAGGGACACCCACTTCACGAGCTTCAGACATAGTGTACAATGCACGGACTGCTAGATCGTGGGAGTCCACTCAGTATACAGGGTTGTTCCGAGGACTTGGTCTCCATCCGGCGGGATGGCGTGGGGCCCTGGTTGATTATCACAAGGGGGATCAACAAACCAACACTCCACCAAAGCGTGCCAGTTTTCCCAAGCCGTAACAACTGCCGCGTCGAGCTGCGTAACAAGAGAGGAGCAAAGTGGAAAATTTTGTCACCTTGGCGCGTTGTGTCGATTCATAACCCTGTTTTATCATTACGTTGACTATATGTTATCGTACCATTTCGTCGTCATACTATGGTATTCACCCCGTGCTTCCGTCCGTCATGCCCTGTTGTGTTTACATCTAAGCTATCCCTATGTTCCTCTGTCCTGGTGTTACTGTGGGCCTGCTGGACAACGTCCATTTCGATGCCGTTGTCTTTGTTGATGATGTTCTCAGAGGAGCTCGCAAACGGCCTCCTTGGGCCGGAGCCAATAGTCCCCGGGTTTGTCGAGCTCTTGTTCGTCGCGCTGGTGGCCTGCCGGTCGTGGTGAGAGATACCTAGGGTGGACTTCGCGGCGTGCCATGAGCCCATAATCGCCGCGTCCAGTACCGGCAGCGAGGCCGTCACGATACCCATCGCGATATCGAGCACCGTCCAGCGCAGGATGACGGTGTAGTCCCAGAAGATGTCGGCGGAGGTAAAAGGCTGCGTCTGCTGCAGCAAGCCACCCGCAACCGTGAGGCCGCCCGCCGTCCAGATGATGAAAAGGCGAATCTTCTTGCTCCGATCGATACGCACCCGCCACAAGATGATGATCGGTGTCGCCAGCAGCAGGACGCTCTGGACGACATGAATGATGCTGAAGACCTTGGAGCTCAGGAGGGTGCTCCCGCACGTCGCCGGCTGCTCCAAAGCTCCTGCGTATTCCCTGTCCCAGACGGCCCTCGGAGGGTTGCACACGAATATGCCCCACAATATCGATGCTAGGACGAAGGCGACGAGTGTGCCGAGGAAGATGTCTGCGACTATCCTCCAGGTTCTGTAGGCGGTATCGACGAGTCGGCGGATGAATAAGGTGATTGAGATCTTGATGATGCCGACGGTCGGATAGTAGAGGATTCGGCAGACAGTGAGGTAATACGAGTAGAACTGATAGTCGTTGTACGTTCGCTCCCATGTGTGTAGCCCTGCTCCTGCGTCGATGACAACCACTATTTGAAGGATCGGATATACTACGGCCAGTATCTGGAAAGCGAGAACAGTCTCATTAGCCTCCTTCGACTTGCGATAATGGGGAGAGCTCATATTCATCGGAGTCACCATACCGAAGCCGCGACGATCACCCAGTCGTCCGATCCGAACTTGGTCTGCGCCCCCCGGCCCTTGACCACCAGCCTCGCCGTCGTTGGAACTACGATGGCGAGTATCACGATCACCATGCCGGCGATGATGGCCGCCTGCTTCGACTCGTGGACGGCATCCGCAGGCTCCTTGGCGGCAAAGACATACCCCAGGCTGGGGTCGAGGGTTGTCAGGCCATATTGCCGGTAGATCCCCCTGATGATGTTGTAATCCCTGGTATTGCTGGGCGGTTTTCCAATCTTTGCGGAGCCCGTGCTGTTGTTGGACATGGCGAAGCGGGAGTAGAATCGTCAGAACAAGCTCGCGGCTCGAAGGGGAGGAGAGGGAACACTCCGCGAAGGGAAGCTGGTCCGCTTTATGTTATTATTATGCAGCCTTTTGCTCACAGTGTTCCAGGCTTCTCCAGATGGTCTTCAGGCGGTTCAACGGCGGAGAAATTTCGTCAATGGATCATAGCGCGGTTTGTGTAGTCCGGTTTCACGTGAAATGGAACCCGGCTCACTGATCGTCTGCAGTATCCATATCAAAAAAGGCCCTCCATCGGTTGCGAAGTCCCGGGATCGTGGGAGGGTGCCATTGTGAGGAACTCGCGACCACGGCCTCAACATGGGGGGCGAGGAGGAGCCGTGGTTTTGGACCAACTCCTGGAATAGCCCCCTCGATAGCATTCAGATGCCAAAGCACGGTGGATTACATTAAAGGAAAGCAAGGACAAGGTTCGCTCTTGTGCGGGCAGGTCCTGGGAAGTGAGGTGATTACGAGTCATTGTCAAGAGCTATCCGCACCGGCAAACCTGGCCAGCCAAAGCCAACTCGGGCGAAGCCCTGCGCTCCTGTAAGCGAGAGACACAAGAGCCAATAGCCTCTGGTGGCAGGCCCTAAGACGTCGAAGATCGGACTGGTCCCAGCTGCAGACATAAACTCTGCAGAATGGGTTTTCCCTGTAGGGCCAGCACTTTGAGACCAGCTCTGCCGGCCATGATCTTCTTGGGCAACATCTCCGATTAGCGTGTCACCGGCGCCGTGGGCTCTCCGAAATTGCCATTGCAGAAGTTCTTGGGCTTGGGGGCCGCTGTGCGGATATGAGGTGTTTTGTTCTTGAAGGTCCAAGTTGCCAACCAGAAACGAACAAGTCCCGGTGTTTAGCCTATATTAACAGATGGTTCTCGTTCGTCAGAGACCCAGTGAAAGGGGGAAATCCGGTTTGCCGTCCTGTGGTTCGCGTGTTCTCCACGATCTGCACGCTCGCTTCTAGTGCGACGTTTGTTGACATCGACCGGCGTGTGTGTATTGCGTGTCAACTCTTCCCTTCAAACTTTGACACCACCACACACACTCGTTTCCCACGCTCGTTTACATCTAGAGATGGTCCGTTTCTCGGCACTGTCCGCGCTCGTTCTAGGCGCCGTCGGCATCAGCGCGACCGCAGCCGACTGCACGGGGGTCAACGCAGTCAGCTCAAACTGTAGACCCCAGGAAACTCTGCACAGCCGAGAGTTCTTCTACGTCGGCGGTCAGAGCGCATCGGACCCTACGGGAAACATCACCGTTGGCCAGATCTACGTTGAGAAGCTCACACCGATACTCAAGGTCCGCCCGACGCCTCTCGTCTTCCTCCACGGCGGCGGCATATCAGCCACCACATGGCTTAATACCCCTGACAACCGCCCGGGGTGGGCGACCTACTTCCTGAAGCAGGGCTATCAACTCTACCTAATCGACGCCAACAGCATCGGCCGGTCGACTGCTAACAACGCGGCCGACTTCACCATGGCCGTGGGCATGTCGGCCGAGTTCGTCGAGATGGGCTTTACCGCCGTCAAGGGTTATAACACCTACCCGCAGTCCCAGCTTCACACCCAGTGGCCCGGCACGGGCATGCGCGGTGATCCGACCTTCGACCAGTTCCAGCAGAGCTTCATCCCCTACACAAGTAGCTACGTCTCTCAGGAGCTGGCCATCCGCGCCGCCGGCTGTGAGTTGCTCTCGCTCATTGGTGCCAAGTCGTATGTCATCTCCCACTCGTTGGGGTCGAAGCTCGCCCTCGTCATGGCCAACGACTGCCCGCAGTACTTCGCCGGCAACATCAACCTCGAGCCCTCGACGATCCCTTTCTGGGCCTATGGCTACGGCCTAGGGGGCCGCGCGGCGAACCCGTGGGGCCTGACGAACACTCACGTCGACTATGAGCCGGCCATCGCCGACGCCGCCGAGCTTGCGGACCAGATTGAGGCCGTGGGCGAGGAGACGCTGGCCCATCGCAACTGCTACCGCCAAAAGGAGCCGGTCCGGAAGCTCCCGAAGATCTCCAGCGTCCCATACGTCGCTCTGACTGGAGAGGCCAGCGTGCACATTACCTACGACCACTGTATCATCGACTACCTCAAGCAGGTCGGGGGAGACCCAGAGTGGATCAAGCTCAGCGAGCTCGGCATTAAGGGTAACGGACATTTTGGACACCTTGAGAAGAACAACCTCGAAATTGCGGCCGTCGTGCACGGATGGATCAAGAAGAAGCAGGGCTGGTGGTTGTAGATGTTGCCGCCGACTCGCAGCACCTAGCTGGCCGTGCTCTTTTCACGGTACATATTTGAGATTCTGTGCATACATCCAAGTCAGTCTAAATCTTAATATCTAATTCATTGCCTGTGTGTTGTCGCTTATTTATTCAACTTTCGTCGTTCAGCCGTGGGGTTCGGTCTGTCTTGCCGCCTTGCGAGTCGAAGCTGACGTCGCATATCACGGGATCCGTTGTCGATGCTTCCAACAACTCGCGCGCGGCAGGCCGATCGCGGCTAAGATGGCCTGATACTCGTTTCACCGCAAGTTGGGTCGGTATTTCTCGCCGCCGCCTGGCCAACATGTAATGTTTCACCTCTGGCGGCCTGATAGTCCGCGAAGCCTATCTTATAGAACAGGGGGTGTTGCCTTGGCATCTAGCTGGCTGTTATCTGAACAAATAACTCAGGCAAGTAGCAAGGCAGGAACTGCCTAGTTTGCCGTTTCATTTCTTCAACTTCAGGCGGCTTGCGGCTTTGTGGCCTACGGGCCATGAAGGCTACTGCGCTTAATGACATGTTGTAGAGGTTGCTTTCCGTCGCAGTCAAACCCACGAGCTATCGATGAACTTGGCTCCGGAGAGACGCCTTGCAGTGGTCGGATTGGCCACGGCCCAGTCAAATTACTTGTCTGACCTGGCTCAATTTAACAGAGATCAGCTGTTTCATGCCCATGAGATCATCAAATGGGCTGACGGGTTGTAATTTGGTTTTCGACTCCTGTTGAAGCAACGTCGGCTGGTCTCAAAAACTGAAATCGAAATACCCGGAGCATTTTCGCCGCTATCAACTTCACTTCGGATTGCTTTGGGGCTTCATCAACTTCGGGCTGAGAAATCCCCGCCAGAAGGTATCGTTGACACTCTTTGGGGTCATTTTGAGCTTCCGCTACTGGCAATGGGGTTCAACAGGCCATCCGGCGCATCGATCGGCTTGTGCGCTTGTTTCGTTTCACGTCATCAAAACAGATGTTATCGGTTGGTCGGAGTGCCATCACTTCCTGACGCCCAATATAGTCCGATAAATTCCTCTCATTTTCCGGTTCAAGATGTTCTAGTGTCTTGGCAGTGAACCGGTCCTTGGATTAAGAGATCTATGGGCGACAGGCGCGCTTCGTCACTAAACCTGATGGACGTGTGGCTTTTAGCTAGCTGCTGTGAACAGTGGCACAATACCTGGTTTCTGTTTCTGGACTTCTGTTTCCTTTCCCCTTTAATGGTGAGTGTAAGTATATACTTTAGTCCTCCTTGAGTTGACTAAAAAGCTATTTCCCGTTCCTAGCGCTTGAAGCTAAACATTATATGTTGGCATAGCCGCTGCGCAGTCAGCCCCCGTGGCGTACGGCGCTACAGTAGGAGCTATAGCTACATAGAGTCACGTAACTACATAGCTCCACCTATAACTCTAATATCTATACTAGTACCTAGGCCACTTTTAACCTATAAATATTATTACTCTTTATAATAAATATTTAACTTTATATAAATTAATTACTATATTCTTTTACTTATAAGTAAACTAATATTAATTAGTAGTTAATCTACTTATTACTACTTAACTATAAACTATAAATTAACTAAAATTACTTAAAAAAGATAATAATAAACTAATATAATTTTAACTTTAAGGATAGGACCCCTAAGATACTTTTAATATACTAAGTATCCCTTTAATTTTAAAAAAAAACCCTAACCTTATAAATAGACTTTTAAGAGTATAAAAAGAAAGAAGTATTAAAATATAATAAACCTATAATTCTATTAAGTCTCTATTAATAAAATTATAGTTCTAAATAACTAGGATATTACTACTAGAGTACTATAAAGAGACTATAAAAAATCTTTTTATAATAGTTTTTTTTTCTTTTTTTTTTTACTTATAGCTTTTTTTTAACCTACCTCTTCTATTAACTCCTCTCTTTAACCTATTTCCTACTTTTTTTAACTTTTCCTCCTTTTAAAAAGCTAGTTATAGCCCGCTTTTTAATAACGTAACTCCTTTAAAGAAGCCGCTATTACTACCTTTTACTATAACTATAAACTTCTTTAATATTACCTTTCCTCCTTTTAATAAGGGTTAAGGTTTACTTCTATAAAAAAACCTCTTTATTAACTATAATTATAATTTACTCCTTTACTTTAAACCCTAACTATACCTATTTAAAATACTATAAATTACTTTATAATTACTTAAGTTAATAAAAATTTTATTACTAGTATTTACTAACTATTTAAACTACTATTTACTTACTAATTCTATTACTTAAAAATCTATATATTAGGTTTTATAAATCTATAGCTACCCTTTTTTTTTTATAACTTATTTAAGTATACTTTAGTAAATTCTAAAAGATTTATATTTTTAAACTAAATATAAGGAATATTACTAAGTCTTTTAAAGTTAATAATAATAAAACTCTATATAAATTTTTATAATTTTCTTTTTATTTCTATTTATTATTCCCTTTATTTATTACTTTAATTTTATTTTTTCTATATAGTAATAATAAAATTTAGAGTTATTACTAATTGTTTATAACTTAATAACTACTCCCTATTACTAGTCTTTTATAAAGTAGTTATAGAGCTTTTTAGTAAATTTTATAATTTTAACTAAAAGGACTTTTATATAGTTATATAGGTTACTAAAATATTATAAGTAGCTCCTATAAGTAAGCTTTTTAAGAACCTTCCCCTTATAGTAGCTACTTAAAGATTTGTAATTAATATAGATTTTACTATATAGTAGCTTACTCCTAATTATAATAAACTTATAAAAAATACCCTAATAGCTACTCTTAAAACCTACTTATTATAGTTCTTTAATAAGTATACTATAAAAGGCTTTACTAACTATAGACTTTAAAAAACTTTTAATATTAATTTTAGTAATTAACTTATAACTACTTTTACTTAAGTTTTATTTAAAGTTTATTATATTATTAAGAACTACCTCTACTTTAATAGTATTAAGTTTACTCCTTTATAAAAGGATATTAATAAGTAACTTTTTAATATTACTTAAGTAAGTTAATTTAACTTTTAGAGTAAAGAGAACGTTATAAAAGTAATAGCCCTTTATAAGGGCTTTAGAGCTAACTCTAAAAAGTTTAACTTTTTTAAATATATTATAACTAGTGGGTTATATAGTGTTTTAGAGTTAATTAAGTAGAGTAAGAGTGTTATTTTACTATTAGTTAAATATTATAATAATACTATATTATAAAATATAAATACTTTACTACTATAAAGAGTAGTTACTTTTTAATTCTTTTTAAAAAATTAATACTATAACTAGTTTTATTAACTTTATAAAGCTATATAGAGTTAACTCTATTCTTATTATTTTAAAGATTTCTTTTAAAACGCCCTAACTCTAGTACTACTACTTTTTAATCCTTTTATATTAAGGATACTTACTAACCTCTTTAAGCTTAAGAATAGTATAACTTATAGTAATAACTAGTATAAATCTTTTAATATAAAGTTTAGGATTTTTAAGTATAATTACTACTTTATAGGTATTTTTTAATATTAAGCCTATATTACCTTTTTACTAATACTATAAGGCTAAGTATAGACTTTTTACTATAACTACTTTAGTAACTCTACTTTTCTTTTATTACTCCTTAATATAGTAGTTATAGTATATAACTACTTTAAAATTAATTAAATATATTAGTAGTACTTCTTTAAGTAGTAATATCTTAACTTTACTATAAAGATATAAAATAACTAAAATAAGTCCTATATTAAGTACTTTAATAAGATAATTATAAAGTTCTTAAAGATTTAGTTTATACTTATTAAAAAGTACTAAAGTAACTATACTCTATATAGCTAACTTTTTACTACTTACTACTCCTTTTTAGACTTTATATTAACTTTTATTAAAGGACTTTTTATACTTAGTAGTACTATTACTAATCTATAGTTAGCTACTAGTATTATTAATAGCTATACTATAAGTAACTAGTATATCTTTATAAATACCTACTATATTAATTATAAATATAGTAGCTACTATAATAGTTACTACTAGAGTTATAATACTTATAACTATTTTTATAGTAATGTACTTTTTTTTTATAGTAATAGTATATAAAAGTACTATATTTATAGTAAAATTAACTACTAGTTTAATAGGTATATATAGAAGGAGTATAATAAGGTATATAAGTACTATAAATTATTATTCTATATTTAAAATCCCTTTTATAAAAAATATTATTAGTTTTTATTTTAATATAAGGGCTCTCTAGATAATAATAACGACCTCTTAGTTATTAATAGTTCTAAGAAAGGCGATTTAAAGTTTAAAAAGGATATTAAATTTATTTATTATATAATAGTATACTATACTTTTATAAGTATTAATAGCTTAGTTACTATTAATAGCTATTATATTTTTAAGTTATTTAAAAATAATACTATAGTTTACTACTTAATATAAATAGACCCTTTTATTTATTTAGTACTTATATTAATATTTATATATAATAGTTACTATTTTTTTAATATCTTTTATAGTATTATATTTAATACTAAAATAGTAAAGTTTTTAACTATAGGTTATAATTAATATATAGTACTATAAAATTACTTTTTATTAGACTTTAAGTTTAATACTTTTAGTACTAGTAAAATCTCTATTTCTTTTAAAAATATAATACTAGTTAACTTACTTAGATTTATTAATATTCCTACTTTATTTAAAAATATTACTTTTTATATAATACTTATAAGTACCCTATTTTTACTTAACTTAAGTAATATAAATTAACTTAGTATTATTTTTAATAATATTTATAATAAACTTTATTAGAGTACTACTATAGTTTTAATTATTTAATAATAGAAGTATAAATAGTTTATTTTTAACTTTAAAGAGTTATTAGTATTCTACTACTTAACTAACGTTAAGTTTTATTATTTTTATTATTAATTTAGCTACCCTTTTATTTAATAACTCTATAACGTTTTATAAAAAACTAAAAACCCTATTAAAATCTCTATTATTAAGGCCTTTAATTATATATATTATTAATACTAGTTTAATAGTTTAGTATTATTTTACTTTAAGTTTAACTTTTATAATAACTTTAACTTTAACTATAAAGTTATTATTAATATTATATATATTAATAGTAAATTAGTTTTATATATAGTTAATATATCTATAGCTTTTAATACTACTTATTTTTTAAAATTACTTTTTACTAAATATTTATAATAAGCGTTTTAAAAAAACTAAATTAATATATACTAAAAATTTTTTAATAACTTTATTATTAATTTAAGTACTAGATTTTAGTTTAGTAAGTTTTATAGTAATACTAAATCCTTTAGTATTACTTTTAAAGATACTTCTATTAAAGTGTACTACTTAATTAATAAAGTTAAGAGATACTATATTATAGTATATAGGATTTATAAAATTTCTAAAGTAAAAAACCCTAGAATAAGTTATAATACTTATTTTTAAGCTATAGTTAAAGCTATTAACGATATTACTAGTTTAAATAAACTTATCCTAACTTTATTAGTATTTAAAGTATACCCTTATATAAATAACTCCTCCCTACTATTATTAAATATTATAATTAAAGCTACTACTATTTATAAAGCTATAAATAAAGTTTACTACTTTTATATTAAATAAATAGTTATAAAAAACTTTAAAGTATATAATAACTTTAATATATTTATAAATTTTAACTTTTTACTTTAATTTAAAGTTAAAATATAGTATAAAAAGGGTAGTTAATAAGTCCTATATTTACTATTTTTAATTAATAGTAAGTCCTATATATTAACTCTTTTATAAGGCCTATAAATATTTAAATTAACCTCTATTAAACCCTTTTATAATAATAATAATAAAGTTAACTTTAAATCTCTACTACTAAATAACCCTAGTTATACTAAAGAAACTAAAAATAATAAAGCTAATAGCTCTAGGGATATTCTTAGTAAAGTTAAGTTACTTAAAGAAATTTTTAATAAAATTATTATTAATCCTATTCCTTCCCCTATTACTAAAAACCTTTTTTAACTACTTAAAAGACGTCCTAGCTACCCTTATAAAAATACTACTATAATATATATTTTAGTAAAAAAGGAAGTTAATTTTACTTTTATAATTAAACTATATAATAAGGGTATAATTACTATACTTAATAAACCCTTTTAGTTATTAATAGAATAAAAGATTATAGTACTTTAGGATTATAATATTTTTAACTTTATTCCTTATAACTTTAAGATTTATAATAGCTACTATATATTTAAATTAAGAATTATTAATAAAATTAAGGAAAAGACTATAAATAGCCCCTATAAGAAGTTTTATTTTATAATTTAAGGCTATACTAATAATAAAAAAGCTAAAATTCTTATATAATTTTTAATAATTTAGTAAGTTTTATAGTAACTAATCCTTACTTTAGCTCCTTCTTTAATTTATAATAGTATAACTCTATAGCTATAAAATATTACTTAAGTATATATATAGTTAAAAATAAAGCTTAATTATATATTATAATCTATTAGTTATAAATAGTAGTAGACCCCGCTTGTAGGGGATTAGTAGTTAAAAGGATAATAAAAAATATAACTAATACAAAATACAAAATAACTCTTTAAAAAAAGAAAAACTATAATATAAATTATATATAAATAAAATAAAGTACTAAATAGTTATAGTTAAAACTAAGTACTTAATAGTAATTACTAAGTACTTACTAATAATTACTAAGTACTTACTTAATTAGTACTATACTTACTACTATAGTATAAATAAAGGAATAGGACTTATATATAAATAAAACTTAAGTACCCTTAAATCCTCCCTTTTATAGTTTTTTAGCTATTAACTTTATATTAATCTTTAAATACTTTTAGCCCTTTAGTAGTAACTACTATAACCCTTTTATTAAATACTTAAACTAATTACTTAAGTACTTTAAATCCTTAGAATCCCTATAGTAACTATAGTACTATTATTAATATTAAACTTTAGCTTCTATTAATATAAACCTTACTATTAAAAAACTAGCTATAATATTTTAATAGCTTTTATTTAGTAAGTTAACTTTTAATACTAATAAATAGTATTCTATAATATCTTCTATTAAAATACCTAAAGTTACTCCTACTTTATTTAAATCCTCTAGTAAATAAACTTAAAACTTTATTTAAAAACTAAAAAAATAATATATAAAAAATAATAAAAATAAGTTTAGTAATAATAATACTAATAAGTAACTAAAACAAACTTACTATAATATTAAGTAGCTTTAAAAGCTATTTAATAAAAACTTTAGTATAATAAAGAAACTTTAATAAACCGTTTAATAAGTTAATAAATATACTTAAAAGGTTAAAAACTAAAATAAAACTCTTTATACTACTACTAATATTATTAAAATACCTATTTATAACAGATATAAAAAACTTAAGTTTAACTTACTTATTACTTATAATAAAACCCCTAAATAACTTAAAGGATTCTTAATTTAAATTAAAAACTACTAAAACTTCTATTATAGTAACTTTAAAAATAATACTAAATAAGTTATTTATACTACTATATTCCTTTATAAATAGGCCCTTTAGTAAATTAAACCCTTTTAAAAATAGTTCTTTAAAGTTAAAACTCTAAATAGTTATACTACTAAAGTTAGGGATATTTTTTTAACCTTTAATAGGTTTAAGTACGCCCTTTAAACTTTATTCTAAAACCCTAACTAAAAATAATAAACTAAGTATAACTTTACTATACTTAAATAAACTAAGTCTATAACTTATTATACTACTAAATTTTAATATATTAATATATAGTTAAACCTTACTAAAGAATTTAGAATTTTTATATTTTACTAAGGTTTAAAGAATAAAGTTAAAAATAAATTTATTAAAATTAACTATTCTAAAGACTTTTTTTAATATACTAAATTTATAATTAAAATTAATAACTATTTATAAAAAAGATACTATAAAAAAGGAAAATAATAACCTAATACTAACTTTAATAAAAAGTACTAATAGTAACTATAATAATTCTAATACTATAACTAAGAATAATAACTCTAGTAAAATAACTAATAAAACTAAAACTATAACTAATAAAGTACTATTTATAAATACTATATAAGCCCTATAGACTTTAGTACTATTAAATAATATAAACTTAATAAAAAATATACTTTTAAGTACTATAACTATAATAAACTAAAATATATAACTAAGAATTACTACTAACTTAAAAAATAATAATAGTAGCTAGTACTAAAAGGTAAGTAACTTAATACTACCTTTAAAAAAAAAAACTATACTAAACTTTTATAAATAGTATACTATAGTAATAAATATATAATTTATAAAAGTAATAAAAAAAATACTAAATAGTATCCTAAAGATACTAGTTACTTTAGTTATAATATTACTAATATCCTTAAAAAAATACTTACTATTACCTATAAAGTACTTTATTAAAAACTAACTTAAAAAGTATAAAAATAACTTAATAATATAAACCTATAATAAGTAAGTTATAATTTAATAATACCTAGTAATAAAGAAGTTAAATATAATAACAAACGAATTATTTAAAAACTTAATAAAATAATTATAAACCTTTAATATACTACTAATATAGAACTTAATAAAAACTATATAAAATATACTTAAATATTATTTATAAGAAAAAATAAAAGGATAATAATACGTGCTAATTTATTTATACTTAAATAATTATATACTAATAATATTAAAAGGTTAAAAAGGATTATAGTATATTTTAAAGTCTAAAAAATACTATATAAATTAAATATACTCTATAATTTAAATAAACCTTATAATATTACCTAATAATGTACTTAAAACGAAATTACTTAGGGGGCCCTACTTAACACCCAGAACTTAAACTCTAAAAAGGAACCTTTAATATATAAAAAAAACAAAAGTATTTATTATATATCCCCCTAAATAATAATTAATAATAAATTTTATTCTATAAAATAAACCCTATTAAAAGAATAAAAAAATAACTACTTAAAGCTATATTAAGAAACTATACATAGTTAAATATACTATATAAACAATACTAAAATATCTTTTAAGTATAGTACCTTAAAAATAAATACTAATTATACTTTATAAAGAAACTTAACTTATAATTCTTTTTTTTTAAAAAAAAAGTACTATATAAGAACGTTTACTTTATTTAAGAACTTTATATATAAAGTATTTAAAAAGTTAAAGAACTTAAAAAAGTAGTTTTTAGACCTAACTTAAACTTCTTAATATAATACTTATATAAAGAAAGTATAAACTAGTAAAAGTACTATATTAACTAATACTAGGTTTATTATATTACTAAAGTATAAATACTTAAAAAAAAGTAACTCTAAAAAGAAAAAAGAACTAGTTTTATACTACTTATCCTTAATATTAAAAGTACCCTTAAAAAAAGAAAAATAGTTAAGTATTTTAATAAAAATAGAATATATATAAAATAAAAGCTTAAGTAGTTAAAAAACTAAACTCACCTACTAATAAAAAATTATAATAAATAAAAATAATAAAATTTATTTACTTAGCTATAAATACAAACTTAAATAAAAAATATCTTTACTTTAATATTATAATAAATAAAATATAAATTAAAGTCTTAATTAATAGTAGTACTTAAAGTAACTTTATATTACTATAAATAGTAAATACCTTATAAATACTATAAAATAAAAAAAAGAATCTTTATTTATTTAATAATATAAAAAAAAAAGAAGTATAGTATAGTAAAGGTATTATTAATAGTAAAACTATACTCCTTACTTTAAACTACTATAACTAAAAAATATACTACTACTTTAATATTATAAATATAGAATAATAAAATATTATTTTAAAAATACTATAACTATAAAAAAAGAACCTATAAATAAATTAAAAAGCTAACTACTTTTATTAAAACTATAAAAAGAATTTAGTTACTAAAGGATATAACTAACTACTAGTTTTAAATAAACCCTACTAAAAAAAGTTAATAATATATATATTATAATTTATTACTTTTTTAAAAGTTAAAGAAATAGTTACTAGGCTATTATAAAAAAAGGACCTTACTATAATATAAAAAGACTTAATTAATAATAAAAATTAACTCTTATTTATCCTAAAAGAATATAAAGTATATAAAAAGCTATTTACTCTAATACTAAAAACAGACCTACTTAAGTATAGTACTTTTAACTATAAAATCCCTATTAAAAAGGGATAAATACTAGTATTTAATAAAGTTTACTAACTAAACTAGTAAAAAATAAAAGTACTTAATAAATATATTAATAAATATCTAACTAAGGGTTATATTAAAAAATTAACTTTACTAGTAGAATACTTAATTTTATTCGTACTAAAAAAGAATAATAAATTATAACTTTATATTAACTATAAAAAACTTAATAATATTACTATAAAAAATTACTACTTACTACTACTTATTTTAAAACTATAAAATCTACTTTATAAAGCTAACTAGTTTATAGCTCTTAACCTTAAAGGGGCCTATAATTTAATTAAAATTAAAAAAAGGAAAGAGTAAAAAACTGTATTTTACTCTTATAGAAAATATTTTAAATACCTTATAATACCTTTTAAACTTACTAATACTTCTATAACGTTTTAAAATATAATTAACTATATCCTATAAAAAAAACTTAATATCTTTATAATTATATACTTTAAATAATATTTTTATTTTTTTAAAAACCCTTAAAGAATATAAATAATACATATATTAAGTACTATAAAAGCTTTAAAAAACTAAACTCCTTATTAAATTAAAAAAAAGTAAGTTCTATACTTAAAAAGTAAACTACTTTAGATTTACTATTATACTAAAAATTATTAAAATATTAAATAAAAAAATTACTATAGTTAAAAACTAGTTAATACTATAAAATATTAAAAATATTTAGTTATTCTTTAGATTTATTAACTTTTACTAATAATTCCTTAAAAACTATTTAAGAAATATTAAAGCTCTAACTAACTTTATAAAAAAAAATACTAAATAGAATTAAATAAATAAATAAAAAGCTATATTTTAAAAAATTAAAAACTAAGTTTTTAGTAAACCTATACTTATAATACTTAACTTAAACCTACTATTTAAAGTTAAAACTAACGTATTAAACTATACTATTAGTAAGTAACTAGGATAACGAGATAAAGAAGGATAACTATACCTATGTACTTTTTATTTAAAAAAGTTATAAGGCCCTAAATTTAACTACTAAATCTATAATAAAGAACTTATAGTAATTATTAAAGTATTTAAAAAATAGAGACTATACTTTTTAAAAACTAATTATAAAGTTATAATATATATAAACTATAAAAACCTTATATACTTTACTTTATTTAAAAACCTTAATAAATAATAAATTAAATAGTTAAAATTCTTTTTAGAATTTAACTTCTATATTATTTATAAAAAAGAATTAAAAAATAAAAGAATAGATACTTTTAGTAAATAATTAAACCTAAAAGTAATAGTCCTAAATAAAACTTAAATAATCCTTAAAAAGGATTTAAATAAAAACTTAGTACTAGTTATATACCTCTTAATAATTACTAAATAAATTAGTACTAGTACGTTTAAATAAATAACTAATAAGATAATTAAAATAATTTATAGTACTAAAGTATATAAATACTAAAGAGTTACTAAAACTTAAAAATAAATTAAGTAATATTATAGTAATAAAGTTATTAAAGAATAAGTATTTAGAGTTATTAAGTACTATAATATATATAATAAAAGTAAATTAGTATACTATAAGTTATATAAAGAATTATAACTTTCTTTTATACTTAATAAAGTATAGTAATTAATTTTTCTTAATTTTATTATTAAATTACTATAATTAAAAGAACTACTTACTAAAAAATAGTTTAATAGTATTTTAGTTATTATAAATAGACTTACTAAATATATATACTTTATACTATAGATTAAAGTAAGTACTATAAAAAAACTTACTTATATTTTTAATAAGTATATTTTTAGTTAATATAGTTTACTTAAAAATATTATATTTAATAAAGGAACGTAGTTTACTTTAAAGTTTTAAAATTTTTTAATTTTATAGTTTAAATTTAAACTATAACTATTTATTACTTTTTACTCTTAGACTAATAAATAAATAAAAAGAATTAACTAGATTTTAAAAATATACTTAAAATATTATATTAACTACTAATAAAATAATTAAGTTATATTATTACTAATAGCTTAATTTATTTATAATAGTATAGTAGGAAAAAGTATATAAAACTTACTTTTTTACTTTAATTATAGATTTAAACTAACTACTTATAAAAAACTAAAAGTAAAACTATTAGTAGTAAAAACTAAAGCCTAAGTTAATAGAATTAAAGAAATTTATAATAAACTTTAATAAGACTTTAAATTTATTAAATAGTATATATATAAGTATACTAATACCTTAAGGATAAAGGAACTATCCTTTAAAGAAAGAAATAGTATATACTTTATTTAATATAATATTAAAATAAAACAACTAAGTAATAAATTAAACTTTAAAAAACTTAAACTTTTTAAAATTATTAAAAAAATCTTAAAAGTTAACTTTAAACTTATACTACTAAATACTATAAGATATTACCTAGTTTTTTATATTTTACTACTTAAACTAGTACTATAGGGATTCTATATATTTAACTATATTAAAGTTAATTTAAAATAAAACTATAAAGTTAAAAGAATTATTAACTATATTAATTAATAAAATAATATAAAAATTAAGTACTTAATTAAATAAAAAGACTATAGTTATAAAAATAATATATAAAAACCTATATTAAACCTTACTAATACATAAAATAAACTATAAAAATATTAAACTTAATAGTAAAAATAATAATCTACCTAAGTTATAAAAAAAGTAGTAAATAAACTATATATTATATAACCCTAACCTAAACTCTAACTAGTTAAGACTTTAAAAACGAGTTAAATATTTCTTTACCTAGAAATACTTAGCTTAAAATAAAATTAAGAACTTTTTATAGCTTTAATAGTACTATCCTTTAATAAAAAACTTAAAATACTTAAATTTTAATTTACTAAAACTATATTAAAATTAACTATACTAAAAGTACTAATAAATTAAACTTCTTAAATAGCTTTAAAAAAACTTATAAGTTCCTTAACTACTATATTTATTAAATTCTAACCCTTTTAAAATACTATTTACTTTTACTACTATATATAATTTAAACGGGCTAAAACCTTATTTATATTATTTTAAGCCTTTTTTAAAGCTTTTATTTACTTTTTAAATAACTCTTTAAATTCCTCCTTTTTATTATTAAAATAATATAACTCTATTATAAAGTACTTAACTAAAAGATTATTAAAAACTAAATACTAAAAAAAAAAAAGCTAAACTTATAAGTATAAATTATATCCTTAAATATATTATAAAACTTTTATATACTACTAATAGTAATATATTTACTATAAATTAAAAAACTTAGTAATATTTTATAATAAAACCCTTTAGTATAATAATAAGAATAAAGTATAACTTTAAAACCTTTTTTAGTAATTTTTAAGAAATAATAATAATAATATAAAAAAGAAGACGCTTTTTACTTTTATATATAACTTAATATAATATTAATATTAAAATAATTAAAATATAAGTTTATAAGTTTTTTAATTTAAGGACTATAACTTACTTATAATAGGTTTTAAAAATAAGACTTTTAAAAAGAAACTTAATATTATAACTTATTAGTTATAAATAGTAGTGGACCTTACTTATAGGGAATTAGTAGTTAAAAGAATAATAGAAAATATAATTAATATAAAATATAGAATAACTCTTTAAAAAAAGAAAAACTATAATATAGGTTATATATAAATAAAATAAAGTACTAAGTAGCTATAGTTAAAACTAAGTACTTAGTAGTAATTACTAAGTACTTATTAGTAATTAGATTTTAATATAATTTTAGTAGACTAGGATTTAAGTACTTTTAGTTTTTTATTAAAAAAGAACGCTATTAAAGCTGTAGGGGGTTCTGGTTTTATTCTAGGCTAGGTATCCCTAGGTATAAAAACGTTTCACTAGTTCTAGGTTTTTTAACTAGTTTAAGTTTAGGTTATAGTTATATTATACGTAATTTACTTATTAGTATTTTTATAATTTAAGTACGTTATTTTTTTTACTACTAAGTTTAGTACTTTTATAGTTTATTTTGTGTGTTTATAAGGTTTAAAGTGGGTTTTTATATATTATCTTTATAACTATAGTCTTTTTATTTAATTAAGTACTTAATTTCTGTATTATTTTATTAATTAATATAGTTAATAATTCTTTTAATTTTATAGTTTTATTCTAGGTTAACTTTAATATAGTTAGTTATATATAATCCTTATAGTATAGGTTTAAGTAATAAAATGTAGAAGACTAGGTAATATTTTATAGTATTTAGTAGTGTGAGTTTGAAGTTGACTTTTGAGATTTTTTTAACGATCTTAAAGGGTCTGAGTTTTTTAAAGTTTAATTTATTATTTAGTTATTTTATTTTAATATTATGTTAAATAAAGTACGCGCTATTTCTTTTTTTAAAGGATAGTTTTTTTATCCTTAAAGTATTAGTGTATTTATATATATATTATTTAATAAACTTAAGGTTAAGTTAGAGTTATTTATGGATTTTTTTAATTTTGTTAATGTGAACTTTAGTTTTAATAGTTAAAGGTTTGGTTTTTAGTTTTTTATAGGTAGTAGGTTTAAATCCGTAGTTAAAATAAAAAAGTGAATTTTGTATACTTTTTTTTATTACGCTATTATATATGAATTAGGCTGTTAGTAATAATAAGATTTAATTATTTTATTAGTAGTTAATATAGTTTTTTAAATATATTTTAAGGATTTAGTTAATTTATTTTATTTATTTGTTAGTTTAAGGGTAAAAGGTAGTAAATAGTTATAGTTTAGATTTAAGTTATAAAATTAGAGATTTTTAAAATTTTAAAGTAAACTATGTTTTTTTATTTAATACTATTTTTAGTAGTAGACTGTATTAGTTAAGGATATATTTATTAAAGACGTAAGTAAGCTTTTTAGCTGTATTAGTTTTAATTTATAGAATAAAGTAAGTATACTTAGTAAGTTTATTTATAATTACTAAAATACTATTAAACTACTTTTTAGTAAGTAGTTCCTTTAATTATAGTAGTTTAATAATAAAATTAAGGGAAATTAATTACTATACTTTGTTAAGTATAGGGAGGAGTTATAGTTTTTTATATAGTTTATAATATACTAGTTTACTTTTATTATAGATATTATAGTATTTAATAGCTTTTATAATTTATTTTTTAGTAACTTTATTACTATAGTATTATTTAATTCTTTTTTAGGTTTTAGTAACTTTTTAGTATCTATATACTTTTATACTATAAATTATTTTAATTATTTTATTAGTTATCTATCTAAGCGTACTAGTACTAATTTATTTAGTAATTATTAAAAGGTAAATAGTTAGTATAAGGTTTCTATTTAAATCCTTTTTAAGAATTACTTAAGTTTTATTTAGGACTATTACTTTTAGGTTTAATTATTTATTAAAAGTATTTACTTTTTTGTTTTTTAATCTTTTTTTATAGATAATATAGAAGTTAAATTTTAAAAGGAATTTTAACTATTTAATTTATTATTTATTAAGGTTTTTAGATATAGTAAAGTATATAAGGTTTTTATGATTTATATATACTATAATTTTGTAGTTAGTTTTTAAGAGGTATAGCCTTTATTCTTTAAATACTTTAATAATTACTATAAGTTTTTTATTATAGATTTAGTAGTTAAGTTTTAGTTTACTAAGTTTTTTTAAGTAAAAGGTATATAGATGTAGTTATTTTTTTTTATTATATTAACTAAGTTATTTATTAATAGTATAGTTTAAAGTATTAGTTTTTACTTTAAATAGTAAGTTAGAGTTAAGTATTATAAGTACGGGTTTACTAAGGACTTAGTTTTTAATTTTTTAAAATATAGTTTTTTATTTATTTATTTAAACTTATTTAGTGTTTTTTTTAGTAAAGTTAGTTAAGGCTTTAATATTTTTTAAATATTCTTTAAAAAATTATTAGTAAAAGTTAATAAATTTAAAAAAAGATTAAATGTTTTTAATGTTTTAGGGTGTTAGTTAGTTTTTAATTATAGTGATTTTTTTATTTAATATTTTAATAATTCTAGGTGTAATAGTGAATTTAAGGTAGTTTACTTTTTATATATAGAATTTGCTTTTTTCTAGTTTAACAAGGAGTTTAGCTTTTTAAAGCTTTTATAGTACTTAATATACGTATTACTTATATTTCTTAAGGGTCTTTAAAAAAATAAGGATATTATTAAAGTATATAATTATAAAGATATTAAGTTTTTTTTATAGAATGTAGTTAATTATATTTTAAAATATTATAGGGGTATTAGTAAAACTAAAGGGTATTATAAAGTATTTAAAATGTTTTTTATAAAAGTAGAATATAGTTTTTTACTTTTTCTTTTTTTTAATTTTAATTAAGTTATAGGCTTTTTTAAAGTTTAAGACTATAAACTAGTTAGTTTTATAAAGTAAGTTTTGTAGTTTTAAAATAAGTAGTAGTAGGTATTAGTTTTTAATAGTAATATTATTAAGTTATTAGTAATTAATATAGAATTATAGTTTATTATTTTTTTTTAGTATAAATAAAATTAAGTATTTTACTAGTAATATTAATTTTTTAATATAGCCTTTAGTTAAGTATTTATTAATATATTTATTAAGTATTTTTATTTTTTGTTAATTTAGTTAGTAAATTCTATTAAATACTAGTGTTTTTTTTTTTTTAATAGGGATTTTATAGTTAAAAGTACTATACTTTAATAGACTTATTTTTAGTATTAAAGTAAATAGCTTTTTATATACTTTGTATTTTTTTAAAATAAATAAAAGTTAATTATTATTATTAATTAAGTTTTTTTGTATTATAGTAAAGTCTTTTTTTTATAATAGCTTAGTAACTACTTCTTTAACCTTTAAGTAAGTAATATATTATAATATATATATTATTAGTTTTTTCTATTAAGGTTTATTTAAAACTAGTAGTTAACTATGTCCTTTAGTAACTAAACTCTTTTTATAGTTTTAATAAAAGTAGTAATCCTTTTATTCTATTTATAGGTTTTTATTATATAGCTATAGTAGTTTTAGAATAATATTTTAATATTCTATATTTATAATATTAAAGTAGTAGTATATTTTTTAGTTATAGTAGTTTAAAGTAAAGGGCGTAGTTTTTTTATTAATAATACTTCTACTATACTATACTCCTTTTTTTTTTATATTATAAAGTATATAGGGGTTCTTTTTTTTATTCTATAGTAGTTATAAGTTATTTATAATTTATAGTAATATAAAGTTATTTTAGGTACTATTATTAATTAAAGCTTTAACTTATATTTTATTTATTATTAAGTTAAGGTAAAGGTATTTATTATTTTTACTTACTTTTATAGTTAAGTTAATAAATTTTATTATAATTACCTATTATGATTCTACTATAGTAAGTGAGTTTAGTTTTTTAACTACTTAAGCTTTTATTTTATATATATTCTATTATTATTAGGGTACTTAACTACTTTTTCTTTTTTAAAGGTGTTTTTAATATTAAGAATTAGTAGTATAAAGCTAGTTCTTCTTTTTTTTTAAAGCTACTTTTTTTTAAGGGTCTTTACTTTTATAATATAGTAAACTTAGTACTAGTTAATATAGTAGTTTTATTAATTTATATTATTATTATATAAGTATTTTATTAAAAAGTTAGGGTTAAGTTTAAAAACTACTTCTTTAGTTCCTTTAAATTTTTAAATAATTTATATATAGAGTTTTTTTATAAAGTAGACGTTTTTGTATAGTGCTTTTTTTTTTATTAGAAAAAGAATTATAAATTAAGTTTTTCTATAAGGTATATTTAATATTTATTCTTAAAGTATTATAATTAAAAAACGTTATAGTACTTTTTATATAGTGTGTTTAGCTATTTATAGTTTTTTAGTATATACTTAAGTAACTATTTTTTTATTTTTTTAATAGGGTTAGTTCTATAAAAGATAATGCGTTATTAGTTATTATTTAGGGGGATATATAGTAGGTATTTTTATACTTTTTTTTATATTAAAGGTTCTTTTTTAGAATTTAAGTCCTAGGTATTAGGTTAGGCCCCTTAAGTAATTTTATTTTAAGTACGTTATTAAGTAATATTATAAGGTTTATTTAAGTTATAGGGTATATTAGACTCTTATTTAGTATTCTAGGCTATAAAATAGACTATAATTCTTTTTACTTTTTTAGTATTCTTTATATTAAGTTATTTAAGTTTAGGTAGGTTAGTACGTACTAATATTCTTTTATTTTATTAAGTAAGTAATATTTAGATATATTTTATATAGTCCTTATTAGGTTTTATATTAGTAGTATATTATAGTTCTTTAATTAGCTTATTAAGCTTTTAAATAATTTACTTATTTTTATACTTAACTTCTTTATTACTAAGTGTTATTAAGTTATAGTATACTTATTATGGACTTATACTATTAAGTTGTTTTTAAGCTTTTTAGTTTAGCTTTTAGTAGGGTGCTTTATAGGTGACTATAAGTGTTTTTTTAAAGAGGTTAGTAATATTATAACTAAAGTAGCTAGTGTCTTTAGAGTACTATTTAGTGTTCTCTTTACTACTTCTATAGATAGTATATTTATTACTATAATATACTGTTTATAAGAGTTTAGTATGGTTTTTTTTAAAGGTAGTGTTTAGCTACTTGCCTTTTAGTACTAGTTACTATTACTACTTTTTAGGTTAGTAGTAGTTTTTAGTTATATATTCTAGCTTATTATAATTATAGTATTTAAAGGTGTATTTTTTATTAAGATTTTGTTATTTAGTAGTACTAAGGTTTATAGAGCTAGTATAGTGTTTATAGGTGGTGCTTTATTAGTTATTATTTTAGTTTAATTAGTTGTTTTATTAAGGTTATTATTTTTAATTATAGTACTGGAATTATTTAGGTTACTATTAGTATTTTTTGTTAGAGTTAGTATTAGGTTATTGTTTTTTTTTTTTATAGTGTCTTTTTTAAAAATAGTTGTTAATTTTGATTGTGAGTTTAGTATACTAAAGGAAGTTTTTAGGGTAGTTAATTTTAACTAGTTTGTTCTTAACTTTGTTTTTTAAGCTTTAGTAAAATATAAAGATTCTAGATTTTTTAGTAAGGTTTAGTTGTGTACTAATACGTTAGAATTTAGTAGTATAGTAGGTTATGGACTTAGTTTATTTAAGTATAGTAAGATTATACTTAGTTTATTATTTTTAGTTAGGGTTTTAGAATAGGGTTTAAAGGGTGTATTTAAATTCTTTAAAAGTAAAAAAAATATCCCTAACTTTAGAGGTATAGTTATTTAAAGTTTTGGCTTTAAGGAATTATTTTTAAAAAGGTTTAATTTATTAAAGGGTGTATTTATAGAGGAACGTAGTAGTGTAGATAACTTATTTAGTATTGTTTTTAAAGTTATTATAGTAGAAGCTTTAATAGTTTTTAATTTAAATTAGAAATCCTTTAAGTTGTTTAGGGGTTTTGTTATAGGTAATGGGTAAGTTTAGTTTGTGTTTTTTATAACTATTATAAATAGGTATTTTAATAATATTAGTAGTAGTATAGAGGGTTTTATTTTAATTTTTAACTTTTTAGGTGCGTTTATTAGTTTATTAGACGGCTTACTAGAGTTCTTTTATAGTACTAGAGTTTTTGTTAAATAGCTTCTAGAGCTACTTAATATTGTAGTAAGCCCGTTTGAGTTATTTATTAGTATTGTTATTATTAAACTCGTTTTTATTATTTTTTATACGTTATTTTTTTAGTTTTTAAGTAAAGTTATAGACTTGTTTATTAAAGGACTTAAATAAAGTAGGAGTTACTTTAAGTATTTTAATTAAAAATATTATAGGATATTATTTAGTTAGTATTAAAGGTTAATTTATTAAATAAGAGTTATTAAAATATTATAGTTAGCCTTTTAATAGTAAAGTTTATATTAATAAAAGTTAAAGTTTAATACTAGGAGTAATACTATAGTTATTAAAGGGATTTTAAGCTTAAGGTACTTAAGTAATTAGTTTAAGTATTTAATAAGAGGGTTATAGTAGTTACTACTAAAGGGCTAAAAGTATTTAAAAATTAATATAAAGTTAATAGTTAAAAAACTATAAAAAGAAGGACTTAAGGGTACTTAAGTCCTATTTATATATAAGTCTTGTTTTTTTATCTATACTATAGTAGTAAGTATAATACTAGTTAAGTAAGTACTTAGTAATTACTAGTAAGTACTTAGTGATTACTACTAAGTACTTAGTTTTAGCTATAGCTACTTAGTACTTTATTTTATCTATATATAACTTATATTATAGTTCTTCCTTTTCTAGGGAGTTATTTTGTGTTTTGTGTTAGTTATGTTTTTTATTATTCTTTTAACTACTAATCCCCTATAAGTAGGGTCTACTGCTGTTTATAACTAATAGGTTGTAATATAGGAATATAGAGGATTAAGGGATATAAGTAGTATAAAAAGAAAAATATAGGCTTTAGTTACTTTAAAAGTAGCTTTAATAAGCTCTAGGTACTTTAGTAAACCCCGGGCCTATTAAAAATAAAACTTAATCCCTATAAGGGTTTTTAGATTTTCTTTTAATTTTTTAAGGAGTAGTAGTCTATTAAATAGTATTAATTACCGCCCTTTTTATAAAAATAATTATTCTTTTTATTAAGGCCTTATACTTTAAGTTATAAAGTAAAAAGTACTAGTATTAGTATAGTTACTATATAGTTAGCCCCTATAGTATATAGTACTATAGTAGGAGCTATAGCTATATAGAGTTACGTAACTATATAGCTTTACTTATAGCTTTAATATCTATACTAGTACTTAGGCTACTTTTAACTTATAAATATTATTACTTTTTATAATAAATATTTAACCCTATATAGATTAATTATTATATTCTTTTACCTATAAGTAAACTAATATTATAGAACTCTGTATGATCCTTTATATAAATATAATGGCTTTTGGTACTATTTGTTTGGGTGTATTTATCTATAGTTATTATTATGGGTGATGAAGTAACGACCATATTACTATCTCGCCCTGAGAACGGCTGATGGCTTTGAGGACGACATGAGTTAAGCTAGGTATATCTATGGGTACGAGAAACTTTTGTATTAGTCGCCACGGTCCGAACTAACGAGGTTGAAATTGAATTCTAGTTGTTGCCTGACAAGCGACGGTGGAGCTGCAGGGGCAACGCCCTGGTTTGCGATAGCCTCACATTCCTTCGCCCACCTTAAATCTTAGCACTTTGCTTACTCTGGTATGATCACTCGGGCATCTGCCGAAGACCGGAGCTCTCTTTCAGAGCGAAAATTCAGCATCGAAAGTACTTTGGGTCTGATTTATGATATTCTGGCCATCATCATCAGCCTCTCTCGTCTAGTTGCTCAGGAGGCACTTGATGATCGGTCACAAAAGGGTTTATGTGGTTCCCATCAGGATTCAGAATACCCACAGGCGTAAGCAGTCATCAGACTAGGCCATGGCAATTTCAATCCTTCGAATCCATTACACTCTCCCCAGTTAAACCTCTAGCCCGAGGTCGGCTGCGATTATGTCTTGACCAAGGCCTTTTCAATGAAGAGCGTAAGCAGTTTTGGACATAAATAGTCCTCTTGCCCCCAAGTCAAGCAACAGAAGTCCACCATTAACAACCAAAATCAACAAACACCACCGTCCTCTTCCAACCTTCCACTCCTAAAACACCATTCGCCTCGAAAGCCCGATCAAAACACACACCACCAATCGCCAAAATGCTCTTCTCCAAGGCTTTCGTTCTCATTGTTGCCGCCGCCGTCCCTTCGGTCATGGCAGGTTGCAGTGCCCCCTTCTCTGGCAAGTCCTGCTTGGGGTGCACTTCGGATTGCCACGACAGTAAGTTACACGCCGTTTCTTTTGAAGCTCTCTCGACCGCGTCTGACACGATGGATTAGGCTACGGGGGCCCTGACCGCACGTCGGCTTTGCAGCGCTCCGGCTGCATGTTTGGCTGCCTCGCGATGTGCGATGACTGCTAAGCTGGACCGACAACTTGGGGAACTTGATTTGGGACAACTGGGTTGCGACATGAGCAGTCCTTGTATCTGAGTGAGACAACGTGATGGTTTCATTCCGACGACTCACCGGGGTCACTCATTTGCAGCACACTTGAAGTTATCAGGCGTGGGATGGAGATGGCATTCGTTCCCATAGAAACACTGATTCATCCCCTATTGCTATTTTATATCTCTCGCTCTGCTTCACTTCCGTGGTTTATTCTATGACGTACCACTATGTGATATCCTTCAATGCATAGACATCAAGCACTGGTTGATGGATCTATGACTCCAATGTCCCACTTGCAGAGCTGTTATTACGTCGAGCCATGTTCAAGAGGTTTGCAAATTCGAACCCCGGCGTTCAAGCCTTTGCCTGGCAAAAGTCCTTAGCTGAGGTCAACACCGGCAACAGAACATGCATGCATGTATGCGCTCAACCGTATGAGCCAGACAATTTCATGTTTCATTATACAATATCACAATCGGGCTTTTTAATGTCCTGGCTTGACCAGTAAAGCTGATTGTGGCAGGTAGTTCGCATGAGAAAGTTAACAGAGTGTCGATAGATAATAGAGTCAAATCAATCAGCGGCCGCTCTTCGCCAACAAGTTTTATTAGAGCAAGTAGACTCCATATAAAAGAGATTTGTGCTGTATCAGAACGTAAGCCAGGCAATGACTTGACTGGGTTGTTCGTTGTGGCGATGGAAAGCAAAGATTTGTCACTTACCCAAGTTGGTAACTTCAGTGAATTCAGGCTTAAACTAATGCTTGACTTCCGAGACCCGTGCACGTTGGAACAACTTTGCTCACGGCTTGTAACCCAGGTTGTCATGACATAACCGCAAATCCAGACCCCGGCCCCAGGTCAGGCCATGCATGTGAGGGGCGGTGAGCCGGTTGACGCAGGGAAATGACGGAACCAGGACACGGTCGAGTACGTACAACCAGTTCCCGAGGCATTCTCGTCGATCCACAGCTCGTTCCCCTCTCGAATCGGCTCATCAGCTGAGCTCGAATGCAAAGGGCCAAGCCATGACCAAGCATCACCACCTCTGAGGCCCATGGAAGGATTGGCAAATCTGATTGGAGCGCATCTCCATCAACCCGCCACACTGTTTTCCTTTCGGCAGTTTGACTCCATCTTTTCCCCCGCACGAAAAAACCCGTCTCCGCAGTTTGAGTCTTTGGGGTTTGTCGAAATGAGCGCCGCAGCTCGAGACAACATTGGCCCGGCTCTCGCTCGCAAACCCCCGAATCTCATTTCTTCGATCTCGGCATGATCCCTGTCGTCCAGTCCCGCGGTTTGTGCCGCCGCCTCACGCTGGCGTCTGTTTGTTTGGAGCGCATACCGCTCACTCTCCGTCTGCCATGGAACCGGCCTGCGTGCGCTTGTTGACTTTTGCGCCAACACGCTCCATTTTAGCGTTGGCAACCCGGGATTTCTCCTCTTTGGGTCCCCTGTCGCCGTGATTTCAGCTTTGGCTTCTCCACGCTTTTCTCCAGTCCGGGGGAAGGACAGCTTCTCGTCACTAGAAGGAAGATCATGGGCATCGCCACATGGCCGAGGTTACCGAGAGGGTGCTCACTGCTCGGGCCATGTCGCATCGCGTCGTCGTCGACGGCCACCCAGCCAACGAACCCCAGCTCTGTTGCTCCCATGGTACCACGGCCATGGGACCCGCGTTGGCGAGAACGAGGTCCGATGTCACCGTTATAAAAGGTGCCGTCCTGTCGGTCCGGGAACATGAACATGTAGCAGCTCTCTGTCTCCCCGCATTCTCCATCTTCTAGAGATCGTCGAGTCAGATCGCAGCCATGATGCTCCGGTCCGCCCTCTTCGCTGCCGTCGGCGCTCTTTCCTGCGGCCTCGTCTCCGCCCTCGAGACCTTTGAGCGGAATCTCATCTTCCAGCCGCCCGAGAACTACACTGACCCGCGCGTCCTGTACCCTCGCACCATCCAGCTCGAGGACGGCCGCCTGCTGGGCACGTGGGAGAACTACTCCCCGGAGCCCCCGCTGGTCTGGTACCCCATCTACGAGTCCCTCGATGGCGGCCTCAACTGGGAGGAGATCGGCCAGGTCCACGACCAGGCCAACAACTGGGGCCTGCGATACCAGCCCTTCCTGTACGAGCTGCGCCAGGACTTCGCCGGCTACCCTGCCGGAACCATCCTCCTCGCAGGCAACAGCATTCCCACCGACCTGAGCCAGACCAAGATCGACCTGTATGCTTCTCCCGATAAGGGCCGCACCTGGGAATTTCTGTCCCACGTCGCTGCTGGCGGCAAGGCTGTGCCCATCAACGAGGAGACTCCCATCTGGGAGCCCTTCATCCTGTAAGTCATCGACTCGCGCGTCTCGAGAAAGTCCCGAAGCCGACTAACATCTGCTCACCAGCATCTACGAGGACGACCTGATTCTCTACTACGCCGACCAGCGCTCCCCTGACCACGGCCAGGAGATCTCCCACCAGACGACCAAGGACCTCAAGAACTGGTCCGACGTGGTCATCGACGTCTCCTACCCCCGCTACACCGACCGCCCCGGCATGCCCTACGTCACGCAGCTCGCCAACGGCGACTACATGTACGTCTTCGAATGGGGCGGAGCGCCCATCATCGAGCCGTACTCGTTCCCCATCTACTACCGCATCGCCAAGGACCCTCGCACGTTCGCCGACAAGCCCGACATGTACATCAACAGCACCAACGGCGGCGTCTTCCCCATCAACAGCCCCACCGTCGTCTGGTCCCCCGTCGGCGGCTGCAACGGCACCATCGTCGTGAGCAGCAACAGCGCACCGCTGTTCATCAACCGCCGCGGCGGCGACCCGTCCGCCTGGGTCGCGTACGACTCCCCCGAGGCCGGCGCCTACACCCGCGACCTGCACATCATGGAGGAGGACCCGGACTACCTGCTCATCATGGGCGCCGGTGTCCTGCCCCCGAGCACCACCAACAAGGTCACCGTCAGCATGCTCAAGCTGACCGAGCTCCTGGGCCTAAAGCAGGCATGAAGATAACGACTCAAGAAAAGAGGAAATGTGTTCATGTAAATAATGTTGGATGTCTCTCTTGACGTCCGGGCAATGGTTACGAGTACATACATGCCTTGACGCCCGTAATGAAAGTGCCGCTGAATACACACAACTTACGGATGCGAATTCCGCATGAGGTTCAACCCTAGACCGTTCCAATTTCCACGCAAGAAGCTTCAGTTCAAACTTCAGGTCGGCCAAGAGATTACCTGGTTAGGGAGATCCTATCCATCACCCCTTCTTCTA
The DNA here is from genome assembly GCA_027406025.1 of Colletotrichum musae. Taxonomy (NCBI): domain Eukaryota; kingdom Fungi; phylum Ascomycota; class Sordariomycetes; order Glomerellales; family Glomerellaceae; genus Colletotrichum; species Colletotrichum musae. The sequence goes on from JANVYC010000004.1 coordinate 1,947,482, forward strand.
GTATTTGACACCCCCTTATGCGGCTTGGCTCTCTAATTATCGGCCTCCCTTAGGCCCCCTCTACTATACGATGGACACAGGTAACGGACGACGATGACCGACGACGACGACAACAACGATAATAAGGATAAAAATTTGACTTAGTGACGCCTAGCCACATAGTTGTGGCTGGAGGGGGTGTTGGATACTTGAGGAGGAGGTGACGAATAAGATATCCCTCTGGTTTTTCCGCTGTGTAATATTACCGTTATTCCCCCCTGCCGGTCCCTTGACGTAATTACTCTCGGATATTACTCCTCCAAGCTCCCATTATGGTCAAAGGACCCCGGACCGGCATCTCCTTGCGGGGTCTCTTCTACCGGAAGAATCAACGGAACAGCTTGAACGTGCCTACAAGCTCGCAGGCCAAGCCCGTCGCCTATACCAAAGGACACATGCTTCTGCTGTTTCTCCGCGCCGGCCAAGCATCGCCGGCTCTGTATGGACGGAAGTTTCGATTGCGTCCCTGGGCTCTCCGGCCGCGCGGGCCGTTGTAGTGGCGCGATTCCCCAAGCAGGGGGAAACCTTACCCCCGACGGGACGAACAGCTCTCCAAGCATCGGTTAACCGACTGACGCGGGGCACAGAGCGGGGGAAGACAGGGTTGCGGTTGGACGAATCGTCTCTCTGTGTCTCTACCGCAGTGCCTGTTGGCGTCGCCCGGTCGAGTGATGCAACGACGACATGCATGTCATGCCATGCCCGCGGCTTCAAATGGTAAACTGATGAGCTCATAGAGTTGGGGTAAGAGGCGGAGAGGAGACTGGAGGTCGAAGAGAAGAGGGGCGACCACCGCTAAATTGGCATTGTCGAATCGATCGGCCCCGTTGAGATAGCTGTGCCTGACATCTGCCAGCCATTCACGAGGCGACAATACCGACGCTTCCGACGCTACACTACCAGGCCCAGGGGAAAGGTAGCATTCAAAGTCTGTTGCGGGGAAGAGCGGCGGATATACGATGGATTGTATGATATAGTAGGCAAGGGCCCGCGCTTTTCATGGAATCCATGGAAGAGCTAGCTCGTTCGACGTTTCGATTGATCGCGTCAAGCTGCCATTGGACATGTTGCTTTCACGCGTCAAGTATCTCTCTCTTCTGGCCCTCAGCTGGCTCAATGGAATCAGTGGAAGGGCCGTGGGGAGAGATATGCACCTCCTGAACGGGAGGCAGCAGGACATCGTGAGTCTGCCGCTTCTCTCCGTGTTGCATTGGTTACCGAGGGCTACGTGTCGGGCTGGGAACTGACTCCTGGAACAGGTTACCTGGGATGACAAGAGTCTCTTCATCAACGGCGAGAGACTCATGATCTTTAGCGCCGAGTTCCACGCCTTCAGGTAAACACTTCCGTACAGACGGGCCTGGGATAGCTACTTACATGTACGCACTCAAACAGAATGCCGGTCACATCCCTGTGGCTCGACATCCTTCAGAAGATCAAGGCAGCAGGCTACAACTCGGTCTCTTTCTATGTCAACTGGGGCTTGATAGAGGCGAAGCCGGGTGAAGTCCGCGCCGAGGGAATTTTCGCCCTCGAGCCGCTCTTCGAGGCCGCCGAGAAGGCCGGGCTGTACCTGTTTGCGGTGAGTACTAATGGCAGTTTCCCAAGTCTATCCATCTCTGACTGGTATTCATAGCGCCCTGGACCGTACATCAACGCCGAAGTCACAGGAGGAGGTTTCCCCGGCTGGCTGCAGCGAGTCCAAGGAGCCCTTAGAGCCGGCGACGAGGCCTACCTCAAGGCCACCGACAAGTAAGCCACCCCAACCCTCGATTGACTTACTCCTTCAGAAGCCTGACCCAGACAGCTACACCGCCGCCCTTGGAGGCATCATCGCCAAGGCCCAGATCACCAACGGCGGGCCCGTCATCCTGTTCCAGCAGGAGAACGAGTACAACGCCGCCATCGACCCGTACCCGTTCCCGGACTACGACTACTGGAAGTACGTCGACAACCAGTTCCGCAGCGCCGGCGTCGTCGTGCCGTACGTCAACAACGAGGCCTGGCAGCTCGGCGCCATCACCACCTCGACGCCCGCCAGCGTCGACATCTACGGCCACGACGCCTACCCGCTCGGCTTCGACTGCTGGAACCCGACCGTGTGGCCCGAGAACGGACTGCCGACCGACTGGCTCGCGACCAACGACGCCATCGCGCCCGACAGCCCCTACACCATCGTCGAGGTATGGAAAATAGAGTGGCCGTGGTCGTGTAAGATGTGGAGTTGACTGACGGACGTTCTCTTACAGTTCCAAGGCGGTGGCTACCAGCCGTGGGGAGGCGCCGGCTTCGAATCTTGCGCTGGTCTGCTGAACCACGAGTTCGAGCGCGTGCTCTTCAAGAACAACTACGCCGTTGGAGTCACCATCTTCAACGTCTACATGGTAAGGGCGTCCTTCATCTGAACACTATTCGGTCTTTGCTTACCTCTTGACAGACCTGGGGCGGCACCAACTGGGGCAACCTCGGCCACTCCGACGGCTACACCTCGTACGACTATGGCGCGCAGGTCACCGAGGAGCGCCTCGTCCACCGGGAGAAGTACAGCGAGACGAAGCTTCAGGCCAACTTCTTCCACGTCACGCCCGCCTACCTGGAGGCCGACCGGTTCAACTCCTCGCTCGAGTTTACCAACAACGATGCCGTCACCGTCACTCCTGCGACGACCAAGACTACCAAGTTCTACATCTCGAGGTGGGTAGACAACCACTCTTCGAACCCTTTTCATGGGGCTAACGAAGACGCAGACATACCCAGTACGACTCCCTCGACACCGTGGCGTACAAGCTCAAGGTCGACACGGCCAAGTACGGCGAGCTGGAGATCCCGCAGCTCAGCGACAGCCTTTACCTGACCCGGAGAGACTCCAAGATCCACGTCAGCGACTACCCCGTCGGCGACAAGAACCTGGTCTACTCGTCTGCCGAGATTTTTACCTGGTGAATTTTGTCTATAGAAGCGGCATGCACGGTGACTAACGTCCGCAAAGGAAGAAGTACGACGACAAGACCGTCCTGGTGGTCTACGGCGGCCCCGACGAGCACCACGAGCTCGCCGTCGAGGGTAATCAGGGCGACGTCACCGACGACGACGTGATTGAGGGATCTGACGTTACAATTGAGCAGAAGGACGGCTACACCATCCTCGGCTGGGCCGTCTCGGACGAGCGCAAGGTCGTCCGCGTCCATGGCGATCTCTATGTCTACCTGTTGAGTAAGTCATCTTGCTTTTTCTCAAGCCTACCTATACTCACACGCATCCCAGGCCGTAACGAGGCCTACAACTTCTGGGTCCCCCCGACCGAAGGCAACTACGCCACCTCCGACGTGATCGTCAAGGCCGGCTACCTCGTCCGCACCGTCGCAGTCGACGGCGACACCCTCAGCTTCTCGGGCGACGTCAACGCCACCACCCCGATCGAGGTCATCGGCGGCGCCCCCTCCTCCCTCAAGACGCTCAACTTCAACGGCAAATCTCTCGACTTCAAGCAGAGCGACCGCGGCGTCGTCACCGCCACCGTCGACTTCAATGTCCCCGCGATCAAGCTGCCCTGCATCAGCCAGCTCCCCTGGAAGTACGTCGACTCGCTCCCCGAGATCCAGGCCGACTACTCGGACGATCTCTGGACCGACGCGGACCTCGAGGAGACGTACAACACGGCCCACCCGCTCAAGACGCCGACCAGCCTGTACGGCGGCGACTACGGCTACCACACGGGCTCGCTCGTCTACCGCGGCCACTTCACCGCCAACGGCGAGGAGGACGTCTTCAACCTGACCACGCAGGGCGGCAACGCCTACGGCGTCTCGGTATGGCTCGGCGACGAGTTCGTCGGGTCCTGGGCCGGCAACGCCGTCATGCCCGCGCACAACAGCACCTTCCGGCTGCCGAAGCTGACCAAGGACAAGGAGTACGTCTTCACCGTCGTCGTGGACCACATGGGCCTGAACGGCAACTGGGTCGTCGGCGAGGAGCAGCAGAAGAACCCGCGCGGCATCCTCAACTACGCGCTCGCGGGCCACGAGCAGGCCGACGTCAAGTGGAAGATCACGGGCAACCTGGGCGGCGAGGACTACGCCGACAGCTCCCGCGGGCCGCAGAACGAGGGAGGCTTGTTCGTCGAGCGCCAGGGGTACCACTGGCCGCAGCCGCCGTCGGAGTCGTGGGCGGACAGCAAGGGGCCGACTGAGGGCATTGACAAGGCGGGCGTGGCGTTCTACTCGGCGACGTTCGACCTCGACCTGCCCACCGGCTTCGACATCCCCATCTCGCTCACGTTCGCCAACACGACGACCACTGCGTACCGCGCTCAGGTCTTCGTTAACGGATACCAGTACGGCAAGTTCGTGCACCACGTCGGCCCGCAGACGCGCTTCCCCATCCCCGAGGGCGTCCTCAACTACCAGGGATCCAACCACCTGGGCATCACCCTCTGGGCGATGGAGAAGGACGGAGCCAAGGTCGAGGGACTCAAGTGGGAGGTCGGCATGGTCTCTGCCAGCGGCTTCGGAAAGGTCGAGCCCGCGCCGCAGCCCAAGTGGTCGGAGAGAAAGGGGGCATACTAAGACGGGTGTCATCTCTCTTGACGTCTATCAATACGTAGCCATTTCTATCTAGCTCAGCAATAGTACTACGAGTCCATGTCACTGTGGGACAGGTCGGGAGGCCAGTTACTATAAGCTTACTCGGTCAATCATGTATGCCCCGTCCTACATCTTAAGCCAAGAAGAACAGCAATGGCAGCCCCAGTGGTGACGACGCTGACGGACGACGGTGACAGACGATGGTGACAGACGACGGTGATGGACGACAGTGACGGACGACGGTGAAATGTGCAATGGTCTAAAAGCATCGGATAGGAAGCTAGCGACGACCAACCGGCTACAGTATAGGCGAAGCGACAAGAATACGCACACATCCTTAGACTACCACGGACGAATTCGCAAGCAGAACAGTGTGTTTACTATATACCAGAAGGAGTGATAAGTAGTCTAATAAAGGCAATGCCGAAAAGAGAAAATGTCCAAAAGCCCATCAAGAAACCATCAAAACGCCGACAGATGCAGTATGCCATAGCCCCTTCCTCTCGGTTGTGCCACCCAAGGAGTTCCGTCATCGTGTGCATGTCGTCGACATAAGCCGCTTAGAGCTTGAAGCCGCCGAGGGGGTTGGGGTTGGGGATGACGGCGCCGCCCTGCTGGACGGGGGGGATGATGGCGTCGCCCTTCTTGGCGGCGAGCTCCTTGTGCTTGGCGAGGGAGACGGCCTGGTTGTCGAAGTTCTGGTTGATGACGCCGACCATGCCGTTCTTGCAGTGCTGGCCGACGTTCTGGGCGCAGTAGTACCACTAGAGGGGAAGCTATGTCAGCAAGAGATTCTAAGATGTACAGAGAGAGACAGAGGAATGCTACTCACGATGGTCTTCTTGTCCTCGACAACGACCTGGAAGACGTTGTCGGCCTGACCCTCGGGGGTGAAGAACTCGAAGCCCGAGAAGAAGCCGGTGCCGTCGGCGAGCGGCTCGCAGGGGTCGGCGAAGTTGGACTGCACGATGGAGTGGTTGCGCGGGAGGAAGTGCCACTCGACGACGTCGCCGACCTCGGCCACGACGTTGTCCGGGTCGAAGCGCAGGCCGCCGAGGCCGGCGACGACGGAGTGCGTGACGCCCGTCAGGTGTGTGGTCTTGGTCGGGTTCTTGGTGCCGTTGGTGGCGGTCGGGGCGGCCGAGACGACGGCGGCGGAGGCCAGGAGGACGGCGGTGAGGGTCTTGATGGAGAACATTTTGCTATTGTTGTTGTTTTCTAAAGAGGAAAATCCAAAGAAGATTGACTCTAGGAAATAAGGAAATGAGATAGGAAAAGAGACGAAGGAAAAGGTTGGAAGATTGGGTTTGGTTGTTTGAGTCGTTGTGTGATGATGAGAGGAAACAAAACCTCACTTTGGGGAGAATCTCGACTTGTTATATACACATTTTGGACTTCACGACATTGGTACTTTCGCCCCGTTCATTTTTGCCAATACTACCGGCGCTCGCTGTACAGCCATGCGGAACCAACCTCTTCCACCACGCGCATCACGTCTTTCCCGGTAGGCTGTCTGAGAAGCTAGTCCATGTGTGTGTTATCCAAATGCAAAATGTTTCTGGAAACAGACTTAGCATCTCACCCAACTACCGCAGCAGCCGCAGCAAAGCATCCAGGCAGCCGGAATGGCGACGTCCCGGCGGGAAACACAGCACGGCACTAAATCCTGACTGACGCTATCTTCTCACCCCGAAGACCCGTGAGTGGTCAGTTGCCGCGCACACGGAGGAAGAAAGTGCTTACGGCGTCTGACAAAGACAAGTTAAACGGCGCAGGATGTTGGTGCGCGTGGCGGAGTAGCAATTGCCAGCCTGGGTATGTGGTTGTCTTACTCCGCCACCGGGAACTTCAGTATCCTGACCAGAGCAAAAGGCGTTCGGGATGAACTGCACTAGTGCAGCCCAGCGCGTCTAAAATTATCGTCCAAACCCCGCGCAGGATCAACGCGTGGCATACGCAACTCTGTATTATGGGACCAGCCTTGTTTTCCAGTGCCGGAAACAACAGACGAGCGGCGATCGCGGCCGTGGATGATGGCGGTGTGGATGTCATCTCACCGGGCTCTGCGGCCCCGGATTATTCGCTCTGCAGCCGGTTACGTATGATGCTGTAACTCATTAAGGTGTACTGTCAGACTTCGAGAAATGTTACCGTATCGAGGTACTTGCACCGCAGACCATCCTGGCTCCCGCGCCCTCCCATCTGATGTATGATCAGTGCCCTGGATTGCCGATGTATGGACATGGGAAACGTACAGGAATATTTGATCTGCAATACTGCGTCAGAGACGATTTTCCTGTATTTAGTTAGATCAATTTGGTCGGCCGGCGATATGTACAGATCAACATACTGCCAGCTCCCCTCTCTCACTTCTGCTACTTGCATGGGGGATGACGCCTTTACTTCGCCTCCCCGAGACACACGGAAACACCGAATGGAGCAGCATGACTTGGCTGTTTGTTGGCTGAAAATGGTCAAACGTCTCGAGAAATCACCAATCAGCCCATGCGACGTTGTCAATTCCAAGACCATTTTCTGAAGGAAGGAATTCGCAGTCAGCCCTAAGCCGGGAAGCCGGAAGAACCAAGTCGCGGGGCAACGTGCCATCGACGTGAGCATCTGCCTTCTACATTGGCCGGATCTGGGAAGGCTGGTGAAGGATGGAGCTCAGCTTCACGGCAGGCCTTCCTCCCGATGACCCGGGAACAAGTTGAAGGATCTCCAGGCAACTACAAGTCAGGGCTGGCGTTTTATTCCCAAGAGGAGACAAACAGTCCAAAACCGCAGAGATACCTGCAACATAACCTCCAGCCCCAAATCCTCTATTTTGTGTCGACTAGGTAGCCTTTCAAGTGACCTCTAATACAGCAAACCGATGTGGTACGTCTGTAGATATAGTGACGAACTACGTTAGCAACAGTGCCAATTATAGCGGACAACAACACGGACAATAGCACCAATAGTCAGGGGCAACTTTGATGGGTAATAGCCACGAAAGGGAACGGCCGGTTGCTGCCATCTATTTCGAAACTTCGACAGTGACACACTCACCGCATTCAAGTACCAACCAGATAGAAGGATGCATCCTTGACGATCACTTGCTTGCCTTCCACTTCCAAAGTCTTGTGACTTCAAAACACAGACGGGCGATCTTAGCGTATATTGGAAACCGGAGGTAGACCTTATTTGTCACCCCCTCCTCTGGTATTCAACACCCCTTCCGGCCATAACTACGTAACTAAGCGTCCCTAATTAAGGGCTATATAGGCTTACTATTATCAGTTATTATCGTCGTTATCATCGTTTCTCCGAAACCGAAGGATGTATCGGTGTTTGTGCAAGCTTGCAGCTTACAGCCACGAGGACGCCAGCCATTTGCGTCGTCCATGGCTCCGGCTTAGCAACCTAGAAGTGAGTAGCCGTGGTGACACCTTGGGGTTGCACACACGACCATTGGTAAGCGCGCTATGTCTGGGCCATAAGTTCTCCTCCACTAGCTCAAGAAAGCTCCCCCCAGATGAGCCGAACAATACACTGGGTAGGGAGTTGAAAAGCCCCGTGCACACTGCCTCCTCTTTTCATCGGGCTCTTTTCTTACGACCGACAGTATTTTTTCTCGTCACCAGCGACGACATTCATCATCTTGAGTTGACGAAACATGCATCTTCGAGTACTAGGTACCTACTTTTTCTGTCTTTCTTTTGCCCTTTTCTTTCTATTCCAACTCAATGCCACAATACGGGAAGCTATCAAGCCATTTGCCTAGTCGTTGGTCACGGATAATGTTGGGGAAACTGTGTGTTTGAACAGAGGTAGCGTCATGGAGGCTGTATCAAGAGACTATGAGTTGAGGCCCTGGAAATGGAGGCTAATCGAGTGAAAGCCAGGGTCATATGGGGTCCGCGGTCCACCGAAGCTTACCCGCCACTTGATCTTTGTGTGTTTGAGAAGGACCAGAACCTACGCCGTCTTGACGGGAGTCTGTTGTGAGTGTGAGTGAGAACCTCTTCACCAATTCATATCAGGCGGGTCCCTGATCGGAATGACTAAGGTGCGGTGAACCGCGGGTGGGCCCAAGACTGGAGGCTCCTTTCGAGTTCAGAGTCGCCCGAGAAGGCCGCTGCTACCGATGCCAAGGGAGCGGGCAACAGGGTCGGATCTCAGGCTAATACTTCCCCGAGTTCAAGCTTTGTTGACTGTCCAAGACGTGTGCCAAGGGCACAAACCCGCGAGACACGTTGCGACTAAAGCTTAGCCAACCAACATTGTGGGGGTGCCTAGCTTCCTCGTGAAAAGGAAACCAGACAGTAGGGCGTAGTGGGTATACCTAAGCCTCTGGTCCTCGTCAAGAGCGTATGGAAAAAGAGGCTGAGCAGAGTCGCCCAGGGAACGCTACTAATGATGATGATGGACAGGAGATGGCATACTCCCTGCAATGCTCCATACGCGTATGGAATAAGCCGTGATGACGGACCCACTGGATCAGCCAACACCAACACTAGAGAAGAGACCAATCAGAAGTGATTCCATCCACGTACACGTCTGCATGGGGAAGCTGTGGAACTCCGTCGACTACCGGTTCCTCGGATATCGGGTTTGCAAAGCTTCGCCCGTCCATCGCCGTCAGCGACGCCCAAACGCGTATGGGGGAGCTGGCGATAACACGTTCCGGGGCGGGAATTCGGTGCCGCATACGGCCCCAATTTCATTTCCTTCAGGTCGGTGCGGATTTCGCTATAAAGATGGCTATACTCGAGCCCTTGTGCCTTGGCGGCTCGAGTTTGGGACACGAACGGAGCCGGCAACATCAGCGTCAACATCATCGACAGTCTTCTCGCCCAAGCCATCATCGACTGACCGCCTGATCAAGAAGTCGAGGCAAAGCCATCGAAGCGAAATACAAAGACCAAAATGCCGGAGCTTCAGTCGCACAACGGGTACTACCTGTGGCACTATGTGCCGAACCTGGTTGCCGCCATCATCTTCGAGGTGCTTTTCGTCCTCATCACGCTCTACCACGGGTGGATGATTGCAAAGACAAAAACGTGGTTCTGCATAGTCTTTGCCATCGGTGGTCTCCGTAAGTCGTCAAAATGCCTTTCTCTTCCGCCCACCGTGTGATCCTGTTGCTGACCTCCGTTGTTCACAGTCGAAATCATCGGATACGCAGGACGAGCCATCGCCCGCGAGCGCACCGGCGAGGTCGGTCCGTACGTGATGCAGAGCGTCACGATCCTTGTTGCCCCGGCGCTCTTCGCGGCCTCGGTATACATGACACTCGGCCGCATCATCCGCAGCGTTCACGGCGAGTCGCTGTCGGTGATCCGCGTCAATTGGCTCACGCGCATCTTCGTCGCGGGCGACTGCTTCTCGTTCCTCGTGCAGGCGAGCGGCGCCGGGCTGATGGTCAAGGATGGAAACCAAAAGATGGGGCAGAACCTCATCGTTGCCGGCCTCGTCATTCAGATCGTGCTCTTCGGCATCTTCTGGATCACCTCCATCATCTTCCACTCGCGGCTGGCCAAGTACCCGACCGAGGCGTCGGCGAGGGGCAACTCCCCGTGGAAGTCGGGTCTGTGGATGTTGTACATGGTTAGCGCGTTCATCATGGTGCGGTCCATCTTCCGTCTGGTCGAGTACATCATGGGCGGTGACGGCTACCCGCTGCATAACGAGTGGACGCTGTACGTCTTCGACGCGATGCTCATGTTCCTAGTCATGGTTGCCTTCGCCTGGCAGTTCCCCAGCGCCTTCCAGATCCGCAAGACCGGCCACCAGTCGACGTCAGACGTCGAGGGGGGATTCGACATGGCCGAGCAAGAGTCGCAGCAGCGTTCGATGCGCAAGACGATGCGGTGAGGCCAAGTGATGGCGGGTATGGTTGAAAGCTCAGCTAGTAGGGTAGCCACGCGGTCGAGGCCACGGGGAGGCCGGGAAGAGGCAGTAGCAGGATTCCCAAGGTGCTTGTAATTTGGGGTGGTTTATGACGATACACTGTATGTATGAGGTAGAAAGAAGAGAGGGAGACGGAAGTTAATGAAACGGAAATGTCTAAAGAGCGAGCAATGGACTAGGTACCTAGCTAGACTGGAATTCGTTATCAGGGAAAGAGCATCATATAATACGTACCTGCCTACCTCTCCATTAGGCGGAAGAATCGCGGCGTAATTATTTTTCTCCAAGGACGTCATTAGCTAACGATGTGATGGATTGCAGCTACAGGGACCTTTGGGGGTAAGCCGCGTGGACGGATGGCGCAGTTCGGTCTCTTTTTCAGGGGCTGCCACCGGTGCATTAAGCCCCGGGCAGAGTCACAGTACAGTGTATTCCCCGCTGTAGCGCCTTGAAACTGGACTCCACCTGCCCCCCCCCCCCCCCCACCCCCCAACGATACTCAATAAGGTACTAAAAAACCTGGCTATAACGATCAGGTCGGTTTTCGCCCCTTATATCGTTATAGAGCAAAAATTAGTATAACAAAGTAAAGAGCACAGTCTAGAGGGATATAATAAGTAAGCTCTCACACAAACAGATTCGTATATATTTTACTACTAAAGCTATTTAAAATAGAATAATAAAGCCATCCAGCATTAACTACTACCACTAAGCATCCTTCTTAATTATATAATAGTATTTTAAATCCTTAAAGCACTATCTAAAGCTATTTAAAGTATTAAATATAACTATCCCTAACTCCTCCTCGTACTACAAATAGCTCTTAAAACTCTAAATAGCCTCTAGTAAAGGAATTAGTACCACAATCTTCTCCTTATTATCCTCATCCTCATAAATATCAAAAAATACCTCTATAACGTAATTTAATAGTAATTTATAGTCCTCCTAAACATTCTTAATTACAGAGTTAAGGAATTAGTTAATAGTTATAACTAATTTAATACTAGTAATAATAATTAACTATTAAATTTTAGCCTTCTTTATATCCTAGTTAACTAACTTAAATTTAGAGCTATATACCTTACTAAATAGTTAAAATCGTCTCTAGCAGTTAGTAACCATACCCTCAGTTATCTTATATCACTAACTACTAAAAATCCAAATAAAGGTATAATAAATTATAATTGTTTTATAAAAATCAACCTACTCTTTAACTATCTTTTAAACTATATACTCAAGCTACTAACAACAGTAGTAAAACTTTAGAGTATAAATAATACCCTAATTTAATAGTTAGTAAATTAAAGTACAATTTATAAGTAAAAACTCCACACAAGTATTATAAAGGCCACCCTTATTGTTAATAATATTCACAGCTACAGTATAACTACTACAGTTATTAAAAAGCAAAAGGACTTTATAATTCACTATTTTAGTATTAAACCACTATAAGTACTCCACAAAAAAAATCATCGTTATTTATCCCTTTTTATTATTATAGTAAACAACAGAAAAATAATAAATATAATTATTTTTATTACTAAAAAATTATAAAAATATAACCTTACTAATAATTTATAAATTTAATAAATTAATACCTAAAGCGTTATAAATAGGTATAATTATAACTCTTTTCTTTTAAAACTTACTACTAAACTACTAAATTATACTAAAAGTAATATCTAGTACTAATTTTTAATAAAGTACTATCTTATTAACGTTATAAATATCACAAGAGTTATACTACTTATATATTTCTTAAAGTACAGCTATCTACTCTTAAGTACTAGTAATATTAGTATTACTAGTCTCACCTAACTAACACAGCTTCCGTATATTATTTCGCTACTTAAATCCATCTAACCACCCATTTAACTATATTAGGGCTTCTTTATAAGTATAATAAAGGTATATATAATCTAGTATATACTTAAAGAGAACAGTAATAGCTAATTTAACAAGCTCACTACTTATAAAAATACAGCTTAACTAAAGAGTTAAAAACTACTTAAGTAGGGCCGCCTTAAGGACTAGATAGTTAACGGTAATAACTCAGAACACACTACTTTTATTTTTAAATAGAATTTTATCGTTAAAGTAGGCATATTTACCACTAAGTACTTTAGAAACAGTCACTTAGCTAATAGAGTAGTTAAAAGTTACTATTACCCACTTTACAACGTCTTGCTACTTCTAAGTAGGGTTCTTTTTATATATCTCTTAGATTTACTAATACTACTGCTCGTTAATTAGCTAGTACTAGCCCTTTAGAAGTATTGTAGGTATAGATTAATTAATTAAAAAAAGAGACCCAAAAAAAGGCTAAAAAAGAGACTAAAAAACGCAGCTTTATAAGAGGGAAATTTCGCTTTAGAAGGTATAAAAAGGGTAGTAGATATAGGGGAGTAGGGAAAATCTAACTTTAATATAATAATATTAGTAGTATAAAGAGATAATTTAGTATTGTATATACTAATAGTAAGGTTTATTATTAAACCTATACAAAAATCAGCAGTTTACAAGAATAATATCGTTATAGGGCAAATATCGTTATAGGTAAAGATCGCTATAGCAAGGTTTCTTAGTAATACAAAGTGCAGGGATTAATGCCATTAAAACGGCAGCTGCCGAACAGCCTTGGTGCCGCCGTGCCGGGCTCCTTCCTTCCCCAACGAAGCACCTCGTCTTTTATTAGTAGTACGTAGTACACTATTATTTTTTCCTCTCCTCCCCCACCAAGGCTGAAAGATCTCGCTTTCGCATCTTCATCACCACTCCACCTCCAGTGTCGTATTTCAAGGGCTTAAAGAAGTGTCTCGTCGCCGCACTCTGCCCAGCCCGTCGTTCTCCTTCCTCCGGCCGCCTAACGCTCTCAATGGCTAATCAACGCCGCCTGTCTCTCCTGCCACGCCCGTTTCTCTAATCCTGTCTCTCAACTAGGTAGGCAGGATGCCCCCCCGAACGCGCAACCATTCCCCCGCCGCGGGCAACTCGACAAACAATAGTGACGATTCTGCGACCCCGGCCGCCGGTGACGTCAAGCTGCGCCGGGCGCACAGAAAGTCTCGCAATGGCTGCAAGGAGTGCAAGAGGCGCCACGTCAAATGCGACGAGACACGCCCGACCTGCGTGAATTGCGCAACCGCCGAGCGGCACTGCTCCTATCTCGACTCCCTCCCGATCACGACCCGATCCGTCGTCCCGGCCAAGCGTGCCCGTGCTGCTGACGGCGGCTCGGTGGTCAGCCCGGCGAACAACGGCGTTCCGACCTCCGGATTAGCCAACGCCGACTCGGCAGGCTCGCCGTCCATCACCACCGTCGTCAACGACTTCGTCCTGCGCGCGGGCGAGAACAACGAGGTCCTCCGCCCTGCCAACGGCCAGTTCTTCACCCTCGACCACATGCACCTCTTCCGCCATCTGCACACCGAGATGCCCATCTTCATCTCCGTCGAGCAGTTCCAGAAGCCCATGATGGACATGGCCATCGAGGCCGCCCTCGGCGCCCCCTACCTGATGGATATACTACTCGCCCACTCCGCTCTGCACATGGAGGAGGCGGACACCTCTCGCGCCGATATGTGGCGCCACCACGCCACCCAACTGCAGACGCGCGGCCTGATGCTCTTCAACCTGGCCAAGGAGGAGCTCTCGAACGAGAACTGTATCCCCATGTTTCTCTTCGCTTCTGTCGTCGGCAGCCAGCTGCTATGCGACACCTTGCGCAACTACCGCGACGAATTCAACGGTTTCCTCGACCAGTTCGCCTGGTACCTGACCCTCCACCGCGGCGTGAGTGCCGTCACCGCCCGCTATTGGCACGCTATTCGTGACTCCAAGGCCAAAAACTACATCGAGTTTCTCGAGTCGCGTCATCCCGTAGCAGCCGTACCCGAGCTAGAGGTCGTGAACAGCATGTTGGACCAGGCCGACCTAGGCCCCGCCTCTCTCGACGCCTGCCGGGCTGCGATCCGCGCCCTCCGCGACTCTTACGGCATCTACCGCAGCCTTTGCGAAGTGGGCAGCCATCAATCCTCTTCCGTCATGTCCTTCGGCGTGCGAATCACCACCGGCTTTATCGACGTGCTAAAGCAGCGCCGTCCCGAGGCCCTCGTCATCCTCGCCTATTACGGCGTCCTGCTCCACTGGAGCCGGGACTTTTGGATGTTTCGCGACGCGGGCCAGTACCTTATCCGCTCCATCTCGGCACACCTCGGTGACTACTGGTCGGAGTGGTTGGCCTTTCCCAACTCGGTGCTCGAGGGCGAGCATGCAGGTTGAAGTACGAAGATAACATGAGAGGGCGGCTAGCAATACAACACGCCTCCTGCGAACACGAGGCCGGGGGGACACCAACGACAGAATACGACTCCTACGTAAAGGGAAGAAAGGCAAATCAACAGGCAAACCAAACCGAAGACAAGGCAAACCAAACCGAAGACAAGACCGTCGTCGTGCCGCTAAGCTCTGATTTGCTGGGGATGGCTTCCGATGAACTCTGGGCCAACACTTTGGCGCCGGGGGGTCTCATCTCAACTTCGGGTTTTGCGCCGACCCCGTGCCAAGGTTCGACTGGGAACGCCCAAGTCCGAAACAACTCCCACCACCACGCCGACGACGTGGCCGACACCCAATTGTCAGCGATCGATCATAAACCGCCAGCCAGAAGAAATCGCCTTCTTGTCTTGCTCTGGCCGGCTATCCGGTCTTGGGGGCCAGCCGGTTTAATATTTTCTTGGTGCGCAGGGCACGACCAGCAACCACACACACGGTCCTCTGCGACCTGACGTCGTGGGCTTCATCTCAGTACGCCGCAACGCTCGGGTGCTTAGACACGAACAAGACACCATACGCACACACGCACCCAGAACACGCACACGCCCCACCTCCTGCATCCTGCCTGTCTTCCTCCCCTCTCGGCTGCCACCGCTGCCAGATGCTGCCCGCCATGGTCGCCGGACATCACATGGGGACTCTATCAAAAAGGCTGCGCCTCCCATCAACGAACCGTGGGTTCGCAGAAACACGAAGGAATGGGGGGCGAAGCTGGTCCTTCTCATGACATTTCCCTCGGTTCCATGGTCTTCTCTCGACGTTAGTGTCTCGTTGCTTTTAGAAAACAAAACCAAACGCAAGCCAGCTCCCCCGAAGCAAGCTGGCGCAGCCATTCCCATCCTTCCCATTCGGTCTGCCGACCATGTCGCTGCCTTTTCCAACAAACCGCTTCGGCCCCAGCGCCACGCTGTCGTCGACGACCTCGTCGACCGAGGCGACAAGGACAGCAGAGGTCACCGCCCTCCCGCCGGGCCCCACCGGCGAGGCCTCGCCCTCGTTCCCCAACAACATCCTCCAGCAGTCCGGGCTCACGCCAGGGCAGGTCATCGGCATCACCGTGGGCGCTACGGCGGGCCTCGTCTTCTTCATCGTCGCCCTGGTATGGGTTTGGAACTGGAGGAGGGAAAGGAGGATCTCCAGGCGGGAGCGGTCGCTAGGCACAGTGACGGATGGTGACCCCGAGAAGCCCGACGGCGCGGCCGGAGCAATCGTCACGCAAAATACGGGCGAAACGCTGGAGCTGCCCGCCCCGAGGGGCCTGCACGAGATGCCCTTGACACAGCAAGGGCCGGCCATAGAACTGCCGGCACCCGTCGAGAGGTCGGAGCTCCCGGGGTAACGAAGCCGTGACGGCCGAACAAAAGAAAGACAAAACCAGAAAAAGAAAACAGACAGCAAGATTGAAGAAGTTCCGGGAGAGCGGGATGAGAGGCGGGGGAAGGGGCCTGACGAGATTGGAACGACAAACAGCACGATACCCTCGCTAAGCACGACACTGCTTCTGCACTAGCAACAGCTTTTCAGTTACGACGAACGAACGATTCCCCCGGACACCACTGGATACGAGTCTGATTCTTGCGAAGGGGCGGCTCGGGCATCCCCTCGACGCTGTCGTCGGAGAGACGACTTGGAGGTCCGTTTTAATGGAGAGAGGATGGCGCTTTTCAGATTTTTACCACCGGCGGGAGGAGAGGAGCGAGCCCAGGCGGCAGCGGCCGCAGCCGGGGCCGGAGTTTGGGATATTTACGACCTTGAATAAAGAAAGCAAGCATTGTATCTGAAGCGAGAAACGAGCGCTAAGATCGTAAATAGAGCAGTCAAGACTCCCCAACGTTCAAAGTACAAGTCCATCCCATTGGTGCCGGCGATGATGTGACTCAAGGAACACTTTGAAAGGTTGCTGCTTAGAGCTTTAAGAGGTTATTTCTTGGACTCGGGGTCTTTCCAACCAAACGGCCGTACTACAATGTGATATTGCGCTGTCTAGCGCTTGCTTACTTGCTTGCTTCCTTTACAGATATTTTCTTGTATACACGAGCCTTGAAATGCCACTGTCCTCGACGGCTCTCCTACCGCGACGAGGCCCTGCAAAGCTCAAATCCCTCCCGTTGAAACTCCCCATCGCCATGTAGAAATACACATGCCCACTACCAGCATGTCCGTGCCGAGGCAGGCACACACACAAACGCTCGACCGGGTGCGGCAATCACGCCATTGCCGCCGCGACAGTCAAAGCAGCTCAGCAAAACAAGAGGAACGGGTCGCAGCTCTCAGCCACGCCATCCATGAGCCAGAACCCCAAGAAAGACGTGCCCAAGATAAGCGCGCCCAGGCCGAAGCCCTTCTAGGTCTGATCCTCGCCGTAGCTGGACGGCGCCAGGCTAAGGTCGACGTCGAGCTCCTTGAGGAAGAGGTCGTCGAGGGTGCTGCCGTCGCGGGAGTAGACCCAGGCGCCGGCGGCGGTGCCCTCCTTCTCGTTCTGGGAGTCGCCGACGATGACCCAGTCGTAGCGCTTGGGGCCCGAGATGGGCGAGGAGAGCCAGATCTGCTTGTTGGGGGGCTGCTTGTTGATCACGTAGGTGCCCGCGTCCGGGAAGGTGACGGTCATAACGCCGGCCTGTGTTCGAAGGAAGACGAGTCAGTAAGCGATCTCGTATCAAAGAAGCCCGGGCCAAGGAGGATGGGTGTAGTTGGAAAAGTTTAAAAGTTCGTGTCGGGGACACAAGAACAACAAACAGGCAAACAAAAACGTACCGCGAATTCCACGTCCACTCCGTCACGCTCGTCCTGTATCTCCTCCAGCTTCGTGACGACGGTCTCTAGGTACGCGTCCGCCAGCTCGTGGTACTCGGCGTCGGTGAGCTCGGCCACGCTCGTCTTGACGTCCGTCTTGGGCGTCTCCTTGACCTGCGGGTTGTCCGTGTCAGGCATGATGCCGCGCGCGGCGGGGGACGACGTCGTGAAGAGCCGGCGGGCGGCGATTGTGGTAGCGGGGACGGTGGTGGCGGCGCCAACGACCGGTTTTGAGGCCGCGAGGAGGGAGCGGCGCGGGGTGACGGAGGATGTTCGAAGAGTGCGAGCAGCTGCGCGGGCGAGGTTGCTTCTAGCCATAATTGCGGTTTCTTGATATTATCGATGAGAAATTGAACTGTTTGGATACGATTGAGACGGTTGAACGGATATGGAGAGGGGGAATTGCAGATCGTGAGCGTTGCGTTGGTAAAGAGAGGTACAGGAAAGAAAGCGCACTGCCGGGGAGGTAAGGTCAGGTACCTGGGTAGCTTCCGCTGCTTCCCCACGTTGCTGCAGCTTCGGTTCCGCGGTTGACGGGAAGGCGCGAGCTTGGAGCGTCTAGCGGTCCGGGCTGATCAAGATTACGTCAGAAAGTCATGTGCCAGGTACAGCGTCGCACCTCTAGTTTTGGGAGGCAGTTGGACAACGGTGCAGTTCCGGGCGGCTGGCGCCGGTCTCTCCGTCCCCCCACCATAGCCTCTCCGTTGCACCTCGAGCTGTCGTCGCCGGACAGAAACACCCCGCGACGAAGGGAGCAAGCTCGCTGCCGTCCACCACAGGCTGCACAGACGGGATGCGCATTTCACACCGGTCACAATGATCAACGCCTTTCTGGTCTTCAACGGCCAGGGCCAGCCCCGGCTGACCAAGTTCTACACCCAGCTCGTCGGTTCCCCTCCCTCCCCCATCTCCATGAAGCGCGCCCAAGCTTAAGCCGCTCAGACTGACAAACATTTGCGCCGCGCAGGAAACGAGCATGCAACAGCGCCTGATCTCCGAGATCTTCACCCTCGTCTCGAACCGCCCCGCCGGGTCGTGCAACTTCCTCCCGCTGCCGCCCCTGCTCGCCGCCTCGGGCACCTCGCACTCGTCGTCGTCCGAGGAGGAGAACGACGTGCCGTCGCTCGTGACGTACCGCAACTACGCGACGCTCTACTTCATCGTCATCTCGACGTCGACCGAGTCGCCGCTGGCGCTCATCGACCTCATCCAGGTCTACGTCGAGGCGCTCGACAAGCTGTTCGAGAACGTGTGCGAGCTGGACCTCATCTTCAACTTCGAGACGCTGCACGCCACGCTGGGCGAGATGATCGTCGGCGGCGTCGTCATCGAGACGAACCTGGACCGCATCGTCTCCGGCGTGCGCGCGCAGGGCACCGTGGCCAAGAGGCCCGTCAACGAGGGCCGGAGCGCGGGCATCGGCGGCGGGCTGGGCATGGGAGGCAACTTTGTGTGGCATGGACGGTAGAACGAGAGCATGGGAAAAGGCGCTGCTAGAAACGGAACCAAAAGCTGCGAAGAGGGAGAGGAATACCATTGTTGTCTTGGACGAACATGTTGTTACACGGGTGGGGGGGCTACTTTTTTGGGCCGGGTATTCAAAAACGCCATAAACTCCTTCCAATGCCTACGCCTCGCGTATCGGTGCTCATTTGGGGGACGCGGAGGAGGATGGCTCGGGTGCGTCCCTGCGGCGCTCGTATCGCTTCTCGGCGTCGATGGTGCCGAACAGATTGCGGAAGTGCTTCCGGATCTACGGAAGGCGCGAAGGGTCAGTAAACATTGCGAATTCGTAACTAGAACGTGCCATACCTCTTCAGAAGGGCGGTACTGCTTGCCCCAGAACTCAAACTCGGAAAAGCAAAACGTCCAGCCGAGGAAACCTGCCCACCACAGTCAGTATCTTGTGCCAAAGTGCGTCCGTCTCGGAGTCTCTCCGGCACGCACCAGTGACGACCACCAGCTGGATCAGCTTGATCGCCTTATTCCACCTCGGCCGCGCGTAGACCAGCGCCAGGCGCCGCTTGTACTTCTTCTCGAACCGGAGCTGCATCTGCGGGGAGAGGTTCTGGAAGTCGGGCGGCCAGACTTTTTTCGTGCGGTACGGGTTCGTGAACACGTCGAAGCGGCGGCCGGCCGCGTTGGCTGCGCGCCGTATCAGAGTCGGAAGCATCTTCGCTGCGATCGGGGAGCGTTCGTCGAGGGTCAGACGGGCGCAATGGCTGGCGAGGGCATCGAGAGCTGGCAGACCTCGAAATGCGCTGGATCCGCGGCTGGCCGGGGAAGAACCGTTGGCTGAGCCACACCGATCAGTTGGTGTAGCCACATTCAAGATCCACATTCCCGCGGGCAAGCCACAGCGACTCCGAGTCGGCGGGGTACGTACCGCGAGGGGCTGTCGAAATAGAAGGGACCTACTCAGCGCTCTCCAGCAGTGTGTGACACAGCGGCCAGTGGCCCGATAGTACCCCGCCATTTCCGCACCCCCAAAGGCCATCGCGGGGCACACTCTCAGCCTCGAAAAAAACATCGGAGCTGCGACGAAATCTGCGGTTGTGACTCAAAGAAGCGCAACACCCACGAACCGAACGCAGACCGAGGGCTCATTCGCAAGAGTGACTCCCTGACGCATAGGACTCCCAGAGTCACACTCGGTCCTTAAGAACCCCCCCATTGGATCGACCGGGTTCGTCCCTGTGGTCCTCCCGCTACCCCCCGACCGGCACCAATTTCGTGAACGCTTCCTACAGTCGCTCTCCATCATGGCGAACGAAGCTGCCAAGGCCCTCGAGGCCCTCCAGGTCTCCAAGACCAAGGAGCTCAAGGGAACCGAGAAGCGCGACTTCCTCATCTCCCTCGAGAAGAAGTACCAGCAGAAGTGGTCCGAGGAGAAGATCTTCGAGATCGATGCCCCGTCTACGAAGGAGATTCCTCTGGGCTCCATCTCCGCCGCCGAGCTGCGCGAGCAGCAGCCCAAGTGGTACGACATATGCGATTGGATTGATTGGAATAGAATGGATATTGACGGAATCGCAGGATGGGATGCATGGCCTTCCCCTACATGAACGGTCGCCTCCACGCCGGTCACTTGTTCTCCGTGTCCAAGGTCGAGTTCGGCGCCGGTGTAAGCCATTCCTCGTTCACCCCTCGTTCGAACATGCGCACGCATATGCCGAATTCCTCAAGACGGAGGGCTGATGGAACTGTCTCTAGGTCGCTCGCATGCAGGGAAAGCGCGCCCTGTTCCCCATGGGATGGCACGCGACCGGCATGCCCATCAAGGCCGTCGCCGATAAGCTGAAGAACGAGGTCGCCATGTTTGGCCGCGACTTCGAGGGATACAAGGAGGAGGAGGTCCTCGTCGACGACAAGCCCGCCGACGCCAAGGAGGCCCGCGAGGACATCACCAAGTTCACCACCAAGAAGAGCAAGGCGGCCGCCAAGACCGTCAAGGCCAAGTACCAGGTGCGTTCCGGGCTGTAGTGGCGCCAGCAGGAGTTTTGTGGTTTGCGACTGACGGTTGCGTAGTTCCAAATCATGGAGGCCATGGGCATCCCGAGGCAAGAGATTCACCTCTTTGCCGATGCCTCGTACTGGTTGACCTTCTTCCCTCCCCTGGCTCAGGAGGATCTCACCAGCCTTGGTTTCAGAATAGGTGCGTGATTCTATCGATCCGATTCTCGAGTGCTTATACTGACTTCCAAAGATTGGCGCAGATCTTTCATCACCACCGAGGCCAACCCCTACTTCGATGCCTTCGTGCGCTGGCAGATGATCCGCCTCAAGGAGCTGAACAAGATCAAGTTCGGCAAGAGATACACCATTTACTCCATCAAGGACGGCCAGCCCTGCATGGACCACGACCGTGCCGAGGGTGAAGGTAAGTGGCGAACACGCCGGCTTCACGAACCTCGATACTAATGTCCCATAGGTGTCGGTCCCCAGGAGTACACCGGCCTCAAGATGAAGGTCCTCGAGTGGGCCCCCAAGGCCGAGGAGGAGCTCAAGTCTAAGCTCCCCGCCGATGCCAACGTCTTCCTCATCCCCGCCACCCTGCGTCCCGAGACCATGTATGGCCAGAACGCCGTCTTCGTCTCCCCCAAGATCACCTACGGTGTTTTCAAGGCCTCCGAGAAGGACTACTACATCATGACCCTGCGCGCCGCCCGCAACATGGCCTACCAGGGTCTCTTCCTCCAGGAGGGCGTCGTCGACCAGACCGCCGACATCAACGGATCCGCCCTGATCGGTACCCGCGTCCACGCCCCCTTCTCCGTCCACGAGGCCGGCGTCCGCGTTCTCCCCATGGAGTCTATCCTGCCCACCAAGGGTACCGGTGTCGTCACCTCCGTCCCCTCCGACAGTCCCGCCGATTGGGTCATGACCATGGACCTCCGCAAGAAGGCTGCCTACTACGGCATCGAGCAGGAGTGGGCCGAGCTGGAGATCATCCCCATCATCGACACTCCCTCTGGTGACATGATCGCCAAGACCCTCGTCGAGCAGCTCAAGATCGCCTCCCCCAAGGACACCGTCCAGCTGGACAAGGCCAAGGAGACCGCCTACTCTGAGGGCTACTACAAGGGTAAGATGAAGGTTGGCGAGTTCAAGGGCGAGTCCGTCGAGTCTGCCAAGCCCAAGGTCCGCCAGTCCCTCTTCGATCAGGGTCTTGCCTTTGCCTACTCTGAGCCCGAGCGCAAGGTCGTCAGCCGATCTGCCGACGACTGTATCGTTTCCCTAATGGACCAGTGGTACCTCGACTACGGCGAAGAGTCGTGGAAGAAGACTGCCCTCGACTGGGTCGAGAATGCCGACGGCAAGGGCCTCAACACCTTCAGCCCGGAGACCAAGAACGCTTTCCAGGGTGTCCTGAACTGGCTGAACCAGTGGGCCTGCGCGAGATCGTACGGTCTCGGCTCCAAGCTGCCTTGGGACCCCCAGTTCCTCGTCGAGTCCCTCAGCGACAGCACCATCTACATGGCGTACTACACCATCGCCCCCTACCTGCACAAGGACATCTTCGGCAGGGAGAAGGGCACCGGCGACATCTCGGCCGAGCAGATGATCGACGAGGTCTGGGACTACGTGTTCTGCCGCCGCGAGCTCGACGACAAGCTCCTGTCGGAGTGCAAGATCTCCAAGGACACCCTCGAGAGCATGCGCCGCTCCTTCGAGTACTTCTACCCCCTCGACCTCCGCAGCTCCGGAAAGGACCTGATCGGCAACCACCTGACCTTCTTCCTGTACATCCACCTGGCCATCTTCAGCCCCGAGTACTGGCCCAAGGGCATCCGCACCAACGGCCACCTGATGCTGAACGGCGAGAAGATGAGCAAGTCGACCGGCAACTTCCTGACCATGCAGGACGTCGCGCGCAAGTTCGGTGCCGATGCCGCCCGTATCGGTCTCGCCGACGCCGGCGACACCATGGGTGACAGCAACTTCGAGGAGGACGTCGCCAACCAGGCCATTCTCCGTCTCTACACCCTGAGGGAGTGGTGCGACGACGCCGTCAAGAACAAGAGCGAGCTCCGCACGGGCGAGTGGAATTTCTTCGACAAGGTCTTCAACAACGAGATGAACACCATTGCCAAGGAGGCCATCCACCAGTACAGTGAGTGAAGCAATGATCATGTATCCCAGTGGCATAGTTTGCTAACGTGATTGACAGACGAGACTTCCTACAAGCTTGCGCTGAAGGCCGGTTTCTACGAGTAAGCTTCCCAGATCTTTCTTACGGTTGGACCGTCACTAACAGACCGCAGCTTCAACAACGCCCTCTCCTTCTACCGCGAGAGCTGTGCGTCGGTCAAGATGCACCACGACCTGGTGATCCGCTTCATCGAGCTCCAGTGCCTCCTCCTCGCCGTCGTCGCGCCCCACTGGGCCGAGTCGGTGTGGATCGAGATCCTCGGCAAGCCGACGTCGATCCAGCAGGCGACGTTCCCCGAGATCCCCGAGACGGACGCGGCCCTCACGGCGGCGCGCAAGTACATCTCGGTGACGGCGTCCAACGTCAACTCGGCCGAGTCGCTGCAGCTCAAGAAGAAGGCCAAGGGCAAGGAGACGTCGTTCGACCCCAAGAAGCCCAAGAAGCTCACCGTCTTCATGAGCGAGAAGTTCCCGCAGTGGCAGCAGGCCTACATCGACCTGCTCAAGGAGATGTGGAACCCCGAGACCAACTCGGCCGACGACAAGGCGCTCAACGGCCGCATCGCCAAGATGGGCGAGATGAAGAAGGCCATGCCGTTCGTCCAGGGCCTCAAGCGCAGGCTGCAGGCGGGCGAGCCGGCGGGCGCCGTGCTCGAGCGCAAGCTCGCGTTCGACGAGAAGGCGGTCCTGGTCGACATGGTCGACGGCCTCAAGCGCAGCGCCAACCTCGTCGAGGTGACGATCCTGGCCGTCGAGGAGGGCAGCAGGAAGGGCACGGACCTGGTCACCGGCGCCGTGGTGGAGGACCTCCCGCCCAACGCCGACGGCGCGGTGCCCGGCGCGCCCAACTTCTTGTTCGCCAACGTCGAGTGAGCGCGGTTAGACTAGATGTGTTTGGCCGGAAGATGACGTAAAAATAAATAAATGTCAAGAGTTAGATGTCAGTTCCTTCTGCGTTTCGCTGTGTGGTGCTTGCATGCTCCGTCGGTGCGTTTTACGGGAGGTAACAATCACTAGGACATCCGGATCTAGCGCCGGACTTGGCGGGGCTTGGCTCCGTTTGCCCTCCGGGGCCTCCGGACGGACGGAGATCACCGCGGCATGCCGCACGGAAGACGTGCGGATTTATGAGGTACGTGGGTACCGAAATATGACTCGGATCACATATCCCGCCCCGTTTTCGTCGTCAGACCATCCTGAACTGCCACTATTTAACGGGTTGCATTTGGGTTGCTGCGGGACCTCATGCGGCCTGGATTCTTATCCCGGCCGTCGCCCTTCCCTTTCCCTTGAATGAATGTCACGGACGTAAACACCATGGTACAGACGCGAGGGTGCTCGTCATTGGGCTGGGTCACTGTCAGCAGGCTCTCCATCCAGCGTCGGCGTCCGTCCGTTGCCTGGTATTCTCTGCCGATGGCATGGGGATGACGGAAAGTGGCAAGTTGCACTTTGATGAGTGAAACTGGGAGTTCATCTTTGTGGATCTCATCATGTGGCACTTTAAAGAGCAAAATCCTGCATGGTTGTCCTTCTGAACAAGGCGGCCGCAGAGGGAGCGCAGAGCCGCTAGGTTACGTGGGCTATTTGTTCTGTCTCTGACCCGTGTGGCCGACATAGCCTCTGGACGAGGTGGCTTTGGACACACTGAGAATAGACCTGGGGCAGAATATATTAAAGCTACGGCCACTCGGGCTTCGAAGGTCGTAAAGCCAATTCCGTACATAGGTTGCTAACAGGTGAATGGTCCATGGGCAGATCCACGTAATCGTACTTTGTGAGGTGTATTTTCTCATGGCCTACTTAGGCTACTGCTCCAACGCCACTTCCGGCCGTTTCGTCGGTAGTGGGATATCGCTCCGTGGAATGCATCGGGGCCGGGGAGGCGTGACGGCGATGGCGCGGACATGCCCGACGGAGCGGTTGACCTGGTTGATCTTCACGGGTTGCAAAGTGAGGGAAAGCCGTTCGATGCCAACCACTACGACTTCGACGCACCGGGTCGCTGCCTCTCAACTGGAAGAGTCGCAACAGTTTTGCCTCGCTTGAGCAGATATATACGCTACCTGGTATTATCGTTGTCGTGAGATCGTTGCGCTAACGTGGGCATTCACGAGCAAGCGAAGGCGATTAAGCATGAAATACAAGAAGTAGACTGCTTCATGCCGAATTCGTCCCTCCCGAGTTTGCATCCGACCTTTGCAAAGCAGTTCGGTTCCTTGCGAGAAGGCTGGGACTGGGGCTGGGGCTGGGCCTGCACAACCCAGGGATCCAGATACAAACTCGAGGGGATAAAATGCAACCCTGTATTATTCACAGATACCCAAGTTTCTTGGGATTCGGCAGGGAAAATCCGGGGACGCTGCATCGCGGCCTGAAAGCAAGGCGGTCGACTAGCTCAGTTCCCAAAGCAGGGAAAACGGGGTCCTCGATGGGAATCAGACGTTAAACACCGAATGGAGTCCCTCTTGCTGCCGTGGCATGACAGCGACGCGGGCCGCCGATGAGGTCGTCCAAGGCCCTGCAAAGAGCGTCTTTTCCAAGGCGGCCGTCCCGAGTGAGTGCCATCGACTGTCATTCGTGGAAAACGGGAAACACCAGGGTGGAAAACCGGTGTGGCTTGCGTGTGCGGTGACCGTTGCACGGGAAACGTCACGATGAGGGTGGCTGGTGACCCCGTTCTGCTCTGCCATTGGTCGACGGCGTTTAAGAGAAGTGGCTGGGTGACGCCGTTGTGAAGCAGAAAAAAAAGACTCGAAAAATCTAGAAGAAATGACTGGACGACAACCATCGAGAGACTCAAGAGGGTGGGAAACTTGGCCGGGACCCCTGTGCCGCCGTCCCTCGACCCCTGTCCCTGCCACCCTCTTTTCCCTTCTCTTCCGTCTTGGGCGTGTGTTCATCCAGTCATCAACTGAGTTGATCTCCAGTTGAACATGATGTGACGCCGTGAGGAGAAGTCGAGTCGAGTCGAGAACTGAGGGGGGTTGGACTCTACAGAGTGTGCCATGCCACTGGCCCGACCAGTCCAGGCACAAGGGGAAGAGCCGATGCAGCCGCCATTCTCTTGTTCATCCTCTGTTCTCCGGATGCTAGTGTACTCCGTAGCGATGAATGAAGGCGGCCCCCCTGTTCGGCCGCTTGCTGGCCCTCGTCAGGTATGACGCAACAGAGCACGGCATTCGGGTATCGCCAGCTTGGTATCCGTTAACAACCTGCTGGCAAGACGTCTACCGTACGACCACCGACTCTCAGCGAGAGAGCTTGGTTCTCGGGTTGTTTGCTTGCTTTCCACCCCCGAAATGACGAGATGCTTTTTTCCCGCTCTTCGTGCGAGTTTACAGGTTTACGGAAACTCGGCGCCGTATGCACCGTTGGCTGGCGTCACCTTTTTCTCTTATTCCAGGGAATTACAGGGCATGAAAGGCTTGTGTCGATGGGCCTAGATGCCTTGGACCGAGATCTCGCTTCTCTCGGCCCTTGGTTCACGCGCACCACACACTCACACACACCATACACGCACGCATCGTGGGAGATGGGCGCTCGTCAGAACTCTGTCGGGGGGAAGAAGGATAAGCTGATTTGCATCGCCGAGGCTGCCAATGACATGAGATGGCAGCAAACATGAAACAGCCTCTGCGCAGATCCAGGTGGTGGGGGAAACACGCGGCTTTCCTTTTTGCCCATCAATGTCGATTGTCGATTGTTTCAATGTGTCTCTGCGAGGTTCAGAGGACCCGAATGGAGGACGGAATCGGGCAGTGCTCGTCGAAGGGGGGATGGACGGCTGCAAGTGAAGCCATCCCCATCCCCAGCCATCTCGGCATCCACCTCCGACCCACCACAGTTCACCACGGAACTCCATATGCCCATCCCAGCCTTTTCTCTTCTACAGTTTGTATGCCGTCGTCTTCTTGGGTGATACCCCCGGTCGACGTACCGCGAACCCTGTTTCCGCTCCTATTCGGCTCCTCCCACCTTCTGCCCCTCCCGACCCTTGTCAAGCCAAGAACCACACCAGAGCAGAAGCAGGTGGTGATGTGCGAATGTCCCTCGACGACGACGACGACACCACCATCATCCGGGAGTACCACTGAGGAGTGGTAGTGTTAGTCCTCCTTCCCTGCTTCTGCTTTCGACCGGGCCCTGCATGCACATACCCACCATCATCGCAGCAACCCCCGGCAACGCAACGCAACATCCACATCTCTCCCAACCTTTGCCATTCTCTGCCTGTAGCAGTGGTACAGACAGCTCAAAGCTGCAGATGCAGACTGCAGACAGACAGGCCATCACCAACCCCCGGCCCGGCCATCGACCCCAGGCAGGCTCTGCCGTCACCCCTCGTCGAGATGATGTCGTGCAAAGAAATCGCCATACTTGGCAACGCTGCTGTCACCGACTCGACCGATGTACACACACACACTATCTCGCGGCGTACGTAGTCGTACGTCTCTTCTGTCTCTCCGTCTTGTCACACGCCGTAGCTTCACCCGGCATCTCGTAGTATATATCCCACCTCCCGTTCCGGTGGATTCGTGAATTTGTTTCTTTCTCTCCATCCCACAGCAACTTAATCACCGCCTCCTCAACAGCACTACAAGAGCCTCTTCAGCTTCCGAGCTAAAAAGCCAGTCGCTTCCTCTAATTCCAACAACCAACAACACCAAGGCTCTAAACCTCTTCACAAAAACCCAAAAACCAAACAAAATGCGTTCCTTCGCCATCCTCTCCGCTGCCGCCGGCCTCGCCGCCGCCCAGTCCCTCACCTCCATCGTCATCACCGACGGCATCACCGCCACCCTCACCCTCCCCGTCTTCCCGGACCCCACCCCGTCCGAGACCGTCACCGCCACCGTCCCCGAGACCACCGTGACCGTCTCCCCGGAGCCCGAGCCCACCGACGTCGAGCCCAGCACCACCGTCACCGTCTCCGTCGGCACCTCCACCGTCCTGAGCGGCCTGACCACCACCACCGTCATCGTCGCGCCCCCCGTGCCCCTGCCCACCCTCACCGGCACCGAGGACGCCACCATCACCCTCGACCCCGTCACCACCATCACCGAGGCCACCGTCGTCGTCCCCCCCACCGTTGAGAGTGAGACGCCCTTTTACTACCTCCCTCAGTCTTCTTCTTCCTCTGTCTATCTCAGATTTGCTCGTGAAGAACAGCTCGCTAACATCATCAAAAAAGGCACCTTTGCTACCTCTACCGCCACCGTCACCGTGGCCCCCAACGCGACCACCTCCGGCCCCGTCACCGTGCCCACCGCCGCCGCCGACCGGGTCAGCCTCCAGGGCTCCGTCGCCGGCCTCATCGCCTTTGGCGTCGCCAGCCTCTTCCTCTTCTAAGTGGCGTGCTTTTGAGCGAAAAGTAACGCAATCGGCAAACCATCTTCTTTTCTCATTACCCCCTTTTTGGATTGATCAAGCGGATTTACGGATACATGTACGATGATGAATCAACGGCTTGGAGGAAACTACTTTCTTGGAATCGGGCGACGGCGTTGGACAAGCATACGATGATTAATGAGGAGTTAATCACGATATAGCATTTAATTTTGCTAATTAATAGAAGTCAAAGTCAAAACGAGCTATTTTGCCTCATGCGTGACCATGATGAATGTAACATAATTCCCATGAACCTGTCCTCGAAATCGAAGAGCTTTACCATCTTCGATATCTTCTCGACTTCCCCCGATCTCGCTACACCACTCCATTTGCAGGAACGTCGCTCCGCCTGGGCAAGCTGAACCCGGCGCACGAGATGTCTCTCCGCTGATATGCCTCCCCCTGACGAGACGGGCCAGGTCCGAGGACAGGTGAGCTTGTTTGCCGTTTGTGCGTCCGTCTCATCACGGCCTAATTTCCTTCTATTGACACATAATGCCCCGCTCGGCGTACGGAGAGTAACCCACGTGTGCCGTCGCACGCCTTCGTTGAGGCTGTGCGACCGGGGGGAGAGGGACGCCCTCCGCCCCGTCAGGATCTTCGTGTATCGAGTGACCTGGAAGTATTTGAGGACTCGGCGGGCGACTGCGGGAGGACTGTATCCCGGTGAAGGAGGGTCATGTATTCGGGTGCGTGTGCGTCGCCCTGTCGAGACGGTGTCGCTTCCCGTACATGTCCCGCATCTTCCGCCTGAGATCTTCCCGGTGCTTATTGTTGTAGCATCGCAACGGGGTTAGGCAGCGACGGTAATCTGTGCGGAAGCCTCCTCGACTGCCGGCTCGTCCTCGGGGTCCTTGGGGAGGTCATCCTACGCGCGTCTGCGATCAGCGAGGTCCAGCTCCAAGACTTCTTAGAGAGTAACATACCTTGTCAAAGATGACGCGAATCATGAGGCTGCAACTGGGGCACACGGCAATGTCCTCGTCGTCGCGCAGGTCGGCCAGCGCGATCTGGAACTTGTCGCCACACGGGCAGGGGTAGTGGTAGATTTGCATGTCCTCGTCCCAGGTCATGTCCTCGATTTCGATCTCGTCGTAGATGGAAATGTTCTCGTCGGCCATCTTGTTGGTTGTTTCGGGCAATATCCGTAGGTGTGTGTTTCGTTAGAGGTGCTTGTTTGTTGCTCGATCGAAAATGTTGTGGTGATGGAGTCACTCGGGCGCATCTGAGGGGAACTTAAGCAAATCAAAGGGAAAAAAAAAAAAGGTTCGGCGGTCACTGCCCCGCGGTGTGGCTCAGGCATGGACCTTGCTGACCACCACAATCTAGCCACACCAGGTACTCTCGTCTTAGTCAGCTTGTAAAGCTTACATAAGACTGTCCCAAATCACATGCAACCGGCACCCGATTCACATGGGAACGTGCCAGCTAGCTGCATTTTCCGGGGTTGCCCAATCAGCACCCGCCATTTCCTGGGGTTCGGTCCTCTTCAGCACCCTTGCCCACTGTCACTCCCGGGGCCGAGGGACAACAAGCGCTGCAGCGGACAAAGGACCCGCCCCCGAGAGCGAATGGGAGAGCCCCAGCAACCAGGTAGTGTCCGGTAGCCTGTAGGCAGGTACCTACCTTCCCTGAAGAGCACAAGCAGCACAAAGGCCCAGCGCAGCGCCTCCATCCGAAGAGAGCCGTGTCACCAGACCAGACCGGACCAAACATGTTTTCACGTTCAACACCATCGTCCTTTTCCTGCTGACGGAGGAAACGATTCGCATCTCTCTCGCTCCCCATCGACGACCTTTCCACCATCAGTACGGCTGGTCAATCGGTACGCGTCGAATGCGCCGAACGCTCCAATTCCACCAGCGAATCCTGGTGACGTAGCCCGGACATTCCGTCCTGATCCTTGACCTCGACATCGTCCTCGATCTCGTCCGAATAGCCTCTACCGCGACCGACTCCGAACTCTTTCAAACAACCCAGAAGCCCCGTCCCTCGCCGACGTCCCCTCCGCCGGGGGCCCAGCTCGCCGCCCGCCATGGCCGCCCAGTCCAAAGTCTCCCTCCTCCTCACCCCGCCCGGCGAACGCACGATCCGCAACCTCGTCCTCCAGCTCACCCAGCTCTACCTCTCGAACCGCACGCGCATCTCGCGCGCCGTCTGGATCACCCTCTTCGTCGCCCTCGCGAACCGCATCCGCCATGCCATCTCCGAGCAGAAGGCCGCCTCCGCCCGAGACGCCGCCGCCCGCGAGAACCGCGCCACCCTCGCCGCCCCCTCGGACGAGGACGCGACCAAGAAGCGCAAGAAGGTCGAGCTGAACCGCGAGTTCTTCCGCTCCCTGCTGCGCCTGCTGCGCATCGTCATACCCGGCTGGAGGAGCAAGGAGGCCCGCCTGCTCATCAGCCACTCCTTCTTCCTCGTCGTGCGCACCCTGATCAGTCTCAAGGTCGCCGCCATGGACGGCGCCATCGTCAAGAGTCTTGTCAAGGGTAACGGAAGGGAGTTTCTGATGCGCATCGCGTGGTGGATGTTGATTGCCATTCCCGCAACATTTACAAACTCAATGGTCAGTTTGCCTGCAGGCTGCTCCCGTCTACTCCTTTTCGCTCCTTACTGATGCTTCTCTCTCGCAGTTGTCCTATCACCAAGCAGAACTGTCGCTCAAGTACCGGACACGCTTGACGCAGCACATCCACGACAAATACCTTTCCAAGTTGACCTTCTACGGCATCTCCTCCCTCGACGACAGGATAAACAACCCCGACCAGCTGATTGCCGTCGACGTCGCAAAGTTCTCCAACAGCTTGGCCGAGCTGTACAGCAACCTGGCCAAGCCGATCCTCGACATGGTACATACCACCCAGCGTCTTCCTCCATGACGATACCGTGCTAACCTCTCTCCAGACCATCTACACACATTCCCTGTCCCGCAGCGTCGGCGGCGAGGGCGTTGTCTCCATGGCCCTCCTCGTCCAGCTCTCCGCCAACGTCATGCGCGCGCTGACGCCCCCCTTCGGCAAGTTCGTCGCCGACGAGGCCCGCCTCGAGGGCGAGTTCCGCTTTCAGCACTCGCGCCTCATCGACCACTCGGAAGAGGTCGCCCTCTACCACGGCCACGAGGCCGAGAAGGACACCCTCGACAAGGGCTACTTCACCCTCATCAAGCATGTCAACTACATCCTGCGCCGCCGTTTCTACCACGGCTTCATGGAGGACTTCGTCATCAAGTACTTCTGGGGCGCCCTCGGCCTGCTGCTCTGTTCCGTGCCCGTCTTCGTCAAGATGCCCGGCCACGTCTCCCTGAACATGGGCGACCGCACCGAGAGCTTCGTCACGAACCGCCGCATGCTGCTCTCCGCCTCCGACGCCTTCGGGCGCATCATGTTCTCGTACCGCGAGATCATGGAGCTGGCCGGCTACACGTCGCGCGTCGACTCCCTCCTCGAGGTCATGAACGACATCCGCGCCGGCCGCTTCGAGAAGAAGCTCGTCTCCAGCTCCGGCACCGAGAACAACGAGGCCGTCCTCAAGGGCCGCGGCACGGTCGTCGAGAGCAAGGACATTGAGTTCCTCAACGTGTACGTTTCTCCCACCCCATCTCCCTTTCAGAGCATGACTAACACTCCCCAGCCCCATCATCTCCCCCAACGGCGACGTCCTCGTCAAGGCCCTCTCCTTCTCCCTCAAGCAGGGCGACCACCTCCTCGTCGTCGGCCCCAACGGCTGCGGCAAGTCCTCCCTCTTCCGCATCCTCGGCGGCCTCTGGCCCGTCTACGGCGGCACCGTCCACAAGCCCCCCTTCACCGACATCTTCTACATCCCCCAGCGCCCTTACCTCTCCCGCGGCTCCCTCCGCCAGCAGATCACCTACCCGGACTCCCTCCGCCAGATGCGCGCCAAGGGCGTCACCGACGCCGACCTCCTCTCCATCCTCTCCCTCCTCGGCCTCGAGCACCTCCCCGAGCTCTACGACTCCGGGTGGGACGCCGAGGCCGAGTGGCGCGACGTCCTGTCCGGCGGCCTGCAGCAGCGCGTCGCCATGGCCCGGCTCTTCTACCACCGGCCCCGCTACGCCATCCTCGACGAGTGCACCTCCAGCGTCACCCTCGACACGGAGAAGGCCATGTACGAGAACGCGAAGTCCCTCGGCATCACCCTCATGACCGTCTCCCACCGCCGCAGCCTGTGGAAGTACCACTCCCGCATCCTCCAGTTCGACGGCCAGGGCAACTACGTCTTCACCAAGCTCGACGCCGACCGCCGCCTCAAGCTCGAGGACGAGAAGGAGGACCTCGACGTCCTGCTGCGTCAGGTCCCCGAGATTGAGCGGCGCATCGCCGAGCTGACGGCGGCGTAGGGGAGGCAGTAAGAGGTATTGGTTTTATGGCTAGGGGGGTGGCATTCTAAATGTTGGCGCGAGTGATCTTTACGGTGTCGAACTTTTGGGGAAATATTCTACAGGGACATGCATGAAATGATTTTTGACGGGACTTTCTCTTTCATTTTACACACGCAACGTCTGCCTACAGTCCGTCTTCTTCCTCTGTCTCACACACCCACAATGGAATCTGTATATAGGTAGACCAACAAGTGGGAAAACTTCAGGCGTAGAGGTCTTGAAACTCTCCAAAGAATCTTCTTTTTTTTATATTTTGTTACAGATGTTTCAAATTTCCGTCCTGACAACACCTCTGTCCAACTGAAAAGCAGTAACTTGGTCCCCTCTTCCCTCCTGTTCCCCAGCCGACGCTGGTTCTAGCCTCCTGGTATCATGGGTTCGCAACGCCCCCGCCGCCAACAGGCGGTCCTCCCCCAATCTGTCGCCCTTGGCCAAAAACAAATCTCGTCGCAGAGAATTAGACGAATGCAACCCTTGTGCTTGAAGTCGGCCAGGAACACAAAAGAAACAAGAACAACGTAAATGCATGGTACGGAAACCTCCTCTCAGAAGTCTTATTCCTCAGCTTCATTGGCGCCTAGCGAGATGTTCCTCCAAGCGGTTCAGTCCCCTATCCACGGCGTCTATTATTATCCTGCCGAGGACGGGGAGATTACGCGTGTTTAGCGGGCAATCTGGATGGTGCATAGTATTGCCGTGCAACATGATTTGCTTGTGGTCGGCGCCGCACTTGTAGCAGAATTGGAATTTGCACATGGTACCTAAAGAAATGCGTTGTCACGGTTAGAACCTCCTCTATCTGTCTTGTGCGCCGCGGCAATGGACGTTGTGCCATCGTTGCCAGGGGGAGTGGCACCCCCAGCAGAACTCGTAGGAGCATTTGATGCCTGCGACCCTGTTGGCTTCGAGCTTCAAGTGCAAAACGCGGTTGAAAAGAAGACACTGGGGAGAACGAAACAAGGACGGGGGCCAAGGGTTACTTACAAATCAT
This sequence comes from Colletotrichum musae, assembly GCA_027406025.1. Lineage (NCBI taxonomy): Eukaryota > Fungi > Ascomycota > Sordariomycetes > Glomerellales > Glomerellaceae > Colletotrichum > Colletotrichum musae. The sequence continues at coordinate 1,981,560 of JANVYC010000004.1, forward strand.
GTGCGAACTGGAGATCTTCGTTAGTTCATCTTCTACACGACTTTTTAGGAGCGGGAGCTTACCATCCGGCACTTTTCTCAATGGCCCAACCGCATCCTGGACACGGCTTCGTCGTCTTGCTCACGGTGACCTGACTCTTCTGTTCTTCGGCCTTGCGTCGTGCGGCGACGACCCTGGCGAGTGCGGCCGCCTTCTGCGCTCTCTCTCTCTCGGCACGCTCTCTGGCCTCGCGTCTCTGAATGTCCAACTGTTGTTCGGCCATTAGGCCCTGAGCCATCGCGCGGTCCGCATCCTCCTGAGCGCGCCTCGCTGAATTCAGCTCGTCGTGCCCCATCTCGATTCTGGAACGGAAGTTCTCGGGGTCTCGGAGAAGGGAGTCGTACTCTTCACATGACATATTCTCGTGCCAAGCCAAGTTGTGGGTGAAGCAAGAGCGATGACCGCAGTGCAAGCAGGTGACGATGGGTTGGTCCTTGCCGGTCATGTGGAGCTGTCCAGAGCCGCAGTCAGCGGTACACCAGATGAAGTTCTCGGCTTCGGCCATGGCGGCTCGGACAGCCAGGGCCTCGTATCTGTGGAAGCGTGAGTGGTCTGGCCTGTCCGTCTGTATCAAGGATGGGTGCTCACCGAGCAAACGTCTCCTCGTCTGCATATTTCTGAATATCCACGTATTCAAGAAGCTCTCGGCACTCTGGACATTGGATATCGGTCCACATTTTGCTGTTGAGATCTGACCTAATCGACATCTGGAGGCATTCCAGACACGCCTCAGGCGGGTGTGTGCACGTTGATGTTACGCTGAGCATGGGAAACTCAGAGGACTCTCTCATTTCGGCGCAGATGGGACACTCTCTCGATCCTCCAAGGTCATTGGCCGGTACCCTCTGTCTGGTGACGACAACATCTGTCGTGTCGGCGGCTCGCTGGTAGCGCTGGCCGAAACTGAGGTTTGTTAGCAGTCAAAGACCTCTGCAGAAAGGTTTAAAATAGACCGCTCGAAGAAGGTCGAGCCTGTTGGGGGAATGGCAGAACCTACCTAAAGTCATCGGCTGCAAGGTCTGTAGAGCGCGAACCACTTGCCGCATCTTGCCTGCGCAAGAAGGCAAGCATCATGGCCTCCTCCTTCTGTTCGAGCAAACTCAAGTACGGGTTGTTGGACCCGAGGACCTGAGAGGTAGCCCGGGACCTCGTGGGCGGGGAAGTCACAGGAGGTGTAGTGGCAGCCGTACTGGCGCTGCCGCCCGTCGACTGGGGAGAGAAGGGTGCCAAATCGAAGTCCTCGAGGATGGACGCCGAAGTTGGGAGGTAGCCTCTGTGGGGCCGCAGCGATGGCGGTGATGAGACTGTAGTTTGGTCGGCCGGGGTTCTCGCGCTGGGCGGAGATGCGGTGTCATCAAAATCGGCCATGATGTCGGCGCTGATGGTACCGTAGGAGAAAGCCCGCTCGGGTATAGGATGCGTGGGAGTAGGGGGTTGCCGCCGCTCTTGGGTGTCGGGAGCCATGTTTTCGTGATCGCGAGGAAGGCCTCGTGGAACTTCAGGAAAAAGAGAAGGAATAAGAGGTGGCGGCCGGTCTGACAAGTCGAAATGCCTATCTTCTTGTGTCTGTGGCCCCTCTTCGACCGGCTCGTTACCCGGCGTCGTTGCCCAAGCGTAGTCGTAGTCGGGAGGAGGATCCAGAAGATCGTCGAACCGACCCAGGTGAGAGACACTCGTGCTGGAGTGGTAGGAAGGGGGCTGCCCAGTGTGAGAAGGGGCAAACATTCTGGCTACGTGGACGGCGTGGGCGCCAGGGACATATCTCGATGTCGGTAGCTCAGGAAGGCTGGCCTTTTGCCGGTTGAGGTGATTACCGCCCTCGTCTTGCGTGTCTTGACCAGGTGGCGCTTCTGCGGAGACCGATTTAGGTATTCCGTCGACGATGAAGCCTTCTGGCCGCAGATGGGACGTGGTGGGAGTTATCGTGTAAGAGTATCTGTGGCGCGACACAGCTGCAGGCGACGGACGGGGCTAGGCCTGCGGGGGGAGCCGGAGGCTACTTCGTTGCCGCCGTCAACCTGGCCTCCTCCGCTCGTAGGTGCACGAGACGATGATGAGGTGAGTCTCAGATTCGACGAACCACTTGACGGGTCGGGATCGTTCTGGAACGTGCCGTTGCTGCTTTTTCGTGGATTCTTGGACTAGATGCTTGCTGGCAGGCAACTGCTCGCCAGGGTGGCCTTACTTGCTGCTTGGAGTGGTACTCGGGCCCTTTCAATCTTGCATCACCGTCCGAGCATACGGATGATTCGCGCAGGCCACGAGGAACGGCAACGACGGGTCGGGAGTGCGATAGGACGTTCGAGTTTGTCGCTGATCTGAACTGTGTGAGATGTAACAGGCTAAAAGAATCCAAGTTCAACTAACTTCGCGTACAAAATTGCAGGAAGCGAATAGCGACGAAGATGATGTAGTGCTGGAGGACTGCTTGCAAGGGGGGAAACAAGTACCTACATAGAAGCAACAGCATCCAGGGTGTCACCGGAAAAGAGAGAACGAACGGGTTTGGCTGCGCGTTTGCATCCAGCCCTGGCGGTAGCCGCATGACAGAACGAACTGAGGTGTGATCAGATGAGGCGGCAATGGGGAGAACCTTGGGGTCGAGAGGCGTCGCAGCTCCAGCGGTTCACGTCCGAGTGGTTCATGGCATAGCGGCTGTGCCCGGGCTGGCCGGGTACCTGTGTACCTACCTGGGTACCTCAGATTGGGGAACCATCCACTTTCCTGGCAGGGCAGGAACGCTCATGAATGAGGAGGCGGGGTGCCTTCCTCCAGTTATTACAGTTGGGTTACACCGGGTCGTGTGCCTGAGTTGGGCCCACCTTCGCTTCGCCTTACAGGTGGGCACCCCACCGTTCATGCCACCACACTGAACTCAATTAGCGTAGGCGCCCCGACAAATGAGGCCCTCCACTGCATGAAGTACCGGTACTTCCTCCTTCGAAGTCCTTCATGGGCGTTGAGTCTAGACCCCGCCAAGGCAAACTGACTGCACCTCTTGAATCTATGATGAGCTTGCTGGTTGAAGTGGTGGGAGAGATGATGAACCGCAGGAGAAGTTGGAACGAACGGCTCAGCGTCAAGAAAGGCGAAAACCAAGGCGGTAACTACACTACATCGTATCAAGGATGACGCAGGCACAGGAGACTTGACGGATGCAAATAGAAAATACCAATTTACTGCTACAAACACCGTGGCCTTCTATCATAAGAGCTCCAACGTCTCAGCTGGGTATATCTGCTACGGTCACAATCTGGTGTTTCTGAGGCCGGGTCTTCGCCTTCGCCTTGCAAACGCCCTATCCGAAAACGGGCCTTGGCCGTCGGGGAGGCGTGGGAGGGGGCAAACGGCCATCTCCAGCAACGTGCTTAGGCTGCCCAACGGAATGGCGTCCATCCGCCCGCTTCCGCTCGCTCCCGTTCGCTCTTAGCGGTACAAAGATATTCGAGAAGAGTTTTCTCTCCATCGTTCCGGAACGACTCGCGCTTCTCTACCGGGCCGTATGCCACCAGCATCTGTTGCCGGCGCACGACCTGCGGCTCCCTGATCACGTCCTTGCGGCCGACTTGCCGCATCATAAGGGCTGGAGCGAGGGTGCAGACGTTGAGCAGGTGCTGGTAAAGCTCTCGCTCGGTAGGCGGAGGGTCCATCTTCGTGACGTTGAAGGCCTTGCGATTCTGTAGTATGTTTCGGCAGTCAAGGTCGTGCAAGTTGTTCACGAAATCCGCCGTCGGCACGAGCTCGCCCTCGGGACCCCACATCATGTAGGGGTTCGTGTCGAAATAGAAGTGGTGTGTCGACACTTGCATCTTCTCGTACAGCATCATGGCAGGCTTGATGCAGTGTTTTTCGAAATTTCTGTGGAACGACTCTTCCTTGCCTCTTGGGCAGACGATAGAAAAGATGCTGGCAAGCTCGCGCGTCAGATGATTCACCGCTGCCGCTCTGGTGCTCCTAAAAGAGTGCGCGGACAATATGGCGTTATAAGCCTCGGCTGCCCATGTGCGAATGGCAAAAAGGTCTGGATTTGTCTTTAGTGCTGCTGTCGAACATTGCTGGGAAAGCGCTGCTTCTTACCTCGCTTCGGCTCGACGTGGTTCTGCATTGAGGCCTCGACGAGACTGAGCGCTTGGACTTCTGTTGGCAGGGCGCCGTACAGAATCTTCTGGAAGATGTTTTCATCGAGAAACCTCATGATGATGGCGATGATAATGTCTTCGTCCGTCTCTGGGAACGTGGCGCCATGAACCAGGTCAGGATTAATGCGAATCATCCGCTTCAGCCTGCCGGCTTCAGTGGGTCTCTTGCGAGCGTTCGAGAGAAGCTCATCCACCCCTTTTCCGTGGTCGTTCAGTAGAGGATCCATGAACTTTGCAACCCAGTCGGTGATACCGTCGACAAGGTCGTCGTATTCCTGTGAATCTGTCAGAGGCCACAACGCGGTGCACAGGAAGGACGTTGGCATACCCGGCCGACCCCCTCGGGGGTGAGCTCCTGACGGTAGGGTTGGAGGCTGAAGATGTGAGACTGCGCATCTCCTAGCTGTTCCTTCAGCGATGAATTCTCAGTCTCCAGCCCCCGGATAGTTTGACGAGCCGAATTGATGTCTCTCTCCGACTCGGAGACGGTTGCGACTTTGGTGTTCTTGATTTCCTCAATCCTCTCCCTCATTCGGTCAGCTGTTTCTTCTGCAATCTCGGCACGCGCAGCAGACGATGCCAGCTTCTGTCGAAGCTCGGTGATCTCGCGGCGCAGACGCAGTTCCTGTCCAGTGCCGTTGTCTTTCTCGGCGCGATGGGTTGGTTTCTCGCCATCTTGCTCGGGTGTTTCTCTTGGAGGCAAAGAGAAGTCAGTTTCGAGATCGATCAGGTCACACTCAACGAAAGTGGACGAGTTCGATGCGGAGGATTGCGGGCGGGGGGTGGGAACGTTGGAAAAACGGGTGGCAACGAGGCCTTTGGGAAGGGCTTGCCTGGGTCCCCGAAGCTGTGGTCCATTGCCGTTCTCAAGAACAGGAGCTGGCATGTCGGTCTTAGTGAATCCCATCGCGTCGAGCACTGAGCTGGTCTCTGAAGTAAAGTCTAGGCCGAGAGACCCTAGGTTGAGAGACGCTAGGCTGAGAGACGGGCTGACTGGCTCTTCGTACGCGATGTGCTGGTTCTTGAGGGCCGCGCTGTAGCTCAGTTTCATATCACCACGAGGAACGTTCGCGGCATCGGGCTCGAAGGGCGTCTTGTTTGGGACCGGAGGAGGGTTGGAGCTCCAGCAGTCCTGCGGGAAGCTCGGATCGAGCTGTCTGAGATCGTCCATGACGGTTGAGAGCCGGGGATGCTGGGCGGCGGAAGCGGCGGAAGGAGGGGTTTGGACGGCAATTTCAACGTCCAAGTTGCGCTCCTGGGACGAGGAAGGAACAGGTAGTTCAGTTGAATGCGACAAGGGGGAATTCGGATAATCGACAGAGATGGTGAGCGAAGAATGGCTCCACCTCCTTGGAGAAGGATTGGCTTCTTTCATGTTCATGCTGTTTCCCTTTGCCAAACAGCAGTGTGTCTTGGGGGGATGGAACCAATGCAACGGAAAGACCTGTCTGCCCCATGTCATCGCCCACGCCGATCACTTTTGGCTTGGTATCTTTGTTGCTCCTGTCAATTTTCGGTGTCTCGTGGTCTGTGACTGCCTTTCAGTTGGTGGGTTTGAGGCAGGGAAGGAAGTATGGATGTAAAGTGTAAAAGTGTAGGGCTTCAAACTGACGCGCATGGGGTTGGTGGGAAACGTACAGGTACCTAGGTACCTGTGTACTGATGGTCCCTGTTTGCTGCAGCCGTAGGTCCCCCAGGGAGCTGATGAGTGTCACTAGTAGGTACCTACCTAGTGTAAGAGTACCAACGCCACAAGCCAGCCTGCCATCACCGACAGGCGCATTGCTTGGTTTGTAGGCATTCTGTTTCTCAGTCTCATATCTTCAGAAATGCATGATTACCTCCTGGACTACTGAGCATACGTCCATTTCATGAAATGGAAGAAAGCGTGAGCAACAAAGCATGCTGCCTCAGCTACATCTATGGGCTACCTAGTGTAGTGTTCCTAGAAGCCCCTGCCGCCTACCTACCCGATTGGGCGGCACGTAGTGGGTCTGCAACGATCATCTCAGCGGACGGGGAACCATCAGGAAATATCGCGATTACCTAGGTAGTATACCTATTACATGCCATGTAGGCAAGCATGTACATACCAATGAGGAGACAAGAGATGTCGTATCTGCAAGGAACATTGATCTTCTTATCAGAACTATCGCTCACATCAACCATGTGACGCACATTGAGCTGCTTGGACTGGCGGGTCCGGGATCGCCTCAAGCTTGGCCGTGGAACGTACTCCCGAATTAAGCTTCGGACCTCTTGGCTGCTCGCCCGGACGCAAGGTGGACGCAGGTTGGTGTCCGCTCCGCCCACCAATGCCGGGCGGAACAAGCGCTCGCGGCTGTCCGCCTCTCACCACCCCGGGACCTGAGATGGATGGTTGAGCCACCACCCTCACCCCTCGTCAATGCCCAACTGCATGGTGCAATTCATCTCCACGTGACAAAATCTGCTTGCAGGCCTCAACAATAGGTAGTGCCAGGGGCCGCAGCACCTATCACCTCATTTGGGTGGCTCCCATTTCGTGTTGTATAGTTCGTTCAGACGGCCGAACCTCGCGCCTTCCTCTCCGTGCCCACCTCCACCAAAAACAATGGCGTTCCGGGACCCACAAAGCCCCACTGAGCCACCCAGTCACAGCCTTCGCCGGGCAGCTCTGCCTTGCCAGGTCCTTCCCTCCACGACTGTCTCGACAGGGAATAGAGCTTGAAGCGCACAGCTTCGCGCGGAAGGTACTCCTACCTCCGTTTTTCTATGGGTGGCTGGGTGTACTGCATACATCGTCTTCCTTCCTTCCTTATGCCTTCAGTTCCATGAAGCCAAAGATGCTCAGCCGGAGCCTCTTGCTGCTCTTGCCGACACAATGTCTCCACCTGAGGTTCTTCAAGGCTGATTTCTCCGGTCTGCTGACCTGGCCCTCGCCTACCTAGATATCTTTCTTTTTTCTGTAAGCACCCGGTTCTTGCCTCCTGACATCGCCGTCTCTTTCTTTCCCCTTTTCTTCCTCCTCTCAGGTTGCAGCTTCCGTCGCCAACTGCCTATCATTCTGATTGTGGCGTATCAAGCCAAGGCAGGCACAATCTCGAAGGCACCAAAACGAGGCCACCCCTGACCCACTGCCAAATCAGCTGTCCATCTTAGGTACCCTGCCTCAAAGACCAGTTCCTGCAAGATTCAGCTGGATTTCGAAATATTTTAGTTGTCGCGTTTCTTGAATTCGCACCTCCCCTTTTTCCCTTCGCGATACCCCATCAGTTCCCTCGAGATACCCCACAGCATCTCCCCAAACATCGTCATCATGGACGCTTTCGAGAAGCTCAACCTCGACGATAGCGAGCGCAAGATCATCGTCGGCATTGACTTCGGAACCACATACTCTGGAGTCGCATGGGCCGAGACTCAACGCTCCGATCGACGAACTGCCATCACAACCTGGCCCATCAGCAAGACCATTCGCGAGGGCGAGTCCTCTGATAAGGTACCCAGCAAGCTCAGGTACTCCGGGAATGATGTTCAGTGGGGCTTTTCTATCCCCATGAACGCACCCCAAGATGAAATCATCGAGTGGTTCAAGCTGTGAGTACCCTACATGATGTGTTGGAGTTTGCTTTTGCTGACCAAGAACAGTGATCTCGACCCTTCCCTCCAGACCATGGGGCAGGCGGTCTCCTCGGACGCCAGAGGTGGCCGCAACGTGGATAAGCTCGTCACCGACTACATCTCAGCTCTCGGTGAACACTTGCTCTATACCCTCAGAGAGAAGCTTGGTGAACAGGTCGTTAAGACGACGCCGTTGGAGTTTGTCGTTACTGTCCCTGCGATCTGGTCCGACCTAGCCAAGGACAAGACGAAGCAGGCATGTCAGAAGGCTGTGGGCTTGGTTACTTCCAATGCCCCGATCCATCTCGTATCTGAGCCAGAGGCTGCTGCGATCTATGCCTTGCACGGTCTAGACCCGCACGGCCTCAAGGCCGGAGACACAGTCGTCGTTGTTGACGCTGGCGGCGGCACCGTTGACCTTATTTCGTACACCATCACCGGTCTGAAACCCATTCTGGAAGTCAAGGAGGCCGCGCCCGGATCTGGTGCGCTGTGCGGCTCTACCTTTCTCAACATGCGCTTCGCCAAGTTTTTGAAGGCGAAGCTGGGCAAGGAAGAGGGCTTCGACGACGATGTCATGGCCGAGGCGATGGAACAATTCGAGAAGAAGGTTGGTCTAAGACGGCCATTAGACGAATAATCTATGCTGACTCTGCGTACATAGGTAAAACGCCAGTTCACGTTAGGCGCTGCCCCGAACGAGACGTACACGATCCCCGTCGGGGGCCTGAGCAACAACAGGGAGCTAGGAATCAACCGCGGCCGATTCGCCCTCAAGGCCTCAGATCTGCAGACAATCTTTGAACCTGTTGTATTGGAGTGCATCAAGCTTGTCAAGGACCAGATCATTTCCAGCAACGTCCCGATTCGTGCTGTTCTTCTGGTCGGCGGCTTCGGCGCATCCAACTACCTCAAGGAGCGTCTACGGAATGCTATTGACAAAAATGTTCGGATCATGCAGCCCCCCAACGCATGGCAGGCTGTTGTGCAAGGAGCAGTCATGAAAGGCCTTGCCCAGGTCTCTCCTGACAAACTCACCCAGGTCAAGATCCAGAATCGCAAAGCCCGAAAGCATTACGGAACCGAGTGGCGGACCAGATACGACCCCAAAATCCATGGCCATCTCGCGGACAAGAGACATTGGTGCGGTCTCGACGGCTGCCACAAGGTTTACACCATGGAGTGGTTTATTCAACGCGGGGACAACGTTTCCGAGAACGAGCCTTTCTTCACATCCTTCGTCTGGACTGGATTGGTTTCCGGGGGTCGCATCAAGAAGATCAAGATGGACATCTACTCGGACCGCCAGGCACGTCTGGCTCCTGTAGCACGAGATGACAACGTTTCCATGGTTGTTCACGTTGAGGCCGACGTTAGTCACATCCCCGAGCACAGTCTGGCTCGGCGTCGGGGATCTGACGGACAAATGTACTACGAACTGGCCTGCAAGATTGAGGCGGTCTATCTGTCGGCCTCAACCACATACACACTGCTCTTCAACAGTAAGTCACGTCTTATCGGGGCTATCGAGAATACAGGCTGACAAATTCCAGACCAAAGGTACAACACGGTGACTGCTGAATACGTCTGAGCATGTGAAGGGACTAAGTTCTAACGAGATGGAAAATGATTGCGGGATTCTGAGTGACTTGAGTTATAATATCCCCTTGCTTGTGTACCTATATAAGATGAGAGAGTAATGCGCTTTCAATTGAACGTCTCTGCGATACCAGCTTGTCCAAGATCTGCAAAGAGTAGCCTGGCGTGGTTGCGAGAATAACATCGCACAGGGGGAGTTGGTAATCTTCAAAGGACAATAGAGATGCTCGGAACAGAATTTGAGATGATTGCCGATAGTCTCTCGCTATTGTCGTCAGGACATACATTCCTTCTTGTCCAAAAGAGACTGGCGGACCCGGACATTTGCAGGGCTCGCTCACCGGGGTCAGCAGAGATATCGTCCCGGTATCCAGGCCGATGACAGCGATGCAGTTTCAACAGTTAGACGTCAATCACGGAATCACAAGCAGGATGCTCCGCGGTGCAGGTGGGATAGCTGACCGAGGGTCGGAGAGAGACCCGTGCAGTCATCCCACCGGTAACTGTGGGGGGATTCGGTCGGAGCTTCTGAGTCCTGCCCGAAACCGTGGCCCAGTTATTTAGGCAAGCAAAATAATGCACGTGTAAAATACTCTGTAATACCGAGGAGACTTTCCCACCTCGGCTTGGCCGGGGCGAACACATTCACGACTGTCTGCCTTATTTCTTCTTATTTGCTGTCGATGAAGTAAACGATGTAGAACGGGATTGCCAGCGCTCTCTAGAGCGCTCTGGTGATGGCTTCACAACCTCTCGTGAACACTAGACCGTGGCCAGTCTACTCTAGAGTTTATATGATAAACCCTCGGAGGACTCAAGAAGACCTGTGTGCAGCGCCTGCTAAGACACGTAGAACTGAATATTCTGCTGTCTCTAATAATGGGAAACTACACGGCTTATGGACGTCGCGGTGTAATACACTGTCCCCCAACTCAAATCGTTGATGCCATCGGGTAGCTTTCCCGAGATCAACACGTCTTGTGTGAACCTCGTGCACACCGGCACGCCTTGGCTTGAGTCTACAATGATAGCCAGGCACATACCGTTGCCCAGCATAGGATGAGGCTCCGTAGGAATTGCACTAACGTGAGAGACCATGAGTGAGGTGAGGATTTGTGACGGACGGGAAATTTTAGATGAACTTTGGGACTTCCCCGCCCAGTTATTAGTTTGTCCATCACTTTACCCAAGCCGACCCGTTGCATAGATACCCTCGGACGGCTTTTTCGCTGCTCATCAACGTCAAGTGCTAGCATTCTTTTTAGCTTTGTTCTAACGTGGTTGATCAGAGGAGTTCAGGTCCTCGGCCGCCGAGGCGACCGAGGCCGGACTGAGCTGCTGAATCTTGTAAGTATATAATACCAAGTTTGTCCTTTTTGTCTTCACCTCTTGTATCATCTTTTTAATCAAACCCCTTGGAAGCTATCATATCTTCTGTACCTTTCACCATGTTCAAGTACACCAACATCTCGAAGCCCTTCTCGGTGCGGCCACCGCACGGGGGAGTCAACTGGATCGAGATTCCCGCCGTGGACGTCCAGGCGCTGCGTGTAAGACATCTGATACATGCTTCTTCCGTTGCACTGTAGAAAGGATGGCTGATCTTTCTGAAAATTCCCAACACATATAATTTCTACCAGGCGATTTTCCCCTCTTGGCAATTCCCCAAGTCTCCCCGTCACCAAGACGACTTCATCGCCCTCTTCAAGGTTGAGGAGCCTGCGTGTTAGTCCCATTTCCCCCTTCACTAAGTAAAGTCTGCTTAAGTCTAACCCACGCATCACAGACATGGAAGGCGCGATTATCAAGGCCAATGACAGAACGCTGACGGCCACGAACGGCGGCACGGCTCAGTACATTGGAATGACTGTTTCATTCCTGGTAGACTCGATTGATGAGGTTAGTTGACGGTGTACTCTCCTCAAGATTCGTCAATGATACAGGAACTTGAAGATGAACATGGGTGCTGACCAACGAGAAAAGAGCCACGAAAAGATCATTTCACTTGGAGGGAAGCAAGTCCTTGGAAAGTCGGACGCCCGCGGAGATGGGTGGTTTGCAAAGTACCTGGATCCTTCTGGCAACGTCTTTATGATTTATGAGGTAGCGTTTGAGGCCTGAGTCTAAGGGGACACTTGGTTTGTTTTGAATAGGTACCCCGTTTTGCTTTGGGCGCTTGTAGAACTGCCCAAGGATCGCTAGTGGAGAGTAACCCCTGAGAATCTTCCATTCCTTTTAACTCAATCCCAACTACTTTTCGGCGTCTACTTTGCACTGCAACTTTTCCATAGCACACGATCGAACACACGTGGGTGACAGGGACGTCCGGATCTTCGGCAGAGTTTTGGGACGATGACAAGGGCGTCGTTCGTCGCATCCCCGACAGGAGAGCAGATTGATGAAACCGTAACCGTCTTGGTTGTCCCCCTGCTGGAACGTCACCCCACGCTGGATTGCCTATACAAGGGGGATATTATACCACCGGATAGTCTCCGATCTACCGGATCTGCCATCATTAAAAACATCAGTCTTGGCCTTTTCTTTTCGTCCGGTCGTAATCAAGCTGCAATCTACCTTATTCTCTATCTCTAACGAGTCTTTATTGATTAATCTTGGCGGGCCCAATCGTTTCACGACCTTATCTTAATTCGACTTCAATATGTTGCTCTCTACTCTCGCCTCCAGCTTGATCGTGCTGTCTGGCCTCTCAGCGGCCTTGCCCCATCCCGCAGACCTCGTGGAAGTCGGGCTCGAGGCACGCGCTTCAAGGCCCGTCAACCCAGACGCCGTAACAGGCACGACCTGCACAAATAAGAACGCGTAAGTGACGCCTACGATCCAACACACACGAAGCAAGGTTCTGACTTGGTGGCTTTTTGCAGGAAGGTCGTCGAGCACGACGCCAACGTCGCCCTGCTCGGCATCTGCGGCGGCATCCAGGGGTCCATCCAGAAGTGCGGCGGCGCGCCCAAGAGCACGACGGGCCAGTCCGGGACAGCCAAGTTCACGCTGAACCCGACCGTCGCCGGCGCCACGATCAACGTGTCCAAGGGCCGCTGGGAGGGGTGCGTTCGCGCCGCGAGGGCTACGTGTCCTACTGGCACGTTCAAGTCGACGTGCAAGGGCGGCGCGAGCCAGGGCGACGTCGCCTTCGTCCTGTCGAACCCATAAGGGAACACTGTTTGTTTCTGGAAGAGAGCTGGTCTTTTCTTGTATCTCATTTCCTGTAGTTGAGCGTTGATTGATGTATACAGACTTTAACAACTGCTGTTATGCAAGCGACCAGCACGCCAAGCCAGATGTCGTTGTGGAAGCCGATTGGGGATAATCGTATAAGCGTTCACCCGCGGCTACATTGCCCCTATTCGGACGTACAATAGATGCATGACGTTACGCAGCGCTAACCCAACCCGCTTTTGACCTCACGAACGCGACGGTACCATCGGCGCGCAAGCCCGTCGGAATTGCACGTTTTGATGCGGGGTTCTGGCCGATTGCTTCGGCCCCAAGCCGGAAAATACGGCCGATGACCAATTGCCGTGGTCCATCTCCTGCCGGTCCAGGGGTCGAATTGGCGGAATATCTCACCAACCTCGTTCTCGGTTTCGTATGATAATAGAAGAAATCCCCGAACTGCAGTTCTACTACATCGCTTAGTCGCTGAGCGGATGTACGGCGGATGTAGAGATTTACGCTAACATGACTATAAATACGGATAGGAACCGGATTGGCCAGTATGGTGCGATACAGAGGTCTAGACTCGAGTGTAGAGATTGTTGTAGTGTCCTTATCGCCTTCGTCTCAAATATCTACCTCTACAATGCGCTTCCTCGGCCTCCTCTGGCTGTTCATCGTCACGATGGCGGCCCAGGGTCAGGCGCAGCAGGTCAACCAGACCTTCAACAATCCGATCTTGCCGGGATGGAACTCGGACCCCAGCTGCGCGTTTGTCAAGGAGCTGGACAACACCTTCTTCTGCACGACGTCCTCCTTCCTGGCGTTCCCGGGCGTTCCCGTGTACGCCAGCAAGGACCTGGTCAACTGGAAGCTCGCGAGCAACGCCCTCACCCGGCCGGAGCAGCTGCCGGAGCTCTTCCGCAACTCGGGCCAGAGCGACGGCATCTGGGCATCGACCATCCGCTACCACGAGGGGGTCCTGTACCTCATCACGTCGTACGTCTCCTGGTACGAGGCCTGGGGCCCCAAGATCCTGGTCTTCACCACGACGGACCCTTACGACGACGCCTCCTGGACGGGCCCGCTGCGCGTGGAGAACCCGGCCAACGACATCGACCCGGACCTGTTCTGGGACTCGGGCAAGGTGTACATGTCCGTCGCGGCGGGCATCTACATCAGCGAGGTCGACCTCACGACTGGCGCGGCGACGGAGCCGGTGCGGGTCTGGAACGGCACCGGCGACCGCAACCCGGAGGGCCCGCACATCTTCCTCAAGGACGACTACTACTACCTCCTCATCGGCGAGGGCGGCACCGAGACCAACCACTCCGTGACGATCGCCCGCGGCAAGTCCCCCACGGGGCCGTTCGAGGGCTACGAAGGCAACCCGATCCTCACGGCCAAGAACACGGACGAGTACTTCCAGACGGTCGGGCACGCCGACTTCTTCCAGGACGCCGCGGGTAACTGGTGGGGCGTCGCGCTGGCGACGCGGTCCGGCCCGGAGTGGGAGGTCTACCCCATGGGCCGCGAGACGGTGCTCTACGCCGTGACCTGGGAGGAGGGGGAGTGGCCCGTCCTGGACATGATCCGGGGGACGATGACGGGCCCGCTGCCGCCTACGAACAAGGACATCCCCGGCGACGGCCACTGGATCGACGAGCCGGATGTCGTCGACTTTGAACCCGGCTCGGCGCTGCCGAGGCACTTCTTCACCTGGCGGCCGCCTAAGGAGTCGCTGTTCGCGATCTCGCCCGAGGGTCACCCGGGAACGCTCCAGATCTCGCCGTCCCCGACTAACCTCTCAGGGACCCCGGACTTCGACCCTAAGGAGGATGGCCTGGCCTTCATCGCGCGCAAGCAGAGCGCCACGCTGTTCAACTACACCGTCGACGTCGACTTCCAGCCCGAGGTCGCGGGCGAGGAGGCCGGCGTCACCGTGTTCCTGACGCAGGTGCAGCACATCGACCTCGGCATCGTCAACCTCCCGACGTGCTCGGATGGTGCTCTGGTGCCGCGGTTCCGGTTCCGCGTCGAGGCGTTGGGGAAGCCTGGAATCGCTGTGCCCGAGGAGATCGTTATCCCCGTCCCGAAGGAGTGGCGCTCCGAGAAGATCAGGCTTTCTGCGGCGGCTGTCAGTGACACCGAGTACGTGTTCGGCGCGGCGCCGGCGTCTAGGCCGGAGGAGTTCATGGAGATTGCGTCTGCGAGCGCGCTAATTGTCTCCGGCGGCAGTGGGCCGTTCTCTGGTAAGCACCTGTTATTTTTATGCTTTAATTCCTGTGGAAGCCTGCATACTGACACTGTCGCAGGAACTACCGTCGGAGCGTACGTGACGAGCAATGGCGGAGACGGCAAGACTCCGGCGTACTTTAGCCGATGGAGATACACCCAGGTGGCTCAGAAGATTGATCAAGATACCGTAATTCCGGCATAGAGCAATCAATATCACCCAGTCCTGCGGATCAGCTCCAGACTTTGTCGCAATTGTCAACTCTCGTCCTAGAAATGCCTACGACAAACAGCCACGACCTTCGATAATAGGATCAGCTCAAAAAAAGAACAAGATTTCGAGGAGAGAGGCCTTGTTGGGTCGAGAGAAGTCTGAAAGAAACACAGTCTTGACATACAGGTATCCGTTGCGTGCAACTGCAGGACCTGAGCATCCCCTGATCCCTGCATCCATCCATGTCAATGTGAATGTCGGTGACGTTTCAGGAATTCTCCGGCCCTTGGTATGGTCCCTATAAAAGCCCACAAAATCCCTCATCATCTAAATGTCTGGGCCTCCCCTGAGACCAATTTTTCCCAGGATTGTTGTTTGCTGTTTTCGTACCCTCTCTCAGAACGCCAGCGACATTATCAGTATCTCTTTCCGAGTTCCGTATGCAGAAACAGGGTGACACCGCGCAACGTCCCAACCTTTGAACTCCATTCTCTGGCTGTATGCGATACCTACGATCTCAACTTCAGTGACTACATCCCAAGCGACATCATTACACTGGTATCCCTCGCGATTAGGAATTGAGGTCCACCGCCACCCGAAATGCCATCCACAGGCCCTTCTTCACGGGTTGTGGACTATGACTACCACTACACCGCCTACTCTGGAGCAGCGTCTCCCTCGCCGCCCCCGCAAGAAGCAAGCATACAAGATCCGTTGTACGGCAAGTGGTCGCCCGACGGCTTCTTGCCGACCAAATTCACAAGCCCAAGCATAACAACCTCGGGGGCGCTCGATCTATTCCTCTCAAGGCGTGGCCGCTTCATCAACAAGGAGGATGCATCCGAGATACTAATCTTCGTGGACGGGGCTTGTTCCGCCAATGGTACGCCGCAGGCCGTTGGTGGCTGCGGTTTTGTTTACAAAGCCGGACACTCCAAGCAATTCAGGCTGGAGAATCGCGGACCAGACGGCAAGCTTCACGCGCCAACCAACAATCGCGCCGAGCTTCGTGCAGTCCTTGCTGCATTGGCATATCGGGACTGGCCTGCAGAGGGTTTCGACAGCATCGTTATCGCGACCGACTCCGCCTACGTCGCCAAGGGTGCCACCGAATGGATGCGTGGTTGGTTAAAGAATGGATGGAAGAGCCAAAGCGGTGAAGGAGTCAAGAATCAAGATTTGTGGAACTTATTGATGTTTCGGTTGCAGGAGCTCTACGATACCGAGGGCTTCAGGACACGCTTCTGGTTGATCCCCCGCGAGTTGAACACATTGGCCGATCGGGCGGCGAAGAAACCGACAACAGATGGGTCGATGCCAGTGGAGTGGTACGAAAGACATATCTGAGGTTCGCGTGTGAACAGCTGGGCTGTAAGCACAAAATATTGTGGGCATTCTGATGATGAAATGCTGAATGGTATTATGGAGGTCTGGCGTAGAAGAGGGCGTGAAGCTTGTGTATGGCATAGTTGCGGAGCATTGAGTGTTAACATGCCGGCTCGAATAACCACTGTGCAACGCTCTTGTTATTCTTGAGTTTGGGATACACCGATTTGGAGCGTCCTTGTTTGTTACGGCGGCTCTATTATTCCTCTGCTCCATCATCCTCTTTCCCAGTAAGACACAGCGGTCGTTACTATCTTCATCGGAGGACTCGGTGCAGGCTTGTAGAGCTAGCCGGCGCCGAAATCGCCCCCTCGGCCCCGCTATTCCGGGTGACCCCAATCACCATCACGTCATCGCGGCGGCCACGTCATGAACTGCTCTCAACTCCTCTTGAGCATCTCCAACTACTGTGATACAGGCACGTTCGAATTTGACCTCAGTGAAGTCTTGTGCCACATACCTAGTTCCAGTCAGAACAGAATGCCCAACGTCGACACTTCCATCTACCCCCGCACCACCGGCGCCGCAGCCGACCTGGTCGCCCGGCACTCGGACGAGCACCCGTTGAAGCTCTACGGCGGCTGGTTCTGCCCCTTCGTGCAGCGCTCCTGGATGGTGCTCGAAGAGAAGCGGATCCCGTACCAGTACATCGAGATCAACCCTTACAAGAAGGACCCGGAGTTCCTCGCGCTGAACCCGCGGGGACTGGTCCCGACCCTCGCCGTCCCCGTCGACGTCAAGGGCGCCGAGCAGAAGCCGCTCTACGACAGCACGGTTCTCTGCGAGTACCTCGAGGAGGCGTACTCCGGGAACAGCTACGGACCGCACCTCCTTCCCGATGGTCCCTATGAGCGGGCGAGGTGCCGGCTTTGGATCGACCACATCAACTCGCGCATCGTGCCGGCGTTTTACAAGTTTATCCAGCACACGCCCGAGAAAGATTACAGCATAGATCAAGCCCGGAACGAGTTTCTAGGGCACATCAAGACCTTGACCAAGGAGATGGACCCCGAGGGTCCTTGGTTCCTCGGGAAGGAGATCAGTCTCGTCGACATCATGGTGGCGCCGTGGGCGGTACGTCTCTTCCTTTTCGACCATTACAAGCCCGGTGGTCTCGGTCTCCCAGAGGTCGGAAAGGGAGGCGAGGATGAGGAGGTATGGAAGCGGTGGAGACAGTGGTATGATGCGATCCAGGAAAGACAGAGCGTCAAAGACACGCTGAGCGAGAGGGACGCTTACATCTCCGTGTACAAGCGGTACGCGGAGGATCAGACAAACTCGGAGGTTGGGCAGGCCACCAGAAGTGGAAAGAGGATGCCATAGACGAAGGATTGAGCAGGTTTTGTGTAATGATTACCCGCCGGCTGTCGGTCCCGGGATGGCTCATATTTATAGCAACACAGACAGAGTCAATACGAATCGTGGGGGCATCGAGATACAGAGCCATTCTTGGAAACAAAGGGTAGTATGCGTGAGTCAGTGAAGGCGACGTGGTTCCAATCCAAAAGCTCTTGGCTCGTTCAACCTGTTGCAGGATTGTCCCAAGATAAGCATTGAAGCCCAGCCGTGTCTCCCGTGACATCTCGGATCCAGCTGAGGTGAAGTGACAGTGATACGTACGATAAACATGTCGGTTTGGCTTTCCGGTCATGCGTAGTCCTCACGGAGGCGCTACCGGCCCTCCCAAAACACTGCCCTACCCCACACAGACCATAGTCGGATTTAGCTGCCGATGGTGTCCTCAGGGTCCAGACCAGGCTGGATAGTGATTTTGCATACACGCCTCCTATCTCTTGCTTGATAGTCAGATGGGCATCTATCTTACCCCGCGTTTTGGGCGGGGTATCGATAAGGTGGCAGTTCAACTCCCAACGACGTCTGGTGGTCAAGGCTTGAGTTTCCGTGTCCGGTATGCGCATCAGATAGTGACAAGCAGTGTGGGAGGGAGCAGGAGCGATGGTCATGTGTCCGCGATGGCAGAGGGGTTCCGGCTCGGAAGCTCAGGTTGTCACGATGTATATGTAGCATAAGAGTCAAAGAACGCCTCCTTGAGTTGAGTGTATTGCTCAGTAGAATCAATCATCAGCAGAATAGTCTTCACAATGTCTTCTCGAGCACCACTCCTCACAACACGGACTCAATGGAGCCGTCATGCCGCTGTTCTTTCCAAGAAGCCTCTCTCTTCGAGGGCACGGCATGCTTCAGCAGCACCCCTCATCCTTGAGAAGAGCAACCAAACAACCGCACCAGCACCTCTATCCGCCTTGCCTACACCCGTTCTCCTGAGATCACTTTTGGTGTCAGCTATATCGTCAAAACCATACCTTCTCGGTCCATCTCTATCGGTGTTGTCGTTTCTCACAAAACCTCACAGAGGGTTGTTGTTGAGCGTCGACCGTAACCCTGTTCTTCACTCTTTTCTAAAGAGCGTCTTTTACAAGCAATTTTGCGCCGGAGAGACACCAGCAGAGACCAAAGACACAATGAGGCACCTGAGGTTCATGGGCTTCCGCGGCACGATTCTCACCTATGCGAAGGAAACCGTCTTCGATCACCGTACCAATGCTGTTCACGGGCTTGGCATCGAGTCCGTCAAAGACAAAGACTCGGGGCCATGTTCAAACATCGAAGCTTGGAGAAAGGGCGTACTAGAGACTGTTGACCTGCTTGGTGATGGAGACCAGCTGGCCCTGAAGTAAGTCCAGCCTTAATCTAAAATCACATCTACCTAGTAGAAGAAACAACATCTAACACGTCTATCTCTAGGCTTACCGGTGCCGGACCAAGGGCAACCGCCGCTTTCGCCGCCGACGAACTACCTCCCCAGCAGATGATGGACGCCCTGTACGAAGTGTCATCTCGCTGCAAGGAGCGTGGCATCCGTCTCCTTCTCGACGCAGAGTCCCAGAAGTTCCAATGGGGCATCTTCCGCACCGGCCTGGAGCTCATGCGGAAGTACAACAGCAATGGCAGCCGGGCGACAATCTACAACACCTACCAGGCCTACCTCAAGAGCACTCCCGACACGCTATCCAAGCACCTCGACCTCGCCAACGCCGAGGGCTTCACTCTAGGTCTCAAGCTCGTCAGGGGCGCCTACATTGGCTCGGACGAGCGCTCGCTCATCCACGACACCAAGCCAGACACGGACGCTGCGTACGACGGCATCGCGCAGGGCGCGCTACGACGACGCATTGGCCAGCACGGCGCCCCGGGAGGCAAGCCGTTCCCCTCCCTGGAGCTCTTCCTCGCGAGCCACAACCGCCGCAGCGTCGTGGCGGCGCACGAGATGCACCGCCAGCGCACGCGGGACGGCCTGCCGACGGTGCCGGTCGGCTTCGCGCAGCTGCAGGGCATGTCGGACGAGGTCAGCTTCTCGCTGCTGCAGCTGGGGGACAAGGGCCGCGGGGAGCCATCGCCGCAGGTGTGGAAGTGCTCGACCTGGGGCACGATGGGCGAGTGCGTGGCGTACCTCCTGCGGAGGGCCGTCGAGAACAGGGATGCCGTGTCGAGGACGGTGGACGAGTACGCGGCGCTGAAGGCGGAGCTGGGGAGGAGGCTGCGGTCCAGGCTGTTCCGGTCTCGGACTGTTGGTTAGGCTAGATAGGCGATAGCATCTCTCTCGTTAATCGGAGCTTTTACGTCGATCGGGCGGGGACTATGTTGGCTCGTGACTGTTTTCCGTATCTCGTGTCTGAACATCGTGTATCTGTCGAGCTTGGCCGGGAGGGCTTCCGGTATCAACTCCACTTCTCCACATGCATAACCGGGAGGCTCCCGAGTGACGTGAGGAGGATGAGGGGTAGCAGGGGTAGCTTTCTATAGCTTCATGGAGAGCTTGTGTTCAGAGTTCTAAAGTGTTTGGGGTAAATTCAGTTTTCGCTTTTACCATTCTCTTCAATCACATCAGCTTCACACTGAGTACTGCGCAATCAGCAACTATCACCATGGCAGACTTGAAAGACATTACTCTGTGTATCCTTGGCTGCGGTATGACCTCCGTCGCTGTGAAAATCGACTGGCACTGACTCTAGACTCTAGGAAACCTCGGCATTCCCATCCTAAAGGCCCTGTTCGATGCTTCCAACTCCGAGGGCTACTCCCTCCCGATCACCAAATTCATCGCCTGTGTGCGAAGCGAAAAGTCAGAAAAGGCCTTGAAAGACAGGTTTCCCAATGCCGGTGGCAAGCTACGAGTCTCAAGGGGAGACAATATTGGAGCCTTGAAAGAGTCTCAAGTGGTTATTCTGGGAGTCGACCCCGGTAACGTAGAGTCCGTCTTGACCCCGCCCGGGACGGCCGAGGCCTTGAAGGACAAGCTGTTGATCAGTGTCGCCGCCGGATGGACGAGAGGAAAGATTGAGTCTACACTTTACGGCAGCGAGACCACGTCAGACAACGCAAACGGCCGCGCCTGGGTCGTGCGGACGCTTCCCAACATCGCCGCCATGGTGTCCCAGTCCCTTACGGCCATCGAGATCTCAGATCCCCCGGTCCCCGCTCATTACCTTAACCTGACTGAGGCCATCTTTGAAAAGATCGGGAAGGCGGTCAAGATCTCCCCAAAGCTGATGAACGCGACCACCGCTGTCGGGGGCTCGACGCCGGCCTTCTTCGCCGTCATCTGCGACGCCATGATCGACGCCGCGGTCGCCGTCGGGGTGCCGAGGGACATCGCCCAGACCATGATCTTCCAGTCCATGTTGGGCACTGCAACCCTCATGAAAGAAGGATTGCACCCGGGCTTGCTAAAAGATCAGGGCACCTCGCCCGAAGGATGCACCATTGGGGGTCTGATGGTCTTGGAGGAGGGTGCTGTCAGGGGACATATTGGCAAAGCGGTGAGGGAGGCGGTCACTGTGGCGCGTTTGATGGAGAGCACACCTCATGTGAATGATACCAGACGTTCATAAACGAGATCAACTAGATTAAATCCCAGTCAAATGTTGTCTTACGTTTCTGAAATTCTACAGACGTGCCTAGATCATCTGAATGGAGGCCTGAAAGGTAGGTTTTGGTCGACACTTGGTACTTCAGAAGAACCTCAAGCAAAGTTTTGACTGCAACTTGTACTCAATCTGAGAGTTTATTCATGTTGTTCTATCCTAGGGGACCAGTTATGGAAGAGCGATCTCAACTCCAAATTCGCAACGCAACCAACACTAAAAGCGGGAATGATCCTGATACACCGCATCACGATCGTCGACGGCACATGCTCCCTTGTCTTCGCGACCCTATCCGAGAACGGCAGCCTCTGCTGCCTGTCGTAGTAGTCCAAGGCGATCAGGTGAATCGGCGACGCCACGAGCTGCGACATCACCGGCACCGTCAGCTGCGTCAGCGTCGCCTTGGCGTGCGGGGAGGCCATCAGCCCGTCCGGGACGGCAGCCGACACCCAGGTCGGGAGGGTGAACGAGCCGAAGATGGTCACGGCATCCCTCACGAGGAACGTGGCCGTCGCAGCCCTCGGGAGCTTTCGCGGCGTCGAGACGACGGCGCTGGTCGCTGCCCCGGGTGCGCTACCGCCCGCGCCGAAGATCTCGGCGAATCGGAGATCCTTCCACACGCCGAGGGGAACGTTGACGAGGAACGTGGAGGCAAACGTCGCGGTGCTCACGGCCGCTGGGCCGTCGAATCTCTCGGCTAGCGTCGTCGCGCCGTTTGCAGTGGCGTACGTCCCCGCATATAGGGCCCAGACGATGGCCAGGGGTTTGGATAGAAAGAAGGACCCGGGCCGGCGGAGGGCGGAGGAGAGCTGGGAGCGGAGACCTCGGATGAGGGGCCGGCCGGTCGAGGTTCGCTCGACGACTGCCCTGGGGGGTTGGGTTAGCGAATGACTCGGGCTTGTCGCTCGGGCCAGACCAACTTGACTTACCGATCTAGTATCGTGACTGCCGGGGAGATTAAGAATGCGGAGATGGCTCCCGCTGCCAGGTCCCCTGCCAGTTGCTGTAGGAGGGGACACGAGTGTTGGTTCGTGCCGGCCACGTCTTTCGCGGGCGCTCCTTGTGTCATCGATGCAGAGTGTGTCCCCATATGACAGAGGTTACTTGGAGTTCTGCTTTAGCGGCCGACGTGGGCAACCTGCTACTTATCTTCGTGGTCACATTGAGCTATCGGCTGTACACATTCTGCTATCTCGGAGGGCAGACAACGGGACACTGTCACAGTTCTCCTCAGACCTTTTGCTAACGAAGTCACAACGGAATGACGTCCATATCAAGTTGTAGTTCTACTGCTGCCACATCACGTAGTTTCTATACCTTGGGTGGTTTACAGCTAGAAGCGGAAAGAGATGCGTAACAGATACATGACCACAACAACTCTGACAACGGCTCGTGAGCCGTCTCCCAGGCTGTGAAGCTCTCCGCGATACGATGATACGCAACTGTAACCGCGCGTCACAAGCCGCCGGAGCCCAGACCCCAACCACCGGTATCTGCGGGGAGCTCGTGATGGACTCCGCACGGCGGGGACCCTGCATGCATTGATATCGGCAGGCCGTCCGGCGCGGGGTCACGCCGGGATCCGCCCCGTCCGATCTCGGCTTCGAGCACAGAATGACATCGATCTGTGACATGATTGGACAATGGCTACGGAGCTCTGTCGGGACCACGGCCGGGATAGCTACTGTCAAATAGGACGAGAATACGTTGAAGTTGCGGGAGTTCGTGTCTCTTCAGTACTCCCGTTCAGCTCACCGTGTCGCAAACTCCTTGAATCAACCAAGAAAACCGTCGTCGGCCTTCTTGTTCAGGCTCTTCACATCATCATCACCGTCACATACACATACACACAAACACAATGCAGGTAGCAAGCATCATCAGAGCCGCGAGGCCCGCGCGGTCATTCAGAACAATCCGCCCCATCTCGGCTACCCTCACTCTCCAACAAACCAGAACAAAGTCCACCGCCCCCTTCAGACTACCCGACGCCAGAAATGAGCCCAACGTGAGTCCCGTCCGCTTCTGACAGGAAATATTACCTGGCTGACGTTATGACCTCCAGCCACTATACGAGAAGGGCTCCCCGGAGCGCGCAAAGCTGGAGGAAGCCCTCACCAAGCTGCGGTCGAGCCTCCCCGCGAGGAGTGACCTCTTCTATAACGGCCAGGTCCAGACTGCCGCCAAGTCCTTCAACACCGTCATGCCCTCCGAGCACGCCACGCCCTTTTCCAACTTCCCCCTCGCCTCGAAAGAACAGGTCGCCGCCGCCATCGAGTCGGCGCTGGAGGCAAAGAAGAGCTGGGAAGACACGCCGTTCGTGGACAGGGCGGCCATCTTCCTGAGGGCGGCGGAGCTCGTCGCGACAAAGTACAGATACGAGCTCATCGCGGCGACGATGCTGGGCCAGGGCAAGAACATGTGGCAGGGCGAGATCGACGCCGCGGCCGAGCTGGCCGACTTCTTCAGGCTCAACTGCAACTTCGCCGCTGAGATCTTGGAGAAGCAGCCTACCCGCGGGTCGGATGGCATGTGGAGGTAAGTTCTGCACAGAACCAAGCAAGTGAAAGGAAGTCAAGGCTAACACAAAGGACAGTCGTCTGGAGTGGCGCCCCCTCGAGGGCTTTGTCTACGCCATCTCTCCTTTCAACTTCACCGCCATCGGCGGCAACCTGATTTCCGGCCCCGCGCTGATGGGCAACGTGGTCCTCTGGAAGCCTTCTCCGAGCAACATTTACGCCAGCCAGCTGGTCTACAACATTCTGCTCGAGGCCGGTCTGCCCCCGAACGTGATTCAGTTCGTCCCCGGCGACGCCGAGGAAGTCACCGACGTCGCGCTCGCTCACCGTGACTTCGCTGGCCTCAACTTCGTCGGCTCCTCTGACGTCTTCCGCTCCCTCTACGCCAAGATCGGCGAGGGCATCGGTAAGAAGACGTACCGCGAGTTCCCTCGCGTCGTCGGCGAGACCAGCGGCAAGAACTTCCACCTCGTCCACCCCTCCGCCGACATCGACAGCGCCGCCCTGCACACCCTCCGCGGCGCCTTCGAGTACCAGGGCCAGAAGTGCTCCGCCACCTCCCGCGTCTACCTCCCCGAGTCCAAGGCCGAGGAGTTCCTCTCCAAGCTGACGGAGAACGTCAAGAAGATCACGATTGGCAGCCCCGACGGCAAGCCGGACGCCTTCATGGGCCCCGTGATCCACGAGCGCTCGTTCGAGAAGATCAAGCGCGTCATCGACGAGAGCAACAAGGACCCCTCGCTGAAGCTGATCGTCGGCGGCACCTACGACGGCTCCAAGGGGTACTACGTCAACCCGACCGTCTACCTCGCCGACTCGCCCGACCACCGGCTTTTCAACGAGGAGATCTTCGGCCCTGTGCTCGCCGTCTCGACCTACCCCGACGCAGAGTGGTCCTCCACCCTGAAGAAGGTTGACCAGGGCGGTGGCGGCTTCGCTCTGACCGGTGCCGTGTTCGCCAGCGACCGCCGCGCCATCCGCGAGGCGGAGGATGCTCTGCGATACTCTGCGGGCAACTTCTACATCAGTATGTCCCCTCGCATCTTTCTCAGAGTTTCATAAGACTAACATTCTTTTCTCAGACTGCAAGACTACTGCCGCCCTGATCGGACAGCAGTCCTTCGGCGGCGCCCGCGCCTCCGGCACCAACGACAAGGCCGGCAGTGCGGACGTTATGAGGCGCTTCACGAGCCCGAGACTGATCAAGGAGGAGTTCTTCCCCCTGACCGAGTTCCTGTACCCCAGCAACAAGTAGATGTGTACGAGTCAACTGGGAAAAATTGGCATCACAGGCGAGATTCAAGTGGCCGGAAACACCGGGCGGTATTGTTGTTTGTTTTTGGATTCGATAAAAACTGCCTGCGGACGAATATGTTAAGAGGCTGTAATACATCAACATTTCACAACTACATTAATGTGGTATTTTATTGAACTTGGGTGGTCTGTTGCTTTCATGTAAGACCCCTTCGCCTACACTAACAGATTTAACCTCGTCGCTGTACCCGGCTGCGATTCAACTGGTGAGAACCGATTCCATGTGACTATTTTAAATGCCAAAGAATAGCATTAACACACCTCAAGACGCTGGCAGAGGTTGCAACAAGTCTTGGGTGAACGAACTCGGGAGGAAATGTTAGCATTGATGAGCGTCGGGTTGATCAGCCGGCAATTCCCTGACTGTACAGTCAAATTCATATGTTGTCATCATCTACAAATCTGGAATACCTATTCACATAAGAATCAGGTGGTGCCTAGGCAAGTCACCGGAGGAAGCGAGGCCCACCTGCGCCGAAGACCCGGGGCCCGGAAAGTCCGCAGAGTCCGGCCACGATGCGTACCTAGGTATCCATACCCACGACCACAACGATAGGGCCCTGATTTACCCCATGAGTTTCTTTCGAGTGGACCGGCGTGGAGCATCTCAACAACGTGACGTCAGTATTCATGGGTAGAATAACTTGTCTCAGCTCCTCGCCTTTGCTTCTTCGAATGCCCCTTGCAACAGGCCCCTCGCCGTGAGCTGATGTCGCCAGACTCTCCTCTCTCATGCATTATCGGCTGTACAACCGACTCCATGGTACTCCACAGTAATCTTGCTTAGTACACGATCACGAATCGCCTCGGAACGAACCATACCAGCAAGAAGCCTCCCCAGCGGAGGACATCGGGTCGACCTCCCGACCCTTGCGCCGATGCCCCACACCGGCCGCTTCACCCAATCATTGTCGATATCTCCCATCGGGTGCACTTCCGACTGCACACCGGCAAACTCGAGCTCATGAAAGCCGGCTCAGCACCCGCGCCGCGTCAAGTGTGCAGGTCGATAAGCCTGGGCAGCATATCTCTGTGGCCAGGAACACCTGCCGAGCGGACTCATCACATGGCCTCATTCTGCTACCTACCCGGTTCCCCCGCTCCGTCTGGGGGAGGGGGTGCCCCGGGAATAGCCTCATCACCAAACCGTGGTTCCGAAGCCGGTGCTTTTCCCGCATCGAACCGGTCTGCTCGACGGGAAAACCATACACGACCGCTCGAGGTTACGTAGGTCATAAGCAGCAAATTTCAGGTTCAGTCACCACGAGATTGCCTGAGCCCGCGTTTCACACATCATCTTTCTCTCTCATCAAGATCAATCATCATGGGCGTCAGCAAGTCGGATCCCATCATCATCGTCGGCGCCGGCGCCTTCGGCCTTTCCACGGCCTATCACCTCGCCCTGGCCGGGTACACGGACATCTCCGTCTTCGACAAGCACGAGCAGATACCCCCGCAGGAGTCTGCCGCCAATGACATCAACAAGATCCTCAGGGCCGAGTACGAGGATCCGTTCTACACTGAATTGACGCTCGTAAGTCTACGTTCTAAAGCTCACGCCCGGTCAGCTCATTGTACATGGCTCACGCGAGATTAGGAAGCCATCCGGGCGTGGAAGACGCCGCTTTTCGCGCCGCACTTCCACCAGGTAGGGTTCCTGCACTGCGTCTCGGACAAGGCACCCGAGAGGGCAGTCGAGACGCTCAAGCGGTTCCAGCAGGCGGCAGAGGGCCATCCGGCCATGGCAAAACACGTCGTGCCCATCAGGGGTGGACACGACATTGAGGAGAACGTCTGGCAGTACAAAGCTGGCCCCTGCTCCGGGTGGACGGGCTACCTTAACAAGTTCGACGGTTACGTCCACTCGGGCAACGCCCTCGTCGCTCTGTACAAGGCGACGCAAGTCCGGGGCGTCAAGTTCTTCCTCGGCCGGCACGGGGCCATCTCGCAGGTATCCTACCAGAACACACCCAACGGCAGGAGAGCCACGGGTGTCCAGACCCAGCAGGGCCGCCATGTCCCCGCAGCTGTCGTGATTGTCGCCGTCGGCGCGGCGGCAGCGCGCCTGGTCCCGGAGTGCGGGCGCCAGGTCGTCGCCAAGTCGTGGTCCGTCGCCCACGTCCGTCTTACGGACGACGAGACGTCTGCGCTCCGCGGCTTGCCAGTCACCTATGCCCGCGACTACGGTTTCTTCTTCGAGCCGGACCCCAAGACCAACCTGCTCAAGCTCTGCCCCATGGGCGGCGGCTACGTGAACACGGATCCGAAGACGGGCGTGAGCCTGCCGCCCTCGCACGCCGAGAGCGCGTTCATGCCAGCACACGACCAAGAGAAGGTCCGCAAGCTGCTGGCACAGACGCTGCCCGAGTTGGCGGACCGGCCGCTGGTAAACCAGTCGCTGTGCTGGTTCGCGGACACAAATGACTCGGACTTTATCGTCGACTACGTGCCCGGGTCTGAGTCCTCGGTGGTGCTGATGTCTGGTGACTCGGGACATGCGGCGAAGCTGATTCCTTTGATCGGGGCTTGGGTTAAGAATCTGCTCGAGGCCGCGGACGGGAAACAGCCGGTTGCGAGGTGGAGATGGAAGGACGTTGCTGACAAGGACGGGAGCTGGGGAGATACGGTCAGCTGGCGCCTTGGAAACACCATGGAGTTCGCCGAGCTTCAGAACCCCAAGGCCTCCAAGTTGTAGATGAGCATAATACATTCATGTCCAATCAGATTCACATCTCTTTTGAACCCGTAAAGGATGTAATGAGACCTCCCGGTGTACTGGGAGGATGAAAGACCATGTCAAAGACCCACAGGTGGCCGCCGATCTTTCATAGAGATGGACTCGTAAGGGGTCCCGAAGACAAGACGGGTCAGCTTCCGATGACCTCTCGACCACTCATACGAAGCAACAGAGCCAGAAAGGGCATGCGGAGCTGGTCTGACTCGAAAATTGCAATTTGTTTCGCTTAAACGGGTGACGAGAGACAAGACAAACAAAAAACTACCAGATGCTATGCTCTACAATCGTCTGCGACATCCACTCCGTATCCTCGTGCTCGATCGAGTTCGCCATGTCGAGCAGCTGTGTCATCGTCAGCCCGCTGTCGAACGCCATCTCGTCCATGTTCCCCGGAATCGACGACCCGTAGCTCTCGTGTTGCGAGAGATCCGTCGCCATGGACGAGATGACCGTGTCGTTGGGGCTCGTGTTATCCGGGATCTGCTGTTGTTGCTGCTGCTGCTGTTGGTGGCACATCATGTCGATCGTTGGGTCCTTCGGCGCCTGCTGCTGCGGCAGTGGTTGCGAGAGCTGCTGCAGCATGGCCTCAAGCTGTTGCAGCTCCGTCTTTTGGAAGTTGGCGACGACGTTGCCCGCTGCGATCATCTCGTCAAACACACCGTACGCTTTTTCCAAAGCAAATGACTGGTTGTCGAAGGTCTGCGGGTCGATGGCTGGTCCCAGAATGAGGCAGCCGGCAGAGACGAAGATCGCCTCTAGATCGAATGGGAGGAAAGACTCTGGGACGTCGTGTAAGTACGGGACAGGCTGGGGACTTGGGATTTTCTTCTTGTGTCAACTCACCCAGGAGACCCTGCGATTGGAGACACTCGAGAATGGCGACCATCTGTTGGGAGGAGTCGATGCACATCTGCATCAGGTTGCGTACCGTCTGCGACGACCCAAGAAGCTCCGCACACTTGCTCTCTGACTCGAAGCGGATCTTGAGGAAGCAAAACAACAGAGGCCTTGTCGCAAGGACAATGCACTTCGAACCGACACCTGTCAGCTGTCTTCGGCTTCCCGAATGGGATCGACACGTACCTGGTGATGGAGGAGATGCAAGTGGGCAGACGTCCTCGATATGCAACTCGTATCTCTCTCGAGCGGCAGGGCGAAGGAATTCTGGAGCTCGTCCGCAACCTCGGCCATTCTCGCAAGCACTTCCTTCGTTCCCAGCATGAACTTGTTGTTAAGTCTCCCGTCTCGACCATACACCTCTGCAAGCCAGCTCGGTTAGCAGGAGACAGACTCAAGGGACCATGAGGCGATTGCTTACTTCGGTTGATGCTGCCAATAACCTCGGACAGCTTGATCCTCATACGCAAGGCCGCCGTGCGCTGCGATGACCCTGAGTATGTGGGCAGCCGACACAGGACGTAGTCGTCGTGTATGGACGGGGGCAGACCGAACAGCGAAGTCATCTCCCGGTCCAAGATATGCACCGTCCACCATATCCGACGACACCTCTCGACATGCGCCTCTCTTAGCTGCTGGGCCGGCATATCCGTGTGCATGCCTTCGCCCATCGCCATACGGATAGCCTGGCCGATCTATGACTTGAGTTAGACGCCAAGCACGCGATACGCAGAACGGAAAGACTCACAAAATTGTGGGAGGAGTGCCGAAAGTCAGCACACTGCATGTATAGCGCAATACAGCACAATATCTCGGTGGAGAGAGTCGCCTGCCTCAGCAGGACGCTCAGCTCGGGAAGCAGCTGGACCGCCTTGACATAAAAGTCGCTCCCGGGAGGCTTCCGGCCGCGGCTCGCCTTGGTCGTGAAGGCCTTGCCGAACGCGAGGACGAGGAGGAAGTGGATGAACCACAGGTCCGTCGGATCCGCGCGCGGATTCGGGTCGGCGTAGAAGTGGTACAGCGACTTCATGAAGGTCTCCTCGTCGAAGAGGTGGAACATCTGGCCGCAGTGGAACTTGACGGCGTTGACGAGGTAGATGGCGTAGTCCTGGGTCGGGAGGGCCGGCATCTCCGGCCCGTCGCCGACCCGGTAGCCGTCCCAGTCGAGTGTATAGGCCGCGCCATCGAAGATGAGGGCGCTCGTCGGCAGCGGCGTCTTGTGGACGTACTGATGGGTGATGTTGAGGACGCGGCGGGTGAAGGACCAGTTCGACGACGTCCCGAGGTAGACTGGACGGTGTTAGGACTTTTCGGCTTCCACGCCGAAGGAAAACTGAGGTCGGACTTACATATCCTCCCTGTAGGGGCGGTCATAAACTCGGACTGGCCCGTAGAAAGGGGGTTCGTGAGCGTCGAGGCCACGGGGTCCATTGGTTGCTTCGGCCGAGACTGAGAGTCCATGGCCTCCTTATCGGCGCCTTGGGAGGGCTGTGGTCTATCTGGGCCATCTGCAGGTGGCAAGTTGCCATCGCTCTCAGCGCCTATGCAAGGTCAGCTCATCAGCCCTGTTAAGATAGGGAGCAAGGGGACAACAGACCGCTCTCGACCTTGTCGGCTAGGTTGGCGGCCTCAATCGACTCTCGGGAGGGCTCGTTTGTGCTCTTGCTCCGCTCCCATCGTTCGATCCTTTGCTGTAGGTCGATGATATAACTGCCGGAAGAGGTCGGTGTGAGCTTAGATCGACTTGAATGACATGTTATAAGAGACAACGTACCCTCGCGTAACCACTATCCTCTGGTCGCGCTCGTCGAAAATGCAGGACTGCTTACGCTTGCCGCAGGCGTCGCAGGGCTGAGAACCAGAGCACTTGATCTTCTGCCTTCGACATCTTACACAACTACCATTGCTCGGTGTGTTAGTCGCAGGCAGAACGGGACGCGCGGAAGGGGATCCGGCGGGACGGGGCTGGGCACTCACGCGTTGGACGATCGCTTGGTGACCTTGTTGCGCCCGGCTCCTGGTTCCATTATGCTGTCTATGTGCCGTAACCTAGAGCAATAACGACAGCTATCCAAGAGTATTCAATCAATCCGAAATATCAATACAGCTCTAGGCCAGAGCCACCCGTCTCGGGCGGTGGGTGCGAGCCTCAAAGCGGTTGTTGTGTGGTGTGTGACGTGACGATCTTTCGCGGGACCAGAACGCGGGGTAGCGATGCCGCGGTGGGTACCGCTGGAGAATCGACAAGGGGGTTTGGTGTTGTTTTGGGCTTATCTCTACACCAAAAGGTTGTCTTCTGTTGCGTGTTTCGAGATACGCAGCGCGGATGATAAAAATAAAAGCCCGTTCCAGGCCTTGACAACTTACCGATAACGGACGCAACGCGACTATCACTCTACTGCAAGATATGCTTCATTGAAGATAACGGCAGCGTTCCATTGGCGCTGACGAAGGTGAGGAGGGATGCCGGGCAGGCCGGCCGTATGTCGGTTTTCGGGGGCGAGATATGGCCACCCATGTTGTCAGAGTGCGTTAGTAGCACTCAGTTGGTAGTTTCTATGAAGGTGCAGCAAGGTAGAGTACAGCACAACACGACACGAGACAGAAAGATCGACGGGGGTGTCTTCCCGAGGCCAACAATAAACTCAAACTCTTCGCCAACTAGGCATAACGGCTGACAACCGCCTCGCTCGACTAGAATGCGGGGAAGACAACGGCAATGGAACCGAGAAGGCCAGGCGCATGTCGCGTGCGCTGAAGTCTGCCACACTCAAACTAGACTCATGTTAGAACGGCGCGGGTCATCCGATGACAGATAGCCAAGTAGACAGGGATACCTGTTTTTTTCCTTCGGCATTCCGAGACTAAGAAAAGCCAAATGCCGTATCTTGAGCTTACCTTGATATCAATGATCCTCAGAGATAATTGATAGTAGCTACCGACCTCGATATCAACGTGCCGCCCAAAAGAGATTGAATAGCAACCGCAACCGCCCCAACCCATTCCCTCACACGATTGAGGCGCATCAACATCGAGCCCACAGTTTGACTAGCATTACATTACAGAGCAGGAAACCCCGTATTTTCACCGACGAATCCGGCGACGCTGGTGGCACACTTCAGTTAGACTGGACGGGGCCAAGTTGCATTTCTCTGTACGTAATGAGCTGCTCCACGGGCGAGCGCCGTCATCTCATCTACGTCTTGTCTCTCCCCACGGGGAAATGGGAAAAATTAGCGTCACGATCGCATTCCGAGTTCATCGTGGTCGTTCTCAGCCCGGTCCCAGACAATCCACGAAGCAAGAAGGGGGTGGGAGGATGAACCGTCCGACAGTGACATCAGAGAGCCCCGAACTCGTGGCTACATCGCGGGTCTCTCAGCCGTCGTCTGTCAGTGGGGTTAGTGTAGAGAACCCCGGCAAGACTTTTCTTGGTCGGAGGAGGTCGGGTCACCTTCCGATGTTCTCCACGAGGCGCGCGGACAGATGACCGGATACTCACCCGATGGTGTTTTACCGTCCACACACTCGAGACGAGTTGGGGCTCCGCAGCAATGGACGCGACAGGGATTCCCGCAGAAGGAGAACCCTTAAATAGGCCAATGCCTGGCGAGTCATGGAGCCGCAGATCTCCGCTTGTTCTGCTATGCGCACCTTGCGCCGTGGCCTGACGCAGCTTGCCTCTCAGTCGTTGGAGGAAAACGGGGAGATGGGGGAGCGCCCGACCCGCTCGGACAGGGGCAAATGGCGGAATAGCCCTTTTTTGCCCTGCTGGGTAATTATGTTTTTTGCGTTGTTTTTTCTGTTTGGTCCGCCTCGCCGGTGCTCGTGTTGTTGCCTATCACCGGTGAGCCGAGGGGTACAGGGGAGGGGAAGTTTACTTGACCGGCCATTTGTCTGACTTGGTTCCGACTTATCCGTTGGAGTTTGGTTGTCTTTAACTCCAGGCAAGGGCGTTAGAAGGGGGAAAAGATGGAGAGGGAGGGTTATCAGATAGGTGACATGTTCGATATGTGCCGGATCAGCATCCGATGTATCGACTATCGCAACTCTCAGGCCCCAGGGGACAGATTTGCCGGACAATGGCCGAAAGTTCGTCGCTACTTACCGCCTACTGCGACCCTGAAAAAAATAATTGCCATGGCGAGTCATTTTACCCCTGGATCCTTGAACACTCGTCCCGCTGTGACGTAGTTCCCAGTCGATGAAGTCCGGGGAAAATATGGAGAGGTAACTCGCAGAATACGTACGTAATTTACCTCAGGCAGGCTATCTCATCTGCTATTGCTGGAGGCAACCTGTCTCTGCATTCTGACAGAGGAGCCTCCAGACTGGAACCTTGGTTCTTGGCGGTGGCATCCAACTGATGCTTCCATGTCCGCACCACCACCACCCCTGGCGGTATTCGAAGCTGAAGAAGACATGGAGAGGCGGGCCAGCGCTAGACCTGATCTTGTTCAAAAGCGCCTCATTCCCCCGTCTCAAACGACGTTGTCTTGACTGTTGATCTCCATTCTCTTGCAGCTGAGCCTCGAGTCGCTTCAAAGTGCCAGGTCTCTACACATACTTGAACATCTTTGTCTTTGCTATCCCGATTGTCATTGTCAACAACAACGACCTTCATGTCGCCCAACAACAAGATAAATCTCTTCACCTCCTGAAACACCAACCTCGATCTCTCTTGGAGAGACGAATTGAACTTCAGTCGACACCCGCAACAACCCAACGCTTCAGAGTGACTGCTCTTCGACATCTTGAAAAAGAAATCTCGCTTCGCAGTGACCTTGAACACGACCGACCACCCTGCATCCTCCTTTTGGAATATAGAGAAGGAAACGCATCGTCTAAATCGAACAACAATGGCTCCCAACATGCGAGAGAAGAACAAGGAGGCCGACGAGCTCGGCCAGATCTCCACTCATTCGCAGACCGGCGTCGTGATGGACGACCCCAGCTCCGGCTACGACGCGGTCTTTGGTGAAATCGGCGAAGGCGGTCCGAACTATCGCAATGTAAGAACACACATTCGACCTCGTTCCTCGGGATAGCGACACACACGCATATGCGCGCACAAGACATTAAAAGACCTCCATTTCGGAATACTAATCCCATACCCTAGGTCGGGTGGCTGGGAACGGCCGCTCTCATGATGAAGACCCAGATCGGACTGGGCGTCCTCTCGATCCCGGGCACCTTCCACGTGCTCGGCATCGTGCCCGGCGTCATCGCACTCATCATCATCGCCGGCATCACCACGTGGTCCGATTACATCGTCGGCGTGTTCAAGCTGAACCACCCGCAGGTGTACAGCATCGACGACGTGGGCCGGCTGCTCTTCGGCCGCATCGGCCGCGAGTTCTTCGGTGCTGTGTTCTGCCTGTGTAAGTCGCCAGTTGTGAATCGTTGACCAGGGTGCCGTATTCTAACAATCCGCGATGGAACAGACTGGATCTTCGTCGCTGGCTCCGGCATGCTCGGCGCCTCCATCGCTCTCAACTCCGTGTCGACTCACGGCGCCTGCACTGCCATCTTCGTTGCGGTGGCTGCCGTCGCCGGCTTCTGCTTTGGTAGCATCCAAACCCTGGGCAAGATCACCTGGTTCGCCTGGATTGGCCTCGTCGCCATTCTCACCTCCAGTAAGTAACTACGCGGTCCCTGTGCATCAAATTAACGGCTCTTTTCCATGAATGGCAAGCTAACAAAAACGCAGTCCTGACGCTTACCATCGCGGTCGGAGTCCAGGACCGCCCGGCCGCGGCTCCTCAGGGCGGCGTCTGGATCTCGGACTACAAGATCGTCGGCAACCCGTCCTTCACCGAGTGCGCGTCCGCGCTGTCGACTCTGGTCTTCGCCTTCGCCGGCACGCCCGCGTTCTTCTCCATCGTCTCCGAGATGCGCGACCCCCGACACTACTCCCGCGCGCTCTTCATCTGCCAGGGCGTCGTGACCGTCACCTACATCACCATCGGCGTCGTCGTCTACTACTTCTGTGGCTCCTACGTGGCCTCCCCTGCCCTCGGCTCTGCAGGCGTCACCATGAAGAAGGTCTGCTACGGCTTGGCTCTGCCTGGTCTCATCGTCACCACTACGCTCGTCATTCACGTAAGTCTTCTATACTCTACTACGATCGGGTTGATAACTAACAAACAATTCAGTTGCCCGCCAAGTACATCTTCATCCGCCTCCTCCGCGGCTCCAAGCACCTCACGGCCAACACGGCCAAGCACTGGATCACCTGGCTCGGCTGCACCTTCAGCATCGCCGTCATCGC
The DNA here is from genome assembly GCA_027406025.1 of Colletotrichum musae. Classification (NCBI taxonomy): domain Eukaryota; kingdom Fungi; phylum Ascomycota; class Sordariomycetes; order Glomerellales; family Glomerellaceae; genus Colletotrichum; species Colletotrichum musae. The sequence goes on from JANVYC010000004.1 coordinate 2,016,627, forward strand.
CTACCTCATCGCCAGCTCCATCCCCGTCTTCGACGGCCTCGTCTCTCTCGTCGGCGCTCTCTTCGGCACCCTCCTCTCCTTCCAGCCGATGGGCTGCATGTGGCTCTACGACAACTGGAGCGCCGGCAAGCTTGAGAAGCGGCCGCGCTGGATCGCCATGGTCTGCTTCAGCGTCTTCGTCGTCGTCAGTGGTTTCTTCCTCATGATCGCCGGCGCCTACGGCTCTGTCGTCGGCATCATGAAGACCTACAAGGAGTCTGGGGGCTCGGTCGCCTTCTCCTGCGCCGACAACTCCAACTCCGTTGCGCACTGAGAGGCGGCATATTGAACTTAGTTTCACTGCAATTGATACCAATTTGAGATTTCTCCATACGCCAATTATTCTTCTATTGTGAATCGCCGTAAATCGCAATGTCCCGAAGCTCTGGTAACGTGATGTGACAATGAAACAAGCATCTCACCTCGACCGAGAATCTTGCGCTGATCTTCTGCGGCCAAGCCCCAAGAAACCCCCGAGTCAGCCGCCTTGGTTTACCCCGAACATTTCAGCAGAGGCTCTCTGCCATTTGCCGACGAGCCTCAGCTCTCGAGACTGGACCCATTCGAGGCATGACAGACCCCCGCAGGTCCCTTTACTCAAACGGCAAGGATGTTCAGGGGACTCCACAGGCGATGAATGCGAAGTTGGTGCTGGTGGTTGGTGGGCAGCATGCGGATGGCTCCTCCGGACATTCGGAAAGCCCAGAAATGCCATCGGCATATGTCTACGTGTAATTATCGACGATCAATACTTGTTCTTGCAGCCAGCAAGCCAGAGTCTTCCCAGCTCCGAGTGAGAGTCAACTTTGGACACCAATATTAGAGCCGATTCAGACGACGACGATCTCCTGCCACTCATTGGGACTATCAAACCAGTCGTCGAATTCATCCCTCTCCGTCACTTCTATCCGACCAACTCTTCGGAAGGTCTTAGTCCCGCCCTCCACCTCCTCCAGCAAGAGAGCATAGCCCCGCCCCTCGTCCGACTTGCATATTTCGATGCTCCACAGACGACCCTCTCCTACTGGCCAATCCTGTGGGTGATCTATACTGAGACTCATCCTCGGATCAATCGTCAGTCCTCGTCTGCTGATCCAGTGCTTCTCATCGTCCCGGACAAGCCGTCCCATCTCCCTCCACCCGGTGCCGCTATTGTGCCATGTCAACTCCCTCATCTTCCCTTCGATAGCTAGAAACCCGTCGCTGACCATGCCAAAGGGGTTCTCGAGTGTGACCAACGTCGTCTGGATATCGACGATTCGACAGGTAACGTGCGGTGGCATCGTCTCCGGGAGCATCATGGCCGGCATGTTCGCAGACACGCCGAAGCTGGATATATGCCCGTCCAAGCTGGCCCATGACCACGACGGAGCGCGGTCTCTCGCCGGGTGTTGTGGCAGTCTCGCCTCGTTCGTCGTTTCCGTCGTCCACAGACACTGCTGAAGGAAGTCCGTCTTCCACATCCCCGCGACGTATCCCTCCAGTCCCTTTCTGCGCCCGTACGCCTCGGCCAGCGCGCCGATGCCGAGCAACTTGTCGTCCTCTACGGTGAGCAGCCGCTGCGAGTATGCGCTGACCAGATAGCTCCAGCTCTCCGGGTGCTCCATGTCTCGGAACATGCTCGCCCCGGGGTCGTAATACATTTGGTAGCGACGAACGTCGGGCGGCAGCCCGCCCTCCGACCTCTCGCCCTCGAGGCACAAAAACGTGAGCTCGCGGTGGCCGTATAACAGGACCCGAGACGAGAGAAGCGTCTCCTGCATCGTCCAGCCGCGCTTGAAGAGCGGCGCGTCAGACCGGCAGGACATCGGCCCCTGTCCATGGGGGACGAGAAGGACGTCGGAGAAGACGTTGTCATCGAACCGGGCGTTCATCTTAATGGGCTGCCACTGTCCGCGAGGCTGAAGGAAGCCGTCGTCGCTCGCCTTTGCCTCGGCCGCGGCGATGGTGACCCACGAGTTGCTGTATACCGCGTGCATCTGCGAGATCTGGTCCATCTTGTCGTCGTCGTCATCCTGGATGATGCACATGGCGTCTACCCACAGGTACGACAAGCCAATACCGTGGTTGACTATGGCTGCGTGCTGGATCGTCAGCGGTAAGTCGCCGAGTGGTATGTCAGACAGATAGGACTGGAAGTTGGACCGCAAAGTCTTTGAAGGCTGGTCGCCTCCCCAGCAGTACGAGAGCGTCGCATATTTTCCAGGAGGATGGTCAGACGACAACCGTATTGAAAGTCTATCGCCTGACTTGGGGACATGAAGAACTCTCTTTGGCATGAAGTCCCCCGACTGCGGCGGGCATTTGCTGTGTGACACGGAACACTCTGACAACCAAGACTTGATTCGGCTGAAACTCAGTTCAGAGTTGGGCACTAGGTTTGGGGGCAGGATATCAACAAAAGGACTCGCTGGGGGCATTGAACCTTTTCGAGATCAGTACCTAATCATCAAGTAACACGGTCCTTGAGGACGGCTCACCTGGCACGGCGTACATGTAGTAGAGCCCGTCGTATCGTCCGTCCCTCCAGTTGAACTGGATACTCGGATGGTCGTCAAATACCGCACCCATCGAGACACTACAGCCCTCCTCGGCGACCTCTGGGGAAACTGCTGAGAGAGGACGTTGGGTCACGAGCTTTTGAAAGAATGGACAGCCTAGAGCTGCCTTGCTCTCGGCCACTCCCAAAGTAACGCCCTTCCACTCACTGAGCAAGGACCGCACTCCTCTGCGTCTTCGTTCGCCTGTGACCTTTCCCTCGCAAGCCCCGAAAATACGCAAGTCGATCTCGAAGTCGCGACAGTGGACGCACGAATGAGGCGAGACTTCCGGGCTGGAGATTCTGAGTTTGGCGAGCTCTGAAGCAATCTCATCGTAGTTTACCGCGTTGGAATATTGACCCTCCTTGACGACCACGGCATCAGGTTTCTTCCCAAGGATCCTTTCTCTTACAGGCGTCACATCTTCCGAATCTGAACTGGACAGATCGTCTGGTGTACTGGTTGATGTTTGACGAGGAAGCCAAATGTGTCGGCTGGGCTAAGTGAAAACACGAGCTGGTTAGTTTCGATTCACTTTGTGATTACAAACCAGAGAGCAGGTCAACCAACATAAGCTTCCCTTTTCTTCCTCTCAGCCCGACGCTTCGCCTTGTCCTCCTGGCGGTACAGCGCTGGCCTGTGGTTCATCTCGTTTTACTTGTTCCTTTTGGAAGATCAGGCAACCAATCGAAACAGACCTCGCGCCGAAGATAAAAACTCAACACCAACCAGTGAGTTTGGAATGCCGGTTGCTAGCGTGAAACTGCATGTGGGTTTTCCGGTTGACTGGTCTCTTCGAGCATGAGATGATGAAGCGAGAAACTGAAAATCGCTCAACGAACGTTATTGCGGATGCCTGCCTAGCCTGGCCACTCACAACAAGCCAACAGCCGCGGAGTAAGCACAGGGTTATGAAGCTCTTGAGGGTTCTCATTGGTTGTTTCGAGTTGCACAATACCGGCTAAGCATGTGCAGCGATGTGCATCCTGTCTGGGCATGTTGCATCCGTCTGTTGGCTGTCTAAATATCGAAGCCGGATAACCTGACATCATGATGTTCCGTTTACCGACAACTGACCCCGCAAAGAAGACTGGCAAAACGATTGGTTTTTCTTGCTCTATTCGAATTCCCGATTTCAGGATTAGACTTTCGTAAGTTTCTGTCAAGATAGAGTCTATATCAGTGGCCACTGGCCACTTGCCGTTTCTTAGGTAACCTCGGGATATAGATGGGTAGCGACGTTGGTTCTCCGGACGATAACTAACGTCATGCGGGAGCCCATGCGTTTTCAACTCCTCTTGTCTGCTCCCCCGCTGGCAGTCTCTTTTCTCGTAAACGAGGGCCCGGATGCGAGCTTCCCGAGCGCGAAGCGAGACGGGTGTGACCCAAGTGCGGAGAAACGGTCCACGGCGATCGGCCATCCGGGGCTCGTCCGGTGTTTCGATACGATTCTTGCATGCATAAATGCGACTCCCACAAGCGATTGGATTGGTCCGGGGTTTCCATATACACCGAAGTGACCGCCTAGAAGACCCCACATTCCCTGGCGCTTCGCTTCGACCGGTTACCGTCCCATCCATACAGGACGAGGGTTTGATGCCGCAGTTTTGTGAAGAGTTGAGGCCTGGGGTAGATAGGACAGACGGGTAACGCGTCATCTAAATACTTCTTGAACGCCTCCCTCTTCCTTCATCATTCTGTGCCCTTCTTCGATGATTTTTAATCATCTTGTATAGACGATTATCGCGGAGGACAAATTATCACGATGTTGAAAGCCACAGACCTCGCCAGGGTCCTTGCGGCCAATTCTTTTCAAGTGCTCGAGATCGCTGTAATAGCCGTAAGTATCCAGATCTTCTCGATCGTCCAGTCCGACCGTACTGAGTTCCGAGGCAGGCCGTGCTCTGGCAACTGATGGCGGCGGGCTACAACCTCTTCTTCCATCCCCTTCGCAAGTATCCGGGCCCCCTCCTGCAGCGCGCCTCCTCGGTGCCGTGGGCCGTCCAGCACGCGCTCGGGAACCAAGCCTTCCTCACCCAGAAGCTGCACGACCGCTACGGGCCCGTCGTCCGCATCAGCCCGAACCACCTCTCCTTCACGTACGCAGACGCGTGGAAGGACATCTACGGCTTCCAGCCCAGCGGCGCCAAGGGCGTCGCCGAGATGCCCAAGTCAAAGATCTTCACCGAGACGGTCAAAGACCTACCCAAAAGCATCCTCAGCGCCGACCGCGAGCTGCACCAGCGCCTCCGCCGCGCCCTCGCCCACGGCTTCTCCGACAGCTCGATGCGTGAGCAGGAGGGCATGATCGCCAAGTACATCGACCAGCTCGTTGAGAAGCTCAAGGAGAGGTCCAAGGAAGGGCCAGTGAACATCGAGGCGTGGTACAACTGGACGACTTTCGACATCGCCGGTGACCTCATCTTCGGGCAGTCGTTCCGTTGCCTCGACCGGGCCGACTACCACCCCTGGGTGGCCTTCGTCTTTGGCGTCATCCGCTTCGGCGCCATCATGACGGCTCTGAAGTACGTTGGGCTGGGGTTCATTGTACAGGCCCTCTTCAGAACCGGGGGTATGAAGGCAATGAACAAGCTGCGGAAGAACACGGATGACATGATGAAGAACCGATTGTCCATGGAGCAGGACCGCAAGGACTTATTTGAGGGACTCTTAAGACGGCGAGAGGAGTGGGTAAGTTGAAGAGCTTCACATCCTGATACTCTGGAAGCTATTTGCTAACACCTGCTGCCAGAACATCTCTTTTGAGCAGCTGTCCTCCAATGCCCTAATCCTCGTCCTTGCGGGATCAGAAACGACAGCAACCACTCTCTCGGGAGCCACCTACCTGCTCCTGAACCACCCGGACGTCCTTCAGAAGGTTACCCAGGAGGTCCGCTCCTCCTTCAATAGCGCGGACGAAATCACCATCAACTCCGTGACCAAGCTGTCTTACATGCTTGCGGTTCTTAACGAGACGCTGCGACTGTACCCACCCGTCGTGTCCGGTCTGATTCGAGAGGTCCCCGACTGCGGATGCCAAATCGCCTCGGAACACATTCCTTCAGGGGTAAGCTGGTCTCTCTCACGAATATTGAGCTGCTATTGATGGTTTACAGACTCTGGTCGAGATCCAACAGTGGTCGTCGAACCACAGCCCCGACAACTGGACCGACCCGTGGAAGTACAGGCCGGAACGGTTCTTGGAGACTGAAAACGACGAGCTCAACCGTTTCGACTCGTTACAGGCATTCAGCATTGGGCCTCGCAACTGCATCGGCCGAAAGTAGGTACCCCTGTGTCCCCAGCTGAACGACGTGGATCGGACTGACTGACTGACCGTATAACAGCCTTGCCTACGCAGAGATGAGAATGGTTCTTGCCAGGATCCTGTTTGACTTCGACCTCAGCCTGGCCCGAGGCAACGATGGTTGGATTGAGAGACAGAGAGCTTACGGGATTTGGGACCGCATTCCGTTGAGCGTTTACCTCAAGCCCGTCGCCCACTGAGACTGAGACGATTGTATATACAAGAATGCGGCAGTGGAGCTTTGTCACTGAAAGGACTCTCAGAGCGTTTAATGACCCCCTTTAATTTAGGCTATCAGCGGCTGTACCAAGGAAAGGACGCCGCTTCCTACCTACTATGTGAATATAACCCTCGCGTCTATGGCTGCGAGTAGGGCATACCTCCTGGGACATCCCAGAGGAACGAAGCTGCATCCGGATTCAACAGAATATTTCCGTCAAAGTCGTTAAAACCACTGAAATCCGTCGTCCCCAGGCCAGGAAACAGGGTCGGGTCCGGCGCGGGAGTTGCCCACTGCTCAGCAGGGCCCGTTCGAGTTGCTGGGAAGATACCGCTGGCTCTCAACTTTTCTATGACGGCAGGCATTTCACAGGTCTGGCCAATCCCGCAGAACGCGGCCTCGCGCCTCTGCCATCCGGCCATCAGGTTCTCCGCCCGCTGCAGGTTTTCCTTCTTACCTAGATCGTACAGCTCGGGATGATGATGGTACACCCGGTCGACGACCCTCCACGCCCTATCGACGATCGCGTCCACTGGCTGCCACTGCAGCAGCTCGATCATGACCGAGAAGGCGTCTGACTGGAGGTGGAGCTTGGGGTACCACCGGAACCGCTCATCAATGCTGTCGTACCACTCGATGTCGCCCTCGAAGTTGATGACCCAGACCTTGAAGAAGGAACTCTGTCTACCCCGGCCCTCCGCTTCCTGGTCCCGTGTCTCCCTCGCGTGCGCCATCATGTCCCGCAGCCTCTGGACGAGCAGCGGCCGCAGCCTGCAGGCCATGACATGAATGCCGCCGATCGTGGGGTTGCAGTAGCGTCTCTCGGCCTGCAGAAACCTCTCCTCGAACTCGTCGACGATGATGCGGTACCTCTCCAAGGACTGCGCATCCAGCGTCGTCTGAATGTCGGCGTCTCCCGCGCGGAGGATGACGGCCTCGAACTCGTCCATCGGGTTCTCGCAGAAGAACTGCCGCGATTCGTAGAGCATCAGGCAGAATGCCATCTCCGTAGCGCCCTCGCGTGAGCGGACCGGCTCGGCGGACCCAGGCAGCAGGTCCGCATCGTTTACATTGCTTGGGAGCTGGGTGTCCCAGTTTGGCGGTAGCAGGGTGTCGCAGAAACCGGCAAGGATGGCGTACTTGGTCTCGAGCATGATGATCTGCCACCATATGCGCCGACGCATCTCCGTCTCGAAGGGCTGGAGGCCGAGGAGCTCGCCGTCGCGGTGAAGGCCCATCCGCTGGGCTATCCTCACCAGCGTGCCCGTCAGGATCCACGTGGCGTGGCGATCGAACTGCCCTTGTAGGGACACCTGGCGACGGAGGTCAGCTTGAGGACTGGGATCGAGAAAGTGGTCTTTCTTTGGGAGAGACTTTACCAGGTAAAGCACGAGACATTGCAGGATGGTGGTGTTATATCTCCGCAAGAAGTCGACCCTTGCAAGAGCCTTTTTCAACGCGAAGCTAGACTTCCGCAGGGCCTTGCCCTTCTCAACGTTGAGGATCTGCTCCGCCTCCGCGTCGGACAGGGCCAGAATGGCGAGCACGTTGATGGAGCACAGCAGGGCCTCGACGTCCGGCTTGACGTTGGAATGGTCCGTCGCGGCTTCGAAGACGAGAGGCTCCAGCGTGGGCACGTGGATGACCTTGGTCATCGGGTTCACCCTCTCGAGGAAGACCTGCCACAGGCGGAGCATCTGCACCGGCCCGAGGGCGAGCAGGTCAAAGTCCATCGACTCCCTGCTGTCCAGACTGACGGATTCATTCGTCTCAGTGGCCGCAACGGAGTCGGAGGAGTCGGCATGGTCGTCGACGACCCCGTCGTCAAGACTCAGCCTAGAGAGTTGCAGCTGCGAGCGTCAGGAGATTCCATGGCATTACTAGACAGTTCCCGGTTCGTGACTCACGTGGTCGACAACATTTGAGCGCAGGGCACTCTCCATAAACGTCGGACGCCCGTCGTCGACGACGATCTTGCCGTTCGGCCTCGACGTCGGCTGTCTCCGGGCCTCCTCGTAGCTCACGTACGACAGGGCCGGGCTGTCTGCGGCCATCGGCTCCCCTTGCCGCCATGCCGGGGGCGTCGCTCCGGCGACCGACCGTCCATCCCCGGCGGCTGCGGCGACGACATCGCGCGGCGCAACCTGACTCAGTAGCGACTCGCACTGGTTCAGCCTGTCGAGCAAGTCCTTGACGACGCGCCTCCGCCCGGCGCCCGGGGGCGCGCGCTTCGAGGGGACGCACGGCTGGTCGGCCTTGCTCGCGAGGGTTGCGGATCAGCACGCGTGTATGTGGAGGAGGAGGGCTTTCTTTCGGGTTCCTCGGCTGACGAACCTTGATGCAGTTGGCGCAGGGGGACTTGCGGTCGCACTTGATCTTGCGCTGGTGGCAGAAGACGCAGGCCAAGACGTGAGGCGTCTTCCCGTTTGTGCTGCTGCCCTGCTGCGATGCTGCTGGGCTCTCGGATGCCATGAAGACGACGATCAGGGAGTTGGATTCGGGTTGTGAGCTGTTTTCCTGCACCTATCTCGGCTGGATTCTCGCACCATGCGGCTTCATGACGTTAACCGCGGAACACCGGACGCGGACTTTTTGTCTTTATGTGCCTCTACGGAGAACACTAAACACCCGGGAACAGGGATCAGACCATCGCCTGCGGATCGGATGGGACCGCGCAAGCAGGCTCGCTAGACCTGATTTGACGTACGGGAGGCCCGGGAGACCCTTGGCGGCATTGCGGAAATGCACCGTAAGAGGTTGTATTTTGCGCTGCGGAGTTCAGGCCTCGCGTTACACACAAGCACAGGACGAACAGGCCGAGTCAGGGTACAGTTTACTAAGAGCGTTTGAAACAGTTTTATGGTTGTAAAACCGCTGCCACGAAGCAGGGAATTGGATGAGCTGGAGTTGGAGACTGGAACTCCAAAATTCTGTCGGCACCTGAATCCCGACGTGGGGAACAAGGGCTACAGTAGCAATTGAGCTTACCTAAAGACGAGAGCATGTGGTACTGATTGCAAGTTCAAGAGCGATTCGGATCTCATTACAGCACATTCGGCCCATGAATGTGCAGCTAGGGTATTTTAATCGTACACATTTGTAACACCAACGAAATCGTCCACCCACTTCCCAAATACTTAGGATTGGGTATTAGTATTCGCAGATGCGTCCTGCAGAAAGTCGTACTCTTGGGTCAACCCCTGGTAAAACATTGGATCTAAGTCGGGAAGGAAGTAACTGAAGATGCCCATGACATCTGTGCCCATGAGGGCTCCCGGCGAGAGTTGGTCCGCGCCGCCATCGAGTGAAAACTCGGCAAAGCTCGTGGGCATGGAGTTGATGACGAGATTGTTGCCCGGCAACTGCTGCAAGAGGAGTGATTCAGTAAACAGCAACCCGGGAAGTGTCTTTCTGTGGAATCTCACATTCGACGACATGTCCATGGACATGTCGGTTGGTCCTCCTGCGCCAGCACTTAACGAGGGTGGTTGCTGAACGTTCATGGAGGACTGGATCGGAAGTTCGACGTGATTAGTTCCAAAGTCGGAGTTCTGCACTCCGTTCACGTAGTCTCGAGCAATCTTGGCAAACTCGGCGATGAGGGAGCCTGGAAGGGTGCCGCCGCTGGCGTACTCAATTCGGCTGAAGTGACCGGCTACCATGTCGAGAAGCGCCAGGTTCGAGGCCGTGTCTGGCTGCCGCGGGTCGTGGATGACAATGTCAAACAGAACGAACAAGGCCGTTATCGGGATTCCCGCAATGACCCTGCAGGACGCGTCAGAACTAACTCGCCATACAACCGTGTCAAGCGCATCTTTTCACTCACCAGGTTACTGTGTATGGCTCTACCTCAATCATCGTAGTCAACTCGAGGATGGACCGAGACGCGCCAAGGATGGCTTTCAAACTGGCGCCCTTTCGCTCTGAAGCAGCTGTGTCTTCTTCAGAGCTGGACAGGTACACCAGCGTCGTCCTCGACAGAGTGAGTAGCAAGCTGTTGTAAAGGTAATGCACAATGAGCGAGAGAGACCTTGCAACGGGATCCGGCACCGCCTGGGGCCGGACAGCTCCGCCAGGTCTGAACCCGGCGTCGGGCATTGAGAACCGCCACTCCTCCAGCTCGTCGGATAGTTGGCGGATGACGTCCAGGTAGTAAGAGTTGGAGTTGCCCGACACGCCGACCGCGAACAGGGACGAATACGCCCGCGATAAAAGGCGCCCGAACCGAACCAGATGGAGAAACCAATTAAAGTCTCCGACGCACGCTTCGGGCACGACGGGGATTGGACAGAAGATGTCGTTGTCGACGAAGCCCTGGGGACGATGTCAGCAAACTGTTCAAGTTATTCTTCTCGGAGACGTTACGACCCACCGAACTCCGTCCAAAGTGAAAGCTCGTAATCTTTTCAATGGCGTACAGGATCCAGAACGCCTTTTGGTACGCATATGCAGCGCTTCCGGTGAAGCTGTTGCACGACATGCTCTGCGCCCGCCGGGCCGCCTCCGACATAATTACCGGCTCAACGGCCAGGCCACAGATACCCAGTCCAAACACCGACATGGCCGTGAGAGCCTGGAGCGTAGTGAGAGAGTCTGGGAGGAGGAGGAGGTCGGAAAACGTGCCCAACGCGACCGAAAACAGCCGCCAGGACTCGCCCTTCCCCGCCTCGAACGACCCGCCGTCGCAGTACTGGGCGCCTAGCGCGAGGACGGTGTGGTAGAGACAGGACCATTGCTTGCTGTGGTTGAGTAGATCTGGAAAGTTGGGGCTTGAGACTGTCGACTCGAATGATGTCTTGTCAAGGAAGGGAAACATGGGGTGCACGCGCTCAAAGTAGACTACAACTAGTTAGTTTCCGTTATGTAGTCGTGTCTGGAGAGTAAGGAGAACTTACGTTTGATGTACAACGCAACTTTGGGCCGGTCAGTGACCGACTCGGGTTGCTGTACACGTCGCGCCGTAGTCGTCACGTCGCTACGCCTCAATCGGCCGTTCACCACCGTGGAGATCCTCCCAACCAGCTCGTTGACTTTGTTGTTCCGCAGGCGTCCCGATAACGACAGCAGCCTGCTGTCCGAAAAGAAAGTGAGACTATTGCGGCCGCCTGCTTCTGTCAGTGAGATGTTGTATCTTGTGCATTGTTTTTGTGGTACGGTTTACCAAAGATGCCATTACGCTGGTTTTCATCAGTGATCTAGTCTGATGCGGACTCGAGAATGGGATACTCACGGGTACAAATATCACGTCTTCGGCAGTCTTCCTACCCGCGGACCTTGGTCTTTGCGCCTTCGCAAGCACGCGGTCGACGTGCAGGTCTTGGATGCGGTGCGGTGGAGACTTTGGCGGTGTTGACCTCGGGTCTTGCTTGACGTCTGCGGTCGAGAGATCAAGCACAGCTTTCGCGTCCGGGGCACTTGGTTTTTGTTGATTTGCTGAAGAGTAGTTGGTTGGTAGGAGTTGGCCGGCCACTGGGGAAAAGCGAATCGGTCAGCTTATTTCACCAGTTCATCGAGGATCGAGGTGAGGAGTATGGACAGGTCGATGCCAGATAACAGGAATTCAGCTGGAAGCTTACCATTTCGTCTGTGAGCCAGCCTCTTAATGCTAAAGTAACATTCTGTCTTCCGACGCTTCTCTCGAGTCAGTACGAGGGGAGCAACTCTGTTGCTGAACGGTCGACGACTTACTACACAGTTCGCACAAGGACCGGGTAGCCCAGAGCCTTTTGGAAACAAGTCAACAACAGTTCGTAAGCTTCGATTCGTTCTCAATCACGGCCGCCTCTGAAGAAGATCGGCCGAGGACGTACCTGGGCATCGGACCTTGCGGGCCTTACAGGCATCGCAGGACTTGTGGGTTCGGATGGCCCCAGTCGGGCCGGGGCTGGAGCTGGACGCAGGCTTCTCAATCATGCTCGGCTCTTCTCAAGAACGACCGACGAGAAAACGAAATAAACACTGAAAAGACGGTTGAAATGTCAAACATTCGGCCGACGACAAGTGTGGTGGGACAAAACTTTGGACGAGCGGGAGTGGGAAGCTTTGATGCTTTTCTTTCGGTTTAAGGGGGGTGGAGGCCCCTCTCCAGACCTCGGCGCCGAACTGCCGGATTCGGCAAGTCCAAGCACACAGCAACACACACCCACATGTCGGCGGCTCTCGCAGAAAGCCGTTGGCCCACGTCATGATAGACAGGCTTCCTAGATTATTTATGGGTACTAGTTGTCGAAAAGTAGGGGATCTCGGTGCCGACCTTTCGTTTGTGGCATATCTCATTGCATGTGGCAGAGTTTGGGGTCGGCTTTTTGCTGACAGGCTCGGGTTGCGACATGGAACCATGTCTTGGTCTGGAGCGAGGCTTTGAATTGGCTCCGATTAAAGAAACCAGCGAAATGATGATTTTTGCTCCAAGAGATTCCATGTAAATAAGAACTCTCCCGTGTCAGTCAATTTTGTCACATGCTCTAGCCCCTGTGTCTTGTTCCCATCGTCATTCTTTCTTAGACCTGGCCTTCCAGCTTGCACCTCGAGCCAACTCTCAACTCCTCTCTGCAACTTCCATTTCTCACCAAACCCTTTCATATTACTTAATATAGAGCTTCGGCCTGTAATCACGATGAGGAGCTCTCCTAGCTCGTCTGAGGGCGTCAAGCCGTCTCCCTCTGACGACACCCTCCACGCCAAAACACTACACACCCCGTATCAATACCAAGATGAGACAGACGTCGAGAACGATTCCAGACTTAACGAAGTCATCCGGCCCCGCAGCATGGAGCTCATCCGAACAGTATCTAGAATCGACCCAACGATCAACCCCTTCATCTCCTCCCATCCCTCCTTGGACCCGAACTGCCGCGAGCAGTTCAACGCCAGGAAATGGGCGAAGGCCCTCCTCCAGCATTCGGCTCACAACCCTGAGGAGTACCCGCGCCTGGAGGCCGGTGTCGCCTGGCGCAACTTGAGCGTCCACGGCTTCGGCACTGACACGGACTACCAGAAGGATGTCCTCAACGTGCTCTACCAGGCCCCCTTGATGGCCAAGCAGTTTCTCAGCAACAGGCGCCAGAAGATCGACATCCTGCGGGAGTTTGACGGTCTTGTAAGGAGCGGCGAAATGCTTCTGGTCCTCGGCCGCCCGGGTAGCGGTGTCACTACTCTGTTGAAGACGATCGCCGGCGAGACTGAGGGACTCCATCTCGACAAGCACTCGCACTTTAGCTACCAAGGTCAGTAACGCGGCAAGCATCCCACAGCTTCAACTCCATAGTCTAATCCCATCCCAGGCATACCCATGGAAACCATGCACAAGGCCTTCCGTGGCGAGGTCATCTACCAGGCCGAGACCGACATCCACTTCCCCCACCTGACCGTCGGCCAGACCCTGCTCTTCGCCGCCCTGGCCCGGACGCCCAAGAACCGACTTCCAGGCGTCGGTAGGAGACGATACGCAGAGCACCTACGAGACGTTGTCATGGCTGTCTTTGGCATCTCGCACACCATCAACACCAAGGTCGGCAACGACTTCGTCAGGGGTGTTAGTGGTGGTGAGCGGAAGAGGGTGAGCATTGCCGAGGTCACCCTGAGCCAGAGTCCGATCCAGTGCTGGGACAACAGCACGCGAGGTCTCGACAGTGCAACGGCCCTCGAGTTTGCGCGGACGCTGCGGTTGTCCACCGATCTGGCAAAGACGTCGGCCGTCGTGGCCATGTACCAGGCCTCGCAGCCGGCTTATGATGTGAGTACACGTGCACGATATCAATGTTGCTACAGGATGGCAGAGCTAATCTGATCGAAACCAGACTTTCGACAAGGTGTCCGTTCTGTACCAGGGACGGCAGATCTACTTCGGGCCCACCGGTCTGGCGAGGCAGTACTTCATCGACATGGGCTACGCCTGTCCCGACCGCCAGACGACCGCTGACTTCCTGACCTCACTCACCAACCCTGCTGAGCGCGCCGTCCGGAGTGGCTTCGAGAACAGGGTGCCCCGGAGCCCCGATGAGTTCGCGGCCGTGTGGAAGGGCAGCGAGCTGAGGGCCCGCCTGATGGATGACATCTTCTCTTTCGAGGAGCAGTACCCGATGGACGGTCCCGAAGTCGAAAAGTTCGTCGAGACTCGCAAGGCTCACAAGCAGGCTATGATGTAAGTTCTTCGGGTGATACCTGCCGGCATCTGTTGTTGCCATATGCTAACTACTCATTTGTAGATCCTCCAAGTCTCCGTATACCATCTCCGTCCCAATGCAGGTGTGGTTGTGCATGCAGCGTGGATACCAAAGACTCTTGGGAGACAAGCTGTTCTTCTTCGTGACAGTGGCTGGCAATCTCGTCATCTCCATCGTCCTCGGGAGTATCTTCTTCGACCTCCCGCCCGACGCGTCGAGCATGAACTCCCGCTGCGTTCTCTTGTTCTTCGCCATTCTCTTCAACGGTCTGAGCAGTGCACTTGAAGTGAGACTACCCCGACTATTAGACACAGTTGCACCGATCGCTAACTTGACTACAGATCCTCACTCTCTACGCCCAAAGACCCATCGTCGAGAAGCACGCCCGCTACGCCCTGTACCATCCCTTCTCGGAAGCCATCTCGTCCACCATCTGCGACCTCCCCAGCAAGATCCTGTCCACCCTCGCCTTCAACATCCCCCTCTACTTCATGGCCAAGCTCCGCCAGGAGGCCGACGCCTTCTTCATCTTCCTCCTCTTCGGCTTCACCACCACCTTGTCCATGTCCATGATCCTGCGCACCATCGGCCAGACCTCGCGCACGATCCACCAGGCGCTCACCCCGGCCGCCATCTTTATCCTCGCTCTCGTCATCTACACCGGCTTCGTTCTGCCGACCGGCAGCATGAAGGGCTGGCTCCGCTGGATCAACTACATCAACCCTATTGCGTACGCCTTCGAGAGCCTGGTGGCGAACGAGTTTGCCGGCCGGCAGTTCCCCTGCGTGCAGTACGTCCCGGCGTACCCGAACGCGGGCCCTACCGAGAGGACCTGTGCGGTTGCCGGCGCGATGCCCGGGGCGGACTTCGTCGACGGCGACTTTTACATGAAGGCGCACTACAGCTACTTGAAGTCACACATGTGGAGGTGAGTGGCGCGGTCTCCGTTTAGTGCTGCTCGGGACGAAGGGAGCTAACGAGGAGCACAGGAACTTCGGAATAATCATCGGCTATATCATCTTCTTCTTGGCTGTCTACCTCCTGGCGGCGGAGTTCATCACCACGAACCGCTCCAAAGGTGAGGTCCTGCTCTTCAAAAGAGGTCGCAAGGCGCCTGTGGCAAAGAACTCGCCGTCGGACGAGGAGACCGCGCAGCCGGACCGTGTCTATCACCACGAGAAAGGCGAGGCCCCCCTCTCTCCGCCGGTGGTGAGACGTCCTTCCGCTGAGCAGAAGCACTCTTCCGTGTTCCACTGGCGGGATGTGTGCTACGACATTACGATCAAGGGGCAGGACCGCCGTATTCTCAACCACGTCGACGGGTGGGTGAAGCCGGGGACGTTAACGGCTTTGATGGTAGGAACTATCTCGCTATCCAAAGTGACGACGCAGCTGACCCGGCGTAGGGCTCTACCGGTGCAGGCAAGACGACACTGCTGGATGTGCTGGCTAACCGCGTCACGATGGGAGTGGTCTCTGGCGACATGCTCGTCAACGGTATCCCCCGGGACCAGTCGTTCCAGAGGAAGACGGGCTACGTCCAGCAGCAAGACATCCACCTCGAGACGTCGACGGTCCGCGAAGCCTTGCAATTCAGCGCGATGCTCCGTCAGCCTGCCTCTATAACCAAGGAGGAGAAGTACGCTTATGTTGAGGAGGTCATCGGCCTCTTGGAGATGGAAGCCTACGCAGACGCGGTTGTTGGTGTGCCGGGCGAAGGTCAGCAACCAGTCTTGTGACTCTCAACTATTCAGCGGCTAACTCATGCATAATAGGACTCAACGTCGAGCAACGCAAGCGTCTGACAATCGGTGTCGAGCTAGCAGCCAAGCCAGACCTGCTTCTCTTCCTCGACGAGCCAACCTCGGGCCTTGATAGTCAAACCGCGTGGTCCATTGCGTCACTCATCAGGAAACTCTCAAAGAACGGCCAAGCAATCCTCTGCACCATCCACCAGCCCTCGGCGCTCCTCTTCCAGCAATTCGACCGCCTCCTGCTGCTAGCCCGCGGCGGACAGACGGTCTACTTCGGCGACGTCGGCGATGGATCGAGAACGCTGACGCAGTACTTTGAGCGATACGGCGCGCCGCCGTGCGACCCGGACGAGAATCCAGCCGAGTGGATGCTCCGCGTGATCGGGGCCGCGCCGGGGGCCAAGACCGAGAGGGACTGGCCGCAGACGTGGAAGGACAGCACCGAGTTCGGCGAGGTACGCCGCGAGCTCGACCGCCTGGAGAGCCAGGCCCAGAACACTCGGAGCCACGGTACAGGCGAGGAGCTCTCGACGTATGCCAACCCTTTTCACGTGCAGTTGGCGATGTGCATGCAGCGGGTGTTCCAGCAGTACTGGCGCACGCCGTCGTACATCTACTCCAAGCTCATCCTCTCCGGGGGAACGGCAAGTCACTCCCATCCCAACCTCTTGAGCCCTACCGCTAACAACTCCTTTAGAGCCTCTTCATCGGCCTATCCTTCCAGAACACCCCCCTCACGATGCAGGGCCTCCAGAGCCAGATGTTCTCCGTCTTCATGCTCCTCGTCGTCTTCGCCTTCCTCGTCTACCAGACCATGCCCAACTTCATCCTGCAGCGCGACCAGTACGAGGCCCGCGAGCGCGCCTCGCGCGCCTACTCGTGGCGCGTCTTTGTGCTCGTCAACGTCGTCGTCGAGCTGCCGTGGAACACGCTGGCGGCGCTGGCCGTCTTCTTCCCGTTCTACTACCTCGTCGGCATGCAGCGCAACGCAGAGGGCGCGGAGGCCGCGCGCGGCGGGCTGATGTTCCTGCTTGTCTGGGCCTTCTTGCTCTTCGAGTCGACGTTCGCGGACATGGTCGTCGCGGGCGTGCCGACGGCCGAGATCGGGGCCACGCTGGCACTGCTGCTGTTTGCCCTGTGTCTGATCTTCTGCGGGTGAGTTCCAAAAGTCCATCTTCTAGATACTACATGTAGGTATTCCAGGCTTCAGCTGCTAACATGGATAATCACCAGCGTCATCGTTCCCAAGGACGCCCTGCCCGGCTTCTGGAAGTTCATGTACAGGGTGTCCCCGCTGACGTACCTCGTCGACGGCCTCCTCTCGACGGGCCTCGCGCACAACGACGTCGTCTGCTCGCAGCTGGAGCTCCTCCGCTTCGAGCCGGGGATGAACGCCACCTGCGGGCAGTACATGGAGCCCTTCGTGCAGTTGGCGGGCGGCCGCGTGTTCAACCCCGAGAGCAACGAGGGGTGCCTGTACTGTCCGATGGCGACCACAGATGCATTCCTGGGGACGGTGTCTGCGTCTTTTGATAACAGGTGGCGCAACTACGGCCTCATGTGGGTGTACATAATCTTCAATGTCGCTGCGGCGCTGGGTCTGTACTGGCTGGCGAGGGTGCCGAAGAGGTTTTCGATGCCGAGTATTGGGAGGGGCAAGAAGGCTTGAACGGGTGGGCTCTATCGAGACTGACTGGCCGAGATGGTTGAACCCGGGGTTTGTGTTTAATCTACTAGCTGTCGTGTATTTGACGAGAAGCTGGAGGGATTGACACTAACTAGATTGATTGGATGGAAGGAAGGAAGGAACTCGGAGATCACGGCGACGAGGCGTTTGTCAGGTTTTATTTCATGGCGACCATTCTCACATCAAGAACTCAATATTCCCAATAGTAGTGGCTAGTAACGAAGGGAACACCCGGGATGCATTCAAGTGTCGATATTCAGCTGCCTTTCCTACAATCCGTCTACTACTTGATTCGTTCGTGCCGCATTTAATCACGTCTATCTCCCCAGGTGGACCGACTGCGTTCCTTATCTGCTAATAATCTCTTGCGAAACCTCGCAGCCCAGCGTTACGGGCTGCTATCGTCAGCTTAGCCATCTCATCTAATCCAATTCAGCTAACTCAATCAACCCACACAAAGTCGAGTAAAAGACCAACAGGCCCGACATAGTGTGATGACAGATGGATGGACAGACGGGAATGGCACAGATAAACAGACAGGCGGGGCAGAAAAAGAAAGGCACCCGAATCGCAACCGACAACAGCATCATCAAAAAGCAAAAAGGAATGATACGGGCTCAATCGGGAATCGAACCCGAGACCTCGCCCATTCCCGCTGTGCGGAAGGGTTGTGATGATGCACAAGCACCCGAAGGGCGAATCATACCGCTAGACCATTGAGCCGACATCGGGTTTTCTGTAGACAGTAACCAATGGTTGCATTGCTGACGACTGGTTGCATCCCATAGAGGCAACGCTGACCCGCTGTTGGGGCTCCATGGCGGTGGGACTCATCGTGAAGCGAGGACTGCGAACTTTCGGTTGGCTTCATCCGGTGCGGCTGCGAGAAAGTGGGGAAACGTGGCACGGATAACTGTCCCTATTATTCATGGTGCGATGTTTGTGGTGGATAGTATTGTGGCATGCATATCACGTAGCAGCAAAGTGGCGCGGAGGATATGTTGTGCGACTCACAACTGAGGGTTTGTACACCATAGAACACGGGTAACGCATTGTTCTTTTTTCTCATCTACTTGACCTGTCTGTATACCGACACAGACAAATCCACCTAAATCTTCGGCTTGGCGTGGCTGCGTTTCTGTAGATTCCGCTCCGCCGATAGGATCATGTTGACATGACTGCTCAGCGCCACCACGTTCCCTTCCCCGTCCAGCACGGTCACCTCCAAGTCCAGCCGGCCGTTGCGGATGACCTTGGTCAGACACCGGATGAATAGCCACTCGGCGCCCTCCTCGGGCAACGCCCGCTTCACATCGAGATTGAGCGCCAGCGTCGGGTACCAGAACATCTCGTCGGACCGGAACGGCGTCTGCTCCTCGTCCCGGCGCGGCCGCCACCCCTCCACGATGGTCGGGTACGCATCGGCGATATATCCCAGGGAAGCATTCGTGAACCGCTGCTCCCCGCCGTTGAACCGCAGCCACAGGTCCATCATCCCGCGCCGGACGCCCTCGCGCGGGGCGTAGTGCTCGAGGTTCGTGTGCGCCCGGGCAAACGACGTCGCGCGCGCGTTCAACTTATCCCTCCTCACCCAATGCGGGTCTTTCCCGTGCAGCAGCATACCAAAGTCGACGGGCTTCGGCGGCGGCGCGAGAGCCCACCCGCTATCCAGACTGAGCCCCTCCTCGAGGCTGAGGCGGCCGTTGGTGACGTACGCGACGACGTTCCGGCGGGACGCCGAAGTGGTCCACGGCGCCGAAGGTAGGACCTCGTGCTGGTAGAGCGTGACGTGCAGCGTCGACAGGCCGCGGCCGAGCTTCACCTCGTCGACCACCAGCACGGCGGGGCCGACCTCGGTGCGGCTGACGTACTCAAAGTGCGCGTGGATGGCGTCCGGCTGGCCGCGTCCGGCGAGGTGGAGGGAGGCCGCGCGCAGGATCACCGAGGCGACGTAGCCGCCGTTCGGGACTGTCGTTCCGTCAGTCGTGTCCTCCGGGCGGCCCCTCCTCCCCCCCGGGGCGGCGACGAACCTGAGCCGATGCACCACGCCGAGACAAGGTTGGCGCCGTAGACGTTCGGGGCTAGCCTCGTCACCTTTGTCGCGTCGGCGAAGGGCACCATCTCATGGGATGGGGCGGATGCCATGCTGCCGGGCGAGGGTGGGAGAGGGGGTTACTTGTTTGGCGGAAAGTATCGCGACGTCACCAATTGTCCAACCAACAGAGGAGACAACGCTAGGTTGATTGACTCGCACAAGGGAACAATGCAAGATTAGTAACTCTTCAAGATCCGAGGGGACCAGTAATGCGGACTTGAGGATCCGAGGTGCGTTCCACGGTGTCAGAATCCGGGGAAGTATCCTCTTAGCCGCTGGGGTTCGTGATGGCACTTACGCCTGGACCTCTGAACTCCGTAGGGACCAATAGACTCCGTCTCAGGGGATTCCCTTGCCGGTGTCTGGTCGGTCGGAGTTTGGCCCGATATGCCGCTCTTCATCGAGCGTACCTCGGCACTCTCACTGTCACCTGATTTTCTTCAACAACGATTATCGGAGATGAGGAGATAAGGAATACCTCGGTAAGTGGACCCCGGAAGCTGTTTACTCATCCCTACCCACCAGGGATTAGTGTAGCTCAGTGAGATTTCAAACGATGTGAGATGAGTTTTTCAGTGACAACCAAAGGGCCTCCTTCGAACCGCCACGACAGCAGCTTAACAGTCGGTAAGCCAATCCTTTGACCCCTGACAGCTCTGGCGCCCGCGGAACCCATCCTTCAGATCCTATCGAGGGTGGAGTGTCCGTCTCATAGGACAAGTCGGGTCCCAACGCCTTGGCTCCGATGGATCCACGAAATCCCAACAACGCGGCGTCGCCGTGCTGGTCCGCTCGAGTCTCCGGTTCTTTTTAAGATATCGCCGAAGATACAGCTTGTTTACTCCTGAAAAAAAGCTGTTCCTTGTGATGGTTTGCTTGACTTTTCTTATGAATCATATGCACTTCACTTGACCCACGTCGCCAACTCACAACTCACTCTCACTCCCATTCTCACTTCCGTGATCGTGATCCTCATCTCAGCCCCATAATAATTTTTTCACCTCTCATCACAACCTCTCACCACACCTAGAAATGACGCTCAAGCAAGCGCCGTTCCCCGGCTTCACGGCCCTGACCGACCAAGTCTTCGTCCGCGAGGGCGAGGACCTCGCCCCGGGCACCTCCCCCTCCCCCGACCACCCGCGCGTCGTGATCGTCTTCGGCTGGGGCGACGCCTCCCCGAAGCACGTCGTGAAGTACACCGACGGCTACCGCAGGCTCTTCCCCCACGCCCGCCAGATCGCCGTCCTCTCCTCCATCCGCCGCGGCATGCTCGAGGACGTCCAGCAGCGCGCCGCCGGCATGCGCCCCGTTGTCGAGGCCGCCTACCCTGCGGACGTCCGCGGCGCCGCCGACGAGGACGCCGTGCTGATCCAGACCATGTCCAACATGGGCGGCATCAACTTCGCCTCCACCATGGAGGCCTACCGCCAGATCCACGACGCGCCCATGCCCCAGCGCCTCGTCGTCTACGACTCCACGCCGGGGAGCCCGTTCATGACCTGGGAGACGCTGG
Organism: Colletotrichum musae; assembly: GCA_027406025.1. Taxonomy (NCBI): domain Eukaryota; kingdom Fungi; phylum Ascomycota; class Sordariomycetes; order Glomerellales; family Glomerellaceae; genus Colletotrichum; species Colletotrichum musae. The sequence continues at coordinate 2,037,950 of JANVYC010000004.1, forward strand.
GCCGCTGGTCCGACGCGACGGCCATGGGCCTGGCGCCGTACGTCCCGCTGCCGTACGTCGTGACCAAGGTCATCGCGGGCGTGCTGCTGGCCGCCGTCCGCGGGGTGCAGAACCTCATGGGCTGGGAGCCCGCGCCCATCTTCAGCAACAGGGCCATGACGGACGAGCGCTACGTGACTCGTAACGTGCGGAAGCTGTACTACTACGGCCCGGACGACCTCATCATCCACCACAGCGAGATCGAGGAGAACATCGCCCGCGTCGCCAAGGCTGGCTACAAGCTCGACACTGTGGTGTTTGAGGGCAGCGGCCACGTTGGACACATGCGCATGCACCCGGACAAGTACTGGGGCGGCATCGCGAGCACGTGGAAGGAGGTGGCCGGGCCGAAGAAGGTCTGATTGTGTGTTTAGTGCATGTTTGGCTTCCGATGCTGGCGTTGGGGAGTTGTCGTTGCTTACAGATAGACGATATTAGAGGTTGACGGCCTGTCAGCCAATGCTAATATACCACCGCAAGGAGTATGTCTTTGGTTGTCGCTTAGAGCTTAGCTGCGCCGAACTGATGTTGAGATGAACGTGACAAGGCGAATCACTCTTTGGTCATCTTACCGCAGGCATGACGTCAGACATCCTTCTTTCCTTCAAGACTCACTTCAAGCAACGAAGAGCGACGTTGGCAAACCCAAAACACCCAAAACACCATACACAACAACCAAAGTCCAAGATAACACAACACGAAGTCATCATGCCTTCCAAGGTGGCCATCACCCCCCTATCATCCCTCCGCGTCTCAAAACACCTCATCCCCGCACACAACCTTCTTCCCAACACCAGCATCCAGCACAAGCCGCTCATGATCTACCACTCCGCCTTCCCCTCCACAACAACCGCCTCCGCGATCGAGTCGCACCTCTCCTCCGTCGGTGTCGTCGAGCCGCAGTGGCGGTACACCATGTACAGCACCAGCCACTTTCACAGCACGACACACGAGGTGCTGTGCGTCAGCAACGGACGGGCGAGGCTTTGCTTCGGCGGGGAGGAGAACGAAGGACGTGTCGAGCCAGTGGTCGAGAGGGGGGATGTGATGATCGTCCCGGCTGGAGTCTCGCATCGCCTGCTGGAGGATATGGACGGTGGATTCGAAATGGTTGGGAGCTATCCCAAGGGGTGCCACTGGGACATGTGCTACGGGAAGAAGGGCGAGGAGGGCAAGGTCTCTGGGATTGGAAAGATTGAGTGGTTTACGAAGGATCCCGTCTATGGTGCCGATGGGCCAGCAGTGCAAGTTTAAGTTATTCAATGTCGGAGAAGCTCTTCGAGTTTAAGCGTAGGTCATATGTCCGTGTTCCCCAAGTTTGTACTCGAAGTGAATATCATACATCGTCAAAGTCAGGCCGTACATAATGTCCGTCGTGAAACAAGAAAAATATCGGCCGTGGAAATCGCCAAGGGAAGAAGTCTTAAAGGGCAGATGCCGGCCGTTTGCCAAACTCCCATTGTTGGCATAGCCGCTGCGCAGTCAGCCCCCGTGGCGTACGGCGCCACGGTAGGAGCTATATGTGACGGCGCATCAGGTAATCCAAGCGTAGGAGGCTTATAGCGAGGAATGCCGTAATTAGCCTATACAAATATAAGGGCCGTTTGTATTACTAAGGCCGGAAATAGCTTAAATATATTTTAACTTAATTTATATAGAAAGGATTTATTCTATATTTATATAGAGTCTATAGGCCCCTAGATCCTAGAAGCGGGGGTTTAACTAAGATCTATATTAATTTTTAACCCCTACTTAAACTAACTTAGTAATTATAATTATAATACTCTATATTATATAGTAGTACGACTTATATAAAGCTATTTAGACTTAGTTTATTAACTATCTATTACTAAGAGGAGTGCTAGATCCCTTACGTTTAAATTACTTAGATTCCTAATATATTGTTAAGTATAAAGAAGCGCTTATAGGATAATGTAAAAGAGGAGTCTTCCCCGTTAATAGTTTAGTTTATAGAGATAATTAAAGGCCTAAGAGCTATAAGTAGTAGCTAAGAAGAGATTATTAGATAGTTACGTTAGGACTTTATTAAAAAGAGTAAGGCCCGTAACGATCGATCCCCTATACTTCTTAACCCACGGGGGAGTATACTAGCCCCTACTTATAAGCTGCTTAGTGTGGCTTAGAGAGGGCTACTGTTACCCCTAATATATCCTTTTAGCCTTTTATAGATACTGAGCTTATAGTCCCCTATACCTAAGTTAAATATAATAATATAGGATATACTAGAAATAACGTTTCCTATACGTATATCTATTAAAATACTAGAAAAAAGTAAATATTAAAAAAAAAGCGTATAGAAAGATTATTTTAAAGACTTTAAGCTAAAGATACTAAAAGAATACTTTTTAAAAGGCGTATTAAACTAGCTCGCTTAGTTAACTTAAATCTTAATAGCTCTTAGGATCTATAGTTTTAAACTTAAAAAGGGCCTAAGTAATATTAAAAGTTTATATATTAATAATAAAATTAAAAACGTTATTTTTAATAGCTCTATATCCCTTATTATATATATTGTAAACGGAAAGTAAATATAGTATATACTAGTTTAGAACTATACAGACTATAGAGTAGTTCTACGCGGGTAGCTTTAAAATTAACTTTATATATATATATTTAAGGGAAGTAATTCCATAAGTTATATTATAAAATTTAATAAATTTATATACTATTTAAAAGTGGCTAGTGGTTAAATAGCTTTAGAGGATAAGGTTTATACGTTCTTTTAAGGAATAAGCTTATAGTATAAGGATTAGTCTACGCGTTTTAGATCCTTCTAGTAAAGCGGTATACCTATTATAATTAACGGACTTATTACTAACTTTACTAATAAGGCCCGTATATATAATAAGTAGAAGGTTATAGTTTTATAAATAATAAATAGTAATTAATCTACTATAGGGCTAAAAAAAGCCCCTAAAAAAGACCTTTTAAATTATAAATACTAGAATTATAGTAAAAAAGGCTATATTAGGGCTACTTATAAAGTAGAAAAAAAAGAAGATAATAAGAGTAAAGGGGAGAAGACTTCTAAAGCACCTTCTACAATACTACTAAAGAGTAATACACCGCTAAAGGCGTTTAAATAAACTAACCCACTAAAGCTAAACTCTTTTTTAAGTCTAAGGATATTATAAAAAGACTTTAAAGCTATTTAAAATAATTTAAAGGTAGTTAAAAGTAAAGTAAAAATAATTAAAAAAGAGTTTGTAAATAATAAGTAGGCTATAATACTTATAAATACCCTTTTCTAGTTAGTTAAAGAAAAAATAGACGCTTAGCTTTAGGATTCTAAAGTAAGTATATATATAATTAACAATATAGTATAGTATAAGAGCTATACAGCTATTATAAGTTAATAGTGGGTTATAACTAGTAATAGGCTAATCTACCTAGAGCTTATAAGAGTTATTATTCTATACTTCTATAATAGTTATATTATAAAGCTATAAAACGTATTATATTTACTAATTCTCTCTATAAATGTATTTAGTAAGAAGTACTTTTATAAAGCTAGAGGCCATCTACTTAATAAAGTATTAATCGTATAGAATAGAAAGCTCTTTAATAAACTTAATATTAAGGAAAGGGGTTTTTATTTATCCCTAGTAGACCTAAACTTATTAGCTATACTCTATTTTATATAGATAAAAAAGTAGTAAAAGAATACTTAACTTTAGTATAAAAGATTTAGCTACCTAAAGTATTGTAAGTTAATTAAGTTAATTAAGCTTATAAGAGGATGTGCCCTAATAGTGAAAAATATTGTACTTTAACTTTACTTAATGTGCGACTTATTAAAGAGCTTATAGTATTTGCCTTATATACTGTATAAGTGCGCAGGGTACTTAGAAAATATAGTCCACGTAGATATAAAAAAGATTAAGCCAGCCACGTAGTATACTTACTTTACTATTGTTATAAATAATTGATTTTATAATTAGGATATAATATTATTAAACTTAAAAAAAAACCTCGCTTATAAGCTCGCTAACTACGCGCGCGGCTAGTAATAGTATTTTAAAGAGCCTATTAAAGTTATTTATATAAATAACACTAAAGAGTTTATATCTTTATTTTTAAACGTTACTTTAAGAAATATAAGTACGCGGGTAGAGTTGTCTCTTTTATATATTTATAAGTAGAATAGTGTTATAAAGTACTTTATTTAAATAGTTATAAACAAAGCGCGTTTTATATATATTAATATAGATATTCTAACTGAGTTGTGGCCGTAGATTATATTAGCTACTATATATATAGTTAATAAAAGCTTTACTTTAGTAGTTAAAAAAGAAATACTAATTTAAGTACTTATAAAGGATTTAAAGTCTAGGAAATACTCTGTTCTAAACGTTAGTAACTTAAGAGTTATTAGTAGCCGCTATTTTACTAATATTAATCCTAAAACCTAAGTAAAAAGTAAAAAAATAAACCCTAGAGCCAAAAAAAGCATTCTTATAAGCTATATAAATAATTAAACTTATTAAATATAGATCCCTAAGTGCTAGGAAGTAATAACTTTATTAATTATTATTTTTTATAAGCCTATAAGCTTTAAAAAAGTGGATCTCTATTGGTCCCTACTACTAAAGTAGGGAGCGGAATCTTAAAAATATTAGTGTACTATTTATAATAAACTTATAACTCTTTAGTTTATACTTAGTATAAGTAAAAACCGCCTACTAAATTAAAAAATTAAACTTATAACTTAAAGGGAGCTATTAAGTAACTTTATCTTAATAGCTTCTAGCGTAAAGATCTAGCCGTACCTAGACCCAGTAACCCTTATAGAGGCATATAATAGGCCCGTAGAAGACTAAGAGCTGTAGAAAGAAGCCATATATACAGAAATCCTAATTCTTATTAAGTAAAAAGTTCTTTCTTTTGTTTTAAAAAGTAAAGCACTAAAGAGCGCGCGGCTTACTATAAAATAAGTACTTAAGTATAAAAAGGCTTAAAGAATTATAACTAAAAGAAAGGCAAAAATCGTAGTAAAAGGCTTCTAATAGATATATAAAAGGGACTTTATTAAAACGTATATATTAACCTTATAATCTACTTTTTAAAGAATCCTTTTTATATATACTTACTAAAAGGGACTTACTATATACTAATAGAATTTTATTAAAGTATATTTTAATAGGGATTTTAATAAGTAGATCTATATATTACTATTTAAAATACTAAAAAACTTTTTTTTAAATACTTAATTTAAATACTATGTAGTAAAAGTTAATTATAATTTAAGTTAAAACTAAGTAATTCTATTATAAAAAGTATTATATAGGCTCTACTAAAGTAGTTAATAGTAGTAAATAAAGCTATAAAAGGTTCTTAAGTACTATAGCTTTAAGCTACTAGCCTTTAATAATACTATATACTATAATACAAAGGATAAGGTGTCTATAGTAACCTATATTAATAACATTATCGTTATTAGCTCTAAAGAAGCCATTAACTATATACTTACTATAGTAAATAAATAAATAAAAGTTATTAATTTAAGAGTCCCTAATTCGTTTTTAAGTATTAAACTATTATTTATAACTATAAAAACTATAATTTACTAAAGTACTTATATAGAAAATATTATAAAAGAATTTACTTAAAAAATATACCCTACTAACACTCCCGTTAAAGTAGAAGCCCTTATAGTTACTATACTAGTTAAAGGTAAAGTTAATAAAAGCCTTTAAAAGTAGTATTATTAAATACTTAATAAAGAGTAATTTGCTATTTAAATAACCTACCTAGATATTGCCTTTAAATATAGCTTATAGGGGAGGTTCTTCTACGCGCTTTTTAAGTAGTATTAAAAAGGAGCTACGCGCTTAGTGCGTTACTTTAAGAGTTACTATAATCTTAAGATTTAGTATACTGCGTAGAAGGGAATAGACAAGACTAATAATCTTAGCTTTAAAGGCTACTATAATAGCAATTATACTAAGTATCTTAAAACCTCGTAGTTAATAACTAAGTAAGTATTCTTTATAGTTAGTGGCCTAGTATTATAAAGGTTCTATTATTAAAAAACTGTAGTAAAGTTTTTTATAGAAGTGGAATACTATACTGCCTTAGTAGTAGCTTTAGAGGCTATATAAATCTAGAGCTTTTTCTTAAAGCTAAAAAAAGAGCTCCTAGAACTAGTCTGTGTATAGGCCGATAATATAGAAGTAATTATACTTATAAAGGGTAAGAGTAGTAATAACTAAACTAAGTATATAAAAGTTTATAACTACTATATTTAAAAGACTATAGAGTATAGGGAAGTTAGTTTTAAATATATCTACTTAAGTAATAATATTGTAGATATACTTATTAAACTACTTAGGAGGCTAGTATTTAAAAAACTACGGAATATACTTAGACTAATTAACTTAGGGCGCTATAGATCTAAATAGCTTTGTAGTAAAGGGGAGTATAATAGTGTATTAAGTAATTTAAGTATAAAAGGCTTATAGTAAGGAATACTATAATTAGCCTATACAAATATAAGGGCCGTTTATATTATTAAAGCTAGAAATAGTTTAAATATATTTTAATTTAATTTATATAAGAAGGATTTATTCTGTATTTATATAGAGCCTATAGGCCCCTAGATCCTAGGAGTGGGGGTTTAACTAAGATCTATATTGATTTCCGACCCCTACTTAAACTAGCTTAGTAATTATAATTATAATACTCTGCGTTACACTATAGCTATATGGAGTCACGTAACTATATAGCTCTACCTATAGCTCTAATATCTACACTAGCACCTAGGCCACTTTTAACCTATAAATATTATTACTCTTTTACTACGTATATTTAACTCTATATAGATTAATTACTAACGTTTTACTTATAAATAAACTAATACTAATTAGTAGTTAACCTACCTATTACTACTTAACTATAAGCTATAAATTAACTAAAATTACTTAAAAAAAACAATAATAAACTATTACAACCCTAACTTTAAAAGCGGGACCTCTAAAATACTATTACTATACTAAGTATCCCTTTAATTTTAAAAAGTAACTCCGACTTTAAAAGTAGAACTTCTAATAAATATAAAAAAAAGGAAGTATTAAAACATAATAAACCTATAATCCCGTTAAGCCTTTATTAGTAAAATTATAACTCTAAATAGCTAAAATATTACTACTAAAGTACTATAAAAAAACTATAAAAAATCCTTTTATAATAGCCTCTTTCCTTTTTTTCTTTATTTATAACTTCTTTTTAACTTCCTTCTTTTATTAACTCTTTTTTTTAACCTACTTTTTATATTTTTTAACTCTTCTTCTTTTTAAAAAACTAACTATAGCTTACTTTTTAATAATATAATTCTTTTAAAAAAGCTACTATTACTACCTCTTACTATAACTATAAACTTTTTTAATATTACTTCTTTTCCTTTTAATAAGGGTTAAGATTTACTTTTATAAAAAAACCTCTTTACTAACTATAATTATAACTTACTCCCCTACTTTAAACCCCTACTATACCTACTTAAAACACTATAAATTACTTTATAATTACTTAAGTTAATAAAAATTTTATTACTAGTATTTACTAACTATTTAAACTACTATTTACTTATTAATTCCATTACTTAAAAACCTATATATTAAACTCTATAGATTTATAGCCTCTCTTTTCTTTTTTTATAACCTACTTAAGTATATTTTAGTAGACTTTAAAAGATTTATATCTTTAGGCTAAATATAAGGGATATTACTAAGTCTTTTAAAGTTAATAATAATAAGACCCTTTATAAATCCTTATAATCCCTCCTCTATCCCTATTTATTATTCCCCTTATTTATTACTTTAACTCTATTCTTTTTATATAGTAATAATAAAATTTAAAGTTATTACTAATTATCTATAACTTAATAACTACTCCCTATCGCTAGCCTTTTATAAAGTAGTTATAAAGCTTTTTAGTGAATTTTATAATTTTAACTAAAAGGACTTTTATATAGCTATATAGGTTATTAAAATATTATAAATAGCCCCTATAAGTAAGCCTTTTAAGGACCTCTCCCTTATAGTAGTTACTTATAAACTAGTAATTAATATAAATTTTACTAATTAAAGACCTACTCTAGAGTATAATAAACCTACTAATAAAACCTCTATAGCTATACTTAAAACCTACTTACTATAGTCTCTTAATAAGTATATAATAAAAGGCTATACTAACTATATACTTTAAAAGACTTTTAATATTAACTTTAGTAACTAATTAATAAATACCTTTACTTAAGTCTTATTTAAAGTCTATTACGTTACTAAGGAATAATTATATACTAATAGTATTAAGTTTAACCCCTTATAAATAAATACTAACTAGTAGCTTTTTAATACTACTTAAATTACTTAATTTAACTTTTAGAGTAAAGAAGAAGTTATAAAAGCTATAGCTCTTTATAAGAACTTTAAAGTTAACTCTAAAAAGCCTTACTTCTTTAAATATATTATAAATAGTAAGTTATATAGTACTTTAAAGTTAATTAAGTAAAGTAAAAGTATCGTTTTACTATTAGTTAAATATTATAATAATACTATATTATAAAATACAAATACTTTACTACTATAAAAAATAGCTACCTCTTAATCCTTTTTAAAAAATTAATACTATAGCTAGCCCTATTAGCCTTATAAAGCTATATAGAGCTAACTCTACCCTTACTATTTTAAAGATTTTTCTTAAAACGCCCTAACTCTAGTACTACTACTCTTTAACCCTTTTATACTAAGGATACTTACTAACTTCTTTAAACTTAAAAATAGTATAACCTATAGTAGTAACTAGTATAAATCTCTTAATACAAAACTTAGGATTTTTAAGTATAATTACTACTTTATAAGTATTTTTTAATATTAAACCTATATTACCTTTTTATTAATACTATAAAGCTAAATATAAACTTTTTATTATAACTACTTTAGTAACTCTACTTCCCCTTTATTACTCTTTAATATAGTAGTTATAGTACGTAACTACTTTAAAACTAACTAGATACATTAGTAGTACCTCTTTAAGTAATAATATCTTAACCTTACTATAGAAATATAAAATAGCTAAAGTAAGTCTTATATTAAGTACTTTAATAAAATAATTGTAAAGTTTTTAAAAATTTAGTTTATACTTACTAAAGAGTACTAAAGTAACTATACTCTATATAACTAACTTCTTACTACTTACTACTTTTCTCTAGACTTTATATTAACTTTTATTAAAGGATCTTTTATACTTAATAGTACTATTACTAACCTATAGTTAACTACTAGTATTACTAATAGCTATACTATAAATAACTAATATATCTTTATAAATACTTATTATATTAATTATAAATATAATAGCTACTATAATAGCTACTACTAAAGCTATAATACCCGTAACTATCTCTATAGTAACGTACTTTCCTTTTATAGTAATAGTATATAAAAGTACTATATTTATAGTAAAATCGACTATTAGTTTAATAGGTATATATAAAAGAAGTATAATAAGGCGTATAAGTACTATAAATTATTATTCTATATTTAGAATCCCTTTTATAAGGAATATTACTAGTTCTTACTTTAATATAAGGGCTTTTTAAATAATAATAATAACTTCTTAGTTACTAATAACTTTAAAAAAGGCAATTTAAAATTTAAAAAGAATATTAAATTTATTTATTATATAATAACTTACTATACTTCTATAAGTATTAATAGCCCAGCTACTATTAATAACTACTATATCTTTAAGCTACTTAAAAATAATACTATAACCCACTACTTAATACAAATAAACCCCTTTATTTACTTAGTACCTATATTAACGTTTATATATAATAATTGCTACTCTTCTAACGTCTTTTATAGTATTATACTTAATACTAAAGTAGTAAAGTTTTTAACTATAAACTATAATTAATATATAGTACTATAAAATTACTTTTTACTAAACCTTAAGCTAAATACTTCTAGTACTAATAAAATCTCTATTTCTTTTAAAAATATAGTACTAGTTAACTTACTTAAATTTATTAATATCCCTACCCTATTTAAAAATATTACTTTTTATATAATACTTATAAACACCCCGTTTTTACTTAACTTAAGTAATATAAATTAACTTAGTATTATTTTTAATAACGTCTATAATAAACTCTATTAAAGTACTACTATAATCCTAATTATTTAATAATAAAAGTATAAATAACTTACTTTTAACTCTAAAAAGTTACTAGTATTTTACTACTTAACTAATATTAAGCTCTACTATCTCTATTATTAATTTAACTACTCTTTTATTTAATAACTCTATAACGTTTTATAAAAAGCTAAAAACCCTATTAAAATCTTTATTATTAAAGCCCTTAATTGTATATACCGTTAATACTAACTTAATAGTTTAATACTATTCTACTTTAAGTTTAACCTCTATAATAACTTTAACTTTAACTATAAAGTTATTATTAATATTATATATATTAATAATAAACTAGTTCTATATATAGTTAATATATTTATAACCTTTAATACTACTTACTTTTTAAAATTACTTTCTACTAAATATCTATAGTAAGTATTTTAAAAAAACTAAATTAATATATACTAAAAACCCCTTAATAACCTTATTATTAATTTAAGTACTAAATTTTAGTTTAATAAGTTCTATAGTAATACTAAATCCTTTAGTATTACTCTTAAAAATACTCCTATTAAAGTATACTACTTAATTAGTAAAGTTAAAAAATACTATACTATAGTATATAGAATCTATAAAATCTTTAAAGTAAAGAACCCTAAAATAAGCTATAATACTTATTTTTAAACTATAATTAAAACTATTAATAATACTACTAGCCTAAATAGCCTTATCCTAACTTTACTAGTATTTAGAGTATACCTCCGTATAAATAACTCCTCCCTACTATTACTAAACATTATAACTAAAGCTACTACTATTTATAAAGCTATAAATAAAGTCTACTACTTCTATACTAAATAAATAGTTATAAAAGGCCTTAGAGTATATAATAGCTTTAATATATCTATAAGCCTTAACCTTTTACTTTAATTTAAAGTTAGGGTATAGTATAAAAAAAGTAGTTAATAAGGCCTATACTTACTACTTTTAATTAATAGTAAGTTCTATATACTAGCCCTTTTATAGAGTCTATAAATATTTAAATTAACCTTTATTAAACCCTTTTATAATAATAATAATAAAACTAACTTTAAATCTTTACTACTAAACAACCCTAGCTATACTAAAAAAACTAAAAATAATAAAGCTAATAGCCCTAGAAATACCCTTAATAAAACTAAGCTACTTAAAAAAATCCTTAATAAAATCGTTATTAATCCTACTCCTTCCCCTACTATTAAAAACCTCCCTTAACTACCTAAAAGACGTTTTAACTACCTTTATAAAAATACTACTATAATATATATTTTAGTAAAAAAAAAAGCTAATTTTATCCTTATAATTAAACTATATAATAAAAGTATAATTACTATACTTAATAAACCCTTTTAACTATTAATAAAATAGGAAATTATAGTACTTTAAAATTGCAATATTTTTAACTTTATCCCTTATAACCCTAAAATCCATAATAACTACTATGTATTTAAATTAAGAATTATTAATAAAATTAAAAAAAAAACTATAAATAGTTTCTATAAAAAGTCCCGTCTTATAATTTAAAGTTATACTAATAATAAAAAAACTAAAATCCTTATATAGTTTTTAATAATTTAACAAACTTTATAGTAACTAATCCTTACTTTAACTCCTTCTTTAATCTATAATAGTATAACTCTATAACTATAAAATATTACTTAAGTATATATATAGTTAAAAACAAAGCTTAATTATACTATTCTTATAAAACTCCCTAAGTAAATTAAGTATTATTACCCTTATAATACTATTATAGTTATTAAAAAACTACTCTATAGTATTATAAAAATAGAAATACACTAATAAGTAATATATAACTACTACTACTATAAAAGACTTAATATAGTTAACTTAATATATAATCTATACCTTTTAATATTATTAATTAATAATAAAGAGTTTACTATAGTTAAAATATAAACTAACAATATATTAAAACTCTCTACTATTAATTTTTTAGTTTAAAAGAATAACTAACTTTAAAAAGTAAACCTCATAACTAAACTAAAAACCTTCTTAACTACTAATAATCCCCTTATATTTAATAGTAGTATTTTAAGCCTTAAAGGCAGTAATTTAGTATTTTAATAAAAGGGCTAGGGTAAAAAGCTTATTATTATAACCCCTAGAGTAAATTAAAAAGCTATATACGTTTAATAGTAAGCCCGTAGTACTTATATTATAATAATTTATTAACTAAAGGTATTTTATAATTTATTAATTGCTACTTAGTACTAAAACCCTAATAATAATAATATTAAGGCTTTAAATAAGTGTTTATAGTAATAGATTAATAACTAAAAATAAGGACTAATGTACGTTCCCTTTAACTTTACTATTAATAAGCTTTTTATATTTATAAATAAATTATTTACTAATAATAATAACTTTTTATTGTAGCTTAGCTTTATTATTATTTTTAATAATAAGTACTACTTTGCTAATAATACTTTTAAACTTATTAATAATATTATTTACTATAACTTTATAAAAAATAAGTATATTACTTATAGTGTACTAGTATTTAAAATTTATAATATAATAACTAGTACTAATATAGCTCTTACTATTACTAAGACTTTTTAAATTGTAACTAACTATTTTTAACTTTTTAAAATCCCTATAGTAGTATATATAGATTTATACTTACTATATAAATACTTTATTAAACTTAGTACTACTAAAAAAAAGTACTTAATAATTAATATTATAGCCCTAAAATAGTTCTATAAGTAATACAAAATTACTAATATTTACTAAATAGTAGAAAGTAATAACTTAGTTAATACTTTTATAAAAACCTCTTTAAACTATACTCTTAAAAGCTTTATTAATAGTAATAGTGCGATAATTAAGATAAAAGGATAGGTTATGTAAGAAGGTGTATAAAGTTAAGAATATAGAGAATTAAGGAATATAGGTAGTATAAAGAGGAAAATATAGGCTTTAGTTACTCTAAAAGTAGCCTTAGTAAGCCCTAGGTGCTTTAGTAAGCCCCGGGCCCGTTAGAAATAAGACTTAACCCCTATAGGGGTTTTTAAATTTTCTTTTAATTTTATAAAAAGTAGTAGCCCGTTAAATAGTATTAATTACTACTCTTTTTATAAAAGTAATTATTCTTTTTATTAAAGCCTTATACTTTAAGTTATAAAGTAAAAAGTGCTAGTGTTAGTATAGCTGCTACGTAGTTAGCCTCTATAGTGTATAGCGCTATAGTAGGAGCTATAGCTATATAGAGTTATATAACTACGTGGCTCTACTTATAGCTCTAATATCTATACTAGCACCTAAGCTACTTCTAACCTACGAATATTATTACTCTTTTACTACGTATATTTAACTCCGTATGGATTAATCGCCAACGTTTTACCTACGAGTAAACCAACACCCATCCATGCCGTTGTTGGATTCCTCCCAGAAAACATGAACCAAAGCCCTGGTTCTTAACAACAGAGAGAAGTAAGAAAAGAAAACCTCACGCGATATCCTTAAGAATATCGCATAATAACCCGCGGGGTCACCTCCGTATCGCTGACCACACCCCAATAAGCCCAGCAAAAGGCCACGACACGGCGACCTTGTCCTTCAGCGACTTGCGCTCCCGCTCCCGGGCAACATCGACCCGGACCTTGTCGTAAACGTCCGGCAAGCTCGTCGCCCCGTACCGCTCCCGCAACCCTGAGTACCATGGCCGGTCGTACAGGTCCCAGAACTCCTTCTCCGTGTAGTACGCGTGCGAGTAGAGCACCTTGCGCCCGCCCAGCTCCGCCAGCCGCGCCTCGAGGTCGCGGTTCTGCCGCACGAAGCGGTCGATCTTCTTTGACGACGGGCCCCAGACCCCGACGTTGAGCATCGGCTGCGGCGTCGCGTCCTCCGGGTCCGTCGTGGACGGATGGAAGGTCGGACCCTCGACGGCGCGCAGCGGGCAGAGCCACAGCGGCCAGATCTCGAGGTTGTCCGCGACCCAGTCGATGAAGGCCTGCACCGTGCCGTACGGCAGCGAGAGGTCGTGCACCAGGTACCGGAACGTCATACGGCTCCCGTTGCCCCCCAGCCCGGCCTTGTACAGCGTACGCGTGTCCATGAGCCGGTTGACCGCGCGGCGGGTGAGGCGGTTGAACGGCACGAAGCCGAAGTACCGGAACGCCAGCTCGCCCATCCAGAAGGCGCCCCGGTCGTAGCGGAAGAGGTAGTCCCGCAGCGGCACGAGGTCCGGCGTCGGGACGGCGTTGGCGATGCGCTTGCGCGCGTGGAGGTAGAACCAGGGGTCCCGCGACCGGGTGAACGTCTGCGGCTTGTACTTGGCGGGCATCTCGTCCGTCAGCTGGCCCGTGACGACGGCGGCGCTGGTGCGCGAGAAGACGAGCCCCTCGACGTAGTCGTTGTGCGCCAGCCCTGTCTCCCGCCGGATCGCGGCGACGGCGTCCGGGATGCTCGAGTACGGGTGGTAGGTGACTTTGACGAACTTCTTGGCCGGGAGGAGGCGCAGCTCGAGCCTGGTGACGATGCCGAGCGTGCCGAGCGCTCCCGCGGCGCCCTTGAACAGGTCCGGGTTCTCCTCGGGCGAGGCATTGACAACATCCCCGTTGGCGAGGATCATCTCGACGGAGCGCACCGTCTCGTCAAAGTACCCGTGGCGGAAGGAGCTGCTTTCCCCGGCGGACCCGGCGAAGCCGCCGCCGACGGTGATGCCGGGGAACTCCATGACCACGGGAGGGATGAGACCGCAGCGGATGGTGGCGTCGACGAGGCGGTCCATGGGTACATTCGGCTCGACGATGGCGACACCGGCGGCGGCATCGATGCGGAGGACGTGGTCAAGCTCGGAGATGTCGACGACGCGCTGGCCGTGGGCGGGCCGCGTGCTGCTAGTGGAGCCGTGGAAGATGCGGAACGGCTCCTGGCGGGAATGGAACTCCTTGACGACGGCGGCGATGCGCCTCACCGCCGCGTCGTGCTCGTCCATGGCCTTTTCGGGGGTTTGGCCCGGAAGGGGACCGGGACGGGAAGTTGACTTTAGGAGCGGGATCTGGCAGCTGCAGAATGAAACTCTGCCGGAGTTCTGCTTGACTTCCGCCGCTGCTGGCGCTTCCTTGGGACCGAGACAAGGGAAGAGAGAGGGAGAAAAAGGTTGTCGGTAGACAGAGAGTTCGGAGCACAAAGTTATGTAACGGGGACTGTTAGAAGTTCGGGCCGACCCACAATGAGTCCCGGAACTCGCGGTGAGAGATGACTAACGGGTTGACTTTGAGCGTTGGCGTTGATTCTATTCCTGCATAAGGGCAACCCTAACCCTGCATAATTGTGCATATTGGTTCATGTCTCGGGAGACTTTCGAAACTGTTGAGCCACTCGGACAGAGCCGCAGCCCCTTTTGTATCTCTCGTGGCTTGAGAGGCTGTGATTCCCGCAATCGATTAGGGGAAGCCGTTATCTCTGATTCAGACCCCTAGAGTTGAGCGCTCATGTACAACTAGTAGCTCTATAATGATATCATGACTAACCAACCACATGACTCGTCTCGTCTGGTTCATCTGACAGTAGGCCGCTAGTCAATCACTGTAGCCTGGACATCGTTTCTTGGCATCAGCATCCAACACACCATCAGACAAGATTGTGGCTGGAGTTGCGTACACAGGCGACGTAAACCAAAGACTGACTGTTCACCACTTTATCTAGAAGCCTAGATATCGCATTAGCTCTGGGGAAACCTTGAGCCGTCTTACCTGTCACCGTCGTCTGCCGTGGAGGTCATATCGATCCCCGGCCCCATCCAGGCAACGAATGCGGAGTTTGGGGTAATCAATGCAGGGAACCGCGCCAGTGACGTAGCGGGCGATCATACAAGGATCGTCAAACGCGCCCTTTTCCCTCCTATATCAAGAGTTTCGCAAACCACTTTCCCCGCAACGAAGCGATAACGAGCTTAACACCGCTCAGCCTCCGACATACCAAAAGACCGTAACCATGGCCGACGACACCACCACAATCACGGCACACTGTCTCTGCAAGGCCCACACGTTTACAGCCACCGTCGCCAAGTCTGCGCTGCCCCTGCAGGCCTCGTGCTGCCACTGCACCTCCTGCCGCCGGGTCACCGGCGCCCTATATACCTCGGCCACGGCCTGGCCCGCGCCGTCCGTCGACCTCTCCCTCTTGCAGAGGTTCACTTTCTCCGAGAACATTGACCTCTTCTCGTGCTCGACGTGCTCTTCGGGCCTGTTCTGTATGGGCAATGCCACGGGGGACAAGCCGTGGGTGGTCACGGGCGCGCTGGTGAACGGGGCCGGAGTAGCCCGGTACGCCACGCACATGTTTGTGGGAGACACCCTCGACGGCGGCGCGTCGATCTGGCTGCCACGTGAGGACGAGAACGGGAAGCCCGTGAAGCGGTTCAAGCAGGGCCGCCGCGGGGACGACGTTGAGGAGGTGCCTGCGGACTGGCCCGGCCCAAGGAAGCTGTCACAAGAGCAGCTGGACGCAAAGCCCTCGCCCGAGATCACCAACCTCTCCTGCTTCTGCAAGGGCGTCCAGCTCCAGCTCCGCAGCGGCGCCGACCTCGGCTCGACACCGGAGGAAGACCTGCGCCGCTGGTTTGTGGACCCCAAGACGCTCAAGTACACGGGCAACCTCGAGTGCTGCGACTCGTGCAGGCTCAGCTTCGGCTCCGACCTCATCGCCTGGGCCTTCGCGCCGCTCTCGCACATATCCTTCCCCGGAGCCTCCGAGTTCCCGCAGACCATCACCGCGCTGCGCGAGGCGGTGGACTCCGAGGAGAAAGACCCGCGCCTGGGCACGCTGGCGTACTACAACAGCTCGCCTGAGATCGAGCGGTACTTCTGCTCGCGGTGCTCCGCCAGCGTGTTCTACGCCGTGCGCGACCGCCCGGACATTCTCGACGTCGCCGTTGGCCTCCTGGACCACCCGGACGGAGCGCGCGCCGAGGGCCTGCTCAAGTGGCTGGACAAGGTCGGGTGGGCGCAGGACGCGGCCGGGGGATGGCGGGAGGGACTTGCTCGGACGGCTGGGGATCTGCAACGGGAGTGGGCCGAGGCGACCGGGAAGCCTCTGAATACATGAGTTGCCTGCGAGAAATGCAAATGACTATATTCTCGAACCCTCTTCCCGTGTGGTTTGTCGATGCTTGCTGAGGACTTCACTCCGGGTCCCCACCATAAGCGCATCTCGCTTGGCACTCCAGCATCCACCAGGAAACATTGTGATCCCAATCACTAACAGCGCCGATGGTTTAGTGGTAAAATTCTCCGTTGCCATCCAGCAGCGTCGGGGAGCCGGGGGTTCGATTCCCCCTCGGCGCATTTCTTTTGTTCTGATCATCAATTTCCAACTTTTTGATCATGTCCGCGGTTTCCAGTTGTCTGGTAGGAACCCAGTCAGCACTTGACCGACTTTACTTACCTGTGAATTAGGACCGTAGGTACTATACTTTTTGGCACATTATCACATTAACCTATCTATAGTCAAGCAAGACACAACAGAGCAACTGACTGGGGACTTGATGTTGAATAACAACGCATCGTTTTCCTGTCAGTATTCTGAACTGCGAGCTGGGTTTCTTTGTAATAGGTCTCAGCGCATATGCCTATCTCTTTAGAGTTTCCGTCAACGTTTACCAAACGAATCAAGCCCCGGAAACCTCACAAAACCAGTGGGGATGGTTCCCGGCTTGGTTGCGCGATCCGATAAGGTTTAATGAGGTTACTTCAACTTTCCAGGGTGCATCCCGCCCAAGCCGGTGCCCGTTGGACTCTTCAAAAGGGGCCCGAAGTCTCCATCATCTGAATGGTGAGAACCTACGAACCACCCGTTGGTTCGGATGAGACATCCATCTGCCCATTATGGCGTTGATATCGCGATTGGTTCAGGCCTCCCTCGCCGTAGCCGTTACAGTCGCGGCCCAGTCGGCGAAACCCATCAACGGCACCTATGACTACATCATCGTCGGCGGCGGCACCGCCGGCATGGTCCTCGCGTCGAGGCTGTCCGCTAACCTAGCTAGTGGGTATCATCTAAGGACCGAAACTCGTTCATTACTGACCGAATCTCCAGATAGCGTCCTCGTCGTCGAGTCCGGGATGCCGTACGTCCGCATGAAGACGACCAGCTGCGCCAGAATTTGCTGACACGTACGGACAGGGACGACTACGAAGAATCGGTCATGATCCCACGGTTCTACCCGGGCGCCACGGGCTTCGCCCCAGGAACGCGGTACGACTGGAACCTGACGACGGTGCCGCAGGAGCACCTCCAGGGCCGGACAGTAAACCTCACGCAGGGCCATACCGTCGGCGGGAGCAGCACTGTCAACGCCATGATCTTTGATCGGGGGATGCCGTCCAACTACGACGCCTGGGCCGCTCTCGGGAACGACGGGTGGGACTTCCAGGGGCTTCTCCCATATTTCAAGAAGGCAAGTCAACAGCAGGGAAGGACGGTTAGAGCTGTCAGTTTGAGCTGTCTGACTGAAGTGACAGAGTGAAACCTTCACCCCAGCACCGGTGGATCATGCTTCCCTATATGGACTCACATACGATCCCGAGTGCCACGGCTTCGAAGGGCCGGTGAAGTCGAGCTACTTGTCATGGTCGCACCCCAACAACAGTAAGTCCAAGGGAACCGACGCGCTATGTTCCCAAGCTGACTGGGTCATGAAGCAAACTTTCTGGAGGCGATGCACGGCCTCGGTATTAGCTCGCCAGTTGACCAGGCGTGCAACCCGCTGGGTGCCTACCTTACGACGCACGCTATCGACGCGAAGAACCAGTCGCGGTCCAGCGCGAGGACGTCTTACTACGACCAGGCTGCGAGCAGAGCTAATTTGAATGTTGTTGTTGGTCACCGAGTTACGAAACTGATCTTCGCCAAAGTGGACGGAGAGGTCGTTGCCAAAGGAATCGAGGTGGGTATCTCATGAGAGCTCCACGGAACGCTCCAGGCCAGCGCACTTACAGCTTCGCCCAACAGCTCACCGACGGACCCGATTCGCCCGTGGAGACG
Organism: Colletotrichum musae; assembly: GCA_027406025.1. Lineage (NCBI taxonomy): Eukaryota > Fungi > Ascomycota > Sordariomycetes > Glomerellales > Glomerellaceae > Colletotrichum > Colletotrichum musae. The sequence goes on from JANVYC010000004.1 coordinate 2,057,204, forward strand.
ATCAACGCCGGGAGAGAAGTCATCGTCTCCGCCGGTGCTCTGAACAGCCCCAAGATCCTCCAGCTTTCTGGCATCGGCCCCTCGTCTGTCCTCTCGAAGCACGGGATAGAGACCTTGGTTGATCTGCCAGGGGTTGGCGCCAACCTGCAAGATCACCCCTATGGAATTACCTTGGCATCTTGTGAGCATCCAGACCCTCATTTTGAAGCCATGTTGAGGGAGGCTTACGATCTCTTGCAGTGCGCGACGGCATTCCCGGAAACGCCGATCTCGACAACGCGACCTTTGACGCGGAACAACGAGACCTCTACTACGCCGAGAGAAAGGGTGAACAAGCCCCGAAGAGCTGTTACAATCAATACATGGGAAGCTAATGCACGGTTATCTTAAGGCCGCTGGACTGACACCATCGCCGAGGCGCTTGCCTTCATCCCACTGGCAAACTTCACATCAAATGACGTCTCTGCAACCCTGCTCTCAACCGTGAACAGCACCGCAAGAGACTTCCTCCCCCAAGGCCTCGACGCGACGGTGATTGCAGGCTACGAGAAGCAAGTCGACCAAATCCTCTCCATGCACAGCAAGTCCTCAACCGCAGCTATGGAGCTCCTCTACCTCGACGGCGGCCGCACGATCGCCAACATCCTGATGCACCCCCTCAGCAGGGGCACCGTATCCATTTCCTCGCCCGACCCGTTCGCGCCGCCCGAGGTCGACCCGCGGTACCTGTCCCACCCGTACGACGGCAGGGTGCTCGTCGAGGCGCTGCGCTTCAACAGGAGGCTCATCGCCGCCGCTCCCGTCCAGGCCCTCGGTGCTGTGGAAACGCTCCCAGGGGCGGCTGTCGAGAGCGACGGTGATGTGCTGGAGTTTATCAGGGGAGTTGCTTCGACCGAGATTCACTACTCTGGGACTTGTGCCATGTTGCCCAGGGCTCTGGGCGGCGTGGTGGACTCGGGGTTGAGGGTCCATGGCGTCGAGGGCCTGCGGGTTGTTGATGCTAGTATCATGCCCCTGTTGCCGTCGACGCATACGCAGGCTACGGTTTATGCTATTGCTGAAAAGGTGCGTCTCTACTCAGTATCGTGGTATGATTGACGAACGATGCTAACGCAGGAGATAACGTAGGCGGCGCACATAATATTGGGAAGCCGCAACTCCTAGCGTCGCTTTAGCAACTAATGCTCGCGACTGTTTCTGTGCCCCGAAACCCTGCATTACTAGGGACTACTCATTCTGTAGTTCAATCCTGCCCAATACAATGAGCTTCTAGACCGTTGAGTTTTCGCGTTCGTAGATGATAGCAGTGGTCGCTGTCCGAACTACAGCGTCCCCAAATCACCCCAACATAACCACCACGCTATTAACAGGTAGTAACGACTGCCTGAGAGAGGGGTTCTCTTCGCAAAACGCGGTTATTGAATCTTAGTTGAATTGGCTCGTAGAGCCCAGCCAGCTCTCTTGCAAACTTCCACCTGAATCCTTTGTCATTCACACAACGTCATAGTCGCCAGAGCCAAAGAACTTCTACAAACAGACCGAATGATTGTTTGTTGGACGCGCCGTGGTTGTGCGACGGCACCCAACGTCAGCTGTCGTGAGGGAGTTGAATCCCTGGCGCGAACGACCAACCACCCGTCTCGACGATTACAGCGCGTCCCACCGGGGTGCATAAGCGCTGACGAGAGACGATGCTTCATCCTTCAAGCTTTTCGCAAGGCTGGTCGTACCACTACCGCGGTCTCGCGCGACTGCAAACACTGCTGTGTAAGCGCGTCGCCGGTCTCTTCAGTCTGGGTGCTGTCAGTTGCGCTAGAAGACGCGGCTCCAAAGTCAGAAGTTGTTCGCCATTGACCAAAGGAATAATAGAGATTCCTTCGCACAACGTCGTCCAGCGCTAAACGAGTCACGTTGTGGGCGGGTTGATCGAAAGTCCCTACGGTCGCATCGCATCAAGCTGGACCGCCTCCCTGCAGAAGCCCCCTTGTCGACTGCAACCAACTGAATCACGCAGCGAGGAGTGTAATACAGGGGCCTGTAGATCATTCGGCGAGGCGACCGGCGGGTACTCAATCCTTCTTGCAGCTGCCTAGCGGTATTTTGATGCAGAAGACCCCCGGGAGTTTGGTGGTTGGTGGTTGGTGTTCCGGAGCCTCTTCCATCTTTTCAAAACATTTTCTCATTTCTTCCTCGTCTTTTCTCTCAGTTGCGTATCGCTCAAAGTCTTCCTTGAAAGAGAGCAATGCTAATTTTAAATTAACATTGATCTCAGCGCTGCAAGAGAGTAGTTGATTCAAGCAACGCCGAGCCATCCCCGCCGACATCATGGCGTCCGACGACGCCAGCGAGCTGATCGTGGCCGTCGTGGCCTTGGTCATCTCCGTCCTGGCCTTCGTCATCGCCATCTTCCAAGCGCTGCAGCAGTACTACGCCTCGGCCACGGGGTACTCGAACTGCAAGAAGGAGGTCATCGGCGAGTGGTGGCAGTTCACCCGGCGCAAGTTCAAGTGGTCCGAGTTCCGCTTCGAGGTCGAGTTCGAGAGCCCCGTCATCTTCGTCGCGCCGCCCAACAACCTCCGCGGTCCCCTGGGCGCGCACAAGGACAAGGAGATCACCTACATGGTCGGCACCCCGGAGAGCTACCAGCGGACCTACACGTACGACCAGGACCAGTACAACCAGATCGACAAGAACCTCCGCGCCGGCGCGACCCGCCAGGCCGTCCACACTGCTGACAACGAGCTCGCGACCTGGCTGGCGCTGCTGATGGCCGTCCAGCGCATGGAGAAGGAGTCGCGGACGTGGCAGAACGACGAGTACTTCGGCCACAACCCTAACTGGGAGGAGCATACGGCCTGCCTCCCGAACCAGTCCGCGACGCCCGTCTCGCACACGCTGGCCGTCGGCATGCAGCGCAAGAAGAAGTCGTGGGACAGCATGCCGGACAACATGAAGAAGCCGTACGCGACGACGACCATCTCGCACCTGGTCGAGATCGCGGCGATGCTGGGCGTGTACTGGAAGGAGTTCGACCGTAACGCGGACCGGTACCGCGCCCAGGGCAACGGCTTCATGATCACGGGCTACGACGTCGACGACCTCGGCGTCGTCTTCACGTTCCAGAAGACGGGACCGACCTGGTTCCACGAGAACCGCGTCGTGCCCAACGACCGCGTCAAGGAGCTCTGCTTCGGGTACTGCCCGACCATCTTCCGCCGCAGCAACGACGACAACCACAAGTACACGGACGAGCCCAAGGACATCGGCACCCTCCAGCTCGGCAGCATGTCGGCCATCGCCGAGACGCTCGTCGTTCTAGGCTGCAACACCAACACGGTCAAGTACTTCCGCAGGCCAACGCCCGAGACGCGCCACGCCCATCTGTTTCCTGGTAAGCCTCCTAGTCTATTCAAGCTGCGTGGACAGTTTGAAAGCACACGATGGCTGACAGCACCTCTCAGTTGCCTTTGAACTCCTCGGCATGACCGGCATGGTCCTCCAGATCCCCGGCACCGCCTTCCGCATGCTCCCGAACCCCACGATATGGAACTGGGACCGCAAGTCCTTCTCCCTGCGCACGCTGCTGGGCGACTTCGTCCACGCGATGGAGGAGAGCGCGGAGCCCATCCTCGAGGCGAAGCCGGACTCCAAGATCGAAATCATCGCCAAGGGCGCCAAGAACATCGAGAAGCAGTTCGCCGAGCTCGAGGCCCGCGACGGCCCCGAGGCCGTCCTACGGCCGACCAAGAACACCGAGGAGCGCATCTACTCCAACGACCTCGTCATGGCCCTCCACTTCGCCATCGACGAGTGCGACAAGTACCTCGAGGCCCCCGAGCGCGCCGACCTCGTCAAGAACGTCGTCCGCGTCCACTTCCAGGAGATCCTGCGCATCCTCAACGACAAGGACGGCGAGTACAAGGCCGTCGTCGCCGCCGCCGTCGCCACCTCGCCCGTGGAAGCCGGTCCCGGCCAGCCCGCAAGAGACCCTAGGCACGACCTCGTCGTCCCGGGCATGTCCCCGATCGTCACGGCGGCCAGCGAGGAGGCCACCGCCGAGGCCAAGAAGGAGATCTCGCTCCTGCAGCAGCTCGACTCCGCATCCTCGAGCGAGCGGCACGGCGTGCTCGTCGAGATCTACCTATTCTCCGTCCGCCGGCGCGTCGTCGAGGTCGTCTGGCGCCAGCTGCGGCACGAGGAGCACCGCCGGCAGCGCGGCGGCGCCGGGGCGCGGTCCATCGCGTCCGAGGCGTCGGCCGAGCCGCTGCCCAAGGTGCTCGAGCAGCAGATCAGCGATGCGTGGTGCATGCTGGTGTTCCGGATGATTTGCTGGCTGCTGCTGCACGACTTCCACGGCAAGGACGTCCAGGTCGAGAAGAGCGACGTGTTTGGCAGCAGAATGCCGGTGTACATTACGTGAGGATGAGACGATGTAGATGAGGGAATGAGTGACGGATATGTAATGTAATGAACATGACGAATTCACGCTGTAACTTATATCAAACCCAACGCATGACGATGCTGATAAACGTTCCATATTTGTTCACTTATCTAAACCTGTTATGACTGCTTCTATACCTTTCCAGTAGAGGCTAGGGGGACGGATCCGTGGTCAAGGGGTCTGATTCTCAGGATGACAATGGTATTCTGCTCAAATTCCAAGATGCTATCTAGTTGCTTCGTACAGTCATGCTACTTCCTCCGCTCGCCAGGTATCATCACTCAAGCCCCCCTTCCACAAATCTTCACGCACTGGCAGCGCCGTTCTCGCGCTCCTTCAGCACGCCACGTACCTTTGGCAGGATGTAGCGGCCGTAGTCGATGGCGTCGTTGAGGTTGTCGTACCCGCGGATGGAAATCAGCTCCGCGCCGAGGTCGACGTAGTCAATGATAGAGTCGGTGATGGTCTGCGGCGACCCGACGAGCGCCGTCGACGCGCCGCGGGCGTTGGTCGCCGTGACGGTCGGGTACCACAGCGCGCGGTCCTGGACCTCGCCGCGCTTGGCGATGTCGAGCAGGCGCTGCGAGCCGACATTCTGCGGCGCGCCCGCGGCCGAGGCGTCCTGGCCCGGCTTGCCCTGGCCCGCGGAGATGTTGCCCTTGAGCGCGTCGAGGGTGCGGTGCGCCTTCTCCCAGGCGAGGTCGTCCGTCTCGGCGACGATGGGCCGGAAGGTGACCCAGATGCGGGGCCGGTCCTTGCGGCCGGCCTTCTCGGCCTCGGCGAAGATGCGGTCGACCTGCTCCTTGGTCTCCTTCAGAGGCTCGCCCCAGAGGCCGAAGATGTCGGCGAGCGAGCCGCCGATGCGGTAGGCCTCGTCCGAGGAGCCGCCGACGGAGACGGGGATGGTGCCCGCGGTGGGGCGCACCTTGTTGGAGAAGTTCTTGAAGGTGAAGTACTTGGACTCCCAGTCGAAGGGCTCGGGGGACTCCCACGCGCGGCGCAGGATCTTGATGTAGTCCTCGAGGCGGCCGTAGCGCTCGTCCTTGGAGAGGAAGTCGCCCTCCTTGGCCTGCTCGGCGTCGCTGCCGCCGGCGATGAAGTGCACGACGACGCGGCCCTTGCTGAGCTGGTCGAGGGTCGCGAGGGCCTTGGCCGCGACGGTGGGGTACAGCGTGTTGGGGCGCAGAGCGATGATGACCTTGACGTTCTTGGTCACGGCCGCGATGGTGGCGCCGATGGTGAAGGGGTCGAACGAGTCCGAGCCGTAGGGCACGAGTGTGTAGTTGTAGCCGTAGTCATCCAGAGACCTGGCGTAGCGGACGAGGAACTCGGGGTCAACGCCAGCACCAGGGATCGGGTTGATCTCCGTGGAGGCGTTGGGGAAGGTGACGCTGATGAACTCGGTAGGCATTGTGAATGTGTCTGGATAGAGGCTTGGGTATCTTGCTGCTGTAACAGAGGATATCTCGCACGTTGGTCTGTCGCACGTTGGTCTATATACATCTGTTGCGGGATATGACGACAACTGCAAGATAATCACGCCTTACCACCTGTAGCCGATTTCGGCAAGGGGCTCCCCAGTGGGATGTCACCTCGGATCCATTCTGGTCGAGATGGTTTGATCGATATGGCGAAACGCTGAAGATTTCTTCTTTTTACTTTTTGCGGCGGTCGTCGAGTTTTCGTTGTTTTTCTGCAGTCTTGATCGTTGAACGTAGTCAAGGACCCGGGCTACAAGTTTGGTGATGTCAGTGGGGTTCGCTCGGTGAGAACACCGGATGTCGCCGGCAATCAGCGAGCCACCTCGGAGCGCGTCCGACAACGATCTGCCATTGTCCGTTCGAAAGCATCTGGCTGGTCAGCCTGGATCTCTACCCCGCTCCGACTCAGCACGCCATCCTCAGGGTCCGTTTCCACGCATCCACACCATCGGACACCTATTCCGCAGAGAGATATCCCCCTCATAGCCGCGTCCGCCTGATCGTGCCACTTTGGTTACAAATCAACTTTGGTCTCCTCCTCTTTTCGTTTGTGATTTGTCAATGCTGAGGGCTAACAGGATATCCGGTCGCAACCCCGCAAAGCACGTCAACTCATCGGGGGGGAAACGGCTCACTCAGGATCAACCAACACAATGTTGCCCATTTCTTGTCTTCTTTCATCATCGATGTCTCCACTTCACGGAGGGATACATATCTATCGGTGATTACGACGCAGACTCTGTTACATGTTGCTACTTGTCATGAATACTTGTCATGAAGGGGGAAAGATCGATGACCTAGCCACGCCAATAATCTTGATGAACCGAGACTACTGAACACTTCGCTAGCGTCCTGGGTTTCAAGTTACGATAACATTAACTCTGACGTTCTTAGTCTACCTACTCTACCTAGTAGTTGCTGAATATTCCTCAGTCAACCATGTAGAATACACAACTATGGCGGCTGCTACCATGGCCATAATCCATCTATCTGAACACCGTGTTGCGTCTCGGGCTCATGGTTAGCGGCTATAGACCTAAGAAACTTGTAGTTGAACAAATATGAATACTTTGCAAGTTAGGAAGCATAAATGTACGGGGTCTCATATGCAGGTTTTTCGCTTCTACTCAAGAGGCAAGCGAAGCTTGCGCCTAGCTTGATGACCAAGAGGCTTTGCATGTGGAGAGCGGTTATACGCGATAGCTTTCTCTTAGAGACCTTGCTAAACATCCGCCGCTTCGGTCTATGGTCGCAATTGGTTGGCTACCTAATTCAAGCAAGGCCCAGGTGGGACCAATGTGAGTCTGTCGGCTTAGTCCAGTTGACAAGCCAAGCAGCTCAGCCGAAACCTTGTAACTGGAGCTACCAGCCTAATAGCCAACAATTGCTGAGCCTTGAGGAGCAGGGCACACCAACTGGAAAACGTTCTTTCATAAACTCTTGAAGCTGCAGAGCTTGTCGTGGACGTCCAACCTCTCTCAAATACAAATGGACATAAGAAGAAAGCCATCTCGGTTCCACCTGTTCTCCCTGAATACTTCCTCACTACAACTCAACTTTTGACTCAGCTTGATTAGTGCGATAGACCACTGCCTTCTGGTTGACCGTATCAGTAGTTATGCAGTCCACTTGTCGCTTTACTCTTAAAGTGGGTTTCCAGCAAAGACCAAATCGACAACACTAGCAAAGCCGCGCTTATGATTACATCCAAACCACCTTCTTGTACGAAGTATCATTTGAATGAGGGGCGGCGTTAAATACATAATGACCGCACTTTGAGTGACGCAAGTTTATCGAGCTGAGGACAATTTTTCAATAACAAATCAAAGACGTCTCTGATCCTCTTCAACCAGGACCAATAGATGCCACACGCTTGAGCCTTGAACCAGACAACTCACATATAGCCACTCTGGACTCCACAAACTCGCCGCATCACAAGAGAATAGCGACCAGAACCGAACAAAAAGACCACTCATCTCTAAGAGCGGACTCGTAATTGCCTCACCCGACCAAGAGTTCCATTATCCGCCATTTATACTTCCGAGGAGCCGCGGGCAAGCGAGCAGAGATAAGTGCCGCGGGAAACCTCGGTGGGCGCCCAATCAGCGCAAGTGTAGGGCCAACAGCCGCCGGAGCCGGAGCGGGGCGGGCGGGCGGTTCTTCAGCAAACAGCGCCAAATGGCACAGACAGCGCCGCTATCGCCGTTCTCGGCGGCTTCCTTCGGCGAGTCGGGCGCGCCGCAGCCGCCCGCGGCTGCGTGCTGTTACCTCACTGGCCCGAGAACGTGCTACTTGTTCAAAACAAACATCAACACAACTCAACAACTACACTGAATAGGAATTGGACTGTCACATTCACATCAAAATGGATTACGGACTTCAGAACCACCGCTCGTTTATCGGCACCAAGGCCACCGACCTGCCTTGCCCTGCGTTCATCCTGAGCCTGCCCGCCATCAAGAAGAACGTGGAAAACCTGCATCAGGATGTGGAAAAGGCCGGAGTCTCGTTCAGGCCACACGTCAAGACTCTCAAGGTGAGCCCTTCTTAACGAGAAGGCCTGTTCGAGGGTGGCAGCTGACGTGTCTCCAGAGCACAGAGGTGACGAGGATGATGCTCGGCAACGGCAAGTACCGCAAGACTGTCGCCTCAACCCTCTCCGAGATCCGTGGTCTGCTGCCCCTCGTCGAGGAGGGGATTCTAGATGAGATCCTCTACGGATTGCCCGTCAGCTCTGGTGCCCTCCCGTTCCTGAGCGGCTTCCGCAAGACCGCGCGGATGCTGCTCATGATCGACCACGAGAAGCAGATTGCCCTTCTCGAGGACTTTGCGAAGAAGAACCCGGACTCTTACCAGGCGCCGTGGGATGTCTTTATCAAGATTGACATCGGATCCAAGCGTGCCGGCTTGCCCGTTGGTGGTGAGAGGTTGCAGCAGGTCATCCGACGGGTCAACGAGTCCGCCAACACGTCGCTGTACGGTTTCTACTGCCACGCGGGCCACTCCTACGGCGCCAGGACACAGGAGCAGGCTGAGGGGTTCTTGACGGACGAGATCAACGGGGTGCTGACCGCCGCGAAGCTCATCGTCGGCGACCAGAAGCTGACCCTCTCCGTTGGCGCAACGCCGACGGCTCACGTCGTTGGCACGCTGAAGACCTCCATTCCTGAGAACGTGACTCTGGAGCTGCACGCAGGTAAGTGTTTGGGAGTTGCACGGTGATGGACAAGAAGTAGAGAAGACTGACAACGCCTCCAGGAAACTTCCCCACAAACGACCTCCAGCAGGTCGGCACAGGCCTCGTCTCCGAGCAGGACCAGGCCGTCAGGGTGACGGCCGAGGTGTGCAGCGTGTACCCGGAGCGCAACGAGCTGCTCATCAACGCGGGCGTGATCGCGCTGTCCAAGGAGACCGGCCCCCTGCCGGGCTTCGGCAGCGTCGTCGGGAAGCCGGGGTGGGCCGTCGTGCGCATGTCGCAGGAGCACGGCATCGTGGGCGAGGTATCACAGCAGGTCGCCGGCTCCAAGAACGCCGAGCCGGAGCGCGGAGACGTCGAGGCCAACTTCGACGTGGGCGACAAGATCTTTCTGTACTGCCAGCACGCCTGCATCACGGCGGCGTCGTTCCACGTGTACTATGTCGTGGACGAGGACGACGTCGTGCGGGATACCTGGGTGCCGTGGAAGGGCTGGTAACCGGAAATCGGTAGATTTCAGTACCGCTGCAGAAAATGAAATAACAATGAATGAGCACAAAAGCATCTTTCTGTTCCACCCTGCCAGCAGACTTGGCACATCGCTCGTGAGGGGTTGCGTACATTCACATTGAGACCCGGGTTTTCAACAGTTCCCACACCGGTAGGTTGTCACCGGAGAAGCCAAGAGTGTTCTCCTTGCATTCGGCTAAATGCCCAGGCAGTCTCGAGAAAAGAGTATCATCACGGAAGAAAAACTGGTTCCTGTTGAGGAATGCGGAACAGACCATACTGTGCCATCATGCAAGAGCCGCATGATCTACACCACCTTGATCCAGTACCTATCAATCATTGAATATCTGATAACTTGGACTCGACCGCGATTGCCGGGACATTCCAGAGTTGCGGCCGTAATTGTTTGCGGTTCTTGTCAACTATCAGACAGTGTGACATAGAATGCAACTCTTCGGACGTGAGGCTGATCCTTGGTATCAGTTTTGCACTCATGCGATGCCATGTCCAGCCACGGGTCCTCACTGGTTGTCGACGTGTCCATGCTACAGCGGATGAGTTGTTGGCGCTCTCTTAGTCTCCCAGCCCATTGTCAAGATCTGGGCTGGCCTGTATCTCGAACTAAGCCCCAACCCACGATTTTAGGTGCAGGTCTAATCTAGCGGGATTTCTTAGCCGGGCTATCGGCCAGTAGGCTATCTCATTGACCGTCCTACGTCTCTGTCCTGGCGTCTCCAGGCCATTCGTTCTGCACTCGCCTCACCATCAAGACAATCATTAGCCTTTCTCCCTTCACAGTGTCACCGACAGTTCCACGGTCGGCGAGTTTCCGTGTCTCGGTGCTACAAACCAGCCGTGCCTCGGCGACTCGACGAGTCCGCGGAGACACAAAAGGGCACGAAGACAAATTTCCGGGCGTCGTCGGAACGATTCGTGATGCCGTTGGAATGCATTACTACTCATGTTGTGATACGGCGGCCCAGGCACACCGGTTAACTGTCCAGCGCCAGCCAGAGCATTCTTGAGATGCGCACAGGGGTGCCGTGCAGTCACGCAGGGCCTCGGCTCTCTAAATTCGCGCCGCTCATCGCTCTCCCGGGAGCGAACTTGGTCCAGATCGGGGTAGCGAAGGGTAAGCCGTGCCCCATGGCTGCGTATGCGACGTGAATAACGTGCCGCGGAGGGGAGAGGGGCTCTTCATTGCCCTCCACCCTCTTTCGGAACCAGAACCAGGACTGGGACGAAAAAGACTGTCCGAGACATCCAATCATCCGCCCGGAACAAGCGACTCTGCACCGCCAGTCGCCGCTCATCGAGCCGGGTTCCAATGCGAGCTGAGGCGGGCACACCACACTTTCTCGCATTCCGTCCGACTGACTGGGCGGGAGCGGACGGCGCGAAGCCGAATCGAAGTTGGTGCTGACCAACCCCTCCAAGCTAGGCCGCGCCGTTGCAAATAGCGCCTCGGGGCGATCCACAACCCGTGCGACAGCACGCAACCCTTGGGTTATGACGAACACGCAACTGAAGGGGGCGGGTATGTATCGACGCCATTGAACTGTTCACTGTTCACTGGCCCTGTTCAAGGTCTCGTAAAGCTCGAAAGAGGCGGAGAGAGCGAATGGGCTCATGAGACTCTTCTATGTCCACGATTTTAAAGTAACGAGAGTCCAGACACGTTGGCAGACCTTGGGTCGTAACCGCTCGGATACGGGTCCCGGCAGGATAAGAGTCCCGACAATTCGTCCCTCTATGAATGCTGAAGAAGTCCGTGGTCAGATGAATCAGGGTACAAGCCACGTCACGAGGCGGTGAAATCTCGATTGAAATTTGTCTCGGTTGTACTATTTCCAGACTCGAGTAAGGATTGAATTTCATTTTGGGTACCCTGAAAGACTCCCTTGAAGGCAGAGTGTTCAATGGTTGAAGGCACGGCTCCAACTTCCGGCAAAAAGAATGAACAACGAATCCATCCATCTGTCACACAAAACGACTCCCTTGCATACCATACGTTCGATTGTTCATCTTCGGTTGGCCCCCATTTAGGTGTCAATTCGCCATCACTCTCCGCTCCTGCGGCGGAGTCGGCTAGGTATGCGATTTGATCCTTCGCACTCAGCTGTCATCGGCCAGCCTAAAAGTGATGTCCCACCCCTCCATCCAACCTCGACAACACCCCGGTCACCTAAGGAGGACACCCTGGACCACCTTCGAAGCTAAAATACGCATCTCAACGAAACTGCAGAGTCCAGAATCGACCTTTGCCCCTGGTAGGGATTCTATAAGCCGGTGATGCAACCTCGGGCTGGGCTCTGCGTCCGAGACAAGACCAGACGGACGCACGGCCTAGCGCACACATTCATGGATATGCATGTATCAGGGACTAATGTGTCAGGACAACACGTTGTACAGCAGTGCTAAAACGGCGTCACCTGATGGACATCAACAGCCATGAGACACGAGAGACTCACCTCCACGAGCTGCCTCGCCAAAGACACGCTAGGAGATACCGAGATCCGATAGCCGGCTGATGCAGCCCTCTCATTCCCGTGGCCTGCCAGCCTCTTGTGTGTAGGTGGAGAGGGCATTCACCACCCCAGTCATGATGCAAGACAACGATTGAACATAAGACCTGTTCGATTCATCATTGGTTGAAGGATTCACCCCCCTTGGCATGGAGGATGTCTTGCTGCCATTGCCACCCCCCGGTATCCCGTTGCTTATAACCCCGGGTTCCCGGCGGCTCGTCTCCCGCCCTACTTATCAGCTCTTTGTATGATCTGATGACTGTTGTTGCCTCTGTTGCAGAGTCTCAAACCTCTTGTCCCCAAAGTTTGTGTGCCAACATTCGCCCAGGATGGGGACCATCTTAGACGTCTACCCAGAATACAGTACCACATCACGGCTGGACGAGTTGCGGGCCACTGAGTATGGATATCTCGACGACCAAGGCCACCTCTACCTCGACTTTACCGGCGCCGGCCTCGCCGCTAAGTCCCAGATCCAGGCCCACGAGTCGCGCCTAGAACAAAACGTCTTCGGCAACCCGCACTCCATCAACCCGACGAGCCAATTCGCCACCCACCTTATCGAGGAGGCCAGATCCCGCGTCCTTGATCACCTCAATGCCTCGCCGAAAGAATACGCCGTCGTCTTCACCCCGAACGCCACCGGCGCCGCCCGGCTTGTTGCCGAATCCTACCCCTTCCGCCGGGGCGCGAGACTAGTCCTCACAGCCGACAACCACAACTCCCTCAACGGGCTCCGCGAATACGCCCGCCGGGCCCGCTCGCGGACCGTCTACGTCCCCGTCCGCGCCCCAGACCTGCGGATCGACACCGAAGACCTCCTATCGGCATTGCGACGCCGGAAGGACCTGCTGTTCCGCGTCGCCGGCGGCCCCGCAAGGCGGTCCAAGCGGAAGAGCTGTGGTCTGCTCGCGTACCCGGCGCAGAGCAACTTCAGCGGCGTTCGACACCCACTCTCCTGGGTCGCTGCCGCGCAGGAGCAAGGATATGATGTGCTCCTCGACGCGGCCGCGTACCTCCCAACCGCGCGGCTCGACCTGTCCGCGGCCGGCGGCTGTCAGCCTGAGTTTCTGGTAATGAGCTGGTACAAGCTGTTCGGGTACCCGACGGGTGTGGGATGTCTTGTGGTGAAGCGGGACGCTTTGGCTCGGCTCGCAGCGTTGCGGCCGTGGTTCTCTGGCGGGACAATCACGGCGGCTTCGGTAGGCGTGCCATGGCACGCCATGGCGCGGGACGAAGCTGCCTTCGAAGACGGGACGGTTAACTTCTTGTCGATACCAGACGTACAAGTTGGATTGGACTGGTTGGACGACATCGGGATGGATCTCATCGGGACGAGGGTGCGATGCCTGACGGGGTGGTGCCTGGGCCGGCTACAATACCTCGAGCACAACAACGGCTCGCCGATGGTGCGGATCTACGGTCCAACGGGGATGGAGTCGAGGGGTGGTACAGTATGCTTCAACTTCTTGGACGCATCAGGGAAGGTTATCGAGGAAAGGATAGTCGCCAGAGAGTCTGCGGCCGAGAAGATTTCGTTACGGACGGGCTGCTTTTGCAATCCCGGCGCCAGCGAAGCCGCGTTCGGTTTAGACAGGAAAGCTTTGCTCCCGCTGAGCAGGATGGAAAAACCCTCCCTGGATACTTATCAACGGCTGGCCGGTGCAGTAGGGGCTGTGCGAGTGTCGTTTGGGTTTATGTCTACCGCAGACGACGTTGATCGGTTCATAGACTTTGCGATCAGGACGTATCGCAACCGGCTGACGAGTACGGAGGGATTGCTAACCCACAAGGATTGCTGACAACATATGTCAGACTGAAATACAACACAATACCCAGTCATCCCGTCTCGTCCGTGCAAAGAGAGCGGGTCATCCCGCCTCTCTGATGACTGGTACCCAACGATATGAGCCGAGATGATAGACTGCGGATCGGCCACTAAGCGAGGCATCGGGTAGTGGAACGCCCAAGATATGGATGGACACCAGATGCTCAGCTGCAAGACATTTCGATGCTGTTGCTTGGTAAGTGCTGACATGTAAGCCTGGATCTCATCCCTGCATGGGCTGTGCCATCCCAAACATTGATGACAAACTATACGTTACATCTCTGATCCTGCCCAAAAACCTACCGTAAGCGTGCTAGAATGTGTTCACGTGAGTCGGTCCTATGTCAAGCAATGAGATAATAAGCCGACATGCTCGGCCCCATGGACTACGTAAGGATCACCGCCCAAAAGAGACAATGACTAAGTCCCAGACGTATCGTGAGTGCAAGTGTACAAGGAGACAAATGGGACACACAAATGGCCCCCGGCCGACATTAAGGAATTAAGAGCCGAACCCAGGTCTGGCCACATAGAAGAAACTGAGGGAAAATACGAGTTTCTCTTATGCATTCGTTACCTCAATTCGACCTGGTATCTTGCATTGGCTGTACCACCTGCATATGACTTGAGAAGACGAAAAAATAGACACAGGCAACTATACGATGTGGGAGATGAAGCAAAAGACAGAAGCAACTTTTGTACCATCTCTGTTTATTTTCTTCTTCATCCTCTTCTCCGTGATTTCTGTTACGTCGGAGCAACTGGAAACTCATTGAAGAGATTGGTAACACGACATACGCATATATTATGGCCATGTCGATAATGCCATGGTTCACGTGCTTGTAAGAAACCTGATCCGGCCGTTTGGCCTACGGCAACACAGCCCATAGTCTAAGCAATGGCATTATACAACGCCTTCCTGTACGGAAACACCTACATCCTCTACGCAAACCTCGTGTCAATCACTCTGGACGGATTGCTGATACCAAAGCGTCCATATCGCTAGCTTCAACTACGTGTCTACCGTGTTGGTCACCGGGGCGTAGTACAACATGACCATCGACCGCATATACCGAGCAGTGTCGACGCAGAACAGCAGCTTCGGAAAGCCAAAGCCTCCGCATCTCCTTCAAGGACCCGGGCATGCTTCTCTTGTGCGCTGGGCTGCGCTGGGCTGCGCTGGGCTGCGTTGGGCCGCGGTGGTACGGTTGGTACGGCTAGTCGGGAGAGGTCATTCTCCACTGCGTCATGCGCAACATCGGCTGCGCCATCTTCATAGCCGATTTAACGGTCTGCACAAGATCGGTGAACGCATTTATGATCGACATGTATGGCTAGTAAAGCGTCAGCGCCTGCGCCATCGCTCCTATTTCGAACCCGAGGTATCTGGCTGGTTTCCCTTTTCCTGTATTTGCTCCATACATCTCAGCATTACGCCACTAGAGACCATGGGCTCCCACTAACTATTAGGAGGTACGACAGCCTCGTTCACGGCTGGACAGATACAATTCTTGGGTTTGATGCGTTGGGAATTGGGTTCTCAGCGGCTGGGCTACTCTGGCACTCTGCCACTCTGGAATATGGTTGAGAGGAAAGAACCCTTGTTCGAGTAGGGACTAAGAGGTCGCGTCCAATGTCGCACCGAAAAGACTGGCTTTCTTGGTGTGGTATTCATGCAGGAAAGATATTGCTGAACCGTTTTGGCAGTAGTAAGCAAAGGGGGATTTTAATTATAAGCCCCCTCCTCTCAATAGTATCCAACACCCTTATGAAGTGGCTTGGCTTTCTCGTAATATTAACGAGGACGATGATGGACGACAGCAACGGCGGCGACGGCGACGACGACGGACAACGACGACGGCAATGATGGATCATAATCAGCTTATAAAGCTTGTAATAGTAACAATCCCCAGGAAAGTACTTAGGGACGCCCAGCTATACAGTTGTAGCTAGAGGGGGTGTTGAATACCGGAGAAGGGTGTGATGAATAAGACCTCCCTAATCAAAGACGTAGCCCTGGAATGGGGTATTGAGATAGGACAACAAATGGACGCCCCCTTCTGTCGCTAGCTGAGCTGTGAAACCAAGGTTCACAGGTTGAGGGGAAATCGTCCTCGCATTAATGTACTGCACGTCATCCCCGGCTTCACTTAGCCCCATCCATGTCGTGGCAGCTTGGCATAGTGTCTTGGGGTCTTACAGTGGCGTGGTATTGGACAGACCTAGAACCCAAAGGCCTTCTTCCTTCTTGGGACAGCTGCTTCTAGTGATAAGCACCCATCTACAGGCTGTCGGGCTTTTCATTTGATCCGGGGTTTGATGGCGGAAAGCCTGCATGATACGGATACCAGAATGATCAAATACACGGGCCAATCAAACTACCAACTTGACCAGCCCGGGGTAACACAGCCGCGGTCTAACGATAAGCGCTTTGCATTGCATGGGTATGGTCTCGCTTCCGCAGGGAGGTAATTCAAGGAAGCCGGTGTGGGGGACGTCTTAATCGTTCGAGGGACTTTCCTAAAGGCACGGCGAGATCCAGGATAAAATCTGTTCCCCCTCCTCTCGCCTCAAGCTCCCACCTCCTTCGCTTTTTCTCCCACTTCTGACTCTTCTGCGAGGAAGTGGCCTGGACTCTGTATCACAAACACTTTCAAAGCCTTAGTCTTCAGAAAGATCTTCGATCCAAGTGTCGTGAATCATGGGCGTCTTTCACCAGACCTTGCAGTACGCTGTGCTCCTCGCGGTGCCTGCCGCCATCCTTCCAGCCCTTCGCCTAACCTTGGTCCAACTCTACGCCCGAGTCTTTGTCAGCTGCATCGCCACGTATTATTTGGCCCTCGGAGTTTACAACCTAGTCATCTATCCCTTCTACGTTTCTCCTCTCCGGCATCTCCCGGGGCCAAATGTGAGTCTGGATCATCCCAGACCGGGCAGCAAAAGCTCCCAGACTGACGCACGGCAGGACCACCACTTTCTTCTTGGGCATTTCCTCAAACAGATGGGATCTGGCGATCCCAATGAGCCGTACACCACTTGGATGAGGACATGGAAAGGCGAGCGGTTCATTCGGTTCATCGGGTTCGGCCACTCCGAAGACCTTCTCGTCACCCGTATCGACGCGTTCAGGGAAATCTTACAGACGAAGGCTGATTCCTTCATCAAGCCCAAGTTTCTCACCAGGATTATAACCCCTATAGCGGGTGTTGGTGTGGTGTTCTCAGAAGGAGAGGAGCAGAAGGCACAAAGAAAATTCCTCTCCCGTGCGTTATCTGCCCCTGCACGAAGGCCCCCTGGCGAGAAACTAACTTTATGTCTCGCATAGCGCCAATGAGCATCGGAAAGATCAAGCGGATGATTCCTGTCTTCCAGCAAAAGGCGCAACAGCTGACGGAGCTTTTCGACCAGCTTGCAGAATCTGGATGCGGGGTAGTGGATGGTATATGAACCATTAGTTCCTGACTTCGCCAGGTTTCCGCGCAACAAGAAGAGACTGACTCTTCGCTTAGTGTCCGACGTTTATGCCAGGGTGACGCTTGATGTTATCGTCTTGTTTACCATGGGCATGGACATGGATGTCGTTCTGAAAGACTCCATCTTCCATCACTGTTTCCACCAAGCCTTCAACACGTCTCCGTTGGGGCTGGTTCTGCTCGGCATCAGCGCATTTATGCCTGCGATTCGTTATCTTCCTCTGAAGGAGAACCGAATATTCAACAACGCCATCAAAGAGACTCGCACGAGAATCAGAAAGATTATCAGGCACCGAAAGGCCGAAATAGAAGCCGGCAAGGTTGACACCAGCGCCGAGCCAGATATGCTCACGTACATACTAATGGAACAGTCTGCTGAGGAGCCCTGGTCAGAGGACAAGATAATGCACAACATGCTCAACTTCCTGTTCGCCGGGTACGAGACTTCGGCCAACAGCCTGCTGTGGGCTACGAACAGACTGTCCATCCGGCCAGACATCCAGAATAAGCTCCGCGCAGAGGTCCAGGAGCTCCTGGCACGCAAGCCGAACCCGGACTACGCGGACCTCGAGGGCCTGCGCTACCTTGACAACTTTTGCAAGGAGAATCTACGCTTTCAGGCCCCCGGCGTCACGTCCGCCCGGGAGGCGGTCGAGGACGTCGAAATCTGCGGCACGCTGATCCCCAAGGGCACGTCGCTCCTGATGCTCCCCAATATCATCAACCGCAACCCCGTCATTTGGGGTGACGATGTGGACGAGTTCAACCCGGACCGTTGGGACAAATTGACGGGCGAGTCCAAGGATCCTTTCGCCCTGGCGACGTTCTTTTTTGGGCCACGGTCGTGCATGGGCAGGGTCTTTGCGATGTTGGAGATGAAGATGGTGCTGGTGGAGGTCCTGAGCAAGTTCAGGTTCGAGCCCGAGGTAAGACAGGAGGACATTGTGCTGGTAAACCCGTGCCCTGCGCTGCGTGTGAGTGGTGGCCTGAAGGTTCGAGTGCGGCGACTCGAGGCGTAAAGAATGAGTAGGGAATAGGCCAGAAACCTCCGAGGGATCTAGGAGATTCGCCAGGGAATCTTGGAGATGGACCGCTGGCGCTGAGTTTACTTTCAATATGACTTGGCCTTCCTGCAACAGGGGAGTTTATCTTTCTTTTCAAAGATGGAATGCTATGGTAAGATCCGAAGGTAGATTTTGATTGAGTTGCTCGTCCCCCCAACGTACCACCGTCTTTGGTTGCTTTTGAAGCCGCAGAACGTTCTGGTTTGCGATTGTTCGATTATGATTCATTGATTTCAATGAAAGGCGTATCCGAACTAACAAGTTTCTGATCTTTAAAATAAAACAAATATGAAAGAGGGAGTGACATGAGACAAACACAGCTACTTTAAGGGGAGAAACATACTCCGGAAAGTTCATTCAATGCCGAAAGGCAGACACTAGTTGAGCCTATCTTGAACTCATGAAGGTACCAGAGTGTACACGGCTTTGCCACCAAGGCTAGGTTGATTCGAGACCCTGGCGAATGTTTTGAATTGTCCCATTTATAACCTGTAATCCTGCGAAGGTCCTTGGACTCTTGGTAGTTGACGCCACAACCAGTCATCCTGCCAGCAACTCCTGTCAACATGTCAACCTCTCTGGCCTTTTATTCTTCTCCAACGGAGGCCTTTCAACACCAACCTTTAGATCTCGATGTCCGTTCCATCAGACTATTGCGATTGTTGAAGTCTGTGGATGGCCCTATCTGCTGTGAGATCTTCCAGGCCAACTTCGACGATATCGATAATGCTGTTCCGTACGAAGCTCTTTCTTACGTCTGGGGCCCGTCCTACCGGGGCTTTGAGATCGAAGTGGCCGGGAAGAAGTTTAAGACCACTGACAACCTCTTCTATGCACTCTGCTATCTTCGGCTTCCCTACAAGGATCGGATCCTCTGGGTCGATGCCATTTGCATTGACCAGGCGAATCTCAAAGAACGAGGTCATCAGGTTCGGCAGATGGGCGATATATATTCCAAGGCCGAGCAGGTTCTATTCTGGCTCGGTCTTGGAGACATGAAGACAAACTCTACCATGGAGGCCTTGCAGAACCTGGAAGCCGTGGTCTCGAAAGACCCCCAGTACCACCACCTGGGCTTGCAAGAATCGAAGTGGGTAGACATATGGCAATGCGCGCAACAGGCGTCATTTACGTACCTCTCAACCACCATGATCTCCCACCGCGAAGGCCTTCTGGAGCTCCTGGGGAGACCCTGGTTCGAACGGGTTTGGATTCTCCAAGAGGTAGAAAAAGCTCGATCAGCCTCGATTTGCTGTGGCGGGAAAGAAGTCTCATCACGTCACTTTCCTCTTCTACCTCGACTCTTGGGAGTCGAACCGAGTCAGAGCTGCCAGTTCGTTCTGGAACTTATGCCAGGAACGTTCAGAAAGATTTCAGGATCCGGGAACAGAAATCGTCTTTACGGTCTCCTCCTACGAGTCCAGTATGCTGTTGCCACGGACTCACGAGACATGATATACGCTCTCCTAGGGCTCTCGGCAGCGGCGACAATGAGTTGCGATATGGTTCCGGACTACGACATACCCAACCAAGAATTCTTCCGGAGACTGTATCAGTGCCTGTTCTTTTGCGATCTCACTCATTTGTTTGCCGTCGGCGGCTGGTACCAAAGATTTCGTTACGAAAATGGTGTGGAATTGCCGCTGCGAAAACAGATGTCCCATTTCATCCAACAACTTCCCCTCTTCACTTCCCTGGCGATCGGCATGCAACTCAAACGGAGACAACAACCAGGCGGTTCTCGACATTCTTTTGGAGCGCCAACCCGTTGTGATCACAACAAACATCACATGTAGTCAGGCTATGAAGTCTCCATGTTCTGGTGACTTCGATGAGCTGCTCAGGTGGTTTGGGTCAGTTCAAGTACATGACAACTGTCGCTTTATCCATCGCTACCAATTCGGAATACCGGCATGCTCCCTTCAAATTCTGAACTGGGAGCTGACGGAGGACATCTTCTTCCAAGCCGTGCAATGTCACCATTCCACGCCATTCATCGTTGATTTCTTTTTCCTCCTTCGACCGCAGGAATCAACAGAACTGGCCACCCGTGTACTTGGCACAATCTGCGATTTCAAGTCTGTAAGCGGGGAATTGAAGAAGCAGCGTCCAAGACGTGGCACGAGTGGAGGGAAGCCAAAGGCCAAGCAAATTGGCCATCAAGATCTGCTTGGGCAGTCGCGCGCATGATTGCCTACGTATTGCGCAACTCAGAAGGCAATTTCCAGTTCCGGGCGTCATGGAAGGAATCGGGCCGGCTTACACTCTGGGAAGTCTTCTTCGGTTTACATTTCAATAATCTTGACCTGGCTGATGGCAACGCAGAGGTCAGTAAGCAGGACGTCGAAGCGTTTCTACGCCGCGAACTTGACTTCCTTTTTCCTTTCGAAGGGAGATGGCATTTTCTAATGCGAGCCCCAAACCTCCCCCTTGATCAACTTTGAGGTTGATACCACGCGAAAAAAATCCAATCCGACATACAATCGGAAGGTGACGCTAGACACGTCTCTCGAGGGCCTCAAGATAAACAGGTTGACCAACTAAATCCGGACGATGGGCTTTTTATAAGAGGTAGCTTGACGGAATTATTATCTGCATTACCTAGCCAACGAACGATGTTCCCTATTACGTTTCCTGATACTGATTCGTGTGATCGAGCATATCTCGATTGACGAAACCGCAAGAATTAGAACGTCAGTCTCGATGCAAATTCGTTTTCCGCGAATAGTCCATGAAGCTCATGTTCGGAATTTGGCTGTTCTTTCCGGAACTACTTCTTACAAACAGCCACGATGGCTTTCATTATAACTCCAACACAGGGCCGACCGTCCCTCTTCAGAGACACAGTCTCCTCTCTCAGAATCGACGGAAGAAGTTGAACAGCCTTCTCTTTCTCCTCCTCGCTCCATCCCTTGAACACAGCAGGCCCAAACATCTGCACCAACGAGGACGCCACCTCCTCCACGCTCCCCGCCCCCCAGTGAACGGTCATGGCCTGGAGCCCGACATCCTGAAACCCCCCAGACCGAAGGACCTCTTCGGTGTGCGCCGGCCTAAACCAGTCCCGCCCGATAGGCACATCGAACGGCTCGTCCTCGGGGTGGATCTCGCGCTGCAGCCGCCTAAGGATCGTGAGGTACCCGAGCTCCTCCCAGTTCGTCACAACAGCCACGCCTCCTGGCCTTAGGGTCCGCCAGACCTCCGCCGCACCCTTCTGCGCGTCGTCGAAGAAGAGGAAGCCGAGGTTCGTGACGGAGTGCGTGAAGGTCTCATCGGGGAAGGCAAGGTCCTCGCCGGGCATTACTGCGGCGGTGACGTTTTTGCTTTCATAAAACCTCGCCTCCACGATCTCGAGCATTCTCGAAGACCCGTCGACGGCGTGGATGGCGGGTCCCTTGCCCGGCCCAAACTTATTGACCAGCACATCGGTGACGATGCCGGTGCCGCAGGCGTTGTCGAGGACGACCGAGTCGCTCGTGATGTTCAGCAGTGGAACGAACCGCTCCGCTAGCTCCCGTGTGCAGCCTCCAGTGCTCTTCTCGTAGGAGTGGGCAATCTCATTGAAGTGGTCGACAGGTTTCTTGTTGGTATCCGCCATTATTGGGTGCTTTGAGTAATTGGAAATAAATCGAATAGTGTAGCGATGGCTTGGAAATGATCATAGTCTAGAGAGAGAAAGGGCCGTGCCAAAATACTGTCGTCATTATATGCAGTTGCACGGAGGATTTTCGGAGACTTCTCACGCTTTGGATGCGTGGCCCGGGTGGTGAGAACCTTGACGGCCTGTCTTATTTGCATGAGCTGCGTCGCCAAGATTGAGCACCTAATGGACATCTGAAATATTAGATAAGAGAGTCTCTCAAATAGACTTTGAAGGGAAGACAATGATCTGGACGGCCGGAAGCTCCCGTTCGGTCAGTTTTGAGGGCACGGAAGGCCCGAAGCCACGGCCCCACCCCGGGCGGGGTTCCGCCGATGAAGCCCGCGTCACGACATTGAGGGCTGAGCTGGCCCCTAGGTATGCATCCTTGAAGGGCGGCGGCTACTTCAATGATGAAATATCTGTTAGCATCATCGCTCTGCAGCCCATAGTGAAACAAAGTTAACTCCTAGAGCAATAAACCCGCTCCCAGTGATGCGCCATGTTCTACACGCGCTTGTTCTCGGGCCCTGTCGAGCAGCGATATTCTCCAGCACATATACCAGCAGCATCTTAAGAACAAGTTGAAATATCTCAAACGTCAAATTATTTTAGCCACACAAGAATTGAAAAGGGCCCAACTTTGCCTTCTCTAGCCAGAGATTATCATGTTTATAACAAAAGCCTGCCTGGAATGGAAGCCATAGGAGCCATGGAAGCACCTTGGATCAATCGATTATAGAATATCAACTGATACTCCGTGCCGCATACTCTAAGTTAGTATATGCGCCAATCTCCGTCCCACTTCGGCAGGCCTGCGGCGCGACCGCCGGCAGCAACATATGAAGACTTGGCGGAAACCCGCCTCCTTTATTAATGTGACATGTCGCGCCGCGAGCAGGACGGTGGAAGTTCCCCGCATCATATCACACCAGACTCAGGGTCAATAATAAAAGAAGATTCGGCTTCTGCGTCTGGAAACGGAACACGACTCTCATATTCTGCGTCTTGTTGATTATCTCCCCGAACAATATCTGGACTCATCACCCCGACAGATACCAAAATGTCCTCTGTGATCAACCTCCTCCGCTCCCAGCTCTGGGTCGAGGTGCCGACTCCCACGAAGAAGTTTACCGGTCAGACCATCGTCGTAACCGGCTCTAATACGGGCATTGGCTTGGAAGTCGCGCGTCACCTCGTCCGCCTCGACGCGTCCAAGGTCATCCTGGCCGTCCGGAGCTTATCCAAGGGCGAGGCGGCCGCGGCGGCGATCGAGGAGTCAACGGGCAGAAAGGGCGTAATCGAAGTTTGGGAGCTGGACCTCTCATCGTACGAGAGCGTCGTGAGTTTTGGAAGTCGTCTGAGCGGCCTTGACCGTTTGGACGTGCTCGTCAATAACGCCGGAGTCATGATGTACAACTTCGTGCGGGCTGAAGAGGACGACATCCTCATCACAGTCAACGTCGTCAGCACGCTTCTGCTGTCGCTACTAGCTCTGTCGAAACTGAGAGAGACGTCTTTGAAATTTGACAAGGAGACTGTCCTCACGTTTACCGGCTCCTTGGGACACGCCCAGGCCGTGTTCCCTGAGCGGACGAGTCCTCACATCTTCAAGGACCTCGCGGTGGAAGAGAAAGCCCGCATGTACGACAGGTAAAGCCGCCTCTATCCCTTGAGTTGTCGAGTACGTAACTAACTAAACCTGCTTGTTTCTTCCTCAGGTATAACGTCTCAAAGCTCATGCAACTCTTGCTAGCCCGAGAACTTGCCGAAAGAATCTCGAGCGGCGATAGGCCAGGGAACGTGATAGTCTCCGTCGTGAACCCTGGACTTGCGCACTCAGAGGTGGCTAGAAACGTCGGCTACGTTCACGGCAAGGTGGTCAAGTTCGTTTTCTGGCTGGTCGCCAGGACGGCTGAGCAGGCCAGTCGAACCATTGTCCTCGCAGCCGAAGGCGGACAAGAGACTCACGGGAAATATCTCGATGATGGAGTGGTGGGAAGGTAAGCAATTATGCTCGACGTCTGGTCCGCTTGGGACTTCTCAGCTGACTGTGGTGTTCTTAGACCGTCGGCCTTGGCCACGAGCGAAGAGGGGTTGAGGCTTCAGAAACAGTTGTGGGAAGAACTGCTTGCCAAGTTGGAAGATATCTCTCCGGGTATCAAGCAGGTTGTGTAAATATTCACAAGCTTCATCATGAAGATATCGAAACGAGATAGGCTGGAAACACGGACTTTTCAAGTCGTGTAGACCCCAGATCGTACAATTGGTAACATACGTCTTGACTGACAGCCCGCGGGAACCCTACTCTATTCATACTCAACCGAGGTGAGCGACGGCGTAGGTCCCAGCATGCGACAAGGAACCTCCAACCCAGGCGTTCCAGTTGTTCACACCCTGAGTGCACTCCTCCGTGATAGGACGCCCCTGCACCTGAGCAACAACCTCATCGCCGCGGTGGACCGTGACAACAACCTCACCAAGTCGGCCGTCAAACGGCACACTGCCGTGGTACACGCCCACACCGCCAGCCGGCACGCCGTCATCATCCCACGACCCCTGGCCTGGCACGCCGCCGATGCTAACCGTCACGGACGCAGGCCCTGCCAGCAGCGCCGAGAAGACGACCTTGTCCTCGACGATCTCGGCCGGGTGGAAGAGCTCCTGGCCGTGGCTGGGCGTGTTGCCCGTCGTGCCGCCGCTGTCGCCGGCGTGGCCCGGGTGCAGACGGTACCAAGTGACGAGGCCTTCACGGTGGACGGCGGCGGTGCCGTTCTTGTACAGGTCAATCAGGAAGGGGAGGAGCAGGCGCCAGCCATCGTGGGGCATGTCGCGGACATAGTTAAACGGGGCCTTGCCGTATTCGAAGGCGCCGAACTGCTTCTCGTGGAGGGGACCAATGTAGTGGGACTCTCCAAAGTCGTTCCAAGAAATCTGGGACGGTGGTTAGTCAAAGTTGGTCTCTCACTTCATGTTTCATTTCCCTCTCTGAGAAGGACAGGTTGCAGAGGGGAGTACTCACGATCTGCACGTATTCAGGCCTCAGAGAGAGAATCTCGTTCCAACGGTCGTTCCACAGGTCGTCGCTCTTCCAGGTCCAGTTCTTGTTCCAGGTGGGCAGGTTCGTGTAGAACCACGGCGACACGGCGACCATGTAGGGCCGGTGGCCCAGGAAGTGCCTGTACGACCGGTCCAGCTCGGGATCCATCTTCCGGCTGTTGCCGTGGGGCCAGGCGGCCCAGCTGAAGAGGCCGTCGGTCACGCCCGTGTTCACGGCGTTCTCGGCGCCGATGGAGGAGAAGGAGGGCATGAAGAAGCAGCCGGTGGCCGCCTTGATGTCGTGCCAGTCGGCGGCGTTGCCGGGGCCCTCGAAGGTGGACACGAGCGGCTGCCATCCGCGGCGGAAATAAGCCGGGGAGGGGGAGAACTAGCAGCTCGAGGTTAGCCTTTGTCTCGTCTCGTCGCTTCGCGCGGCAACTCACCCGGTTCAGCATCTCGATGACGCGCTCCTTGGGCCAGGCGCCGGCGCCCTCATAGTCGAAGGACAGCAGCAGCTTGAAGCCCGTCTGCTCGGCGGCGGTGAAGAACTCGGGGAGCTTGGCGATGGCCTCCTCGTGGATGCCAAAGTTGACTACGAAGCCGTCGATGTGAGCCTCCTGGGCGAGGCCGATGTCCACCTTGTACTCGTCTACGGTGTAGTCGCACGTGTTGCTCAGCTAAGGGCCGCGCCGGTCATCAGCAAAAGTTTAGATGAAACCACCAGACACGCTCCTTTTCTCTCACGTGGAGAGAATTGCGACATCGCGTGGTTGGATTGGGGTGGCGCACCATGAAATGAGCAAAGACGGCCCTGGGCGGTTGCTGGTAGTGCTCGGGCGGCGGCGGCTGGTGCTGCTGCTGCGGCTGGTGGGCCGGCTTGTCGTCATCATCGCCGGTGATGGCCGCGATCTCGGCCTCGATCTTCTTCTTTGCCTGCGAGAAAAACGCCCTCATGGTTGACGTTGAGCTGTGCCGTTGTTTTGAGGCTGATGATGTGGAAAGATACACACGGTCGGGGTGGCCTATGTCCCGACCGTGACGCGTTTGCTGCGGTTCACAGACAACCAAAACACACACCGCTGCTCCAATTAAATGACACGTGGAATGGCGAAGCTTCAATCTTGGCCTGCTGAAGAGGGCCCCATCTCTACGTAGCCGAGGGCTTAGCACGCGTCCCGACTTATCCGGCCGTAAGATTTTATGGTTGATAAGGCCAATGATGAATGTCAGAAACGCGCTGCATCAGATATCTAGATGTGTCGATTTCGAGCTTCATGTTTAAACAGACGAGCTTCCGAGACTACTAGTGTCCGAGTGAGACATTGACGACTTGAGCCGCGAGTCATTCAGGGGATGAAGAACCTTGGCTTGACATGCTGAGCCTGTCGTTCGCTGGCGATCCCGCACGGAGTCGTACGTCAATGCCGTAGCGTCCGCCCCCTGCGGCTCGCTATGCTTCTTGCAGGCTTCGAGGTCTCGGCCGGCACTCCGCAGTGTTGAACAACGTGAGCAAAGAGGTTGCATATAGTCTCATAATGAGCATGACGGATTAAAGGGTTGACGGGGTTGTGATCAAGACCGACCAGTCGGTGCGGGTTGGACCCGAAGACTCTCGGGAACCGTGCGAGGAATAACCTTGAAAATAGGCTCGACTTTTGGGATGTGCGGGAGCTCGGACGGGGACTTTTTTGACAGTTTCCGGGGCCGGAAACAGCAAAAGGGAGGAGCAGCAGCGTAATCAAAAAATGCACGATCAATCGGCTGCTACAGAACCAAAAAGATGTCCTCGGTGAGGCTCGAACTCACGACCTTTGGATATCTCAGTCTAAGGACAGAGTCATATTCATTTCGCAAATATGAGACCAACGCTCTACCAACTGAGCCACGAAGACCACAGCCACTCGTGGGGCTTGCAATCTGAGGTCCCCGAGTTGACTAAGCCGTTGCCTTGTGCGTGGGTGGTGTGGTTCGGGGACATAAGGCGATGGAGAGGGAGGTGGATAGAGTCCGAGTCAATGCAGCCATCAACGTTGAGGAAGCCATCGTGTAACGTAATGGAACGCTTTGGCCGAAACAAACGTTAAGCCGTAGCTTTTCGTCAGCGATTCGTCAAGTTTATTATGGGGTATGTATGTATGTATCATTAGAATATTCGCGCCTTCATGCTTTTATTCCGGTAGGGAATCTCGCAATGTCGACAGGCGCTGAGGTCATCACCACTACCGTAGTCGTGACCGTCCCGTCCGGCCCATGATCCTTGAGGACTCGGAACTTCTCGTCCTCTTTTACCGCCGACGGATTTGTCGTCGGGGACCACTCCCGCTGCACGCTCGTGCTCACATTGATTTGGAACTCGCGCTCCACCATGATCATCTCGGGTATCTGTAGTTCCGTCTCGTACATCTCGCGCGCTGCTTCCGGGTCGTGGCTGATGCTCCATAGCTTCTTGCGTGGAGTGATCGATGTCGGAGACGCCGGCGTCGTAATCGAGCTCGACGAATCGCTCGGGTGTGGGAAAAGGTAGTCAACAAGGGGTTGCATCGCTGGTATGCATGCCGCCATGATAACGACGTCGGCTTCGATGCTCGTCCAGATGACAAGATCTGCAGCATCATCTGTCTAGTTGTTAGGACCAGGATCATGTGAGTTGACTCAAAATAGCTCACATGTAAAATCAGGACTCCCCAGAGACTTTAGTCTCGTGCACTTGAAGATGGCCGTGAAAAGAGCACTGGATAGAAATTAGTCATGGCCATGGAAAACTTCAACGTATGACTGTATACTTACACAAGTCCCAAAACCAACGATATCGCCAGCCCGATTCGTTTTCTCCTCGCAAAGTGCAACTTGCGAATAGACAGTGCAACGTACACCGACAAGTACGCATTCGTAGCCGCCGATATAGCTAAAGACATGTCAGCATCTTATCAGTGGATGTTAGACAAGGCCAATGCTTACCACTCGTAGATATTGAGTACTCGACAGCCATATCCGGCCCCAGACATGCCTTCGTCATGAACGACATCTCATCCTGTACCGGAGAACATTGCGAATATAGCCCGATCACGTTCCCGAGAAGCGCCAGCCCGCAGAACACCCCGAGCGCCCACAGAAATACGCGGTGCGCGCGCTTGGGTTGGAGCAGCCGATTAACAAGGGCCACGACGGCCAGCTTGGGCAGCACCAGTGCGAAGATGCCGAACGAGAAGGCCATGATGGTCCAGTGCAGGATCGCTTCCTTCTGCCCGTCGTTGAGCAGCGCCACGTGCCGGCCGTGTCCGATCGATACCGCCTTTAACGTCGTCGCCGTCGATGTCCAGCCGGAAACCTGTACGCAACACAACACTTCAGCCATCGCATTCCCAAATCGCCATGGGTTGATAGAAAGGCCGTACCACCGCCGCGAGCAGTATCCCGTCATCGAACTGAACCCGCTTCTGAATCCATCCTCTCACAAATAACCGCGATAGCGCAAAAATGGTCGAGATGGCCGTCGCCGGGACGACCGAGGCGACGATGATGCCCCCGATGCTGTGGGTGTCGATGCCATCGACGTCATCCGCCGAGCCGGCGTCGCGCGAGAGTAACTGGAGCGGGGATTTCGTCGCCGTCGTCGCACTGTCCAGTATTGCCTTATACAGCAGGTGCATCATGCGTTTGCCCACGCCGTGGTGTGTATAGTCATTGAAGATTCGTAGACATGGCACAACGCTATTACTATGGTTCGTCGTGGTCTTCGAATGGCCTGGTATATCGTTCGGTGTCGTCGTTATCGTCGTCGATTGCCTTCACGATCAAAGCAACGAAGTGGAGAAACGTAAAATGAGAAAACGATCACAAGCGACGGATGTTATGGAAGAGGGAGGACACATGATGATTTTGCTTTACCCTCTCCCCGTTGCGCCACCTCCGTCTGAGGAGGGGGATGACAAGATGAAACCCTCAAAACTTTGTTCTAGAAGGGCTCGAGGGTTGCGCGGTTGGCGCGGAACGTACTGACAGGAATCAGACGCGATAGGCATAGCGAGATGTCTGAGAGCGAGGTTTCTTTTCCCTCGTCCAATCTTCTCCTTGGCTGAAAGGGAAACTTGTTATTCAGCTTCTTGCCAAGGGCCATGGTCGTGCCATGGGCCACGGTCCTCCCATGCGCCGAGCACCTGGGCTCCTCCTTGTTGCTCGGTTCTTGTCGGACAAGCCCTACGCCGAGGCCCTTGGCCTTCCCCCAGAAGCAGTTGAAGAAGCATCTGGCAGCCCCGAGGGAGTGGGAAAGGTCTTGTCGCACCCGCCCTCAACTCCCGGTGGGATAGGGATGGAGGCTGAGACAAGACCCAAGCCCGTGTAGATGGGACGATTAGCCACACAAAGGCCTCGAAAGGGTGACGACCTACGGAAACGGAAATGAGGAGGCATTCAATCGGATCATTTCTCCCCAGGAATCCGGTAGGATCTACATAAGCGCTAAAATAGATCCCGCCCAGCCACAAGGGCCCCCGAAGGACAAGAGTGATCTGGAAGGCGGCTTGGCCATCTCGTAATCGACTATGACTTAAACTTGGTAGCTGTCACTCCCGGAGCGTTTGCCCCTGTTGAAGTAAAGGGGGAAACTGTAGTGTGTCGTTGCAACACTTGTTCTCACCACTAGTCAGTATCTGTCGAACCTGTGTCGGGAGATGCGAAGCCTTCGCGATTCGCACCCCAAAACGTCTGCAGAGGCGTTTTTGATGGCGCTTGTTGATGCATTAGACTTGACCGAGGGGATTTTGTATCACTTTTCGATTTCAATCCACCAATCTATTATTAAATAGCGCCGTTAAACAGCCTTGCCAGGTAGCTCTCCTGAGCCACTTCTTGAGAGGCGTACAACGTTTGCGTCTGCTAGTCCTTCTAATGTTTCGTATAGGGACAGTCTAGTAGAGATCCTCCTGAGCTCCGATACTCATACTAACCATCACATGCGCTTGTCCATCGAGCTTTGTGCCCTGTCGTAGTTGATGGTGATGATTCGCGCAGTTAACTCCGGTTGGTACGAGAATAGGCGACACTCGGGAGATACCCTGTCACTCTGTTGCAACACAAATCGTTGTGATACCACGTCGAAACCCTTTTTTATGTGTTCAAGACTCAAGTAAAATATCTAGCCCTGCATAGTGTCGTTTGGCCGTTGCAGGGTCTTCCGGATAAGCGACAAACCTATAAGTCGCTCGTCTCTAGACAGACGGAACAAGTGCCCTTTTCTGACTCTCTGGCTCTGACTGAGTCTGACAGAGACAACTTGACGCCTCCTCCACTCACCTGGCCACTGTTCCTTCGTGCCTCTGCAAACGGAAATGTCTGGAATCTAGATGTCTCACACCGGCTCTTCGGCGGGGAAAGTCGCCGTTTACCAAAATCTTTGGCGTACAAGCCACAGCTGCTTCGCCATCGTCATGGACATTAAATGCTTATGGCGCTTCTAGTTTCCTCTTCGCCTATACCCAAAACAGTCTCTCACAATGGCGCCCATGACAACTTGACAGCTCATGACTGACAATGCGGGCATGAAAGGCCTGGATGGACGTTATTCCGAGGCTCCAATGATCTGCCAAGATGGGCCCGAGGGACGACAGCCCGATGACAGCCGGAATTCGATCGGCACGACCACTGATCCGGTAAACCATCCCGGTGAAAATGTGAGCTTCTTGGCTTCAGTTTTGCGGGAAACTTCCGAAGATGGAGTGCTGTTTCTTCCCTCTAGAACAACAGTCTACCCTCCTCTGTTCTCCGAACCTCGATAGCAAGCACGTAGCCCCTTTTCAAACCCCCAAGCTACTTCATATCGGGCACATAGCGATCTGTCGACTAACATTGCCAATTTACCAGTTTAAAGACACATAGTGCTTGGATTCCCAACATATGTAGATGTGGCATCTGTTTGCTATCATCATTCACGCCCCTGTGGCACTGTTGGGACCAGCCAAAGAGCTGGCGCTGACGGCCTTAACCACGAAACGCCCTTTCCTCAACTACCGTTCCATGCTTGCTAGGAAGGGCTGCAAGAAGAAGCCGCTGAAGGTTTATCTGCCCAGTCAATGCTTTCCCCGAAGCTCCTCCTGCCCGAAAGCAAGCCGCACATCTGCTGGCCGGAATCCGCCCGTGCAACAGACAGAATCCGAAGTGCCGCATCTGATGTTGGAGACAGATACGTACACGACGAGCCCGAGAGGTGACTAGCTACTCAGTTTCGATCTGTCAGATGGCAAAGGAGGGGGCCAGGCAAGTACGAATCACCACATGTAGTGGACAAAGACTGCCTCGCTGAATGTCCAGATGGCACGTCTAAACATTTCCCCAGACTGGATCATGAGCTTCGAAGTCGTGTCTCTATTCGTAGCATTATCAGACATTAGAGATTGGAACTACCTACTAGCTTTGTCCAAGATCCTCGGCAGACGAAGAGATGGTGGCTGTATAGAAATACGACACGCGGTTCTCCAAGCTTGCTTATCAATGACACCTAGAGCTTTTGAGAGTTGTTAACATGAGTGAGTAACTTCGATTTTATCCGGTCTATGCTCTCATCTTCTATCCGTTTTGGTAGGCTGCCTATTGGGGCCAGACAGCCTGCCATCAATTTTCTTCTGAGAGGCTTTGAAATCCAATTCCAGGACAACACACCGCCATCATTAGACTTTGTACCCAGGGTTCGGACCGGGGGACCTCTCCGTCACTGCATTGACCTGGCATACATCGATATCCACGCCCAATCATTTATCTCCTAGACGCAGACGCTCCGGAAAGAACATGGGAATATCGTACGTCACCCCCTCTTATAGTATTCAGCACCCCTATGCAGCTTAGCTTAACAGTAACAATAACGATAACGATGTCGGACGACAAGTTACAACGAAAGTGACGGGCGATGATAATAACAATGATGGACAAGAAAGGACAACGATAATAAGCCTTCAGCTCTTCATAGTATCAACCCTACATAGTAGGGATTATTAGTGACAACCACATGTAGTTAAACAGTGATAGTAAAGGAGGTATTGAATACTAGAGGAGGGTTGACGATCTCCCATGAGCATTCCCAAGGGGTTTGAGTCTGGCTAGCATATGACTGTAAAGGCGTTGCTGGATTTCACCATAGGTTGCCCCCATCTTTACGTAGAGGCTCAGGCAGTATCCTTGTCTCTATCAGCCGTCACCACGCAACTTGTTCAAGAGCAGCGAATGTGATCATTGCCCACATTCCGCATGGTGTCCGTAACATGCCACCGCTGGAAAAGTCTCCGAGTCACTTCGCCGCAGCGAACTATCAGCACAGTAACCCAAATCCGAATCAGGCGTACAATCCACGTGAGGCCGGTGCGAGAATAAAAGCCCAGGCTCCCGTGAGCGGTAGCCGCGGCCCTCCGCCGGCTTCTAGCCATGACCTGCATGGTAACGTCGAGCAAGAGTCGGACGGGCTGATTGAGGGATCTGCTGCAGGGAACCAGGGGTAACGAGCATGAAATGCCACGAGTCGGACCACTATTTTGAGTTCCGCGTCACTCCCGCCGTTGAAGTAGCAGTGTAGAAAATTAAAAAAGCTTATTCTGAGGTCGTTGGCTGTCGTTTACTTCCAATCGTCTTGCATCGACTCAAGACGGCCGGAAAACCGGCACCAAGAGGACACTTGACAAGCAACGCCGAATGTAACAGGCGGTACATCGCTAGGATGACCGCAGATTAGGGGGGTTTATAACATCGTACGTCGAAGCAAGCCGGGGGTAAATCGTAGAAACGAAAAGAGTCCATGTCCGAAGATTCCAGCGATCGCCAAAACTCAAACACCTCACATCCGCAAACTACAGTAACCGAGAAACAACTCGGAAACTGAGGCCGAGTTCCTCTGCGCACCTCTCCAGGCTGCGCTGCTCCGCCTGTGCGTACAACTGATTCGGATCCAGCACGCGGCATCCCATAGCCCCCTCGTACCCCTCCAGGTCCGGCCTCGCCGGCTCTCCCCCGTCATTGATGGCTGCCGAGTCGCCGGGGCCGCCACCGGACTGAAGATTTGATTGAAAGATACCGGCCGCCGAGAAGGGTAGGAAATCCTCGTAGGTGATTGGGAGAGCTTCGAGGACGCCCTCGCGGATCAGTCTGTCCAGGAGAGATCGCGGATCTGAAGTGCTGACATCCGAAAGATCCGCCAGTTTCTCTCTGGCATCTTTGGTGCACCTGTACTCGGAGTAAACCAGACCGCGGCGGCGCAACTCGTCCCAATCGTCCGGATACCGCTCAAAAGTCTCCTCCAGAACCATATCTACAATAGCGGGATCCCCGGGCCTGCCGCCCTCCCTTGCGGCAGCCATGGCCTCGTCGAGGAGCTCATCATACAGCTTCCGCCCCGCAGGCGTCACAGCAGCGCCGCGCTCCTCAATCTCACCAAACCTCGCCTTGTGGAACCCGTCAACGTACTCGTCACCGCCGGCACCGCCGGCAGCGAAACGGATGCCCTCCCGGAGGGCCAGGAAGCTCGTCTGCCGCAGCAGGATGGGACACCTCCTGCGCGGCGGGCCCTCGATCCGGCTCTTGACTTCCATGCCCGCGGCCAGCATGGCCCTCTGCGCCGCGCCGACGTCCAGCGCCCGCGGGGTAAGGTGGTTGATGTGCGACGACCGGAAGCAGGCAATGTCCGCGAGGATCGGGTGCTCCGCCCGCAGAAGAGAGTACTCCTCGTGCGTCGCGGCGGCGAGGGGCTGCCAGCCAAACGTGCGCAGGGCCTCTACGACGAACCGCTCCGCTTGCTCGGACGTCAACCGTCCTCTTTGGGCGTGCTCGGCGGTGTCTAGGAGGTCGACGAGGGCATCGGTGAAGATGTTCCGTCGCTCGAGGAGTTCCAGGGCTACGGCCCGGGCCCTACCTGACTTTAACAGCTCCGGGCGGAGCAGGGTCGTAAACACGCGGAACGGGTTCCGCTCCAGAGAGACTGTCGAAGTCGGCCGGAAGCAGGTTGCGTGCATGGGCAGGCCGGCCACGGAAAGATCGTAGTATCCCACGGCGCGCATGCCGAGGAGCGCGAAGATGCGGCGGACGGTGCGCAGCTCTTTCGGGGTTCCCAGGCGGATCGCGCCGTGCCGTTCGAGAGTGAGGCGTTCGATACTCGCGTCCATCGTCGCCGAGCCGTCGAGGCCACGGAGCTTCGCCGCCTGGGCGTCTTGGTTGACCTGCTGGACGATGCGGATGAGGTCGCCGTACAGGGGCACCTCGGCCTTGTACATGGCCGACATGGCGAGGGCGAAGGTCGTCCGGAGGGTGTCGGGATCTACATAGTCGGGAGCGGGTCCCGGGGGTCTCGGAGGACCGGGGCGGGGGACGGAAACGAGACCGGTCGACATGATGATCCGAGGTTCACTCTGGGATGATGGTGATTACGGACACCTCAAGGAATCCGCTTCTCCTTCGGTGAACCCTTCAGCGGCGAACAGGATGTTGATACTCTCGTGAGCTGATCGAACCGACCTACCTAGGTATGTGATGAGTGTGAACATCACACAAGTGGAAACACAAGAGGAACGGGAAACAGCAGCGGCGTTCCAGGTCATGCGAGGACTTAGCAAGCCCTCTACAAGCTTCACATGACTTTCCAAGCTCTTCCGGAACCCCTTACCCGAAGCTCATATCTTCTCAACTTTTAGGTAACTCCCACCCGATGCCCGACGACAACCTTCTCTGACCGAGGTCACCTGAAGCGCCAGCCGTGCGCGGCTCAGCAATTAGCGGCTCCTGCCGAATCTAGATCTGGTGAGGAGATAAGCAGTGCGTAAGTACGTCACTTTTGGGGAAAAAAGGATTGGGTGTTTCTCTTGGGGAGATCTTATTCATCACCCCCTCTTCTAATATTGTTATAATTGTCGTCCGCTAACTTTGGTATCGTCCGTCACTGTCGTCCGTCACTATTGTCGTTGTTGTCCGTCGTCCTTTGTTATAGGTAAGCAGCATAGGGGTGTTGGTTACTGGAGGAGGGTCTGTAACTCTCCCTTCTCTTAGTCGGAAGTTCGGGGGAGATTGGAATGCCGAGGAAGGGCGTGCGTCTATGAGTCCATGTTTGTCATCGCAACATTGATCAAACACCCGTCTCTAGCCGCTGCCGATGTCGCGTATCCGTTTATCCGTTTTCCCCTCTCCTCCAACGTACACGGATCTGATAGTGCGGAGTAACCGCTATCCGAGATCACCTCATCGCAGGTCCCCCGCAAGGTTATCAATATGTAGTCTTGACGGAAGAGTCAAAGTAACTAGAATCGCAGACGTTTGAGAGAAAGAAGAAACTCAGGATAGCCAAAAGCCGCTCTTTGACCACCGAAATTTCCCCTAGTCAAAATCACAACTAACGCACACACAATGTCCCCAAGCGCAACGACACCTCCGGGCACCACCCCCGCACCGGCCGCCCCTGTATCGGCGCTGGACTCGGGCTCGTCAAGCGGCAAAGTCAAGCGTCTCCACGAGATCCCCGTCCCGGAGACCAAGGAAGCCGCCCGGCGCTGGCAGCTCGAGCAGATGGCCGCGGCCTTCCGCATCTTCGCCCGGCTGGGCTTCTCGGATGGGAGCAGCGGACACATCAGTCTCAGGGGTACCCTTCCTTTCCTTCCTTTCCTCCTCTTCCTGCCCTACCTATTTTTCCATCTTCGGCAAAACGCTGACACTCAAAAAGACCCCGTAAGACCAGACACCTTCTGGATCAACCCCTACGGCGTGCACTTCGGCGTCCTCAAGGTCTCGGACATGGTGCACGTCGACGAGCACGGCGCCCGGCTCGGCGGCGGCGACGGGCCCGTCAACACGGCCGGCTTCATGATCCACTCGGCCCTGCACAGGCGCCGGCCCGACGTCAACGCCGCGTGCCACATGCACAGCCCCTACGGCCGGGCGTGGAGCACCTTCGGCCGGCCGATCGAGATGCTGAACCAGGACTCGTGCATGTTCTACGACGACCTCTCCGTCTACCCCTCCTTCGGCGGCGTCGTCCTCGCCGCCGAGGAAGGCCGCCGCATCGCGGACCACCTCGGCCCCACGAACAAGAACCTCATCCTGCAGAACCACGGGCTCCTGACCTGCGGCGGCACCGTCGGCGAGGCGGCCGCCTTCTTCATCGCGCTCGAGCGCGCGTGCCACGCCCAGCTGCTGGTCGAGGCCGCCGTCGCTCCGGGTTCCAACGGTACTGCTTCGGGGCTGGCCAAGACGCTCGTCGACGACGAGGAGGCGCGGTACACGAAGGAGGGCACCGGCACGCCGGCGGTCATGTACATGCAGTTCGTGCCGGAGTACCAGTTGATACTGAAAGAGTCTGGGGGGGATTTCCTGCTGTAGATGATGGCCCTTCTAGGTTGGCTTTCGATGGGAGAGAACCTTTCATCGGAATTGCTTCGCAGGCAGACTTCATAGTTATTTTCAGCATGCTTGAGAGAGAACCTAGAAACCTCTAGTTTCTTGTTTGTAATTCCACGACAAAAAAGCAACAGCAAATGTGCACGTTGTGCTGCGGCTGTCGTGCTGATATGGAGGGATCCTACAGATACATATCCAGAACACCATTTGCCCTCTCCCCAAAAGAGAAAACCTCGCGTCGCTTGCGAAATACGCAAACAAAGAAAAAGAAAGAACCGGTAAATATCCTGTGCCTCCCCAAGCCCGATCCCCGTGGGGTTCGCCGTAGCGATCACATATGTACACCTCTCCTTTTCGTGCCGACGACATGGGGGCGGCCGTACCGTGTGGTCCGATGTACATCCTCATGATATCGAGTACTGCCACTCTCCCGTCGTCTTGTTCATGTACCCCAGCTGCTCGGCCGCTGCAGTGAAGTCCTACTCTTCGTGCACGCTGCCCATGATTCCGCCGGCCTTGCCAGACTTCTTGCCCAGCTTCAGCATGCTTAGCCTCTTCCTAACGCTGCCTCGCTTGACGATGCTGGGTGCCTCCACAGGTCGCTCGTCCCTATACTCGCGCTCCTTTTCTGTCAGATGTGTGCCGGTGTCTGAGCTCTGGCGCCCGCCCGAGTCTGTCACCCACTCGCTCGTGACATCATTACTGCCTGGGTTGCGAGCTGCATCCGAGGACGGGGCGCGGAAGATGCTGCGGCGGTTGGGGTTCTCCTGGGGTTTGCTGAAGCTCCGGCTCCGATGGCTGGCGGTGTCGTCGCCGTCCCCGTTCGCCTGAGTATCGCTGCCGGTCTGCTGGAGCACCGGGGATTCCTTCTTACGGCCCCCAAGGAAGCTGAGTCGAGTGCCACGCCCGCGGACAGCGATGGGTGCTACGGTCGCTGCCTCCTCGGCGATCACGCCGTTGGTAATGACGCCGGCAATGCTTGGTGGATGGGGGGACACCTGCTCGGTGGACGGGGATGATCGTCTCCAGCTCGGGGAGGTCGCGGATGAGTCGCGGGAAGGTTGCGGAGGTGCGAAGAGTGCGATTTCGGGTGCGAATGTGCTTTCAAAGTCTGGAAAGGTTAGCAGGGACATTCCGGGAGGGTTAGGGGGCAACTTACATTGCTGGAGTTCCTCGTGTCTTCGGCTGAGGACCTCGTTGGAACTTCGGGAGAACGTGGCGAGGCACCGCTTGATCATGATAGCGTGGTCAACAAGAGCCATCTTGATGGCGTTGTCCTGGGGATCGAGCTCAATCTCTTCCTCTTCTTCGTCCTCGTCCTCGTCTTCGTCGTCCTTGGGTGCGGGGAGCAGTCGACGGTAGCAAACGACGCTACTCTCCGACTCTGGATTGACAGAGATGCTAATAGCATCGACGAGGAGCTGGGCGTTCTCTTCGTCGCCTTCTGCAATGCGCTTCTCGATTGCAGTCATCTCCTGTGTCTTTCTCACGATTCGCTCCAGGCCGGTTTCACGAGCGCTCAGCTTGACCTCCTCTGTGCGGACGATTTCGCTGCGCCGCAGGATCGTAGGGAACGGGTCGGCGGTTGTAAACACCATCTTCTCAGCGTAGTGCTCCTGGACGGGCCCGGACGTGCTGCGCTTGGATGAGACCGAGAAACTCTGGGGGTGGGCAGACAGCAGGTAGTCGCGGATAACCTGGGGGACGCGAGCGCGCTGGAACACCTGGTGGCCGAGGTTGCGATGGGGCGAGATGGCAGAGACAACCAAGAACTGTCCTTCGACGTCGTCGACATCGCCGCCCGTGACGATCTGGGCCGAGGGATACTGCTCCTGCATGCGGTCTGTAAAGGCAGAGGCGCGTTCCGTGGGCGATCCTTCGTAGACGAACTCCTTGTCGCGCAGGCTGGGCGGGAAACCCAGACCCTTGTACACCACCTTGAAGTACTTCGGCACCAGCTTGTCGCTCTTCGATATGGTCTCGTAGATGGTGGCGATCGCGCGCTCGGTTCTTGCCAGCTTCGCAAAGTCGAAGACATTGCTCTCGTACTGGACGCGCAGCTCCTGGTACGCAGCGAGCGCGCTGCTCCAGGCCTCGCCGTCCTCGAAGTACTTGATCATGTCGAAGTAGATGCGCTCCTTGCGCTCAAATTGCGTCTGGGCCGGGAACTCGGGGTCGTCTAATGCTGGCACAGGTTTTGTGGGATCCCACTCGTACAGGTCGGCGTGAAGGCGCAGGGCCAGACCCGCCTCGCAGTGGTTCCGCGCTTCCCCTTGGAGAATAGCGAGTTGGTGGACGTAACGAATGAAGATCTCCTCCTTCTGCATGTCTCGGAGGAACTCCATCAGCCTGAGGCGGTTGATAAGATGGGACGCCTCGCTTGTGATGTCACCACTGTGAACTGCCACGAGAAGATCGAGGAACTCGTCGACGGTGCCCATGAGGTCTCGCAGACCCGCGTGCAAAGAGTCGTCGGGTATCGCCTCCAGCGGTGCAAACCTCTCGATGACTTCGTTGACAAAGAGCTTCTGCAGGATGCTCTCCGTCAGAGGCTTGGACTTGAAGTAGTGGTCGAGGCAGTCGATCATCTCCGTCTGGATGACGGAAAGGTCTTCGCTCAAGGTCCACTCGCTGACGATCATGGTCTGCAACACCTCCACGGCCATCCGCCGAAGACCTTCGTGCACACTAAGACAAAGCTCGACGATCGGGCCGACCAAGGTAGGCACGTACTGAACCTGGTAGCCACCCATCTTGGACAGGCCGTACCTAACGCGCTCGTCGCTGCTCGTCTCCCAGCCGATGGCCTCCCAGGTTCGTCTCAGTAGCTCGGCTCCGTGCTCTCTCACGTCGCCGGCAATCTTCCACACTGCCCTGCGCTTCTGCTCGGGGAATGTCTCCAGGGCGAGTGATGGGCTGCCGACGAGCTTCAGCATTGTCGTGAAGAACATTTTCCAAAGCTCCGTGTTGAAGTTTTCGGCCTCGTCGGGGTGGGGGAGGAATGACTCCAGCAGAATGCTGGATAGGTACTGCAATGTCCTCATGGTGGACTTGTGATGGTAGATGTGAACGCTCAGCCACTCGGGCGGGAAAGCCTCGCCCATTAAGATACTCATGTGAACGCGCAGGGTATTTTCAAGTAAAACAGTCAGGTCGCCTTCTGTTAACTCCAATTGCATGCCGCTAGGTGAATTCGAAACAGCTGAAAGAATGGCGGAGAGCTCGATTAGTGCTTCGTCAAAGGTGCATTCCTCTGCGATGGGCTTCGACGGGAAGGGGTAGGATGTCGGGAAGAGGAGCGAAAGGCGGTTGCGAGGCTTGATGTTGGTGGACACAATCGACAGATACGAGTCGATGATCTTGGGCAGGTAGTCGGGGATCTCGGCGCCCAGGTTGTCGACCTGGCTGGCAAGGACAGAGCAGCAGAGGCGCACCTGATCCTTCCACAGGTCCGTGACGTCTTCGTTGTGGCCCCAGTGCGGCGCAATCCATCGGACCGTGTTGGCCGTGAGTGCTGCCTTCTGGTCGGGGTGCGAGAACATGTCGAGCTTGGAGTAGTTGATGATCAGAACGAGCTTGTACAACACCAACTTGCCCTTGACGTCGGCACAGGAATCGAGGAAGTCGATGGCGATGTGCAGGATCTCCTCGGTCTTCAAGAGCCCAGCCAGCTCGGGGAGCCACGTGTGGAAGTGCTGAACGGCGAGGGTCTGACTGCCAACAAGGACGGGCGCGTTGCTGCGCATCATGGAGTCGAGGGCCTTGAAGATGTTTCTCAGTTCTCGGGTGAAGCCAGGGGTTGAGCCGGACGTCGTGATGCCCAATCCGGCTTCCTTTGCCTTCTGCTGTCCTCGGGCATGGGTGATGAACTTGAGGATGTGTCGCACAACCTTGAATGTGGATCGGAGCTTCCTCGATGTTTCCGGCTCGGTGGGCTTCTCCAGCAGACGCGTGAATGACCGAACGAGACACGCCGTTGCGAAGGGATAGTTGAAGCGCGTCTCGGCATACTGGTCTACCAGAGGACCCAGATTGAATCGCCTATCGTGGACAATACCCAGGACCCTAACCAAGGCGGTGAACACGAGGTCCTCAAGCTCGTCGTTGCCGGAATGCTCGACGAGGATGCCGAAAAGAGAGTCGAGAACGTCGCTGAGAAGCTTGACAACCTCGATTTCCGGAACGAAGATGAGATGCTTCAGCAGATTCGGGATATCGTCCTTGATGGCGTCCTTCCACTTGATCAGGCCCAAGACAACGCGGTCCTGGGAGAATCTCGTACTGCACAGGTAGGTATCGACGCGGAGAAGTGCAAGCGGCCCTGTGACCTCGGTGGAGTGTTCGTCGTTGCCCCTGGCGCTCCACTGCAGCGAGAGATAGCCACCCTTCCCAGACGGTCCAGCCTGCGCCGTAGAGGTGTACTCGTCGACCTTGTATAGCAGGAGGGCGTGTGCTCCGTCTCGGACAAAGGCTTCTTGGTTCCACAGGGGCATGTGGGCAACCGCGAAGGGAGCATTCGGCATCTCGGACAGGAACATGACGAGGTGAGACGTGAAGACATCCTGCGGTGGAACGGCGAGTCGCACGGTTTGGCTCCATCGCTCGCCCCGATCTACTGCAACAGACTTCCACGTGGTGAGCCCCTCGGTATTGGATGAGGAGAAGATGCAGTTTGGTATCTTTTCCCCGCTCGTTCTCCGCACCTCGAGTGTGACTTGCATATTGTTCCCGTGTACGCTGCTGGACAGGGTCGTCGGGTTCCCTGCATATCGGGACAGGAGGTTTTGCTTCGACAGTGCGGCGGTGTCCAGGGTGACGTAAATGTCAGACCTCGGTTTGGTCGGCGCTCCGGAGAAGCCCATCTTGTTAGTCTTTCGAATTCCCGACAGCAATGTTGGTGTAACCTTGACCAAGGTCTCGACCTCTGGGTGGTTGAACGACTTGAGATGGACCTGTACTCGCTCCGCGCGTCGCGACTTTTCGTAGTGGCCACTTGGACTGTCCAGGAGGTCTCGGATCAAGATGTCCCAGTCCTCGTGGAGGCCCTGCTTTTCGGTCGGGAGGGTGAGGGAGGGAGACCATATGCTCACGACCTGCTCAACTTCCTCGTCCTGCTTCATGATCGCATTTAGTTTGAGTACACCTAGGCCTACGGTCCGCTCCGCCATGCGGAAGCCCGAGCCGGCGTCGAACGAGCCTCGCGTCCTCGATCCGGCTGTGCTGGGCGGTGCAGCGCTCTCCTGACCATCTTCCTGGGTTCCGGGACGAGCGTCGGGTTGTTCTGACAAAGAGTCGAGCCTTGATGTCGCTCCTCCCCGCGAGAATGCGCGTGCGGTTTTCGAACCCCACATTAGACTTCTCCTAGAAGGCTTATTGCCACCGGCGGACGGGGGCTTGTTCGAGTCTTTGTGCGCGCCATTGCCCTGTGATTTGGCGCCAGATCGGGAATCCGGCTTGCCGCTGGCGATGACTTGTTGGCTGCACCGTACCTTGACGATGAGGTAGAGCTCTGTCTCGGCCGAGGCGACATCGCCAATGTCTTGTGAGGATAGGTCGCAGAATATTGTTCTCGTCTGGCCCGACTTGGAGAGGCTGCCAATCGTTCCGCCGGGGGGTATGTCGATGATGAAGCATTCGGATAGCGCTGTCGCCTGGCCTCCGGCCGGCTTGGCCACCAGGTAGACAACCAGGGACGTCTCTTCGGCAGATGCGCCGGCGAAGCCCCTGACATCGACGAGAAGGTGGTGCAGTGCGGTCGGCTCAGCGGTAGGTTGGGGAGGCTCGTCCAGGACGCTCATTACGGACTGCAGCTTCGTGATTTCCACCACCGAATCGTCTCCCGTGAGCACCCGCCCGCGCTCTATTGGGTCTCGCACAATGACCTCGCCTCCGCAGAGCTTGTTCACGCGGACTAGATCCCAGACCGTCTTTTCCCGCAGTTTGTCGTACTCGTGTCTTGTGAGCACATTGTGGAGGAACTGCTGTCTACTCAGGTTGAGGGTTGTGATTAATTGCGAGAGCTTGTCGAGGCGGGGGTATTGGCGCGACAGGAGCAGGCCGTGCAGGTTCGTCGAGTGCCATTCGCGCAGACAACTGGCAATCTCGTCAATCAGCGGCTCGGCCGCTGATGTTGGAGTCTCGTCGCCAATCTTTAGCATGGGAACCGGGGCGGCTGGACGAGGAGCGTCGGGGTCTCTCTTCACGGGGACGGAAAGGCGTCCCCGGGTGCCATTGGGCAGTTCCTTGAGGGGTTTGCGGCCTCCATGCTCCGTTTTGGACCCCCGTGAGCTCCCCGTAGACTTGCGTCCGTCGGCGGTCGTTCTCTTTTTCTTCTCGGTCGGGGTAAGGCCGCTCTTGCCCGAGTCGCTCCCTATCTGCACGTCGCCATTCGCCGCGGCAGCGTCGTCACTGGCGGCATCTTCGCCGTCCTCGGTCTCGTCAGACTCGCCGAGGACCTCGCGTACCTCGACGCAACTCCTGGGGAAGATGCCACTGAAGACACGAGCCTCTAGGGTCTGGCCCTTGACGGAGGTCAGTCCAGCCAGCAGACTGGGAGGGGCTACCAGGTAACCGCGCAGCCAGCTGCCGTCGGGAGTCTCCTCGATTATGTATAGCTCATCGCCGATCTCGAGGGGGAGGTCGGCAGGACCCGAGGCGGCGAATGGGTAGGTCGCGACGGCGAAGGCGATTCGGGGAAGGGGCTGCCAGGGCATTGAAAGCTCGTGGGGTCGACGGCAAGCGCAAGGCGTCGTCGAGGTCGAATTCGAGGGTCAATGTCGAGGTTTCGAGATCGGGACGAATAATGGTTAGGAAGGTGTCGAATATCGTTCGTTTCGTCGTGTGTCAAGCCGGAACAACGGTCGACTTGGGTCCAGTACGGGATACGGTTGCAGGTCGCAGAGCACCCGACAGGCTGGGCTGCAAGGCGATCTGGTCTGCTGGTCTGGTCGGTCGGTCGGTCGCGAACCTGTGGACCCTGACAGGGCTGGGCGGTGGTGGTTGAGGCGGCCTCGTGGGGACGATCGGCTATCGCTTCATCAGGGACAGAAGAGCAGCGGACCAGGTGCGAGGAGCGAGTGATTCAGGCACGGCGCTGGTATCCGTCAGGGACAGGAGGTACGCAAGACAGGCGAGCGAGGCTAGAAGATGACGGAGGACGTGGGGGCGAGGCGCGCGGCAGAAGGTCGAAAGTCTCGCGTGGATCGGCCGAAAAAGCGACGAGGGGAAGATGGGCCGCAAGGAGGAGCTCCGGGAGGGTGCAGACAGAGCAAGCGCAGCGTGCTGGCCGGGTTGTGTTCGCGAGCAAATGGAGCAATTCCAATGGGTATCCGTAATTTTTTTTTTGGGCGCAGGGACGTGGAATTTCGGCGGAGCGAAAAATAAAATAAAGAAAATAAAAAGAGGAGGACGGTGGAAGAGACGGCACCGACAGACAGGCCACACCCACGACCAAGACAGGGAGGGCAAGGGGTTGTGGTGGTGCTGATGGTCCAGGGGTATCAACGATGGAAGGCTGGTGGAAAGCGAGTGGAAGGACGACGAAGCGACGACGGACGGG
The DNA here is from genome assembly GCA_027406025.1 of Colletotrichum musae. Classification (NCBI taxonomy): domain Eukaryota; kingdom Fungi; phylum Ascomycota; class Sordariomycetes; order Glomerellales; family Glomerellaceae; genus Colletotrichum; species Colletotrichum musae. The sequence continues at coordinate 2,101,317 of JANVYC010000004.1, forward strand.
GGTTTGACAGAGAGAGCGAGAGACGCAGGTGAGGTCGGTCGGGGTCGAGGTCGAGGCCGCAAGTCGTTCGTTCGTGTGGTGGTCGTGATAGCCGTTGGAGTGTCTGAAACCTCCCGATGCGAGCGAGATTGGCGTGTCTCTGACTTTTCCGAAAGGTGGAATGGGGCCAAGCTGGGGCACGAAGACGGGAAGGAGGTAATCAAGTGACCGGCAGGCAGAAGAAAAAAAAAATAAGAATCAAAGATCACCAGGCACGCGAAAGGCCGATCCAAGGTGAAGAATTTCTGACCCAAGGGAGGAAGGAGGTGCGATGAGGGAAGCAGTACGGAGTACCTAGGTAGCCAACAACAACAGAGCGGTAGCGAATGGCAACAACAACACAACGGCAGCAAGTAGCGGCCAGTACCCAATACGCCACGCTGGTACAAAGTATACAGCTCGAGTACCTACCTACATACCTACTACGGATACTAAGCTAGGTATTGGCAGTAAACAGTCCCAAGCTGAAATGGCAGTACTACGGATAGGTAGCAACGACGTAAAGAAAGCACTGGAAGACAGGAAGGTGCGCCGAGGCCAGCAGGTACAAGCCCAGGCCAAGAAAAGCAGGAGCCCCTGAAGCACACAGGAACGACGGCCAGGAATGGCAAGGACGGTGCAGCAGCTGCGATGCGTGCTGGGCTTCGCTCCCCGCCCCGTGAGTGGTTGGTGGAGAGACCTGGCCGACGCCGGGCTGAAGCTGGTCCGCGCTGTGAGTGGCCGACGGAGGTGTGGGTAGTCGCTGGTGCAGCGAGTGTGGGTGGGGGGAGGACAGGGTGCGCAGGGGCCTTCAATCAATCAGAGGGGACGGGGAAGGAGGGGGGGAGGAGGAAGGAACGCATGTAATACGGAGGTAAGGTACCAGTCCTCAGGTAATTGAGGTACTATCCAAGTAATTCAGCATGAGCATGTATAATTAAACAAATGCCTCCCAGAAGTGAGGAAGGATAAAAACGGGAGGGAAAAAACATTGGGAAAAGGGCTGAGCGGGATCGCGTTACTATGGCCATCAATGCGCATTAAGACGACGACAATGCACCAGCTGTCAACTACTTTAGCATCACTTCAGGCCCAAGATAAGAAGAAAGGCTAGGAATGGCTTCGCTGGTAGCGTCTGGGCTACCTACCTACGGTACGTATTAGGTATCTAGGTACACAGGTAGATGCCTCACGAAGTCGCAGAACAGGTATCCATCCTTAGGGTATCCGTACCCAAAGTCGAAACTATTCAAACCGTCTCCATCTCCATCCCCAAACAAGTGAACCAAACACATCTGTCGCGTGTTTGCGGTTTCGATAGGGCCCAGCCCACGATTTATTACTTCAGGCCAGACCGGCAAAAACACATTGCGATCGCTGCGGCCAGGGTCGCCCCGAGTCGCGCAGGGCCTCGAGAGGGCAGATTTGACAGGCGTCTTCTCCCAACTGACCCCGTATTCTTACATTCCCAGCAGGGTATGTCCCGTCCCATCTCAAACCGGTTCCCGCTCGACACGAACACCCGGGCAGCAAGCTCACCTTTCCGACCTCGCCTCCATATCTGCGTCTCGTCCCGCCGTCCCATGAGTAAAAAACAACGAAAACGAGGGGACACTGGAGACTACTACACCATTTCCCTGCCTGAGACGCATGCAAGCGCCTGGACCATCCCTATGGAATGGACTGACTGACTGATGAATGAACCATGGACCCTGGACCCTTTGGCCACTGAGGCTCGGCCGACGCAACACGGACGGTGGGACGCAAAGGCAAGAAAAAATCGAAAAAGAATGAACAACAATGGGCACAGACGGCGACGAAGAATAGCGCCAACGGTCTATCTGTTACTCAGAAAGAGAGCAAAGGCATGTGATTGCAGCTTGATTGTTGCCCACCACGGGGGCCTTGGGTTTCAACTGGCCTCTAGGTCGTCTAGCTCTTTGTTCTTCCACGTCCACGTCTTCCATCTGCCGCGGCCGTTGGGCGTTGTTTCTTGCCGTCCAACAGCCTCGGCGTTTCTATTTTCTTTTGTTCCTTCTTGACATCGAGTCACCAGCTGGATGGTTCTATTTTACACTAGGTATCTGCCTATTCTACTGCCATCGTGGCTGCTCCTTCCTCGACTTATTCTTTCGTGGTCCCTCTCCTTCCCTCATTCGGGATCATACCAGTCCACCTGAGGCTAAACACTCGACACCAGTGGGGCCCTTCGTCGAGCAGAAAGCTTGTGGTTGGCCGGGCCCGTGTCAGTATCCGGTCCGGGCGCTCGCTAGCGGCGGGCTAGCTCCCTCAGCGAGTACGTACTCTGCTGTGGTTCAGTGTGTGCAGCAGGTGCCAGGCACTAATTTTCCATGCCTAGGGGATCAGCGTGCCTAGTGTACCTACCCGGGGACCTCCTTCCCGCGGCGACCATCTCTCCTCCAGTCCCAGTGGGGAAAAGGGTCCTGCCTCATGTCTCCGGGCGGGCTCCTTCCCCCCAAGATGGTGGCCGCTGAGTGCCTGCAGCACACTGCAGTCGCGTTCCTGCATTTTGCTGCCCGCCCTGTCGTGCCTGCCTTCCCTTTCACCACACACCAGACGGCAGGCGGGAAGATGCAATGCGCCCGCGAAGCTTACCTCATCCGGACGAACACCATCGTTTGTGCATCTCCAGTTTTTCTCGCCTTGCAAAATTGCTTCAATTCCTCCGTCGAACGCTCACCTGAAAACCACATCAAACTTGTGATTACCTCTCGCCCCTCTCTCTTTTCCTCTGCCCAGGCCCCCACGCCTTGGCCCCCAGGTGTCATTTCGAACCCGTCCAGCGACCGCACTCAATTTGCGTCCCCCATCGACCACTCATTGTGAGACACCGACATCTTCGAGTCCCGTTCCCCTCCCAGAATCCTACCCTACGGGGCGACTTCCACCGCTGTAGGGATCCAAACCTCGGCCTCTCCTCGACGCTCGGGCCCTCGTTGAAACGCACGATATGGCCTCCCAAAGACCGTGGAGTTTGTGCGTCTGTGAGCGTTTGCGCCGTGGAAAACCTCTCAATGGCGCGTTCGAGAAGCACCGTCGCAACCACGAGGAATCGAATGCCACGCGCAACCCAGCACCACAGCAGGGCGCTCTTGGCTTCTCTATCGGTACCTAAGCCGGGTCTTCTTCTCTCGACGCTGTCTCTCCCAGCGCTTTCTTATTCCTGTCGCCCGTGTGCCACAACACTTATCGCGCTCGCACGATCGCCTTGTTATAGATCCATCGACCTGATACATCGACAGCCCGCCTCGCGGTTACCCGACCCGAAACGACGGAACATGCGGCCAGTGCACGAAACATTCCTTCGCCTTTTCGATTCCCATCCTGCTGGCACCAAAGCGACTCACTGCGGTCCCGCGCAGTAGAAGAGAACGGAGAGGAGGGGAGGAGGGATGGGGACAGAGGGGAAGGTCTCTCGCCTGCGTCGCGCCGACATCTCCGATCAGCCCTGAGGGAGGAGAGCGGCCGTCCTCGACGATTCCCGACCAGAGCACCGAGATGAACGCCCACCCCACCATCACCGATCGGAGTCATGTCGAGCAAGCCCTTTTCATTGCTATCCACGGCCAGTTCTGGCTCGTTTCCACTTCGCGCTCGCTCTCGGACGCCCTCTTCAACCCCATCTTACCTTGTCATGAGCTTTCATCGTTGCATCAGGCCAACGAAACCAGGTACTCCCTGCTGCCGGCACACAACGAACATCACCGCCATCGTTCCAATATGGCATGGCTCTCTCTCGCAGCCCCCCCTGATTGCGTCTGGCGAGCGGCATTTCCGATTAGTGAGCGTCGGCAATCGTTGTTGCCCTTGGCGACAATGGCAGAGAGACGCGCCATGCTCGGTTCGTACCGACCACGTGGCGCTGGCGTGGCTGCTATTGCCAACCGTGGTGTGATGGCGATAATATCGAATCTGGCCGCTCGAACTATAGGTTTTGTCGAACCATGCCTACGTACTCGGGCTGATGGGTGTCGTCTGGTGGTGCTAGGATCACGGTCATGTGTGACACTATATGAGCTCGATGGCGACGCCTCAAAACCACAGCCTCGAGCTACGTCGACTGCCACCTCTGTTCTGCCTCCCGCTCGTATTCCGACACGCCTAAACTCTACTCTTGGCATGAAGAGGGTTCAACTCTCAGCGTCACTTCTCGGCCGTCTGAGGAACAAGGTCGTCCCTTGAGAGGAGGGTAGTTGGGCGATTACTGAGCCACCAGTCTGCTCCAACGTGATCATCAAACGTGAAGTGCCGTCTCTGCACACAAACTCCCGGTCCCGGATGCCCGCGCATGGCCGATCATCTTGCTTACGGCATGCAGCTTCTGCAGTAGTCCTGGCGAGTTAGGACGATCCTCCAATTGACTCTGGTCTATGCTACACCACAGATCGGATGATGGCTTGGCAGATCTACATGATCCAACTACGTCCTCCGCACGTCTGATACGAATCCACATGCAAGTAGAACCCTACGAGGTCTATTACCATCCCTCTATGACACTCTCCACTGCTCTCAAGTTTCTCAATATGCCTGCTCTCGTGAGCAGTCCTCCAATGCTCTTCCATGCTCTCCGACCTCGAGACACAGTTCATAACCTCCAGACCCAATGTCGTCATCAGGTTTGTTGCTCCCCTTTCACCCTTTCTTGCAAACACCAAAACCTCGTAAAAGGACAACTTCGAGGACCCCCATTTTAACTCTCCCGAGGTCCACGCAAACTATCACACGCAGTCCTAGTAGGTCGGCAGGACAGCCTTACGGCGCCAACCATGGCCTCGTCTGGTTTGGTATCTAGGCCCCATCGTTCCTTGGCGAAAGATTGTGTCATCATCTCGATCTTGAAACTGAAACCTTTGGCATTGTGCTTAGCAACACTAAGCCCTCTTGTGTTTGTAGTGCCCAGAAGTCTATCGAGTTATTTGTGTAAAGACCCGCTGCGGCATCCTGCCCGGGCAGTTATACTCTCGGTTCAAGCACTCATACCATGTTCCTTGCGAAAGATCTCTTGGTCAGGTTCGTATTTTCTTTAAGTCATTGGCTTTTAGGGAAAGGGTTAAGAGAGGTTTCGGGATCCCGTTTCCGAGTAAAAATAGGATTGTGGCACGGATAACCATAACTCAACTGGGTTCGAGACCTCTCAGTCTCGACTTTCACCGAACTTCAAGTCTACCTATGGAGACAAGAATTCTATCGTTTATATTCCATGTGATACAATGAACTGGGTGAAATCGAACTTTCTCTGCCTATGTTAGTCAGCTAAAATACAACACATACCTGAAGAACGATTCTTTACTCCTGAGTACCCTACAGCCGCATTCAGTCTCATCTAATTGGGACAGCAATACAACTCTATCTTTCAAAATCGTGCCTTCACTTATCGGATTAATTGAAGCGATTCGTGGAAAGTTGAAGGAGTTTCACCGAAGATACAACGTGAGATGCCGTATCCTCGGGGATATCGGGATCCGAGATCGGGTACCCCGTGTCGGCGTGGGGAAGCGATTGCCGGTGGGAGGCCGGCGGTCCTCTTCTCCTTGGGACTAGCTTCGCTGCTGCCTGCCGATCTCCGGTCTCTCCAGGCTCCGCCAAGGACTTGATCAAGCTCGTCCGCTGGAACCAATCGTTGGGAATCCGAATCATTCTCCAGGCGTTCCCTTCGACATCGCAGCTCTACGCTAGCAGCTGGTTTTGATAACACCACGAAGCATTCGTATAGAGCTCTTCGTATAAGGGGCAAAGAGCAGAAAGGTCCGGTTGTCGAGGAGTGACAGATTGATCTTCAGTCCAGAGTAAATGCCGCTGTCGTATAACAGAGTCGACGGTGGTCATTGTACATACATAGGTGCGCGTGGCGCAGTGAGTCGTCCAAGAAGAGACCATGGACCTACGGCAATCTCATCTCGAGTTCGACCGCGGTCCGGGGGCTATCCTTACGAAATGCGGTTGTGGTGACCGCAATCTACCGATGATTGTAATCATTCTGTAACCATCACGAGGCTAATAAATCTGAACAGAAGGTGGGTGGATGTTCATCTCCTCTCGTATGGCCTTACGGAAACGTAGTCCCGCTCCATGCCGCGCTCGAGGAGGCTCGGGGATACCCATTTTCACCGCTTCAATGATATCCCTGGTTACAAATATCTAGTAATGGTCCACTTTACTTTATCTCGTATTCGACTCAACGTGGCCGTGTAAAACCTAGGGGGGGCTAAGACAACAACATCCCATGGCCTGCACACCTACATCTACTGCCCCTTGCCCGCCTTGCCGTAATGGCTCACTATCTCGTCTACATTAGCTTTGATACCCACGTGCTCTACAGTCTCGAGCAGTCATGAGAGTCTCGCAAGCTTCTTGGGCACTACTGTCCCTTTCCAGCCTCATCGCTAGCGCAGCCTCCGCGGGAACCGAACGACGCTGCGGCACCAAAGTATCCGAGAAGAGTTTCGCCCGAACCCTTCCCAAGGTCCAAGCCCACGAGCGGTCCATCAAGCTGCGAGCCCGCAGCGGCGACAGCGGCCAGCCCGGCTCGCTCGCCCCGATCGACGTCACCGTGTACTTCCACACGGTCAGCTCCAAGGACAAGACCGACGCCATCAAGGACGAGACGCTGGAGAAGCAGTTCCAGGTCCTGCAGGAGACGTACGCCAAGTACGACATCAGGATGCACTGGGACCGCGTCGTCGCGTCGCGGACGGTGGACGACTTCTTGGCTACGTCTGACTGGCCCCTGACGAGCGAGAGGGTGGAATTGAAGAAGCAGTTTCTGAGCTCTACTCGCAAGGGCGGGTACAACGCTTTGAACTTTTACTTCTGTATGTTGTTTCCAACCTTGGAGAAACTCCTTTCCCACACCCCGCAGCCCGTTTGTTCTACATCCTCTCCAGCCACACTGGCCACCGAGAGAGGGCTCTGGCTTAGGCTCCGGTTATCCCCTCCCCCCTTGCCTATCTGACAGTCTGACTGACAGCCGACTAACACGCACCTTAGATACCGACATGGCCTCCGGCTCGTGGGGTTCCTGCAACCTCCCTAGGGACAACATCACGGCCAGCTTCGAAGACATGACCTTCCGCGAGGACGGCTGCAACATCAACTCCATCGCCATGCCCGGCGGGCCCAATACCATCGTCAACCTCGGATACACCGCCATCCACGAGGCGGGCCACTGGTTCGGGCTGAAGCACGTCTTCGACACGTACCAGTGCGACGACGTGGGGGACACCATCGACGACACCCCGGCCACGAGCACGGAGACCGTCGGGTGCCCGATCGGGAAGGATTCCTGCCCCGACATGCCCGGTCTGGATCCGATCCACAACTTCATGGACTACTCGGATGATTACTGGTAGGAGATGGGTGCTCTGAAGTTGCAACTCTCTGCTGACGACCTGCCACAGCTTGACTGAGTTTACGCCTCAGCAAAAGATTCGTATGCATGCTACCTGGGCGACGCTGAGGTCTAACATGACGGCTGTCCCCCGGTAGAAAAGAAGACCCTCGGGTCTTGCTTCTCCGGTAACGCAGTTGTCGGGCTCCCAGACCGCTCTTGGCTAGGTGACAACCCCTTCGGTGCGCCCAGGTCACTCCTCGAATCAATAAACTACCCAGTCATCACAATTTCAGTCTCTTTGGCAATGACAGGTCATCAGACTCGTACGGCTGGACCCTCAGTCTGGTCGATGGATACATAGATCCAGCGCAGTCTGGAACCACGTGAATACTCCATTATCTGGCTGGAAGGCCTCTCACCATCCCACGTGCCAAGCAAGCTCAATGGTTGTCCCTCGTTCACAAGGTCGATCAGTAGAGCGCAAAACCAGATAAGCACCGAACACAGCGTTGGGGTCCTGGGGGCCTCCCGGCAGACGATCCGAGTTTGCACTTCTGTAGCTCGCCCGAAAGATCGGACCCATCCGCTTCAGAGGTAACACTTCATAAATGAAACTCCTCCGGCTCCTCCCCCAAGATAAACTATTCGGTCTACTTGCATCTGACCCGGCCCTCGCGCGCGCAAAAATCGGTAGAACCCCGGTTCGAACTGTCAGAGGCGGCAGGCAAACTTAGTCATGTAACGCGCCTAGTTGGCTGTTCGTCAGGGGGGGAGGCTGAGGGACATGCCTTATTTGGACGACCGACCTCTTAGTATCAATCCACATAGAGCTTCACGATCGGGGTTTAAGACCGCCGCAATATTAGGGGGCCACGGCGCTGCCGACCCTAACCCATGCACCTTGATGAGCTCAGAGCTCCTCGTCTGGTTCGGTTCGGTCCATCGTGGGCTCTCTGGGCAATGCCATAGGTCTGGCAGTCGATGGCTATGGATGTATAAGAAGAGCCTCTCGTCTCCCCAAGGTAAGAGCCTTTTTTTTATCTCGTCTCATCATCAGCTTCTATCCTACAATCCTCAGCCTAATCAACCATAAATCTCTCTCCTTAATCCCTAATCCACCTCAAAAACCAAACCAAAAACCCACCCAACACCGCAGCCATGCAGCTCACCGCCGTCCTCTCCCTCGCCGTCCTCGCCCTCGGCGTCCAGGCCCAGAAGTCCGGCCCCAACGGCAAGCGCATCTGCGTCGGCGGCGCCATCTCCTGCCAGTACGAGAAGGGCCGCTGCGCCAACGTCTGCGGCGACGGCCCCCAGAACATCGGCGCCGGCTCCCCCTTCATCGACCCCAACTGCTCGTGCCCCGAGGGCCAGGCCGACAACAAGTACACCGGCGCCGCCTGCATCGACGTCATCCGCGCCCTCGGCCGCGAGGGCTGCTAAGCTGGCACCGTCCTGGCGCTTGCGACTCGGCCAGAGAAAGAGAGAGAGAGGAGGATGAGAAATACACCACACATGGACGGGCTGGTCAGGGACCGCTGATGGGGGGATTTGTCAGGCCCTCGGGAAAGTAACACCCAACACAGGTGTTGCTTGAGAGCCTGACCTGCTTTTCCTGTACATATCTTAGCCCTTCAAGGACTGAGGGCATATAGAAGCAACTCTGTACATAATTTAAACACCGTGCTCAAAGCTCATCCAGCCCGGGGCCGCAATGACCGTATCCGATGTTGTGACCAGCAAGACTGTCTCTGAAGCAGAGTCAACCTGCGTTCCGATTAGAGCAGTCCTGCGCCCGGAATCACATAGTCATGGGGTATTCAGCATGAACAACACGTGACGTATTAACCAAGAGCTCTGACATTAGGCCCATGTTGAGTACCTATTAGGGCATTTCTTTACTTATCAAGGCTAATTAGGTCCTAATTGACCATTATTGAGTTCAATATAGCTAGGCTCTGTTGTCGTTGCTGGGCTCTGTTGTTGTTACTAGGCTCTATTATCGTTACTGGGTTCCATTGTCGTCACTCGGCTCTGTTGTCGTCGCTGGGCTCTGTTTCCGTCGCTGGGCTCTGTTGCTGTCGCTGGGCTCTGTAGCTATCATTCATTATTTACTACAGTGATATTCTATGGATGTGGTTAATCTAATAAGTAAAGCAAGGCCCCAACAGCAAAACACCAGACTTTACCAATGTCTCATCCATTTGCAGTGCTGCTTACCCCCAAGAGATAAGGCAGCCACAGTATGAGATGTAGGCTGATGGCATAGCTGTATCTGTCGGAAACTGCTCGGCGGGATAGCGCGCATACTGCTTGAACTTTTGCCATCACGGGAACGATGGGGGCAACCCGCAAGGCCCGTCTGTACCTAAATCAAACGCGGTTACATGAGCAACGATAAAGACACATAGCCATAAAAGCCGGTAGAAGTCTGTTTCTTTGTGGTCAGTTTGATAGGACTTGACGGAAAAGCTTTCATGGAACCGTTCCGTGTAGGAAGGAGGTCATGTCACCTATGTACTCTGAATAATTTCGAGTCACCGCTCATGAAAACACCTAGGCACATGTAACTTGACACATAACGTCAACCTGTTGATTACTACATCCGCAACATGTAGATAATTCAGGCAGCGACGCCGCAAGGCTTTGCGGCGTAAGGAGGCAGGGCGAACTCAGAGTTTGTAACCCACTTCAGCGCCTCGACAGCAGGCACGACAAGCCATGGGTGTAGTTCAAATTATCTATCTATCTAAGACTATCTTGATGATTGTGGCGTTGAAAAATCAGACTTTTACCAATTCTGTCAGACGATGACCGTTAAGCGCCACAGAACGAACTGTCATGGTCCAAACCTTAGCAGGTCCCCATACCCTCATTTTATAAAAGCAGGCGGTAAGCGGACTAATCCCATCACCCATACCTCTACTCACGACTACTTCTAGCAACAATCATAAGGATTCTGATGTCATTTCTGGCCTTCTTTTGTTTCTTCATCATGCTTCGCGTCATTCGGGATCTGCTTCGGGCGCAGAGACGGAAGCGGGGCGAGGCCGTGAATCAGCATGAACACCTAGTCGAAACGTCTTCCGAGGTCACCTGTGGTTCGACTCGATGCGACCTTCCCACGAGATCGATTGACCCCGACCTTCCCATCAAATCCTCCGACCCCGACCTCGCCAGCAGCTCGAATGGCTCTGGTCTTCTCAACAACTCCACTGGCTCCGAGCTTTCCAACAACTTGACCCCCTCTGAGCCTCCCAGCAGCTCTCTAGCGATGGATCAATCGGCCTTGAGTCCCCGCGAGACGGAATCGTCATCTTCGAGGCTCGCTCCCATGACCGCAGGTCAAGTCTGCATAATGAAATGGCCGAGATTTCCGCGAATGCCCCTCGCCGATCCAAAGCCCGACTACACAGCAGCTATTCCTCTCAGACCGGACGACTTACGAAACAACACAGCACTGGTGCTTACCGGATACACACGAATCTTCGAGCTCGCCGCGCAGAAGAACAAAGTAAACAGCTGGATCTATCAGTTGCCCCGAGAAGTCGTCCTTGAGATCATGGAGCACCTCGACCCCGTCGATATGTACATTGCCCGCCAGAGCTGTCGGCTTTTCTTTTCACTATTCACGGTCGCCGACTTCTCTCACCTGCAGGACCCGTCTCGCCAGACTCAACAGACATCCGCGTTGGGATCGAGCAGCAGCCAAGCCAGTATCGGAACCGCCCAGGAGGACGAGTCATCGTCGTTATCGCCGGCGATGTACAGGCCTCTGTTCAAGTTCCGTCTCTCGAAGCTCGACGGTTCGCAAAAGAAGCTTTGCGCCGCGCTTATTCGACAGGACTGGCTGTGCAAGTCGTGTCTCCCCAATGGACCCGTAACGATTGGGCGCAATCCGATGCAATCCGGCCTATACCCCCGGAGGTTCTGCAAGATGTGCCGCGTTGATCACTCATCGCACTACTTCTCCGCCGGTCAACTGCGTCGCCGCCGAGATCTGACCTGCATCGGATGGGAAGGCAAGAAGAGGATCTGCCCCCACCGCAGCATTTCGCTTCAAGATACCTTCAAAGCCGCTGCTCCGAGACAGGGGAAGCAGGCACTCCTGCCACCCTGCGGAGAATGCACCTTGCTGTTTCGGAAGGATGGAAAAGAGGAGCCACCGAGTCTATACGTATGGCAGGACAGCCCCGACTATTGTATCTCCTCATGGACCGTGGAGGTCTGCCAGCTTGGCAAAGATCAGCTGGTCACGAAGCAGCTGTTGAGGGATGGCCTTGGCTACCTGAAGAGACGATTTGGAGACAAGTTGCTCTGCCCACACATGTCCTTCGATAGTGCGAAACTGCTGGAACCTTTCGAATGGGACCGTTGTATTTGCTTCAGAGCCGCCGGGGAACAAGATTTCTGCTCTGAACACCAGGCCACAGATGACGTATCTCGCACGGATTGTTGCCTGTGCAAGGGCTTGGAACATCGGCGCGCAGGGAGATTCATGGGAGGGCACTGTCATAAGAACTGGGAGAACTGGGAGCACACCGATAAGCACAGACTGTCCTGTCCCACTTGCTATGCCAAGTACACTTGGGTCCTGGACGGACGCAGCGTCACATTGGACTATTTGCAAACTTTCGATATGAGGGACGATATAGGAGCCTCCACCAATGCCCCTCGGATTCGATTGAAGGTCGATTTTTTGTGGAGTTGGATGCACGTGCTCGATCCAGGAACGTTTGAAGGTGGCGAGAATCTAAAATGGGAAACGCTTTGTGGTGACCAGTCTTGCTGGAACTATCATGCCCGGACGCAGGCTTGGTACAATTTCTTATGGGATACCTGATGTTGGCGCTTCAAATATGATCTCACTGGTCAAACGGTCCGAGGCGATCGCGCCCTTCCTAACGGATGGACCAGATACGGCTGTTGATGGGATAAGATGAGGAAAGTTTTACATGTTAAGCTGAGGGCGATCCTTTCTTTAATACACCCGTGTTTTTCTACCAAACACGACAGGCAGCTTGGATTCAGGGCACATACAGCAGTCGGAGTCCTGAATTATGTCTCTTTGTTTCTATAATTGAAGCACCGTAATTCTAACAGCTCTCTATGCGCAAACACAAGTCTATTAATTCATTGTTCCTCCCTTTCACGGAGTCTAACTCTCGTCAGCTGTGTTGGTCAGAGGTGGAATCGGGCGTCTTGGGCTCAGCGGCTATCATCTCTTGCCTATTTCTGTGTAATCTCGAATCCTTCGCGGTGTCACGTCTTCTCAGCACAAAGTGCTTGATGAACTTCCAGGTGTTTGGCGCGCAAGCCGTAAACACCGCGACGTAACATTCGAGGAAAGACCACAGCCCGACCTTGATGGAGGCAACTGGAAGGAGAGGCGCGCGTGCTGTCAGCTTTCGGTCTCATGCATTCAGAGCTGTGCGGGGGCGGGGAGATGATTCCTCTGGGACCTACCGCCTGGGTTTAGAGGGTACTTGCGAGATTCCCAAATCATCATCAAGCGAACGATTCCCATGACCGCGGTACTGTGTAAAGTGTCTCCGGTCAGACGCGAGTTGCGAATCCTAACAGTGAAGGAGCAGGACGGCTGCCCTGACGGAATAGGGTTTTCCTCACATTATACCCATGCCGAACATTAGTGTTACTCCGACCTTCTTGCCTCTTTTCATGTTCAGGCGCCACACTTGCATGGCCGGCAGGATGAGCAGCCAAACGTCAAGGGCGATGAAGAGCGAGCCCTGTGCCGTGCCCACCTTCTCGAACGGCAGGCAGCGCACGCCGCCGCCGCCGCCGCCGCCGGCCCAGACTTTCCAGGACAGGTTGACGGGTATGCACCGGAAGACGAGAATGACTAAGAACGTGATACAGGCCGAGATGTTGAAGGCCTGGGTGATGCAAACCACGACGCGGAACTTGCGGCTTGGGAAGATCCTTAGGTACATGAATAGTATGGATGCCCTGATCGCGGTCAGGGTGATAAAGTATTGTGCCTGGCAGACAAAGAGCATCTATCACGTACCCGGTTCGTCAACCTCAAAGCATGGCATGGGATGGGGTTGAGGAGTAGATAAATACCTGAAAGGTTTGGGTAACTGCTGTATCCGGAAGCGTCCAGAGATCCTTCCCGACACCGAGAGCCAATCCTGGACGCCGGAGGCATGTTAGCACAGGGATATAGAGACTGGAGTGTTTGATGCCATATTCAATTTCCAAGAACCTGGACTCACCAGCATAATCCGACGCTGTCAGACCGAGGATCAAAACCTAGGGTGCGGCCTGGTCAGTCCATCTCTCATTCTTCCTCTCGCGGCTAGAATGGCAGTACGAAACTCACGTATGACACAACTATCGCCGTATCGTCAGCTCCCCAAGCCGAGAGACCGGACCCCTTGACGATCATCCGAAGGACGAACGGGAGTGTAGGCAGCAGAGCGAACAGGCTGAGTCGAATAGGCATAGTCTTGTGGAACTCGTCGTGGCTTGGGAAGCTGCAAGCCGTCCCTGTAATGTTCTTCGTGACTATAAGGTCGTTAGTCGCCGGTATGGGTAGGACGTCCACGAAGAAAAGACCCCTTACCAAGTGCGTCTTGGTAGGTGCAGCTCCTCAATGTACAGCCTTCGACGACTTGTTGGAATTCATGGCTGGGACACACGCAGCTCTCGTCGATGACGAAGCAATTCGCTACTTGGGACGCGGCTATGATACACGGGATCTAGAAAGCAATTCAGTGGCTGATCATACAGACGGTGTGCCGGGTGTTCTCACAGCGCAGGCCGGGTTATCGTCGACACGGTACCTCTGCGCAGCCGAAATGGAGGCCAAGGGGATGAGGAGAACCCATATCGACCTCATTGCTGCCGTGGAAGCAGTGGTGTGCGACGCCTCTGGTATAGGCGTCGATGAATTTCAGAGGTTCCCGGCGCGTCCTGGAGTTTTGAGAGACCGGAAGCGAAGGCGGTTGACGACGCCCAGGCTTCAGTCCACCATGATACGACGAGGTCGCTTTATCCTGTTCAGGGTTGACGTTGGCATGAGGAGCAAAAGAGACCGGGAAGGAAAGAGAGAAACCAAGCACCCCGGTCGGAGATGTTCTCAAGCTGCTCCTTTGCCGCCAGGAGGGGCGTTTACTAGTTGAGCTGTGGCTTCCCGGGAGAGCGACTACTGGGAAAGCACAGACTTAAATGTCCTTTATTGTGCCACCGATTTGGATTGAACCCATTCCCACCGCATAGTATTACGATTTCAAGCCACATGGCACAGAGGGCCGAGTGGAGGCTAGACTTGCAGACTTGGGCGAATTTGGCAAGGGGGCAAAGACCGGTTGCGGGGGTCTGGCACGAGGGCTGAAGAAGACTGAAGCGATCGTCTTTGCACTCGTTCCATCCCCAAACTCCGTGGTCTCAACCCAACTTTGAAGTTGAGCAGCAGGGAAAAGTGGCGGCGTCCAAGTCCATGGCGGCAAGACACAGCCGCCTTGCGCCCGCGGTTGGCAACTTGATATACCGGCATCATGTAGTGCAGTAACGCCATCCATTGCACTGACCGATTTTCCGGTCCGAAAATCTCATCTCCGCCACTTTCACGAAGAGAGCGATGGCGTCGCCGGAAACAACCGATATGCCTATGCCCGTCGGCCGTGCCACAACCCCCAGGGCCCCAGGCGGCTGTTGCCTTTACGGGCCCAGTCACGGTGCCCGGGGAGTGGTGTTCGGCCAGTTGATGACCAATTCACCGCCTCATCCAGTCTGTCTTCCAACCGTAAACGGCTTGTCGTGGCCGGGCTTCCATCACAGAGGCAGGCCTTTGTTGGCGG
Organism: Colletotrichum musae; assembly: GCA_027406025.1. Taxonomy (NCBI): domain Eukaryota; kingdom Fungi; phylum Ascomycota; class Sordariomycetes; order Glomerellales; family Glomerellaceae; genus Colletotrichum; species Colletotrichum musae. The sequence goes on from JANVYC010000004.1 coordinate 2,116,509, forward strand.
CGGACTACGGAACGGCCCCGGGCCATGTGGGTCCAAGGATACGAGCCGGCCCCCGGTGATCCGGGCTTCTCCCGTTCAGAAAGCCCTGGCTGCAGTGTTTGCTTATCTAGCCCCTTAACGACCATCGACGGCTGGGACTGCAAGTCTTCCTTGTCGTTGCGCCTCCTGAGCTACTGGGTTGCACAGAAGAATCTTAATTTTTCCTCTTGGTGCCCACGTTCTGAATGCACGTAAACTTCGCCTTCTCCTCGTTTGTGTGTGTTTCCCTTGCGCATGAACCTGCCGCCAAGCTTCGAAAGGCGTACCCAAACGAGGATATGCACTTCAGGATTGCAGACCGTGCTTTCTCTAGTTGTGCTTGGGCAGATAAACAAAGCGGGATGGAGGAAAGTCCGAGCGGAGGCGAGGCGCCTTGATGATGCACGCGAGGGAGATGCCGCATCCTTCGTCACAGGAGCCGCTTCAGTCGACCAACTCTAAACGTAAACAAACGTTTAAAGGCCGGAAAGTCTCCGGCGCCAAGAAACAAGCGGCCGGAAATCTTAATTGCACGGGGATCAAACACCCTCGAATGTTGGTTGTGAGATTGTTGGTCGTTTTGTTTCTTCATTAACACTACTGGTTGCGTATGTGCTTTGGCTGCTCATGCTCGCCTCCCCAGACTGTCTCTCTCTCTATCCTTCCCGGACCTGGACATCCCAAGTCAAAAAGACTGGTGACAAAATCAACGAGCGAAAACAATGTCTTAGAGCCCCTAAACTCCCTGCGAGAACCGTGGTTTGACTCGCCCCTGGTATGCTAGCGAAAGGAAACATCTCCGATTTGCCCAGATTGTATGTTGCTTTCCATGCAACTACCAATGGTGCTTTCCACCAGATAATAAACCAGTGGAGAAGAATAAAACAAAAATGTTCCGGTAATTTCTATTCGCACATTGCAAGCCCCCCGAGGTCATTAAACCAGATTATTATCGTAAATAACTCTCTTTCAAACAGCGCTTGCTCTCAATCAGACATCGTCGACGGTCGCACTGGGCTTCCACTCCTGCTCGACGGAGGCCTCGGGGTCGGTCCAGTTGACGGGCTTGTGGATGCGCAGGAGGCGGAGGAAGTAGTCCTCGATGACGAGCAGGTTGAGGAGCACGCCGTTGCAGTTCCACGCGATGCCGCAGACGATGGCGCCGGCGACGGCGTCGAGGACGAAGTGGTTCGCGGTAGCGACGATGGCGGTCAGAATGAGCGCAGGGTAGGACATGCCGATGGCGGCGATGGCGAAGCGCTTCCAGGGCCGCGAGCGGATCGAGGGCAGCGGGAGGGTGGCGACGGTCAGGCCGATGAGGAGGGAGTAGCCGAAGTGGAGCGAGGGCATGGCGGCTGTCAGGAAGTTAGCGATTGGAATCTTCACGATGAGAGATGGGAGCGTCACATACCGTACTGGTTGCAGAACTTGTTCGTCGTCCATACACTGCTCTCGCCGTCGGCGCTGTGGACGGTATCAACGAAACCGAAGCTCTTAGCCTCGCCGGCGTCCGGTCCATTGTAGTCCGGAGCGCTCAGCAGGCGCGGCGGCATGCAGGGCCACAGGGTGAAGACGACGAAGGCGAGCAGATTGCAGGTGGCCATCGTGCGGCGACGGGCCTCGTAGAGGGCCGGGCCGGCGGAGCCCCAGCGGACGTTCTCGTTGCCTCCGAGCTTGGCGGACACGGCGCGGCGGCGGCGGGTGGTGGTGACGAAGTAGAGGATGACGAGGAACAGGATGGTGCCGGGGATGTGGATGAAGGAGTAGATGCGGTTGATCCAGCGCATGACGGTCGGCATCTGGAGGAAGTACTGCTGCACGGGGACCTCGACGAAGAGGTGCAGGCGCTGCTCGAGGTGGATGAGCTGCAGGGCGTGCTTGCGGGCGACGTCGACGGTTCCCTCGTTGAGGGTGAGGGCCGTGAAGGCGCGGCCGACCTGGTAGACCTGTTTCATGGGTGGTGAATGTTTAGCAGAAGCTCCCCCGTCAAGTGACGACCGTGGTAAAGAGGTAGGTGTGTTGTCTTACCCAGTAGATCAGGGCCCAGTACCAAGCCTCGACGAGGAAGGGAAACTTGCGCAGTACGCGGCTCAGCAGGCGGTCCTTGAAGACCCTCGTGTTGGGAGACGACACCAGGCGCTGGTAGCCGAAGAACTTGATGCGCCGCATGCGCCGGGGCGGCTCCTCGTGCGGCGCGAGGGTAGACGACGAGCTCCAGGCGCCGAGGGAGAGCAGCGAGTCCTCCGAGTCCGGCGTCGAGTTGCCGGAGGTCCGGCGGTCGTCGGACCGCTTGTGCTCGCCATCGTCGAAGTCGGCGGGCCCCTTCCACCCGAGGTTGTCGTAGGCGTTGGTCGCGCCGCCCGTGTTGCGGTTGAACCAGGTCCCGCCGAAGAGGAGGGTGATGACCACCAGCGGCTCTGCTACGGCGCCGATGCCCATTTTTCCTTTCTTTTTCTGGTTTTCCTTGGTTCTCTCTCTACCCTTTCGTTGGTCTGCTTAGCAAGACGAGACGAGTGTTGGCGCCAGGAGGGTTGGTCCGAATGCGGAGGGAAACAGCCGATTGTGCGTTCGGGACTGGAGGGGGGCACGACAATCTGCTGACGACTGCGTGTGAAATGCGAGGGAGTGCACAGAGAAGACAGGAAAAAAACTGGAGGCTTGGCTATGTCCAAGGTCCGCCGGCGCTGCGGTGGTATATGAATGGGCGGGAGGCTCGGGAAGGGTGCGCAGGTCCCGAGGCGGGTGCGGGTAGGATGGGAATCTGACGGACGATGTCCACCGGCGAGGTCCAATGGGAGGACTGGGAGGGGACGAGGGTGTGTGTAAGGTATCTCTCTGCTGCTGGCGGCCCAGTTTGCGTGAGATTGAGATTGTGATCCCGGACGGGCACGGGGGGTGGGCGGAAGAGAGAGACGCCTGATGGACTATGCCTTGAACGTCTTGTGATGATGATTATGGGATGCTGGTATGGGGGAGGTGATGTTGATGGAGGAAAGGAAATCGGCCTACAACCGGAATCTAACGCTCGAGAAGTAAGGCAAAGGTAAGGCAAAAGGTAAGGTAAGCGGGAGAACCAACGCGCATCACGCAGGACAGCGCGGGGCATGGATCAGACGGAGCGATGGTAATACTAGGTAATATTACCATAATAGACATCGGCACAGTTTACCCTCGAGCCTTGGGGCTCGGCACAACCCACACGGCTGGACCTTGCAGACAAGGTTGACTTTTCGACGTCTGCTTTGCTGCCTTTGCTGCTCTCTGCTCTGCATGGCGCAGCACGAATTGGTTCTGACGGAGTGTGTTGCTCCCCATCATCGGTCTGGTGCTCATAACGGAGTATCCGTATGTCCTCCCACAATCCCGCTACGGCGGCTGTCCACATCAGCGGGTTCCGCAAGGCTTCCGTCCCCTGGTCCATCCTTACGAGGCCCTACCAGGACCATCGTTTCTCTCTGATCACTAATGGATCAGTGAATGGGGCGGGAGCGAGCTTTGGTTTTTTTGTGCTGGGCACGCCGGCAGGGGGAGGAACAGAGAGAAAAGCTCTGCCTAAAGCCATGTCCCTGACAACGGAATTCCGGGCAACGGCGGCGGCCCATACTACAGTAATGCCAATGGGCGGACGGTGGATCTCCCACTCTCTATCATCGGCGGACGGCGAGCGAGCTTCTTGGTTGGCAAGGGGGGGTGGTGGGTGGTCAAGGGGGGGCGAAGCATGGGCTGGGAGCATCCCTGACGTGGACGAATCGCCCGCCAAGTGCCGCGAACGCCAAGGGTTACACGTTTTTTCCTTGCGCGTACAGAGTTACTTTCTCAAGTGCCTAACCGTACCGTATCGCAGCGCTGAGTGGCGGTGGTATTCGGTGACAGTAAGAAGAAGAATAAGTGGTGTGTGAATGCTGGTGCGGTGGCCAATGGTCTGGGGTGAATCAAAGCCTGTATGCAGGAGACGAGATGGAATGTCGCGTGCCTCCCCAGAGTCAGAGACACAGGTCGGAAACGGGTACACGGTAAGATACGCTACACCTCTCTGGCAGCTCGCCGTTTATGTTTCCTTGGCTCTGACTGACGTGACTTGACTTTTTGACGTGCGAACCGAGCTTGTTTCCCGCGAGCGCGCTCAGACGTACGGTCCAACCGCGGACTCTGACTGCGAGTTCTTGACATTCTTTTTCATGCTTCCAGCCGAGGCTCGATCGCCGTTCTTTTGGAAGGAATACCGTTTCGAGATTCACAACAGGAGATAACGAAAACTGGGAGAGCGAGACGAGGCTCCCCCTTACCGCGTATGCGCATGCGTATGACAAACCCTCCAATGTCTGGCGAGAGGGAAACGCGGCTCCGTCACTGGACGCGCGCTCCTGGGCAAGTGGGCACGAGGATCCTGATGACGGCAGCGGGCAAGGGGGGGTGGGAGATGAACCGCAGACAGGGGGTGGAAGGGGAGCTGTGGTGTGGTGGGGAGGGACTGCATCCGCGACATCCGACAATCCGTCTTGTCGTTCTGGTCCGTTCGCCGACCTCCACCACGCTGTGGGTGTTCCGTTGGGCGGCGTCTTACTGTCTTGTCGTGTGCTTTCGTGGAACGGTGGAGGAGGAGGATGAGAGACATGAGGCGGACACCTGCTCCGGACCAGCCAAGATGCACCGCGTGTCAGTGAAAAAGGAAGAACTTCGCACTGCTGCCTGACAGTCCCCGCTCCGCTGCCCGCCCCTTTATCTCTCTTGCTGACGGGTTCTCCAGTCTGTTTGATGGCATTCTGATCTGGGGACAAGGCGGGAGTTGGAACCAATTCGCGACGGGCACGCGATCACCTCTGACCGCCCGGCGATCAAGACGACTCAATCATCGATGAGGACCGAACCTGCCAAGTTCCCAATTGTCGGGAGGCGGGGATCTGGCGGGTGACAATCCTGTGCAGTTCACCGCATCGCCGACCACCACCACCGCCCACAGCGCAACCAACCACGGGGTGTCGGGATGCCTCAATATGCCGCCGCCATGCTGTCTTGGGGAAGAGATCAATCGCTGTTAAACGCCGGCTCTCTCCCTCTACATCTCAGCCTAGCGAGGAAATCTTTTCAATTGGCAGGTGGTTCGTGAGTGGCATGATTGATTGCCTTCGGAGAGAGGCCGGGGACCCTCTCAATGCGACCAGCAAAGGGGTGGGAAAAAACCAACGGAAAAAAAAAACACAGAGATGCAAAGAAATGGGGAACTTGTCTTGGCATACATCATCACTCGGTTGAAACATTTTCGCTCGGGGCTCGTCTTGCCCTCTCGCCGAGTCTCTGCACTAACAGCTGACAATTAACCAACGGAACTGTCTTTCTCCGCAACGCACCCCAGCGCGCTTGGAGACAAGGTCGTTGGGTTCGTCCGTCTGTCTTCTGGAACATCGCTATTGTTCACTGCTATATGCTTCACGATGTGTCGTTAAGAGTACTCTATATATCCAGGTCGGGATAGTTGTGATGTTTACGGTGTACCGGACAACAGGTGCTTATTCCCGCCTCTAACCCGCTCCAATCCGCTTCTGGCACAAACGCGTAACTTCGTACTCTGTCCCGGATCGTCGTCGTTTTACGCGGTTTACATGCCTAACATGCGTCAGGTTACGGTTCGGTTTACGGGTCTACCGCGTATATCTCAAAACGGACTACTGTGTCGTTGAGTTGGTCCAGCCTGCCGTCATCTCCGGCAGCTACCGAAGAGTTCCGAGAGACGGGCCCGCGTATTAGATTAGCTCAGAAAAGTAAGCAATCAAAATAGTAAGCAAAAAATAAAAGAACCCTTGGTGACATTTTTTCCGCCGATATCACCGCTAGTCCGCCCTAGACCATCGGCGACTATTTGAAGTCCGGACCCCGTTGGCTAAATAACCTTCTTTCTAGGGCCTGGCGGCCGGGGGTGCCTCCGGATGCCACCGGATGCTCCGGAATGCTACAAAACTCGCCCGGAGAAGCCCGAGCCAATGCCCCCGAGTGGCTTCGGTGTCGGTAAACATGATTCTCCGATCCTCGCTGCCGACCTGCCCAAATTGTCGGTGCTAAACCACACCCCCATTGCTTTAGTAAGCTTACCTCAACACCATCTCCTCGCTTCCGTCTGCCATCTCTGACTTGACCTGCGCCCGGGAGCCGGCGGCCGACGTGTCGATTTCCCCGACAAGTCTCGCCGCGGCATTGATGGCTACAGTGCCTACGGAGTTGGACGCCGCCCGTGACCCCCTGGCCGGGGACCGAGTGCACGGCGGACCTTTGCATGGCCTGCCTCTCACAACAGTACACTCGGAAGCACCGGACTATCGTCATAGACGGGCCCGAGACCTCGTGTATCAGAAACCACACGTGCTGAAGCGCTGGGTGAAGTGAAGGGCAACGGTGATCACAGTAGTGTTTCTATGTCGATGCAACTAAATCCTGGCCCCTCTAGATGTGCTTGCAATCTCTTCCTGTCTTGGGCCCGAGGCCAGGCCCGCGGACACGGCGGCATGCCAAACAAAGGCCAACTTATGTCTCCATGCAAGCCCAGTAATGGGGCTGGCTGAAGAGCGTGACACTGAGGCCATAGACACTAGGCAAGGCTCTCCTGTCAGCGTCGAAATACCTGCATAGCCTATGGCCTACTGCAAGAGCGCCCGTAGCAGACCTCTCACCGCCTCTTTCGAAACTCGTCATGATGCGTGTTGGGAAGCCATGTCGGTGGCTTGGTGAGACAAGAGCTGGTTGGGGGGATGGCATTCTGCACTTTCACCTCTCAGAAGACCATCGTCTTTGGCATATTCGCTGCCGACTGCGCCATCTCCTGAGAGCCTGAGACATGAACCTTTTGGTCCCTGTCAGGGGTAGCAGACAGGAGAAAGCAATTTTTTTCCTTTTTTAGTTTCAAGAACCTGCAAGCCAACATCACTACCCCTACTGACAGATTGAGCTTATTGCATGGCTCAGGGGCCCGAGGTTCCTAGGGGTTCCCCGAGATGTACTTTTGCATCATCAACCATAGACCGGCACGACATCGACATTGAGGCTGAAAAGGTTCATGTCTCAGACTTCAAGGAGACACATGCAGGCAGACCTACGAAGAGCACGACGCTGATCATCGTAGGCATGAGAAGGTCTCAAAGAGCCTCTCTGGAGTGGCTTTGCCCCAGTTTGGGTCCTTGCCGAAATTACCTGGTTGTCTAGAATGTGTGGCGTCACACGCTGAACGTGGGAGTCAGAGATATCCTCCAGGCGAATGGGTCGTAGACTCGATCCAGACAGACAGGCCAAACCCCTATATGGACCATCCAGGCGAGCACGATGCCTTACTTGAGTGAATACGCAATGGATTTATAGTCGAAGACTTCCAAGGCCCCATTCGTTTTACCATGGATAGCTCATCATCAGCTCAACCTCCTCGCCTCCTCATTTCGCGCCACCAGACTCGAAATGTCTACTGCACAAGAGTATGAATATGTCCCACTCTTGGACCCAGCGAACTCTATCAGGCTCTTGAAGCTTCTTCCCATCAGCGACGATAACAACCGAGCCCTTCGAGCGGAGCTGATCACATGCCGACGCGACGAGGCCCCGTTCTTTGTCCCCGTGTCCTACACCTGGGGTCAACAAGCCCCTACCTCAACCCTCTTTCTCAGAGATATGGGCGATACAAACTGCAACTGCCACGCCAGAAACTCAGCAACTCAACCATGTTCCGGCGTGGCCGTCCAGTCCGTGTCGGACACAGAGTCAGACACTTGCTCTAATCCAAGCTCGCGTCCAACACAGCCCGACGTTTCTGGCCCCGAATGCAGACACACAGGATGGCGAATATTCCCTATCAGGCCAAACCTTGAGGCGCTTCTTAGGCGGTTCAGCCGTTTGCCCGGGCCCAAGATCTTCTGGGTCGATGCAATCTGCATCGACCAAGGCAACAACCACGAAAGGGACACCAGGTTCGCAACATGGACAAGATATACAGAAATAGAGACATCCTCATTTGGCTAGGGGAACCAACTGAGAACAGCGATTTGGCCATCGATTTGATCGACGCCGCGAAAAACCAAATCGACGCCGTGAGAAACCGTTCTCGCTGTGACGGCTCGGACACTGCAAGCCTTGGAGCTGGCACATACTTTGACGACACCAAAGTAAAACATGCCCCGTCTCGAAAAGCTTTTTTCGACCTCATCAAACGCCCCTGGTTTAAACGCCGCTGGATTGTCCAGGAGTTTGTCTTGTCGAAACATAAACACGCTTTCATTGGAGATCGCGAATTCTGCTTTGAGCCCGCCATCTTTCTCTGTGACCTTTTCAAGGAGCACTCCTATTTTCCCGACGACAAAGAGAAAAATAACCTATGCAGAGAGGCCGGCTTTGAGTCCAAAAGTACTTATAGGGCGCATTCATTTTCGTCCCTGCCCTGGGATCCCATAGAAGGTTTCAGTCGACTTTGCAAGATCTTCGAAGCAACACTAAGAGGCGAGGCCACTGATCTTACTCTCGAGAGATTGCTTGACAACTTTGCACCTTTCGAGTCCTACGACGATAGGGACGGCGTCTACGCGTTTCTATCAATGGCAAGCGACGTAGAGGGAACAGATTGGATGCCAGACTATTCGAAGGACAATACGGCGAAAAAGGTCTACCGCAAAGCTACCATACATATAATCAACCATACCAACCGCTTGGACATCATGTGTCGTCGCAGCCATAGCGATGGGCTCGCAACCCATTTCTCGAGTTGGATTCCATGGTTTGGTCCGCTAACGGTCACCTTTTGGCCTGGACATATTCATACTATCCCTGGATACAACATCCAGTCCTTGACCACGTTCGGGCAGCCTCTAGGTGCGTTAAGAGAAGGTTAGCCAGGCCACTATTCTCCCAAAAATATCGAATGCCATCACTGTGGAATTCCGCACGCCAACCGCCGAGTTTGTGACGGATGCAATGCGAGGATTCCAGGAGCGGGATACGAGTGCCTCGACTGTCCAGACTTTGACTACTGCTACCGGTGCATAGATCTCAGTGCATCGCAACATGACGCTTCTCATCGATTCGAATTATTCAACCACGGAGTGTACTTTGCGTCAGGCGATCATGTTGTAAACACATCTCCTCTTCCAAGCGAATGCGGATGCGACCCTGATTCGTGTCGACATTCCATGAGCTTTGGCCCAAGCGGCTTTATCGTGGATTCTGTTCAGGGAATCGGAAACCCGGGAAAAGTGAGACAGTACAGCGGCGGTGGGGGAGTGTTCTATATCCCTCTGGAAAGGTGGATGAGTTTGCCGGGAATGAAAGAGGTAGGGGGTTTGGATGCGGATGGCAAGCCCGGAGCAAAGTTCTTCAGGGCTTTGACGGGGAACAGAAGAGTTGTTGACGGTAGAGTCCGTCACATACCGGATGAGAATCTGCGCTGCTTCAAAGAGACCTTCGGAGAAGCCTATACAACGCAAACGTCCATAGATAGCGAAGGCGTGGCTTCTTTGCATGATTCCGCCACGTTCATTTTGTCCAGTGGCAGGACGTTCGCCACGACAGAAAGATCATTAGGGTTTGTGCCAGGAAATACGCGGGTAGGGGACCGGATAGCAGTTCTCATTGGCTGCTCAGTTCCCGTTGTTATTCGGGAGGTTCCAGACCAAGACGTGCCGATTTGGCGGCTGGTGGGGGAATGCTATGTAGATGGGTTGATGGAAGGAGAGTATATGGAGACCGCACAGAAAGGCTCTTTGCAAGTTTTCACATTAGTTTAGTTGCGGATTTGCAGTCAGGACTTGAACAAATACTTAAGATATTTGAGAGTCAGAGTTGACCAGCAAGTCTTGAGAGAGCTGCATGTGGGAAGAAAATCCCTGGGTTTGGTAGTGTAAAAACTGTGATCGAGTAACGCAACGTTCAGGCTTCTCCTGAGAATTTTTATCATGTTATTAGCCGAAGCCTGGTCCATCGTAGTTGAGCTGACGCCGGGCAGGGGGAGGTGCAGGTTCTATCTAGACTGGGAGTGGTGACCTTCCCTGTCTATGAGGGAGATGTCAGCCTCCTCTCTTCATTTTGCATCTACCCCGCACACTGCACAACACCTGGAGGGGGCAACATCAAGCAGAGCGAACAAAAACACAGAACAGTATCTCTGCCCCGTCTGCCCAACAAGAGCCTTTTTTCCTCTGTCAAGAATAGAACCTACTTAATTTTCTGGAGACATGACCAGAATAACACGATGCGTCTCATCAACGTCGAAAGCCTGAAGCTCCACGAGTTCTTCGGAGCCAGCATTCCCCCCTATGCCATCCTATCGCACACATGGGAAACGGAAGAGACGACGTTTCAGGAATGGGAAAGCAACACAAAAGCAGCGCAAAAGAAAGCAGGCCACCGCAAGGTCACAAAGGCCTGCCTCATGGCCAAGACCCTTGGTTACAAGTGGCTTTGGGTCGACACCAACTGCATTGACAAAAGCAGCTCGGCTGAGCTGTCCGAGGCCATTAACTCCATGTTCGCCTGGTACGCCAACGCTGAGATATGTTTCGCCTACCTGGCAGACGTATCGAGTAGCAATCTCCACAATCTCGGGCCATTAGTAGTACAGGTCCGCAACAGCCGCTGGTTCACTCGAGGCTGGACCCTCCAGGAGCTCCTGGCCCCGAAGCGCGTCGACTTCTACGCGGCAGACTGGTCTCGCATTGGCACCAGAGGCGACGCGTTGACGAGCGCCCTTGTCGAGGCCACGGGCATCCACCGCGACTTCTTGACCGGCAAGACGCCCATCGCCCGCGCCAACGTGGCCACGAAACTGTCGTGGGTGTCCGAAAGGGTCACCACGCGGGAGGAGGACATCGCGTACTGCATGCTGGGCATCTTCGACATCAACATGCCCCTGCTTTACGGCGAGGGCAGCAAGGCCTTTAAGCGGCTGCAAGAGGCGATAATCAAGGTCTCCAACGATATGACCATATTCTGCTGGCCCTGGGACGACTCTATGCCGGCGGGTTGGACCAGCCTTCTCGCGCCCGCCCCCTCGGCGTTTCAAAACTGGGACGAGCTGCAGTTGGCGTCCTCTTTCGTCGGCACCGCGGAGGAGATCCTCACGTTCCACATGACGAACGCCGGCCTGTCCATCCGGCGCCCCGTTCTGGCCACCATGACTGGGTACATCATCGGCCTGGCCACGGAGTTCAACGCGCTGACGTCCTTCCAACTCGCCGCATGGATCCCCGTCCGCGGGAAGAACAGATACGGGACCTTGCTCGTCGGGCGGCAGACGTGGCCCCCGCAGCCGCTTACCCTTTCGAGGCTGTACACCGAGGTCTCGATGTTGAAGAACATTGTGGTCAAGCGCCAGGATGACCTGTCGTGGGACACCAGTCGTGGCCTCCAGAAGCACACACTGCCTTCCTCGTACGAGCCACAGCCGGGAAGGGAATTCAAGAGGGTTGGCGTGTTCCCCCTCTTCTCATCCGAAGCACTGCGATATGCATGGATAGAGGGCGAGTGGAACATTACGCTCACAGCAAACCACGACATCATGTGGTTCAACTCCATCGACCACGGGGATACAGAAATGGCTGAATTCACGGTGGAACTTTCTATCAGACGTTCCGACCATAACATTGTCCGATTAACGATTTGGCTGGGAGCCGCGTTCGACAGAGAGGCGGGGAAACTTCACTGGTCGTGTCGAATCCTGAACCAAAACGATCCAAGCCCCAGGGGTGGTAACGGTGCGCTGAAGAGCAACGTCCCAGAACTGGCTCCATACGTACTGCAGAAGACGGAACGAAAATTGCAGTGGGTGGACGCCGATCAAGGACTCAATCTCAAGCTGGGAGACTACGCGCCGGTTTCGGATGGCTACGTCCGATATCTCCTGATTTGGAGCAAAGGTGGTAAATGAGCTAGGAGACTTGGAACACATTTTTTTTTGTTTGCATTTATGGAGTTGTTGAAAAGTAGAGCTTTTTACTTTTGTCTTTTTCTAATTCTTTCTTTTACACAAGACACGTGAGCGAGGGCCCGCAGGGTTCTCATCTCCTAAGTCGGTGACATACCACCCAGGATTTCCTCTTTTTCCTCTTCTTCCTAGCATCGTCAGTATCGTCAGCCCTACAGATCAATCGACCCATGACCCTCAACATCATTCTTACTCTTGTCTAGTGAATATTCGCTCAACAAACAGTGCGATCGATCTTATTAAATCATCACGCAACCGGGATGGTACCTCTGAGGCTTTCGGGGGCACTTTTCCCGCGAGGGAGGATCCGGCCAGTTTCTCTTAGTCGTTTCTTCAAGACCAATGCTTCTTGCTGCCGAGGGCCTCCACTGACATACACATCCGGTATCGACAATGCCGAGCCACTAGACCGATACCAACCAGGAGGTTACCATCCAATTCAGTTAGGCGACGTTCTTAAGGATGGTCGATACAAGATTCTGCACAAACAGGCTGGGGTGGCTATTCCACCACGTGGGCTGCAAAAGACCAGAGGTATTTCTATCTGCTTCGCCTGGAATATGAACCCGTCTTTACCAACTTACTCTCGGACAGTGAAGGCCAATATGTCGCTATCAAGGTTTCAGTTTCAGACATGAGGCAGACACACGAACTTGAGATCTTGCGGGCAATATTCGCCCTCCCAAGACACCACCCCGGGTGGTCCCATCTGAATCACATTTTGGACCATTTTACCGTGGTTGGTCCCAATGGAACCCACAACGGTCTTGTGCTTGAACTAGTCGGTCCTAGTGTGGCCGACGTTGTTGCATCACATTGCTGGGATTGGAGACTTCCGGCGAAGCTTGCCAAAGTCTTTGCGAGCCAGGCTCTGCAAGGACTTGATTTGCTCGCATCTCACGGCATTGGACACGAGGTGAATTGATTTGCCACCTATGGACGCCTTCTCAGCGTTCTGCTGACTAGAACTCTAGATGTTCACACCAAAAACTTGGCCATTTCCATACCCGACCTGAATTCCCTGGACGAAAGAGACTTTTGCGACAGGCTTGGCGAGCCCGAAACCTGTCCAGTGAGCAGACAAGATGGGAACTCGTTATCGAGCAATATCTCATCCCACGTCGTTAGGCCCGCTTCATTCCGGTACGAAGACATACTATCATCCTCAGCATCAGTCAAAATCATCGATTTCGGCGAGGCGTTCTTCGACAACAACGCCCCGAACACACTGAATACCCCTTTGGTCCTACGGCCACCAGAGGCCCTCTTTGGATACAAATTGGATCATCGGGTGGACCTGTGGAGCGCTGGATGCTTGGTAAAACCTCCGTTGAATTTCTATCTGGACAACAGAGTTAACCGATGTAGCTTTTTGAACTTGTCACCGGTCAACCTCCCTTCGATAGCATGTCAACCCCGCCGATTCTTGTTCAACAAATGATGAGCCGAGCTACTGGCGGGCTGCCATCACGGTGGCGGGACAAGCAACAAGCATTACTTAAGGATTTGCCTGATGATGATGAAGACGATCCCAGCTATACACTTCAGGAATGGCTGGCAGAGGCCTACTACTTCGACAGTGACAGACACGCCGAGTTCACGAGGGAGGATCTTGTCAGTGTGGGCAAACTGATTGAAGGCTTGTTGAAATTCGAGCCGTCTCTCAGGGCTACCGCAAGTGATACTCTTGTTGATGCTTGGTTTAACCAAGTATAAGCTATGTTAGCAATGCTCCCGGAAGAATGCCCTCTATTGTAATAGGTCTTTTGAACCTGTATTATATGTAAAGATTCAGGAGAATACACGGGCAGATTGCAGTGAATCGTGCCATAAGCTACTTACAGCAAGGAACTACTAATGAAATATCTCAGGTCCCCGTTTTGCTTAAGCCTATCTCTTTGACTTCCGTGTGATATGGGCGATAGTCCTTATTATGCCACATATAAGTTTTGTTAAGATGGGGCTCAGTTCCTTGAGATATGCTTCCCACCCTACTGAAGCTTTCACCGTCGCCTTGGGTCAATTTGTTCAGGACTGAACGATGAGCTTGGTGGCGCGTTATAGGACCCAGTGGCCAAAACAAGGACGGGCGGGCTCCTCGATCGATGACATTACTGGAATTTAATTATCCAACACAGCCTCACCAGTTGATACGCGTGGATCAAGGCGTACAACTTTGCTGAATTGACAGGATATTACATGTAGGCCATGAGAACCAGCGGAGGCACAAAGTAAAAGCCTCTGTAACAATTAATCCCCTGCCATCATCCCATGTCCTACAATAGCGCCTACAGACTACAGTGACAAAATGCGGCAGGTTTAACACAGCTTGTGGACTATTTTGAATGTGATGAACTGCTTGATTGGCGTCCTCACCTTGGTTGACTTTCTAGACACCATCCCGAACAAGGGTTCTGCAATACCATCTTCAATCCTCGTGGAAGTCTGTTGAGTATGCATTGGATCAGACTCCAGAGGTGACACATCTTGGTTAGGTTCCGGCCACGTGCTTCCTAGCTATCAGGCTTCAAAGGTACCCAAACAGACTCACATCCGGTCGGCATCGCCAATGAGGATTGATTGAGCTAATAGGCCCACTATAAGCCAACAGTCTGCAGAAAGAGCCGCAATGTTAAACGTTTATGTATACACTACTATGTTGTAGGACTTGGAGATTAAGTTGTTACTTTCACATCACTTTACCTACTTGTTGTTAGCTGTGTTATATATATATTATAGGTCTACTAAGTCTAGGTAGACATATGAATTAAAGACTATACTATTCTGATGTGTGGGCGAGGGATAGTTGTAAACACATCCAGCGGAACTAGTAACTCTACCTCTACAGGACTGCCTATAAAAGTTCTTACGATGCTCTAGAATTGCTAGGTATGGTCTCTCCTTCTCCTCGCAACTATAGATATTATGGAAAAAGCAAGCGAGACGCATTTAAGACAACCTTAAGAAAACATCTAGAGAGACTACATATTACGACTAGAACGTTTTATTTTTTACTTTAGAGCTAAAGAATTCAATTCAGACCCGCCCCTTCAAGGTCTAGAAGCTTGGATAGGCAGAATTAAAGGCGTTTAAGCCTTTAAGGTAATGAATTGTTCCCATGGTTCAAATGAAGTCAATTGTATGACGTACTCGGGCTGAATGTTGTGGTAATTCTGTCATGCTAGGGCAGTCTCGGTCGGGCTGATCAAGGGCAATCGTGATGTAGTGAACCAAGAAAAGTCAACAGCAGACTGAGTGTTCCATCCTTGGGCTGCTTGGGGCAATGTCTAGGGATAGCAGGGGAACCATGGAATTAGTTGTGCTTACGCCGAGAGCTTCCATACCCCATTGAGCGCTAGTCACCCTAATCCAAGACAGTCAAGCAGTGCTTAGATTCTGCGTATGAGACCAGATGTGTCGTTGTGATCCAGGGACGGAAGACACGGGATGAAGCATTGCGTACTTCCGGCCGCACAGGGATGCACTAGATTCAATGACGGAATGAAGGAAGGGGCGGTTCCGAACCTATTGTGACAACTTTCTACAGAGCAGGTTTCTGAACTATACGATAGCATCGATACAGGCAACCACGGACCCCAAGATTTGCATTTACCTACCCAAAGTAGACATAAGAGGTCGATGTCGGGAAGGATCTCAACATATTCATTGCGACTCTGACCTGGTAATCCAGAGGCTGAGTTAGATGAGTGAGCATATGTGATCTCGATGACCACAGCTTCTTGAGCATCACTGGGACATAAAAGGGTGGATTTCGACGCCTAGAATACAGTCTTTTTGCTTCATCAACAGAAAACACAGATTCCAACTCAATTCAAGTCCTACATTTAAAGAAAGATTTTACACGTCACTCAAATTCAGCATCCCCAATAACTATTCAATATGCACCCTTCAACCTCCTTCGTTGCTGCCATCCTGTCTGCTGCTGCCATGGCAGCTCCGCTTGATGACTCCACCATGGCCAGCCGGGGCCTCTCCGAGCTCGAAGACCGCCAGGTCAACCCACCCGTGTGCACCGATGAGACCAAGGTGGAGAAAGTTGGTGGTGGGAACCCCAAGACTTGGTGGTTGCAGAAGCAAGTCACAGTAAGTTGGCAGAGAACTGACGGGATGAAGTGGCTTGGTCTTTTCAGCTAACAACACCCACAGCGCGAGCAAATCTGCGGCCAGAGAGGCTGCGAGATCTCTGCGTCCGAGGCGACATCGTACACCGTCGAGTGGAGCGCTTCAATCTCTTCTCCCTACGGCTTCATCAGCGGCGGGTTCGCCGTCTCCAAGACTGCAGAGACTGGCGAAATCAACACCTGCGCGGGCGAGGCGGGAGACCGCTTGTGCGCCTATGTCGCCCTCAAGCACACCGAGTTCGACGTCCAGGAGTGGACCAAGAAGACCTGCGGGAAGAAGTGGGAGAAGAAGGGCGACCAGTACAGGATCACGGCCCCGAACAACGACGGCGACAACAAGCCGAGGTGCGTGTACAAGACTTGCAGGAAGGATGGCGACCAGTACTGGAGCAAGGACATGTTGGGCAACGAGGTCTAGGTTGGACTTCTGCGGTAGCAGGTATGCCTGCGGTTGGCGTTTGGGTTTCTATCGACCTTTTCCACATGATTGTCGAGTGGGGTTTTCAGTCGTAGGACTTTCCCCAACACATAATAATCATCCAGTTGTACTAGAAGTCATTCTTCATTTGCTGTGAGTGAAACCTTTTACTAGTAGAAAAGCCGCTTCTGGCTTCCTACATGTAACTTATTGGCTTTGGCGTCGGCCGCCACTGTAGACACAATTGTTCAGTGTCTTGCCGTTTAACACAACAAGTTCGTATTAGCCGTTAAGCTCGTAGTAACATAGCCTATTCAGCATCTATGCCGTTATTTGTTGTTTGAATTATCGAAGTCTCCAGCTACGCATTCATGTTTGACGTTGGAGTCCTTAGTAAGGCCGTAAAGACAATGCCAAGAAACTAGACATCCACTGTGATATAGATGTGCGACATATCTATATGGCGCACTTTTATATAGAGCATGGGTACGTGTAGATTCAGTGCATAACTAGGAGACTTCTTCGACCGGCCTAATCCTCAATAGCTTTCAAATCCCTTCGCATCCTCCACTTGGGCCCAACCTTCATCTCAATGTACATGAGCGGCAACATTAGGGCACAAACACCTCCAAGCAGAACGTAGCTCCAGCTTACCCGCAGAGCCGCGGTCATTCTGTCGATAAGACCGACGAGCAGCGCGGCAAGCAGGCATCTGACCAGGTTGGTCTGTGTGTATGGTTAGTGCATGGACATAACTGATGCCAGAAGAGCCCGAGTGCCACTTACACAAGCCGTTGCTGCCGAGCTCCTGCTCTGAAGGATGTCAATCATCAGTGTCATAGTGGTGTTGAGGATCGAGATCGAGGTGTATCCCACTGCTCCTGTCAGCCCAGACCTTACATCGCACGGGAGGAATCACTAACACACGACCTGAAGGCACAGAGGCACCGCCATATGCACCCCTTTGTCGACACAAAAGCCCCAAGCAATCACGCTGGCCGAGAAGAGCACCAGCAGAACCGGCATGGTACGCAACCTAGCATACTCCTTAGGGAACTCAATAGCGCCGTCAGACTCCTCGACGCGCCGCTTGATCCGCGCGTAGTCCCAATCGAGGAACTTGCCCGTTAGTGTGCTGCCCACGATCATCCCAAACCCGGTGGGTAGGTAGCACAGCCCCAAGGCTGTCTCGGACAGCCACGGGTAGACCCTCGCGAAAGAGGAGGCGACGGTGGTTACGACGGTGTTGTTTACGGCGTAGACTATGCCGGTGAAGGTGAGCGTGATGGCGACGTCGGGGTAGACGAGGATGACGAAGGGGTTGATGGAGGGCCGGACGCCGGGCTTGGATCGGCTGGCCTTTTGCTTCTTGCGAGATCTGCCGACGATGGGGACGAGCGGGGTGTAAATGCCGCCGAGGGAGACGCTTCCGTTGCCGACGAGGTTGCGGAGGGTCTCGGGAAGGAAGCTGGGCAGAGTGAGAAGAGCCGCATAGCAAGGACTGAGAGGGGCTTACAGAAGGATGAATAGGAGGCAGCAGACAGCCATAACGATCAGGAACCAGAAAATGGACCGCCAGCCCAGATTATCGGAGAGAGCTCCACCAATAGCGGGGGCAATGCAGGGCGAGATCTGGGATGGAGTCAATTTTTCGCCAGCCAAACTTCATCTAAGAGGCTAGAGTCGCCGGTCTCACCATTGGTCCAAGGTTGAACATGCCAAAGAAACCGCCTCTTTCTTCCGGAGTTGATATGTCACCAATTACGCCGGCACCTGTGTCAGGTTAGCACCTGGGTATGGTTGTCCGGCCGGAACACTCACCAAGGGCGATTGTACTAGCACAGCCCGCAGCTTGGAGGCATCGCAATACAATCAACAACCAGAAGGCATCCGTCGGACACACCGCAATGCCAACGCAGGCGCCTATCAGAACAGTCAGGCAGACCAAGAATACTGGACGTCTTCCGTATCGGTCGGACAAAGGGCCCCAGAGCATCGGGGCTGTTACAGGGTTAGCTCAACGAACCCCAGCAGTTGTCTAGTCGCACTGAAGGGGGAAAGATACTCACATATTCCCTGCATGGCAAGAAAAGCTGTGACACTCAAGTTCAGCGCCTCGACTGACTTGCCAAATGCCTCGGATAGCTTCGGAATGGCGGGCAGGTAGATGTTCGCGGGCAGCGGGCTTAAACCAAGTCAGCTTCACTTACCAAACACCCTACGGGCCGCCTTACCTGTAGAATCCAGCTACCGCGACCATGCCGACGATGAACCACTTTTCCTTCCGGGTGAAGATGCTGTACGGCTCCGCCGGCGCCGTCTCCCCGAGCGGAAGGGTGAGGGGCTCCGGGGCGGCGCCGGTCCCGGCGTCTGTCTTGGCGTGTTTAGGCTCGGGTTCCGCCATGGCTGAGTCGCAGTTTACACCGATCTAAGAATATTCTCAAAGGCCAGCGAAAGGGGAGGTTCACACGGTGTGAGGGTCTGCTTGCCCGAGACTTTGTATGATGTGAAGAAGTAAAAGTCGAGCCGCCGAGACACCCCCGGGGCGGCAGGCGAGTTCATGCCGCCCTGGCAGTCGGTCAGCGAAAAAATTGCCCGAGGATAAACTGGAACCCCACGCAGGACCCATGAAGGCCCAGAAGTCGGCCAAAAGCACTCGGTGCCGGTTCGGAGGGGGCGAGAGGTGAAGGCGGGCCCACGGGCATCGGATAGGTAGGCCGCTCTTGTGTCGTTATTCCCGGACAAGACTGCAGGCTAAAATCCGACCACGCCTAGCTAACTAGTTTCAACTGCTGCTAGCTCGGCCCGAAGCGAATGCCAATGTCAATGATCTAACGGGCAGAAAGAGGCTCTTGGTGGAGCGCGGCGGGTCAGTGTGATGTCAAGATTCAATAGTCACCGGCAGGGTTGGTCATAGTTTATGTCATGAGGTCCATCATGACAGGGGCGGGTCTTGTTAACTCCCGTGTTATGAGGTCGGCAATCTGGCTTGGCAGAGGTTATCTGGACTCAAGGCGAAGGTTTCCAATTAGGGAGGCAACTGTTTCCATTACGGAACGTCCTCCACTACCCACGGGTTGAGATCTAGGGCTACTGCGATGCTGCAAGGTAAGTTCTGGCCAACCTCGGAAGGCAACGGGAGGCTTACACATCCTAGACGCACTAAGATATGACTTTCCAGATTAGAGCACGGAGTAAACTGCTTTTAGTAGGCCGTTGAGAGTTATAGGCCATCCCTTTTCGCACTTGGAACTACCTAGTCTTGAGTCTTCGCCCACCGTCGATCTTACGTTGAAGTTGCGAATACTTACAGAGGTTATGGAACAAGCAGTTCTATGGAACATGAACACGTTGGGTTGTAGTGACCTACATACCAAACACTTTTGATATTAGTGGCAGCCTCTTACGAGTTTCTGCAGATCAGCAATTTGCGTGAACCAAGTTTACCAGAACTCATCACAACTTAGTTCGTACAGCAGACTCGCGTTGAGAAGCCTACAACTCAGATATATCAAACTAGTTTCAGTTCAAGACCACACCTCGATGAGCA
Source organism: Colletotrichum musae (assembly GCA_027406025.1). Lineage (NCBI taxonomy): Eukaryota > Fungi > Ascomycota > Sordariomycetes > Glomerellales > Glomerellaceae > Colletotrichum > Colletotrichum musae. The sequence continues at coordinate 2,136,581 of JANVYC010000004.1, forward strand.
GAACTAGGATTCGGTTCTTTCAATGTGGGACAAACATGGGCGTGGTGCTGGAAGCAGAGAACCTCGTCAGTACAAATCACGCGCAACCTAAGTTGAGGTCAATAAGCGAGCCGTGCTTGAGTCCTGGGCATACGGCCTCGGACTTTGCTAGCAGCTTCAAGCACTACATACAATCGTTCATGCATGCATCCGTGCCAAAAGAAACGGTGAAGAGAACATATGATGTCTGCCTTGCTCGGGCCACATTCACCCAAGCATCGCCGTTCTCAGGACTCTGCCCGGAGACTGGATCGCATCGTGCCCGGTGAACAGCACGCACAGCCGCTCTCACTTATTCTCGGACTCGCTAAACATCCCCAAAACCCGCAGAGCGGACAGATTGCCCGGGCTTTCTGTAAGGGACAAACATCACGACACGCCAACATCTCCGGCCCGGCGCCGCGGTCCTGGCAGCCGCTGGACTTCTGCCCTGCCCTGCTTTGCTCTGACCTTGCAAATCCCCCTGCATGGCACCGGCGCTGGGTGGTCGCCGGAGCCGATCTCCGAGATGACCAAAAGAATTGGTTTCGGGATGCGAGCTTGCAAGCACCCGGCTTGTTGTATCTCACACTCCGGACGTAGGAGAAAAGAAAAGAAACAACATTGGACTGTTGCAATCAGGGTCCAGTCGGCACATCCGGAAGTGGCGGTGTGTGTGTGTCGGCGCGCAATCGCATGTTCTTTCCCCCCCTTGCCGGGGCCAAAGGATAAGTATCAAGTGGCTATCGGTCGGAATTCCTACTGTCTGCCAAGTGCCCGGAATAGAAAGCAGGAAGAATAACGGGTGGAAGCATGATGCGTCCAATGTTCGTCCCATCGAGCGGGTGCCTGCATCGCCCGCCCCTCCGTCATGCTGGATCCGTGGCAAGCAAGCATCGTCTCCCAGGGTTCAGGAACCACTTTGGGCACAATTATTGAAAAGGAGAGTGTGCTGCGCATTCGAAACCGGACGTTCAGAGACTGGAAAACAAAGAAAAGGAAAAGCAAGATTCAGGTACGTGTGCCAGCACGCCGTGCGAGACGCATCAGCATTCCCACGTCTCGGGCCCATTGGTGTGTTGGAACATGGGTGCTGCAACCCCTATTTCGCATGTGGTTGGAAACAGGCAACGCATTGCTTTGTATGTATGCAAAGAAGAAAAGCCCACGTGTTTCGAGCAGATCCGAATCTCACGGCGCATGCTGAGGGAGGGTGAGGGAGAAAACAATGCCCCGAAGCTGAGAAATCTCTGCCGTCTCACCTGAAGCCCCATCACCACCTCTTCCCAACAGTGCAGGTAGCCGCCCGGAGATGCCGTTTTCCCCCTATTCCAATTATTTTCCCTCAAGCTTCTATTTCGCACGTTATGTCGTGGAAACTGAAACCTTGCAGGCGAGGCGAGCGAGAGGCCCAACGCAACGGAACCACTTTCCGAGGGGGGGCTGAATGCGCTGCATGGTTTTCTGTGTCACCTCCTGCATCCAGGCAAGATTCGCTTCGGATGTTGAACAAGATGCAGTCTCAGACAGTGGGGGGCTTTGAAAATAGGAAAAAAGATAGGGAAAGGAGATGAAGGGATGGCAGAAGAATTTGCCTCGCCGTTGCTGGATCACATGCCGAAGGGAGGAGTTGATGTCACAACGTAGGTGAGGACCACATCGACACGGCATCACCACATGACCGCGCCCTCTCTCGAGAGATTGGACGCGTCAGTTCACCCGACCAGAGCCACGACTTCCGCAACCGCTGGCAGTCCAGCTTCTTCTCCCTTCCCCCGCAATCTCAGAACGCCGTCGTGCGAAGGTGGCTGGCCTAGACGGCCATGCGAGCAACGCAACACGAGCCAGGCCCGAGGAATCATCGTCCCAGAGCCGTAGGTCTGAACCCTGTCCCCGCGGAAGCCGTTCAAATAGGGTTCCATATGTAGCCGCCTCGTCCGGGGGGAGAGGGGACTGCGGGATAGCGCGAGGCCAATGTGCGCGCGCGTGTTGCCCCCTTCCCCCAGGCCGCTATCCGGGGGGTGGGCGTTCGTCGCGTGGCCACGTAGGATTGGCATAGGGACACATCGGAACGACGCCAGGGACGCTAGTGAGAAATGTTGGGAATTCTCTTTCGTCGTGTGGTCTGCATGTTGGTCTCTAATGCCGTGATGCTGTACGGATACACTATGGGTGGTACGGGCTGGATGTCAGATTAATGTCAGCACGCTCAGGGGACCTGTCAGCTTCATGCGCGTTCCGCGCCGTCCACGTTTCCGCCTTATCACTGCGGTCGGTCATTGGATAGAGAAAAGAAAAGAAGAACCAGCAGCTGTCGGTCTGGAATCTCTGGATCCGGTCCCGGTCGTCCACCGGTGCAAGGGAGGAAGTGGGAACTCCGCCGTGGGGGGGAAACTTGGAAGTGGGTGGTGGGTGTGTGTGGATGCGTGGGTGGCTGAGCCTCTCGTCAAAGTGGTGCGGTTTCCGACGGATATGGGCCGACATTGGCAGCAAAAGCTGGGGAAAAAAGGATGGATGGGTGTCAAGATTGCAGATTCTGGCGCCAATCTTCCCCGCGAAATACCAACGAAACGAGGTTTCCTTTACTCCGTATTTCTCTCCATATCTGGGGTAGATGGAGAGAGAGAAGTTGGTTTAGAACCTTGGGACTGGAAACCTACAGTTCCACTAACGTAAGCCACCACAACTCGTAGGCGGATGTTTCGTCTAGGTTCGTGTCGCTATCAGGTACCTAGAAATGGCCGGAAAGCTTATCTCGTCGTCCGACCGTCTTTGCTCGTTCTTGGTTCCGTCTTGTCCGCCATCCCCTTTTGAGCCTGCGAGGGAGGGGGAAAGGGGTCTCGAGACCCCAAAGCGAGGAATTGGGGAAGAGGGCACCAAGACTCCAAGAACCACCAAGGCTCACTAGTATGCGCCTGGCCGTGGTTGGGCTGCGGCGTATTGAATCTAGGCCGGTGGGCGGCCCAGAACTTTCATCAACCCGGGCGCACGCAGGCAGAGAGCTAGTTAACTGGGCTCTTCTCCCCGGCGTCCGTATTTCGACGGCGGTGACGAGATGGCGGTCTTTTCCCCGGTATCAGTTCCCGTTGGTTGCCCCGGGCAGAAGTCCGTCTGGGGTTCCCCTCCCCTACTCCCAACTCGTTGATTACGCTATCCACACCAATGGCACGCGAAATATTGCGCCTGACGGCGCAACAGACTCGAAAAGAGAGCAGAGATCTTGGCCGTGGCGCTAGCAGGATGACAGACGGGGAAGGAGCCCGCAAGGAGCCCATCCCCTGCCGGCCGTTACCCACTGCCGGTCCTCCCATGATCCATCCAAGTCTCCCCTCCCCCAACCTGCTTCTCCTCTTCTCGGTCTGTCTCCGTGCGGGGAAGCAAGACGCCCAAGGAACGTGGGAAAGCCACTGATTGCGGGGGAGACTCAGAAACGAGGGCACGGATGAGGGCTGGTGACCCCGTCATATCCGTTTAGGCCTGCAAGTCTCGCTCTCATTGTCCGTTTTAGCCCTCTCTTATGCTTATTCTGCCTTGAAAGAAGTGGAGAACTCCGTGAGGGGAAGATGGAGAATGGGGGGCGTTGATGATGACAAAATGGCGAAAGTGAACTTGTCATGGGGCGGTGGTTGTGAGGAGAAACACCACCAAGACGACAGATATTGGGAAAAAATTCTTTGAAAAAGTCGCCCACTCCTTTGCGACCCTCACGACTCAACACCGCCTTCCTTGCCCAGTCTCTCGTCGGCCCAGAACTCGATGGAACGCTTCATGTCCGGTCAAAACGGGTACGACTCCCCCCTCTCCCCCCAATACTGAGTTGCGTGCTCTCGGCGACAGGGGACCTAGGGAGAGTCCGTACTTGGTATCTGTGACGGAGGAGTTTTTGGAATATTCCACGCAGCGCCCAGCGCGTCTTGGGGCGCAAACATTCGGACCTTCTCAGCGCCATGCCGTAGCACAAACATCGAATATGCAGGAGAAGCGCCGCCCCCCTATTACCACCACCTCTTAATCGCTTGTCCCGGGGCATTTTCGCTGCTGTGTTTGTGTACATACACTCACGCCTGATACGTACAGCGGACGCATCGCAGATCATAGATCCCAAGGGCGCTGATGCACTTACGGCGCCAACAGGACAGAACAGGGTCGCGAACGCGACGTGACGGTGAACGACCCCGGCCTCCAAGATACGAGTCATGGATCTGTCCTCTCTCTTTCCCAGCGCCGTTGGTCTCGCTCTCTCAGAGCCTTGGCACCTTTCTTCTGGCCCTTCGCCGTCCTCCTCCGCCTCCGAGACCCCCATCTCAGAGTTGCATCTCCCACCCAATTCCAACTCAAGCCTTAGCTCCGGCGAACCCCGGCCAGGTGCCCCCCCGGACGCCCCCGGTCTGCCGGCCAATCACCAACAGCAGAGCCGTTTCCGGGGTGGGCTCACGAGAGGTGCCAAGATCTCTGGGCGCGCATTTGCAGGTAAGTAATCCGGTCGTACGGACAGGAAGAAAAAAATACACACAATTTTAGATGCAGTCAGAAGAGATGGACAAGTGCCCAACCTACAGGAGTAGTGCGCGGAGAAGTATCGTTGCGGATGAGGCACCCCTTGCCGGTCCCTGTCTTTTTCTCACACCCTTCTCGATATTGTACCGTAGGCCATCCATACGGAGTACTGTCATGTACTCTGCGCTCCAAATGCCATATGACCCGTGGTTTACCTGAAGCTTAAGCAGTGGATGCGCTTTAATCTGGTCTTTTCCCGTCACGGGTCTGTCCAGCATAAGAGTTTCGTTGTTGTGGAAGGTTACCTCGTGCTCATCACGGCTGATAACTCCAATAGTGGCTTTACCTGTGGCTTGCGCCCAAAATCAAGACTCGACGTCGGGAAGAGCAACGCAGTACGACTACGGTACCTACAGAATCGAATATGGGTGGTTGATTGGTACTTTTGTTTCCCAGGTTGTGCTCTGCAAAGTCTTTCTCTGCGACGGAAAAAGACATGGGTGCGAGGAACAACATGAACACCCCCTGCGAAAACGCTCCCTCCCCCCGCACAGTGATGTCTACCCGCATGCATCCATCCCTCCCCCATGTCCTCCCCCTCCATCTGCCATGCCAATGTGGATTTGGATGGGAGGGGACTGCTTACACCATACGGAGTACTTCGTCGCCCTCGATGTCGGTCCTACGCCTCTCAATCTCTGTTGCTACCGTTCGCAAATCAACATGTATGAGTGTGAGTGGATCGTCACGTAGCACTCGGCGGCGACGGAGGAGTGAGGAGTCCCTCCCTACCACCCCTACACTCTATCACTTGATGGAGTTGCCCAGTCGGACGCCCACATGTAGCCTCGTCCGTCATGGATTTCTCCTCCTGCTGCTCCGTCTGAACTCCCACTTCTCTCCTCGTCTCGGTTCATATAAAGACGTGCCCCGACGTTTCATCCCAACCCGGGGAAAGAAGAGATCGTCTCTCACCTTATTTAACCCCTCAGACCCCTCGACCCCTCTCCGTCCTTCCGGCAGCGTACAATCGCATCTTCTCTCTTGCCGCGTTGCACCGCATCGCATCGCGCTCATTGCTGTCCATAGTCGCTCTCTCTCGGTCTTCTCCCCAGAGACCAGGGCCCAACCATATCCCGGCGCGCTCCCGTCGTCCCCGTGCTCTTGAACCACCCGAGCATCTGGCCGAACCAAACGGCACCACGAAGAAGCCCGGTTGCCAGTAGAAGAGCGCATTCTTCTCTCTCGCTCTCGCACACAGATCGGAAAGAGACACGACGCCCGCCGCCTCCCTGCACCCATCCCCCCTCTTCCCCTTACCCTTCTCAACCCATTCTCTGGGAAACAAACACGAACCGCAGCCATGGGAGAGCACTACAACAAGCGCGACATCGAGCTGAACGAGAGTTCGGACGAGAAGCCCAACGCAGCCCAGGTCGAGCAGGCCCGCCAACTGGCCGCGCTACCCGATCCCGATGAGGGCAAGACTCCCGAAGAGCGGGCCGAGATTGTACGTCCTCACTAACCAACCCTCCCGTGTTTCTCTCGCTGTGACGGCAGAGGCGTATCAACAAAGAATTTGAGGCAGCTAACATGGGTGCTTTGCGAATAGGACCGCAAGTTGATGTGGAAGGTCGACCTCTGGCTCGTCCCCTGGCTCTCTCTCCTGTAAGATCACCACTCACGTACTCCTCGCCCGTCGCGCATCATTTCTAACACACTCCCCACAGTTACCTCCTCTCGTTCCTCGACCGAACAAACATCGGAAATGCCCGTCTCGCCGGCATGGAGAAAGACCTCGGTATGGGCGGTGGTGACTACAACTTGTCGCTCACCATCTTCTTCATCTCCTACGCCGTCTTCGAGCCCGCCACCAATGCTCTCCTCAAGCGCCTCACACCCCGCATCTTCTTCACCGGCATCATCGTCGCCTGGGGCACTATCATGACCCTCATGGGTCTCTGCCACAACTTCTCTGGCCTGCTGGCCGCCCGTTGGTTCCTGGGTATCGCTGAGGCCGGTCTCTTCCCCGGTGTCAACTACTACCTCTCCTGCTGGTATAAGGGCTCCGAGATCGGTGTCCGCTCCGCCGTGTTCTTCTCCGCCGCCGCCCTGGCCGGTTCTTTCGGTGGCCTCCTCGCCGCCGCCATCGCCAAGATGAACGGCATCGGCGGGAGGCCCGGCTGGGCCTGGATCTTCATCATCGAGGGTCTTGCCACCGTTATCGTCGGCGCCTTCTGCTGGTGGATGGTCTTCGACTGGCCCGAGGACGCCCGCTTCCTCACCCCGGAGGAGCGCATCCGCGTCCAGCGCCGCCTCATCGCCGACAAGCAGGGCCGCACCGCCGAGGACTTCGACAAGCGCCACATCTACGAGGCCATGAAGGACTGGAAGACCTACGGCTACATGGTCATCTACATGGGCTGCCTCGTGCCTCTCTACGCCTTCTCCCTCTTCCTGCCCACCATCCTGAACGGCATGGGCCACACCGGAACCAAGGCGCAGCTCCTCTCCGTCCCGCCCTACGCCGTCGCCGCCGCTCTGACTGTCACCGTCGGCGTCATCGCTGATCGCACCCGCTACCGCGGCTACTGCAACATCGCGACCGTCATCATCGGCATCGTCGGCTTTGTCATGCTGATAGTCTCGAGCGACCCGCAGATTCAGTACGCGGGAACCTTCCTCGGCGCCGCTGGCATCTACCCGACCATCTCCAACACGCTGTCCTGGGTCATCAACAACACAGAGGGCTCGCTCAAGCGCGCCTTCGTGCTGGGCATGGTCGTCGGCTGGGGCAACCTCAACGGCGTCGTGTCGTCCAACATCTACCTCACCCACGAGAAACCCCGCTTCTTCACGGGCCACGCCGTCGTCCTCGGCTACCAGGTGCTCTTCCTCCTCGGCGGCTCCGTCTTCATGCACATCGCCTTCCGCCGCATGAACTCGTCCCGCCGCGCCGGCAGGATGGACGCCAAGTGGGCCTCCATGACCGAGGAGCAGAAGTGGGTTGCCGGAGACAGGCGTCCGGACTTCATGTACACGCTCTAAATGACTCTGGAGGTGAAAAGGCAGCGTATTGCATTTTTCTTTTGCGGTGCTTTCTTGGAAAAGGTATACCTTTAGACACAAGCGTCTAACATGTGATGGGGGAAACGAGGAATTCTTTTCTTTTGGGATGACGGTTCAGGAAAAGGAAAATGGAGGGGGAACGCGTCTATCGGCATGGCACAGCGTTACGGACGCTCATTTTGTACATTGCTCGGCCTGATATACGGCCCTTTGTGACGTCAATGATACCACACGGCAGTTTTGCTTTACTCACATGTCTGTCCGGTCCATTTCGGTGTCTCGAGAGTGAAAAGATTGATAGCAATGCTCGTGAGTAAGAACAGAAGGCCCATCCATGACAGTCGGAGGCAGGACTGGCATTTCATGAGTGCGGCGATCCAACATACCAATAGGTAGGCACCTGTGCTCAGCAAGAAAGAAAGCCGGTAGTCTGGTGGCGAACCCCATGCCGACCCTCTCGGAGTATTCTTTACGACACATGATCGATCGGCCCGGGACTTATTGCTACGGGGCCGGGGAAAGCATTCGGACCCCGTCTTGCCCGTGGTCGCACTTGAAGAACCTTCCCTCGGAATGCAACCAACCCATCTGGTGTCCCTGTCTCATGTCAGATCTCATAGTCGCACCCGTTCAACCTGCATTTGCCCTATCTGGTATCCCGTCGTGCCGATCGAGTCCTTCTCGTCAGCACCAAATGCCGGGCGTCCGCGCGACTCCGCGACCACCTGACCGCGCACCGTCCTACCTGAAATCTCCCACCGGCCACGAGAGCACCGCGGCCCAATCGTGGTTACTATGATTACGTCAGGGGACTTGGGTAGGATCTCGCCTTCCAGTTCGATACGGGGTTTGGAAAGATGATGTTCAAACTGAAAGAGCACACAAGATTAGAAACTGGGGAAAACGAAAGGCAATTAAGCGAACATCGCCCAAGCGAGACTATGAGCCGCCCATAAAAGCCAGCCGGAGGTCGTTACTTAAAGAAGGGAGATCTTATTCGTCACCCTAACCCTATAGTATTCAACACCCCTCCAGCCACAACTAGGTACGTAGCTAGGCGTCCCCAAGTTAAGGGCTATATAGGTTTATTATTGTCTCTTATTGTTGTCGTTGTTGTCGTTGTCGTCCGTCCTTGTCGTCCATCCTTGTCGTCCGTCATCGTTGTCCGTTATTGTCGTCCGTCGTATGGTAGAGGAGGATAATCAGAGAGCCAAGCCACATAACACTAGAAGAGGGGGTGATGAATAATATCTCCTTTTAAGAAACATAATCAGCCGAATCAGCCATGATAAGTCCATATATCACCAGCGGGTTCCCCTTAATCGGTCATCATGAGGCCTCATTTCATTCTCCCAATCGTCCTTCCCGCATTGGCGATCGCTGCTCCTGCGGACCTTCAACAGCGGCAGGAGTCCATCACTCACTCCTATGCAAGCGATTTCATGGCCAACTGTCGCGTAAGTTCACTCTTCAACCCTCACTTGCCCCAAACGTTTCCCTCGATACGTCCGAGGCTGTTAATGTCACAACGACCAAACGCTTAGTCTCCCAGGTGGTCCATCACGATAATCTCGCGAGCTCTAGGGAACTATGCACTCAGCTAAGAGTAGACAAGTGATGCAAACCTCGAGAGAAACTCAAACAGCAAATCCCCAAGCAACACTTGAGAATTAGTCCACCCATGCCCCTGGCATGGTTCGCTCTTCTGGTTTCAGGCCGCTCCGCCTCAGCATCTTTGATTGCTTCTTCTGCTGCTTCCTTGCGAATCTGGCGTGATTGAAGCGACAGGAATGAGGCTCGCACCAGCCTGCTTGAGCAGAGAGACAAGGCTGCTGCAACTTGTTCCCAGACTGACACAAGGTATGGGTACCCCCATAAAATGGCCACAGCGCAAGGTAATACCCATTCAAGTCGCAGGGGCAGAAAACGTTGGCTTGAGACAAGATCCTTGCGGCTTCCTTGAAGCGGCCGTTCGCGATGTGGCCACTCACATCCCCCAACGACAAACTTCGCCGCATTTCCTCCTCTTGGTGGTCTCTTTCATATCTGTCCACGTCCCGTAGTTTTGAGTGACAAGCACTCACCAACTGATCAATGCTTTTCTCATTCATCCACTGACTAGAATAGTCCGGATTAAAGGCTTTTATGCATATCATGGCGTCTTCGCAGTATATGCCTGGCTCGAAGTTAATATCCGGATTAAGGTTGAAGCTTTCCAGCAGCTGTATAGCTGAACTTCTGGGGTCTATGCCGATGAAATCTGTCGTGCTTAGAACCGGGCCAAGAAGTGAAGTGGTGATTCTCCTCGGTCTCACTAGCGAATAACTAGTATTCCTTGGATTGAATCTGCTAACCACCTGAATAGGATCTGGATTGAGAATGCTTTCTTTCTCGAGAAAGGGGCCGATATCCACTTGGCATTCTCCCAGCAGGCTGAGGAACTGAGACAAGATTTGCGACTCGTCGGCAAAGCAAGGATTATTGATCGACATGAGGCTGCTCAGAGAGGTTCTCCCGTGACGGTCTTGATAATGTATATCCGAACCGGCCTTGATTAACCTCGAAATGATGCTCTCGCCGAGGGCTTTTGCCTGCATGTTGTCTTCCCCCACATACCTTTGTGCGTGGGGCAACCAAGCACAGGCTAGGCAGAGGAGGGAACCAAGGTAGTCGGTGGCTGGAAGTGCGGAACGAGCTTGACCTGAGATCGCTAGCCACTCTATGGTGTCGAAAATGAGTCGAGTGTCCCACCACCCAATGCCACCTAGTGGTTCGCTCGGATGAGGAATAACGTCTTTGGGGTCATAGTCAACAAGGTCTATTCCCATACATATAGACCTGAAGCGTGAAAGGGATCCATAGTTGGCCCAAACATGCGCCAATCTATATGCCGAGACCTAATAATTAGCAATTGCGCCTACAATATTGTTCGGGACGAAGACGTCGTGATGTCCGATTGCGGTAGTTCCTGGGAGGTTCCTTACGTGTATTTCGCAAACCTTGCGTCTACAGTGTAGCGTAGCTGTTGCATAAATGGGACAATGTCGCTGAATCCTAGCAACTCTGCATCCTTTAAAGCCCATTAGCTGTCAGTATAACCTCCAACGCCCATCGTCCAATAACGTACCTCTGCGATGGAGACTGCAAAGCCTGGCAGTAAGATGGACGTCGAAAAGTCAATCAGGATCTCAGTTTCCGCTGAACAGATTCCTCTGCTGATGAGCTCTTGAAAACCCTCCAATCCGCGCTTTTTGAGTACAGGGACGACAGTAGTAAAATAGGTCGAATATAACATTGTATGGGGGAAGTTAAGGCCGAAAGAAGGTGAATAGTGACCCAGTCGGGTGTTTGCAATGTCAATAGATCTTGATAGAAGTGGCACGCGAATTTTGTAACGCCTGCTCATGAGGTTTACTTCGAGCTCGTTGCCGCGCTGGCCTTTAGCTTTTCGTCGTCTTTGTCGTATCTCACAAGATATTGACACGAGACCTGCCAAAGAGTAGTGGCGAGAGGAGGTCGAGGTGACAATTCCCAGTCATGTTGACCTGTGGATTTATTGTTCGTATTCAAGTCGTTGATGTCAAGATTGGAACCCAAAACAACTTCTGCCTGCTGTATCTTGACAACTTGAGATGTGGGCGTTTCGGCAGGTCCGCATTCTCCCCAGACTCTGCCACTAGCGTGCCCAGAAAAATAGTCAGGACCTAGAACCATCATCAGGCGTGATTCCCTCGACTTACAGAAGGGTGGTCGTCAGAGAAACATTCAGAACGGTCAGAGCCTGCTCCAGCTGCCGCTCCATCTCGAGCACGTCGTCCCTTTTCAGGGCAAGTTTGACCTTCACCCAGCTCCTCGGCACAACGCCGCTGCCCAAACCGAAGCCCTCAGTCTTTTTCAGAGTTTCTTGGATAGGCGAGAGCCGCTGTAGGCACACGACGAGGATTTCATAGATGTGTTCCCGCCCGGGGATGTGTCCACCACGCCCGCGGCCCTGGCTCTCCAGTGCGTTGATGATGTTGGTCGTCATGGCGCGGACCATCTTGAGCAACCCGTTAAGGCGGACCACTTCTGCGGGCGCGTCGTGGATGGTGTCGAGGAAGGCGATGAGCTTGTGGGTTGTCTGGGTGAGCTGCATGGCCAGGGCGACCAGCCCGGCGATGCTGGCGGCTACGCTGAGGCCGTCCATGGCTTCAATGTGTAGGTCAGCAGGGAAGACTGTTGTGCGGGTAAAGGAACTTGGCGGTTGTTGCAATGGAGAGAATAAGCGGGCTCCGGGGGCGATTAAGAGGGGATGTTGGCAGTTGCGTTCCGAAGACGAGGCTCCAGGCATCAAATCAGCCAAGAGACTACAACGATCCCCTGCACATCGGGCTCTAGGTCATGCAGTACTCGACTCCCCTCCAAACAGCGGCCGACAGCCCTAATCTGGGAGAGGTGTGCCAATCAGGCGTAGAGATGATGCTGACTGCAGGCTCATTGTGTAATATAGAGGCCTTCGGCTACGTTCACTGGGCGTATCGGTGGCGAATATTACGGGACTGGATTCTGAGGGGATATTTGACGCCTCGCTAAGATGTATGTGTGGAAGAATTTGGAGGTAAGAGACGATGGATCACTGTTGGAGCATGAATACAACTTATGGAGGTTTCGGCGTGCAACCCGCTAAAGCAGGGCCTCTGCCCAGGGTTAGGGTTTGCAGGTCGAGGTGTCCCAACGAGAGAATCTTGAGTTTTCTACGGAATATAGCATAAACAATCGGTCAAGTGGCGCCAGGCGCCACGATACTCATTGCAGAATAATCATACATGGCAGGAGGGAATCTGCCTGTTGCAGCCCCAGCTCCAAGCCGCCGAGCCGGAGGGGGAACTGCTAATAGACCAGGGGCTGTGCCCTGGCCCAACACGCCACATGAATACCTACCAACGAGATGAACTTTCCCTCTCACCAATTGTAGCGTCGGTAAGTATGCCTAGGCCATGCCTATCGATGTATGCCCATGCCGGCGGTATGAGTTCCTGTCTACCCTCCGCCATGCCTATAATCTGCCTTTCGGTAGCCTTCCTTGGCGCTACGCATAGGATACTGAACTTACCACCGTTGGTTGGTTGGGCGGTGGTTTAAGTGTCCTCCAAGGGCGGTAGGTTAAGCGGCCGGAGGGACAAGCCCCCTTCCCCCTCCCCAGGGAGGACCGGTGCTTCGCCGAGTCGGCCCCGCTCATGTCACATTCCGCCGGGGCCCGGGGCCCGGGACCCCACACCCGAGCGACGACCTGCAGCGGGCCGTGTTCATTCAAGTATAAGACACTAGAAGAACTCCGTCACCCGGCTCGGGCCTGCTAGAGCTACCGTAGTAAACCTGCCAGACCCCCAACGACTACCTAGGCGTTTACCTTCCGGCCACCACCGCTGGCCCCCGCGACCTCGACGGTGGCCAGGCCCATGGTGCCCCGGTTCGAGCTCATCCAGCCCCGAAACAGAACCGACAAGCCCTATGAGCATCGCCTGAGGTACCTGGGGGCGACGACCGTGACGGCATCGGGGGCCGGAGGGAAGACCAACCCCCCTCGAGCTCAAGGCGAGGAGGATGGATGGACTGCTAGGGTGCTGCGAGACCGAAGGCTTGGGCATAGGGCAGGATCAACAGGTAACGCTGGCGGGGGCATTAAATGCCTATATACTCACCCGCACAAGCATAAAAGAGCTAATTTTGACGGGAGATTGCTAGCTCCGGCGCGGACCGGCTTGTCCCATGCTCGTCGCCCCGGGGCATGAAGGCACCGGGCTTACAGGGGTTGACCCAGCGCGGAGGGCTCTGGGGGCCGGAGAATATTGACGTGGCCGTTTCAGTTGGCACATACAGTCTTCACGCCCAGAAGGCTGGCGTGGGAAAGCGCTTTATACGCACGATATCTCCCATGTCAAAAGCCCAGGCAGGCTGCTGAACCCTATAATTCTTCCAAAGGGCTTCTAGAACACACTAGAGGCAGACCCAAGACCAGAAGGCCGGGGATTACCCGGTCATATGGACGGGCATCATTCCCGGGACACTTCCGGTAGACCCCAAATGCAACAGCAACAAGATGTTAAATGGTATATGGTATATAAAGTCCCTTGATTTTCTTCGGCTCGCGCCGGGTCCCCAGAGAGAAGGGGACCGATGTATTTATCCAAGGTCTGAGATGCTGTATTTCGCAGGAAAAAAAACCAAGTATGATGCATATCGCTTCCCCCAAAGCGCCTCCGCCTGGCCAGATACCGTGTACTCGTAGCGTAGGCGGTTCACGTGCCGCCGGTGTGTGGATGTGGGTGTAGGTAGGTGTAGGTATAGGTGTAGGTGTGCTGCTCTGCCTCTTCAATTGCATCCTCTCTTGCGCCCCCAATGCCCCCGATATCCTTCTTTTGTATAGTCTCTCGAAATATCGATCGATCAGCCGCGTCCGCCGTTGTAATCAGCACCGCCAGCCTTGCGTAACCGCTTCACGATGTCGTCCTCGTCGAGGTCGCCCTTGTCGCTGGCGTTGACGGTGATGCTGTGGTGCGGCACGACGCGCTTGACGTCGGAGCTCTCGATGCTGACGCGGGCCTTGCGCATGACCTTTGTGTTCTCGCCGATCCAGATGACGAAGGCGAACTTGACGCGCTTGCTCTCGGCGTCGTTGGCGTACTCGACGCGCACGTAGGCGTACTGCACCTGCGCGTCGTCCAGCTCGCCGGCGAGCTCGGCCAGGCCGCCGGACCCCGTCTTGGTCAGGGACATCTTGTTGCCGACGGCGCCCGCGTAGGAGATGAGGAGCCAGTTGGTCTCGTCCTTGTCGGAGCGGACGGCGTCGTAGGCCGCGGCGATCTCGGGGGCGTCGAGGCCGGACATCTTTGTCTGTGTGTGTGGACGAGCGACGGAGGAAGGGTTGTCGGTATCGGTGTCGGTGTCGGGACCGGAACGGCGATGCGTGGCCTCTTTTTTGTGGAGAACGCGGAGGGATCGGAGAAGGCTGACGAGGCTAGGAAGGATTGAAAGATTAGAGAAAGCGAGAGAGCAGTCGCAGCAGTTCGTCTCTGGGTCCGGGATGGGAACAAAAAGAAAGGGGGGTTGATCGTGGAACTCGGGAAGCTGTTCAGAGGATTGGATTGGCGGTGATGGACTGCGAAAGACGAAACGTCGCTGAGAAAGGCCAAGGTTGCATTTCCCACGACCCCACCATGGGGGGGAGATCTCATCAACCCTAACGAATCATGATGGGAAGGGTGGGGGGGCCTTCAGCGGATGGAGGGGTGGAGGGGAAATAGGTACGTATCCACGTATTCACGGATTGGTCGTCTATTTCCGGAGTTTATGCTGTGCACGTGTCTCACCGAGCTCACCGAGGGATTCCTGTCGGAGTAATATTCTACCGACACTCACCGAAGCGGGGCAGTCCGGGTGAGCTGCGGGATCCACTCAGGCGATACTCCCGTCACCGAGGTTCACCGAGGAATCCCGGACGATTCAACAAGGTCACCTGCGGCCTTTAGACTTCTCCTGATGTTGCTTCCACCACGTCGCCCGATACACTGGTTGACAATGTTTCGCGGCTAGTCAGAGGGTTATAGCACTGCACTGCCCCCGAAACACCACATTCGACGTCGTTGCACCATGATATCCTTCTCGAATCCAACGTCACCATCCATTGCCGAACCACCAGTCCACTGCAACCCTAGTGACTAAGCCGTCCAGTCGCATCCTCCCGTTCCTCTGATGCTCCCCATCCTCTCGTTCTTTTCTTAGCTGCAACACCGAGCGTCGTGGACCCCCGACCCCCGGCGCGGAGTGTGTGGCCGATCATGAGGCAAACTCCCCCTTCCGTGCTACCCTCTCCGCACACACGGCCGGGTCGTCCAAGATCGCCACGACACATGCATGACGGGCAGGAACTGACAACCTACCGCGCACAGCAAGCGCCCAACCACAACCACAACCACCAGAAACATCTCCCAACCCAACGTCCGAAGGGTCCAAGGAGGGCATTGGCGCGTCTCGAAACCTGCCGCCGCTCGGCCCTCAGGACACACCGCGCCCCGTGGGGGAATCCCGGGATGGGACGTCCAAAACCTTTTTTTCCCATCATGCGGGACCCCCGAGACGGGGCACCGGTGGACATTAAATAAATAGGTTGGACGGAAAGGAAACGGAAAAAAAAGAAGCATGACATCAAATTTATCGAGACCCAGCCAGCCGGGAAACAAGCACCAGCCAAGAGAGACAGAAAAAAAAACAACGCAGAAAACCGAAGCGGGCTTTCTCGCGCAATCTCGTTTTATGTTTCTCGAAAAATCTCCATAATTAACGGGTCCGCCGAGGTACTTCATCTGACAGAACCGCCAAATCCGCGTGTCCCTCTCTCTGGTCGTCTTTTCCCTTCCCGCATTTCCGAATTGCGTGCAGGACCAGGCTAAGCTTTCTCGCCAATCTCGTCGCTCGTAATCTCTGCAATTGCTGTCTGTCATTGAAATCCCCAACTCAACCTCGGCCGCGACACGCCACCCTACACCACATAATCGCTCACAGCACATACGCAATCTCATACGACCCTCACGCTCATACTCATACTCAAAAAAGCTCACACTCACTCACTCACTCACACTTCCACTCACTCTCACATACTAACAACAGCCACCACACACCCCTAATCATGTCCAACAACCTAGCCGACAAGGCCGGCTGGGAAGCCAACCCGCTAGCCTTCCTCTACCGCCAGGCCGTCGTCACCCCGGCCGAGATCCCCATCGAGTTCGACCTCACCGACTGCACGCTCGTCATGACGGGCGCCAGCAGCGGCCTCGGCCTCGAGGCGTCCCGGCAGTTCCTCGAGCGCAGCCTCGGCCGCCTCGTCATGGCCGTCCGCGACACCACCAAGGGCGACCACCTCGCCGAGGGCCTCCGCCGCGAGTTCCCGCTCGCCGACGTGCGCGTCTGGCACCTCGAGATGTCGTCGTACGACTCGGTCCGCGCCTTCGCCGCCCGCTGCCGCTCCGACCTCGACCGCGTCGACGTCGTCGTCCTCAACGCCGCCGTCGTCTGCCAGGAGTTCTCCCGCTCGCGCGAAGGGCATGAGATGATGCTGCAGGTCAACTACCTCTCCACCGCGCTGCAGGCCCTGCTCCTCCTCCCCGTGCTCAAGGAGAGGCGGCCGCCGGGCGAGGCCGCGCGGCTCGTCGTCGTCAGCTCCGACGTGACGTACTGGCACGAGCCGGAGGAGGACATGGTGACGGGATCGCTGTTCAAGCCGGCCGACAAGGAGCGCCTGTGGGAGACGGGCAAGAACTACCAGCTGTCCAAGTTCCTCGGCCAGCTCTTCGTCGCCAAGCTCGCGACCTACGTCGACCCGGAGCACGTCATCGTCAACATGTCCAGCTCCGGCCTCACCGCGGGCACCAACATCGTCAAGCCCTCCGTCGAGCCCTTCTTCATGGGCGTGCTGAAGAAGACCCTGGGCCGCAGCGTCGAGGTCGGCGCCCGGAGCTACCTCGACGCCGCGCTCGTCAAGGGGCCCGAGAGCCACGGGAGCCTGACCTCGGACGGTGTGATTAAGCCGTGAGTCGGACCCCCACCCTTGAGAATGCTGACTGGACCTGCGATGAGACTAACCCGCACTGACAGGTGGCCGGCGGTAATGTACACGTCCGAGGGCCACGGACTGCGCGAGAGGGTATGGGCCGAGACCAAGAGGGAGCCCGGCTTCGCAGAGGCCTTTGAGGCCGTCGAGAACATGTGAATCAGAGCGAGCGCGCGATTTTGAGCGGGCGGGCGGCGAACGGGGGGCCAAGACCTCAGGGTTAGGGTCAGCCCGAAGCTCGGGCGCGCCGCCCCGGGGCTTAAGAGTGTGGGACGATTGTAATAATGACTGCAACGTTGAGCGATGGGCGAAACAGAAAACGCCCGATAATTACGAACTACGGATAGGGTTTCCCTCCTGGGGGAAAGCATGTTGGATTTCCATGGACCGAAGAATGAGGGGCGTGCCCCCCTGACGAGATGTAAGAAACACGAAGCACGATACCATGTATCACGACACCAACGGGTGCCCAAGAAATACAAGACGCCAAATAATTTTTATCCACGCGCCGGTTCAAATTGACCGTTCTAAAATATGTCTACTAACGTGGAATCGTTCCACTGTCATTTTGGGAGCCTCAAATTTGCTCGACTAGTAATACTCGCCGTCGAGGGCCCCCCCAATTACCGACGCATTGAAAATAGCACCCGGGCTCCTTTAACCATGTCTCCATCGTACAGCTCATTGTCCTCCTCGAGGCTCACCCCTGACTCAACCGCGCCTAACCACACGCTCATTACCTTCCGCGTCACCTCCGCCCGTCGCCCTAACAACAGCTTTTTTACCAGACCGGGAAGACAACTGCGAGCTACCACCAGCGGGGCCATTCTATATCTTGCCCACCTCCATGGACGCGTCCGCTGCGGCCTTCGTCTTATCCGGGACCACGTTAATGCTCACTTCGTGGTCGTCCACGACCTCTTCCACCGAGCCATGGGCCGGCAAGTCCTGAACTCCTCGGTTCTTGTCTTGGCTGAGGTCGTGCTCGCTACGCTTCTTCCCGATGAGATCGGCAACTTTTTTGTTGTAGTTGGCGGCCGCGTCCTCAGATATCGGGGTACTCCCCGTGTGTGTGAGGACTGCGCGATTTCGTTGGGTTAGCGGTGTGCCCCAAGTCTTGCGCTGATCGGGCGGGACAGAATGTAAGAACTTACCCTTCCGCGCGTACCGGCTCACCATGGTGGCCTCGCTGTCGAACCAAACCCTGCACTTCTTGAGATGCTTCGCGGCACGGTCGTGTTTGAGGGGGTGCGACGAGAATTGCGGGCTCGCGCACGCCGGCTCCGGGCAGAGCAAAATGTAGAAGGCGGGCTCGGAATCGGGCAGTGTATATGGGAAGACATAGCTGTACGGGAATAAGCGGGACATTGCCGAGTTAACGATGGGCTTGTTCACCGGCTCGCCGCGGCTCCCCCGGGTGTACACGACGTCGGGACCGGTGGCACCTTCCGGAGGGGGCTTCCGGTCGTTGTTCGCTGGCACCTTTTCTGTCCTGGGCCGCTTCGCCGGGCGATCCCTCGGAGCCAGATCCGAGCCCCTGTGGCTAGGCGCCTCTCTCTTCCGCTTGAGAGGCGGCTTCGTGCGGTTCTTAGACGATGGCTCTCGCGGGTGCGTCTCCTTCTGCGACTTTTTGTACTCTTTGTACTTGGTCGGTATCCCAGAGTTCAAGTTGTCAGGGGGGTGGCCCCGTCGACTCCGGAGGCCGGCGGCAGTCTGCGGCTTGGCAGAGGTGGGCGGGACCCGATTCTGGGTCCGTTCCGAGGGCGGAGGAGGAGCCGCGAACAGAGCGGCTCTAGGGCGCGTTGCAGGAAGGGCCGCAGGAAGCGTTGCAGGAAGGGCCGCAGGAAGCGTTGCAGGATCCGTTTCCCCAGCCGTCGGGGCGACGGATGAAGGGAGTGACAGGCGACGGGGCTCGTTGGCAAAGGCGCCCATCGTGGGCTGATGCGGTGCCGGGATGGCCTGAGTATTCGACGCAAGCTTAGTGGTCGTGCCAAGAGGGCGACGGGTAGGCCGCACAGGGTCGCTCGGGGCGTCACCGAGGCAGATGGGCATGGTGAAGAGCGGGAGTTCGTTGCAGTAGCGCAGGGCGAATGTTGACGTGAAGAACGAGCCGACCTGGCGATACGTGAAGCTCTCGAGGTTGGGCTTGAATGTCTGCTCTATATGAGCGACGATGGCTTCACGCTCGTCGGCGGGGAAGCGCTGTGGCAGAGACTGGATGAGACGGGCCCGGGCATCCGCCCTAGCATCGCCGAGCCTGGCGAAAATCTCCTCTAGGTGACGGGTGATTTCCCTTCGGAAATGCTTGTGGCATTCCTCGACTTCGGCGTCCACCTGCCGTTCGGTCTCCGGGGAGAGGGTCGCCGGCTGGGGGGCCGAGGAGTCTGGCCGGTCGTGAGAGGAAGCCATGGCTCGCGTCGGTGATGGGCAACGAGGAGGGCGCCCGCCCAGATGAGCCCTCGCTGTTGGGCGATGGATTCAGAAATGAGATATTGACAGGGAATCGATGTAAGATGCAGAAACAATACACCACAGAAGGATATCTGTTAATCCTTTTGGGTTGACGAAGCGCGGTATACCGTGGGGCTAGACGTTGGGAAGACCGTGACGTTGGAGTGTGAGTGATGGGGAGGTGGAAATGCACCGAGGAGGCAAACACGTACCCGCTTGGATGTGGGGCGGGACAGATCTCAAGGCTATGGTGGCTTGCCTGGTGTGGCGTCGTAGGTACCTTAGGTACCTACCTACCTAGGTAGGCAGGGTCCCGTCCACGGCAGGTACCAAGGTGCGAAATCCGGAAGGCAGGGAGGTGCATCCAACCATTCAGGAGAAACAACTCCCTGTATGCCCGGTTTCCTCTTTCTATTTCTTTTTTTTTCAGAGTGCATTACAAAGAGCAAACAAGTGCAATACAGCAGATTGTGAGTGAATCCATGGCGACTCGGGACTGAAGGCATTTCGGACGCTCTATGCACAAAGCGAAGCGCCCGCCTGTCTGCTTATGCAACTGCCCGTGTTATACAGCCGGATACTATCGCTTATACAGATATTTCCAGACTGCGTGGTGCAGGTAGGTACCTTGTAGGTACGTACCTTCCCTGTCAATTAGCGTTTGCTTTCGTGTCCGGAAGGCGCGTCGCGTTTGCGTGGAAGGACCGCCCCTCCCCCCCCCCCCAGCCTCCCACAGGGTCGGTGGAAGGACCCCCGCTCCCCAAGGAACCCCCCTGGCTATTGGCTCGGGCGCCCTTTCCACGGTTCTACTACTTACCTACCTACCTACCTAGCGCGTCTCCGCCTCTCTCCATGCTCTCATTCTGCAGCCCGGAACACCTCTTCTCCCGATTGACCGACGACACGACTCCCGACGGGACCTGCTCCCCTCGTCTTTGAGAGCTGTAGACCGATCGTCGCCCACTTCAAATCGACAGTTCACGTTCCCTCAGGACGTGTCTGAGCGGCCGAGCCTCAGCCCGTCCGTCATGTCGGAGAACGGCTCGGCACGCGCCCACGGCGAGTGAGTTTCTCACCTCAACCCGCATTTGTTCTCTCGAGAGGTTGATGATTGATACTAACACCTGTCCAGGGCCGACAGCCAGTCGCAGACGGCGTAAGTAATACACATTCGCGATGCTTGTTACCATGTATTGAGCCGCAAGCCGGTCGCGCCAACCACAGGAACTGACATCGTCGCTGCGCGCAGGGTACTGGGCATAGACTGGGGAAGCACCGCTATCCGCGCCAGTCTCTTCTTCCGCGAGTCTGAGAAGCTCATCACAGTATGGAACGAGAACACCATTCCGGCGCACGACGAGCGCTATCAGGAGGGAGCCTACAACTCCACCCTCTTCCTCGAGGACAACGGCGAGCCCTACCTCGGCGAGGATGTTCTGGGCGAGAACCGCAAGGAGGTATCGTCCAAGATGTACTTCACCCGCACCCGTCACACTACCAATCCCCTCATCGACGAGGCCGTCCGCCACCGACGCGCCAACGGAGGCGATTCCGAGGTCCGCGAGCTCGAGAGGCGCATCCGCCAGGGCATGCAGTCCATCCTCCGCACCGTCCTCCGGGACATCCAGGATCTGTCCCAGTACGGCGAGCACGGCCCGTTTTCTATCGACGCTATCGCCTTATCCTATCCGGAGCACTGGACCTCGGAGGAGAGGGGAACCTACGAGGACCTCCTCAACGCCGTCATGCCCGAGTTCCCCGTCATGGCCGACGTCGGCGACGACATCTTCTTCCACGAGGAGAGTTTGGCCATGGCCCACAACGCCTTCCGGAGCTCCAAGCACATCCAGGCCGTCCTCGAGGACACATCCCTGCAGAAGCCCACCCTCCTTCTCTTCCTCGACTTTGGCGGCCACGCGATGGTGAGTAGATCCGAGTCACAGGATGAGCCCGAGCTGCAGCTGACGCCATGAGGCTAGAACGGATGTATGTTCAGCGTTGTCAGACGGGGCGTCGACGATCTCAGCTACGCCCTGGTCGGCAGCTCATTCTGTAAGTATCCAAGTCGTCATCTTTGCACCATCCTCTCTCAGCCAAGAGCCCTGCGTTGCTTGCGGTTTCCTTCTCCTGATACTGACGCTCGGTTCCAGCGGCACACGGAGGCACCCAGGTCTGGGAGCACATGGTCGCCAAGTACGCAGACGATTACTCCAACGAGATCCTCCATCTCCAGCTCACGCCGAAGCAGCGCGCCGAGGTGCTGCAGGACTTCCACATCATGATTAAGAAAATGAAGACGTGGAAAACGCTTTACATGCACGCCCCCAACGCAAACGGCGACCAGGAGGACATCGAGATCAGCATCAACCCCAAGCACATCGAGCAGTGCTTCTGGAGCGCGTTGAAGAAGCCCGTCGATCTGGCCTGCGAGCAGATCAAGCTTGCCTCCAGTCTCGACCGCGAGGTCCGGGTCGTGTTGTCGGGTGGCAGCGGCAAGTTCTTCGCAGTCCAGGAGCGCCTACGGGAGGCCTGCGCCAAGGAAGGATTGCGATATGACCTGATCCCCTTTTACAGGACAGCGGGCGATAGAGAGTAAGAAACCCCCACCTTGCAAGGCGGCTGCTACGGTGGAAATCGTTGAACCCAGGTTCAAACACTAACGCGCTATAGATCTTGGAGCATCTCCAAGGGAGCGGCCCTCGCGAGCGCGAGGATGAGGTCCGTAGACGACTTTATCATGTCTGGCGCGGCATTCGGCCTTCAACAAGGCCGTTTGTCTCAACAGCCCAGCCAAGGATCGGGGCAGAGTGACTTCTGTGGTTGGCAGAGCGCCGCGGACCTCCTTTTTGACCATGTAAGAGTCCCTCCCGATCCGTTACCCCGAGACCCATGCAAAATACTGACAACGCGCCTCTAGAGCGGCCCCCATTACACGAGGGTGTTCGTCGAACCCGAGACCAAGATGAGGATAGTGTGCAGCCCGATCCTGCAGGCCGGCGAACAGTGGGACTTCATTCCGTCCAACTCTTGCTACAACATCATCGAGCTCCCCAGCCTCTCAAAGGGCCACTGGAGCTTCACTCTATCCCGGTACACCGCCCGTGATGAAATGGGAATCAAGATCCTCGGGCGCAAGCTCTTCAAGAAGTCGCGCAGCTCCCGCTGGCTGCCCACCCAGCTCAAGTGGGTAAGCAACCTGCCACTCTACTTCGACCCCGCCAGCCGCTGCTGCTTGCCCAAGTCTGACGTCGAGGACTACGGCCGCGGCCTGGCCCTCGATGAGGACGGTGCCATCATCGCCTGCCCCGAGATCGTTGTGGAGGAACAGCTGCGCAACTGGAGCGGGAGCACCCCGGCCGGCCGCCGCCGCAAGGCCCCAGCGAATGAGACCCCGAGGTCGGCCGAGCCCGCGAAGAAGAGGATGCGGCCCGCCGGCGTCAAGCCCTCGGGCCACCTCCCCGTGCTCTCGCGAACCAGCTTTCAGCCGAAGCCCGTCCCAACGTCCTATAGCCCGCGTGCCGCCAGGCGGCAGCCGCCGGCGCGGTCGTCGTACGATGAGTACGAGGACTCGGTGTACACCGTGCCGGAGAGCGACCAGGAGGACGAAGTGAACGAGGAGCCGGCCCGAAGGCAACCGCCCGGAGCCAATGTAGGCTACCGGCGGTCAAATGTAATGACTGTGGCCGAGATGATCGATTTGAGTAGTAGGCCACGACAGCGGCCGAAAATCTGATCCGCGCCCAGGGCAGCGTCTCCGACCATCTTCCATGCCATGGCTGTGGTTGGGGCGCGACACGGAACCGAAAGTACTTAGGTAGGTAGGGTACTGGGGGGCCGGCAGAGGCTATAGGCTGAGAGTGACGTCACGTGACGCATTGCTACCTCACCCCCCTTCTCGCACGCCCGATTTCGAGGCGACGACATACAGAGCGCGCGGCTCAGCTGACGGGAGCGAATTAGGCCGCTCGGTGCGTATGTCAAGGGCCATGAGGGACCTCGTATGAAAAACGAGCTTCTTTGAGCCCCATTGGAGAAGCAGTTTTGGATGCTGGCGCTGGGGGATCCAAGGATCCGGCATTGTTTGCTGGGACGGCTTTGGTTCGAGTTACACGATTTAGGCGTTCA
Source organism: Colletotrichum musae (assembly GCA_027406025.1). Lineage (NCBI taxonomy): Eukaryota > Fungi > Ascomycota > Sordariomycetes > Glomerellales > Glomerellaceae > Colletotrichum > Colletotrichum musae. Next base: position 2,160,330 of record JANVYC010000004.1, read on the forward strand.
GCCAACTCGGAAATCTATTTATTGCAAGCTAGAGCGGTCAAGGGAGGTCTAGCCGTTATCTATTGTATGTACGTACTTCAATGTTGGTCCACCGGGCCAGTCGTTACCCAGCTGGGGGGGACGGTGAATTTAAAACCTGTGAATCTGTCTCAGTGAGCTCTAGATAGTAGTCGTCCACTCTATTGACCATACATCCTCGACGCTCGTCACGACCCCGGTGTGGTAGTTTCTGGTGATACTTGAGCTGGTGGTGGTGGAAGCTGTACGCAGCAGGACCTAAACTCCCCGCGCTTTCTGCTAGGTACCTACCTACCCATGCTTAGAGGTGTGCCATAGGGTATCCGGTGCCCTTGATGTCCAGGGGCTCGTCTCGGTTCTGGTTTGCTTGTGGGATCACTGGCGCCAGCGCGTAGGCAGGGCCCGGGGCGGGCAGTCAGTGCACAGTGTGTGCTGGTATGAGGCTCGCTACCTAAGTAGGTAGTAGTAGTATCGCTAACGCTTCACTGCTTGGTCGATTTGTCCTGTACGTACTATTACCCCACCTACTCCGGAGCACTAATATTGTCCTATTGGCTCCTGTCTGGTGGATGCAGTGAGGCGTGCTTCACGAAGGCGGAAGTTGGGCCAACACTTGGAAATAGTGTGACTATGGTAAGCATTTACTAATTCATTGAATACCCACATCAAAACATAGGTATTCTCTGTTGCCAGTGCAGTGGAAAGACGCTGCTTGTGGGCAGTGCCTATGTAATGGAGGTACTCCACCTTTGTCATGCACAGCAAGTTAACATCGATCGCGGTCAGTTGCCCACGGCGGGTTGGACATTGTACTCCAATTACAAAAGCAATTGAAATCACTTAGCCGTATCCTAGCATGATGGGTTTAGTACATCAGTCGCAACATCTCAAAAGCAGCGGTCGCGGCGATTTAAGCACGTCAATCGATGTGGCTCAATTCAGTGCATCTATCACAGTCGTAAAGCCAGCCTAGCCAATCACAGGGAGAGAAAATCAGATGGTGGGGTGTCTCACAGTTGGGTAGCAGGCGGCTGACAGAAAAGCACGCACGCCTCGAGCCTCGTTTTTAGCTAGTAATGACTTGTCTGAAGCTAGGTTTTGGCGGTAAGTAAAGTAGACCTGCTAAGAATCTAGTATAGTAGTTTAGGTGTGCGTCTTATTATGTCACCCGCCTGGGTAGGTACCGGAAAGCATACCATGGACAGGAAGATCATCACATACCTAACATCCCACGGAAAGCTAGAGGAATCTTGGAAGGGGGCTTTCATCATCACCACCGAAGTTCAGTAAGCGTGTGGCCCAATAGCCCTCCAAAGTACACAGAGCCGCAGTGTTAAAGCAAAACGTCCGTATATTGTCAATCTGTCCTATGAAGCCTACCGCCCTTCTGTCTAGCTATCCCATGTATTGCCGCCATCCACCAAGCGATGTCCACCATCCTGTGATCATTCAACAACTTGTTCCTTTTACGCAAAGCTTGCCGCTCTCAGGACATGTTTGAAGTCCCACAGCTCGGTAGGCACCACTTCTCCATTCTGGTGGTTGGTCGAGCTCATGGTGGCATCTTCGGTGGTACTGGTGCGTTGGTATCAGCTCGTGGCTCCCTGGGACAACAACAAACGCAGGTTGCGGTCGAAGCTAGGTGGACGGGGTAGTATTCAACTTACACCGTGGATACTTCGCTCAGGACCGAGCTCTCGGCCGTGTACTCGGTCTGAGGTTCCTCCATGTCGGTATCGCAGGCCGATGCGGCGGTGCCGGCATCCGGGACGGCGACGTGGGATTCCTGGGCTCGCTTGGCGACATTCCGGTTGTATTCCGAGACCCATTCATCCGCTACGGTGGGACGCTTGGACACCCAAGAGGGTATGACTGGCGGGAAAAAGCCTCCAGGTCAGTCACGTTATGTGTCCAGAGAGCGAAAGATAGAAACAAGAAACAGAAAATAACAAGGAGAAGGGAAAGGAGAAGGGAAAGGAGAAGGGAAAGGAGAAGGGAAAGGAGAAGGGAAAGGAGAAGGTGAAGAGAGCTCACCAAGGTTGGCAAAACGCTTAACAATGTCCTCGTCGCCTTCGTGCTGCACGCCGCACTCGGCAAAGTGCTGGATCGCCAGGCCGTCTTGGAGAGGGTGTCGCGAGAAGACAAACCGGCAGTCCGGCGTCGGGCACTCCATTATGTAGTAGGCCGTCTTCTGGCCCAGGGTGTATTTGAAAGCCCAGCTGGCTTTGTGGCCACTGTTAAACCTCCTGGAAGCCATAGCCGCCGTCATGATCCCCGAACAGCTCTTGTTCCTCTTCACGGACATTTTCTGTTTCTTGGACGGCGATTTCTTCGACGGTGACTTCTTTCGAGATGACTTCTTCCGAGATGACTCCTTCCGAGATGATTTCTTCCGAGGTGACTTCTTGATACCCAGGATATTCTCTGGCCCAGTACGCTTCGCATAGGTCTTGATGGGTCGGCTGGGCAGCTGCCGTCTTCGGCCAGAAGCCTTTCCCAAGGCCTTTCGGGGGGGCGTCGCTTCGTCGGCCTGTGCGGGTAGAGAGTCAGCGGTGCGGCGTCCCAGTTAGGGGGAACAGGAACGACGACGGCACAGTCAGCCTCTTCGGATCCCCGCTCGAAGTGTTGGCTCTCTGCTTACCGTATCCGAGTCCAACGCAACATCAGATCCTGAGATAGACGGCGGAGAAGACGGCAGGGCGGGAGGATCAGCTGCGAAGCCCATCGTGAGGGAGTCTGGGCTGTATCTGATGTGAGACACGCGGGGGAATATGCTGGACCTGATCAAGCTCTCGAGCGTCCCGTGGTCTTCCTTGTAGGCCACCGACGTCCGCTTGACGAAGGCTTCGACGATGGCTCTTCGGTCTTTTTCGTGGTTGCGGACGAGCTTGCGGAGTTCCTGCTTCAACTTCAGCTCGATCCGGTCCCTGTCCTCCATTAGCTGCTCCATGACCTGTTCGATGGCCGCGTTCAGCTCATTGGGTTCCAGCTTCATGGCGATTAATATGGCGCGTGTGACTGGGACTTCCTAGTTGACTGGAGGTAAAATAGATGATGGGGAGAGGCGTCTTCGAGAGAGGCAGCAGGCACACCGCAATATATTACACAGCAAAATACATGTACTTTGACAGTCTGGTGGCCGGAATTGCACGGACAAGAGTTGGTAGAGCGTAGTAACTGCTAGCTAAACCCTTAGCTGTCGAGGGTCTGCCCTGACCCGTTATGGAATAAAGCCGCGGCTAGACGATTTCCACAAATAGTTTAACGAGACGTATGATTACAAGCCGTGATATGTCGTAAAAGAAAACTGTAGGAATTAACTTTCCAATTGTTACACCTTTTTACTGAAACAGAACAGCCTGTCCGGCTTTGCCGGCTTGCCTGTTCTCCTTCTCTGAACCTCTTAAGTCACTATCTTGCCCCCTGTATCCCCCCAGGGCGTCTATTGATTCAGGGGCTGGAAACGGGGCCACCTGCATTCACGATGGGCCACACCACTGGTAGTGTCAACCCTCGCATTAACTCTCGGCTAAAAGAGGGAAAAAGAAAAAATAGGTCACAGGTTGCATTAAGTATTGCTTGCTCAGGCGGTTGAAGTGACGGCTAGGATAAGATGCACATTTGAGCTTACGAGCCAGATTCTATACCTTCTTTTGTTACCAAACCCCATCGGAAGTCAGGTATCATCTGTTAAAACCAAGATCTTGGTGTGCGTTCTTTTCTGTCGCCCGCCTACCCTGTTGCCTTGCTGGCATCCTGGCAGTTTTCGGGTTATTGGATGATTCAGGACTAATCTCCAGTTTCAAGCTTCCTGGTGCGTTTCCCTCCTCGAGCACACATTCCAACAACGGGTTCCATCAAGGCAAAGGAAATCAAAACAAAAGAGCCGTCCGTTTCCTTCTAATTCAATATTCTTGATATGCCACTAGCGCTGGGAAGGGCTAACTCACACCATACCTTTCCAGTCCACCTGAAGTGTCCCTCGGGATTCTAACATCGAAGCCCCAGGTTGCCGAGCTCTACTTCTATTCTCTACCAGCCAAATATCAATCTCCCACAACTCAACGAGTCAATATGGTTGTCCGATCAAAGTCGACGGGTCCAAAGCCCCCAGCGAAAGTGTAAGCCGCATTGCAGACCGCAAGAGAAACGACGCGGCAGGAAAGGAGAGGCTGACACGAAAACAGCGTCCTCGGGATCGACTTGGGCAGCACAGCCGCGCGGATGGCAGTCAACTACCTCACCGACACAACGAGCCCCGCGACTCATCCTACTGAGTCTGCGGTCCGTCCATTGTTCAACAGCCGGACGACAAGCACCCAGGATCGCCACCAGTACGAAAGGGGAGCCTTCAACGCCTGCGTCAACATATCCGACGTCGGCCCCGCCTGGATCGGGGACGACCTCTGCGCGTCGAGCGTTCAGCTGCCGATCAAGTTCCTTGTGGGCAGCGGCAAGGGCATCGACAACGAAAGTCCGCTCGTCGCAGAGATGTGGCGACGCCACGAGGATATCGATTTCAGAATACGCTACAAGACGGGGATGCGGATGTTCACGGACGCATTGGCCGAGGAAATCAAGAAGCGGCGCGAGAGCAAGAGCAAGCCCATTGAGATCGTGGAGCTCGGGCTGTCGGTGCCGGCTCACTGGACTCTTTTAGAGGAGGAGAGATACGAAAAGTTCGTCCGAAGACGACTTCCATCGATTGTCCAGCCAGAAAGGGGGGAGGTGAAAATCAACTTCATATCAGAGATCGAGTGCATCGCGCATTACATATGCAAGCAACAGGAAGACGAAGACGTCCTGGGGGATACCAGTGGCAAGTATGCTATGTTTCTCGACTTTGGGGGACACAGTATGGTAAGTACAGACTGGTCTTCAGCCGCGACGAGCTGTTATTGGCAGTGGCTGACTCCCGTGACACCTGTGCAGAGTGGATGTATCTTTTACATCAGGAGCGAAGCAGACCGAGAGCGCGTTTTCTTCCGAACTGGGGAACCTTTCGGTGAGTTACCCTCGTCCAGACCCCACCCTTACCCCCAAGTGAACATGCATGGACGACTGACCGGTTCAAAGGTATTGTAGGAGGAACTTGCCAGTGGGAAGCATCAGTCAGCCAATACTGCACCGAGCACACATTCTCCGGAGACGAAAACCAACCAATCACGGCCGAGGTCCGCAACTGTCTCATGCGACAGTTCAAGGAGCAGATCATGGAGATGGACAACGAAGAGTTTGAAGAGATGGAGCTGAGGACCAAAGCGCCCAAGGGGTATCCCTCGGGCCAGGAGTTCTACACCAGCATCGCCGCGCACAAGGTAAAAGAATTCTTCGTGGAGGCACTGAAGGGGCCGCTCGATATGGCAAAAGACAAGATTGGAGAGCTAGCGGATATGGGCTGGAGGAACCGACGTCCCACCCAGGTGATCGTGTCTGGAGGCAGCGCCAAGAACAAGAAGGTTCAAGAGTATCTGAACACAATTTGCGAAGATAAAGACGTTCCTCCACCGACGTACCTGTACGAGAACGTGGAACTAACCGAGTGAGTTCCCCTATATTCCTGCCCCAGTGGCCTAGGCAGGCACATGCCAACACACCTTCCACTCCTTGCTCACAGTGCGTCTGGGACAGGTCTTTCAAGGTCGCCGAGGGTGCGGCTATAGCAACTTCGAACCGCAAGAAACTGAATGACTTCATCCTGGGCGGGGCTGCGTTCGGCCTTCAGACGTTTCCCTGGGACAAGGACGACTGGCAAACCGGGGCGCCAATGTTGTTGGCTCGCAAGGTAAACTGAGGACACAAGCCCCCCTTGCTTTCCACTTGGAGCCGCTGTTTAAGATCTTCTCTAACATTTCTTCAGAACATGCGTTGGAAAGAGGGCCATTCCTACACTTTCAAGGCTTCCGGCGCCGACCGGGTGAAGATAATATGTGACCCGTTCTGGGTATGTAATAAGTCAAAGTACACGCTCAGCTGCCGTAACACCTACGACCTTCTCGACCTTCTTGTGCCCGAGAAGGGTACGTGGAGATACATGCTCTTTCAACATGAGTCTGGAAGTAAAGAGAGTCTTTGGCTCCAGCGGGAGAAGCTGGACCCCGTCGGCAAGACCGTCTTGGCCGCGTATGTCACAGAGCTAAGACTTGAACTTTGCCGGGGCTCTAATTGTTTCCTCGTGAAGCCAGACAGGGACCTAGAGTCGCTGCACAGCGGCCTGGGGATGGACCAGAACGGGAAATTCTCTGCGCTCACCGAGGAGTTTGAAGAGAAAATGAAACGGAACCTCACGCTCCAGAGGGCTGCCGTGCTACTCGGGAGTCCGACCCCTTCGGATGCCAATGCCAGGGGACTCGCGCCTGCCCCCGAGCCTGTCCTCGCGCCTGCTCCCGCGCCTGTCCTCGCGCCCGCTCCCGCGCCTGTCTTCGCGCCTGTCTTCGCGCCTGTCCTCGAGCCTTTCTTCGCGCCTATCCTCGCGCCTGCTCCTGCGCCTGTTCTCGCGCCTACCCCCGCGTCGACTTCCACCGGCGAGAAACGGAAGCGCGGTGATGCAACCGCCGACAGCGCTCCAAAGACGCTGCGGAAGAGTGGGAGGACGAAGCCCGAGGGGCGTCTCGGCGAGATTTCGCCTAGTCTTGTGCGGCGGTACGTCGGAGTGACGACGATACAGGCCGCGGGGAGCACCTGAGAAGAGGCCGAGAGGGCAAGGCCAGGCGGGGCCGTGGGACATGTTCGGTGGTGAGCTCTTGGGGATACACGGCCCATCAGCAGAGAGGCAAGAGGTTATTTTCTTAGCGTGATTCAATACAACAGTTTTGGCTGGCCCATTCGACCGGGTGCCAAGTGACCGGCGCAGTGGAAGTTCTGTGATCGAGGGGGGTTATCATTGCGCGGCGTTTGGCAATCATTGGCTTTCACCGATGGGTATTTGGACCATTTATCTCGCCCCTCTACAGCAATAGAAGCTGTTCTTGATCTTCTGGAGGGCTGGTGCAGCAGCCGGAGTATGTTGAATCCCATACTGCTGGCTCCAGCATCCGGCATGGTGGTGTCGGTAGGGCCCACTCAAATGATGCACAGTGTGGAGACAACCAAATCTGCACACTGCACGCATTAATCGGGGGTGTCGGCTATCACAGGCCGGACGGTTAACTTGGGCTGGCAAAGGCTGCAGGAAGGGGTCAGGAGGGCCTGGATTCTACTAACATGGCCGAAGAAGCCATAATATGGCGTTTCTGGCCTCGAAACGACGTCTCAGTTCCCAGTACTCGTGGTCGCCAGAAGGGACCACCTCACCTCCCCCAATATGACTGGCGGTTCCTAGGTACCGAGTTCTCCTCAATCGGTGGCCCTGCCCAAAACCGCAAAACGTCGGGAGACTGTATCGGAAGGGCAATACATACAGCGTAAACCGTTCAACTCTTCTACTCAGCAGTTATGCGTGGCCCGGGGTGATGATGCTCAGGCACGTGGAATAGGTTCTCCCAACCCCCATGGACGGGACAGTGTGAGAACCTCGGGACTTGTGGGGCCGATAGACACCGGCGTCTATAAACCACTTGACTTCGAACAGCGTGGAAGGACCCAAGGAACCTACCTCCATTGCAACTACTGCGTAGAGGGGAGCCCAGAAGCCGCGGTCCCTGGTGAGTAGGAACTCCCGTCAACATGGGCTCTGCTGAGGGTTCCGGTCGGTATGTCCTTCACTCCAGGTACAGGGGACTCCGGCTGGTAGGGTACCTATGAGCTCCGAGGAGGCTCCAGCGAGGGCTAGCTGGCATGGGCCGGCCTAACCATTGAAGCGGCAGTGTGTTTAAACTTGGCAAGTCCGTGAGCACCCTGGGGAATTTACGTAAGTAGTTTAGAAGGGGCACTCATAGAGCACCTTGGACGCTTGAGGCTATATAAATACAGGGGAGCACTCCGAGTGTAACTACGTGTGGGGGCCGCGCCGGCCGCGCGGTCCAAAGGACCTAGGTTCCGGTATAGACTAGAATATAGACTCTAGAGAGAGCCCCGGGCTCCGGGCTCCTGCGAGAGCTCCGGCGGACGTGGGCTCCGGCGAGCGCTCCAGTCAGGCCTCCGGCCTGCGAGGGCTCCGGTTGACGGGGCTCCCTGTGGAGCGGCGGAAGCTCGCCCAACACGAAGTTCTCAGCATATCTGACCAATCAACGGAGAGCCGCCTGTGTTGGACAAAAGGTCCGTGCCTCAGTACTTTGATCCACTGTACCTAACTCGTCGTGTCGCCCCTTCGGCTCGGGATAACTCCGAAGGACATAATTACATAATATTGTCTACATCCACCGCCAGAACCCTCGCTCCGGCCTAGGTACCCAGGGCGATCCAAGGTTGTCTATCGATACAAATTGCTGTATATCTGCTGCTACCTACGTAATTCGGTGCACATCCAAGGAACACTTCAATTATATCATTTAGTTGCCAAAAGAAGTCTGTCCTATTCGTAGACTTTACACCCTGTCTTCTTCACAGAAGCCCGCGACCCCCTCCTATGCAAAAGCCTTTTGATCCCGGATCATAATTGGTGAGAGTATGACGTAGTGCCTAAGGTACAGTGGAACGAGTGAGGTACAGCATGAGTGTCAATTCATACCTGGGTGGTTAGTCCTAACGAGCCCGGCTATTCATCAAACGACAGACAACCGCCTTTCTGTCCCCGCAGACACTGCTATTGGAGATGTCGGGTCTCGGTAGAACCCACGGGGCCTCGGCGACTCGGAGGGCTTAGCCCCCACCTGGGCCCGCCCTGATACGGCGGCACCATCGGATGCGTTCCGTCGCCGAGCAAGTCCATAGCCGACAACGATTGAAAACATGGGCCATAGAATCCCGCTCTCATGCTTCGCGACATCCGTTCTATTGACGGCTCTCGGTGGTTCAAGACGGACAAAACCCCGCCCCTCATTGACATGGGGACGGGCAACTGTCCGGTCACACCCAGATGTTGTTCAGTCGATCGATCGGGCCCAACTCTGCAGCTTGGCGGGCGGAAGCCCGCTCATCACATAGATGCTCAGGATAACTCAAGGTCATTCTCATTTGACTACTTCGTAGAATACAAACTTGACGGGAAGAAGACCGATGCAGCGGCATCCGCCCGCCTGCCATTCCCATCTATCTCCGCGCTGCCAAATCTGGGAAAGTGCGGGGTGACATGGATGGGGGCTACACATGTATAAGACGACCAACCGACCTCCAGCTTCAATGGCGATAAACCACCAGCATCCGTAGTAATAATCAGATACAGCGCATACATACCGCAGTCTCTCCCTTTATATCAGACGGAATCCTCTATTAAGTTCAACCGTCAAGATGGCTGCGGCGTGTCAACCTTGGGCAGCAAGCTCAACAACCGAATCAGCAACGTTGCGAAACAACTACGCAACCACGGCAACTACAGCACGGCGATGATCGGGAAATGGCACCTCGGCGAGGGCCCCGAGCACGAGCCCACCGGCTTCGACCACTGGACCATCGTCCCCGGCCAGGGCGAGTACTGGGACCCGGCCTTCATCGAGATGGGCAAGCACACGCGGGAGCGCGGGTACTGCACCGATCTAATCACCGACAAGACCATCAAGTTTCTCGACCATAGGACGAAAGACAGGCCGTTCTTTGTCATGTGCCACCACAAGGCACCCCATCGCAAGTGGGAGTACCACCCCCGACACCACCACCTGTACTGGGACGAGATCAAGGTGCCCGAGAGCTTTGGGGACGATTACAAGAACAGGGCCAAGGCAGCTGCCGCAGCAAGGATAAGGATATCGGAGGACCTCGATTACTTCGGCCTGGGTCTCGTTCAGCCTGAAGATGGCCAGGAGGTCCGAGAGCTGGCCCCCCTAGATCACCATCCGCATGGTGCCGCACTCGGAGGACGTTTCCAACGTACGTCTCATCAACAAGGCAACCAGCCACGTTTTCACCTTCAAGACGCAGGAGGAGGTGCACCACTTCAAGTATCAGCGCTACATACAGAGATATCTCCGTACCATCCAGGCCGTAGAAGATAGGGTCGGCCAGCTGCTGGACTACCTCAACTGCAACGACCTAATGCGCAATACCATCGTCATCTATACCTCCAACCAGGGCTTTTTCCTCGGCAAGCATAAGTAGTACAATAAGAGGTACATGTACAAGGAATCCTTCCAGATACCTTTCCTCATCCACTATCTAGCCGAGATTCAAGCTAGATCTATATGCAACAACATAATCTCTAACGTTGATTTTGCACCCACATGGCTAGACCAGGCCAGCGTGAAGATACCCTCCTACATACAGGGCCGCTCCTTCCGCGACCTGACCTGCGGCAGCATCCCGGCGGACTGGAGGCAGCTGGCCTCCCACCGCTACTAGATGCACCGCGACATCGTGCATAACTACTGCGCCCACTACCGCGTTTGCAACCAGCGGTACAAGTTGATCTACTGGTACAACGAGGGCTTCGGGCTCCCCGGGACGCGGGAGGGCGGGCAGGACCGGGAGTGGGAGTTTTTCGACTGCGAGAAAGATCCTCTGGAGCTGATCAACTGCTACCACGATCCGCAGTATGCGGAGGTCATCCGAAGCCTGCGGAAGGAATTGGAGGACCTCATGGCTGAAATTGGGGACGAACCTTGCCATGAGCGTCCAGCCATCGGGCTTTAGCGACATGGTAGGAATGTGTGCACCCCCATCAATGCTTTCCGTCGAAGAGAGTGTCTAGGGAGCGAATATCAAGCTGTTTTCACGCAAAATAGTCCTAACCGATGGTCCACGTAGTTTTGGGTCAGTCATGTTGGTCCCGGCGTTGTATTATAGTCGTTTCAGGGTCCCAGAGACCAAGCTGCAGAGAATCCTGTAGCGACACTAGAGCTATATTATCACTACTTGTTCCCGCTCGATATCTGTAGGATTACCAAGACGTATCGAACAAATAAACACCCCCACCGTCCAAGTAAGTTGAGCCACAGCCCTGGAGTCGAATACCTCCCGCCGAGTACTCGCTTGCCAGACTCGCCTACCTCAGAACGGTGGCTACATATGTGACAGCCTCCATGGAGACCCCCGAATCTTTGTTCGGGAACGAAGACACGCCCAACTTGGACATGCGCAGTGCAGATATCCGGTCTGCTCCCGAGACCGGCGGCTAACCTTTCCTTGGCGACGGGGGAGAACTGACACCCCAAAGTCAAATTTCCCGGCTCCACTCCCTCGACTTGTGTTCAGATAGCAAGGAAACGACTAATCAATTATTTTGTTCGGTGCTAGTTCCCCCTCTGCTATTTGTAGTCAAAGCTGACGAGGGGTACCCGGAGGGCACCCATCATGTACAATAAGGGCGGAACGCCCAGCTTGGAACACTCTGCTTTGCTGGGTAAGCTATGTAAAACCCATCAATCCGTTACCTACTTGAATTATAGAACCGCAACTATTTTGTGCCGGTTCCGACCCACCATGACAAAAGACCACGGCCGCGTTCCATGCAGAAGCCTTTTGTCCATGGACCATGATTGGGCGGGGAGTCATGCGGCGTCCTTTTGCAACGTTGGGGTCTCGGGTTACACAGAGGGAGCCAGCCGCCTTGGCTGACTGTTGACTGAGGACTCCGGTCGGCATAAGTAGGCTGGCATCCCACCGCCGCCCTCCATCGGTATAACAATGTCAAAGATTGACCGACCTCTCTCAACCACAAGTTTGGACTCGTTCACTTGCCATGCAGCCCTTTTCGCACCGACCCGCCGCCAACTTCGGCTTGCCCCAAGGCTTCGTCGCCGCACCGCCACAAGCGAGGCCGTGGCCGGAGTGTTGGGCTGACGCTGACCCAACCTCGCACGACTTCGCATCCACCATCGACATATCAGTTGCGCTTGGAGGGCAGGTGGATGGCCTCCGACTCCCTCGACATGATGGCCGAATGATAGCCGAAGCCGAAATACCCCAGAGTGCGCCTCAGCACCCTGCTGCCACTCAGCTCATTCGTCCCAAGACGGAGCAAGACTGGGAGACACAGCGAGTCCATATCGCCGAGCTCTACTGGGATCAAGACAAAGATCTGAACGACGTAATAGATGCAATGAAACGGAAACACGGATTTGTCGCCACGTAGGTTCCCTATACTCCCTGCCGCAATGGTTGTTTGAGTCTAATGATACCTGGGCAGCGCAAGGCAGTACAAGACGAGATTCAAACGCTGGAAAATCGAGAAGAACATGAAAGCCGCGGAGGGCCAGGCCATTGTACGAATACAAAAACGACGAGGGAGACCCACCATCTTCTTATTGCGAAAGCGGAAGGTTCCCGAGCAGAAGATTAAACGGTTCATTAAGAGACAAAAGCCATGTGATGGTGGAGCGTCGCCAGTTTCGGGTGAGTCGAACAGCTCCGATTACTTCTCCGCGAAGTTCTTTGATCACTGACGGTCTCAGCGTCAACTCCTCCTGACCTCACATACCACACCCCTCCTTCACTGGAAGTCTCGATGAGTCCCTCAATAGGACCGTCGTCTTGCGTCATGGGCGTGTTCATGCCAATGGACTCATTGTCGCTCGTGCCAGTTGCTGGGATGCATGCGTCAGTCCCGGTCAATGAACCGATATCGTTCCCCCCCAGAAGCGGCCGGACGCCCGCCATGGGGCTTCTTAATGGAGTTATTTCTTCCCCACCTCGTCTTTTACAGCCTCCAATAACTCCACTTGAGCTTGTCGAGGGCATCAGCCACGGAACCCAAAGTCTCACGCCACGTGGATCCAGACATCACCCTTTCAAATCACCGGCTAGCGAGCATCTCAAAGTTCAGGAGTTCGTCAACATCGAGCTTTCCCATCAGTTGCAACTTTCACAGTTGTCCGACCCTTTGAGAACATACCATGGTTCTGCGCGTGGCTCGGTGTTTGCAGTAACATCAGGGAAGACCGTGGGAAGTGGCAAAATTGCCCGTCCTTCTTCAGCTACGCTTCTCGGGGCACTGAATAGCGAGTCGCTAGCAATTATCACCACGGACGTTACGATTCAGCAATCACCGAACAACATAACACAGTCATCCATTCTATCGTCTAAGTCGAGGTTCAACTTCAACACAGCGTCGGCAGTGGTTCCCGAGGTTGTTGACCTAGCCGCCACTCCAACGGCTGTTTACAACGAATCTAGGACGACCATAGAGAGAAGAGCACCACGACAGGGCACTGAGTCTGACTTTGTTGACGATGGGGTTTATCAGGATGGTGCGGACATGGGTGGACTCACCACAGCTGCCTCTCCTACACCTTCTAGGACAAACACCGACACCTATGCCACACCCATGAGTTACGCAGTTGGCAGTCCCGCCACTGGTTCGGAGTCAAACTCTGATGACTACATAACCCCGATGAGCTTCCCCGTGTATAGCTCTCCCAACACCCCCCAGCCAGATGCTGATAACCGTGGAACATCGATGGACCTCACCATCGCCAACGGCGGTATTCTGCAACAAGGGGGATATCCTGATGACAACGCAACGGCCAAAGATACGGCCGCGGCTCATTTATCTCCTATCTCAGAGTCAGAGTACGCGACGCCAATGGAGATCTCGATCACCGGCTCGGTTGCTGTTTCAGAAAAATGGTTGGACGATGAAATTTGCTCAATCAACTTTTCAGTCTACGAACGTTCGGTCAAGCTTACTGCAAGAGCTCGCATTCCGGGAGATCCCATCAATGCCATAGAGAAGCAGCTGCGGCTAGCAGCCAAGGTCGGCGACTTCGACGCCGTGAAAAAGCTTCTGCAGCGGGGAGCGACTATCAACGCCCAGTCAAAGGCCGGCATGTCAGCCCTCCACCTGACAACATACAATGGCCATTCAGAAGTCTTGAAGTTTCTGTTGGACATGGGAGCAAAGCTCGATACTGTGGGCACAGCAATGGAGTTTCGCCTGTCTGGCCGAAACGTGCTCATTCCGAATCCCCATCCCATCCACTTGGCTATTCTGAGAAGACACCGAGAATGCATCAACGCCATCTTGGAAACAATGGACCATTCGGCAGTTACCGAAATTAAGGAGCGTTGCGACATGAATGGATACGCGGACCTCTTAGACGCAGCTATTGAAAACGACCACGTGCAGCTTGCTGAGTTTGTCATTCGAGCCCGCGGAAGAGAATGGTTCGAAAGATATCAGAGTGATTGCCATTTCTTTGACGACAATCAGATCGATGTACCCATCAGTACACCCGCACGAAACGGTTCATTGCCATTTATTGCCCTTTTCCTCGATCAGGGGATGTCGCCAGATATGAAATGCGGCGGTGACGAGACTCTGCTCTGGATCGCATCAGCCAACGGCCATCTACCTGTTGTCGATTATCTCCTTCAACACGATGCCAATGTCAACCTGTGCGATTACAATGATGTAACCCCGCTAGACATCGCGATTGCGGAAGGCCATGGAACTGTTGCCAAGAGGCTGATCGACAATGGTGCTTCAGCCGATGATGGAGAAAAGACGTCTTTTAGTCTTTACTTCGCCGTGGGCAACGGCGATACCGATATGGTTCGATTGCTTCTAGCACGTGTGTGGAATCCCAATGTCCGCTACCCGGCCACAGCCAGGATTTCCCCCGAGGGGTATTCACGCCACCTCATCGACTCCATGTTCGCCGGTCCCGCCGAAGGTAGCTGGACCCCATTGCACTTGGCTATCGATAACGGGTCCGAGGACATGGTCACCATCTTGCTTGAAAATGGGGCAAGCCCATCTTTCGCCCGGGAGGACGGCCTCATTTCCCCAGTTCGTATGGCCGCCGAACGAGGACATAAGGGCATATTGCAAATTCTTCGCGAGCACACCGCGCATTTTGCTTGGACACCATTGGGACTTGCAACCTTCAATGGCTGCACCTCCACAGTGAAACGCTTGCTGGAAGAGTATTCGGACGCAAATTTCTACGGGAACGATCGCCAGCGTCCTTTACACATCGCCCTCGACCACAAGTTCCTCGATATCGCTTACCTACTTCTCAAGGGAGGTGCAGATGTGAACGCGGAAGACTCGTCCCACCAGACGCCATTAGGAATTGCCATTTCCAACAATTCTTCAGACACGGTCGAATTCTTGCTTCGGAATGGGGCGGATCCAGCCGGTCATAAAATCAGTCAACTGACTTCCTTGCATGTGGCCGTTGCCTACAACTTCCGGAACACAGCAAGTCTGCTCCTCAAAAGAGGTACGGATGTCAATTGGCTCGACTTGTCTGGTCGGTCTCCTCTTCATATTGCCATCGCATTAGGCCACATTGATACGGTCAAATTCCTACTCAAAGCCGGCGCCGACGTAAACCTGCCTACTAGCGACGGCCTGTCGGTCCTATACATCGCTCTCAGCACAGATCACCTGGCTGGGAGCACAACTCTAAGCACTTTATTACTCGACCATGGTGCTGACCCGGCACGCGTATTACCGCACCCTGCCACCACAGACGCCAAGATAGCTATGAACGACTTGATCAAACGCACTGCGCGATCATCTTCAGCCCTTGCAGACTGGCATCCTTTGCATATGGCAGCCGGCGCCGGGGACGAAGCCGCCCTGAGGTCACTGGTTCAACAAGCAAAACATTTGGTAAGCATTAAATCACTCACCCACAGGAAAGAGACAGCGATGCACGTAGCCGCCCGTGCGGGTCACCTGGGAGTTGTGAGGCTCCTTGCCAAGATCGACAAGTCAGCCGTTAGCATTGTCGACTCAAATCTGGACACGCCGCTCCACGTTGCCATCAAAAGTCATGACTTCGACATCGCGCAGGAGCTTTTCTTGCTCGAAAATATGTCCTATAAGCTGAGGTATAAGAGCGAGAAGTTTTCCGTGCCGCATCACGCTTCTTCTGTTGCCTTATCACCTCCTCTAGCGAAGAGCCTACTGGAACTTCTGTTTTCCAGTGCACTTTATCTATCGGACTGCGGCTCAGTGCAAGCCTTAGAGAGCATCATGCTGGGTCAGAAACAGCGCTTTGAAGGCACCATGAGTCACATCAAAAACCGCTCTGCTGCTATCTGGATTCTTGGCAGGAGTTATGAGGAAGGTGTTCTTGAAAGTGAATGGCTCAGGCTCGTGGCCAGGTCTTTGAGTCAAGGCGACGAGCGCTTGTTCAGTATGTTGATGTGGGTACTACCAGACATGGAAGCGGGCCTAGATGAGCATGTGCTTTTGTGTTTCAAGCCCATCTATGATGTTCCTAGAGGCTCGCATAGGAAGAAAGTCATGCTGGAGGGAATCAAGGCTTTTATGGAGAAGAATGTCAACTTGTTCCATCCGATATTACAATTGGGTGGAGCACGTTGATAAAGGGTATTCCTTTGGGCAGAGAGACCAATGACCAAGTTGGGTGTCAAGCTTGTAGCCTACGACGACGGCGTTGGCGGCGATGGATGGACCGCGTAGAATCAGGCGGTTGAAAGGACACCGGTTTTCTTCTCCAGATTAAGGTGGCGTGAGAGGGCTTTTGCGTCGGTCTGTAGCTGTGAAAACAAAAGCTTTTAATACTGTATCGTGGATGAGACATGCATTTCCATTTCCACCGTTCGGGTTCTGTTTTACAGAGGCGTTGCGAACAATGCTGTGAGCTGCGTTCATAGTAAACGAAACAACAGATATCAATATATGAGTTCCCATTGCAATGTCCCAAGGCCTATCTGGTCAGATAGCTGGGAATGGCTAAGCTACTTGTGTCACAACCCACATGCATTGATTGGGCTTGAATAGATCATCGATGATTTCTCGCCATGTCATAATCCTCCGCCGCGATGATCGAATTTAGACTAGAAACAAGGCAGCAGTTCTATCAAAGAAAGATTATCACGGGTGTCATCTTTGATAGACCTTCCACCAGAGCTTTCATACTCGAGCCTGAACCGGGAGCTAATAGCCTCATCCCTCCAGTCGCCCTCTATTTTCTCATTGCCAAACAGCCTTAAACTTCTTATCCTCACGGAATATTCTCCGTCATCAGTGTACGATCCATTCGGCAACTGACCGTCCCACACCAGGTGCACCGTTTCTACCCTTCCCCAGCCACCAGTGCGCAATCCAACTTCCCGAGGGAATATGTCCATCGGGCTGCCGGCTCCTACCGGCATGAGCTCGGCTCGAATCCCTCTAGTGTCCATTTGCAATTGTACTTGCAGCACTGGAAGCTTCTCGGACTCAAAGCGTTCCTTATCAGGACTCGTGGCATTGAATCTTGGTCTGTCTCGTCGGAGCTTGAAGACGTGCCCTTCCTCAACTTGCGCCAATTTCCTGTTCCAGAAGCGCGCCGTTTCCACTTCACTTCTGGTTGCCGAAGATAGATATGTAGACGCGGCATCGAGGACTGGAATGTCTCTGACTCTGCATTCCATACCTGCGAAAGGGATAGACAGATTGTGGTCGTTTGTGACAGATGATGAAGTAAGTTGGATCCAGCCGCCATACAGTGGGCATTGCTGTTCCACGGACCTTAGGCTGGTGACATCCACCTTGATGTCGATAGTAGTCTCTTGACCCGGACTCAGAACTAGCCTGTTCAACGAACTGGTCATGTTCGCTTGCAAGTCCGGCCGAACCGTTTCAAGAAACTCGGCAGTGGCTTCAGACGCTCTTACAGCCGCTGCGAAGGGTATTGGTGCTCTCGTGGTTTCGTTGAGAGCAAGAAGACCCGGGCCCTGCACGATTGAGATATCGTACAGAACCTGGTTCGGACCTTCGTTTCGAACCTGAAAGCTCAAAGTCTTTTCCCCGAACTCAGTATCATTGAACGCCAGTCTTGCAGCGTTAGTCTTGACGCCGGAATCCAGGGCGGCCAAGGCAGCGGACGCATTAATTAGACCGGAGCCCTGCTGCCAAGGGCTCGTGAGAAAGTCATAAGACCGGTTCGTTCCGTCGTTGAAATTCAGTGGTCCTGCCGTCATGGCCAGAATACTGGCGAGCTGCTTCGTCGGCACAGCACGGTGTGCCTCCTTGAGCAGAGCGAGTACACCGACCACATACGGGACGGCCATGCTGCTGCCGCTCTGGATGCCGAAACCCCCGTTCCTCTGTGGAAAGGTGCTCAGGATGCCGCCACCAGGCGCCAGAACGCTAGTGAGCAGCTTTCCCTCTCCACTTGGCCCCCAGGTCGTGAACGTGCTGACCTTCCCCCCTGTTTTGGTGTTGGGGATGGAGCTGAGGATGGGCTGGCCTGTGAAATTGCTGTCCAACTCGACTTCCACCTTATGCCCTTTTTCTATCAGTGACAGAAGCTCTTCGCCGTCCGCTTTGTTGAGTGATGCCGCGCCTCGGAGTTGCAGGCCTTCGTCGAGCCGGACCTCAAGGTCAAATGTCGGGCCGTCGACGTTGTTGTATATGAGGGTGTACATCATGCCTGCTCGAGCAAGATTCTCCATCTTGGCCTTTAAGGTGCACCCGCCGCGCTGGAGGAGCACCAAGGAGCCTTTTGGAATGTGTGAAACGCCAACAGCATCACAGCCGTCGGCTCCCGCGGTTGGGTTGCTACTGAGAGCCACGACCTCCACTCGGGGAGGGAACTCGCTCCGCCTATGCGCCGTCCACGTCTCAGGGTTGTAAGACATATTCTTGGAAACGGCTCCATCCACAACGAGGGTTGCCGGCCGATATACAGAGTACTTGTAGGCAGCGTCGACGCTCCCAACGCCGAACAGGTCGTCACCTCCACCGTCGGGCGCAGCAGCTCCGAAGGTCCCGGCGTGTCCGTTGTTGCCACTAACTGTGACGATAAATGTCTTTCCCTCTCTGTTTATGCGAGAAACTAGGGTTGAAAGTGGATCTGGACATGACATTAGTCCATCGGGTGCCACCTAGAAATGAAGGGAAGGGCTTACCGTCAGAGAATGGTCTACTTCCGCTCCCAAGTGACAGGTTGATAATGTCAACTCCTCGTTCGTAGGCTTTGTTGACGGCATCCACGACAACATTTCCGGTGCTCATCCCGTTGCAGTCGAACACTCGGTAGTGCTCAACAGTAACCCCCGGCGCAACGCCTTTGAAGCCTGTGTTGCCTTCGACATCGTCTGCAAAGAGTATGCCGGCGGTATGGGTGGCGTGGTTGGAGCAGTCACCGTACGGGTCTTCATCCGGTTTCGCCCTGTTCGGCGGCTTGACCTACAGGACACTTAGAAAGGGGTGCGATAGCAGGGCGAATCAAACATACATCGTCCCCCACAAAGTCCCAGCCATATTCGACTTTGTATCCCGGCCCAAAGCCGGCTCCCAGGGCGGGATGTAGGTAGTCCAGCCCACCATCTACTATGGCAACTCGCACGCCTTTGCCTGTTAGGTTCTTGGCGTGTAGTTGATCAACTCCGGTCATCGAATGAACATCAAGTATGGGGTTAGCGTCCTCTTTAGCCACCCAAGGTGTCTCAAGTTACAGTTAGAATCCCCAGCTTTGACAACCGCGTCTATATCATACAACTCACCTTGCTACTTGGGCGTTGTCCCGGTGTGGTTGACACAGTCCGAGGGCCATGGGCCAAAGTAAAGGTGGCTTGAAAACAGCCGGTAAGAAGCATCAGCCACACGAAAGACATTGTTAGATAGTTCTCACGGATGTTTGATGTGACAAGTCCTCTTGGAAGCGACAGCACCATACCACCATTTGGTCTCAATACAGCGGCAAGGCCTGTAGGTCACAGGTGGGATACTACGCTGCTCATGGGTTCCGTATCTGAGTCGCCGGCCGAGTCAGCGGGCACGTACTTCTCGGAGCTACCGGGCATAATTCCGCAATACTCGTCAGCTGCGGACCGATTGACTTTCTGGTAGGTATGCCGCCCGGACACTTAGTCCGAACGTTGACTCTGCAAGGGGACGTTCAGTCCTGCAGATCAGGTTCCTGGTTGGCTCGTGCGTAGCCTGTCTGGATGAACTTTCCTTTGACTCATGCTTCCCTATCCCGGCGGCAGGGATGCAGCTTAAGTTCGACGTTGCCCACCGAATCCGATAGTCTTGGGTAGTTGCAGATTCTGGACGTTATGCTGAAGAACTTAATATCTTGTCACAAGTTGCAATTGAGTTCTGAATACGCAATTGCCCAGCGAAACTACCCATGTTCACACAGCACCGAACTGCCCCTTCTGCATCTCCCAAATTTCCCTCGCCTTCTTGTGACTGCTCCTATCGTTCGCCCACTCCAGCAGCGCCCCAAAGTCTTTGCACACGTGATTCGAACCATTGCCGTTCGCCCTGTCTTTGGAGCTGTACGTGCTCTGGCCCTCCAGCGCCGTATCGCCGTAGCACATGACGCCCACCCGGATGTAGTCGATGCAGTGGTTGACGTGGGCGAGCGCTGGTTCCGATGTCGGGTCTTTGACCAGTGCGTAGAAGGCCTCCTGTATGCCACGGAGGCAGTGAAGTTGGTGGAAGACCGTAAGGCAGAATCTGTCCATCGGCACGTCGGACTCGGGACTCTGGTTTATAGGAGGTGGCAGGGCTGGGTTGTGCGGATCGTCGATAAGGATGAATCCATTTCCTTCTGTTGTGGCTGTCAGTTTGTGTTATGGAAAGCGAGAGTCGGAAGAGGGATTACCCGGGACTATGCTCTCCCATGCCTTCTTCAGGGCAATCTCGTTCTCCCGCGTAGCCGCCTTGGGGTCATCGAGGATGAATTTGCTGTCATTCCAGAACATCCAAAGCTGCTTGCTTACTGTTGCGTGGGATTAGCACTAGTTTAAACATATCTGTACTTTCAGATGTGACTTGCCTACTGGAACTTGTCCGGAAATCTCCTCTGCCAGTGCCCAGTCCCCCTTGCCATAGCCCATATACAGACCTTCCGTTAGGGTCTCTTGAGTCGGGGCTGGCGTTGAGGATTTGTGAACTGAAAAGGTCACCACCCACAGGCAAACAGTAACGCTGATGTAGAACAATATCTTGAGTGACACAACAAGCTTCTCCACCCTTGAGAGGTTCTGGCTGCTCAGGGTGCTGGAGTGTGTCTGCCTCAAAAGACCATGTCTTTCAACATCATCGTCTATATCGACAGGTTCAAAGGGCGTTTTGGTGTCCATCATGTGATGCGAAGTGAGGATTTCGTGAACAGTGGCGGGCAGTATGCGCGTGTCTTTGCAGCTGCCTAAGCTATCTTCATGGAAAAGAGCACAGACAGCATAAGAACCTACCAGACGATGAGTGACACGTGCCAGGATTAAGAGAGCTCGCACTTCGCTTCGGCGAGCTAACAACAGGCAAGGATGACCTATTCTGCTCCCTTGAACAGCACCAAAATCCAGGGCAAAAGTGTTCGGACCGAGGTGGGGGAGTGATTGAGAGAGAACACCAAGTTTCAAATTTCGGAATGAACCTTTGGAAGACAGCTGAATGCTTGCGCGTTGCCGTCAGGTCTGCTCACGAACCTTATCTCAAATGACTCGGCCTTTCGTCTAAAATCTATGTCGGAAGAGAAGCATTGCAGATCATGACAGGGGAGGTGGGGCTGTAAGTTTAACATGATGGATGTCATTGAAGCTTTGGGTCCATTGATCACTTTGTGACCAGATCTTCCACCTTCCGCGCGAGGCGGACGGCCGTGGAATCCACGGTCCTGTAAAACACGTCGCTGGTCATGATGACTGCACAAGTGGTCAACCCAAACGCGAGCATGAATCCCCCTTGCTCCTGAGCCCAGCTCTCCTTGCCCGTCCAAGCCCAGAAGAACGCTAGGAGGCGGCTCCCCACCACCAAGACTATCAGATAGTGGACGCAGTAAAGTGCGTACGAGATCTTGCCCAGGTACAGGATCGGTCTCAGCGACAGGAACCTCTGAGCGAGACGGATTCTCAGAACGGCGGAGAGAAGCATAGTGGCGCCCAGATTGTGCCAGTGGTTGTGTTGTCTGTCAATGGTGCCGAGGAGCCGGAACGGGGGCGATAGAAAGCCCTTGTTCGGCGGCCAGCTGAGCAGGTAGAGCCCCATGATGATACGCAACCAGGCGAAGAGTTGTTCGATTTTGAACCAGCAGTTTCTCTTTTGTGGCTTTCCTTCTCCTCGCCAAATCTCCATCTGTGCCAGGCCCATGCCCGCCAAGAAGAGACTCAATTCTTCCTGTTCCCTCTTCAGCAGCATGCAGAAAGCCGACATGGCGAGGGTAGTGAAGAGCCGGACTTTTCTTCGGACAGGGGCCAGTACGACAAGCAGCATGAAGATGGTCATGCTGCATCTGAACTCGTGGGGAATGGTCCAAAATTGGGAGCCGTACTGGCTCGCAGGCGGGATGGTGTTGGAAGGCCACGGGTTGATGAGGCTTTGCACAACCCACCGCATCCAGTCCAAGATCTGGAGGCCAAAATTGGGTTGTCGAAGAGGTATTCTCGCGTGTTGCTGAGCGCGTGTTGGGGCTGGGGTCGTCGGTGGCAGGTTATCCAGCCAGCCTAGACAACTTGCGATCATCGTACAGATGCTGGCCACAACAGGCGGTATGAAGAGTCTGAATCCTCGCCGGATCCCCAGGGAGGCGACTTTTTTCGCAACCCTCTCCATATCGCCCTCATACGCGGCGCTGAGCGGTCCCAACGACAGTACAAGACCTGAGAGCACGAAGAACACTCGCACCATCGCATCCCCGGCGAAGATAAGGCGGATGAAGGGCAGCTGTAGAAAGCTGGTGTTCTGGTCGTCAAGGCCATAGGCGAAGAACAGGCCGGTCTGGTAAGGCCAGCTGAAGTGCCAGATGTATACTGAGAGGCAAGCAAGACCTCGGAGGCCGTTCAGATACTCTATTTGACCATTTTGAGGGCGCGTGGGTATTCCCGCTAGGTCATTAGACGGAAGGGAAACGGCCGGCTCCTCTGCTATTGGCCGTAGATGAATGTAGTCAGAGCCATCTTTGCGGGACATCTTCGTCCACATTCTTCTCAGGGAAGATGTCATGCTCGGTTGTCTGCCGTTCTGTTAGCCAAAACGAGTTTCCTGAAAGCTGCACCCGTATGCCAACCTCATAGTCATTGTAACTTGCTGCTCTCTTTCGCATAGGTAAGTGCCAGGCCGGTTGATACGGCAATAGATCGAGACGTGCACCTTAGAAAATGGATCTCAGCCCGAAGCCTCGAAACCGCGAATAATTTGGCGGTGAGTTTATGGTGACGCGGCAAATCGGTACGAGCTTCGACCCGGGAGCTTGGAGCTGGGAAAAGCCACTCGATGGTCCGAACAGCAGCTCACGCGCCGGGAAAGCTCCATGACTCGGTCCGATAGGAGGAATTCTCCGTATTAGTTATTGTCCGATCTGAGTTGCGCCAAAACTTTGTTTCTACGGAAGTGGGCCAGAGTTTAGCGACTCGCATTCGCTTTGCCGGCGTCCATTTCCGGATGCCCGCATGCCACCCGCCGGCCGTCTTATCCGGAAGCTCCACAACCAAGGCACCATGCCGACTACACACGATCACCGAACGCTTCAATAATCCCACGCCAGGACGCACCTATCCCGATAGTACGGCAGCTACTTTGCAATACATTCCACCTAATCGAGCACCAACATGGGCTACGAACCAAGCTCTGGAGAGTCCTCGACAACACGGCCCAGCTCGTCGCTGGATATCGGAACCGGTAGACCCACAATGAGCAGAGAAGTATCCATGGAGGAATGCCTGAGAGAGAAATCGAGCCTGCTATCCCAAGCACCTCTGCGATCGCTGAGATCCAAGTTCTTTGGACCTGCGCCCGCCAACTACTCCCATCTGCCTACCCAGGCCGAGGAAGAAAACGGCGCATATCCTTCGGAGAACATTTTTGATATTATTCACCACAAGAACCGGGCGCTTTGGCGCTGGCGCGTCGCATCTATTTTACTCGGAATCACTCTGACCTCGATTCTCTTTGGTTTCTGGGCAGGCCATCTCGAGATCCGGTCTTTTCCGCAATATTCGGACGTCACCAGCTCGAAGGCTGGGCTTCAGGACATGCATCTGTATAGTGCTTTTCTTTCACAAGGAATCTACAGTATCAGCTGACAATAATAGGTCTTGCGGCAACGACACAGCCACTGCTGTGAGGAGAGACTGCGTCTTCGAGCCTCTGTCAAACAGATGGCTTCCGAAACGGTGCGGCACTGCGCTCGGCCAGCATGTCAAGCCAACACTTAAGGCTATCGACTCCGAGCCCTACCGGTTTTATAGGGATCCGTTGGGAGAGCGAGAGATACACGAGCATGAATGGGCTGGAATACCATTGGAAAGTAAGACCCCAACTTCTCATATATGGGATTATGACGCTGAGTGGACTTTTCACCGCTTCCAGCTATCGTTTGGACAACAGAGCGACATCATTTTGCTCACTGCATAAATCTGCTCGTGCAAGGGGCTGCAGGGCTAGCTTTTGACGGGTAGGTGTCCCACTGATGTCCTCAATATTGCTCCTGATACTCCGTCAAGAAGCTGACATGCTCCCCGAAGTATGATCGAGGAACATGCTCGAGACTGGGACCACGTCAAACACTGTGCGGACACAATCCTCACTGCGGCCAGAGGCCTGCCTGGTTGGAACAAGATCAACAGCATGGTGAGGGTCCGGGCTGGAGAGTGCTACTGAGAACTGCGGTATCATGAGTTGACAATCGAGACTTTTCCTGTGTGTTTTATCTATCATCATTTTGTGTTGATTTCAGTAATCCTGGTGGCCTATGTGCTACAGGCCTGAGTTAACTCTGCCTGTCTCCAAGCTAAGGCCAAAGCGAACAAAGCCTCCTGCCAACCTGGACCTCCCCAAGCACCTGCCCAGGCAGTTGACCACCTCCTTTCCTACCTGAGGGACGAGACGCTGCTGCGTTATAATCGCGCTTTCGGATCTTCCTCGTTTTCGATTGGCTCAATGGGTTAACACCTAAATCCATAGTGTCGGCGACAATAGTGGACTCAGGGTTCGGAGCCCGGCTTCCATACTTTTTTCATGTTTTTTAATCATTAGCTCTTAAGTCAAATAGAATTACGGGAAAACGAATACACCATGAGTCAGAGACTTTCGATTGACAAGGAGCTTTTTGGAATCCGAGTCGTGCGACGTGCTCTCATGAACTTTAGAAACGGCGTGGTCCGTCGGATCCCCAAGCCCGGACCCGGAGTTTATCTTGGCACCTTTCGGATTACACCCGGTGCCATCCCTGCCCCTGCCATGTTTCTCGGCATATTCCATTGACCTCGTGGAACTTTCCGAGCTCTGGGGCGTCCTTTGCTGATTCGCAATGGCCCCGGGAGAATCAGGCCCCAGAGGTTCCCCAGTGACATCCCCTTGGGGTTGACCACACGAGCAAGCGGTGCCTTCCTTCGAAGACATCTCAGCATAATTTCCGGCTACAGCACTTCTCTGTATACCATAATGCGCCTTTCTATTGAGACTGCTGTGCTTCTATGGCTGGCAGGAGTACATGTCCTGTGCCATCCGGGAGGTGACATACCTGCGGAAGCCAGGGCGAGGAGGGAATTTCTCTCACGGCGGCCAAGGGCTGTAAAAGACTGCCGCAACCGAAATGGTGTCGATTCTGCTGCTGTTCGAAGGCGGTCCAAGGCCATTCAAGAAGTAGAGCCCGATCATGGCACAGGCGTCCCTTTCCTGAACCTGGGCAAGCCGTATTATGCGGTCAGAGATCTCCGCTCAGTCTTGTCGACGGATCACCGATCTGGGAAGGAGGTAAACGACGAGGGGAAGCTGTTGTTTGCAGACTATTCCAACTACGCCCTCCAGCCAGTTGCCACTTCGGGGTGAGCCTTCCACCTTGGACGGACAGTTATTAGTATGGACATTGACATTATATCAGGCCTTATTTTGTCACCGGAGAGCTCATTCGTGAGGACATATCAGAATCCCAAGTCGGGGTCCCCCTTGTGTTGGAAATGCAGTTCATCAACACGAGGACCTGTGCGCCCATTGAAGACCTCTACCTAGAGGTGTGGCAAGCGAACGCCACAGGCTGCTATAGCGGCGTGGCGAGCGTCGACAACGGCGAAAGTCTAGCCACGTTGGACGCGGACGAGAATGGAGTCAAGCAAATGATTGGAGGCATCGTCAACGAGAGTTGGCTCAGGGGGGTGCAGAAGACGGACGCAACTGGCGTTGTCCGCTTCAAGACTATCGTCCCTGGGTGGTATACAGGTAAGCTACCCGCAAACCTCACTCGTGATGGTGTTGACATCGGAGAAAAGGACGAGCTACGCATATTCACCTGATAGCACACGATCCGAAGTCCGCAGAGAGACTTCCAAACAACACCATTGCCACTGGTTCAACGGCTAACCACACGATCCGAGCATCGCACGTGGGGCAGGTATTCTTTGACGCACCCCTTTTGGACAAGGTTGCTAAGACGCATCCCTACAACTCCAACACTCAGTGGCGCATCAAGAACGAGGAAGATGCCGTTCTCATGCAGGAGGGTACCGCTTCTGACCCCATTCTGCAGTATGTGATGCTGGGCAGTAAGGTCGAGGACGGGATATTCGCCTGGATGACCATCGGCATCGATCCCGAGGTGAGCACCGAGGTCAAGGTAGCAGGAAGCCTGTTTGAAAGCGGCGGCAGAATGTGGAGAAAGCTTTGGCACCGATGATAGAGATGCCCAGACCCGAGTATGTTAAGATTGAATAATAGAATAAAATGGTTGTCACATAGAGCTTCCGCTATTTATCACGATCAAGGCATTCGTTCTGCATCTTCGAACCGTGTGATGAACGTGGCGTTCACACTATTGCGATCAGAAATACATGGTCGTGATGAACATGATTTAACAATGGGTGTTGTATTTATACCAGTACTTTCTCATCGACAAATTTTGACCAATATCTCTGTTCCAACATGTCGCGTACCATCCACTCCTTATCGGTCTCCTTGTCGTACCTATGGGACAGCCCCGAATACGTATAGCCCAGTGCTTCCCAGTCCCACGCCTCACGAGATGTCCACAGATCCCCGTTCTCGCGGCGAAATGGCTTGAGCCCTGAAATAAAGAGTTAGCGCTCTTTTCGTCCTAGTGCCAATCCATGAGACGCTTCAATACCTTTGTCCCATCCAGCGATTTCGCCATACCTCTCCCTCTCATCCGCCATCGTCGCGGTGGGGTTTAGAACCTGCCAAAACGCAAAAACGCGGTCTAGGTTGGCGTGATGAAGCCAGAACAGCGGGTCGAAGGCCGCGAATTTTGTCGTGGTCAACTGGCTGCCTTCTCCACCGGCCGTGTTGTGGATCGCGTTGTGAAGTACTTCGATATTGCTGTCGAACGGGTCGAATGGGAATGGCATTCGGGCAAACTCGTTGTAGATGCCCGTATACATGAGACACGCGTGCGTCACTGATAGGAGCCTATACAATTGTCAGTTGACGCAGGATCTGAGGATAGTTCTTTGTCGAAACATACAATGGTTGTCGCTGCGAAAGAAAGTTGTTCGCGGCAGTATGGTTGCTCCTTCCATCTGTCCCGGGCCTCCTCACAGTCTGCGTAACGTTGACATTCTGCAGTCTCTATATCAGTAACGTAGTACAGAGACTGACTCTATCCTGGAACATATGGCTTTACATACTACTCGAGATCCGTTTTCACGGCTATTTGCATGAAACCTGTACGTAAAAAGTGGATTGGCCATGTCTCTCCGGCCCTTCGGGGCGTTGATAGTGATGTTCTCCCACGTCACCACTTTCGGAAGCTCTGCGTTGCTCAGCCAGTCCCAGTAGGGTAGCCTGACAGATTCTGCTGCTCGCATGTACTCATTTCTGACGCTCTCTGGGTATGTTGCCGCGATGCTGAGGGCAGCCTGGTATATCATAGACTCAAATTGGAGGAGGTAAATCCTGTGCCATGTAGGAAAAGTGATGCTGTAGTGAGCACAGTAACCCGGCTCCTTCGGGTCTGGGAACGGAACCTCATTATAGGGCTTAGACCCGAGACCATGAATGCCTATGGTCGTTAATTACAATAACCTCAACGCAATGGATGGCTTTGTCTGTGCCATAGAAAACTCACCGGCGATTTGGAAGTAGCTATTCTCGTCGTCCTCAGGTCTCGCCTGAACCTCCTCAAGTGCGAGGATGAACAGGCTAAGCTGCGGCCCCCCTTCGTGAGCGAGGTCGTTGATGTCACGGCGCATTGGTGGGCTGCCGCTGCCATCCAAAACCAACGCACCGGTGGGTGACCAAGCAAAAACGGGCCGAAGCAGCATCAGGAGTCCAATGAGAACCAGCATGTTCGGTAAAGGCGGTTGATGGTGAACTGGAGTCCGAGGCATAGATTGCAACTGCAAATACGGGCACTTCTGTAAGAGAGTTCGAGGCTAAGGTGACTCAGTCTGCCGGCAATCGATAGTCATCACAAGGATCAGCCCACGGACAGATCGCGTTCGGAAGCCGCGCGCAAATTCCTTGGTTCTGTATGTTGCAATAAGCTTGTTCGGGTTTGAAGTCCGAAAACCGCGCGAAGAAGGCAAAAAAGGATTCTCCCCTGCATTGGGCCAAACTCTGGCAAGATAAAATGCCGAGGAAAAGACTGCTTTGTAAAAGAACATATGAAAAACTCTACTTCATATAACCCCTTGGAAGTTTATGTGCTCGAGGAAAAGGCTGCCGTTGTTGGCCACTACAATGCCAGCTTTCCTAATGATGGTAAAGGTATGTTATTACGAGTCAACAAAGTAAAGTTTCGCTGTTGCCCATTCGTAATACACAGGGAAACTGGCCACGGCTCATGCACAGACAAGGTATCTATCCGAACACGTCCCAAAGAGTGTACCCCGGCTCCCACCTTGGCACTTCGATCACCTTTTGCTCACTCTTTCCGACGACGTCCCATAGCAGCTGAGGATCCCGGCAGGTGTGCTGAACCCCGGCCCCGTTCACCACCCACGACGTCTCCCGTCCCTGAGCGTCGAACCGGCGCTGCGGGGGCTCAAGTGTGCCGTCAGCAGCACACGTAATGACCTTGTGCTCGAGTCAGTTTCTTCTTTATGTCCCAAAGGGCAAGCTTCTCAGTTATTGCGAACCTGATAGAGATACGAGAAACAGTGAGTGGCGTGCTTCGGATCCACGTGGTGTGAATGAGATGCCGATCTCCGACGGGAGAGTTGCGGTTGTGGGGATTCGTCGTAATTCGACGGAGCGACGGCCATCTTGAACACCTCCCTGACCATCTGCAAGCAGTGCAAGGCGTGGAACATGGTGATCCCCCAGCCCTCTCGGTCATCCTGCCCGTCGGTGCTGTTGGCCTGAACCCAGAGGAAGCCACCCTCTCTGGGCAGCACCGCGGAGTTCCAGATCTTGTCGCCGGCCGGGCCTAAGTCCTCGAGTTGCCTGAGGTGCTCAAAGGTGCTTCTGATCGCGGGGGGCTTTTGGGAGAGAACCGGGCGGGGAGCTCGCACCATCTCTTGGACATCGGGTAGGGTCAGCGTTAGAGTGAAGGCGAGGAGGCCTGCGAGAAGTACGGCTGACAGGTAGGCCATCATTCGACTGACTGTCGGAAGCTGGGGTGCCATTTTCGCTAGGCTCATTTGATCTGGTGTAGGATACGTGAAAGCTGCGTGAATATAGATGAGGTGAAGTGCGTGGATTCCCCCAGCCGATTTAATCGAGTCGAGCCTCTGCAGGACGTAGGTGACGTCCTTTGAACCTAGCGGCCGGAGCTCGGCGATAAGAATTTAAGGGACTCGATTCATGTCGGAATCGGGGCATGGGCCTGATCGTCTGACGGCCCCGGAGGCTACGTCGAAAGTTTGTTGTGGCGGACTGAGCATGAATCAATCACTTATCTGCCAACCCGCTTTTCCACGGTCCAGAATTCTATCTGGCTCCATAGGACACGATCACGACGTGAAGTTAGGACAAACACCATGGACCCGAAGAACTCCGACGAAGAAAGCTGCTCGTGGGACTCTGGCTTGAGGAGTAGCCAACACGCGCAGAGAAACCGACAGCATCGTCACCTGCTCGCCAGAGAGATTCTGCTATTGTTTTCAGTTTTTACCAACTTCATCCTGTTGAGCGTGTTGATCGTGAAGAAGCCGGACATTCAGAGGTGTATCGAGATAACATCTGCGTACTGTGAGTAACAACATTAGTCCACGCCAGCACAAGCTTACACGGAACAGCACCGCTTTACGACCGGTTCCAAGTCACTCTTTCGCCCAGGCTCAGCGTCAACTCATCTCTCGAGCCGGGCCTCACGCCGAGCATCTATCGCCAGGCGCCTTCCCCCGAGGTCGACGCGGCGTGGAGCCGCGTCACAAGCACGCACCTCTTTCCTCTGCGCAGAGACGAGGTCGTGGAGATGGGCAAAGACCCGGACTACGTCGCCTTGATGCCCGAAGAGTTTGGTTTCGGCGAGGACATGCACGCTGGCTTCATGGACGTGTTTCACAAGATTCACTGCCTGGACGTCCTGCGTCGAGAAGCTCATAGGTATATAAGATGCCCGCATACGAGGGCTGAAGACGGAAACTGACATCTTATTGCCAGTGATTACTACGGGGCTTCAAGCAAGTCACCGCTGGGCCAGGCCCACGTTGATCACTGCATTTATATCCTGCTTGAAGGCCTCATGTGCAGGCCAAACATGCAGATAATCCCGTACATTTGGCTCGAAGGTCATCCCACTCCAACGCCGGATTTTGTCAACACCGACATGTGCTGGGACTTTGAGAATGTTATAGCATGGAAAGAGACGCATGGGCACTTGAATGACCGCAGCTATTGTAAGTCGACGTCTAAAGCTCCGGGGAGGTCCGTCGGAACACAGCTTAACGGAGCAAAACAGATGATTTGTACGGGGAGCTCCGTCCGAAGACCAAACAGACACCGTACGTTCATCGCACACTACATGCACTTTTCAAGTAGAGCTCAGGTCAGCTAATGCGGATGGCCTGCTTGCAGTTTGAGCGAGGGCTGGAAGCAGTTGAAGAAGGACGAAGCAAGATGGAAGCTGAATAACCCGCAGGCTGGCAACTCACATCACTGAGAATCGCTAGTGGCGCGGGGAAATACCGTATTAGACGTGATGGATTTTGGTAGTTTCCTGGGACAACATCCAATTTCGGGGACACCCTCTAGATATGACTGTGTACCTAGGCGTCCCTGAATACTTTCCTAGAATTGATAGTAGACATTAAGGGCTCTGTAGACTTATGGCTGTCCTTGTTGTTATTGTTGTTATTGTTGTTGTTGTCAGTCGTTGTTGTCGTTCGTCATCCGTCGTCGTCGGCGTCGTTCGTTATCTTTCGTCATCGTTGTCGTCCGTTGCTGACGTTGTCGCGGGAGATAAGCCTCACCGCCTCAGCCATCAACCACTTTGAGTCACGACTAGGAACACACCAATTCCATGAGTAGCAAGAAATGCCAAACTAGCGGACACTCACTCCGCACGACACATGTCACCCTGATGAAAACCAACACGCACAAGCCTGTTCGTCCTGACTCAAGTACTGCAAAGCTGTGTTATCACCAGCAGGTCAGTCGGGAGGCATTTCCGTCACTTTTTGCTTCCCAAGGATCCGCGTACTTGTCATTAACTTCACACTAGAGCTTCAGGTTTCCAAGTTGGGCTGACGATTAATACTGAACGAAAGAGGTGGAAAAGGTTCAGTGGGCAACCGGTCCGAGCGGGGGGTAGAACACTTTGGAAATTCGACGGCTCAGCTGCGGAAAACTGTTCTTGGACTACCTAGGCTCGTATCAGACACAGCGAAAGAATTCCGAAAGTCAAAAGAATGTCCAAAAGGTTAAAAGTGATCAAAAATGCCAAGATGGCAGAACACTCCGAGTTCCGGGAAATCCTGGAATGTCAAAAGGAAGCTTATTTTTCATGACAGGAAACGATACCGAAGAGTTGGAACTGTTCCGTCCTCTTCGACGCCCTGGTCCATCGTGAGTGACGCGTGTCAACCTCCGGTTAAGAGTATCTGTCGAAAACTCAGACTCGAGCCCTCTTCGTACGGAACAAGTCGGTCCGGGCTTTCTACCGTCGGAAAATCGACCTGAGATTAGGTTTTGTCGGGAGAATGTCTATGGATCTTCGCATGAAGGCAAAATTCTCGCGATTCGAGAATATCGCGATTCAGAGCCGCGGGGTACGAGACGAAACGGGCTGGGGAGGATCACGGGGTTGCAGACGGAAACGGAAGATCAAGAGCCCCGCGGTACTTTCGCGAAGTCGATATAAACCGGCGACTGCGAGTTGTTAATCTCAGACTTATGACAGGAAGCCAAGCCTCCAGCTCAATTCAAATCTTGCAAGACAGTCAAGCTATTACTCATTTGAGAATCTCACTTGGAAATTTTTCAAACATATCAAAATGCGCTTCGAAGCTGTTCTCGCCATCCTCGCCGCCACCGCCGCTGCCGTGCCCACCGGGGCCGAGCATGTAAGTCTCGCCGATATGATGGACGACGTTTTGAGACGTTTATGCTTACGACTTGTTATACAAAGGCCCTTCACAATGCCCCAGCTGCTCCCATGAAGCGCGAGCCCGAGCCAGAGGGCCTTGGCTACTCGTACAAAGATTTCGAGAATGCCCCTGTCGAGAAGCGTGAGCCTGAAGGCCTCGGGTACTCATACAAGGACTTTGAGAACGCTCCTGTCGAGAAGCGTGAGCCTGAAGGCCTCGGGTACTCATACAAGGACTTTGAGAACGCTCCTGTCGAGAAGCGTGAGCCTGAAGGCCTCGGGTACTCATACAAGGACTTTGAGAACGCTCCTGTCGAGAAGCGTGAGCCTGAAGGCCTCGGGTACTCATACAAGGACTTTGAGAACGCTCCTGTCGAGAAGCGTGAGCCTGAGGGGCTGGGATATTCCTACAAGGACTTTGAGAACGCTCCTGTCGAGAAGCGTGAGCCTGAGGGGCTGGGATATTCCTACAAGGACTTTGAGAACGCTCCCGAGTCTTGAACATGACTCGTCAGAGATCTCCAAAGTATCGTCACTTGGAGCTGTGATTGGAAGGGAATTCGACTTCTCCGAAAAGGTAGTTGGAAATTAAATTCGAGATTCCTCGAAAGCCTGTCACGTTACCTTGATCGATTCTAGACACAGAATGATACACACGTTCAAGTCCTTTTCTAATAGAGTGTTTTCAAACGTTCCTAGGTAACAATAACAACGACAATGACGGACAACAACAATAACAACAATGGACAATAACGACGACGAGTACAGCAATAATAGGCCACCAGAGCTCTTGATACAGTGATAGCCACCTATCTGTCCCTCAGAGTCCACCAAAACATCCATGACGTTTAAATCGGGTGGTATCTTATGACTGCCTATGTGTTCAGCTGACAAATGCGGGATTGTTTCCATATGCAGTTCGGGTATTCCATGTTTGTCTGGTGGAATACTCTTTGTCCCTGTCAAGAGAAATTCACCCATAGGTAGTGGGGGTCACGTGAAATGGAGTTGAGTATTTCAAAGTTGGCAAGAGCGCGCTCCTGCCCAAGTTGTTAACCTCTTAAACATATCATCAGCTTTGAAAAGCTTTCACACACAAACTTGGTGAATTGAAAATAGAATAAAAGAATTGTGCGCAGCTGATATTCTCGGTTATCTGCCCTTTTTTGGTATCTACCATGCTTGTTGCCCTCTCTCTTCTGCCTTTCAACCACGGCAACTTCCAACTTGAGCCTTGTCTCCCTCTCTTCCCACACTACCTCACTCCTTTCTCTCCCACCCACCACCAACTTGGGGTCTTTCTTCACATCACTAACTTCCTCTCTATGGGACTTCATCTTTGTGTTTCCTCTCGTCAATTCTAACGAGGCATCACAAGGAACTCCCTACGAGATGGAGCTGTGCATGCCTTCGCCAAAGGCGTTGTGCTACGGCCTGCTCCAGCTCGGCGCGCTTTCTGGCCTCTTGATCGATGTCTCTGAGGCTCGAGACTTTGGTAAGCTATCGCGAAACAAAGTATGCCCTCTCTCCAGACTTCATGTCTGACACTCCCTTTCTTTTAGGCCACATCCACAAGCGAAACAACCAATCCTTGACTCTTACTTCCTTGACTACTCGCGATGAGTCCAGCCTGTCCCTGTCCGCCTCCACCCACCAGGACGGTCGGCTCGTCGCCAGCGTCGTGACCAAGTACATTCTGGTCACTCTTCCCTGCGGTATCACCGACCTTCCTGCATCCATGTCTTCACACCTCCCTGGACAGCCTGTTTCCTCGCTCCCAGCCACCAACAGCGGTCTCTCCACCAGTGTGAACGTCACTGCCCCAATCAATGGAACTTGGATCCCCTCTCGCAGCCTCGGAATGTCATCCACTCAGTCTACCCTCCTGAACGGCACTCTTCCCACATCTGGCATCTCTGGAGCTCCCGAGTCCGGTGCTCCGTTCCCGAACAGCACCTGGGCCGCTTCCCACACTTCCAGCATTGTCACTTCTCTCGTTTCTGCTTCGGGAAGCACCTCGGGCACCCTCTCTGGCGACCCTGGCCTTTCGACGTCTCGCTCAGTTGCCGAGACTACCCAGGGTACGCAGAGATCTTCGGATGGCGGCCACAGTGCTACTGCCGGAACTGGCTCCGGTGTCTAGATCCCATCGACCAGCTCCCAGCAGCTTACCAGCACTGCTTCGGCCATTGACTCGGCTTCCCTTGAAAGCAGCGGTGGCCAGACCATTTCCTCGACCGAGTCTCTTCAACCTCCTGCTTTGACCAGTGGCACCCGTTCAACCAACAGAGGCCTTGACTCTTCGTCTTCGGGCCAGCAAACTCAGTCAACCAGTGGTGGCCCTCCCTCCGACGGCGCTGTCTCATTATCTTCGACGGTCGCCCAGACCTCGGTGGCTGTCACGCCTGGTCAAAGCCAGCCTTCGACAGACTCGCTGCAGCTTACTGAGTCTCTCACCAGCATTGTCCCGACTGAGTCTGTCTCGGGTGTCGCTACCACCTCCACTGAGTCTAACCACGACACCGCCCAGCCTGTCGAGTCTACACCCAGTCTCCCTGCTACCGAGTCGTCGTCGGGCGTTGCTGCCACTGAGGCTCCCTCGAGTACCACCCTGACTGGGTCTCTTTCGAGCACTGATCCGATCGAGTCTCTGTCTAGCACTGTTTCGACTGAGTCTCTTCCAGGTGTCTCTCCGACCGAGTCTATCACTGCTTCGACCGCGTCCGGCGTCATTTCCACGGAGTCTGTCTCTACCAGCCCCACTGGCGAGCAGCCTTCCTCCAGCGTCGCCTCTACCGAGGGCGGTGAGGGTGCCTCGTCTTCCGACATTGTCGGAAGCGCCTCTCCCTCAGGGTTGTTGTCGCCGGCCCCCTCGGACGCTCCCGCTACTGATACTCCCATCCCGGACGACGACAACACCATTACGGGGCCAGCTGACCCCTCCCCTGGCACCACTCAGGAAAGTATCATTGCAACGACTGCTGCCTCGACGTCTTCGGCCCAGACTGCCTGGAGCACTCCAGCTACTCGGAGCACTACTGCCCAGCCCGGTAGTAGCATCACAGGCGGCCCAGTCTCGACGACCTTCAGCTCAACTTCTTCGTCGGTGGTCCTTGATTTTACAGTCCTGCCTTGGACTGCCACAATCCAACCTCCCGAAGGTGTCGAGCCGACCACTTCAGTCACATGGGTCTCTTCTGACCACCACACAACCACCAAGAGGGACGATGGTATTGTCATCCCGTGGATCATCCCTGTTTGGATTTGTGGCCCTGGGCAGATTCTTTGCCATCCCAGATGCATCATCCCCTTCCTGTTCTGCAGCGGTACCAACACCCCTGGTCCTCTTGGATTCCCATGGGCAAAGGTATGTTTGTCCCTCGCACTTCAGCTTCTTCAAGCCATACTAACCAGTGCCTCTAGCCTCCGAAGCTCCCCCCTCTTCCGAAGCCCAAGCCTGACCCGAAGCCTGAGGATCCGGAGGACCCCGAGCCCTCTCAGTCGCTGTCTTCCTCCTCCGAGTCGTCCTGCACCGTCACGTCCACGATCTCCCCTCACTGCGACTTGACTTGCCTCGTCCACCCGGTCACAACCTTTAGCAAGTCCACCAGCTGGACCACGACCTGCCATGAGACCGTCACGTGCAAGCCCACCGTCGTTCAGTGCAGCCAGACCATCGAGACTACGACGACAACCACCTACACGACTGCGTCGGCCGCCCCTACCACCTTCTTGTGTGGCGCTGAAGACAGCTCGTGTGGCAGCTGCGAGAAGAAAAATGAACTCCAGACTCGTCAGCTTGAAGAGGGAGACGAAGCGGTCCTCGACGGGCCCGGTCTCACCGACCCCATGCAGTGGCCAGCCGGCTTCGAAGATTGGTTCAATCGCATGTACCGGATCATGCAGGACTACTGCAAGGGTCTCAAGGAGCCGCGGACCCTCCCGAGCGGTCAGAGGCTCCTGATGGGCTACTCGACGATGCACGCCGACGAGTTTGGCGACAAACCGCTCATGGGCGGCACTGGTCCCCTCTGGGGTTGCAGCGCCCTGGTGATCGTGACGGACCACGGCATCTATACCAGTCACAACTGGGAGGTGCCCAACTTCCAGGTCCCCGGCGGCGTGACCAAGTTCGACAGCCCGTACCGCGGCATGAACCTGGCCGACGAGTTCAGGAAATCTGTGAAGGAATTCCTCGAGGACGGCGAGCCGGCCCGGAACTACGCCGGCGTGAACCAGCTGCGGGCCAACACGCGCATCTTCAACAGCGTCGTCAAGAAGGCCTTCATCTTCACCCCGAGGGCCGGCGCCTTCTGGCTCTCGGTTGCTTTCGAGCCTGAGCCTGGAATCGGAACAGAAAATAGACCGAACGTGCTGCATTTCGGCAAGGTCACAGAGTGGGACCAGATCCTGAGGGACACGTTCCCGGACGCGGACGCGCTCGACCCGACCTTCGTCCAGGTCCGGGCCTACGTCAAGGGCCCCTCGTACTGGCACGGCTGGCCCGGAGGAACCGCTCCCCCCATGGAGAACTATCACGCGCCGAACGGCCTCGTCCACTGGCAGTACCACCCTTCGCACAAGAGGATCGACGAGAACGGCGTGGAGGTGACCCAGGCGGGCATCCGGCTCTGGTTCGAGCACTTCAGGATCTGGGAGCACTTCTGGGACCTTCCCGCCGCCCCTGGATCGCCCGAGGCTACGGCTACTGGTGGCTCGGAGTCTGCCTCTGCGTCTCCGTCTGCTGACACCCAACCGACCGACTCTGCGGGCGCGATCATCATTCCGCCGGCTAACCAGACCTCGGCCGTCATCATTCCGCCTGCCAATCAGACCTCGACCGTCACTTCGGCTCTCAACGCCACCTCTTCGACCAGCTCTTTGACCGGATCAACCCCCTTCGTCGTCCCGACCTCTTCCACGAAGCCCCTTGCCACTGTTGTCGTCACGACGACCACGTCCGAGACCACGACCAGTTGGGACGACTCCACGTCGACAGTCATCGTCGGCGCGCCTATCGGTTCCTCCTCCACGGTTTCGACCTCGTCTAAGCGTGTCGCCACGGTCGTTGTCACGGCCACCGCGTCCGAGACCGTCACCGAGATCGACGACACGATGTCGATGGCCCCGTCCCTGTCGAGCACCTCTACCGGCCCGCAGACCAGCACCACCGCCCCGACCTTCATCATTAACAACCCGCCCAAGGTCGACCGCGCCGTGATCATCAGCCAGGAGATCCGCTTCAACGAGTCGACGCACATGGCCGTCGCGACCGTGTACGAGTACGACGACGACGGCGACGAGTCCATCGTCATCTCGGGCCGCGCCGCGAGCGCCGACGGCCACGTCAAGCTGCCCAGCCAGCTCCTCCTCAGGGACGACGCCGGCGGCCAGCTTCGCATCGACTTCGTCCAGGGCTTCTTCGGCATCGATTTCGAGTCGAAGATGGGTAGCAGGACCCAAGTTTGGGGCCTGTACACGGCAAAGAACCCGGATAACGAGGGCGCTGGATGGTGCGAGGTCAAGAAGACCGAGGTCAACCTAGTAAGTATCCCCCCTTGGGTGTGGTGTCTCTTTGACGCACTGCTAACTTTGACTTCCACAGGAGACAATCTCCCGCAAGATCGAGTGCCGCTACACCGCGTAGCCGCCTGGCCTCCAACAGTTTTGAGAGCAACAAAGGATAGTTGGCAAAGGGATCAAGAATAGTTTCGCGCGCGGGAGTAGTAGAGCTCCGTAATTAGATCCCTTTAGAGGTATGCGACCACAGTATGGTCACAACCAAGGATAGGTAGTTGCGCAATACGAGATCTTATTCCTCATTCCCTCCTACTCAACACTGCCTCTAGCTACACCTGCATAAAAGGCCCTTTGGGCTTATGGTTACTAATACTGTAGTCATCGTCGTCTTTGTCCGTCGTTATTATTTCTTATTGTGCCGTCTTGTTTTGCTTGCTGCGTCGTGGTATTAACGTATTACACGGCGGGTGTTCCGTTGCCCCGTGTCTTCTTAAATTCTATCCCTAGGCTCTAGCATTACGCTCCAAACTCGTCAATAACACTCCTCGGCTCCGTGTACTCCCCGACTCCAACGAAGGGCATATCCAGCCCGAAAGCCTCCGGCCCGCCAACCGGCATCCCCTTCTCCGTCTTCCACAGCGGATGCGCAGGCAGCGCGATGACGTTCACGCGCAGCCCATACCGCAGGTCCTGCGACCCGATCGCCTCGCCGTCCTGGCCGAGGATCGAGATGAGGTCCGGCACGGTGCAGATGACTTCCTGGTCCTTCTCGGATCCTTCCGAGTCCGTGAGCGCGGCGTACAGGTACTCGTTCTGGAAGGGAATGAGCATGTGGCGGCCGCCGGAGCCGGCGTCCTTGGCGTCCGAGTCGCGGTC
The DNA here is from genome assembly GCA_027406025.1 of Colletotrichum musae. Taxonomy (NCBI): domain Eukaryota; kingdom Fungi; phylum Ascomycota; class Sordariomycetes; order Glomerellales; family Glomerellaceae; genus Colletotrichum; species Colletotrichum musae. Next base: position 2,199,110 of record JANVYC010000004.1, read on the forward strand.
CTCGTCGGCCAGGGGGGCGAGCAGGACGCTGCCCATGGTGTAGCCGCCGCCGACGTACCGCCTGACGTCGATGATTTTGCCTGTGAAGAGGAGCTTGCCGGCGCAGACGTCGAACTGAGATGGCCTATTAGTTCCTGGGACACTCCATTTCCACGAGCGTTGTTGGATACTCACAATCGCGTCGATGTAATTCGACTTCCTCCGCCTCGCCATGTGGACAGCGCGTCCTAGGTACCATGCCTGCGATACGGTGTTCGGGACGCCGTGAGACTTGATGGCGGATCCGGGCAGCGGCCGGGCGCAGACGGCGCAGCCGAGACCGAGCTCGATGGCTGCCGTGCGCAGGAAGCGCTCCAGACGAATAGGGGTGTCGGTGTCCTGGATCAATCGGATTTATTGTCGGAGAGCTTGGCCCAAGGGGGAAAACATCACTTACCATGACAACGGAGACGTTCCCCCTTGCGTCTGCGAGGGCGCAGGGGGTGAGGGGGTGGCCGTACACGCTCAAGGTCTCTATCCAACAATATCATCAGTCTGTGGAACATCCAAGGGAAGCTCGAGGTATCGTACCTTGGTACATGGTTGGGTATGCTCTGCCCATGCCGTCGCCGTCGACGACGGGAATGTCGTAGTGAACGCCCGTGGGGAACACGCTCAAGCCGTTGCCACCGCCACTGATACCAGACATGTTAGCACCATGTACCCCATCTCTCATCAACGGTTGGGGGTTACTCACATTTCGTCAATAAAGATGCCGTCGAGGGACTTGTTCCCAAGGATCTTCGTCACGGCATCGATACCCGCAGAAATCTCGGTCCCGCCCGCGATTCTCTCGTTAATGACGCTGGGCGTGCCGTACCAGGATCCAAAGCACACAAAGTCGTCGTCCTTGAGTGCCTTGGGGGATATTATCCTCATCTTCCCGGCCTCGCTCGTCCTCAGCGCCTGCAGACTCTTCAGGAACTCGTGGTGCGTCGGCCCACCGCCGCCGGTGCCGAGCACGCCGCAGCCCGTCGATATCAGCTCGAGGTCGACCTCCGACACGTACCAGACACCGTCTTTCACGCTCGGGCGGTAGGTCTGGAGGTCGACCTTGAGCGAGGGCTTCGTCGTGGGCTCTAGGGCATCTGGGACGCTCTCCTTGGCCGCCTCGGTTTCTTGCTCTTCTTCCTCCGCGGCATCGACGCTGTCCGCAGGGAATACCGGGTTCTCTGGGACGCTGAGTTTGCCCACGGCCCGGACCTGGATTCTCATCGCGCCGTTGTCGACGTACTGCAGCGGCATCTTGTTGACCTCGACTATCCTCACGTCCTCGAGCGCCGCACCCTTTTGGACCGCCAGATCGATGGCCTTTTGGCACGTTGCCGCGACCACGCCCTTCTCGTCCCTGCCTTCCAGAATCTCGATAACATCCACTTCACCCGAGATCTTGCCGATGGCCGCGCCGACGGCGTTCGCAGCGCCCTGGTGAATCGGCTGGATACACCTCTCAACGCCGTCCAGGTCTTCGGTAACGAGAAGAGTGCCGCCCCCCACGAGGAGAACGTGTACGGGCGCAGCAGAGACCTTCATCTGCTCGATCACGCCCTCGAGCATGGTCTTGATCCTCCGGCGCGCCTGTTCGACCGTGGAGGCGGGCACGTCCTTGATGAGCGCTGCGTCTCCCAGCTGGGCCTTACCGGAGGCGACGACGACATCGGTCGCCGTAAGGGTCGGTCCGCCGAACACTCTCGACTGCTCTGTGAGAAAGTGGCCCACGGATCCAGGGCCAACGGCCACCTCGCCAGAGTCGGTTGTGACCTTGCTGCCGCCGCCCAGGCCTATTGACACAACCGCTGGCATGGAGAAGGCCGTCCTCACACCGCCGACCTCCACGAACCCGGGCGCCTGCCTGGGAAAGCCCGAGGGCAGCAGGGCGCAGACATCGGTCGTCGTACCGCCAATATCCACAACCAAGACCTGCGGCTCTGCGGACTCTCCCTCGGTAGAGTTTGCTGGGTCTGACGGAACGGTCTTCACCTTGTCAAGCCCCGCGAGGAACGCCGCGCCGGTCATGCTATTCGTCGGGCCGCTGGCGAACGTCTTGATGGGGTAATCGGCCGCCGCGCCGGCGTCGATCAGCGTGCCGTCGTTCTGGGAGAGGTACAGCGGGCATGCGAGCCTCAGCCTCGCCATGGCGCGCTGGAAGCCCCTCGTGACCTTGTGCGCCGTCCTTAGGATGGCCGCGTTGAGGATCGTGGCGTTCTCGCGCTCCAGGAGGCCGGGGGGGCCGATGTCGTGCGAGCAGACGACGTCCAGGCCGGGCGCCTCCTCGAGGATGATGCGCTTGCACGTCTCCTCGTGGATGCCGGCGTGGTCCAGGGGGGCGAAGATGCCGACCAGCGCGACGGCTTTCACGCCCGAGGCTACGATGTCCCTCGAGGCTTGCCTGATCTGCTCGTGGTCCAGCGGCGCAATCTCCCGGCCGTCGATCTCGAGACCGCCGTCGAGGTAGTGCACCCCGCCATCGAGGATGCGGCGCAGGCCCGAGGGGAAGTCGGAGAAGGGCGGGATCTGGCGGGTGAAGGGCCCGCAGAGGCGGACGACGGCGACGCGGCTGAGGCGCCGGGTGTCGGCCTCGACGAGGGCGTTGATGAAGTGCGTGGTGCCGATGGTGACGCTCAGGACGCGGCGCTGGTCGACGGCGGACCCGGCGAGGACGGCGCGGATGGCGGCCTCAATGCCGCTGGTGATGTCGGGGGTCGTGGAGGCCTTGTGGGAGGAGAGCACGCCGCGGCCGGGGGTGTCAGCGGCGGTGATGTCGAGGATCGCGGCGTCGGTGTTGGTGCCGCCGACGTCGACGCCGATTCGGTAGAGAGACATGGCGGCTGACTTGGCTGGGAGGGGTGGTGATCTGCCAATTCTTGGATTGTGACTCTGATGTTTTAAAGGTTTCCTCAGGGGGGCGTCTGTCTCTTATCAGCAGCAAGTCCAAGGTTGAGAACAGCCGGCGGCATGGAGCGATTGTCGCGATGTTGATGGCCGAAGCATCGTCAAATCTCTAGAGGGGCAACTCGAGATTAGATCGGGGAACAGCGTCTCCGCGTCGTCGAATTGTCGTCGTGATAGTGGATTTGAAGGGATTCAACTTGATGCTTCGTCGGTTAATAACATTGTCCCCACCAGCAATGCAGAGTTGGCCGATCATCAGGGGTCCAAAGATCGGCCAACCTCCCTCTTGACTGGGGACTCCCCGGCATGTCGCTTCGACTCGTGCAGTCAGCGCAGCGTCGGACGAACTAATCTGTTTAGGAAGCGATAAGTATCCCCGTTAGTGTCTTCCGGTCGATGGCAACTTGGCGTCCCGAGATAACGATGTCGGAGACGAGAAACTTATATGACTCCTCGGTCCCTTTAGTCGTGGCATAATTGTCAGACCACGCGACACGTATTGTCGTTCGCTCTCGGACCAGCATAGACCGCCAATTACCATGGGGCTGCAAGACGTCCTGCAACGGTCGGAACTCCCCTTCGTCTCCCGATGGATCGTACGTAACCCCCAATGCATTGCCCGCCTCCGCGTTTCCGGGCCTTTCTCGACCGGCGCTGGCGCTGCATGGGGTCTTTCTGCATCTCTTACTAACCGATGTGTCACCGCTGCAGAATGATGACATCCGGCCGATCGAGTCCAAGAGACGGACATGGGGTTTCTTGATGTTCCACAACTACTGTCAGTTCCTGCGAGCGCGGTTGCGACCGCCGTGGTGCTAACCCCTGACCAGGGCTTCTGGTCAACTGTAACATCACGACGTACCTCACCGGCAGCGCCCTCATCCCGCTGGGTCTCACGTGGTGGCAGGCATTCATCTGTCAGTCCTAACCTGCAGTTGTTGCGACGGTCGGTTTGCTGACTGTCCCACAGGCATCGTGCTCGGCAACCTCCTGGCCACCGGGGCTGTCATCCTCAACTCGCTACCCGGCAGCTATTACCATGGTAGGATACCTCTTGAACATACCACACCCTCCTTTCAGCCCTGTTTACCATGCATCAGTCGGGTTCCCCGTGTTTAGTCGAGCCGTCTGGGGCATGTGGGGGTCACAGTTCACGATCTGGAACCGCATCTTCCTCTCCTTGGGTCAGTAGCTCCAGCCTTCTACCTCAATCAAAGTCATGCAGCTAACAAAGAGCCAACAGTTTGGTCCGTACTCGTCGAGAAATTGATAAACTCCAAGTCCTCTAACTAGTCGCAGGTACGGCTTCACGGCCTGGGTCGGCGGCGAATGCGTCTACGTGATCCTCCTCTCCTGGGACCCCCGCCTCGAATCCCACATCCCCAACACGATGCCCGCCGACACAGGCATGACGACCGCGCAGTTCGTCTGCTACATCATCTTCAACGTCATCAGCCTCCCCGTGCTCTGGATCCGCCCCCACCGCCTCGAGAAGTTCTTCCGCGTCGCCTGCTCCATCACCCTCGTCTTCTTCCTCGTCCTCCTCATCTGGGCCCTCGCGACCATGGGGCCCGCCGGCTTCGGCGACACCATAACGTCCGGCACCCCGCTGCCCAGCACGGGTGGGCCGCAGAGCGTCGCGTGGCTGATGGTCTACGGCGTCGTCTCCACGATCGGCTCCATCGCGGCCGGCATCCTCAACCAGAACGACTACTCGCGCTTCTCGACGGAGCCGCGGCACGCCATCCTCGGCCAGGCCGTGTCGTTCCCGTTCTACGGCATCTTCAGCTCGCTGATCGGCATCCTCGTCACCGCCGCGACGCAGAACCGGTTCGGCGGCGAGGCCATCTGGAGCCCGCCCGCGCTGTTCGCGCAGCTTCTCGCGCAAGACGAGTCCGCGGGGACGCGCGCGGCATGCTTCTTCGCGGGCCTGTGCCTCGTCGTCTCGCAGGTCGGCGTCAACGTCCCCGGCAACGCGCTCGCGGGCGGGTTCGACCTGGCGGCGACGTTCCCGCGGTACCTCAACATCCGCCGCGGCGCGTACCTCACCGCCGTGTTTAGCGTCGTGGTCAACCCCTGGCGGCTGGTCAACACCGCGACGACGTTCCTGACCGTGCTGTCGAGCTACAGCGTGTTCCTGGCGCCGATGACGGGGTTGATGATTGCTAGTTACCTCGTCGTCAACAAGAGGAAGATCAACGTGGACGATTTGTACCGCGGCGATGCGGAGAGCATCTACTGGTTCTCGTACGGTTGCAACTGGCGAGCCCCGGTTGCGGTAAGTCATTCTCAACGCCGTGTTTCCGGCTCTTGCTAACTTGTGGAAGTGGCTTATTGGCGTCATTCCTTGCATGCCCGGCTTCGTGGCCGCCGTAGACACCTCGGTCTCGGTCAGCGACGGGGCTACCAAGCTATACTACATGTCGTACGTATACGGCCTCCTCTCCAGCGGGCTGGTGTACACGGCGCTGCACAAGTTCTTTCCGGCTCCGGCCCTGGATGCTTTTGTTAGAGATTCCCCCTCGGCGCGGGAGCTCCAGCAGTTCCACCTCGGCAAGTGGGACGTCACGCTGGCCGAGACGCCGAATGTCGTCGATTTGCGCTCGGGGGCTGCGGCGAGGGCGGATGATGCCGATGCTGGTATCAAGCAAGACATGTAGCTGTAGTTTTAGTGGAGGTTTTCGATTGCTGAACTCGTGTGTATGATTTCAAGAACGTATCAAGTCACATGTCCCCTTTGTCCTATGATCTCAGGGGCTTCTCATTATAATGCCATCAAATATGTGGATATTCTGGGGTTAGGGTAATGGAAGTCCTTTGTCTTTCATATCGTCTTTCTAGTCGTCGCATTTTGACTCAGAATTCGGTAATTTCATGGAAGTCCGGATCACAAAAGCGTACAGCCCCTTAGCCGACAGGTATTACAGACAGGCCTATACAGGCTTCGTCGAGTCATTAGGTATCGTGAAAAGGGGTCAGCAGTGATGGAGGGCATGATTCTGGTGACCAGCTGCTTCCAGGCGGCCGACGGGAGACCCCGCCCTAAGGTCGCATTGCATTGGCCGCAAAAATGGACTAACAAAAATTACATAATTCGCCTGCCCCACATCAACATCGGCCAACTACTCACGGTACGTACCACACCGTCACTGCTGCATCGGCCAACTAGGTACCTTTCCCCCACACCTTCCTCATCGGCGAACAACATCAACCCCAACACCATCAACGGCAGATCGCTCAAATCCTTAACCACTGCATAGGGATCTCTCGACTGAGGTCTCCCACGATGCCCCCCGGTAGTCCACTTTCGACACCGCGGCGGCGGAAGTTCAAGGTGCAGAGCGATTTCGGCAACGCTAGGCAATGGCGCAGCCGGAAGAACAGGCCGTGTGATACGTGCCGCAGGAGGAAGACGGTCTGCATCATCGAGTCCGTCCCGCCATGTACGTACGTCCTACCTCCAGCCTGGGGCTCGATGATTCCGATCATATTATTGATCGGAACCAGGCAATTTCTGCAAGGGACGAGGCCTGGAATGCACGTCATCTGCCCCTGGCGGCTCCATCGCTGCTCCCTCCGCCTCCACGGCCTCCGCTTCCGATGATGCTCCCCACGATGATGGGGTTGTGATGGTAGACCCGTCACCGGGGCTCCATGGGGACTCTGGGCCGGATCCGGCGCGTTCTTCTGCTGATAGACTCCAGTCCTTGCCTGCCGACCAACCTCGAACCCCCCACGATGAAAACACAGCCAACCCATCGCCAGCCCACCTCAACACCTCTGGTGCCCCCCACATCCCCGCCGACGGCATATGGACCCTCGAGGACAACGAGAACCGCACGGCGCATAGCATGGGTCCCGGCGCGGAGCAGGACACCCACGTGCTCGACTCCATCCGCTCCGGCATCTTCAGCAGCCCCAACGACGTCGACGCCGACATGATCCAGGTCTACGCCGGCACCGCCTACCCCTGGGACCCCCCCGTGCACTTCTGCCTCCTGCAGGACGAGTTCGCCGCCCACGACAACGCCGCCAAGCGCGCCGCCTCTCGCGAGATCGAGCACCTCGTCGGGCCCTACGGCCACATCCTCGTGCGGCTGTACTTCAAGCACGTCCACCCGGTGCTGCCCGTCCTCTCCAAGGTCAGGTTCCTGCGCCAGTACGCCGCAGACAAGACGAAGCTCCCAGCGTCGCTGCGAGGCGCCGTCTACGCCCTCGCCTCGGTGTTTTGGAAGAGCGACCCTTCCCTCAAGGGGCCGTTCCCCTTCGCCCAGCACGAGCTCGCGGACCTGGCGACGGACTCTCTGCAGCGCGAGCTCGACGCGCCGAACCTCGCCAAGCTGCAGGCCAGTCTGCTCCTGCTGCACGTAAAGCCCAACGACGTCGACAGCATCGAGCACCCGCGGACCTGGACCTCCACCGCCCAGGCCGTGGCTGTGGCGCAGATGATAGGCTTGCACCAGGACGCCGAGAAGTGGTCCATCCAGGGGTGGGAGAAGAGGCTGAGGAGGAAGTTGTGGTGGACGGCCTTTGTCGCGGATACGTGGTCGGCAGTGTGCCATGGGAACCCGCCTCATATATATCCGGCGTCCTTCAACACATCAGATATCACGATGGAGGACTTGCGCAACGACGAGGACGTCCCCGAAGAACTACAGAGCCTCGTCGACCCGGCGAGCGTCCGGTTCCAGATCGCCACCGGGGCGAGGTTCCTGGAGCTCGTCAAGGTCACTCGGGCTGCGCGTGATCTGATCGAATGCAGTTTGTGAGTACACGTCCGTCTTGGACCATCTTACGCCGGTACTGACAGCCTCATTTAGCCAGGTACCACGGCTTGTGCCACCAGTTTCTGCAGAACCCTCCAAAGCCAGCCGCCTCCTCGCCCTGAGGGAGAAGCTCGGCGGCTGGGACGTCCTACTCCCCCAGTGTCTAGCGATGCCTCAGCCAGAGAGAGCCGTCGGCCCCTCGCACAACGGTACGTCCGGCTTGACCCCCTTCCGGAACCACCAGCCACGGACTAACGCAACGCATCCAGCACCCCTCCACCTCGCCTACCACGCTTACCTGGCCCTCCTATACCGCGCCCTGATGAGCCCAGCAACGAACGAGGCCAAGAAGAACCCCTCCTCCAACCTCCGACGCTGGTTCGGCACCGCCCTCGCAGACCTTGCAGGCTTCACGCGGTTCATGGCAACGGTGACATCGGAGGACTTGCAGGGCTTCTGGGGCCGACGTATGTCTCTGAGTGCTTCACCTCACGTGCTTGGTCAGTATCTGACAGTGTTGCGTTGCAGATGCCCGGTCACAACTCATTCTTTGCGGCAACTTCCTCATTTACCTATTCCTCCTCGCGTTGGAGCCGTCGGAGGTGGAGGCCGCCTGGAACCTCATCCAGAGCTTCCGGGCGTCGCTTCAGCGTCTGGAAGGACAGGCCGACTCGACCGCGAAGCTGCTCATCCGGCCCGTCGCCCTGCGGCTCAATTCCTTCTTCGACCAAGCGCCCGAGCAGATGCGGCGGCGGCTACTGGCCCAAGCGGCGTCCCCGTCGGGTTCACTCCCGGTTGGAGTTTGAATCAGGCGGTGCTATCTGCTGGTGATGTCCAAATGATGTGTTCCTTGATCTCATTACCCATTACATACGCTATGCGACCTTCTGATCATACATACGCAGCCATGCCACGACCAAACGAGGCACATCCGCGCCGCGGGGCCTATTCCCTCTCCTCCATGCCCTCGCGCAGGATCTCAATCTGCTTCTTGATCTCGACCCACAGGACCAGCTTCTCCAGGTCCTCGTCGGCCGAGGCCTCGACGACGCCCAGCCAGTCGTCCTCGAGCTGCTCCGTCAGCGCGTCGACCGAGTCGCGCCTGCTCTTGCCGTCCTTGGACTCGCGCGCGATGGCCAGCAGGGCGGCGACGAAGGCCTCCTGGATGTACGCGAAGCTGAACTTGTCGGTGATCTTGGCGATGGCCCTGCACAGGCGGTCGGGGAACTCGACGTCCTTGTTGCTCTTGAGCTTGTTCTGCCAGAACTTGCAGTAGGCGACGCGCTGCTCGAGGTCGGGGTCGGGGAAGTAGTACTTGCGGTCGAAGCGCGAGGGGCGTTTCTGCGGGGACACGACGGTCAGCATGAGGGACTTGGTGCTAGGACGAAAGAAAACTTACGGAAATGCCAGGGTCAAGACGGTCGAGGTGGTTGGTGCTGCCAATGACAAAGATGCCGTCGTTGGCCTTGAGGCCGTCCATCTCGTTGAGGAAGTAGCTCCTCACGCCGTCGGAGACGATGGTGTCGAGGTCCTCAAACACCAGATAGCAGGGCGCGAAGCGGCGGGCCTGCTCGAAGATGGTGCGGATGGAGTACTCGGGCCCCATGTAGGATACCAGGGTGCGGACGTAGAGGGTGGGGATCTTCTTGTCGTAGAGCATGTTCATGGTGGCCTTGACGGAGATGGTCTTGCCGTTGCCGGGCGGGCCGTAGTAGATGAGGCCGCGCTTCCAGGGGACCTTGAGGTTCCGGTAGGTGTCGCGCGAGTTGTAGAAGGACAGGTGGTCCTCGACGATGGCCTTCTTCATGTCGGCGTCGAGGATGACGTTGTCCCACGAGGCGTTGCGGATGCTCTCGAACAGGTCGCGGCTCTTGGTCCACATGCCCTGGTCGTAGACCCAGACCTCGTCGTGCAGGTCGTCGCTCCAGGAGCCGGCGGCCAGGACGAGGCGGTCGATGTGGTACGTCTCAGGGGCCAGGATGTAGTAGTTCTTGGTGGTGACGTACCCGGAGGTGCCGTCGCGGCCGTCGACGAGGTAGACGATGAACTCCTTGCCCTGCCACCTGTAGAGGTACTTGCCGAAGATGACGCTGTTGGCCAGGGCGCCGAGGTTGCCGTCCATGCGGCGGGCGGGGGGGAGGTAGACGAGCCACTCGAGCGAGGACGGCAGCGGGTCGGACTTGTCCTCGACGGGCTCGTACGAGGCGTTGCCGGCGGCGGCGAAGGCGAGGAGGTTGCAGGTGGAGGTGTAGGTGCGCTCGGGCACGACGACGAGCTCGAGGTGCGGGTACTGCTCCTTGAGGGCCTTGGAGATGAGCACGTCGGTCGCGACGCGCTTCGCGGTGGAGTGGGCGAAGTACTCGGCGGTGACGCCGTCGCCGTGGGCGGGGCGGGAGGCTTCGGTGGTTGCCGGTGCCGGTGCCGGTGCCTTTGCCGAGGTCGTCGCTGTGGCCGTCGTCGAGGGTTCCCCGGCGGCGGCGGCGCGGCGAGCCGGGCGAGGCACGCGGGGAGCTTCGCGGACCGCCGGCATGACGACCGGGCTCGGGTACTCGTCCTGGGAGTTGGTCCAACGGGGGAAGGCCGGCATCTTGACGGTTTCGGTGGATGTGGTGCTAAGCTTCCGTAGCTAAGGTTGCGGGCCGGTCGATGAAGCTTTCCCGGAGATGAGATGGTCGAGGCCGAGGTCGATGAATTGGAGATGGAGGTGGATGGGGGAGATGGAGATGGAGATGTTGGGGGAAGCTTCAGCTGCGGGGAGGGAAGGAAGCTCCAGGTCGTCCAGGTGCAAGTGCAAGGGGTTGCTGCCTAGCTCTTGCTACGTATCCGTAGCGCCGACGGGGAAGGAAGGAAGGAAGGCTGGGTTGCGAAGCTCTGCTTCCTTCCTCCCCCCCTGTCTCAACTGTGCCGCTGCCCCTGTGGTGAGATGACGTTGTGCCATTCGCCATTTAACCCACCACTACGGATACAGTGTTCCTGACACACTGTAGACAGTACGTATAGGTACTATTATGTGGGGCTCGGGGAACGACGCCCGGGAAGCTGCTGCGCCACTGCTTGTCGACAGCAGTGGGGGTTTATACCGTTCATGGTGCCTCGAGCGCGAGGTTTACCCATCTTGGCATTAAATACGAAGGAGGATTGTTTGCTGGTAGGCATGGGGTGTCACGAAGCGGTGACGACGCGTTCTGTCGCGACCGAGTTCAGACTGTGTTTGCTGCTTATCGGGGGGGCCCGCGGCAATACGGTCCGAGACGCTATCGTAAGGTCCATGTTTACAGGGGGGGGGGCTCGGGCTCAGCTTGGAAAAGAACTGGGGAATGTAATTTATAGCGGAGCGTCTTGGAAACGCGCATCCCCACGGGGAGCTGCAGGCGGGCGACCTCAGTGTCTCAGAGATGTCCAGCGAGGGAGTCGCGAGGAAGTCGAGGTGGCAGATATTACCTGATAGGGCAGGACCTTGTATTTGTACTTGGTGGGCTTTGGTCGTCAATTGTACACCCGGAAACCGAATCATTGACTACCGACCTGCGCAACCAGGTATCTTTCTTGATGTGCCGGTAGTTCATCGCTTGTTCCCCCAACTACTGCTGCTCGCTGGGTACTTGTTGCATCGGGCATCTCGGCTGCCTTTCAACCCCCGGGGAGGACCAACGGCCACCGCCCGGCAATAGTGGGGCCGTGGGATAGCGGGGCCCGGTCGAGCCGGCATGGGGGACGTTACCTATAGACCATAGTGTACACGTCCCGCCGGCCCGTGCCAGCATCCAAGAAGGCCCGGTCCGGAGCCGTTACACTATCATGCCGTATCTCCTGAGAAATTCAAGTCTTCAGTTGCGGCGCTGCCTATCGGAGCTGGTATCCGATTCCCAGCTCATACGCTTCCCACTTCTACTCGTTCCATTTGCCTCGCTAGACTGAAGCAGAACAGCCATTTACCGTGTGAGGTTGACACGCGCCCTGACACAAAATTCACTTTAAACCTTTACCTAGTGTGCGTAGACACTATCCTCCATCCCATCGATCTATCATCTAGCTACGTACTATATACACTATCGACCCACTACTGTTAGACTTTCGTTGTCGAGTGACCCTGGCTAACCACAGATCAGAGAAAACGACCACTGAAAATATTATCATCTCGACACCTGCTACTGGAAATGGCAACAGGAAGGTGTCATCATCACACGTCGACCCTAACTGGCCATTCTGCACGAAATAATCGCAAGACCGCAAAGGTCGCCACCCATACCCAATGGCAAGATACGGTACCACGACGTGATTGAACAGAAAGATGGTGGGGAGAAGAGCGTACAAGAATGTTCTCGTACCACGTTCGACCCAACCAATGAAGTAGCCCGCAGGCCGAAAATGTGGCAGGGTACACGACAACAACGCCCAGAGGTAGGCAAAGCCGAACTTTTGCCCCGTGGACGCGTGGTTCCACGTTCCCTTCGTAGTGAAGACGAGAATGTTGGGCAAGAGTCCCGCGTACAGAAACGCGTGGAGGACATAGGACCAGGCCCGCACCGCCCCAGGAGCGCCGGAGACTCTCTTCGTGACGGGAAACAACGGCGATATCCGACCGCCCCGCTCGCGAAGCTTTGTGACTGCTTCGTTCAGCTTGTGCTGGTACAGATCAAAGAGCTGTTCCATACGGATCCGCCAGTATCTTTCGTAGATTTCTGAATGTGTCTGAATGTCAGGGTGTCGCAGCGCCGGTGGCCCGTCCATGCCGTGCAGATCCATGAGCATGTTTTGTTGCATCGGCAGGAGAAACTCGGAATCGAGTAGAAAGTCGGCTTTCTTTTCTTCACATTCCGAGTAAATACACAAAGCGTGTTGTAGAGGGGTGTCGAAGTAGTGTCTCCAGGAACCGTTGATTGCGCAACCTATGTCCAGCATTTCGCGAAGTGCTTCCGTGTTTGAAATTTCCACGGCCAGCTTCAGGTCATCCCCGGAGATCGAGTGGCCGGTGGAAATCTGTGCGACAATGACGTTCCAGAGAGCCTTTCTCTCCGCCTTGTTTCGTAAGATATTGCCCTTGAGTAGGGCGTTGAACTCCGTCGAGTCTAGCGGGCATCTGTACCATTCAAGCACACTGTCCTCCCATTGCGACGGTTTTCTGCGGCGACGAAACTGCCACCAAGACCGGAATTGGCTCCATCTACATCGGCTTGAGCGTCCCACCCCGCTAGATCTTTGAGAAAGCACCTTTCTCAGTATGAAGCGACATTGATCATACGTGCCAAGTAGCAAGACTGTTTCGGTCACCGTCTGGTACTTGTAGTAGAATGGCGGGACAAGTTTCGTTTGGTTCCAGCGATAGAAATTCGCTAGAGGAGACAGTCGGTAACGGAGGTCTCTTTGATGTAAGGCTTCTGGCATACTCTTTAGTACGATATCTGCCGCTTTAAAATTCAAGTCCGTCACAGCTCGGTAAAGGTACCAAGAGTACATGTGGGGATGCTTGATTTGGGCCTCGTCGACGATTCGGGACCTGCGACACCCATGTTAGACGGATACGTTGCATCCCAACCTTGACGCAATCTGAAAAGACAGAGTATATTCTCACAGAAAGAATGTGTCACGATGTCGGTTGTTGATCGCGCTGTCAATGAGTGCCTCCGAGTTCTCGAAGCTGTGGGTGTGCTCGTCAGGCATTGCAAGCCTTTCAGCCCGTCCCTGGAGTTGTCGATAGAACCTCAACCAGAATGGCGGATCATCGCGACATTCTTTCGGTTTCGGATCCTCCGGGTCAATCATGTCCTCAAGATCCTGACATATGTAGTGAACCTCCTTGCGTATGGAAGAGACGTGATAGGCCACGATGCGGTCGAAAATGTCCCGGAAGCCAGATTGAATAGCCTTCTGAAGGGGACTTGCGGGTACAAAATGTCTCATATCCCTTCGTTGGCCGTCCCGCAGACCGCCCCGAACTTCGCTCTTGCCTAAAAGACAGCCCGGAGTGCTCGAATGTGGTGTTTCCATTCTCTTCAGCAGGGAATTCACAGCATCCAAGCTGCCTCCCGCAGATGCAGCCCCCAGCATCTTCACTGGAAGAGAAGAAAAAGTTGGAGAGTTGTCTGTTCGATGAATGGCTACAAGGAAGTCTAGCGTGCGCTCGAGAATGTCGACGTAGCAGCACCCATAGATAATGGCGCGGAAGAAACTCTCTGATATATCCATTGCCGATACTGGACGCTGCTGAAAGGAACTTGATACAATCGTAGTAGCTCTTGGCCGGCCCAGACTTGTATGTTGGCGAGATCGATGGCTTCGAGTCTCGAATAACGGATCAAGTGAGTCTTCAGTATCTCCAGGACGTCGACTCGAAACAGTGAAAGAGCGACGGCCAGAATCCGACGAACCGGGATCCAGCCTCGCAAATCTGGCCAAAGGAGCTCTGTGGACTGGAATGGGCAGCCTCGAGAAGCTCCTGGAGAAAGACTATTCTGTTGTGCAGAATGGCGTTGAGCATGGAACAGCAACGCAATCTGCTGAAGAAAATGAGGCTGTCTTTGGCCTTCCGCATCGGCAGTGCTTTGCGAGAAAGGTCGGCTCTCCTTTTTGACCAGAGATGCGACAATTCTAGCCACGTGCTCGTCCTCGAATTCAACCAGAAAATGAAGTGCTGTCTGGCCCAAGTTGTTGAACGCAGCGCGTCTAAGCTTGGACAAGAAAGCAAGTATTTTACGACATCGGCTTGCTTGTATTCTGCTGCGAGGAGCACAGGGGTGTTCCCAACCTCGTCGACACTGTTTATCTGCGTCGGATCAAAGTTGATGCTTTCTCGAAGTTGGTCCAGAGCACCAGTCTCGACGGCGTCCCGTACATGATCGGCCATTGCTGGAGAGGCTGGTTTGACCGGCGTGGTTGATTTGGGGCTCGACTTGCCATCATCAAGATACTTCTGAAGAAGTGCTTCGTTGCTTGGCTCTTGGCTGTGGTCGTTGATGATATTGGGATCCGCAAGAGTGTCGGTGGCTGTAGTTGAACGCTGCTCGCCAACTCCCTCCCCGCTGCTTGGATCGACCCGAGTCTGTGGAAGCATAGGCCATAGTGTTTGCTGCAGTTATGTCCATCGACGATTTATCCTCCCGGCTGGTGTTCACCAGTTTGAAGGAGGTTACGATGTCTCTGCCTTGGGCCTCTTTGGCGACAGCTATGGCTTCCTGCAGCGGGTTGAAAAATTCCTGGGCAGCAGAGACGTGGTGATCTCGCGCCAAAGAGAGCCATTTCAAAGCGCAATCGAAATCTCCTGGTACACCGAATCCGGAGAAGTAGCAAATCGTCAGTTCCCACGCCGCGGCGGGCGTCCTAGGGTCTTCTGAATTCGCCGCTATTTTCAGCAGCGCGTTTGCGACGTGCTCTTTCAGCTGATGACTGCATCGAATAAAAGTCTGGTACAGGAATTCTCAAGCAGTACGAAGAATCGCCGACATCGTCCGAGTCCACCGCATCACCGATTTCGGAAAGACTGCAATTTCCGAAGGGCAAGACGTCATTCACGCTTACCAAGTTACTTCGCAAGGAGCCAAAGCAACCTGCTTCTAGCAGTGATGTGTCTTCTGTGTATAGCGCTTCCTCTCAGGCCGACACGATGCCAAAGGGCTCCGGTATGTTGCTGAGAACGAAGTGGGTGACGTCCGACAAAGGCCGCATCGCGGGCTTGCTTAAAAGCATCGCAAAGACAAACGACCTGCTGCGCGACCTTCTCGACCAAGAACATCAAGCACAAGTCGACCGCCAGACTGATATGACATTCCTTGATCTCGTCGACAACGACACTCCTATCGACGCAGCGAATACGCGACCTGACCCGAAAGCGATGGGCAAGATCAAGCTCTGGCAGAAGCAGGAAAGAAGAGACCACGGGGCCGACGATTCAGTGCCAGCATCTTCATCAATCATCGTCTCTCATCCCAGCCAGGCCCCGAGAAGGACTACTGTGTATCAGGTTCACGACTTCAAGAGAGGGAGCCTCCCACACGGCGACTACAGAACTTTGACGCCGCTAGAGGACAAGCAAGTGCTTGTAGAATGGAAGCATTATAGCAAGGATCAACCAATCGGCTTCGAGCATACATTGCGGCTCGGAGGGCTTGCTGGGCTCCTGAACAGGAACGACGTATTCCAGAAGTTCATGACTCTTCCATGCAAGGGCCTTGTCCATGACACAGATAACTCGAGAATCGGGGTCATTTTCTCGATTGAGGGATCATCCACCACCAGTCGCCTCAGATCCCTCCAGGGTTTGATACGGGAGAATCCAACAATACGAGCGTCTCTCGGGCAGAGGTTTCGTCTCGCCAAAGGCCTCGTCTCTGCCATCCACCATCTTCACTCCGTTGACTGGCTGCACAGATCCATTCGGAGCGACAACGTCGTATGCTCCTTTGCGCAGGAGTTCAACTCTTTCGCGCCAGGAATGGGTTCAAAGGGTGGCCAGGATGGAGTGTCTGCGATTTGCAGACCCAGAAGAGCCGCCCTTCTCGCACTTCCGTCATTCTACCTCGTCGGCTGGGATCTCTCTCGGCCTGACCACCCCATGGAGTTGTCCGAGACGCTATCGGTATCTACGGCTAGATTCAAGAACAAGAGGGACGCAATTCTCTTGTACAGCCATCCGGAGATAAACGCACACTCAAACTCATCCAAGAAGCCTTGATACCGGGCTCAGTTCGATATCTACAGTCTGGGCTTGGTGCTCCTTGAAATAGGGGTCTGGAGACCGCTGAGTAGTATGCGACGCTCATGCGAAGATGATGCCGATTTTAGACACAGGATTGTCACAGACTACTGCGACAGACTACTGTCCAGCGTCGGGGAGGTATACTGGCGGGTTGTGCAAAGATCTCTGACGAACGATTTCAGCGACCATTCAGAGGGTGGAGTAGAGAAAGAGGGGCTTCCACTGCAAGTAGGTTTCGAGAAGTTTGCCGTGTCCGAGATGAACAGGTGCTTTGCCTAATATGATGGGGTCTGATACGAGAAGGATATATGTCACATTGTATCCCGAGAAACAACAATCTTGTTGTAAACCTCATCCAAACACCGTGATAGCCGCTTGAAACCAGGTGAAATCACGAGGCAAACCCTCCGTTGCTCACACTGCTCGGCTCCTGGCCGTCACATCCCTCTTTCTTCAAGTCCGTCATGAGGAACTCCACTTCCTTGGCTGCGAAGAACTGTTTGAAATCAATACGGCAGCGACCTTTCGGTACACCATCAAGGTTCACGGTATCGACATACGCGCGGGCACCAGCAGGGATATCGCGCGCCAGACTAGCCGGATCGAAGCCCGTGACTTTGACGTTGACGGTGCCCATCACCTCATTCTTCACCACGTACCCGGGCATGAACGGCGAGAGCACCAGCATCTCGCCCGAGCCGGGCACGGGGTAGAAGCCGAGGAGATACCACGCGAGCAAGCTCGCCATGGCAGCGTTGTCATCGTTGCCGGGCAGGCCGCTGCGGGTCAAGTTGAAGTTGTCGTAGACGATGCGGCGGACCTGCGTGACCGAAGCAGCCGGCTTCCCGACGTGGTGGAAGAGCGAAGGCGTCTGGAAGCTGGGCTCGTTTCCGGGGAGGTAATAGTCCGCGTCAAAGAAGCGGTGCAGTCGATCCTCAAACGTTTTGTTACCGCCCAGAATATCGACCAGGCCTTTGACGTCGTGGGGTGCATATAAGCTGTACTCCCAGCTAGAGCTCTCGTAGACACCCCACGTGTTTGTAAACTGCAAGCTACACGGTCGCGTGGAGTTGTTGTCCCGGGGAGAGCAGTCGATAGGCTGCGACGCGGCGAACGTGCCATTCTCAAAGCGCCGGGCCACAAAGTTCGAGAATCCGTCCGACTGGATGTCCGGGTTGAAGTTGTTACGGTACGACAGACTGCGGTTGAACAGCTCCTCCGACACGGACGCCGGCCGCTTGAGTGCGCGCGCCGCCATGCCAACGGTGAAGTCGCCGAACGCGTATTCAAGCCCGCGGCTCGCCTCGCGCGTGCGCTGGCCCCTCCCGTTGGTGTCCAGGTAGTTGTACGCGATGTAGCCCAGCTTGTTGTACGTCTCGGTGCGGCGGCCCTCAAAGTCCCAGTTCTCGGGCGCCTCGCTGACGTCGTGCTTCAGCGCCCTCCAGAAGTCTTCCATGTTGACCCCGAGCTTGTCCGCGTGCTCGGCGTACTTGACGACGAAGTCAGCCACGATGGGGACGCCGTTGTTGCCGCCCTGGACCCAGCCGCGGACGTTGTTCGCGCGGCACTCTGGCAGCCAACCTTCTTTGCGGAATCCGTCGACATATGTGTCGACGATCTGGGCCATCTCTCGAGGCGAGGTCAGGGCCATCAGGGGAAACAGAGTTCGGTAGGTATCCCATGAGCAGTAAAGACCATCGAAGTAAGGATGTGGGGAGTCCGTATATGGCGGTGGTGCGTTGCCGGTGGCATTGTTGGGCGACAAGAAGGTTCGATAGAACGACGTATAGAACAGCTTCCGAATGGGGTCGGTCGTGTCGTCCGATAGCGTGATGCGGCTCAGCTTGTCTTCCCAAAGTGCGTTGTTTGCCATAACCACCTTGTCAAAGTCCGGATCCGGAATCTCTCGTTCCATGTTCTTGCACGCACTGTCCGGAGATGTATAAGAGACGCCCCGACGCACGAGGATGGACCTGTTTCCCGGAGGTTGCAAGAATCTGACGATGGCGCCGGCTTGAAGGGGTTGCTCCAGCTCAGAAACTAGAGGCAGATTCCAACTGCTCAGATCAGAACGAAGAGTGTCCAAGTCGTTGGTGTTGCCTCCGAAGAACGCATGATCCGTCATGGCTCCGGCCAGGGCCAAGTCGACGCACTGAAAAGCCGTGTAGGTAAACCGACCCGGTCCGAAGCTGCTTCGATACGTGCCGTTCATGACTATCCGTTGCGCCCCCCAATCAGCACGCATCTCACCATGACGGAAAGAATGCTGTGAGTCGTCGGTCCAGTCCAGGACCAATGTCGGCGTGGCGCCCTCCGGGAACGTGTAACGCTCAAGGGACGCCGCCTGTGTGGAAGCCAGCTCGACCCGCACACCGTTGGCCAGAGGCGTGCTGAAATAGCCCGGGAAGCCCGTGTCGTTGTTGCCATCGCCAACTCGGCGCAGAGACCGGGGCTCCTCCAGCGTGGGACAGGACGTGAAGTCGTTGCAGACGACGGGCATGATGCAGAAGTTGCCGTAGCTGCCCGCCGAGCTGCCGGTGCCGGAATCGTGCAGCGGGGATACGCCGCGCGTCAGCTCTTTCGATTCGGAGACGTAGCCCGCCGGAGAGTAGCCAGCAACTTGGATAGTCACCTTGGCCATCCCGAACGGCACGGAAGCTCCGGCAAAGACGTTGCCTGGGTTGCTGTTCTGCGCAGTACCCGTGAAGATATTGACATGCTGCGTCAGAGGGCCTGGCGAGAGCTCCGCGGCCCAAGCCTTTGACAGCATCGTGGCTATCGACGCCTTGCCGAACCACCGCATGGTTTCGAGTCTTGCGGTGTGCGGTTGGAAAAAGCTGTGCCAGTCAACGGGTTTACCACCGCTAACGCTGGCTTCGGGCGAGAAACGGACGGGTCGTTGACTCAGACGCTGAAAAAGAGCAACAGAGCCGGAACAGGCGGACAGGAACTACGAAGCATCCATTGCCGATGTTTATAGTCTCGAGTCGAGCATAAGAAGGTTATGCCGGCCCCTGACTTAAACTTCACGTAGCCACGCTATGATAAGAACTCTGATCGGCCGAGCACTCCTTCACTTGGCTCGCCGACTCAACTCATGTCAAGAGAGGGCGGGGTAGCTGGGATCTACCGGTGTGATTCTCTTGGAACCGAACCTTACTTGGACACCGGATGGAACCGACGCGTAGTTGCATCGTCACATGCAGATCCTCCCAGCCCATCACAGCGTCGAATTTAAGAACCGCCCCAAAGTCGTGATACCAATTCGGCACTTCCAGATGAACTTTTGGCATTTATTGGGCTACGTCTCTTCCGCGCTTCCCAGCCGTCATCCCGTCTCGCCGGACCCTGATCGTCGGTGCATATGGATTGATTTTGAGAGATCGCCCCTCATCTTCCCTCTGTCGAACCTACACAGTAGTAAGTACTACTCGATAGAAGAAGACTTAAAGGAAATTGGTCTTTTCAGCAGTCTGCTTCCTTCTTTGGCCCGCCGCCCCTATACACTTTCGTCGCTGCATTATCTGCTTCGTTGAAGCCATCGAAAAGCCTCCTGTCTGTATTTCAGAGCTCATTTTATGAAATTGCAGTGAAAGCAGTGCCGATCTACGTTCACCAATGGGACCCCGGACATCAATTGAAGGTCGTGGTTTCCTATCTGCGGCTACTGTAACCGAAGGATTGCAATTTCACTGCGTTTTTAACCTGCCCCGGGACATCGCCTGGCTGCTTGGACAGATGTCACAGCATCATGAGCTGGGCCAAGGCGAGAATTACCCCCACAGCAACAGCAGTTGAGATCTTACAATCACAGCCCGTCTCGACTTGACATCGTCGGTTTTACCCAGAGCATGCGGCAATACATCGTGATCTGCCAAGACTGAATTAGGGATTCATTTGCGTCCACGGTTTCCAATTGGTTCCCATGGCCCTGGCTCAAGGGCACGAAGCTTCGAAGTAAGCACCAGATTACTATTCAGTCCAAACTATAACTCTGATAACAACGAACCGTTTGGAATTGTGCGTGTCTTTTAAGATTTATCTACTAAAGAAATACCAAAAGTCTACACTCATCATGACATGCAGTACATGATATGCCTCCTTGGTGCCAAGCTTAACAAAAGAAACGCGACGACGCTCGCTGTGCAACCATCAACGGGAGTGCTGACGATGCCGATGCTGCGCAATGATGACGAAAAATCCCTAACGGCACACTTGAAGCGTGCCTCCAAACACCCGCTCTTCGTATCAAGAAGGCCGCGCTTATGAGCGCTTAACGGGCCTCAAGTGGACATTAAGCGGTCCCTTTTCCCACAGCAGGTAAATCTTCTGCCGGCCGACCCAGTCAAGGCTATCGTCGGCAATCTTCATGTCAAAGTTCCACAGCATGCGCGCGAGGATGACGCGCATCTCGACGTACGCCAAGCTGCGTTATACGCGTATTAGCAAAAGTTCCGCGTATTTAACGAGAGATCATGTCTCGGGTAGACCGGGACAAAAAAAAAGGGGGGGGAGGGACATCAACTCACTTCCTGCCGATGCAGTTGCGGGGTCCGAGGTGGAAGGGCTGGAAGGCGTCCTTGTTGTCGCCCGCGAACTCGGGGTCGGCGAGCCACCTCTCGGGGCGGTAGCTCTTGGGGTCCTTGAAGTTCTTCTCCGAGTAGTACATGGCCCACTGGTAGACGGAGACGGTGGTCTGGTCATGCGCGTGTCAGCTCGGGTTTCTCCCGACTGTTCAGAGATGCAACTCACGCCTTCGGGGACGAACTCGTCGACAATCTTCGCGCCGCCGGCCGGGACGATGCGGGGCAGGCCGATGGGGACGGGAGGGTACATGCGGAGGGCCTCGTCGAGGCAGGCAAGCAGGTAGGGCAGGTTGTTGACAGACACAAAGTCGATCTCGCTCTCGCTCTTGAAGGAGGAGCGGATCTCCTCCGTCAGCTTGCGCATCGGCTCGGGGTTCGTCAGGAGGAAGTAGGTGACGCCGGAGAGCAGGGTGGCGGTCGTCTCGGAGCCGCCGATGATGAGGATGCCGCAGTTGGCCTTCAGCTTGTCGAAGGTCATGTTCTACATCTCTTGCTTTAGCATCGTCCCTCGGGAGTGACATCTATCAGGAGTCGGGACTTACCCAGTCGTCCTTCTTCTTGAGCAGGCCCTCGATCAGGTCAGGCCGGTCCTGGCCCAACTCGAGGCGGCGCTCGAGCTTAGCCTTGGTGAACTCCTCGTGCGATTCCCTCTGACGCTTCACGCTCTCGGGGACCAAAGCCATCATCAGGGTCTTGATGAAGGGGTAGTGCGTCGCAGTCTGGAGCACGGTGCCGACGCGGGCCAGCTGGAAGATGGCGCGCACCCAGGGGTGGTAGTCCGACCCATCGAGACATCCAAAGGCCTCGCCGAAAGCCAAGTCGCCAATGACATCAAAAGTAGTAAAATTATACCAAGCAGCCAGGTCGAGGGCCTTCTCCCCGCCGGCGCCGTGCTCGCGGAGGCGGTCCATGAGGAGGTCGACGTACTTCATGATGATGGGCTGCTGGTCGCGCATGCTGCGCTCGCTGAAGCCGTGGGCGAGCGAGCGGCGCAGGGCGGAGTGCTCCTCGCGGCCCGAGTTGACGATGTCGGAGGGCGCCCCGGGGACGGCGCGGTAGAACTTCTGCGACTTGTCCATCTCGGCGCCGCCCTGGGAGCGGTGGCCCATGATGTCCTTCCAGGCGCGCGAGTCGTGGAAGGCGAGCTCGTCCGGGGCGATGCGCACCACGGTGCCGTAGCGGCGGTGCAGGTCGAGCATGTCGTAGGGCAGGGTGCCCGTGAGGAGCTTGTAGCAGAAGGGGATGCGCGTCGTGCGCATCCAGAAGGGGCCGGGGAAGCGGCTCAGGGGGTGGAGGAAGAGGTTGTAGAAGATTTGGGAAAATACGTAAAGGAAGGCCTGGTGGTTGCGAGAGTTTGTTAGATGAGTCCCTGTATCCAAATGTCTCGGTGGTTGATGTAAGTGTTGCGAGAGGACTAGATTGTACTCACGAGGCCAAAGACCAGGCCGATGGTGTTGACCAGGCCGAAAGTAATGAGCGCCATAATGCGATCGTGTGCTCCTCAGAGCAAGCTGAATGCGAGCGAAGGTACGGGGAGGGAGTTCGGGTTGTCAGTGAAGGATGGTGGTGATGGAAAGAGGCGTGAGACCCTCAGCTTTCCAACCAACGACCAGGACGTTCCAACGCGATGGTTTTATCAGCGACTTCAGACGAAAGCGAGCGCGAAAGAAGAAAAGAAGGAGCTAATAATAAGATAGCATGTAATACACCTCAAAGGCGGGGACGCCTTCGCCGGATCCTAGTAGCTCCATTCTCGCGTTAATCTACTAAGAGAGGGTCTGTTGGTAAGAGAGACTGGAGCGTTGCATATGTGTTTGCCATGCCCTGGCACGTCATCTCCCGCTCAATCACATTCGCGTGAACATTGCTTCTTCCTCCTCGCGGGAGACGCAGACTCCACCAGCGGAGTTTCACTACCTAGAATTACCGTCGGCAGTGGGACACCAGAGAGCGACGCTGTTGCGATCCGGCAGTCAATGCTTAACTCCCCCCTTATGTGGTCGGTCTCGGATTCGGTCTCGCACTTGACTGGCCCTCGAGCCATCGACGGGCCCCTCCGCCATCGTGGCTCTCGGTATGAGGGCTAGCCTACCCAGCTACGGCTCGGCGGGGGAGGCTGGGCCAGCGAATCGCCAGTTGACGATTACGCGGTTCGTGGGGTGGGAGTTCCTGGTTTTCGATTTCGGGATCGGTCATCCTGGACGTTCACTGATGGCAAAGTGGCTGGATGATGGGCATTGGTATTAGACGCAAGGACACTCGCCATTGGTGTGCCCTGTTCGCCCACATGCGGACTTGGCTCGCACAAGGACCCGTCACAACTCGTTGACAAGCGGTCGCATCTCACAGAGCTGCCCGGATGAACCACAGATGCCCCGGCAGCCGGGCGGGATATTGGATGACATCGAGACCCCGAAACCGACCCCGAGCTCTGGTGGAACCGATCGACAGAAATGGGTCTTAAACCCGCCGCAGCCCAGTAGTAGTGCTACCGGCGATAGGAATGCGCGATCTCTCCGTGGGGGCCCCCTTCGCGGCCGAGTATTCGTATCGTACACGAATTTCACAGTTCTTGGCAACATTCATTGGCTCTGGCAGTAGTCAAACACAGCTATTCAGGATCGAGACCCATTCGACCAATATAAATGATCCGCTGGATAGGAAGAGCCAGCAGGGTGCTCTCAGAAACACACGAGTTTCTGCAGACTCGTCTCGACGATCGAGAACTTCACTTCAATTCATTGCGCCAACAGGTCTACAACGGGATCTTCATGAAGGGGTTCAATTGAGCCGCATGCAGCTTCGCGACAACTCACGACCCGCCATCTTGGGCGACAAGAGTCGAGGTGATGAAACTCCATTTCCCCTTGACAGATTCACAACAACGAACTTGCTGCGATTTGCATGCAAAAGATTTGAGTTGCAGGCGCTGAGTGTGAGAACCGCGCTGCCCTGGCAACACCAACGGCAACACATACGATCATTGAATCAACAAGACCACCATTCAGGATCCAGCAGATATTTCCCCATGAATATCCTAATTGCTGGAGTAAATAGTCAGCAGAATTGCTCCATTCGTTCAGAGGGCACGACTTCAGCCATCATAGGAAGGGACCCTGCCGGGACTTCCCCACGATCGGTCCGGTCCGATGCCCCGCAGACCCGGCGCTCAACGGCGCGACGCGATCCAATGACGATGACGCCGACAAGCATATGCCACGGTCTATAGAGAAAAAGAAGCTTTCGAGGCGGCAAGATCAAGCCCGCCTGAAGACGCCGTCGGCCATGTCCTCGTCCCATTGGGCCGGCTTCCTTCACCGCGTATGCGCCCTCTGACCGTGGCGGCTAGCCTAATGCACACGAAGCGGCCCGGTCGCGACCCTGATCTCAGCTGCGAATCCTGCTCTGCAGATCCTCGTCTTCTCCTACGTCTGATCTCTCAAGACACAAGGTAGGCTTAAAGTTGGAAGCTCTGCCGCTCTCGAGCCAGCGGTTGTCCACCCCGCCCCCACCTCTACTCAACGTTTGGATCTATCCCGACAGACCATCGCGAGATACCACGATACCCCTCCGACTCCCACACAGACCAAGGATGCTAGACGTCGCCATCGTAGGCGGCGGCATCGCAGGCCTCGCAGCCGCAATCTCCCTCCGCCGCGCCGGCCACCGCGTAACCGTCTACGAAAAGTCGACCCTGAACAACGAGATCGGCGCAGCAATCAACGTCCAGACGAACGCCTCCCGCCCGCTGCTCGCCCTCGGCATGGACCCTACGCGCGCCCGCTTCGTCCCGGCGGCGGGCAGCAAGCGCCTCCGCGGCGACACGCTCGCCGTCGTCCACGAGCTGGACCTGGGGTCCATCGCGGCGGGGTACGGGTGCCCGTGGTACTTTGCGCACCGCGTCGACCTGCACCAGGAGCTGAAGCGCATGGCCACTCTTGAGAGTCCGGGGACGCTGCCGCTGGGGGTGAGGTTGGGGTGCGAGGTGGCGAGATACGTGGGTTGAGGTTGCGACTCGCGGGGGAGACTGGCGCTGACGAAGTGTAAAGGATCCGGAAAACGCGTCGATAACGCTCGCCGACGGGACGACGGTGACGGCAGACGTGGTCGTCGTGGCGGACGGCATCCACAGCGGCGGCGTCGAGGCCGTCCTCGGCGCGCCGAACCCCGCGTCCCCGGCGGGGCAGGACAACTTCTGCTACCGGTTTCTACTCCCCATGGACGACGTGCTGTCCGACCCCGCGACGGCCGACATCTTCGAGTCCGCCGAGGGCAGCGTGAGGATGTTCCTCGGGGAAGGGAAGCGCATCGTCACGTATCCCTGCCGAGAGTCTGTCGTAACTTCCATATGTGTTGTGTAATTTCGAGACTGACGACATGGATACTAGTGGCGAGGTGCTGAACTGCATCGGGATCTTTCACAGCGAGGTCGGGACGTCTACGAAAGAAGGTTTGTTCTTCGAGGTAACGCGAACAGGTGGTTTCTGACCGACATGTAGATTGGCACGAACCTGTCGACAAGTCGCATCTCCTCGAGAGATTCTCCAACTTCCACCCGAGTGTTCTGGCGCTCCTAAAGTTGGTATCTGAAGACCCTTCGAGATAACCAAGACTGACATCAAACAGCAAGGCGAACGAAGTAAAGCAATGGCCTCTCCTATACCGAGCGCCCATCCCGACCTGGCGGAAGGGCCGCATGATCCTCATCGGCGACGCGGCCCATCCCATGCTGCCTCGTAAGAACACCTCCATCCATCTCATCCAACAGTGCGACTTACACCTCCCAGACCAGGGCCAAGGCGGCGCCCAAGCAATCGAAGACGGCATCGCCCTCGGCATCTGCCTCTCGCACGCCTCCTCCGCGGCAGACGTCCCCGGGCGGCTCGAGGCCTTCGAGGGCATCCGCCGGGGCCGGGCGAGCGCCGTCACCATCTTCAGCAACGCGGCGCAGGACGAGGCCGACAAGATCCGGGAGGCGGCGTCCGAGTTCGTGCAGCCCGTCGAGAGGATCCCCAGTAAGTGCCGTCTGCGTGCTGATATCTCCAAGATCGAGGCTAATGAGGAGGTGTAGCCAAGCCGGAGGAGTTTTACGACTTTCACTTCGGTTATGATATTATCCAGGACACTGTGGCTCGGATGAAGGAGCTGTATCCGGGGTTTCAGCTTCCCGAGGCCTTTGGTCTGACTAAAGGTGTTGGTCGAGCATCTCTGTGAAGGGTTGTCGGGGTAAAGAGAGCGTATATCATGTATGTATTGCGAGGGTTCGAAAGCTGATACCCTCTGATCTTGAGACATAGATCCTGCTTGTCGAGTAGACTCGCGCGTTTGATAGAAATCAACAGCAGTTTGGATTCACGCCCAGAGGGTTCTTAGGCTGATGCCAATCTCTGACGGCGGACTTCCCAGCTAATGTGCATTGGGGATGTCAAGTCCGGGGTTCATCCCAGGTATCGCTGCGTGCTGGTTCTCGTTCCCATCTCATCACGATCCTCTGTCAAATCCCCCCTACAACGTACCCAGCAAAGGTCGAGATTGACAGAGAGAAGACATCAGAATCATTATCATAAAACCCTACAAATACACCCTATTCATATACCCCATCACTCCGCAGAATGCAGCCTCTGCAGCGCCTTCTCATGCGCCCCCTGGAGCAGCTCCCTCTCTCTCCGATGCCGCCTCCTCATCTCCCTCGCCTCCCTCGGCACCATCTCCTCGTACAGCGCGTCATGCGCCGTCTTCTGATCGACGTAGAACGCCCCCAGCAACAGGAAATAACACCCGATCGGAATAAAAATCCTCCACAGCATCCACGTCGTCGTCGGCTCCGTGACGTACCACAACACGGTCGCGATCGGAATGAAGCAGAAGCTCAAGCTCGCGACCAGCGCCATCGCGGCGCCCGGCTCCGACGACGCGAGCACCCTGCGGGACGACCCCATCGCGGCGTGGAACGCCTTCATCTCGTCGTGCCAGCGGAACTCGGCGTCGTGCGCCGCCTCCATCTCGCTCAGCCGCGCCAGGTACGCCTCGACCGCGTACACGACGCGCGAGTGCCGCTCCTCGAACGGCGTGCGGCGCTCCGCCTCGGCCTCGGCGAGCAGCGTCGCGAGCTCCGTCTTGGCCTGCTCCACCAGCGCGGCATGTCTCCTATCGTCGTAGGGATCCTTCGTCGGCGACGGCGGCGGCCGCGACATCTTCTCGCCCGCCGCGTCCCCCGCGAAGAAGTAATCCCCCGACCCGACGGCCGTGAGGTCGCTCTGCGCCTCGCACCACGCGCGCGTGATCGGGCTCGGCCGGGGGAACCTCTCGTCCTCCTCAGCCTCATCATCCGCGTCGCTCTCGCTCTCACTTCCAAAACCCTCCATGACGGGCTCGAACCGATACGACCCCCCGTCCGCGCCCTCGCTCGCAAACATCTCGCAGATGCGCACCAGCGCCGCGACGCACTTCACGCCCAGCCTGCGCCGCCTCCTCCCCCGCTCGCGGCGCTTGCGGTCGTACACGCGGCCGATGGCGTCGATGCAGCGCTCCGCGACGGCTAGCCTCGCGCCCTGGCCCGCTGCCTGCGGCGAAGCTAGTATCGCCGCCTCGGCCTGCTGCTTCGCGAACGCGCGGAGCTCGTCCAGCGTCGTCTCGACCCTCTCCGCCTCCCTCTCCTCCGGCCCTGGAGAAGAACTCCTCTCCGACGGCGTCGGCGGCCGCGAAACTTCCTCCTCCTGCTGCGGTTCTTCTTCTTCTTCTTCCTCGACCTGCACGAGCTCCTCCTCGACCCTCTCCGGCACCGTCCTCGGAAACGACGCAAAGCTGACCGACGGCGGGGGATGCATCGGACTAGGCGCCGTCCTCGGCCTCGCCCTCTCCCCCCTCCCTCCCGGTGCCGAAGCTGCGTCCGCAGCAGCGACCTGCTGGATCGCGCCGACGCTCGACCGCCGCTGGATCTCGCGCCACCCGGCGACCATGCGCTTCATGTACTCGGCCTGGCCGGGCATGATCCTGACCACCTCCTCGGCGGCGCTCGAAAGGAAGTCGGGCGTGATGACGGGACACGTCGAGGACCTCCGGAACGGCGGGGCGCGCTGCTGCTGCTGCTGCGTCGCCGTCGCGGGCCGGCTCTCGCAAGCTTCGTCGTCGTCGAACCGGGGGAACTTTCTCGTCGACGAGAAGTCTTGCAGAGGCTGCGGCCTGAACGTCGACGAGCCCCGCCGCCGCTCGGCCTCGTTCTCCGTCGCGTCGCTGTCGCTGCCGTCGTGGCCGAAGTACCCCTCGCTCTGCGAGCTCTTCCGCGACGACAATGGCGTCTCCATCTCCCCCTCCGCGCCTTCTGCGTTGCTGCTCTCGCAGTCGTCGCCGTCGTAGTCGTCGCCGCTCGATGACATGAAGTCGCCCAGCTCGTCGCACAGCCGCCGCGGGGCCTGGGGGGCGGGGGATCCCTGGCGGGGGCTGCTTGGGTGATCCCTCATCGTTTCGTGTGTTGTTCAGTCGTCCTTTTTTTTTTTTTTTTTTTTTCGCCTTCTCTCACCCCGTAGCGCGTGAGGTTGTATTCGTGGAGTAAAGTGAGTGGTGAGGGCGGAGAAGTTGAGCTGAGCGATGAAATGAAGCTCAGCGGGCTGGGATAAGGGATCGCGGAAAATAGGGATGAGTTGGATCGTTACTGCAGGGGTATGCTCGCGGGGGGGCGGGGGGGTCGTCAAAGTCCAGGCGCTCGCTAATAACAATGGTAGAGGTGAAGCGGTGAGTGCCAGATGGGAAAAAAGCCCGCAAGCCCCCCCTCGATGGTGATCTACCTCCGAGCGCCGAGGCTTCACGGCGTTTTCTCCAGCTTTCCTATGGGACGGATCGAAGAGAACAAAGCTTCGAGGACCTTTATGCACTTCAGATCCAGATGGGATGAGACGGGAAAGATCTGTAATTGCAGCAAACCCGAAACCTCAACCGCGACGGGAACGCGGCAAGACGATAGAGAGTATAATATGCGCCACAACCACCACTATAAACGTCGACTTTGTAAAGGGTGGCGGAAATTCAAGCCGAAGAAGAGATGTTTCCGATCGGCGGTCAAGTTTAACCTTCGGTGAAGGAACAAGACCACCGCTGCTGCACCTTTGGAGGCACGGACTGAGGGGTATGTATGTATGTCTGGGTCTATCTCTACATCTATACATGAACCCTTCGAGGGGCGCAGATATGTACGAAGAGAGAAAACAGCATGGCGTGCTGGTGACAACGGCACGGAATGGCAGCAGCGTGATCATGATTGTGCGCGCGGGTGGATATCGCATGCAGCATCTCTCGAGGTTCTGCATCATCCCCTTCACAGGCGAGCGACCCTTGGTTCGCCGTCCCCAGGGCCCCCCTGTCTAGCTGTTCCTTCGCGGATACCCTGCCAGAGTCTGTGGTTCTCGGCTGTCGCTGTTGCTGTGGTGGTGGCATCCGTGCCCCCTTTCCTGATCATTGATCAAAGTCGTCATGAATGCTCTAATATGTCTGCTTAAACTACCTACTTGCAATCTCGATATTCAGGTTCAAGTCTTGCCTGGTGTCCAAGACAAACGACCTGCCAGTCGGTGGTATCATCCGCAATGCAACAATTTTTTCAGTTTCCGTATCCATAAAGTGTGCAGCTCTGCCACGTCAGTTGCTCCCTGTAGAAAAAAATAATTCGCCGTCCAACGCCGCTGCCGCCGTGCTATCCCCACACACCGCTTCGCTGGAGACTGGGGGCGAGGGTGAGGGTGAGGGTGAGGGGGGTACCCCATGCTGGTGCTTTGCTCCCGACCCTTGGGCCTCATGCGGCCGTGTTCCTCCCAGCCACCGGACGAACCATCCGCGCCCGCCCGCGCCTACTAGCTGCGGCTGTATTGAATTCCAAGGCCGACCCTGTGCGTCTCCTCGGCGCCGCCGCTCGCCGCCCGCATCCTCTTGGACTGGCTCGCAATGTTGGACAGCGCCTCTTGCGCGTTGGTCACGCCCTCGTTGAACTTGCGCTTCGCCGCGGGCGCCTCGCGGTTCTTGCTCATCCCCGGGAAAAGCTTCGCCTGCAGCCTCGCGCTCTTCTCCGCCGGCGCCGGCGTGCCGTCGCGGGAGCCGATCGACGACGCCACCTCGAAGCTCTCGCGGGGGTCGCGGCGCAGCATCTCCGACGCCGCCTGGCTGGCCTGGCTCTCGTACGCCTCCTCCTCCGACTGGCCGGCGCCTCCCGGCAGAGGCCGGCGGGGCCCCCGGGAGCCGCCGCGCGATCCCTGGGATAGGTAGGCCGACTTGGCAACCGACTCGAGCGCCTGGCGGGCCAGCTCCTCGTTGTCCGAGACCGAGATGGTGCTCTCGCGGCTCTTCTGAGGCTCGCTGGCCGGTGCAACGGGCGGCGGCGTGCCGGGGATGACCTTGGTGCTGTAGCGGTACCGAGGCTCGCTCTGGGGGACGAGGTTCGCCGAGGGCAGGAGACCAGAGTGCCCGTGACGGTTCGGGCGGGGGAGGGGCGTCGTAGGTAGAGACGACAGCGACTGCGCGTTTCGTGTGTGCTTGGACGACATGCGGGCC
Organism: Colletotrichum musae; assembly: GCA_027406025.1. NCBI lineage: Eukaryota > Fungi > Ascomycota > Sordariomycetes > Glomerellales > Glomerellaceae > Colletotrichum > Colletotrichum musae. Next base: position 2,229,622 of record JANVYC010000004.1, read on the forward strand.
GCGGGTTCGACCGCCGCTGCCGTCGGCGTCGTCGGCGTGCTGTTGTTGGTCTCGTGGTGAAGGGCTTGGAGCAGGGTATCCATGGACGCATGCTCCCTATCCATCCGCACATCGCGGACAGCAGATCGCGGGGTCTGCTTAGGGGTTCCCCGCTGGGCCTGCTGTGGTGTTGAGACGGCTGGCTGCGACTGCGACTGCGGCTGCGACTGTGACTGTGACTGTGACTGTGACTGTGACTGGACCTGGTGCTTGGAGGCCATGGCGCCGTGGTACATGCCGCCCGGGCTGCAGAGTATTTGCATGTGCTGGCGGTTCTCGGAGATGCGGGTCAGCAGGATATCGCGCTCCCTCATCAGCTCGGCAATCTCCTCCTCCTTTTGCAAAAAGAACTTCCTGCCCAGCCGGACGCGGCGGGCCAGCTCCTCGTTCTCCTCCATGGCCGTCTCGTAGGAGCTCTTCATCTCGAGGTACTTGTTCTGGGCGGCCTTGAGTTCGAGCACGGCCTGCTTGGACGGCTCGGCCCTCACGAGGGCTTCGACTTCGCGGCGGGCCATCTCCTGCTCGACGGCAGCTCGCTTGGCGTCCTCCTCGGCCTGGAGGTTGAGTAGGTTATACTGCAGCTTGTGGTGTGCGGCCTCCATCTTCAGCTTGGCATGCTCAGCGATGCACGTCTGCATCATGGCTCGCAGCTCGTCGGGGGTCGCTTCGAGGACCTGCTGGGGCGCGGGGGGCACGTATTCCATACCCAGTCCACCATCGCGTCGGATCGTCGTGTTGAGGCCGGTGGCTGGGGGAGAGAATAGAGCAGAGCGCTGGGAGGCGCCGTAGGAAGGCTGATAAGCACCGCCTCCAGTGTGTGCCACGGCCTGGGACGAAGGGGGCGGCGTCAGCGACGAGGGGATCACGGCGGCGGAGCTCATCCGGTCGTCGTTCACCTCCGTCTTGAACGAGGCGTTGGCGTCCATCGGGGAGCCGGGGATCTCAGTCGACGGCAGCGTCACCTGCGAGAGGTTCAATGGGTTGACATCGTTCTCGAGGGGCGTCGTGGGCTCGTCGGCAAGGGAGCGAGAGTCGGACGGGGTGCCGTTGGGCTGCTGGGCAGCAGCGTGAGCGTCGGGTGCAGCCATGTTGTCGGCGAATGAGAGTCGAGACGAGTCGCTGCGAAGAAATAGGACGCAGTCTTTCGAATGGCAGGAGAAAAGCTGAGTAAAACTGCTGCTATTAAGTCGTAAAAGTGCCGGGTTCGAATGTTGCGGTGGACGGGTGCGGAGACGTCGCGTCGAGCACAACACCACGTCAGCGGTGGAACAGGGCGGAGACGGGAATTGGCGACGGTGTTGACGCAGGAAGAGGAGAGCGCTGGACGCAGCGACTTAAGAAGGGTCGGAGATGAGGAGGGAAGAAAGGGGAGGGGACGAGAGCAAAGGCTCCCTTTCTTGCGCTTCGACGCCTTTGTCTGCCGCACGGGTGGTGGTGTTGGTTTGTGTGGGTGGAAAGAAGCGAAGGTGGTGATGGTTGTCGGGCGGTTGCTGTGGGCAGCACACAGCACGGGCAAGAGCCAGGAGCAGGAGCAGCAGGAAGGAGCACCTGGTCGGCAGTCAGTGGAATGGGATGGACTGGGCGAAAGGGGAAAATCTGCGGAAAAAAGAGGCTGGAAGTGGGCGGCTGAGGCCGAAGCCACGAGCCGCTAAGCCAAAAGGGGACAAGGTGAGAGCACGGACCAAAGAGCTGATCTGACTGCTTTGATTGGGCGCCTCACCGAGTGACAAAGGCCTGAGGATATGGACTTTGATGTCAAGGTACTCACTACTTCTGCTCCAGGTATTCTGTACCATTTCTCTGTTGCTTTTGAGGCCCAAGTCCGGCGCCCTTTGTCTTTTGCTACCTCCATCAACTGCCTTAGACGGATATCTAAGTACCGGTGTAAGTACCTATTCCAGACCGCAAACGGGAGGCTATCGTCCCCAAGAGGCACCTCCCCCAAAGCTCAAGCCTTGAGGTATCCCAGAATAACCTCCTTAAACTGCTCAAACCCGTCAATGAAGCACACGTGACCCGCGTTCTTGATCACCTTGAGCTCGATCTTGTTGTCCTTGCCCACCGCCCGGAAGCCCTCCTCCACCTTGTCCCGCATCTCCGCCATCGTCTGCGGCAGGTTGGCGTCCTTCTCGCCCACCACGAGCAGCGCCTCGTCAACGCCGGCCCCGACCTTGCCAAAAAGCGGCCGGATGTCGAACCGGTCGCTCTGCAGCGCGTGGATGCACGTCTGGAACCCCTCCACCGTCGTCTCGTTCATGATCCCCCGCACCCTCGCCGCCTCCTCCGCGTTCGCCTTGACCCACTCCGCCCCGAACCAGCGCTCCATCGTGCCCTCGACCTGCTCGCGCATGTCGCCCGCCTCGCCCGCCGCCTTGGCCCTCGGCCCGAACGCGTCCTCCACGCCGGCGTTCTTGGGCGACGCCGCGATCGTGTCGCAGATGGCCACCTTGTGCACCACGCCCGGGTACTTGTTGACGAAGTAGAAGCTCGTCGCCGCGCCCATCGACACGCCGACCCAGCCGAACAGCTTCCCGATGCCGAGCGACGTGATCAGGTGGTGCACGTCGTCGGCTATCGTCTCGAACTCCGTGTCGAGGCCCTTGGGCGCCGAGGACCGTCCGTGGCCGGGCTGGTCGAAGCGGAGCGTGCGGAAGCCGTCGTCGTTGAGCACCTTGGCGACGTGGTCCCAGGCCCTGAACGGCGCCGAGAGCGAGTTGGCCAGGAGGACCACGGGCTCCGGACCATCGCTGGAGAGGTGGTAGGAGAGGACTCGTCCGTCCGGGAGGTTGAGCTGCTGTGCGGTGGCCATGGTGAACTCCTGTATGTCTTCGGATGCCGGCTTCCGGTGGTGGTTTGCTGCTGAATCCGAGTGATGCGGGGAAGGTACGTAAGAGTGCAATGTGTCAAGACGCTCAAGCAGACAGCTAGACTGGGTGAGATGTAGAAGAAGAGAGATGTAAGTGAAGAGAAAAAGAAGTGCAGGTGTGAACCCTTTTAGACCTCGAGGCCTTCACGTCATCGTCATGTGACGTTCGTGGGGTCGTACCCAAGGGGTGAAGCTGCCGTTTGTTGGTCCGGAAGGGAGCGGAGGGGTCCTGAGGCACTGCGGCTTCGGATGGCCAGCCAAGACCCGACAATGCATCCCCGCACGCATTGAACGCAACTTGCTCTTTAACCTTCGTCCCTTCAATGGCTTCAAAATAGTATCAACAAGACAACACAATGGGTGGTTGGCAGTGTTCGTGCAACCGGGGGTGTTCGGGGCTGTCGTGCTGGGGTCTTGTACATGCCTTGGCCCTTGGATGACATCAACAGTCAAGGTGCCAGAGTGGTTAATGGGCTGCCCTGCTATCAGTTCTTCTGACAGCTGTTCAGGCAGTGGCTTCGGTCGCGCAGGTTCGAATCCTGTCCTTGACGCCAAACCTTTTGCATTTTTGTCCATTTTAAGTGGAAAATGTTGCATTTCCTCCAGTACGTCTTTTATACCGTTTTGCTACTGCAATTTCATGATCTGCGCTGTGTGCACGCAAACAGTGACAATGCTCTCTATGTTGTGTTGTCTGCCATCCAGTGCGCTGTGGACAGTGCTTAAGTGCCCAACCACCATCGCCCGGGATGTCCGTGGATCGGGATTTTCAAGACATGGGAAGTAAAGCCCTAGAAAAAAGAATAGAATGGAATGTCTTTTCATAGTAGAGTAGACATTACCAGATAGATTTAATTGATGCGTTTCGTGTTGTCTTTGTTAAATAACAACACTCCTTGAATACTGTCTGTCCTAACCCAAACCATAATCTCTCTCATACGCTCTCTGCCCAGAACCAACTGAACTCAAAGCTTCAACTCGTGTTAGTCAGGTCCACGCATCTTGGTGTTCACTCACCAGCACCAGCCCCGGCGATACCGGAAGCCTCGTCCCATTCAGCAACGCCCGGCCCTTCTTCGTCCTCCCCTGCATACTCTGAAAAGCCATCCGAACATGCCTCTCACCGACCGGCTCACCCGCCCCCTCCGGCGCCGAAAACAGGCCCCGCTCCTCCGCGGCCTCGCCCCGAGCTCCGGTCCGCTCCCCAAGCCGCGCCGCCTCTGCCCTCCGCACCGCCAGCGCCTCGGCCGTCAAACCCTGCACCATCTCCGCCGTCAGGAAGCCAAGGATGTCCATGACGTCGTCGCCGGGGCGGTTGTCCGCGATGATCCCAAGTCCGCACCAGTCCCGGAACCGCCTCGCGCGGCGGTATGTTAGCGAGGCGTGGCGGTACTCGGACCAGGTAGCGTACTCGGCGACCGTCATTCCCCTCGTGCGTTCGTCGTTGCGGCGGAGCTTCTCGAGCGCGGCGGCGCTGTTATTCGTTGCTTCTTCGTTGTCGAGGCCTGTGTCCGGCGGGGTCTCTGAGAAGAAGGACGACACGTCCCACGGCAGCGTGACTGTGGGAAATTTGGGCTTTCCGGCAGGCCCGGAGGAGGTTTCTTCTTGTGCTGGAGCTTCCAAGTCGTCGTCGGCGAAGGAGTCCTTGTCGTCCGAGTCCTTGACGGTGCGGCGGATGGCTTTCCAGGCCAGGAAGGTGCGGAGGCGCTCGACGCGGGCTGCGTCGTGGCGGAACTGGAAGATGAGGTCGTTGTTGGAGAAGACGCGGGAGCCGCGGCGGGCGGCGAGGTCGTTTGCCGTCTTGAGCTGGGGCTGTCAAGTCACGGAGGGAGTTTAGGTATGTGAGATGGATGCGCGTACCATGTGGACGACCTGGTCGCGGATGATGTCTTCGATGAGCTTGACAGTTTTGGTAGAGGGATCTTGCGTTTCTCCGGCTATGTACATCATCTGGGGGCGTTGGATGGGATGTTAATAGGGCTTTTCTTCGTCGAAGCAGTCGTAGACTGGATGGTGACGGCGATGTTTCGAGACGACTATTGACTAACCTGTTGAATCTCCTGTTTGAATCTTGGCTCCATCATTGTGTTTGAATGCTCTAGAAGACAATTTGCTTAGAATCTCAGGTAGAGCGTAGGGCGTGGATTGATACAGCAATAACCGGCAACGGCGGTATAAGTGGCATCAAGACAGCTCAGCAGATCCAAAAGTCTTATTGAGAACCACAGAATCAGGATTCCTAAGAAAATCCAAATGTAATATACATCTCAAAGTGATGTCTTTAGCAAAGTCCAACGTCACAGGCACCACATTAAGCATTTTATACTGGCGGGACTACTCGTGCAAGTGCGAGACTATCACTTGACACTGTGTCAGTGAAGCCTGTGATGATGGGGGAGTTGGAGAGGAAATACAGAGTGTCGGGAGGTGGGAGCAAGGACATCTTCGATAAAAAGAGCACGACCTGTCGCGCTGGGCTGCCCTTACCCACAGCTTTCTGCTGTTGATTGGCCCTTGCTGACTTCCATCTCCACTTATCTCAGGTCGCACAGTGTCCGCGATCCAGACCCGTTCATCCTCCATCATCTCAGGTACACCCAGCTTACATACCATCAGTATGCGGGCTACTTGCACCCAGAGTTGCTTACTTTTGCCAGATGAAGCCTCCATATACTCCTGATGGACAGATTCAGGCACTAGGCAGACCAAAAGGACGTCGATAAGGAACTGTTGTTAAGTGTGAGACTTACCGCTGCTTACCTATGTAGTCTTCTCGCCCGCGCCCTAGAGGCAACCAACCGTGAGGCACCCAATCTTGTCCGAGGCGTAGGTACCTAGGTATTCTTCCTACCAGGGAAGGAAAGCCTCAGTAGAGCCTGATGTCTTGCACCTGCCTGGTCTTTTCAGCACCCCAGACGTTGCCAAGAGCGCCTTCTACAGGTACGTAGCTTCCTTCCCCCCTGGCATCATCGCCTCCTCCGATCCGACTGGTTGTATGCGAGGTCTTTTCACTTCTACACACCCCCAACAGGGCCAACACCACCACGCACCAACATGTCGAGTCCTTTCCATCTCCCGCGCATCCTCAGCGTATCATTCGACATGACTTGGTGTCAGGCAGTCAGACGCCTCATTCTGCCCAAGGGCAGCAGCTGGTACCGCCAGCCTCAATCTCCAGCTTAAATCGCCCGCATCCCGCACCCTCTGTCACCCCTTCACTCGATCGCAATCTCCATCATATCTCGGACAACTTTGTTCCATCACTGATTACGAAATCGCAAACGGCTCGACCAGGACAGCTAGATGTCCCCGCGCCGTTCGTCATGGCCATGGCGGCGTCGGATACTGGCTGGAGTGACATGTCGCCGGGCTCTCGGTCGGTAAACACCACCACCACCACTACCACCGCCACCGACGCACCACGGCCACCTCAACGTCCCCTCCAATCGTACACCGAGAACCAGTGGGAAGAGAAGAAACAGGTTATCAAGTACCTGTTTCTTGACCAGGACATGCCACTGCTTGACGTCGTTGAAGCACTCTCCGTCGAATATGATTTCCACACCAAGTAGGTATCACGTCCCGAGTCGTCCGCCCCAGAGTACTGACTTATCTTGATAGTGAGCGAATGTGTAAAACTCGCTTGAAAAGATGGGGATTCAAGAAAAACAGCAGCAAGCACAGGCCGAGCAGCTTTCGCGACAAGAGGCCGGTGAAGTCCCAAGACACACGGGACCGCACTGCGAGGCGTCTCGGGAGCAAGACCAAGAAGGCAGTCACGTACATGCCAGATCGCCAAGAAACAATTGAACAAACGATACAAGGACCGCCTGAAGAGGCACCGCCGGGAGGAAGCCCTGTTTCTCTTTCCGTCAATATTCCCACCGTCGCATGGACTGCTGGTGCCGAGTTATCTTGGCAAGACGATGCTGCGGACCAGGACGTTTCAATTCACGATGCATCCTGTCAGTCTGCCGAGCACATTGACGGCGGTCTTGGTACGAGCCAAGGGTTCAACTCAGTAACCGACTCGCACCTCGATGCCCCAATGGACGTGGAGCAGGGGTATGAGGAGACATGTCCCTACCAGCACGGAGAGTTCAAATTCCGCCTAATCCAAGACCTAGGATCGTAAGTTGAGCATGCCATCCACCATAATTTAAATACTAACGAGAAAAGTGACGTTGTGCATCAGATGGATATACTCTCCGACGGTTCGCAAGTCTGTGTCTTCGATGAGAGGCCTTGCTCCCCAAACTGCGCCTGTCGGCGACCCGACCACTTCCCGAGCGCGTTCGCGTTCCTCGCATGTACGGCTGGCGAGAATCTGGAGATCACCATGTTCAGCAACCGTCTTCGCGAGGAACTTCTGTCTATCCTCCCAGAACAAGACGGGCCGGAATTGAAAAAGGCTACGTTCAGCGGCTTAGTTCTACTCAAGCATTTCTATCAGATCCGCCGCCGCCTCAAAGACACCCGTATGGAGTGGATCGACCCCTCGAATGGATTACCACACTTTCTACCGCTCGAGTTAGAGCTCCTCTTCCGCGGCATCCTCAACGAGGGTGACATAATCTCAACACTCGGTTACGAACAGCTGCATGCGAAGGGGTTTCTCAGTTACGACCTATGGCAGTATTTCCAGGAGATGAAGCTGCAGTCGAACATCGATCGGCTTGACGACACTTTCCTGCAGATTGACGAATCCGAAAGCCGGGATAACGAAAGTCAACTCTGTTCAGATGCATCCGACTGTTGGTGCGGCGCATTGCCGGAGTACGCACAGCGTTCCGTCGACCATTACGAACAGTGGATGAAGAAGCTTGTCTGCGACGGGGACACCCTTCAGCTCCAGTCAGTCCTTGAACACTCAGACGGCCCCTGGGCACCAAACTTCAAATTGTTGCAGTTTTACGCAGTAATATGTGAACAGATTGAGGTAATAAAGCTGCTTCTTCAACATGGCCTACATTTAGAGGAGACACTCAGCCAAGTCCTCGACTGCGCAGCTTCCTACGGTCGAATCGAAGTGGTGCATTTCTTGCTCGATGAAGGGTGTGCTCGCAAGGATGTTATCCTTCGGACTTTGGACCAAGCAGTGCACGCAGGCCATTACTTTGCGGTTCGAACACTTTTGGAGCGACAGGCCTCAATCGGCAAGCGTGTGGACCTGGACCTGCACTACGCAGGCTGGTTGAATTCTGCCGCACGGAAGGGACAATTGGGGATCGTGCGGCTGCTTCTCGATCACGGCGCCGACCCCGATGGGGGAGCAACCAAGAACACGCCACTGCTTGCTGCTGCATCGATGGGGCATTTGGCTGTTGTTCAACTGCTTTTAGACCGAGGCGCCAAAGCTGATTCGTCCAATGCGTTCAGACGTGCATCTTGCGCTGCCGACCGAAGGGGACATTCATATGTCGTTGACTTTCTCTTGCGGCAGAACGCAGAACCAATATTCTATATCTGCTCACGTGTATACGGTCTCAGTTATACAATGATGTTAACCGAGTTACGAGGCGACCAACTACGAAAGCCAGGTCAACCCCCACCACCACCACCACCGCCACTACTACCACCCGCAAACGTACCTGTTGAGACGCGGGGTCCGAAAAACGGAACAATTGAACCATGTGTTTACAGCAAAACCATCATTCAAGGTGAATCCGGATGTCGCCTATATAACCGGGACAAGCATCATCGGAACAGAACATGGCAGTCCGGTTCTTCGGCTCACCGTAATGTTGGTCAGCTGAGGAACTGTTTTCGACGCCAGCACAAACGGATGCTGGAAGCGGCTGAGGCGTCGAACACGGGATTCCGCGCAGTGCTGCAACGATTTCAGAGCCACCGCCACAGCTGGGCTGCCGGTCTCGCGATGATGCGTAATCTGTGCCGGGGGCGGGCGCCGCTCACCGTCCTGGACGTCATCCAGTTCTTGTGCGCGGCCAAGGCGATGGAGGAGACCCTCGGCATTATGCTTTGCGAGAGTTATTTGGCGGCCTTCGTTTCCGACCTACACAGATGGCAAGCGCTGTTCACCTCCCCGGACCAAACTGCAGACTTGGAGACCTACAGAGATGCCGTCAAGTCTATGTGGGACGTTGAGCTCGACGAGGGCGCGGACATCGGCGTGGACATCAACATCCTGGGGAAATTTCAATCGCTCGCCAATAGCTTGGCGGCAAGGGCTAGTATATTGTTAGACGATGCGTTCCACAGTGCCCCCGATCCCGTGGAAAATAGAGCGGACGGTGGAGGAGGGCACGATTGTCAAGGAACTGCAGGTGACACGTCGTCTCGAGATCAAGACATTCCCCCGCCAGCCCCCGAGCCGAAGCCGCCAGATCCGTCAGATAATGGCAAACGCTTCTCTTCTGATGAGGAACTTCATCAGGGCCATTGCATGGTGGAACTTGTTGTTGCGTACCTCATAGCGGGGGCCGCGTTTGCGATCTTTCTCATATTCTTACAAGGTACGCCTTCATTGCTTCAAGACGAGGCTTAGCTAACTAACAGCAACTTCGAAGTCCTACAAAAGCTTTCAAACCTCACGGAATCTCTCCGGACTGAGTTACCACCCATCAACACGATGTCTCAGAGGTTTTTGGTTTTCGAGAACGAGGTCGTTAAGGGCCGGAGCTTCGTTCGAATAGAAGGGTTTTGCGGCGATCAGCTCTGTTGGGTGTGAGGAGCTCAGTGGAAAGAATTTAGCAAGTTTTTTTTTTGGTTGTTCACTTCCTCTGTCAATGAATGTGTCGATGAATTCGTGCCTCTATCAATAGCGAAGAGCCCTTGATGTCGGTTTACGGCACCGGATATGTGGGGCCAGAATACGGGCCCGGGCGTTGGAACCGGAAGCTTGGTGGTTTCGACGGAAACAGTTGCCTCGGTCAAGGAATTGAAAGACGAGGATTACTCATACGGATGAATTCCAGTCGCAGTCTATTTCTGTATGTTCAAAGTCCGGGCTCGGCATTCCTCCGCTGGAATTGGCTCTCGCAATGTTGGGTGTTCCAGAAGCTGAATCCTTGAACCCCAAACTCGGACGAGATATCAAACTTACCCAATCGCCGTGCTCCAAACACGAGACAAACGCCATACTCTGCATTTTCCTCGTCGCAAAGGCAGGGTGTCGGACCCTTTTTACCCTCGGCAGTCGACCCTCGCAACAGGTGGTCAACCCCCAATCATGCCTCGGCCCCGCGTCCCCGCGCGCTTCTCCAACTTTTTGTTTGCTTCCGCTCGTTCGATCCTACGCAGAGGCGACTTGCGTGGAACGCGAAGCCAACTCCTTCGCAAGCAGCAAAAATGCCGTTCATACTTTCCGAAAGGGCGAATGGTGGGGCAGTGCCGTTGGAGCTTGGGACAGCACAATGGAGTAAGCTCGGCAGATGATTGCAACCTTTGAACCCCGGTGAACCTTGCAGTCCTCCATTTCCGCTTGTTTGGCTTTCCCTCACGCCCGCGGGCAAGCCGGCGGGGTTTCCTCGCTGCCCGGTCCCCCGCGTTTCACAGGGATTCAGCTCCATATCTCGGTCCCTCGCCTGCGGAGGGGGAGGAGGAAGAAGAGGAGGTTTGCCGGTCGGAACAAGTTGACGTATCTCGAGTTTCGTTACGCTGCATTTTGCTTCCACCGACCTCTCCTCACGTACGATATTCTCTGAGACACCAGACGTTGATCATGTAAATGCTGGCGTTCCGATTGCGCCTCCTCCATTTCAACGACTGCAGATCGAAGGACTACGACCGTACTTGCAAACCGATTCCCGACCGGCTTTTCCGACCATGGCGCTCGGTAAGAATTCCGGACTCTTCCCGCCGCGCCGGTTCTTTCGACCGCCGTTGTCCTCAACTGACACCAATGACCGACAAGCTAACTTGAGGCATCGCAGTTGCAGCAGCCGCGCTGGCGGGCGGCGCCGCCTCCTCCATGTACCTCGACGCCAAGTATCACCTCTCCAAGGACATCAAGTCGATCCGAGCCCGCTGGGCCATCTCAAGGGCGATCGAGAACGCTGGTAAGAAGCCGTAGCCGTTCCGCACCTGATCTCGACGTTCCCTTCTGACAGGCTGCGGGGAAATAAAGTCAAGACAAAGCGCGTGTCGCCGTACTACATCTTCGAGCAGGCCGTGCAGAGGCGGCCGTACGACGAGGCGATTTGGACCCGCGCCGGCTCCGTCTCGTGGACGGTCGCGTACGACCGGGCCAACCAGTACGCGCAGCTCTTCCTATCGCACGGGGTGAAGCCGGGAGACTTCGTCGCGCTGTTCATGCAGAATTCGCCCGATTTTGCGTTTGCCTGGGTCGGGCTGCTGGCCATCGGCGCTGCGCCTGCGATGATCAACTACAACCTCGCCGGCAAGGCGCTCCTCGGTTGCATCGAGATCAGCACGGCGAAGCTCATCCTCGTCGACGGGCCTCCCGATGCCGCTGCGCGGTACGAAGATGTTCGGTCCGAGTTGGAGATGAGGGGCGTCCACGTTGTTAACCTAGCCGAGGAGAGGCCGCGGATCTACCAGATCGATCCCGTCCGCCCGCACGATAACCTGAGGAAGGGTGTTATGCCCGGGGACGCGATGGCTCTATTCTACACCAGGTGAGATGACCCGGGCGCTACACAGGGAGATGCTTCATCTGACGTATGCAGTGGAACTACTGGCCTGCCGAAAGCTGTCCCGCTTCCTACCGCTGCTGCCGCCAGCTTGTCGCTTCCGGTGAGTGTTGATCGTGCATTCCGAATCTGCATGAGAGGCTAATGATATCAGAGTGATCTCGGGTTTCGTCCGACAAGCGGCGAGCAAGAACGTTGTTACATATGCATGGTAAGAAGCCTCCCTCTGCCTATTGGTGTCTGTACTCACCAAGATCATAGCCGTACTACCACGGAACTGGAGGCATCACGATGATCTCACAGATACTCGTAAGAGCGTCCCTCAAAACCTCCTCGAGACGCGATTCTAACAGTCTCCTAGTCAGGATCGACGGTCTGCATGGCCCCCAAGTTCAGCGTCTCCTCCTTCTGGGACGACGTCCGCGACTCCAATGCGACCTGGTTCGCCTACGTCGGCGAGACCCTCCGCTACCTCCTCGCGGCGCCCCCCTCCCCGCGCGACAAGGACCACCATGCCCGCGCCGCCTTCGGCAACGGCTGTCGGCCCGACGTGTGGCGGCGCTTCCAGGAGCGCTTCGGCATCGACACCATCTGCGAGTTCTACAACAGCACGGAGGGCGCGGTGGGCCTGCGCAATCTGTCACGAGGGGACTTCTTCGCCAACGCCGTCGGACATCACGGGTTGCTGTTCCGGTTCAAATACAGGAACACGATCGTCCCGGTGGCGGTCGACACGGATACTGGAGAGGTGCTGCGGGACCCAAAGACGGGGCTTGTCGTGCGGATGCCGTACGAGGTGGGCGGGGAGATCCTGGCCGAGCACCCCGGGGAGAGACCTTTCCCGGGGTACTTCAACAACCCGGAGGCGACGAACAAGAAGTATGTGAAGGACGTTTTGAAGAAGGGGGATGTCTTCTACCGGACTGGCGACTCGATGAGGCGGGATGCGGAGGGACGGTGGTACTTCATGGATCGGTGAGTCTTCCCGAAGTGCATCCTGACTCTTGCTAACAGGTCCCAGACTCGGTGACACCTACCGCTGGAAAGGTGAGAACGTTTCCACAGCGGAGGTCGCTGAGGTCCTCGGAGAGTATCCCGGAGTCAACGAGGCCGTCGTATACGGCGTCTCTCTCCCGGGCCACGACGGCAAGGCCGGCGCTGCGGCGCTTGACATTGCCGGGGACAAGAAGGGGACTTTTGACTTTGCCGACTTCCTCAGGTTAGTACTGTTGCCGAAAGTTCTCATGGATTGGCCCAAGCTAACCTCCAGGAAGGCACTCGCGATCCAGGCTCCCCCGATACGCCGTTCCGATCTTCATCAGGCTGTTGAACAGCGGCATCGCGAGTCATAACAACAAGCAGAACAAAGTGCCGCTGAAGCAGCAGGGCGTCGACCCGAGCAAGATCGAAGGGGGCGACCAGCTGTTGTGGATTGAAAGACATGGCAAGGGCCACACATATGTACCCTTCACCCAGTACGACTGGGACAGCCTCGGAAGCGGACGGGCGAAGTTGTAGATGTATCCAATGCTCATACTTGTAGCATATCTGATTGGTGCCTCTATGGACATATTCATGTTAGTGACGTCCTGAGATGTTAGCCATGTCGAAATCACATGCCGTGGCATCCCATCGGACACCTCCAAGTGAATAGTGACGTGCAGCCGCGAAGCCCTCTCCCAAACGAGAGTAGACACCATCATGCACCTCACCTGCATTCCGGCGATGATACGCGGGGGAGTGACCGGGGATAGACAGAGTCACACACATCTCAACCAATTACATCCCGTGATGTCAGTTCCTGAGAGGAAAAAGCTTGATGGTGTATTCCAGGATACGACGAACCCCGCACGACTCAATCCCACCCCGACGGATTGCGCGCGTTGGGGGATCACCCCTGCACAATTCACATGGAGATTCAGTGATATCGGATGGCTGGAGCCGAGGGAAACAAGCTGGAACAAGATGGTCAAACACGCCAACGAGATCTTGGCTTGGTCCCGGGAGGCGATTCAAAGAGGGTGACGGCCCGACCCCGTTTCGAGGACGACGTCGGTTTCTTTTGATTTCGTTACTGTGCCAATTCCATCCAACATGGCGGGAATGAAGCGGGCGCGCCTCATCTCCGCGGTCGCCATCACATTCACGGTCATCCTGATCTTCAAGAGCGGCAACGCGGACACGAATTCTCAAGCGACACAATGGAACAACGTCCCCCAAGACCATCCCCCGACCGAGGGAGTTCTTGATACGAAAATTCCTCCCGATCATGTCGAGGTCCCCTTGCTCGACAACAACCTCAACGTGGAGTTGCCGCCACAACAGGGCCATCTCGTTCCCGACGCGCACAAGCTGGCCACGGCGGACGACTTCATGTCGCACTTTGCCGCCGTGATCAATGAAAGAGGCATCTCGCAGGCCGAAGCACATACGACGTGCACATGGCCGGCCGACACGTACGTCGACTTTCAGTTCGCCGACTCGCTGGACTGGGTCGTCGAGGACCGCCCGGTGCTCGAGATCGAGCTCCGACGGCGCGAGTGGCATGACTTTGTCAAAGGCGGCATGATACCGTACGCGAGCGTCAAGGACCGATTCTCCGGGCGAGGGATCGTCATCGTCGCAGGCAACGCCGATACCATCATGCGCGTCAAGGTGATCCTACGCCAGCTCGAGAAGCTCGGCTCAACGATTCCGATTGAGATTCACTACTGGGACGACGAGATGGACATAGGCGCCATGGCCGAATTCAACGACCTTTATAGCCCCATCTACTACAACGACCTCTCCAAGGAGCACAACATCGTGCACGTCAAGAAAGACGACATCTTCGGGATCAACTACCAGCTCAAGACGGCAGCGCTGCTCAACGCCCGCTGGACTGAGCCCCTGCTCCTCGACTCAGACAACATTCCAATTCTTGACCCGGCAATACTCTACGACTCGGCGCAGTACCTCGAGTACCGCTCCGTCTTCTGGCCCGACATCGCACGCACGAGGCCTCGCAACCCGGCCTGGGCAATCTTCAACACGCCCTGCCGCATGGACGAGTACGAGCAGGAGAGCGGCCAGCTCCTCGTCGACAAGACGCGCTTCTGGTACCACCTGCAGCTCGCGTCGTGGCTCAACAACGAGCAGGGGTCTTACTACTCAGACTTCCTGCTCGGCGACAAGGACACCTTCCGCTTCGCATGGCACGCGCTGCGAACAACCTACGGGAAGCCGCGGCGCTGGCTCGCGAGCGTCGGGACGGACAACGAGGGGTTCTACTGCGGCCACTCGTTCGCGCAGCACCACCCGGACGACGGCCGCGTGGCCTTCCTGCACGGCGGGCTGGCCAAGACGGCCTCGCCCGAGGTCGTGCGGTGGAACCGCGACGTGAGGGGGGGATACATGCGGCACTACAAGCGGGCGCCGAGCGACGAGAGCCCCGAGGTGAGCGTCCGGGTCGCCATCAAGTTCGACGGGGCGGTGTACATGCCGGCCCACTCGGACAGGTTCGAGGCGGCGCAGTGTACGGACATGTTCGACGTGCCGGCGAGGGACCTGGACGAGATCATTCCCGGCTTTGAGCAGACGTTCCGCGAGATAGGGGGTTACTGGCAGCTGGATCAAGAGGACGCAGCAGCAGCGTTTGGTCGGGCAGGCTCTTGATGAGAATTGTCGCGAAGAATCGCCCCATAAGAATCCTTCGCGGACCGATTCTCTAAGCTGAACGCGAGACACGCCCGACTCTCAAATGGGGTCAAAGAGACACGCGAGGAACAAAGGTAGTCTAGCGCTTGCTTGTGGGCAGGCACTTTCTATCTGCCCGCCCCGACCAAAACGCCTTTTTGGTATCGTCGTTTGAACCAACGACTCAAAAGGCGGGATGAGGAGGCCATTCCAGATATGCTTAGACTGCATGGGACTAGAAGGGCACCGCTCTTGAGCTTGTTCTCTCAGCCTTCGGGTCCGACCAGCCCGGACCGGCCAAATGGCGCCGTCGCACCACTCAGCAGAGGCGATTGGGCGCCCAGGCCAGTCGAGATCTGCGCTTGTGTAAATTGTCAGTTGTGTGCAGACTGGATGCCACGAGGCTGATGGGAAGACGCCTGTGCCCGACGTTGAGGACGGATGGGGTTGACACAGGTCAACGCTCCTGTCTCAGCCAGTGGCCTCCGTCTGAGCGTTGAGAGGGTTTTCTTTCTTGTTTGACTTTTTGGTTTGTTAGACAAAGCATCGGACGACAACAAACGGCCGGGCACATCATGACTAGCTTGGGGACGACATCTCGTATCTTGATATCTCGAGAGCTCCAAGCTCAAATGTTTCAGAAGAACTGAGGAATCGATTGCCAAGCCCGCCGTTGGGAGCGCCATTTGCATCGTTGTTTCCGGTCCGGGGTCAAACCCGTGAGTTGCGGCGCTCAATATACGACACTCTCGTGTGTGCCCTTGGTGGAATCGGAATTTAGTGTGCCTCCGTTTTCCCCTTTTGAGCAAAGGTGCTTCAGATTCCTCTAGGGTTTTCCATCTCCTTCGATTCCCTGATCCACGATCGGAACGGGATTAGATGTTTCTCATGCGATGGCATCCGATTTGTGACGCTCGTATTTCAAGGAGCTAATGCGAGTGATCTGCAACTCTAGTCGCACATCAATCCCGAGACGTTGTCTCTATCATGCAGGATCTTGGGACATGTATGGAACGATGAGATGCTGGATATCGGATGTACATGAGCGTAACAAGTCGCCCATTATGCCCCATCCGAGATGCTCGTGCCCAATTGACGTGAGTCAAGCCCCTTTGACATGTTGCTGCTCACCTTCTCGGACGATGGATCTTCCGTCCTCAGCGGCAGTCGCCACACAGACAAACAAACCCCTTTGTTTCCTCGCCGTCGACGCCTCTTAGCCTGTACACCAAAGCCACCCTCAGGTATGGGCGCGGAGCATCCAATGAGGAACAATCTGATTCTCGTTGTTCTTCTCATCGCACTACGTTGAGGCGGAGCGCCTCAGAGTGCTTGGGCCAGGCCAGTGCGGCTCAAAAGGAAGCGGGAAACTAACGCGCGAAGGAAAAAAGCAACTATCTACGGACGTGCATTGCTTGACGGGACCGAGACTCCGAAAGGGCTAGTCAGCTTGACGCCGTCTTGTCATTTCCACAGCCAAGCTTCGTGATGAGCTCCCATCGCCGAAGATCGATCTGTCGAAGACCGGAGGATATAATGAGGCTAGAGGCCCCCTCTTCGTCGCTGATTCTGGATCATCATCCACCGCCTCATCATCTCATTGGTCTCTTACCACATTCGTTCCGACGTTGACATCGTCGTCCTCTCGTTCTACTACGTCCCTGTTTGCGAGTGCTGTGCAACTTGCGCCCGATACCGACAGATACATTCGCTTTCTTCTAATTCAAAAAGCCTTCGTTCATTCTTCATTACACAATATACCCTCCAAAATGCGTGTCTCTCTACTCGCCGCCGCCCTCGCGGTCAGTCCCGTCCTCGCCTACCCGGGCATGCAGGACACCGTAGCCGAGATTCGTGCCCGTGCCGGCATCAAGGACCCAGCGTACAGTCGCAACAGGATCCGTCCCCGCGTCGCCCAAGGCGGTCCACCCGGTAAAGGAGGCCCAGCCGGAAAAGGCAAGGGCAAAGGGAAAGGTCCCCGCGGTCCAGAAGACGACTCCTTGGACTCGGACGAGCTCATCGGCGACCTCCTCACACTCGAAGACCGCCAGCTAACCCGCGTTGGCAAGAGCGTCAAGGCCCTCCTCACCGGCGGCGAAAACCCCGAGAGCGACGAGCCTTTCAGGAGCACGCCACCGAGCCCCGGTAACCAGCCGCCCGCCAGGGGCACCCCGGCCTGCGCCGCTGATACGTGCTGCATCTGGAAGCACATCGCCAACGACATGGAGGTTGCCTTCCGCGGTCCCTCCGGCCGCTGCACTGACCTCGCCCGTGCCGCCGTCCGTTTGGGTTTCCACGATGCCGGCGGCTGGTCCAAGACGACCGGCGACCTCGGCGGTGCTGACGGCTCCATCATCCTGTCGCCGGACGAGATGTCACGCAGCGAGAACCTGGGTCTCCAGGAGATCGTCGACCAGACCAGGGTGTGGTTCGAGCAGTACAGGCAGTTCGGCATCAGCATGGCCGACCTGATCCAGTTCTCCGCCAACGCCGCCACCGTCGTCTGCCCCCTCGGCCCCCGTATCCGCACGTACATCGGCCGCAGGGACTCGGCCCAGAACTGCCCGGACGGCCTGCTCCCCCCCGTCACCGGGTCCGCCGACTTCCTGATCCAGCTCTTTGAAAACAAAACTATTAAGCCCCACGGTCTGACGGCCCTCATCGGCGCCCACACGACCTCGCAGCAGCGCTTCGTCGATCCCTCCCGTGCCGGCGACCCGCAGGACTCCACCCCCGGCGTCTGGGACGTCGCGTTCTATTCTGAGACCCTCGGCAGGGCCCCGGCCCGCGTCTTCCGCTTCGCGAGTGACATCGTGCTGGCCAGGGACTCGCGGATCAGCCAGGAGTTCCAGAGTTTTGCCGGCCCGGGCGGCCAGTCTCACTGGAACGAGGTAAGCATTGCCAGCGGCTACTAGTAGCACTTCATTACCCTGTCGACGTATGCTGATTAGTTTTCTCTCACAGGACTATGCCCGCGAGTACATCCGCCTCTCCCTCCTTGGCGTCTTCAACATCAACGACCTCACCGAGTGCACCAAGTCGCTGCCCGCGCGCACGAGGGACTTCAGGTCCCCCGACCAGGCCGGCCTCGACAGGTTTCTCAACTCCAACAGGCCCGATCCCAGGATTGCAGACGATCTCCGCCAGGGCCGCAAGGTCCCGGGGCCGGCGGGGAAGAGGAGGTAGAATGTGGTTTACTGTTAGCGGGGGGCGCACATGGATTTCAAGTACCAATTGAGTTGATTAAGCACGTTACCAAGAGTGATTGTAAAGTGGCACTTTAGTAAATGTGACTGCTAGATGTATTTTCAAGTTAAGCATCATTCTTACCAGTCCGAAAATCGATATCATCGTCTCAGGGACACACGTGAGTTTAGGCGATATGGCTCACAAGCATGACTTGAGATCGAAACAAGACAGTAATGTCAGTCCATCCCTAATCACTCTTTTCACGTCCAAACGCGTTACTTCCCGTCCACGGACTCTCCAACTGGCCAGTCATGGGCCGCGTCAATCCAGAGGCGGAGCTGTTAACAACCAGGAACCTACTTGCAAGCAGATTGCCCAACATCACCGCGGACCATCAAACAAGAGCACCACTGGTAGTCAACGGTGCTATTCAACTCGTAAGCATCCATGCCGGACAGTTTTGAGTTGTCCCCCACCCAAGAATTCGTCGCAACGTCAACCCAGTCGAGTGACCCGCACCAACTCCACAAACACACCACGAATCTCGGATCCGTCCAACATGAGCAAAATTCTCCAGCAACAACGGCATCCACCACAACCCACGATGCGCAACAAGCGCTTCAAGCCCTGATGGTCTAGCGGTATGATTCTCCCTTAGGGTTGTCTCTGACAGCACGCATGGGAGAGGTCCCAGGTTCGATCCCTGGTTAGGGCCCAATCCTTTTGCTTTTGCTCATGGTGGCCTTCTATTCTCGTGAGATCGATCAAACATCGTCTTCTGCACTTTTCTTTTGTCATTTTTCAACGACCGGTCGATGGTTAGTCAACATGGACAGGCTCACTGAGCAAACAGTAAATCATTTGTTCCTTGGTGTTGGCAGCTGTCAGTCAGTCACTGAGTCACTCCGCACTTCACATCACATCATCAATGTCTTCGGTACTTGAAGCGCCGTCACCGAGTACGGGCCAACTGGAGAAGACGTCACGACCATGATCTGGCCGGACTTACCGTGTAGTAAAGAGATCGCAAGAGCCGTACATGTGGTGCATGCAGTCGATCACTTCCGCGCCTCTCGCTTGTCAAACAACGCCGTCTCTGCGATCCACACTGCGGTGGCACCCGACATTCGAATTCAAGCTTCCAAGGGAGAGTCTGGTTGTTTTCCATCACAGCAAATCTCACACGCGCTCGGCCCGTCTGGAAGGACGGCATCGTCGAGGGCAATGCTTGGGTTCCATCTGAGACTCGGGCCGACAGCTGGTCATTCACGGCTTGAAGCTAGTGACGCATCCGAGATCAATGACATACTCATCTAAAACCAATCATCGAGAGACGAGACCTGTCTGTCGTGAGAACCTGACAATAGCGTGGCGGCGCTAGTCAAGAGGGCAACTCCTTCGATCTTGAAGAGGTCACTTCGCTTGTGAAACTCGTGCATGCAGTTCAATATCCGCAGTTGATGTGGTCTAGACTTCGGTACAGTAAACTCCTCCGTGAAGACGGACTTCATTTCCCTGGAGCTTGTGGAACACAAGCATCTGCACGGTTCAGAAACATGGTTCAAAACATGTGGACTTGAATAAAGAGTGTTGGCGCAGACTCGGGGGGGAAACTCTCCGACTGTGCGACCAGCAATTGCCAACAAGCGATCCGTCGAGGACATGATGCCTGCATCCTCATGATGGCGAGGAACCATCGCAAGCCCGAAGCAGGGAATGTTACTCGGGGAACAGGACCGAGGTGGCTTTTCCTACGACAAAGAAACACCGTGTGCCCACGGGCTTCAATGCCGAGGACCTCGTAAGAAGTTTGCATTGGGAGCTGCCATTTCCCTTTAATCTGCGCATCTCCCTTGCGTCAAGAAGTATGACAACGGAACCGAGGACGAGAAGTCAGGTTTGTCCACGGCTGGCCCCCCGCAGACCCGCGGGAAGCTGTGGCTTGCATCTATCTCAAACCTCAGTTCATCTAAATGGTTGTTGTTTCTTGTATTGATGGGCCGATTGATGCTTGATTGCGAGCAGAGGCCGAGTGTTCGAGTGCTGCAAAACTGCCAGTGAGCTAACCGGGCATATCCCTTTGAGTCAAGTCCAAGCATCTAGCACCTAAATGCTGCGCGGAATAACATCCATCCAGTGGCAATGCGCTTTTACTCTCCCTCTTTTGAGACCGCAGGTCCAGTGTTGATGAAGACCATCCGAAAAGAGGCCGTTGCGGCGAAGGTCTATGAAGCGCTCTCCTCGCAAACCAGTCTCCCATCCATCACTTTCCAAGTTATAATAACAGTAACAGTATTCGCCCTGTGCCCAGCTCTCTCTACCTCATGCTCTCCAAATAGAACGGAGAGAAAGGAACAACCTCCAGTCGGTGTTCCGCATCCGGCACTCCTGAAATCGAAGCGCACCTTGGATGACGATTGCCATGTCTCGAAAGCCTGTTCTTGCCCTGCTATGGGTGTTGGCTCTAGCCCAAGCTTTGCCGGATCTTGCACAGAGCAACAGCTTCACTCAATTTTGGAACTCTTCGATCCCCCCTCCGTTGCCGACATGCGCGGACGGCACTGGTCTCTGCAGCCTGCCAGCTCCTGTTACTCCCAGCTCCAACTCCCCGGCCACTCTCAGTCCCAACTCCACAACCGTAAGTCGTCGGAAACCCCGGTATCCTCGGTGTCAGAGTTGACTTGTGACATAGCTTGCTCCGTTGCCGATTCCCACCTCCTCGCGCTGGCAGAATTCGAGTTTGACGTCGATGAGCAGGGAGTCAACCAGGCCATGGATGTCCCCCGGGTTCTCTCAAGGCATCCCTTGGGGCAATTCCACAATCGCTTCACCTTTAACCAGCGTCTCCGAGCGCCCGCGTGGCAACAACTCTACCACACCGGCGATTGCTTCATCGTCACGCAGCATTTCAGAGCGTCCCCGTGGCAACACCACCACATCGGCAGTGAGACGTACCTCAGCGATTGCCTCCTCGTTGCCCAATACCTCAGAGCGCCCCCGTCGTAGCAACACTACGACACCGGCGACGACATCCCCGACAATCAATCAACCTGTCACCGTAACAGCGACCATCATAAGCGTCAGTGTTCAGTCACCGTCTATTCCCGGCGGCGCGAGCACGCCCTCTACATCGCCAACCGGACTTTTCGGGCCGCCGAGCATCGGACCTCCCCAAAGACCTAGTTCTTCACCATCTTCTTCGCTCATTCCCATGCCAAACTTTCCGCCTCCGCCGCAGACGCAGAATCCTGCTACTACTTCGTCCCTCTGGGTTCCAGGCCCCATCGTTCCCCCTCCTGGGCGAGGATCCACGGGCGACGTCTCGCCCGGGGTAACAGCTTCTCCCGAAGCACCGACATCAAGCGTGAACCCCACCACGGAGGCACCTCCCACAATCACCGAACCCCCTCCCGGAGCGGAGTTTGTAACCCTGACTTCGGCAACGTACACGTCCCCCACCTACATCACAACCACTTCTCCGGGTGGCAGTGACCCTACGATCGTTCCAAGTAAGCTTTCGGTGCAGCTCGGTCAAGGCACAGGCTAACAGTTGGGCGTCTAGTCATCATTCCCTTCAAGGGACCTCCCGTCATCTGCTTCAAGTGCTTCCCCAAGTTCCCGCCCAACATCGCAATCAAGACGCCCGAGTTCTGCATCCAGCTCTTCGGCTTAAAGATTGGCAACTGTCCTCCCGGGAGCGAGAAACCTGGAGGTGGCGGCGGAGGCGATGGAGGAGACAAGCCCGACGACGACCCCGACGACCCCAAGTCAAAGTCGGATGAAAAGTCGACTGCGTCTTCCACGTCGTCCTGTACCGTCACCGTCACCGCCACGCACCGGACTGTTTTCTGTTCCGTGACTCGAGGTAAGTAACAAACATGTCTTGTCTTTCCCAAGCTGCTAGGGGGGCTCTGCTAACACAACCGCATAGCCGTGACCGAGGGCACCAAGAAGCGCACGAGTGTCAGCACAACCTGCATAACCAGCGCTTACACGACGGTCACGGGCTGCAGTGTCATGAACTCGGTGACGACCTTGACAAGCACGCATGCCTCGACGACCACCGTATCGGCAAGACCACTTCCCTCCTGCGCCCCTGGCGGCGGATGCTCCGGTGATTCTTGCAAGGCACCGATGCAACCCCAGCCCAGGGATCTAGAGAAGCGCGGAGACCCTGCAAACGGACAGTGGGTTCAGCCCGGGGACTATTACCGCGGCTACGACGAGTTTCTCCCGCTCCAGGTTCGAGCGGCACATGACGGGGCAGGCCCCTTCGCCCCGGATCTTCTCAAAATTCCGCGCAACGATGAGATCGCTCCCAACTCGCTCCCAGTATCAACGCAATGGATCCCCTTCGGCGACCAGGTGACCTCGCTCGCCATCAACACTCTTGGCGGCTGCACAGCTGTTATTCTGGTTTCTAGGAGAGGCGCATGGGCCTGCCACATATGGGAAGACAGCATGAAAAATGAGGGAGAGTACATACGAGACGCTCTGGATGCCTATCGTTACAGATCCGGAGACAATGACCCGACCCAGCCTTACAACGAGTACGGCATCATGAACCTCATAAACAACCCCCAGATTGGCGACCAAGGAACCATGTTTGGCGACGAGTTCACAGACCCTGCCCTCCTGGACTTGCGGGCTTACATCCTTACCCCGCGTCGGGGGCTCAGGGTCAATATGGGCAAGCTCATATACGTCGACGAGAATAATGTGCCGCTGTCCACCGACGACATTCTGGACCCGGAATACGGAAAGCCCGCCCGCGAGGTGCACGATAACGGGGAATACCCCATTGCCGCTGGCACGATCGAGTACGACCTCGTGTCGGAGGACCTGTTCGAGCACAAGAAGATCAGCGTCTACACCCGACCGTACAACAGGATCCCGTTGTCCCCGGCCGAACTCTTCAGCGCTCTAAACGGCCAGACAAGTTTTGAAGATGCAGAACGTGTTATATTTGACCACGATTTCAAGACCCCCCGCGGGAAGGCTCTCATCCAGTACCGGCCAGCGACAAACTGCGAGGACATGGCCAGGTGGAGGATATGGTACGACTTCAAGCCGGTGCCGATGGCGGAAACAGAGTGGGAACCGACGGATCAGCAGATCTTCCAACGCCTACCCCCGCAAGGTCGGAACCCGGTCCGGAGGCAAGCCGGCGCCCCGCCCAGCACCTCTACCCGCGCGGCGGCCTGTCCGACCAAGAAGCCTCATCCCATCTGCGAGGTGGGGAACTGCGGCGACGCCGGATGCGAAGCGCAGATGCCCCCGCTAGCCGACGTCGACGTGGAGCGGCGCAGCATCGAGAAGCGCGGGAACCCGGAACAGGGCGACTGGATCGACACGAGGGACTACCCGAACGGCTATCCCCAGTTCATGACGGACCAAATGACAGCGGCGCGTCGAGCCTTGGAAAACCCGCCCGAGCCGGGGAGGTATCATCCCAAGCTATTGCTTAGGCCTCCCGTTGCAGTGCCAGGGATAGATGTGGCAGAATACGTCATGAGCGAGCACCTCGAGTTCAGGGACAAGGTAGAGTCTCTGGCCATCGATACAATCTACGGTTGTACCATCGTCGTCATCATGTCTAGGCGAGGCGCCATCGCAGGCCACTTCTGGGAGAGTACCATGCGGGACCCAGCCAAACTGGACCGCGCTTTCGACCGCTTTCGATACGGGTTGAATGAAGACTCGCCGGCCTTCCAGTTCGCTAAGCATGGCATTATGAACCTCTTCAACAACCCGAGTCAGGGAAGCAAGGGCGTCATATTTGGCGACCTCCGCCACGACAGCCTGCATTCCTTGGGCCTGCACGCCTTCATTATCACGCCTCGTAAGAGGCCTGAATACCTCCCTGAGCGCACAGACGAATGGTTGCAGAACCCCATACCAGCCCTCGAGGTAGCCAACCCCAACTCCGTGATGGCCATCGTCTCCCAGTTGAACGAGATTTTCCCAGGGAACATTCGGGTAACTACCAACCAGTATGTCCCGCCGGTGCTGACGCAAGCCCAGATGGACGCGTTTCAGCGGGGCGAGAGGACCAGGACTCAAATTTTTGCGGATCTTGTAGCGCAGTATCGCGAGACGCCCACCGGGAAGCTCGTGATACAGTACCGCCCGGCCAGGAGATGTTCGGAACTGGCCGGGTGGCGCCTCTTCTCGGGGAGGACTGGGGACCTCCGCACCGTTATGTTCGATCCGGAGGAGGGCCAGGTCTTCCGGGCTCCCGGGGCGCCCGCCCAGCCGGGCGGTCCGGCCAAGAGGCAGTCGGGCTGCCTGCCGCGCCCGATCGACAACGACAAGAACATCACGACCTCGGCGGGGTCTCCGGGCTCGCAGCCCACCGGGCCAGCCATCTCGGGATCGCTGGGAGTCAGCGGCTCGGTGACCCGCACGGGCATGATGCCTCCTTTACCGACAAACGGCACTAACGCAGCCACCACTCTGCGTACGGGTTCCGGGACGGGATCCAGGACTGGCACGGGCATGGTGCCGCCTCAGCCCACAAACGGCACCAACGCAACGACGGCTCTATTGACAGGATCTGGTACTCGTTCGGTGTCGTTGCCGACTTCCGCGATGGCTTCGCTGAATCGGACGTCTTCCACCGCATTATCCGGCGGGACTGGGACGTGGTTTACGGGAACGATGAACAACACGCTACCCGGAGGCAAGACGTCGTCCTCGACGCGAACGACGCCAACGTCATGGTACACCGTGTCCCTGAGTGCCTTCACGACGACGACCGTCAGCAAGGGCATCAAGACCGTCACAGTCATTGCCGCCCCCAAGACCACGTCAAAGACCACGTCCAAGTCTACGTCCACGTCCACGTCCAAGAAACCGACTCCCTCGACGACGACGCCCAAGCCCACCCCGACAACCTCCAAGGCACCTCCGAAACCGCCCCCGAAGCCGGAGCCGTCCGAAGCCGTCTGGATCTACCTTCGGAAGCAGATTGACGGGTCTTCCGGGGCCATCGGCGGCGGCGAGATGTGGATGATGATGCCGTTCAAGCGCGAGCAACAGATTCTGAAGCTCTGCGAGACGGACGAGTTGGGCTACAAGTATAAGGACTTTTTTTCGTCGCGCTACTGGCCCGAGAGCTTCGACGCAAAGAAGGACGTCTTCGGGAGGAAGAAGTGCAAGTACAGGTGGAACGGAGACGGGAAGAAGACGTTCGGGACGTTCCGCTGCGAGGGCGTCGAGGAGTTCGCCTGCATCCTGGACCCAGAGCACAAGCAGGTCTTTGAGTGCGACGACTCCTACAACACCGATTTCCACCCCAAGGTGAGGTGCTGGTTCCCCGTCAAGTGAGAAAAGGCCAGGAATGTGGACACGGGGGGGATGCCGATAGGGGACTCCGGGATTATGGTCGTTTGTGTGTGTTCCCTTGCCTACCTACAGCCTCTGTGTACGGATATTGAATAGTAAATTCAAGTCATCTCTCGTGGCTACCTGAAAACTCCAAATCCGGCAATGCAGCTGAATTCATCCAAATCACAACGTGCCTGCTCAGGCGCACGCCGATCTCAGCCCCCAAATCCGAACATGCCTCGCGCACATGCCGAAGAATACCATGTCCGCCCGAACCGGCAGTTTCTTGTGAGACATTAACCTTCTGGCGCCGTGGGAACTGGCGAGAACGGCTTCGTTGCGAAATTAGCCGGCATTCCTCGCGAGCGCGGAGGCGGACCGCTGGACACGAGCTCACTTGGCAACCAACGTCTCGGCCAAGCCCCGGTGGCTTGTGCGGTTTCGGTTGATGCATGTAAGCTTACTGATTGTCGTTGGACTTGACCTCTTCGTGGGATAACCTCCTCTCGGCTGAATTTGTTTCCGCATCTAGGCCGAAGAAACTCGCATCTTCAGCGTATTGAGGCGCAGGGGATGTCTCTGTCAGGGCTGATTCTGAGAGGCATGGGGACCGATGCGTTCCAACGAGTGAGAGATGTTTTCGGGGTCCAGATAACAACAATAGTTGCAAGCAGCAACGAGATCGCGTATATAGGACGGAGGTTCTCGGCAGCTTCAAGATCAAATCCTTTTCCTCTCCACACTCCTTTCCTTGAGCTTCTCCAGTGACCAAGCATTATTGACACAATGGCCGCTATTCTGAACCTCGTCATGCCGAGTCAGGCCAACGGCCTGCCCAAGGTGGGAGACATCCTCAGGCAGCCCGACCTGGCGCAGCGAAAGGAGAAGCTCAGACAGAGAATCTCGGAGCTTTCCCTGCTGGACTTTGACCCTGGCGTCTTCGACAACGAGCTCCTGAAGCAGGGTATCGTTGCCCGGCTCGACCAGGACGACTTCGGAAAGAACGCGAGGCCCGGCAAGGGCAGGATCACCGAGGGCACCTACGAGGGAACCCAAGCTGCCATTACTCACGCTTACCAGAAGATTGAGCGCAGGTGAGCAAGAGACATCTTCCTTCCACACGGACGTCGTTAATAACCCTCCCAGCTTCGAGACCTACTTCGACGTGCTCCAGATCGAACCTAGCATCCCCCGCTTCATCGACCTCGAGTTCAAGCGCAAGATCTACCAGTACTCTTCGTTCCCCTACAAGGAGGACGGCGGCCTCGCCTACCCCCCTCACCTCCAGTGCATCCCCCTTCCGGATCGCGTGCCCGAGACGCACATCTTTAACCGTCTCGGCCTCCTGGAGACCGCCGTCATGGTGCGGCAGGTCATCCCGGACAACATCGTCGACCGCGACAACATCATCAACCGCGAGCGTGCGCACATCCTCAACACGCTTGACACGATCCTCGGTGGTACGCCGTACGCCGGCCCCAAGATCGCCGACTGCGAGCGCTACAACAAGTTCCACCGCAAGACGGGCACCGACATCGCGCGCGGAACCAACGTTGGCCTCCTTCCGGACTGGTACTCGGACCGGCGCTTCGCCGAGCAGTCATTCACGGGAACCAACCCGACGACGCTCGAGCGCGTGCCGCAGGATCTCCTCGACGAGTTCGTCGACGCCGCACGCCGCCTCGGCTACGACTTCTGGGCCAAGCACCTTGATCAGCTCAAGCCCGAGGTCCTCTTCGTCCAGGACTGCCGCTACTTCCGCGAGGCCGTCGGCGCCAGCCCGCACGAAACGATGCACCACAAGGAGCCCAACTCGGACGACAACTGGGCCTGCGCGGCCGTCTCGCTCTTCCAGCTCCACCCCGACGGCAAGCTGCACCCGGTCGCCATCGTGTGCGACTACAAGGGCAGCATGTCCGAGTCCGTCACCATCTTCAACCGCCGCCACCGCCCGTCGGACCCGTCCGTCTTCGAGAAGGAGGACTGGCCGTGGCGGTACGCGAAGACGTGCGCGCAGGTGACGGACTGGATCCGCCACGAGGTCGGCGTCCACCTGACGCGGGCTCACTTCATCGAGGAGTCCGTCATCGTCGCGACGCACCGGACCATCCCGATGGAGCACGTCGTCTTCCGCCTCCTCCAGCCGCACTGGTACAAGACGCTCTCGCTCAACGCCTCGGCGCGCCAGACGCTCGTGCCGCAGGTGATCCGCGACCTCGTCGGCCTCAGCCCGGACCAGTGCTTCAAGTACATGGCCTACGAGTTCGAGAACTTCGACTACCAGGACAACTACGTGCCCAACGACCTCGAGCGCCGCGGGTTCCCCAACACCAAAGAGGGCCTTGAAGATAAGCGCTACAAGAACTACGCCTACGCCAAGAACATCCTCTCCATGTGGCACGTCATCCGCAAGTACGTCCGCGCGATGCTGCTCACGAACTACGACGAGCACAAGGCGGACCAGCAGATCCGCGACGACCCGAGCGTGCAGAACTGGTGCCGCGAGGCCCAGGACGGCGGGCGCGTCAAGAACTTCCCCACGATCCGCAGCCTCGACGAGCTCACCGACGCCATCACCATGTGCATCCACATCGCGTCGCCCTTCCACACGACGGTCAACTACCTCCAGAACTTCTACCAGGCCTTCGTCATCGCCAAGCCGCCCATGCTGTGCCGGGACCTCCCGAGCTCGCTGGACGAGCTGCTGGGCTACACCGAGAAGGACCTCACGAAGGCGCTGCCCATCGGCCGGCAGCGCGAGTGGCTCCTCGCCGCGCAGGTGCCGTGGCTGCTCAGCTTCAAGGTCGCCAGCGACCGCAGCCTCATCTCGTTCGCGCAGTCGCAGTGGCGGACGCACTGCCGCTGGGACCGGGAGAGCAAGCGGATCCAGAGGGCGAGCGAGGCCTTTTACTACGACCTCCGCGAGCTCGAGGTCGAGTTCGTCGTCACGAGCATGATGATGGACAAGGGAAGCGTGCCGTACATGGTCATGGACCCGAGCAACACTGCTGTTTCAATTCTCATCTAGACTTCTTCTTCTTTGTTCTCGCAATAGCCACCATTTAATAATGCCATTTAATCTAGATATCGTATTATCTACCTTGTTTATTGTCCTTGATATTGTAAATCCGCTCCCCTTGGAAGCATTGACATCATGAGTACTCGTCAGAATCGAGGTCAGTCTAGTCAGAGTAGTCGTCAATCCAGCACACAGGCCCGACGTTATAATTGCGAGACTGAAAGGAGTCTCCACGGTCGCCCCCTTCGATACCCATCAGAACACGCAGAGGAAGCGTGGATAGCTCGGACCGGACACCGTCCACGTCGAAGTCACTGTCTCCAGTGGAGAATTTCCTACCTCCAGTGTAGTAGCCGACTTCCAGGGCCTCGAGGTTCGGAAACCGGCCTTCGCTGGCAGCGTTGTCGATCCAGAAGACATGTTCCGCCATCCGGTTGGACCATCGCACCAGGCCAAACGTCTCGAGGCTCGCGGGGAGCGTTGCTATGGCACCTCCGGCTCTCCCACCACGGTTTTCAAAGTCGCCTGAGTAGACCGTCAGACTTTTGAGTCTAATGAAACTATCAAAAGACTGGAAGCACTCATCGTCCGGCCAGTCCTCGAAGTAAAGCTGCCGCATGCGCAAATGCAGATCGGTCAGGCTGCCTGCGTACTGCGCCAAGACATCCAAAAGACGACGCGGGCTGACGACAAGTTGGGCCGAAGAGGCACCCGCAGTGTACTTGAACCGGCGCAGGTTTCTAAAGCTGATTGCAAATTCCATGAATTCTGTTTCTTTTAACATGCAATCTTCCAAAACAATCTCCGTCAGGTTGAGAGCGATGGTGTAGTACCGCAGCTTCGTGCATTCGTTGCAGCGCCGGGAATAGATCCGGTCGAGGCCGCCGGGCGCAAGACGCATAAAGTAGTCGATGTCCTCGAGAGAGATCCATGAATTACGGGGCTGGTACCGGTGATCTGGCAGCAGACTTATCGACTTTAGTCGCGGTAGCTGTTCGGCCTTGGACGACCACGTCCTCAGGCGCGGCTTTACAAGATAATGGTCGACCACTGAGGAGCCCAGTAAGCAAAGGTCCTCCAGATTTGCCGTGCTACTAAACAGGAGGTCCAGTAGGTCTTCTGTTCCTAAATTCACCGGGTACAATAGTCGGTACCTCGGGCGTCCGGCTGCTCGCAGTCGCTTGATAAACTCCTTGGGGATGAATTCCAGCCTGACGCGCTTGACTAGCCGCCCAAGATCGGGGCGGAGCTGGAGGGTGTAGATTAGACAAGCGAGCCTGCTGAATGGTTTCTTGATTTTCAGAACAGGGACCTGGATCTGTTGATAAAGTAAAGGCTGGGCTATCTTCCTGAAAAGAGTATTGACCTTACACATGGTTGCCAGTCGCCCCTGGCAAACGCTCCAGTCGTCGTCATTGTTGTCGGGCAAGATGAAGGGTATAATGTGATAGAAAATCTCCGCGGGGAGCCGTACTATCTGTTTTTGGGTTGTGTCGGCCATGGTGAGAACGTCTTAAGATTGTTTGGGGGTAAAGATGGAACAAATTGGGACAAACGGTGATCAGCATGGAATGGGTGTGATATTTAAATGCATACGAAGCTGAGGACCTTGAGCGATAGTCTAGACACTGGGCTTTCGGGTGTTTATCCAGGTATTTCTTTGACTCTTCTGCAAGCCTACTCAAAACAGACTTTGAGGCTGAAAGCTTGTTTTGAATCCATCCAGAGTGCCGCAGTTTGCCAAACATAGAAAGGAGAAAAGACAATAATCTTGAGACTGGTATCATCCAAGGTAGATCTCGAGTTGCGAAGAACGGCCAGCTTACCTGCGTCCTGGTGAAACTCGGCAAAGCTTCTTGAGGAAGAGTTTCTGGCGATTGCTGACTTGTTCGTATTTGTCGTGATGCCTCAGGGTGTGTCGCTTCAGTGTAAGTCGCCGTTACTTTACGGCTGACGCCCACGAAGCAGAAGCCTTTCACCTCAGCGCCACTTTATCATAAAGTTTAAGGGAAATAAAGCAGAAAAATACCAGTCAGTCTCTTCTTTCCTTCTATCACTTATACTTTTCATTCAATCATCAAACCACTACCCGACTGTGTACATTAGCAGGAGCGTTACTTCAACTAGATCTAAGCCACGACGAACCCAAGCTCAGGCATCAGGTATTCATATCCATGAAACCAATACAGAAGATGAGCTGACGATTTAAAAGCACCAGCGGGACTCGACAGCACACCGGGCGACGACACCATGGACAGACTCTCGAATATGCCCGTCGAGCTCATACTCGAGATCTTCTCCTCAGTCCGCCAGCTCAAGGATGACATCAATCGCAGCAGTACCCATCGGTATTCTCCTGAAGTGGGAAATTTCGATACCACTCGGAACTGGAAATCGCAGAGCACATTGGCAAGTCTCTGCCGGGTGTCCAGATCCCTCGGAGGCATAGCCGAGGGCTTTCTGTACCAACAGATCCACGTCGTCGTTGGAAACCGGCCTCAATTTCAATTCTGCAAGCTGCTCCAAACCCTCGCCCGCCGCCCGCACCTCGCCAGCCTCGTGCGGTTCCTCAAGGTCACCTACGATTGGGACCCCTCCGACTATCGCAACCCTCTCGCCGACGTGGCGCTCCTCAAAAAGCTGGCTCGCGAAAGCCCATACACCGGTGGTCCAGCGGAGGGATGGCACATGGACATGGACCAAGCCAAGACCATCATGTTGCTTCTTTTGCTCGAGCGCATCCCCAACGTCGAGACGATATCCCATTCTGTTGATAAGCACCGCATGGATAGCATCACCTGGAGGCCGGTCCCGATTCGTCCACGTCCTAGGCTCCCCCCTCTGCGCAAGCTCAAATTGTTCAAGGTGTACCCAGGCCCCGAGGGCAATATGCTGGCTTTTAGCATGCAGGATGTACAGGATATCTGGAAGCTGTTGCCGATGAACCTTGACACGGTCGCCATCCAAAGGTGGAGCGTGGTGGGACCCCCCGACTTTTTCTACAACGTTCGCGACCTCAGCCTCAACAGCTGCAGGCTGGGATGTGCCTCGTTGAGATCGCTTCTTCGTTCCTGCAAAGACCTGCGTCGATTCAGCTTGACACACGGAGACTTATCAGTCTGGTCTGGCAGGTCAGGCCAGGTGAGAGGCGAAGACTTCTTGTCACCCAAGAAGTGCTTCGACGCGTTGAAGGAATATTCAGCGGCGACCCTTACTGAGCTGGAATTGGAGGCGGTTGACCCAGGTCACCCGTGGGACTCGCCGCATCTATTGTATACGGGTGGGTACCACGGCTCGTCCTACGAGTTCACCAAACTTGAAACCCTGACTCTCAGCTGTCAAAGTGATGACGGGTTCATCCCCATCTGCGGCCCCGCGGAGGCGGTCATCAGAACACTCCCGGAGAGCCTCAAGCACCTGACGATCAGGAACTGGTCGCCATCCTCATCCGCCATGTTTAAGATTCAGGACGTCGCCTGGCTTGCTGATGCAGCCACCGAAGGCAGGCTTCCCAACCTAAAGGCCCTGGAGCTGGAGTTGCGAACCCTCTATGTGTTCCCCGGTCAAAAGACGGAGGTTGAAAGACAGGTTGAACTCCTGGCGAGACAGTTTTCCAACTATACGCTGCCCATCACAGTGAGTCGCCGCCTCAGGCGGCCTCTCCGGTGAGGCACATACGGCCAGAGGAGGAGGACAATCGTGACCAACGAACCATAGTAATAAAAATGGCAGATAGCAACAATAGTGACGTTCAGTAATAACGACAGTAATAGTAAGAGAAAAAGCAGTGACAAAAGTAATAAAGACTGCAGTACGGATTGTTTCCGCGAATAGTTCAATGGCTCACACCAGTATAATGGTTAAACGCTGCACACAAACTTCACCCAGAGTACGACGCTAACAACAACACCTACTGTGGACTGCCGCCGCGCTACTGCAGTGTACGATGCAAGGCAAGTGTCCGTCCGTTGGGGAAACGTGCCACAGATATTTCGCCATGGGTCGACTTTTAGATTGAGGTGGGCAGTTCAAACAGTCCATCCGCCGTCCTGAAAACATGCGATTTTCAGTTTTGGTGGAGGATGCGGAACACATTGCTATGGGGAAAAAGGAAAAAAATTCCGGCATTCAAGCCCTACGGGAGATGCTCCGCTCTTCCGGCATGCCCTCCGGAGGCAGCGGTAGCGATCTTTGAGTGCAATATTCACGATGACAGAGCAAGTGAGAGCAGAAGTTGGCATAAGTTTAAGGATTTTGAGATTTTTCTGAGTGTTTTTAGTGTGTGTGTTGAAATTGTTTTTGTCCAGTTACACAATTCCAACTCCAAGTCTCCTTCGTCGCGTAACCCTCTTTCGATCCAACGCCATTGCTGAAAGAAACTCTGAAAAGCAGTGGGGGTATGGGGGTATTCCAGCAGTTGTTGAGAAATGCAAAAATCAATCGTATAAACACCGTGCCAAAAAGAAGCCAAGCGGCGAGCGCCCCTTCTTGCCACCCGGGAATAGCAAGTCGTGACGGCGAAATCCGATGTGGTGGATGTTGAGCCTCGACGCCTCCCCGAGAAATTTTCGTCCAGGGGGAGGCTCAGATCTCTCTGAAGGCGAGCGGATTGCATCGGCTTTTTGACTTTGTCGTTGCCTTGTGGGGGCGGCGGCTCAAGCCAGGCTGCGCTCCAAGATGAAAGGCGCGTTGTCCCATTGGCGGCGCCGGGCGCGTCCGGAAGGGGGTGGTATTTGATTTGTGGTTTTTGTTGGTGATGGATATCTGGTGGTGGTGGTGGTGGTGGTTGTCGGAGCCTCTCTCGGTGTAATGAAAAAAGAAGCGCGAAGTGGGCGATGCGACGGTAGGGGCCGGAAGACTTTTTTTCACGACCCCATCGTTGAAGGTTCCGTCACGGGCTCATCGTCGTTCCTCTTCTCGTCAAGTCGTTTTCATTTAGAGGCAGGTCTGGCACTCGTGGTGGCCGCAGGACGGGCACGAGTTGCTGATGACGATCATGCTTCCGCACTTGCAGCAGCTGGGGGCGGCGGGCATCTTGGCTGTTGTTTGGGAGTGTTGGTGTTTGTTAAAGGTTGTAAGGCGAGGTTGCTCGAGGCTGAAGCTGGTTTTCTTTGTTGTTTGTTTGACGTTCGAGTGAGTGATGAGGGAGAAAGAGAGAAACATCAACGAAAAGGATGGAGGAGAGAGCCAGAACTTATAGACGTTTCCCTCCTCCTCTTCTCTCTCTCCCGTCTTCCCGTTCCCGGCCTGCCGTCCATCGGAGCCCTTGGACCCCTGGTCTGTCCTTCGTCCTACGTCCAACAAGGCAAGAAGGAGAAGGAGGCGTGTAAGTGGTGTGCCGGTCCCCACGGATGGTCGGGTGTACATAGCACAGCATCACACACACCTCCATCACACATTATCCATGGCTGGGTGCTGCATGGGTCATGGTTGGTTGGACCCTGAGAGAGGCGCGCACAGAGAGAGGGAGAGAGAGACGGACCAGCAAATCGCAGCCGCCGATCGGATGCGGGGTTTTAGTTTGAGAGTTTTGACAGGGCCTTATTACTACACATCTCCAGAGAAACTCAAAAAGGACTGGTAGATAAAAAAGTAGTTGAGAAAGGAGGCGCAGGGCTGGGCTTGTCTCTCACTCCGAGCTCGCATGTCTCTCTCCCTTCAGCCTGAGTTTAGCGTGACCAACTGCCCTGACGTAGGTGTAAAAGAAAAAGAAGCTGCTGCAGCGTGCACGAGCCATGGGGGATCCGGTCCTGCGGGAGAATTCGGTGAGGGCGAAGAGACAATTCCCATGATTTCTCTTACCCTCAGCTATCGAGTAATACCATTCACCACGCCGACCAGTCACCACGCCCACCTCCGTCACGACGCGTGCGGTGCGGGTTTACACTTCGCTGCCAAGAGGGCGTCGGCAGGCTCCGGGGTCCGGCGGGTGAAACGCTGCGCTTGGAGATGCACAGATGGGACGTGGCGGGCATGGGACGAGTAGGGCCCGGGGCCATCCCTTCATCGTCATCGTCTCTCTCCTCTCGAGTCCAAGGAAGTGGTGGTGAAGTGAGGGCGAGGGAGGAGGATGCCACACCACGGCAGTCTCCCAAACGCAGCTATCCAGCTCCTCATGGCAGCACTCTCTGTCTCTGCCTCCCACCCTCCTAGCCCCAAGGCAGTGGAAGCCTCCGACGCGTCCGGCCTGTGGGAGGATGGGAAAAGCGACTCGTCTGTCTCTCTGCTCCCACGTCTGTCTCATTCGTGCCGCATAGCATGTGCGGTGTGACAGAGAGAGAGAAGTACTCTGCAGTTCATCTCACAAGCTTTCCCATCCCCCCCAGAATTGGGTTTCCCTCCCCTTCTCCCCCCACGTTCGCTCGGGGACGACTGCAGGCAAGTGAGAACAAGCAGCAACAGTCCTGCGGGTAGCCCGACGCGGCCAACACCGGGGGGCGGCGGCCAGCGAATCGGCGAGGGGATCACACCCTATTCCCCCATCACCTCTCACTCCATTGGACGGGCTCGGTATTATGCGAATGCTGGGGAAATGGAAATGGGAACCGAGCTAATGGAAGGCCCGCGATAATGGACTGCGGAGGAACAGGGGTTCTGATGCGCGTGGTGGGCACTAGCGCACGAGAGTGGGCGGCGCCTTTTTTCCTCTGAGATGCATGCAGCGTAGTGTAGGAAGAATGGCGGGCTTCTCGGGTCAGAAGCCGGCGATGGGATTTTGTAACGGGGGTGAGAGGGGAGGATGAGGCTTCATTCAAACCTGAGGTTTTGCTCTTCCTGTTCCCCCTCCTCTTCCGCCCTCCAACCACCCGCGAAGAAACCTTCGAGGAGGCGAACCGGTGATCTCTGCGACACACGGATGATGATCTTCTTCCTATTCAGGGTGCCGACCTCGCTATAACCCCGCAAGATGAGCAAGATCAACTGAAAAGTGAGATCTCTCCTCCAGGGCCAACGGTCAGACTTTGACGCATCCGGGGAGCGGAACGGGACCGTGATGCCTGACGCTACACTTCACTAGGGGAGATGGAGGGGGGCGTGTGAGGAGAATCCGGGGCAGAAAAGGCAAAAGCCAAGGAGTCAACCGCGCCACGAAGCTACAGCATGCCAAACTGCCTCGCGGATGGAATGAGGGTGGTGGTGATGGAGCAGCAGGCAGGAGTTGGGGTCAGTGAGGGTCGCTGTGACTCGTCACTCACTCACTCACTCGCCCGTCCACTCACTCATCCCTCATTCACTCACTCATCAATTAAGATGGTAGTGTGTTTGAAGCTCATGGCAAACACCGTACCCAGAGTCCACAAAAGCAATAAGCGCAATTATCAAAAGCGTCAGACGTCCAAAAATAAAAGGACAAAGAAAACGGGTCCCTTTAATGCGGCCTGCGTCGGCTCATCCCCGCGTCGCTCACTCACCGAGGCCACGACTCGAGGCCAGACGCTGGTGAGGGGCGAGGGGACCACAATCCCGTCCGGCGAATCCGGCAAGTCCGTGAGGTTGAGGCCTTTCCCTCGTCGTCAGACGACCCGCCCATGAGAAGGGAGGATGAAGCATATTCGCGCGGCTATTTTGGAAGAGGTGAATCTATGCGCTCTGAGACTCCCCTTTGAGACCCGATGCATTTTCGCGAAGCGCAAGATAACGGCGTCATCGCCCGCCTCTTCATTTTCGCGGGCCACGATGATATTCTTTCCTTGCTTTTCGAAGCGGGACATTTTCGCGAAGGAAGAAGGGGTCTACGTCAAAGACAACGCCCAAACCCTTGAGCGCTTGACGATGTGCAGGCATTAGCTTCCCGTCTCGAGAAACGCCTGCCATGCTTGGGCGTTTCTCGGTCTTGGCGCACGAGGCCTGTGAGATGCCGTGGGCTGCGGGCAGCACAGACTGATGACGATGTTTCTCGACCTCAAGCGAGGGGCAGCATTCTCATCTCCTGCGCTCTCGACAAATGCCATCTCGGGTATCGTTCGTCGAGGACCACCGCGGTTCGTGATTGAATGACCATGGCAGACGAACTACACGGCACTACACATTAGTACTGACAAGTCCCTGAGCCAGCCAGATGGGTTCACGATGATGGAGAGGAACAGCAGAACAGACTCTTTCCCCTCGGCAGCCACCGATACAACCGACTCAGCGCCAAGAAGTCAGAGAAATAACGGCCCCAAGCACCGCGACGTCCCCCCCGCATCCCTTGAACCTATGACGCCGATGTTTCTCCTAAACGTCCCAGAGCACGTGAAAAACTCAAAGGCACGACCTTGGAGGCATGCGAGGCAGCGGACAGGGTCCCTTGCGGGGAACCCCTAAAGCAACGCACGCTTGCAGTAACGGAGTTTAGTGCCAGCCGAGAGAGACTTTTCAGAACGAGCTTACCCCTGTCCATCTCGCTGCGCTGAAAGAGGTGGCGGTGCTCTCTGCTAGAGCGGACTGCCCGTCCGAGGCATAATCCGCGTTCCACGGCCATCCCAGGGCTGCAGGACGCACTCTGTCGGTGGCGGCAGTCAATGGCGACGGTCAGTGACTGTCAAAGGGATATTCTGCCTTTCATTTCACTGACCACGTCGATGAGTAACAAGAGTCCGTGGGTTAGGGGAGCATGGCGCTGCGTAGTGTAAATTCCCGCCGGATGACTGAAAGCCTCCCCCTCAGCCCTCGTCTGACAAGACGCCGTCAGCCAAAGGGTAAGAGTCCACGTCACCCAAAACAGGAGGCAAACAATCCCGAGCTGAGAGGCCTGAGGAGAGAGACAAGAGAGACAGTGGACAGGAGAAGTTCTGGGCGATGGCGAAGGGAGACCCGGAGGCCTTATACTCGGTCGAGTAATGCGCACCCGCGTATACTGACCCAACCGCACAACCGCGGGTTTGCCGAGCTGCAGAGCGCTGCTGAACACAGCGAGGCGGAGCTGAAGTGGCCAGTTTCCCAGGCCAACAGAGCCGCTTGGCCTTACCTCAGGCCCCGGCGACTCCTTTCGAGGAAGGGCTGATGGCGATTCAGATTCGTCGGTTGCCGCAGTCTTTCCACTTCGCTGGGAACATCTCGGGTACCCGTACCATATCACAGCGTGTACGGAGTACGCCCACGAGAATGCCTACACTAGGTGCCTTGGTGGTGCAGCCGAGCCCCGCCCCGCCCGGTCCAGTGCCCCGGTGCCGGGAACCCGGGGTGGTCTCGGAGCGTTTTTTCGGCGATGTGTCACTGCCCGTTCTCTTCATTGTGTTGGTTGCCCCCCAAACAAAACAATTCCATGCAACGCAGCACTGCCAACGATCCAATTTAGTTTTTTATTTCCACATGGCTACCTGGTATAGCGATCCCTTGGACAGCTGTTAGCCTTTAGGCAGCCAACAGCGCCAGGCCGCTCGGATCCATCCATCGCTGAGATGATCTTGACGCGTGGGCGGTGCAAACCGGCCGGCCCATCGGCTCTTCCACGTTCAAACGCCCGCGGGATTGGCTACGGTTGCGAAATAGTCCTCAAATGGTCAGCCGCATTCGGCCAAGGAAGGGAGGGGAAAGGGTGTCATGTCAGCCTGAAAAGTGATCTGACCGCCGAGGAGGAGCCCCATCCTTTATCACAGTTCATCGATATTGAAGAATGAGGCCAATCTGTCTGTTCCCGAACAGTCTGTCAATCACTCGACCAGCTCCCCTGTCTGTTATATCA
Organism: Colletotrichum musae; assembly: GCA_027406025.1. NCBI lineage: Eukaryota > Fungi > Ascomycota > Sordariomycetes > Glomerellales > Glomerellaceae > Colletotrichum > Colletotrichum musae. The sequence continues at coordinate 2,268,021 of JANVYC010000004.1, forward strand.
ACGGAGAATCTGCACTTTGACAAGATTGGTCACTCGTTTTCGTTCCTCTCTAATACTAAGACATTTAGAACTCAACTGCCAAACAGACTTCATCATGGTAAGACAGCTGAATAACCCCCGGCATCCCTCAAACTGACGCATCACCAGGTCAAAAAGTGGCTATTCGGATCCTCCTCCAAGGACAACGCATCCACCATCTCCCGCGCCGACACCAAGTCAACCATCTCAGCATGGACGACCACCAGCACAATGGACGCAGACGCAGACACATGCGCAGAAACATCTGACGCCTCTCCCCACGAGGACGTCGCCCTCTCCCTGCACCCCCTCCCCTCCCGCGAAGGCCTCATCGCCAAGATCACGCCCCCGCGCGAGCCCTCCAAGCCCCTCGCCCACGTGCCCTGCGACATCGTCCTGGTGATCGACGTCTCGGGCAGCATGGGCTGCGCGGCCCCGGTGCCGACGAACCCGGGCGAAAAGGCCGAGGACAACGGGCTCTCGGTGCTGGACCTCGTCAAGCACGCGGCGCGGACGATCCTCGAGACCATGGGCGACGGGGACCGGCTCGGCATCGTGACGTTCGCGTCCCGCGCCAAGGTCGTGCAGAAGCTGACGCCCATGACGGCCAAGAACAAGAAGCTGGCCGAGAAGAACGTCGAGAGCATGAGGCCAGTCGACGCGACGAATCTTTGGCATGGGCTGCTCGAGGGGATCAAGCTTTTCAAGGAGGGCGGGGAGGCGCATACGGGACGGGTGCCGGCCATCATGGTCTTGACTGACGGCATGCCGAATCACATGTGAGTGACATATGTCAGAATCACAACATACCAGATGTGCTAACGATGAAAAGGTGCCCCGTTCAAGGCTACGTGCCGAAGCTGCGCGGGATGGAACAGCTCCCCGCCTCGGTGCACACTTTTGGCTTCGGATACTCGCTGAGGTCGGGCCTGCTCAAGTCCATTGCCGAGATTGGCGGGGGCAACTACGCCTTCATTCCGGATGCTGGCATGATCGTGAGTTGATCTGGGTCCCGAACTTGATACCATCGTGGCTGACATCTCCAGGGAACCGTCTTCGTCCACGCCGTGGCTAATCTACAGGCAACCTTCGCCGTCAACGCCACGCTGCGGCTGACATATCCCGCCGTCGTCGACCTCGAGGAAACCACCGGCGACTCGGTCGACAAGCAAGAGGTCCTCACCCTCCCCGACGAGGACGGCCAGCCGAAGCAGCTTTCGATATCCCTCGGCAACCTCCAATACGGCCAGTCTCGAGACATCTACCTAACCATCAAGGCGCCCAAAGACCTCGCCACAGAGCAGTCCAACGTCATCGCCTCCCTCGAGTACTCCCGCATGACAAGCACCGTCCACAAAAAGTCAACAACCCACTCCCTCCTCTCCGCCACGACCCTCCCCGAGTCCGAGATCGCATACCACATCTCCCGCTCGCAGATCTGCGCCTTCCTCTCCTCCATAATCCCCATCCGCGAAGACGGCGAGCACGAAGCCTTCCCGGAGATCACACCCGCCAAACTCCAACAGCTCGACGCCCTCGTCAAGGCCCTCCCCGCCGCGTCCTTCTCCTCCGACCCGCAGAACAAGTCCCTCCTCGAGGACCTCGCCGGCGCCCAGCCCCGCGGGCAGGTCACCCTCGCCCTCTCCACGCCCGAGTACTACGCGAAATGGGGCGTCCACTACCTCCCCTCCCTGCTGAACGCGCACGCCCGGCAGGTCTGCAACTCCTTCAAGGACGCCGGGCCGCTGCTCTACGGCGCCGACAGCCCGCTCTTCGTCTCCTGCAGGGACGCGCTCGACGCCGCGTTCGACAACCTCCCCGCCCCGACGCCGTCCAACACCTACGGCCACGGGTTCCGCGGCGGCGGCGGCGGAGGGGTGTCGCACCGCGGACGCATCAAGATGAGCTCGTACAACAGCGCCTCGGGCGTGTGCTTCGCGGCCTCGACGCCGGTGCGCCTGGCCTCCGGGCGGGAGGCTCCCATCAGGACGCTGCGGCGCGGCGCGGCGGTGCAGACGCCCTCCGGCCCCAGGCGCGTGGTCGCGGTGCTGAGGACGCCCGTGCGGAGGGAGGTGATGTGCCGCGTCGGCGGGCTGGTCGTCACGCCGTGGCACCCGGTGTCCCTCGACGGGGGCAAGTCGTGGGTGTTCCCTGCGGACGCTGCTTCGCGGAGGCCGGTGCGGTATACCGGGTGCGTGTACTCGCTCCTGCTACAGCCGGACCGGGACTCGGCGGCGCACGCTGTTAGTGTGGCGGGCGTTCTGGGCGTGACGCTGGGGCACGGGGTGCTTTCGGGGGGAGATGTGAGGGCGCACGGGTTCTTTGGGGATTATGGCAAGGTCGTCCGGGGGTTGAGGAGGATTGGCGTCCGGAGGAATGGTGTTGCGATCGGAGGGGGCGTGAGTAGATGCCCGAGGACGGGTTTGGTGCGCGGGTTCAAGGCGGTGAAGAAGCGGGTTTTGATTTATAGGGGTGGCAAGGCTGCAGGAAAGTTGAGTGTATGATTCTTGTGATTCGGGCAGTTGAATAGTTGAAGGCTGTTGAACCGAGTTTGTTGTTTTGAAAGGAGTCTTGGCCCATAATTGCTTCAACTTGAACCTCTCTGCGGATCGCCTGATTTCACTCCTCCGAGTCCGATCAGGCTTTTACTCATCATCGTCGCATATCTTGGATAATATGTATTCTGGAACGCCGATTCATCCCATCACCCTGGTATCCCATCTCTCCCCTTCACTCTGGAAACAACCCGCCAACTCCATTTCCAAACTCCGACTCAGTTGCGCACCTCGCCAAGCGGAATGGTCATCCCGTGCCGCCCCCTGTACGGCGACACCTCGGCCGGCTTCCACCCCCCGCGCGCCAGTAGGCCCTCGTCCTCGAGCCGGAAGACCTCGACCTTGAGCGGGCGGCAGCACTTGATCATCTCCTCCTCGCTGTCCTCGCCGAATCCCCAGAGCGACAGGTCGCCGCCGGGACATGTGCCTGTCACCGAGTCAGTCTCACTTCCAACTCATCATCCCACGGGTAGAAGATACTCACTCAGCGCCATCAAAAGATCCTGCTCCGCCAAAAACTCGATGTAATCCCCCGGCCCCGCAGGACAAGGATTCATAAAATACCTCCCCTTCTCGTCCAGCCCCGTGGCCTGGAAGATGTTGATCACGTCGTGCACGTCCGCCTCGTTCAGCCCGTACGGGACCACGGCGCGCGTCAGGTTCGAGTGGCACTGGAAGTCGTAGCTCCCGCCGCTCAGGATCGAGTTGATGTACGGGTCGCACCGCGTGCCGAGCAGGTCGTGCACGCGCGCCCCGTGCTCGTCCTCGCCGTACCACGCCAGCGTGTCCGCGACGATGGTCGCCAGCGGCCGGATGTACGGCAGGTTGGACCACAGCCGGTCGCCGACGGAGACGTGGCTCGCGTGCAGCTGGCGGGTGCGGGAGGCCCAGAAGCGCTCGCGGGGGTTGTGGGCGTTCCAGATGTTGAGGTCGCCTTGGGCTGTCAGTCTGTTCATGGACGTGATCTTCAGGATAACGGTCGCTGCTTACCGACTTGCGGCCCCTCGGGGGTGCTGATTCTGACAATCGACCCGGCGGTCGCCTTCCACGCCCTGCCGGAGCGGATGGGCAGGGTAAACTCCTCGACCAACACGCGGGGCGCCTTCTGCGCGGCGCCGTAGAGCTCGGCGTCGACGGTCAGCGGCGAGCCGGCGGTCGGGAGGTAGGCCGGGACGGGCTTCGGGATCGGCTTGCGGTCCCGGAGGCGCTGTGCGGGGTCCAAGTCGGCGGCGGACATTGCGACAGCTCGTGTATATAAGAGGTGAAGAAAGAAGTGATGAGAAGCAAAGATTCGCCGAGTTCAGACGAAGATCCGAATCTTATAAGTTCAGTCTCGAGAAGCCCGGAGCACGTCACTGGGATGAACCCCGCATACTGCCCCCTTACGTAAAGCGCCGGTTGCCCAAAAGAGGTGAGGGGATCCGATGCCGCGCTCCACCATCTCCACCGCACGACTCTGGTGTTTTGGCCCTGGGGAAGGAGACTCCGAAGACGTCGGAGTGTCTTGCCAACTGCGCATACAACTGTACGAACGAAGAAAAGAGGGATTGAATCGGCTCAGTCTGCTTTTAGGCATAAAATTAATGCAACCCCCCTTTGACAACGGTTGTGTCGCCAAATCGAACGAAGACCGGGAAGTACGATGATTCCACAACACCAAAAAATTGCAAAAGGATATCGGACTGTTGAACAGTCCCTGTGATGCCTCGTGGGCGAATCGAACGCCCGATCTCCTCATTACTAGTGAGGCGCTTTACCACTGAGCCAACAAGGCTTGCTTCTCTGGGATGGCAAGGTGGACTATGGATCCCGAGAGTGAGACCCGCAGAGGCGACGACGTGGTGGGCCACGAACGAGACGAGTGGGGATCACCGACTGGGAGCTAGAGAGGAAGCTACGCCATCTTGAATGTGGTGATGTTAAAGTTGACAATACAAGTTAAGTGGTTGCGATATCACTCACAGCAAACCTCTTCATCCCGAGGACATCTCAATATTGGTGGATCAATATCACTGGTCAAAAACAGGTTCTGCTCAAGATACCTAGCAACAAGAGTCTCAAACTTCTCTCCCCAGGTTCGATATACTCATGAAAGCGCCGACCTCCCTTCGTGATCACACCTACTCGATGTCCCTCACCATCCAGATGGACCCCTTCTCAGCGCTCGGCCACACCCGGAAGCCCATCTTCTCGTAAAACGCAACAACCTTCTCATTCTCCCCCCCGACGCCGATATGCCACCCCTTCCCATACGCCCTTGCGCCCCCCTCCGCAGCCTTCAAGCTCTCCTCAAACTTCCCAATCAACTTCCTCCCCCACCCCTCCCCCTGATACTCCTCCAGCAGGTCGATGTGCATCGTCCCCCTCCACTCGCCCCAAATCTCCCTCCTCCCGGGGTCCAGCACGAGCCAGACCGGGTTCCACGCCTGCTGCAGCAGCGCCTCTTCGTTCACCTCGCCCGACTCCAGCGTCCACGGCGCCTGCGCCTCCAGGCTCGCCGGCCGCCTGCCCTTCAGCTCCTCCGACGTCTCGAGGACCTCGGCCACGTAGCGCGGGTACGCCGCCGCAAAGGCCTCGACGTCCGGGCAGCCGATGCAGTAGCCCACCACGCGGCCGGCGCCGTCGTCGAGGACGTGGCAGGTCCAGGGCGAGAGGAGGGTGTACTGGTGCGTCCAGATGTAGGGCGCCGTGCGGCGGGCGGCCTCGGAGCGGGCAAGGGAGGGGGGCAAAGTCGCGCGGCACTAGGACTTGTTAGTTGGTGAGGTGATGGGTCAGAGGGTGGACGTACGATGTGCGCCGTGTCCTCAAAGTCTGAGGGTTTGTACGGGCGAATGAAGGCCATGGCTGAAGCTGAAGGAGTCTCAAGGATGGTGAGGTCAACGACCGCGATGAATAGAATGTCTTTTAATGAAGGGGTCGCACGAATGTACTCTCGCAAGTCTAGCAGAAGCTGCAACTCAACAGTCCAGGCGTCGGTTGATGTCCACGATGAGATTCCCCTCCCGAAGCACATCGGCCGTTTTAAGTGGCCCCGCCCCGGCATTCCGGGCCGAGCGCACCTCCCCCGCACCGTCAGCGCTCACCCCATAGGCCCACCCTCCCGAACCTGCATCGCCCGTGTCACTCTCATCTTAACACAACCATCCACATATATCTCATACCCGAATGAGAACAATCTCAAAACGCCCCCTACCAAAGATCATAATCCGGCACATCCTCCTCAAAATACCTCTCCTCAACCCTCGCAAACCCGACCTCCGGCCCGTCGAACGGCCACGGCTCCCCCTCCCCCGTCGCGAACAGCGCAAACGACATGCCCGTGAAGACGAACCACCCCGCCGGCGCGAACGCCTGCCACCGCGACTCGACCTCCGCCACGTACGTCGGCTCGTCCGTCCCGAAGCTGTACCCCAGCCGGTACGCCAGCGGCTCGGCCCGGATGTGCAGCTTGATGCCGTTTGGTAGGGCGTCCGTCTCGTTGAGGGGGAGTTGCCAGTACTGCGATATGTCAGCTACTTCCAAACCATTCGAAAAAAGAGAAAGGGAACTCACGTCAACGGTGCCATTCCGCCTCGTCTCGGCGTACAGACACATCCCCGTCTCGTTCACGCACCCCCTGACCCCGACGTCCTGATGCTGGAACTCGGACAGGTACGCAGAAACACCGACCCGGTTCCTCGGCCCTAGCCTCCCTTCGAAGCCCGACAGCTCCGCGGAGAAGCTCATGTTCAGCGACGTCTGCTTCCTCAGCACCGCCGCCGGCGTGTCCCTGTCGCTCAGCCCGAACACGTTCGGCCGGAGGGCCAGCCGGCCGCCGCAGACGTCGTAGTTCCTGGTGTACGGCGTGCGGAGCTGGTACCACGAGCGGTCCAGCTCCGGGCCGGGGAACTCGTCGACCCAGGGCGGGGGGATGCTTCGCGGGCCGCCCGTCCTGGGACCGACCTCCTCGCTGAGCAGGATGGGTTTCCCGCCGTTAATTATGGGCCAGCCGTCTTCCCATGTGACGTCCGCGAGGAACGTCTCCCGTCCTGTTTCTCACGTGTCAGCTCATTCTTCTCAATCTTAAGGCATGAGTTTTTGCGAGACTCACCAAGGGGAGAACTGCCGTTCACGTTCCTCCTCGCAATGAACGAAGCATACCACTCCCCGTCCTTCCCTTCCACGAACGTGGCATGCCCCGTCGACTGCACCGTCAGGTTCCCCCATCGGCCGTTGTACATGATCGGGTTCGCGGGTCCGGCCTCGAACGGCCCCGAGGGCGAGCTGGACCTCGCAATCGACGCGCGGTGAAGCTCGTCCGTCCCACCTTTTACCCAATCGTCAGCATTCCCCTCCCATACATCCTTCTCGAACAAAACTCACCCTCAGCAATGAGGAGGTAATAAAACCCCTCCCTCCAAAACATCTTCGGCCCCTCGGGCCTCGCGCTCCCGTCGTGCTCCAAAGTCCCGTTCCACAGACTGACATACGCTCCCACACACTTCCCAGAGACGACATCGACCTCGCACTGCGACAACCCCCAAAGCCTCTGCGCGTTGTTATTCGGCGCCATCAGATTCAGATACGTCTTCCCCGTCCTCTCGTCGCGGAACAGCTCCGGGTCGATGCCCCACGGCTCCGCCCACACGGGGTCCGACCATCTCGCCAGGTCCGGCGACGACATGAAGAACACGCGCGGCCAGACCCTAGCAACGGGGTCGTACGTCCAGCGCGTCATGCCCGAGAGCCAGAACCTGCCGTTAAAGTGCGCCAGGCTCGGTGCCCAGGCGCCTGTTTTTTTCGTCAGCAAGCATTTTCTTCTTCGCTGGGAGCGTGAATGGCTCTTACCAGCAGAGGTAGGCGTCCCGTAGAGCTGCAGCTGCTCCGGCCTCGTGGCCGCATGCGAGATGAGAGTCCAGTTGCTCAGGTCCCTGCCTACACATTGTTCCAATCAGTAAAACCTCCTTACATCAGCCTAAAGGAAGGCATACTGTGGTAAATCGGGATCCCAGGCCAAAACTCAAAAGAAGAAGTCGCAACGTAGTAATCCTCCCCCACGCGCAGGATCGCCGGGTCCGGGTTGAACCCGGAGATGATGGGATTCCACACCGCCCGCGCCGACGCGGCGAGCAGCGAGACGACCAGCAGCAGCGACATTATTGTCCGATTTTGCTGCCAAAAATGCGTAAGACGTCGGTAAAAGCAGAACTCGGGTGAATTATCTCGTAAAAAGATTGTTGTCGCTGCTTGTTATGTATACAGCCATGGCTACAGTCACCAGAGTCGAACACCGGGCGAAGACCAGAACGCCGGCTGATTGCCCGGAGCGGCAGTCCGGCGGAGAAGACTGCGTTCTCCCCCGAACGGCGTCGTTAGCCGCAAGGGGGGAACTTGCGGGGGGCTGGGGATGCGGGGTGTAATGCATGGGAACCGAGGGGAGTCGAAGCTTCTCTGCAGGCTGATTTGATCACGCCGTCTAGGCGAAGAGGTCGATCCGGGGCAACCTCCGGAGTCTCGCCCGGCCAACTCACCAGCACAGGCACATCACTCATTCCATCACATCTGGCGTCATCAATGCTTGAGACTAACTTGTGCAAAGACTTTGATTGCTCCCACGACTCTATCTAGTACGTGGTATGTCAACTCCAAACCTGCCCCGGATACAACATTGAAACACTCTGGTATTCTTCCGATTGAAACCACCCGCGCAGTACCGCCCCCAAATGTTCTCCAGATCCTGCAAGCGGAGACGCCAGGCCCGCCGCCGGAACGCATTCCCGTTGCCGCAAATCCCAGGGCCCCGCCTAATTAAGATTCTCTCCAGGAGTCGTGTCCAATAGCGTCGAGCACCGGTGTGGCGACGAGCGAGTGAGAGGAAATGAGTGAAAGGAAATAAGAAATATACAATAAACACCACGCATCGCTTGAACGATGCGTGCGTATGTGGGTGAAAATAACTTGAGCCAGTATAGAAAGAGTTCTCATAGATTCGTAAAGTTCCATTTTCTCCCCTCCCCTCTCTTCCTTTTTGCCATCCTTGTTGATAATGGGAGTGGATTAGAAGTGAATAAAAGTATTTCGCATCGTTCTGAAGCTGTTTAGATCATGCCACCGGGCATGGCGCTGTTGTGAACGCCGCCCGGAACGGCTGTCGGTGCGGGCATGTCGGGAGGGCTGTAGCCCCGGGTGAGACGAGCACGCATGTTCATGCCGTTCGCCTCGCTGATTGTCTTTCGCAGCCGGCGTCGGCCTCCGCCTTGGGCGTCCTCCTCGTCGCTCACGGAGAAGGCGCTGCTGCTGTCTCCGTTGACATCGCCAGGGATTGGCGGCGGCGGGAAATGAGGGGAGGGCGGGCCCATGTCCTCATCACCCTTGCGGCCCATGATAGAGCCGATCACGTTGCGGCGCTTGGGGTTGATGGGAGGGACCGGGGGGGCATACCCGTTGGCGTGGGCGTGGAGGTTCGGCGTGGACGCGGCAGCACCGAGGATGCTGCCGGAACGCGACCGAGAACCGCTTCTCGACCGCGATTCTGACGTCTCGGGCAGCGCAACAGTCGGCACGCGGGAGGTGGACGACACAAAGGTCGGCTCGGAGATGTCCTTCTTCTTGACCACCCGCTTCATGGACTCGTCCAGCCGACTGATAGGCGCAGACTCGGAACCCATAGAGGGAACCGGGGGGGCCGAAGGTCGGCGGGAGGGCACAAACGACGGCGTGGACTGGCTGACCGGAATCGACGGCGACGGCATGGGTGCCATCGGCGAGACCGGAGACGGCTGTCCAGGTTCTTGTTGCGCACGGCGGCGGTTTTGGACCGCGAGATTGCCAGAGGAAACAGACCGGTCGAGCGGCTTGTGGGGACCGTTAGCGGACGGGTAAGGCTGAGGCGGCATGATGGGCGACCGCCGAATGTTGGTGCCGGGAAGACCGGGCGAATGCAGCATCGGTGAGCGCGCCGGCGGAGGGCCATTGGGGTTCAAGGCACCACGCTCCTCGTGAGGAGAGGAAACGGTGCGGAGCCGAGCTGGACGGTGAGCTCTCTCACCGCCGCTCGCCTCCGAGCCGCTGCGATCCCGCTCGGTCCGGTCCGTGGGACGAGATCTGCCTTGGCCGGCGTGGGGCTGGGTCTCCTCACTCGGAGTCCGCTGGTATGTGACCGGGGGCGGCCGCCTCTCACGGGACGGGGACCGGCCACCCGGGGTCCGCTCGCGGCTCGGTGCCGTCCTCGATGCCGGAGGGCCAACCATGGGACCGACGGTAGCACCAGGCAGAGCACCGGGCACCAGAGGCATCGCGTTGGACGTTGGGCTGCGCTGAGACTCGACGTCCTTCAGCTTCTGGAGCTCCTTGCGAGCTTGTCTGAACGCCCGCAGGCCTGCGTGCATGTTGTCCTCTTCCTTGTCCTTGGGCTCCTCCTGCGAGAGGACGTGGGCGGGCGCAGTCTCGGACCTAGGGAAGCTTGGCTTCTCCCGCTCCTCCCTGACGGGAGACTGGGGCTCCTTGTCCTTCTCGTCGAAGCTGCTCTTGTTCGGGCTGGGGGCACTGCTGATGGTGGAGGACGCCAGGCCAAGCATCTTGATGGCCTTGGAATGTTGGCTGTTCTCGCGGTTAGGGCGGTCAGCCAGGGAGCCCCGGCTGGTCTTGGACCGAAGGATCCCGAGAGGATTCGGCCGAGGCAGCGACGGCTCTCGGGTGCGGTCAATGGAATGAGGGGAGAGAGAGCGGCTGTCGCGGTCCGACTCAACGTAGGACGTCAGCCTCTCGCGTACCCGCTGTGCCCGGTCTGCGAGTTGGCTGGCGAACTCGTCCTGGTCCTTCTCCATCTCGGCACTCGACGCGGTGTTGCGGTTCGCCGACTCCGTGGGCGGGTTCTCCCGAGGCACGGGGGCGGGCTGCTCCTTCGGCTCGGCATGTACCTGCTCGTTGAAAGTCGGCAAGGTCGGGGACGCCCAGTCAGGAGATTGGACATCCCACGGGTTGGAGGTGACTCCCAAGTCGGCGAGGGACGAGGGGTCGTAAGGGTCGAGGGGAAACCTCGAGGCGAAAGTAGACGTCTGCGGCGCAGAACCGTAGATGGATGAGGTGTTGCTGTCGGTCCTCAGATGGGCACGAACCATGCCGCTCAGACCCGAAGACGAGGGGAGTGTGGGAGAGTCTTGGGGAGCGTCCAGCCTGTTGACAGTGGCGGATGGGAAGGGCTGATCCGAGACCGGGGACGGCTCTACCGACGCTCTGGAGCCCAGGGAGAGCGGCGTGGGCAGCGCGGAGTCTCTAAAGGCCGGGTGGTCGCGGTCGGCGGGCCTTCTTGTGGCGGCCATGGGCGATCTCTGCCCGTCCCTCTCGTCGTCGTTCAAGTAGAAGGATCCGGCTTCCTCCTCCTTCAAAGTGGCCTCGATTGAGACAACGGGTTCGGTTCTTTCGACAGGCTGTCTCTGGGCGGAAGAGGACGATCGCGACCTGCCCGTGGGTTGAGAAGCGCTGGATTCGGCACGGAACCTGTTCGTAGGTGTCTCCCGGCCCTGCTGAAGCTGCATCTGTCTCTGGGCGTACCGGGAGTCGTCGTAAGAGTGCATGGGCCTCTGGAACATGCCCATGGCCGTAGCCTTGCCTCTGTCGTTCGGGAGGATTGAGCTCTCCTCGCCCTCGCTGATGGGCGGGCTCAGGGGCGGGGCACCTCCGAACGCCGGCTTGGGCTCGGGGTTCGGCGCCGTCCTGATGCCGAGATCCATGGGCGCGATGGGAGATCCGACAGCGGGGGGGCTAGCGGACCTCAGGTTTGGCGCACTGCCCTTGGCCAGAATCCTCCTCTCGCCGAATCGGTCAGCAAACAGGCTCGTAGTTGGCGAAGGACCGCTCTGAAGAATATCGGGGGTTCTGGTGCCGAGCGTTCGCTGGCGGGAGAGGGTGTCCATGCGGGACAGGGCCGAGGACTGCTGCTCCTGGAGGTCGTTGTTGAGCCCCGATTCGTAGAGGCGTCTGGTACGGGTCATGCTCCTGTCGAGGAGAGGAGTGCCTGCGGCGGAGTTGGGCGCAGTGGTCGTAGACTGCCAGTCCTTGGCCGAGGATGTGGGTTGTGACATGACCGACGTGGCGGCAGTCGAGTTGCGGCCCAGGGACGGAGTAGAAGATGTGGTGGAGTTCGTCTCCCTCTTGCGGTCGTAGCCAGCGGGAGGAGGCGACTCTGCACGTCGCAGATCGAGGCTGGATGTCGACTGAACGAGGTCGTCGTCGTCGTCGAACGACATTTTTGACTTCTCGGCTTGTCTCCATTTCTGGAAGGACGACATGGGAACGTCGTCATCGTAAACAGCACGGTGGCTCATGCCTCCGCCCTCAATGTTCTTGGTGGATGCATTGCCTGCCGCGATCTTGTAGATTTTCTGGCGACCTCCGAAGAGATTGTTTCCCTCTCCGGGCTTTGATCGGTCCATCATGCTCCCTGAGATGGAATTGCCGTCTGCCGAGTGATATGAGTCCATACGACAGAAAGGAGCTTCCTTTCTGAGGGACTCGACCTCGGCAATATCCGACAATGCAGGGACGCCACCGCCGAAGCCAAAGTCCATCCTCGACTGTCGCTTAGGAAACAGAACGCTGTCGTCGCTCGCCTTGCCGATCTTGGTGTTGGGGTCATCCTGCTCTCTCAGCATGGAGAAACGGGCGGAGAGGCCCGTCATCAACAAGCTGGTCCGGAAATCATCCGACGACGGCAGGGCATTCTCGAGGTCGATCTCCTTCTTGGGCTCCTCTTCCTGAGACTTCTTGCCCTTGCCAAACAGCCGGAACGGGGTGGTCGACTCGGACTCGTGGGAAGCTCTGGGCGTCGAGGCGGCATCGTCCTTGGCCTTCTTCTTCGTGCGGAAACGGTTCATGGTGATTATCGTGGCCTTTGTGGCTCGGGACAAATCCGAATTCTGGTGTTTGTAAGGCCCCTCTTTTTTGTTCTGGTGGGATAGCTGGAGAGCTCGAGGGAGGCAGCTCTGCTTAAACGGCTTCCATTAATGGTGGTGGTTGGGATGGCGAGCCGAGAAGTTGGGACGAAAGAGCGACAGTTTGTTTGAAACTGGCAACGTCGTTCCCGTCGATTGGGCAAGAAAGCGTCTGAAGATGGGATGCCTGCACTCAAATAGCGAGGTTAGCAAAGGATCTGACAGGAGCCCTTGGACCCGCAGGCAGGTTCCGGTCTCAGCTCCAGACGGCTCTGAACGCGAGCAGGTAGCGACTGAGTTTGGCAGCACGTCGGAAAGGCAGAAGCTGTGCTTGAGCCTCGTCGCAGCATGCTAATTGAGACCAAGGAAGGGCCCGAGTTTTGACATGAGTGCGACGGGCGATCAAGGCATAGGAGAACCTGCTGCAGAGGCCAGGGGCCAAGATGGGGGGAGGCATATGTGAACAACATACCTGGTCGAGCGACTGCGTTGTGTCGGGAGTGTTTCAGCAGTATGGGGATTGAACCTGGCTGTCAACGTTGCATGTAGGTGTTCGGCTCCTCGTGAAGGGCCCAAGACGGCGTCGATCCTGGGGAGAAGATGTGATGGGAGGCGAAAAAGCCGGGCGAAGGTCGTATGCCTCGCGAATCGAAAGAAAACAATGGTGGAAAGTTGGCGTGTAGATAACCCTGAAATTGGCTCGGTCCAAGGGTGCGTGCGAGCGAACGAACGAACGAAGTCGGTCGGCGGTCGAGAGTCGCACACAAACTCCGATGGTCTGCTGCACAATAGGCTGGCGGCAGCAAGCTGTGCGTCTACTCGACTTCGGACGGAGGAGCTTGGCCTAGGTCCGTTCCTGTTTCCGCCTTTCTATCTCCCACTTCTCTTTGCGAGCGGTTCGGGTAAAGGTGTTCAGGCGGTAGAGAACGAGAAGTAAAGCTGCTGAATCGCGCGTCGACCAGACGAAAGGGAGCTCAGTCGGTCAGTCCCGTCCAGCTCTTCTCTTCGTCAGGGGGGAAGCGAATCTAATCGATAAACCCGGTCGAGGATTCCGTTTCTGGGGGTCCCGGGGGGTTGAAAGGTCGCAGAGATGCTGGATCTCGCAGTGTCGTCTCGAATTCTTCTCCGGGCAAAGGGGTCGGAGACGAAGGGCGCTCTCGAGAGGCGGCGGGAAGCGAAAGGTAGATGGCGAGAAGAGAAGAGGAAAAAAAAGAACGACTCGGGTCAGGTGAGGAGAAAGTGGTCTGAAGCTGCGGGAATGCCGTTGGGTCTGTGTCTTTTACCCGTTTGATTTTTCTTCCTCTTAATTTTTCTTTCCCTATTTCCCTGACAGGCAAACAAAACGACCCGGGAAAAAAATGAAGAAAGGGAGCGAGCGACTTGGGTATGGTTGATCAGAGAGGAGCAGGGCAAGGGGACCGGGAATGGCAGACGAGGGGAAAGGAAGGACTGGAGACGATTGGAATTGGGAGTGACGGGGCGAGGAAGGAGCGTCCTGGGAGGGAAAAGAACGTCCTGGTCGTCCACTGACATTGAATTGAGACCGAGCACCTTGCACCTTCCACTCGATTTCAGGGGACAGGGGACAGGAAGACAGGGGACAGGGGAGTTGAAGCAGAGTGCGCTAGCCAGCTGGAAGCTCAGGTACCTACCATAGTACCTATCTAGTGTACCGCGCTGGTGTACCTACCTTGCTACCATAGTACCTATCTAGGTAGTGTAGGTAGTGTGCCTGGTGGTGTACCGCCATAGGGGGCGATGAGATTGGAGAAGCGGGACTGCCCTCTGAAAAGGGACCCCCTGTGTTCCGTGCCTGGCTCGGCTGGCCGCCTGGCGTCCGTACCTGCGCCGACCCCCTGAGCCCTCGGGGGGCAGAATGCTCTGTGCCTGACCATTGGCGTGCCTCCATGGCTTCTATTTGGTCTGTCTGGACTGGCTGCGCGCTGCAAGGGGCGTGAGTGTGACCACCGACGGGAGGAGATGTTAGTGGTGGTGGTGCAGCCGTCCTGCAGGGGCTTAACAGCCGTCACGTCCAGGGTACAGAGTAGTGTACCTAGGTAATGCGTAAGAGCCGTGGGTTAAAATTACGGAGGGGGTGTGAGACGTCAAATTTGAGGTGGGGTCTATTCTTTTTTTTTTTCTCTGGTGGTTTCTTCCTTCCTTCCTTCCTTCCTCGATTCCTCTCCTCATCTCTCTCTGCCTACCATAAGTGTAGATGCTGGTACTCTCTATAGGCAGGTACAAGAATTGCCTAGATACCTACCTATGTACCTAGAGAGTGCGGCACTTCAAGCCCTACGTAAGTCCTAGGGAGTCGCAGTCGTGAGGCAGGGTGACGCACCTGCCTGGGTTCGTCACTGTTTCCAAGGAGGAAAAAGCAACTGCTGGGGAAGGAGGAAGGAGCTATCATCACCTGGTGCTGTGCTTACAGCATGTACGGATACCTGCGGACATATATTATCCGTACCATTATCAAAGTATCGAGGTTCCACGGGACTGACGAAGTAGCCCCGCCCCTCTGCTCTGCCCCTCCTGCCCAATGCTCCTTCCAGTGTCGTGATGCTTCCCTTTCACAGCTGGCAGTCGCGTCACAGATTCAAAGTCTGGTACGGGTGGGGTAGGTACACAGCTGAGTGCCTGCCTGTGCCTGCCTCTTCCACGAGTCACCAGTGAGGTAGGAAGGAACCACCAGTGCTAGGCTACAGGTAGCGGTGCTCCTTCCTCGCCCTGCAGCGTCTCGAATCACACAGGTACCTGGATAGGTACTCCGTAGACAGCAGGCGCGCCAGACATTCCTGCCCATCGTCTGTCTCATTCCTCTGCCACCGAAAAATCTAAACAAGCAATTCTCGTCAAAACAAACCAACAGCCCAGCCAATTCTCTCTCTCTCTCTCTCTCTTTCTCTCCCACCAGCCTCGATCTGCTCAGGCTTCACCATGGCCCAAAGAAGAAACATAAACAGCCGCCGAGGGCACGCATATGACACCGCCCAATGCCAGCATCCTCCGGATCGACAACGCCTCCGTTTACTTTTATGTCACCGCGGCTTCACTCGCCGCTGTTTGATCCCGTCCGGCCTCGTCCGGCCTCGTCCATGCTAACTCGGGGAGGTAGCCAATCGCCCTCAACTGGTTCATGTCTTTCCAAAAAGCCCAGGGGACCCAAGAAAAGCATCGCCACCCTCCGCCAGCGTCGGCACCCGCACACGCAGGGAGACGGAGAGCTGCCAGCAATCAGAGACGACAGCAGCCTTGTCGCATCGTCAGAGGCTCAGAGCTTGCGTCAATACTAGCAACACACA
The DNA here is from genome assembly GCA_027406025.1 of Colletotrichum musae. Classification (NCBI taxonomy): domain Eukaryota; kingdom Fungi; phylum Ascomycota; class Sordariomycetes; order Glomerellales; family Glomerellaceae; genus Colletotrichum; species Colletotrichum musae. Next base: position 2,283,807 of record JANVYC010000004.1, read on the forward strand.
GCTTCGCCCCCTCCCCATCGTCTCCACGTCGCGGCCGAGACCCGTCCGAGCAATCCATCGCCCTCCCGCCACTGCAAGATTGTCACCGTCTGTTCTCTTCCGCTGCGCGTCTCGTGCCTCGTCGGGTCCCGGGCAACGGAACAAACGGACGAAACAAGGGAATCAAATCATCCATCACCACCACTACCACCACCACAACCACAACAAAAACAACAACATCCCGCCGGAATCTAGCCCCTCTCCGGCCCCGGACCTGTTCTCCCCGTCTCGTCTCGCAAGCAACACCGGCCTCCGCATACCTACCTACCTACCTCTTGGTCTTGGGTACCCGTGATTTGTTTCGGCCTGAACACAAACGGTGGGCGCAAATTCTCGCCCCGCGAACCTCTTGCCGCCGTCGCAGTGCCCCGGTCCAACCATGAGCGCTCCAACCGCGGATGCTACTTCTCTATCGTCCGCTACTGTCTAGACCAGTAGGTATCTTCGCGCGTCTGCATTGAGGGGTTGCCCGATGAAGCTTTCGTCCCGCAGATTGCCCGTCCATCCAAACATCGAGCCGGATCCCATGGGGGAGGCGTGGCCCTAGCAGCAACGGGAGTTGGCTGCATCCCGCATCTTATTACGTCCTCTTATTCGAGCCCCTGCCGCTGCCGGTGCCGCTCCCCCCAAATTGCTTACATCAGGATCCCGCTCGTCATCCTAACCCAGCCTCTCCTTTCAACTTTGGTTTGCTGCTTCGCTTGCTTCAGCACTGGGCAGCAGCTCACGGTTCAGCGGTTCCATGCGCCATCTCGTGCGTATTGCGGGGTTTCTTCCAGCGTGCACTCCCGCTGTACATACCTAGTGCTGTGCTCGTTTTCCACGCATGAACAACAGAGGCCGCGCTCGTCGTGGACTTTTAACCTTAAAACAGGCGAAGCAGCTGCCGGTCCGCACGGTATTTGCCATGCCATTTGCCATGTTGAACCTGACGCTGACATTTACGGATATACAGCCCGCATTGACTACTCCGAGCTGATGACCAGAACAAAACGAAATGGGTCGCTGGAAGAGCAAGGCTCCCTGGGAGCACACGAGAAAAGGGACCAAGACATCATATCTCAAAAGGGGCGTGTCGGCAATAATACCAAGAATTCAGGGGCTCACTAGCAAACCACGTCTTTTCCAAGTGTCTCACCACCGCGCCGAACCACCGCGCCGGACTAATACCAGTAACCACGCCAGCCGTTGCAAGCTTGCCCACAACCTGTTGTACACCACTGTGCACTCCTCTCGCTCGAGCCGGAATTATCATGGTCCCCCAGCGCAGTTGGGTTAAGGTTGGCCTGGACTCATCGGCCAAACCAACGAGACGCAAACGCGATGCGGCACGGTTGTTGGAAGGTACGCAAGGACGCTCGACTGTCCTCGCTAGACTCCAACTCTCCGGATCGCAGTCCAAAGTGTACGCATGCGCTGACGCAGGGAATATGTCGACATTGCTGCGAGACCCTTGGCTTGGACCCTTATTTTTTCCTCAGCTCAACCACGGCAGGGCGACTGCGACTGGGCATCTGCTCATCAATCAGGGCATCCAACAACTCGAGTCTCCCGGTTCAGCCTCATCCTCATCTGACGTTGTGGTTCGTTACCGCGACATGGTGCGACAACGCAATGAAACCTCTGCCGTCCGCCGTGGACGAATCCAACGTGTTCCCACGCCGTGGGTTCAACCTGTTGTGAGCCCTGTACCTCGTCGCGGCGGTTTGCCCATAGATGGAGGGATCCAATAAGCTGCTAGAACCCAACGTCTGTCCGCGCCGTCGTCGTCAGTTTGCATTACCTACTGTACCTCCTCGTAACTTCTGTCCTCGGTTGCTGGTGTACCCTCCGGTGGCGTTACGCGATATCTCGTCGAAGCTTGCGTCTAATAAACTACAACCACCGCAATGTTCACATCACGCACACCTGCCCCCTTTTCCGGCCCTAACCTTCGACCCCGGCATGCGTGGCAGACGCCTGTGTTCTGTTTTGCCACCATCGTCCGTGGGTAGCAAGGGATGAGATGCGATGGCACGGCACACCACGATACGAGACTACAAGTGGCCCTGTCGCACACACACACATCGTTCTGCGGCTGCCCAGGCTTATGCGGGAGTCTATTTGTTCGGGCTGGCATTTAGGTTCTGGTGTTCGCCATCGACAAATACCGATTGTCCACCGCCGGACAATGGCTCACGCGGCGGCTCGAATAGCAGTGCCGACACGCTTTGCCAGGCCAGCATTGGTCCTGGTCCGCGCCCACTTTGCAAATCACCCGCGCTGCCATGCAACCCCCGCGTTTCCGTCGGCTCTGGTGAGGGACGTGTTTCGACTCTTGACCAATCAAGGGGTCTTTTTCAGCTGGAACTGCTCACCCAAACCAGAACATGTCTTGGACAAAACCTTGCGTAACGAGCAGCATTGATCACTAGAGAGTCCTCGGCCTACGGTGCTCTTTTCACTATCCACGCTGTTTGGTTTCGGGTCGGCGTTTTGCTTCGACGCCTGTCTGTCTCGGTGTTGCGAGGAGGATGATTCGATGGGCACCTGTGGTTGGCCTGCGTGTTGGCCTGCGTGGGCCCTGTCTCACTTGGAGATTGTTCATTTCTTCCACCTTTACAGTTGTCCTCCGCCCTCGCCGTAGGCCTCGGACGTGACCCCGGTTGCCTGGGCCGTGACGGCGCGGGACTGACGCTCTCGACGGAAGCAATGGCACTTGCCGGGCTTACTAGGACGGGATTCCACAGTTACACTACGCCTCGTTATCGCATCCATCATGGAGGGCACAAACGCCGAGGTCCAGCACGCAAACGCTGTTTCCTGTCCTGCGATCAACGTGCTGAGGGGTTGCCTGTGACAAGCAGACCGGGACCGCGGGTCTTGAATCGCCAAGACCATTGTCTGGAAACATTGATTCACAACTGGTTCAGGGTGGTTCAAGACTTGCGAATTTGTTTGAGCTGTCGAAAGGTCGTGGTTCAGAGTGCGGAAACAAACTCCGGTGGAGACCCTTTTGACCGGATCGGAGGCAATGCTCGAACAGTTCTGTTAAGCGTTCACTCACAAACGGCATATCGGCACAGACCATGAACCTTGGCTGAATCGTGCCATCTCACAACTTTATCCATCATGGTGCTTCGATACTTCAGCGACAGCAACGAATCCATGTCGAACATTGCGCGAGTGCAAGAAACTTGAAAGTCGTCTACGGAGCGCAACCACAGGCGACAAACATTGGCTGTCAGAAGCAAGCGACGGCAATCCTCTTGCTTCACACCCCTTTTCAAAATTTGAGGCGGGGCAATTCAGACGACACACCCCCCCGATGATCCCTGCGGATCGGTCGTGTGGTTCCGCGGCCAATGAGAAGCATGTGCCTGGCACTTTCCCCTTTCCAGCGGAGGGTGACATTTCGCGCTGAGAGGAGCTCGAGGCAAAGCCTTGGGGCGTGGCGTGGCGTGGCCGTTCAAGCCTGTGAATACCATGAGGAGCTATCGCGATGAGAGTGTCGCATCGTTCGAATCTTCCCGTGTTGGGGGCCATACCTACACGTTGGCGGTGCCTTCTTGAACGGCCGGAACTGAGCAGCACCGAAAGAATCGAGACACACTTCGAGCTTGAGAGAGAGATGCGTATACGACCTACCACTTGCATTCAGAGAGCGAATATGCTCTTCTGCACAAGAGGGCCGGAAAACGCCGCCCCTCTGCCCCATGCGGTTTTATGGGTATCAGATCTCACTTCCAGATCCCGGCATCCATCCACCGAAATATTTATCGATTGTCGGGAGAGCGATGGATCCTTTCTAGTGTACCGACTGAGTGCCCAACGACGATTCAGCACACGAAGCCCCAGCCCGGTGGCTGCAGTGTCAGTGTCACCGGCCAGGCCGTCCTGAGCCTGGTAGGGCGGAGACGGCGACATGACGATGGGCAAACTTGATTCTCTTTTTGGTGCTGAAAGCTAGCATGTCCCCAATCCCAGGTAATTGGTTGTTGGTTGTTCTGCCCACAGCTATTTTGGCTGTCGGTGGGAGTTGTACCATGTAAACCCCAGGCGGTGATCAAACTCTGCTTTGGTGTAAGAGCTCAAACTCACTTGGCGAAACTTGCAGACGACGGACCGCAATCTCTCACGCAGGATCGACAATGCCTCTCTCTCACACGACACGATTGACGGGTAAGTGTGTGTGTGTGTGTGCGCGCGAGATTTTGTGCCCACGCAAGTCAGCCAAGGAGCAAAGGAACAATCGAGATCGAAGAGCGATTATTGCTAATCAACGTTAATGGAGGAAGAAGTGGGCTCGAGAGCTTTGCCGATAGAGCCACGGAAGATTTATCACACTATTGCAGTGCAATTTTCCAAGAGGGCGACAATAATTCCCGCTTATTGAAACGGCGAACGACTTCCCCGCCTTGGCCGGGTTCTACCCAGTTGGCGGGCAAGGCATGAACGTTCACGGCCTGGGTACAGATGGCCCGGTAGAGCCGCAGATTGAGGTTGTCGCAGCTTGATTGACCGGGGAGGGGGAATGGGGTCAGCAACCGATGCGCTGGCCATGGTTCGTCTGATGATGACGCTCGCCTCTTTGCAAGCCGGGCCGTTCCCAGTCTTTAAGATTTTCCAATTGTTCTTGACAACTCAAAGCTTTTTCCGCCCCTCGCCACTACACTATAGACCGCGTCTCCACGATCCACAACAAGGCACGTTGCTGGCAAGGCTGTCCTGGAGCTGATCGCTTGGGGAAGACGAGGGCCGATGACCGATAGCCTGCCGGGAGCTATTACAAAGTCGATGCTGTTCTTTGGATGGATAAATCCCGAGCGTGGCCGAGAAGGTTGGCGAAACTGTTACTCAAGAAGTTGAGGATAGCTCTGCATCCAGAGTCAACTTGACATGCCGATGCCCGAGGGTTCTTTCATGAAAGAGATGTCTAGCTCATCCGCTCGTGACATACTCAATTCTATCGTCACAGCGGCAGGCCGGTCCCACGATCTGAAGTCATCGACGTCAGGCAATATGAGTCAAACGCTCAAGTCCGAAAACGCTCTCCACAGGCTGGGTTTTACTGCATCCCGAAGCGCACTGCAATCCCGAAGTCACGATATTCGATGCCCTGATTGGCACCGAGTCTGCAGCCTCTGAACGCTTCGCTCCACCGCTCGCCCTCGTCACTCCCCCCTTGTCGGCGCTAACTCGTGGACGTTATTTCGCTTCCGCACCACGTTGGACCGCCCCAATCTCCGCGCGCCAGCGTGGCACCGTGGCTCTACCCTCCGGCTGGGCCGCCCCCGATTTCCAAGCAGGCGGACCAAAGGGCCCCCAGGGGCGGTCCGTGGACGATGATGGAGGCCTGACGTTGCATAAGGCTTTTGGGGCCGAAGTCTGGACCTCTCGCCGCCGCGTCCAAATCTTGGAAAAAAAAAGACGCAGAACAGGGCGAATACTGGGTATTCCCACTTCTCCACGTGCTGCCGGAGGGCTTGTTTTTTCCTTGTCGGTCTGAGGAATGCAACCCGAGGCGGCGGATTCTCAATCGGACTGGAAGGGAGGTGGAATTCAACGCGGCCTCCCTCGCTGCAGGATCTGCTGATTACCCTACTTGCCTACACTACCGGCCGAGAGAGGTCGCATGGCGCCAGACCTGTCTTGTCTTGGGACCGGCCCCTTGCCTGTCTGATGTCACCCAGACTCATGCTGCCTCGGGCACATTGGCGTCAAGACCGTGATACAGCGTCTGTGGCGTGAGCACACCGCAGTCGCTCGATACAAGCTGCAGTACACCGTGTGGCGATGGAACTCACATACACGCGAGATGCGGTATCTTGCGGCATCTTTCTACTGCCACCATCCCAGGCTCCAATCTAAGTTGTTTGTAAACAAATCTCCCGAGTAATCAGCTCGACGCGGTCCAAGGCGCGGTCCGCGTTGAGAGGCGGCAATGGCGTAGGGCGGGGTCTGCCATCGTCGAAATGTCCGCCGCAGGCCGACCCTGGCGAGATTGGAATTTGAGAGGGGCTTGTCGGGACTCGGCCGTCAACGTGACGTCGGCAGGCTTATTGTTCTTACCGCGCGCGATAAGAACCGTCTTTGGGATGGACTGGCCGTGAGCACGGTAAATATCGCAAAAGAGGACGGGAGATTAAGCGCAGGCCACGCTCAAAGCATGCAGTGCAGCCACCGGCCTGGCGGTCGGGGGCGTTCACCGGCGTGCGTCTTAACATCTGATGAGTGGCGGGTGGCGTGACGCGGGCGAGATTGAGGTGACGAGGCGCGCGTCGGCGGCGCGATGGTGCAAGACGACATTACATGCGATGAGCACGCCGCCGAGATGCGCATGTTCGGGTTCGCTTTGGCATCGCGCCCTCCCTCGCCCTTGGCGTCTGCTCTGACGCTTGGAGATCAGACGGTAGATATCGGGACATATGCCCGGCGGTAGCCATGCCATTAACGTCCTCGGCGGCGTCCCGGCTTGGGTCCGGTCTCTGGGGGTGTCGGGCCGGGTTGAGCGATATCCGCAAGCGCGCGCCTCTGGAGTCCAGTCCTGTTGTCGTTGCCTACGGTAGATGTTCAAGCTCACAAGACACGCGGCAAGGCACGAATGAGGCCCCTGTCGTGTGGCTAAAGCCCATTGATGCCATTTAGGGTCTTCGAAAGACTGGCTGAAACTCAATATCTGAAGTGGAAGTTGACAATATATCTCACCCAAGCCTCCCGCTGACACACGTTCACAATCTGATACCCCCTCCCCCCTTTTCCTTCAGTCGAACCGCTCCAGCACGTCCTCGGTCCACCGCCACAGCTCGCCCGCGAGCTTCTCGTCCGCGGCGCACGCGTCGAGCTTGTCGTCCGCCAGCTGCCCGACGGGCATGTAGAAGCTCCCGCTGCTGAGCTCCGCGCGCGTCGCTGCCGCCGCCGCCCACACCTGGTTCCAGCACCCCTTCTCCGGGGTCAGCACCGTCGCGCCCATGAGCTTGTTCGGCACCTAGACGGACGCGCGGCCCAGGAGGCTCTGGTTCGTCACGAGGCCCGTGTCGACGACGCCCGGGTGGACGGCGACGGACGTTATGGCCGGGTAGCGCCGGGCGAGCTCGGTCGTGAAGAGGATGTTGGCGAGCTTGCTTTGCCTAGGAGCCCCGTTAGTATGATCCTATCATTCTCGGAGCAGCATACCTACCCGTAGCGGATCCATTTCCCCAGCACCGGCGGCCCGACCTGCGTCGTCCCCAGCGTGGCGAAGGATATCCCCTCCCGCGGGTGTCCGCGGTACCCCACCGACGTGACGTTCACGATCCGCACGTCTGCCCCGGGCAGCGCGGCGGTGCGTTCCAGCACCGGCATCAGGGCGCGGACGAGCATCGCGTGGCCCAGGTGGTTCGTCGGGAACTGCACCTCGTAGCCGTCTTTGCTTAATCCCGGGGGAGAAGCCATGATGCCGGCGTTGTTGATCAGAACGTCGAGCCGGGTGTGGGTGAATGTGTTTGCTATGGCGGCTTTGATGGAGGAGAGGGAGGAGAGGTCCATTTGGACGAATGTCAGGGGCGGTACTGTGGAGGAGGAGGGGGTGAGGGAGGATATCAGGGCTTCGGCGGCGGAGCGGGAGCGGCCTGAGAAGTAGATGTGTGATGGGTGGTGGGAGAGGAGGGTTTTGATTGTTGATTTGCCTAGGCCTGCTGTCCCTGAGGGTTGTTAGCTCTGCTTTGGATCTCTGTTAATAGGTTCGTGTTTGTGGTGGTTCGTTTTAGGGGTGATGAAGAAAGGAGGCTGAGGTTGGAGATGAACGCTGGGGATGTTATTCTACTTGATGGATGTGCGTGATAGTGTATAGACAGGTGTGATAGTGTATGGATGTGTGTGACAGTGTGTAGATGGGTGTGATAGTGTCCAGATAGGTGCTGAAAATGCCAAAAAGGAATGGAGCCAGATGGATTCGAACCACCGACCTCTCTGCCAGGCTGTTTACACTTCGGCCATACAATTTAGGCCAGTTGAGGTGGAAATCTGACAGAGCACTCTGACCACTGAGCCACAGCCCCCTTTTTTTGAGCATTTGTTAGAAGGGGAAGGGTTGTTTATAATGATAAGGGTATGTTGTTACCCAGGGGCGTAGGAGAGAAAGAGGCAAAAGGGACGGGGCCGGCGTATGTGGCGATACGGGACATGTGACGCAGAGCTGCAGCAGGGGAAAAAGGTAAAACAGACAGAAGGGGGAAAGGGGCAAAAAGGGATGGAGCCGGATGGATTCGAACCACCGTCCTCTCTACCAGTTCAAGCACGTTTGGGCCATACAACTTAGGCCAGTTTAGGGTGAAATCTGACAGAGCACTCTGACCACTGAGCCACGGCCCCTTAAGGTTATTTGTTAGGAAGGGAAGGGTGGTTTGCAATGATAAAGGTACGACGTTTCTGTGTGTTGTGCGGGAGGAAGGATGTGATCTCGTAAAGGGTTCGTGGCTGGGTGGCTTGCGAGGCGGGAGGGAAACTCTCGTATCCATCGTCATGTCACGTGGTTGTAGAAGACGGGACCCAATCAAGAGGGCAGTGGAGAGAGGGTGGTGGGAAGAGGACTGACCGCCTGTGATGAAGATGACTTTTCCCTCGAGGGAGGGGATTTGGGGCGTTGGGTCGACTAGGTCTTTTTCGTAGACGAATAGGAGCGGCATGGTGGAAAGGGGTTGGAGGAGAAGAGAGTTGCGGGTAGGGATGGTTTCGTAAAGGAATAGGAGTTCTTAGATGTGCTGCTTGGTGAAACGACTGACGGAGAGGAGCGGGATGGTTATTGGGATGTTAGACCAGTTTTCGTAGTAGAAGATCGTCGTCGGGGCACTCTCAGGCAGATGGAAATTTTGCGTCGGGCTTGGTTTAAGATTGAGTTGCAAGGTCTGAGTTTTCAATGTACGGTTGGAAGGTAGCTGTGATTTGATATCTGCAATTCCCACTGCCATGAACCGGAATCTACTCGAAGAAGAGGCCCTGAATGTTTTATATCATCTGCACCCCAGCGCACGACACTTGTCAATTTGCTATCAAGCGCATATAAAGAGTCGAAATCTTGCTCCGCCGGTAATCTTGTTCACCCGAGTCCAGGTGGCCATCACCACATCCCATCGTCGTTGAGAATACGGTTGCCTGGCCGCGTGTTTCGCACTTTGTAAAAGAACATAGGAAAAACTCTACTTCATTTAACCCCTTGGATATTTTTATGCTCTGACGATGAAAACCTTCCCTACGAAACTTCCGCCTCTTGCGTCAAGCCCTAACCCCTTCCTGAATCGAAACTCTAAGTGGAAGGAATAAAAATTCGCACGGCCTTATGGCCAGAGACTAATGGCCGGATGAAGCCATAGCGGGTGTAAGCCGCCTGCAGAAGCGCTCGATCGGACGATTCAGGGTCCTTTTGCGACTATGCCTGATTGGGGACGTGGAGGTGTAAGCTTGCTGCATGTCTCAGTGCCGGGACAAGATCAAGACCCCGTTTGGTCGTCCCGAGTCGGCCAAGGGAGCTCGCGTCAGCGCCAAAAACTCGAGTTGTTGACGTAAGGCAAAACCAAGCGCGCTCAAACAGGTAGAAAGTAGAAAAGCCTAAGCTTAACCCGGGTGCTGTGTGTGTAAGCTGGCTTACATTCCGTCGAGACGAATCACTTTCTTTGTAAAAGACATGTGAGCGTTGCCCGTTTTGGTGTTGGGAGATGTAAGCCGCTGTTTGGCTGAGCTAGGTACATAGTCACGCGGTGTATAACGGGACGGATGTAAGCCAAGTCCGAAGGCTATAGGCGGAGCTGTCTGTTCACCTGAACGTGTGACCCGCAAGCAATCGGGATCGCAGAACAACGGACGCGAGATGCCTTCCGAGAGCCCGCACAGTTGTAGAAGTTGAGCATTCCGGCATGCCAGTTCGATGGACTTAGTGACGGGGAAGTCTTTCGATGAACCCCTCATGGATAAGTCTCATGTCCAGCTGCGAGGATCATCCGTTGACTGAACTAAGCCGTGTGCGCAGGAACATCTCATGAGAATGGTCGTGATACCCGAGAATCGAAGCCATAACGATCCTTGCCCTTTTAACCATCCCCCTGTTGCTTTTGCTGGGAAGCGAAGAGTTGGATGCTGACTTCCTTCGAGCCCTAGCCAGGATTCTCGACTTCAAGATGTTGCCTGGTGTCAAGACACGTCGACTCATGTCAGCCGTCGCCTCCTCTTTCCAGCCGTCGCGGACGTTGTCTCCTGCGGCGGTGTAAACTAGATCTACTGGTACGATGTCCGTCTCCGGGAACCCCCTTTTCACGAGGAAGCAAGTTCTCACAGCTGCGAGGGCCGCAGACTAGGCCTAGGGCTTCTAGAACTTGCGGGTCCCCGAGGACGACACGCTTGTTTTGCCGAGGTTGCTGGGGAGCATCCAAGGTAGAGCTTTGATTTAGACGACGGCAGCCGCGCCTTAAGTCTTTGCTTGCCGCTCAACCCGCCGCACCTGACGAGACCTTTGGGATACTTCTATGACCGACTGCGGCTGCGGCGGGGGCTGGTGTTCTTACCGCCGAGAATGTTCGCGTTGCCCGTCGTATCCTGGCGTAGCAGACGAACATCGAGGTCCCGATCCCGGTACCTAGGTTCACTCGCGAGATCCTTCCAGAACTACGTCGCCGTCAGCCCGCACGGGAACGGACCAAGACACCACCTTCGAGTGGGCGCGCTGACATGAAACCAAACCCTCCTTCGAGAACCTCGAAGACCTTTATCCACTTGCAGATCATCCGCCTCGTGGACGAGGCCGCGGCGCTTAGCTCTTGTTGGCATCTTCCGCTTTCCTTACCGCACGGGACGGGTTGCCGCCGGTGGGGTTTGGCTTCTGGTGGTTCGCGACGGCGAGTAGTTCGTCGATTCGTACAAGGTCTTGCCTTATGACATCCGCGACAGACCCCAGATGGCGTGAGACCTGTCAGGTCAGGTCGCCATCTGCATCTAACATGCCAGAGGGCCAGACGCCGTGCGGATCGACGACGAGTTGCGGGATTTTCCCCACGATGGCGGCGATCATACTCGCCCCAAGAACGTGACAGAGCCTACGATATCGTACGACGTGAGAGAAGGGGGGACAAACGAAGGCCGGCGTTCGTTTGAACCCAGGTTTGGGCTGACTTTCAGCCAAGACATTTCGTGTGAAGTCGTGAGATGGGGAATCAGAGACGAGATTGTACAGCCACGCGTTTCAAGATTTTCAAATACTTCCCCTGTGGCAGTTCGTGGCGGCGGTGCCACGGTAAACGTCGACGTTTGCGCGGGTCCTGTCCGTTTGGACAGCCCGGCGCCAATCCCGCAGATCGCCAAACGGGCGACGGAGTTTGCGTCCGAATGGCACCCCGTCCGCGTCCGCGCCAACGGATCCACGTCGGATCCTGTGTGGAGGGCGAGAGCAGGACGACACGCAACCTAACCCAGCCCGGGGGGGACCGTGCCGGGCGTCCGTTCGCTGTCGAGCGTGTTCCCCTCCGCGGACGTGGGATGGAATGTGGAGGGGCACTGATCGCGAGAGACGGACCCCGGATCCCGGCAGGAGACCGCGCAATGTGACCGAGAAGCAGAGAGAGGGAGGAGAAAGGCGCAAACGCTGAAATACAGACGGCAAGTTTCCCCTGTTTCAGTTTAAGCAACCGTTCGCTGTACTGTGGGATTGATGGAGGGCCTGACCCGGCCCTCGAGAGGCATTTCTCAGTCCGTCCCGTAATCGGCCCATCTGGATCCAGTGAACGGACGTGTGGGCGAAACGGAGATTAAAGACGGGATTGCGGTCTATGGGGATGGTGGCCGCGGTGGTGGTGCCGTTTCCCCCCTCTCCTGTCAAAGAGCGGTGCAGGGATGGAGGTGGTTGGCGATGGCTTCGTTGCCTGCTTGCGTCTTTTTGGGGGCTGTGTGTGTCACCGCCGGGAGGAAAGGCGCAGAGAGGCAACAAACGGAACGACACGGGAGAGGGGAGGCGGGGGGTGATGATGGTTCCGGCAAGTTGGGATATTGGTCGGGTGACCACTTCCAGTTTTCCTCTTCTATTTTGATATCTGATTGTTGGTTCTCCCTTCGCCCTGAAGCTTGAACTGCTTCCGCGTCCATGATCTGATGACAAAAGCCAAGAGGGCAAAGTGACAAACAGTCGTCCTGTGACTGGTCACCTTGACATCTGCTGTGTTACCAACAGAACCAAAAAAACAACACACACAGCCTCTTTTTTTGTGAGGAGGGGGAGGCGGAGGGGAGGCGGAGGGGAGAAACGGAGGGGGCTCCGTCCATTCATCCACCACCCACCCGTCGTTTCCCGCAGTGATAATGCGTAGCAGCAAGGCTGGGCCCGGGGAACGACATCCGACCCCGAGCCCGAGACTTGGGAGGGTTACGAATACGACGTGATGTCCGACGCGAGGAGTGGAGGTAGTTGGCAAGAAGCAGAGCATACAAAGATCACGAGAAGAAGGAATAAAGTTTAGAGGTTTCCTTAAGAGACATCGAGAGTCAAATGACGTGGATGGCACCAAGGGAGGCCGGGGATATGACGGAAGCCGGGGATGTGACGGAGGCGGGGGAAGGCCAAGCGGTCCAGATCCTTCTCTGTCCAGAGGTTGACAAAGCATAATAATGGGAGCCGACGACAAGAAAGGCAAGAAAGCAAAGCAGCATCAAAGGGAAACGGAAGCTCGAGAATGCTGTCTTGGCCCTGAGACTCTTGGCCTTGGGGTTTGGGCCGAGTTGGGGTCTTCCCTCAATTCCCAACCGTCGAGTCTCTTCCGAGTCATCAGTCAGTTCATCCACCCCACGGATGCCCCTCTTCATGTCTCTTGCTCATGCTCTCTAGGTCGCTTGCCAATCCCCCACGTTCGGGCCGGGTACCTAATCAAAATCGAACTCGGTCTGGAACTCCTGTCAGCCGATGTTTGTATGCAAGGGCAAAGTGTCAATTGCACTGCACTGCACGTATGTTGCGTTTCCCCCTTCCCGCCGTCGCGTGCCGCTTGGACTTTCCATGCTGGCTCCGTCCTTGCGAACGGAAGTGAAGAGGAGGGAGGGAGGGGTGAGGGGGAAAACGGAATGAAAAGCGTGATTGTGATTGTCAACCAGTCTGTGTGGGAACCCCGCCCATTGTCAAATACTTTTGTTGGTGTGTCTCGAATTTCGATCATGTCGTCCCCTCCCAGTGAGAAATTTCCTCCGAGGAAAGATTGCATTCCCGCGTCCGCGTCCGCGTATCCGCGCGCATCCGCAAAAAGACCTCCCACGTCCCTGTCTGTTCGCTCCCGAGGGATCCATCCATCCCGAGGGGTGATCCCCATAGCGTCCGTCCTTCTCTCATTTGCCCGTCTTTTGAATCTGTTCTCTTGCGTGCGCAGGAGGAAAAGCAGATGGAGAAAGAGCAGAAGAAAAGGCCATGATTGCGTTGGCGCGTCTCATCTAAGTTGTTTCCGGCCCCGTTTCTCTCCCATCTGCGTGAAGATTTTCCATGCCCGCTGGGTCCGATTGCCGAACGAATGCGACCCTATCGCTGAGAGACTGCAAGCGAGAGTCCGTCTCCCCCATGCCGAAAAAAAAGCAGGTTACAGTTGCAGTGAACTGTGGGCACGTACGTCCTCACCCAGACCTGAGGGCGAAACTGAGTGCATGTGGTGGTGACGACGAAGCTTGGCCACGTAAGGCGCCTCGTCCTCCGCGTCACTCATCTCGTTTGATCCCACGCGACGTCGTTTCCCTACCCCATCTCTTGTATGTGTCCCGTCCCCCCGTCTCGTCTCCGCGTAGGTAGGCTGCGGCGGCCCGCTTGTAACGGTTCTACAAAACGGTATTTGGGGCACGCACAGGCATCCATCGACACAGAACAGAGAGGAACTCGAGGGAGAGCAAAGACGCCCACACACCCCTTTCGAAAAAAAGTGGCTGCCGCGCCGGCCCACCCGGGGAAGTTAGGGGATGGACCGATGCGAAGGAAAGGCTTGCAGTGGTAATCCACGGATTGATGAGGGACTGGAAGTATTAGTGTAATCTGCCGCCCCAAATCTGCCGCGCTATCGTCCCCGTTCCTCGGCGGGCCGTGGTAATGGCGAGGTTTGGACTGGGTCCGGCATTAGTTTGATGGAGAGGCGAACGGTACGGGATCGAACCACGAAGAAAAAAATCGAGAGACGCGCGGTGCTGGATCTTCTTGCGTGATCAGGATTGCTTGACGAGATAAGGCGAGAGATGGAGAAGGGTGGAGGGGCGCGATGGATGATTTGCGCCGCAGAGATGGGGAACGTGTCTAGGGTGTTAGGGGGGCCTAGACTTGCAGATCGTCGAGGGGGTAGGGGGACGATGGATCGCTGAAGGATTCGCTCCCGGGGCGGTCGGGCGGGAATTGGAGGACGAGGGGAGGGGAAGGGGAGGGGTTGACGGGAGGGTGTATGGATGGATGGGATAGACTAGAGCAACAGCTAGAGTTGAATTGGACTGGACTAGACTTGACGGAGGAGACGGAGACAAGAGACGGTGGTGAGGGGTTGGTGGGTTGGTGGCGATGGACGGGACGGGATTCATGAATCTCATATTGACGGAATTGGCACGGAGAGAAATGGATTGTATGGGTGATTCTTCTTATTCTTCTGCTTCTTCTTCTCCCTTCGCTTTTATGCGCTCTTGCGATGCTAATGTAATTGTAGTGTAAAAAACAAGAATGGTTCAAGAAATGAACAAGAAAAAAACTTGGGGGTATCGGTTAAAAAGAATAACATGACAGTTCAAGTAGAAAAAAAAGCAAGAAAGGATCAACCCTCGGTCTGTTCCAGCCAGACACAATATGCTGGCCAGGGGGAGAGAGCCGACTGTAGTGTATGAGACTCATCTGCCTGTTGGACGCCTCGCCCAGGGCCCCCCCTGAGGGATGGGGATCTAGACCGGACCTGGGGCCGGGACGTGGCAGACGGGACAGGTAGATTTGTCAGACTGACCGACGAGGGAAAAAAAAAAGCCC
Organism: Colletotrichum musae; assembly: GCA_027406025.1. Lineage (NCBI taxonomy): Eukaryota > Fungi > Ascomycota > Sordariomycetes > Glomerellales > Glomerellaceae > Colletotrichum > Colletotrichum musae. The sequence goes on from JANVYC010000004.1 coordinate 2,298,808, forward strand.
GTCGATCAAAGGACTCGTCGGAAACGGAGATGTGTGAAAAGGCGAGTCGCGAGCTCAGAGCCATGAGAACTGGATCTCGTGGCCCCTTACCCGAATGTCGGCGGCCTGCAGCAATGCGAGCGCGTCGGCGGCGGTGTTCTTGTGGAAGTAGATGACGAAGACGTAGGACCCGGCGCCGCCGTCGCTGGCGGCCATGGTGCTCGAGAGCCGCGTCGTCGCCGTGTTGACCCGGTCCGTGAAGAGGTGCTTCTCTTGCGGCGTCATTGACGTGGGGAAGCCGACGGCGCGTATGCCCATGAAGTTGGACGACGCCCGGGGGCGGAGGGGTCCGCTCGGGGAGCCCATCGTGGCGATCGCCGGGGAAGCCGTGGTGACGGTTGTGCGGGTTGGTCTCGGGCGTTGAGGGCCCGGGGGTAGGTAGTCGTCGGTGTGTAGGTATGTCGTCGAGACGGAAAGCCGTTCTTCGTCGACGAGTTATCAGTGGACGACGTCGAGGTTCGATGCCGTCGTTGTGGTTATTGTTGATGGTGAGGTTGTCTTGGTGTATGTGTGTAGCTGCTAGTGTTGTCGTGGGGTTGTTGACGCAGGCTACTCGGTACGTTTGTAGTAATCCTTCTAGACGCTTCCCTTCCCAGCTGCTCCGGCTAGCAGGCAGTAGTGATTCTTAAAAAGTAGAGTTGTAGTTTTGGAGGGCTGTGCCTTTGTTGGATAGGTGTGGTGTGTAATGCCTGATGATGTAGGCAAGACGAGGTGGTGTGTGTGTGTGTAGGTGGTTGTGTGTGACGGAACTGGTCTGGAGGATGTTCGGGAAAAGCTTCGTCTCGGGTTGTTTGGTAAGGTTCCTAGGGATGGATGGCCGGGGGGAACGGAAAGCCAAGAGAAACCCTAAGTAGAGGAAGGAGAGACACAGTGAGATAGTAGAGGAAACAACTCCCAGATGCACACACACAAAAAAAGAAAAGAAAATAAAGGGTTCACGTAGCGAAGAGGGGGGTGGAAGGGGGGGAGGATCTCAAAGGGTCTTTATCATCTCGGGTTGGGGATTACGGCACTGGACGGCATCCATCGACGGGGGGAACGAGTTACACGGCATCCCCCCAATATCCATATAGGACCATGCCATGTCCACCACCCTATGCGTGTTATTACCGTACTGGACCTTGCCCGTTTTGTTTTCCTCGCCCTCGGCCTCCTGGAGGCTGGAGACCCAGAGAGACAGAGGGAAAAAAGACTGGAGAGAGAGAGAGATTTGGAGAGGGGCCCACGGCCTTTGGCTCGCTCAGGGCGGGCGTCTGGCTGGACCGTGGACTGTGGATATTGCATCTCCATTGCCATCCAGGTCCCCATCTCCAGTCGGAGTCCCTGGACCTCTCGACTGTGGGTTCTCGGGCCCCAAGCTGCCCTTCAGGATAGATGGACAGGACAGGGAACAAAGGAGTGCCAGCGCCCAGTGTACCAGAGGCCGACCAGTGCGCCAGAAGCAGCCAGACGCATCCTTGCCGGCGTTACTCGAGCACCTCGCCCTTGGGACGTTATGTGACGGTCCGTACTTCTAGCCCTTTCGACCGGGGGGTCCTTTTGCTACGGCCTGGGTCTGGTGCTACCGTCGTAGAGTCGAACGAAGAGTCCAGCCAGCCAGCCTGGCCCGTCAATCAATCAATCAGTCAGCCAGTCTGTGAGCCCAGCCAGCAGCTCAGCTTTAGCCCAGCCCAGCCTCCCTCTGCTCTCCTCTCCCTCCTCTCTCTATCCAAATCCAAGCCCGGCCCCCCGGCATGTATGATTTGCGTTTGTCAAGGTACCTTTGCCCAGGCTCTGGGACTGCAGCAAAAAGTCGCATAATGACTAACAAGACCTTAATTGAGAGTGGAGGGGGGCAAAGCTGCTCGCCGTCTCCGCCGAGTCCGCTCTTGGCCGTCCATGGTGCCGACGATTTACGGAGTTTAATTCGCCGGAGAGAGAGAGAGCAGAAGAGCAGACGACGGCTCACGGAACTACCTACCTACCTACCCAGTACTGAGAGGGAGAGGATGGACCAGAATCTGGCTCTCGCGCCGCTCTGGCTGACACCTGACTAGCAGCAACCCTAGATGGGCAGATAGGCAGGTCCCTTTTCTTCCTTTGATCTGCTCGAAGGTTTGCGTTGCCCAATTTTTTGATTACTAGTACACATATACATAGTATGCATTGTATAACTCCCTCTAGCCCATTTCCCATCGTCAAGGGCTGCCCAGGCAGCGGGAACTGCCTACGCGCACTATACAGAGAAAAGGGAGGGTCTTTTCTGTCCCCATCCAAGGATGCTGCCACTATTAATAGGATTCTAGAACAAATTGACTGTGTTTCAGAAACACGAGTTATACTCTACTCTCGTACGAATTCACGCGGGTTTTATTTTTCTTCTCCTGTCTGTCTATCGTCCGGCGCCGCCACTTCAGATCCGATCCGTTCTGCTGTTGACACCTCTCACTAACTCACTTACTCACTCATCAATCACTCACTCACTGTCACACTCACTCACCCTGTTACACTCAGTCTCATCGCGCAAACTCACCAACACCAAAATATCATCATCACATCACGCAATCCAGGGTCTTCCGGTTGGCGAATTTCTCGCCTACCTAGCGGCCCCCTCAGGGCTGCATTCGCGAGCTTTTGAGTTTGGTCGACTAAGCCCAAGCAAGCCTGGGCAGAAAAGGCCCCCAAGTTTCCTCCCTATTTCCTCCTTTCTTCCCTTCGTCTCGTTGGCGCGTGTGTTTCGCTTGGCTTCAATTCATCTTTGACGCTGCGCCGAGCACCCCGCCACTTCAGGGAACACACATGTGCTGGCAAGGACGGTTTCGCATCCCATTTTAGTGTGACGGTTGACGTGATGAACGGACAGCGGGCGCCATCTCAGGCACCCGACCATCCTCATCTCACACAACGTGGCATTTGAGCCCGCCTCCCCGCCCCCTTGGATCGAGATGAAGGTGAGACCACGGTCGAGATTGGAGGGCGCAAAAAACGGGAAATAAGGGCCGACGCCTTTGATTGACACTCTTCTTTTTTGGCCTTTCGCACGGAACCCGATTGGATGACAACTCTGCTTCGTCGAGCTGCCTCGGCTGTCTGTGGCCGATACGAGCCCGTCGTCGATGATCGACGCCCATCATTTCTACTGACGGACACAAGCACCGGCGCCAGAGCGGCGGCACCGGCAGGGCTGCTAGGGGGGCACGGGGGCAAGGCGAGTCGCGAATCACAATTGCCTCGTATAAGCTTCTTCTCCGGTGGAGTTGACCCCATTCCCACGGTCGACGCCCCTCCTTGCGCGCGACCCAAGGGAGGGAGAAAAAGAGATATTTCCGTCACGATCCATCCGATCAGCCCCCCCCGTAAAAGTACGAAAAAAACTTCATGGGCCCTCAGCCCTCTTCTCAGCCCTCTTCTGTCTCTCTCAGCTTCTCTCTATGGTTTCTCAGCCTCTTTCTATCTGGGACCGTTATCAGACGGGGCCAAGCGGCTCGGCCGTGAACTCTCTTCTCTCTCTCTCCACACCGTCAAGCGCCTGGGCCGTTTCAATTCCCATCTTCTTAGCAATCTTAAGCTCATGGGTGACAGCACATATAGACTCGCGGGCCACACTCCGGCGCAACCTTTCAGGCGGATGGGAATTCCTCGATCGCGAAACCCTTCAGGTGAGCGATTTTAAACCACCTGCCGCGATTCGAACAGAGCCCAGCCCGCGCCCGCGCAAGGATCAGAGCTGTGGGCTACTCCGGTCCGAGTGGGAGGCTCCGTCGCCGTGCCATCAACACCTTCCTACTTCGTGAGGGGAGGGAAATGCGTTTCGCATCCTCGGACAACAACGTGCTCTGGATGGATAACGGCCGTTCTGCGGAATATCACGATCACTGTCACCTGCCATCACGAGACGCGTACGACCGTATCGTCCCATATCGTCGATCCCATCCAAACCGGCTTCTACAGGTACACTACCCGTAACAAGACAGCGTGTCCTGCCCGTCGGTCCGTCCTCATGACTCTTTTCTGTCCCGCCCTCGGAATTGTCTTCTGCCGTCCGATCTCATCGCGGTCGCGAAAGGTCTAGGCTTGTCCAAAACAGTACGAACCGGACAGGGCAAGCAAGGGCATCAACATGGTTCCCGACTCGCGCACCCTGTCCTGTATGGTCCTTGCCCCGTAGGGCCCGTAGGGCAGAGAAGCACAGCCCGCGCGCATAACGACAGGCAAGGGCGGCTGAATGGCTGTTGAAGTTCCGACTGCGCTCGCGCGGTGGATGCAACCCTATAAGCGAGCTAGACGCGCCTGCGCCCTGCGTGAAAGCATGAGAGAGTGCCAGCCCCAGGTCGTGATGTTTCGCCAGACAGGCGCACGGCACGCAAAGAAGCCCACGCGCGACAGAGGGTTGCTTCTCGATGGCTTGGAATAGGCGATTTCGGTTTCGGATTGAGTGAGAATGGCAGGTCTGGGCATGGCCATGGGAGAGGAGGGGATGGGGACCAGAGGAGTGTGATATGGAATTCACATTGGCATCCCACTCCCCGTGCTACCATGACGGCCGGACTCAGCTCCGGAACAACTCCCTCTCGACCGGGGTTCTCAATGGCCAGCTGTCTCACATGGGACTTTTGGATTCGGCGATACCCGAACGCTTTTCAGCTCTCGACCTTTGGAGAACGGTGAAACAGTCTCTCACGATAGGACAACGACGAGAACCCCTGCGGGCAGGGCTCGCAGCGAGCCATGAGGCCTAGTGCCGTGGTTGACCTCCCATGTCAGGATTGCGTGATGCTGACAACTCCCGGGTTCAGCTCCCGAAGCGGAGACGATATAGTTATACTATCTACATCGATCTTTAGACGAGACTTTCCTCCTCCAGCACGCTGTTTGTATTGTTGCGGTTGACATGGAATCACACGAGCTTGGAATGGATGCCGCGCGGCACAGCAGGAAACACAGGAGACGAGCCTTTCGCACAACCCAAGGAAGCCGAATGCGACGGTACTCCTCTGCTACACTTTGAACGAGACGGCTATACTCGTCCGGCTAACCTTCGCCTCGTCTCGGGGACGACCTTCACCGCCTCCAGCCCCCCCTTCCACCCCAAACACCCTCTCGAAGCCTTGCCACGTGCCCACCCACGCCGAACCGGCCCAGGTTACGCACCTTGCTCATTCTCAGCACGTAATTCAGAGTTTCGGCCCCACGCAAGCCTGGCCAAAGCGTACGATGCCCTTGTCAACCTGCAGTCCACATATATGAACAATGTCCGCCACGATATTGAGGTGACGGGCAGGCAGTTCATGCATCCTTGGTCATGATTAGGTTATAAAGGAGGCGATGAGAAGACTGCGGAAATGGCCAAATACCTGCTTTTCGCCATGCTCGAAGGATAAAATCCTTCCCAAAAATGATGTCTAGAGCCACCTAGGTCTTTCCAGCAGCACCAACGAGTGGCTGCGTCGAGTCGAAAAACATCTTCTAGCTGCCTATCAAGTATTAGACATAACAGAAGAAATTGAGAATATTATTAGAAATACAGCCATGCTAAACAAAAAGATAATATTGCCCGTAGTAAGACATTACGCCAAACGGACAGCTAGAGGTTTTCCTCCCAAGTATGAGAATTTAATAGAGCCCCCTTTAATAAAAGCATCTTCTTCGCCCGCAACAAGGAGTAAAGTCTCTAAGACGGCCGGATTAGGATTCTGGTGACGAACACGGGCCCATGGTGAGCTATGTTTCCTTCACGCATAGACAAAGACAGTTAGTATGAACATGGGTGACTGCCACCTCCAAACAGACATTGGCATCTGGGAAATTTTGTTTTAACCAACTCCATAGTTTTTATTGCATTGAACACTTGGATCGATGGCTTGAGCCTCACTTGACACATTTCCTGCCACAGTTGATTTATTTCCCTGCCTTCCTGTAGAGAGTGTCTTTCACCATGTCTCTAGGCTCTCGCGCTTGAAGTGCACCGGGCTTTAATCAATGACTCTCCCACTCAGTTATTTTAGCCTTTCCCAAGCATGCTCGCGATGGGATGCAGTATTTCTAGCCAGCTCATGGCATTAGGCAAGCTTTCTTTCCTGCATGTAGTGAACCTAGCGTGCCAAAATCTAGTCATGGTGACCTCCGGCATTGCACCCCTAAGGGCCCTTTGGCTGGGGATTTGTGTACCGTCACCTGCTGTATGCCTAGGCCTAGGTATGACCCTCTGGCCAGACAATTGTGGCTGGTAGTCACACAGAGAGCCCAGGGAAAAGCTGTTTGCCAAATCAAAGACTACCTCTTAGCGAATTACTGACGTATGTGATATGCCTCGCGCTGAGGCTGTGCCGCGTGGCATCCCACGATGGTGGCGGGCACACCTGGACGATTTACCCCTCTTAGGTACCTAGGCTGGCAACTGTGTTCTCTCATTCCTCATACATCCCATCAACAACATTTGAAAGATAACTGTCCGCTTGCCTAAGTGGTGAGCAAACGATCGATATGGCCTTAGTTCCATTATCTTTATCTGCCACATCAAACATACCACCGGCAAAGGAACTGCAAGATGCAGTTGATGGCTTTCGCGCGATTTTGACCGACGATCAACGCGCAGAGCTCCAAAATATCCAAAGTATCCCGGACGCTGATGCCGTGCTCGTTTTCACTGCGCAGCTCGATATGTCTTCAGCTCGATCCAGTGGCCCTAGTATTGCCAGCCGATTGCATTCAGTGCTGCAGTTCGTTCGGGAGTCTTCTGTGATAATCGATACCTTCGTCTCATCGCACCCAGAGATTGCTGCACTTGTCTGGGGAAGTGTCAAGTTGACTCTGCAGGTACGGAAAGAACACCTACATGGAAGAAGGATGGATACTGTCTAACTCTTGTCAGGTTGTACTCAATTTCACCTCGTACTATGAGCGGATCTCGGACCTCTTCATGCAGTTTGCTGGAGATTGCCCCCGTTTTGCCGACTATCAGGCCATGTTCCCCAGTTCAGCAGAACTCCAGAAGGCCGTCTGCAATTTCAACGCCTCAATCATCCATTGCTGCAGGCACCTCATTGAGGCAGTTCAGCGGCCTTGTGAGAACCCCGTTTTCAGTGCGAATTATCCTAAGTAATTTTCGCTGATGTCCATGATGTAGGGCAAGCACAACTGCGAAACGCCTTCATCCAATCGTTCCAGCAGGAGTTCAGCGCCGATTTGGAGAGGATTCGAAGATGCGGGTTGGAAGTCAAGCAAGAAATTCAACTTGCGAAGATAAAAGCCGATCTTCAAGACCAAAGGCTACAACAGGCAGAGAGAAAAGCGGCGTCAAAGGAGAGGAGGACAATCAGGCAGTTATTTTCGCGAGTGAATGGCGGCCTCGACACGATCAGGAGTGAACAGCTCCAACAAGACTTCCGTAGGGCAGGTATGTTCGATATTCTTCCCCGCCGAGAACCATACTCATGGCTACACAGAAGAAAATCGCCGGCGGCTATTCAACTCGCTGTCCTCATATGATTATCTTACACCGTACAAGAAAGCCTGTAAAATAAGGCATCCCGGGACTACAGAATGGCTGTTTCAAACAAACGCCTTCACTCGATGGCAAAAGGGAATATATTCGCCTTGGTTCTGGTGCTCAGGGAAAAGTACGTTTGACAGTAGAAAGGGGAACTTATGTTTCAACTTGGCTGACCCGTTGCAGTCGGATCTGGCAAGACTGTTCTCACGTACGTACATCCCCAGGAAATGTTTTCTGTCATGGCAACTAACCCGAGCCTGGCTGAAGCGCAAGCGCAATCGAACATTTATACGCGCATCGGCTTAACCATGGTGAAACTGTTACATTTTTCTTCCCTCAACCCGCAGATCCCACACCGTTATCCGCCGAAACTGCACTGCGATCGATTCTCCGACAGTCACTAGACCCTTTGAGGCTTTCGGACGAATGGGAGCGCAAACTAGCTGAGCTGGACCGAAACCCATCCTCTGAAATATCTCTTTTGACAAATCTCCTTCGACAGATAGTCAATCAGACGGATGCGTTCTACGTGTTCATCGACGGTCTTGACGAGTTTGACTTCGCACAACGTCGGACCCTTCTTGACTCTTTGGCTTCAGCTAATACTAGGTCACTCCTAAGAGTTTTTCTTTCCAGCAGGGAGAGTTTATCAGCTGAGCTTAGAGCATGTCTTCCAAGCATTGCAACGGTATCAATGGCGTGTGCTGAAGCGACGACCGATATTGGCACATTCGTCAAGGAGACACTTGAAGAAAGACAGCGCAACGGAGAACTGAGGGTCCAGAGCACACCGATCATTGAAGATATACGACAGGCACTCATCAACCGCGCGGATGGAATGTAAGTGGAAACCGGCCTTTTTTTTTCGCATGCATGCTGACGAACGAGGTTCCTCTTGGTCACTTTCTTAATGGACGAAATTTGCGCTCAGCATTGCGACGATGACGTCCGGGACGCTATCAATCGACTTCCCAGGAATTTGACCGAGATCTTTGAACGAGTGCTCCAGCGCATCTTAGATCGCAAAAATTCTGTGCTAGCAAGTAAAGCTTTCCGATGGATTGCTGTTGCGAGACGCAGTTTAACGCTGGATGAACTCCGCGAAGCCATGTCCATAGAGATCGGCCAGCCGTCTTCGGAACCTGGAAGGCTCATTAACGGCATCGAACAACTACCCCAGTGGTGCGAAAATCTTGTGCGTGTTGACGAGGAGTTGGGAACTGCAGAGTTCGCTCACAAGGCAGTGTATGAGTTCATTATCGATGATCTCTCTGGGCCTGAATTCGCGGACTTTCATTTCAACTTCAAGGACGCGGACCAGTACGCCGGCGAGATTTGCATCACGTATCTCAATTTTAGCGACTTCGTCACCACTATCACGCGACGACAACAACCAGTGAAAGTCGACCCTACTAGAATGGTCTACTCAGCAGTGGCAAACTCTTTAAAGTTACCGAAGCCAGTTAGCAACGTCATCATCTCGAAGCACATCATGAAGCCAAGGCAGAGACTCACAGAGACAGACCTGGCTACTTATAATAGGTTGGATGACGCAGAAGCTGCCAATCGTCTGAATAGTCATTATCCTTTTCTCAATTACGCTTCTATTCACTGGATCTCACACACTACCCGGCTCAGGAGTCGCGACTCCTTGACGTGGAGCACGTGGAGCCGGTTTGTAACCCAAGGCCATGCTTTGGCAGAAATGCCTTGGTCTAGCCAGCAAGAACCTGCCGACTTAAGCCGCCAAATCTGGTCATGGAGTATGAAAACCAGACATTTCGCCGTTATCCGACTTCTTCTAGGTCTCCGCAAGATACAAGACGACAAAGTGCAGGCTATGACAGCTGCGGCGTTTGCGGGTGACGTGGAATTGGTCGACGCTCTACTCGAGGGGAAGTCCGAGGATGAGATCGAGTTCATCTCATTAGCGCTGGCGAAGGCCTCCGAGTGTGGGCACGTTGAAGTTGTTAAGCGATTACTCTCAGCGGGACCCATGGTCGACAGTCATACGTCTGGCCCCATCGACTCACAAACGGCGCTACAGGTAGCTTCAGAATATGGCCATGTTGAAGTTGTCAAAGTACTACTTGCCGAAGGGGCCGATACCAATACGGGAGCTCTCCAGGGAGCTTCAAGGAGCGGCCGAATTGACGTTGTCAAGCTGCTCCTTTCCACAGGAGTCAACGTTAATGCTAGTTCTGGAATTGAGGAGCAGACTGCTCTACAAGCAGCTTCAAGGAGTGGCTATGTTGCAATTATTAATCTGCTACTTTCTGCAGGAGCCAAGGTTAACACACGTTCCGGAATCGAGGAGCAGACTGCTTTATACGAAGCTTCAAGGGGTGGCCATGTCGAAGCTGTTAGACTACTACTTTTTAGAGGAGCTGACGTTGACGTGCCGTCTTCTATACGCGGGGGCCAGACTGCTCTACAAGCAGCTTCTGAAGGTGGCCATGTCGAAGTCGTTAAGCTTTTGCTTTCCGCAGGAGTTGACGTTAATACGCGTTCTCTTGGCTGGGGTAGGACTGCGCTACAGGAAGCTTCCATAGGCGGTCATGTCGAAGTGGTTCAAATACTGCGTTCTGTGGGAGCTAGGGATTAGAGCTCTCGAAAGGATTGGACTTCTCCAACACACTTCAATTAGTGGATCTCTTTGAGCGATGCTATGCCATAGACTGATGCGGATATCTCTTCATTTCTCAACCATCACATCTATCTTGAATACTCAGTCCATGTCTTTCTTCGGCTCTTTTACACCAAAGTAAGGCTGCCCTTTCTGAATCGGGAGCACTGCCGGTAGCAACCCGACATGGTAGGGGTTGTTTGCATCGACTCCAAACATAACAGACGACGCGCTCCGCTTTTGCATCGATTGTTCGTTCGCAGCGCAGCTCCCGTACAACTCTTGATCCCACCACGGGCCCCTGACAGCGTTGGCGATGGCTAAGAATGTGGCCGCCCTAAAAGGCAGCCCGCGGGACTTGCTGCGCCAGATGTCGATGCAGCTCATAACCGGGACGAGGGTGAACATTGCCAAGATGACCCACAACACTGCGGTGCGCACGATATACACGTCCTCGGGGACGACAGACACGACGGGCACCGTCGCGGTGCCGAAGTAGCCTGCCGTCGAGATGGCGGCTAGCGAGTCCGCGAGGTTGCCGAAGAAGTGGCCCCAGTCCTCCGCTACCGGAATGACATAGAGATAGTCGAAGGTCTTGTCGATGGCGGAGATATCATTGTTCCATAGATACCAGGGGATCGCCGTCATGTAGTCAGCCAGCTTGTCGAGGGCCTCCACGTCGAGGGGCGTTGTGTTTGCCTGCGGTTCCGCTTGACAATCTGTCATGAGGGTGCCGTTGAAGGTGCACCGCCCGACCTCCCAGGAGAACTCTGGAGTGCACTTGGACCGTGAGATCCAGTTGCCATCGGCCGCTTGGATGAGGCTGGCGGAGGACGTGACGTTTTTCTTGAGTTCCTTGAGCGTGTCTTCGGGGGCAGCAGATATGAAGTAGGTGGTGCCACTGATGGGCATTCCGTTGATGTGCGTCGAGTTCGGCGCATCGTTCCACATTTGCAGGGACTGCGTCCCCCCGGTTGGCGACAGGTGGATGGGCAGGACCGTCGAGTTGGGCATGACGAAGTTGTACGTCGTCTTTTCCTCGGTAACCACCGTTGTATACGGAATATCGAGGGCGGCCTCGCACTTGCCGTCCCAGGTAAAGAAGACGAGACCACTGTAGGTCGTATTGGTGTTGTAAGTGATGTTGTGCGTAGGGGTTGGCCCGATGTGGCCCTTGAAGACGTCGACGAGGGCGCTCTGGCTGACGATGTTGCCGACAAACGCGTACTCCGCCTGAGAAAGAAAGTCGTCATTTTCGTCCAGTGTCTGCTTAAATGTGCCCTCCCCGTTCCATCCCATGGCGTTGGCCAGTCGCCGCATGTTGGAACCCTCGAGGGGCATGGCCGGCAGCCCCACGACGCCGAACCCTTTAACGTTTTCGTTATGAATTCCGGTCGTGAGCATCAGGGTACCGACGGGGACGATGGTCGTCCGTATGGCGATCAGGGCGCCCTGCATGACGGCGTACCACCACGAGTACTTGCCCAGGATCCGGAGCGTCCACGCGCTGGAGTCGTCTCCAATCTTGTCAAGGTCGGCGAGGGCAACGGGCCTCTGGGCCGTGAGGGCGAAGAGGCGCAGGTGTCGGAATTCGTGCATGATCCACTGCACCAGCATGCCGGCCGGGGCGAGCAGCGCCGAGAGGGCGACACCGGAGTAGAGCTGGTTGACCGTCAAACTGTCCGGTGTGCGGAAGACGCGACTCTGGTAGCTTGCTCCGCTCACTACCGGGCCGCGGTAGGCCCAGACCACGGCAGCGACGGCGGCGGCGGCGTATAGTGAGATGCACACGATGTAGATCTTGAGGAACTTGAAGTCGCGGAACCTGAACATGCGGTCCGCCGTCGAGCCCGGGTAGTGCGAGTGGCCGTCGAGAGGGGAGGCCGTTCCGTGTTCTGGCCGGAGGCCATCCTTTCCGGCCGACGTTCGATCGTCGCCGGAGATGTCCGGGTGGAGGGAGCTATATTCGACCTTTGACGCCATGGCTGGAAGGAAAACCGACCTGAAATCTAGCCAGGATCAAAGACTGAGCACGCGAGCAGCGTGAGCTCGGGAGGGGAAGCAAGTGCTTTTGTTGCTCAATTCTCCTCGTTACACCGGCTCGGACTTGAATTCAGAAGGCTCGGACTCAAAATACCAGGGTTGCATTGTCCCTGGTAGATAAATCGCCCCCAGAACGCTCGCTTGCAATGCTCAGGCTGCAGGTAAGCGTCCTAATTTCGCTGCCTACGCAGGGATCGAATCCTTCGAGGTCCGCTTGGGTGGGATCATCCGTTGGGCTGAGCACTATTTTAGTCAAACAGGACCGGTGTTGAACTCTTGGTGTCGTGATTGACATCGCAATTGGCCAGCCTTCCGTCCTGAAGTGAGAACAAGCATAACCCGGCACGTCTAGCTCTGCCGGTTCCAAGCCACCTGAGACCCTGTTGCGCTGGTCCAGCAGCCCTTGTAAGCAGCCACCGTGTCAGACATGTTTGCCTCCCCATCACCACAATCAGGCTCTGGGGCAATTTTCTGGTTGACGATAACTCAGCGGCCCTGATGATGTCGTGGAGGTGTCTTCTGATTAACGTCCCGGCCGGCAGCCCCTCCCAGCTGCGGTGGAAGTACTGCCGTTCTGCTAGCCAATACAAAGCTCTAACCCGCTGATCTGGTTTTCTTTTCCGGTTTGGGTTGTTCTACACCAAAGTTGTCCTGAGTTCGCTGCTTTAAGCCAGGTTGCCCCCGACAAGACCGTAGGCAATTGAAATTGGACCTGTGCTTAGGTGGATAGAGTTGGAATGGGTTTCCAAGAGCCACGAATGGCGTTGCGGCATGGCGACACCCACGAATAGTTGGAATGGGCATGAATGTTGCTGACGTCTCCCGCCGCTGCTATACATTTCATGGCCCATCTCCCCAACGTTCCCAGCCAATCATTCCGTCCTGAAGCTGGATTTACAGGACTGCCGATAAATGCCAGCAGCCAACTGCGATCTACTTGCCGTGGACAGCCGACCGGGTGGCCCACTCCGGATCGAGAAGTTGTGGTCACAGATGGCTTCAAAGCCGGCCCTGACAGTCTTCGGGTCGCCCTGGTACGCCGTCTTATTGTAGCAGCCAGATAGGGTCAGTAGGACGTTTCCGCGACAGGACAAACTTGTAATGGAAGCGACCATAGTTGTGTCGCTTTTCTCGGGGTGGGTGACGGACAATAAGTGCTAGAAATACTTAAATCCAAGCTGCTTCTAGCTCAGAGACACCGAGGTCTGAACGACATGGCGACAAAACAGAAACTGGGAGACAAGAGAACAAAAAGAAGTAAAATACCCAGGAATTCAAAAGAGTTGGGCCCTAACCAGGGATCGAACCTGGGACCTCTCCCATGCGTGTTGTCAGATAACAACCCTAAGGGAGAATCATACCGCTAGACCATCAGGGCTGAGTGAGATGTGGGCGTTGACCCACTGGATGGTGAGCGAGACCGGCGGTAGGCTTGAGATCGAAGCGATTCCGCTTTCGGTCAGAGGGCAGATTGCACAACCCACATGAAAACCAGCCTGCTGAGGATCAACAGAAAACGCAAGTGCGTCGGGAGTATCGAGAAAAATCATAGACAATACTGGGATTCTTGTAAGTATCAGGATGTGTTGATTGATAGTCATTGATAATCATGATCATCAAGATACTGTCGTTATGACTAGGTAAACTCAACGACACGATTAGTGGGGGTGTCATTTCAGAAAGTTGGGATGAACTTGCCACGAGACACCATCGGCTGTATTTGCCTCTGTTCGAGAATGCAAACTCTTTTGGAAACAAAGTTCACGCAGGCAGTTGTCACTTGAAATAGAGACGACGAAAATTTCGTACGCTGCAGATGAGCATCTGGTTGACACTATTGTGGGAGATGAACCATGTTCTGTTCGCACTGTCTTGGCTCAGACTCGCTCAAACTCGGTTGTCCCGAGTCGCGCATCTCGGTGATCATCACAAGTCCGACGCTTTACAGACAGCCGGGAAATCGGGAATCTACTAGAATGAACTTTTTCGCAGCATCTCATTGTTAAACTCAGCCACAGAACCTATAGACGTAAAATACTAGACGGCAGTTTGCGAACCTGTCATTTTGGCGTCCAATTCCTTTGGTAAACGAAGACATGAAATGCCTGAAATACCTGCATCTCGTGAGCCTTGACTTCGACCTCCAATGTCTCTGAGAGTTCTATGTTACTTCATAACGGACCTATTTCTGTCCCTTGAAATCCGGCAGTCTGGTTCTCGGTCGCGCCGCAGTAGTGCAGATCGCTCGAGCTGTCAAAACCCCGGTTCATCCGTACTTGTAACCAGGGGATACTCTGGCTAAAGAGATGGCATTGTGGCTTTTGAAGCAATTTTGGCAGTACCTTGCCCTAGGGACCTTGACGAAACCGTTTGAAGATGACGACTCATTCGAGCCCCTGGTTCTCTGAAACCTGGTGCCAAGAATTCACGTTCCTAGGCCGTCTCATTCGGGTGCATGCGATGGCGTTGATATGAATGAGAAATAAATGGATCTCATATAAATTGCACACCCATTCCACCCCTCCCACTCATGGAGATCAGATTCGAACCACGTCCAACGTCTAGTCACTCTGCCTATCATTCTTCGACATACGTATCTTCGTTCAAATCGTATCTCTCACAGAAGCGCTCCGGCTCATCTTTCAGATTTAAGTCCCCACCTCCACCATGAAGACCCTTTCGATCTCTATCATGCTCGTGGCCTTCTCTTGGGTGGCGAGCGCATTGCCCCAAAACGGCGTGATTTGCGATGCTACCCAAATTTGCGATGCTAATTGTGCCGCTCGAGGCTTGGTAAGCCATCTCGAACAGCACCGTCCAGACTTGGGCCACGCTAACTCTCAAAATCCAGAGACGATCAGGCGGCAGGTGTACGGGTGTGAACGAGGCTCAATGCATCTGTTTCTAAGAAGAAAAGCAGAAAACCGGGTGCTTGATGCAGCGGAAGCTGGTGTCAGAGGAAACGGGTTCAATCTCAGCTGAGCTCATTCACTGCGAGTTGATACATGTATAGTCGACGTCAGGACGTTAAATACACTCAGCTCGCCTACCAACCCCCTTGAAGAGCCCTCTATTCCATCCCGGGAAGCCAGCAGACTACTCGGGGAAAGAGGCTACTTTTCTTCGACCCAGACTCACAATCCAGAGATTTGGAGGAACTGTCAAGGTCAAATGATGGATCCTTAACGCAATCAAACTGAGCGACCCCTTCGCAGGAGAACCTCCCCGGACCGTTAGCTCTCCCATAATACCGACAACCATTACGACCATGAACCGGGCTCGTAGCGTCGAAGTTGGGTGGCCATGGGCTCACGGCTTGGGGACCCGTAACTTGCAACGTGCATCTGGCATGCCTGGTTCTGCAGGCGTCGAAAATCGCGTTCGGACCACCTCTCTGGAATATCTGCCATTGCCCGACGCGACCTCCCCCTTCATCGGCGCCAGAGTCGAGCTCATACAGAATCGCCACTCCTGCTGTGGGTGTAGAGGTCGAAGTAGGTTTTCCTGGCACCGTCGCGGTCTGGTTGAGGGAACGGGTCGTTGGGAAAGGAGCCGTCCGCGACAAAGTTGGTGTCGACTTGGCCTGGCTGGTGACTGGCGTCTTGGATGCGCTGCCGGAGGTCTTGGTCGTGGGCATCGGGCAAGCCTCCTGTCGCCGTCTCAACGGTGGTCCAGAATCATAGATGTCGTCGGAGTCATATAAACCATCGGAATCATCGGGGTCATCTGAGTCTGAGTCGGGATCTCCAAAGACCTGGCCGCGTTCCGGTGTCCACTCATCACTCCGGCGCTCAACCCCTTGGTTCTCTATCCACAGACGCCACGCGGCCTTGTCGTTGCATGTCTTTGCCGGCCTGTACTGAAGAAGCAACTTGCCTCGCGGCGTGCCCAGCTGCTTTCTGTCCATGTAGTTCCAGACCTCCATCTTCCGGCGACGGGCTTCATCAGCGGTCTCTGGTCGCTTGGCTGCATTTCTCTCATCAGCGAGTCGGTCGAGTCTCAGATGCATTTCGTTGGTTAGGGGAAGTGGCATGTAGTCAACCACTTCCACTGGGATCCCCTCAAAGAGGTCGGTGATGAGGCCCGAAAGGCGGGCAACGCGCAGCCCGTTCCGTACCGTGCCCTTGTGGAAGTCGATGTTGTCTAGGAACTCAGACTCGTCCATCAGCGTGCCATCGTCCTTGTATCTACTAGCCAGCCTGTGTCGGGGGGTGAATATGAACGCCCGCGTGCCGAGGTCTTTGGGGGTTTTGAGCGTATCGTCTTCTTCGTCGGCACCGCTTGGCAAGACGTCGCCGAACGTGAAACCCACGCGGCGGTCTTCCGGGTTTTCCACCATGTCTTCAAGACCGTACTCGAAGAACTCAAACGCGGGATCCCATTCTTTGAAGGCGTGTTTTATGCCGGTGCTTTCTTCATCGTCTCCGATAATCTTCTTCTGGAACTGATCCTCCAGCGTCATGTCTCTCTCCCAGATGTGACTGACCCAGGCCCCTCGCCGGGACACCACGACGACCGACGTGCAGCCATAGAGGCCTTCGAGTGCAATCGCCGCAACGCGGGATTTGAAAAGAATATGGTTAGCCGTGGTGATGCCGAGACGGTCCCTCGGCACGTTGCCAGCCACATCGCCGTGAGGAACAAGTACAGGGTCGTACCCGCCGTTTATGCTGGGATCCAGACCATGTCTGATGGCGATGAGCTGCCGGCCGATGAAACTTTCCGGGTTCACATAATCGCTCGGATCTGGCCACTCGCCCTCAGCCGGATTGCCGCGTTTCAGCAAGCCTGCATGTTCGTGCTCGTCCAGCAGCTCTCGCCTCGGCAGGGCAGGACATTCGCTGCCGCCGCAGGTCTCGGGCTCGCACGTCGGTTCGCTTTCGCTCTGAGACACCGTCGAAGTTGTTCTCACGGTTGTCGCCGCTGGTGTCGCGCTGCAGCCGGTGACCGTAGTGTAGGCGCTGGTAACACAGCTTGTAGCTGCCTGCTGGCCGCTCCGAGCCCCTGGACCTGTGGTGTTCATGGGATCAGCACGCGAGCTGGCAGAGTGAAATTC
This sequence comes from Colletotrichum musae, assembly GCA_027406025.1. Taxonomy (NCBI): domain Eukaryota; kingdom Fungi; phylum Ascomycota; class Sordariomycetes; order Glomerellales; family Glomerellaceae; genus Colletotrichum; species Colletotrichum musae. The sequence goes on from JANVYC010000004.1 coordinate 2,316,043, forward strand.
GAGATCAATAGGGATGCTTACCCTGAGTCACAGTAATGGAACAGAATACGCTCCGGTGGGTTGCTGTCACGATGGTGGTGCAAGACGAACTTGCTGTCGATGTTGCTGTCGATTTGGCTGTCGAAGGTTTGTCATCTTTCTCCGGGTCCGGCTTGTCTTGGCCGCCGCCCCCGCCGTTGTCACTGGGAGGGCAGTTGCCGATCTTGAGACCGAACAGCTGAAGGCAAAATTTGGGGACTTTGATTTCGACATTGGGGGGAAACTTGGTGAAACAGCTGAAGCATACCACGGGAGGGCCGTCGAAAGGGAAGATTACTGGAAAGCGTCAGAGGATGATTACTGTGTAATGAGGGCGAAGAAACCAACCTGGAACGATGGTGGGAAAGTCGCTCCCTGGCGAGGTAGTGGTGATGTAGAACGGGGTAGTTTGTGTTACCCCTTTCAGATCAAAGGGGATCAGCAGTACATCAGTTGGCAACTCGGTGACAGTTGAGTGAGTGGACTGCAGTGAAGTCGCCTGCAAACTGGTAGATGTCAAGGTTGACGAGAGGCTCGACAGTCCGGAAGACACAGCAGGACTGGCAGATGAGGTAGGCGTAGCCGCCGTGTTTGTCTGTGGCAAAGAGATGAACTCCCCAGTTGAAGTAGGAACGGGAGGCGGCGGTACAAAAACTGCGGAGCTGTTGTTTGCCGGTGCTGAAGGTATCAGGATGTGTGTGGGTGGCCGAAGGACGTCCGAAGGTGTTGCTGTGCCTGGCAAGTCGGTTGTAGATGGCGGCTCTCTCTCGGAGGGCACTGACGAAATGATAATAACACTTCTCGTCACCGTAGGTGGAATGGCTCTACTTGTGGCGGAGGTGGGGGACACAGTAGGCGGGAAGAAGCTCCTTGTGAGTGAGCTAAGTGAGTTCCACAGGCTGGTCGGTGGTCTGGAGCTCGTCGTGGGCGAACGTGTGGAAGTCAAGTTGCCAGGCGCCGATGAGATAATGGAAATACGGGACGTGGGCAACGCAAGACTGATGTTTCTTGTATTCAAGCTCACGGGACCGGTGCTGCTTGAAGCCCATTGTGAAGTTTGGGTAACCACGGGGGTAACGGGCGTGTTCAGGGTGGTCTGAAGTCAAGTTAGCCTTGTGACAGCAACTGCGCACAGTAATACCAAACTAACCAGAGTAGTGTTTTGCCACGGAACAACCAACGTTGACCTACAAACCCCTTCCCCGTTGTTGCAAGTTGGCTGTACAGTTGGCTGGACAGTCGGCTGGATTGATGGGTTGGCTGTCGTGGTGTTTTGGAAATGATTGGCGGGGTTCGTAGGATTATCAAAACGGCGCACAGGCTGATGATACCCCTGTTCGTGAAAGGAGCGAGCGAGAGGTAGAGCTCCGGCAAGAATCAAAATCAACATGAAGAACATTGTCATCAGCGCAGGATGCAAACTGGAGTTGACTCACGGGGCATGATGTGCGCAATCCGTCCAGCTCGACGGCCCCATCATCATTTTAACTATCATCCAGAACCTCCAGTCGAGAAGTTCAAGGTTCGGCGAAGATGTATGTGTTTGCTTTGCATTTGCTCGTTGGAGCTTCACTCCCTCGAGGGCCAAAAGATGGCTTACTCGCCATAAAGACATGGACGGGCGGCAAGAACCTTGTGGTCCATTCATGAATGTAAGGGATTTCGGAAGCATCCTACAGAGCCCGATTTAAATTAAATGTCCAGGTTGCACAACCTCCTACCCCCGCGTTGGAAGTAGCCCCCGCAAGATAGTCCTGAGGCAAGCGCCCGCTCAAAACGACCAACTGAAAGGGGCTCGTAATTTTGTGTTCCCGAGACGAAACACGGGATAGTAGTCGGCGTGTGCGGGACGTTACACTATACGGCTTCTCGTGCGGGAAGCAATGTCGTACCAGCTAGGCCGGAGGAGCAGTCCAGACTTGACCAGAGCAATACGAGCTCGAGTCTCTGACGCAGGGATGGTCCACAACATAAGGTCAGCAAGCTATTAGCAAGTCGCACAGGAACATTCGACATCAACATTGTTTCCTGGCTGGAGAGACGTTGATTTACGACTCCAGAGCACCCCGTGCTACCATCTAGCGGCAGCCATGTGATAAAGGCGCAGATCCCCGACGCCGTTGTTGACAGTTTGGACGCAGATCGCCGGTTCTGGGCCTACATGTTTTCTTATGCTCCATAGTCGCCTGGCCCTTCAGAAATACAGGTTCGACTAGACTGGACAGCCTAAATGCTTCGTCGGTTGGCTCCTCAAGCAAACAGTCGTATTTCTTCAAAGTCACACATTCGGGAGCATGGGGTTCCGAGCATATCAAGCATTTGAAGGCTTCGGGACCGGTTTGGAGACGTCTTATCAGGTGGCTGCATGAATGACCTCAATTCAGATAATGAGGTATTGCATCCCAAAAATATCGAGGTTGCAAGTAGTTGCTTAAAATACACAGATGCAGGTTTTGCCTTGCATTGGGATGAACATCGGACAGCAATTCGGCGATTAGTTCGTCGAAGTGTCGGCAAACCAGATTGAATACTTAACAATATGTACCAACATTGATTTCTCCAGACAGACCGTTGCAATCTCCGTCTTGAATATGGATTCACACATGCAGATACTGATTGCTAGCTAGGGTTCGGTTGGCTCAATTGCTATAGAACAAATCCTGTTGTTCCCCTAAACTGGACATTCAATCTGGAACGGAAAGCCCAATGACGCCAAGATTTCCAACTCCCGTATCCCTTTACCAAACACACCAAATCCTCAGCTCAACACTACGCCGAGCTGGAGCGTCGTCAGCATCAGCGACGTGGAAGGCGCTGTGCGGACACAGGAGCTGGAGACTGTCGTCCCCCTTGCCCCGGCGCACCAGCGCCTCGCTGTCGAAGAACTTGATAAAGTAAACCTCCTCCGGCGTCTGTTCGCTGAGGTAGAACCAGTTATGCTGCCGATCCCCCAGCCCGTCATCCTCTTCTTCGAACCCGGAGTCGCTGTCCCCGGTCCTCATTGGCCGTATCATCATATTCTGGCTGTAGTAGTAGGGCACGCACTTTGGCCTGTTCCTGTACGTCCGTGTCAACGGCGCAAACTCGACCTTCTTGGACGCCGGGAGGCCCATGTCCATGACGGCGAGGGGATCCCGGTGCACCGTCTCGAGTGCACGCCAGACGCTGAAGAACGCGTACCGCGGGCCGTCGTAGTTGGTGCCGTCCCATTCCCAGTGCCCTCCCCTCGGCTGCGTGTCCTCCTCCACCACCTCCGGGCCGATCCCGAGTTCGGCGATGGCGCGGTCCTCGGCGTCGATGATCTCCCGCCGCAGCTTGAAGAATTCCTCTCTCTCCGCCTCCGAGGCGGAGCCGTCCGCCGTGTGATGGTCGTTGCACCAGTCGGGTTCCCTCATGGCGCGGAAGTGGCCCCGCGCCCCCGATGGCGTGTAGTCTGAGTGGGCGATATTGAAGGGCGCCAGGTGCTTTATCTCGAATCCCACTTTAGGGTCCATGCCGATGGGCGCCCAGCTCGGTATGTCGCGGATGGAGTGCTTTCGCACGATGGCGCAGCGCGCACCGAGAGCCTTCTTGATCAGGGCCGTCATGGCAGGGTAGTACTCGGTGGCCATGACTTTCTCGTCATGGACTGACTCCGGTGAAGGCGAAATGGGCAGGGGCTGTCGTACGATCTGGAAGCCATTTTTTTCGTGTGTATAGCTGGATAGCGGGGCGGGTAGGGAGCGCAAGTCGGTGACTGGAAGATGATATGTCTTGTTGTCCGGAGACGTTCCCTCGATGATGGTGAGGTCGTTGAGGCCGGGAATGCCCGGGCCGTTGAAGTAGTTGAAGGAACCCAGAACTTGCTTCTTCTTATTATCGTGGGTGGCTTGGCCCGAGTTCTCCATACGAGTCGGACCTTGTGTGTCAGGCATCATATCCGAGAGCTTAGCAACCTATGTTCAGATGAAGACGGGGGAAAATGAATCAAACAACAGGAGGGAGAATTTCCAAAGCCATAAGGCTGGCCATTTATTCCATTGAATGCGAACTACCTACACGCAGAAACCGTGCGGAAGGCTCTCGTTTCACGTATGTAAACTCACGCGAGTCGCACCGAGTATAATTCGAGTCATTCAGTAGTATAGGTGACGATGCCCCCATTGATAATCAGGCGTTTAAGCTCCAACTTCGGTTCGAGTTTGCCAATAAGCTAGCATAACATAGCATGCAAGGCAGTTTCGCCTGACTACAAATGGGGTGCCCTGCCAATCGTGCCAATGATCTGATGGTATTTTAAGTGTCTGCCAACATGTTCTCTTAGTTCTCACGGAGTCTGTACGGAGTTCTCGGGCATTTCCATCCTGATTAAGCTCATGTCGGATGCTGCAGAACTAGAGTTTTGAATTTAAAAGACTGGTGTAACCTGATTGTTTTCTCTCGTGTCTTCTCCGCTTACCCACATGCAACCGGGTTGGAGGCTTGACGACGCAACCTGCCAGCGACGAGGAGTCCAAAGCGGCCGAGACTACCCGCCATCGGGGACCAGGTCTATAAGTGAAAGTCTTAACACGCAGTATTCCGTGAATTAATAATCATCAAAGATTTCCGCGCGGTCCGCGGGCTTTATCGAGGTCATGGTCCGGAACGTCTTCTTGCAATCCAGCAGTCCGCTATTCACATACGAAGAAAATGCTGCGGCATTATGCTGTTGTTCCCATGTTTTCTCATCCTCGATACCCCGCGCTTGACCCTCAGTCATTCCTGGGACGCCTCCACCGCGAAGAGTTCAATGTAGAATGGATAAATGGTCACAAATGGTCCGTGGCTTGTTTTAGTGTTCCGACAGTAGCAACTCTAGACTTCCAGTCGGAAAAGCAATATCCGCTACCCCTTCATCAACGCATCCCGGTTGTGAGCAATACCACATTCGTACAAAATTGGCCGATAGATGTGAACTCTGATCCGGGATGTACGGATACAGCTTAGTGGATCAACACCAAATCCGAACCTGCCAATAGGTTCTCACCAGTGGCATCACCACATGCCAAGCATCAACAAGTTCTGAGGCATGAGTTGCTGATGAAGATGGCTCCTCTACGTGTAAGTAAGTAAGCCTTTGGAGCTTGGCGTGATTCCCACGAGCCTGAAGTGGTTGAGATGAGCGGTGCGTGTGCATTAGGCAGCCGCCCAGGAGGATCGGCCGCACACTGGCGGTTCCAACTCGAGGAAGAAAGAATTGTAGGATCGCAGGATCGCAGGAGCCTCTTGGCTACCACAAGTTGCTGCATGAGAAGGACTCAACGCATCAAATCACAACTCACGGCTTGGCATCTCTCATCACATTACTGACGCCAAGATGGTTCCATGTACAAAGATGCTCAAGCCTCAGGTAACTTGAGTATACGATCAACAATAGAATTGACAATAGCGGCAGCGCGGATAACAACGAACATGGGAGCATTCCATAGTTACGCGACATATTGTTGTTGTACCCGAAAAGCTATAAAGCTGGTTGATTCTCCAGCCTTCAACATTCGAGTTTCTCTCACTCATCAGCCAGCTTCCTAACAAGAGCAACACAACCAAAACAGCCGCCACAAACAGCAAATCGCGAACCATCTGTCAAAATGCAGTTGACTTTGTCCCTCGTCGCTACGATCCTGAGCGTTCAGGCCGCTTACGCTCTTCCAACTGACGGTGAGTGCACGAGATTGCAACATATATTGTCGTTCTGTCGCCATCTTTGCGGCGAAACATGACGACAGACTCTGGAGCTTGTAGACTACTACATCCGAACTCAAAAAAGTCACACGCAACTGTTCTTGACTAACGTTTTCATTTCACCCCAGCAGAGAAGGCCCCGCGCGCCCCTGACGCCATTATCGAGGCCCGTTGCGACTGCGGCTGGAACCTGTGTTGCAACCCCGACGACAACTGCTCTATCAGCATGGACTACTGTCTCGAGAACTGTCCCATGGGCGATGGAGGCGTTTCTTGCATCATCAGTAAGTCTCCTCATCTGCGTGGTTTGCCATGTTTCTGCGAAAGTCCCTACTCCTGCCGTCCAAGGCGGGCTGTTTGTCCAGTCTCTTGCTTTTGATAGACGGAAAAACGATCTGACATCCCGGTCTTCAGGTTGTGCCTCGTGGTGCGGCTGAGTGTCTGAACTCATCACGCAGGAGCATGAACGATTCGGTGGCGAGCGTTTGCTCCGGATGTAACGAGCCGTGTTGAGGTTTCGAGTTTCAATCCCCAAATAGTGACAGGGCAGGTTGAACACATAGTCAGCCGTAGCAAGAACGTGGATTTCATTACGTCGTCTACACGACTAAGTAACATCAAGAGAGGCGCTGGTCTTGACCAGAGACAAAATAAACAAAGGTCCATCGATCGTTCACTCGAAGAAACGGTTCGCAATGCAAAAAAGACACATCAAGTAGAATTGCAAAAGGATTGGGCCCTAACCAGGGATCGAACCTGGGACCTCTCCCATTCATGCTGTAGCTACATCATCGAAACGAATTTATTACAACCCTAAGGGAGAATCATACCGCTAGACCATCAGGGCTGATGAGGAAGTGGAGTAGATGACTCGCTGTTGTGGTGCCGCCTCGCAATTGCGCTTCATGATTCTACCAAGAACACGATGTGGAGTTTAGCGATTTTTGGATGACTCAACAACCGGGATTATTCCCGCTTAATTACGCTTTTCTTCGGCACAACATGCGTCTTTTATAAGCCAATTATAACCCGAGCTCTCATTCGTTCGTATTAGCTGTATTCATACTACCACAGGGAGGCCAACGGTTCGCAGCGTGGGGGTTTCGGGTACTCAACGCCCGTAGCTCATGTTCAACGAATTTGACCTGAGATGAGGATGACTTCCCCAATGCGCTGACCAGGCACGACTCCAAATTTCCTACGTAATGCTCAAGTATAAAAACCAGCCGCCGGGAAGCTCAATGAAAAGCAGCTGTGGATACGACCCATTTCATTGTTCGCCGAACTGCAGCCAGACCTTGCTCGGTTACATCCAACCTGCCATTCGTGGATACAAAGTTTCGAATGCCAAACGGCCACCCATGTGAGACTTCACCTGTCGAAGAAGTCCTCCGAAAGTCTATTTATTCTGGAAATGGTCTACGTGTTTCCCGGCTGTCGACAGGCAGCTCGCACCGTCAGTCGACTGCGGGACTACTCAATATCCGCGGGTTACTCAATGTCCGCACCTCATCTCAATGGAGGCCCGGTCGTCGTCTATGGAAGAGGATCACTCAAAACCCACCACGGGCAGATCTTCGCCAACGATTGAACTGAGAGCCCCAGCTTTGACTCAACCAAGCCGAGGTACACTATTACACCGTACAGAAGCACAACCGGGAAATCTCTTCGCGGGATCCGCGGAGCGGGGGAAGACACCGTCAGCCCTGGGCTCATAGGCCATAGCTACACTAGATTTGTTGGGGTTTTGGGGGCGCAAGCAGGACGCAAGTCAACCCGTGGATGCGTCCAGCCAGGGATTAACCGCTCCACTCGCGGCATCGACGCCCGATAGCTCTTGTGCGTCTCTGGCTGCTGTCCTATTGTATCCTTTCTTTTGTCGATGACCTCTCCCCTGCTTCTGTCCTATTTACCTACCCCTGAGCAGCCGGAGCTACCCTCAACCTCCCTAAACCCCCGCCAGCTTTCCACCAATCCCAGACTTACATCCGCTTGTCCGAAGCAGCAATAACTCTGCTAGCCTCCACGGGCGCGACTTGCTTCTGAATTGACTCAGACATGCGTGCACATGTTACCCTACATCACATACCCGGCGGGATAGGTAGCTGTCCAACATGTATATGCGCATACGCAAGCGCAGGGGGAGGGACAGCTACTGATCGACCGGTTGCCGAAGGTGAACCCTGAAGCTACAAAACCCCTCACCCCTCATCCCAACGCCCGTGACGAAGCTGTAGACAGACGATTCCACGATTTCCCTACTCTCGACTGCATCTAAGGACCTGTGTTGTCTGTATTGACTGAAGACGACGCAGCTTGAGGCCGCCGAAAGCTTGGCTGAGGACATCGACTCCGCGCCCCGAATTACAGTTCGAAGAACATCGGCTTCGGACGTGAAGACCGCCCCCATCAAGGTATCAAGGTGTATATCGTTCCGTCCCGGACGAGATAGTAGCGGTTCAAGATGAAGACCAGCGCCATGGCGATGGCCAGGACCGCCGCCCTCCGCGGCCTCCAGACGACGACAAAGCGAGCCTTGCGCCCCTCCCACATCAGCCAGAAGTCACTTGCGTTAGCATCACGAGCACGCATGTCATCGGTCGCGGAGGCCGTCGCCGTCGCCCCCGCTCCGCCGCCCCCGGCGGAGGACCCGAATCTGGCAGCAGCCCAGCGAGCCATTGAGGCGAAGAAGATCTTTCACAAGGCGGTCAACACGACCGAAGTCAGACACGACTGGACGAGGGAGGAAATCTCGGCCATCTACTACCAGCCCCTGATGGAGCTGGCCTTCCAAGCCGTGCGTCGCTGCCTCACCAGCTCCCACCCACACATCTACAAATCTACGCACCGATCATACAGTTGAAGCTAACAAAGCCTCCCATCGTCAGGGCTCCGTCCACCGCCGATTCCACAGCCCATCCGAGGTCCAGCTCTGCACCCTCATGAACATCAAGACCGGCGGCTGCACCGAGGACTGCTCCTACTGCGCGCAGTCGACGCGGTACCAGGACGGCACGGGTCTCAAGGCCAAGAAGGTCGAGTCCGTCGAGTCCGTCCTCGCCGCGGCCCGCAAGGCCAAGGAGAACGGCAGCACGCGCTTCTGCATGGGCGCCGCCTGGCGCGACATGCGCGGCCGCAAGAACAGCCTGCGCAACATCAAGGCCATGATCATCGGCGTGCGCGAGCTGGGCATGGAGGCCTGCGTCACGCTCGGCATGATCGACGCCGAGCAGGCGCGCGAGCTGAAGGACGCGGGGCTCACCGCGTACAACCACAACGTCGACACGAGCCGCGAGTTCTACCCCTCCGTCATCTCGACGCGCAGCTACGACGAGCGCTTGCGCACCCTGGCCCACGTCCGCGACGCCGGGATCAACGTCTGCTCCGGCGGCATCCTCGGCCTGGGCGAGTCGTCGGACGATCGCGTCGGGCTGCTGCACACCGTCTCGACGCTGCCGTCGCACCCGGAGAGCTTCCCCGTCAACGCGCTGGTTCCGATCAAGGGCACCCCGCTCGGCGACCGGACGCCGATCCAGTTCACGAGCATGCTCCGGACCATCGCGACGGCGCGCATCCTCATGCCCTCGACCATCATCCGCATTGCCGCGGGACGGAAGACCATGTCGGAGGAGAAGCAGGCGCTATGCTTCATGGCGGGCGCCAACGCCATCTTCACGGGCGAGAAGATGCTGACGACGGACTGCAACAGCTGGGACGAGGACGACGCCATGTTCGGGCGCTGGGGCCTGGAGCCGATGAAGAGCTTTGAGAAGTCGGAGCCTGCGGGCAGTTGCGCATGACGAGGTTATATAGAAGGGTAGAGTAGAACCTACAAGATATGGGCCGGTTTCAGATGCAATCGGTCGCGGCGTCTGCTGGTGACTACATGCTGGGCTTGTCACGAAGGCATCACTCGCTTTCATTCGAGTATACCACGTTCACAAGCAGCCACCAACCTTGCCCTTTGAAAAGCAACGCGGGGTGGTTTGGACAGTGCTCTGGAGCTTGGGTATGTTTCGTCCGAAGCTCTATCGCCGAGCTGTGCATGGGCCCGGACGATTCGAACGGCAGCCGCCCTCCTCATCATCAGACGATACAAGGTGTGGTGCAGCTCTGCAGTCGCACGGATGGCGGGTTAGTCGAAGTTCCCGAGAGTCCAGGGCTCAACACTCTCACTCGGGGACTTGATTGCTCCGAGCCGCCACAGCCGAATAACATTGCGGGTCTCTGGGAACTTTTTCATGAGAAGACTGCTAGTCTTGCGGATATGGCCATGACGTTCTTCAACGTCTACAACGAACAACCACTTGTGGTAAGCCAAGCTTGAGTCAACTTGTCTATGAGCATCTATCACAATCTAGTGGGCTGAGAACAGGTTCTACATGATGGTCGGGTCGCATGCAAGGTTTCGGTCTTTCAATAAACGGCTAAACATGGTACTCACTTTGCTCGCGGCATACATGTAGCTTTGCTCGTAACTGCTTTCGTCTGTGACGCTGCTCGACGCACACGTGCCATAGTCTGATAAGGCGAATAGCACCGTTAGCACCGTAGATGAGATGACACGAACTTCACAAGGTATCAAACGTTTTGAACAAAACAACTGATTCTGCTCTGACGTATCACCTCCCTGTCATATAGCCGGCACCTTCTCCTCCATTCTCAGAACGCTTGCAAGCGCCCACTCGTATCGACGACTCCAACAAACACCACTTAGTACAACAACATCGACTGGCAGCATCATGGGTTCCTTGGCAGACTACTCAGTCCCGCAGGAGGCGAAAGCCATATTCCTCACGGGCATCTTGGAGAACCCTCTCGTGAAGGACCTTCCCTCCGACCTCAAGTCTCTCGCCCATCTCGTCAAGTTCGAGGGCAATAGCAAGCCGAGCGTGCCCCTCAACTGGAAGTTCGCAGAGAGCATGGCGGCCCTCAAGGCGCTCGAGGCGACAATAGTCAACCGCTTGATACAAAAGAAGTACAACGCGGAGCCGGCAGAAGTCACCATCGACACGTAAGCTTGAGCCGTGGCCTCCTTGCAAAAGGCTGTAATAACTGACGAATTCTTCTGAGAATAGTGACCACGCGGCTCTGTTCTTCATGTCGCCCCTGATCGCTTCTCTGATCGGCACCGACGGCAAGATGACGCCTATGCCCATGGCGAGCTTCCTCCCGGAGGTCATGCGCATGTTTCCCGATACCGACAAGCACAGGTGCCAGGCCGGTCTTCATAGGCAGTTGACGACCAACATCTACAAGACGAAAGACGGGCGATACTACCAGACGCACGGCAAGTTATCTACTTCCTAGACCATACCCCCATATTGGATGCTAACAATACGATAGGAGGCATCAACCCGGACCCTATGCTCAAAGCATTGGGCCTGCCCTCAGACGGCGAGGCGATCGACACATACGACTCGGTAGTCGAGCGCTTCAAGAAGGCCGTGGAACAGCACAACTACGACGACCTGGACAAGCTCCTCAATGACAAGCACCGCCAGGCCGGAGTCGTCGCGATGTCGTCTGAGGAGTACTTCGCAAGCGAACAAGGCAAGGCCTGCGCCAACGTCGGCCTCTACGAGATCCAAAAGGCCGGCGGCGCAACGCAGCCCGCATGCTGGTGGGCCGAGAACGCCACCCTCCCGTCCTCCGCCAAGCGGCCGCTCGCGGGGCTCAAGGTCGTGGACCTCTCGCGCATCATCGCAGGCCCGGCTGTGTCCCGCGGGTTGGCTGAGCTTGGCGCCAGCGTGATGCGCGTTACCTGCCCCGAAGTCACTGACATGTCTCTCCTGCACCAGGACCTGAACTGGGGCAAGTGGAACTGCCACCTCGACCTGAAGAAGGAGGCGGATAAGGAGAAGCTGCGCGAGCTGATTCGGGACGCGGATGTCGTTGTTGATGCTTACCGGCCTGGCGTGATGCACAAGCTCGGGTTCGGCCGCGACGACATCTTTGACCTGGTCAAGAACAGGGAACGGGGTATTGTCCACCTCCGCGAGAACTGCTACGGGTGGCACGGTCCGTGGCAGAACCGTGGCGGGTGGCAGCAGATCAGCGATGCCGTGAGTATACATGGGCAACATCCCAGATGTGCTGACCTGCTGACTTCTATGTTCTCAGTGCTGCGGTGTCTCTTGGGAGTTTGGCCATGCCATGGGACACGACGAGGCTGTCACCCCTCCGTTCCCCGTCTCCGACTACGGGTAAGCATCTCTTGATTCTGCCCCGCCCAGCCATCTACGGGATTTGTGACAAAGGCTGACTATCCGTAGCGCCGGCCTGTGTGGCAGCATAGCCGCTCTAGATGCCTTGATGAAGCGAGCAGAAAACGGAGGCAGCTACGGCGTAGATGTAAGCAGTCCCTCTCACATTCCACATCCCAGTCATGCTGACGCGAAGGAAAAGGTTGCCCTCAACTACTACAACCAGTGGCTCGTTCGTTCGTGCGGGACATACCCGGAGCCGGTGTGGAAGGAGATGTGGGAGCGCCATGGCTCGCCCGTCTTCAGGCACTACCACACCATGCCCTACACCGTCCCGGCCGTTTCGAAGCTCCTCTACTCTCACGATGTCGGGACGCTCTTCCAGACGCACTTTTTCGAGCCGCGCAATTCCGGTGCGGTAAACGGCACGTTCCTCGTGGTCAAGCCCGTGGCCCAGTACAAGGACAAGGCCGTGGACCTGTCGTACAATGTTGGAACGCGTGGGAATGGAGTTGATCAGCCGGTTTGGCCTACTGACTTGTCGACTGAGGTGGTGAAGAGTTAAGGGTTTGGTGCTGTCTACGGGACATGGTTCATGGAGCAGAACGATATAAGACACGGAAGACAAGGTTGAAGTACGAGAAAGTAATCAAAAGTTCATGGTATCCTAGTATCCGAGCCCTTCATCTCGTGTTTCCGAGTGAAATTCATCAGTCAATATTCCGTCGAACCCTGACGCCGAACGCCAAATCCACATAGATGTCCAATATTCCCTGCTGCCAAGTACAGCAACCCATAGAAAACCCTCACGGCCTGTTTACAACGCCGATCGCACCTCAGACAGAGCCTCGCCTGGCATCATCTCTTCCGCCCGGACAGCCTCTACGGCCCTGGCCAGCTCCGCCGGCGTGATCCCGGCAGGGTCCCTGAGCTGCTTATAAAACTCCCCGTCCTTCGGCCCCAAAACCCCAGCGTCCTTGACAAACTCCCGGTGGGAATCGAAGAAGAACAAAGTAGCATGCAGCCTATCCCCCGCGACCTCCGTGGTATGATACGCAGCCGCGGGTATGCAGTACGAGTCGCCGCGAACATGCCTCTCCGTTGCAACCTCCTCGGCCCGGAACAGCTCCCCGGTGTTTCTCACTACCGAGTACGCCTGGTGCGTCTTGTAAGAAGACCCATGACCCTTGCCGTCGTCCCACGCGAGCGCGTAGCCAGCGTGCGTCGCGCTCTCGCCATCAACGCGCTCGACCTCGAAAGCGTGATCCAAGCCCTCGCCCGCCAGGATCCAGCTCTGCGCGAAGGCTTGGTGGGAGTGCAGCCCAAAGTCCGGGTTAGCGCGCTTGCCGTCCGGCATCCAGACGTGCAGGCGGATGAGCTCGTCGATGCTGCCGTCCTTGAGAAGGCTGCAGAGAGGTACCGCGAGGAGACCCTGCGCGCTGCGGGAGGCTGTGAAGAGGGGGCGAGAGAGATTCTCACTTGTCAGGGCGTTGTAGATGATGGACCAGATGTTGTTCGTGTCGTCTTGCGTGAGGGGTTGGTTCTGGCGGCATGATTCCCGGACATATGAGATTGCGATGGCAAGGCTTGCTATGTGAAGAGATGTTACGTCTAGACCTGCGGGGTTCTCTCTGATGATCGACTGCCATTCGCCGAACGTTGGCGTTTGCAATGGGCTTTCCTGTGTGGGAGTGATGTCGCCATCTTCTTGGCCTGTGCCGTAAGATGACAACAGCCGGACCGCCGGTTCAATCTGTTTCTCTGTAGACTTTGTAGCTTGTGCCACACCTTTTACGGCTTTTAGGAGAGATGCGAGCGGGAGTTGCATTGTTGTCTGGTCGAGGGTTATCTGATGCTGAGATCGAGTTCAAGTGGCGAGTTTGTTTCCGGTTGAAACACGACAACTATCTGCGACGAAGTCCAACCATTAAATAACTATGAATGTCATATTTCCCTGAGCCGTTTTGAAATCATGCCTCAGAGTAAGGCATTCCCCTGGGCTGCATGGGCTGACAGACTGGCCGAATCACACCTACGAACCAGCATGCACATTGTTGCACAGCCTCAATATCACAATCGGTCAGCAGGCAACAACAGGGTGAACACGAAAAGGGGGAGCAAGGCTAGTGCTAAAAAGCAAACAGCCAAGATTGGAAGTAGAAGTATTGACTCATATTCATATGTTCTATCTGCCTACACTGCCTTCAGTGAAGACAGCCTCATTTGCCATTCACACCCTCAACTCCCTCATGCGTCCCCCTGACCGGGGCACCATTGTTTCGTGCCACGCTGTTACACTTGGACACGTCCAGCTCGTTGGCGTACCTGTTCGCCTCGTCTTTAGCGAAGCCATTATGCGTGCCATTGAACTTCATGTCAGCAATGCCGTCATATCCCTTGATGCCCGTACTTTTCTCCAAACGCTGCGCGATATCAGGATCAACCTCGCGGAAGATGGCAATCTGCCTCTTCAACGGTTCCTGGTCCTTGCACAGCTCCATCTTTCCAGTAACGTTATTGACAAACCGCTCACGAGCAGGCTCGTCCCAAACCTTCTGCCACAACGCGCGTGGCGCGTTAAAATCCTCGGGCCGGATCTCCGACAGGAAGGCAATCGCCTCGCCGGCGAACCGGTCGTGGGTCTTGTCCAGGCCAGTGGTACGGCCGCGGAACCCGATCGGGTCGATGGAGCTGAGGTAATTCGGCCTCGCGCCCTGGTTGAAGAACGCCATGGCGCCGTCGCGCTGGAAGCTGGCCGCCCTGAACCCGTTCCGCGGGGCGTTGACGGGGAGCTGTTGGTAGTTCACGCCGATGCGGTGGCGGTGCGTGTCCGGGTACGAGAACAGGCGGGACTGGAGGACCGGGTCGGCCGAGGGCTCGATGCCGGGCGGCATGTGCGCCGGGTTGAAGGCGATCTGCTCGACTTCGGCGAAGTAGTTGACCGGGTTCTCGTTGAGGGTGAACTCGCCGATCTTCTTGAGCGGGTATTTACTCTGGGGCCAGACATGCGTGAGGTCGAAAACGTTAATCTTGTCGTTCTCCCACGCGTCCTCTGCCTCCTTTTCCGTCATGGTCTGGACCTCGACGGACCACTTTGGGTAGTCGCCGGCCTTGATGGCCTCGAATAGGTCCTTGCCCGAGTAGTCGGCGGACTTGGTCATGGAGTCCTCCTGGGTGATGAACTTGGTGCCCTGCTGCGACTTCATGTGGATCTGGGCGTAGACCCAGTCGCCGTCCTGGTTGACGAGCTTGAGCGTGTGCCCGGCGTAGCCGTGCATGAAGCGGTAGCCGTCGGGGATGCCGCGGTCGCCCATGAGAATCATGACCTGGTGAATCGACTCGGGGTTCTGCGAAAGGTAGTCCCAAAACTAACACACTTGTCAGCTCACCATCCTTACTACAAGAGTTCTGGATTGCATTCTTACCATGAACGAATCATCCATGTGATTGAGATGCGTTTGCTATATCACATTAGCATTCATCCGACACGCAAAGCAGCGCGACGTACATACCGGGTCTCTCTTTTGTGTGTGAATAAACTGCGGAAATTTTGCGGGATCCCTCAGAAAGAAGACCGGCGTATTGTTCGCAACCATGTCCCAATTCCCCTCCTCTGTGCGAAACTTCACCGAAAAGCCCCTCGGATCGCGAGCAAGATCCGGCGACCCAGACTCGCCCCCGACAGTCGAGAAGCGGACGGTAATAGGACACTTCTTGCCCTTCGTTGAGAACAGGTCCGCCCGCGACAGCTCCGGGATCGGGTTCGTGCACTCGAAGAAGCCGTGGGCGCCGCTGCCCTTGGCATGGACCACGCGCTCCGGGATGCGCTCGCGGTCGAAGTGCGAGAGCAGGTCGATCAGGTGGAAGTCCTGCAGGAGCAACGGGCCGCTCTCGCCGCCGCGCTGGGCCTCGTAGGCGTGCGGCACGGGGACGCCGTTGCTGGTGGTGTAGACGGCGTCCTTGGAGGGCATCTGCCTGTCCTTCTCGTAGGTGCTGAACTGGTTGGCCACGTGGGCTGCGAAAGATGTGTCGGCTGAAGGCATGTTGAGAGTCTTTTGGGCAGTTGCTATGTGATGTTTGAAAATGCGTTGGACTGTTTCCATGTGGATGTAGGCACTGGCAGCTCTTATATCAGAGGTCTCAGGCTCGGACGGTGGTGACTAGATTGAAGAGCCTCGTATCATGCGTGAGGCGGGGAGATAATAAGCGTCAAGTCAATGCGATGACGCACCTGGACAGGAAAACATCGCTCTTACGTACCAGAAAATCACAATGATCTTATTACAATGTTGCGATCCCATTAAGGAACGGAATTGCTGGGCTCTGTGACAAGAGGCTATTCCCAAATGGCTCTAGGAGACACCTAGGGCGCAGATCTGAAAAGTTAATGACGCCTGGAACTTAGCTTCGACCTTCCGAGTCTAGTTCATGCGTCTGATTTTAAAGTGCACGTTTTCTGGCCGAAAGATGCCTGCCTGCTCTGGACATCACAAAATCCATCTTGCTGCGCTCAATTCATGGCTTAATGCCACGAGAGGGGACACGACTTTTTGGACGGCGTGTCTCTATCGCAGAAAGACACCAAATAGACGGTGGAGCCAAGCTTTTAGGTTGAAGCCATCCTCCCCAGTCCTCGACGAGCGGCATCGGCACCAGAATATCGATGTTCTTCAATCAAAATCTCAGAATCCGATGGCTGTTCGTTCGCTTGGCGGAGCTAGATTTGGGACCAAACGGCCGATCTTCATCAAGCGGCCTGATGCCTTGTTTCCGTGATCGGTTAGTCCCTGCCGGCTGATGTCATGGAATCGCGGCAGAGTCCAGACGGACGACACCCCGGTGCGAGTGTGTGGAGAGGGCCATCGGCGATCTTCCAGGCGCACGCGTACGTGCACATCTTTTGGGGTGAGATTGCTTTACCTGACATGCCAGTTAAGCATCGATCCTTGAAATGAACGAAACAGGTCGAGGTGATCGAAGATGTAACCACGCAAGACCTAGATCTCTCAAGGTTGGTGGTTGAAAGTTCATGGTTGCTCAGGGACAACACGATCCGAAGGGAAGACCTGGCAGCGAAATGCACAGCATGTGTGACAGTTGATAAAGCGTCTGGTAGAATTAAATGAAACAAATTCTAAGTCGCTAGCTTCCGATCCTTCGCATCCCATGATATGCTCAGTACATTGCCTCCGCGATCTTGTAGATGGGGAACGGCCAGAACATGACCATCGACGCGAAGCCGGCATACCTAGACGAAACATTTAGAGGTCCGCACAAAAAGCGATCTTGTTCCATCAGTGACTCACTGTGTGACCCTGACAGTCGCCAACTTCAACAACCGCGACCAGTCTGCCGGTGCATAGTGTCTCGTGTCGGGGAAGAGAATCCGGGGAAGAGATTGAGATTGGCTTGACGAATACCGAAGTTGCGGTGCCAGTCGTGATGTGCGGGCGACGGCTCTGGCGATCCTCATTGTTTGGGGGCTCATGATGACGATTTTGGACGGGAATTGAAGGGGTGATTTTGATCTCGAGCACGAGTAGTTGATCTGTTGGCTTGTGTATAATGCTGCGTACGCTATGTTGGGACCGATTGGAGTCATTGGACGACAGAGAACCGACTGGAAGTTGCGTCCATCTTATAGCGACGACGAGCCAATGTACCCCCAACGAAGAAAAAAAACTGTTTTACACTCCGAGCTCGAGGCGGGCGAATCCCCGCGATGTCAAGAATCACGCCACATCTCGGCATTTGACGATTACGTTGGGCGACGATACTGGACCTGGACCGAAGCGACTTTTTGCAAGGCTTGACGTGCAAATCTACTGCGGCGCTCTTCTGCTATTACAGTTACTCATTCTAAAAAGTACAAAGACCGAGAAGCAAGAAAGGGATGTCGGTGGCCCGAAGAAAGAGGAGCCTGGTTTCGGGATTCAAGGACCGGGATATGCGGCGGCACCTTCCGGGTGGGTCCGTCGGCAGGAGGCGTCGGGGTCTGAGTACGGAGCACCGCGCTGGACAGTATGCCATCAACGCCGACACTGGTGCGAGACGCCGTTAGAAGTAGGCCGGGGATCTTGCATACCCCGATTCATCGTCACAACGCGACGCAATCCCAGAAACTTGAGCTGGAAGAGTTCGAACGGATGAAGAAGCACATTTGCTTTTCTCATCTAACCATACACTTTTAGTTGCTCAAACACCTGTGTACCACGCCGACTCAATGCAAGTACGTAGGCTGTTTGTCGCTGGTTGCATGCTGAAGGATCATCGCGAAGGCAAAAACGCCCTCACCTTGCCTCCTTAATTACTGCCCGTTTCCATCTCGAAAGGGCGGGTATCTAGACATCGGCCGATGTCCCTTTGAATAACAACTCGTGAAACCTCTGTGAAACTACTGCTGTGCGGCAGTCTCCTCACCTTCCTCTTCCACTCTGACGCTGTTGGGAGGGGGGTAGTGCGCCAGGAGCAAGATTCCCACGGCGATGACAGCAAGGCCCTAGAGTTCAATTAGCTACCACTATAGCACAACGGATAAGGGGATCGGTGCTCACCGCGTTGCAGAAGAATGTCAGGTTGGGCTTGCCAATCTCCGACAGGGACGCAAAGATGAAGCCGAAGATGCCCTGGGTCGTCAGGGTGGCGGCGCTCTCGACGAGGGTGATGGCGCTCAGGGCGTCCTGGCGCTGGTGGGGCGGGCACATCTCGGTGATGACCCCCTTGGCGGCCGGGGCCGAGCCGGAGGCGAAGGGGAGGAGGAACGCGGCTGCGATCGGTTAGCATTCTCATACATACACCCGTGGTGTTGCGGGAGGAGCGGGCACATACCCAGGTAAACGTGCCACCCCTCAGTAGCCCAAGCCGCAAGCGACGTAACAACGCCATCGACAACGAGACTCCACCTGAGGAAGAACAAATCGAACGTGCTGTCCTCGTCCTCCTCCTCGGGCGGCGCGCCCGTCGGCTCGGAGGCGTTCATGAGCCCCGGGGCCGGGTCCATGTCGCCCGGGTGGGTCGGGATCAGGCCGCGCTCCTCCTCGGGCAGCGGGGCGTGCAGGGCGCCGGCGCGGGTGGACGAGGCGAACCAGCGGCGGCCGCCGTCGATGATCTCGGGGAAGATGAACATGAGGAAGACGCCGCGGATCCACGAGTTGCCGGACATGAGGATGCCGTTCTCGGTGGTGCCGAAGTTGAAGCGCGAGGTGGCGTACATCTGGATGAGGATCGGGGCGTAGCCGGTCGCGAACTGGGCGGTGTCGTTAGCACAGCCGTCATGGAAGGTATCCTATAAACAACGTTGAAACTTACCACGCCAAAGAAGATGCCGAGGGCGAGGAAGACGAGGCCGTAGTGCTTGGCGACCTTGCCGTTGTCGAGGCGGTACCGCTGGGGCATGAGGACCTTGATCGGGGCCAGGAAGCCCGAGGCCCCGGACGTCGTCTTGCCGGCGGCCTCGTCAGTGTCTTCGGGCGGCGAGGGCCAGAAGACGGCGCCGTAGGTGGTGGCGACGGCGAAGCAGCCGACGGCGGAGACGAAGGGGCTGGAGATGCCGAAGACGTCGCCGATGACGCCGCCGACTGGTGGAGTTGTTAGCGATCAATCTTGCTGCCCTGGGTGGGTTGAGGGGACATACGCAGGTAGCCGATGGCGGTGCCGATCATGACGGCGCCTTGTAGCCTGCCGAAGACGCCGGTGTGCTTTCTCCGCTCGACGACCTCGGCGACGGCGGTGTTGAGCACGAGCCTGCACAGAATCAGTACGGGGATGCCGGCATCATTAGCAAAAAGGGGGGGCCTACATGTATCCGCGGGGTCCCCCGAGGATGCCGATCAGCTGGGTGTACTGCATGAGATCGATGCCCCGCTGGCCGCCGGCAGACACAGCGAGGATCTGGCACGAGACGCGGATGCCGAGCAGGCCGGTCTGGCTGACGAGGGCCCAGCGGGTGCCCCAGCGCTTGATGAGGTCGCCGCAGATGAAGAGGTTGAGGATGCCGCAGACGGAGGTGGTCATGCCGAGGATGGAGACCTGGGTGGCGGTGTTGGCGTCGATCTCGCGGCGGTGGCACATGTCGGCGGCGGGGCCGTCGAAGGGCGGGTGGGTGGTGTAGAAGTGCTCGCAGGCCATGACGCGGAAGACGTAGATGATGCTGCGGCGGGTTAGTCTGGTGGTGGTGTTGAGGGATGTTGGTGGGCGATGGACGATGTCATGACGTACGGGACTTGGGTGAGGCCTAGGGTCAGGGACACGAGGAAGCCGGCGAAGAGGATGCGGTTCGCCGGAGACCAGAGGCCGGCGCCGACCCGCTTCACGGCCCCGGCGCCGGACTTGAGGAGGGGCGTCCGTTCATCTGCGGCCATCGAGAGGGCGGGAACGGGGGAGGTGGTTCGCAATCGGGACGGTGACGAAGACAGTACGGACGGAACGGAACGGTGGCGAGCAGGAGGAACGGGATCTTATTGCGTCACGGCGCTCAGACTACAGGTACACCAATGGCGCAGAGAGATGGAGAGAGAGGCTCAAGTAGAGTTTTGACAGAACCGAGAAGGTCGTTAAGAGACCTATAGAGGGGAGGGGTGAGGAGGCGGGGAGAGAGAAGCAAGGAATGGGAGCGGTAGGACGAGGGGTTAGAGTGGTTAAAGGACGGGAAACCGTAATCTTTCCTATCGATGAGTGAGTAGAAGGATGAGATTGAGTGTGAGAGGGAAAGTGAGTGAGTGAGTGAGTGAGTGAGTGAGAGTCCAGAGTGTTTTTCCCCGGATAACCAACGGCGACGGAAAGACGTGCAGAATCCCCGCTGTTGCGTCAGTGGGAAAGAATGGACCTTCCGCCTTTGGTTTTTTTTGCTCTTTTTTTTCTCCGTAGCGCATGCGCCAACTCTCTTAGTGGATCACCGATTCAGTCTTTTCTGTCTGTTTCTTTCGCTGTTGGTGTGTTGCCCGCCCAGAGCATTGGAGCCGAGCGCGGCGTTCGTCTTGCCGACGGGTGTGGGGCTTCGGCATAATTGGAGAGCGGTGATTGGCTCAAGATAACGCCACCGCGGTCCAGACCGGCGCTCGACCGGAGCTGTCCCCGGGGACTGGGGCTGGGCTCCTTATCGTCGGCCGAGGCCTCCGGCACCATGACGCCCCGCCGCGGGAGGGGCCGATCACGGAAGATGATTTGGTGGGTAGTACTGTCTCACCTCTCACACATACGTGGATGTAAGCCTAGATTTATGCTGTGCTTCTATGATACAAATGTAAAGTGCGTGTTGGTTGATAGTGCATGATCCAACCAACACAGTTGTCCTCGGGAAACCCCTATGCTGTAATCTGTTGATGCTAACCAGTGCATTCCATCTCCCCCGCATTCGTCGTATCTATCTTGTCTCCGTGATATCTCCTCAAAGCAGCGGTTGCTCTAGCACCAGCTTGCCAAACTTGCCCTGCTCCGCCACCTTCTTAACCTCCTCGAGCGCATCTTCCGCCGTGCCCCGGAACACATCCACCACCGGAAGCTCGAACCCCGACCCGTAGCTCTCCGCCGCCCACACCACCGACTTCCACATGCGCCTGAACGCCTCCGGCCGGGCCGGGATCTCCACCACCGGGCCTCCGCCGAAAGCCAGTTTGACAGGCGCATTCGCCGACGCCAGCATCATCTTGGACCTCTGATCCGGCCCGGGCGTGACCACCGCAAACTTGACTTCCTCGTCGTCGACGCACCTCGCCATCCGCGCCGCCGACCCGTCTCCTCCCGGCGCCCCGGCGCAGTCAGCTGCATACCGGATCGGCCCCGCCCCGGCCTCCGCCACCGCCTCCCGGATCTGCGACGCCACGTCCGGGGCAGCATAGTCGAAGCACCGTGTTGCGCCCAGCTTCATCAGCATCCCGTGCCTCTTGGATGACGCCGTCACGAATATTGGCTTCACACCGCTCGCCCTTGCGAGCTGCACCATGCACAGCCCAACGCTCGTCGACGCGCCCCAGATAAGCAGCGGTCCCGCCTCAAACCCGGCCGCCGTCTCCTCCCCTGGCACCGGGAACCCAAAGATGTTGCACAGCCCGTCCGCAGCCGTCGCGACTACCGTAGCAAGACACGCCGCGCGCTCCGCGGGCAGGTTGCCCGGCACCCGGAAGACGAGCTCCTCAGGACAGGCCAGAAACTCCTGGTGCGCGCCGTACCTCCTCGGCCTCCCGACGCCCGTCGGCGTGTGCCCCGCCACGAGGTCGCCGACTTTCAATGAAGATCCCGTAGGTACCGCCGTCACGCGCCCGCAGAAGTCGTAGCCCAGCGTCGTCGACCGGATGCCCAGGTGCGGGGCGTGCTTGACGTCCGCCGGGTTGACGCCCGAGTAGAGCACCTTGACGACGACCTCGTCCGCGGCCGGCTCGGGGATCGGGACGTCGCGGATGACCTTGAGGGTGCAGTCGTCATCGACGTAGAGCGCGGGCGCGCTTGATCTCTTTGGGGTCGTCATGGTTTTGGCTGTTGATGAGTTAGCAAGCTGTCGGCGCTGGGCACATTTTAAATACACAGAGCAACCACGAGCATTTACACGAGTTGTCCGACTGCTTCGCCGTGCCTCGGGTGATCGCTGATCAAACGAACCCCTTCTCTTCCCCGTCTTCCTGCTAGCGTCCACCCATCCGACGCATCCTGCCGCCATCCCGTTGCACCCCAGACGAGCAACGGCGTTAGTCAGCGGCCTGGGCAATCGTTTCTCGCAGGATTTCCCCGAGAAATGTGTAGAAGAAGCGGGTCTCACGATGCCATTCGCGCCGATACGTAATCGGCGAGTCGGCCATTTCCGGGTGTCCGACCGCCGGCCCCTCTCTTGCCGGAACACCACGGTCAACTCCCGAATAGAGGGGGAAAGTCAAAAGAACGCTGGAGGTCGCCGAACCGCTCGAGTTGGGAGCTGTTTATAACGCCAAGACTGTGCGTCAAAGCTTCTTCCGACCGCTCGGCCGTCTTACCGGTTCCGACGCGGCGGCTACCTTCCCCCCTTTGGATTGACACAAACCCTGAGAGCTAAGCCACTGTTGAGGAGACATTGCCGCGAAAGCTTGCCGGTGATACCAAAGAGATGGAGAGATGGAGCGGGCTGTGGTTGGGCCCCCTGGTCAAGTTCTGATGATCTTGGCCACGTGGAGGTGACGAACGGTGACGTGGGGGAGGGGATCAGATGTTAGAGACGATGTCTCTTGCGTCGTATAAGAATGAATTGCTCCTTGACGACTGACAGTTCTACGCTAGAGCCACATAACATCCCTCGACCAACGAAACCTCAAGCCGGATACCACACAACATGGCGCCATTCATCGTCAACTCTATCGAGGTCATCCAGTGCCCCATGACCCGCCCGCCGTGGGACCCCAAGGAGCCGTCCCGGGTGGAGCTGCCGGCCGGCCACCGCAAGACGCCGGAGAACCGTCCCCTGCCGTGCGACATCATCTTCGAGAGCGACCAGTTCGTCACGCTGAGGGACGGGGTCCGCATCCGGGTCGACGTCTTCCGGCCCACGACGGAGGAGAAGGTCCCGGCCGTGCTAATGTGGTCTCCCTACGGGAAGAGCGGAACAGGTTTGCGTGATCCAGCTGATGATGGTGGTACACTCGCTGACTTGGTGGTTCCGCTAGGCACCCTCAACCTGGACAAGTTCCCTTTCCGACTCGGGATCCCACTGCACAGGCTCTCGGGCTACGAGTCCTTTGAAGGGTACCGTTCATCTCTGCACCTTTCTGGATGCCGTACACCTCGCTGACATCTCCCAGACTCGACCCCGCCGAGTGGGTTCCGCGCGGCTACGCAATCGTCAACGCAGACGCCCGCGGGATCGGCGACTCCGAGGGCGACTCGCGGGTCTGGGGCACGGCGGAGGGCAGGGACGGACACGACTGCGTGGAGGCGATCGCAAGACTGCCGTGGTGCTCGGGCAAGGTCGGCATGGCGGGCAACTCGTGGCTCGCGATCGCGCAGTGGTTCGTCGCGGCCGAGAGGCCGCCTCACCTCGCGTGCGTCGCGCCGTTCGAGGGGGCCGGCGACATGCTGCGCGAGACGGTCTGCCGGGGCGGGATCCCCGACCCCGGGTTCGCCGGCGTGATCAAGACGGTTCTACGGGGTGAGCAAAGCAGCCGGGAGCACGGATTTTCATTAAGATGTCTGTATAGTAGCTGATGTTGTTGTCTTCCAGGCCGCGGGGAGCAGGAGGACAACTTGGCGATGCTGCTCGAGCACCCGAACTGCCGCGAGTACTGGGACGACAAGAGGGCTCGGATGGACCGGATCCAGGTCCCCGCCTACATCCTCGGGAGCTTCTCCACGATGCTGCACACCATCGGCAGCTTTCGAGCGTTCGAGGAGATTGCCCACCAGAAGAAGTGGCAAGTCGATCCAGTCACGGACATCAACGAGACAGATCTAAAGCGATACTAACCCCCCACCAGGATCGCCGTCCACGCCACACAAGAATGGTACGACCTCTACAGCAAATCCCGGACCGACGACCTCCAAAGATTCCTCGACCGCTACCTCAGAGACAAGGACAACGGGTGGGAGCAGACGCCCCCCGTGCGCCTCGCGGTGCTCGGCTTCAACAAGCCGCCCGTCATCGACCTCTCCTTCGACCACCTCCCCTGGCTCGTCCCCTGCACCTCGAGCACGAAGCTGCAGCGCCTGCACCTCGCGCAGGACGGCACGATGAACCAGATCAACGACCCCTCGTCCGGCTCGCTCTCGTACGAGGGCGCGGGCGTGCTCGAGTTCGTCTACACCTTCGACCACGCCACGACCCTCGTCGGTCCGTCGCGGCTGGTCGTCCACACGGCCTGTCCGTCGCGGAGTGACTTTGACATGTACGCGCAGCTGCGGAAGAGGGACGCG
The DNA here is from genome assembly GCA_027406025.1 of Colletotrichum musae. Lineage (NCBI taxonomy): Eukaryota > Fungi > Ascomycota > Sordariomycetes > Glomerellales > Glomerellaceae > Colletotrichum > Colletotrichum musae. Next base: position 2,340,837 of record JANVYC010000004.1, read on the forward strand.
AGAGGGGTAGAGCTGGAGCACGTCAACGTCCCGCTCGCGGATCTCGGTGTCGCGGGGGCAGAGGAGGTGCCGGACGTGAACCCGCTTAAGTACCTGGGACCGACGGGCAGGATGCGGGCGAGCCGGAGGAGGGTCGCGCCTGAGTTGTGCCAGATGCACTGGCAGACGCTCGCTCACGACGGGGACGAGCCGCTGGTGCCGGGGGAGGTTGTTGAGCTCGAGGTTTGGATCTGGCCGACGGCGATACAGTTTGATGCTGGAGAGCAGTTGGTCCTCAAAGTCTCGGGACACGTCATGAATCTCCCCGAGTTTGAGTTTCTCAAATCCGAGCCCGAAGAGTGCGCGCAGCAGGTGATTCATCTCGGTGGCAAGTATGAGAGCTATCTGGAGGTTGTGTGGTATACTTGAAGACTTTAAAGGGGGCCCTAATATCACGGGGGACTGACATTGTCTATCCACAAACAACACTCATCACAGGGACACAGGACGACGATGTACGAGTATTCATGTTCATATTACTGCTCTTCGTCGCGCCAGCCCATTACACATTACTCAAGTGCCTCGATAAACTTGCCAAAGTTCAGCGTCCCCAAGCCCGTCGCGGGATCCCACCCGGCCGTCGCCAGCCATCCGCTCTCAACCTGGTCTCCAACGGGACAGCTCCCCGAGGAGCCGCTCGTCACATCGTCAATGGCAGCGCGGACCTTGTCCGAGTACAGCAGCGGGTTGAGGAACCCAAGCGGCGCCTTGCCCTCCCTCATCCTCTTATCATTCGCCAGCGCAATCATGGCCGCGACGACGGGCGTGCTCGCGCTGGTGCCCTTCTGCGTCCAGCCGGGCTGCATCAGGAACCGCGACCCGACGGCCGAGATGTCCGGGCTGCCCCGCCCGCCCGGCGCGTACCACCCGTCGTGCGACCCGTTGATCCCCTTGATGTACGCCCGCGCCGCCGCGTCCTGCCACGCCGGCCGCTCAAAGTACTCGCTGAACCCGCCGGAGCTGTACCACGCCGGCTCGGCCGGCGCGTACGCCCCCGTGGCGCCGACGCCCGTCACGTACGGACAGTCGACGGGGAACGTCGGCAGGAACTTGGTCGTGTTCTTGCCGTCGTTGGACACGCAGTTGCCCGAGCGAATGCCCGCCGCGCCGCCGTCGCCCGTGGCCACGAGGACCGACACCCCCCGCGCGGCGACCTGCATGAAGAGATCGCACACGCGGCGCGCGTAGGGGAGCGGGATGGACTGCTCGTCGTCCGTGTACGAGATGGAGATGACGTGCGGGATGTGCTCGCGCGCGAGCAGGGCCTCGAGGAACTCGATCCACGGCTCGTTGCCGCTCTCCTGCGGCGTCTTGTCCTTGCCGTCCAGGCCGATCTCCGGGCCGCGGCCGCCCGTGGAGAAGTAGGTGACGTTCATGGGCTGGATGAAGGGCATGCTGTACTGGATGTCGAGCTGGGCCTCGACGCCGCCGCCTCCGGTGGTGGTGTTGCCGCCGTTGATGGACTCTACGGTCAGGGCGTACTTGGGGTCGTAGCCGGCGGTGGTCCTGCGCGGGCTGTAGGACGCGAGGAAGTTCTGCAGGAACGGCACGTTGGGGTACTCCTCGAGGAAGCCGGCGATGCCAAAGTCCGTGGGCGAGGAGCCGTCTGGGAGGCTGTAGTTGATGTTGTAGAGATCCACGATGCAGTCTGGGGTGGTGTACGACCAGCAGCTTTCGGGCACTGGGGTTTGGTCAGTCCGTCGATCTTTTCAGGTCTTCGGTGCGAGACTCAAGACTTACTCGTATCAGCCCGCTTCACCTTGGCCACATCCCTCACCGAGTCCTGGATCCTCGGCGGCCTGCTCAGGAACTGCGTGACGGGAAAGACAAAGTCGATGTGCTCCGCCAGCCGCGCGGGCAGCGCGTACTCCCTCGCGCGGAGCGCAGGCTCCTCGCCGCCGTACCGGTACTGCGCGAACCGGCAGTCGAGCAGGCGGTTCGCGCCGCCGACGGTGGTGTTGAAGCGCACCCACGCGCCGTCCCTCTTGAAGTCGTAGATGCCGTAGTCCTTGAGCCACGAGGCGACGACGTGGTACGCCTCCTCTCCGGGCTCCTGGTACGCCTCCATGGCGTCCCGCGAGACGTGCGCGCCGTACTCGGCCGCCGCAGGGTCGCTGGTGACATCTAGCCGGGCCTTGAGGTCCGAGAGCCCGGGCTGCTTGAGGGCGATGGAGAGCCTCAGGGGGAGCCGGTCCTCGGCCGGGCCGATCAGTCGCCAGCCCTGGGGGAGCTGCTTGGCCGACTCGAAGACGGCGCGGCTGTTGGATGTCGGGTGGCCCAGAGCGAGGCCGCTCAGCAGCAGGGTAGCCCACGAGAATCTCATCTTGGACTTTGCTGTTGTCTTCGTCCTAATAAACGAGTGCGAGACGGTTGTTGACAGTGGCTGGAGTCAACATAGTCATCACCTACAACAGCTGCAGACGCTGCTCTAATACCAAGCCCGGTACAAAAGACAAGCTTTCTCGGCATGGGCGATCCGTCCGGCGGGTTCCCTCGACAAGCCGAGGTCATCGCGTGGGCAAAATTTCATTTTCGACATGATCGTGGCCATCACAGCGGCCGGGGGGGATCCTTGACGTGGGACCTTGAAGGCTCAGGAGTCAGGGGCAACGCCCAATTCCCCGCCAAAAAGCTCGTATCAAGAGATCGGACGACTGCCGAACGCGTTCGGAGGGGAGCAGGGGGGCCCGGCCGGCCCTAGCCGTCCTGGGTTCACCCCGAGTTTTCTGCCGGGCGAAATGGCATTGAGCCAATCTCGCTTTCGTTCACCGCGTTTATGTCCACCACTGACCTCATTGCAACCCCATCCGCGCACTATATTTGAGAGCTGTCACAGTCTTAATACGAAGAAGGTTCTTCAGAGCCGGAACAAGCGGCAATTCTGCGCTTGGTCTTGCGATTGGGGGCAGATTGTTGGGCAAGTTCACAGGCAGTCTTCCTGGCAAAACCTTGGAAGAGGACAAGGCGACTCCGAATGCCCTCCACCGTCTATGGCCTTGTGACCTCATGAACTGCTAATATCTCCTCGGTCCCGCAGGGAAAGAAACTCTAGGACTTACCCGTCTCTCAAAATAGCATTGATGTTCTGCCCCGGTTTTCATATCCCCGTCACAATGCTCGTAAGGCGTGAGGGCAAGTGAACCTCGGCTCTCAACGGAGGCCGTGGCCAACATACGATAGTACAAGAGCAACTCTCATCTCTCGGTTTTGGGTGAAGCCTCTTCCCTCTTCACGCTTCCGTCTTCCTCACTCGTCACCCTCTTCCTCTCCCAACAGACAAGATGCGCACCCAGTCCCTCGCCATGGCGGCCCTGGCCAACGGCGCCCTCGCGGCCATCCCCACGGTCAGCGTGCCCCTCCACTACTACTACGGCGGCGGCCACAAGATCGCGACCAACCTCGTGAACCCCGTCTCCGGCAAGGAGGTCGAGGTCGTCTTCGACCAGGGCTCCGAGAACTTCTGGGTCTTCGGCCCGGACGCCATCAACAACTGGGGCTGCACCGGCCTCTTCTGCCCGGGCCAGTGCAACATCACCGTCGACCCCTTTTACGACTGGCCCAACAGCCCGACGGCCTCCGAGCCGGAGCCGTTCCCCGCCTTCTTTGCCTACGGCGCCTACACCAAGGTCGTCCAGGGCCAGCAGAGCGTCAACGACAGCTTCCACTTCGCCTCGGACTCGGGCCTGACCTCCACCGTCGACACCCGCGTCGCCCTCGCCGACTACATGCAGCAGCGCCTCATGGACGGTGGCCAGTGCATCCCGGCCCCTTACGACCTCGGCATCCTCGGCACCGCCCCCTTCTACCGCACCGCCGAGTGGAACACCACCGGCCCCCACGTCCGCCAGGACCTCCTCGAGAAGGGAGCCATCAGCGCCCCCGTCCAGAGCATGTGGTTCGACGAGGCCCCGGCCGAGTGGAACGGCACCTTCACCGGAAACGCACTGTTCGGCGCCGTCGACACGTCCAAGTACGTCGGCGACCTCGTCCGCGTGCCCGCCGTCAAGAACGACCGCCTCGGCGCCTCCGTCGGCTACTTCGTCCCGCCCCCTACCGTCCGCGTCAAGAACGTCACCCTCGACAACTCGGACATCACCACGACCGCCTGCCACATCGACTCGGGCACCCAGACCGACGACCTGCCCATCAGCTCGTCCGCGATCGACGCCTTCTACGCCGCCGCCGGCTTCGTCCGGGACTCCTACGGCCACACGGCCTGGAACGGCTCCTGCGACTCGGTGCCCCGCGACCTCACCATCGACCTGGAGTTCGCCGGCGTCGAGGACGGCAAGAAGGCCCTCGTCAAGGTCCCCGTGCGCAACTACATCCGCAACTTCGCCGATGCCGAGGATGGCTTCTGCGCGCTCAACATCGCCACCGGCGACTGCATGCTCGGCGCGCCGTTCGCGACGGCCGCCTTCTTCGCCGCCGACGATGCCAAGAACGAGATTGCTCTGGCTCAGGGTGGTGTCTCCAAGAAGGGTAGCGCGGCCGACGAGGCCTCGCTGTCTCTGACCATCCCTCAGTAAACGGATGGGGAGCAGTAATGAGCAATAAATAATGATTTCGAAGCACATCAACCTGTCTCTCACAAGTGATACTCATTGGAAGTGAACGTGTGATATTGATTACAAAGATTGTGGGAATTAATGAGAATTAACATCCATGCCATCCTAAGAGCCTGCGGCCTACAGCGTCCAGTTCTTGCTGTTCTCCCTCGGCTTCACCTTGACGTTGAAGTCGATCGGCCTCACGTTGAACCACCCGTCCTGCGTCATCTCGTACGCCGGGTTCGACATGGTGAAGTCGACCTCCTTGATCAGCTTGGCCATCACGACCATGTTCCACAGCCAGGCGTAGTGCTTCCCGACGCACTCGCGCTTCCCGTTGCCGTAGTACCTCCTCGCGGCCAGCGGCAGCTCCTCGTACTTCTCGCCCACCATGCGCTCCGGCCTGAACGCGTGCGGGTCCTCGAACACCTTGGGGTCGCGGTTCACCCCGGCGAGCACGACGACCATCTTCTGGTCGTGCGCGACCTCGTACATGCCCCCCGCGAGCGGCACCGGCTTCTTCTGCGCGTCGGGGATCGGCTCGATGTTGAACCCGGGCGCCGCGAACGACAGCCGCAGCGACTCGCGGACGATGCCCTCGACGTACCGCAGCTGCGACAGGTGCGAGTACGCCAGCTCGCCGTCGCCGACGACGGCGTCGAGCTCCTCGCGCGCCTTCGCCACGACCTCGGGGTTCTTGCACATGAAGTAGATGGCGGCCGCGACCATGCACGGCGCCGTGCTGCTGCCGATCGGCATCGACACGATCTCGTCGATGACCTGCGAGTCGTCGAGCTTCTTGCCCGTCTCCGGGTCCGAGGCGGACATCATGGCCGAGAGCAAGTCCTTGCGGTCCGTCGGGTTGGCGTTGCGGTGGTCAACCATCTGCGCCGCGTACGTCCTCATCACCGCCGTCGAGGCGTTGAACTTGCCCTGGTACTTGAGCGGGTTCATCAGCGGCAGCCGGTTGGGCCGCAGCACCGCCTCGGAGGTCGAGACCTCCATGCCGCCGAGCATGGGGTGCTCCGGGCCCGTGAGGCAGTCGAGCTTGTTGCCGAAGAGGGCGAGCGTCGTGGCCTCGAGGTTGAGCCTGTTGAGCTCGCCGACGGCCGAGACCTCGGCGTTGGGGCCGAGGTCCCTCCACTTGGCGAGCAGCTCGTTGGTCGTGCTGACCATGTCGTCGAAGCGCTCCGCCACGGACTGCGGCGAGAGCTTGGGCGCGATGATGCGGTGCGCCCTGCCCCAGCTGTCCTCCTCGTGGTGGAAGGCCGTGAAGAGCGCGTCGTGCACGGCGAAGCGGATCTCCTCGATCGGCCCGCCGACGTGCTTGCGGAAGCGCTTCTCGTCGCAGAGCTCCTCGGCGAGGGCCACGCTGGCGACGAAGACGATGGGCGGCTTGGTGATGACCTTGATCTTGAAGATCTCCCCGTGGTCCTCGGCCAGCTTCTTGAGGGACCACCACGGGTTCTTCTGGTCGATGTTGCGGATGTTGCCCAGGATAGGCACATGCGGCGGCCGGGGGATCGGGGTCGTCATCTCTGCTGCGTGTCGTGTGTGCGCGTTGATTAAGATGTGTGCAGGTGAAAAGAGAATCAGAAAATTCTGCGGAAGAGGAGGGAAGAAGGGAGACGGGAAAGGGCACACGTCGAGTTGTCTAGTTAAAAGGACAACAGACGTCGGACGGACGCCCTGTCGAGGAACGTTCAATGTACTCGGAAACCTCGCCATATGCTACCTCGCGTCAACTGTCTTGGTCAGGCTGTTGTCTGTCTCACCGGCTCACAGCATCTCGCAGACGCGCCGGCCCGTAATGCTATACACGGCCGTTGTAATTGGGTCTCAGGGTGCACATCTCACCTCGTTCTCATGCTTTCGGGGCCGCCATGTCTCGGCGTGTCAGACAAGCCTGCATTGCACCCTGCGGTTGGACATGTGCACGACGTTTACGATGCCACCTCAACCTCCTTCCCCTCTCCCTTGGGCGGAGGCCGTCGTTTTCCTGGGCGAGAAGCTTTGCCTTGGGTCCGTTACACGTAGTCTAGTCTCTTCGGGCTGCTCCAGCTGTACAGAAAACAGGACGAGAGAGACGACCGTAGTCAATTGGGCAAGGGGCTATCTGCCACTCAACTTCTCATATTAAATAAAGTTCAGAGTCAATTGCCAAGTTGTCGAGGGATCGCCATATGATTATCCATCCCTAGTGCATCGTTGGGGTGAGACATGTGTTCGCGCGATGGCGCTTGGCGCAGATCGACGCGGCGGGAGGTTGGGTTTTGCGCGGTAGCACGGAACTCTGAATTAGTCCCTAGTACGGGGAAGAAGCCATCGGTCATCACAGTTCTGTCGGTGGTGTTCCAGTTGCTAGAATTCGTCCTGCCGGAGTACCCAAGCAGGAAAAAGAAAGGCTCCCACGTTCTTATGGAGCAGTGACGGCTGATGACAACTAACAGCCGTCCAACTGATTTTGGACCAACACCAAACAACTATAAGAATCAAAAAGAGAACCCAAAAGTAGGTTGAAAGGCGTTCATTACCAGCTCGAGGGCTGTTGCCGGCCGGCCACGAGTCTATCGTCGCCGTTGGCAAAAATGTGAAGATGCGGCCAGTGTGGATTGAACACACGACCTTCAGATTAAGTGATTGAAGTTTTCAATGGGTCGTGAGACCCATACTTCAGTCTGACGCTCTCCCAACTGAGCTATGTCCGCCGATCATCTTCGGGGTGTACGGAGCAGTGGAGGCATCATGTACCCACCAGAGAGGTGGGCGACGAGACGCTGGGGCGAGTTGTAGGAAGGCGATGCTCGTTCAGGAGAGTTTTCTCGTTAAGGTGTTGAGCGGGAAAGTTAGTAAGTAGGATTGTCGGATATGATGGGCATTCACTTTCAGGCTGGTGCTTTGAGGCTCGGTAAGCAACCATGCTGGTTCCGACTGCCTGCCAGTCGGCCAGGACATCAACCCAAGCACGAAGGAACTGATGGAGCAGTTCTTTGCTATCTATAAAGGCTCTTTTCGATCAATTCTAGTTGTCAAGAGACCCCGTCGGAGTAATGCCCCCCTCTGCTGCATCATTAATCTCGATCCTTCAAGTTCTTGTAGTACGAGTTATACGTGCCGCAGCTGTCGTTTCGCGGCACGATCACACAAAGCACCTGTTAAAATGCATTGAGTATTTGATGTTTTGCCCTGGAAGAAACCAGATATGGCGTGAAACCTAAGTCAAACCCTTCCCTAATGCTGAACTTCTATCAAGTAAAATCCAAATGCGCCTCTTGCTGTAGTACCAAACCCCGGTGCCATCTTCTTCCAGTCCTTTATACTCCAAGCCTCTTGTGTCCAAAGTTTTCCGCCAGCCCCAATGCTGTCATGTGTCTCAGTCAAAAGATTCATATGTGCAGCTGCAGCTTCAGGGAGTCGGTAGCTGCAGGGCGGAGCTATCGTGGGACCCCTTGTGCACAATCTCGGGCGTCTCTGGCCCGCCGTTTGCAGGCTGCCACTTTTCCGAGTCTCCGATCCGGTCGGCCGTAATACCGGCCCTGCCGGGGCACTTCATCCCAGCCTCGAGCTGCCTCTTGTATGACACATTGCGGAGCCTCTCGGCCTCAGCGGGAGTCAGCCTCAACTGTTCATCTCGCGTCAGCTTCCTTACTCAACATGACGAGAGAGAATATGCACAAAAATGGCGAAAAGTAGGGAAGCTTACGTATAGCTCGACGCCGATGCCGTGGATGGCAAGGGACAGCCACAAGGCCATCCCGAACGTCAGACCCAGGGCCGCGCCGGCCTCGGCAGCGGACGAGGGGTCGTTGAGGTTGGCGTGGACGATGGCCTGCTGGCCCGGGTTCGCCCCGGAGAAGAACGAGGCGCACTCCGGGTAGAGCTCGAGGGTGCGGTTGGCATCCTCCACCATGTCAGCCACCTGGGCGCACGGCCGCACGGCGTAGTAGGTGCCCATCGTGCTGATGACCATCGTAGCGATGACCTGGACGAGGCGGAGGGTTATGATCGAGCCGGCCTGCGCACAGGAAATCATGAAGGTCAGCGAGTACGCTATGCGTCAAGTCTGGGGGCAACACTCACGTAGAACCAAGCGCGCAGCATCCAGGCGCGGTGCTGCTCGATCTGCAACCTCTTTACGTTGATCCAAGCCAGCACCATGGACCCGATGAACATGATGGCGAGGAGCCCGACGCCGGCCTGGGTGTCGACGCCGCCGCCGAAGGCGTTCCTGACGAACATGAAGACGCTCCCGGTGCCGACGAGAGACAGCAGCACGACGGCGTAGCCGTTGACGCGGTGCACCATCAGCGCCTTGTGGCGGATGGCGGGCACGAACTGGAAGCAGGCGAGGAAGCTGGCCGGGAGGATGGCGCCGAGGTGAAGGATGATGCCGATCTTCTCCCTGTTCTGCCTGTAGTAGTAGCACTCGCCGGGCGCCGCGCCGTCCCCGCCGCAGAAGACCTTGAAGCTGATGGACTTGAAGCTGGCGAGCGTGAAGCCCATCATGGCGCCGAAGAAGATGAAGAAGAGGATGAAGTTGTAGCCCTTGGCGAAGCCGAGGGGGTTGTAGACCTTGCGGACCACGGCGACGAAGCCGTTAGCGGGCGGATGAGTTGCCTTGACCATGTTGGGCTGTGGGGAGTCGTCGAAGTCGTTCAGGTGTATGATAGATGGTAGGTACGTCTATTCACCACGGTGGCACAGAGCTGTAGAGGGTGGTCTTGAAGTAATGGATGAAGAGATGTAGCTGTCGAAAGAGTTTGTTCTGATCAGGAGAGACAAGGGCGGGTAGGCAGGGCTTTTATAAGTTGTATCCAACTGTGCTTCTCATGGTGATTTGGGCTGCGCATATGGGAGAATTCCCCGTGTTCCCTGATACTCCCAATACCCATCGAGTGCTCTTCCTGAATAGGTATGCGTATTCCATAAGGCCGTGATATGTAGTTGCATTGGCTGCTCATCTCGACCGTCCGTCGTCTAGCAAAGCTCCGGAGATCTCGTGGGCTGTACCGATATCCGCGGCGGAATCATGACGGCGGCGCGCACAATGGTTCCCAAAGCGGCCTAGGGGATGGCTTATATTGGCGGCCGTTGACTGGTTGGCCTTGGACGCGTGGGTATGTGAGAAGTCTCTGCCCTTGGCGTGAATCCTTCGCTGCATACGCGGGGAACGATCAAGCTCTCTATGGGCAACCCAATCAATAACGTGGGATTGAGTGGTCGAATGAGCGATTCCTCCGACGACCGTCCGACCGTCCGACTCCCCGTCTCACGCTGCGGCTACCAGCCAAATGCTGCCGTCATTGATCTAAGCCTCCTTGGAGAAGGGCGTTCTTCGAGATCTCCCACCGATGATATCCCAGTCAAGATTAAGCCCTATGCGACAAGATTAGATCCCTCGTCCCGCGCGCCGTCGGGAGATTGACGTGTTCTCCGGCCGCAGCAACCCCCCGCATCCGTTTAGGTATTAAAACACTGCCGCCCGACCATTCCCGAACGAGAAGCATCTCGCGCCGGGGCTGCGATCGTATCTGAGACGTGCGTTTTTTGGTCCGCTATCGTTCTTCTTTTGATTCTTCTCCGCCAGCCGAACGCGCGACGATGGTAGGGGTTCCCGGCCGGTCCAAGGGCTGCAACACGTGTCGCAGACGCAAGAAGGGAGTAAGTGCTGGTGCCCATCTCCGAGATTCCTATCATCTTCTCCAATAGAAATCATGCTGAAGTAGCTGACCGAGCGCAAATCCAAGTGCGACTTCCAGCGCCCGGCGTGCGGGCAGTGTCTCAAGGCAGGAATCGAGTGCGAGGGTTATGAGCGCAAGCGCATCTTCGTCAACGTGACGAATCCGACGTCCGGGACGACGGCGCGGGCGGCGGCTCCCGCGGCAGCAGCGGCAGTGGCGAAAACGTCCTCGACTTCCATCATGCATTCCACCTCGCTCTCCCGCGCCGCCTACGAGGAGAAGATGGTCGACCTCTTCTGGGACGGCTACATCCCCGGCGCGCCCGTCGGCGACGGGCCGGCGAACCCCATCGCGCGGTACTCGCACGCCGACTGGGCGTTAACGGTGCAGGACCTCTACCGCACCGAGCCGGCGCTGCGGCAGACGCTGCTGGCCATCAGCCTCGGGACCGTCGGCCGGCGGGACGGGCAGCAGTGGATGGTCGACGACGGATTGCGGTTCTACTGCCGCGCGCTTAGCGAGACGAATCTCGCGCTGCGGCATCCGACGAGGTGGAGGTCGGACGGCTTGATGGTCGCCACGAGGATCCTTGGGTTGTATGAGGTGCGCTCTTTCTCTCCCGGTTTGGGTTGATGTGAAAGCCTCGGGCTAATGTGAGATGCTAACCACAGCTCTTGTACGGCGCCGACGACAGGGAGCGTAGAGGAATCTCGCAGGCTCAGAGCTGGGAAGGCCATGCCATGGGCGAGATGGCTTTGATGGCACAGCGAAGGCCCGGCAGCCACGTCGACGGTCACGCCCATCGGCTCTTCTGCTCGGCTCGTGTGCACCTGGTATGTCAAACCCGATGAATAGAAACTGGGTATTATCTCGACCGATGAACCAAGGCTGACCGAAACAGGTCATATCTCACATCAAGCAGCGGAGGAAGTGCCCCCTGAGCCATCCCGTCTGGAAGACCGTCCCGTGGAAGACACATCCCAAGACTCCCAGGGACATCCTAGTCGACATCTTCACGGACATACCAGGCCTCTTGGAAGACCTCGACTCCGTGCGCGATTGCGAGCCGGGCGACGAGAAGGAGGCGAAGCGAAGCAGCCTCATCGCAGAGGGCTGGCGCATCGACCGTGAACTAACCTGGTGGCTAGACAACATCTCGCCCCGGGCCGAGCTCGCAGACCTCCAGGCGCGTGGAGCAGCCGACCCGACAGCCTGCGACGTCGTCGTCGCATCCGCCATGGGCCTCTTCTGGGCGACCTGCATCCTGACCTACAGCGCGCTGCGCCTCGCCCTCGGCCCCGAAGCCGTCGCCAATGCGGGCCTGCCGGAACGTACGGACCCGCGGCCCTACTGCACCAAGATCGCCGACATCGTCGACGTGCTCTTCCACCCGGCGGCGGGGACATTTGGGGTGCAGTCGGCGCCGCTGCCGATCGGCATGGCGCTGGTGTACTTGAATGCGACGGACGAGGGGTTCAACTCGGCGGAGAAGCGGAAGCTGAGGAGCTACTTCGGCAAGCGGTCCAACAACGGCATCGGGATCGGGAAGTTTCTCGTCAGCACGCAGAGCGACGGCATCGTGCCGAGGGGCGCAGCGCAGGCGCCCACCCGCGAGGTCATTCAGGACAAGGCGAGGAGGTGGATGGGAGCCGTGTGAGGGCGGGGTTGGTGGCGTGGGAGGTGGTCGTTTGTGGGCGGTTAGTGTGAAGGCCTACTTCAGTTGACCGAGCCGGAGTTGGGTGAAGATGTTTGTCAAACGGCCCAGAATCAGTGTGAGTGACGACTAACGACACAACATCTTTAATTTGAGGCAAAGATGAGATGAGTTCTTACCTAAATCTGACGGAGTTTGATGAGATGGCTGGTGAGAGAAAGCTGGGCTTCATCCCTACTCACTGAAGGTATGAGGCTCCCATGAGAGCTCAAGGAGAAATGAAGAGTACTAATGTACGTTGCCCAGAACAGTTTCCTAATGTAACATTTCATCTTTTGGGCTGAGTTGATCTTAAAGTTCACCTTACCTTGCTACTGTTGGGTGAGTTCATCTTTCATTTCCCCTCATCACTTGTGGTGAGCAGTATGCGGTGAGGGGCTCACTGAAAAGTGAACGTTCAAGTGAAAGCCAAGACCCCCTCATCATTTGTCAATTGCACTTCTGTTGCACCAAACACCCAACACCTATTAGTTCAGTATCACGAGTGAGGTTTCAAAACACTGTACCCCTCGAGATCACTACATCTCTCCCGGTGACTCACTTTTCCTCCTCCAAGCCACATACCAACATCATCAGCTCAACAACCTAAACTGTTCCCAGGAGGCCTGTCCTCCTTTGCCCTGCTTCCCACTCTCCCAAGTCCGACAAGTCCCACTGAGGCCGGGCTGGGCACGCCGAGCAACCTTGCTGACACGTTTAGCCCCGTGGGTCTCCGAGTCTCCGCGCGCTCTGTGCCAGGCAGGGGAGGGGTGCGCATTGGGTGGCTGCATCAGCACGCGATCACCTGCCACGAAATCTCACCTCAGAGGATTAGCGAGCCCCCCGGCTGAGAGTTAGTGAGCGTGAGAGTGTGAGTGAGAGGCACGACTCTTCTCCCCCGGTCAAGTGAGACAAACACACAAACGGCCGTGGTAAGGGGAGGGGTTGTTTATCCTTTGGAGTTTAGAGCTTACTACCTCATCTTAAAATCTGATTCGGTTCATTTTTCGTTCATTCCTTTAAATTGAAACAGAGGAAACCTTGCAAACCCATACACCTTCATCTCTCTCATCCATCCATCCATCCATCGATCCTCATCCTCATCCCAACAGCGCGGCACCAACGACCACCAAACGCCGTCGCCAAGTCGCCAAGGGAGGAAGATCCCACCCAATCCTACCGGCTTTTCCTCCTCTCGACCTGCACTGCTACCGATGATGCTGCAGCGCGCAGCGCGCCGCCCCAACGCGGGCGTCCGTCTCGGCCTCGGACTCGGCCTCCCAACGAAGTCCACCGCCCTCCGCGCCGGACCGCGTTGGACGCGTCTCTCCTCCATCGGCCCGTCCGCGTCTCCTTCCAGCAAGCAGCCCTCCCGCGCGCCCCTGATCATCGGGCTTATTGTGGGCACGGCAGCCTCCTACTGGGGCCTGTCCTCGCTCCGCCGCGACGGCGGCTCCGACGGCAAGATCCCCCGTCTCGGATCCGACCCGGTCGACCTTGACGACCTCGCCCAGACACCTGTCGATGCCGGTAGCTTCGAGAAGGCCGATGAGAAGATCCGTGAGGACGTCTTCATCGGCTCCTTCACCACCGGCGGCAAGAACACGCACGTCCACGCCGCCAGAGTTTCGAGCAACCACCCCGTCGAGGACATGATGGCCTACTCCCTAGCCCCGGGCGTGGGCAAGTCCGAGGCCCTCTTCAATGGCGTTTACGACGGCCACGCGTGAGTCCCGTATTATCACATCTCATGCGATTAGCTCCCACTAACATCACGAACCCGACTCCAGCGGCTGGGCAACCTCGGCCCTCCTCAAGAAGGCCCTCATCCCCGCCGTCTCCTCCGCCATCGCCCGGCTCCCGGCCTCGTCCCCGGACTCCTCCGTCGACGCCACCATCGTCAAGGCCTTCACCGACCTCGACGACCTCATCTTCGCCAACGCAAAGCGCGCCGTCGAGGGCCTCAACGCCGAGCCGGGCGACGCCCGCGTCATCGCCGCCCTCGCCCCCGCCGTCGCCGGCTCCTGCGCCCTGCTCTCCATCTTCGACCCGTCCACCTCGACCCTCCGCGTCGCCTGCACCGGCGACTCCCGCGCCGTCCTCGGCTCCGCGTCGACCCCGACCACCTACGCCGCCCGCGCCCTCTCCAAGGACCAGAACGGCCACAACAAGGACGAGTTCGACCGCCTTGCCCGCGAGCACCCGGGCGAGGAGGCCATCATGATCGACCCCAGGTCCGGCCGCCTCTTCGGCATCGCCGTCACCCGCGCCTTCGGCGACCACCGCTGGAAGTGGGACGCCGACTTCATCCGCCGCGTGCGCGACAACTTCTGGGGCACCTCCCCGCGGCCCAAGGCCTCCACGCCGCCGTACATGACGGCCGCCCCCGTCGTGACGACCACCACGGTCAACGCCGGCGACTTCGTCATCCTCGCGTCCGACGGGCTCTGGGACCACATCTCGTCCGAGAACGCGGTCGAGTGCGTCTCGCGCTGGATCGCCGCCCGGAGGGCCGGCGAGCGGACGCCGGGCGACAAGCTGGCCGCGAGCCCCGCGGCGCCGAGCAGCTTCGACATGAAGGAAGGGTGGCCCAACTGGGCCGCCACGCCGGAGCACTTCGTCGTCGAGGACCTGGACAACGCGGCCGTGCACCTCGTCAAGAACGCCCTGGGCGGGAACCGCAGGACGCTCTTCACCGGCGCGGCGCTGGCGTACCCGCCTCTCGCGCGGAACGTGCGGGACGATGTCACGGTGCAGGTCATCTTCTTCCAGGACCCTTCCAAGGCGGCGTGATGTGATGGCAAGAGACATGAAGTGATTGTCAATGGGTGGGGTGATTTCAACCCGGAGGTATGGAGGGAAAGGGTAAACACTGGCGTTAACGGTGGTTCGAGGGCTCTCTTTTATTTACTTGGGGACTCCCAGCTGCCATGGCTGTTATCGACTCACAAGGAGTCTGATGCTTCGAGCATCTATCATCACACAGTTTCCAGAAACAAGAAACTAGAAAAGAAGAAGAAAAACATGCGAAAAGGTAGAAAATCAGCACAAAAACAACACAATAAACAACTTTTCATGGCCTACCAGGACTCCGTTATTCGTTGTATGGAGCAATCTGATTGTCTGGAACGGTTCACGACATCTTGCATAGGGAGTCTTGTGAGGGTGAGGGGGGATGGTATTGAACAGACACGGCAACCTAGGTGTCGTACTCTACCTATCGAATCGCGTCGATCAAGATGAAGGAAACAAATAAACTATCAACACCAGAGTATCGCCAAAAGCCAAAGAAGCCACTCCATATAGTACGGCCGTCTAGTGCATGTTTGCGGAGACCGGCGGGGTCGCAGGATGTGAAAGCCAAGCAAGCCTATTCCGTTCGTCTCGGCCTTCCGCGCGCGTAAGTCGTTGCTCCGACTCGCGGGAAAAGGAACGCGCTCATCTCAGCCGGAACGAGGTCGAGGTCCATCGTAGACAACGATGTATTCCTCCTCGCTCGACGACGGCTCATCCCAAAACTCGTCCTCGGACCCGTCTTCTTCAGGCTCATCCGCAATCTCTACGTACTCAACCTCGTACTCACTCTGGTAGTCCTCACTGTCGTAGTCCTCACTCTCCTCGGCCTCAATCTCCTCGTCTTCAGTCTCGGGCTGGGTCTCGGGCTCGATCTCGTCCTTTGCCTCGGACTCGATCTGGGACTCGATCTCGCCGTTGACTTCGTCGTAGACCTCAGGCTCGACCTCGGACTCGGACTCGTTGCTGACCTCGTCGTTGACCTCCTGCTGGATCTCAGGCTCGATCTCGTTGCTGACCTCATCGTCGACCTCATCGTTGACTTCAGACTCGACCTCATCGTCGACTTCAGACTCGATCTCAGACTCGATCTCAGACTCGGACTCAGACTCAGACTCGGACTCGGACTCAGACTCAGACTCAGACTCTGATTCGTTGCTGACCTCGTCGCTGACCTCATCGTCGATCTCGTCATCAACTTCATCGTCGACCTCAGACTCGACCTCAGACTCAGACTCGTCTTCGACCTCGGACTCGGACTCGTTGCTGACCTCGTCATCGACCTCATCGTCGACCTCAGACTCGATCTCGGAGTCGGACTCGTTGCTGAACTCGCCCTTGACCTGCTCATCCTCACAGCTCGTCCGAGACTCATCGACGTCAGGCTTATAGACCAGCACCCGGGAGGAAGAAGACTTCTTACCGACGCTCTCGGCCTCTCGACGCGCCTTGGCGCGCTCCAAA
Source organism: Colletotrichum musae (assembly GCA_027406025.1). Taxonomy (NCBI): domain Eukaryota; kingdom Fungi; phylum Ascomycota; class Sordariomycetes; order Glomerellales; family Glomerellaceae; genus Colletotrichum; species Colletotrichum musae. Next base: position 2,357,057 of record JANVYC010000004.1, read on the forward strand.
GCCTCTCGGCGCCACTGCGTCAAACGGCTCTCCTGCTCGACGACACGACCACGGCCGCCCAGCCACGTCTCGAACTTCCGGCACTTCTCGTCGACGTCAAACTCCTCGTCCTTCGGCGTGCTGGGACCGGCGGCGCTGCTGCTGCTGGTGCTGCTGCCGCTGGCGGGCTGTCGCTTCTTAAGAGGGTTGAAAGGAGGGATTGGGGCAAGCCACGTGGGCTCGATCGCCGCGTACTTTTTGGGCGCCCGGGCCGGGGGAGGTGGCGTGAGGTGGCAGTTGTCCAGTTGCGCGGCGAGCTCGTCCACCGACGGTTCCCGAGAGACCCTCAAGGGCGGCCGCTGAGTCTGGGACGGGGCCGGAGGCTGCGGCTGCGGCTTCATCTGAGCGCCAGCCGGCACCGGCGCTGGCGTCGTCGAGGGATGGGAGAGCGGCGAGGTCGTCTTCGACGACGAGGCCATTGCAGGCTGGCGGGGGCCAGCCAAGGGCGAAGAGGGAGGCGGGTTGTATCCACCACGGCCCATGGGATAGAAGGTGCCAGGCGCCTGGGAAGATATGGTCGGCGGGTACTGATGTCGGTAGCTAGTAGTGCTAGACGAGGCGGGATAATAAATCGAGGCCTGAAGGCCAGATTGTGCGCGAGGCATGCCATAGGGGGGTTGAGTGTTCGAGGACTGAGAGGTGGGATAGTAACTTGAGGCCCGAGGGCCAGAGTGCGAGCGAAACACAGCGTTTGATACCGGGAGCGTCGCATTCTGGTGACCGAACCCTGGGTTCTGCGGGCTAGAATTCCAGGGTTGAGGCGTGGTGGAGCCCGGTCCAGTCGGCGGGACATTGCGGAAGACGTTCGCGGCCGGTCGGTAGGGCGAAGTATGCGGCCCATTTTGGCCGAAGGACGACGGGGTCGCTCCGTAAGGGGCATGAGGCACGTTCTGACTGTAGGGCATCGGGGGCGGTCCGTAGATATACCGCCCATATTCGTCGAAGGACCCCGGGACATGAGGCGCGTTCGGACTGTAAGAAATCGGGGGCTGTCCGTTAGCCGAATCAGGCGGCCGGGACACATTAGAGGCCATCTGGGGCAACAAGATGGCCGGAAGTCGTCCCTGTCCCTGCCTGCGGCGGATGGCCTCATCCAGTGCCGCAACGGCCTTCATCTTCTGAGCCTTGGAACCCTTGACGGGTTTCTTCTCCTCCGGTGCCTTGGCCTTCTCTTCGCGTGCCTTCTCTATAATCGCAAGCCTCTCGTTCAGGTCGCTGGTGTCCTTCTTCAGGCGGGCGTCGAGGGCCCTGATCTCCCCGGTCAGTCTCTCCCTGACCTCCTCGATCAGCTCCAGGGGCCCGGGCTGCTCGGGCTGCGTGACGACGGCGTCGATGGCACGGCTCTCCTGCTCGGTCTCGGGGGCGGTGGCAGCCGAGGCATTGGCAGAGGCGGACGAAGCTCCAGAGGCGTCGGCCGACGCAGACGCGGAGGCGGAGGCGGACCCAGAGGCAGATGCGGTAGCAGATGCCGGGGCAGATCGGGGGGCAGATCCGGAGTTGTATCTGGAGGCAGGTTTGGAGGTGTGAGCGGAGGCGCGAGTGCGAGAGGGACCGGCGACGCCATCCCGCTCGTCCTCCGAATACTCCTCCGAGTAGAGCTCCTCCTCCTCTTCCTCCTCTTCCTCCCACTCGTACGAAAAAGCAGAGGGGGCCCAGGCCGGACTCGCCTTCTCCTTGCCCTTGCCCTTATCTTCCTGCCTGCGTGCGGTCAAGTAGTCGTTCCTCGTCTCGTGGAACGAAATCAAGGCCTCATCCGAGTAAGCCTTGGGAGGAGAGGGCAAGACCTCCTTTTCCTTGCCCTTGCCCTTGTCATATGCGGCTTCCAACTGCGCGAGGGACGACTGCAAGTCCTCCTCCTTCTCCTCGTTCTTGCTCTCGACAACCAGAACGTCGTCGACGGGTAGCGTAGACTCGCCAGACCACAGATCAACCTCCTTCTCTATGCCCTTGACGTAGTCGGGGCCGAAGACGGACTTCAAGAACTGCTCAGCCTTGGCCTCGATGTCCGCCTCCTTCTCCATGCCCTTGAAGTAGCCAGGGCCGAAGACGGACTTCATGAACTGCCCAGCCTTGCCCTCGATGTCCGCCTCCTTAGACTTGCCCTTGACGTCACGAGTAGTTAGGGTGATGGTGGGAGTACCACACGGACCCTCCAGGGAGAATATCGCCCCCATCTCCCCTTCCTCCTCGTCCCTGGCGTCGAGATGATCCTCGTTCTCGACCGCCGTCTTCCGCGGGCGCGGGAACCCGTAGCTCGCGGTGTACTCGCGCGGGGGCATGCCGCCCCTCGTGATCGGGAGCACGCTTTTCTCGTCCCTGTGCCTGAGGTTGTAGTCGACCCGCGTGCGGGCCATGATGGGCTTGCCATTGGGCTTGGGATTTTTCTTCATCTCTTCGGCCACCCACTCCTCAAACCTGGCCGCTTTCTCTTGTTCCTCCTCCAGCATCCTAGTGTAATCCGGGGAGCCCCGGGGGAGCAGGTGGCGCGCGCGCGAGGTCGTGCCGCTGCTGCTGCTGCTGCTGCTCGGCTGCACCACCTCCTTCTCCTTGCCCTTGGCTTTGCTGCGTGTGATTCTCAACTCCTCGGCCATCTGCTTCTTGAACTCAGCCAGTTTCTCTTCCTGCTCCACCAACAGGCGCTCATCAATCTTGATTTTCCCTTCCTCCTCAGGCATCCCCATGAAAGCTGGGGAGGGCGAAGGGAGCTCGCTGCTGCGGCTGCTGCTCGGCTGCGCGACCTCCTTCTCCTTGCCCTTGCCCTTGACGTCCGGTAGTTCCTCCTCAAGCTGCTCGTCCATTATGTAACCAACCGCATCCGCATCCCCTCTCGTGAAGGCAATGCTGAAGGGCTTGTAGCCCCCGAACGAGGCCGTGCCGGCGCCGCTCGTCTCCTTCTCCTTGCCCTTGCCCTCATACTCCGTCTCGAGGTGATCCATCTTGGCAACGAGCGCTTCCAAATCCGTCGGGTCAGCGGCGTCCATGATGCTCGCGCTGCTGCTCGGCTCTACGACCTCCTTCTCCTCGCCCTCGGGCTCGCGCTCCGCGGGCGCGACCTCCGCGTCCATCTCGTCCGACTCCGAGCACTCTGAAAACGCCACCAACGAGCGCTCCGAGGGAACCTCCGCGCGCGTCGTCGAGTTGTCGTTCAGGGGCCGCATCTCCAGGCGGTGCATCTCCTGGGCGTCGAGCAGGTCCCTGAGGAACCAGGGCCTGGCGGCGTCAACCTGGCCGACGGAAGGTCTTCTCCTGCCGGCTGGGCTCGGCGTCTCGGAGCGAACCATGTGGTGCGTGACGTCCATGTTGCTGTAGCGGCTTTGAAAGCCGCGACCGCGTCTGGGCGGCGACGAGGGGGGTGATAAGGTGCCGGGGAGGGAAGGGGCCGACTCGTAGGCCGACGACCCCGAAGACGAAGAGGGGTAGACCATCGTCGCTAGGGTCTCTGGTTTTGTCTGTGTCGCGAAAGAAGGAAAAAAAAGAAAGACCACCAAAGAATGGTAGTTGGGGGAAAACGTGAAAGTAGAAGACGGATGAAGGAAAGAAATGTTGGGAGGGGGAAATGATGAGCGCGGCAGACTTTTATGCCTTCCGAGAAGCACCGGCCATAATCGTCAGAGATTTACGAATATTGGAACGCCACTATCCAAAAAGGTCTGTCAGGGTGAAGATGGGTGGAGGTTGGGCGTTTTTCATGCATCATCGTCACCTTGATAAACTCACCTGGCGGGTTTTGATTTTTTCCTGTGATGGAGACGATCCACGCCTACAAAGTCAAAAAGTCTCAACATCGAGGCCACCCACATAGGAAACCTCGGTCTTATTTTGTGAGAATCCAGGAAATACACCAGGAAAACTTGAATATACAGGACAAAAAACGCTACGCAGAAGGGTATCCATCTAACAACACGCTCAAAGCTCGCGCCAATCGTCACCTTGAACTCGGCTGACTTCGCCCGGAGAAGGGCATGCCCTTCCATCATAAGCTTTCAGTGAGTTCGCCACCAGAACAGGCATTTGGTTGTCTGGTTTGTGAAAAGACATAGGGGGTGTAGTGGGCGGGACTAGTCCTCGCCCACGTCGTCGTCGCCATCCGAGTCGAATGCCAAGTATTCGGAGCCGTCCTCCTTCATCTTGGATACAGCGTGGCTGATGAACTTGGCGTCCGGCTTCAAAGCCGCGTACAAATTTGAGACCACAGAAACCAGAACATTGTCGCGAGTGCCAGTCGTCATGGCCTTGATCAGCTGTAGCTGTATGCCCGCCATACGCCAGACGAACGAGGGCTTGCGGTTGTAGAAGTGCTTGAAAAGAGCACCTGCGCGTATCAGAGCCCACAACGTGCGATCCTCGCTTGCGTATGACTGGATCAGATAAGCCTGGAGCAAAGGATCCAGCACGCCGTCCGCTCGTGGCTCGATGGCGCGCCACTTTTCGTAAATCTCTTGAATGTGGCGGGGCAGGTCATCTTTATCCTTGGCCGCAGCTATAGTTGTGATCCACTCCTTCTCCAGCACCTTGAGGTCTTTGATGAGGTTTCGGAGAACTCTTTTGGCGGACGGGTTTCCTTTGGCTAGCTTGTCAAATTCCTCGAAAGGCTTGACGAGATCAGGGTCCCAATACTGGGCGGTCTGCTCTTCCTCGTCGTCTCGGCTTAGTTGTAAAGATCTCAACTCGTGCCTGGACTTGTCCGGTCTGTAGTTCATTGCTCGGTGAAACCTCTCGAGCTCCCTGTCGATGGCCGGCTTCGCCACCGAAAACTTCAGGTAATCGATGATGTGCAAAGGGTTCCCTCCTGTCCAGCTTTCTTTCTTGTAGGCCGGCTCATCGAGGTCCCTGAACTTTTGGCTGTCGAGCAGTTCCCGCCGAAATCTCTTCCAGTCTTCCGCGTTGAACTCGTACCCCTGCTTGGCTTGGTCGACAAGGTTGCCGAGAAGGGTGCTCAAGTACAGTGCATACTTGTTATTGACATTGTTGATGCGGTAGCAGAGCCGCTCCTTGAAGTTGGTTGCAATACCCAAGAAACTCGGACGCATGCTGAACGCGATGCTCTTTGTAATCATGTCGGAAACGGCCGCGGCCTTGCCATGCCGCTGTACCAAATCTCCGTATGTCGTCTTTTCCTTCTTTAGGTAATCTGACAGGTCTGGGCTCGGAGGAACCTCGGCATTGACAAAGTTGGACACGATGCTTGGCTCCCAGCATACCCAGGCCTTGTCGCCGTCGTAGTCACCACCCGATAGCTTGTCGGCCAGCGGCACGCGCCCTTTCGACGAGAATACGACCACGTCCTTGAGTGCGTGCAGCTCCGGCTTGAACACCGCTTTGACTCTCTGCACGTCGCTCACGTGATGAGCTGGAGAGCGGGCCACCAGGACATCGCATCCGTGGAGCATGGAATCTGAGAAAGACTCGGTCTGGAACTTGGATGAAAAGCACACATGAACTTCGTCCTCCTCCAGGTAGCCCCAGAAATCGACAACCATGTAGAGGTAGGCGGAACTGGGTATCTTAATGCTCATCTTCTTCTTGAGGTTCTCGCATTTGGACTTCCTTTGGTTCCAGGCTAATTCCTGGAGATATCTCTGCGTCTGCGGGTTGAAGCCGCCGTCCAGCAGAAAGTTCATTGTCTCCTCGGTCGATTCAGGTAGACCGCCGAGGAAAGGAACCCGATTGTGAGCTAGGCGGTACTTCCTGGGCACGGAGTTTTCGTTGACCCATTGCCGGAACTGGACAGGATATCGCATTGCGCTTTTCTGCGCCTCAAGCTCACGATTTAGTTCGTCCTCCAGACTATCGCCAATGGCCTTACGCATCGCATTCTTATCCATGGCACGATCCTCTAGAACGGGCAGAAACTGGATGTTGAGGCTAGCAGATCGTGGCTCTGCGGCGTGGCTGCGGACCTCGAGTGTGCGGTGTTGCGGGTCCTTGAAGTCGCAATGCCACTTTCGCTGCGAGGGCCATGTCTCAATCCAAAGCTCGTCTGAGTCGTCCTGGACATCTATGATCCACATGCCCTTGGCAGAGCCTAGCCGTCCTTGGATGGCGGATGGAATGTCTCCCAGGCCGAGAACCTCTTTGATTTTGCGTGCGAGCGTTCGCGACATCCTGCCGATGCCGTCGTTCATGACCTTGCCCTCCGTCGATAGCATGTCTTGTGTGCGGTGACGTATCTGATCATGTTCGAGCACGGCCACAGGGGTTGTTTTGCTGAGTCCCAACTGGATTCGCGCAAACAGTTTGAGGAATGGCTGATCTTCATTGTCGTCCAACTGCAGAAGCCAGTCAAGCATGTGCCGAACTTCCATTTTGGCTCTGACGTCCCCGGAGATGTCCAATGACGGCCTGGGGTTCGGAGGAGAAGCAAGGAAGTTATTCCCATGCTCCGCAAAAAGGCTGATCCTCTCCCGAAAAACAGGCTTGGGATCGGGTCCCAGGGCAAAGGTTTTCGGCGGTGTCTTGTGCCCAGCATCCCTGGCATAGAATGCTCGCCACTGCCTCCCAGCCAGGTAATGCAGCCTCGTGGACAGCCAGTTGGTAACTTGCTCCCTCACCTCTGGGGACTTGATAGGCCCCTCCCAGCAGTTGGGCGACGGCATCAGGATTTCCAAGAAACGATCAGAACCGAATTTTCGATGTAGGCGACAGCCCTGATCCAAGATGACCGGTTGCATGGTAAGGGCAAAGATGGGGCCTGACTTCTTGTCTCTCCTCTGTTCGAGCGAGGCGGCAAACGCGACGACCTGTCCTCGTGGAGACTTGAAACCGCTCAATGCCGCAGTCCAAGCTTCTGTGCTGGGCCTCTCAGGGAAAGATTTACCCGCAAAAAGGGGGTGCTCAAAGAGGGCCTTTCGCAGATTAGGGTAGTTGTGCCAGTCCGGCTGGTAAGACATTTCGATCTCGCCAACATCGACACCACAATGAAGAGCGATACGAGTAACCTCCCACGTGATGGCGAAAGGGGCTCTGTTGAGCCAAGGGGGAAATCTAGCTATCGTCTATTTAACAGGTGCAAACCAAGAGGGGCCAGAGTATTGAAGAAGGAAGGGGCGTAGTGTGGGAGGAAGAAAAGAGGCAGACTCACGCCATGTAGCGTCTAGTCTCGACTCGAGATCAACTGGCTGAGATCGACTGAGACGAGTGGCAGGCTGGAAGAGCGACGGATCATCGAGGCCCGAGATGTCTGAGTACACAGTCGCTCCAGGAGAATTGGCGGCCGGAGTTGGTCCGGGGCCGGGGGGTTGTGTGTTGAGCCTCGGAGATGTGTCTGCTTCGTGCTCCTTGAAGGAAATGTTAAAGGCCTCGATGTGTCCAGACGATACGGGGAAGAGGTCTTGGGACTGCGAGGAGCCAGGCTCCTTGGCTGGCCCCAGTCGTCGCAAAGTCTCGTCGTCGCTTGAAGCAGGTATTGTTTCCTGCGTACTAGGTCCCGGGTCATTCGGGGCTGAGAAAATCGAAGTTCGGCTCGTGTTGACGGACGTCGCGAAGGAGGTGTGGGCGTATACGCTTCCCCCCAGGAATGGCGCGGTGGTCGCTCGCGGGGGTCTCTGTTCAAGCCGGCTGAATCGGGCAGAGGACAAGAAAGGTTTGGCTGACCGCGACCGGCTCGGAACATGGTCCAGGGCGTCTGTGATGACTTCTTGGACGTCCTCGCCGTCCGGGGGACTGGCCTTGACCCTCTTAGGCGAACCCTTCTTGGTATCGTCTGCGGGTCTTCTCTTAGTTCTCGCAGAATCACCGGAAGAGACGACTCCAGGGCGGCTGTCGGAGTGGGTAAGGTCCGGTGCTCTTCTTGTTGGCTTGACCTTCTCAAGCAATTCAATGAATATCTCCTGCAGTTCCAAAATCTCTCCAGGGGAGGCGGCTGTCGGGGGTTTCGGAGGCTGGGAAGGCTCGTCGGGATCTATGAGGCGAATCCATTTCTGGGACGCGGCTTTGGCTTCGTTCCGGAAGCAACGCAGTATGTTATCGAGCAAGTGTGTGCTCTTCCAGCAGTGATAGCGGATGCCATTGATTATCTTGTCGCTGCGGGCGAAGGCGGGGTCTTGACGGGCGCGGTCGCGAGCGGACAGCGGGGTCAGCGTGACGTCGGGAATCCTGATGTCGAGATTGTAGTCGCGATTCAGTTTCTCGATGATCTCGACGTGTCGCTCGCTCTGAGGCGGCTTCTGAGGGGTTCTCGGAGCAGGCTTCGCCGGGGCGGGCTTCGTTTGCGGTGCCATGTTCGGACGGAGGGGCTGAAGGATGAGGAGGCTGCTGTCAGAGTTGGTATTCAGAGCCATAGGGACAAAAGAGGTCGAGGTACCGGGGAGAAGAATTGAAGGAGAGAGGCCTGACAGCCTAGAGAATCATGATGCCTTTCGTCGAGGCACCCGGTTGCTGCAAGGCTGTGCCATGTCTAGCGGCGCAAACAAAACGAGGTGTTTCTTCGGCCGGCGGCGGGGTAGCTGACCGCAGGGAGACAACGGTGCGAATACCAGAGGCGCGCGAGGAACCGTGGGGGTCGAGGGGGAGGGAAGCAAACAATCAGGAGAGGAGAGGAGAGGGAGGGAGGATGCCCGAGGAGGGAATGCGATCGGGGCTGAGGGACTGCACCACAACCCGCCGTAAATTCTCGACAGTCTAGAGGAGCAGGTGCGAACTACTGAGGTAGGTGCAGCTACTCCGTACATCCCGCGCGCTTTCCTTCAGTGTGACAGCGGCAAAGCGGGAAGGGAAGGGACAGCACCGCCAGTGGAAGGTGCTAGTGGAGCTTGCGAGAGCTCGGCCATTGGACGAAGAGTAGGAACGGGTCCACACTAAGGCGGATGATCCAGAGCAAGCAAGCCATTGGCCAACCAGAGCCGCTCTTCCTATTCATTTAGTGGGCCTACGGCGGGAGACAAAGCACGGGCCGTAACGGCAGCTAGTGCAGAGCAGGGACCACCATCTTGTCACTAATCTGGAAGGAAGGCTTCACTGAGCACTTGGAGGGAAACAATGATGCTTACTGGAAGGAGGTTCCCAGGTTGCTTCCAATTCCGCTCTTTCCAAAACATCATTATTGTTCTTTTGGATTCTTTCTTCTGGAAGCACGTGATCATATGAGGATCGAATCCCCGCCTTGGGCTCTGTTGGCTCGAGACACTTGCAGACTTTCTCTCTCACTGCTTCACCTACCGATCTACCTACTCCGGTCCTAGTCCTTTGTGTTGCGTTTGGAGAAACATCATCGACGACCATAATCTTGCCATGTTTGCTTTCAGATCCATCCTTTCGAATTCGACTTTCTCTGCCAAACACATCTGCGATATCGAAATAGGAAGCTTCATACGATCTCTCGTCGAAGCTAAGAGTGTTTCCACATCAACCTCGACATATGTCACAGACTAACGTACAGGCATCGCAGATCATTGTCCATTATTCTTCATCTACAACCGACTTTCTAGCTGAACCGGCGCTTCTGTCGCTTTAAGCCTCGACTTCGCCTCGTCCTCCAACACCTGGCGGAAGATTGCCTCCACGTCGTGCTCGTGGATCCAGACAGGCTCGACGCGGTTCTTCATCCTCGCCCTCAGCTGCTCGTCCGTCTCGACTTGGCCCAACCTCTCGACCTTCTTCTTGTTGGTCGAGTGCACCGTCTCGAGCACCCGATCCGTGTGCGCCTTCCTTGTCTTCTCGTACAGCCTCAGCGCCCTCTCGATCTCCTCAGCAGCAGGCGCCTCCGTCGCCGTCACTGGGAACACGTGCTTCACGGCCGAAGTGAATGCCCACGCGTCGTCGATAGCGAGACTTCCGCCTGCCGCGAAAGCACCACCATGCGCATGCGCTGCGTCACCCGCAAACGTTACCCTTCCCTCGCCCAGCACCCAGCTATCCAACCCGTGCGCCGACGCGTTCGGGTATACTCTCAGCGAGTCCGCCGGCGTCGCCTCGATGATGTCCTTCACTAGCCGGTGCCAGCCCGCGTAGTGGTCCTTGAGCAAGCTCACGTCGCTGTCGGTGTTCCACACTGTGTCCCGGTATGCCGCGTCTGCTGCGTCTGGGTCGCTTTGGTGCGACGCCACGATGCAGAACAGCCCACGGCCCAGCTTCGACATGAACCACGTCCGGTCGACGCCCCACCAGTGCTCCGCTTCGTCCGGGAGGTCCGGGATGTGCGCCAGGTGCGAGATCGGGTACACAGCGCGGAACGCCGTCCATCCAGTCCACTTGGACCGGCTCGACGGCACGTAGAAGCTGCGCACCCCCGAGTGGATGCCGTCTGCGCCAAGGAGAATGTCCGCCGTGATGGCCGTGCCGTCTGCGAAGGTGATGTGCAGCCGGCCCGTCGTCTCGTCGTTGGCGATGGTCTGGAACGCCTTATTCAAGTGGATGCGCGCCGGGTCGATGTGCTTCAGCAGGGCCTGCTGCAGATGCGGCCGGTGGAAACGGGCCGTCTTGTGCCGCGGCTCGATCTCACCGCGGTGCTCATCGACTGAGACGATCTCGCCGGTCTGGTAGTGTCTTAGACGAACGGTCAGAACTGCGACTTCACGTTGTGGTAGTTTCGGCCGACTCACCTATAGATCATGGGATAGCCCGACTTGTTGCGAAACGCAATCTCGTCGTCGAGCGCGTTCGTGATGCCCAGCTTCTCGAGCGTCCTCAGTCCATTCGGGCCTAGAGCAATCGACGCTCCAACCTCCCTTAGCTCCTTCGCCTTGTCGTAGATCTGGACGTCGATGCCGGGGTGGTTCTTGAGCGCAATGGCCGACGTCAACCCGGCGATGCCAGCGCCGATGATGGCCACTTGAAGCTGGTTGCTGCTACCCATCTCGAATTCGAAAACTAAAACTCAATCGCTGCAGATTACGCCCTTGGAGAAATGCGAGACACATTCGCAGGGTTCGACTTCTTCTTTATCAATCCCCTTCGCAGCGTGCGAATCGGTGCCTCCCCGCCCCCGGCCGGGCGATAACGTGCGTTTCGGTGGGTCGGCGCCGAACCCGGGCTGACGCCATATCGACCTGCGATGGTGATACACCCTCAGACACCCCGCACCGCGCACCCCCGAGCCGATTTTTGCTGGTATTAATAGGATTGAGATAAGACGCTTACATGCGCAGGATCTCCCCGCAGCCAATCCGGCTCTCTGGTCCGCTCTCGCACCGTCAAAGTCCACAATGAAGACAACCGAGATGGCATGTTTGCGTCCCTTTTAGGGTTTGGATGTCGGGCAACTCCCGACGCTTTGTTATAGCCGACTTTGATCCGAATCGTAACCTTTTGGAATCCGGATCGCCCAGGGCCTTGATTGGATTATAACCCCTTAGCTCGCTCCCGTGGCCGCGGGATCGGACGGGGAAGTCGTCCCAACTCTGAGTTCCCGAGAGAGACGTCACATTCAGACGCATGACTTGTCAGCAATTTTCCCGTCTCCCAAATGGTCAACAAAACTCCCTAATGTTCACAACTCATGAAAGTAGAAGAGCACCTCTTGAGTAGCCAAACGAAGGTGTGAGGTACCCCTACTTTGGACGTGGCGAGACGTCGAGCAGGCTTTTTACTCCGAGTGGAGGACGCCTGATCGCAATCCAGACCTCATGAGCCAGGAAAGCTCTTCAGCTTGAGGAACTGACGAAGGTCATCTATCAACTTCTCCTTCACGTGACAAATTATTGACTGGCATCATTCTTCTCCTGACTCGCTTCTTCTGGTTTCAACTAACAGCCTCAATCTCGCTTGGAGAAACTGTTGGACCGATCAAGTGCTCGATCTCATCTCAGGATTGCCTGGCATAAGTGTGTTCAAGACGCCTGTTAAACTGAAGTTTGCGGTCGGGACTATGACGGCACGAATGCGGTCTCAAGCAGATGAAATGGGATTGGTACTTGCACCGACATAGTTTCCAACGCTGAAGTACTTTGTTCTCGTCGCATTATACCGCATCTCCCTCACCGAACCGGCCGACCGATGTAGCCTCTCTTACAAAGCGGCGCATAACATATGATGACAGCCACGGCACCAGGTACCCTCTGGCCGTTAGCAGTTCTAATCTACTGCCCCATTTGCCTCCTCGCGATGGCTACCGAGTGGCAGGCCGCACAGCCCCGAGTACCTCTGCGGAGATGGCAGCTGGTGGCGGCGCGTGATGCGGATATATCACGCCTGCAGAGAGGCGTCGAACTTTATCAACGCCTTCCCCCGATTTATTGACCTTGAGGTGCTGCTGCTGGGTCCTCGATAAGAGCAAAACGTGTGTGCCTTGAGGCAGTGTAGTCATCAGTTTCTTCGATTGGCGTCTTGCGCAGTTCGACGTAACCTTTCTCCCCAAATCACCTCCTCTCCCGACTACGAAAATCATTTCCTTCAGACAGCTCTCGATAACCTCACCCACCATCTCCGACAACCCTTCAAGTGTCACTTCCGAGCAGCAATCTCATCCACGATCAAACAAGAAAGGAAAGAAAGACCAAGAAACAAATACCCTGCGGTCAAGAACACCGCACCGCAAAACCAGAACCCAGAAACCCACAGCGCAAGCACCGCAAATGGCACCGACACCACCCGACCCCGACACCCCCGCCCCCGGCCCGGACATCCGCGTCTCCATGGGCGTGTCCTGCGCCTTCGGCTACATCATCATCGGCATCATCGTCTACACCTGCATGAACGGCTACCGCCTGCAGGCCCCGAAGTGGTACGCCGAGTCCCCGCGCAAGGCGAACGACAAGGCCCTCCTCGCGCTCTTCTGCGCCGGCGTCCTCGCGCTGTGGCCTTTCCTGCTGCCGTACCTGATCTGGAAGAAGACCGCCAAGGAGTGCGCGAAGATGCGGGAGAGGTCACGCAGAGATGCTGTCAAGGACGAGGAGGATGAGTACTGGAGCCCGACGCGGGATGGGGGGTGGGAGGAGGTCCGGCTCGAGAGCGGGCAGGGGAAGGCTTGGACTGTCAATGCTGCTAAATAAGGGGGGAGGAAAGGGAACGAGCATATATGCCGTGGCGTTGGGGTTTGCATTTGGAATCTCCTGGGAACGATGGAGAATCGCATTTACGGAGCGGGAATGATCTTGACCGCACACATACCCCCGAGCACCTCCCGAGTACCAAAAAACCCCAACCGATGGGGCCCACGATGGTCAATCGTCGAGAGTGGCGGTATCCTGAGCAACAGAATCCCCCCAAAGACCAGCCGATCTCCTCCGAACAACACGAGCCCTTCTTACACGACTGACAGTTCGTTGGACCGAGTGCTTTGCGGGCACGTGGGACGAGATCGACGAAGGACGGTCGGAAGGGATCATCATCCCAGATAGACGGAAGTTCGGGGGTTTGGACCGGGGCAGAGACTGGGAAGAGTATTGGTCTTTTGAGGCACAAGAGAGAAATCAAAAGAGCCTGTTATTAAAGTATTGTTCTTCAACCTTGGGATTCTGATGGTTGATGAGGCCAGAATAGTTGATGAAATCTTTTTATTATACATAGCTTAGTTGTCAGCTAAATCTATCCACAAGCAGACCTTAACTTACATCCTGTTTAGCCCGTTAAAACTACCTTGATAGCGGTGTATAATGAAACCATAGGCTCGAAGGACGAAAAAAGGACAAAACGAGTATATACGGAGGCAAAATGCAAAAGATTTGCGCCGAGGGGGAATCGAACCCCCGGCTCCCCGACGCTGCTGGATGGCAACGGAGAATTTTACCACTAAACCATCGGCGCGCTTCATATTCGAAAAATGACAAAATTTCGTACTTGAGGGTTGAGCGTAGGGGAGGCAAGTGGTTTGTTCTGCGGTCGGGCCCGAGACCGTCGCTGTTCCGTCATCCGGTGTTTGGTGTTAGTTTTCCGTGCCCGCGATGCAAAAGTTTCCCAGCATCGACAGCAAGGTTCTTTCAGATGGTTGAGGTTCGGGTTGGCACATGGTGAATCCCGTTCTCAAGGGAGATGAAAGTCGCAAGGAACAAAACCTGGTATCTTTTCATCATGAAACTAATTACAGACCCCGAAAAGACTGCTTCTAGTCGAGGTAGCTCGGGAACGCCAGCCCATCCACCTGGAACTCCGTCACCAGCGTGTTCCAGTCGGGAAAGTCCTGCATCATCGTGGTCCAGTCCATCCCCTCGACGCCGTTGATCCCGTTCATCCCGTCTTGGGCCACGGTCTCCGACGCCTCGGCCTCGGACCGGTCGTCGGCCGCGCCGGGAGTCGGGTACGCCTCTTTATCCGCCGGCTCCTTCTCATCGGCCACCCCGCCCCCCTGCTGCAGCCTCTGCCGGATCACCAGGGCCTTCTCCCTCAGCGCCTCGAGGATCGTCATCTTCGCCGCCGGGCCGGACCCGACCCCGGTGTTCCTCGTGTACTCTAGTGTCATCTCGACCGTCCGCCACGCCCTCTCCACGCTCGGGCCCTCGGGCTTCACGCACAAATGCCAGAGCGCGTAGAGAAGCATGTGGTACTGCGGGTACGACCTCAGCGACCACAGGTACGGCCTCAGCAGCTCGTCCGACGTGAGGCTCTGGCTCGCCTCGAGGATCTCGAGCGCCTGGGCGAGGTTCTCCTCCGTGGCGAACGACTCCCTCGCCTCGGGCCGCTCGAGGTGCAGCCACTGCTGCCGCATCACGAGGTCGACCTTGCGGATGATGAAGCGCGCGACGAGCAGCGTCTGCCGCTGGTGCGGGATGACGGGGTTGCAGTGCCGCAGGAAGCCCTCGGCGTAGTCGCGCAGCTCGCCGACGATCTCGTCGCGCACGGAGGCCGGGGCCGGGTGCTCGTCCCAGTCGGACGCGATCTGCGCCAGTCGGTGCCACGCCCGCGCGATGCGGATGTTGATCAGCGCGAGCGTCATCTGCGTCCACCCCGGGCGCGAGGGCGGGTGGGACTCCATCTCCGGGTAGAGGTCGGCGTCGTCGAGGTTGGAGGGGAAGTCGACGCCGACGCGGGCGTTGAAGCTGGTCGGGTTCTGGATGCCGTAGTCCTCCGATGCGCGGCCGTCGCGGGCCACGAGGTGCCACCATAGTCTGCGCCGGATCTCGGAGTCGAAGGGGGAGAGGCCGAGGCGCGTTCCGTCGCGGTGGAGGCCGATGGACTGCGCTGCCCTGATGGCCAGGCCGTTGAGCGTCCAGAGGCCGCGGCCGGTATTGTGTGTGCGGAGGGCGGCCTAGATAGGGGAATATGTCAGCACGACTGCAAGAAGGGGGCGCGGATGAAGGAGATGAGACGGATGCCGGACTCACTAGATAGACAGCCAGCGCCTCGAGCGTCTTCACCGTGGGGTGCTCGAGGAAGTCGGCCTTGGCAAAGGCCTGCTCCAGCCCCGTCTTGAAGCGCTGCAGCGAGGTGACCTTGTCCTCGCCCGTGATCCTCTGGACGGTGGGCGGGTCGAGTATGGTGGCGGACATGAAGAAGACGGCGAACATGAGCGCCATGGCATCGAGGGACGCGTGGCCCGGGTCGTCGATGGCCGTGTAGATGAGGACCTCGGCCGTCGGCCGGTGTATGATCTTGTTGCAGACCTCGACGTTGTCGACGTAGTTCCTCCAGAGCTCTATCGAACCCCACTTGGGCGGGAGGAGGTCGGCGAGGTTTACCTTGAGGTCCGGGGTGGAGAGGATGCCCATGGGACTGAAGGGGGAGGGGGTGGCGTGGGGGGCGTCGCTTTGTGGTGTTGTGAGCACCGACTGGATGTCGTGTTCCTTGGTCTTGTCAGTCTGGCATCTCCTAAACAGACTATCAAATGGTTTCTTACCTCTTCAATGACCCTCGAGATGAGAACCTCGTCAAAGTACTGGCTCGACGCCCCCTTCCGCACGAGAATCTCGTCCCCGCCGCCCTTCTCGAACGACCCCGAAGGCGGCGCGGTAGCAGACCTCGAGGTCCCCTCAGCCGGCCGGGTCGTCCCCAGGATGGAGGAAACCGCAGCGGCCGGCATGCCGGCAACGGATGCGGTCCCGCCGAAGCGGTGGTGATGACCGGCGCCGGCGGCGGACGTGAGGGTCTTCTCGAGGTCCGATATGCGGCTCGCCACGTCGGCGATGGTGGTCTTGCGCACGCGTCGGATCGGCTGGCCCGCCTGCGGGTAGACACAGGCGAAGCCGCCGCGGGCGCACGACGCGCAGGGCGACTTCTTGTCGCAGCGCACCTTGCGGCGGTGGCACAGGCTGCAGGACCGCTCGATCTTCCGACCCGTCGGCGCCGCGACGCCGCTCCCGCTTGCGTGAGCCGGGGCGGCGCTGGGGCTGGGGCTGCTGCTGCTGCTTTCTGCGGCCGGACGGGGGTGTGATTGGCCCGAGGACGGCCGCGTCTCGGAGGACTCGGTCGGCCGCGGGGCCGTGGAGGCGGAGGACGATTCCGGGCCTGCGGCGCCGGCGCCGATGCTGGTGGAGGAGGCCGGTGACATGACAGCGCCTCTCGGTCGACGCACCCGGGACTTCAGGGCAGGGGTGCTCTCGCGTCTGTTTCTTGGGTTCTGCGCTCTAGGCTTGGCTGAGTAGAATCGGCAGAGGGTCGTCGTCGTGGAGAGAGAAGCGCCGGCGGACTGACACCAAGTCGATGTCCGGACTCTTCGGCATCGGCGTCAGCCTCAACGCCGAAGCCGAACACCTCCCTGCTGACCAACGCCCGCACGCCCACGCCCCCTGCACGCACACGACTCGCGCCTTCGGATTTAAAAGGAATGGCGCGGTGGATGATCCAGGTTTCTCGCCCCGGAGGAACTTTTGTTTGTCATCAGCAGCAGACCCGACGGGGCCAAGTCGGAGTACGCTCCGTCCGCTTGCGGTACCGCTATCGGTTTTCCATCGCTGACAAGCCTTTCCTTTGCTTCGTCTCTTATCCTGTCTCTCGTTAAGCTTTTCCTTTTCTTTTAGGTCACCGAAAGCGTCGGGCCAAACTCCCGCACTCCCACGTGTCGCGGCATCTCTGACTCTGCTGATCCTCGGGGAATCTGGACTCAATCCGAGTCCGTTCAGGCACTTTGCCCACGCGGCCTCCATTCATTCCCCTGGGACCGTGTGTTTCTCTCGCGGGCAGGTACCCGTTTCTTGGAGTCCTCGGCTCGAACCCTCCCCGTTCCAGCCGCCCAACATTCTTGGAACAGCCCTACAACGCTACCGAAGGCTTCGCGCGAACGCGAGAATGGCGGCGTGACGATTCATGGGACGCCGCCGGTGGGATGAATGGATCGGGAACCAACACCAAAGTCGTCCGTTTTTCCCGCAAAGCGAGGGATTCGTGGAGCTCGGGAAGGGCCTCGATTGCAAGTTGCCCCTCAGTTGACGTTTGGGAAATTTCCGCCTTTCGCAGAACTCAAGAGGCTTTAAGGTTCCGTCTTACCGGGAATACCCAAAAAGTGACCTCTGCCCACTTCCATGGACAAGGTGCTTCGTGGTGGCGGTCGTGGTGGTGGTGGGGATGGCATCGACGCGCTCTTATCAAATCTCCGATGCCGCAAGAGACTCGGGAGCAAGCGCAAATGATTTGGGGGTGCCTGTCACAGTGGGCTTTTCGGGCCGTCGAATCGTCGATTCTTCGGTCTTCTCATGGATGTCGTGAAAGCTTGCTGCAAGGAAGAGCTCACAAATTGACGCGTTCCTGGTCTTCTTTCAGGGGCCGCCCCTCGTCTTTACGCCAATGCTTCTTCCTGTTCAACATCGCCAACGTCGCCATGTTTCCCGCGGGTTAAAGCGAAGATTATATTGCGACATCAATCACGTAACGAAAACACTGACCGGGAAGGGTAGCACCAGGAGACCCCTTCGCTGGCGATGATCCCAGGGCTCCGTCGTCGTCGTCTGGATCGAGCGTGCTCGGCCCGGAGAGTGCTGCGGTTCTGTGCCATCAACCACCATGCTGAACCTTTGAAGCAGCTGCCCCAGCGACTTTCAAACCCCATTCTTTGGTTAGGTTGGACTGGTGGGCGTTCTCTTGGGGTGAACCGTCGCCCGTCTATCATTCCAAGGCTGGGCGACCCCCCCACGACCAGATGACAGTTGGGAAGGGTTGGGTTGATTGAGTGAACGAGTGTGTGAGGTCGTGAAGGGGGCTCCCGTCTATGTGAGCTGAAACGCAAACAGCCAACAATCCCACCCCTCCAAGCACATTGCAATGGAGAGAGAGGCATGTGCCAAGTGGTGCCACCCATCGCGGAGCGACTCGTCGTCCCCCCCTAGTCCACTCATCCCTCCGCATCATCCTCGGCGATTCCTCGCTTCCTTCGTTGCTGCTCGCTGCAGCAAGCACGAACCTTTCCAGACCGCCATCATGTCTCCATTTGGAAGACAGACACCACCATGGAAAGGGTGAGTACGGACGAAAAGCACGCACAGCGACACAGAAGCTTATGCCCGCTGCACATGGGCCTCTCGCAGAGATTCATGCGAAGGGAGTCTGGGCACTGCAAACACCAGCCAGGCCCCGATGCTGGCATGAAACCCGCCCCCCATCCCTCTCAGTGACGGTAGCCAAAATCAACGTTGCGGGAAGGCTAATTATCCAGATTCTAACCTCCCCTGGCGCTGGGCCGGGCATCAGACAGTGGGTGGCAAACGGCGATCGGACGTTGTTTGACGCAGCAAGGATTCAATATGCACACGCGTCGGGAGGGCTAGAGAAGAGGGGTGGAAAGTAGCGGAAGAAAAGGAAAATAGAAGCGACTGTGAGCACCGAGAGATGCAAAAGAGAAGAGTGAGCAAAATTCGTCACGAGCAACAGGTGTAGAAATCTGTATTGAAGTCTTGAAACGAGAGAATGGTATCACGATTTTCCGGATTTGGCTCGTCAGCTACCCTCACAAACACCCAAATCCATCTCACTCCTGTCTTTCGCGCGCCGAGGGCGGGCGAGATATCCTAAACCGTCATCGTGGATCCCATCGATAGTCTCTAGAACAGTTCCTTTTGTGGTTCGAGCGATGCGCTGTGAAAAACATGAGAATCCCACCAATTGCCTCTGCCTCCACGAAAGCCACCGCTCGCCTTGGTAACAAAATCAACAGAGGAACAAAGTAAAACGTTCTGGCTGATCAACCCTCCGACTCCCGTGTCAAAGGCGTTGTTTCTTTTTTCTTCTTCAAAGAAAGCCCATCATGGAAAACATATCAAGCACGGTTAGCTTGCCTCGTGGAAAAACAACCACCGAAGAATGATTCAGGAAACCCCACAGCCGTTACATGAAACATGATATCTGACCGTCTCTCGCCTGGTGAACTAGTTAAAAAAAAAAAAATAGAGGATAAACAATAGTCTTTGAACAAGCCCGATCCGATAGGGAAGAGAAGAACAAAAGACGGGGACCGTAATTTCCGAGGTGAGAAGAAAACGAGACATAAATCGACACTATACTCCCACCGAAATGGGCGGCAGGTTCGGCAAGAGGTCAAGCCACGACGACCCGGGATTCGCGTCCCTCGCGTCCCACATGGCCTTGAGGAACACCTCCATGTTGTTCCTATACCTCGTGTTGCTGCTATCGATGAGCGACTTCATCGCCTCCAGCGCCCGCATCTTCTCCGCCTGGTCCTTGGCCTCGATCGCGGCCAGCGTGTAGGGGAAGCTCGCGCACCGCTGCGTCTCCTGGGACACGGTCTGGGTCATGGTCAGGTCCGACAGGATGCTCTTGGCCATGGCGGCCGCCATGTCGTCCTTCTCGCCGAACCGGTACCGCAGCCGGTGCGCGAACAGCAGCGCCGCCGTCTTGTAGATGCGGCTCTGGGCCAGCATGTGGATCACCTCGGCCGTCGTGAAGCGCGTCGTGAAGTCGGGCGGGATCCGCGGCTGCCACGCCTCAACGTCCTGCTCGATCTCGTCCAGCGCGCGCCACTGCTCCTCGACGTCCACCTCGTGGAACAGGCTGTAGCTCACCCGGCTCAGGTCGTACATGTGCTGCAGCAGGGGCATGCACACGCCCAGGTAGGCGTCGACGTGGCCGTCGCCGGGCGCCGCGATGCCGCACACGGGGAGCTCGCGCTGCATCAGGCACTCGTTGATGTCGACGGCCGTCATGTACACGAGGATGTAGTGCGTCCGCTCGCTGGAGATGAGCGAGGTGCCGAGGAGGTGGCGGATGTGGCTCAGGACGTACCGCCGGACGGGCGCGGCGCTGGTGCCGAGGGCCATGTTGGAGAAGTACACGATGCCGAGGCCGAGGCCGGCCCAGGGGAGGAGCTCCTCGCGCTTGAGGCTCGGCAGCGGACACGAGCGGAGCTGCTCGACGGCCATGGCGCCGCGCTGCAGGTTCGCCTCCGGGTCGTACTCGCCCGTCTCGAGGCCCATGGTGGCGGCGAAGGCGCTGTACATGGCGATGTAGGCGTCCTTGCCCTGGTCGAACATGGAGAAGAGGTGGACGGTCATGTCGAGCTGCATGCTGTCGACGAAGGTCGGGCCGATGAAGTACTGCATGAAGTTGGACTTGTGCAGCAGCCGCGAGAGCGACGTCCGCTCGACGGGCGCCAGCCGGCCGAGGGTGCTTCCGTAGGGGCTGAGGGACTCGAAGATCTTGGCCGGCGGGCTCGAGGCCGAGTCGGAGGAGGAGTCTGAGGACGTGTCGTCGGGCGGGCTGCCGGCGCCGTTCGTGAGCGTGGCGTCGCTGGGTTTTCGCGAGGCAGCGCATGGCGGGCTGAAGCGGCGGGCTATTGAGGACGGCGGCGTCGAGTTCGTCGTCGTGGTTGTGGTCGTCGTCGTCGTCGTTGTCGTCGAGGCTATGCTGGGCTTGCGGGGGATCGCGGGACATGGGCCGTTACCGCTGAGGCCCATGATCTTGCTCCGGATGGCGACCTTTGAGCGGCCCTTGACGGCGGACCGCGGCACGGGGCGCACGAAGACGCAGTCCCGGCCGTTCATGAGGCACCGGTCGCATTGCGGGTTACCTTCCGAGAAGGTGCATTTTGATTTCTGGTAGTAGCACGGCGCGCAAGCCTTTGCAACGGGCTGTTCAAGTGGCGAACGAGGTCAGCGTTGAGCAGGCCAGATTGAGGGGCAGAGGAAACGGATCGCGACAGGCGAGGTTGAGTCGAGACGACATTGGCGGCGACGAGCACGACGACGACCACGGTCGCGGCCGTCGACCGCCATGTACGTCCTCGCTCAACACAGCACCATCTTCCATACGATCACAAGGCCTACGGAGATAGGCGTTGACGAGATATCGCAACTCACCATTGTGAAGAATCAGCGCAGGGTGGGGTGTGCCATTCGAGGTGCTCCAACAGACAAAGTTCTGTGGGGGGGAGAACACAGTGACCACGCAGGTAAATCTGGGTCGAATGGCGGCTCGCCGGGGGTGAGGAGGGGGAGGGGGAGGGGTGATGATTAATATTCTGGTCGAGATTCCTCTAGGGCGCGTCGCTGTGCTTCTGTTCGTTCCGCTTCGTTTCCTGATCCTCGGCGGTGGAGATTTCTCTCTTCTCTTCGTGTCGTCTAGCAAGTATTCGAAGAAGGCCGTCGTGGTTCGTCGCTGTGGGCCTCGCTGGCGTGTCTCTCTGCTGGTCTACTCTGCGTGCCGAGTGGTGCGAGTAGAGAAGACTGGCGTATGTGTGCGTGTGTGTGTGCGGTAAGACGTTTGGAACGTAGTAGTAGCAGCAGCAGTAGTAGCAGTCGCAGTCGTGAAGACGACGGGTTTGATCAGTCAGACAAAATGTAAATGCCGAAGGAGTTAAGGAATAAGGGGGGCGGGGGCAGCGGGATGGGATGTAGAAGTGATGTTATGTGATGGTTTGTTCCAGTCGAGAGACAGTGTGGTTGTAGGGGGCCCCGGGGAGGTGGAAATAAGCTTCGGGCATGGCGCACATGGATTCCGTCGCTGATGGAGTCCTGTGTTTGTCAAGTTAGGCTGAGATGGCGGTCTGATCCATGGGTTTGATTTGTGAGGAACTGGTGCTCGGTATCGGGATGGAGACTCGAGTTGTTTGGTCTGGTCTGGTCTGGTGGTGCTCCGTTCAAGCAGAAGCGAGTCGACGACTTGTGGGTTAAATGAAGTAGAGTTTTTCCTATGTTCTTTTACAAAGAGTCGACGACTTGCGCAGCGTAGGAACCACATGCAGGTGCCTGGCGTTAGGTACAGCTGTAGGTATCCTGCAACCCCCTTTTGAGAAGTGAGCAGCAGGAGGCCTTGACTTGCTTGACCAGGGACAGAAGGGGGACCGGGGGTGGGATGAAGGGGACTGGGGAGACGGGGCACGCAGAGTTAGCGCAGGTGAGGTACAATTAGGTAGAGGCCAGGTCAAGGTTGTAAAACGGAATGAACTGTTCTGCGTGGGCTGAAGCAAAGAAAGAGACAAGGAATGGATTGGATGGACGGGCGAAGATGTGACCGTACAGCATACAACATGGAAAGACCGCAAAGGTTGGGGGTCAGTCCCTCGACTGGAACATGACATTCTACCTACGAACAGTGCTGTTCTTCTAGCTCGCAAGTAGTGTACGTACGGATACTATCAGCTTCTTCTCTTGATGCATGTGGCAGATGGAATGCCCGTGCTGACAGTCAACTCTTCAACCCCTGGCCCTCCTTACCGTCCCTCCTCTCCACCTCTCCACCCCTCCACTCCAAGTCTCCCATCATCGTCTTCTTCGACTTCAGCTCTTTCCCCCGAGGCAAGATACGACGCGGTACATCAATACCCTGCGGCGCTGAGTGGGTAGCTGGCCGCATGCGGGCTTGGGTCCTGTTAGTGCGCCATCCTCCGTCTTTGAACCGGGGTGGCAGTTCCAGCGCTAGTCCGCATCGTAGATAGCGCTCTCCAGTGGTGCTAGAAGCGAAAACGAGCATGGACGTAGAGAGTAGGGACACAGGGCACAAGGCGTAGGTATCTGTGAGTCTCACCGCGAGGCAGCTCTGGGATGCTCGACAGGTCTGCTATGGACGCTTCGCTTTGCCTCAAGCGGCGGCCCTGCTTACCTGCCTTGCAACACTCTGCTGCCCCCCTGAAACGTAGCTGCGGTACAGTCACATCGTGGGCACGCCCGTTGGGCTCTTGGGGGGGGGAGGGGGTTAAAGGAAAGTGGCCTGTTTTGACTTTTTCCCATGCCCTCGCACGGATATTCAGTTGACTAGAGAAGCGAGGAGGGGGTGGAGGTCCTAGATTCCCCTCGCTGAGATGGATAATGGAGACAGGAACGTCGTCAAGACCAGATGGACGACTGTCGCTCCCAACCAGTCTCTACTCAGTCGTAGTTGCAGACCTCGCTGCGGACAATGCAGATAGAGGAAAGACATACATACAGAGGGAAAAACGACCCGCGGCGTCTTAGCCCGCGGCGGGGCGGTGTAACTCGGTCCAAGGCCCGGCAGGGAAGCTCCCAGCTTAGGGTCCCGGAATGGCACACCGAGGCAGCACAGCATTTTTGGATGTCATGTCGCTTTCCAATTCTGGTAGGAAAAGCACATGTCTTTTCTTTCTCTTTGGCGGGGGAGGTGGGTGGCGGGGTGGCAGTGATCAGACCCTGGGGACGACGTGGAGAGACACCAGAGACGCGAACGCACAGAGGCAGAGATGACAGAGACACAGACAAAAGGAAACAGAGGGTCTGGATTGTTCTGTTTCCCACACAGTCTTGTCCCGTTTCCGGACCGGTTTTGAAAATGCTCGCTGTCTCTCTCGGACGAGCCATCGGGGGCAAAGCTGTTCTCGGAGCGTGCTGAATTTGCAAAGTAGGCACGTAGGCAAGCCAGTCCGCATACCTATTCGAGCGAGATGAGAGAGAGGGCCTGAATTGGGGGTTGGATCTGGCTCTCCCCGGGCTTCTATTTGGGGACGCGGGCATGCTGATGCTTGCTCCCGGGGAAAGGTTCCTGCAGCTGCAGGCTGCACGTTGTTTCTCCATGCGCACACACGCATCATGTAAGGTGTGTTAAAACCCATACTTTTACTTGCTTATCACCTTATTACTGATCTTACAGCACGCGACATGAAGAGTGGCGGGTGCAATTATAGCACTAATGATCGGTCATCTGCGGGTTGAGGTTATGTCTGTTCATCATCCCTCCCTCGTCACTTCTTCGTCAACAGAGAGAGAGAAACCATTCCGCAAACACCTTTTAGCCGCCCAGCTTGTCCTGGTCGTGCTGCATGGTGGCTGGCCTCAATCTCAATCCGCGCCTTGAAGTCTCAACGAACTCATACCCACGCAGCACAACAGGGGTGAGACAGCACGCTATGAAGATGGATGGACACTCTCTAATGCTTTCTAAGCGGCCACTGAATCATACCCTGCGATGAATTGATTGTCAACTGTCACTATTAGCCCAGGACCGTCACTTGGCGGAAGCATTTTGCTCCCCTAAGTGGCCCAATTAGCCCACGTGGAAGGTCATTGACCCCCCTCCCCTGTCCTGTCCGCCTTGATCAGCGCTGCAGGTGGCACATGGCGACATCTAAATGCAGCTGAACGAGCCCCCTTTTCTTCTGGTTGTCCATATCAAACGTCCAAAACATTAAGGCGTCAAGGCGTTGTATATACGTACGACAGAGCACATAAGAATGTTTGATATGTCTCTGTTGATAAATGAAACAATATCGATGACGTGTGATGTAGTCTCACGCAACTCCAAAGAGTATACGAGACGCAGGAAATGAAGCGCCATACTAACTAACCATTTAGCCACGCCAACTTACATGTTTCCCGTCGGCCCCAACGACCCCGATCTCGCAGAAGCTAGACGCCACTGGGCTAGGTGAGTGTCGAATTGAGGTATCCGCAAGCCAAGTTGCCAAGGTAGACTCGAGCATCTACCGCGTGGGACGCTGGCGACCCGCGGAAAGCTTCATCGTTGCATCCCCGGCTTCAACGGCATGGCTTCCCCTTGTCTCCCCTCTCCAGCATGCCCAACATGCCCTCTCCCCGTTGAGGCACTGCGAAGCGCTTTCCAAGAAGACGATCAACCATCATGAACCCAGCCCGCACGGACGAGAGAAGGAATTCCCGCCTCCCGCGCGGTGATCAGGACGGAGGAGCCTCAAAACAGAACGAAATCCCTCCTCCCTCACCCCACCACACAGCATCAACTCATTCAACTCGTCTTGGCACCAAGCGGAGAGGTGCATCGAGATGCTCACAGCCTCATGCCCTCCATTCTCAGACCCCATTTCCACGCCGTGTGTTTCCCGTACCCTCTATGAATGAGACGCGCGTTTCCGCTTCAAGTCGTCGCTGCGACTCGGCCGGTAGCAAACGAGAGAGTCATTGGCCCGCATCGTTCTTGGCCACCCTTCACGGTTGAGCACTTAGCACAGCACCGCCATCGCGGGTGGGCAACTGTCGCAATTATCCATCATCTCCGTCCTCTTGGCAGGCGGACAGCGCCATCCTCCGTGACACATCCACACGTGCACACAAACATTGGAGCGTGCTCCCCAGAGGACTTTGAGTCCTGCCAGTGCTGCGTCAATGAGGCCGTGCCGTGAACTATCGTCATCCCCTTAGCGGGCGCGACCCTGCTTGGCGCGACTCCATCATCGAGATTGCGCACCGCTGCGAAGGGCGGGATCTTCCTCCGACCAAGGGTAACTACGAATTGCCATGCCTGGGAACTCGTACGAGTTTACACGGCGCCTTTCGCTGCAAAATCCGGAATAGAAGCAGAACGTGCTAGAACCTTGTACACGTACGCTTCAAGGACGTTTTCGGACCTGCTTCCGAGCATCACCCGCGTAGCTGGGTTGGCTAGTTCGTCCATCATCCTCCCTCCCCGCCCCGTCCAATGCCTTGAGCAGACTCAAGGTTGACTCGCCACGAGGCGCTCCGGGGGGATAGACACAAAGGGAAAGGGTGAGGCAAAAGAATAGCGAGAAAACACAAAAACTGTGAGAAGGTCCGGCCAGCCATGAGCAAGCCCCAACCCAAACCAGAGCCATCACACTCTTCCGACCTTCTCGCAATGCAACTGGGCGACTCCCCGAGCAAGAAGCTGCCCTATGGACGAGCCGGGCGCGACACCACCACCGACCCCAGGTTTTAGGGCTCTTCCTGGGAGACGGACCCTGCAGGCAGGGGAAAGGCGTGAGAGGTCGTTGATAGGAGGGGGGCACCACAGCTGCACAGCTCTCGTTCTGCAGCGGGTGCAATGCGATCCATTGGGCTCCCCCCACCCCCTGTCTCTGCGACCTGCGCGTCGAACCTCATTCAAACCATGCTGGACCATCCATCCTTGAACGTCCAGCCTGCTGGCGGAACGTTCTTGGGAGCATCCCGGAGACCTTGGCAGCCCACGAAACCCGACTCGCCTCGCAGACGAGAGGCCCCATGCCCTTTGGGCTCTGGTCTTGTCTACCGCGCTGTGTGGTGTGTCGTCTCTAGTGTAGTGTAATCCCAATCTAATCAGTAATCCATCAAGAGCAGGCCTCGCGGACGCACAAACCCACCCTCCATCTGGTGCGGTGCCAACAAGGTTCGCGCAGTCCCTGGCTCTGGCCGCAGATCATCTCCCGTCCTGCTTCTCTGGACATCATGTCCCGGGCTGTGTCACAGCTCGGACGCCCGCCCGCTGCCCAGGGAGGAGGAGGGGTTAAACCCTGCTGCTGCCGGGTGCTGCTCTCCGCTATTTTTCGTCCTCTGTTCTCCAACCTCAGCCATCCTCCCCCATGTCTCTCTCTCTAGGTACCTATACCTATCGTTTGTATGTGTCTGTCTTTCTCCAGAGACGAAGGAATGAAAGAGGAGAAGAGAGCCACAAACACCTGGAATGGCCCGAACACCGGAGAGTTCCGTGAGCAAAATCTCGGAAAACATGGTTTTAACCGTCACCGAGCTAAACCAGTAGCTCCGCCCTACCTAATTAAACCCTTTTTAACCGCGGTCTAGTGCTCTCCCGCTCTCCAGAAGCTGGCGGGATGGATGGGTCGTATCTTCAACGTCGTTTTCTACTACTACTAAGCAGTTACCAACTACTTGATCATTGGCGCGGCTTTTTCCCCTACCTCGTCTGTCTGCCTCGTGACGACGACGCCTAGACTTGGCGTCGAGCCAGTCCCCCCTTCAAGAGGCGATTCAGGCCAGTTTGCACTCTTATACGAACGAGCAAATCACAGGTCGAGAAGACCAAGCTGCCCGTGCTTCCTCCCTCTACTGTGCACACCCGTTGTCCTCCCAGACGAGTCAAGAAGCTCGACAGAGCCCTGCCTCGGGAGACCAGACGACTCGGGATCGCGCTCGGGTTTCTTCGCAGGGAGGCATGAGGCTGACTCGACGAGATGTCCCGACGCGGCTTCATCAAAGTCGTTGTGTTACTTGTCCCCTCCCCTCCCCCCAAACCGCGAGTCCATCGTAAAGAGACCGCACGTGAGGAAGCTCGGGGCCTCCCTCCACGAAATCCCCCGGAGCCGGAGGAGCAGGAGGAGAGGCCACGATGCAGCAGCTGCTCCATCCTCCCTTCCCCCTTGCCCCTCCCGCATGCGCCCGTGTCCTCGGGAAGTCGACGGCGGGACTTCCAGCAGGCCCCAGCGGGTGGGCGCCCGGGAGCCACGACGACGACGACGGTCCTCGAGCCTCAAGCTGGTTCCTCCGCAAGCCGCGCGCACGACTCTTCGTCCTGTTCCCGATCTGTGTCGCGTTGCTTGTTTCCGGTGATAGTTCCCCCCCACAGTCCTGTCAAAAGTCGAGAGAGAGAGTCTGGCCGGGGAGAATCCCGTGTGCACTTTCTGACACGCGGGCGAGAACAGGGAGGGAGAAAGGGAAGGGAGAGACCCATTGAATCTCATCGTTTCCGGATAGTTTCCGATCTGTCAAGGCCTGCCTCCCGTCGAGATCCCGGGCCATCTCCGCGAATCTCCGCGATTTTCTTTTCTTTTGCGGGCGTCGTCGCATGGATAGCCGACGGCCGTCACATACTTGGTGAACGGGGAAGAGTGCACGATTAATTACCCGTTTACCGCCGTTTTCCCGGCGGGGGCCATTATTCGAATTATGAGGCTCTATGATCCCCGGCGGACGACAACGACGTCGTTCGAACGGTTGACGCAGGTATGTTGGGGGGAGACGCTTCGTTATCATGGCCTCGTCCCTGCTCGACACCGGGAGGTAACAACCCACAATCCGAACGACGACATCAACAGCGTTGCGCGGCCCGTCGTCGCTAGTTTGCTTTTACGCGCAAAGTTGCTCGTTTGACGGGCGTCCCGGGGATGCAGGCCGCCACTTACTTTTCCTTCTTGCTTTCTTGTGCCTCTGGAATATCTCCCACTCTACTCTGAGCAGCAACCCAGGCGTCCGGTTCGCGTCCGGGCCCTGGCTTCCGGTACCTTTCAGTCTTCGAGAGGCATTGTAGAAAACATGCTGTACTATTGGACTTGTTAGTTAGCTATTCCGGGGAGCAGATTCCGTCAACAAGAATCGCCGTATTAGTGATCCCCAGCCAACCACCGGTCATAAATCCCAGGAACACTCCCCCCCTTCTACCGGCACCTGCATATTCTGCCTGAATGATCGCTTCTCACAAAACAAAAGCCAAAATCCTACAAAACCAAGGCTTAGGTAAGAGGAAAAGGGGAAAGGACCGTATGCCGCCCATTGCAACCCCTTCTCCCTCCAAGGATCACCCGGTGACGAAACCGCGCACATTACAACTCTCCGCATCGCCCTCCTCCCCCGCGTCACCATCGTCCCTCTCCAACACGCTCGCCATGACCTTCCAGCTCCTTCGGCAGTTTTTCTATTGGCCGTTAGACTTTCCCGGCAGCCAGTTGTGGACGCCGAGACCAGACAAGAATCCTGTCTTAGCGAACGAGAGATGTGCCGTCTGCCATGCCCGGCCGGTGTTTAGGGGAATATATCTAGTGATGTCAATAACTCTCTTCTGCGCATTTCTGGAGCGATACGAGACGGCAGTTACATGTATGTTACGCGGGGAATCTTTGGAGGGAAAAGAAAAACGCAGCGCATTCTTATAGTCCTCCCGATAGAACGCAGCTGCGCAGAAACATTGATCTTGCCCATATCCAACCTCGAACCGAGCCCCTGACGACCTGTGACATTGCCCTCCCATCGTCATCTCGTCCAAACGTTGCAGTAACTAAACCTAACACACCCGTGAACATTCCTCCGGCCCCGGACCATCCGTCAAGTCACCGGCACATCCGACCATGACCGACCCGGCCCCGGCCCCGTCCCGCACCTACACCGAAACAGCCCTCCACCTCCTCCGGCACTACTCCCCGCTCCTCATCCCGCTCCTCCTCCTCCTCTCCATCCTCCGGGCCCGGTACCTCTCCCCCCTCCGCCGCCTCCCAGGCCCCTTCCTCGCCTCCATCTCCCCGCTCTGGAAGGTCCTCTCCACGGCCTCGGGACACACCCACCTAGACCACATATCCCTCCACCGCCGCCACGGCCCCGTAGTCCGCACCGGTCCCAACTCAGTCTCCCTCTCCTCCCCCTCCGCAGCGCGCCTCATCCTCGCCGCCGGTAAGGGCTTCCACAAAACCCCCTTCTACGCCGTCTTCCCGCCCGCCTCGAACCCGGACATCTTCACCGAGACCAACGAAGACGCCCACGCCCTGAAAAAGAAGTTCGCAAACGTGCCGTACAGCATGGCGGCCATGCAACAGCTCTCCCCCTTCATCGACGACACCATCGACCTGCTAGCCTCCAAGCTCACCTCGCAGAAGCAAGCGGTGGACCTGGGCGCGTGGCTGCACTACTTCGCCTTCGACGTCCTCGGCGAGGTGGCCTTCTCCCGCTCCTTCGGCTTCCTGTCCGAGGGGCGGGACGTCGACGGCGCGATAGCCGCGATCGACAGGTCGCAGGCGTACAACGGCGTCGTGGGGCAGATTCCCTGGGCGGACCGCCTCCTGCGGAAGAACCCGCTCTGGAGGCTCGTGCCGGGGCTCGTTGACGCTGGCGCGAACGCGCCCATTACAAAGATCGCGCTGGGCGAGATGCGGCGCCGGCGGCCGTTCGATAAAGACACCGGCGGACAGGTGCGGAGCGACGACGGGAGGCGGGATCTGATGGCCAGTCTGATCCAGGGACACCTCAGAGATCCGGAGCGGTTCACGGAGGGAGACGTCTTTGCCGTCGCCCACGGTGCAATGTAAGCATCGCAAACAAACCCCCCCTAATCAACAGA
Source organism: Colletotrichum musae (assembly GCA_027406025.1). Classification (NCBI taxonomy): domain Eukaryota; kingdom Fungi; phylum Ascomycota; class Sordariomycetes; order Glomerellales; family Glomerellaceae; genus Colletotrichum; species Colletotrichum musae. The sequence continues at coordinate 2,387,108 of JANVYC010000004.1, forward strand.
CGACTAACCGGTCCTCGCAGCTTCGCAGGCTCCGACTCAACAGCCTCAACAATGCAGTCCCTCTTCCACCACGTCCTCTCCTCGCCGCGCATCCACGCCGCCCTCGCCGGCGAAATCGCCACCGCAGTCCGCGAGGCAACCCTCCCGGCCGCGGGAAACGTCTCCTGGTCCCAGGCGCAGTCCCTTCCCTACTTCCAAGCCTGCCTGAGAGAGGCGATGCGCCTCCGCCCCGCCGTGGGCCTGAACATGACCCGCGTCGTGCCCCCCGGCGGCGCAGACCTCGACGGGCACTTTTTCCAGGGCGGCACCGAGGTCGGCGTCAACGCGTGGGTCCTGCACCGCGACCGGGAGATTTTCGGTCTGGACGCGGACGAGTACCGGCCCGAGCGGTGGCTCGCCGGGGCGGAGGAGGCGAGGAGGATGGAGAGGTACATGTTCCAGGTAAGACCAACTCTTCGCTTTGAATTTGAGGAAGGAGAAGACGCCTGCTGAAAATGTCTGTGTAGTTTGGAGGAGGCAGCCACGTGTGCATCGGGCGGAACCTGGCGCTGCTGGAGATCAACAAGGTCGTGCCGCGGCTGTTCCGGGACTTCAGGTTCGAGCTCGTGCACCCCGGACGCCCGCTGAAGGCGAACGCGACGTTCTTCGTGGTCCAGGAGGGCCTGGAGGTTTACGTCGAGAGGAGGGAGGTGGCGTAGATATGAAGGCTTTGAGATCAGTCCGGGTTGGCTGGGAAAGCCGTTTGTCAACTGCGGAGCGATGCACTCTTGGGTTCCCTAGATGTTGACAGTCAAATCAGTTCACTAGACTGTAGCACATAAGCCCTGGGGTTGAGGATAGAAATGCTGAACTCACGAGTCTAAAAGTGCCCTGTAGGTTTGATGTTCTCACGTCCTTGGGAAGCTGCGATTTCACGACATTGAACCCAGACTTCAAAGACCAGAGGATCGTCGCCTCGGATTAGTTTATTATACAGTAATAGTACAGGATATCAGCGGCCGATAGAAAAGATTCCTCAACTCCTCCCTCTTTTAACGCGGTATCTACCGAGCCACGAGTGTACGAAAGTATGTGCAAGAAGCAGAAAGCCCCCGAAGCAAAACACCTCAACCAGTCCCCTTCCCATCAGTCCACGTCCGCCAGACTCGTGTCCGACATGCTGCCCGAATCACCCTGGGTCTCTCTCCACGATGCCATCTCCGCGACGGGCACCCTCCCTCTGAGCCACCGCAACGTGGCGTCCGTACCCCGTTCCAGGACGCTGTACCGAGGCACCCTGAAGCGGTTACCCGACACCTCCAAACGCTTGAGCCCTCCGCTGCCGCCAAGCAGGCCGATCCTGGGGTTGAGGTGCGCGATGTCGTTGTTTCCGGCGTCGATGACCTCAAGACCCTTGATCGTGTCCGGGTCGAGCTCGATCAGGTGGTTGTTTGCTGCCAGCAGTACCACAAGGCGGGGGAAGACGGATCGCAGGTCGGATGGCAGGGCAGTGATGCGGTTGAGAGAGACGTCCATCTTTTCCAGCTGCGGCGACTTCAGGTGCAGGGTCAGCGGGGAGAGGCTGGTGATATGGTTGCTAACCAGGTTCAGTTCGCGCAGGGCCGGCAGGTCGAGCTCTTCCGTCAAGTACGTCTCCCCAACGAGCTGGTTGTGAGCGAGAGAAAGAGCGGCAAGAGACTCGGCAAAGAAGGACAGCGAGTTCGGGAAGCAGGTGAACAGGTTGTGGTGGAGCTGAATCTCGCGAACCTTGTTGTCGGCAGCGACTCTCGAGCAGACGACCGGGTGCAGCGACGACGACTTGGTGTTGGATCGGTCCAGGATGCCACCTTGCTTGACGGGCCAGACTTCCTTGGACAGCGTCTGCGAGCGGGCTCGTGCGGGTGAAGTCTTTGACGACGTGGGGGGTGTCGCGAAATCGTCGTTGTCTGAGGCATTGTCGTCCTTTTCTTCGTCCGACGGGATGGGCGGCACAGGAGGTGCGTCCTTGATGGATAGCTTGCCAAAGCCGTCTGCGATTTCGTCGAGCGCAGCCGCATCGGGAACAGCAGCGGCGTCGGGCTCGGGAGCGGGATCTTGGTACGGCGGAGGGGGTTCGAGGCGTCCGGCCAAGACTTCCTTCAGCTCTTCGGTGGTGGCCGAGACGAACTTCTTGTCGCGCAAAGGGTTGCCACTCAGACGAATCATGGTCAGGTTGTCCATCCTGCTGATTTCCGGCGGGACGACACGGATGTCGTTGGACGTGAAGTCGACGTGTCTCAGCTTCTCCAGCTTGGTAAACCCGGTCGGGAACTCTTGGATGGCGTTCTCGTTGGCCGTCAAAGTCATGAGCGCAGTCCACGACGTTACATCGGGCAGCTCCTTGAGGCGGTTCATCGACAGCACAATCTGGTGAACAGAGGGTAGGCGGATGGTCGAGCCCGAGGCGACGAGGTGGGTGATCTGGTTCGAAGACAGGTCCAGCATCTGCAGGTTCGACAGGGCCTCCACGCCTTGCTGGATCAGGGTACCGGAGAGCTTGTTCTTGTTCGCAACGAGCTCTGTCAAGGGCAGCTTGGCGAGGTTCGCAAACGGAAGCGACTCGAAGGAGTTGTCGCTCAAGTTGAGGATGCGCAGCCGGGAGAGGTTCTCGATGCCTTCAGGGAGCGAGGAGACGTTGTTGCCGTGGAGGTCGAAGATCTCGAGGTTCTGGAGTTTGGAAAAGCTCGAGTCCAGAGGGCCGTAAAGCAGGTTGTTGGCAAGCTTCAGGTCCCGCAGAGGCGTCACTTCGGTGATGACTTCGAGGCAGTTATTGGCCAGGCGGTTTTGAGACTGTGGACGAGGTTAGTCAAGGCTCATGAACAAACATACGGAGAATCTTACCAAGTTGAGGGACGTAAGCAAACGAAGCTGGCGCAGTCCCATGGGCAAGGATATCAAGGAATTGCCGTGCAGGTCCATGGCCTCGAGCCCGCCAAAGATGTTGCCGTTGGAGTCCTCGTCTTCTGCCATCTGCTCGGGCGTGACATCCGGGAAGATGCTGTCGTCAATGGTCTCGAGTTCGTTGTCGGCAGCGACAAATCGGGTCAGGTCGACGCTCTCCGCCCACGAGCCGTCGTACGCGCCCATGGACTCCATGTCGTACATCTTGAGAACGTCGTCGGGGATTGTCTTGAGGCCCAGTGCGGCGATGTTGAGTCTGCCGGTGCTGCGTCCGGCCCCGACGCGCTGCTGGATGATCTTGTTCTGGGCATTCTCAGACCTCCGCGTGTTGAAGGGATCGGACGTGAGGGCAACCCCAATGCCTCCGATTCCAAAGTCGAAGCCCTCGTCTGCCGGCACAATCGGTGGCTCGAGCTCGGTCGCAGGAGGTATTGTCGCGAATGGCTCGGCAGCATCTTCGGAGGCAACCTCAGGGGCTTCTTCGGGAACAGACTCGGGTTGAGCAGCAGGCGCCGCAGCAGCTTCGGTGGCTTGACGGTCGGCAGCGCGCTTGGCTGCCCTGGCCTTGGCAATCTGGTCTCGAAGGGCGGCAGAGCTCTTGCGGAATTCGCTAGGTTCGGCACCGTCGACAGGGGCAGGGGCCGGGAGACCGATCTTTGTGGGTGTGGGCTTTCGAAGCGAGCCGTAGGACTTAGCCGACTTCAACTTGGGAGCGGGCTTCTGCGGGGTGGACGCGAGCGGTGTCGTTTGATTCAAGGCGGGGAGGGACGGCTTCTTGTACAGGCCGTTGACGGAGGCGCGGGTCTTCAGCGGGCGAGCACCAACAGTGCTTGCAGGGGTCTTTGGGGGAGGCATGATGCCGCTCGGTCTGGTTGGGCTCGGGCTGCTGTGAACAGGGATGCCGGAGGAAGAGGGGCGCCCAGAGGGAGATGCTTGCGGCGTTGTCCTGATTGTCGGCGCCTTGAGAGACCGGACACCAGGCGTTCGACCCGTCGGCGTTCCCTCGATAGTACCCAGCAGTTTGGATACCGTCGGCGTTCCTCGGTTGCTCGCGAAGGGATTCTCTTCAGCGCCAGAGCTGGACCCTGGGCGGCTGTGACGCGAGTGGGGTCTCACTGAACCGTCGGAGGTGTAGCTTGAACCGGGCCTCGAGTTGCCGCTCTCTGCGCTCGAACGAGGTCTCGATGCGCCTTCCGGGTCGAAGAACGAGGACGGCTTCTTGCTGAGAGCAGGCGACGAGGGCAGCTGCGAGAGGGTCTCCATTGTGCGTTCGGCGAGCGACGGGCGAGGCTTGTATGGCTTCTCCGTCGGGGTCTGGAGGGCTACGGAATCGGCCTCGGGCTGGGTATCATCGACGGCGGGAGGGCTTACGTCTCGTGGGAGAGGAGGAGCTTCGGGTGTCGGATCGGAGGGCAGGGTGATGGAGGGCTCGGAAGGACGGCGTGCCGAGCTCGTGGACCGCGAGGGAACTGCATTCTCCTTGTCTTCGGGCGGCGTCGGAGGCTTGCTGTAGGTCAACTGGTTGGCATTCAGGCGTGGGACGCTGCGAACGCTCTTCAGGGTGGGAGCTCTCGGTTCTGGCCTCCTCAGAGAGGGCGGCGGAACCTCTCGTCTCAGAGTCGGGGCTGGTCGAGGCTCGGGCTTCTTGGGAGCTGGCGCCGAGTTCAACTGGTCTCGCGAGGCAGCCGGTCGTAGACGGGGGTTCCGAAGACCCGAGTTCAAGCCTTCTCGCGACGGGGCAGGCTTGACAGTAGGAGCCGGCTTCGGGACGGGCTTGGGAGCTGGCAGACGGGAAACGGGCAGACGCGAAGGTCGTGGAAGCCCGCTAGGCCTCCCAGGCGCCTGCTTCTCGTCCATGGCTTTGGAGGTAGGGGGTTCTCAGCGCGTCGAGAGCATGCAGGAGGAGGCGTGGCCGAAGTTGGAAAGAAAGTTGTTGGATAGGTAGGTGTAGGTAGGTATTCGGAAGGAGAGGGGAATTTTCTGTATAATATTGGACGCACGGATTCGGGTCCAAGTCGTGCTAGCGCGTGAATCGGTCGCGGGTCGCGCGCGGGAGGCGTTCCGTTTGCTCCAGTCGGGGTCGAGGCGGGAGCTAGCGAAGGCCGGAGGCAATAAACTAGAATGAGTGTGGGTGTAATGAGCGCGTTGCCGTCCTCGTTTCTTTGCAAACAGAACCAGATTGGGGAGCGAGGCGTATCGTGACGTTGTCGTTGTCTGCCAAACGGAGCTTTGGTTGGTGGTCGAGAGCGCGAAAAGCAGGAGACTGTTGGTCGGCTCGGGTAGCGTTTGCGAGGAAGAAGAGACAACAGACAAACAAAACGATCGGAACGGCCGTCGAGATGGCCTCTTTTTTGCTTTCTTTTTCCGTGCCAAAGAAAGTGAAAAAGGGACAAACCAAGCTGGAAGGGAAGCCGGGGACCCTTCAACCGTCCCGGGGACAGGGAATCTGGTCGAGTCGAGTCGAGTCGAGTCGAGTCCAAGTTGGGCTGCAGCAGAAAAGAGAGAGGTGACTGGGGGGGGGGGACACGGGGCAGTGACAGGGCACCACATTGAGGCTGCAGGGGGCGCCGTGGGGCTTGCAGGGATAAGCGAACGAGTCCAATCTCCCCAATTTCCCGGCCCAACTGCCAGGTACGTACTGCGTCTGGGTCCTTCCCTTCAACGGCTCGCGCCATCACGTGTCGTTCTCGCTTGTCGCCAATGGATTTTGATGGAAAGTGGATCGCGGTGGAGTTGCCTTCCTTCTTTGTGTTAGCGCCAACATCCAGTGAGGAAAGCTGCACCAAAGTGTCTTTCCCTTTTTGTATCGCCCACTGCCGAAGGAAGGAGGGGAGCCATGCTGATGCCAGCTGCACTTGCCGGTGGAATGAACACACAGACCGTGACGGGACGGGAAGGAGGAAACAACATTTGAAGGAAGGAAAGGGCGATGATGATGATGATGATGATGATGATGGGGAAGGCGATAGATACTCACTGGCTGTCTCTCCTGGACCGAATCGTCGATATAATCAAACAGAACTTTTGACATTCAAAACGTCGCGCGGTCTTTTTTTGTCGGTTTTGTCTTTTACTCCTTTTTTTTGGTGTTTTCGCTTTAGGTTCTGTCGTCTGTCGTAGTATCCGCCCTTGGCGTCGCAAAAACCGTGAAACGTCGTATATGAAAGGATAATCTGCATCATGTTGTCAGTATTGAGTCCATTGCCATCTGTTCAACTGCCTCTGTCTCGGCTTCCGGCTGTCGGCAAAGCAAACCCCCACCAGCACGATCTGGAGAAGCTGGGGACGTCCCTGGACCGAACCACGGAGTTGACACCGTCGGCCAGACGATCGAACCCCCTCAGACCAAGGAGCGGCCCCGACTCATTTCCATAGCCGCCGTCTCATATCATAGCATTCGTCGCATATCGTTCTCGTGTGGTGTCAGGCGCCCTCAAACGTTATGCCGCTCACATCGTCTCTTCACGTCCCCCAGACGACGTCATGTTTCGTACGAGAGAAGCGCCGCCGGGCCATTCGAACCGGAGAAAAGGAAAAAGAGAAACTCAGACTTACCAGCAATCCTTCCGTGTCATGCCCAGGGATAGCACGTCGTCTAGTCCTCCCCAGGTCTTCTCCCCAGGCCGCAGAACTTCTCACCAAGCCCGCAGCCCCAACTCGCCGCCCTCTTACGAGAAGCGGTACGTATCCTCCGTCTTCTTGATGTGTAGGACGTGCGGCTCGTACTTGAGGAGCCAGTCGTTCAGGGACATCTCCTTCTTGCCCTTTCGCCGCGCACAGTGGTTGCACATGGAGGCGATTTCCTTGTGTTTGAGCTCCCGATCGAAGCAGGCGCTCCACACCCACGCCGTGCAGGTCGCGCAGAACCGGAGGCCGTCGTGAGGTTCCCGCGACTCGGGCTTGCGATCTGAGCGCCCGTGGCCCACCGGGGGGTTCGCGCCTCCCTGCCGTCTGTGGTTGAGGATGAAGTTGCCCTCGTACCGGAAGCCCGGCGGGAGGGCAGGGCGCGGGCCGGAGTTGGCGGGCGCGGCAGGAGCGGCCGGAGCAGCACGCGGAGCAGGGCGGCGGCGAGGGGCGGCAGGGGCGGCGGGGGGAGCGGGACGTCGGCGAGGGGCGGCAACGGGGGCGACGGGAGCGACGGGAGCGACGGTCGGAGCGCTGGCGGGAACGGCGCGGGCGGCAACGGGAACGACCGCCGGAACGCTGGCCGGAACGGCGGGGGCCGGCGCGGCCGGGGCAGCAGAGGGCCGGGGAGCAGCAGCAGCAGCCCGCGGAGCAGGTTGGCGAGGGGCGCGGCCGCCTCGTCGGATTGAGGCCGGGGCCGGAGTGGGAGTCCGAGGCCTGCGGTAAGGAATGGTTAGAAGGCACGTCGCCTTAAATAAGGAGGGAATGACTTACTCTTCCTCGTCCTCCTCACCTCCGTCCCCTGCCTTCCCTCCCTGGCCGTCATTGCCGTTCTCCTGGTATCCCTAACCCGAGGAGAAGGCGGCAGCAGGCGGGCCGTAGGAGGGGGGCGCGGGGTAGGTCGGCGCGCGCCCAGGAACGACGGATCGCGGCGAGCGACCGTCCCAGGGCTGCCGAATGGGCGAGCCGCAGCAACCACAACCGTCGTAGGGGTACTGGCCCGTCAGATGGCCCCCCTCGTCGTCCTCGGAAGGAGCGACGGTCGCCGCGGGGGAGGCAGCGGCGGGAGGGTCGGCGGCGGCGGGCGCAGCGCGCGCGGCCGTCTCGTCGGCGACACGACGTCGGTTGCCGGCGTCGCGGGCGAAGTCCTCCTCGCTGGCGTAGAGCCGAGGGTCGATCACGTTCCAGGACATCTTGGTGGCTGTGCTGTTGTTCTCGTTCTCGTCGTCAGCTGGCGTTCTATAGAACGAAATCTCCCTCGAGGGAGAGTACTTACTGAGAGCAGATCGTGTTGTTGTTGTTGTTGGGGGGGGGGGGGAGGTTGGTTGATGGCGGATTGGGAGGAGAGAGGATCTAGAGGGGAGAAATTTGGGAGATGAGAGAAATTTTCTCCTTACCCAGGCAGTCATAGAGACGCTGAGTCGTCAAGGCACAGGGTAATAATGACATCGTCGGCTTTCCTCGTCGTCGTCCGTCACTCTTGTCGCCTTTGTCGTCTGGTGTCGTCGTCCGTCATCTTAGGCTGCTGTCCTGTGTCGTCCGTCGTCCACGAAAGCGGGACGACAGACACTGGAAAGATACCAAACTAGGCAGATAGGCAACAAAGACAACAAACCAGAGATGATGGGTGATTAGGGGTGACAGAGGCAAAGCCAACAGGATGACTGGACAAGTCAGTCACAGAGATAAGGCAACTCTGTCAACATAGGTACCTATGAACAAGGCAAATAGCCCTACGAACTTAGGCAACAACAGCAACAGGACCTCGGTAATAATATCACCTGAGAGGCAGCAAAGGTGATCAAATTTGACATCAACAGGAAACAGTTAGGCGACAGGCCTGGGTGTCAACAAGGAAACAGACCAAGATAACCCAGACAAGAGACAGAAATTCAGCATAGATAATATCTAAACACAGTCCAAGGTCTACAAAACTTGGTGAAAATACGATCCAGATGACGGACAGCGCAGGACAACAGCACGAAACAACGGACGATACAGGACAACAGCAAAGGATATCCCTAACACAAGACAACTCCTTCTTGAGACAATGGGAAGAGACTCAGCAGGCGCTATAGGGCTGAAAACCTAACCAAGGCAACACACATCGGGATGAGCTTGGCTCAAAATAGCCCATGCAGCAGCTGGAAGTCCCTAGTAACTTGGGGAGACACCACTCTCTCTATCCAACCTGCGGCAGCCAGGCCAACTGTATGTAAGAGAGTCTAAACTTGGGGCCTCAGGACTCTCCAGTACATAGAAGCTTGGAGGATCCTCGGAGAACATTGTGAGAGCCTCACAAGAGCAAATGTAAATCTCCGCTGTACCAATGAGACAATAACCAGCTTCTGTGTGATGAAAGTCACGCATAACCAACTTCAGAAATCATCCAGAGACACCAGGCTGGACTTTGCGGGCAGTAGACCAGGTCCACCCACATGTGAAATGTGCCCGCTCCGTGCTGCCGAAACTATGCCCAACGGCATCGCCTGTGCAGCACAGCCTGGTATGCTCCCCCGAGTTCCAGAAGGTCTGTCTGCTTGAAATGTGAGAGCACAAAGTATGCCCCTGGAAGTGACTGCTAACAAAGGTAGATGGACATCCTTCGAAACTGCGACTTGATTCCATCACTTACCGAAGTCTTCAGTCCTGACCCTTTGTTCCTCCACAGAAACACATCGAGGAAGAGTTCAATCGCATTTTCCACGATGAATACCCAGATCGACCCAGAAACATCTTCAAAGAGAAGGATTGTCTCCATGGACGGATCAATGAGCACCTATATTAGTCCCGATGCCATCATCGATGGAGGAAGGAGCAGTACAGATACCGATCGCGGACAGCAACACTCAGGTACGCCGAGAAAATCCCAGCCTTGATCCTTCCCATGCTGACCGCTTCAATGGAACAGGAAATCCTCGTATACTATGAGAAAGACTTCGTCAAGACCTCTGGACCTCGCCGAAACACACAACCTAATCCACGGGGACTCGAGCACCTTTTGCCTCGCACTCAACCGCTCTTCACGCCCGAAGTCGAGCATCGGCCTGGAAATGTCAACTAGATCCACCACCACCGTCACACTGACGGTCGTGAACATCTCCGCCGAGCTCTGCACCTACACGCCGCCCACCAATCTCCGATCCGACACTCACGTCGAACGCTCTTCTCTCACAATTACATTGGCTGGCACCATCACTTTTTCCACCATCCAGGCCGCAGAGCCCCGGCAGCATCTACTCCGTCGTTAGTCGCGCCGTATTCGGAAAGAAAGAAGCCGTCGAGGAACGAGCGCCGTTCGGAGATGGCCCATGCTAGGCCCCAGGCATTGGATGCGGAGGAGAGCGGCCGTGATGGCTCGAAGCGCGACCCCTTGAATGGATCAGAGGCGGCAACTATTCACAGCGCATCTAGCTGGCGCGTGATTACGACATGGGCATGAAGAGACGGGATTTTCAACGCTCAAGCTGTTGTTGCTGTAATTCGGCATGGTATACATTCTTTGTGGAAGTTCAAGGTAGTGACCGCACCGAGGTAGTTAGTATAGCACGAATACGTTTTACTCTCGCGTTGTTTCTGTGGAGGAATTGCACAGGCAACCGGACTGGACCCGTCACTTCGTCTTAGATCATATGCTTGTCTTAAAATGCCATCAACGACGAAAGAAACTCTATGAATCCTTGTTGACGGGTTGAATTTTGAGAAGCTCATCGTGAGGAGGAGAACATTCAAGGGACAATGCTATTACCTGGCCACTGCAGATTGATGCGACTTTGTATCGAGAGTTAGACAAGATTGCCGCTCAACCCAATTCAGAGTCTGCGGCATTAAGTTATTGGCATCGGGTTGAAGAATCTCGAGGCGGGAAAGCTTTCCCGACCTCTCGTTAAGTTAAGGCATCAAACCCACCTAACAGACCAGGGTCGACTCAGTCAGGTTACGGACTGCTCCGTAAACAACCAAACAATTACCGAGCCGTCGGTTTCGTCACGGACCGGAAATCTCCACTATTTCTCAGATTATCCGTCACGGCAGTGGGAGTTGCCATCCGCCAGCCTTCTCGCCTACCCCGAGAGAAGAGCCGTCAAGTCGCAAAATCCCGCGCATCGTGACTCGTCATCCCCGTTGCTGATGAGAAATCCGAAAACCGTCGCGGAGAAGCCCCTCTGAAGAAGCAACGATCCCCGCACGCTCTTCCCCACGGTCCCTCATTGCGGGTTAGGCAGGTGATCGGCGGGGCGTTGCATTATTCCCTCCCAGGGGTTCATCAGGGCAAGTCTCTGCGAAGAACCGGCGCTCGAGATCCTCTCCGCGGGCTCGGGGCCAACCAGCGCCCTTGATTCGTCTGCGGGGGTCAATGTCTCCCAGAAGCCAAGCCGCGGATACTGATATTGATGAGGGCCACGGCAGCAGAGCACGGTAAATCGGGTTGCTGCCGAAGAAGACGTTGCAGCGGTGAGGACAAGTCGAACAGGATCGAGATAAATACTGCCCAGGTAGGCAGCCAGTCACCATGGATTTCATCACGCCGTTATTCGAGGCATTCTTCTTCGCCATGAAGGTGTCCTATCCCTCGGCTCTCCAGCTCCTGTCGGCTGTCGGCTCCGTCCGCGGCTTGACTGCCGAGGACTGCGCGTCCTTGGCAAGCCGCCTGAGCCTCCCCGACACCGTCATCCATGAGACAACCTTCGTACCGGCCGGAACAACCATCCTGCTGCCGGACAACCACCCCTCCTGCGCCATCCCCTCCCAAGTCTCCGACGTCGACATCTGCCGCGTCGCCTTCCTCACAACCACCGGGCCACAGAGCAACATATCCTACGAGGCGTGGCTGCCCCTGAAATGGAGCGGCCGCTTCCTGGGGACCGGCAACGGGGGCTTGAACGGTTGCATCAAATACGGAGACCTCAACTACGGCGCGACGCAGCGGTTCGCGACCATCGGCTCCAACAACGGCCACGACGGCACGTCGGGCGCCCCGTTCCTCCACAACCCGGGCCTCATCGAGGACTACGTCTACCGCTCCGTGCACCTCGAGGCCGAGCTGGGCAAGGCCATCGCCGAGCAGTTCTACGGCAGGAAGCACACCAGGTCGTACTACCTGGGCTGCTCGACGGGCGGCCGCCAGGGCTTCAAGGAGGCGCAGACGTTCCCCGAGGACTACGACGGCATCGTCGCCGGCGCGCCGGCCTTCGACTTCATCTCGCTGATGTACTGGACGGGACAGCTGTTCGTCAAGACGGGCACCAGCGAGGCGACGAGGTTCCTCTCGCCTGCGCAGTGGGAGCTGGTGTACGCGGATATCATGGAGCAGTGCGATGGCTTGGACGGTCTCGAGGACGGTATCCTCGAAGACCCGAGCCAGTGTCAGTACAAGCCCGACGGCCTGATCTGCGCCGAGGGACAGGCCGGGACCTGCCTGAGCGACGAGCAAGCCGGTACGGTTCGGGGTATCTTCTCCCCCGTTCTCGATCGGGATGGCACGGTCATCTACCCTGGCCTTCAGCCGGGAGCCAATGCGACGGAAAGACTGTTCAACGGCCAGGCGCACCCGTATCCCACCGAATGGTGGCGTTACGTCGTCTACAACGACACCAACTGGGACCCCGCGACGCTGGGCCTGGACGACTACGACGTGGCGATGCAGCAGAACCCGTGGAACGCTGCGACGTGGGAGGGAGACCTTTCCGGCGCCAGGGACAGGGGAGTAAAGGTCCTGCACTACCACGGCCTCGAAGACAACGCGATCAGCAGCCACAACTCGGAGCGGTACTACGAGCACGTGTCGCAGACTATGGGCCTGTCCCCTGCGGAGCTGGACGGGTTCTATCGGTACTTCAGGATCTCCGGCATGGCTCACTGCCGTGGAGGAACGGGGGCAAGCTTGATTGGCGGCAACCCGGAGTCGTTTGCGTCGTACGACCCGGACGCCAATGTGCTGGCTGCCATCGTGAGATGGGTCGAGGACGGGGTCGCGCCCGAGTACATCCTGGGAAGCCGGTTGACCGCATCTGGGGAGGTCGACTTGCAGAGGAGGCATTGCAAGTACCCGACTCGGAATGTGTTTAAGGGTGAAGGCGATCCTGCAAAGGCAGACAGCTGGGAGTGCGTTTAGAACAAGTCTGAGTTAGGGGGTATTCCATGTGCAGGATAGGAATTATAGTCATCATGTAGTTCTTTCCGCCTCCAGAGGACTATGACCTGCGACCAAATCACAACACGAAATATTTTCTTTCTGTCTCTTGGTTTCTCTCTTTCTCTTCTCGAGGCTTTTGCCTTGACGCCACGCTTATACGATACAGCATGTTGTGTGGTTAGTATCGGCAGTGGTTTGCTTACTGTCACAATGT